>OX463242.1:38609792-41319792 GCA_949820135.1 Sylvilagus floridanus
GTTTGCTCTAATTCGAGGAGGCAGGCCTGTGAGCTCCAGTGTCTGGAACCAAAGTTTTTTCTTTGTTTCACGCTGGTTTTTTTTTTTTTTTTCGGAGAAATTGGCAATTTTACAGGCTCAGAGTAAGCCGGTCAACCCTGAAAATGAACCACAAGGAAAGGGTCAGCCCTCCACTAGTAGTATCGTACCAGCCTTCACCATCATAAAAATAAAAACCTGTTGACAAGAACAGAAATGCAACACGTGAGCTCTGTAACAGAATAAACCATTCAGTGCCCCAGGCTGAGCCCTTACTCCTGTCCACCCCAAAGGGCGGTAACCGCTTCTGGACCGGTTCCTACTCTCCTTACATATCTACCTTGAAATAGTTGCATTCTATCAAAATCATATACTGTGTGCGTTGAAAAACAAGTTACCAGCACTCAAAGTTCTAGGGAGTTTAAAACATCATCCTAACTGCCAACGTAACATTTGTCCCATCGGGTGAAAAATATGGAGAATTCCTAGCAGTGTGAAACAGGATGTGGGGATGTTTGTTTGACCTTGGCATGGCAAAAATAGAAAACTTCTCATACTTAGCGACAAAATATAATTGAGTAGAATATCATTTATTTTTATACTGTCAGCAGACAGAAGGAAATGTTCAGAATTTGGTTATGACATTTAATAGAACAGAGATGGCTTATGTATTGGACAATTTCTTAAAGATTTATTTGAAAGGCAGAGTTACAGGGAGAGGCAAAGATAGAAAGGCAGAGACCAGGTGGGAGGGAGAGATAGGGGAGAAAGTTCTTCCATCCACTGGGTCACTCCCTAGATGACCCTGATGGCCAGAGCAGCTCGAATCCGAAGTCAAAAGCCAGGAGTTCTGGATCTCCCATGCGGGTACAGGGGCCCAAACACTTGGGCTATCTTCCACTGCTTTCCCAGGCTATAGCAGAGAGCTGAATCAGAAATGGAGTACCTGAGACTTGAACCAGCGCCCAGAAGGGATGCCGGCATCACCCCTAGGCCACAGCGCTGACCCCAATGTTCTTTTTAGAATCAGCTTTTCAAAATACGAGTTTAGAAATATCCACATATTCACTTCATTCCACGTTTTAACTGTTGTCTAATTTAGTTACAATCTTTCTTTAGATGATAGGGAATTTAAAAAATGTTATAAGCAAGATCATTTGGGGATCTGCAAAACACAATACTTTTATCAAGATGTGTTTAATAGGCCGGCGCCGTGGCTCACAGGCTAATCCTCTGCTTTGTGATGCCGGCACACTGGGTTCTAGACCCGGTTGGGGCGCCGGATTCTGTCCCGGTTGCCATTCTTCCAGGCCAGCTCTCTGCTGTGGCCCGGGAGTGCAGTGGAGGATGGCCCAAGTGCTTGGGCCTTGTACCCCCATGGGAGACCAGGAAAAGCACCTGGCACCTGTGTTCGGATCAGCGCGGTGTGCCGGCCGCAGTGCGCTGGCTGTGGAGGCCATTGGAGGGTGAACCAATGGCAAAGGAAGACCTTTCTCTCTGTCTCTCTCTCTCACTGTCCACTCTGCCTGTCCCCCCCAAAAAATAGTGTTTAATAAATTCACCAGCTTTTAAAAAACATTTGTTAACTGGAGGAACAATTGCATGCATGCTACATGCTATCACCATTCCTAGTTAATAGTTACAGCTGCTCAGCAGTTTCGCTTATCAGTTAGCAAAGAAATGTGAGTCAAATTTCTTAAACTGTTACCTTCCTATGATCCTTCATAGATTTCTTTCTGCTCAGAAGTTAGTTTAGCCATATAAACAATATTCGTCATGGCCTTGCTGAGTAAGAGGTAACAATGATAATAGTTTTGTAAAGAGTTGTGGCCTAATTTGAATATTCTTTTACACTTGTATAATACAGCTATTACTAGGGAAAAAAATTTGGCAACAATATTTTACAAACATTACAAATAGTTCTATATTACAAGTATTTCAAGCAATAATATGGTAGTATGTACTAAAACTTGTAAATATCATAATCTTAGACCCAACATTCCTTTGTCTAGAAATACTCTTGGAAAATCCGAAATCATTATAAAGATTTACAAGTATGGACATTACAGGGTTTTCTGAGACATGAGAAAAATCAGAACAAAGACCCATTAGCAAAATATTTGAATAAATTAATGTAGCATTTCTCTGTATCTATTGATAAAGCTCACTTACCAAAATATTTTTGAAAAAAAAGTGACTTGGAAATATGCTTGGAATGCAGAGCAAAAAAAATAAATTTAATACTGTGTTACCCTGAATCTGTAAAATGTAGTTTTGAAGTTAATATATGTAAAAGATTATTTTACCTAGTAAATATTAAGCTCTGAATGTATAAAGCAGGCATTGTTCTAAATTAAAAAACATTGAACATTTAGTGAGACTGTAACAGTTCCTGTTTGTTTACAAGTTCCTTTTACATCAATGGGTATATCTGTTAATATATTACATATCAAAATACACACACACTTTCTAGGTAGTACTTTTTTTTTTTTTTTTTGACAGGCAGAGTGGACAATGAGAGAGAGAGAGAGAAAGGTCTTCCTTTGCCGTCGGTTCACCCTCCAATGGCCACCACAGCCAGCGCACTGCGGCTGGCACACCGCGCTGATCCGAAGGCAGGAGCCAGGTGCTTCTCCTGGTCTCCCATGGGGTGTAGGGCCCAAGCACTTGGGCCATCCTCCACTGTACTCCCGGGCCACAGCAGAGAGCTGGCCTGGAAGAGGGGCAACCGGGACTAGAACCCGGTGTGCCGGCGCCACAAGGCAGAGGATTAGCCTAGTGAGCCACGGCGCCGTCCCTAGGTAGTACTTTTAGTTTTTATTTAATTTTTTATATTTTTACCTATATTCCCTAAACATCTATAATAGCTATTGCTTTTTATCATTATAAAACTTCATTTTCAAAAATATCACCAAAAAAGACAAATGCTAAACTGTATTTTACATAGCACTGTACTCTTTCAAATGGTATTAAAAGAAGGTGCTGGCACTGTGGCTCACTTGGTTAATCCTCTGCCTTGCAGCGCCAGCATCCCATATGGGTACCGGGTTTTAGTCCCAGTTGCTCCTCTTCCAGTCCAGCTCTCTGCTGTGGCCCAGGAGGGCAGTGGAGGATGGCCCAGGTGCTTGGGCCCTTGCACCCGCATGGGAGACCAGGAAGAAGCACCTGGCTCTTGGTTTCCGATCGGCATAGCGTGCCGGCCAGCCATAGCTGCCATTTAGGGGTTGAACCAATGGAATGAAGACCTTTCTCTCTGTCTAACTCTACCTGTCAAAATAAAAAAAAAATGGTATTAAAAGAAATGCTTGTATAATATTGCTACAATCTGGATGTTTGTGTCTCCCCGCCCCCCTTCATGTATTGATCCATAAGCTGCACTGTGATAGAGTGAAGAGGTGGGGGCTTTGTGAGGTCACGAGAGCGTAGCCCCCAGATGGTGGGATTACTACCTGAAGAGAAGACTCCACAGAGGACCTTCTTGCCCTTGTACCATGTGAGGACCCAGAAAGAAGGTACCGTCTAGAAGCCAGAGAGCAAGCCCTCAGCTGGCCACTAAATCTGTTGACACCTTGATCATGCACTTCCCAGCCTCTAGAGCTGCGAGAAATAAATATTGGCGCACAAAGTATTTTGCTATAGCAACCTACATGAACTAAGAGATGGATGAACATAGCTATAAAAAAGTTCTCAATGAAAAATAGACATTATAAAGGCAATTTACAAGGAAAATAACTGAATTGTCCAAAGTTAGGGAAGAGGGGATATTAACTTCCTAATAAAGAGTATCAAAATAGCAATAAGTTGCTATGTTTGTACACTTCTTATTTACCAACATAGAAAGCAAATCAGAATTGGTGTTTGTTAAGAGACTCAATACTACAGAAAAATACTCCTCGATACAAGAAGGGGGAGAAAGCAAGTTGCAAAATGATATCCTAGTTTAGAAAAAAACTATGCACAGAAATCAGTTTATTGGTGGGAATAAGCCAATTTTAAAAATTTAGGTATTTATTTGAAATCAGAGACAGAGGGAAGTATCCCTGGTTTGCTCCCCAAATGTCCACAATGCTGTGGTCAGGCCAAATTCAGGAGCTGGGAATCAGGAACTCAGTGCAGGTTTCCCACAAGAGTGGCAGGGGCCAAACTCTTTGGGCCATTGCCTCCTCCCTTCCAGAGTATGGATTAGCAGGAAGCTATAATGAGAAGCAGAACTGGAATTCAGACCCATGTACTCCATCCATACTCTGATGTGGAATGCAGCCATCCCAAGTGGTTGTATCAAATGCTTGCCCCAAATCAAGTGGTAACAGTGACTGTGGTTGGTGGGATTATACATAATTGCCACTTTTCTACTGTTACTCATCTACAGTTTTGACAATTTCTTCACTACATATATTCTACTTATTGAGGGTAGAATTCACTGTTAGTAGAGCAATTTGTCCAATATGGAGAGCACACAGATGGTATCATCTGCTCCCTGTGTCACAAAGTTCCCTCAGCCTCCTTGGTGGTAATTTTATGTCCGGTATCATTGTCTCTAATATTTCCAGTGAAAACATTTGTATTTTAGGGGAAATCACAAAGCTTAGTCTATCACAGCCACTCTTCTGCTGGCTGTCTTCTGAAATAGTAAGCAGTGTTGGACTGATGCGAGCCTTACTTCCTGTTCATTTCCTGTTGACCATCTCTAACGTCGGTTGCCAGTAGGTCTTAAATACCCTGATTCATCTTTCTAAAATCTGTTCCATTCAATGCCTGCTTAGAAAGATGGGGACGATTTTATTCGTAAAGCAAGCATAAGTTTTCAACTCTTACTTTTGTGTAGCAAAGGTAATAAAAATTGTTTGTGACTATAAGAATGAAAGTGAAAATCAGCTTCAGCCTTGTTCAGATGGAGGAATTCTTTCCAATTTCATAATGACTTAGTGCGATTTTTAAAACATTCTGGCTTCCCTTAATTAGTCTGTAACACTATATAGAAGGTTACAGACAAAACTCTCATTGTAGTATCACTTGAAACATTTTCTCTTCTGGGAATCTTCACCCCCCCCCCCCTTCCTTCTTCTGACCTCATGTCCAGCTTCTGAGAGGACTGTGTATTTCCCCAAACTCATACATGAGGGGTCTTCAAAAAGTTCATGGAAAATACATACTAGGAAAAAATGCATTTTTTCAAAATACTTTTCATCAAATAATCTTATTTTTTTCACTTTTCCGTGAGCTTTTGGAAGTGCCCTCATACTGCTTGAGTGCCTCATTTTATCTTTGTTGTTGAACTGAGTATTTTGACCTATTCTGGGACTCTTATTCATCCCCAAAGTACCCACACTATGCCTAGGACAGGGTGAGATAAATGAACACGAGAAGGTAAGCACCTAGAGCAGAGATTTTTGGTTGGCTCCTTGGTTTATTTCCAGTATCTGTAGCAGTGCCTGCCATATAGTAGGAATACAGCAAACATTAGTTGAAAAAAAGAAGCTATCGAAGTGCTTTCAGTGTGTTAGAGTGCATTATTTAATAATCCTCCTTTAAAAACTGTTTCGTAGTATTTCCATTTTACAAATATGGAAACAGGCTCAGGAGAGGCTAAGAACTCATGGTAAATATCCAAGTGCAGTTCCATTCACAGAGCCTGTGTTCTTCCTGCAGACTGCATCTATTTTATTTTTAAGATTTATTTATTGATTATTTGAAAGGCAGAGTTACAGGGAGGCAAAGGCAGAGAGAGAGGTCTTCCATCCTCTGGTTCACTCCCCAAATGGCCACAACAGCCAGAGCTGGGCTGATCCTAACCCAGGAGCGAGGAGCTTCATCCAGGTCTTCCATACGAGTGCAGGGACACAAGGACTCGGGTCATTCTCTACTCTTTCCTAGGCCATAGCAGAGAGCTGGATCGCAAGTGGAGCAACTGGGACTCGAACTGGCACTCATATGGGATACCAGCACTGCAAGTGGTGGCTTTACCTGCTATTCCACAGCACCAGCCCTGACGTGGTTTTTTTTGGTTGTTGTTGTTACTATATTATTAATACTTCAAAATGGATGTGTTTTTGGGAGATGTGAAGCATTGAGTAAATGATTGGAATTGGCCATTTGTCATTGTTCCATTTTATAATTTAAGTGAAGACACTTCTTTATAATACTACTTACAGTTTTGGTCTCTCCCTTGTTGTATTGCATGTATTTACTTGAAAGGCAGAAAGACGGTAAAAAGAGATCTTCCATCCACTGGTTCACTTTCCAGATGGCTCCAGCAGTCTGCACTGGGCCCAAAGCCAGAAGCTTTAAATCCCATCAGCCACAGGAGTAGCAGGTCCACGTGCTTGGGCCATCAGCAGCTGCCTCCCAGGGTGCATATTAGCAAGAAGTCGGATCTCAAATGTTGAGTAGCTGGGATTGAACCGGCACTCAGACATGGGATGCGGGCATCCCAAGCAACAACTTAAAATATTTTATGGCCTAGTCATCCTACCATATAAAATTTTAGTGGGCATAGTAATTTTATATTCAAATTGATTTAAATCTTTTATTACAGATTTGTAAATAATTTTACAGTTTAGGGATTTTAAGAAATCTCTTTATGTGGGTCATAAAACGGTAGCGGAGTAAACAGTGGCGTATTTTATCTGGGCTGCCACTGTCTTGCTGTGTAATTGGTGTAAGTCAGTGCCTCTGAACCTCACTTTCCTTGTGTATACGATGCAGTATTTACTTCAATATTTATAACTTTTCCAGCTTTAAAATTGTTTTTCAAGTTGCTAGACCCCATTACCTTTAAGATGCTTTTCTATACTGCAGAAACATTGACATCAATTCGTTGTTCGAGGATAGCTACCTTTTATTGATCAATGAAATGCCATATAGCTTACATATCTTCTCATTACCTTCTGACAACAGCCCTGCGGGGCAGCTGTCATTGTTGCTGTTTGCTGAGGGCCACAGGAACTCCTCCCAGGACTTAGGGGCAGAGTGACCGCTGAAACCCCAGGATCTGGCTGAAGCTCTCTGTTCTTTATGCTCTGACACTTTCCTCTCTTGAACCCAAGGGGTGACTTCCTCTAACCCAGGGTATCTCAGGGGCAGTATTTTTGACATTTTGAGCTGGTACTTTGTTGTGTCTTAGGCTTGGTGGGATATTTAATAGTATCTCAAGGCCTGTGGTACCACAGCCAAAAATATCTCCAGATAGTGCCAGATGTCCCCAAGCATGGTGGGGAAGGACAAAACTGGCCCCATTTGAGGACAACTGAAGTCATCAATGACTGAGGACAAATATAATGAGTGTTTCTAGCATAGTTTAGTTTAAGGGTCAAATGGAATTGACAACGTGGATGCCAGCAAAGAACCCCATGTCTTCATCCAACAATACTTGTTGTAAATTTATTTGCCTTTACTCTCACGATTTGTTTTCCTTAGACGTATTCATTGCTAGAGTATAAAGAATACCATGGCAAATCTGATTAACGTTCATTAAATCACCAAGAAAGTTACCCACTAGGTGTCCCCTACGTGTCAGACATTATCTGTGTTACTGGTTAAAACAGTGAACAAGGAGGTGGGTGTTTCGCTTGGTGCTTCAATGCCTGAGTCCTGCATCAGAGTGCCTGGATGAAATCCTTGGCTCTGGCTCCTGACTCCAGGTTCCACCTGTGCAGACCCTGGGAGACTATAGCAATGTCTCAAGTCATTGAGTTCCTGCCACCCACAAGGGAGACCAGGACTGTGATTCCAGCTTCAGCCCCAGCCAGTACAGGCATCTGGGGAGTGAACCCGCAGATGGGAGATATGTCTCTGTCGCTGTCTCCCACCCTCCCCCGTCCTCTCTCCCAAATAAATGAAAACTAATCTTAAAAATAAAAAACAGTGAATAAGATGATATTCTAGAGGAAGTAGATATTAAACAAGTTATTGTAGCTTATTTCTCTTAAGATTCCTATTAATCTTTTAAAGACTAACTTTAGAATCAGAGCCCATGTGTTAGCCACGTTTTACACGAAAAACTTATCACACAGAGCTGGAATTTAGCCTCCCTTGTATGATTGAGTTAAAGTGGCATACCAGAAATTGACTATTCTCCCAGTTTAAAAAGATATTTTGACTCTAATTTTCAAAATGAGCACTTATCTGTGTGCAAGCTCCAATTCAGAACTTATTTGTTCATCTGTTGCTTAGTGTTTGGTTGCCCTTACCACTTTCTGATCTGAAACCCAGGCACACACATATCAACATTTGTCTCATGGGAACTGATTTCTGGAGTATTTCAGGTAATGAGGAAATCTCCTGAGGTTCGTGGCTGATCCCTTTAGTAGACTGTACTCCTGGAGGGCAAAAGCCAAAGAGTAGACACCAGACTTGGCATCACTTTGATTTCAGTGTCTGGAGCGGTTCTGGCAGGCTCATGGTAGCTTTTCAGTGCTGTTTACTCAAGAGATAAAATGATAAGGAATTTCTAACCAGTAAAAATGTATTTTACTGAATCAGCCTTGCTGGGTTTTTGTCTTCTACTCCATGAAGACCATTGAGATGATTAGTTCAATTTTGTTGCATTTATTAATGCTTCTAAAGTAGTTGGAATTAAGAACTAGATTTTTCTAAAGCCAGATATTTGGACAGCCAATCGGAATAAACCTGTAAAACCAGATATAGGTGTCAAACCAAGAATGCCTTCATCTACTAGGGGAAAAAGAAACAACTTATGAATATGCTTCTGAAGGCATCACAGTATAGAGTACTTTAGTGCTCAAAGTATTGGGTGCTGAATTCTCACAAGTTATTAAAATACTGTTTCGGGGGCCAGCATTGCAGTGTAATTGGTAAAGCTGCTGCCTGCGATGCTGGCATCCCATATGGGCACTGGTTCATGTCCCGGCTGCTCCACTTCCAAAGCAGCTCCCTGCTGATGGCCTGGTAAAAACAGCAGAAGATGGCCCAAGTACCTGGGCACCTGCTACCCATGTGAGAGACTGGGTGAAGTTCCTGGCTCGCTGGCTTTGGTCTAGTTGAGCAGATCTGGGGAGTGAACCAGCAGATGGAAGTTCTGTCTCTCTCTCTCCTTTATGTCTCTTCTCTCTTCTCTCCCTCCCACCTCACCTCTTCCCCATCCCTTTCCCTCTTCCTCTTTCTCTACCACTCTATCTCTGTAACTTTGACTTTCAAATAAAATATTTTTTAAAGCAAGCTGTTTCAAACATAGGAAAATAGAGTACACATTATATGACTTCCCTCCCAGATGAAATTTGTGCCAGAGGGGTAGACCTTAAGCTGTCATAAGTGACATGAAATAGATTATTCAGATGATCTTCCCTGAGTTTTAGAACAACAAAATTCAAATTCCTCAGCTATTTTAAAAAATTGATTCTATTTTGTTTCCTTTTTGTGGCTTCCTTTTGCTAGTTTCGCTTTTAGGGTTATGTATTCTAGATCTTAATATGTGCAATAATAACTTTAGCGTGCATAATGAAGGCTTTAGTGAAGTACCACAAAATGCCTAAGCTAAATATATCATTATCTGGAGCCACAGTATGTAAAACTGTTGAAGCTGTTCTTTACTGCTTGTAACAGAGGTGCTATTTGGTTCATTCATTCATTCCTCAAATATTCATTGAAAGTCTACTCTGTGCCTAATACTGTCCTATACCTAGGCTGTATCAGTGAACAAAACACAGAAATCCTTGCCCTAATGGACAAAGTAGACAAGAGCTAAAGGATGCAAATAAATTATGTACTCTTAGAGAGTGATGCTAAAGTTCTGTGAAAAATAATATAGGGAAAGAAAATAATTAGGGGGGTAGATCTCATGGAGCTGGAGGCTGTTACTGCAATTAGTATAGGAGCCTTCAGAGAGTCTTTGTGATGACATCAGCATCTAACTTAGGTTGTAATAGTACCAGGCTGATAGTCCTGGGCTAGGGCAATAGTTACGGAGGCCAGGAGAGGTAGTGAGGTTCTGGAAGTAATTTTGGAAGGAAGGGGCCTGGATTTGCTATAGCAGTTACAGCCAACGCCTGCATCGCCTATCAGAGTGCCTGGGTTTGAGTTCTATCTCTGTTCCTGATTTCAGCTTTCTGCTAATGTTTACCCTGGAAGGCAGAAGGTAATGACTCAGTTGGGTCCCTACCAGTCATATTGGATGCCTGGATTGAGTTGTTGGCTTCTGAAGTCAGCCTGACCCAAATCCCAGCAGTTGCCAGAGATCAGGAGTAAACCAGTGGATGGCAATGCATTCTCCCTCTGTCTCAAATAATAAAACATTAACTGTAACCAACAGAATTTTCTGACTGACCGATAGGAGTTGTAAGAGTATGATAGACCCAAGCGTTTTGAGGTTGAGCATGGAGGATGGAACTGCCACCAACTGACATGGCTAGTCCACAGGGGCAGCAGGTTTGGGGAGAGAACCTGGAGCTCACTGTGGTTACTCTCTGGCAATGGACTGCTTGGTTGGCAGTAGGAGTCTTGGGCTCAGTTACATGAGGAGGCTTGTGGGAGTTTGCTTTTGTGGCCTTGGTTTGCTCAGTAAAACAGAAACAAGGTCATCAGCAGCAAGAAAGTCAGAAGGGAGATATCGGCCGCCAGAGAAGAAAGGAAAAAGTGCAAGAAGGTTGAGTGTGAAAGTGGGAGTGGCTGTACTAGAAACGCAGTAGGACTGCAGTGAGTGTGGATGTCCAATTCCTGGTTCCTGTTCAAGAACTAAACATGACACTAATCAGTGATGCTGTGTATTTCTCTCTAGCCACTTTCCACTTGAAAACACTGGGACAGAATATATAGAGATCTAAATACAACTGATTTGAATATAATCAGGGTAAGGGCTTTGGTAAGAAAGAAGTGAGAAGGGGGAGTAGAGCAGTTGAGATGAGAAATGACAGGGTGATTAACTGCTGAAATCAGGTAGGGAAGTAAGACTGATTGTGAGGAGCAGCAAAAGATGGTTGCTCTGTTGCTGATGGATATTGCAGCCATCAAAGGATATTGGATTCAGGTGAAAAAATGAAAAAATCACTTAAACATTTTATTTGCATATGTGAGATTATATTTCAAATCCATATAAGGAGTCTTCAATTGACTGCATCTGAAGAATGTTTTTAAAATAAATACATACAAGTACTTCAGCTGTTAACTTTTTTTCAAATGAAGTATGCCATTAGTAATTTTTCCCTTAAATGACTTATGTTCAATTTTTTAAAATAGTAGTCTTCTATTCTTTGACTGACATTCCTTATGGGTCTGCTAGAAGCAAGGTGCTTCCTGCCAGCTCTGCTTGGGTGGGTCTGTCCTAAATGAGAGGACTCCGTAGTGACGGAGGCTCTCTCTCCACATGAGCTGTTTCGGTGAGGTTTGGGTAGCCGCGTACAATTCCATACTACTTGAGCTTCAGTTCCCTTGACATTAACTGGAGATAATAATATGTACCTATTGTAAGGATTAAAGTTAATGTATATTTATCCCCAGCACACAACTTGGCATGTGTCTATAAATGGTAACTACTATTATGATATTAGATTTAAAAATAATCCTGTTGTCATTGAATAGCCAAATCTCAAACGTGCTATCCTATAATTTCAGTAATATATTATTTGAGGAGTCTCTAGGATTACCAAGGTCAAAGTGCAGTATTAAAGATCACCACCATAAATATTATAACATGTACTCATGCTTTTCTGATTGAAATAAAAGATTAAGGCATGTTAGATTTCCACATGACTGAGATTTTTAAAAACTTCCCAATAGCATAGAGATACACATAAAAGTATGCATGGATTTTTAAAAAAATATTGCACCAAAATATCTTAATTTTATTTTCCTTAAGATTTTGAAGTCCCTTTGTGGACAACTGCAGCATTTTCCCTGCCTTCCTGCTATGTAAATCGGCTTTGAGCCTAAGCAATCACTGAAGGGGATTCATTTGGAGGTGGGGTCCTCTCAAGAAAAATCTGATGTATAGCCGGCGCCGTGGCTCAACAGGCTAATCCTCCGCCTTGCGGCACCGGCACACAGGGTTCTAGTCCCGGTCGGGGCGCCGGATTCTGTCCCGGTTGCCCCTCTTCCAGGCCAGCCCTCTGCTGTGGCCCAGGAGTGCAGTGGAGGATGGCCCAAGTGCTTGGGCCCTGCACCCCATAGGAGACCAGGAGAAGCACCTAGCACCTGGCTCCTGCCATCGGATGAGCGCGGTGCGCCGGCCGCAGCGCGCCGACCGCGGCAGCCATTGGAGGGTGAACCAACGGCAAAGGAAGACCTTTCTCTCTGTCTCTCTCTCTCTCACTGTCCACTCTGCCTGTCGAAAAAAAAAAAAAAAAAAGAAAAAAAATCTGATGTATATGGAAAGAGAGAAGCATTAAAGCCTTCAGTGTCTGGATGAACCATCCATAAAATGCGTGCATAAACACACACACACACACACACACACACACATGTACATATATAGAGGAACCATGACTTATCAGCTTAGGATTTTGCCACTTCTAGTGGTTGTGAAAACGGTACACCTTCAGTAGAAACCGTACTTCAGATGCTGTATTTTCTTTTTTTTTTATTATATATTTGAAAGTTATAGAGAGGTGGGGGATGAGTCTTCCATCCACTGGTTCACTCCCCAATTGGACGCCACCGACCTGCCATTCACGCCACAATTGGACCTGCGCCAATCTGAAGGCAGGAGCCTGGAGCTTCTTCCAGGTCCCCGACGTGGGTGCAGGGGCCCAAGCACTTGGGCCATTTACTGCTTTTCCAGGCCATAGCAGAGAGCTGGATTGGAAGTGGAGCAGCTGGGACTTGAACCGGTGCCCATATGGGATGCTAGCATTGCAGGTGGTGGCTTTACCCACTGTGCCGTAGCGCCAGCCCCAGATGCTGTATTTTCATCTTCTGTGGGGCTACAGAGATGTGTGGCTCTTTGCTGCTGGCAGCAGCCAGGAGCCACACCTCCCTGTCAACCCTGCCATCACAAGGGAAGCAACTGGCACTCTACAGTGTGCTGCATTGCCAGTGTTTTTTTGGACACAGGTATTCAATAAATTATGTGAGATATTTGACACTTGATTATTAAATAGGCTTTGTGTTACAGCATTTTGCCCATGTAGGCTCATGTAAATGTTCTGAACATGTTTAAGATCTGCTGGGCTAAGCTGTAATGTTCAGTAGGTTAAGTGGATTTATTTTAAGATTTATTTATTTACTTCAGGGCAGAGTTACAGAGAAAGAGGGGGGAGACAGAGTAAGAAATCTTCCATCCTCTGGTTCACTCCCCTGATGGCTGCCTCTGCTGGGGCTGGGCCAGGCTGAAGTCAGGGGGCAGGCGATTCATCCAGGTCTCCCATGTGGGAACAGAAGTCCAAGGACTTGGGCCATCTTCCACTTCTTTCCCAGGCCATTAGCAGGGAGCTGGATTGGAAATGGAGCAGCCAGGACTTGAACCAGCACCCATATGGAATGGTGGCACAGCAGGCAGTGGCTTATTGCACTGGGCTAAAGTGCCAGCCCCAGATGAAGTGTATTTTTTTTTTTTTTGACAGGCAGAGTGGACAGTGAGAGAGAGAGAGAGAGAAAGGTCTTCCTTTGCCATTGGTTCACCCTCCAATGGCTGCCGCAGCTGGCGCACTGCAGCTAGCATACCGCGCTGATCCGATGGCAGGAGCCAGGTGCCAGGTGCTTCTCCTGGTCTCCCATGGGGTGCAGGGCCCAAGCACTTGGGCCATCCTCCACTGCACTCCCGGGCCACATCAGAGAGCTGGCCTGGAAGAGGGGCAACCAGGACAGAATCCGGTGCCCCAGCCAGAACTAGAACCTGGTGTGCCGGTGCCGCAAGGTGGAGGATTAGCCTAGTGAGCCGCGGCGCCGGCAGATGAAGTGTATTAAACGCAAGTTTACTCATGATACTTCCAACTTATCATGGGTTTATTCGGATATAGCCCCATCATGAATCAAGGACCATTTATGTATAATATATATGTACATATGTATATGCTATATATTGTGTATATAAATTATGTGTTTCCAGTCACAGGAGAGAATTCAAGAAACTCTTCTATTTAATGTTTGGTTGCAAACAGTAGCAATGGATAACATTTCCCAGTGTAAAACAGTGCATCTAGATATGACGCTCAGATTTTGTACCTCTGCCTTCTTTCAACATATGCATGTTATATTTTAAAATGGTCATTTTAGTTTTCCTCAGCAATGATATGAAATGTCATCCAGTGCTGTGGAGGGTCTCACTTAGAAGCTGCTTCTGTGATCTAGAACAGTATTTTTTTTTTTTTTTATCTTTCTCCTTGGCGTTAACCACAGTGTCAGGTCATGTTTGTTGTAGGAATTGAAGATGAAATGAGCTTGGTGCAGACACTCATCTCTGAAGGCCTGTAAGGGCCACGTGCTTGAGTGAGTCGAACTGTTTTCATTAACATTCTTGAAAATGACAAAATGATAGCATTTCTTTGTGGCAAAAATGAAAGATGGTATGAGTTTGCTTTTTATACATATTAATGTCACTTCCTGACATGATAATCAGCAATCATCAAAGCCAATTACTTTAATTCAGTGTTTCAAGTGCTGTATTATCCTGGCCCAGTTCGTTGTGTGTATCTAAAGTGTGGGATGTGCTCTCCTCCTGGCGCTTAGTTCAAGCTCAGTAGTTGTGGATATCACAGAGCACTCAGACTCCCAGGAGATTTTATTCACAGGAGCCACACTTTTTCCACTAAATCAGCTGGCCCTTGTCTTCATGAAAGCCTATGTGATATATATCCACACACAGTTTATACTTTCCCAAAGATGATGTGACATGAGGGAAAAGGAAACCTGCTTTTGTAGATAGCAGGGTGATGCCCATATGTTACCTGAGCACCTGATGCAGCAAAGAAACCCACAAAGATAGCAAATGATCCTACTGCCATTATCATTACCTGTAGGATAAGGAATCCATCTTCCTGAGGTGGTAAGCCTCTGATACGCAGGTAAGTTAGAAAAGCAAGTCAGAGATGACACAGATTGTAGCAGCCCTCACTATGATAAAACCCTCAGGTAGGGCTGCATCTTACATACAGGTCAAGGAGACCTTCAATCATGAGTCAGCCACAGATACAGAAAGCCATAAATTTCTCTGTATTTCTTATTAACCCTGATAGATAACTCTCTGTATTCTAAGGTTTGAAACATGCAATAACTTTAATATTTTGTTGGTGTTTTCACATTTTGATTGGGAGCAGGTTGTAGATTGATCAGGGCCAGAGCCTATTGTTCTTCTTTGCTGATTTTTAGAAATGTTGGTTGAAAGTGATTGAGCTGTGTTTTCTCTGCACAGAGAAATCAATCCTTCACACCTCATCAGCAATCTCTGGTGGTCTGGGGATAAGCTAGACCTGTACTCTTTTACTTCATTGCAGCCTTAGATATAATAGTCTGCTTATATAAGCAGTCCAGTGTATATCAGATACTTTTTCTTTTTAAAAAAAATTTGAGAGGTAGAGTGGCAGAGGAGAGAGAGACGAAGAAAAGTCTTCTGTCCACTGGTTCACTCCCAGGTGGCCACAATGGCTGAGCTAAGCCTATCCAAAGCCAGGACCCAGGAGCTTCTTCCCGGTCTCCCATGTGCTTGCAGGGGCCCAAGCACTTGGGCCATCTTCTACTGCTTTCCCAGGCCACAGTAGAGAGCTGGATCGGGAGTGGAGCAGCCAGGACTTGAACTGTACGCCAGCACTGCAGCCAGAGGCTTAGCCCACTACGCCACAGCTCCGGCCCCTGATGCTGCTTTTTCTATATACTCAGAAGAGATGGACTTCCCAATAACATGGTGATAGCTAACAAAGGGTTTACTCTGAACTTCAAATTTGCATTTTGAAATAAAGTGACTTAACATGGAACAGTGGTTCACCAGGTGTAGTCCAAAGTCCAGCAGTGTCAGCACAGCCTGTTTTAAAGGTGTTAGGCATGCAGATTCCTGAGCCCCATTCCAAACCTGCTGGATCAGAAGTGGAGTGTGAGGTGATTCTGATACGTGCTGAAGCATGTTTCATTCCAAGCATCTCAAAATGACTATATGGGAATGTTTTCCTCTTCCTTGCAAGTAAGCTCATGTGTATATTTGAAGTTGTTTGTAGGCTGTTGATGACCTCAGCATTTTTAATACTAACTGGGCCCAGCGGAATTCATTATCCTGTGTTTACCTTTGGTAACCTGCTCTACTACAAACTTTTCATTAAGAGTGCATTGGGAGAAACAGGGTTTTTGAGAATTAAGTCTGCTCTCAAGTGCATTTGTGTATAATAGGGAGTTTAGTATGATATGTTATATTGTAGGTATACTGTTAATACAAGGTATTATTCTTAATATATTCTAAAAATTTATCATTAGAAAGTAATTTTAAGTGATCCTATTTGATTATTTTAAATTTTGTATTTACATAGTATTATATAGCTGGAAAGGCATGACTTTAGAGTCAGATTGTATACCTTGAGAAAGAAAACCTTCTTGGATCTGAAAAGTACTTTGTAAACAATAATCATTATGGAAATGTTGGTGTTTTGGAGCAGGTGTTTTGCCTAGTTATTGATGTCCACATTCCATAGCTGAGTACCTGTGTTCAATTTCCAGCTTCATCTTCTGACTCCAGTTTCTTCCTAATTCTTACCTAGAAGGCAGTAGTGATGATTCAGGTTCTTGGGGTCTTGCCACTCAGGTGGGGAATCTATTATGTTCAGCTCCCAGCTTCAGCTCTTGTGCACCTCTGGCCATTGCAGATGGGAGTACTTGCTGTCTCATCATGTTGCTGTTTATCTGTGTCTGCCTACCTATCTCTCCCCCCCTTCCCCCTTCCTCTCTTCCTCCATCTTTCCCCCTTTCAAATCAGTAAATAATTTAAAAAGTTGCATTAGTACTTATTTACTAAGCAATGCTTAGTTTATACGAGGGTCTTCAAAAATTCATGAAAAATGTGTTATGTGAAGACAGCTGTACATCCGACAGTACAATATTAATAGTAAAATTATGAAGCTGTGGTGGGATAAGAAATCTCTTGGTAATCAGTAAGCCCTTGTGCTGATGCGGTGCCTAACTTGAGAATTTGAAGAGGCAGTGGTCTCATGTTCCAGGTTTTATTGAACTGGCATTCCTCATATTTGACAAACTTACTAAATGACCACATCTACATGAGGAACTAGAGAGTTAACGGAAGCTATGTCCATTAATGCACATGCTAGATCTTGTGTCTGTCTTTGCAGATTTTGTTTTCTAGTTAGGTAGTAAAACAAATTAATTTAAACTGTGGCCAAGTTATTCTACGAGTCTTTGAACCCAGACAGTTTGGGCCTTGACATTCAGTTTTAGAAAAGTTCATTCTATTTATAATTCTCCGTCATGTGCTTTCTTTGCTTGCTGTTTATAATAGCCATCATCCCAGGTCAATGGAAAGAGGTATGTTTTTAATAGATGTATAATATTCCATAATGTAGGTATTTACAATGTGCTCAACTATTCTCCAATTGAAGGATTCTTTGTGTTTCTAAGATCTTGTTACTACAAACACAAAGGCTATAATATGTTATTGTACATATGTTCATACTTACAGGTAATACTCTTTAGAGTGAAGCTACATTTTCAGTGGTTTATGCATTTTTAATTTTAACAGGTATTGCCAGGTTTCTTTTGTTAAATTTTGTTGATAAAGTAACAGTTCACACACTCATTGCATAAAATTGTTTTAATTGCTAGTTGTGTGGATAACAGAATATTCATGATGGCTTTAATTTGTATCCCTCTGGTGAATAGTGAGGTTGAGTGTCTTGTTTTTCATTACCCGTTTGAATTTAGTCTTCTGAAAATTATTTATATCTACCTTATATCCTATTTTATTGAGCTCTTCATTTTTATATATCAGCTTCAAAAATTTAGGAATAGTAAAACTTTCCAATTCATTAAATGTTAGTTGTGTCTTGGTTTTATTTGAGATTTTTTACATAAGGTAGATAGCTCATTGATAAATTATTTTGTCTTTTATAACTTTGCCCAGCTAACAATAAATATTCTAAATTTCTCCTTGTACTTTTACTATCATTTCTTACATTTAAGTTTTTAATCTACCTGGAGTTTTTTTTCAATATGGTAAAAATAGGAATTTAGCATTCTTGTTTTTCAAGGTTGATCATTTATTTGAGTTGTTAATTAAACAAATTACCATTTTCCCAATGAATTGAAATTCCACTTTTTCCATACATAATATTCCATTTCTATATCGATCTACTTCTGGGCTTTCTTCATTAGTTTTCTGTTGCTGTGTAACAAATTACCACAAATTTAATGGCTTGAACCATCACCTACTCAACAGTGTTTAGCTCTGTAGATCAAAGATCCAGACACAGTATGTTGGGGTTCTTTGGTCAGGTTTTCAAAGGCTGGAATTAAGATGTCAGCCATTCTGAGTTCTCTTCTCATCTAGGGGCTTTGGGGAAGAATCCACATCCAATCTCATTGAGCTTGTTGGCAGAATTCAGCTCCTTGTTATTGTTAACACCAAGGTATCGGTTTCCTTGATGACTCAATTGAAGACCACTCATTTCCTGGAAGTATCCATTCTTCTGATTGTATTCAATTTGCTAACTTTTATTGAATTTTAGTGGCAATATTCATAAGTGAAATTGGTCTGTAATTTTCTTGACAATTATAAATAAATAAGCCTTTACATACATATTTTAATATTTAGATGTTCAATGATTATTGTGATAAAACATTTATCTTTATATCGTTGCTTTGCTGTGAAATTATATATTGAGTGTATATGGCCTTTTTATATGGGATTTTTATATGGGCTTTTTATTAATCCCATATCAAATTCCTCTTTATTTTTAGGACCTGTGATCATATTGATAAACATTCAAATTCTAGATAACATGTTAATAGCAACAAATTAAAGCAACTTGTCCATTGAAAGACAATTTGATTTTGCGCTTATTAGCAAAATTGGACTTCAGGTTGCCAATCTCAGCCCAGGAATATGTGAGAATATAGTTAATCATTTTTTTTTAAATTTATATTTATGAAATACTGAGTTAGAAAGCTAGTGAGGTAGAGGTAGTCTTCCATCTGCTGATTCACTTCCTAAGTGTCCACAGAGGCTAGAGCTGAGCCCATTAGGAGCCAAGAGCTTCCTTCGGGTCTCCACATGGATGCAGAGGCCCAAGGACTTAGACTATATCCACTGCTTTCCCAGGCACATTAGCAGAGAGCTGGATCATAAGTGGAACAGCCAGGACCTGAACCAGCACCTATATGGGATGCTGGTGCTATAGGTTGGGTCTGTAACCTGCTGCACTATAGTGCTGGTCCCAGGGTAATTAATCTTTAATAGTATTTTTCCACTCATTAGTAATTATCTAGTTTATTGAAATTCAAACTTCTATATAGTTGTAGTTTGCTCTTAAAACTACAATTTTAATAAAATCTGGTGAATCCATATTTTTTGCTTCCGTTTTTTTTTTTTTGCTTCCCTTTTTTTTTTTTTTTTTTTGCTTGAATCCATATTTTAGCCATTGTGAATTGAGCTGCAATAAACATAGAACAGATAGCATTCATATGCTGATTTCATTTCCTTTGGTGAAATTCCTGGGAGTAGGATTGTTGGGTCATATGGCAGACCGATTTTCAGATTTCTGAGGACTCTACATACTGTCTTCTACAATGGCTGTACTAGTTTGCATTCTCTTCAACAGTGGATTTGGGAAATTTTTTCCCTGTATCCTCATCTGCATTTATTGTGTTTTGATTTCTGTATAGGAGCCATTCTAAGAAGGGTGAGGTGAAACCTCATTGTGGTTTTGATTTGCATCTCCCTAATGGCTAGTGATCTTGATTTTTTTCACGTGTCTGTTAGCTATTTGGATTTCATCTTTTGAAAAATGTTTATCTCCTGTATACAAAGAGAATTGAAAATGAAACTGGATGCGAATGAAAGGGGAGAGGGAGCGGGTAAGGGGGGAGGGTTGCGGGAGGGAGGGAAGGTATGGGGGGGGAGCCATTGTGGTCCATAAGTTGTACCTTGGAAATTTATATTCTAAATAAAAGTTAAAAAATAAAAAAAAAATAAATAAAATCTGCAAAAAGAAGCCGAACAAAGAAAAAAAGAAAAATGTTTATCGAAATCCTTTGTCCATTTCTTAATTGGACTGTTTGTTGTTGAAATTCTTGAGCTCTTTATAGATTCTGGATATTAATCCCTTATCAGTTGCATAGTTTGCAAATATTTTCTCCTATTGGTTGCTTCTTCACATTGTTAAGTGTTTCCTTTGAAATGCAGAAGCTTCTCAGCTTGATATAATCTCATTTGTCAATTTTGGCTTTGACTGCCTGTGTTTCTGGGGTCTTTTCCAAGAAGTCCTTGCCTGTGGCAATATCATGCAGAGTTTCCACAGTGTTCTCCTCTAGTAATTTGATGGTATCAGGCTGTAGATCCTTGAATCATTTCGAGTTGATTTCTGTATAAGGTGTAAAGTAGGAGTCTTGTTTCGTACTTCTGCATGCAGAGATCTAGTTTTCACAGCTCCATTTGTTGAAGAGACTGTCCTTATTCCAGGAATTGATTTTAGCTCCTTTGTCAAAAATTAGCTGGTTGTAGATGTGTGAGTTGATTTCTGGGGGTTCTGTTCTGTTACATTGATCTACATTTTTATTTTTGTGACCAGTACCAAGCTGTTTTGATTATAACTACCCTGTAGTATGTCTTGAAATCTGGTATTGTGATGCTTCTGGCTTTGTTTTTATTGTTTAAGATTGATTTTGCTAATCAAGGTCTCTTGTTTCCATATGAATTTTAGTATTTTTTCTACATCTGAGAAGAATGTCATTGGTACTTTGATTGGGATCCCACTGAACCTGTAAATTTTTTTTATAACGCTTTTATTTAAAGAATATAAATTTCCAAAATACAGCTTATAGATTACAATGGCTTCCCCCCCATAACTTCCCCCCCACCCGCAACCCTCCCCTTTCCCACTCCCTCTCCCATTGCTTCACATCAAGATTCATTTTCAATTCTCTTTATATACAGAAGATCAGTTTACTATATATTAAGTAAAGATTTCAACAGTTTGCCCTCACATAGCAACACAAAGTGAAAAATACTGTTGGAGTACTAGTTATAGTATTAATTCACAATGTATAGCCCATTAAGGACAGAGATCCTACATGATATATTTTTTTAAAAAATGATTAATTTTCTATGCAATTTCCAATTTAACACCAAGATTTTTTTTTTCATTTTTAATTATCTATATACAGAAGATTGATTCAGTATATACTAAGTAAAGATTTCATCAGTTTGCACCCACACAGAAAGAAAAAGTGTAAAATACTGTTTCAGTGCTAGTTATAGCATTACTTCACATTGGACAACACATTAAGGACAGATCCCACATGAGACGTAAGTACACAGTGACTCCTGAATTTGATTTAACTATTTGACACTCTTGTTTATGGCATCAGTAATCTCCCTAGGCTCTAGTCATGAGTTGCCGAGGCTATGGAAGCCTTTAGGGTTCGCTGACTTCAATCTTATTCCGACAGGGTCATAGTCAAAGTGGAGGTTCTCTCCTCCCTTCAGAGAAAGGTACCTCCTTCTTTGATGGCCCCATTCGGTAGTATGGATATTTTGAGGGAATGTATTCCAGATAAACACGGAAGTGGCTATACTTTACTTAGAAATCCCATTGTTTTAAAAGCTTTGCATATATTCACTTGAACCTCCCAGCACTTTAATCAGTGTTAACTGGCAAGTGGAGATGCCAAGAATGGACATTGACATTTGACTCTAGAGTTGATGTCTTAATCACTGCTATACTGCTTACTGGTCTTATAAATCTATTAGCAGAGGGGCTGGTGGTGTGGTGCAATATGTGTAAAATTAAAGCCAACATCTGCTGTGCTGGCATCCCATATGGGTGCCAGTTCAGGTCCCAGCTATTCCACGTCCAATGCAGCTCCCTGCTGATGTGCGTAGAAAAGCAGCAGAAGGTGGTGTAACTGTATGGGCTGCTGCGCCCATGTGGGAGACCCAGCTGAACCTCCTGGTGTCAGCTTGGCCCAGCCCTGATTGCCCTGGTTATTATGGCCATTTGGGGAGTGAAATAGCAGATGGAAGATGTCTCTCCTCTCTGTCTCTCCCCTTCTCACTATAGCACCGACTTTCAATGAATGAATAAATCTTTAAAATAAAATCTAGGAGAGGAAAAATACTTTTTTTAAAAAAAATCTTTCAGGCCTAGAGAAGTAGCTTCCTTCTAGTAAATGCAGAATGGTGCAATCCCAAGCTGTAAGTGACTGCTTTTCAAACTTAGATCTTGGATTCCTTCGGCAAATTGACACAAAGCCATGATGAACCATGAAAGGGAATATAGTTTGTTCATAGTTGAAATGAGTTTTGGAGAGAATGTCAGAGATGAGATTGAGTGATATAAAGGCCATTTTATAGCATGTGTTTCTTGTGATTGGCTTTTATGTGTATTTAGTATTGATTTTTTTCTTAGGAACTGACAGGTACATTGAGCATTTATATGTAGACAACATTTTTTTTTTAAATTGAAAGTAATATTTTTTTTTTTGGACAGGCAGAGTGGACAGTGAGAGAGACAGAGAGAAAGGTCTTCCTTTGCCATGGGTTCACCCTCCAATGGCTGCTGCGGCCGGAGCGCTTCGGCTGACGCACCGCGCTGATCCGATGGCAGGAGCCAGGTGCTTCTCCTGGTCTCCCATGGGGTGTAGGGCCCAAGCACTTGGGCCATCCTCCCCTGCACTCCCAGGCCATAGCAGAGGGCTGGCCTGGAAGAGGGGCAACCGGGACTAGAACCTGGTGTGCCGGCGCCACAAGGCGGAGGATTAGCCTATTGAGCCGCGGCACCGGCGAAAGTAATATTTTTAAAGTTTTGATCTCAGCCCCATATACAGCATCCCCAAACATTACTTATCTGTGACTTAAGAAATAGCCACAGGCCGGCACTGCGGCTCACTAGGCTAATCCTCCACCTGTGGCACCGGCACCCTGGGTTCTAGCCCCATTTGGGGCGCCAGATCCTGTCCCAGTTGCTCCTCTTCCAGTCCAACTCTCTGCTGTGGCCCGGGAGGGCAGAGGAGGATGGCCCAAGTATTTGGGCCCTGCACCCTCATGGGAGACCAGGAGGAAGCACCTGGCTCCTGGCTTCGGATCGGAGCAGCATGCCAGCCATGGCGGCCATTTGGGGGGTGAACCAACGGCAAAGGAAGACCTTTCTCTCTGTCTCTGTCTAATTCTGTCAAAAAAAAAAATAGCCACAGAGGAGAGTGAGAAATAGAGTAAACAATGTTTATCTGTGCAGCATGTCCTGTGACTCTCAGCAGTGTCTTATTCCAGGCTCAGAGCTGAGCTAAGTGGATCACAAAGTTGATAAGTGGCTCAGCCTGAGTCCACAAAGCTGGAAGTATTTGGTTCCTCAAAAAGTCTCATTCCCTCAATTAAAATGGGAGACCAAATGTAGGGGTAGGTCAAGAACCTTAGTAAAAGCCTTTTTGTTTAGTTTTTAAAAAAAGATTTAGTTATTTACTTGAAATGCAGAGATATAGAGAGGGAGAAGGAGGAGGAAAGGGAGAGAGAAAGAAATATTTCCAAACACTGGTTCGCTCCCCAAATGGCCACAACAGCCTGGGCTGGGCCAGGCCGAAGCCAGAATACAGGAGCTTCCTCCAGGGCTCCCAAGAAGGTGCAGGGACCCAAGGACTTGGCCCATCTTCTGCTTTCCCAGGCACATTAGCAGGGAGCTGGATAGGAAGTGTAGCAGCAGGGACTCAAACTGGCACCCATATGTCGTGCCAGCACTGCAGGCAGAGGCTTCACCTATACCACAGCACCAACCCCAGTGAAAAGCATTTGACATTTGGTAATTTGTAAAAATGTGGACTCAGGATTCTGCTGATTTTTTTTCTTTAAGAGACGCTAATTACTAATATTTTGTGCTCATTTATCTCAAGATTTTTTTTAAAGATTAACTTATTTATTTGAAAGAGTTTCACAGAGAGAGGAGAGGCAGAGAGAGAGAGGGAGAGGGAGGTCTTCTATCCACTGGTTCACTCTCCAGTTGGCTGCAATGGCCAATTGCTGTGCTGATCTGAAGCCAGGAGCTTCTTCTGGGTCTCATGTGGGTGCAGGGGCCCAAGGAATTGGGCCTTCTGCTGCTGCTTTCCCAGGCCATAGAAGAGAGCTGGATCAGAAGCGGAGCAGCTGTGACTCGAACCGGCGCCCATATGGGAGATGCTGGCACCGTAGGGGGCAGCTTTACCAGCTACACCACAGCACCAGGCCCTATCTCAGGATTTAAATGTTGATTGATATTCTCTCTCTCTCCACACACACACACACACACACACACATACACACACATACATTTGTGTGTGTATGTATGTGTGTTTGTGCAACTAAAAGTGTATTTGCCAACACCTTGCTCAAAATTCATCATTGAATAGAATTTTGCTTAAAGGCTACTGATATTTGGTCTTGAGATTAAATCTCCAATATAAGCTTTCAGAGACTAATTTTTGATTTTTTGAGGTATTTATTACTTTGCGTTACTTTCCTTTTATTTTTCATGGAAAATTTCTGCATACTTATGTGAAACAACGAAAGAGCCTTTTCTAAGTATAAACATAAACACGCTTTTAACTTTCCTGGGTAGACAGAAAAGGTCATTTGCTTCTGGCTATAGAGGGAAAGGTACAGCCCTCACCCGTGCCTTCTTGTCCTACTGCTGTCTTTCAGTGCATTTCTAAGAGTGTAGTTCCTGTATCAGTTTGGCCTGCAGCATGGGTCCAGCCACTTCCATCTGCTGGTTCATCCCCCAAATGGTCACAATGGCCCAGGAGCTAGGAGCTTCATTCTGGTCTCACATGTGGGTACAGGGACTCAAATCCTTGGGCCATCTTCTGCTTTTTTAGGTACATTAACAGGGAGTTGGATCAGAAGTGGATCAGCTGGAACTCTAACCAGTGCCCATAGGTGATACCGGCATCGCAGGCTGCAGGTTAAGCCATTGTGCCACAACGCCTGTCCCAATAAACTTATCTTTTAATTTCTTTATCCACTAACTTTTTGAAGTCCCTTCATGTATATCAAAACACAGCAAGGGACCTTGAAACCAATTCAGTACATTGTGAATAGTGTTAATACGCAAGAGAAAAATAGGAATACTTGTTTACATTGAAAATAGTAAGGGTAAAAACTGCTTTGTAGAACTGGTGTTTCAGCTGCAGTGTAGGTGTGTATTCTAGGTTGCATCACAGAATATATTTTTCATTGGGATAGAAGTTAACACGTTTTGAAAGTCACTGAGCAGGTGGCTAAGGAGCTCCTTGATCATCCTTGCCCAACACAAAAGGCTGCTTGAGCCAGCCATCACCACTGCCTTCCAGCGTTGGCATTAGAAAGTTGGAGTGAGGAGCTGGAAATAGAACCCAGGCACTGTGATGTAGGGCATGGGTGTTTTAACTCCCAGGGCAGATGCCCATCTAGACATATACATTGTAATGCCTTAGTAAGAATTTAATTCCAAGTGAAAACTTCTCTTTTAAAGCTTCCAGAAGTGGTAGCAAATAATGCTAAAGAAAGTCACGTTTTTCCTAATGGTCACCTAATGTGTACAGTATGAAATGGCATGAAAAGTGCTTAATACTTATGGAAAGCATTCCCATTATTTGTCATTTCACTTAGAAAACATCACCTTACATCCTTATTCTGGGAGAGATTTCTGTATGTTTTATGATCTACTTTTATAACTCAAGCTGCCATTATGAGTTACTGGTTTCAATGAGAAGGCTGTGAAAACTGGACTTCTCTAAGTTAGGCGTTTTAAAAGTTTTAAACATTACGTTGAATAGATGGGCATTCCATGTTCATTGATTTAGTTCTGTGTGAATAAATATTTTAGAGGTCATATTCCAAAAGACAGAGACCTGGTGATTTAATACGAATCATTAAACTGATAAGACTGACTTTCTAATCAAGCCTCTGTTGTGAGTCCAGTATTCAGACCACAAATGCACTACTAAGCTGATAAAAATAACTGTCTACTCTTACTTATTTTCATTATTTTGCTGTAGTTGTATGCAATTCTTAAAGATTTTATGGATTTTAAAAGATTGTTTGTGATTTAACTTATTTTCTGTAAGTGCAATGATAAAATGATGCCGAATAACCGTGATCTTTTGACTTGCTTAAAGCATAATATATAGTAAACAAGCATGCTAACAAGAATGTATTATTAAAGATATTGATTCACTAGAATGACTAGAATCAGTCAACCACACCTCCCAGAGCTGTGAGGTAGTGATTTATGATTTTGGATCTATGAAAGCTGGATACAATTTTAATGTGCCTAGGGGGAAGCTATTGATTTCTGATTAGTGTAACACTTTAGAGAAAAGAATCGATACACACATTATAAAGTTAGGGTAAGATTAGGCAGGAGGAAAGCTTTAATAATTTGCCCAGAGTACTTCAGGGCCTTAAATACCATTGCGCATCTGGATTGTATCTGTGTGTTGACAGGTCCATCTCCTCCCCTAGGCCTGGAGCTCCCAGAGGGAGAACGGGGTCCAGGTCTTACTCCTTCCTTATCCCTAGCCCTGTGTAGTGTCCTCCACACAACCCACTTTTCCTCTGGATGAGTCTGCACACACCTTAATTAACTTCTCATCTGATCATCAGGACAACTTACTAAATTTATGAAAGATCTCCAGGGGTGAACTCCAACCCCAGATGATAAGCAAATGCTGTGGCATTGATAAAGCAAGGGTGGAATTAAGGCCTCTAGACCTTGCCCTCCAGGCTCATGAAGATACACTCATTACCTAGCAGGTGTACTCTGGGGGTGCATCTCTTCAGTGCCACCACCCTGGTGACACGTTAGAGACTTAACAGTTTAAACCTTTTGAATCTTTAACATGTGGTTTGAATCGGTCTTAGTTACTAACCTTGTGAACTTCAGCATGTTTACCTCTGTATGCCTGTTTCTCTTTTGTAAAGTTGAAATAATAGCCATGCCAGAGGATTGATGCCACTATGACATAAGATAGAGAATGTCAAGAGTCTTGCAAAGTGGTTTGAACATAGTGTGTTGTTAACATGTGAGCTTCTCATCCCTTTGGTTTTCTAACTAAAGAGCTTATGTCTGTGGTAGAGCAGACTGTCTCGGAAAACAAGGACAGTTTTGAAATGAGGAAAATAAGGAAGGAACTATGCTCCAGCTAGGTTTTGTTTGTTAATTAACTACCTCAAAACTTGGTAATGTAACTTTTGGTGACTCCAAGTTTGGTATATAGCAATACGGGCTGAGCTCAGCTGGGATGTCTCCTCTCTGTTCCAAGTGGGCACACTCACGTGTTAGTCATCAGCTGGTAGTGACCTCACCCATATGTGGTGGTTGCAATGGGGACGTGTTTGCTTATCATCCAACAGACCAGCCTTGGCTGGGGCTCAGGGTGGTGGCAGCAGTGAGAGAGAGCAGGCCAATGAGCAGACACTTCTGAAGCTTCTGCTTGTGCCACCTTTCCTGGAGTTTCACTAGCCAGGTTGAGTGGGGGAGACAAAGACTCCCCCTTGATGAGCAAAGGGACGTGCATACAGGGGAGAACGTGTGCCTTTTCCAATGTACACAGAATGGGTTTCATTGACTGCTGCTGTCAATGAGACTATGCACGGTCATTCCCATGTTATTCATTGACTCCTTAGGACAATTTCCTGACATCTTTGGCATTGTTTGCATTTCAAAGATGAGAAAGCTGATGATCACAGAGGTTAAGAGACTTGACACACGAAGGCCAAACTGTTATTTGTTTGTTTCTAGATCACCCACACAAGCTGGGTCTCTCTGAGTTCTGGACATGACTGAAGCTCTTCAATGGGCCAGATACCACTGGCAGCGGCTGATGGGAGGCAGAACCAGGGATGACGATGAGAGGCCATACAACTACTCCTCACTGCTTGCCTGCAGAGGCAAGTCGTCGCACACCCCCAAACTGGCAGGAAAGCACCGGGTGGTTGTTCCCCACCTCCGGCCCTTCAAAGAGGAGTATGAGAAGTTCTCGGGCACCTACGTGAATAACCGAATACGGACTACCAAGTACACACTACTGAATTTTGTCCCAAGAAATTTATTTGAACAATTTCACAGGTACTGTTTCATCTTTTTTAAAAAACAAATTAGAATGTTTTTGGCATTCTGCTTGAGATACAAAAGTTTTCATTTTCTTAACATTGTATGTTATGGACGTCTGCCTTGTGGTATCATCCTTTGACAGTTTTTGTACCAGTCTGTTGTGGAATGATGACCTCTTACGTTCAAGTAGCACTTGTCCCCCAAAGGGACATCATGTTATTTGAAACAATAGAAAAAGGATGGCATTGGAAGTATGGAGAGTGAGTGAGATATTCAGGACAGCAGTGTGGGAAAAGCATATCCCAGAGGAAGAAGTGTGGAGATGAGCTAGAAATAGACATGCCGTATGATCCAGCAATCCCACTACTGGGTATATACCCAAAAGACATGAACATATTATATCAAAGAGATACCTGCACCACTTTCATGGCCTCACTGTTCACAGTAGCCAAAATACGGAGGGTGTATGATCAAATGAAGGTATAAAGAATATACAATTGTAGCTAAATGGATGCAACCGGAGGACATAATGTTGAGTGAAGTAAGCAGCACACAGAATGGCGAATACTACAGTTCTCCCTCATAAGAAATACCTGTACGTGTCAGTATTTGTAAATGCAGTTTTGTCAAGCTTTGTTGTACCTTTGTCAAACCAATGATTAATAACATATACTACTATAGTTGTAATGATCTGTGATTGTTTTAAAATTTATATGGGCAAATATGTATATGAGGGAGAGAGGGAGAAAGGGATATCATTATATTCTTTTTTTTTCTTCATACTATTTGTTGAACTCTTTTACTTAGTGTAGGGTTAACTTTAAGATCATTAAATAAACTGAAAGTCCATCTTTGTAAAAATGAAGGGTGGGAATGGGAAAGGGAAGAGGAAAAAGAGTTGGAGCGTGGGTGGGAGGGAGGGTAAGGTGGGAAGTATCAGTCTGTTCCTAAATCTGCATATGTGAAACTTGTATAACTTAAATAGAATTTTTAAAAAAGAGTAAAACCAAAAGGCACTGGATTGAATCCTGCTGCTGCTGGAATCTAGCAGTAGTGGAAGCCAGCTGGTGGCGACGGAAGAGACAAGACAGAGGGTGCAAGATGGCAACAAAGACTGCCTGAGTTCTACATCAAGATATTCTTTCTCTGGATAAATCTGTAGCTTAATTTACAGATCATTTTGTTTCTATCAAGTAACTGTTTAAATAAAGGTGACAAAACAACAAAAAAAAGTGTCTATGTGGGGCCAGCATTGTGGTAAAGTGAATAAAGCTGCAGCCTGTAATGCCAGCATCCCTTATGGGTGGCAGCTGGTGTACTGGCCATTCCACTTCGAATCCAGCCCCCTGGTAATGGCCTGGGAAAGGCCACAGAGGGTGGCCCAAGTGTCTCCCTTCACAGTTATATATATTTATGAATACCCTGTATTTATTGAAAATATAACATGAGCCAGATCTCTGGGGAGTAATAAACAGTTTGTTCATATTTAGCTAGTACTCTATTACATAGCTTACAAAACAAACTACTAGACGCTGATAGATTATAGGAAAACACAATAAGGCATTTGGCCTCTTTCACTTTAGTCCTTGTAAGTGAGTTGATAACATGTTGTGTGTGTGTTTGGGTTACAGGGCTGCCAACTTATACTTCCTGTTCCTAGTTGTCCTGAACTGGGTGCCTTTGGTAGAAGCCTTTCAAAAGGAAATTACCATGCTGCCTCTGGTGGTGGTCCTTACAATTATTGCAATTAAAGATGGCTTGGAAGATTATAGGAAATACAAAATTGACAAACAGATCAACAATTTAGTAACTAAAGTTTACAGCAGGTAAGTGATGGGAGTTTTGCCACAAAATACATATGCATCATTTAGAAACATGTTATTCTTTCTTCCTTTGGTGTGACAAGGACCCTTTTTGTATTGTTGTTTTTACCTAATATTCTTTTTTTTTTAATAACGCTTTTATTTAAAGAATATAAATTTCCAAAATACAGCTTATAGATTACAATGGCTTCCACCCCATAACTTCCTTCCCACCCGCAACCCTCCCCTTTCCCACTCCCTCTCCCCTTGCTTCACATCAAGATTCATTTTCAAGTCTCTTTATATACAGAAGATCAGTTTAGTATATATTAAGTAAAGATTTCAACAGTTTGCCCTCACATAGCAACACAAAGTGAAAAATACTGTTGGAGTACTAGTTATAGTATTAATTCACAATGTATAGCACATTAAGGACAGAGATCCTACATGACATATTTTTTTAAATTGATTAATTTTCTATGCAATTTCCAATTTAACACCAAGATTTTTTTTTCATTTTTAATTATCTATATACAGAAGTTTGATTCAGTATATTCTAAGTAAAGATTTCATCAGTTTGCACCCACACAGAAACACAAAGTGTAAAATACTGTTTCAGTGCTAGTTATAGCATTACTTCACATTGGACAACACATTAAGGACAGATCTCACATGAGATGTAAGTACACAGTGACTCCTGAAGTTGATTTAACAATTTGACACTCTTGTTTATGGCATCAGTAATCTCCCTAGGCTCTAGTCATGAGTTGCCGAGGCTATGGAAGCCTTTAGGGTTCGCCGACTTCAATCTTATTCCGACAGGGACATAGTCAAAGTGGAGGTTCTCTCCTCCCTTCAGAGAAAGGTACCTCCTTCTTTGATGGCCCCATTCTTTCCACTGGGATCTCACTCACAGAGATCTTTCATTTAGGTCTTCTTTTTTTTCCAGAGTGTCTTGGCTTTCCATGCCTAGAATATTCTCATGGGCTCTTGAGCCAGATCTGAATGCCTTAAGGGCTGATTCTGAGGCCAGAGTGCTGTTTAGGACATCTGCCATTCTATGAGTCTGCTGTGTATCTCGCTTCCCATGTTGGATCATTCTCTCCCTTTTTGATTCTATCAGTTAGCATTAGCAGACACTAGTCTTGTTTGTGTGATCCCTTTGACTCTTAGACCTATCAGTGTGATCAACTGTGAACTGAAATTGATCACTTGGACTAGTGAGATGGCCTTGGTACATGCCACCTTGATGGGATTGTATTGGAATTCCCTGGCACATTTCTAACTCCATCATTTGGGGCACGTCTCATTGAGCATGTCCCAAATTGTACATCTCCTCCCTCTCTTATTCCCACTCTTATATTTCACAGGGATCACTTTTCAGTTAAAATTTAAACACCTAAGAATAATTGTTTGTTAATTACAGAGTTCAACCTATAGTACTAGAATAAAAAAAATACTAAAATGGATAAAGTATTACATTGTACAACAACAGTCAGCACAAGAGCTGATCAAGTTACTGTTTCTCATAGTGTCCATTTCACTTCAATAGGTTTCCCCTTTGGTGCTCAATTAGTTGTCACCAATCAGGGAGAACATATGATATTTGTCCCTTGGGACTGGCTTAATTCACTCAGAATGATGTTTTCCAGATTCCTCCATCTTGTTGCAAATGACTGGATTTCATTGTTTTTGACTGCTGTATAGTATTCTATAGAGTACATGTCCCATAATTTCTTTATCCAAATGTATGCTTTGAATTCCCTGTGATCTTTTGCTGTGAGGTCCCTTCGTTTACCTTCTTTCATGTTGATGGCCGTGTTTCTGTGTTTCTGTTGTGACACATCTTTAAGCATCTTTTGCAGGGCTGGAGGAGTGGCAACAAATTCTTTCAATTCCTGTTTGCAATGAAATGTCTTTATTTTGCCTTTATTCACAAATGAGAGCTTTGCAGGATATAATATTCTGGGCTGGCAGTTTTTCTCTCTTAGTACCTGGGCTATGTCTCGCCATTCCCTTCTAGCTTGTAGGGTTTCTGGTGAGAAGTCTGCTGTGAGTCTAATTGGAGATCCTCTGAGAGTAATCTGGCGTTTCTCTCTTGCACATTTTAGGATCTTTTCTTTCTGTTTCACTGTGGTGAGTTTAATTACAATGTGTCGTGATGAGGATCTCTTTTGGTCATGTTTCCTAGGGGTTCTATGAGCTTCCTATACTAGGATGTCTCTGTCCTTCTCCAAAACTGGGAAATTTTCTGCTATTATCTCACTAAAAAGGCCTTCTAATCCTTTCTCCCTCTCCATGCCTTCAGGAACTCCTAGAACTCGAATGTTGGGTTTTTTAATAGTATCCTGTAGATTCCCAACAATATTTTTTAGATTTCTAATTTCCTCTTCTTGTCTTTGGTTTGATGTATATTTTCCTGTGCTCTGTCTTCTAAGTCTGATATTCTCTCTTCTGCCTCACCCATTCTGTTTGTAAGGCTCTCTAATGTGTTTTTCATTTGATCTATTGAATTCTTCACTTCATTATGATTTCTCGTCACTATCACAGTTTCATGTTCTACTAGTTGTTTCATTTCAGCTTGATTTCTCCTTAATATTTCATTTTCACGAGAGAGATTTTCTACCTTGTCCATTAAGGATTTCTGTAGTTCAAGAATTTGTTTTTGAGTACTTCTTAGTGTTCTTATCAATTTTTTGAGATCTGCTTCTTGCATTTCTTCTATCTCATCTTCGTAATCTTGAATTGGGGTGTCTTTTTCATTTGGGGACGCCATAGTGTCTTCCTTGTTCTTATTACCTCAGTTTTTGCGTTTGTTGTTTGGCATATTGGTTTCTTCACTGTGGTGTTTTTTTCTTGTTATACTATGACTCTAGATAAGTGGACTGTCTGCTTTTGATGGAGCCTTAGAGGCTTGAGATGGGTGTGGCCTGAGAGCTCTGTTTGGTTCCTCAGGGTTGAGGGTGTGTCAAAGGAGACACTCCCAGGTTAGGCGTGGTAAATCTCTCTCTGTTACTTTTTTTTTTTTTTTTGGTTCAAAATGGAAGCAATTCCACACAGCTGAATGGAATTGGGGGTGGTTAGCAAGCGAATGATATACCCACAGGAGCCAGAGATAGGAAGCTCTTTCCCAAGGACCAGAGAGGGAATCTTTGCGGCCCTTTGTGTGGGCTGAGATTCTCCTGTAGTCTCCCACTGGGCTGCCAAGGCTACTGAACTGTAGCGTCTCTGGAGAGTGCTCACATGAATTCGTGATTTCCGTGAGTTCTCTCCCCCACCGTCTCTTTTTTCACAGTCTCAGTTCATTAGCACCACACATTCATTAGGTTCTAATCTCCTGTTATTTCACCCCTCCCACCCAGTGTCAGGTTTTTCTGCTAGGCTCGGGGCTGGTGCTGACCGGAGGTCGCCCTGCTTATGACGTATTCCAAAATGGCGCCTGCTCTTTGTCTTGCTCACCTTTGAGAGGTGGTTGGAGAGAGAGAAACTCGTGTCCGTATGGGTCACTTTTTTTTTTTATTCCCTCTCTCTCTCTCTCTCTTCTAGTTAGCCTGGTGAACTTTTCCCCGCAGGGTTTCAAGCCTTGTTCGCTCAAGTCTCCTCTTTCCATTTCCCTGCTGGAAGGTTCGGCTATTCCCTGCTATTGAGGTTCGGCTCACCTCACGTTCCAGCGCTGGTGTGTTGAATCTGCTGCTGGTGTCCCAAACTGCGGGCTCCCACGCTCTCCACGCAGGTCCACTGTGAATCACCAGTTCCGGAAGTGTTTCCTCTGCTGTATCTTCCCCTACTCTTCCTTGAACCTGCAGTATCTCCACTTTTATTAAACTGTGTCTCCCCAGACGATTGGTGTGCTCCCTTCCTATTCCGCCATCTTGCTGCTCTCCCCCTTTACCTAATATTCTTTAATTCCTGCAGTGATATTAATTCAGATGCCAGAGGAAAACAAAAGTGTGCAAGCCATTACCAACCCAGGATGTGGCAAGGCAAAAGCTTTTTATAACTCACATTATACATGGACTTGAAAGAACTAAACATCAAACTATAAGAAGGGAAATAGATAGTTTTTAATCCCTAGATAATATTATTTAGGATTAAGAAGGTGGTATCTGAAAAACAAGAATGAATTTAAATGGATATGAAAAATATGGTGTATGAAAGAAAAGATAGGAGTTGCCCATGGAGAAAATAGATTGTGGGAAAAAATGGAGAAGAATATTCTTTTTATTTATTTCTGCAGAAACTAGAGACATCCAATTGCAGCAGCAGAGGGGTACGTAACAGGTCAGTGCAGAAGAATGTGTGCTGTGTTAGAGATGTGCATTTCTAACATTTATGCTTGTGAAATAGAAAATGCATAGCCAAGAATAAATTCAGGTCAAATGAGTCTGGAACTGGGGTATATATTATGCAATTCCTATGTTTTTAATTCTTAGGGGTAAGTTAATATTTGGTAAACAGGGACTGGAGTGGTGTATCAGGTAAAGCAGACACCTGCCATGTTGTCATCCCATATGGGTACTGCTTCATGTCCCAGCTGTTCCATTTGCGATCCAGTTCCCTGCTAATGACTTGGGAAAAGCAGTAGAAGATGGACCAAATACTTGAGTCTCTGCCATTCATGTGAGGAAACCTGGATGTGGCTCCTGGCTCAGCCCTGGCCATTGTAGCCGTCTGGGGAGGGAACCAGCAGATGGAAGTTCTCTCTGTCTCTCTCTGTCTCTCTCTCTCTCTCTCTGACTTTTAAATAAATAAATAAATATTTTAAAAAATGTTTAGTGAGAAGTATAGGCCACTATAACTTGTCTTTAGTCTTATGTGAGTCATAGAGAAAAAGATGCAAAACTTGCCTGAAGATGTATATTTAAGCTGAAATATGCTGGATTCTGGATTATGTTCATTGTAAGACTTCTTAGCTGACTTTTGTAACATTTGTTTTAATGATAAGCAAACAAGAAAAATAACTTTTTTCCTTGTAATACGATGTGAGTTACTTGTATCCAGAAAATCAGATATAGTGTATTTTATAATTAAATATCAATATTTGTCTATAGTTTTTGTGTTACAGCCATACAGTATTTTACTACAACCATTTTCTGAGTCCTTCAATAACATGGGAATACTTCTTATATTCCAGGGGTGGAGGGGTGAAATATTGACACAGACCTTACCCTCAAACACTAGCTGTGATAAGTACTATTTCATAATGATTTTATGATGAATAAAGTCCAGATTTTGAGCAATTTTCAGATTAATCAGCTAATTCTAAATATAGTAAATAGAAAGCTTACTTTATATATATAGTATAGAAATTCTTGGATATAAATGCTGATTTTTAGTGCTATGTTAGAGCTGATAACATGGTTTATTTGCTTTTCTAGGTTCTTCTAAAAAGTTCTAATCATACTCTCCCAGTTAGTGGCTGTGTAGCCTTTGGGATATTACATAAGCTAGCAAAACATTATGAATCTGGTTTCCTTCATTATGAACATACTAATAAAACAATATGCAAGTACCTAGGCTTTCTACATGCTGAGCTTAGCCAATGTGATTATTTTTGTAGGCTAATGAGTATTAGCCAGAGTTTATTACATCACCATTGAGTCATTTAATCAGTATTGGATTGCTCCTAATAATAGTATGTTTTAAAAATATTAAAATTCCCCAGTGAGATACTTCCTGTAATTTGTTCCTCAGCTTCTCGTTTAGAAAATAGTCCAGATCTACTTTAAATGATTCCCATATAAACTTAAAGATAAGGTGCAATATTCTAGTCAATGATTTAAGGTTCATTCTAAGATATCACTTTATTGCATTTCATAATAGACTCAGATAACTTTATCTATATTCCATTTATTTGCTTTTATTTGGAGCTGTAGAAAAAATAATACTTATATGCTCCCCTCCAAATTGTTCTTGAAACAATTATTATAAAGATATAAAGAAACAAGCTATAAAATCGTGCCCTGTTGATTTAAATGTACTAATCTGTATTTCAATTAAATACAAAGGAATCACTTTAGAGAAAAAATTCTTACCAAAGAATGAGATTATTAACTTTAGCAAGCTTTTAGAAGAAGCTTATTAGCATTTCTTTCCAGATAATTTGGTTCTTATTGGTAATGCGTGTTCTTACTCAAGATGCTTAATTTTCTGTAGGAAAGTAGCACTTGAAATAGCAAAAGCTAGTTGAGAAATTAAACATTGAAACCTTTGTATGCCACAATTAAGTTAGAGTGAACTATTACCAAAAATCTTTAAGATTATCTTTAAAAGAGAGCCAACTGTAAGATGTTAAAAGTGTGTCTCAAGGTAATAGAAATGCCTTGGGGTTGGCACTATAGTGTAGCAGGTAAAGCCACCGCCTGCAGTGCCAGCATCCCATATGGGTGCCAGTTCTAAACCCGGCTGCTCCACTTTCGATCCAGCTCTCTGCTATGGCCTGGGAAAGCAGTACAAGATGGCCCAAATGCTTGGGCCCCTGCACCCACATGGGAGACCTGGAAGAAGCTCCTGGCTCCTGGCTCCAGATCCACACAGCTCCAGCTGTTGCGGCCGTCTGGGGAATGAACCAGCAGATGGATGACCCCACCCCCTTCTCTTCTCTCTCTCTCTCTCTCTCTCTCTCTCTCTCTCTCTCTCTCTCTCTCTCTCCCCCCTTCCCTCTCTCCCTCTCCCTCTGGCTCTCTTCTCTTTGTAACTTTTTCAAGTAAATAAGTAAATCTTTTAAAAGAGAAATGTCTTAAATAATATTAATCTTTCATATAATTTGAGTGCCTACTGTGTGTTTGGCAGCAAGAGATTTGTTTAAATATCTTAATCTCCATGATTTTTTTTTAAGATTTATTTTGTTTATTTGAAAGACAGAGTTACAGAGAGAAGTAGAGACAGAGAGGTCTTCCATCCGCTGGTTCACTCCCCAGATGGCCGAACGACCAGAGCTGTACCAATCCGAAGCCTGGAGCCAGGAGCTGCTTCTGGGTCTCCCATATGGGTTCAGGGGCTCAAGGACTTGGGCCATCTTCTACTGCCTTCCCAGGCCACAACAAAGAGCTGGATCAGAAGAGGGGCAGCCAGGACTAGAACAGGCACCCATATGGGATGCCGATGCTTAAGGCCAGGGCTTTAACATGCTGCACCACAGTGTTGGCCCCTCTGTGACTTTTTTTCTGTTAACACTTGGGCCATTCTCCACTGCCCTCCTGGGCCACAGCAGAGAGCTGGACTGGAAGAGGAGCAACTGGGACTAGAACCCAGCACCCACATGGGATGCCGGCACCGCAGGCGGAGGACTAACCAAGGGAGCCACAGTGCCGGCCACCCCTCTATGATTCTTAAAATGAGTCCAAATATCAGTGACCTTCCAAGATAAAATATCTGGTGTGTGAGATTTTATAAGCAGTGGTTCTTCAAATTCACTTTCTGATAACACAATTATGCCACATTTTATTTGGTGGTGGCAAACTCTGGTAGTACTTGTGAGAATGTATTCTGGAGTGAACAGTCTTTTCAGACTTCAGGACCACTTAGGGATGTGTGTGACCTTGAGCAAGTTACTTAATATGACAAGGTCAACTTTTTGTGGATTGTAAAAAAAAAAAAAAGGGGGGGGGGCCATAATGTATTCACATACAAATCACACAACAGATACAGAAATTAAATGTCTGTATAAATAAGTATAATAATGCCCTAGAACTCTCTAAGGAGTTAACAGAAAATGCATAGCATAAAAAATGTGTATGGATATCAAAATTGTTTGCAGCAAAGTAACCTTTTTGTAAATATTTTATTTATTTATTTGAAAGGTAAAGTTACAGAGGGAGAGAGAGAGAGAAAGGTCTTCCATCCACTGGTTCACTCCCCAAATAGCCACAATGGCTGGAACTGTGTTGATCCAAAGCCAGGAGCCAGGATCGTCTTCTGGGTCTCCCATGCAGGTGCGGAGGTCCAAGCTCTTGGGCCGTCTTCTACTGTTTTCCCAAAGCATAGACAGAGAGCTAGATTGGAAGAGGAGCAACCAGGACATGAACGTGCACTCACATGGGATGCCAGGGCCGCAAGCAGAGGATTAGCCTAGTATGCCACATGTGAGAGTATGTTATGAAGTTCTAGATTTGATGAACTTTACGACAACTCTCACGTGTAAAGCAATTCATAAGTCTTTGCTGCTGTGTTTCCAAGGATACTTTATTATAAATTTATTAAAATTTTATTATAAATTATGTTTAGTGTTTTATAGGAAAACATCAAAAATTCATAAACTAATTCATAAACCCCTTCCTTCCCTCTTTACATTTTATGAAGAAGTAGAATTTCATGTTCTCTACCTCTCATTCTTATCTCTCTTCTTACAATCTCCCAGCCTTTGGAATCACTGCTAATAGTTCAGTGTGTGTTCATGCCAACTTTTCCCGATGCCTATGTGGCAGCCCTATTTGATACTGAACTCTTAAAGAAGCAAAAATAGGTTTAGAAGCTTTCCTGAAGAAGGGATTGTGAGGGCTAAACCTTAACCTGTGAGAGTCTTACACAAGTACAAGCAGCCAAGTAGATGTAAGAAATTCAACCTGGGAACTCTGATTTAGGCTGGCGGTTAATATGCTTGTGTCCCATATCGGAGTACCTGAGTTGGATTCCCAGCTCCAGATCCTGACTGCAACTTCCTGCTAATGCAGACCCTGGGAGGCAGCAGTGTGGCTGAGGTGACTGGGTTCCTGCCACCCATGTGGGAGACGCATTTAGTTCCTGGCTCCTTGCTCTGGCCTGGTCCAGCCCAAGCTGTTGTGGACATTTGGTGGGGAATGAACTCTCCCCTCTCCCCTGTCCCTTCTCCCTGTCTCTTCAATATATAGTAAATTGTATTTTTTCATTTAGGCTCTGGGAGAATGTGAAAGTCTTCTTACTATTTTAATTCTCCATAGAAATGTAGCCTCATTTTCTATTTACCACCATCATAAATATTCAAAGCCAGTTAATGTGATAGTGATATTGTCACTTAGCTTGTAGCGACCTTCAAACATGAAGCTTTCTCATGCTTTTGGTCTTTGTTCCTCCGCTCTCAGCAAAAGCATTCGAACAGAAGAGCTGTCTCACTTCTCTTTACCTAACTCATTCTTGATCATTCTTCAGGACAGTTCAGAACTCATCTCCTCTAGTGCTAAATGCCCTTCCTGGTTGCTCTCTTGTCCTGTGCATCTCTCCCTCTTACGAAATTGTAATTTGTATCTATTTTTGAAATTTCAGCCATAACTCCTCTACAGTGAGGACCACAGCTTTACCACTTTTGTATTGTTAGCACCTAGCATGGGAACTGACGGAACTGACATGCTAAGTTCTGTGTGTTTATTGACCTGAACCAACTAGGAATTGGGAAAATTGGCTGTTTTTTAAAAATCCTGATCTGTACTCCAAGTAGGGATAATATGAAGTGAAATCATCTATAAAACTGAATTCATTTGAATTTTATTTTAATATAGAATAACTTTATTCCTTAAAGGAATCTTCTTATATTTAAAATAAAAATAAAATCTCAAACCTTATGAACAATCTTTGTCTTCCCAGCTTCATATATTCTTAGCAAATTTCCTTATAGCTTTCTTCATATAGAAAGTAGAAGCTATTAAGCATAGACTATGTACCTCAAATCATTTTTACACTATCCACATCTTTACCTACATTCTTTTGACCTAGATGAAAATGGAACTCCCTTTTTGGTTTAAAAAAAAAAGTAGTAATCCTTCCTTCTGTATCCTTAATCCCATCTTTGTTGTTTCTCCACATAGTTGCAACCAGCATCTACCAATCTATTTCTTTCCGTGCCATCTCTGGCAAACCCCTCTCCTACATTTGATGTGCATGTCCAGTTCTCAAATCCTTACTCTCCTTTATTTCCTTTGCAGTGACTACTTTCAGTCCTACTCCCTTATAGCTAACCTTTGGGAAACATACTGTTTTCAACTGGTCACTCCTTGATTCACTGGGCGGCCACAGTTTCTCCTTCACTCTCCCTATCAGCCGTTTCAGGTTATCGGCCTTTTTCAAGGTCAATAGACCTCTTAATAACCAAACACAGCAGGCACTTTGGTCTTTACCTGCAGTACCTCTCTGTGGCTTTTGACTATGATTCCTCCCTCTTAGAAATGTCCTTTTCCCTTGATTTCTCTGACTTCACTTCCTTTTGAATCTTTTTTTTTTTTTTTTAACTTTTCTATCTCTTGCCAGTCTCTCTCCCTGTGGACTCTTAAATCCTTATCTGTGTCAATTGCCCTCTATACACCTAGAACTTCCAAATTTATCTCTAAACTCATGAGCTCCAGATCAGAACCCTCAAACTTGTAGACTTCTCCAACTGAATATCCTACCCCACATAAAAATTTTCAGACTGAATTTAATATCTCTACTGTGATGCAACCAATTGCCTCTAAACTCAGACATGGGGAAGGACACCATCCATCACGCAATCCTAAAATTTAAGAACAGTGGTGTCATCTTTGATAATTCTTTTGCATGTACTAAGTCAGAAAATTTGATTGTTTCTAGTACATAAACTTGTCTTGATTCTGTCTTCTGTCTCTGTTGCTGCTTCCTTAATTCTGACAATCTTTATCTTTCCCCTAAATTATTTCAGAAACTTTTCCATTGGTCTCTTGGTCATTTCTACTTCTTCCTACATTGTCAGCCAACACTCTACCCATTCCCTGTCTCAGGAGTTAGCAAACATGAGTACAATCACATCTCTCTTCTTGAGAATCTTTCATGATCCCTATTTTCTGTGGAATGAAATTCCTACTCCTAAGTATGGCATGTAAAACTGAACCTCAAAAATATGACCCTGCCTATTTTTTAATCTTCTTTCTGCCATTTACTTCCATGGAATAAAGAACTGGTATATATGGACATTAGAGAAAGGCTTAGAGACCAAATAAACTATTGTTTTGCCTTTCCGCTTGGACTACCAAACTCTTAGGTATTAAGTGATTTCCTTTAGTTGAATTCAACACTGGGCACTAGGTATTCTAACAGACTATTTCTAAAATGTGTTTTCTTTGGTAGTCTTTTAAATATTTCTTGAAATATCTGATAAGTTATATAAGATTTAACCTATGGTGGCATTTCCATTTAATCTGATGAATTAGTAACTTTAATATGTTGAACATACAATTTAGACTATAACTACTTCCCAGGATCATTTGCTAGTGAATTTGAACATTTAGTCCCATATATACAGTAGGAAAAAACCCTACTTTCAAAATATGTGAATTTTTGTGAAAAATACTAGGTTTTTATTTTTTTATTTTATTTTTTGACAGAGTGGACAGTGAGAGAGAGAGACAGAGAGAAGGGTCTTCCTTTGCCGTTGGTTCACCCTCCAATGGCTGCCACGGCCAGTGAGCTGCGGCCAGCGCACCGCGCTGATCCGATGGCAGGAGCCAGGTGCTTCTCCTGGTCTCCCATGGGGTGCAGAGCCCAAGCTCTTGGGCCATCCTCCACTGCACTCCCAGGCCACAGCAGAGGGCTGGCCTGGAAGAGGGGCAACCAGGACAGAATCCGGCACCCCGATCGGGACTAGAACCCATTGTGCCAGCACCGCAAGGCAGAGGATTAGCCTGTTGAGCCACAGTGGATATTTGGGAGACAGAGTGGGGAATGAGACAGAACTCCCTGTGATTTGTTGGCAGCATTGTATGTGAAATGCTACTTAACTCACTGATAACTTGTTCGACCTTACCAGTTGTCTCATTCTACGCTAAGGAAAATGCTTCATGGGACATAATGAATGCTGTTGGCCTGAAACTACATGAGAAATCTGATAAAAGCTTCAGCATAAATCAGAATGCTTACCTCACCTAATCTCTTTCTTTTAAAAAGATGTATAGAGTGGGAAAGTCACATTTTACAAAGACATAAAATTTGCCATCTCCTTTCTAGGGATCAGCTGCAGCAGATTCTGGACTGTTTGAGACAATTTAGTCATCCCTAAGTATGTGTAGGGAATTTGTTCCACAACCCCAGCAAATATCAAATCTCAGGATGCTGAAGTCTTTTATACAAAATGACATAGTGTCTGCACAATCTATATCCATCTGCCTGTATGCATATTTTAAATCATCTTTGGGTTTCTTATAATACCTAGTAAAATATAAATGCTATGTGGTGTTTAGGGAACAGTGATGGGAAAACTCTGCATTAAAATTTTCAAATATTTTTCATTGCAATTGTTTGAATTTTCAGATGCAGAATTCATAGATATGGAAGACCAATTGTGTTTCCATTAATGATAATTAGAAGTGTTAATATGGTGGTGTCATGATTTTCAAAACATTGTTTCTGAGTATTTTACTGCATGACTTTTTGGTTTTCTTGATTGCCCATCCTATTGGCCTAGATGGAAAGCACTCTAAAAGCAGATGATGGGTTGTGTAGACCTCTGTTCTTGGTTCCTCACTGAAGGGCAGCAGGCAGGAATTGCTTTGTATGAGTAAGCCCATCAAATGTTCAATGCAGTTTTATTCTAGAATTATGCACAGACTGCATAATGGTTCAAAATCCCACAGGGAAAAAAGCTGACAACCATGTTTCATGGCTTATTAATTAAATTTTCAGGTGAAGCATTTGTATAACTGAGGTTTTACTGTGGCTTCCCTTTTAGCATTTAACAGACTAAAATTCATCCCACTGTTTTAAACATACTTTAAATTATACACTAAAAATAAAAAACTATTACATATGTCTTTGGCTTAATATTCTTTTTAAGACTTTTTTTCAATTTTAGAAAAGAGAAAAAATACATTGACCACTGTTGGAAAGATGTCACTGTTGGAGACTTCATTCGCCTTTCCTGCAACGAGATCATTCCTGCAGATATGGTTTTGCTCTTTTCCACTGATCCTGATGGAATCTGTCACATTGAGACTTCTGGTCTGGATGGAGAGAGCAATTTGAAACAGAGGCAGGTGGTTCGGGGATATGCAGATCAGGTAAGTAATGTGTTCACAGTTGGTGATTTGGTGACATTTTTTCCCCTACAAGATGACTGAGCTCATGGAGTACAGATAAAGAGATTTTTCAAATTCATTGACAAATAGAATCCCAGAAGGTTTAATCCATTTCTAGCTATCCGCGGAAGTGCACTCTATTTAGTAGATGACAGGATGAAATGACTTTGGGATTCAAACACTTCAATCTGACAATCATAGTTTTTTGGAATTAAAGGAATATGACAGAATTATTTTAAAATTTGGAAAATATTTTGCAGAAGAAATAACCACCTGGTGTTTTCAAACTTAGATTTCATATCTTATATTTTATTGTCCATTGCTCTTAAACATCTTTAAACAGTTCTTATAAAAGAAATGTGTAACTTCTCATGCCGCATAGCTTTCACTGTGCTGTTTGAAGGAAGCAAGAACTTTTAAATTATATAGACATAAGTTTTGCAGGAATCACAGGTCTGCCATTTCTTATTGTATAACTTTGGGCAAGCCATTTAAGCCATTTATATCATACATCAATTTCTTTACCCTAAGGTGAAAATGATTATGTCACTTTTGTAACAGTGTTGTAAGATTCCATCAATGTAAATCTACAAAACATCATACCTAAACCCTAAATATCAACTGTTCTTCCCTTTACCTGGAAGCACTTGAGATGAAGTGTTTTAAAATCTAATAATCCTTTCTTACCTAATCTCGTACTAAGTCAGAGTTCCTTCATCTTAAACTTATAAATCAAAAAATGTTCCGGCCTGCTAATCTCTGTCTTTGAGCAATTCCATCTTGTCATGTTGGACCCTTCCTTCTACCTGTGGGTTTCATTTAGACCCTCTGTGATTGACATACCTCTGAATTTACTGCCATTATGACACTTGGAAGCTGTCTGGCATCAAAGACATTGGTAGAAGTCTTGCACATCTTGGAATTCTGTTATACCACTGAATATCTACTTTGAGGCTGATGTTACATTGTTAATCAAAGCACTTGGTTTCCATTAAGGGTAAGAAGTCTGAAATCCAATGACCTTGATGTAATTCTGATCAAGGTACCTTCTTGTTCTGAGAAGTTTGCCAGATTATTGATCCTCTGTGTGTCTCCTTCCTCATGTTATTTACACCTAATTACAGTACTTAATTCATGAGGTGGTAAAGAATAAATTCGTTAACATATTTAAAGTTTTAATATAGATTTTGGCATATCAATAGAACTCAATTGATATTATTAGCAAATCAAGTCATATTACCATATAGCTCACCTCTTCATATTTGCTATGCATAATGTACAAATTCATATTTTATGAGATATATCAATATCAGTAGTGTTCCTTTTATTAACCAAAAAAACCATAGAAAAATAAGTGACTTAAGGTTGACATGGCTTATTCTTAATGAATCCATGCATTATAGAAGCTGTGTTCATTCTATAAGGGCATATCGCTTATTTACTCATTGGTTTCATAAGGCATTCTAAAATTATCTGGTTGATCCACTAGAGAATTTTGTGAGATATTGATACACAATTTATCTTTAAATTTTTTTAACTTTTATTTAAAAATACAAATTTCCAAAGTACAGCTTTTGGATTACAGTGGCTTTTTAAATTTTTACTTAGAAAATTTGGCTGAGACCAGATGCATATCTGCTCAAAGTGTTCACATATACTTTAATCTCAAAGTTTTTCTATTTGTTATTTGATAAATTACAGAAATATTTTTATTGCCTTACTGTTAAAATGATGAGCACAGAGCCCTGCACAGATTCCAGTCTGTGATTCAAATATCCCCACTACCTGCAGATGTTTGCTGATACCCTCAGACCATTCTGATCTGAGCTGTGGGCCCTGGAATTCAACCTATTCTTTCCTTCACCTGGGAAATTTATGTTAACAAAATTTATGGCCAAAAATGCTTTGCTGGTATATTAAGAATTGGTAAAGGTAATAAAACTAATATCAAACATTTAATTTTCAATTCTTCTTGTTTTGTGATTTAAAAAATATACTTTTAGGAATCTGAAGTTGATCCTGAGAAGTTCTCCAGCAGGATAGAGTGTGAGAGTCCGAACAATGACCTCAGCAGATTCCGAGGCTTCCTGTGAGTGGTACATGACTTACCTCTGTGGGTGTGAATGGAACTGTATTTAATAAAGCTTTTATACCCTTAACTCAAGCTGTCACCAAAGGCCATATGTTTAGCCACCCTGTAAGTGTGGATTATTTAGTAGACATTTTTACTAATAAGGCAGAGAGAGAGAGAGAGCAAATGCATGCCCATCTGCTGATTTACTCTGCAAATGCCTACGATGTCGGAGCTGGTCCCGGACTGAGGCCAGGAGCTGGGAATGCAGTCCAGGTTCCCTATGTGGGTAGGGAGAACACAGTGACTTGAGCTGTCACTACTGCCTCCCAGGGTCTGCATTGGTGGGAAGCTGGAGACAGGAGCAGAACCAGGAACTGAATCCAGGAACTCTGATATGGGTGACTTAACCACTAGGCCAAATGCCAGTTTCTGTATTTTCATAATTTGGTAATTATTCACACACACACATTCAAAACAATAGCTAAAATAAAATTTTGTTCTTGAAATATTCTTAGAAGGGCATATGGTATTATGGCATAGAGGGTAATTCCACAACCTGCAGCTCTGGCATCCCATACGGGCATCAGTTTGAGTTCCAGCTGCTCCACCTCCAATCCAGCTCCCTGATAATATGCCTGGGAAAGCAGTGGAAGATGGCCCAAGTGCTTGGACCCCAGCACCCATGTGGGAAATGTAGATGAAACTCCTGGTTCCTGGCATCAGATCAGCCCATTTCCAGCCATTGTGACCAGTTGGAGAGTAAACCTGCAGATGGAAGATCTCTGTCTCCCACCCCCCATAGCTGTGCCTTTCGAAGAGATCTTTTTAAAAAAATTTCCCTAGAATGTCTTTCAGTACTCCACAAATATGTTATATGACTCTGTTAAATCCCAAACGTGTTAGCTGTTTGGATGATGGTATTTGGCCAGAAATGACCGCTTAGATTCTGCAGAATTAGAACAGCCGGTGAACAAGTGCACTTAGCCAATTGGGAAACATGTCTAAGGGAGGAGTTAGGGCATGTGTTCATTCTGGAGGCTTCATGTGTCATACACATCCCTTTGCAAGAGCAGCTAGAATTTGGGGTCTTAAGTCTGCCACTGAAGAGCTTTTTGACCTTGAGTTAAGTTATTTACAATCTTTGATCCTAATTTCACTCATTTTTAAAAGGAGACAATTAAACGTAGTCCATATTGGTAAATTATGGGAACAGAAATGTTCCTGATCAGGTGATTTTTAAACCAGAATTATCTTGATACTATTACTCTGATAGCAAAAGCGTACAAAAACATTTAAGGACGAACTAATACCTCTCATGAACATAGAAGCAAAAACTCAAAATTATGAAAAGTAAAACCCAATTATATAGAAAAGGGATAATATATCATGACCCACTGGGAATTGTGCTAAAAATGCAGGGTTGGTTTAATAATTCACCATGTTAATATATATTAACAAATAACATTAAAGAAATGGAAAAAATAGTGACCATCTCGTAGAAAATGTATTTGACAAAAGTCTTAACTTTTATTCTTGTGGTTTGGAACTAGAAGGTAAATTTCTCAACCTGAATAACCTAGCAGAAACCTGCAACTAGATCTTAATGATAAAACACTAAATGTTTTCCTCTAAGAAAAGGAATAAAACATGGATATTCTCACAACAGTAAGGCAAGAGAAGGAAGTGAAAGACAGTAAATAAGAAAGAAGTAAAGCTGTCTTATTCATAGAGAATGTGATGGTCTTTGTAGGAAAATTTGATAAAATCTACAAAAAGTGAGTTTAATAATGTGGGAAATCAATGTACCAAAAAATCAATGACTTTTTGTACACTAATGAACATCAGATATTAAAATTTTTAAAATTTTATATTAGCATCACAAAAATAATATGCTTAAGGATAATTTGACAACAGATGTGAAAAAGTCGTACATGGAAAGCCACTAAACACTAAGAGAAACTAAACACCTAAATGAGAGAGAAATGTCATTCCTGGGTCAAAAGACTCCATATCTTTATGATGCCAATTCTCCCCCACTCCCCGAAGTCAATCTATAGACTCATTACAATCCCAACCAAAATGCCAGAAACATTCTTAGAAATTGATAAACATATTGAAAAATGTATGTGAAAATGTAAAGATCCTATAATAAAGCAATTAAGAAATTAACAAAAAGCTAACACCACATGATTTCAAGACTTATTAAAAAAGGTTTAATAATCAAAGAAGTGTCATTTCGGCATGAAAATAGATCAACAGATCAATGGAAAAGATTATAAAGTCCAGGAATAGATCCAAATGTTTATGAACCACTGTTTTTTGACAAAGATGCAAAGGCAATTTCATAGAGAAAGGTTGCTTTTTGACAGATGCTGCAACAATTGGATATCTATTTTCAGTCGAATAACTGTAATCTGTACCTCTCACCAGTTATAAAATGGATTCTAGATTTACATTTAACCTTAAAATGTAAACCATTCAGGAAAGAGGGAAAAGGCTTAGTCCTGGTTAGGAGAGAATATCAGAATTTAACCTTTAAGAATAAGAATATGCAAGGCAAGCCATGAAGTGCAAAGCATGGTTGACCTTGCAACTTAATGAAGTAGCGTAGACAGAGAGGCCTGAGACCACAGTGTATGTGTGGAGACAGATGTGGTTAAGTGTGTCTGGAGTGTGGTTGAGAAATAAGGCAGATCATGAAAAAGGCAGATCCTGAGAACACTGTGTTTTGCTTAAGATGAAATATTTTTGCTGAAGTTGTTGGGAAATTCTATTGTGGTTAAATCCTAGATGGTTTCTACTTCTTTCTTATCAGAGACATGCTCATAAGCCATCTTGTAGGATGGGTCCTTTTCTAGGAGTATTTCCTTCAGTTTCTGACTGTTGTTAAAGTTTCCTGTTACACATTTGATGTTCAGGGGCTTCCAGTTTTTGACTAGAAGTCCATCACTCTGAGGGTCCCATCATGGAGCTGTACTCTCCCCCCACAGTTGGGAATACTGACTTCCCTGAGAGGATCAGACTTGTCTCTGGCATGGTAAATTTTGCATACAGGCAGGAGAGATCAGTGATAAACTAATCTAGATACTGTGTCTTGCCCGAGCATGTGTTTGGTAGATTAAAAAAAAAATTTACAAGTATTGTTAACTGTACAAATTGTGTTCCTGAGTCCCAGTTCTGACAATTTGTCTAGTATCCAGGGCTCCAACTCCTACCTCAGATGTTTTTGCTCTGTTGTGAACTTGACAAGTCACTGCAAGTTTCTGGGACTGCAGTCTTGGTCTCCCTATGTCAGGCCTTCTCTTTATCCTTGGGGTATGATTCTTCCTTAACAAACATCATTTGCTGGGCTAGGCATTGAGTCTTGTCCTGGAACTCATTATTTAGTTTCAAAGCCCCGTTAGTTTCTTGGTTGTCCAGATTGTCACTTTCCCCTGAGTTCCTGGATACCAAGTTTACATGCCGTTTCATGGCCACATTTGTGACGGGCTACTCTGATTTTGGTTTGCTTGTATAGTAGCTGCCTTCCTGATTAAGATTAATGATTACTGGGGTGGCCTTCCTCCTAGAAGTCTCGGATTCTTCCTCCCTCAGTGACCAGACTGGCATTGGGCTGCTCTGTTGATGTCTATACTTGTAGTTGGTCTCAGCGATTTTGATTAAATATTTAATAACAGAATCAGTCCAGCTGGATAGTGATTTATATTCTCTCATTCTCTCTCTCTCTCCTCATGTGTGTGTGTGTATGTATGTAAATGTTTTATCCACTGAACTATCAAACTATCTCCTGATTCTTTTCCTGTTTTGTGGCCCAATTTCAAAAATCAAAAAAAAAAAATTGATGTCAGGCTTACCATCTATAGATGATTACTTCTGATCTTGTTACTTTTGGGTAGAGCCAACATTGTCCAATCTATGACCATATTGCATGCTGAATACCAGATTTCAATCATAATAGCTATCATATGTTTATATCAACCATGTTTTTCCAGCATATGAATGGAAGTGCTGGGTATACATTATATAAGTGTCACATGGTAGCATCTGGAGTGGTTGGGGGCTCTGTGACAGTCAGTGCTCTGTCATATCCAGTCAGGTGTAAGACATGTTTGGGATTTTCAGCAAGTGCAGGTAACATAGAAGCTAGGTTTTGGCCTCATGGTGATAACCTAGAGTGATGTAATGGTGAAAAATAAAGATTCCAGGCAAAATATTAACACTTAAGAACTTTGAAAATGATGATTTTTATGTTAAATCTGTTCCTATAAGAGCTCTACGAATAACACACACCATAATGATTATTATTGGTAGGTGCTTCCTCCATTATTACATAATAATGTCATTCTATACACTATATTTAGTTGATAAATACTAAATTTTCTTTCCCAAGAAATAGGCTCATTTAGTTTATTGAATTTGCCACATTTAAGATTGAGCTGATTGCCTTCTCTTTGTGTTGAACTCCCCATTACTCCTTTTTATCCCTCCATGACATTAATTTATAGAATAAACCAGATCATTTTGCCTGCAGAATATACCACACTTTACATTTGGCTGACTGCATCCTTGTAGTGATGTTTAATATGTTTCTCTGACCTTATTTTCTGTAAACTGTAATGTAGAACTTCCAAAATCTGATGAAAAAAATACAGTTTCTCTGCCTAGAAAATACAACATATTTATTCATACACTTACTTAAATGCACAAAATATTGCACACAACTTGAGAGCTTTCATAGATCCTCTGAAACCACAGACCCCAGGTCAAGATACCCTGATAAAAACTTGAGTAGATGCTTGTGGGACCATGACTTCCTTTATGATAAATCAGGATCATCGCATTATCCCCTTGTCAGATTGGTGTTGTCAACCATATCTGTTAATTGTAAAGTTTCCCATCAACTTTTCACCTAATGATATTACCATTACCTAAAATGATTCTTAATTTCATCCAGATCGGAAACGATAATTAAATCAATTTTTCTCTCATGAAAAGTCACACCGAACATAATTTGTTCTAAAAAAGAAGGAAACATATTGAATATTTTTGAGTTTTTAAATACTAGAAATTGATTATAAAAAATGACTAATAAAAACAATAGTAATTAAATTTGTTGCTTTTTCCTAGCCAAAGCAGGTAGTTGAAATAACAAAGCAAATGGGCCAAAGAGTCGAACCTTTCCTATGAACCACCTGCTTTAATACTCCAAATAAAAGACTCAAAGACCATGATTTATATTTTTACATTTCCACCTTTGCCACTTAAATATAAATCTATATGCTGTCTTTCTTATAGAGAACATTCCAACAAAGAGCGCGTGGGTCTCAGTAAAGAAAACTTGTTGCTTAGAGGATGCACCATTAGAAACACAGAGGCTGTGGTGGGCATTGTGGTTTATGCAGGTTGGTTATACTTCTAATCTTCATCATTGTCTTCCCTGTGCTTCTGGACGAATTAAGTTTTCATTTACCCAAAATGCAATTTACAGAAGCAGAAAGGAAATTCTGTCTTGATAGATTTGGTCTTGGTTTTTCTAAATGGATTAAAAAGCAGACTAAATTGAAAAGTATATATTATGTAACTACATGTTATTAAATTATCTTCCAGAGAGATTTTTAAATATGACATTTGCTACTTTAATTTGCATATTTTCTGACATATTGTGTTTCCTATGTAGGTCATGAAACCAAAGCAATGCTTAACAACAGTGGGCCACGATATAAGCGCAGTAAATTAGAAAGAAGAGCAAATACTGATGTCCTCTGGTGTGTCCTGCTTCTTGTTATAATGTGTTTAACTGGTGCATTGGGTAGGCAAAATTTGATTTTTTTTTATATCTTTTCAGCAAGATATTAGCCTGAAGTATTTTATTTTAAATGATATTTATGAATTTTTGATTTCTAGGAGGGAGTTCCTATTTGTCAGTATTTTTCCTCATGTCTTTGTCTCTCTTATTGTTTGGCCAGCAAAAATGATAATGTTAACCATATCCACTCACACTTTGTTATGCTACTGAAGGGATGTGGGAAGCAGTTGAAAGGCAGAGAGAAAGGAGGGTATATAGACTTCTGAATTTGAGTTTATTTCCAAAAACAATTATATTCAACCCAAATGAATATTCTCATCCCTCCTTCTTTAGGAATAAAGTTGTGTATTTGCATAATGTCTAACAACCTTTCAATGTTTGTGATTTTTGGAAGGTCATGGAATCTGGTTGAGCAAATATGAAGACATACTCTTTTTTAATATTCCTGAGCCTGATGGACATATCATATCACCAGTGCTGGCAGGATTCTATATGTTTTGGACCATGATCATTTTGTTACAGGTAATTTCTATCGAGCTTATCATGGAATTTTTCTTTGTTTGCTATATATCAGTTATATTAAGTTTCTCATTCTTTCTATAACCTATTTTTAACATTTTACAAATTGGGTTTTCTTAGGTCTTGATTCCCATTTCTCTGTATGTTTCCATTGAAATCGTGAAACTTGGGCAAATATATTTTATTCAAAGTGATGTGGATTTCTATAATGAGAAAATGGATTCTACTGTTCAGTGCCGGGCCCTGAACATCACCGAGGATCTTGGACAGATTCAGTACCTTTTTTCTGATAAGACTGGAACCCTCACTGAGAATAAGATGGTTTTTCGAAGATGTAGTGTGGCAGGATTTGATTATTGCCATGAAGAAAATGGTGAGTGCTGGGTTCCTACAAGAGCCAACATTAATACTGGTATTTTTTTGTGGTTTATATATGTCTGATAATTGTGACACAATAGTTATACATTTAAGCAGTTTGTACTTAAATTATTAGTTGACTTGAGAGACCGAAGTCTACCATCCTCTAGGTTCACTCATGCATTATTCACTTAAATCATTCAAATGGAGTTTAAGTTTCACTGTTATCCCTTCAGAGTTGGTGTATCGAAGCCAAGGAGTCTACTGCCATACTTGCTTTAACAATAAATTACTAGTAGAGCTAGAAGGTAGGGATTGGTGAGGGTGACAATGATATTGTATTATAGATACTTTAGAGAATCTAATGAAACTATGGACCATCTCCCTGAAAAACATTTTGAAAATAATTGCAAAGGACTCGTATTCCTATCATCTGGCCCCACTGAATCCATTGATGCGAGCATAATTTAAGAATAAATAAGATGAACTGAATTTTTGGCTCTAAGGATATACATTTATAATTACAAGTTTTCTATAAAAAGTTGAACTTCATTAACTCTTTTATTTATGAAAGTGATATGTTTCCATGAAGATAATTCAGACATGGACAAAACAAGTCAAAAGCCCTACACTTGTTATATTACCACCATGAATAATTTAGTGAAATATACAACCATCCATTTCTTAATGCACATTTCTCTGTATATAAACATATCTTTACAAGATATCTCCTTTGTAAGTTAGAAAACATTCTAATACTTTTTGCAATTTGTTTCTTTTACTCAACATTTCGTGATTTTTTTTTTTGTCAGCTCATAAATTAAGATAAACACCTTCATTACATCAATATATAGTCAAGTATTGTTTGCTCTGCTTAGTGGTGGACACTTAGTTTGCTATTAGAAGCTTACTTGTGCTTAACATCTCTTATTCATTCAACGGATATTTTGGGAGTTCCTAATATGTGGCATGAGCCCCTGATCGCATGTGGCTTAAACATAAGGCCAAGAAGTAGACATGCTAAAAATTATGATAAATAAAATTCATCATGTAATGTGTATCTTTATAATATACATTTGTATTTTTTTTTTAAGATTTATTTGAGAGGCAGAGTTAGAGAGAGGGAGAGACAGAGAGGTCCTCTGTTATCTGGTTCGCTCCCCAAAAGGCCACAATGTCCAGAGGTGGGCCGATTCAAAACCAGGAACCAGGAGCTTCTTCTAGGTCTCCCACATGGCTGCAGGGGCCCAAGTACTTGGGTCATCTTCCACTGTTTTCTCAGACCATTAGCAGGGAGCTACATTGGAAGTGGAGCAGCCAGTACTCGAACCGGCGCCAATATGGGATGCTGGTGTCGCGGGTGTAGGCTTAACCTACTACACCACAGCACTGGCCCCTGTTGTTTTTATAAGGTACACTTCCAAAATACCTTGCTAATGTCCACTTCAACAACTCAGATAAAAATGCCTGTTTTCCCCTTAACTCTAATGGAATGAAGTTATACTTTTTTTCAAAGATTTATTTATTTATTTGAAAGTCAGAGTTACACACGCACATGCACACACACACACACACACACATGGAGAGAGAAAAGAGAGAAAAGAGAGAAGGGAGGGATGGAGAGGTCTTCCATCTGCTGGTTCACTCCCCAGTTGGCTGAAATGGCTGGAGCTGTGTCAATCCGAAACCAGGAGCCAGGAGCTTCTTCCGTGTCTCCAATGTGGGTGCAGGAGCCCAAGGACCTGAGCCATCTTTTACTGCTTTCCCAGGCCATAGCAGAGAGCTGGATTGGAAGTGGAGCAGCTGGGACTTCTGCCAGCGCCCATATGGGATTCCGGTGCTTCCTGCCAGGGCGTTAACCTGCTGTGTCACAGTGCTGGCCCCGTAGTTAGACTATTTAATTTGTGTGATTTTAATAGATATAGTTAACACTCTATTAACTTAATTTGTCTCCAATTAGTTACTAGAGATTGAACTTTTTATATTTACTGGTGATTTGAATTTTCTTAGTAAGTTTATCCTGTTTTTTTCCTATTTTTCAAGTAAGTCTTTGTTGCTCTTGGTAATCCTGAGGAGGTTTTGTGTCTTACGGGCAGGGTTCATTTTCAGCCTATGTACCCTAGTCTGGACTGTTCATGGCCAGCATCCATTTTCATCTGTACACTGTAAAGAATTGGTTGGCAAACAATCTGAATATCAACCATGATACTATTCTCCTTTCCTTCTATTCATGCAAATATTTTCCTGATTCATTGTTTATCACTGTTACGAGATTTTATTGCTGTGTAACAAACTTCCACAAACTTAGTGCTGTAGAAAACACAACGATGCTGTTGTAGATGTTCTGTGGCTCAGGAACCTGGGTATAAGATAGGTGTGTCCTCAGAAGGCCGAAATGTAGACGTCAGGCAGGACTATGACCTTATTGGTGATCTGATCTCCTCTCCTTTTCAGATCACTGGTGTTTGACAGAATTCAGTGTCCAGAGTTCTGAGGCTGTCGTCCCTGAGCCTAGAGACAGCCCACTGTTTCCTGCCACCTGGCCTGTTGTCAGTGTAACAGTTGGCTTCTTCAAGACCTGCAGCAAAATCTCTCTCTGAATCTGACTTCAGGGAAGTCCTAACTCCTGTACAGAGGAGGAGTAAGAGGACCTGATGCGAAGACTACTTAGAGTATTCTTATTTTAAATGTGTTCACTTATGTTTATTTGGAAGGCAAAGGGACAGTGAAATAGAGAGGCAGAGACAAACACAGAGATCTTGTATCTACTGGTTCATTCCCCAGTTGTCTGCAACAGCTGGGTCTCTGGGCTATGCAGAAACCAGGAGGCCAGACTTCAGCCAGGCAGTGTATATGGAATGTGGACAGCTCAGTAGCATCTTGACCACTGCACCAAACAAACTGTCTCCTTTTAGACTGATTAGGGACTTGGTTTCAACTTGAAAATCTTTGCACCTTTGCCTTAAGCATAATGATTTACAGATGTGAAATCCCATCATCTTCATGAGATGTCTTCAGAACTCTGAAAGTCTTTGTGAAAATGAAATTAAACGATAAAATATATAAACTATTTTTCAACATAAGCCCCATCAAGTTCAAAGCGCTTTTGTAAGGGATAATACCAGCCATTTGGTCCATCCATAAAGAACTGAGAGTCCTTGGACTTTAACTATGTCGATGTACTCTTTTTTAGGTTATTAACTGAAGAACAATAGATTCCCTTTAAAGATATTTTTAAGGTTAATAAACCAAAAGATGGGCAGGCATTGTGGCACAGTGGGTTTAGCTACCACTTGGGATGCCAACATCTTGGATCAGAGTCGTGGTACAAGTACCCACTACTCCACTTCTGATCCAGCTTCCTGCTAATGGCCCTGGGAAGACAATGGATGATGGCCTCCTGCAAAGGAAACCCAAATGGAATTCCTGGTTCCTGCCTTTGGCTTGGCCCAGTCCTGACTATTAAGGGCATTTGGAGGAGTAAACTAGTGGATGGGATTGCTCTGTCTCTCCCTCTCTCTGTCTCTCCCTCTCTCTGTCTCTCCCTCTCTCTGTCTCTCCCTCTCTCTGTCTCTCCCTCTCTCTGTCTCTCCCTCTCTCTGTCTCTCCCTCTCTCTGTCTCTCCCTCTCTCTGTCTCTCCCTCTCTCTGTCTCTCCCTCTCTCTGTCTCTCCCTCTCTCTGTGTTTCTCTGTTTCTATCTCACTGACTTTTAAATAAACAAATAAGCAAAAGAAGTCAGGAGGAGCCACATCAGGACCATTCAGGTGGATGTATAATGATTTCTCATTGAAACTCTCACCAGAGTGTCCTTGTTTGATGAGAGCTATGAGCGGGAGCATTGGTGTGGAGGAGAGGGACTCTGAGCTTTCTCAGGCATTTTTCTGCTAAAACTTTGGGTAACTTTCTCAGAACACTCTCAGAATAAGCAGATGTTGCTGTTCTCTGGCCATCGAGAAAGTCCCTGTACATCTCAAAAACCTGTTGTCATGTCCTTTCCTCTTGTTCTGTCCTCTGTGGCTCTCACTGGACCACTTCTACCACTTGGTAGCCAGCCCTTTGATTGTGCCTTGTCTTCAGAATCCTCTGGGTAAAACTATTTCATCTCATTGCTATTCTTCCAAGAAATGCTTCAGGATCTTGTTCATATTTGTTTAAAATTTACATTGTAAGGCCTGTTCCTATGTACAGCTGATCTTGGCGCAAGAGTGTTAGATTCCACCAAGCAGAAAGGCTGCTCCACCTTGACTTTTCAGCTGAACCATTTGAGATGTCCAGTGTTGTCTGTTGCTTATGCTATTAAGGGTTGGTCCTGTTCAATGAGGGCAGAGAAGAAAAATTTTTCCTAGAAAATGGATGGAGATGCTGTGATGCTGTAAGCTTCATCTTGGGCGTCATCTTCTCCCTTCATTAAGGGAGTTATCTATTTGTATCTGGTCTTTGTTTTCATGAACAATTTGAGAAGCCTCAATGATTTTATCATTCTTCTACCTTGACAGTCACTTTAATCTTTGTCTTTGCTTTAATTTTATTAGAATTCATGTTGCTCCAACAGGCATTTTTCCTTTAAGATTTATTTTATTTTATTTGAAAGAGTTAGAGAGAGAGAGACAGAAAGAGAGAGACAGGGAGAGAGGTTTTCCATCCTGCTGGTTTGCTCCCCATATGGCCACAATGGCCAGAGCTGAGCTGATCCAAAGCTAGGAGATAGGAGTTTCTTCCAGGTCTCCCACGTGGGTGTAGAGGCCCAAGGACTTGGGCCATCTTCCACTGCTTTCCCAGGCCACAGCAGGGAGCTGGATTGGAAGAGGAGCAGCTTGGACTAGAACCGACACCCGTATGGGATGCCGATGCTTCAGGCCAGGGCTTTAACCCATGGTACCACAATGCTGGCAACAGGGTCTTTTTCAACTGGCATCTTATCCTTAGTTCCTCAAACTAGATCTTGTTCAAGCATGTTATAACAAATTGGTGCAAGTTTATTTTGGTACAAAAAGATTTTTAATCTGTGCATAGCTTTTTTCACAATATGATTTCCCATGAACTAACTTAGTTTGTCATACACACACACACACACACACACACACACACACAGGGGCGAGGGGTAGGAGGAGACGGACAGCTCTCATCCACTGGTTCACTCCACGAATGTCAACACAGCTCAGCATAGGATCTAAGAGGCTGGATCTAGGAGTCAGGAACTCTTCTAGGTCTCTCCTGAGAGTAGTTGGAACTCAGTTGCTTGAACTATCACTGTTGCCTGTAAGGAAGAAAGCTGGAGTCAGGAGCCACAACAAGGATTCCAATGTGAGATGCAGGTGTCTTAGCCACTTGTCATTTGCAGATATCCTTCTATTTTATTGGAAAAAAACACAAAAGCAATATTGTGGAAAATTAGATGAACCAAAATAATAATTTTTAAAACCATCAATACTCTCACCAAGTGGGTAACTATTAGCATGTTAATGTACTTGTCTGAGAATTTAAATGCACACATTTATGTGTATATTTTTAATAGATTGCATCATAGCATACTTTCTGTTTTGTAGTTAGTTTTAAGAGAAGTGCAGCTTTTTAAGAATTCATATAAAGGGAAGAAATTTCATGTATTAAGTATACAGTTATTTTTTAAACATTTATTTGAGAGGCAGAGTTATAGACAGAGGGAAAGACAAAGAGGTCTTCCATCTGCTGTTTCACTCCACAAATGGCCACAATGGCTGGAGCTGGGCCAATTTAAAGCCAGGAGCTTCATCTGGGTCTCCCATGTGGGTGCAGGGGCCCAAGCACTAGGGCTGTCTTCCACTGCTTTCCCAAGCCATAGCAGAGAGCTAGATCAAAACTGGAGCAGATGGGACTCAAACTAGTGCCACAGGTGGAAGCTCTACCTACTGTGCCACAGTGCTGGTCCCTCATATATCAAGTTTTTTTTTTTTTTTTTTATAACGCTTTTATTTAAAGAATATAAATTTCCAAAATACAGCTTATAGATTACAATGGCTTCCCCCCCCATAACTTCCCCCCACCCGCAACCCTCCCCTTTCCCACTCCCTCTCCCCTTGCTTCACATCAAGATTCATTTTCAATTCTCTTTATATACAGAAGATCAGTTTACTATATATTAAGTAAAGATTTCAACAGTTTGCCCTCACATAGCAACACAAAGTGAAAAATACTGTTGGAGTACTAGTTATAGTATTCACAATGTATAGCACATTAAGGACAGAGATCCTACATGATATATTTTTTTAAAAAATTGATTAATTTTCTAGGCAATTTCCAATTTAACACCAAGATTTTTTTTCTTTTTTTAATTATCTATATACAGAAGATTGATTCAGTATATACTAAGTAAAGATTTCATCAGTTTGCACCCACACAGAAACACAAAGTGTAAAATACTGTTTAAGTGCTAGTTATAGCATTACTTCACATTGGACAACACATTAAGGACAGATCCCACATGAGACGTAAGTACACAGTGACTCCTGAAGTTGATTTAACAATTTGATACTCTTGTTTATGGCCTCAGTAATCTCCCTAGGCTCTAGTCATGAGTTGCCAAGGCTATGGAAGCCTTTAGGGTTCGCTGACTTCAATCTTATTCCGACAGGGTCATAGTCAAAGTGGAGGTTCTCTCCTCCCTTCAGAGAAAGGTACCTCCTTCTTTGATGGCCCCATTCGTTCCACTGGGATCTCACTCACAGAGATCTTTCATTTAGGTCTTCTTTTTTTTCCAGAGTGTCTTGGCTTTCCATGCATAAAATACTCTCATGGGCTCTTGAGCCAGATCTGAATGCCTTAAGGGCTGATTCTGAGGCCAGAGTGGTATTTAGGACATCTGCCATTCTATGAGTCTGCTGTGTATCTCGCTTCCCATGTTGGATCATTCTCTCCCTTTTTGATTCTATCAGTTAGTATTAGCAGACACTAGTCTTGTTTGTGTGATCCCTTTGACTCTTAGACCTATGAGTGTGATCAATTGAAAACAGAATTTGATCACTTGGACTAGTGAGATGGCCTTGGTACATGCCACCTTGATGGGATTGTATTGGAATTCCCTGGCACATTTCTAACTCCATCATTTGGGGCACAACTGATTGAGCATGTCCCAAATTGTACATCTCCTCCCTCTCTTATTCCCACTCTTATATTTCACAGGGATCACTTTTCAGTTAAAATTTAAACACCTAAGAATAATTGTTTGTTGGCCGGCGCCGTGGCTCAACAGGCTAATCCTTCGCCTTGCGGCGCCGGCACGCCGGGTTCTAGTCCCGGTCGGGGCACCGGATTCTGTCCCGGTTGCCCCTCTTCCAGGCCAGCCCTCTGCTGTGGCCCGGGAGCGCAGTGGAGGATGGCCCAGGCGCTTGGGCCCTGCACCCCATGGGGAGACCAGGAAAAGCACCTGGCTCCTGGCTCCTGCCATCGGACGAGCGCGGTGCGCCGGCCGCAGTGCGCCGTCCGTGGCGGCCATTGGAGGGCGAACCAACGGCAAAAGGAAGACCTTTCTCTCTGTCTCTCTCTCTCACTGTCCACTCTGCCTGTGTAAAAAAAAAAAAAAAAAAAAAAAGAATAATTGTTTGTTAATTACAGAGTTCAACCAATAGTACTAGAATAAAAAAATTACTAAAATGGATAAAGTATTACATTGTACAACAACAGTCAGCACAAGAGCTGATCAAGTTACTGTTTCTCATAGTGTCCATTTCACTTCAATAGGTTTCCCCTTTGGTGCTCAATTAGTTGTCACCAATCAGGGAGAACATATGATATTTGTCCCTTTGGGACAGCTTAATTCACGCAGAATGATGTTTTCCAGATTCCTCCATCTTATTGCAAATGACCGGATTTCATTGTTTTTGACTGCTGTATAGTATTCTATAGAGTACATGTCCCATAATTTCTTTATCCAAATGTATGCTTTGAATTCCCTGTGATCTTTTGCTGTGAGGTTCCCTTCGTTTATCTTCTTTCATGTTGATGGCCGTGTTTCTGTGTTTCTGTGTGTAACACATCTTTAAGTATCTTTTGCAGGGCTGGACGAGTGGCAACAAATTCTTTCAATTTTTGTTTGTTATGAAAGGTCTTTATTTCACCTTCATTCACAAATGAGAGCTTGGCAGGATATAATATTCTGGGCTGGCAGTTTTTCTCTCTAAGTACCTGGGCTATGTCTCGCCATTCCCTTCTAGCTTGTAGGGTTTCTGATGAGAAGTCTGCTGTGAGTCTAATTGGAGATCCTCTGAGTGTAATTTGACGTTTCTCTCTTGCGCATGTTAGGATCTTTTCTTTCTGTTTCACTGTGGTGAGTTTAATTACAACGTGTCGTGGTGAGGACCTCTTTTGGTCATGTTTACTAGGGGTTCTATGAGCTTCCTGTACTAGGATGTCTCTGTCTTTCTCCAAAACTGGGAAATTTTCTGCTATTATCTCACTAAAAAGGCATTCTAATCCTTTCTCCCTCTCCATGCCTTCAGGAACTCCTAGAAGTCGAATGTTGGGTTTTTTAATAGTATCCTGTAGATTCCCAACAATATTTTTTAGATTGCTAATTTCCTCTTCTTTTCTTTGGTTTGACTGTATAGTTTCCTGTGCTCTGTCTTCTAAGTCCGATATTCTCTCTTCTTCCTCACCCATTCTGTTTGTAAGGCTCTCTAATGTGTTTTTCATTTGATCTATTGAATTCTTCACTTCATTATGATTTCTCATCACTATCATAGTTTCATGTTCTACTAGTTGTTTCATTTCAGCTTGATTTCTCCTTAATATTTCATTTTCACGAGAGAGATTTTCTACCTTGTCCATTAAGGATTTCTGTAGTTCAAGAATTTGTTTTTGAGTACTTCTTAGTGTTCTTATCAATTTTTTGAGATCTGCTTCTTGCATCTCTTCTATCTCATCACCTTCGTAATCTTGAATTGGGGTGTCTTTTTCATTTGGGGATACCATAGTGTCTTCCTTGTTCTTATTACCTCGGTTTTTGCGTTTGTTGTTTGGCATATTGGTTTCTTCACTGTGGTGTTTTTTTCTTGTTATACTCTGACTCTAGATTAAGTGGACTGTCTGCTTTTGATGGAGCCTTAGAGGCTTGAGATGGGTGTGGCCTGAGAGCTCTGTTTGGTTCCTCAGGGTTGAGGGTGTGTCAAAGGAGACACTCCCAGGTTAGGCGTGGTAAATCTCTCTCTGTTACTTTTTTTTTTTTTTTTTTTTGGTTCAAAAGGGAAGTAATTCCACACAGCTGAATGGAATTGGGGGTGGTTAGCAGGCGAATGATATACCCACAGGAGCCAGAGTTCGGAAGCTCTTTCCCAAGGACCACAGAGGGAATCTTTGCGGCCCTTTGTGTGGGCTGAGATTCTCCTGTAGTCTCCCACTGGGCTGCCAAGGCTACTGAACTGTAGCGTCTCTGGAGAGTACTCACATGAATTCGTGATTTCCGTGAGTTCTCTCCCCCACCGTCTCTTTTTTCACAGTCTCAGTTCATTAGCACCACACATTCATTAGGTTCTAATCTCCTGTTATTTCACCCCTCCCCCCGGAGTCAGGTTTTTCTGCTAGGCTCGGGGCCTGTGCCGACCCAAGGTCGCCCTGCTTATGACGTATTCCAAAATGGCACCTGCTCTTTGTCTTGCTCACCTTTGAGAGGTGAGCGGAGAGAGAGAAGCTCGTGTCCGTACGGGTCACTTTTTTTTTTTTTTTCCCTTTCTCTCTCTCTCTTCTAGTTAGCCTGGTGAACTTTTCCCTGCAGGGTTTCAAGCCTTGTTCGCTCTAGGCTCCCTTTTCCGCTTCCCTCCTGGTATCTCGGGCTATTGAGGTTCTTCTCACCTCGCGTTCCAGTGCTGGTGTGTTGAATCTGCTGCTGGTGTCCCACACTGCGGGCTCCCACGCTCTCCACGCAGGTCCACTGTGAATCTCCAGTTCTGAAGGGTTTCCTCTGCTGTTTCTTCCCCTACTCTTCCTTGAACCTGCAGTATCTCCACTTTTATTAAACTGTCTCTCCCCAGACTATCGGTGTGCTCCCTTCCTATTCCGCCATCTTGCCGCTCTCTCCCATATATCAAGTTTTAAGAACATTATGTCTCATTCCACATTCCTTCCCTCGGTCACACCCTCCCTCTTCCTTCCTTCCTTATTTTTCTTTTAATTTTATGACGACACTTTCAATTTATAATCACAAGCTTAATCTACCACTAAATTAAAATTCAATAAGTAGTAAGTGGAAAAACCATGATTCTTGAGGAGTATAGATAAGGGCTGTAGAAAATAATTAAATCACAAAATGTCAATGTCACTCACATAACATTATTTTTTATATACTCTATAAGTTACCACAAATCAGAAAACATATTTGTCTTTGGGACTGGTTGATTTCACTAATCATAATGGCCTCCAGTTGCTTCCATTTTGTTATGAAAGACAAGATTTCATCCCATTTTTTAGTGAGTAGTAGTCCCTCACGTATATATACAACACAATTTCTATCCAGTCATCAGTTGATGTACATATGGGTTGATTCCATATCTTTTTGCTATTATGAATTGAACTGCTATAAATATGGGGTTACAGATAATTCTTTTATATGCCAATTTCATTTCCTTTTGGTAAATTCCCAGGAGTGGGATAGCTGGGTCATATGACAGATCTATTTTCAGATTTCTGAAGAATCTCTATACAGTCTTCCATAATTGTTGTACTAGTTTGTGTTCCCACCAACAGTGTATTAAGGTATCTTCTTCTTTATATCCTTGTAAGGGTTATTTTCTTTGAACTTTAAGATTACATCCATTCTGCCTTGGGGGAGGTGAACCCTACTGTGGTTTTTATTTGCATCTCCCTGATAACTAGTGATCCTGAACATTTTCTCATGTGTCTGATGACTATGTGTATTTCATCCTTTGAAAAATGCTTCTTCATATCCTTTGCCCATTTCTTGATTGGTTGTTGTTGAGTTTCTTGAGCTCCTTATACATTCTGGGTATTATCCTTTATCAGATGTATAGTAGGTTTTTTTTTTTTAATTTGACAGGTAGAGTTATAGGCAGAGAGAGAGAGAGAGACAGAAAGGTCCTCTGTCCATTAGCTCATTCCCCAAATGGCCACCACAGCTGGCGCTGCGCCAGTCCGAAGCCAGGAGCTTCTTCCTGGCCTCCCATGCAGGTGCAGGCGCCCAAGCACTTGGGCCATCCTCCACTGCACTCCCAGGCTACAGCAGAGAGCTGGACTGGAAGAGGAGCAACTGGCACTAGAACCTAGCACCCAGATGGGATGCTGGCGCAGCAGGTGGAGGATTAACCAAATGAGCCATGGTGCCGGCCCCGGATGTATAGTTTGCAAACATTTTCTCCCATTCTGTCAGTAGCCTCTTCACTTTGTTGTTTCCTTTGCTGTGCAGAATCTTATGTTGATGTAATCCAGTTTGTCTGTTTGCCTTTATTGCCTGTGCTTCTGGGTCTTATCTAAGAAGTCCCTGCCTATGCCAGTGTCTTGCAGTGTTTCCCCTATTTTTTCCTCTAGTAATTTGATGGTTTCAGGTCCTAGGTTTAGATCCTTTATCCATAGTGAATTGATTTTTGTATAAGGTGGAAATCCAATTTTCCCAGCACCATTTTGTTAAAGAGACTGTCCTTTCTTTAGAGATTGATTTTAGCTCATTTGTCAAAGGTTAATTGGTTGTAGATGTGTGGATTAATTTCTAGGATCTTTAATCTGTTCCATTCATCCAAATGTCTATATTTGTGCCAGTACCAGGCTTTTTTGATTATAACTGCCCTGTCATATGTTTTGAAATCTGGTATCATGATGCCTCCAGCTTTGATTTATTATTTAATATTTCTTTGGCTATTCTGGATCTCTTGTATTTCTGTATGAGTTTTAGGGTTGTTTTATAGATCTGAAAATAATATCCTTGATATTTTGGTTGAGATTGTATTGAGTCTGTAAATTACATTGGGTAGTATGAACATTTTATTTTTATTATTTTTTTGACAGGCAGAGTGGACAGTGAGAGAGACAGAGAGAGAAAGGTCTTCCTTTTTCCGTTGGTTCACCCCTCAATGGCTGCCGCAGCCGGTGCACTGCACTGATCCGAAGCCAGGAGCCAGGGGCTTCTCCTGGTCTCCCATGCGGGTGTAGGGCCCAAGCACTTGGGCCATCCTCCATTGCACTCCCGGGCCACAGCAGAGAGCTGGACTGGAGGAGGGGCAACTGGGACAGAATCCGGCGCCCCGACCGGGACTAGAACCCTGAGTGCCGGTGCCATAGGTGGAGGATTAGCCTATTGAGCCATGGTGCCAGCCAGTATGAACATTTTAATGATATTCTTCCAATCCATGAGCATGGAAGTTTTTGTTTTTTTTCTTCTGTTTCTTAGTTTTTTATCATTTTTATTGTATTGATATTTCACATCTTTGGTTAAGTTTATCTCAAGTTATTTAAAGTTTTGTAGCTATTGTGAATATGACTGATCTTGCAAGTTCTTTCTCAGTATTGGCAATGTGATTGTTGATTTTTGTGTGTTGATTTTATATCCTGCAACTTTACTAAACCCATGAATTCCAGTAAGTTGAGTCTTTTGGTTCTCCTTTGTATAGGATCACAACATCTGCAAACAGGGATAATTTGACTTTCTCCTTTGCAATTTGTATCTCTGATTTCTTTTTCTTATCTAGTGACTCTGGCTTTAACTTCCAGAACTATATTCACTAGTAATGGTGAGAGTGGGCATCCTTGTCTTGTTTTAGATCTAAGTGTAAATATTTCCATCTTTTTACCCCATTCAATATGATGCTGACAATAGTTGTGTCATATATTAGCTTGATTGTGTTGAGGTATGTTCCTTTTATATTTGTTTTAGGTTTTTATCACAAAAGCATGTTATATTTTATTGAATGCTTTCTCTGCATCATTGAAATACTCATGATTTTTATTCTTCAGTTTGTTAATGTGATGTATCATGATTATTTCATTGTGTATGTTGAACCATCCCTGCACCCAGGTATAAATCGCACTTGGTCCAGTTTGATCTTTTTGATGTGTTGTTAGATTCAGTTATCTAGTAGTAGTTTGTTGAGGATTTTTGCATCTGTGCTCATCAAGGATATTTTTACTTTTTATTTTTGCCAGGCAGAGTTACACTGTGTGAGAGAGAGAGAGACAGAGAGAGTTTTAAACTCTCTGAGAGAGAGACAAGAGAAAGGTCTTCCTTCCATTGTTTCACTCCCCTAATGGCCGCTACGGCCAGTGCTGCGCCCATCCGAAGCCAGGAGCCGGGTACTTCCTCCCAGTCTCCCATGTGGGTGCAGGAACCCAAGCACTTGGGCCATCCTCCTCTGCCCTCTCGGGCCACAGCAGAGAGCTGGACTGGAAGAGGAGCAACCGGGACTGGAACCGGGGGTGCCGGTGCTGCAGGCGGAGGATTAGCCAAGTGAGCTGCGGCACCAGCCTGTACTTTTTCTTATATCTTTTTCTTGTTTTGGAATTAAGGTAATGCTGACCTCATAGATGAAGTTTGAGAGGATTCTCTCCTTATCAGTTATGAATAATTTGAAAGGGATTGGAATTAGTTCTTTAAAAGTTTGGTAAAATTCAACAGTGAAGCCATCTGGCCCTGGGCTTTTCTTTTTGGGGAGGGTGCTTATTATTGATCCAATTTCTGTCTTTGTTACTCGTCTGTTTAGGTCTTCTGTGTCTTCAGGACTCAATTTTGGTACATTGTATGTGTCCAGGAATATATCCATTTCATATAGTTCTCTCAATTTGTTGGCATACAGCTCTTTTGTAGTAATTCCTGATGATTCTTTTTATTTCTGTAGTGTCTGTTACATTCGCTTTTTCATCTCTAATTTTACTGATTTGGGTCTTCTCTTTTTTCTGGTTAGTTGTAGTTTTGTTGTATTGCGTTTTAAGAATTTCCATAATTTATGTCACTAATCCACCATAAATTTAGGTAGTCAATGGTCGGTCATTTGCTGAGATTAGCAACACTATAACTAAACCTGTGTACAATGTTTGTGAAGTTAGTAATTTTCAGAATCATTTGACCACACATGCCTATTTTCAGGAATAAATGCTTCTTAAAATATATGATGGGAAGTGTCACATGTTTTTGTTTTTATATCATTTAATTTTTTTATAATATTTAAAAAAGTAAACAAGAGCCTTCTTCCACCCTAGTCCCTGAACATATACATTCCTATCCAAGTGAGTAATTCTCTTCCATGCCTCTTATGCAAGAAGATACCAATGATAAGGAATCAAATGCTGAACTGTAATTGATAAGATACCTGTTTGGTGATCGTAGATTGTTGTGCTTCCTCTCAAAAGTGTGGCCCTTGCCCAAGCATAGACACATACAGAGCTTCTGGTATTTTTTTATTCCTGTGGTTTAAAACCAAGCCCATGCACAAGTATGCACATGGGCACACACACACTCAGTGGGGGTGGGGTAATGGTGTGGGCCAGTTCTCTCTATAGCTAAACCCTATGACATTTATTTTCACTGAAATGAAAACTATTTTACAATGTATCTGTGTTTTAATGGCCAATCCTTCAGGGTTTTCTAGCAAACCTGTTGCCTAGGAGATAATTTCAGGAGAATATTGCTGCTTGAAAATAACCCCTTGCACATGCGCTGTGAAGCCAGCACGTCTGACAGCGCCGTTCCACGTTTTAAAGTATTGCAGTTTAAAGTGTGGTCCATCAGCAACGCCGGGGTGCGTATTGGAAATGCACAATCTCAGGTCTCTGTTCAGAGCTTCAAATGAAGTCTGCATTTTACAAAGCTCCCAGGCAATTAGAATGCATGTTATTTTTTAAGCACTGTGTCATATGACAGCAGAAAGGGAACACCTGTTTTTAAAAATAAACTTTATTTTGGAAATGCTTTAGACTTACAGGAAAATTATAAAGCTGTCATAGAGGATTCCAGTGTACATAAATGATTCTCCTGTTAATGGCCATCGTGATACATATGTGAAAAATAATGAACCGATATTAATACATAATCAACTGAAATCCATACTTTATTAGAATTGCCTTGTTATTTTTATAGCACATCCTTTTTCTGTTATAGGGTCACATCCAAGATACCATGTATCAGTCATCCTTTATACTTCTCTAAACTTAGTGATTTTTCAGAACTATTTTCTTTTTAAATTAACAGTTTTGAGGGGTGCTATTTCAGGATGTCTCTCACTTCATAGTCCCTTAATCTGTAGAGCATCTGATGCATTTTTGTGAATCTGAAATACATGGAAGCAGCATTGAGTACTTTGCAAACAAAGTTGTAATCAGACCTTTTCAATCTGAATCTGGTTTCCATTACCTACAAGCTGTGAGACCCCCTAGCAAGTTATCTAACTTTTTTTAAAAGATTTTATTTTATTTGAAAGAATTACAGAGAGTTAGACACAGAGAGAGGTCTTCCTACCACTGATTCACTCCCCAGATGGCTGCAATGGCCAGAAATGCGCTGATCCGAATCCAGGAGTCAGGAGCTTCCTCCAGGTCTCCCACGTGGGTGCAGGGGCCCAAGGACTTGAGCCATCTTCCACTGCTATCTCAGGCCATAGCAAAGAGCTGTATGGGAAGAGGAGCAGCTGGGACTAGAACCGGCACCCATATGGAATGCCGGTGCTTCAGGCCAGGGCTTTAACCTGCTGTGCCACAGCGCCAGCCCAAAGTTATCTAACTTCTTTGTGCCCCAATAAAAAGGATCATAGATAGTATCTACATATTTGGATGATTAAATGGATGAGAGAAGATAATTCATGTAAAGGCACATAGAACAGAACATGACACAGAAGTTGTGATACTAGCTGTTGTTATTAAAATAAGAAATAGCTGTGTCTCTTAAGGAACTCAGTCTGCTGTGGGTGGCAGACATTTGAACATAGAATGATCATGTCAATTGTTGCAAGATTAAAGTTGGTGCTTTTGTTGTATATTTTGATTTCCAAGCACTCAATTTTGGTGGTGGATTTTGCACTGATTAAAGTGTGGCATCAATCAGTCAAGATTTTGGACATTTTTAGAATACTGGACATGTATGAGGAATTAGTTTAGAACAATAGGTTTTCTTGTTAATGACATCTGGGTGATATGGTTGGAAGAAGTGTAGGTGAGTGGGTTGTTTACTGGCAGGTGAAAGTTGGAATGCTGGAAATGTTTGGGAGATTAGTTCATAGTGAAAGACTTGCTGGAGGGTGTGTAGATGATACAGTTGAAGAAAGCTCAGCAGAGTGTGCTGTTCACCCTTGGTTTCAACCCTTTGTTGGGCACACTGAAAAGTGTGATGAACTCCCTGTTTCACAGACACTTGTCTACTTCTTTTAAATATTAAGTCAACTCAAGTGACAAGTCATAAATAGTTTATTGGGTACTTGAAGTGGGGAATGAATAGAGAAGACAAATGGGATTAAATCAGGAGGAGAAATTAAATAAGTAATTTAAACCTAATCCAGTATCTTCCCTCGAAAAAAATGAAGGATTACAGACTTTCTACGTTTTCTCTTATGAGTTAGAAGGCAGAATTCCTGACTCACTTTGAGGCATTTGTGGAACTAATTACAACCTTCTTTAAGAGAAGTGTTAGAAGTCTTTTTAACACTTTGGATACATTTTACTTATCAATGTGGTAATAAACCTTTGCTTCTCGTATCCAATTTTTGTAGAATTTTCTCTGGGCCTGGACGTATAGCTCCAGTCACTTTGTTTTTTGAATTGCATCGTAATTTTATTGGTCTTTTTTTTTCTCATAGCTTTAAATCAAACGATTAAAGGTGGAATCACTCCATATCTTTTTTACTCTACTCTTAACAGTTCTACTTATTGAGAAGTCTGTTGTACAATAATATTTGAGCTACTTAGCATGTTATTAATCACAAAGTTGCATGATGTCTGATTTCCCCAGTGATGGCTGTGATCATGAGGCATAGCCCTCATGTTTATGTGGATTTTGAAGTACCCTATGTGTTTTTAAAATAGTATTGCATCTCAATAAATTTCTAGTGCTAGACAAGGATTATCAACTTTGATATTACTGATATTTTGATATGTGGCCATGTGGAGCTGTCCTGTGCATTATATGATGTTTAGAAATATCTTTAGCCTCTGTCCAGTGAATGCCAATAGCATCCCACCCCAAGTTAAAATAATCAAATTGAGCCGGCGCCGTGGCTCAACAGGCTAATCCTCTGCCTTGCGGCGCCAGCACACCGGGTTCTAGTCCTGGTCGGGGCACCGGATTCTGTCCCAGTTGCCCCTCTTCCAGGCCAGCTCTCTGCTGTGGCCAGAGAGTGCAGTGGAGGATGGCCCAAGTGCTTGGGCCCTGTACCCCATGGGAGACCAGGAGAAGCACCTGGCTCCTGCCTTCGGATCAGCGCGGCGCACCGGCCACAGTGACCATTGGAGGGTGAACCAACAGCAAAGGAAGACCTTTCTCTCTCTGTCTCTCTCTCACTGTCCACTCTGCCTGTCAAAAAAATAATAAATAAAATAATCAAATTATCTACAGCTATGCCAGAAGTCCTCTGGTATACAGAGTCACTTTGTGTTGAGAATTTCTGAGCCAACCTATTCCACATACAACATCGCCAAGGAGCTGTTACTTGGTATACAAACTGGTTTTGGAATCAGGAAGACCTGAATTCAAATCCCAGCTCTACCTTCAGGTAGCTATTTAGCCATGGTTAAAATACTTAATCTCTCTGAGTCTTAATCTCTACAGCTGAAGAATACAACAGTGGTACTACTACTCATTATTTTAACTCGAACAGGGTATATACACACACACACACACACAGACAACTTTGCCAGATGCTTAATAAAAGGAAAACCTCTATAAATGTTAAGTCTTTACCCCACAACTTTCCCTTGATCTTATGGATATTTTATTCCCATATCTTACTTTTTCTTTTAACAAATATTTATTTAACTGTATGACATGGACTCATTGAAATCAAAGAGAGGAGGATGATTATTATTTTTTTTTTTACCCAGAAACCTTTTATTTAAGGTATACAAACTTCATGCATTTCAAAAATACAACTTTAGGAACATAGTGATTCTTCCCACCCTACCCGCACTCCCTCCCTTCAAACCTGTTCCCTCTCCTATTCCTATCATTTTTTACCAAGATATATTTTCAATGAACTTTATACATATAAGAGCAACTCCATATTAAGTAAAGAGTTCAACAAATAGTATGAAAAAAGAAACTGTTCCTCAACAGTTGCTACAAGGGCTGTTCAAAGACTTTGCATCTCAAAATGTCAATTTCACTTCTATAGATTGCTTTTTAGGTGCTCTGTTAGTTACCACAGATCAGGGAGAACATAAGGTACTTGTCATTTTAGGACTGGCTTATTTCACTAAGTATAATGTTTTCTAGTTGCATCCATTTTGTTGCAAATAACAGAATTTCATTTTTTTCTGCTGTGTAGTATTCCATGGTGTACTTATACCATAATTTCTTTATCCAGTCTTCAGCTGATGGACATTTGGGTTGATTCCATATCTTTTTGCTATTGTGAATTGAACTATTATAAATGTTGGGGTACAGATAACGCTTTCATATGATGATTTCGTTTCCCTTGGGTAAATTCCCAGGAATAGAATGGCTGGGTCATATGGTAGGTCTGTATTCAGATTTCTGAGGTATCTCCATACTGTATTCCACAGTGGCTGTACCAGTTTACATTCCCACTAACAGTGGCTTAGATTTCCTTTTTCCCCACATCTTTGCCAGCATTTGTTGTTTGTTGATTTCTGTATGAAAGCCATTCTAACTGGGGTGAAGTGGAACCTTATTGTGGTTTTGATATGAATTTCCCTGACATCTAGTGATCCTGAGCATTTTTTCATGTGTCTGTTGGCCATTTGGATTTCCTCTTTTGAAAAATGCCTTTTTAGGTCCTTTGCCCATTTTTTAACTGAGTTGTTTTGTTATTGTTGAGTTTCTTGAGCTCTTTATATATTCTGGCTATCAGTTGCATGGTTTGCAAATAATTTCCCCCATTCTGTCAGTTGCCTCTTCACTTTGCTGAAATTTTTCAGTGCAGAAGCTTCCCAATTTGGTATAATCCAATTTGTCAGTTTTGGCTTTCATTGCCTGTGCCTCTGGGGTATTTTCTAAGAACTCTTCACCCATGCCAATGTCTTGCAAGTTTTCACCCATGTTTTCTAATAATTTGATGGTATTAGGTCATGGATTTAGGTCCTTGATCCATTTTGAGTGGATTTTTGTGTAAGGTGGAAGGTAGCAATCTTACTTCATACTTCTGCATGCAGAGATCCAGTTTTCCCAGAACCATTTGTTGAAAAGACTGTTCTTGCACCAGGGATTGGTTTTAGCTCCTTGGTAAACAATAACTTGGTTGTTGATGTGTGGGTTGATTTCTGGCAATTCTATTCTGTTCCATTGGTCTATCCATTTTGTTTTTGTACCAGTACCAGGCTTTTGAATATAGCTGCCCTGTAGTATATCTTGAAATCTGGTATTGTGATGCCTCTGGCTTTTTTTTTTTTTTTTTTAAGATTTATTTATTTATTTGAAAGAGTTACACAGAGAAGGAGCGTCAGAGAGAGAGAAAGGTCTTCCATCTGCTGGTTCACTCCCCAGTTGGCCATAATGGCTGGAGCTGGGCCAATCCAAAGCCAGGAGCCTCTTCCAGGTTTCCCATGAAGGTGCAGGGGCCCAAGGACTTGGGCCATCTTCTACTGTTTTCCCAGGCCATAGCAGAAAGCTGGATGGGAAGTGGAGCAGCAGTGTCCATATAGGATGCTGGCACTGCAGGCACCGGATTTACCCACTACACCACTGTCTTGACCCTTGGCTTTGTTTTTGTTGTATAAGATTGCTTGAGTTATTCGGGGTCTCCAGTGTTTCCATATGAATTTCAGCATTTTTTCTATATCTGAGAAGAATGTTGTTGGTATTTTGATTAATATCGCGTTGAATCTGTAAGTTGTTAGAATATACCATATTAGTACATTGGGTTATCCTTATATATAGTATAGATGAGGATTCAGGGGACTGCCTTTGGAGGCTAATAAAATTGGTTTTTAGGACAACTTTGTGAAACCAGGCAAATAACTTCCATTTATTGCTACAAAGAAAACATTAACAGTACCTACTGAAAACACTGTTGTAATGATTAAATGAGGCAAATGCCTAGTAGCTCTTAACTTTTGGCATATGGAAGTTATAATGTCCAAATGAGAGGTATGGAGGAGAACTGGTACAGTTACAGAAGCCTTCCTTGGGGAGCTGGCATTTGAACCAAGCCTTTAAAGATGTTCCAGATTTTTTAAAATAGGCCAAGAAGGGATATTCTGAGCAAGGGTTCAGGTGAGAATTGTGGAGGTCAGAATCTTTGGGACACAGTGTTTAGACTGGCTTTTGAAACTGAAAGGTCATGTAAGAAAACTCTGATTTGTACGTGGAGAATACTATGTGACTTGCAGAACTGAAAGATGTTGAAATCATTGAGTCCAGATTGTTCATTCTGCAATGTCTCATTCTGAAAACAGAGGCCATGAAAGGGCAAATGATTGGCTGAAATCCAACTATTCTCTTGAGCAGATGACCTTAGGCCCAAGGTTTACCATATCTTTTAGCCTCATCTTATCCTTAAAAAAAGACAAAAACTGTCATAATAATGTGAAAACATTCTTCATTTTATAAAATAACTTTCCTAACATCATACTTTGTTCACAGGTAGACTTGGAGACAGAAAGTAATCCAACAAGCACATATTTATTGATTACCTACTCTATTTCAGACATTTGATAGAATAACAGACAAGGCTCCTGTTCTCATAGAGCTTCTATGGAGATAGTAGTCACAGAAATAATAACTAGTTATATGTACTTTGTAGAGAGTTGCAATATAGTGGTAAGATATAGATTGATTGGATGACTACTTTAGATTGGATGGTTGGGCAAGACCTAAGTAGAACATTAAAGCCTAATTCTGAATTATATAGTTTTAGAGTTCAGAGCCAAAAGCTTTCCAGTGCGACGTTGAAGGTAGCATGGAGGCCCTTATTGGAGTGAGCTTGTCAATTTTCAAAATAAAAGCAGAAGGTCCCCAGACTGAATTTCAGAGGGAATGGGAGAAGGAAGGATAATAAGGGAGCGCTGTTCCGATTAACTGAAATTGTGCAGGCCAGAATAAGCAGTTAAGATTTTCTTCTGATTGATTTGTGAAAACCCTGGAAAGTTTTGTACAGGAAAATATCCTATTTTATCTTTTAGGAAGATCACTTTAGCTATTATTTGAGGAGTAGATTACAAAGGGACAAGGGGACATGGTAAGAGACCTGAGGGAGGTAAGGGTGTGATATTTGCTGGAAGAGCCTTGCAGATATCCAAGTGGAGGTATCAAGAAGAGGGCTACTTACATGAGCCTGGATTTCAATGATCGGCCAGAGTTGGAGGTATAGGTTTGTAGGTAATGTACATAGAGTTTGTATTTCAAAGATGGGACTCACGAAGGAAGAATGCATAGGTGGAAAAGGGAAGGAGCACCTGCCACTAAGGGACAGCATGAGGAACTAAAAAGGGACAGTCAGTGAAGTAGGAGGGAAAAATGGGTTAAATGTAGGGCCAGAGATGGGGCTGGCGCTGTGGCGCAGTGGGTTAACACCCTGGCATGAAGCACCGGCATCCCATATGGGCGCCGGTTCTGGTGCCGGCTGCTCCTCTTCCAATACAGCTCTCTGTTATGGCCTGGGATAGCAGTGCAGGATGGCCCTAAGCCCTTGGGCCCCTGCACCCATGTGGAAGACCCGGAGGAGGCTCCAGGCTTCGGATCAGCACAGCTCTAGCCATTGCAGCCATCTGGGGAGTGAGTCAGAGGATGGAAGACCTCTCTCTGTGTCTCTACCTCTCTCTGTAACTCTTTCAAATAAAAAATCTTTAAAAATTTTTTTTAAAAATGTAGCATCAGAGAAACCAAAAGAGTCATGTCAAGGAAGAAAGAATGGTCAGCTCTTCTGAGTATTATGGAACATTCACATATGCTAGGAGAAGACCTAATCATCAGATTTGGCAGCAGAGAACACATTTGTGACCTTAACAAGAGCAATGTCACTGGACAGATGGGGACAGAAAGTCGTGAAATTTGTTGAGGAGAGACTGCTGCAAATGAAAGAGGAATCCAGAGTGTGGGATCCAGATCACAAGTGGAGGATTTGGCCTTTGAAACAAAATGAGTGCTTTATTCAGAGTAGTAAGAGGAAAAGCAGAGTCATGAATACAGATACAGATGGAGGACAGACTTGATGACAGAAAAAGAAGGTAGTTCATGGCTGATGGCTTCTACTTTTCTCCATGAGGTACAAGGTAAGGTCATTAACTGAGTGGGGCAGGGAGGGGTGCAGGAGTTGGAGACCAGGCTTGAAAGGCAAGATGATGGGAAACAACTGTGTCTGTAACCATCTAACTCAGATTGCAAGTGGCTCTTCTCAGATGGTAACCCGGTGTGATTTTTCCTCCTCAGCCAAGAGACTAGAGTCTTATCAGGAAGCCGTCTCTGAAGATGAAGATTTCACAGACAACCTCAGCAATATGGTGAAAAAGAGAGCCCACAGCTGCAGGACAGCACATAATGGGCCTTTGGGAAACAAACCCTCCAATCATCTTGCCGGAAGCTCTTGTGCTCTGGGAAGCAGAGAAGGAGACAGTGAGATGCCTCATTCCAGACAGGCTGCTTTCAGTAGCCCCATTGTAAGTGTGAATGCATGGCTAGAATCTTGTCCATCCGTACTGTATGACAGGCTGAAGCACTTGTCCTTTCTGCCAAGGAGACTGCCCAACTGCAGTCCAGCATGACTGACACTAATTACAAGTAGGAGCCACAGTATCGCAGCTTCCTAAAGTTTGATAAAATTTGGTGCTGAGCAATAGTGTAACAGCTTTCTCAAAAAAATGAAATGTGGTATTTCTGGTCAAGCTAAACCTGCAAAAAGCTGCCTTGGTTTAAGGATCGTGGCTCACTCTCAGAACTAGCAGCATTTGCCAGAGTTATGTCCTAGATGGGTAGATTTGTCTGAATGACAGGGAAATGGTGCTCTCAGCGGCCTTGTTGACTCTGTCATCTTCCCGCCAATCCACCCAACCTATGTCGTCTTCTCTATTCCTTTACTCCAGAAGGGCCTCTTCTAATATTTCCATTTCAGAACCAAAACACAGTGTGTCCTGGAATCCCCATGTGAAGTGTTAGCAACTGTCTGGTCATATCCGTTAACAAACCAACCTGTTTTACTACAAACAACATAAAGGATTATGGAGTAGACAGAGAAGAGAGGAATTCTTTGTGAGAAGAATCAGAAATCGAAAGTTGTACTAGACTTAAAATTACTTTTATAAAATGTCAACTTCTTCCTCTGCCTTTCACACTTCATTAACTCTTGTGTTTTGCCAAGATGAGGATTCTGCCACCGAGAGACTAGTAACACCTCCAAAATAGGTGACATAACAAGAATAAATTGGCTTTGGGGAACCCTTGTGCTTCTACAGTGAATTTATTATATGATTTTCATAGCAGACATGTGGTGTGAGTAGACCCCATGAGTGTCATTTATGCCAGGAAGGCCTCGAGGGAAATTGCTTGAATCTTTTCAATGTTGCCAGCAACAATTGCAGAACTGGAATGATCATTTTAGTCCAACTCATTACCTTGGCACTGAGGATATAAAACCTGTTACATTACAACTTTGCCATTTTTCAAGCTGTTCCAATACACCCAGACTTAATTTTTCTTTAACTTTTGAAAAAAGAGTGCCTTCTCAGTACTCACTGTAAGGCTGTATCAGAAGTAGATACATGTTTGCTTCTATGCTATGCTTTCACTTTTTATATTCTCCTCCCATCAGGAAGTAGGTACATGTCTAAGTACATGTCCACTCATGTTCAGTTAGAAATAACATGTTATTGGCAATCAGGTGAATTGGTAGCGTACCCTCCCTCCCCATTTGCTAATCAAGCCCCATCCTCTTTTTGGAATAAACAATGATTTTTTTTTAAGTCTTTATTCTTTTATACCATTTTGCCTGCCTAAATATATACTCTACCTTTGTATCCTATCTCTGTTTACCGAATTGGATGAAATACTTATTTTTGAAGAACTACCTTTACTCCTGACTCTGAAGAATTCCCAAGTTCTCTTTGCTTAGCTTCCAAGCTCTGTTTACACGTTCTCTCCATGGGTCCATACAACATTGGCCTTATTTCTGCCTCTGACAGTGTGCAATTAGCTCCTTTAGCACAAATCTTACTCATCTTGACTCCTCAACATCAAGCCCAGGTTCTGACACATCCATTCTCAGTAAAACATTCTGAAGGTTGTTGAACCAAGCTGCTCAACAGGCTTTAGCACTTCCACTCTATTTTGTGTTCACTTTCCCTGTACCACAAGCTATGTGTCATCCTGATTATACAGCTGTTTGGGGGCTTTGGTTCTCCTTTTGCATTTTGCAAATATCATTTCTCACTCTTGGTGTAGACAAGTTGATTTTTTTCCTTTGTGGAGGCTAAAGGTTATTTTGAGAAAATTGCATGATCTTTGATATGACAAAAGCACAACTGTAAAAATTCGGTATGTGATGCTCAAACCCCATCCATCAAGCCCAGGGAGAGAACAGCAGCTTGAGATCACACTGATGTCTGCAAGTAGAAGGCTGTAAGGTGGTCCCCTTCGTAGGAGCCAAGTGTGGAGCCAGAGAATGAGTGAGGCTCCTAGTTGAGTTCCCAGCAAGGACGTGCCAGGCTTGGGAAGTTAGGATGTCATGGAGGCCCATGAATCCTGTATCCATAGTACCTGTTATAGAAATAGAAGCCTTTGGGGTCAACGCTGTGGCGTAGCAGGTAAGGCTGCTGACTGCAGAGCTGGAATCCCATATGGGTGCCAGTTTGTGTCCCAGCCCTTACACTTCTGATTCAGCTCCTTGCTAATGCGCCTGGGAATGCAGCAGGAGATGGCACAAGTGCTTGGGCCCTTGCACCCACATAGGAAACTTAGAGGAAGCTCCTGGCTTTGTATCGACCCAGTTTCAGCTATTGTGGCCATTTGGGCAGTGAACCAAAGATGGAAGATCTGTATCTCTGACTCTGATTTTTCTGTCTCTGCAACTCTGCCTTTCAAATTAAAAAAAAAAAAAAAGAAATAGAAGCCTTCTCTCTGCAAGTTAATGTGCTTTTGCTTCTTGAATCCTCTGGAGTTCCATTCAGCAGCATATTGTTCATTCCACCTGGGATGATCTGCTCTTAGGTGCTTCTATGACTGTCTCCTTCCTGTCCTGGAGATCTTGGCTTAGATGTCCCATCCTCCATGAGGCCTTTTCTGCCACTCAGTCCAAAGCATTTCACCCTAACCTTTGCATGTCTCAATCTAGAAGCATCTGATTTTTTTTTTTATTATGAGATAGTTGTGGATCAATCATACCCTTCAAGTAGAATGTGAGTTTCAACTAATCCTGTCTGCCCTGTGAAGCCCTGTTTTCCTTGAGGAGTATCTAGAAACATAGATAAACTATACTTACAGGACAAATAAACTCATTAGTGGAAGTCATAGTGTCCTAGTGGTCAGTGGTAGATAGCTAGGACATAGTCCCCAGCCTTCAGTTCTGTTCTGCAGAGAGGAGTCAGACAAATAGGTGAATAATTGTAATCCAGTATTAAAGATGGAGTAGTTAATCTAAAGTATAGGAATGGTGTGATCCACTCTAAGGGGGCAAGAAGGGATCAAGAAGAGATGCAAAGAGCCAAACTTGAATTAGGATTAATGAGCGGAAATTTGCAGAGTAAAAGCAAGGGAAGGCATTTGGTACACACAGCATCTGGGATGTGCAGGACAATAGGAGAATGTGGGGCATGGAGGAGTTGTTAATATGTGCTTATGTGGTTATTGGCTTTTTGCCTTTTTCCTTTGGATCTGTGACATTTAGGAATCAGAAGGAGCCAACAAAAGGCTTTTATATATTACTTAATCCAGAATTGCAGGGATGAATTAGTGAGCCCCTAAAACTGGAGGGGGATGGCAGCAAGAAATAGGAACCTCGTGTACAGGTGGGACTAGAGGAGGAGAGGGAGTGCTATTAAAGCCGCTTCGTCAGCAGCATCTCCCTTCTAGAGTGTCACTGTTCACTATTAACTGCCTATTTGTGGTTTTCCATAATCAATTAAAGTGGGGTTCTGCCACTCTCAGCTTTTTTTTTTTTTTAAGATTTAATTATTTATTTGAAAGGCAGAATTACAGAGAGAGAGAGATAAGGAGAGAAGTCTTCCATCCACTGGTTCACTCCCCATATGGCCACAAGGGCTGGAGCTGTGCCAATCTGAAGCCAGGAGCTTCTTCTGGGTCTCCCATGTGGGTGCAGGGGCCCAAGGACTTGGGTCATCTTCTGCTGCTTTCCTAGGCTTTAGCAGACAGCTAGATCAGAAGTGGAACAGACGGGATTCGAATCGGTGCTCATATGGGATGCCAGCACTGCAGAAGGTGGCTCTACCTGCTATGCCACAGCGCCAGCCCCTGCAGCTTCATTTTAATGTGGGTCTTCCTTAAATCTTCTTTTTCTGATTTTATATGTATTTTATTGTGATCTCAGGGCTTTTTATGGTCCTGAGATCCTAGATTTTTCCAATTTATTTTGACAATACTTTATTAGCACAGTTTTGCTGACATGACCCACATGTACACAAACAAGACAGGCACATGTGGCTTTGGCCAGCTTTAGTATTTTTTTTTCCTCATGGTTAGGGTATAGGCTTTTAGTCATACAACTATTTAATTTCTTGAATAACATGTTTTTTAAAATTAAAAAATTTGCATGTATTTGAAAGGTAGAAATAGGTGAATCTTCTGATTCACTCCCAGATGCCTACAACATTCATATCTTGGCCAGGTCAAAAGCATGAGCCCAGATGGCAATCCAGATCCCCCACATGCATAATAGGGGTCTAAGTTCTTAAGCCATCACCTGCTACCTCCTAGGGTGTGCATTAATAGGAAGCTGGAATCAGAAGTGGTGCTGGGACTCAAACCCAGGCACTCTGATGTGGGATGTAGGCATCCCAAGAGGCATGTTAACCACAATGTGAAATACCTTTCCCTTGAATGACAGATTAATTGGCTTGATCAAAACTGTCTTAGCCTATTTGGGATGTTACAACAAAATCACCATAAACGTTGTGGCTTATAAACAACAGGAACTTAATTCTCAAAATCTGGAGTCCAAGATAAGGACCTTGTCAATTCCATGTTCCGTGAGGGCAGCTCCCTGTTCATAGAACGGGTACCTTCTTACTGTGTCTTCATATGATGGAAGGAACAAGCAAGCGTCCGTGGGCCATTTTATGAGGACAGTATTCCCATTCATAAGGGCTGTGTCCTCCTAACTTAATCACATCACCAAAGGTCCCACTTCCTGACACCATCTCTCGTACACGTTTGGATTTCAACATAGGAATTTTGGAGAAACGTTCAGAACATGGCAAATGGCATTGGTCACAACACCAGCAGTAAAACACCGTCCATTACTCTTACATTCATTTCTGAGTGTAGTTTGATCATTATGTTCTGAAACCAATTATTAGCCAATGCTGGGATCAGGAATATAGTTAAATCCCTATTAACATCTAAGATCTCTTACTCAATCCCAAATGCGCTGTAGCCAACAAACAGCTCTACAAAATAGAATGTGAGTGGTTGTATATACTAGCATCTTCTTGGAGATTCCTAATGCCTGTTAAGTATTCTGAGAGTCAACCAAAAAGCTTGTTTAACTTAAACAATGATTAAGCTTATGTCAGTAGGGAGCTCTTTGTGTTTTGCTTATTACTTGTTAACATTCTGAGGAGGATGCCTTGGAAATAATGCCACAGCAGTACCTGACAGTATAATTATAGGCTGTAATAAAAATACAAGGGATATTAAAAAACTTCATGAAAATGCATATTGTGAAAAAGCCTATGCATAGATTTCAATTTCTTTGCAGCAAAAAAAAAAAAAAAAAAGAGCTTCCCTTAATTCCACTTTCCATGAGCTTTTGGAATTCCCCTCCTACCACACAAATCAGTTTTCCAGGCATCCTTTGATTGACTAAACATTGAGTGAGAAAAAAAAAATTGTTTCCATCCTTACCTCTCTCTGTTGCTGGCTTTGGCCAGGAAGTCCTTGAGGCCAGAGCTGCCCTCTGAGCGACTGAGAGTCAGCCCAGGTGTAAGCTTGGTGTCGCTGAAAGCAGGCAAAAGAACTTGCACCATTTTTTTTTGAAGACTTATTTATTTGAAAGGGAGAGATAGAAAGGTCTTCCATCCGCTGGCTCACTCCCTAAATGGTCCCAATGGCTGGAGCTGGGCCAAACCAAAGCCAGGAGCTTCTTCCAGGTCTCCTACGTGGGTGCAGAGGCCCAAGGCCCTAGGCCATCCTCTGCTGCTTTCCCAGGCACCTTAGCAGGGAGCTGGATCAGAAATGGAGCAGACAGGACCCAAACTGGTGCCCATGTGGGATGCTAGCACTGCAGGCAGAGGCCGGTTAACCTACTAAGCCACAGCACCGGCCCCGAATACAGAACTTCTTAACCTCTTATGAGCCTCCTAAGCTGCGTGAACTCTTAGGTGTGTCATTTGAGAAGAAAAGAAAGAAAAAGGACCTTAAATTACTTGGGTTCCTGTTGTGCTGGTCTCATCTCAGTCTTTTCTCTCATCTATTTTGTAAAACTACCGTGGCGGATAAGTCATCTTAATGTTGTACAGAAAAAAAAAAATGCAGCTCAGAGTTCAGTAAGCTGGTATGCAGTGGTGCTCAGACCTGAACTCAAGCCTGTACACATTGAACATTTTTTTTAAGATTTATTGATTTGAAAGGCAGAGTTAGAGAGGCAGAGGCAGAGAAAGATATATATATCTATCTTTTATATATATCATATATATGTGAGCATATAAATCTTATATATATATATTTATATATATATACATGAGCAAGAGAGAGAGAGGTCTTCCATCCTCTGGTTCACTCTCAAATGGCCGCAATGGCTGGAGCTGTGCCAATCTGAAGCCAGGAGCCAGGAGCTTCTTCTGGGTCTCCCAAGCAGGTGTGGGGGCCCAAGCATCTGGGCCATCTTCTACTGCCTTACCAGGCTGTAGCAGAGAGCTGGGTGTGAAATGGAGCAGCTGAGACTCGAACCGGCACCCATATGGGATGCTGGCATCGTGGGTGGTGGCTGTACCCACTACACCACAGTGCCAGCCCACACACATTGAACTTTAATACCATGCTCTTTTCTTGTTAAATCTATACTGGGCCTGAGTATAAGCCATGATCTGAGTCCGGGATCATACATCTCCCTGTTTCACTCGTCACTGCCCCTGGCTTGCCTGCTCCTCTGGAATGCAATGATGCTTTTGTGAAACGTGGGTTTGAGCAGATAATGCCTTTTCTGCCTCAGCTGAAGAATTTCGAAAGCATTCACCTCTGTGGTACTGGATTACCATCAGCTTTCTACCACAGCACTCCTTTGTTAAAACGAGTACTCACGAGTGTGAGCAGCATTATGTTAAGCAGTGTGGAGTTCTTTTTTCCAACAACAAAACTTCTTAGAGAAAAGCTGTACTAAGAACCTTTAAAAGGAGGGCCTATTTGGTGATCAGAAATCGGGAGGAATCCTTACCAATGTCTTACAGAATTTTACTGGGAAATGCTGATTAAATCTGTTATCCGACTTAGAATTTTTATTTTGGTGATTTGGCTTTTACAATAACAGTGACTTGATCCAGAAAGATTTTGTTATAATCATGTGCTGTAAATAGCATCCTCACTTTAATAGGCGCTGGTATTCATCAGTTGCTGTTGGATGAAATGACAACGTGTAGAATTCTAGGCAAAATAAATGTCTGTCACCATATGCTTCAAAGGAGAAAACTTTCAACTAGATTTTAGTGGGAGGTATTGTTCCTGGCTCTTGTTTAGTTTAATGATCAAGGTAGCCTTCATTAATAACATCCATTCTGGATTTTGAATTTGTATTTTTATATCCTGTTTTCCATTTTCACTTCCCTTGACACTTAATATCTTCAGGGTTTTTAAAAAATTTTTTAGAAAAATAAAGTTCACCTGTTAAATCAACAACAGGAATCACTGTGCACCTACTCCACATGTAGGGTCTCTGTCCTTATTGTGTTGTACTACGCGAATTAATGGTAAAACTACTGCTCAAACAATACTCTATACTTTGTGCGGGTGCAATCTGTCAAAATCTTTACTTAGTATATACTAAATTGATCTTCTGTATATAAAGATAATTAAAAATGAATCTTAAGAATGGTATGGGAGAAGGAGTAGGAGATGGGACAGTTTGCGGGTGGGAGGGAGGTTATAGGAGGAAAAGCCACTATAATCCAAAAGTTGAACATTTTAAATTGATACTTATTAAATAAAAGTTTTCTTTAAAAAAATAAAGTTTACCATCTCATGCTTCATTTATACCCCGGTTCTTAAGATTACCTTTCATGTTGATTATAACATCATCTTACTGGACCTTCAGGAAACAGATGTGGTCCCAGATACCAGACTTTTGGACAAGTTTAGTCAGATTACACCTCAGCTCTTTACTCCACCGGATGAGACCACCCACAATCTACCTCTGGAGACCTTGTACATCATGGACTTCTTTATTGCATTGGCTATTTGCAACACAGTTGTGGTTTCTGCTCCTAATCAACCACGACAAAAGGTAAAGTCTCTAACTCAAAGGTGACCTTCCAGTTGGGCTGAAATATATCTGTGTTAGTCTTGTTATAGTCATCATCATAATTAATAGTAGCCAATAGCAATTATACAACATATATTCAATACTTACTCTGTGTTCTGCATTTACCATGGCCTAAGTGATTGCTGGTATTACTATGTTTAATTCTTGCAGCAATCCTGTGATCTAGGTACTATCACTCCACTATTCTGCATTTTGTAGATGAAGTTAAGTAGTTTGCTCAAGGTCATAAACTGATTTGTGGGAGAGGTAGGATTTGAACCTTGAAAATGTGGCTCAGGGCAACTATACTTTTAGCCTTTAAGAGAATAGCTGATAAGAACAGTTGATTTTGCTTTGATTCCCTCACCAAACGAAAATCTCCTTTGAGAGTTCTGAGATCTCCAACGTTATATTGTGACATTAAGAAGAATATAGAATATTGGATTCATTACCATGTTTAATAATAATATATCTTTTCCAAGTATAAGCTGAGTTAGTTTTAACTCAGTCTAAAATCCAACAGATCTAATAGTATGCTAAGACTCTGCAGTTCCCACAAAAGATGGATTTTTAAAGTCTATTCGTCGCTTAGAAGCCATGGAAAGTTCATTTCCAATTAAGAAGGAAAACTTATTTTAGAGGCTAGTGATTCACTGCTTGCTGTGCCGGCTTCCTTGTGTATAACTATCTCCCCTTCTGCACACATCTACTTAAAATTCAATTTGCAGCACAATCCAATTAAATTTTAATTTTCCATCAGATCATTTTCTGTTGGCAACTTCAGAGGTGGTCATATTTAACATAAAAATAATTTACTTCCAATTAAGCTCCATTTGATAGAGACAACTGTATTTTCATGAGGTTTGCCTTGAAAGATGCTCCATGAAACGTGATTATGTAACTAGAGAATAAATTGCCAGATATTCTTTAGTTCCTTGACCTACCATTTTCTCTGTTTCTAAACCAGGCTTCATAGGTTGTTTCCTGACTAAGAAACAGTATTAGCATATGCCTAAAGAATGTGTTATTCTACTGCCTGAAAGAAAACCTCCATGGGCAGAGAAGAGCCAAATCTTCTTGGTATTTTGGGGTAGTGATAGGAAGGCCGTGAATAAGGAGCTAATCACAATTCATAAGGAATATAGATAGTTTCACTCTTCTTTGCATTTCTGAGTTGCTAATAAATTCAAAAGTTACCAGCATGAGATCCTCAAACTGTCATAAAATTACACGTTTTTAGGAGAAAGCTTTTTAATTCCCTGGGCATTTATGAAAGAGAAAATTTTAGAATATGACTGATTGGTCCAAGTTTAATCACTGATAATCACAGATGAAAGTTAAGATCTAGAAGAAATCAGAGCATGAATATGAAAAAGTTCTATAGAAATAGAAAATCAAATTCATATGTGATCCTACCTTTTCTTAAGCTACTTAGTTTATTGGTCTGTTTTGTTAAAAAAGTCAACATAATAACCTTTGACAGAATTTGAGAAGTAGAAGAAAAAAATAATTTGTTAACCCTTCAATTTCTTGTAGTTTTTTACTATGTGTGTTGTTACTTATTATATTTTTCATAGCTTTTCCATTATTGACCCATGGTCTTTATAAACTTCATTTTTAAATCCCTGATATTTCTATGTATTTTTATGATTGAAGACTTAATTTGCTTATAATTTTTGTTAGTGCTAGAATACACACAATAAAGATTATGATTTTTCTACATTTAGAATGATTTATTTCAGAAAAATGCTATCATTATGCCCAATATTAGCACTTTACTATCCATTGTCAAATTTCTTCCTAAGTGGTTGTAGGATTTACAATGTCATTAACAACTTTGCACACTCTTTTCATTTTGGCTTTTATTTTTGTTCATGTTTTCAAATTGTAAGTATGAAGCAGGTTGCTAGCCATTGGAGGTAGTGATAATTATTTTCATATCTAATTTTTTCCACGTTCGACTTCAAAGTTATCATAAGCTGCTTTTGACTGGATTGCTGAGACCTTCCTAAACTCTTTCCTAGATCCGCCTCTCTTCCCTGAGTGGAATGCCCATTAAGTCCTTGGAAGAGATTAAAAATCTTTTCCAGAGATTGTCCGTCCGAAGATCCAGTTCACCATCCCTTGCCAGTGGGAAAGAGTCGTCTTCTGCACTTCCGCACGCCTTTGTGAGCAGACTGTCTCTGTTTAGTCGGGTGAAAACCGCCTCCCCCGTGGAAGAAGGAATCTCCCAGATCAGCGAGAGCGCCCAGAGCTCCCGTGACTCAGCCTGTGGCAGAGAAATGGAGAAAGAAGACGGTGACACAGGCCTCACCAATGGCAAGGTGGAATCCCTCCCTGGACAGCCCCGGGCTTCCGACCTGTGTTACGAGGCAGAGAGCCCAGATGAAGCAGCCTTGGTGTACGCGGCCAGGGCCTACCGATGCACTTTGCAATCCCGGACCCCAGAGCAGGTCATGGTGGACTTTGCTGCTTTGGGATCATTAACATTTCAACTCCTGCACATCCTGCCCTTCGACTCCGTGAGAAAAAGAATGTCTGTCGTGGTGCGGCACCCGCTTTCCAACCAAGTTGTGGTGTACACAAAGGGTGCAGATTCTGTAATCATGGAGCTGCTCTCAAGGGGGTCCCCAGGTAGGTTCATGCAGAGCTGAGATGCCAGTGACAGGAAGAGCTCAGAGGCTAAAAGGCCACTCTCAATGGTTTTATGAAGGCAAAGAAGTAGATCACCAGGAATCGATCATACTTGGTGAGTTAAGAGGAAGGTGGCTAGGATTTTGTGGGAAGGCAAATAACTTTTGTGGCTATGCCTATCCAAGTTCAAATCTGGACTCTGTCATTAGCTGTATCTTGGTAAAATTATCTAACCCATGCCCGATTCTTTAATGAGGTGGGTGTTATAGGACCCCCATTATCCATGCTTGAGACAGTAATGACATGCTATCTGACAAGTGCTTAGCTTAGGGTAAGGACTTGACAAATGACAAAGCATCCATATAGTCTGTGATTATCTATTGATGGTCAGGGAGCAGTGTGGATATTAAATTCTTAGAACTTTAGTGAGAAAGGAAAAAGGCAGAGATTTATTTATTCAGAGAGTTTTTTTTTTTTTTTATAGATACATGTTTGGGATTCAAAACTAGAAAAGTCTTAGCTTATTGTGGATTAAACTACCATTGCATTTGAAAATGCGTCTGTAACTGGGCGGATGGGTAGGAACACCAGGGTGTTGTTCATTATTTCAGATGGGGCAACTGCAGAAGAACAGCAGATGCTAATAAGAGAGAAAACTCAGAAGCACTTGGATGACTACGCCAAACGAGGACTGCGCACCTTGTGTATAGCCAAGAAGGTGAGGCTGCCGGGTACAGCCGTCTGACTTGTTCTTTCCCTCAGTTAACCACCATTTACTGAAGACTAGTGTGTGTGGAACCCTAATCCAGGCATTGGGTGAGGGCCTTGGGACTGAGTCTCTCTTCACAGCTTCTCCATTCTACATGTTAGTATGCTGGGTTTTGTTCCAGAATGTATAGTAAGAAGGGTGCCTCAAAGTTCTGTTCACTAAGTTCTCATATGTTTCAGTGTATGTGGGTACTCCAAAAACTTGGTTGAAAATGGAATGAAAAGATCAGTTTGGTGCAATTTTTGTTTCTGAAATCCATGCCTATGAAAGCTCTTCAAGAAGTTTGTGGAAAATGCGTATTTTGACAAAACTATGTACCATTTCGTATCTGAGTGCCTTCATATTTAAACAGTTGTTTGGCTAGAAACAAAAACCTCTGGATCCCACTTCCTCCTCCTCAGAACATAGAAAATATTGCTCCCTATGTCTTTGGAAAGAATGAAGTCAGAGACTAGCTTTAATTTTCCCCCTCATAAGTTCTTGGTATTTTTTTCCTGAAGTCTTGATCTTACTAAGTCCTAGTAAGCTTAGGAGATACCTCAGCATGGATTATTCTCTGTGGAGAATATTATTGGGACATATTATATCCTTTCTAAATAAAAATTTAAAGAATAAGAAAGAGCTCCAAGAAATTATTTGAAGGATGTTGTTACCAGGATTTCTTTTTTCTTTTCCAAATTCTGGTTATTAGGGGCTCTGTTAGAGAAAGTGGGGTCTGTTAAAGACCCAAGGAACTCTATCAACCAGCTGTAGGTAGGGCCAAAAGCCTCTCTCACTCATAGCTGTAGGAAGTCTAGGGTTCAAGGTCAAACCAAGCCTGCCTTTCTAGATGAATGATCCTGTCCCTGATAAAATTGTGTTGTATCAAATGTTAGATTCTCCCAGATTAAAGTAGCTTGTGGGAAAGACTGAGCAGATAGAGAAATGGCTTCAGTCCCTCTCTCCATGGCAAGAACAAAGGAAGAGTTATCACTGGGTCTCCTTCAGGATTCCACTTGATTAGTATTTGGAATAAGACTTTCTTCACTACGTGGCCTCTTTCTTTCTACTTTTACAAATACACTACAAAAGTATATCAAAGATGCTGCCAGCTGCAGAGTCCCTCCAACTGAACCATCTTGACACCATAGCCTACCTAGGCAACTCAAGGCAAGAGCCTTGGGCAATCACTGACATCATACACAAGAGTGTTACTGGTTAAATAAACAACAGGAGTCACTGTGCACACTACCCACGCAGGACCTCTGTCCTCAAAGAGTTTTATTAGGAGAGTTAGTAGTGAAACTTGTTCTCAAAGAATTATTTTGTTTTAGTTTAATAAGTGGAGGATATTCTTATGTCTTGTAAGCTGTAGATATGTCTAAGTGCTTGCAAAAGATGTGTCATTCTTAGGTTCTTCTTCAAAGTTAATTAAGTTTCTCAAAAAATAAAAGAGAATGCTAAAAAGCAAAATTAACTTTGAGATGCTTTGACTTTGAACAGCCCTTGTCTGGGCTATTGAGGGACAGGTTTTTTTTTTTTCCTTTCTCACACAAAGTATTCAATTCTTTACCTAGTATCATCTTCTGTGTATAAAGTTAATTGAAAATAGATCTTAGTAAAATATAGGACAGGGAATAGGAGAGGGAGGAGGGAGAGGGGTGGGAGGGTGGGCATGGTGGGATGAATTACTATGTTCCTAAAGTTGTGTTTATGAAATACATGCAAATAAATAAATAGGTACCCTGGATTCTCTCCCAATGGCATTTGTCCTGGTTTAATTAAACAGACAGATCCACTGTCAGCATGAATGGTGCCTAGAATTCCCTGGAGAAACAGGCAAAGGACACCATCCGTTTTTAGCATTGCACCAGTCTGATCACAGAGTGGACAGCTCACAGCCAGGTGGTGGAGGATATGGGTCTGGCATGATTGTGCCCATGGGGAGAAGTACCTGAAACAAGTTGCTGGCTTAAGATTTTGCTAAAAATAAGTCCTAGTGGGTCCTGCAAGATCATATGACCCGCCTCACGGCTTTTTTATTTTCTTCCTCCTCCCCTAGGTCATGAGTGACAGTGAATATGCGGAGTGGCTGAGGAATCATTTTTTAGCTGAAACCAGCATTGACAACAGAGAAGAGCTACTTACTGAATCAGCCATGAGGTTGGAGAACAAACTAACATTACTTGGTAGGTAGCTTAGTTGATATGGCCTTGATGAGGAGCCTTGAGAAAACACTGGCTTCCTTTAAATGAGTTACTCACCAGAGCCTCCTTTTTCCCACTTTGATCTAAGAAACACTTTTGGTTCTGCTTTCATTGTATAGTCCAACCAGTAGCCAGAGTCCAACCCTTTCGATTCTGTTTTCCACTGAAGTAAACTAGACATTTGTGATGGGATGATGGTGGCCTTTCTTCCGATTATTTAAAACTCCACTGCTCAGTGTAGAGTACAAAGTCAAATACCAAGGCTTAAGAGGAGAAGAAAGCTGAGTTTCTTGCCAGGCATTGAATAATGTGCTCAGTATGTGAAATCTTTTTTTTTTCAATCTTCACAACAAATCTCCATCTTACTTAGAGAAATTTGGGGCATAGTGCAGTTCAATGACTTGTTCAAGGTCATGTACTAGTAACTGAGGGAGTTGGTTACTAACTAACCAAACAGGAAACACAGGTCTACCTGGCCCCAGAGTCCTTCCTTATTTTGCACCTGCACATAAACTAATGAAATTTCTCACTTCCTCAATTCAACCAATCACCCACCTGACACCTCTTCTCTCAGGTTGAGCTGCAGTTGGAATCATCTGGAGAGCTTTAAAAAATATTGGTGCCTGCAGAGAAAGGTAAAAAGTACCTGTTCTCTGGCCGGCGCCGCAGCTCAATAGGCTAATCCTCCACCTTGCGGCGCCGGCACACCGGGTTCTTGTCCCGGTTGGGGCACCAGATTCTGTCCTGGTTGCCCCTCTTCCAGGCCAGCTCTCTGCTGTGGCCCGGGAGTGCAGTGGAGGATGGCCCAAGTGGTTGGGCCCTGCACCCCATGGGAGACCAGGAGAAGCACCTGGCTCCTGCCTTCGGATCAGCGCAGCGCACCGGCCGTAGCACACTGGCCGCGGCGGCCATTGGAGGGAGAACCAATGGCAAAGGAAGACCTTTCTCTCTGTGTCTCTCTCACTGTCCACTCTGCCTGTCAAAAAAAAAAAAAGTACCTGTTCTCACTTATTTCTGGGAACTAAGAAAAGATCTCAGAATGAGGCTGGTGCTGTGGTATAGTGGGCAAAGCCTCTGCCTGCAGCGCTGGCATCTCATGTGAGCACCAGTTCGCATCCCAGCTGCTCCTCGTTTGATCCAGCTCTCTGCTATGGCATGGGAAAGCAGCAGCAGATGGCCCAAATGCTTGGGTCCCTAAACCCATGTAGGAGACCCAGAAGAAGCTCCTGGCTTCGGATAGGCCCAGCTCTGGCCGTTGTGGCTGTTTGAGGAGTGAACCAGCAGATGGAAGACCTTTGTCTCTGTCTCTCCACCTCTCAAATAAATTTTAAAATCTTTTTAAAAAAAAATTTTAAAAGATCTCAGAAGAAGAGAGTAAAATAGAGATCACCAGAGATTAGGAAGGGATAGGGGTGGGGGTTTAGAGGGAAGGGGCATGGAGAGAGAGTAGGTAACAGGTAGGAAAACAAAATCAGACAGGAGGTTCAGTTCTGGTGTTCTAACACAAGCTGGTAACTGCCGTCTATAACAATTTGTGATGCATCAAAACATCTAGAAGAGTAAGATTTCCAGCGGAGAGAAATAATAAATGAGGATGTGGAAATGCCAGTTACCCTGATGTGACCATTGCACATTGTCTACAGGCATCGGACTGTTGTACTCTACCCCACAGATAGGTACAAATATTATGTGTCACTCAAAAAAAATACTCATGTCTGCAGCCTATGCCCATGGTTCCTGGATCAGTGGGTCTAGTATATGGCCTGGCACTGGAATTTGTGGATGTTCCCAAGTAATTCCAAGAGGTAATCAAGTTTGAGGACAATTGCCTAACAGTCTGGAGATCTGGATTCTAATATGAGGGGACTTCAAAAAATTCATGGGGATGGAATCAAAAGTTTACTTTTGGTACAAAATTATCTTGATCTGTACATAGATTTAATACATTTCCCTAACTTGTTGCAGATACCTCATATGTGTGGATTTCAGATTTTTGCACCAAAATAAACTTCTGTTTCCATTTTTCATGAACTTTGTGAAGTACCCCTGTATAGGTACTAACACGCTAAGCAACCAACATCTGAGCTCTTCCTGTATTAAGGATAAATACAAGGATCTGATTATCTAACAACTGAAGTAATGACACCTACGCATAAGTAAGTTCTATCACAGTTAGTATAGGGCCACATTTCCTCATCTGCACTTCCCAAATGAAAAGAAAATGCTTCATGGATTTAGTGCCAAAACTCATTTGGCTGCAAAATCAGGCCTGCCTTAATGTAAGCTTATTAATAGTCTATATAAACATTGATTTGCTTTATTAGCAGCTATTACAAAATGTAGAATGTATGCCACATTATCCTTTTAAAATCTGGAAAACTTTTAAATTCTAAAATCTCTGGCCCCAGTTGTTTTAAAAAAGGAAATTATGGACTTAAGTTACAAAAAGGCACTGCCAGTAGACGTTAATATCCTATCAGAATGAACATTCTTCAGAGGCCTGCCCTTATCCTTGGAAGTATCAGGATTATAAAATCACAGAGCAGGATTACATACATCAGTGAGTGAAACCCCCTTCAATGTGTGCATTACAAAGCTAAGCAAAGAGAGGAACATGCAAGATGGATAAAGTCATTGGCCTCTGAGGCCTCCCTACCAAGATATTACTTTGTGTACAATGTTGGAGTGGGGCCGCACACCTCACTGGGTTTCTGGAAGTGTCTGGAGTGTTTGTGTAGTTCAGGGCTGAGTTGCCTGTCAGGTAACTGGGTTAGAGACCAGGCGAGCTTCAGCTGGTTCTGTACAAAGCCTGTTGGACTTTGGTCGTTTTGCAGGTGCTACTGGGATCGAAGACCGTCTGCAGGAGGGCGTCCCTGAGTCTATAGAAGCCCTTCATACAGCAGGCATCAAAATCTGGATGCTGACGGGGGACAAGCAGGAGACAGCTGTCAACATAGCCTACGCCTGCAAACTGCTAGACGCAGAGGACAAACTCTTCATCCTCGATACCCAAACTAAAGTACGTGTGAGGAGGTAAAACCTTTACGCGCTCAAAGCCAGAGACCCGTTTGTAACCTGGTGTGTGTAAGAAGGAAGAAAAGCCGATAGCCTGTAGCTTCTTGCTGATTATTCTGTCCAGCAGCCTCACTCGTGCTTGGGAGCTGCCATCGTTCTCCCGAAGTGGTGGACAAATCATGCTTATGAGAAACCATTGCTGATTCACTCATTAGAGGAAAAAAATCCTTTTAACTTATTTTTTCCCCTTTTTCTTCTACACTGGTTTACCAGGGATATGACAAGACTCAGGCCAGAATAACAAAATTCATCAAGTCCTGAGACAGAAATTTACCTCCCTTTCAGTTGAGAGGAAGGGATCATTTCTATTGAAATCAGGTGAATAATGGTTTATGGTGATTCTAAAAATAGACTCTCAGGCTAATTGTGCCCTCTGGTGGCAATTCTTGGGTAGTGCGCCTGAGGAGATCAAAAGTTTGAAAAACAAGGGGGCTGGCGCCGCGGCTTAATAGGCTAATCCTCCACCTGCGGCACCGGCACACCGGGGTCCCGGTGGCTCCTCTTCCAGGCCAGCTCTCTGCTGTGGCCCGGGAGTGCAGTGGAGGATGGCCCAAGTGCTTGGGCCCTGCACCCCATGGGAGACCAGGAGAAGCACCTGGCTCCTGCCTTTGGATCAGCACGGTGCGCCGGCCGCAGTGGCCATTGGAGGGTGATCTTTCTCTCTGTGTGTCTCTCTCTCTCACTGTCCACTCTGCCTGTTAAAAACTTACAAGGGAAGGGAAAACAACTGCTTAAGGAAATCTTTTTTAATTTCTTTATTGGAAAGGCGAAAGGGGCGAGGGGCAGAGAGAGCTGCTATATGTTAGTTCACTCCACAGATGTCCTCGTCGGGGCTGGGAGCCAGGAACGCCATCCAGGTCTCCCACATGGGTGGCAGGGAACCGCCGGCCCCCAGGGTGCTCACAGCTGGAAGCCCTCGAATCAGGAGCTGGGGCTAGCTGCTGCACCCAGGCAGCGGCATAGGTGCCTGAACCGGAGTCTTTGTCACTCTGCCAAATGCTTCCCCAGGAGAAGGAAGCTCAGTTTAGGCCCAGCCTATTTTTGGTTAAATGTTGCCTCCCACTCATCTTCAACACAAATGTTCTGGTCAGTTGCACTGGCATTTTATTTTATTTTATTTTGTTCAGAAAATGCGTGTGAAGTGATACCGTCCAGGATTTGCACACAAGAACTATTTTGCTTGGGAGACCTCACACTCTCCTCCCCCAGCAGTCAGAGCGGATGTGCGGCCGCTCTGTCACAGCAAGGCCTTCTCTGAAGCCGTGCAGCATCGCTTTGGGGCTCTCCTGTGAGCCTTTGTCAGCGCTGTTTCGGTGGCTAGGCCTCAGTCAGTACCCAGCTACACCATACATTGTGAGGAAAGAGGGTTTTCCTTGCTCGGTACACAATGCCACGGTGGCAGCCTCGCAGGGCCCCAGAACTGAGCCCCAGCCCCTCCCAGTGCCTGCCGCGGGCTGAGCTCAGAGAACGCTTAGTCACTTTAGTCACTGAAAACAGTATTGGGGCTGGTGTTTGGCACAGCAGTTAAGGTACTTCTCAGCTCACCTACATCCCATGTAGATACGGGCCTGGCTTGCTGCTAATGCACACTGCAGGAGGTGGACTCTATTGTCTGCTACCAATGCGGGAGACCTGGATAGGGGTTTCTTGCTCAAAGCCCAGCTGAAGCTGTTGGTCATTTAGGGAGTGAACCAGCAAATGGAAGATCTCTGTCTATCTCTGTCTCTCTGCCTGTCAAATAAGTAAATAAATGTTTTTGAAAAGTTTTGTTTTATTTTTAATTAGTTTTTAATGGATTCAATGTGCTTTGTAGATAAATTTTTTTTAGGTTTTGTCTATTTTTTCTTGAAAGGCAGAATTACATAGACAGGGAGAGAGATCTTCGATCAGCTGGTTCACTCGCCAAATGGCTGAAGCCAGGGGCCAGGAGCTTCTCCCAGGTCTCCCACACTTGGATGCATGGCTATCTTGCACTGCTTTCCTAGGCACACTAGCAGGAAGCTGGATCTCAAGTGGAGCTGCAGGGACACGAACCGGCGCCCATATGGAATGCTGGCAGCTTAACTCGTCACACCACAGCACTAGCCCCTTAGATGGAATTCTGAGGACTTACTGATTTTCCCTACCTCACTCTCCCTCTCTTCCTCTCTTCCTCCCACTCTCCTTCCTTCTCCCTTTCTTTTTCTAGTTTTCAAGATAACATTTTAAATTTAGATTACAATAAAAAAGGCTTAATAATTCACCAAATAAGAAGTCTAACAAGAAGTAAAAAGAATTTAGTTTAGTAGGTATATAGAAAACAATAATAAGCAAGAATTAAATGAAAAAAATAGCCATTTTACCTGTATACAATAAATTTTAAAGTAATCACTGATCATTAAGACTATAATAGTCTAACATTTTTTTAAAGATTTATTTTATTTATTTGAAAGAGTTACAGAGAGGGAGAGACAGAGGTCTTCCATCCATTGGTTCTCTCGCCAGATTGCCGCAATGACTGGAGCTGTGCCGATCCGAAGCCAGGAGCCAGGAGCCCCTTGTGGGTCTCCCACATGGGTGCAGGGGCCCAAGGACTTGGGCCATCTTCCACTGCTTTCCCAGGCCATAGCAGAGAGCTGGATGGGAAGTGGAGCAGCCGGAACTAGAACCGGTGCTCATAGGGGATGCCGGCGCTTCAGTCCAGGGCTTTAACCCGCTGTGACACAGTGCTGGCCCCAGTCTAACATTCTTAACCACTGGATGGACACAGGTATAAAACAAAGTTTTCCGAAACTATATTTGCAGCAATACTGATACACACAGACGTTTTTTCTTCAAATTTTAGCTCCCACATACAAGAGAGAGCATGTGATACTTGTTCTGTATGGAGCTTATTTCATTCGATATGGTGTCCTCCAGTTGCATTCACTTTGCTGCAAATGGAAGGTTTTCATTCTTTTTTTTTATAGCTGGAAAATGGTGCATTGTGTATACCACATTTTCTTAATTCATTTGCCTGTAGATGAATACCTTGGTTGATTCCACATTTTGGCTCTGTGGACAGAGCTGCTATAAACCTGGTGGTGCAGGTATCTCTGATATATTGTGTTCAGGTCTTCCCGTGTGTCAGTAGTGGGGTTGCTGGCTCATGGCAAGCTCACTTCTAGTTTCTTAAGAAATCTCCATATTCTCCACAGTGACTGCACTAACAGTGTGTAAGTAATCAATTCTTGCTATTTGATTTAGAGATTTTTGTGAGCACTAAAATCATTAGGATTGGGAAATTTATAAATATATAGTTTATGTTGAATATTTAAAACTACCAATTTGAACAGTACTTGCTGAGTATCTACTGTGGAAAATATTGTTTTGCTATCAATAGCTACTCCATGTTGTCAGTTTTCGAGATACCTAACTAGAACATGATTTAATTTAGTTGAATGATGACTCAAGTTCATGCATGTAAAATGCCAAGCAAGTAGAGGATGAGTTACTGGTATTTAAATCTTTTCCCATCCCACTGCCCATCCGTCAGCAGTTTCTAGGATTTAAAAAGGGACTGGAAGATCAGGGAGTGAAATGTGTCATTTATTGGGGGAACTGCCTTTCATACAATCTACGTAGGCCACCAGGAAGCCAGTGGAATGTCTGAAGTCATTTCTGCGTGTCAGCTTTATAATGTTCTATTTTTTGCTCCTAGATTTACAAATTGGATCATAAGTATAGCTCTCATATAATTTACATGATTTTCCTTCTTACAAAGGTTATTTTCTCTTTGTTTTATTACAACTATTTCCTGGATTATTTACTACATTAGGATATAAAAAGTGCATTCAGAATTCATCATTTAATTTTTAAGGGTTTTTTTCATGATTTCATCTAAATTTGTGTTGTGCAGTTAGCAACTTTTTATCTTCATATTTACTAACATCTAACAAATCCTCTTATACATGATCTCATTCGGCAGTTAGAACAAGTAGACGGAGCAGATAAATTATCGCTGTTTTATAGCCTGACACTCCAAAAGATTGTGATTTCTCATAAATGCCCACAGCTGATCCTCATGAAGCATTACTGCATGAAGCGTGTAACACTCTATTACACATATGTGTTTTACACACACACACATGCAATTCTCATTATTTGTGGAGTTCTGTTTTGCTGAGTTGCATTGAAAACTGAATTAGTGAATACTGACTATTGCTCCTAGGGGAGATGTTAGCTTCCTGCAAGCCTCTGCTCCAAACATCCTGTCAAATAATCAATACAGAGCCTCATTCATGTGCTTTCTATTTAAAGACCTCTTATTTAATACATATTATTGATTTGTTAGCATTAAATTCATAGCCAGCAGTGCTGTAACTTGTGTCTGAACAAAGCTTATTGAACACACATAATCGCATCACAGCCTTCTCGTGCTTCGGGCGACAAGACAGTGCTGCAGCCCTGTGACTGGGAGCCATTTGCAGCAGCAAAATCCTCGACAAAAATCAGAAACATGCAAGGACCATGCCATCATGTAGACCAAGAAAAAGGGGCCCTACTGACAGTGTGAGCTCGAAGGCTAAGCACCGCCTTGCTCAGCTTCGGCTGGCCACACGCACGCCACGCGATTGTGTTGCTGTGTGTGTGTGTCAAAATAGTTACTGCAGAGTTCCATGAATGTTGGCTGTAGGGTCATGAATACATTTTAGGAAGTAGGTGAATTCTCCAAGGTGGAATCCATGAATGATGAAAATTGTGTGTGTAGTTCTATAGAAAAATATCATATAGAAACTAAACATGTAAAAAGGATAAATATCTATAATCAAATAAAAAACTATATATAACCTACATTCTTGTTTTGGAGAGTATCCACCAAGATGGAATTGTGTACAATATAAGTTTATGAATACTACAGTGACTGTATTATCATACTGTATGTATTGTTCCATTTTTTCAACACAAATATCTTAAACACTACCTCAAGTGAATAGATAACTTGATTTTCAATTGCTTCAAGGTGCGTGACTTCCTAAATGTACCATCTTAGTTTAACCACAGCCAAGAATGATTTATAAATATTCTTTACCATTATGTATTGAGTTTATATTGAGCTTCTCCTTGCAGGTTTTGCAGGTATATTGGGATCAAATTTGTTTCTAAGGTAAAGGTAGCCAGGTACCTCTTTTTAAAGTTGAATCTTGTCTGGATGTTGTTACAACAAAATCTCTGAGGCTTGGAAGCTTTTTACAGAAAAGGGGCTTATTTAGCTCATTCTGTAGGTCCAAGTGCGTGGCACTGGCATCAACTTGCGGTTAGAGTCTCATGGTGTAGAGCTTTGCAAAGTGTATGTGAGGGGTGAGTGTGGAAACAGAAAGCAGAGAAGGACCAGGCCTGCTAGGAACCCTGACTCTCAAAACCAGCATTAATCCCTACACAAGGGCTGAAATGACTCCATCACCTCTCAGTAGCCCCCACCTCTTAAAGGCCCCACCACCTTTCAGTGTCATTACATTGAAGAATTAAGCCTCGAAGTGAGTTTTGCTTGGAACAGACCATATTCTCACCATAGCACATTTCTTGTTTATAGCTTATATGGCCCAGGATGCTGTGTCATGCCTATATCTGTATCTACTACTTCTTCACCCTCCTTATTTTGCAGTGGGTTAAGAAATGCTTCATAAAACAACATTGAAAATGTAAGTAGACTCAGAGCGTGGGGCTCTTTCATTAACAGACAATGGCAGCTTTAATGTACAAGCTTCAGCTAGCTGCTTCTGTCCTTAGTGGTCATTTGACATAGCAATTTCTGGATAAGTTTATTGTTAGTCTTCATGAGTAGAATCCACTCAATAAATACTGAGTGTCCAGGGTGGCCCTCCTTAGGTACTATAAAGGATTCAAAATTAGATTGGCAATGATGTCTGCCCTTAAAGAACTTCCTAAGCAGGTGGAATGAGAAGGTGTGCAGGTCAGGCGTGTTGAGTACCACCAAGACCATCTCGACTAGAATGAAAGCTCCATGGGGGCAGGAATTTTAATGTCATTGACATAGCCCCAGTGCCTAGAATTTTTTCTAATACAGTTTCTCAACACGTATTAAATAAATGAATGTACCGAATCAAAAAATAATAAAAACATTGTTAGATGTCTATTATGTGTCTCATATATGACACTAGTTGTTTGCATATATATATTTCATTTAGTCCTTCCAAAAATATGGTACTTCAAAAAATTGTGGAAAATTGAATTAAAAGATGATTGTTGTGGTACAAAAATATTTTGAAGCCCTGCATGGTTTTCTCATGATTCGTGTTTGCTATGAACTTTTTGAAGGCCCCTCATGCTATGATGGAGATGTTAGTTCATTTTGCTGATGGGGCCATGGAGGTTCAGAAAGATCACGTAATCTGCAGCTAATAAATGGCAGAATGAGACCGAAGGACACTTGAGATTCCCTGGCTGAGAAGGCAGCCTGCACACATAAGGAAATTCTCCAGCATTTCTGAGCTGTTGAACTGGGGAAAAGGTCCTCCCATCTTTTTAACCCATTCCCATAGAAACCCAAAACTTTCCGTAGAAGAGCTGTGAAGTCTTTGAAAGTCCCTGATTATCACTACCAAGTTGCCTTGATGGCAGAATTGCAAGAGAATGACTAAGAAGATTGTTTGGCGCCGGCACCCCAGGTTCTAGTCCCGGTTGGGGCATTGGTCCTGTCCTGGTTGCTCCTCTTCCAGTCAAGCTCTCTGCTGTGACCTGGGAAGGCAGTGGAGGATGGCCCAGTGTTTGGGCCCTGCACCCGCATGGGAGACCAGGAGGAAGCTCCTGGCTTCGGATCAGCGTGGTGCACCGGCCGCAGCGGCCATTAAGGGGTGAACCAATGGAAAAAGGAAGACCTTTCTGTCTCTCTCTCTCTCTCTCACTGTCCACTCTGCCTGTCGAAAAAAAAAAAAAAAGATTGAGTTTGCTCTGGCCTCCAAGAGGGCCCCAAGGCTAATCATCTTTGCCTCTTGCTTCAAGGATGCCTGTGAGATGCTGATGAGCACAATTTTGAACGAACTTCAGAAGAAGGATGCAGTCCGTCCAGAGCAAGCAGCGTCGAGTGAGCATCTACAGCAGCCTCCTGGTCCCCAGCACCCAGGGCCACGGGCTGCACTCATCATCACTGGGAAAACCCTGGAGTTTGCCCTGCAGGAAAGCCTTCAAAGGCAATTCCTGGAGCTGACTGCGTGGTGTCAGGCTGTGGTCTGCTGTCGAGCCACACCCCTGCAGAAGAGCGAGGTGGTGAAATTGGTGCGCAGCCGTCTCCAGGTGATGACCCTGGCTATTGGTGAGTAGGTAGGGGACCAGGCCCTGCACGTCTGAGTTTCCCACCATGCCAGAATCCAGTCCCTCTGCCTGGCCTTCCTTCTGTCTGTACTTTCTGCTGTCCTTTTTCTACTCCGCCTTCTCTCTCCTTTTCTTCCTCTTTATTTCCTTCCATCACTTTTTTTCTTTTTCTTTTCTTTCCTTTTTTTTTTTTTTTTGACAGAGTGGGCAGTGAGAGACAGAGAGAAAGGTCTTCCTGATCTGAAGGCAGGAGCCAGGTGCTTCTCCTGGTCTCCCATGGGGTGCAGGGTCCAGCCACTTGGGCCGTCCTCCACTGCACTCTCGGGCCACAGCAGAGAGCTGGCCTGGAAGAGGGGCAACAGGGACAGAATTTGGCGCCCCGACCGGGACTAGAACCGGATGTGCCAGCACCGCAGGCGGAGGATTAGCCTATTGAGCCGAGGTGCTGGCCTCCATCACCTTTTGATCACTTACTATGAGCACAGTGCGAGGGAGGTATCCTGGCAAACAATTTTATTGTCAGGAATTCTAGAGGTACACGTTAGACCCCCTGATCTACTGGATGAAGTAAAATAGTCATAGAAATGAGAAAGTCCAGCAGTTCTAACATCATGAAAGTTAAATTCAGGCACACGAACAATTCATTTACATTGTTTATTGGGTGCCATCTACCACACATTTTTTTAGGCAATGAAGATACAAGGGTGACAAGGTACCTTCTTTAAGGGAGCTGACTTTAGCAGGAAACAGCATTTAGCAGAAACCATAAACATGGAAGATGTCACATAATGACAAATGCTTTTTTTTCCATTTTTTTTTATTTAAGGTGTGTGAGTTTCATGTATATCATATATAAAGATTTAAAGACATACGGCCGGCGCCGTGGCTCAACAGGCTAATCCTCCACCTTGCGGCGCCAGCACACCGGGTTCTAGTCCCAGTTGGGGCACCGGATTCTGTCCTGGTTGCCCCTCTTCCAGGCCAGCCCTCTGCTATGGTCCGGAAGTGCAGTGGAGGATGGCCCAAGTGCTTGGGCCCTGCACCCCATGGGAGACCAGGAAAAAGCACCTAGCACCTGGCTCCTGCCATCAGATGAGCGCAGTGCGCCGGCCGCAGCGCGCCATCTGCGGCAGCCATTGGAGAGTGAACCAATGGCAAAGGAAAGACCTTTCTCTCTGTCTCTCTCTCTCACTGTCCACTCTGCCTGTCAAAAAAAAAAAAAGATTTAGAGACATAGTGATATTCCCCACACTACCCTCCCTCCTGCCCACTTCCTACCCTTTTTCCTCCTCACTCTCCTATTCCCACTCTTAATTTTTAAAAAAGATTTATTTATTTGAAAATCAGAGTTAACACAGAGAAGGAGAGGCAGAGAGAGAGAGAAAGAGAGGTCTTCCATCTGCGGGTTCACTACCCAATGGGCTGCAATGACCAGAGCTGCACTGATCCAGAGCCAGGAGCTTCTTCTGGGTCTCCCACGCAGGTGCAGGGTCCCAAGGACCTGGGCCATCTTCTGCTTTCCCAGGCCACACCAGAGTACTGGATCAGAAGTGCAGCAGCCAGGTCGGGTGCCAGCACTGCAGCTTCACCTACTATGCCACAGTGCAGAATAAGAGGGAACACTGGGGAAAAGGAGAAGAGGTTGTCATTTTCAATGTATTTTTAAGAAAAGGTCTCACTGCAGAGGCTGTCAGATTGGAGATTTGAGGAAGTGACAGAGGAGCCACAAATATGGAGAACATTTATGCAGCGAGGAAAGCCACAGTCAAAGTCTTGAGGTGGACATGCTCAGTGGGTTCAAAGCCAAAGCAGACTGAGTAAAGATACGAGTTTACTGCAGGTTAGTGAAAGAGAGGTGACAGCTGGCCAGATCATACAGCGTCTTGGAGGCCATTATATAATTTTGCCTTTTATCTGAAGAGATAGGGAGCCATCGAGAGATTTTGAGTAGAGATGAGACATGATCTGTATGAAGTTTAAAAGGATCGTATCACCAGCTGTGTGAGGGTAACTGTTGGGCTGCAAAAAAACTAAGTAAGGAAACCAGCTGGGAACCTATTGAAACAGTTAAGGCAAGCAACAGTAGTGACTTGAGTCTGGATTTGAGCAAAGGAAGTGGTGGGACATGGTCAGATAAAGGACACGGTATAAAGAGCTAGTGACACTGCAGGTGAATTGAATATGCTCTAAGAGAGAAAGTGCTTGCAAAGGCTTTGTCTAAGGACAGACAGAACGGAGCTGTCATTTACTGAGATGGAGGCAAAGGAGATGAGGAGCTGGGTTTGACATTTTTTAGTTTGATCTGCCCATTGGATACCTAAGCAGGGATATTAGGTAGAAAGCTAGAATAAAAGTCTGGAATTTAGCATTAGGGAATTGGCTAGAGATACAAATGTGTGAAACATAAGTCTAGTGATACTATGAGAAGAACAAAGAATGAGTATAAATGGAGAAGAAAAGGAGTGTGAGCTCAAGTCCTGAGACTCCAATTTTTAGGTGAGGTAAGGTGAAATTTTCTTCAGTTATTTTGTTTATATATATATAAATTATATATTATATATAAATATATATATATTATATATAAATATATAATATATAAATATATATAAATGAATTTTTCAACCCCTGGATCCAGATGTCTCTGAAACTAGTGTCCCTGAATTTTATAATTACAGTAATTGAGTTGTGTACTTACCTCTGAACCAATCACTGAGACCAAGGAACAAAAATGCTGACCCTTCACTCCTGGGTTAGGAGAGTTTGACTCCGAGTTCCCAAGAAAAAATTAGATATTGTTATCAGCAACTAGGTAACTAACTAGTGGTCGGCATTTAACAACATAGGTGAATGTTTAATATTGTCTGTGAAGAACAACAACACTGTTCCCAGCAGGAACCTAACACCTCCTAAGAAGCTGCTAATGTGGAAAGATACCACGTGGTGGAGATACACAGGGTGGTGCTGGAGCCCGAGGGAGGCATCTGATCTAAGGGATTTCCCAGAGGAAGTGACGTGGCGGGGTGGGGAGGGAGAAAAGAATGTAGCTGGAGAACTGATAATAGCACAGGGGACATAAGGAAGAAGAGGATCCGTGCACACAGGTGCCACAGCACGAGGGATTTTAAGGCAGTATTTGAAGATCTTCCTGGTGGCAGTGGGATGCCACGTTTCTGCTTGACAAGCTCTGGACAACTCGGAGAAGTGGGATAAAGTGTCAAGGGCTTATTTGTTCACTTGAGTGGCCCCTCCTGATGTGCAGTTTTCAACTTTCTTGACTCCTCATATGTTTCTTGCCTTTTCTTCTGTCTCATGAAGGTGACGGTGCCAATGATGTTAGCATGATACAAGTGGCAGACATTGGGATAGGGGTCTCAGGTCAAGAAGGCATGCAGGTGAGTAACATCGGGCACCCAAGTGCCATGACCTTGACCTGACCATCCAAGGGCAACCCTCTCCTTGGTAAAAATAATGTCTGTATTAAATTAAGGTTGCATGTGGTTAGTCAGAAGTAGAAACGGGAAACTGATCCATTCATTCATTGATGTTTCACTAGGCGACCATTATGGCATTGTTCTGGGTACTTTGAGCTGTATGGTTCATTTGTTCAGTTTAAACAATTAAGCTTATCTAGATCATAAGAATTCCTTTTGGAGTCCTGCAATAACTATTGAAATTCTTTTTAAAAATTGATCTGAAAGAGTGATAGGAAGAAGGAGAGAGAGTTCTTCCATCCATTGGTTCACTCAGAATGCTTGCAGCAGTCAGGGATGGACCAGGCTGAAGCCAGGAGCCAGGAATTTTATCCAAGTCTCCCAGATGGGTGGTAGGAACCCAAGTACCTTGGCTATCATATCGATAAAAGATGAGGAATTCAAATACCTCTTGGCCTTACGCATTATATGAACTCGTGTGAAGTCATGACCATGGTACTTCTTTTTTCTTTAAGATTTTATTTATTTGAAAGTCAGAGTTAGATGGAAGCAAAAAGATGAGAGAGACATATCTTCCTGCTGCTGGTTCACTCCCCAGATGGCCGCAAAGGCTGGAGCTGGACTGATCTGAAGCCAGGGACCAGAAGCTTCTTCCAAATGTCCCACATGGGTGCAAGGGCCCAAGCACTTGGACCATCCTCTGCTGCTTTCTCAGGTGCATTAACAGGGAGCTGGATCAGAAGATGAGCAGTTGGGACTCGAATCTGTGACCATATGGGATGCCAGCACTGCAGATGGTGGCTTTATCTGCTATGCCACAGCTCTGCCCCACTAAAACTCTCTTCCTTAAGAAGTGAATGCACATTGTAATGCACACGATGGTTCTTGTTAAGGTGGCCGCTTTCTAAGGAAAGTCCATTGGTTGAAATCACAAGGGTTGTAACCAATGAGAAGTCTTATTTCACGTGATCATATTAAAAAGCTAGGTAGTAATTCCAGGCAGTCTGTTCAGGCTCTGTATTCATGGGTTGTTGCTCTTGTTTTGTGTGTGTGTTTTCTTTCTTTTCATCCGTGTGTTGGAGATTTGACTAATGTGAGAGCAGTGACCAGTGCTATGTCTGTTCTAACGTGTTCAGTCGCTCAGGATGACATTCTGCTCCTGTTGCCTCTGCAGGCGGTGATGGCCAGTGACTTTGCTATTTCTCAGTTCAGACATCTCAGCAAGCTCCTTCTTGTCCATGGGCACTGGTGTTATACTCGACTTTCCAACATGATTCTCTATTTTTTCTACAAGAATGTGGTATGTATCAGGAAAATACATCCCCACCCCCTTCCCACTTGCCAATCCTGGTTACATCAGTCATGAAGAGGAGATGTACTATGCTAAGCTCACTTTGCTTATTGATGTATTGGCAGCAGCCAGGAGCAGTCCTGCTGTCTTACGAGAAGTAATCTGGAATATGCTGTGTTTCAGCTGCTGACAGCAAATTGCTAGGGTTATCCATCTGCTGGCATTTTCTACTCCTTATGCATTTAAATTTAATTATATCTTGTCTGATTCAGTTAAAATCCAATTTTTGGCCTTCCATAAAAAGATTGTGACAGGCAGAATTATGAAATGTTGAATGCTGTCAGTGTAAATGAGATTAGCTTCCATTTTTGCTGGAGTTACCAAGAAAATTTGCTGTCCCCAAAGCGATGTCTCCTGTGATATACTGAAGACACAGCTACGGATGAGAACCTAATATCATGTCTTAGCTTGTAGCTGATTAGCACTCAAAAATGCAAGAGCTCTCTAGCCAACCTGTAAAATCTATTTCTGTTTAGTAGTTATTTGCTGATAAAGGAACTTTATTTTGATTATGTAATTCCTAAAAGGACAGAATTTTATTAGAAGTCCTAGCTTGTAATCTTCAGTTAAATTGCAGTCTCCTCTTTTATGAAATCATGTTGGCCTTCGATTGATTGGCTTAAGTCTCTCCTAGGTGCAGTGATTATGTTAATAGGTTATGATTTTTTAAGCCACATTTATTCATAGTATTTAAAATCCATGTTGGTGTTAGTACTAGCCTTACGTTTATATCAGTTTATTGAAATGCCATCTTTCAGGAAAAAATAACCTAATTGGGCCATTTTAAGGAAACCCAAATGTGTCATTTTGATGTTTGTGTGTGTGGTCAGGAGGAACATTTTTCTCCCTACAGCACCATTAACCTTTCAGGAAACTGTCGGTACTTTACTCATTAGAATGATCACATATAGTCGAAGCTTAATAAAATTCAGATACTTTATGAAAATATTTGAAATATTTAGTCTTTGCCTCAGTGTGTGAACCTGGAGAAAGCTGTGGCTGATAACTGTTGGGGCTTGGTCAGTGGCTTTCAGAAAGAAACCTTCTCCCAAATTTTCTTTTTTAAAAACATTTACATTTCTCTGCCTTTTCCCTTATTGTGATGCAAACCACTCCAATATCTCTCCTTTTAGCCAGAAATTAAACCTGAGTGTTAACAAATGCAAATATTAGGAAAAGATGCTACAGACTCTTGGATGAAACAGGAGGGCACATCACCAGGGCATTAGGACCCCATGGTCTTTGCTCTGAAATCCTTGGATGGCCTTTCATACTGAAATTCTCCAAACTCAGTTTCTACCTCTTACCTAGCCAAACAATGAATGTTTTATAAACTCAGGAGAAAGGGCTCAGAACTAGCAGTCATTAAAGTAGCTTATCTTTCTGGAGCCATGTACTTGGGTGTTTGACTGCTTTTGAAGCACCAATGAAAAGCATAGGTTTCCCTTCCAGAATAGTGCTCCAAACTACATGCATCCAAAATTGATGTGTTTTCAGAAGCCATGCATAATGCATGTCCATGCACTAGAAACTCCATTCTAAGGCTATACCCTTTGTCCTGATTTGTTCTAGAGTATCTGTAAAGCCAACAATAACATTTTTAAGACACTTTACATGTAGAGAGAACTTTCTATTTTAAGATTTTTTTTTAAAGTACAGAGTTATAGGGGGTAGACGGGGGACAGAGACATTGATTGATTCAACACACTGATCCACTGATCTACTTCTCAAGTGGCTGCAATGGCTGGGGCTGGGCCAAGCTGAAACTAGGAGCCTGGAACTCCATCTGGATCTCCCATGTGAGTGCAGGGATCAAGGACTTGAGCCGTATTCCACTGCTTTCCCAGGTGTATCAGTAGGAAACTGGCTTAAAGGTAGAGCAACTTAGCACCCATGTGGGATGCCGATGTTGTAGGTGTGACTTATAACCTGCTGCACCACAACACTGGATCTCCAATTTGATCTTGATCTTGTGCCCTGAGGTGATATAATTCTCATTTTACAAAGGAGTGTTTTTTTCGGAGAGGTTAGGAAAGTGAACTCAAGTCAATCAGTAGGAAATGTCCTCAGACCTTGAAACAGAGCCCCCTGAGTCTATGTCCAGTGTCCTGTCTGGCTTGAGATCATGTAGTTTTGCTTAGAGGGGACTTGGTTTGGCTGAAGCAAGAACTGGAGGAAATAGTGTAGGATGTATGTGCTTGGCCTCTAGGATGACCAGCTGTCCAGGTTTGCCTGGGTCTGGCTCAGTCTTAGTGTGGCAGTCATATAGCTTCAGACCCTGGCCAATTCGCTGGCAGAATCCCATTTCACTACCAGGAAGCAACTGTGAACCCAGAAAGCAAGAACATGGACATTTGGATGTACTGGCTCTTTTGCCAGGCACTGGGCTACATTGATTTTACATGGAGCTAAAGTATCTTTGCTTGGACACAGGCTCTGCCACTTTTTAGCTGGGTAACTTTGACCAAATTACTTGGTCTCCCTGTTCGCTTAATGTCTTATTCCACCCTGGCTGCTGCTGCAGAACATCATAGATGATTGGTTGGCTTATAAACAATGGGAAGTTATCCTCATGATTCTGGAGGCTGGAAATCTGAGATCAAAGTGTCAGCAAGGTCAAGTTCTGGTGCAGGTCCTCTCCTGAGCTGCAGGCTTCTCACAGGATCTCACACAGTAGAAAGTGAGTGGAAGTTCTCTGGGGTGCCTTTTTAAGAGCACTAATCACATTCATGAGTGCTCTGCCACCCTGAACACATTGTCCCCTAAAGGTCTTACCTCCTGGGAACATCACATTGAGGGTTAGAATTTCAATATATGGGCCGGCGCCGTGGCTCAACAGGCTAATCCTCCGCCTTGTGGCGCCGGCACACCGGGTTCTAGTCCCGGTCGGGGCGCCGGATTCTGTCCTGGTTGCCCCTCTTCCAGGCCAGCCCTCTGCTGTGGCCCGGGAGTGCAGTGGAGGATGGCCCAAGTGGTTGGGCCCTGCACCCCATGGGAGACCAGGAAAAGCACCTGGCTCCTGGCTCCTGCCATGGGATGAGCGCGGTGCAGCGCGCCGGCCGTGGCAGCCATTGGAGGGTGAACCAACGGCAAAAGGAAGACCTTTCTCTCTGTCTCTCTCTCTCACTGTCCACTCTGCCTGTCAAAAAATAAAATAAAATAAAATAAAATAATTTAAAAAAAAGAATTTCAATATATGAGTTTTAAGGAGGCATAAATATTGAGTCCATTGCTATCAGTTTCCTCATTTGTGAAATGGAAAGTCTTCCCAAGTTGTTATGAAGATTAAAGGAATGATTTGTAAAGCTCTTAGGACAATGCCAGCACCCATGGTAAGTGGGCTCTGAATATGTGTGCATGTATATATGTGAACTTAACAAAATGTTTACCAAAAAAAGGTGCACGACATGCTGTGGCCTTTGTGTATGTGACAAAGCTGGGTGGGTGAAGTCACACACTTGGAAAGGTGGTGTAGAGAATGTGTGGTCATAGCACATGTTTCTAAGAGCCAAATGTACCTCTTTGTGTCCCTAGGCCTATGTGAACCTCCTTTTCTGGTACCAGTTCTTTTGTGGGTTTTCAGGAACATCCATGACTGACTACTGGGTTTTGATCTTCTTTAACCTCCTCTTCACATCTGCCCCGCCCGTCATTTATGGTATTTTGGAGAAAGATGTTTCAGCAGAGACCCTCATGCAGCTGCCTGAACTTTATCAGAGCGGTCAGAAGTCAGAGGTAGGTGCTAAAGCAAAAATGCTGACCCCCATACACGTCCATGGACAAAGCCAGGCCATGTTCCAATCAGCACAGCCGAAATATTGCACCACACACAGCACTGTTCAAAACTACTTGAAATGTCTGGTTGTTTTAAAAGATTTCTGTACTCACGTGACAGGTATTAAGTTACTTAGCTTACACAGATAAACCTAGGAAAAGCCTTAGATATTTATAAGTCCAGTGTTGGAGACCTTAAAACTACTGAAAGGTAGCATTTGTTAAACCCCACTGTGTCTTCTGTTGTGTTAACTGCTAAAAAGTTCCTGTCTCACTTCATAAAAATACTTGGAAACAAACTATCCTTATTCCCATTATGAGATGAAGGATCTGTATCTCAAAGGGGTGAGGTAATATTTCTAAAACTCTCACAGCTAAAAAATGGTCGAGTCAGGACTTGAAGCATTTCCCTCTGGTACCAAAGCCAAAGTTAAATTCTTGAGGTTCTAGCATCCTGCATAACAGGCATGATCTTACTGGCTGCCTCTCCTAAAACTGGTCCCCACTCCCACTTGCTCCGTCTCTCAGGCCTATTCTCCCTGCTCAGATCTCTTCCCCTCTTTCCAGTCTTCTGCCCACACTGTTTCTTACATAGAGGATTGTAGTAGCCGATGAAGTGAGGCAAATGTCTCAAAATTCTTTTGCTTCTAATTTAGCTTTCACAAAATTCATAATAACCAATATTAATATAGTACTTATTAGCACTTGTGTAACACCTCCTATGTTCCAGGCACTGTTCTAAGTGCTTAGCATACTGCAATCTAATCCTCCAAATACCCCTGCAGGGGAGGTGCTGGCTTTATCTCTACTTGGTAAATGAGGAAACTTGGGCACAGAGTGACCTTGAGTAACGTGCCTAGGACACAGAACAAATGAGTGCTACAGTTGAACCTTGGTCCCCAAGCCCGTGCTGTCTCCCTCTGTGATGTGCTACAGAAGGAACTTGTAGGCTCTCTTTGGTCCTGGAGTTTCCCACCATTGTATTTAGTGGCCAGAAATCCAAAGGCTTGTCCCAAGAATGTTGCAGGCTCATAGGGTCGGCAGTGGACAGGGAGTCTTAGTCACCTGTAGGTGGACAGGTTGAGTAGGCTGCCTAGTCAGATGTTCTAGTGTTGAGAAGAGAACTCTCCTAACCAAGGTTCTCTCAGTTGGAAGTGAGCTAAAAGCCAGCTTCAATGAGCTAATGGAAATGAGAAATGTATTAGGTCACAAAGTTGCAAAATCCAGGGGTAATGATAACAGAACGGTGTCATTCTTTAAGCCACCCTAAACCTTGTGGTTATGACTCATTGGCCTAGCTTATCACATGATTTTCTTTGTGTTTACCACCCTGGCCACAAAGATAATTTTCTTATTGTCCAGGCCTAGGATAGATATCACTCCTGAGGACAGGATTGAGAAGAAAATTTCTCTAGAAAAGTCTTGGACAAGCAAAAACGAGACCCACCTTAAGAAATTTGTGTTCAGCTTCACTTGTTCCTCTAGAGACACTGACTCAGACCAGCACTTAGAAATAATCCTGTCTTTTGCAACAAAATGGATGCAACTGGAAACCATTATACTTAGTGAAATGAGCCAACCCCAGAAAGATAGATATCATATGTTTTCCCTGATCCAAGGTAACTAATAGAGTACCTGAAATATAATGTATTGGAGTGAAGTAGACATTTTGAGATTAAAAAAGAAAAAAAACCCATGGGTTAAATCTTGTTCTGTTGTTTGTGACCTTGATAAGTTGTTTAACTTGCTGGTGCTTTAGTTTCTTTATGAAAATGACATGGATTGGGAAGCTCATATTTGTACGGTTTCTTGTCATCTTAAACTCTAAGTATTTTTTTATTTTACCCTCCAAAATTCACCAGAAATTTGAAAAAATCTAAAATTTTATGATATATATATATATATATATATATTTGCATCAGCCTAACTTTATTCTGATTTGATCTTTCTGGAATGGAGAGTAATTTAGCATCATTTGGTTACTTGTAATGATCAACACTGGTAAGTCACTCATTCAGTTTTCAGGAAAGAAAACAATCCTTAAAGTCATTTACTATCAGCTAACCCATTTATATTCAGAAACCACGTGGTATTTTCTAAATGAATTTGTCTGACTGAAAAGTTCAAACCACAGTGCCAGGGTAAATGGTAGATATAATTGAAGGCATTCTGACACGCCAGGCATAGTTGAATTCCAAGTCCATTGTGGAAAGTGGAGAGTGTAGATTGCAAGAAGGTTTTCAATCAAAAACTTTGTAGCTGTGTTCTAAGAACCTGTTTGTACAGACTGAATATTGTACTTGTGCCTTGCCCTTGGGAGAATTGGAATCATTGTTTCCTGTGTTTGACCTTATCATCATTCACTGGTACCCATTGTTCCATTAGCTAGCTGGTTTTATAAAGCATGTAGTAGCCAGCAGATCCCCAGCATGAAAGATCATTGATTTTATTGACTTCACCTTCCAGAATGTGCCCTCCCTTTGAATTTGGCTTCCACACAAATTACTTTCTGTTCTTGCATCCTTCCCTGGCCTCAGTGTAATGAAATATGCCCTGTAGGAATTGCAGACTCTGCTCTGATGGGACGAGTCTGGAAGGCTGCACTCAGAGGCTTTCCTTCCAAGAAGGGATCACCTGTCACCTCTCTCTCTCTCCCCACAATCTTATTTTATGGCTTTGACTTCATGTGCAGACTTCGCCTTTCAGTTTCTAGTAGATCCTATGAGTTAATCCATTCAGCCTCTCACTGACCTTGTCCTTGACCAATCTCTTTCCTTCTGTAAGTACTCTTCCTCATGTGACGATGAGAAAATTGTACCTTTTATTAGTTTAATTTTTTTTACACTATAGGAAAGGCAAAAAGAGTCAGAGTCAGAGAATCTTCCATCCACAGGTTTACTCCCCAAATGCCCAAAACATCCAGGGTGGGCCAGGCCAAAGCCAGGAGTCTGGAACTCAGTGTTGGTCTCCCACATGGGTGTTAGGGACCCAGGCACTTGAGTCTTCACCTGCTGCCTCCCAGGGTGTGCATTGACAGGACACTGGAATCACAAACAGAGTCAGGCCTCAAACCAGCACGTTGCGACCACAGTACCAGATGCCCACCCTGAGAAATAATGCTTTTCACAGTTTCACCCTAGGTTTAGGAAACAACTTTATGAAGTTACATTTTGACTTAGCCTCCAGTTGTTGTCTCTTGTGCAGTGGCTTTTCGGTTGCTACTTCCGCCACTGGACGGTGCTTCTACTTAGATTTTGTGGACACTGGAATGAAGGGAGACAGGGAGAGTCTATCCAATTCCATTGAGGAAATAGTAAAAGAAAATACAGGGAAAAGTAGACTGGAAACAGTGACTCTTCCTTGATTTTTTCAGGGGACAAAGAGACAGAAAGATAGATGTAAAAATTCCACTGGGGCCGGTGCTGTGGTGTGGCTGGTAAAAGCTGCCACCTGCAGTGCTGGCATCCCACCTGGGCTCTGGTTTGAGTCCCATCTGCTCCTCTTCTGATCCAGCTCTCTGCTATGCCTGGGAAGGCAGTGGAGGATGGCTTAGGTTCTTGGGCCCCTGCACTTGCATCAGAGACCGGGGAGAAGCTCCTGGCTTCGGACTGGCCCAGCTCCCGTTGTTGTGGCCATTTGAGGAGTGAACCAGCGGATGGAAGACCCCTCTCTCTGTCTGCCTTGGCCTCTCTGTGGCTCTGCCTTTCAAATAAATAAATCTTGGAAAAAAAAAAAAACAAGCATAATCTTTTTAAGAATAGAAGAATGTATATGGAGAATCTGTATATTTATAAAGACCTGCTCTTTAGGAGACACTAAGACATTTTCAAGGACATTTCAACCTCTGTTTGCATTTGGAAGAAACCAAGACCAAGAAGAACATGTTAAGCAAAGACAAGACTAGCTCAGGGCTATGACAAATGTGTTTCCACTTTTGTCCATGGCAGACCTCGCCTAACACGCTTTCCTCTGGGTCAGAATGCAGCTCTGAATCCTTCACACCCATCACCAGACAATCCCAGTTGGCTCCTAGTTGAAAATTTCTTTTTCAAAAACTGAACTAGTTTCTGTACTTTCTCTTTCTTCCTGCTAGCTCTGGGTAGGAAGCAGCTTAGCACATCGAAACTTATACAAGAGTAGTTTATCAACCTGGTAAACATGTGTTGAGTACCTGCTATTGTGCCTAGCACTGTTTTAATCACTTGATAAGGGTCAAAGTCCCAATCTATGAAGCATGCTTTTCACTGAAATGACCCGAAAAATCTTTAAGTAAATAAATAAGGTTACTTGTGATGGTAATGAAAGACTTGGAAGGATACCAGGGTTGCAAGTGATTGATTAAGTAGGCACAACTTTTAGATTGTTCTAGTGTTCGCTATGAAGATGTAATATTTGAGCCAGGATGTGGATTGCTAGGAACCTACAGGGAGGTCGCTGCAAAGAAATCCTGGAAGACAGAATAGCATACGTGAGTCCTGAGGAGAGAGTATATTTGTCACGTTCAAGGCAGGAATAAAGCTCCCTGGTATGGGATCATAAATAAGTGACCCTGGAGACCTAGTTAGCAGGCAGACCTTGCAGGGCCTTGTAAGTCATAGAGAAAGACTTGAAGTTATGTTGGAAATGCAGTGGGAAGTCATTGAATGGAATGGAAGGAGTCAGTCTGATTAATCAGGAAGATATCATGATCTGATTTACACTTTTCCAAACCCATCTGGCTGGTATGAGAAGGTTGGATGGAGGGTAGAAGAAAGAAAGGGGGCAGTCGGGTGATGATCCAGTTATCCATAGAGAGTTGACAGCCTACTGGAATGAAGCAGAGAAGTGGATAGATTTGGAGTACCTTCTGATAAATAGGAAATGAAAAGTTAATACAGCCAGCCCTGTGTTAGGTAGACTTAAAATTCAACCTGAATTGAGTGAGAGTTCCTGCAATAATTTTTTTTTTTTTTACCAGATTCACCTAAGAGCTTATCTCATTCAACTACCCTCATTCTTTCACCATCATTGACAAATCATATATTTTTTTTTTTATGAGTGAGATAATGAAGGAATTTAGTTTTCTCACAGAGAACCAAAATGCATATTGGCTTGTGGTGTTCCTTGACTTGCTTTGACCCTTGTTATGTTAACCTTAGTCCCTCCCCAATATTTGTTTCATTCCAGGCATATTTACCCCTCACCTTCTGGATAACCTTGTTGGATGCCTTTTACCAAAGCCTGGTCTGCTTCTTTGTGCCTTATTTTGTGAGTCCTTGTTCTCTTGTTATATTTGTTATTAATGAATCAATGATGCTTCTGTGTATTCTGCCATAAATATTATCTTAAAAGGATAGATTGCTCATATAATCAAGTTGACTATTAACTGACTAAAGTATAACACTTCTGAAAAATGTTAGGCAATGCTTTAAATTTGGAAAGAAATGCCTAGTGCAGCCCTCTTAGGTCTCTTGTTAACCCTGTACTACTTAATATCTTTTGTCAATAACTTGAATAAAACTGAAATTCTGTATATATAATTAGATTTCTCAAAATCAGAGAGGCAAAGTCAGAATATGAAAGCTCTTATCATGAGTGCTGTGCTAATTCTACCAGATGACATTCATAGTATTAAGTTCCTATAAATAGTCTCTCCAGAACTAAGTTTGCGTCACAGGTAAATAATGGAAGAAATGTTGCTAAGCAAAGAATGCATAAAATTAATTTTTAAAATGTAAACTGGCACTAAGCATGAAGCAGCATCGTGTAGCTGCCCATCCAATATAACTGCCCAGGAGAAAACATGAGCTTAGTCATGGATGGTGTTAATAAGAGTTTAATGTTAAGAATGAAAAATGAAAAAAAATGAGAAATACGTTTTCATTTTTTTATTCAAATAAAATTATTTGAATTAGCCTGCATAACATAGTCTGGCTACACTGTACTCCAATAGAAACATAGACAAAGTGATTTAGAGTTTATTCAGAAAAGAATACAGAGGATGGTGAAAGATCATAAAATTGTGCCTACTGGGGAACGATTTAAGAAGGTGAAGACGTGTGCAGAAGAGGAGGGGATATTTACCTGGGAGAGGAATCGGCTTAGGGGAGCTACAATAGCTGCATTGAAAGCTTGTAGCTCTGTTGAGTAGAGAAATTTGAAATTTCTCTGTGCCTTCAAGGGCTGTAAGTGTGAGTGAAAGATTGCAGGAAGGTGAATTATGATTTGGAATAAGGGGAATTCTACCTGAAAAGTGCAAACTTAGCTGGCCTGTGTGGGAGAGAATCAGAATCTCTTCTCTAGAAATGTTCTTGTCTATCTGAAATGGTGGCTCGATAGGAACACTGAAGGAAGGACCCCAGCTTCAGCAGAACTGCTGATCAAGTGGTGTTGCACTGCCCACTGTGTGCAAGTCTCTCAAATCACTTACTCTTGTCTCTTTGTAGACTTACCAGGGCTCAGACATTGACATTTTTACGTTTGGAAACCCCCTGAACACAGCTGCTCTGCTCATCATACTTCTCCACCTGGTCATTGAAAGCAAGAGTTTGGTGAGTGCTTTTCCTGCCTCTGCAGTAGCCTGAAGTTCTTTATGCTCCGGGACTCGCCATCTATGAGCAGTGTCCTTGCTAAACCCTTCATGCCTGGAAGGCAGGAGATAATGACTCCATGGAGAAGAGCGGTCACAGCCGCTGTGGGTGGCCGTGGAAAACCATTATGCTGAGGTCCATGTGTGGCTAGGGAAGTGGAAAGCACCTGCCTGGTCCCCTTGGTGCTATCAGGGGTGGATGGGTCATGGAAGCGGGAGTCAGAGTGGAGAAATCGTTGTGCTTCGATGGCCAGCCATCTTCAACACTAAGCTGATATCTTTCAACTAAAGTGGAAAAAAAGTGCCACAATCCTGGCATACTGAATTTATTAAGTGATAATTTTATGCTTTTATCATAGTAACAAAGAAAATATTTTCCTTTATTTAGGCAAACCCTTCAGTGATTTCCCATTGTATTTAGAATGAAATCTGAAAGCCCTAAGTCCATAAGGTCTCATTTTAATACCATTACTTCTGTCTCCAGCCTCATCTCCACTTACTTAGGGGCTGGGGCTGGAATTATGTTTGTTTGTTTTTTTTAAGATCTTTATTTATTTGAGAGGTAGAGTTAGAGAGACAGAGACAGACACAGACACAGAGAGAAAGGTCTTTATCAGCTGGTTCACTCCACAAATAGCTGCAGCTGTTGGATCTGGGCAATCTGAAGCCAGGAGCCAGGAGTTACCTCTGGATCTCCCACATGGATGCAGGGGCCCAAGTGCTTGGGCCATCTTCCACTGCTTTCCCAGGCCATTGCAGAGAGCTGGATTAGAAGAGGAACAGCCGGGATTAGAACCAGAGCACATATGGGATGCTTGTGCTGCAGGCAGAGGATTAACCTACTGCCTCACAGTGCTGTCCCCTCTTTGTTTACTTTTTTTTAAAGATTGATTTAATTATTTGAAAGGCAGACTTACAGAGAGGCAGAGGCAGAGAGAGAGAAGGGAGTCCTCCATCTGCTGGCCCACTCCCTAATTGGCCACAATTGCTAGAGCTGTGCTGATGAAAGCCAAGAGCCAGGAGCCTCCTGCAGTCTCCCACGTGGGTACAGGGGCCCAAGGACTTGGGCCATCTTCTACTGCTTTCCCAGGCCATAGCAGAGAGCTGGACCAGAGGTGGAGCAGCTGGGACATGAACCAGTGACCATATGGGATGCTGGCACTGCAGGTGGCAGCTTTACCCGTTATGCCACAGCACTGGCCCCCTAACTCTGTTAAATAAGGAGTTTAATTAATAGTATGAAGGAAAACAAACAAAAAACCCCCTCTCCTTTGACAGTTAAGACAATAGAAGCTTAAGGCTTCCCTTCTCAAAGTGTCAAGTTCACTTTTACAGATTTGTATTAGATGGTCTATTAGATCTCACAGATCAGGGAGAATATATGGTATTTGTCACTTTGGGACTGGCTTATTTCCCTAAGTATGATGTTTTCCAAAATCATCCATTTTGTTGGAAATGACCAGATTTCTCTTTTGATGATATTGATTCTTCCAGTACATGAACATGGAAGATTTTTACATTTTTTTGATGTCTTCTTCTATTTCTTTAATGTTTTATAATTCTCATCATAGAGATCTTTAACATCTTTGGTTAAATTTATTGCAAAGTATTTAATTTTTTCACAGCTATTGTGAATTGGATTGATCTTAGAAGCTCAATCTCAGCCTGGCATTATCTGTGTATACAAAGGCTGTTGATTTTTGTGTATTGATTTTATATCCTGCTCTTTACCAAACTCTTCTAAGAGTTCCAACAGTCTCTTGGTGGAGTCTTTTGGATCCCCTATATATAGAATCATGTCATCTGCACATAGGGATAGTTTGAATTCCTACTTAATTTGTATCATTTAGATTTCTTTTTCTTGTCCAATGGCTCTAGATGAAACTTTCAGGATTATGTTGAATAGCAATGGTAAGAGTGAGCATCCTTGTCCAGTACCAGATCTCAGTGGGAATGCTTCCAACTTTTCCCCATTTAATAGGATGCTGTCCATGGGTTTGTCATAAATTGCCTTGTGTTGAGGAATGTTCTTTCTGTACCCAGTTTGCTCAGTTTTCATCATGAAAGGGTGTTATATTTTATTAAATGGTTTCTCTGCATCTGTGAGATAAGGGATAATCATATGGTTTTTTCCCTGCAGTTTGTTAATGTGGTGTATCACATTGATTGATTTGTGAATGTTGAACCATGCCTGCATACCAGGCAGGGATAAATCCCACTTGGTCTGTTGGTGGATGATCTTTCTGATATGTTGTTGGATTCAACTGGTCAGAATCTTGTTGAGGATTTTTGTGTCTATGTTCATCAGGGAAATTGGTCTGTATTTCTATGTTGCATCTTTTTGGGGTTTAGGAATTAAGGTGATGCTGGCTTCACAGAAAGAATTTGGGAGGAGTCCCTCCCTTTCAATTGTTTTGAATAACCTGAGAACTGGAGTTAGTTCTTCTTTAAATGTATGGTAGAAATCAGCAATGAAGCCATCTGGTCCTGGGCTTTTCTTTTTTGGGAGAGTCTTTATTACTCATTCAGTTTCCATTTTGGTTATGGGTCTGTATAGGTTTTCTGTGTCTTCATGCTCTATTTAGGTAGGTTGTATATGTCCAGGAACCTATCCATTTCTTCTAGGTTTCCCAGTTTGTTGGCATACAGCTCTTTTAGTAATTTCTATTCTTTTTATTTCTGTGGTGTCTGTTGTTACATTTCCTTTTTGATTTCTAATTTTATTGATTTGGGTCTTCTCTCTCTTTTTGGTTAATTGAGCCAGTGATATGTCAATTTTATTTATTTTATAAAAATTTATTATAAAAATCTTTGTTTTGCTGATCTTTTGTATTTTTTATTTAATTTTTTTCTTTACTTTTAGTTATTTATTTTCTCCCACTAGTTTTAGGATTGGTTTTCTGTTTTTCTAGAACCTTGAGTTGCATTGGTAGCTCATTTATTAGGTGCCTTTCCAATTTCTTGATGTAGGCACCTATTGCTATAAACTTTACTCTTAACACTGCTTTTGTTGTTTATCATAAGTTTTTTCTTAAATTTTGGCAGGCAGAGTTAGACACAAGAGAAAGGTCTTCCTTCCATTGGTTCACCCCCGAGATGGCCACTGCAGCCGGCGTGCTGCACAGATCCGAAGCCAAGAGCCAGATGCTTCTTCCTGGTCTCCCGTGCAGGTGCAGGAGCCTAAGCACTTGGGCCATCCTCCACTGCCCTCTCGGGCCACAGCAGAGAGCTAGACTGGAAGAGGAGCAACCAGGACTAGAACCCTGCACCCATATGGGATGCTAGCGCTGCAGGTGGAGGATTAACCAAGTGAGCCATGGCTCTGGCCCCATAAGTTTTGAAATATTGTATTATCACCTTCATGTGTTTCCAGACATTTTTTTGGTTTCTCTTTTGATTTCTTCTGTGACCCACTGTTCATTCAGGATCATGTTGTTCAGTCTCCATGTGTTTGCATATACTCTAGGGATTCCTGAGTTACTTATTTCCAGCTTCATTCCATTGTGATCCAAAAAGATGCATGGTATGATTTCTATTTTTTTGAATTTGCTGAGACTTGCTTTATGGCCTAGCATGTGGTCAATCCTAGAGAAAGTTCTATGCACCAGTGAGAAGAATGTGTACACTGCAACTATAGAATGAAAAGTTCTGTAGATCTGTTACGTCCATTTGGTCTATAGTGTTACTTAACTCTGCTGTTTCCTTGCTGTGCTGATTTTCTGTATGGTTGATCTGTCCATTGCTGAAAATAGGGTGTTGAAGTCCCCCATTATTACTATTGTATTGGAGTCAATGTCTCCCTTTAGATCCATTAACATTTCTTTTAAATAACCAAGTGTTCTGTAATTAGGTGCATATACATTTATAATAGTTCCATCTTCCTGTTGAATTGATCTCTTAATAATTATAGTGTCCTTTTTGTCTCTTTTAACAGTTTTTGTGTTAAAGTCTATTTTTCCTGTTGTCAGGATGGTTACACCAGCTCTTCTTTGGTTTCTGTTGGCATGGAATATCTTTTTCCATCCCTTCACTTTCAGTCTGCATGCATAATTGTTGTTGAGATGTGTTTCTTGTAGACAGCTAATAGATGGGTTTTGTTGTTTAATCCACTCAGCCAGTCTGTGTCTTTTAACTGGAGAGTTGAGGCCATTTACTATTGATAAGAACTGACTTTGCCCTGCCATTTTTCCATAAATGTTCCTATTTTTACTTTGAATTTCTTTTGAACTTTTTCTGGGAGATTTTCTTCCTTTACCTTCATTTGTAGTGATGACCATGTTTCTGTGTTTCTTTGTGCAGCACATCCTTAGCATCTTTTATAGGGCTGGATGTGTGGTGACAAATTATTTCAATTTTTGTTTGTTATGGAAGGTTTCTTGATTTTAACTTTTTTCAAAATTTTATTTAAGGTACACAAATTTCATGTATTTCATGTGTACAGATTTAGGTACATAGTGATACTTCCCACCCTAGCCTTCCTCCTGCCCATATTTCCAACCTTTCCTTCCTTTCCTATTCCCTCTCTTAATTTTTACAGTGATCTACTCCCAGTTTATGCTTATAAGAGTAACCCTACACTCAGTAAAGAGTTCAACAAATAGTAAGAAGAAAAATACACTGTTCTCAACAGTACAAACAAGGGCTGTAAAGAATTATCGAAGATCAGTATGTCAATTTCACTCCTATACATGACATTTTTGATACTCTATTAGTTCCACAGGTCAGGAAAAACATGATATTTGTCTTTTTGGGACTGGTTCATTTCACTAAGTATAATGGTTTCCAGTTGTATCCACTTTGTTGCAAAAGACAGGATTTCATTTTTTTATGGCTGAGTAATATGTATCAATTTATGTTAACAAGTAAACTCTCTAGAATCATTATCTAATTTTCCAAAAGCACATCTTCAGAGAAAAAAGTCAGGACAGTAGGGCTCAAATAGATGGAAGAACATTTAAGAAAAGAAGTCAGCTTTAGAGGCATGATTATCTTTTTTTTTTTTTAACTTTTATTTAGAATATAAATTTCCAAGGTACGACTTATGGATTACAATGGCTTTCCCCCCATATTTTCCCTCTCCCCCCGCAACCCTCCCCCCTTGCCCGCTCCCTCCACCCTTTCGTTCACATCCAGATTCATTTTCAATTCTCTTTGTATACATGAGATCAATTTAGCATGTGTTAAGTAAAGAATTCGTCCATTTGCCCTCATACAGTAACACGAAGTGAAATATACTCTTTGAGTTCTCGTTTTAGCATTGAGTCACATTGTACAGCACATTAAGGACAGGGATCCTACATGAAATATATATATATATTTGAAACTGATTAATTTTTTTATGCAGTTTCCAATGTAACACTGAGTTTTTCTTTTTTTTTCATTTTCGATTATCTTTATATAGAGAAGATCGGTTCAGTATGTATTAAGTAAAAATTTTCATCAGTTTGCATCTACACAGAAACACAAAGTGTAAAAATACTGTTTCAGCACTAGTTACAGCGTTACTTCACATTAGATAACATATTAAGGACAGATCCCACATGGGATATAGGTACACAGTGACTCCTGGTGTTGATTTAACAATTTGACACTCTTATTTATGGCGTCAGGAATCTCTCTAGGCTCTAGTCACGAGTTGCTGAGGCTATGGAAGCCTTTAGGGTTCGCCGACTTTGATCCTATTCCGACAGGGTCACAGTCAAAGTGGAGGTCCTTTCCTCCCTTCGGAGGAAGGTACCTTCTTCTTTGGTAGCCCCGTTCCTTCCACTGGGATCTCACTCGCTGAGGTCTTCCCTTTAGGTCTTCTTTTTTTCCTTTTGCAGAGTGTCTTGGCTTTCCATGCCTAAAATACTCTTATGGGCTCTTGAGCCAGATCTGAATGCCTTAAGGGCTGATTCTGAGGCCAGAGAGTTATTTAGGACATCTGTCATTCTATGAGCCTTCTGTGACTCTGCTTCCCATGTTGGATCATTCTCTCCCTTTCTGGTCCTATCTGTTTGTATTGGTAGAAACTAGTCTTGTTTGTGTGTTCCCTTTGACTCTTAGACCTTTCAGTGTGATCAATTGTGAACTAAAATTGTTCACTTGGGCCGTTGAGATGGCATTGGTATATGAGGCATGATTATCTTAAGGCACAATTATCTTAAGGATTTAGCCAACATTTTCTCAGCAGTTTTTACATTTTACAAAAATAAGCACTCTTTGTGACTTATGATGATACCTGACATGGGGAGATACTTTGCAATATTAGGAAGGAAAAGAAGAAAATTAGATCTTGCTAGAAAATTACAGCACTATCTCTTCCCCTCTCGTTGTCTCTCCTTTCTCTATAACTTTGCCTTTCAAATGAAACAAAAATTATTAAAAGAAAATTATAGCTCTAGAAAATAAAGAAGAGTAACAAAAGCAGTTTTCCCTGAAAAGCACAACATATTCCACCAATATATACAGACTTTGATTTTTAAGGTGATACTATATGCTGAATTAAATAACACTAAATACTACATAAGTCTTTTCATACTTCTGATAATGTAAAAGAGGAAGCAATTATGTTTTATAATAACTGGAAAATTTCACTTTATAACAAAGCAGATCAAATCCCAAACTTATGACCATTATAACATAATGCTAATATTACATTTCAAGTGGTGAGCTACTCTTCTTTTGAAAGGAAGTTAATTAAATAGCCAATTGAAAGAAAAATGTTAAGAGATAAGTATTGCTCAACAGGCTAATCCTCCGCCTTGCGGCGCCGGCACACCGGGTTCTAGTCCCGGTCGGGGCGCCGGATTCTGTCCCGGTTGCCCCTCTTCCAGGCCAGCCCTCTGTGTGGCCCAGGAGTGCAGTGGAGGATGGCCCAAGTGCTTGGGCCCTGCACCCCATGGGAGACCAGGATAAGCACCTAGCTCCTGGCTCCTGCCATCGGATGAGCGCGGTGCGCCGGCCACAGCGCGCTGTCCGCGGCAGCCATTGGAGGGTGAACCAACGGCAAAGGAAGATCTTTCTCTGTCTCTCTCTCTCACTGTCCACGCAGCCTGTCAAAAAAAAAAAAAAAAAAGAGATAAGTATTGGAACAGGATCTAAAGGTGACTGGGTTATGACATAACACAGGAAGAGTTGTATCTTGCTCATCTACAGTTAGCTGATGTTCCAAACAGTATCTCTATAAGCAATTGTCCTCTGAAGGGTGTCTCAGTGACCCACTGCATCTTATAGCTGTACTATCTGGAATTGTCCCCAAAAAAGGAACATTATGGTCCTCACAGAAGGAAAGGAAATAACATGGAAAATTGGACACCAATTCTTATATCTTCTAATTGAAAATTTTGCATCTCTCTTATGCACATTTCGTTGACCAAAATAGGGCATATGGCCAACCTTAATTTCAAAGTATAGTGAAGTACAATCCATCCAAATGCTCACTTGGGGAAAAGAATGAGAATATCGGTGAGCAACCATGTTGTTTATCACCTAGGTGAATGGCTAAAATTTCAAGATCATCGGATAAGGTACTACCTTAATGAAGAAACAGTGTATTATGTGACTATATAAAAAATAGGGAGAATATCCAGATATCTCATGATACACAGACAGTATGGGATAAACTAGTCAACACGATGACCTTTCTGCATTTGACTTCGTTTTACAAAATTCTAACAGTGATATAAGCCACTTGTGAAAGATGCTCTTCTCATCTCTTCAGTATGTTCTGTTTTGTGTGCTAGAATTTGTTAAACCATTCACCCAGGGCTGAAATGTATTCTCTCTTCAGTGGAGCAGATTTTGCCGGGCTCCCATGCCCTATGAGTGAGAGGATGTTCATTGCCCTCTTCTTCCTGTGTTTCAGACTTGGATCCACCTGCTGGTCATCATTGGTAGCATCCTGTCTTATTTTTTCTTCACCTTGGCTTTTGGAGCCATGTGTGTAACCTGCAACCCCCCCTCCAACCCTTACTGGATTATGCAGAAGCACATGCTGGACCCAGTGTTTTACTTGGTTTGTGTCCTCACAACCTGCATTGCTCTTCTGCCCAGGTATGTTTTATCATCAGTGGAATCCCAGGCTTAGAATCCTTCAAGCAACTACTAAGAATGGATGGCAGACTACTGTTTTGGGTGGGCAAGTCAGTCTGGGTACCAATTAAAGTATTGGTCTTAACTGGTTGACTAAAGAACAGAGGTGGCTTAAGCAGATGGAGAGATTTAATTTTATCTCTTGAAAAAGGCTAATCTGGTTGGCATTTTACAGGGTTAGGTCAGTTTTGCTTCATGAGCTCATCCAAGGACCTAAATGCCTTCCTCTATGACTTCACTCTGCCATCTCCCAAGGGATGCTCCCCTTGTCTTGGTTCATTTTATGCTGCCACAGTTGAACACCACAGACTGAATCATTTATAGCATATATTTATTGGCTCATGGTTCTAGAAGCTGCGAACTCCAATAACTTAAAAATTAAGGCTTCAGCAAGTTTGGTGCCTCTGATTCCAAGACAGGGCCTTAAATGTTGATCCCCACATGGTTGAAGATGGAAGTGCAAAGAGGCAAAAGGAGCTGAACTTGTCCTTGTGTAAGGACATTAATCCAACTCATGAGGGCAGAGCCCCCAACCTAATCATAACCTAAAGATCCCACCTCTTTATACTTGACAGTAGCAGTTATAACTTGCAACCTGGGTTTTTAAAGATGAATTTCCAGCCACATCTGAACATCCCTTTTCTTAATGAGTGAAGATGGCTCAGCATCAGCACACCAACATCCCTGCCATCCCCTGCCCAGAGAAAGGGGAAAGAGAGGAAGTGGGAGGCAAGAACCTATTTTTGCTTTATGTAATGGCACGAGCCAGAAGTTGAACACATCCTTGCTCATATCCTACTTACCAGAGCCTAGCTATGCAGACTTTGAGTGGCTTAAATTTGGTCACAAAAGAAAGACTTTGAGTGGCTTAAATTTGGTCACAAAAGAAAGACGGGGAGTAGTGAGGGATAGCCCACAGTTTCTACACACTCCTTAAAATCAGAGCCCTGTCCATAGCTTGCCTCCTAATCTCACCTCTGTTATCCTTCCATTTTATTTTAACCTGACTTTTAGTATTGTGTAAGATGGAAATGGCTACGAAGAATGGCAGAGAATGTAGTCAAAGGTTTCTTACATTCTATACGAATTCTTTATAGTTATAGAAAATCAGTTTAATTTAAAGCACTATAACCAGTAATTATATCATTTTCACCATGATATGAGAGTCAAATTGTTCATCATTATTCTCTGATGGGGTTGAAAAACTGTGGTTAACAAACAGCTCAAATCTAGCTCACTGCCTGTTTTTCTTCTTAGAGTTTAATTGGAACATAGCCAGGCTCATTTATTTACATATCACTGTAGCTGCTTTTGCACTGTAACAGCAGAGTTGAGTACTTACAACAGAGCTGAAAATACTGCTCCTTGGTCCTTTAGAGTAAAAGTTTGCCAGGCCTGATCCAGAACACTCTGGGGCAGAACAGGCACAAACCTTTTATCCGTGCTGGACGTCTTTTCTAGAAAGGCATAAAGAACCCAGCTTAGTCACTCTATGGTGGTCATAGTTGTATAGTCAGCAATACCACTAATAAACCCAGATGTGGTTCTCACTGCCATTAGCAGCTTTCAGATTTCAAAATGAACTTGCAGAATTTCTGATGAAACAAAGTTATAAGAGCTTTGAAAAATTCTGAACATGAACCATATAATTCTGTTGTTATAGTAGATTAACAAAATGATTCCCTAAAATATCCCTACAGCCTAATCCTTTGAAGCTATGTGACTTTATGCAGCTAAATAGGACTTTGTGTTTATGGGTCTTGAGATGGGGAGGTTATCTTGGTTTGTCCTGGTGCTTCCTAAAATGCAGCCATCCATTTCCTTATAAGAAAGAGGCAGAGGTACAGAAGGGAGAAGGTGCAGCGACCATGGAGACAGATTCCTTAGCCACAGCCAAGGAACACCAGCATTCCAGGAAACTGGAAGAAGCAGGGAATAGACGCTCCCTAGAGCCTCCAGAAGGCACATGGCCTTTAACACCTTGACTTTGGTACAGGTCAACCGATTTCCGGATTCTTGACTTCCAGAACTGTGGAAGAATAAATCTGTGTTGTTCTAGTACCAGGGGTTAGGGGCCCTTTTTCTTGCCAAGGGTCATTTGAATGTTTATAACCTCGTTTGCAGGCCATACAAAGGATCAACTTAAAAATTAGCTTGCTGTAGATTTATTGAATTTAGAGTTCCACCTAAAGTTGCCTTGGCAGGGCCAGACCAGGTGATTTTGTGGGCCTTATATGGCCCACAGACCCGATGTCTCCCACCCTTGTAAGCCACCTAGTTGATGAGAACTTGTTACAGCGCCCACAGAAATCTCATGCAGTTTTGATACCTGGAAGATGGATGCTGTTGTAACCAGTACCTACACACACAGAAGTGGTTTTGGAACTGGATGATGATGGATTAGAGGCTGTCAGAATTTTGAGGCACATGATAGAAAAATCCTAGACTTCCTCAGACAACTGGGAGAAACAGACATTAAAGTTGCTGCTAGGGAAGCACCAGGAAAAAAAAAGGAGAACATGGCAAACACAGGCTAGATCATCTTGGAGACTACATCCATCACCATAGACAGGGTGCTGCTGGGAGTGTGGTGTTACAGGCACTGCTGGTGAGGACGTAGCAGAAAGGGAGGAACATGCATTGGAGGATATGAAGAAAGGGGATCTTTGCATCATGGTGGCAGCATTGTGTTCTTCAGTACTATGGAAGGCAGAATTCATAAACAATGAATTTGGGCACTTGGGGTTTCTAAAAAGTGCTGAAAGTGTGGCCTGGTTTGTCCTCATTGCTTATAGTAAAATGTGATGGGATAGGGATGAATTGAGAAAAGAGCTGGTAAGCCAAAATGGACTAGATTTAGGGAATTCTACCACTATCTACATTTCAAACGTTGTTAAAATTAGTATATTGACTGTTAGGAGGATGCTCTGGAAAGAAGGTCAAGAGTGTAACTGAGCAACTTCCTTGGTAGAGCTGAGGAGAGTAGGGGTGACCATGGATGCCCCAGCCATCTCAGCAGCATTCAGAAAGAGATGAGAGTATGCAGGAAACAGCTGTGGAGGGCTTTCTTGTCCAGTGACTTAAATGACACACATGGGGTACTCAGAAGATTTTTGAGAATGGTATAGCAGTAGATACACTGCCAGCCTGGCTTGGAAGAGACAAGTCTGTGGAAATTTGTTGCAGCAGCTGTATAACACTAAGAAAAGTAGCATCTTAAAAATGGTGTTAACATTCTGCCTATATTATATGCATTTTTTCATTTAACCTAACATTCTGCCTGTGAGGTAGCAACTATTGATATATCTACTTTTATAGTTTTTTTTAAATTTAGCAATCACTGATGATAGAAACTCTTTATTTTCTAATATTTTATAAATATTAATTTAATGGTTTTTTCCTATTACTTTCACCTACTTTTCTCCTTCACCTAGAAGCAAGGTGGCTACCGGCCCCTTTCACTTTCTCTAATTGGTTAGTATAGGCTTGGTATGTTCCATAATGCATTGGGAGTGAGTGTAATTCTGTGGCGCTCTTGGTAACCTAGGTTTGCATACCGAGTTCTTCAAGGATCCCTGTTTCCATCTCCAATTCTGAGGGCTAAGCACTTGGACAAACTCACTCCCGAGGAGAGGACCAAAGCTCTCAAAGCGTGGAGAGGGGCTAGACAAAAGGACCAAGGGACACCTGGGAGTGCTGACCAGTCAGCTGGCAAGTCAGCAAGAACACCCACTTCCACCCCTTGCACCGTATTGACATTGAAGATGACAGCGTCTAGCACTGCGGAGCAAGGAAGCTTACCTGTGTGTGAAACAGCAGTCGATGTAGGCTGCTCAGGAGCTGAGCCCTCAGAGACGGACCGAACCTCAAGATGTTGAGAAAGCAGGATACCTTCCCTGGAGTTGCAAGTGTTCCTTCAAGTTTTGGACGTCTGAAGAAACCCCTCCACCAAACAGGAATGGCTTGTGTTTTTGTAAAGGACGTGAGCATCTTATTGGGCTTGGAAAATTTAATTTGTAAAAGGGGGATGGGTGTTTTGCCTGGACAGAGTTTAGGGAGGTAAAGTATGTAATTCAGAATCAAATGCTTTTATGGAACTTTTTGGATTTTGTAAAAGCATTTTAGTTGTCTTAGACACGAGAACATTTTCAAAGGGATCCATTTGAGATGTATTTATTTTACTGAGTGCACTCATTCTTGGGAAAGGCATTAAATGAATTCAATGAATTTTCTTAAGAAACAAGTCACTTTTAGATTGGTTAGGACCCAGAGGAGATGTGCATGTGGAGCAAGGTAAAGTGAATTTACTGATAAATTCACAAGAACCTTTACAACATTTCTAAAGTAGCAGTTAGTAATAGCTTTTAACTCCCTGCGGGAAGATGCCATTGTCTTTCACTGGATAGGACAGGCCTGTTTCTCTGCTTGTTTCCGTCTTCCTGGCTGATGGAAAGGGCAGGAGGGATGTGAGGCTTCCGTCTGGTACAAGGAGTGTGTTCTCTGAGCTTCCAGTCGAGAGAACCTAAGAGGTCTGCCTCTGCAGATAGCACCAGCTGAACCTGCAGTTCATCTGGCAATTTTCTAAAATGGACAGTCTTATCCACCGAGACCACGGGTTTCAAAATACTCTTCCTGAGGGCTCAGCATCTTTCCCAGAAAAGTGGCCGGGTGTTAGTCTCCAAATCCTGAGAGAAGAACTGAGACTGATAGAGGTTGGTCTCAGGTTTCCGTAAGGTTCTTAGACAACTTTGTTTCTAAGACATTGGAGGACAGGAATATCCACAGGTTTGCTGCTGCTGCCATTCATGCTGGCTTTTAGCTGGTCTATACCAAGTAAGAGGGCTAGGTGCTATTACAGAATTTTGTAATTTTGTTAAAGTTCTGTCTATTCATTGGAAGTGTCAGTCACCCATCTCCCAAGGTTCCTCCATGAATTTCCATGTGGATGTCGTTTGTCTACATCAAGGTCTTGTTCATGACTATATTCTCAGGGCGTAATCTGCTTGCTCTCTACTCTCCTGGTAATCCTGGTAAGACGTTTTTTAATAGCCTTCTGATACTGCTGTCTCCTGTATAGTTGTTTCTACAGCTTTCATAATCCCACATGACTAATGGAAGTTGCTTTCTGCTTCCTTATGATTTTTTTAAAATAAACTGTTTATTAAATATGTATTGAAAAACTGTCATCATTCCTGTAAACACTGAATCCAACTGCAATTTGCACCAGAACTTAAAAGTCCCATGACATATCTTTTATCAAAACATTGTATTGGGAAATTTACTGATGTTACGTCATATTTCCCTCAAAGCAACTGGCATTTATCCCGAGATCATCATCTGGTAAGTAGAAATATTCATCTGTTAATAAAAATGGCTACAATCTAAGGATTTTAAAAAGTTTAAAAAGCTAAGCAGAAAAAAATCAGTTGTTAAAGCAATATAGTCTGCATAAAAGAGAAATTTCCTGAGGTGGACTAGAACATGGGAGGGGATGTTTTTTAAAAAAGGTTTACTTAAAAGGCAAAGTCACACTGAGTGGGGAAGAGGACTCGTCTGTCTGCTGCTTCATTCCCCAAATGGCCAAAACAGTCAGATCTAGGCCAGGTCAAAGTCACGAGTTTCATTCTGATCTCCCACATAGGTGTCAAGGATGGACCCCAGGAAGCTGGTGTTTAAGCAGAGCAGCTGGGACTTGAGTCGACCCTCTGAAATGGATGCCAGCATTGCAAGCTCCGGTCCAAAAAAAGGTCAGTTTCCTGAGATACAAACCATCTATACATATGAAGAGGAAAATATTGAATGTCCATGTTATGGGGCCACAATCTCATAGCTCTAAGAACTGAATAATGTATCATACATTAGACACAAACTGAATGCCCTGAAAAAACTAGCTATTAATGTACTTAATGTAGTTATACATTAACATTTTTGCAGCAAAATATACTACTACTGGATCCTAACCCTTTTTAAAAGAATTATTTTCATTTGAGAGGCAGAGAGAGAGGTCTTCCATCTGCTGGTTCACTTCCTAATTGGCTGCAATAGCCTGGGTTGCGCCAATCTGAAGCCAGGAGTCTCCTCCAGGTCTCCTACGTGGGTGCAGGGGCCCAAGGACTTGGGCCATCTTCCACTGCTTTCCCAGGGTATAGCAGAGAGCTGGACCAGAAGTGGAGCAGCTGGGTCTCGAACCAGCACCCATATAGGATGCCAGTGCTTCAGGTCAGGGCGTTAACCCACTTTGCCACAGTGCCAACCCCAAATTTTGGAAAAATCTATTCTGAACCATATCTGACCCCCTTAGGTAGAGATTTGGGATCTGTATGAAGCCTTTTAATGGTTGACATTTATAAATTTTTCATACAAGGTTATCCAAGCTGATGTGTTCTGTTGCATTTGGTGTTCAGTATATATCATCAAATTTGGGGGGCACCAAACATATCATTGCTCCTGCTAGCCAAGGAAATGTGACTAAAAACATACATTGTTGTGACATAATGTTAGTAAATAACCGAGTTAGGTTCCCTGTAATGCCTTGGAGACATTCAAGATCTATGTGCTCTTACAAGGCAAGGCTCATGTTCCCAGTGAGCACTTAGGAATGATTTGAAACTATTAGCAACCTCTAATTGCAGACTAACCCTGGAGCTCTAAAAAGAACATGGACTTGTGTGCGTGTGATATAATACAGGTAGGTTTTAATTGATGGGAAGCTGGGGCTGGCATGCTATTATAGAGGAAGAAACCATTTCCTGAGATTTATACCACTTTATTTGTATTAAGAATTATTTAAGTACAATATGTACACTTTGCAAGTTGAGCAAGGCTAAAAGTTGTTCCAGTAAGTATATATATTTGTGACAACAATTCAATTGGAAGATTTCTTACTTATTAGGTTTATATAAACTCTAGGACAGGAAATGAACAACATGGTAAGTGTCAAGACAACTTTGAGCTTCAAATATATGAACACATAGAAAAGAGTATAAAAATACATATAAAATTGCAGGCAGTCTCTCTTTGGATGTCAAGGCAGTCCAGGTTGCTGGTGGGGCTAGCAGGGAATCCTACTTATTCAAAAGGCATTAGGGTATTGCAAAATATATGCCTAATTAATTATATGTGAAATTTGTGTGTTGAAGCTTTTAAGTGGAAAAAAGTAGCCACCAGTTGCTTCAGAAGTTGATTTGTGTAAAGTGGCTTAGTGCGTAAAAGCATCTTTAAAGTCCTGTTTTAATTGTTAGAAAAGAATGGCAACATGTTAGACATCTTTGGGGAAAGTTGCAAAATTTTACTAGGTTTTGAAATATTCCTGTGACTGTTTCTATGGATTGACTTAGGAAAACTAAATTTTCATATTTAATTTCTTTTTAGAATATTGCATCTTTCCAGTCTACAGCAAGTTCTCCTTTGGCAAAATTTAATCACCACTTCATTGTCATATGGGCAAACATAATATTTTCCATGAAATATTCACCTATTTGTTGAAATCTCAGTCAACTAATACAATATAATTAAGCAACTGAACAAACACCAGATATGAGGAAAGTTCTATAGAGAATTTGCTATAAAAATCAAAACTTTGATTTAAATTCAGAATTAACCATCCTATTATATAAAGTATTAATTTTGATGTCTGAGAAACATCACATTCAACACTTCTTGCTATTTTGGCTACCTAAGGGGATGCTTTTGGTCTTGTACTTCTGTCATAAATCCCAGGATTATACAAACTTTAGAAGAGTAATAGTAAATAATTTACACATGTAAATCATCTTGGCTTTTAATAAGTCAAAAGCAAGCATCCCATGTTAATACTGAAATTTCGCCTAACCTACTTACTGTGTGTGTGAGATACAGGAATTGATAAAGAAGATGTTGCCATCCAGGCTAATCTCTGTGATAGTCTATGAAGGAACTTTCTGTGACCTGCTCTCTTAGCACCTGCCGTATTTTTAAATCTTCCCAGACTTAATTTTATGCTCTAGTTAAGGTTAGGCCTGACAAAAAAATAAAATGCACTTTGCCTTGTTTTCTTAAACTTGAAAGAAGAAAAAACTAAACTTTAAAAAGAGGAACGTTGGCAGTATGCGGCCGAGCATCCCCGTCCAGGAGAAGTGCTTCTGTCCAGCGCTCTTGCAGGAAGCTCGTCATCCACAAGGTCATCTCCTTTTGCGTGTTTCTGGTACTAGCCTCTGATCATCCTTGGCATTAGTTTAGGAGAAAGGTCTGCATATAGATTTCTCTTTCAATCCATTTGGCAAAGTAGGACACATTACTATAAACTCCAGGCCCTAGAACTTTGGAAAAGCAGACAGAGCCCCATGAAGTTAAACCAAATAATGTCCACCGTCCTCCAGGTTGCTCGCAAACCAGGGGCCCGCCGCTGTCGCCCTGCAATGAACAGCAGTGGGCATTAGTCCCATGTGTGCCTGTGGAGGAAGTTTGCCATCCACTGTATAAGTAGAACTTTCCAATGAACATTTTAAACTGATCTAGAGAAAGGATAGAAATAAAATATCTTCCAAATCACTCCTATGACCTCAGATATTTTTCAGTAATTTCCTGTATCTTATTGAAAAAAAATTCTTAAACTGATTTCTCATAACCACAGAAAGTAACCCAAAATATGTCTACATTTTCAAGCTTCTTGCTATGTGAATGAATGCATTAAGTATAAACTACATTGGGACTACTTACTACCCTTAAGAGTTCTTAGGACTTTTTCATTGGACATACTTGGATAGAAAATACCCTGTAGGAACTGTTTATAGTCCGGTATTTCACTTATTCATAGCTTATATTTTATCTCCTATAGATTTTCTTGATGTTTACCATACAAATACCAATTGATGTGCTGTGCTCTTCTCATATATTGGCTAATTTTCATAAAATTTATTTTTATTATGGCCATTTTGTAGATATGAAGACTGAAGTACAAGTTAAATAACTCGTTCACTGGCAGAGCCAGGATTTAAACCCTGGGCACTCTCACAGCAGAACACCAACTCTACATCTACTTAGAAAGGTGAGTGAATATTTTTCTATGAAAGCAAAATTGACTTTTTATACTGTATTTGTACAAAGTGATCTTTAGACTTAGGTCATGGTCATCAGAAAGTTATAAATGTAAATATTTAACATAGACTTTATAAAAGGCTAAATAAATTTTTCTCCTGAAAGCCAAATTGAAAGTTTTTTAAACAAAATTTCCTGGAAACATTTTTATTAGACATAATTTGAATTTTCAATCTCTCCTTGTGTAAATAAATACTAAAATGCTCAGTTAATTAGGTTGAGATGTTTATTTTTTCGGAGAGTGACTAAAATGGGACCAGGCTGTTAGCCTACTGGTTAAGAGACCCATATCCCACGTCAGTGGAACTGGAATCAATCCCCAACTCTGGTTCCTGCCTGCTACTTTATGGCAGTGCAGACCTGGGAGGCAGCGGTGATGTTCAATTAATTGGGTCCCTGCTACCCACCTGGGACTTCAGGATTGAGCTCCCGGCTTCTGACTCTAGCCCTGGCTAGCGCAGGTATTTAGAATGGAAGCCGTAGGTTAGGAGCTTTCTGTGTCTAGCAAATTAATTCTTTCAAATGGGACATGAGCACGTCTTCACCATCAGATCAGAAATTACTTAGCATCTATTCTCGGTGAGGTTCTGGGCTAGGATCTCCCTAAAGGAAGAAGGCATGATTTTTGTCCCACAGTAGTCAAAAGTCTGCTTGAGTAACAAAAATGACTTCACAGGATGAGAGATTACTCCCAGGTGGAGCAGAGCAAACAATGCCTTCCTGAGACCTGAGTGTGGCACTAGGGAGGCAGGGAGGGGCGGAGCAGGGGTGACACAACATGAAAGGGAAAACACAGCAACAGGCACAATCTGCCTGATCTTTTTTCCTAATTCTTCTGAGACTGGACTTTAGACCACAGTTTATGTTCGGCTTCAGTATTGCTCCACGTAATTTACAGACCTTCACAGAGGACCCAGCTGTCATTGTGCAGTGGAGGTTTGGTGTACACATTTGTTGCAGATCTAGTAAAAAGCAGCTTTTGTTTTTGTATCTGGGGTTGTGGTAGAGAACATCTAGCCTGCATTTAAGAGAACCACTGAATTCCCACAGCTATACAAGCTGCCAGACAGCATGAAGTGAACCCACCTGAGCGTGGGCCTTCAATTCCCCCTTCAAAGCAGCAATCCCCCCCCCCCCCTTTAGCAATTCCCAAGAGATGACTTTGACCTTGTGCCAAGAGTTGCTGGACCCAAAAATCATGGTAATCATTGTTACTAGCATAGCACCGTGGCCAAGCCTTTGGGCCCTGAAGCCAGATGACCTGGGTTCAAATCCTCACTTACACGATCTGGGCCAGATCGCTTAATCTGTTCAGAGAAAACATTATTGCCTCAGTAGGTGATAGTGAGGATTAAATGAGTTATAAGAAATCTTTTCAAGGCAGCCTGGAACAAAATAAGCACTCAACAGATAGATGTTGTGACTAAGTAGGTGGCAGACATCACCAACAGATACAGGAAGTATAGGGCTTTCAGCTGCATTTTAGTCATGAGAAAACCAGCATAGCTTCCCCATGTGACTTTGTCTTACTATAGAGATGGCCTCCAACCCAGAGCTTTCAGGACACAATCCTGTGCCCCAATCCCACACCAGGCTCCCTCCCAAGATGACTTGTATTGAAGTGACTCACTTCTGCTTGGACAATCAAATTTAGGCCTCTTTGTACAGAAAGGAGGTATTCTACAACTGTCCGCTTCAGCTGAATGACTTGGGGCCATGAGGCAGAAAGAAATGTGGCCTCAGGGAGACCCCCAGGCAGCTGTCTGCTTCTATCTACTCCATGATAGCTCTCTAAAAAATCCCCACAAGTGCCCTGGCTTTCCATTCTAAACTGGATCATCAAAAATGTCATTTAATTTTGTTGGGTTAATGATAATAGCATTGTTATCTCTTTTGTAGTAAAATGTGGGGGACAATTTAATCTACTCCAAAGCAGTGACATAGCAGGGTAGTAAGACACCCACATCCTCCTGTCTCAAGCTTCTTTGAGTGTGCCTGTACATTTTCATTCTTTCCTGGGCACCAGTCCAGTATAAAGTCTATGAGTGTCTCATTAAAAATAAAACTGCTTCTGAGGAATGCTAGGTTGCCATGCTCAGCAGAGTCTTGTGTCCAAGAATCCTGAGTGTCTGAAGATTGGGACTGGTGACATTTAAAGACATACTGGCAACTAAATGAGGCCCACAGGGACCAGAAAGTGCCATGGTGATGACCTCTGAGACAGAGGTAGTCCTGCCACACAGCCTGAAAGTCAGGGTGTTGGTATAAGCCTTAATAAGCCTTGGAAGTCTTGGTGAAGACATTGTTTGCTCTAGCCACTAGAAGGATTGAGGTGGACCTGAACAGTTGTTTTTCCTACTGTTGCTGGGCCCCAGATAGTATAAGGGAAAGCTAAAAATAACCAGAATGAGGTGGTTGGAGAAAGTTAGAAGGATTGCCTGGGTACTGGAAGAAGGAAAAACACTGTAAATAACTAAACACTTAGCAATAAATACTCCTCTAAAGATGTTCCTAAAGGGCCACGCACGAATAATGAGTTTACGTGGACAGACTTAAGTTCCCGCTGAACCAAAGCTCCCGTGGACAAGAAAGCAACTTACCATGCAGGAGTCAACTGTGCCAGACTCGTAGCCAGCACATATCATCCGGGTGGTGATGGTCTTCATGTCAAAGTAGGACTGACACTGTTCCAGAGAAATAATGCGCACCTCACCCTCTTGCAGTTTAAAAGGCACTGGGTTCACAAAAAGAAGAAATAAAAATATGCAAGGTGACAAAATAACCCAAAGGTGACTATCCAAATAAGAAATGTACAGAACACTTTATACCAAGAGAACCATGTTCTTAAAGTATTTCAGAGACTAGACTTATTTGGAATAAGGTTTTTCCAAATAGAAGTGTTCATAGCACTCATCTGGTGAAGCGATTTCAGTAAAGAGGAAATTGAGGCACATACCAATTAAGTACTTGGCTTGTGCTTTTCCCTTCTAGTCTATGGCAAAAACAACAGACGATTATAAAAGGATGGGAAACAGAGTCCGGCTGCAGAAGGGGAGCTGCCAGGGTAGCATCAGCTTAGCATGTCAGTCATGCACCGTGGAAGAAGCCTTGCCCCATCCTCGTTGGGAGCAGAGCTCTCACCATGTGCTCCAGTAGCCACGAGTTTGATATAAGGACCTTTAATCCTAGAGGCTACAGCAGTCAAAAAGGACAAAATCACCCGAGTGTCAACAGAGAGAATGTGTGCACTGTCTCGCACTTGAAAGTTCTTTAAGGAAAACAACAGATTTCTTGAAGCAAGACTGCAGGAGTCATGCCATTCTACAAAAATTATAGGCACTGTTCCTCCTTCAGTGATACTATGGCAGTACATGTGCACAGCCCACTTTATAGAAAATCTTTTCTGGAAAAATCAATGTTATGTAGACAATGGAAGTTTCTTGTCAGAAGCATGATAAGCAGCAGCATATCTGTTGGGTACTAGTAGTAGGTCAGCTACATAATGCCTTTACTTTTACATTGATTCTGTGATTATTTTTCCAATTAGAGTAAGCTAGAAAGTGGTACAGTCAAGGTCTTGCTGTTCATGCTACACTATCTATGTGGCATGGGCAATTTGGTACATCATTATTTTAGCACAATTGCTTCCAAGATATCATGGAAGGGATCTAAGGAGAGGTAATATAAAGGATATTCTACTGTTACGTTACAGTGCCAACTATAGCTTTTGAAAATCCATGAAAATTCATGTCTAACAGTGCCTTGGGTATTTTTACATGTGAGCTTTTTCTGAAAATGTCATCAACTTCTTAAGGCTTTTCCTTTCCATCCTTTAATTGGCCATACAGAAAAGAAACTTGGCCTAGTTCAGAACATATCTGTCTAAAATTGAAGAAGAAAAAAATCCTTCAAATTGGGCAGGTCCTAAAATTGACAGCAAGAAGCCCATGTACATCATGACTGCTGAAAGCTATAGCATTATATTTAGAGTGGGGGACTGAGATTCAAAAGTACACATTTTGAGGGTTTTTTGTAAATTTAAAATAATTTGGCTCTTTAGATCCAAATACACATATCAGTTTAATGGGAAAATCGATTTTCTTTTGAGAAGGACTTTCATTTTGTGCCACAGCTGTGGATACGATCATAACACTGAACTGGAAATACGAGTGACTGCAGAAGTGGAGTTGCCTAACCACTAAAGAGAGGCCCTGAGTGCGTCTGCCTACAGCTAGCTCAAGTCACTGATGGGCCACAGCTGAACTGTTGGAGCCACCATGCAAGGTGGGACCTAAGACATTACTAGTGGCTCGCTGGAGAGAGATGCTGAGGTATGGAGAAGTTTTGAGGTTGCCTCTGAGTTTGGATGGATCTTGAATGGGAGGGTTAGTGTGACATATCCACCAAAAATGCATTTTTTTAATTGGGGAACTATAGCCAAAACCTAGAATGATCTGTGTTTTGAGTTACCAGCTGAAAGGCAAGCATGCTTGGTAAGAGCCTCACTCACTTTTGGTGCCCATGTGGCCCCAGCCTGTGATGTAGCAGTATGTATCAGGTTCCAACGACTGCTCGGGGCTGGGTAAGCAGACAGGACGCACGTAGCTGGTCTCATTGATGTCTTCGCTGAGTTCCACGATGCTGATGTCATAGTCCACCACTGCACGGCTGTAGCGAGGGTGCACAATGATGGTCTGCACAAAGCGTGTCTGCATGAACGCTGATGGATGGTCCAGATTGTTGAGGCCAAGCACCACTTTCCAAAGGGCAGCGTTTTCTCTCCTAAAGAAAGAATTCAGAGCTATGGGCATTTTTAAACAGACTTAAGGCCGGCGCCGTGACTCAACAGGCTAATCCTCCACCTTGCACCGCCGGCACACCGGGTTCTAGTCCCAGTCGGGGCACCAGATTCTGTCCCAGTTGCCCCTCTTCCAGGCCAGCCCTCTGCTGTGGCCCGGGAGTGCAGTGAAGGATGGCCCAAGTGCTTGGGCCCTGCACCCCATGGGAGACCAGGAGAAGCACCTGGCTCCTGCCTTCGGATCAGCGTGCTGCGCTGGCTGCAGGAGGGTGAATCAATGGAAAAGGAAGACCTTTTTGTCTCTCTCACTGTCCACTCTGCCTGTCAAAAAATAAAAAAATAGACTTAACCTTTTTAAATTCACATGGGATTTATATTTTATATATATAAGGGTTGTTTCCATGGCTACCTCCTAATGTATTCATACAAGTATATGCAGCATGCCTGTGATGGCACAAGCGATTAGCAAATAAGTGCTGTATCACTGTTGTGGAAAGCAAAGCTCAGGCTTCTTGAATGGGGTTTTTGAAAATAACTTGTTCAGTTTTAAAGGCAGACAGGGTAGTTAGTTATTTCATAGCCTGAGAGAGAGAGTGAAAATCCCTGAGTAAGAAGTCCTTCCACAATCGAGCAAGAATTTTAGATAAATGTCAAGTATTCAGGGGAAAACTGCCAAGTTCAAGACAAGGGTCTCTAAAAGTCCCTACAACTTCCAATGGTCAGTCTTGCGTCCACTTTTGAACACTTGTCAGCAATGTTTTAGTCAATTCCCACTTAAAACTCTTCCTTCAGTGGACTTCCAGTTCTTACCATGTTCTAGAACTTTCTCCAGTCTCATGGACCTTTCCCTCTCGGTCTCCTCCTCAGGCTCCCAGTGTCCATGTTGAAGTGTTCCAGGACTGTTCCCTCTACCTTCTCTTCTTGTTCCACACTCCTGATGATCTCATTCAGTCCAATGCATTTAAATACTACCCATACCAGGATGACTTCCAGACATGTTTCCCTAGCTCCATCCTCTCCTCTGAGCTACAGACTTGAGTTCAAAACACTCATTTGGTGGTTTGATAATAGCCAAGGTTTACTGAGAGCTGACCATGTTATCTAGCATTAAGAATTCAGAATACATTTTACAATTATTTAATTCTTATAACCATTCTGACCTGGATGAATCTTTTTCCTTCTTTTATAACCAACATTGACTGCATCAGCAAGTCTGCTACTCCTACTTTGAAAGGTGTATTTTGCACCTTGTTTCTCTCCTCAACTTTCAATCCCAATCAAAGCTACTCCCATCAACATGGACCACTGCAATAGCCTCCCAAATGGTGGTCTTTTAATCTTAGCTCCTGTAACTAATATTCTTCATGGTAGTTAGATCAAGTCCATCTCCTGCTCATAATTCCACAAGGACTTTGCATCACACTTGAGACAAATTCTGGACCCTATTCGATATGCTCTATTCCAACGCCCAGTACTTTACATTTATGGACATGCCAAGGACATCCATCTCCAAGGCTCTGCTCTGGCAGTTCCCAAGCTCTCACCCAGTTCCTGTCTTTGCTGCTTATCTTCATCCAGGTCTCAACATCACCTTGTCAGAACTGTCCTTCAAGTCTACTCCAGATAACCCTTACTCCAGGCTTATCCCTCAACTCTTGCCTCTGCTTTAATTTTTTTTTAATTTATTTTAGATGCAAAGAGAGATCCCGAATGTTAGTTCACTTCCCAAATAGAACAACCAGGCTATGTCAGGCCAGAGCCAGGAATGTAATTTGTATCTGCCACATGTGTGGCAAGAACTCCTCACTTGAGCCATCACTGCTGCCTCCCAGGATATATATCATCATGAAGCTGAAGTCAAGAGCTAAAGCCGAGCACTAGATCCAGGAACTCCCATTTGGGACATGGGCATCTTAACCAGGTTTTTAACTGCTAGGCTAGATGCCTGCCCCAGACCCTGCTTTAGTTTTTCTTCTAATCACTGATATCAATAACACGGATATAATTGTCTATTCCATCATAACATTCCTCCAAGATGTCATCTCTGTGAGAACAGGAGCTTTGTGGCTCATCTTTACTGTTTTCACAAGGCCTGATGCCTGGAACATAATGGGTTCCTCAGAAGTATTTAATTATGGCTCAATGTACGTTTTGGGAAACATCCATTAGTGGCAGACTCCAATCCTGTGGACTGGTCTATTTTCACCACTCCCTTCATTCCTTTCTTCAGAATCGGCCAAGATTTAATCCATGGGCATTTACTGAACCATGGTATTGGGCAGTGGTAGGACTTTAATGAGGATACTATTGTGCTCTGGGCCAGCCATGCTGCCACTGTACTTGGGAGCTTGTGGTCAAAGCAACTAAAGTAGGTTGATTTGGCCATATAAATCAATCATTTTTTTCAACCAGTAGTTCCCAATGAGCATACTGCCTGGAGAGCTTTTAAAGTTCTAAATATCTTCAAAGATCCATTTATTTGAAAGGCAGAGTGAAAGGGAAGGACAGAGAGAGTGCACACACGCTTCCACCTGCTGGTTTACTCCCAAAATGTTCAGGACAGCTGGGGCTGGGCCAGCCTGATTGCATCCAGGTCTCCCATGTGATTGGCAGGAACTGTACCTGAACCAGCATCTGCTGCTTCCCAGTTGCAGTAACAGGGAGCTGGAGTGGAAGCAGGGTAGAGCCAGGACTTGAACTGGCACTCCAGGATAGGATGCAGGCATTCCAAGCAGTGGCTCAACCTGCTGTGCCACAACTCTGGCCCCAAGGTACTGCTTATGCTGTGGGACACTTCTAAGTACAGTTAGATCTAGTATGTGTGTACAGGAATAAAGGCAGTTTTCCAATATGTAATTATTTCCCCCCCCCTTCCTCACCTTGTTCCTTCCCGGTTTTAATGCAGAGCACTTGGTGCATGACCATTTGTGAATTCAGTGTTAACTTGAGGCTCTACTATTTAAGACATCTGAAATTAAGTAATGATTTATTTCAAGTTACTTCCTACTTACTAACTTCTTGCCCTTGAATCAAGTTAAGTTTTGGTTGTGATGCCTATTCAGCTGCTTAAGTCATAAGCAGTATTTCAAACAGCTGAACATTCCAAATTATGTAACAAGATGAAGTAACATCAAAATTCCACTTAATTACTCCATTGCATTTACTCTATCAGTAAAAAATGTGCCCATAAAACCATTAACCATTATGAATTGTACCCAACTGTCTCTTGCCACAGAAGCTACTGGCCATATGGCACTAGTGTCAGCCAAAACCATAAAGAAAAAAAGCACACAGAAAATTTACGTTTTTTTTTTTTTTTTTGTAGTCAGCAATAATACTGTTATTTTTGATATGCATATGATGTGAAAAAAAGTTTTCCACTCAGTCTGGAAAAACAGTAACTTTTTGTTTGAAAGGGGTACCTGAAGTGAGGGATATGTGTTTCAATGAAATAGTGATATATTAAGTATATGCTAAAAAGACTGACTCGGGAATAATGACCGAGACAGCCCCACCTCTGGGTCAAAGCACAGAAAGGGAAGACAATTTTAGGCTACATGAATGCCTCCCAAACTTAATATGAGTTCAAAGAACAGCTACATTAGGCTACAAAGAAAAGCAGCCAAGCCAAGCATCTGAACAGCTTCCCAGGAGGCTGGTGTCCCGGCTTTGCCACTTCTGATCTAGCTCCCTGTTAATGCCCTGGGAAAAGCAACAGAGGCTGACCCAAGTGCTTGGGCCCCTGTCACTCATGTGGGAAAACTACGTAAAGCTCCTGGCTGTGGCCTGGCTCACCCCTGGCCATTACAGCCATCTAGGGAGCAAACCAACAGATGGAAGCTCGCTCTCTCCAACCAACTCTCAAACCTTTGGGGAAAAAAACTTTGCACAAGGATCCGCATGCTCTGAGGGTGAGCAAATTGGCTAAGGGAAGTGTTAAGAGGCTATGTATCCTCTCATTCTTGAATGGTATGAATAAATGGTATTTCATTCTCAGAAATTCACATTTTGAGTGTAATTTGCTTTATGTTTGTTACCTTTTACTTTATATAAGGTACATAATGAATATACTTTAGTGATAAAATTGAGAGCATGTAATGTCAACTTAAAATTCATGAATGACCAACTGCAGAAAGAAAACCTGTCTACTTACTTATCAGACGCACTATGATATCCAGAGGAATTTATACAGAATTGCAGTCACAACATTTCTGGATGCGATAACCAGTCACATGTGTTAACTCTAGTCTACATATGAAAATAGCAGGCTTTCACTTAATACACCTAGCTAATTTTAGAGATTTCCTATCTTGTCCAGAAAGCAAAAATTTTCCTTCTTTCATCCCGATTTTGTTTTAAATATCTTCTATATAATAAGTTTACTGTTCACAAAGGAAATGATAGAAATGACCCCATTTGTTTTTACACGACTTACTCCAAAAGTAGCACAGCTAAATTATTACAGAGAGTAGTTAGGCTACCAACTCTGCACTAAGACGTATGACACTCTAGTATCCTTTCTGTTCTATAGATCTTAGAAACCTCTTTTAATATGGTGTATGTTTTTAGTATTTTTAAAGAATTATCCAAACATGGTGAACAGACATGGTGAACAGACGTTAGAATAAGGTGACGATAAAACAAAGCATGAAGAGACACGGATGCATCCGACCACAAGCCCGGCCCATCCTGAGGGCCCTCTGCCTCTCCAGCTAATTGCTATCCTGTTGGAATGCTCAGTGCAGCCTGGTGTTTCAGCTGCTGAAGCAGAACCCCAGGCCTGGATTTTATGCAAAGTATTCCCAAATGTAAATGCTGGCTAAAATTTTCAAATACACAACACGCAAACTCGATTGGCATCCTAGATCCTTCATTAACATAGGATCTCTACAGCTTTCCAAGTTTTTCTACCTATAGTATTTCAAGTAATCTTATCACCAGCTATGTTGGTGAGAAAGCAGTGACTCAGAGCAGACAAGTGACCCATAAAAAGTCAGAAAGGTAGTAAATGATGATAGCAGACTAGCATGCTGGCCGTTTGAACTTGCAGACTGTGGCTTTTCCACTAAATTTTCTGAAACAAGGAATAGGATCCACAGATATCAACCTAGGACTTAGGCACTGGCACAGGAAGGAAAGCATGGATAGAGGCTCACTGATGAGTGAGACAATGGAAAAAGATGCTTTCTCTTTCCTAAACATATCTCCTTGATATGATGGGGAACTAATCATTAGTGATAAAATTACAGAAAGTGGTTAAAAAAAAGTGAAAACTTTCTCTTACTCCAGGGTCCAGAAGAAGCATTCAAAGGGCACAAATATATATTTTAGACCTTTAAGAATCAGATTTCAGAATGTTTTGAAGGGGAAAAAAGTTATATCATGTCTAGAGACTCCTAAAGCAAATACAGTTCAGAGATACGGTAGTCTATGTGCCAAAATTATATACTCCTTTCCCAAATTACTCAACTAAAAAAAAATAGTGCAAAAGAGTGGCATGAAACCATGACAATTGTCCAGAATTCTTGGTCATAAAATGGACAGGGGACTCTTTAAAAGAAAAAGCAGGAAAAAATTAAACAATGGCTCTTTGTGAAATAAAGTGCAAAAAGAACTAGAAAAAAAACTATCTGTGGTTGTCATCTATTCACAGTAGATAACTATGTTCTCAAACAAAACAGAACTATTTAGTGTCCTTCAATACCAGTGTCTCTACTCAAGGAGAATGATCATTAGAAAATATCTAGGAGACTCATCTCCCATCTGAATGAAAAACCATACAAATACTTAACAGATTGAAATGAACTTTAGTCCAAAAACATGGGAGGAGTTACGAAGTAATCACTGATCTACGGTAGCTGTATTAACGTTTCTAGTTCCAAAAAAAGTCACAGTCCCAACTACTGAGGGGATTATAAACCCACCAAAAATGGGCTGGTTAGTTAGGTAATATTATTGATATGGGAAAGTTCTGTAAAGCATACAACTATTTGATCAATAAGAGAAATGAGAAAGTTTTATTTTGGCCTGTCAAGTAGGATTTTTTTTTAAACATTTAAATAGTTCATCTAAGCATTTCAAAACATGTTTGAAGCTGATGGTAGTTGCAAATTGAGGGAAGCTGCAAAGCTGGACATATAAACTTGAATATCAAATATTTTTCTTGATTTTCAAATATGATATGCAATCAATACTTTGTATTTATATTTGTTCAAATACCAACAAGTATTTGAAACCATGTAGACCAGTGAATGTAAACAGATAAAGTTAAGAGTTGGACCTTGAAGCACCCAAACATTCAATGGCCTGAGAAAAAAACCTGGGGTGGGTGTGACAGCACCCGAGATGCCCACATCCCACATCAGAGCTCCTGGTTCAACACCAAGGTTAATTTCCACTTCCAGTGTGCTGCAAAATGTACTGCCCGGAAGACACAGATTGAGTTCCACACTCCCAGCTTCAGCCTGACCCCGCCCCAGCTATTGTAGGCATTTGCCGAGTGAATCCATGGATGGAAGATTCTCTCTCCCTCAAATAAAAACAATAAAAATTTTAAAAGGGATGGAAAACAGGAAAGAGATGTGGGTCAATGTATTAACAGGAAAGCACAAAGGTGTCTTATTATTAAGAAAAGTGAAGAAAACACTTCAAGAAGGATGTAGTGATCACACAGTGGGGAGGGTGCCTGTGAATTGAAAATTCACCATTGGATTTGGCAAAATGGAAGTCATCAGAAATTTGTTAAGTGTCATTCCTGAAGAGCCCAACAAGAGTGGGCGGAAGAGAAAGTTGATGTGGAAAAGTGGAGATAGGATGTGGGAAACTCTGAGGATTTTTACAATAACAGCTCAAATGGATCAATAATTGAAGATGGATGCAAGGTCAAAACAATGAAATTTAAGTTAGTGATGTTAATAGTTGCTGAAGGGAATGATTCCCCCCAAAAAACAGAGGGGTCCTTGATGCAAGATAGAAATGAAGGTTTTGAAAGTTAAGACAGAAAATAGGAAAAGGGATATGATTACCCTTCAGTAGGTATAGGGATACATCTGTCATAGTAACTCAAGGCAAAGTAGGGAATGTGACCAAAAGGTTCAGGTACTTTGTTGTAAGTAGGGGTAAGACAAAGTCAGAGCCAGGATGGCACCCATTTTATTCAGTGCAGCATGTCAGAGATTTGGAGAGAAAGGAGAAACTGTTGAAGAGTTGCCTCTGAGGATGGAAAGGCAACCTGACTACAAGAATATAATGGGAATTTCCCATTGTGTTAAATACTCACCCGAGACACACGACCAGCTGACTTGAACTCAGCAGTCAGGTGAAGGATATTACCCAGTCATGGTCAGCTGTGTAGGTGCAGTGTACATGAGTTGGAGTAGCAAAACCAGCAGAAGTCAGTCTGACCTTTTTCGGATTCTGAGAAATGCCCGATTTACAAATCATTCTTTGCTCAACTAAACTCTGCTAACTAATTTGTCTAAAGTTGTTCTTCTAACAAGTTATAAGTGAGACGGGATCTCCCAATTTCTGAAAGCTCAAGAAACTATGGGGGTTGGTCCACAACTGGCCACCTGTTGCCAACATTCTAGACCTGGAAATTTCCAACTGGAGAAGATGATAGAGAACACCTTCATAGGGCGCAAGGGGCCAGGTTAGGGTCACCTAGGAATCTTTAAATCCATGCTTTCTCAGCACCCCCAAGAAAGATGTGAGTCTAACATAGTGCCTAAAATACTGTCACAGTGGACCTTATCGTCAATGGGAATGGAGCCAACCCTAAAAACAGATGGAATGGAAAAAAACCTGCAAATGACTGGTATCATTCATAAACACCTATAAGAAAAAGAGGTAATCCTAAAGGCACAATACGGCCTCAGTCACAGACCAACCCTCCTTCCTTTTCTGAGTACTGCAAGACTTTTGGAGGTCAGGGCAGGATGTCAAGCAAGGTCAGATGTTTTGTTCTGTGGAGGAGAGGAAGCTGTCTAGCAGGATGCAAGGCTATTCCTGAATAATATTAAGGGTGAAGTTCAGCTGAGTTGAAAGTCAAGTCTGGCTCCAATCTCCATTCTTTTTTTAAAGATGCACTCACTTACTTGAAAGGCAAAGTTAAAGCCAGAGAGCATCTTTATACTGGTTCACTCTTCAGATGGTTGCAACGGCCACAGCTGGGCCAGACAGAATAAGAGCTATGTCTGGGTCTCCCACATGGACTGCAGGGGCCCATCTTCTGCTGCTTTTTCCAGGACATTAGCAAGGAGTTGGATTGGAAATGGAGCAGCCAGAACTGGCACCTGTACCGCAAGTGGTGGCCCAGTCACCTACACCACAACACCAGCCCCATAATCTGCACTCTTTTGTAATGTTCTTCCTCACTGCTGAAGTGCTTCAACACAGGGTTAGAAAATGTGATATTTGGCCGGCGCCGTGGCTCAACAGGCTAATCCTCTGCCTTGCGGCGCCCGCACACCGAGTTCTAGTCCCGGTAGGGGCACCGGATTCTGTCCCGGTTGCCCCTCTTCCAGGCCAGCCCTCTGCTGTGGCCCAGGAGTGCAGTGGAGGATGGCCCAAGTGCTTGGGCCCTGCACCCCATGGGAGACCAGGAAAAAGCACCTGGCTCCTGCCATCGGATGAGCGTGGTACGCCGGCCGCAGCGCGCCGTCCACGGCAGCCATTGGAGGGTGAACCAACGGCAAAAAGGAAGACCTTTCTCTCTGTCTCTCTCTCTCTCACTGTCCACTCTGCCTGTCAAAAAAAAAAAAAAAATGTGATATTCACCTTGATGAGTCTTCCTGTGTTTTGCAGTAGAAAGATCTAAAGATGAATAAGTTCAAGGTCCTGGTGAACGGTCTGAAGTGAGAAACCTAGAGAACCAGGCAAGCCAGGGAAAGAGAGGAAGAAAGAAGGAACTTGATGAACTGAGATAACTGGAGAAGTTCAGAGACGCTGGCAAAACTCTTGCACTGAAGAGCTGTTAGAAATCAAGACCTGAGTGAAATGACAGGATTAAAAGTGGTGTGAGGAGCTGGGAAGACCATTTGTCTTGGATGTTTACTAAGGAAGAATTCTGTGCTTCTTACCACCACTGGTTGTGTGCCATCCTAGGAAGTTTATTCTTAAATTTTGAAAGGCAGGAAAATGGCTTATTAAATTACTAATAAAAAAATCAGTCTTTCTTCCTTAGAACTTTTGAAGTTTAATTGTTATTTGGGGATATGGGACTTATCTGGTCAACTTAGTAGCTCATGTTTCTAATTTCCATTTGGGAGTTTTAAATACTTCTTTGTGGAAGGGCAAAACAAATTTGTCCTTTTTTCCACCAATATAATTACAAGAGAAAGTCTGAGAAGACCTACAGATGGTTCATGCTGGGCCTTGTCAAAGTATGGGATCAGTATATGAAATAAATCCCATTAATTACAGCAATTGATGGCTCCAGCAGAGAGTAAGGCTTACAATTAAAAGTTCTGAGAAGCTTGCAGAGCCGCTGGAGAGACTATAAAATAGAACCATGGTCATTAGCACATACTCAAGCAAAGGCATGTTTGAAGTTAGGCAATTTCTAACTCCTTGTGGATAGGCCAGGCCCCTTTTGACAGTTTTGTTAAGTGTAGTGTCCCATGAAATTTCATCAAGCCCTTTGATATCACATCCGTTCCCTTAATTATAAGCATGTATTTCTTCTGTATTGCAAGATCTGTTAACTTTACAAATCTGCCAGTGAAGGAGGAAACTTGGATGCCATATATGGAAATGACAAAAACGGTGGCTGAAACTGGACTAACTAGCATATAAAGGGTGTTTGCCTTTAAAGAACTGTTGGATTCATTTAGGTGATCAGAGGTTGATAGATGCACTGTTGCTGATACAATCTTCTGCCTTTCCTGGAGTTACAAATCAGGACTGGAAAAGACAGCTAGAAACATCTGCTCCCTTCCAAACAGTAACATTTCAGTATATGAGTTTCTTAACATATTATGCAGACTCTTCCAATCATCCTGGGTCTTACGCATTCAAAATTCTCAAAAAGAGGTATTGGTTTTATTTTCTTATGCTTCCACACAACGAGCAAGCCTATGCACATTTAAATTTTATGGGCACTTACCACCTTTTCTTCTAATTGTTTGCTAGAATGCCTGTCTCCTCATTAGGTTAGCACCTCAAGGAACAAACATGGACCCATCTCTGTGACCCCCACTTGGAGCTAAATGTCTGTTCTGGTACTCTGCCCTCTAGAACGAAGAGTATCGGTAGTTGAGTGCTTTGTATAAGTAGGTTTATTGCAGTATTGTTAAAACTGGAATTAAACTAAAGGCCCATCAACGGAGGAATAACAAAAGTTATGGTAAATCTATTTTATAGAATGTCATTTAGCTTTCAAAGAGAATTGCCCTGGAGGGATATCCATGATATTCTGCTACAGGAGCAGAAACAAACAGAAGGATGGAGTGTGATTTCAAATTGTTAAAAGTAACAATAACACCCTGTGGGAAAAATTATGTTACAGCTATAGAAGATCATCCACTAGGCTGTAACAGGGGTTACCTTGAGGATGGTGAGGAAGTCAGAGAGACAAAGTGTAGAAAAGATAAATAGTCTAGAAAAATGCCAGCATTCTCCTGCTCTAATACTAAGGGAAAATACAGGAAGTGTATTTTAACAGTATTTTTTTTTTTTAAAGAGAAGTTTTCCTGTGGCTGGCCTTGTGGCTCGGTGAGTTAAATTGCTGCAATGCCACCATCTCATAGGAATGCCCGTTCAACTTCCAGCTGCTGAGCTTCTGATCCAGCTCCCTGTTTGTGCCTGGGAAAGCAGAGAAGATGGCCCAAATGCTTGGGAGACCCTGATAGAGTTCAGGCTCCTGGCTTTGAAATGGCCCAGCTGCAGCTGTTCTGCCCATCTGGGGAATGAACAGCAGATAGAAGACCTCTTTACCTAACCTTCTCTTTCTATGGTACTTTGCCTTTCAAATAAAATAAACCTGAGAAAGAGTTTTTCTTTCTTGGGCTCTTACTGTTTGAGGCTAGGCATGGTTCTTAGGGCTTTTGATAGACTATCTCACTTCATGCCTGTACCAATCCTGGGAGCCTGGGTAGTGACTGTTGTTTTCCTCATTCCACAGAAGAGGAAGATGTAGCCCAGAAAAATTAATCTAATTACAGTCGCACAATAAGTGGAAAAGCTAAGCAAAATTAATCATAGACAAATAGACAAAAATGAATTTGCATTTTTCTAGAAATTAATCTGGTCAAATAAAAATAATTTAATTAGGTGACAGAATGGGGGTTAATTTTGTCTTAAATTTTTGCTATTATTTAATATTACTTTTGAATAAAGTGAAATTATTAAAATAAATAGAATAAAATAAATGTTACGTTGGTTGGCAAAATCTGTCTTCTACTCCTTTGGCATCCCTCCTGCTGAGAGGGAAAGTTTGTTTCTTCCCTTTGAATCTGGTGGGTCTTAGGAAGTCTCTGCCCAGCCACAAACAGAAGCCACATTACAAGTCCTTGGAGGCTGGGCCAGCAAAGGTAATACTCCTTCCTCCTGCCTTCCACTTTAGGAAGCTTGCTTTGGAGCATGCCAGCCACCATAATGTGAATCTCACAGGGGGAGAAGCTGGGGTCCCAGTAAACACCCAGCACTGGCTACCTGACTTTGGATGGCTCCAATTTCCCAACCTTGGTACGTTCCAACTGAGGCCTCAAATAATGTAGAGCAGACACACAATGTGCCAGCCATATCCTGTCCACGTTCGACTCCCCAGAATCTTCTATGTGTAAAATAAATAGAGGTTGTTGTAGTGCTTTTTGTCACAGAAATAAACAGCCAGAACCGGCAAGGGGCTTCGGCAGTGACACTGTCAGTTTGGGGTAGGTTTCCCCCTGGTCTTGCCCTTCTGCTCCTGTTAGGCACATGGGGATGATCACTATTCCACATCAGTGTGGCTGCAACAAGGGGCTATCGCAACGTTCTTTTCGATGATTCTGTGATGGTATTTTTGGATGAGATTGATATTTAACTTGGTGTATTTTGAAGAAAGTAGTTTACCCTCCATAACATGTGTGGGCCTCATTCAGTTAGTTGGAGACTTTTATAGAACAAACATTGGCCTCCCAGAGAAGTTCTGCCAGCAGATACCTTTGGTCTCCCTGAGCTCATTTCTGAGCCAAGTCTCTTATTTAGCAGCCTGCCCTCTCAGACTTGGGACACCCCAAGTCTCCACAATCACATAAGCCAACTCCTTAGAATCAATCAATGTCTTCTCTCTCACCTCCCACCCTCCATATATATCCTGTTGGTTTCTCTGAAGAACCTCACCAATACACATATTGTACCTTTAACTCTGCTTCTCAAACTACTTACCAGTTACCCTAATCTCACTAGTATGCAAGTAAGTAATCTGTTTCAACTCAAATGTAAGTGATACAGTTAACAGATCTAGAAAAGAGACTCTTACTGGCTGGTGAGTCAATTTTCTGAAGTTCTGTTTCCTCCCCTCCTTAGGATATGAGTCAAAAGCAATATGCATCCAGTGCCAATAAATGAGCAACATGCATATAGAATGACAACAGTGAGGGCAGAAAACTCTAGGCAGATTCACACCTGGAATGTAGATGGACTGTGACTTTTGCACTGAAATTGCTTCAGTTATACATACCATTGAGAATTTTCCAGAGATGCAATGATTAGATTCAAGCAAAGCAAAAAGAAAATGTACAACTTACCCCTCAAAGCAGTGAGCCACTGTGAGAACCCACTTTTTGGCAATGAGAACACAGCCACAAATGTGTCCACTAGGTTCACTCTGGAGAGAGCACTGCCACGGCCATCTTCCAGGGCGACTTGTCCGACCTCCCAGGATCCTCTTGTTCATCCGGGCAGCAGGGCGGCGCCCACAGTCTACCAAAGAGCAAGAATTTATGATTGAGTCACTGCCAAACCTAGATAAAGGCTCACATCTCATTGTCATACCACTAATGCTCTTACCTTGTTTAGTACACAGAAGAGAAATCTTACTTCCACTCTGACAGGACTGCCTAGATTTGAAAATACAAAGCAGCATAAATTAGATTACATTTTTACTATTCACTTGAAACACTTTATCAGTGAAAGGACACGGGGCCAACTGTTAAAAGAGGTCACATTACTTTAAGCAATAGTTACCCATAGAATCCTGATAGTGATGTAGTCCAGTATCATCTTGGCACAGAGGTATATGGAGAATGTGTACTTATATATTTTTAGTTTAACTTTATCATAATACAATTTTCCCACATCATGGTGGTGATGATACAACCCACAAAGTTGACTCACACCATGATTTTCATGGTAGGGAAGAGCAGGAAATTGTGCTGCCACTTAGAATCTAAACTGTGACGGGAGCATGTCAGATTTTTATGACACAGAAGGATATATGCTCCCCAAAAGTTAATAGCCTGAGAGTAATACCATACTACTTCAAAAATTTAAAGAACATGAGTGGGTAGAATATTTGCACTCAAAGAACAATATTATCAAGACTGTCAAGGTTGAATTGTGGATGAATGAGACGACAGGAGGAAAGGTGATTACATTTATTATTATTTATTATTATTATTACAGTATCTCCAGATGGCACAATCAGAACTGTAGGTAGAACTGATAGGAGGTGATAAGGATGGAAGAACTTCCTAAAAATCTAAGTTATACTTTGAAGGCAAGAGCACAGGACATACTTGAGGATCTCTCATTGTGGTTACAGAGAATTCAGTTTGGGATAAGTTAAATTTTAATCTCCAAATTTCCCTTACAATCATGAAATATTAATTCAGACTATAAATTTAAAAGGAGAAAAAGACCTCTTCGGCACTTTCAAAACTACTTTTATATTCTTAGAAATCCGCCCCTAAATATCATTGCTATTTTCCCCATATTTACTGTGTTTCTTGCTAAATGTTCATGGGGCAGGTGGAAACAATACAATATATAATACAGGAAAAGCTCATCTGTGTTCTGTCTTCCTACATCTGAAGTCCTCTCTCTCTCTCATTAATCTCTGCCTCATTACCTTTAATCTCTTTGTAGGATTCCCCAGTGTCTGAAATGGTTTTTGTGTTTCTCTCTCTGTCCACTCACGCAATGTGTGTTCCTTGAGTCAGGGACCTTGTTCATTTACTTCTACATACCCTCAGAGCCTAGCACTGAACCTGGTATACAGGAGATACTAATCAGTAGTTAATATTTGCTAGATGGAAAAATCTTAGCTTTTAGGAAGAGGAAAGGCTGTCAAAGACTGTCCACTCTGACTCCTTGTAAGAAAATATGATTATATAGGACCACAATCTGGTTAGTAACCCAGGACTACCAGTTCTCAGTTTAGAATAAGTTATTCATTTATTTGACCTGAAAGGGCTTGACATTCCCAATTTGGGGAAACAAATCACTCTGGTGAAAGATTCAGGTCAATATTTAGGAGGACTGCATCAACCTACAGATATTCAGATATTTGACAACAGTTTGGTCTATGGGGAAAACGTCAAGACATTCTAAGGAATAACGGCCCACCTTTAGTTTGTTTTCTTTGGAATTCTTAGGAGTTGGTTTCCCTAGTACTTATAAGCTTTGGAACCAGATGAAGTTCAGAGACTATCAGCATCTGTGGGCTTCAAGCTTTAAGCTTCTAAACCTTTATTTCCTCAGCAGTAAAAATAGGATAATTATCTCTAGTTCACAAGTCTATTGTGAGGATTAAATGAGTCAATTTATGTAACACTATCTATTGGGTGCCTATAATGAAATAGAAGGTTAGTAAGTTAATTCCCTCAATTTGTCTTCCTTCAAGTCCACCAACAGAAAAAAGAGGGAACCCTGCTTAAGATGCCACAATTTGGGATAGGCATTTGGCCTCATAGCTGAGATACTGGCTGGGGATGGGGAGTGATATGTGGCACAGGGGGGTCATCTATTACTTGGGGTGCCCATACACTCTATCAAGTGCTGGTTCAAGTCCAAGCTACTCCACATCTGATGCAGCTCCCTACTAATGTACCTTCATGGAGTTCCTGGCTCCTAGCTTCAGCCTGTCCCAGCCCTGGCTGCTGTGGCCATTTGGGGAGTGAAGTAGCACATAGAAGATCTCTCTACTCTCCCCCTCCTCTGTCATTAGGCCTTTCAAATAAACAAACATTGAAAAAGAATTTAAGATACCAGTTGATGCACTCACATACCACATCTGATTGCTTAGGTTCAAGTCCTGGCTCTGGATCCTGATTCCAGCTTCCTGCTAATGCCTGGGAGGCAGCAGTGATGGCTCAAGTATTTGGGTTCCTGTCACCCAGATGGGAGACCAGACTGGAGTCCTTGGCTCAGACCTGGCTGTTGTGGCCATTCTGGGGAGTGAACAAGTAGTTGGAAGGTCTCTGTCTCTCCCTGTCACTCTGCCTTTTAAGTAAATAAATTTTTAAAAAGATACCAGACTTTTTAGGGGAGACTCAAGCATACTTGATTATAATTCCATTTTGTGTTTAAAACTCTCCAAGTTTTATGAGTTATCATTACTTTAATTCTTTCTGTTATCCAGTTCCCTTTAAAGTATCTGAAGGAAATGCAGACAAAAGAGCTGATTTTGAGTAAGATATGAAGAAACCTCCAAGATTAGAACCCAAGGTCCTCCCCCTCACCAGGACCGCTGCTGTAACTGTGATTAAAGATATAATCACACAGGAAAAATCAATAAATACGATTTAAAATTTTTGATATATAAAGGCCATAAGCCATTCTATAGACCCTCTTTACTGATGTGATAAATTTAGGTTATTAAATTAACACTGGAAGGCAGGCCCTGGTGAGAGAGACTTGCTCCCATCTCAGCCCACACAGCTCTTAGAAAAGAGTTCTTACCCATTCACCAGCAGTCCATGCAAAGTGGTTCCATTGAGGCTCTCCCAATTGGAGTGTAATGTCAGCCAATGCTGGCTTTTGTCCTGGTCCTGTATCCACTGGGTCACAGATGGGTCACTTATATAAGACAAACACCAGATAAATATTCAAAGCACAATGATCGTTGAAGATATATTATTTAGCACTCATTCTGTTTCATAAGCATTTGCAGCGGGTGTTTAATTTAGCTGTGAAGATGCTGGTTAGGATGCGTGTGTCCTGCACCAGGAATATCTGAGCGTGATTGACAGCTCTGGCTCCTGACTCTGGTTTGCTGCCAGTGTACATCCTGCTGGGAGCAGTGTTGTCCCAAGTAACTGGCTTCCTGCACCCACATAGGAGACCTGGATTGAATTCAGCCCTGGCCCAGCTCCAGCTATGGCAGGCATTTGTTGTGTGAACCAATAGAAGGGAGCTCTAATGGCCGATATGGTGCCAGGAGCCGGGTACTTCCTCCCGGTCTCCCATGTGGGTGCAAGGACCCAAGCACTTTGGGCCATCCTCCGCTGCCCTCTCGGGCCACGACAGAGAGCTGGACTGGAAGAGGAGCAACTGGGACTAGAACCCGGGGTGCCAGCACCGCAGGTGGAGGATTAGCAAATGTTAAGGCTCCAGTCCCTTATGTACTTTTAATATTAACTTCATCAATCTATGGGTTTCCTTAAATACTTTTAAAAGTTAAAAAATACTTTTGTATTGAGAAAAAGTAACAAAAACTAACCAGTGAAAAAACCGTTTTCTGCCCATCCTGCTTGCATAGAAACAATTACTAAATAGGATTCAAATATATTTGCCAAACATTTCCTATAGTTGATGCTTACAAACTGCCCCCCCCTTTTTTGTCTACACATGTTGTTCTGTGTGTTACTGATACTTTCATTTAGTGATTTATCTTGAAAGTCTCTGCATAATAGGTAACATGTGTTAATTATTTTCTATATGACAAGCACAGAAGACTAACTTGTTTTATTATATTGAATCCACTCAACTCTGTGAAGTAGGCTCTATTATTCCCTAATTTTGGTGATGAAAAAAATGGAGGCAAAGAGAATAAATAACTTGCTCAAGGTCACACAGCAAGCAGCTGGCAGAGCTGGTAATTGCATCCCTATGGCCCAATATCCGAGCACCACCGCTTACAGTGGGAAGACTACAGGGCCCTCCTTCATTAAGAGCCTGCAACATGTTCTTTTGATGGCTGTCCCATGTGCATTATGTTGATGTTTATACATTACCATACCAGTCCACTACTGCTGCACATAAGCTGTTTTCAATTTTTGGCTTTAACAAAATAGTAGCAGCTAACGTTTCTAAGCAGTCACCTTTGCCTGCATGCAAAGTCTGATTTTAGAACAAATTCCTAGAAAGAAAATCACTGAATAAAAATGTAAAGTTTTGATTAGTATGAATTTTTCCTTCAAAGAGCAACACCAATATACATAGCCATCAACAATATGTTTGTGTTTTTCCACTTTTACAACTATGTATATAATGTGAATCATGGTATTAAAAGGTACGTGGTATTTGTCATTCAAATTTTGTTTGATGATCAGTACTTGACATCTTTTTTCCATATTATATCAAATGACAAATTAAAGAAGTCCTGTTGTGTAGAGAGCAATAGAGCAAAAAAAAAAAAAAAAAAAAAAAGGCCGGCGCCATGGCTCACTAGGCTAATACTCCACCTTGCGGCGCCGGCACACCGGGTTCTAGTCCCGGTCGGGGTGCTGGATTCTGTCCCAGTTGCACCTCTTCCAGGCCAGCTCTCTGCTGTGGCCCGGGAGGGCAGTGGAGGATGGCCTAAGTGCTTGGGCCCTGCACCCTCATGGGAGACCAGGAGAAGCCCCTGGCTCCTGTCATCGGAACAGCGCAGTGCGCCAGCCGCTGCGGCCATTGGAGGGTGAACCAACGGCAAAGAAAGACCTTTCTCTCTGTCTCTCTCACTGTCCACTCTGCCTGTATTAAAAAAAAGAGAGAGAGAGAGAGAGCACGCAATAGAACACAAAGCATGTTACCTAAGATTAAACATTAAAGTCACTGCATCTTAGAAGTCTATGCAAGGACTGCGACTCAAAATGGTTCAGCTGCAGCCTTGGAATCAAACACCAAGAAGGAAATTTAAGCAAGAATATGATCCAGTGCCTAGAGCAAGAGTACACATGGAGACCCACATACCATATGTCTACATATTCAGATGTTATAAATCAAGCTAACAAGCTGTCAAAAAAATGCATTCTATTCTTGTATCTTGACAAATGTATCTGCTCATTTCAAATACAGAATTCTTCACTCATTGGAACAATGGTTTTTAAATGTTAGCATTCTTCAGAATCACACGGCAGACCTGTTACAATGTAGATTGTTGGCCCTGTCCCTGGATTTCCCGATTGATTTAATGCTTAGATGCATTCCCAAACTGGCCTTTCCACCAAGACCACAGGTGTTGGCTGATGCTGCTAGTCTAAGACCATACTTTGAAAACATAGCTCCAGAATAGGGATCAAGCTCCAGGTCGACAAATCTCTATGGCCAAGAGCTACCCTACCCTACGAGTGCGGCATAGGTGGTAGAGGAGGGTGGTCCTACCAAATCAGAATTTCTCACTGTAGGCATTATTAAAATTTTATACAAGAAAATTATTTGCTATACAGGACCATCCTGTGCACTGTAGGATGTTTAGCATCAACCCTGGCTTCCGTCCACTCTCTGCTAGAAGTATCCCAACACCCCTGGACTGACAGTAAGAACCGTCTACAGACATTTCCAAATGCCTAGGCAAAGTCACCTCTGGCTGAGAACTTCTGCTCTAAATCATGGGAACCAGAGCAAGGTCCCTCTGTTCGTGGCCTACAGGCCATAGTGCACAGAGAAGTAAAAGAATTTGGCTCAGATTTTATTCTTTGGAATTGTGTGGTTGTAAGGCACATTTAAAATGTAAAATTCCCTCCCCACTGAAATGAGGGGACAGGAATTATCTGGAATTCTGAAACATCCTGAAATTCTGAAAGGCATTAAATAATGCAAGACTAAAAGGGAACATCAGCTCACTACACAATCCGATCTATTCCTGTTCCATTCTCATCAAATCACCAGTAGTTTCCTGGTGCAGTTCCAAAAGGAGGCTCCTGCTACATAAAGACCTCTAGCAGAAACTCAAGTCCTCCCTGGTCCATGCCAGAGAGGCCACTCAAGTTGTAAATCATGCTCTTATTTACCCAGGACTCATTCACATTCATGTCTAAGCTACGTACATTGCAATGACTGGGGAATTTGATAACCCAGAGACTTTATGAAGATGGATAATTCCTGTTCTTGAATATTACTGCACATAATCAGCCCTGATTTTATTAGGGCCAGATTTAGAAGGTTAAGGTGGATCTTCACAATATTTGGTTCTGGAGTACTGAGGGAAATCACTGAAGATTTTATGTTAGAATATGAATTTTTAATAATTTTAGTTCTCTTATTCGAAAGACACACAGAAAGAGATATCTCCTATCCACTAGTTCACATCCCAAATCCCAACAATAGCTGAGGCTGGGACAGGACAAAGCCAGGGGCCAGGAATTCATTTAGGGTCTCCCATGTGGGTATCAGTGACTTAACTACTGGAGTCATCACCAACTGCCTCCAGGGGAGTACACATTACCAGGAAGCTAAAATCTGAAGCAGAGCCAGAATTCAAACCCAGGAATCGGGATGTGGGCATCCCAAGCACCATCTGAACTGATGCAAATGCATGACCCCAGTGATAATATTTTTTTTTAACAAGAAAATGGAGGGTTAGGAGAGTAAAGAAATACACTTGATTCAGGATCCTGCATGGTCCCATTCCTATTAATAATGGTGAATTCTTCTACACCACTGAGAAGTTTCCTTTTAATTTCATAAATTGACACAGTTTGAGATTGAATTTTCTAACAAATTCTTGGCAGAGTTTGCTGTTGTTAGTAACCATATGGAAATTCTCTTAGGCTGACTGGTAGTGTTACCTTGCTTTTTATTATTAAGGCCTAATACTAAATAATCTCATGGAAGAACTTTAAAAAAAAATCTTTCTCTGTCTATAGGTGTAGCAATTTTTTCAGGAAAATTTTCTCCTCTTTTACTGCAGAATAGCATGTACCAGAAAATACTACACTCACACATTGGACTCTGATTCTCTTCTTGTTAAGCCAACATTTAATTACCAGACTCCTTTCAGATAAATAACTACAACTTAAAAAAAAAAAAAAAAAAACTCCTGAAGTTCTTAAATTCCTGCTTGGGCTTGCATGATCTGCAACCTCCCCCTTGACACCGCTTGACAGCATCTCCAACTTCTCTCACTGCGTTCCAGCCTCACTGGCGTCCACGCTACTCCTCCAAAGCAGCAGGGGTTTCCTGCTCTCCTGCCTTTGCAGCCACCACTTTCTCTGCATGGAACGTTTTCCTGCATATCTACTTAGCATACCCTCTCGCCTCCTTCAGATCTGTACTTAGCAGCCACTTTTCCTGTGGTGGTTATGTGATCACTCTATGTTACACTAAAGCCCACTCTGTATTTTGAAACCCCTATAGTCCTTTATTATTCACTTAGTTACTCTGGTTGCTTCATAAAGATAATAGAATATAAGCTATTTAAAGCAGGGATCGTTTTCTTCCTGTTCACCATTGTATTCCAGGCAACTAGAACAGTGCCTATAACATAGTAGGTACTCAGTAAAAGTGCATCAAATGCGGGCCAGCATTGTGGCATAGCAAGTTAAGCCTCTGCCTGTGATGTTGGCATCCCATATGGGCACCGGTTCGAGGCCTGCCTGCTTCACTTCCGATCCAGCTCCCTGCTAGCAGCCTGGGAAAAGCAGAGGAAGATGTCCTATGTGCTTAGGCCCCTGCACTCACATAAAAGACCCAGATGAAGTTCCTGGCTCCTGGCTGGTCCAGCCCCAGCCACTGTGACCATCTGGGGAGTGGAAAAGCAGGTGGAAGACCTCTCTCTTCTCCCTGCCCAATCCCTCTAACTCTGACTTCAAATAAATAAATCTTTTAAAAAGTGCATCAAATGGAAGGAAAAGAATACATATTTTGAAGGGAATCAATACCTTACTAACTGCCTAGATAATACATAATGGAGAGACAGGTGCTGTGATGTAGTGGGTAAAGCTGCCTCCTAATGCGTACATCCCACATGGGTGCTGGCTCATGTCCTGGCTGACCTACTTCTGATTCAGCTCTCTGCTAATGGCCTGGGAAAAACAGAAGATGGCCCAAGTGCTTGGGTCCCTATAAGCCACGTGGGAAACTTGGTAGAAGCTCTGGCTCCTAGCTCTGGCTTGGCCTAGTGCTGGCCATTGTGGCCATCAGGGGAGTGAGCCAGCAGATGGAAGAGTGCTCACTCTCTCACGCTCTGTAACATCAACTTTCAAATGAATCAATCTTTAAAAAATAAATCAATGGCAATATTAGTGAAAATGATAAAAGTAAAGGATTTAAATGGACATTTCTCAAAAATAAAGATACAAAGGTGGCCAATAAGCACACAAAAAGATGCTGAATATCATCAGTGACTAGGAAAATGCAAATCAGTATCACAATGAGATACTAGTTTGTACTTACAAGGATAACTATAATAAAAAATAGACAATAACAAGTGTTGGTGAGGATATAGAGAAATTGGAACTCTCCTACACCAGTAGTGGAAGTATAAACATGGTGTAGCCCTTTGGAAAACAGTTTGACAGTACTTAACAACAGCTACTTTAAAAATAAATAAATAAAAATTAAATAAAGACATAAAATAGCTACAAAGAGTTATCAACTGCTTGAATAGCTCTAGTCCTAGCTATCATACTCAAGAGAACTGAAAAGCTATATTTGCACAAAAACTTGTACATTGATTTTCATAGCATCATTATTCAAAGAAGCTAAAACTGAAAACAACCCAAATGCCCATCAATTGGAGAACTGATAAACAACACAGGGTTATAGCCATTCAATGAAATAGTATTCAGCCCAGGGCCAGCACCTTGGCACAGGTTAATCTTCCACTTGCAATGCCAGCATCCCATATGGACGCCGGTTCTGGTCCCGGCTGCTCCTCTTCCGATCCAGCTCTCTGCTGTGGCCTGGGAAAGCAATGGAGGATCGCCCAAGTGCTTGGGCCCTGCACTCTCATGGGAGACCAGGGGGAAGCACCTGGCTCCTGATTGGTGCAGCTCCAGCCGTTGCGGCCATTTGGGGGGGGGGGGCGGGTAACCAACAGACAGAAGACCTTTCTCTCTGTCCCTCCCTCTCACGGTCTGTAACTCTACCTCTCAAATAAATAAATAAATAAATAATCTTAAAAAAATAGTATTCAGCCCAAAACCAGGAATGGAGTCCTGATACTTGCTACAGTATAGATGAACCTTGAAATCACACCAAATGAAAATGTGCTTAATAGGCTGGTGCCACAGCTCATTAGGCTAATCCTCCGCCTTGTGGCGACAGCACACCGGGTTCTAGTCCCGGTTGCTCCTCTTCCAGTCCAGCTCTCTGCTGTGGCCTGGAAAGGCAGTGGAGGATGGCCCAAGTGCTTGGGCCCTGCACCCACATGGGAGACCAGGAGGAAGCACCTGGCTCCTGGCTTCGTATCAGCGCAGCGCGCTGGTCGTAGCGGCCATTTGGGGAGTGAACCAATGGAAGGAAGACTGTTCTCTGTCTCTAACTCTGCCTGTCCAAAAAAAAAAAAAAAAAAGAAAGAAAAGAAAAAAGAAAATGTGCTTAATAAACAAATCCACAGAGGAAGAAAGAGATTAGCATTTTTTAGGGGTTGCAAGAGAGAAATGAGAAGTGACTACTAGTGGTTGTGAAGTTCCTTTTGGAACTGATGAAATATATTGGAGTTGGACAGTGATGATTGCTTAACTTTGTGAATACATTCAAAGCAACTGTGTACTTTTAAAGGGTGAATTTTATGGTATATTAATTACACATCAATTTTTTTCTAAACAACAAGGCTTTCTACATTTACTACAATAGAGGACTAGATTTTTCTTTGAACCACATGTAAGTAAATAAGGAAACCATCTTTAAGTAAGTAGTTCTTACATGACAAAAGAAACGTGAACTTAGACCATTTTGCCTGTGAATAACCTTTGGGAGTAAATTACCATGTAAATCCTTACATCAGGACCTAGTAAGGACTGTTAGATAATGAAAACTTGGCATGTTTGCAGTCTTGCCCAAGACAGAAACATCTTTTGAAATATTAAAATATTAAGGCATGAAATCAAATTGCAACTAACTCCATAAAAGAATATTTGCCAAAAACAGTATGGCCCAGACACACTGCCTCCAGATGATCTGACTTTGGATAGAGACAGAGCTTCTGGAGCCAAGAACACGGGGAGTCACACTTCCTTAGAGCAACTTCTTCAGATACCAGCTGTCTCCACTGAGGATTCGGCAGATACTAGAGAGCAGTCTAAATGCTGACTTTTATTGTTGATTAAATGAATGTCCAGATGTTTTTGATAGCGGGCATGCAAGTAGCAAAGTCAATGCACTGTCATGAGAATTTAGGGGTTTGATTTACACCTTTGTCTAATCAGATAGTCATCATATTTCTGGTGTAGAGTGAACACAGGAGACAACTAAAGATGAAAGTAAAAAGTTTTTCACATTGAACAAAGAACTCTAAATCTTCTCATTTAGACAAGGACTTCCTTGAGAGGCTAGCATTCATGTTGTAAGACATGGAAGGCATAATTTGGGTCTGAGCAACACTAAGGACAAGTGTTTTTAATCAACTGCTTCTGCCATGAAAGCTTTTTAGTAGAATCCTTGCAAAATATGTAATTTGGTGTAGAGCTGAATTCTTAATGAACTATTATTTCCAGAATTTACCCCTTCAAAGAGATTATGATCCACTTATGGAGCTAGGATATGGTGGGCCTGGGTCCTACACCACAAAGCTATTGTCTATACATGCTTACTGAAAGGATGTATGAATCAATTAATGCTTTATAGTATCAAGTTTACAATTAAATATTTTCCTCATATAGCTTTAACAAGAACGCCATGTATCATGCTGTAAGTTTACACCTTTCTCAGATGACAAAAATCTGGAATTTTATTCTAACGTTTTCTTGGTTTTTCGCTCATGTGTCTTGCCCACTACAATACACCTTCTGATGATGTGTTCACTTTTGCATCCTCTATACAATGCCTAGTCTGGTACAAGACCCATACACAGGAGCTCGAAAAACAGAAAGGAAAGGAAAAAACCAGATAACATTAGTTGAGTGCTTTTAAAACTTCCATTTTTTATGCACAGCATGTCTGAAGGACAGGCAGGCCTCTGTAGAGGACACAACCCTGCAGCAGCTGAGGAAGACTGCGCCCCCCTCTCTGGCATCTGGTGCATGGGCCAGTCGTGGCCAAACCCTCCAATCAGGGATGCTGGATCTGGGTGAAAGGATTCAAAGGTGCTGATCACTTTGAGCGGATCTGAGGCCTCGGCGGCAGAATTGTGAAGCTGCGCGTAGTAGCTGGCTTCTGAGACCACGGAGCACAGCAGTTTTCCTGAGCAGCCCGCTCCCAAGTAGGAATTTGGCCTCATTTCACCCATTCTGCTCATTCCTGCCCCAGCCTGGCTCTCCAGAATTTTTGTGTATTCATAATTCACTCAAGTAAAATGAAGAGTAAACTTGAAGGCAATCAAAAAAATAAAAATATTGGTAATTCCTTTTCTTGAATGACTTATCAAAACTTATCCATTTAACCCTGTCAAATAACAATAATGGTTTTCCAACCACACTTCCATCTCAGATTTCCCTAATTTTGTTGTGGAATACATTCATCTAAAATAAAAATATTTTGTGGGACTAGCATTGCCTACAACACCAGCATCCCATATGGACACAACCTCATGTCCTGGCTGCACTTTTGATCCTGCTCTGGTGCCTGGGAGAAGTACTGAAGATGACCCAAGTGTTTGGGCCCCTGCCACCCACATGGGTGACCTGGATGAAGCTCCCAGCCCAGCCCTGGCAACTGAGGAAGTAAACTAGCAGATGGATGATCTCTGTCTCTCACTTTGATTTTCAAATAAATAAATCTTTAAAAGCAATAAAAATAAAAATATTTGCATATTTGGATTTTAAATATCAAAATATTGAAATTTTTCCCACTATTTCAAAAAAATGTGGCAAATGGATTTAAAAAGAAATCAACATGCACACAATACCAAAAATGAAAACTAAAAGATCTAAATGAAAAAACTAAATGTAGTATATTCATTCAGTAGAATGTTACGCAGCCATAAACTGGAATGAAGTACGGGTACATACCACAGCAGTGACCAGAAACATTTTCCTAAGTGAAAAGCTAGATACAGATCACATATTACATTTCCATTTATTTTAATGGAAACCCAGGCACTCTTGATATGGAACGTAGGCAACATCTTAAGTGTTAGGCTGAATGTCTGTCTCATTTTTTTATTTGAGTAATTTATTATTTATTTAAGAGGGACACAAAGACAGAGACAGCTTCCATCTACTGGTTGGGTGGACAGCACAGCAGTTAAGATGCCCACGTCCCACACAGAGTGTCTGGGTTCAAGCTCTGGCTCCACTCCCAATTCTAGCTTCCTGCTCATGAGCACCCTGGGAGGCAGCAGGTGAAGGCGTTTCTACCTTTTGAATAAATTAAAAATAAAAATAAAAATGTTGTTAAAATATTCAGAATAGGAAAATCCATATAGACCAAAAGCAAGTGAGTAATTGACTAGGTCAAGATAGAGAGGAATATCTTGCTACCGAATGCATATATAATTTCCTATAGGAATAATGAAAATATTCTGGGTGATGATTACACAACACTGTGGAATCAGCTGGGGAATCAACCAGCCAATGGGATCTATCTTTCTATCTGTCTCCCCCTCTCAAACAAATTTTTTTAAATAAAAAAATAAAGGAAGTTGGTCTCTGGCTTAACAGTTAAAATGCTGCCCATGCCCCATACTGACAGAGTGCCAGGTTGTCCAGGTTCAACACCTGGCACCACCTTCCAATTCCAGCTTCCTGCCAATGTGCACCTGGGGGGCAGCAGGTACCACAGTGGCCAGGTCCCTGCCACCTTTGTGAAACCTACTTCGAGTTCTCAGCTCCTGGCTTTAGCTGACCCAGTCCCAGTCATTGTAGGCATTTGGAGAGGGAACCAGAAGATAGGAACTTTCTCTTCCTTTATCTCCCTCTGTCTCTCTGTCCCTGTCTTTCTCTACCTCTTAAATAAAAATTAAATGGTTAAGTTGGCACATTTTATGTTATATGTATGTTTACTATAATAAAAACATTTCATATGCACAAAATTAGAAGAAATATAAATCAGAATCTTTAAACTGATCTCCCATCTATTTTCAATAGAATAGTTACATTCAGGATGGCTTGTTAAAAGATCTGTGGTGTAAAAGTTAAAAGATCTGTTGTCAAAGCTGTGTGATTCCAGTTTCCCTGGGTTAGCTGTCATTATGTAATCAAGTTTTTATATTAAGAAGTAATCTTGAGTCTTGGTGAAACATCAAAATGAGCACATTCAAATGGTCTTTCATTTATTGATCATAATCATATCCTATTTCATTTAAATACAATAAGGAAGTTGGGAAAATTAAATATAATTTAATAGATCTTGATGAATATGGTTTTTCCACTCTGGCAAAGTTTAAAATTCTTTTATTTTAGGTTAGCATGTTACTCAATTTTTCAAAAATGTGGGTCTTCACTTGGAAGGAACAGGCTTAAGATGCTGGGAGTCACATAATTCTTCAAATTGGGCTAACAAAATCATGCTGTGAGTTGCTGTCCCATTATTGAATGGCTCATTATTTTAAGATGTTTCAAGTTTCCTTGGCAGATCCTGGAAAATGCCATGTACTCAAATTTTTATTTTAGAGACTTAAAATTTCTTTATTTCTCTCATTTCTACATTTCCTCCAAATCTCACATACGTTCATACAGTCTAAGATATGTGGTCTAACGTCCTTCAAATGACTACTTTTCATCCCTGATAGACCTGAAAAGCAAATCCCAAGAACCAGCAAGTATCCAGCTTTCCCAGGTATCTATTTCAATGTGCTGTCTCAAAGCTGGAATAGGTCTTCATTCTATTAAGAAAGCAAAAGTGTTCAACTATTTCTCAAGTTACATTTCCTGTATTACTTACGGTAAATACAAATACCAGGAACTTCAAGTTATATTTTTTTGACTCATTAAAAAATGTGTATTCCCTAAAAGGGAATTTTCAATTGTAGAGGAAACTGAGATTTTCCTATCCAGGCTCTGCAGGGGAAAATACTTTAATACTTTTATAAATAATGAAAGCATTTCATTTTAGAAGTACTTAAAATGTAATTACTTCATTTACTTTTAGTGGCTTCCTCAAAGTAGGTTTTGAGGCCACAGTCTTTCGAGCAGGTGCCTGGGATTAAATGCTGTCCTCGCACCTGATTCATTTCCCAGGCTTTGGAGGGCTCCTTATTGGGGAGCACTAATTCACTATGCATTCATAAGGAAAGTATCACTGCCAAGCTCCACAAAGTCCTCTGAGAAATTCATCAATGCTACAAACTACTGACCTTACCCTAAACCCATCTGCTTGCAGGCCAGCTGACTCAATGTCTCCTGCCAGCCGTCTGCACACACGTGGTGCTCTGTAGCGGATCTGTGAACAGTCAGCACTGAAGAGGAGTTCACATTTTCAGACAGGGTCACTGGGGGAACAAAAGGTAGAAACTAATTAAAACCATTTCTTCTCATGAGACCAAATGATAACTTTCAATGCCTTTGATCAATGAATACATGCATTTTTATTTATTTTACTTAAGAAGCATTGGTTGAGTGCCCATCCTGTGCAAATCATTGCTCTCAAAGTAATGAAGAACTAAAATCAACGAATTGGAAAAGCTCCCTACTCAAAGAACCATAGGCCCCAGCAGGAATGGACAGGCTGGTCTTTGCTTTTCTTCGTGAGCTAGATGAGAACCAAAGGCAGGGCCCATCCCCTGAGTTTGCCTTGGGATTTGCATGATTACCAGGAACAAGTTGTAGCATCATTCAGGTCATTTCCTTTGGAGAAAGCAAAAGGAAACGCAAGGGTATGCATGCGATGCTAATTTAGGATTAATTTGGTCTCTGCACTAATTTCTGTTTAATAAAAGAGCGTATTCCATACTTACTCAGGCACAGATCATTTATGAAACCCTATGCAGCTGATCCCACACGTAACAATCATGATTCGGCCAATGATGCAAAGGATTGAGATAAGAGATGAGTGAGTGTAAGCGGTGATGAGCGTGGGATGAGGGAATTAATGAAACTCAAGATTACAAACTGCAGCACTGCAGGTACTGCTGGGCGATGTCTGTCAATCCAATCTTTGTAAGGAACTGTGTAGTTAAAAGTCCCACTTGGCTCTGCATCAACGTGGGGAAGGTGGAGGGGGCACTTTAGTCTCAGGCTCTGAGGGGTAGAGATGACCCAAGAATGGCAGCTGAACCTAGATGATAACAGGGAACTTTCGAATCCTATTCTAAATTGAACTCAAATAATTCTTCTAACACAGACACTTTCAAATACAGAAGGGACATGTTCTGTGAGTCAGAAATAACACTCGTGAATCACCGCTGTCCACTTTTCTAACAGTGAAACAAATAAATGAATGCGGTTAGTAAAATCTGTGAAGTAATTCATGATTCGCTTAGCTTCAACAGATAACAGGCATGCAGGTGTACGACAGGTGGCAGACGCAAGCTGCTTACCACAGTCCCATTCATCGGAACTGTCCGCGCAGTGGGCCTCACCGTCACACCACCGGTTGCGTGCCACACACTCGTGGTTTGCGCATTCCAGTTCATCAGCTTGGCAAAATGCTGGCACGGGAAAGAGAAGTGGAAAGACTGAAACATTTGGAAAGTGCGACTACACGGGCAGTAAGAGGAGGGAAGGAAAAAACTGGTTGGTGGCTGAGTAGGAAGGCAGAACAACACAATGTGTGAAGACTCAGTTCCTGTGGCCACACTCCCAAACAGCATTTCAATAGATTTAGCATCTCCAAAGGACTGGATTCTTTAGTTCCAGCAATTGAGCTTGGTTCCAATAGCAGTAAAAATACCAAGAATCAGAGGACAGGGTTAACATCTGTATGAGCTGAGCAAAAAAGGTGAACAGACTGAAGCCACTATAGGAAAGAAACAAACTCTGTCCACTAGGCAGATAGTTTGCTTAACAAAAACAGCAACAACAAAAGCACACAAAAAACTATTAAATGACTCTAGGAGTCACACTAATTTAAGTTTTTCAGAATTAGGAGAAATCTTCTCAATTGCCTACTTAGCATCTATTTCTTTTCCTCTTTTTTTAAAGAAAATCTGATCTTGCTCAGCTTCAACACCCCCACCCCCACCCAGTTCCACTGGAAGATGCCGATTAATTTAAGCTGGACACAGCACCTTTTTGGCTGATTAATTTTTTCTAAGTGCAGTTATTAGTGCAGGATCCAAGATCAGAGCTTTGGCCTATAGCTTTGTGGGTTGTGCTTCACAGGTTAGTTCCCGTCCAAATTCTGCTGGCCAGGCCAGGTGCTCTCCAGAGGCATGGGGGCAACTGGAGGGAATGGCATCTTTTTCTAATTGGCTCTCTCTGCATGGTGCTGCATTTTGCAATTCAGTTGTTTGCACAAATCCTAATCTATATCAAGGCTCCTGACTGCATGCTGGCCCTCTACCAAAGCTGACCTGAGTGAATGAGTTAATGATGGTCCAGAGATGAGGACTGAATATGATCAAGGCAGCCTGGTGGCCCAGGTGCCCTCAGCAGTCATCTTTGGATGGTGCTAGGAGTCAGTTCAAGGTCAAGTTGAAAGAATCACAAATTGTGAACTCCCACAGTCTCAGGAATCTACCCTGCTCTTGACTTCTTTACATGATAATAAGACATATCTGATATATAAATCAGATAATAATAAATGTCTTCGTTGTCATTGAGTTGGGATTTCTTTCACTTATAGGTGAAACATCTCAGAGGCAAATTTTTTTTTGTTTTGTTTGAGAAAATGTAGATTTTTAAAAAAATTTAATGACCCCACTGCCCAGAGGTCACAGTTATAAACTTTATATTACAGTCTTCTAACATTTTTCCCTATGAGAATATATGTACTTTCAAAGCATAGGACAAAACTGCATGTATTATTATATATCTTATTTTATTCAATTGATTACATATAATGGACCCAGGAGAATTTAGTGTAGTTTTATTTTGAAGTTTGCATATTATTTCACCTTATCATTATACTTCATCTTTCTTAGTTTTGGATACTTGGGGTGTTTTCATTTGGCACAAATAATGCTAGAACATACCACCATGTATATATTTTAACCAGTTGAGTATATTCATGGCATATATACTTACAGGTGCAGTTCTGGTCAAAAGTTCTGAATATTCCAAAAATATTTTTCCATGTCCCCCCATTCACAATCTGGACAAAGCATGAGGCCTGAGATGAGGTATATATGAGGAGGGTCTAGTCTGCCTCCTTTTGCTATTCAGTCAGTGCAAGAACACAGCCTTGTGGCAAGCATCAGGATGACAAAAACATTTTTAAAAAATATTATGTATTTGAAAGCCAGAGTGATATACACACACACACATACATACATACACATACACATACACACACACACACACACACACACACACAGTGGAAGGCAGAGAGAAAGGTATTTCATTTACTGGTTCATCCCCTAAATCCCCTAAACACCTGCAATAGCTAGAACTAGGCCAGGTTCCCCAGTCCAGTTCTCCCATGTGGGCAGCAGGAATCTAACAGTGAGGTGATCATCTGCTGCCTGCCAGGGATATCAGCAGAATGCTGGATCAGAAGCAGAGGTGGGACTCCATCCCAGGCACTCAGATATTGATCGAAAACATTCTAAACAGTGGATTAACCTGCTGTGCCAAAATGCCCACCTAAAAACTAAGAACTTCTGGTACACATTTACAAATTTTCCTGCATGTTTTCCAAGGAAGAGGTATATAGTTTTTAAAACAAAAATGTTAGGGGCTGGCGCTGTGGCACAGTGGGTTAAAGCCCTTGCCTGAAGTGCCGGCATCCCATATAGGCACTGGTTCGAGTCCCAGCTGCCCCTCTTCCGATCCAGCTCTCTGCTATGGCCTGGATAGCAGTAGAAGATGGCCCAAGTCCTTGGGCCCCTGCACCCGTGTGGGAGACCTGGAAGAAGTTCCTGGCTCCTGGCTTTGGATCAGCTCAGCTCCGGCTGTCGTGGCCATCTGGGGAGTGAACCAGTGGATGGAAGACCTCTCTGGTCTCTACCTCTCTCTGTAACTCTTTCAAATAAAAATAAATCTTTAAAAAAGATGTTGGGTTGACACATGCCGAAAAGCACTTACAGCAGTTTTTTTCATCCATATTATCAGGACAGTCTGGGAACCCATCACAGACCAATGTGTGCTTCAAACACTGTTTATCGGATGGACACTCCCAAAGGTCTCTTTCTTTACAACCTGGAGGCAGAAGGAAAGGTTATTTGCAATGGATGCGGCGTTGAAAATAATGAATTTGGACAAGCTGTAGAGTCAGAATCAAAATGGAGTGAGTGTGGCTAAAAGCTAATTGCAGATCGCTTGCTTCTGCACATATTAGCTTTGCTTGCTAACAGCTAAGGGTGTATCTTGTGAAACTATGTGGGCCCAAATTCCCAGGAACTAGGTTGACAGAAATGTGTCCTTCACTGTTATCCTACAACCAAATCTTGGATCTGTTAACTGTTATCTTACAACTATATTCTGGTTTTCTTTTTATTGTTTACTGCATACCAGGGGTTTGGTTCAAAATTGTGAGCCCTAGTGGACAGAATAGTATAAAAAGCTGTGTAACTCGCTGTTGGGGACTGCATTCTGGTAAGGAGTGTAGGTCCTGATCAGTGGCTGGTCCCGGTCAGTTGCCTTACTTCTCATTTGTCTCTCATTTGCTTCTCATTTTCAATAAAATTCATGTGTGACTATCACTGGTTTCTGTAATATTCCATTTTAGCTGACGAGTGGATCCAACAAAGCTATAGCGAAAATTTACAACACAAAGGCATGAGTTCCTTTTTCTTAAGTTTTGACTCCTGTACAGCATAGATAATGTAATTTTGAAAGTAGAAACGTGCTATGCAACTGATAAATGATTAAGAACCAGAATTTACAAAGAGATCAAGAAACTCAACAACAACAAAACAAACAACCCACTTAAGAGATGGGCCAAGGGCCTAAACTACTTTTCAAAAGAGCAAATCCAAATGGCCAACAGACACATGAAAAAATGTTCAGGATGATTAGCTGTCAGGGAAATGCAAATCAAAACCACAGTGAGGTTTCATCTCACCCTGGTTAGAATGGCTTTCATACAGAAATCAACTAACAACAAATGCTGGCGAGGATGTAGGGAAAAAGGCACACTAATGCACTGTTGATGGGAATGCAATACGGTAAAGACACTATGGAAGACAGTTTGGAGATACCTCAGAAATCTGAATATAGTCCTACCATATGACCCAGCCATCCCACTCCTCGGAATCTACCCAAGGGAAATTAAATTGACAAATTAAAGAGCTATCTGCCCCTCCATGTTTATTGCAGCTCAATTCACAATAGCCAAAACATAAAATCAACCTAAATGACCATCAATAGAAGACTGGATAATTAAATTATGGGATATGTGCTCTATGGAGTACTACTACACAGTGATTTAAAGAATGAAATCCGGCCGGCGCCGTGGCTCAATAGGCTAATACTCAGCCTTGCGGCGCCAGCACACCGGGTTCTAGTCCCAGTTGGGGCACCGGATTCTGTCCCGGTTGCCCCTCTTCCAGGCCAGCTCTCTGCCGTGGCCCGGGAGTGCAGTGGAGGATGGCCCAAGTGCTTGGGCCCTGCACCCCATGGGAGACCAGGAGAAGCACCTGGCTCCTGCCATCAGATCAGCGCGGTGTGCCGGCTGCAGCGGCCATTGGAGGATGAACCAACGGCAAAGAAAGACCTTTCTCTCTGTCTCTCTCACTGTCCACTCTGCCTGTCAAAAAAAAAAAAAAAAATGAAATCCCATCATTTGCAACAAAATGGAGGAATCTGGAGAACAATATTTTGAGTGAAATAAGCCAGTCCCATATGGTTTCCCTGATCTATAACAACTAACTGAGCACCTAAAAGGAAACCTGTACAAGTGAAATTGACTCTATGAGAAGCAATGATTTGATTCATCAGCTCCTGTCGACTGTCCAGAAACAGCTCATTATTTTATTCTTTTTACTATTTTCTTTTTCTACTTAATACAATTGGTTGAATTCTTAACACAGAATTATTCTTAGATGTTTAAACCCAATTGAAAATTGATCCCTGTAAAAAGTAAGAGTGGGAATAAGAGAGGGAGAAGATGCAGTTTGGCACCAGTTTCCACAGACTTACCCTTAAGGGTAAAGCTAAAATCTTGCCATAGGACTCCAAATCCCACTAAGTTGGCAGGTACTAATACCATCTTACTACTTAAAGTGATCATTTTAAGTGTATAACTGATCATAAAGACAGGATTAAGTGCCAAAGAGATCACATAATAATACCAAATGTCTGCTAATAACAATAGATAGAATTAAAAAAGGAGGAAATGATCCAACATGGGAAGCAGGTCACACAGCAGACTCATAGAATGACAAATACCCTAAATAGCACTCTGGCCTCAGAATCAGCCTTCAAGGCATTTAGATCTGGCCAAAAAGCCCATGAGAGAATTTCAGGCATGGAAAGCCAAGACACTGTGGCAAAAAATGACCTAAATGAAAGATCTCTGAGGGTGAGATCCCAGTAGAAAGAAGGGACAATCAAAGAAGGAGGTACCTTTCTCTGCAGGGAAGAGAGAACTTCCACTTTTCTTATACCCTATCTAAATAATGTCTGCATTTGTGGACTCAAGAGGCTTCCATAGCTGTGATGAGCTCATGACAAGAGCCTCAGGTGATCACTGATGTCATAAATAAGAGTGTCAATTGTTAAATCAACAGGAATCACTGTGCACTTGTTCCACATGTAGGACTTCTGTCCTTAATGAGTTATCCTATGAGAATTAATGGTAAAACTCATCTTCAAACAGTACTTTACACTTTGTATGTCTGTGTGGGTGCAAACTGTTGAAATCTTTACTTAGTATAGAGTTGATCTTCTGAATATAAAGATAATAAAAAATGAATCTTAATGAAGAATGAGATGGAAGAGAGAGTGGAAGGTAGGACAGGAGTGGGGATGGGAGGGCAGGTATGGGGGGAAGAACCACTATATTCCAAAAGCTGTACCTGTGAAATTTATATTAAATAAAAGCTTTCTAAAAAAAAGTAGAAATGTACAATCTCTATCTGCTCCTAACAGATTCTAGTGACACATGGGGAATGGGAAACAAAATGAAAAAAGTAACTATCCATGAACATGCATATTTAGCTGTTTCTTTTTGCTTTTCAAATCAATTTGCCAACACACAGGCCTATCTATAAAATGATGAGTTATGTTTTTAGGCAAAAATGCCAAAGCCAAGGAATCTATGTGCAGACTATATTAAAATTAAAATGTAAGTTCAATCAACAAACTAATAGGCTATCTGCATATGTAGTCAAACATATGCCATATATCTCCTGTGCCAAATATCTACAATGTTTACAAAGCCAGGTACGAAAGCCATTACTTTAAGGTAAGTGAAGATCTAAGGTTGGAAATTTTATCAGTTAATATAAGAAACATAATTCGCACAAGATGAAAGCAATAAGTCCATAATCTGAACTGCAATTTTCCTATGAACTAGCAAGCACTAGTGAAGATCTTTAATGACATGTGATGGGCTGGCGCCGAGGCTCACTAGGCTAATCCTCCGCCTTGCAGCGCTGGCACACCGGGTTCTAGTCCCGGTCGGGGTGCCGGATTCTGTCCCTGTTGCCCCTCTTCCAGGCCAGCTCTCTGCTGTGGCCCAGGAGTGCAATGGAGGATGGCCCAAGTGCTTGGGCCCTGCACCCCATGGGAAACCAGGAGAAGCACCTGGCTCCTGGCTTCGGATCAGCGCAGTGCGCTGGCTGCAGTGCGCCAGCCGCGGCGGCCATTGGAGGGTGAACCAACGGCAAAGGAAGACCTTTCTCTCTGTGTCTGTCCACTCTGCCTTTCAAAAAATAAAAAAAATTTTTTTAAAAATGACATGTGATGGAATTTCAGTGTATTTTGAATGCCCACAAAAGCCTGCCTAGAGTCATAGGTGTTTTGTCTGTCACTCTACTCAGATCTCTGCCTTCCCCAGGCTGTGAAGTGCATGAGGCAGAGACCCCATGGTGTTCACTTTGAGTTGCCTTCAATCCCCTGCCAAGAATAGTAGTGTACAGGTTGCCATACTTCAATGTGTATATTTTAAATGGAACTGCATTTCATGGAAGGAGAAAAAAAATAAAACTGGTTCCTAAAAGATTATTTAAGATGGATGAAATGCAAAACAGTGACCAAATAATAAGTTTCTTTTAAAAATGTTATTTTTCATTCACCCTTTTACAAAAGATTCAGAGAACTTTTGTGGAGAATTGACTGAGGCTTCCTGGAGTCTCTTCTGAGAAAAAAATTTCAAAATTTTTGTTGAAAACAATTATTGAAATAAATCACCAAAAAAAAAAGTTTTGTTAGTAGCTCAGATTCGATTTAGAGCATTTACCAGGAAAAGACAGGAAATAAATAGTGAGAACTCGTCATTTGCAATGCTCTCAGGCCCAGGTACATCTCTTCCAGGAAGTCACCTCAAGATCACTTGCAGTTTCCAGCTTGCAGAAAACACAGACATCATCTAGAACAGTCTAGATGGTTTGAGAAGGATCTGGAAATCTCCCCCTGTGACTAAGCTCCCACCAAGTGATGCAATCCATTCATTCGACCAGACAGCAAAGGACACCACGAAGAAGGCTCAGCATCCATGGTGCCCACCCAGCCCCAGGGCTGCTTCTCTCACCACAAAGCACACTAATAGAAGATGAAAAAAGTTGCAGGAGTTTTTGTTCACAAGCTACCTTTCCTAAGCGTACAGAGGTGCTCAAGGGCACTTGGTCTGAGCTGATCAGAGGCCACATAGATTGATCTTCTGGGCATGAAGCCTTGTGAACTGCATGCTCACTAACAGTAACATTGATAATAAGATAGCAGTGATTCTCAGATGTGTGCTTACTCCGATTTTTGCAAACACTTTGTGAAGCAGGCTTGCCTGCCAGTGGTAAGCCCATCTTTACTGCAGCCGCCAGGGGTGGGCATTTGGGGCAGCACTTAAGCCATCATTTGGAACACCCACATCGGAATGCTGGTTCAAGTCCCAGCTTCACTTCCAACCCAGCTTCCTGCTAATGCACACCTGGGGAGGCAGCCAATGATGGCTCAGGTAAGTATCTATTAGCATTTGATTCCCTGCCACCCACATGAGAGATTTGGATTAGGTTCTGGGTTCCTCATTGCAGCTCAGCTCATCCTCAGCTACTGCGACAGTTTAGAGAGTGAACCAGTGGATAGCACTGGAAATCTGTGTCTGTTTCTTCCCTCTTCCTCTGCTTTTCAAATAAATGAAAACAATTTTTTGTATTTCATTGGTGTTGGTTGTAACATCTCCTTTTTCATCTCTAATTTTGAGGGTTTTCTTCATTAATCTAGCTAAATGTTTGTCTATCTTCTCAAAAACCCAGATTTTTGTTGATATTTTTTATATTCATTTACTTCTGCTCTGATCCTTATTATTTCTCACCTCTTGCTGATCTGAAGTTTGGTTTGTCTTTTTTTAAAGATTTATTTATTTACTTGAAAGAGTTAAACAGAGAAGGAGAGGCAGAGAGAGAGAGAGGGAGGGAGGGAGGGAGAGAGGGAGGTCTCTCATCCGCTGGTTCACTCCCCAGTTAGCCACAACAGTCAGAGCTGTGCTGCTCTGAAGCCAGGAGCCAGGACCTTCCTCTGCATCTCCCACATAGGTGCAGGGGCCCAAGGATTTGGACCATCTTCTACTGCTTTCCCAGGCCACAGCAGAGAGCTGGATCAGAAGTGGAGCAGCCAGATCTTGAACCGGCCCCCATATGGGATGCTGGTACTACAGGCAGAGGCCTCACCTGCTACGCCACAGCACCGGCCCCTGTCCTTGTTTTCTTAAATCTTCAAGATGCAGCAATAGATCATTTGAGACATTTCTCTTTTGTTTTATGTAAGCATTTAATGCTATAAACTTCCCTGTTAATACTGCTTTTGCTGTATCTCACAGGTTTTGAAATGTTGTATTTTCATTTATTTCAAGAAAATTTTTTATTTTAATTTCTTCAATGGCCCATTGATCAAGCAGTGCATGTGGTTTAATTGCCATGTGTTTGTGAATGTTCTAGCAGTTTTCTTGCTGATTTCTAGTTTTATTCCTTTGTTGTAAGAAGATACATGGGATGATTTTAATCTTTTTGAATTCACTGAGACTTGATTTGTGGCCTAATTTGTGGTCTATCCTAGAAAATGTCCCATGTGCTGATGAGAAGAATGCACATTCTGTAGCTGTTGGGTGAAATGTCCTGTAAATGCCTGTTGGGTCCATTTGCTCAATAGCATGCTTCAACGCTTATGTATCTATTGATTTTACGTCTGGATGATCTGTCCAGTGGGGGTGTTGAAGTCACCCATTATTACTGCATTGGAGTCTCTCTCTCGAGGTCTAACAGTATTTGATGTGTGTGTGTGTATCTGGCTGGTCTTGTGTTGGGAGCATATATATTTATGATTATTATATCTTTTTGCTGAATTTGGTTCTTTTATAAAAATATAATAGTTCGTCTTTGTTTCTTTTTATACTTCTTCATTTAAAGTCTATTATCTGATATGATAGCTATTTCTGCTGGTTGTTGGTTTCCATTTGCCTGGTTTATATTTTTCCAACCCTTCACTATGTGCTGTCTGTATTTGTGAAATGAGTTTCTTGTAGGCAGCATATAATAGGGTCTTGGTTTTTTATCCATTCAGCCATCTTAAATCTTTTAGCTGGGGAGGTTCATCTATTTACATTCAAGGTTAGTATTGAAAGGTAAGAACTAACACCTGTCATTTTGTTAGTTACCGATTCTGCCTGCTCTGTTAGTAAATTTGATGGTGTCCTGTGTTTTCATGATGTTTACTTCCAATGCAAGATTCCCTTCAGAATTTCAGAAGTCTGGTCTGGTGGTGGTGGATTCAATCTTTGCTTATCTGGGAAATACCTTATTTCTCCGTCACTTCTAAGAAGGATAGATTCTCTGGATGTAATCTCCTTGGTCAACAGTTTTCTTCTTTTAAGACCTTGAATATATCATCCCACTCTCTTCTGGCCTGTAGGGTTTCTGCTGAGAAGTCCGCTGTGAGTCTTATTGGTTTTCCTTGGGGCTGACACTGTGGTATAGTAGGTTATACCTCTGCCTGCAGCATCCCATATGGGTGCCAGTTCAAGTTCTGGCTGCTCAGCTTCCAATTCAGCTCTTTGCTAATGACCTGGGAAAGCAGTGGAAGATGGTCCAAGTGCTTGGGCCCCTGCACCCATGTGGGAGACCTGGAAGAAGCTCTTTCCTCCAGGCTTTGGATCAGCCCAGCCTCAGCCATTGCAGCCATCTGGGGAGTGAACCAGTAGATCGAAGACTTCTCTACTCTACCTCTCAAATAAATAGATCCTTTAAAAATTGGTTTTCCTTTATATGTACCTTCATGCTGTTAATCTGTTTAGAAGCCTCTCCTTGTCCTTAACTTGATAATTTTAATATAATATGCCTCAGAGAAGATCTTATTAAATGAAAATAAATAAAATTCGGCCGGCGCCGTGGCTCAACAGGCTAATCCTCCGCCTTGCGGCGCCGGCACACCGGGTTCTAGTCCCGGTCGGGGCGCCGGATTCTGTCCCTGTTGCCCCTCTTCCAGGCCAGCCCTCTGCTGTGGCCCAGGAGTGCAGTGGAGGATGGCCCAAGTGCTTGAGCCCTGCACCCCATGGGAGACCAGGTAAAAGCACCTAGCACCTGGCTCCTGCCATCGGATGAGCGCGGTGCGCCGGCTGCAGCGCGCCTTCCCCGGCAGCCATTGGAGGGTGAACCAACGGCAAAGGAAGACCTTTCTCTCTGTCTCTCTCTCTCTCACTGTCCACTCTGCCTGTCAAAAAGTAAAAAAATAAAAATAAAAAAAAGATAAAAAAAAAAGAAAATAAATAAAATTCAAAAATTAAGCTAGAATATCTGATTAAGCTAGAATATCTCTGGGGATAGGGGAGAGAAAAAGAAAAAAGCTGTCAATGTCAATATAAGTAAAGAGAGCAAATCACCTTAATACACTTGCTTCTTGTTCTAACTGAGAAAGTGCTGATTGCATCACACCCAGGTACTACCCGCTTATAGTCCAAATACACCTGGCAAAAGCTATCCCCAACCTCACACATTCAAAGCTACAGGATTAAAGAAAAAATAAAAAATAGAATCCCATTGTTATTTTCCTTAACTCTCTTCTCTCTCTCTTTTTTTTTTTTTTTGACAGGCGGAGTGGACAGTGAGAGAGAGAGACAGAGAAAGGTCTTCCTTTGCTGTTGGTTCACCCTCCAATGGCCGCCGCGGCTGGTGCGCTGCGCTGATCCAAAGCCAGGAGCCAGGTGCTTCTCCTGGTCTCCCATGGGGTGCAGGGCCCAAGCACTTGGGCCATCCTCCACTGCACTCCCTGGCCACAGCAGAGAGCTGGCCTGGAAGAGGGGCAACCGGGACAGAATCCGGCGCCCTGACCGGGGCTAGAACCAGGTATGCTGGCGCCGCAAGGTGGAGGATTAGCCTATTGAGCCGCGGCGCCGGCCTAATGTTTTTCCTAGTGATTTTCCCCCTTCCTTTTCCCCCCAAATTTTAAAATTTCTATAAGGTGAACAAATTTCATGTGTTTTATATATACAGATTTAGGAGCACAGTGGCACTTCCCACCCTACCTTCTTTCCTGCCCATGCTCACGCCCTCCCTCCTCCTTCCTTCCTTATTCTTTTTAAAAAAATTTTTATAGTGACATATTTTCAGTTTATTTTATAATCATAAGCTCTTCCCAAAACTGTGCCTTGTTCTCCATTGCTTGGTTGTTAATACTTGGAAAATGTTATGTTGAAAATAAACTCATTTTTATCATGCTAATATCATTCTATTGGTTTTATAGACAGTTCCACCTGTGTGGGATATGTTTCAATACTGCCAAGCCATCAGCCTTGAAAACTGTGAAGTACTTCTGTACTGATCAGTGCTGACTCTGCTAATCATTCTGTCTGTTAGGTTCCATTCCATGAATCAGTTTTGGAACAAGGTGTCCACGTTTGCATAATTCTTCCAAGCACTTATTGAAAACATTTCAAATAACTGCCACAATTTTCATTACATGACAAAACAATTTCAACAACAAAAATTTGCCATGGCAGTCGGAAATATTTATGAACGATACTGCTCACTGCTAAAATCTAATGCCTATATTTTAAAAGTGTGTTTATAAAGTTAGTGCTGTGGTTATCACGCTTTTCATGCTACTACAAAAGTATCACGGAAACACTAAGTTAATTGCTACTACTTCAATTATTTTATAACTGAATTAAGTCTCTTTTATAGAGGAAAACCCAATAATGCTGTTAGTAGTTCTGGCAGAACTGCAGATTCGTCCAAGTGAATAGTTAATCATCACATTATTCCAGAAGCCCAAGAATTTAGAAGTCTTCAGTGCCACAATGGACAGACTAAATCATAAAGTCTTGCTGGAGCAGGTGTTTGCATTACGAGATGGTATGCCTATGCACACATGAAAACAGACAAACAGCAAGGAGGCAAAGTGGAAACTGGATGCTTTCACAATAGCCTTCTGTTGGGCCTTCATCAACATAACTCCATTATTTGATTGTAAGTAGTATGTCCTCCAGAACACTGGGCAAGCCATTCAACTACATGCCTATGTTCCAAAGAGGAACCTATATAAAATTTCTGTTATCAGTCGCTCCAGAAAATTTAATGAAAGTTTTCTTAAAACTTACGTGTTGAAACAATTTGATGTAACTCGAAATGTAATAATTCTTTACCTACTTTTAATTTTTTGTTAGCTGGAGCTTTAAATAGTACTGTCAAAATTTTAAGTGTTTTATAGAGATTAGACAAAAACATTCTGTCATTTTGATGTGGTTAAAGTATTGATGAAAATTCATTAGTTAACCAGAAACTTGGTATTTTAGGATCATTTAAACTCATTCTCTGCTATCATACTTCGAATTTCTTGTTTTCTTGTAGATGAAAGTATATCAAAACATTAGTGGAAAATGGAATTAAAAGATAAGCTTATTTTGGCATAAATTTTTTTGAAATCTATGTATACTTGTTTATTCTAGAACTCAGACTTTTTAGCCTTAAAAAGGCTATTTTTTTTCCAAAAAACTAAGCTTTTACATTTTTCAAATATTTAGTCCCTTAAGGAAAATTTAGGTCAATCCATCCCAATAGAGTATCATACAATATCTTTGAACCACGTAGGAAAATCCATTCAAAGCTGCAACTCAAAATGAAGTCACTATTAAATACACAAATCTAATACAGTCCCAAGTGTATGTCAAATATCTTACAAGAAGTCTTCAAAAAGTTCATGGGAAGGTGAATAAAAAAATCTATGTGGTTTTCAAAAATTTTTTGCACAAAAATTATCTTTTGATTATACTTTTTCATGAAATTTTTGACACTCTCTTAACTATAAGGACATTTAAGATGTTTCTCTTTCCTTACAGAAAGATGACAGATAAGCAAACAGTTGGTTCTCAAAACAGTGTACGTTCTTCCAAAACAAAATTACTGCTAGTCATTGTAGCATCCTTCTGACAGCTGTAATTTTCCAGAAGATGCACTCGTCCGTATTTATAGTAGCTGATAGCATTTCAGCTGATTGCTTGTGACATTTTGTCTAGACCAGAAGGGCAATGTCTACTCAGAAAATTCATTTTGGGGAGCAAGGCAATATTTCATACCTCAAAGGCCAAAAGGCTGCATGATCTCAAAAGATGTATTGCCTTATATGCTTTCAATGAAAAACAGTATCATTTTTGGTAGGAGAAGCTAAATAATCATAACCAAGCTGTCCTGAGAGGCACTTTGATCATCGTGCTTTACTCCAGAATATTGTTTATTAAAGTACATCATCTGCTTTCTATTCCCTGACATGTTCTGAAGTTACAAGTACAAAGGTTTGCAGGGAAATAAAATGGGAATTAGTTCCACTGAAATTACCATTGGCATTTCTGGCCTTTCCATTGGTGATTTTGGAACTCAGCAGCAGAAATGTCAGAAAGAGTTTCATCCTTTGCCAACAAAGACAAAATAAGAGAGGGCACGCAAATGAATATCAATTAAATGTGGACACTGGAGCATGAACTCTGTGTATCGAGATGCCCATTTTGCAACACAGGATCCTAAGGGAAGGCACTGTGACTCTGACTTTAAACAGATAACTGCCTCAGAATTTAATTATAGAATAATTACTTACATTGTGAAGTGTTTTCCCCTTTAATTGTTTGAGCACATGAGAAAACTTCAAAGGCTTCTGGCAAATGGAATGAAAAGGTAACTATTTTTTTAACAAAAATTTTGTAATTCATAGGTTTTCATAATTTATATTTCCATAAACTTTTTGAAGACCTGTAATAAGCAAGGATGTCAAAAAATATATTGCACTAGGGCCGGTGCTGTGGCACAGAGGGCTAATGCCCTGGCCTGAAGCGCCGGCATCCCATACGGACGCCGGTTCTAGTCCTGGTTGCTCCTCTTCTAATCCAGCTCTCTGCTATGGTCTGGGAAAGCAGTAGAAGATGGCCCAAGTCCTTGGGCCTCTGCACCCACGTGGGAGACCTGGAAGAAGCTCCTGGCTCCTGGCTTCAGATCAGCGCAGCTCCAGCTGTTGCGGCCATCTGAGGAGTGAATCATCGGATGGAAGACCTCTCTCTGTCTCTCCTCTCTCTGTGTAACTCTGACTTTCAAGTAAATAAATATTATATATATATATATATAGTGCCAAATTAATTTATGTTTTAATTCCACTTGCCATAAAGTCCTTGACGTACCCTTTTACATCATCAAGGTTATACAAAGATGCATAATTTAAGGAAAATCAAGAGTTAACAGGAAAACAGCTTACCAGTTCATGCTTCCTGTTGATTTTAAGAAGTGAATGAATTAGCATCAACTCTAGACATAAATGAATTAGCACTACTTACTTCCAGTGAACAGGTTGCATTTTTTAACACAGTTCCTTATCCTAAACAGTTATTTCTGAACATTCGAGAAAAGTGCCACCTCATATACATACCACAGTTCTCCTCATCACTGTCATCATCACAATCAGCCTGGCCATCACATCTTCTGGAAGCCAGAACACAGCGTCCCGAGCGGCATTTGAAGTGACTGGGGGAACATTCTGTTAAAAACAATATTACCCTCCGTGAGTGAAAGACACAGCAATACCAGCAGATTTGCCTGTTTCAGTATGAGACGCTCTCAGGGAGCTGTTACTGCGGATAAGGACGGTCACGTGTCAGCTGAAACAGCCAGCGTTTCCTTGGGCTTCTCAGAATCAGTCTCAGTCTGCTGCCCAGCCTCTCTCCCCTCGGTCCCAGAAGCCATTGCTCCAGATCAGTGGTTTAGTGCCTGTGTGCTCCACAGATTAATTATCGCTCCTAATACACAACTGAATGGTTGCCAGCGCCTAACACGCCTTGAGCAGTCCATGACCCTGACTGCCCAGCTGCCCACAATGTGTCAATATCAGTTGGAACACCAGTCTATCCGCCTGGTGGTCAGGTTCCTAACTCCAAGTCTTTACGTAACAACCCAGTGTTGCTAAGGCCTCCACTTACTCTGCACCTGAAGCAACCACAGCCCGATGCTCACCATTACATCCAGGACCCCCAGGGTGCAAGCACAGTCTACACATAAGGCTCTGTGAGTGTAAATGGTTAAAATGATAAATGCTAGCAACGCTAAACTCATCTGAGTTTGCTTTTACTCTTCTGACCATTTCTTTATTTTAAAGTGACAACAATGTCTAAAGGACAAATATCAAATTCTTCAGTCTCATCAAATTCATTCACCTCTGCAATCTCATTGGCAATTAAACAGAACAACAAGAAAAGCAAAGAATCTCCCTTCTCCACTCCCCTCACACCCCCTAAAAAGATTCCAAAAGGTGGCTGGCCTGTTGCTACTTGTTATGTACCCCAAGGCGATTAGTTTAAATATTAACCTTCCACATCTTGATCGGGCATTAGGCAGGTTTGATTATCTGGATTCTCCTCTGGAAACTGACTGCAGTCTGTGTCTTCAGGCCACTGCAGGCCCACGATGCCAAGAACAGACTCGCAGCGTTCCTTGGAGTGCTCACACAGTGTTCTGTAGGAGCAGGAAAGACAAAACATTAGAAGCCGCAACAGCCACAGCTGAGACACCTGTTCCGAATGCACACAGAGTTTTAACTCCAGACAAGCGTGGGTCCGTGTGTATGCAGGGTGTGTGCGTACAAATATACAGATTCACAAAGATGAAGGATCTTCACACAGAGAATATATTCCAACAATGCCCTTTCACCCAGAGCAACCTCACTGCAGAAAGAGAAATGGGGATCTTCCAGGAGCAGAATTCTTTCTCCTCTTTGCTTTTCTCATTCTGTCTTCTGTCTTTCTGAACCAGTTAGCATGTTATACTTGCAGTAAGATACAAGTTTTCAGGGTCAGTATCATGGCACAGCAGGTTAAGCCACCACTGGCTACACTGACTCCAATAATGGAGCACAGGTTCAAGACCCAGCTGCTCTGCTTCTGATCCAGCTTCCTGCTAATTAGCCTAAGGAAGCAAAGGAAGATGGTTCAAGTACTTGGGTCCATGCTGCCCATGTGGTAGACGTGAATGGAATTCTTCATTCTTGGCTTCAGTCTGACCCAGCCCCAGCCATTGCAACACCTGGGGAGTGAACCAGCAGATGGGAGATCTGTTTCTCCCTCTCGCACTGCCTTTCAAATGAATACATAAATCTTTTTTTTCTTTTTGACAGGCCCCAGGAATACATAAATCTTTAAAAATTTTGATTAAGAAAACTAAAAAATTCACACTGGTAGACATTAAATTGAAATATATATAGATAACATGTATTTAATTATCCAAAAGAAGTTCACCAAAATATTGACTGGGTAATGCTTCAGAATCAGTCTCACATTAGTCTTTTTAATCTGAAACTCAAGCCCTGAAATGATAAAGTTATCTAGCTGTATATTTGCACTTAGAGCAAATACTGCATTAGAAAAAAATTTATACAAATAATAAAATCAAATATAAGGATTTGTTAGAGGTTACTAATCGTAATCATCACTGTCAGCAAAAGTGAAATAAGACTTAGAGATAACTTTTTAACATAACATTGGTAGGTGTTATATTAATGATAATTTATGACAATTTTTCACAATTATCACTACATAAGCCAACATTACATCTTATTCAACTTTGTATAATTTGTTCCATTTCCTAGGACATTTGACATTTTATCGTTTCCTCACTATGGATGCTCTTACATTGCCAGTCATTTGAAATCCAGCATGTAATTTATTGTTTGCCCATCTGTCCACTCTATTAATATTATTGCTTTTTCTTAAAGCTCTAAGTGACTCCTGCTCCCAGCATATGGTTTCTATACTTATAACTCACATTTAGGCAGCACATCTGTATACAGCCCCCGATGGAAAACAGCAGCACAGAGCAGTGCATGCCTCTGTGGAAGTCATCTTTGTGTGGAAATTCCCTGACCACATCCTCTAACATGTGGCACAGAAGAGGGACTCAGCTACTAAGCACCTGTGTTTCTGTGCCACCCTCACGGCTGAATGGCCACAGGACTTGCCACAGATCAGAGAACCTTTATATCTAAGTACACTCATTGAGTCTCACAACTCAACCCAACTACCATTACTATCCTTTATGAACCAAGGCTGAGAGAGAATAAGAAATTTGTCTTAAGGCTACTCATCAGCTTACTCAAATCTTTATCCTAGAACTCCTATTTCTTTACCTACTAAATAATCACTTGTTAAATACAATAAATGTTTACTTCATCCAAACTCAACTAGGTCTTCATCCTCTTAGTTCTTCAAGATACGGATACTTCGGGGAGCCCCATCTTATTACCTGCAAGGAGGGATACGTTGGCCTGAATTCTCATCACACTTGGGTACCAAAATTGTGCAAGCAAAGAACATGAGGTATTTGTAGCAATTGGTTTGCACAAGCGCGGGGAAGAGAGAGGACTCCCAGCTGATGGATGCTTCCTTCTGAGTCCTGTGGCCAAGGTAATTTGGAAGATTTGTATGATTGTAGGGCAAATTCATGCAGAGTTCCAGCGTGATTGGTTCACATTGACCTAACCACAAAAACAAATACGTACTTTTAAAATTTCACATGTAGAAACAACTTCTTTAAACTTTACAAACCATAAGTCTATTTTACTTTCTTTCATGAGAGTAATTAGGACTAGAATACAAGAAATATCACATTTTTCTACGAATACATAAAACAGTTAATAAAGTGCAACCTCATTGCCTATGACTTACCCATCAACCGAATCTCTGCTGCAATGAACTCTATCTCCCGGATGTACCCTATATTTTAAGAATCTGCTCTTCTCTTCTCCCTTTCTGTCACCTACTTGTCATCGTCCCCGTAACTGGGGCATAGTTCGAGCTGCTGGGTGCTTGCAGCACCTGCTAGTGGGAGCAGTCTCCTCTCAGCCTCCCCATCACGCTAACTCCTCCCTGGCACAGAAGACTCAGCCTAAGTACCTCTCCCAGGAAAACTTCTTGGCCACTCTTCCCAATCCTCCACCCTGAACGAGTCTCCTCTGAATGCCATCGCAGCACAGTCATGTCCCATCATTTCCTCCATGTACTCTGCTTGTATGTGTTGCTTACTAGCCTCTCCCACATCATTTTGAGATTTTTGAGAAATGAGTGTTACTTCTTCATCTCAGTCTACCCTAGCATGGTTCCAGACTGAGGAAAGTAAAAGACAAAGAAAAATGTACAAGGAACTTTCCTCAGCCTACTCATGTCAAAAAAATAGAGTCCCTGATACTGAAACATTTCATAATCTTGATAGCAAAAAAGACACTGGTGATGATAGCTATATTATAATGCAGACAGGCCAGGAGAAAGTTCAACGTGGTCTATTTGTGCCACTCCAAGCCAATTCTTATGTTGAAACCCTAATCCCCAGTGTGTGGAGCCTTTAAGAGGTAATTAGCTTTAGATGAGATCCAGCAGAAGGTAGAGGTGCCCCCTATGGGATCAGCATCCTTACAAGAAAGAGTCTAGGGCTCTCACTCTCTGCCATGTGAAGATGCTACAAGTGGACAGCTGTCTGCAAACCAGGGAGTGAGCCCTCACCAGAAACCAAATCTGCCAGCACCTTGATCTTGGGCCTCCAGTATTTAGAATTATGAGAAATAAACGGTTGTATTTAAGTCTCCCAGTCTGTGGCATTTTGTTGTCACAGTCTGAACTTGCTAAGGCAGTGGTACTGATTGCAACACTGGGAGCCCAAAGAGACGAGGGCAAACAGAAGGGACTCCCGAAGGCTTCTGCGGGTAAATGAGGCTTGGATAGGTTGGGGGGGGGGGAGCTGTGGTAGAGGGGCTCGGCGTTTCCTCCTGGCTCACGGCACATGCGACATATTTCCTGAGATCTGAGAGCCATGCAAGCCAGTAGCTTGGTAAAACTGGCCAAAGCTGACTGAAGACTCCATGCCTTGTTAAGAGCAGTCATTCAAATGAAACGTTATTACATGACTAAGAGGTAGTATGCAAGCAAACCGATGAGAAATAAGGACTGAGGGAAAACATTACAACAGTTGAGACCGCTTCTTAATTAGAAGAACTGAAGGCTTCACAGGTATTATCTTTATAAGGAGCCCGACACTGGCCAGATGAAACAGGTTATGGATGAAGTACAGAGTACAGAGTTGGGAGGAGAGGTGACAGAGGAAGCAGAAAGGGGGTTCACTTCTTCACGAGGAGTGTTACCTTTACATCTCCCTAGAATTCATACGGTGAAATTCTCACTCCCCGTGTGATCACATTAGGCAGTGCAGCCTTTGTGGGGATGGGGCGATTCTCTCTGCCCCCAGGAATGGGATTCGTGAAAGGGGACTCCAGAGGGTTCCCTGAATCCCCTTCTCCCATGTGAGAGTATAAAGGTGTGCCATCTGCAAACCAGAGGAGAGTTAACACCAGAACCTGACCATGCTGGAAACCTGGACTTTGAGGTCTGAGAAGGGGCCAGTGACATGGCATGTGGATTAAGCAGTCGTTGGCTCAGTTTGAGTCCCAGCAGCCCTGCTTCTGATCCACTGCCTGTGAGCCTAGAACGGCAGTCTGGCCCAGCCCCAGCTCTAGTCATTGTGGCCATCTGGGGAGTGAACCAAAGGATGAAAGAATCATTCTCATTCTTGCTCTCTGTTTTGCAAATCAGTAAATTTTTTTAAAGAATCATGATAAATAACCTTTTGTTTATAGCCCCTTAAGCTATTTTAACTTGTTATAGAAGCCAAAATTAAAACAAGGAGTAAAATTTAAACATTTTCAGATTTCAAGCAAGGCATATTCCTCGTAAGAGCAAAAATAATACAAAGGGGCAGATGTGTGACATAGCAGCTGAATTACCACTTGGGATGCCCACATCCCATATCAGAGAGCCTGGATCGAGTCCCATCTACTCTGCTTCTGCATACCCTGGATGGCAGCAGGTGACAGCTCCAGTGTGCGAGTCCCTGCCACCCATGCGGGAAACCCAGATTGAGTCTGGGTCTCAGCCTGGCCCAGCCCTAGTGGTTGCAAACATCTGTGGGATGCAAACAGCATAGGGAAGATTTCTCTAATAAAGAGAAAAATAAATATCTTTAAAAATACAAAGAAATACATAGATAAAATGCTAATTATCTCTCTTCTCCCCTTTCTCTCAGCTTCCCTCAAAGTCAAGTGAGGGTTTAAACCCATAAGAGTACCTTAAAACATCAATGGAAATGCAATTAAACGATTATTTAGTGTGAAAAATTCTGAAGTCAATGCATAATTTTTCATGGGACACATTTTCCATGAACTTTTTGAAGGCGCTTTGTACAAATACACATTTAGACAGATCTGTGTTTGCTTTCAGCAAAGAATTATATAGTTCCTGTTTTCAGTTTTATTCCTTATTTTATTCCTTATTTACTATGACCCTCTTAGAATTCAGTAGATGCAGTTCTAACTCTATACTGTTTTCCCAAGTTCTTTCATGTAGATTTACACAACTGAGATCATTCATAGTTTTTTTTTTGCCTTATATTTGCATTCCCTTTCTCTCCCCCTTTCTTATCAAGTGTTCAGCTGTTTATTGTTACATCTCATTTAGTTAATAGAGCGATTCACATGCATACTAATTCTCTCTTTTGATATGTGGAGAAAGTTTTACTTTTGGTTTGAGAGAAGACAAAACTTAAGTGATTCAGAGCCAAGAAAGATGAAAGGGTTAAGTAAGAATCACATACTATTTAGGAGATCTTTATTGAATGTTGTAAGGTTGACAGGATCTTGTGTCTTATTCCTTAATAAGGCTTTTGTTACAGAGTGCTAAACAAGACAAACTCTCAAGATAGCTGCCAACCTCAAATTCTATGATTTCTAATATTAATAGTTTTTCTGTTTTCAGCAGTAGACTCACTCATGAGTTTATTTACAATAGCCACTAGAGGGCAATGGTGTCACAAATGTGAGGAAGTTTAAATACTACATGGAACTATCTAAGATCCCTACAGTGCCTACTTGTGTTCTGAACAGAGATGCAGATTAACAAATATCTATGAAAAATAACAATCCTATGGAATCTCAGTGTTATTCCACCTTTCAAATTCTGAGGCAAGATTTTTAGAGATTTTTCTAAATTCAAAATGAAAATGAGTCTGCTAAGTACATGTCATATCTTCGTCATGATGTCCTACTGTGAAGTCACTGGAAATCATACATTAATGCTGGTCATTTACATTAAAATGCCAATTTTCAAAGTCTGTTTGCATATATAATATTAAAATATTAAAGGGTTCATCTTTTTAAATGCCAAACCTATTGTAATATTTTTAAAAAGTTTGATGAGTATTATAAGATGAACATTCTGTAACTAACACTCTGAGTAAGAAATTGAACTGTGCCAGAAATCCCTATCTCAACCTTTCCTTTTGGGGGCAAAAGAACTAATGAGTTTCACAGTGATAACTTCTTTGCTCTTCTTTATGTGTGTATCTTCTCCTATATTTTAAATTTGTCTGTTTTAAAATTAATTGAAAAGGAAACAGGCAGATCTTTTCTTAATGCTTATTAATTTTCTTCTACTTGAAAAGCTAGAGAGAGAGGGAGGGAGGGAGGAAGGAAAAAGGGAGAGGTATGGACAGAGAATCTTCCACCTGCTGTTTTACTCCTCAAATGTTCACAAAGGAAAAAGCTGGCCCAGGCCAAACCTAGGAACCCAGAACTCCATCTGGGCTCCCACTTGGGCAGCAGGGACACAAGCAGCTAGGGTCACCTTTCACTGTCTCCATCATCCCCAAGCACCTCAGAAAGAAGGTGGATCAGAAGCAGAGCAGTCAGGACTGAACCAAGACACTGACTTGGCAACCCAACCAGTTGTGCCACAGCACCAGACTCAAAGTGTCTTTTTATTTATTTTTTTTTTTAAGATTTGTAAGTCAGGGCCGGCACTGTGGCTCAACAGGCTAATCCTCTGCCTTGCGGCACCGGCACACCAGGTTCTAGTCCCGATAGGGGCACCGGTTCTGTCCCAGTTGTCCCTCTTCCAGGCCAGCCCTCTGCTGTGGCCCAGGAGTGCAGTGGAGGATGGCCCAAGTGCTTGGGCTCTGCACCCCATGGGAGACCAGGAAAAGCACCTAGCACCTGGCCCCTGCCATCAGATGAGCGCGGTGCACCGGCCGCAGCACGCCAGCCGCGGCGGCCATTGGAGGGTGAACCAACGGCAAAGGAAGACCTTTCTCTCTGTCTCTCTCTCTCACTGTCCACTCTGCCTGTCAAAAAAAAAAAAAAAAAGATTTGTAAGTCAGAGGTACACAGAGAGATCTTCCATCCACTGGTTCATTCCCCAGTTGGCCACAATGGCTGGAGCTGGGCTGATCCAAAGACAGGAGCTTCTTCTAGGTCTCCTACATGTGTGCAGGGGCCCAAGGACCTGGGCCATCTTCTACTGCTTTCCCAGGCCATAGCAGAGAGCTGGGTTGGAAGTGAAGCAGCTGGGACTTGAACCAGTGCTCACTGGGATGCTGGCACTGTAAGTGGTGGCTTTACCTGCTACGCTACAGTGCCAGCTCCCCCCACAACCCCTGCAGTGGCCTTAACTGTAGTGGCCAGACTAACATCTACTGACATCTCCTATGGGAAAGCACCCACTCTGATAAGGCAGGAGGGCTGGCTATTGGGCTCTCAGCTAAACAGCTGTTGGGTGTCCAAGGCCTTGAGCTTCTCACTCACTCTTTTAACCTCCCAGCTTCCCCTAGCCTTTGACTGCCAGAGTTTGTGTAAGACGTGATCGCCTCTTACAGACTGGGAGCCTACAGAACCACTTCAAAAGTTCCTGCCCCAAGCTGGAGACAAGGCGAAAAATCAAATGATTCTAAGTGAAAAACTGAGTATGATGGGAAAATAACTGCCAGGAGGAAGAAACTGCTCTAGCCGTCAGTCTCTATGTACTTATCTGCATTTTTATTAGAAAGACAGGAAGAGATCTTCCAGCCATGGTTCACTCCTCAAATGCCAGCAGGGTTGGGACCAGGGTGAAGCCAGGAGCCTAGGACTCAACCAGGCTCTCCCACAGTTGTAGCAGGGACCCAAGGATCTGAGATAACATATGTGGCCTCCCAGGGTGCACATTAGCTGGGAGTTGGATGGGAGGTGACAAAGCCAGGCCTTCAACTGGGCACTCTGATAAGCGATGGGGTGATCCAAGCACCAACCAAACTGCAGGCCAAATCCTGCCCTGCAGAAAGCTAATTAAGGTACAGGCACCTGCTCACACCATTCAGCCCGTTATATTGTCACTTAACAAATTAACACAGCGGTTCCAAAACAATTCTACAAAGTGCCTAGAAAGGTGAAAATAAATTGTAATAAAAGAACAGAGTGTCAAAGTTTGATGTGACTATTTTGATCAACTTCATATTTACATCTTAGATAAAATTTCCATTTTTGAAGCTGTATTTTTAAAAATGGAAGAATGAGAGCATCCTGCCTGCAGATGTAGCCAAAAAATATATAGGAGCTGATGTTGATTTGAAAGTGATGGTAATAATATTAAGCCATGTGGATTTATAACCCACTCGCAATGACACATTTGTTTCTGATTTAAGTTAATTAAGACCAGTTTGTTTCTTTTCTGCTACCACATGCAACCTCTAAAAGAAAAAAGGCAAACAGACTTTTCTGGAGGGGTTCCAGCCTAGAGTATTTTAACGTCAATGAAGAAGAAAAGAGCCGAATGCATATCCTGCGGCGGTGATTGGATTTGTCAGCTGTGGTACTCACTACAGTTATTCAGACTGGTGTTCAGGTCACAGAGTGTGCTGCCACCACATGAATCAAGGCAGGAATTGTAGAGGCATCTTTGGTCTCCTTCTTGACATGGAGGCTGACCTACGGAGAGGAAAAGGTTCGTTGGCTTTCATCACCTGTAAATTCCTTACACCAAGATCTAAAGGATCAAGAACATCCGGTGCGACTGAGGAATGACACAACATTAATTTCCTTCCAATTTCTCCAAATATATTGAACACGTGTTGAATACGTGCTTTCTGGATCAATTTTCCTGGCAACTAAATACAATCCAGTTATTGCAAAAGGATTCCATAGGAATGAAGAAATAAAAGACAACCTACACTAAAAAACAGATGGCTATTGCTTTTAATGGAAAAAATAGTGCTTCTACATGAGTGTTGATTACAAAACAAAATTCAAGTGATTTGTGGCACAGAGACCAATAAAGATATGACATTCTGAATATTAAATAACATTAAGAGTCATCTATACAGAAATTTAGTCTTCCCTCTAAGGAAAATACTTTTCCTAATAATAAATACAGCATCAACATGAATACAATAAGGATACTTTATCATAGTACAAGTCTTATGCAGCCGTTATTCATGATCTCCCTATGTCCTTGGAAACCATCATCAGCCTAACTGTGATGACCCAAGAACTGGGTTTCTTGTTTCCAAATGAATGACAGGAGTAATGTCAGCCCCTGCCCTAATGACTTTTCCTTAAGGTAACTAGAGAGGAAACTGCTGTTCCCGTTGATTTCCTGCTCATTTGTAGACTAAATGGGAAAGGTAATAAATTATTGCCCATTCTCTTTCTAGCTCTCCCCCACTATGGCCAATTACTTTCAGACATGTCATCCAGAATTTAGAGAACCTTGCAAGACACACTTAAATATAAATGATAGTATGTAACTTTATGTAATCACTCTTAGCCTACAATTCTCAGACAATGATTATGATATTAGAATCTTGTTCCTTTCCAGTACCTTGTGCATCACAACTTTGTAGAAGAGAGATGTCAGCCTTTTCAAGCTGGTAGGGCCCACTTTTAAAACTCAAGGCAAATCTAAATGATTTCCATGAGTTGAGGCTCTTAAGGAAATTTTACCACATGCATTCATTATTTCAGCAAATATTAAGTGGCTACTCCATGACAAGTCAATGTGACGCACTGGGCAATAATAGGTATTAAAAGATTACAAAGATCTGACTCCCCTGAGAAGCAGCTTGCTCTCCACTAGGGATACCATAATGAATAAAGCATTACTATAATATAGTGTGATCATTACTTTACTGAAGATACATAGGAGGGGACATCAACAAGTTTGTGAAAAATGGAATGAAAAGACGTTCATTCTCATTCATAACAAGTTTTTGAAATCATATCTTTGAGAGGTCTTCAAAAAGTTCATGGAAATATATATTATGAAAAGCCTAAGCATGGATTTTTTTTTGACAGGCAGAGTTAGACAGTGAGAGAGAGAGAGACACAGAGACAAAGGTCTTCCTTCTGTTGGTTCACCCCCCCTAAATGGTTGCTATGGCTGGTGTGCTGCTCCGATCCGAAGCCAAGAGCCAGGTACTTCTTCCTGGTCTCCCATGCAGGTGCAGGGCCCAAGCACTTGGGCTATCCTCCACTGCCTTCCCAGCCACAGCAGAGAGTTAGACTGGAGGAGGGGCAACTGGGACATAATCCAGCACCCTAACCGGGACTAGAACCCTGCAGTGCAGGCACCAAAGGCGAAAGATTAACCTAGTGAGCCGTGGTGCCATCTAGGATTTTTTTTTTTTTGAGATTTTATTTATTTATTTGAGAGGTAGAGTTACAGAAAGTGAGGGAGAGACAGAGAGAAAGGTCTTCCTTCCATTGGTTCACTCCCCAGAAGGCTGCAACGGCCGGAGCTGAGCCAATCCAAAGCCAGGAGCCAGGTGCTTCTTCCCGGTCTCCCATGTGGGTGCAGGGGCCCAAGGACTTGGGCCATCTTCTACTTCTTTCCCAGGCCACAGCAGAGAGCTGGATTGGAAGTGGAACAGCTGTGGCTAGAACCAGTGCCCATATGGGATGCCAGCGCCACAGGCAGAGGATTAACCTATTGCGCCACAGCACCTGCCCCATAAGCATGAATTTCAAAGAAATTTTATGTCTAAACAAATTTCTGTTTCAGTTCCATTTCTTATTTTTTTCCCAGCCCTATGCCTTAGAAGCAGAGTAGGCAGGAGGGGAGTTTTTCAAATGAGTGTTCCAGTCAGATTGGTAAGTTGCAGTGGGAGAGGAGCCTGGGTTTCCCCATCATAAAAGTAGCCCATGCAAAGGCCTAGGGAAGGTAGGTGCACAGGCTAAAGTCACTGGAGCTTCAGCCACTGGGAAGGAAAGGAAAGGAGACCAGAAAGGTGAGCAGAGACAGAGCCTGGAGAGTTTTAAAGGCCTAATGCTGCAACAGCACATGAAGCCTGAGGAGAAGTGGGCCCACTTCCCTCCCAGCCGTATCCACCAGCACAAGTATACAATCCATGTCGAGAGTCCTTATATTGTACCATGTTCCCCTTCATCCCCAGCTCTTCCATCACAATAGCCTTCTTTCAGTACTGTAAACATGCCTTGCTCCTTCCCACCTGAGGACTCTTGGCCAAGCTGTACCTTACATCTGAAATGCTTTTGCATACCTCATTCATATTTGTTAATTCCATAATTTTGCAGATCTGAGATCCAGCACCTCTTCCTCATGGAAGCTTTGTCTCAAGCCCTTTACCAGGGTATGCATGCCATAGATGTCAACAGAGCATCCTGGATTTTCCCTCACAGCCTGTGTTCCTTCATGGTTAGAGACAGACTGGCATAACCATTTGCAGCATGCCTATCTCCCCCAGGAGCCTACTGCTCCATTAGCAAGTTGGCTTGGCACTGAATTTCCAGTGAATGGCCACATATAGGCGCCACATACATTTTAAGACAAATTCTTTAGAGTCAATAATACAAAGGCACAAAAATGTACTTTTTCAGCTATTTTGTCATAGGGCTTTCTTACACCTCCCATGTATAAGAAAATAATCTACAAATCTTGCCATTTCATAGTGAAGAATCCAAAATTAATTTGGATTATATAAGAAGAATACAATTGTATAGAAACAACTTGATCCAGAGGGAGGTGTTTGCCTGATATGCATGCATCAACCCATGGCTCATAAAGGATTTCCTTCTGACCTTTATTTTTTTAAGGATTCATTTATTTATTTGAAAGGCAGAGTTAGAGACAGAGAGAAAGATCTTCCATCTGTTGGTTCACTCCCCAGATGGCTGAAGCAGCCAGGACTGGGCAAGCTGGAAGCCAGGAGCCAAGAGCTCCTTCCAAGTCTCTCACATGGGCAGCAGGGGCCCAAACATCTGAGCCATCTTCCACTGCTTTTTACAGGGAGCTCAGTCAGAAGTGGAGCAACCAGGACACAAACTGGTGCTCTTATGGGATGGCCGGCACTGGAGGGGGAGGCTTCACCAGCTATGCCACAATGCCAGCCCCTCCTTCTGAATTTTAAAATTAGTAAAACAAAGTTATCTTGGTATACTGTTTCTATGTAATAAGTCTGTGGTTTAAAATGCTCTGCCTGGGGCCCATGCTGTGGCTAACAGGCTGTGCCTCTGTCTGCAGTGCCAGCATCCCGTATAGGTGCTGATTGGTGTCTCTGCTGATCCTCTTCCAATTCAGATCTCTGCTGATGGCCTGGGAAAGCCGTAGAAGATGGCCCAAGTGTTTGGACCCCTGCACCCATGTGGGAGACCCCAAAGAAGCTTCTGGCTTCAGATCAGCCCAGCTCCAGCCACTGGAGGAGTGAACCAGCAGGTAGAAGACCTTTCTCTTTGTTTTTCCCTCTCTTTCTGTAACTCTACCTCTCAAATCAATAAATAAAAATAAAAGAATAAAATACTCTTTCTTTAGGTGTTGGATGCTTTTTCATTGGTTATTCTAACGATTAGCTTTGATGACAAAATTGATCTACAAATGACCTGTGGTATTAGCTGAGAATGAATCTGTACAGTCCAAGAAATGCTTCAACAAAATGATCATGAAATAATGGCTAACATGTTTCAAATTCTTACCATGTGCCAACTCTAAGAAGTAGTTAACATTATTCTGAGTTCACAGTCACAGAAAATTGAGCGTAGAAGGGTGAAGTTACTTGCCTGATGTCAACCAGACGAGTAGCAGAGCCAGGGCTCAAACCCAGAGTGCAGAGCTACAACCACCACATTCTTAACAACCAGGCGATGCCTGCACCACACAGACAAATTGAGTGGTGGTTAAGTCTAGGGCTCTGGCTCCCAGTCCTTCATGGAGCAGCTGGTACTCAACTGGGAGCTTAACACAGCGTGTGCAACTTTCTTTTTGGACATTGGCCCATTTCAAAAACCAACTTCTTTCATTTTCCGAGTTCCACACACAGATATCACACAGCTTTTCAAGTGTATGTAAGTTCATTGCTTGCTAATGTGAGGCATTAAACCACTGCTCTGAACATGGTTATTTGAGGAAGCTTTTACATTCAATTTCAGAATCCAATTCCGCCTCACTGGAACCTATTCACATTTCATTGGCTGCTACACACTTAACTTTTCTCTTTACTCTGGTTTCCCCATAAAACAGTTAACTGAATCCAACCACAATATTTCGGAGTTTCCCTCCACTCTTTGCTCTAAGGTACGGTTTGACAGCATCTATTGCTTGAGAATTGTATTTCCCACAAGAAAGGGTTTCCTGGCTGACCAAAGCTGCAAGAACCACTGAGTTAGGTAATTCGGGATTATTTATGGGGGAATCCCATTTCAACATTAGATAACTTCAGGCATTTTGCTTTGTCCCCAGGGAAAAGTACACCAGTCGCAGAATGTTCCAGGGCCCTGGGACACACTCACTGTAACTGCAGTTCTCCTCGTCACTCCCATCCTTACAGTCCTCGTCTCCATCGCACTGGAAGCTGCTGGGGATGCACTGTCCACTGCTGCACTCCACCAGGCCCTGGCTGTGACAGGCTAGGAAAGAGTACCATTCACTTGACTTGTTAATCACCCTCTGGGGCTGCAGATCGTATACATGATTCCCACTTACCAGGCATCACCAAGAAATGAAATGCAGTGCATACCCTAATGAACACATCTTTCGTCTTCTAATTTGAAACATTTGGGGAATGGAAATGTTTCTTAACTTTTTCCTCCCTTTTTAAGTGTATTTACTTTTTATTAACTTTTAAGAATTGCACGATTGTTTTTAATGATGGTAGTAGTGATACCACTAACAGTAAAGACTACAGTTCATAAGGGGCCTCAATTGCCAGAGATCACCAAGATACAGTGTCTGTGATCTCACTGTCCTTGTTTTACAGATGAGGAAACCTGACGTTTAGAGACTTAGTGCCTCTCTCAAACTCACATGGCTCTTAGGAGGCAGGGTCAGAACATGAATGCAAGCTTTTCTGACTCTAAGCCCAAACATTTCATTCTCTATCTGCCTGACCCAATGACCCAGCGAAAAATGCGGGAAAGAACTCACATAGTTCCTACCACTTACTTAACATTTTGGTTCAAAGTTTGTATATTGCATCTGATGCTTGAGAGGGATTTGAGGGAGCTGTTAACCTATAGGTTCTCTAAACTGTGTATCTACTGTGTTTTAGAACATCAGAAACCCACAGATCACGAGACTTTAATCTTCACTGAATTTGTATCTAGTATTTTTTTTTTTTTTTGAACAAGCAAAGTGGACAGTGAGAGAGAGACAGAGAGAAAGGTCTTCCTTTTCCATTGGTTCACCCTCCAATGGCTGCTGCGGCCGGCGCACCGCGCTGATCCAAAGCCAGGAGTCAGGTGCTTCTCCTGGTCTCCCATGCGGGTGCGGGACCCAAGCACTTGGGCCATCCTCCACTGTACTCCTGGGCTATAGCAGAGGGCTGGACTGGAAGAGGAGCAACCAGGACAGAACCTGGCGCCCTGACCGGGACTAGAACCCGGAGTGCCGGCGCCACATGCGGAGGATTAGCCTGTTGAGCTGTGGCGCAGGCCTTGTATCTAGTATTAAGACATCCTTTTCTCGAGCCAAAGCTCCACACCAGAAATGTCATATTTCAGTGTTAGTTCCTGCTCTGCCATCATCCATCTGGATAAAGTCCCCTGTGTCCACTGCTTTCTCTGAGCAAATACTTGGGTGATATTCTACTTCAGTTCAGGGAAAGGAGATGCCAGGCATTGGACTTACATGTACAATGCTTATGACATTTCTTATATCAAAAACAATGTAATCCACATTTCCATTTTTGCCTCAAATTTTTAGCTAATTAAATATTTAATCTCATGTACAATTGGCCCTCAGTCTTAGTTTCACAAAGTATCTGGGAAAAGAAAACTTCCTGTATTAAATATGTACCATTGTCTTTCTTGTCATTATTTCCAAAACGACACAGTATAATCACTATTTCCATAGCATTTACATTGTATTCATTGTTTAAAGTAATCTAGAGGGGCAGGCACTGTGGCATAGTGGGTAAAGCTGCCACCTGCAGTGCTGGCATCCCCATATGGGCACCAGTTCCCATCCCAACTGCTCCACTTCCAATCCAGCTCTCTGCTATGGCCTGGGAAAGCAGTGGAAGACGGCCCCTGTTCTCAGCCCCTGCACCTGCGTGGGAGACCCAGAAGCAGCTCCTGGCTCCTAGCTTTGGATCAGCTCAGCTCCAGCTATTGCGGCCATCTGGGGAGTAAAGCAGTGGATGGAGGACCTCTCTTTCTCTGCTTTGCCTCTCTGTAACTCTGCATATCAAATAAATAAATTTTTAAAAAGTAATCTGGAGATGATTTACAGTAGATAGGAGGATGTGCTTAGGTCACACACACACTTTGCCATTTTACACAGAAGCTTGAGCATCCACAGATTATGGTATTCACAGGGAGTCCTGGAACCAAGTCCTCACAGATACTGAGGGACAACTGAGTATCATACTTTTATTAGATGGCAAAAGATCAAATAAAAATTCAGTTTATTCAAATATGCATGAAATACGCCTCAACTCTTTCAGGTCAACTGTGTTCCCTTTTCGTCTGTAACTGCTATTTTTAAATTATTTTTATTATCACCTAGCAGACAATATTTTCTTGGCGAGCACAGTGGTTAATAGCCATTCTTCTCATTAACTGAGGAGCAGCTACCTGAGGATTTTCACTCACCCAGAAACAAAACAGGCTATAACATGATAATTACTATCACACATTTTTGGTGTGACAAAGTGAGCATTAAAGGCTCTCCTCTGACATTTCCTCCCACGTTCTCTCCCCACAGGGCCCTGACATCGTGTCTGGCAGATCCTGCAGAGAATCTTGGCCACTCCGAGAGCCCCAGTCTCTGAGAGCAGCATCACTTTTGCCAAGTCACAGATGCGCAGAGGGACACACTTGGAGTAATGAGACAAAAACAGACACCTGCTTGGCCACATCAGATCAATTAAGCTTGGAGTTTTGGAGTGGAGATGTGGCATCAACCATAATACACTGCTGTTATCATTATCATGTTATTCAATTATTGTCAATTATCATCACAGGCCAGAACCAAAGTACTACACAACAATCTCACCCTTTGAACGCTATCTAGAAAAGAAGCTTGAGCATAATCCTCCCCCTTGAGATACTAAACGATTAGGAAAACAAGCAAAATGAGAAACCCGGAGACACTCACAGCAATTGACCTCATCAGACTTGTCCACGCAGTCATGGTCACCATCACAGACCCACTCAACCGCAATGCATCGCCCATCCCCACAGCGATGCTCTTTCGTGGGGTGGCAATCTGGAGAAAAGGAAAAGCCATAGGATGTAGAGAATCAGCAGGACTGACGCTTGGGGCTGTAAGGCCCCAACCAGCAGTTCCAGTTGAATGATCTTTTTCCACTGTCTGGCCCACAGAAAACGCCACCTCCTTCTAAGCACAGGCCCCACTGTGAGAAGACTTGCCTGCTTTCCAGATGAATGGCAATGCCCCCAGCTGCCTAGGAGCCACACTTTGCTCTTTCTGCTGCTATCCTTTGTTTTCCTTAGTCTTTGTGGTCTTTCCTCCATGTTTACACTGACTCAAATAAATAGAACTTGTGTTTCACAGGTGTATAGCTGATTCAATGTGTTGGTGACAGCTTCCGTGTTTCTAAGAATCATGAGTTACCCCTCTGGTAATTGGAAAGGTAATATATTCTCATGTCATTTCTCCTGATGCTAAACTTGGTTCTTTTAATTGGACTATCTTAATGTATAGCTCATATTTGAAAGAGTTTCTAGAGAAGCAATGTAAAATATTCATATTATTTTTATGATTTTTTAGACTGGCTGTAAGCTCTGTCTCAATCTACCTATTTCAGGGTTAGGAGGCACTAACTGTTAAGTTTCCTGTCACAGAGGGCAGAATCACAGGCTGCTTTGCCAGGAGAAATGGTGTAACCTGAATATAAAAAGCCCTTTAAGAGAAGCATTGGATTCATGAGTAACAGACTCAGTAATGAGAAAGTATCACAAATCATCAATAACAGAGCCACTGACATCAAGGACTCCTGAAGGGACATGGATCTGAAAGAGTATTTTTGGAACAATAAGATGGGGTATGCGTGGGTCTTTGCTGCAAGGTGAAGAGTGCCTGGTTCGAGTCCTGGCTGCTTTGCTTCCAATCCAGCTTCCTGCTAATACACAGCCTGAGGCACAGCAGGTGGTGACTGAGATTGAGCGACAACAGCCATCCTGGCAGTCCCAACTTCATGATACCTTCTAGCATCAAAGGCATTTTACTGAGTGACTAAGACCACTCTTTCCTACACACTAACCATCCCCTCCCTTCACTCCACCAACTCATTTAGCTCCCAAACCCACTCCCACCAGGACCCCACTCACTTTCCAGTTAGTTCATTGATAAAAGGAAAAGTTGGATTAAATGATCTCAAAATCCTTTTGCAACTATGAATTGTGAGGTATAATTGCTACAATTCTCTCCATCCTTTGTCTCCAGACAAGTCAGTCCCAGAAGATAACCCACATCTGTCTGGTCACCCATGGGATGTTTGTGCATCCAAACATTTTTCAGTATATGCACGGGCGCAGTGAAGGGCAGCAGGATGGGGCTCCCAGGAACCACCAAGTTTCCTAACATGAAGCTATCTGATCTGAGACATTTCTCTGATCATATACCTCATGTTTTCCTAACCTTCAAGATTCTCTTGAACACCATCACACATCCGCATCCCAGTCTGCCCTTTTGATTCATATTGTGAAGCTCCTTTGTCAACCAGTAAGATACTCCCTAAAAAATAAAAAGCTACTCACAAAGCCAAAAAGGTAAATGAGGAGAAGGAATGTTTCTGATTTTAATTCACAAGATGACATTTAAAGTTGAAAATGGCTCTGTTAAAGGCCAGTTTCTTCTGGAAAATGACAAGAACAGCATTTGTAGATAAAACACATAGGTGGCCCTATCCCTAGGTGTAGCTACTGCACAAATAAGGGAAGGATATCTGGTTACATACACCAAGGGGGTCAGGTGCAAACAATGTATCTGAAGGCAAAATTTGGCTCACAAGCTCAAAATCAAAACATAAGCCACTGGCTCTAACCCATGGAGAAATAGAACACTTAAGAAAAACACACAAGCATGTTAACAACTTTTGCCCATCCATCCGTGGCAATTCTTTATCATTTCCTTTGTATGACTATTTACCAGGGCTGAGCAAACCCCCTCCCTCCATAAAACAAGGCAGACTGGACATGTGGCATAGTGATTAATATGCCTGTCAAGATGCCCATGTCCCACACCCGAGTGCATGCTTTTGGTTCCTAGCTCCACTCCTGATTACAGCTTCCTGCTGAGTGCACCCTGGGAGGAAACGCGTGATTGCTCAAGTAGTTAGGTCCCTGTCACCCACAAGGGAGAGCTGGATTAAGTTCCCAATTCCCAGCTCTGGTTTGGCCTAACCCCAGGTATTTGGGGTGTGAACCAGTAAATATGAAGGTACTTTCTTTCTCTTTCTCTCTCCATCTATCTCTCCCTCCCATCCTCTCTCATTTCTCTGTCACTCAATTTTAAAAAGAAATCAAACATCTTGCAATTCAACCCACATATGCTTTTAACCATGAGCTACAAGTTACTGCTTATAAATTTCTGTAATTTTTAAATTAAAACCTTAATAATGCAACTTACCACAGTTTTGCTCATCACTCAGGTCTCCACAGTCATCATATCCATCACACACCAGGCTGTGATTAAGGCACTTGCCTGTGTGGCAGTGAAACTGGTCCTCGCTGCAGTCTTTAAGAGAAGAGAAGCCACCACGTGTCACTGACACAGTACTCAACCTGACAAAGCCGATCACGAGAGGGAAACTGTAAAGGTAATCTGGTCTACATCTGCAGACTATGGCACAGAGACCCAGTGACTTGCCCAAGTCTACTTAACAAGTTACTGTGCAAGCAGGCCTGGGACCAGCTGCTCTCAAGCCAAGTGTTTTGATCACTTTTACCTGACTTCCACTTTAAGGCACCTGAGAGCCCACACTCATTCAGAATGAATGTTTCCCACAGAGGATGAGTAGCTCTTTCCTTTAAAGTCTAGGCTTGTCAATGCTAAGTTTGACAATGGAGCAAATGGCATTCAGATTACAGAGCTGCTACTTCCACTCACATAAGCATGACTGCTGATGTCAGTTGAGTGTTTCATAACATGATCCTCACTTAGGGATTATGCTAAGACTGCAGTGGCAAGATCAGAATAAGTGATATGTGATCTCAGGAGGCTGATGGTTTAACACTGAAATAAACAGCATTCAAGGAACGAGCTCTCAATTTTTAATAAAAAGAAAGTGCTTCTACTTGAGAAAACTAGAACTCCCATTCCAGTTCTGTCATCTACTAGCTATGGGACTTATAATTTGTCATTCAGCTCTAATGTGACTCAATCTATGAGATTAGGATAAAATCAGCCACTTAATAGGCTTGGTAAGAACAGCTGGATGAAATCATTTCAGAAATCAAGACATTTCAAATGGGAGAAGAATATACTTCTCCATAAATGATGTTGGAACAACTAGGAATCAAATTTGTAAAAACCTGAAACTGGATTTTTACCTCAAATCTTATACAAAAATGAACTCAAAATGGATCACAGATTCAAATATAAGAGTGAAAACTATGAAACTTCTAGAAAAACTGAAAAACTTTGTGACTTTGAGATAGGCAAAAAATTCTTAGATATGACACCAAAAGTACAATCAATGAAAGAAAAAAATAAAATTATTAAAGGTAAAATATTTGTTATATGAAAGATATCATTACGAAATGAAAGCATCATATTATAATTAGTTGAAAATCATCTATATTATAATGAACTTAAAGCCAGAGTATATATAAAAATCTAACATTCCGTAAGATAACAACATTCCAACTACAAATGGGTAAAAGACTTGCAAAGAAAGTGTTAGTGAAAGAGAAACAATGACCCACGGCTCATGAAAAGCTGCTTTAACAGTATTAGTGATTAAGGAAAGGCAAATTAAAACCACAGTAAGATACCAGAACACATCCTCCAGATGGCGACCATCAAAAAGACAAATGATAAGACATATTGGCAAGGATTTTGAGGAACTAAAACTTTCATGTAATGGCCGGTGAGAATACAAAATATAATGTCACTCTGGAAAATAGGCAGCCTCTTGAAAAGTGAACTATAACCTTAGTATACAATTAATTCATGAATCCTGCTACTAAGATTCTACTCAAGGGAATTACACAGAAAAACCTATGCATATTATTTACATTATCAATATTAATTACAATAGCCAAATACCAGAAGAAAATCAAATGCTCACCTAGTGATGAGTGGGCAAACAAAACTAATATCCTTTTATAATAAAATACTATCCAGCAATGAAAAGTATCACACTACTAAAGTATGTGACAGTATTGTTAACCTCAAATATGTTATGTTAAATGGAAAAGAAAAGATAAAAAGATGGCAAATTATATTACCCATTTATGATATTCTCAGAAAAAGCAAATTTACAGACAGAACTCAGAGCAGGGTTTACTAGTGGTTGGAAGGTAGTTGTGGGAATTGACTCTAAATGGGGGGGAGGAAAATTTAGGGGGAGATAAAATTATAAAACTGGATTGTGATAATGGCTGCACAACTCAATTCACTACAAATAAAAAGGTGGAATATGTGGTATGTAAATTATATCTCAATAAAGCTGTAAAAAGGGTTTAAAATTAATATGTGTAAGGAACAATGCATTTAATAGAAACTAGATTTCTTAAACGTGTTGCCATTCCCATTATGTAAAGTAAAGTAGTTCAAAAACAGGTTGCTTCAGGCTGGAAAACAATCATGGAAGATGGGCAGAATTTCCATTGGGTGGTAGTAATGAGCCATCCGGACGGTGCAGGTAGAGGCAACAGTAAGCGGTGAGAAATAGGCCTCATCTGAGGATCACGGCGCTCTTGGCTGATGAGTGCCAGGAAGCACTCCCAGGTCCAAAGTGCAGTCTCCAAATCCAGCTGCTTGTCAATCCTTGGGCACAAGCCTGTATCTCATACAACTGGTGGTGGGCACCTCTGTACCAAAAACGTCCCAGACTGGATGACAACTCATTAGCAAAGGTCTTTGCCATTCATCAGTTAAGACATTAGCTACATCCAGATACAGCACTTAGAATATTTATCAATCATCAAGTAAAAAAATTTGAATTCTTTTAAAAAATCTCACTCTTCTAAAAAGAACTTTAAAACTTTTAAGAATCAAATCATGTTAGGAATGCAATGGAACTTAAAGATCGGCTGTGCAGAGTATATATAGTGTATTACACACATGTAAGCATACAGGTATGTTCACACACAACTTTGTGAGTACTTTTTCTATTTTACCTTATTCTGTCTGAGTAACTTTCAAGCGAGGATGACCATCCTAAGGAAAAATACAAGGCTAAGAACTAAGGGGTCCATTATTACTTGGATGGTGTTATTTGCTCCCATCGGCAGAGGGCACTTTCTCCTCACCCTAGGCCCCACCACTGGATGAACTTCTGTGCACATGACAGCTGAGTCTAAAGGGTGATGGCACTGTTCTCCTGGATACCAAGCAGACTCAGGAACTTGTTTCATCAAGACATAGATGCTTGTGAAATTTTAAACTTCTGTTTTGTTTTGTTTTCAACTAAATTGCTCTTGCAGGAAGCTTCTAAGCAATATGTTAAAATTAGCAGTAACCAGGAATAAGATTTCTCAACTTGACCATTAGTGCAGAAGTACATGCATTCCCCCAGAGGTGGGAGTAGAAGGTGGTATCAGATTTTAAGTCTTATGAGTTAATTTCTTTTGAAGTAGTAAGACTTCTGGGGAATCAATTACTCCTTTCAGAATTTGATTAACCTGAGAACACACCGAAAATTTCCAAGTTTATACAGCCTCATGTGAAGGCCTCTCTACACCGGTAATTCATACTAAACATCTTATTAGTGATATTTTAAAAATCGATGTTGTAATTTATTATTTCATAAGTGGAGCATTTTGCACAGTAAGGACTTGCTCGGTTCGAAGCATTTTCACAAGTCAAATACAAATTTAGCTGCATTTGGAAAACAACTTGGTACTCCCCCCCCTAAGGTCTGTATGATTGGTAAACACTCAGAACCTTAACCAGAGGCACTGCACGGCCAGAAATACACAGCAAATAGCAAAGATCACAGTGCTTCCTTTTATTGGAATCAATGCTTATTTGAACTGAAAAGGTTCAATGTTGTCAGTGCAATTTAGGTCCAGCAAATTAAAATTTTCAAAAGCTGCTTGCTGTGATTTTCTTGCTCAACATAAGCACAATTTTGCATGACCTAAGGTAGATGTTTTTTCTAGATACAGCTCTTTTTCCTTAAGGAGAGTTTCATACAAAATGTTTCTTCCAAAGTTCTTGCACATTAATATTCCAGTTTGGCATCTCATACACATGCTATTAAGTTTTGTGACCAAGATTACGATTAGTTAAAGCAAAAAAACAGACATCCCTTTTCATAAAGGGGTTCATTCAATTTGTTCAGTCTCTGACTATAAATGTGTTGCCTCAACTCATGATCTCAGTATGGCAGTTCAATTTCCACCTACAGAACGTTAAAGATGGGCGCTACCAAATACCATTTTGTTCAACTCTCATTTTGAGAAGACCAGAAAGGTCTTCCTGGTTGTGTTTTTCCATTGACTTCGCCCTCTACAGGGGAATTTCTCCACTGCAGGTCTACTGACATTGTCATCTGGATGGTTCTTTGTTGTAGGATGTTTAGCAGCATCTCTGGCCTTTACCAACAGATGCCAGTAGTACCTCCCCCCTCCCAAACTTTTGTGACCATGAAAAAGTTCACCATACATTGCAAAATGTCACCTGGACTGTCTAGAGTACAGAAACATCACCTGGGTGGCAGGGCTAGCTTTAAGCACTTCTCTCCATCAGTGTCTCTGTTCAACCCAGCTTCCCGATTCTGGTCTTTATTTACAAGACTTCGCCACTACCTTCCCTGCTCACACCAATTTGCTTCGCTTTGTGACATCACTCGTGTTATATTGCTTTCTATACATTTCCACATTTATATTTCTCCTAAAAACTCCAGGAAGAAATAAACGATGTGTTAACAGTCTAATTAACCACTATTTCACATAAAGCAGGAGCCCAAGCATATTCAATACTTTAATTAATTCAGTATTACCAGATTGCCATTACACAAAAAGTCAATTTTGAAAAGAGTTGACTAATGGTGAAGGAGATCCTTTTATTATTTTGATGGAACTCTTAGCATTTACTTGCATTCTGGTTTGGTAAAAAGGCTGTAGTAAATACAGTTATCTTTGGTAACTCAGAAACATCATTCGAAATATCAATTTCTATTTTATGCTGTTCATATCGCCTCTGTTTTAAAATAGCTTCACGGGTGCTGCTTTTGAAACTATTGCACATGTCTTAGTACTTCTGTCTCCCCTACCATGTATCAGCCAACCTTCTCCATGACTTCTAGGGGTCATCCTAGAAATGGGAGGTTCTGGAGGTAAGAGAAGAATAAGAGCAATAACCAACAACAATAGTGAAAACAACCACAACTAGAAATTTTTTTTTTTTTGACAGGCAGAGTTAGACAGTGAGAGAGAGAGAGAGAGAAAGGTCTTCCTTCTGTTTGTTCACCCCCATATGGCTGCTACGGCCAGTGTGCTGCATCGATCCAAAGCCAGGAGCCAGGTGCTTCCTCCTGGTCTCCCATGCAGGTGCAGGGCCCAAGCACTGCCCTCCTGGGCCACAGCAGAGAGCTGGACTGGAAGAGGAGCAACCGGGACAGAACCCAGTGTGCTGACCAGGACTAGAACCCAGGTGCCAGCACCACAGGCGGAGGATTAGCCTAGTGAGCCGTGGCGCCGGCCAACAACTAGAAATCTTAATATTCTTTGACAGTTCTTGTACCTTAGACGTCAGTCTACAGGCTTTTAAGCCAACAATGACTTGTTATTCTGAACAATTCTAAAGACAGTTACTATTATGCTTCCATTTTACTGATGAAGAAATTGAGGCATAGAGAAGATGAGTAACTTGCCCCAGGCACTCGGGGGACAGGAAATGGTAATCATAAGGATCATAAGCAACCATAGTGTTAATCAACAAAATGTACTGTACTCGGGATAATCAGGTAACCACTGCCTTCAAAAGTAAGCCAACCAATATTATGCCAAATCAAGAACAAATTATTTCCAAAAGTATTCAATGGTGATTTTACATGGAATAAGGTGTGGGTACCTGGTGACCACTGTTTTCTTGTGCCAATGGTTCTCCTTGAGTTTTTTAAAAAATATATTCATTTGCTAAGCAATTGAACCACATATTATTCTAGTAACTGGTTATAGAATCGAAAGTTCAAGTATATTAGTAGTAAAATATTCCAGACACCTTCTGGTTCAATGATTTAAAATCAAATCTGGGGAGCTTTGCAAAAGTACTACTGTGTAGGACCCACCACCAGACCAACTGAATCAAAATCCCTGTATGCTGGGCTTCCTGGGCAGGTTAACAGTCAGCTGGCCTTAATGCTAAGGAAAGCTGAGGTTAGAGAAGTAGCCTGTCCACAGTTGCTAATCCAGAAATTTTTGAAGTTTTCCTAATTTTCAAAATATTCATGTTACTACTAAAATTGATCTACATGATTGGAAATTGTTCCATTCAACATATACATGGGAAGAGAATGACAAGACAAAATTAGGGGAGAAAGCAAGTAGGCACAGATGTCTGGAGTGCTGCTATGAGGGTTACCTCTCAAAGCCTAGTAGAGCATCTAAAACAGTTCAATGTTTTCCTGCCAAATGAATGATGAGAATGTAATTGTTCGCCGAAGCTGAACTATAACGGACAACGACAAGTCAACCGCAGCATCAGATTTGGAACTGTTCAAAGCTGGGTTTAAATCCAGCACCTGGAATCTCACAAGTTTGTTCATCACCCTAAGCCCTAGCTCTGCATTGCACAAGTGGTGAGAAATATTTCCTGTGCTAATAATTCAATTGCATCATGTAGGCAAACACATCTAACACAGTTGAACAGGTAGTTCATAAATAATAATTCCCTTTCCTATCTGCCTTTGAAAACAGCTAAAGAAGAAATTAGTAAGCTGACAAACTATATTAATACCTAATTCAACCTCAATTCTTTAAAAGCAGACAAGTCCTTACCTAGGGAGCATTTGGCACCTCATCTATGGACCCATGATCCTATCTGGGGGCCCTTTTCCTTGTCTCTTGCCAGAACCATAGGAACTGGGCATTTTCTTTTGTTCCTAACTGGAAGTGTATTACAAAGCTTCCTACTTTCTTCAATGAATATATGTGAGCTGTTTCCATGCTCTGATTTGCATGGGAACTCTCATTCATACTTATATAGGGATCTTCAAAATGTTCAGAGAAATGCATGTTATGAAAAAAAAAAAAAAACTAGGAATGGATTTCCGTTACACCAGAACTAACTTATCTCTTAATTCCATTGCCATGAACTGTTGAAGTGCCTTGGTACTATTCGTTCAGCTCAGGGTGGTGACAACAGAAGTGTGGCACCTTTCAGAAACACTCATCTGAAACACCACACTCTGAACGCTCCAGCTCAGCGACAGATGTCCTTGGAAGGTCAGAAGCAACTGAGTTCAGAGCCCTCAATACCTCACAAAGCATTTTCACACGGTTTTCATAAAGGATGTGCTTCCTCAGTGGACCAAACAAGATCCATTTTGGGGTATGTTCATGAGAAAAGTCCCTATCTATCTTCGTTACTATACCTTCAGCTGCTGGGCATGGCCTAATTCCCTGCAGCACAGTAATACATTCTTATTCAGTTGCTGACTGCTTCATATTCAATTTCAACAAATGCAGCAGCGAGCACTCACTGAGTTCAAAGTGGATTCTCAGCACAATGGGGGAACATAATGATGAACCATGTTGACCCAGCACGGGCGAGAAGCACACACAGAATGTGAATAATGGCATAACATGAACCACAATGGGAGATACACAAGAGATTCCACTACAGTTACCATAAATTGAATAAAATTCTATTAAAATTCCCTATTGTGGCTGTGTTACACAGAATTTTCTGCTAAGTCAACAATACTTCCCAAAATAAATATCTTATAAAAATGCTTTGTGTAAAAATTGCGTGCTGTCAATTCTCCAGAACACTGAAATCCAAGGTGTAAAAAACAAGCATCTCACTGAAAATACTTCCTTAAGGAAATGTGGCAAATTAAAGTTATATAGAATGCTAGGTATTATGCAAACTAAACAAATAGATAAATAACGATGGTAGTTCACATAAGGAAATAATCTCGAAGAAATAACAAAATAAGCAAAATTAATCTCTTTTTAAACTGCAATGTCTCTCAGAACCCTCAGCACAGGAGTATGTGTTGTAACTCTTTAAGAAGTAGATCTGTTAGCAGTTTGCAAACCGATTTTTCTCTCAAGCATTTTTCAAGACTCAGGTACGATGGTTTACTATTTTAGGAAACAGTGACCTAAAGTAAAATCACAATACATCGCCTTCCACAATGTTCTCACAAATGAGCATCCTAGCTCTTCAGATGAAAGAGTTGGTTCACTCTGCCTTACAGATCACAGCAATAACCTTTCAGTTAAGGTCAGCAGTCTCAAGCTGTTACAGAGCTTTGGCAGCTCCCTATGAGATTAAAACACTTCTTCCTGCACTTGCCATGGCTGTTTAAATAGCCATTAAAAAACAATTAGAACACAATTGCACATACTTCTGGTTCTGAATCCAAATCCTGCAGTGGAATTCTCAAGGTCAGTTTTTCCCTTCTGTCTGGTGCATAAGTGCAAAACAATCTGAACCCTGAATCTATATTGGAGAAACCAGTGGTCAATTCAAGACACAGGCTTACTAAGTCAACAGAGAAGGCAATTGAGGATTCCTCAAGACTGAATCTACCGATTAGTGGATTTGCAACACTAAATGTCATTGACAATCATCAGTTTCAGAAGAAGCATAAACAAGTAAGAGGCTTTGTATCTGCTGTGTCATCAATGTTAAAAATCATTAGAGTGAAAGATTCTCCTTTAAAAATGTTAGAAGTATTGATCTTTATACTCAAAGTTTTAAAAACAAAATCCTCTCCCAAACATAATATACCAAAAGCCTTCTCCCAATTTCAAGACACTTTAAGCAGAGACTTCACTCCCTGATCTGGTCCAATATAGCAAGGAGCTACTGCGTTCCTATTAAAACCAGGCCTTTGAAAGGTGTGTAAACACTGCTGTCACTCTGGGGGAAGACAAACATGTTGGCTGACTTGATAAAGGCAAACCAAGAGCGGTCTACACAAATGCTAGATGGTTGTCAGGATTTGACAATGGAATAGTTCTGGTTTCTAGGTGCCTGAATACCTCCCTGTCCACCCAGACAAACCCCAAACAGCTTGTCACATACTGCAATGCGCCTCATCGCTCCAGTCATCACAGTCGTTGTAGCCATTGCACTGCAGTTTCCTGGGGACACAGAGTCCACTGGCACACAGAAAGCTCTCGCCCCCTCCGCAGAGCACTGGGGAAAAAAAAAAGAGAGGGGAGCAGAAAACCACGTCATAAGACTTTTCTCTTAAAATCAGGAGAGATAAGGAAATGATAGAAAACCTTCCCATGATTTTCAAATTTGCTTTCCAAATTCCCTGTTTCCTTGGCACTGGTGTTTTTGGGCCCTCTACAAAAATACTTGTGAAATTACCTGGAAATAATACCAAGACTGGTTGCATCAGAAGGGCAGGGCGGTTTTTACAAGGGGATGCGCAGGGCAAAGTGCCTATGCTCGGAACACGAGTAGCCTCACTGGCTGCACAAATTGGGTGGGGAAAACACATAACGGGAGTATTGTTTTTACTTAAATGTATATAAATGGAACAAATTTCATGTATCTCATACAGTTTTAAGAACACAATGACACTTCCCACTTCATCTTCCCTCCCTCCCTCACTCCCAACCCTTCCTCCTGCTTTTTTTTCTTTTAATTTTTGCAATAATATACTTTTTTTCACTTTGAGAACAAGTTTTATCATTAATCAAAGAGGCACCTAAGGAGATAAGCAATGGAATTGGGCACTGAGGCTTATCTAAAACTTATGGAATATCCTCCACTTAATACGCTAAAACGAAGTAAGTCTTTTAGAACAAGTACTACTATTAACTCTCATAATAAGACTCTTAAGGATAGAGGTCTTACATGGGGAGTTAGTGCACAGTGACTCCTGTTGTTAACAATTAACACTCTTATCTATGAAGTCAGTGATCACCTGAGGCTCTTGACATGAGCTGCCTAGGCTATGGAAGCCACAAACTCCTTCAATATTTAGACAAGGCCATAAGCAAAGTGGAAGTTCTGGGAGTATCATTCTTAATAACTGAAATCTATGCCATCATGAAGTCCTATTAATTGAACAAACATTTTAAAAAAAAAACCTTTCCTTCTAAAACGCTATTCTATATAGCACAGAGGAAGTTAGTAAAAATAGAGTCAATTGATGTGTGCTGAAACCTAAGCATGGAGACCCCGTGCCCCGAGTTTGAAATGCATTTACTTGCCTTAATAAAAATGCCACTTAAAATGTCAGCATCTATTTTGGCACAAGGAATGTGAAATGACATTAGCTAATAGTCTTTTTCATTGTTTTTTTTTTTTCTTAACACGATTACAATCTGGTATATTTTGCTCTTAGTATTATGGTGATTGTTCTTTTCAAATTCAACCAATATTCAATTGATTTAAAATTTAGTGGACAGTAACTTTGAGATAAAAAAAAGTTTTAAGGAAAATCACTAAGAGAAAAGGATAAATCAGTGCAAAGTGATGTCAAAATAATCTTAAATAGATGGTAATATGCAAAGAGCTTTCCAATGTGTACAACACTTGACTCCACAATCTTCTTGCGTTTCATAAAGAAAATGACCATGAACATGTACATTTGTTTTTAAGGATATTCATGCAATTGTTGCGTATATCCAGAAGATATTTATGAAACAACAACCATGCAATAGTAGGTGACTAAACAAAGACTTTTAATACCTCCAAAATAATACATACTGCTACAGTAACTGAAAAGCACATTGTAGAAAATATCTAGCATCCTAGCACAAAGTTCAATACTTTGTGTGAAAAAAAATACTAAATGATTCTAAAAAGACTTAATATAATCTAGCATGGAGAGAGGTATATCAAAGACTACTGTAATTATCCCTGGTAGTAGGATTAAAACTAATTTTTTGTTTTTTAACCAGAGAAAAAAAACCTATAACTTTTCATCAGCCATTGTTTCAGAGTAACAGTAGACAAACACAACACCTGAAAACCTCTCTTTCTCCCCCCTCCCTCCCTCATTCTCTTCCTCCTCATATGAGACCTAGTCAGAGGCCATCAGCTGTGTGGTCAGTTGCTAAGTCAATACCACTGTCCCCTGAGCCATGCTATGCTTTGATGAGAGGATCCTTATAACTAACAGAAGCTAGGAAATAGGCAACATTTTAACTCCTTTGAATACAGAAACGGACAGTCAAGGCTCCAGTCATTGAGACTCATGTCTGTCATATTTCCCACCATGTTCCTGGGAAACATTAGACTGGCCAGTACTCAGGGATCCCAAAACTAACATTTGACAAGGAAAGTCAGTTGACTCTCTAATGCAGCACTCTGCTGCCACACACACACACACACAATCCATTGATTACTTTCCAATGCTATCAAAGAGATCAGAGTCTCAACTCAGTAAAACAAAGTCCTAATTGGCTTGGTAAGTTTCTTATAATGCTATGGTAGCAGTATGAGAAAGATCTTCATACTATCAACAAACTTATCATACTCCAGGCAGGACCAGTACTGTGGTGTAGCAGGTAAAGCTGCCATTTGCACTGTCAGCATCCCATATGGACACTGGTTCCAGTCCTGGCTGCTCCACTTCCAATCCAACTCGCTGCTATGGCCTGGGAAAACAGAGGAAGAGGGCCCAATACCCACTTGGGAGACCAGGAGGAAGTTCCAGATTCCTGGCTTCAAGTCAGCCCAGCTCTGCCTGTTGTAGCCATTTGGGGAGTGAACCAGCAGATGGAAGACCTCTCTCTCTCTGCCTCTCTAATAAATGAGTAAAACTTTAAAAAGTTATTCTATTCCACACTTTGAGTACAAGAACTAAATTATACCTATGGATTTCAACTGAAAAAATACTGAACATGTGTACTGTGCATACTGCTAAAGGATTCAACACGGAACTGCACTACTACAGGAGAGCAGACTCCTAAAGGGTACACAGCAAACAGATCTGCGATGAAAAACCAAACTTTAAGATTTTAGCAGCATGTCTATGCAATATCCTTTATCTGGGGCTAAGAAAAAATCTTGATGGAGTTTATCCCATTGTGAGATTTTCTACATTACACATAGTGGAAGGTACAAAAATTCCTTCTGTCTCTGTATTTGCAGCTCCAATGCTACACAAGAGTTACTGCATTCCCCATGCAGGGCTCTGTTGATTCCCCAGGAAATGGAGCTGCAAAAACACCATTAAATAACCCCTACCTCTTAGGTTCATCCTTAGCATCCTCAGTGGCTCCAGTGAAGCCACATGTTGCATTAAGATCATTGGTGTGTGTGTCTGTGTGTGTTTGCTGTCGTGAACATTTTGAATCTGGATCAAATTTCACACACGGCACTGCTGGCACTGCTTTGCATATTGACAGTCCCTGTCTTGGTCGACTTAGCAGAAAGTGACGTCTTCATTGTGGTGCCTCATTTGCAGATGTGGTTTCCTTGGTTTTAGGACTTTATGAATTGTTTATTGTTCTTTCTTTGAAAGTTCATACTTCCAGAAATCAATATTACTTTCATAATATCAGAATGTTTTTGTAATTTGTTCTGAACCACTGTTCAAAATTTCCACTTTATTTGCATAGAACTGTCTAATGAAGTGCTTCAGGCACATCTGACTTGGATTTTCTAAAAGGCCCATGAAGGAGACAAGCAGGCATTTTTATTGCAAATTCCTTGGGCTGGGGCGGGGGTGGCAGTTGACAAATAGAGGAAGTGGAGTATCATGGGGTTAAGACATCAATGGGCAGGCCTATAGACAAGTAAAGGGTGAAAACCAAGCAAGATGTCTGAGATCAAGGCTCAGGCCCAGTGCTCTCCACCTCACCCACTCCCCATGCCTGGAACTTGAACATGGGCAACTACATAGTCAGCTGATAAGAGGCCAGTTGAAGAGCACCAGGACTGAGTAAAATTTCAAACTCTCCTGTCTTTTGTTGAGAAAACTAGCATCTGTCCTTCCGGGGAAGGAGATGCAGATGAGATGACATTCCATGACAATTCTAGGCTTTTGGAAAAACATTCTGAGACATTGTATAACAAGTTTCCATTGAGAATTTTCAACCATCAATTTTACTGTCTTACAACAGTCATCCTCCAACAATTTGAATTCACACTTAAAATGACAAAAGGAGATTCCCTGAGGAGAAGACAGGCTGCCCTAACTGGATACCATTTACCCTAACATCTTCTATCATCCCAAAAGGATATGTTGGACTTTAAACCACTCAAACAATGGCAGGTTCATTTATTACTTTAACAGCTATTTACTGAGTATCTACAACGTGCTAAACGCGGGAATAGCCCCTGGAGACACAGCAGTGAAGAAACCGAAGTCCCCACTTTAGTGCTTTGAAGCATAGGAGGGGCCTTCAAAAAGTCTGTTTACAAGTATCATCAAAAGGTAATGCAGATTTTCTATGTACTATAGTCCCCTCATATATTCTGATTATCATCTGATAAAGACTTTTGCTAACTAAAGATGCTTCACCACCCACCAATGTTGGCTAACATTCACACATGTGAAAATTAATGCTACTGCAAGGATAGCAGCATGAGAGTACAAAGTTGTCTATGATACTACATTACCTGCCCAGAGGCCAGGGACAATGATGAATCCCTTGGACTTCCCAGTGCGCAGATTCTGAAGAGTTACATTCCTGAGAGCAATCAGCTCTTTTCAGTGTTCTTGTCTCTGATAATGGACTGCTGGGATAACAATCCACAGCCTGAAATTACCTGGAGATATTCTGCAGCTGCCTCCGCCCCCTTGGTTCTCTGTCTGTTATGGGCAATGTTTACACTGGTAAATGCTCTTCTTCTACTCTATTGTTAGCTTTTGGACTCTTTTACAGAAATTACCAACCCAAGGCTGATTGTATGCTGTCCTTATTTGCCCTTTGAGCCCTGCTTAATGCCTGAACTCAGCTTCAAAAACACCTCTGGAAAGAAAGCTAATATGACCTACCCCACCCTTCTCTCCCTGGGCCTATACTGAGAAAGAGCCTATTGGTGCCATACTCTACAGACTGATAAGATTAAGTCAATGTAGCCCCTAATTACTTTTACTTTAAAAAAAAATCGGAAATTTTTAATTTGAAAGGCAGAGGGAGAGAGAGAATCTTCCACATACTGGTTCATTCCCAAGATGGCCACAACTGCCGGAGCCATGCTGACCTGAAGCCAGGAACTTCTTCTGGGTCTCCCACGTGGGTACAGGGGCCCAAGGATTTCTATCACTTTCCCAGGCCATAGCAGAGAACTGGACAGGAAGTGGAGCAGTTGGGACTTGAACCGGCAGTCATATGGGATGCTGGTGCTGCAGGTAGTAGCTTTACCTGCTATGCCACAGCACCAGCATGTCTTCAAGGGGATGGTCAGCTGGAAGACTGGAACTGCCTTCCACTGGGTAGAGAAGGCTACTGGGTGGCCAAGGCTATGGGGAAAAAACCAGGAGTCACATCGTAAGCATGTTGAGTCTGACATATACAGTAGATGCCCAAGGGAGATGTTGAATAGATAACTGGATATAAAAGTTCAAAATCCAAGGGAGAGGACAGAACTACAAATATGAATGTGTGAGTTGTTAATGTATCAACTTGAAGCCAGTGTGTCTGGATGAGATACAGAGGAAATGGTTATTAAAGATAGAGATCATGAAAACCCATGTTTAAAAGCTGTAGAGAAGAGGAGAAGCCAGCAAAGACTGGGGGTGGCAAGTGTGGTAGGAGGAAGCCCAGCAGGTTAGCTTGGGGTCCTGCAAACCCCAGGAAGAAAAATGATTCAACGAGGGGGAAAGGACCAGGTGTACCCGATGCTGCCAACAACTCAAGGACGAGGGAACTGAGATGTGACGACCAGATTTGCAGCGTGGAGGCCACTGAAGACCTTGATGGAGGAAGTTCCAATGGAGCTGTGGGGCAGAGGTCTCAGGCATGTGGCAAAGACACAGGAGAGGAGAGCACACAGCTCAGAAGGAAAGGGCAAATCTGACTACAGAAGAAAATAAGTGGTGTGGCAGACTACAAGGGAACACGCATTTTTAATCCCTGTATATGAATATTGTCTTTGAGGGGAGCATACAGTGGTACTGAGTTCTCCCTACATGGCTGGCTCAGCTGCAACAGTAATCACTCTAAAGCAAAGGGAGCTCAGAAAATCTCAAAATTTCCTTTGAATATGGAAGCCTTTGAATATGTTGATGATCTGGAAATGAAGTCAGTCTATATTTTCTGTCACTCTAATCCCATCACTTGTTGCATCCTCAGAAGAAGTATCTGTCTTCTGAGCTGGAAAAAAATCCTACTCATTCATTCTCTGCTCAGACATCTGGTCTGAGACATCTGGGACACTGTGCTGGTCATTTCTAATAGAACTGATGTCCAAGCTGGTCAGGCCGAGCGTTCTTAGAAAACAAACCAAAAGCCCCGTTTTGTTATAGCTCCCATACTTAACACCAGAAGATACTTGTTTGTTTATTCCTCCTCCTTTCTAGAATGGGAGTTCCTTGAGGGAAGACATTTTGTCAGTTTTTCTCATTGCAATGCTCCAGTCTAGAACAGAACTGAAACATGAGAGGAGCCATTCAAATATTTGTTGAATGAATAAATGAAGACTTGGAATACAAAGCAGGAATATAAGAGCAGTTCTCAATGATGACTCCTATTTCTTGGCCCTCTGTATTTAAAGGCAATGGATATATTACAACTTTAGCTTTTTTTTTTATGGCCAGGGGAGTAAATCTGATGAAAGACAAAATTCCTTCTGTGCGAACAGTAGGATCATCACCCACACTTGCAGACAAGTCTGGCTCTGAGCAGCATTTGCTTTCACAGCAAGACAATTAGAACCGGCTGTTCTACCTATGTCAATCCACACTGGCCCATGATGGATTTTGCATTCCACCAACACCTACACCCACACTGCTCATTCCTTGGGTCAAAATGGCGACTTCCTTGGGGCCAGCACTGCAGCATAGCAGGTAAAGCCACCGCCTGCAGCACCGGCATCCCATGCGGGTGCCGATTCAAGTCCTCAGCTGCTCCACTTCTGATCTGTGGCCTGGGAAAGCAGAAGATGGTCCAGGTCCTTGGGCCCCTGCACCCACATGGGAGACATAGAGGAGCCTCCTGGCTTCGGATTGGCATAGCTCTGCTGTTGCAGCCAACTGGAGAGTGAACCAGTGAATGGAAGACCTCTCTCTCTCTCTGCCTCTCCTTCTCTGTGTAACTCTGCCTATTAAATAAACAAATCTTAAAGAAAAAAAAGAAATTGTGGCTTCCGTGAGGACCCCTACGGTACTGAAGAAAGGGACTTTGCATATGATGGGTTACAGAGGTGAGTTAAGTCTCCTGCTTCCTTTCAATCAGAGAGCTCTAGTGCTATCTGCTTTCAACATTGGAATCCATGTGCAATTTCCTTTGGCTGCCAAAAACTAGGAAGCCGCTTCACCCTTAAGATTTTAAGTACTTAGTTAAAATCTAGAGGTTACGCTTTAATGTGTGGTTTTTGACTATGACTAGTTCTGAATTTAATCTTAGGCTGTTTAGTTTTTCATTACACTTAGACTTGAAAGAATGGGACACAGGAAGAGTAACTTTGGAGGAGGGGTGCAGGAAAGAAGAACATGATCAGTCAGAGTAAGACGTGATGCCCGGAACCACCACCAAGCTCAGAATGGCCCCGGAGGCATACTGGACATGGATCTAACTATCACAGAAGAATACGAGAAAAGCCACATCACTTTACTCTTCTAAATCAAATTAATGCCCACTTCTCCACCCGAAAGACAATGAGCGACATCATTCAGGCATGTTTTGCAGGGCCTGCCTCTCCCTTGGGTCTATGAGGATCCAAGCAGCTTACTTGCTACCCAGAAGATCTGAGCAGGGGCCTGTAGCCTTCAATCTCAGAGAAAAGTTGAGAGGCTCATGCTTTCCAAGTGCTCAGTGTTTGTGATCTATTGTGTCTGTGTCAAGCCAGGATATAGGGCCCTGGACCCCAGAGTGCCATCTTCATGGCTGCCCCTTGCAACCATCGCCCTCTGAGATCCTGCCTGTTCTAGCAAGGGAACACTGGGCCCCACCAAGTCCCCTAACACACCCAGCTCTACCGCTCCCAACAATTCTCATTGCCACCGCTGCGGCTGATCCTGCATCTCTGGCCTGTCCTTCCCTCTTCAACGCCAGCCTTCCTTACTGAGAATGCAGAGATGTTAACACACCTCTGTTTTTGCTTTCTTAGTAGATTGCTCTACTGCAGATTTTTCATTGTTACAGAAGGAGCAAAGTCTCCATTAACACCTTTTAACTTACACATCTTTGTTCCAAAGTAGCAGATGATAGGCTATCAGAACATGCCTGTTAAATAAATGTTCTTGGAGTAGGTGTTTGGCTCAGCAGGTAAACTGCTGCTTGGAACATATGCATCTCATAATGGAGTCCCAGCTCTGCTTCTGAGTCCAGCTTGAAACCAGTGTGCAGCCTAGGAGGCAGCAAGTGATGCCTCAGGTACTTAGGTCCAGCATACATGGGAGACCTAGGCTTAGCTCCCAGCTCCTGCCTTCAGCCTGGCCGAGTCCTGGTTGTTAAGTGCATCTGAGGAAGAAACCAGTTGATTTCAGCACTCACTCGCACTCTCATCTCTCACCATCTTTCAATTATTTTTTTATTTTTAAATAAAATTAAAAAGGCTCTTTGAAAGTTCTCATCCCCAACATTGCCAAAAGCGAAGTGCCATGATCACTTCTTGGATCTGCGGTGTCCAGCTTGCTGCAAAAACAAGGTAAAGCCCCTCACTGCTGCACCTCTCTAGTTTACCGATGCTCGGTGCAAGCTTACATCTTTGTAAAAAGTTGAGAAACCATCTCGGACAAACAAGTGTTCAGAGAAAATCCAAAACAACTCTCCAAATTAAATGTCTTCAAGTTGTGCTTTGCCTTGTGTTTGGCCTGCTGAAATAAAGCTATGCTTTAACAGCAATGTTGCCATCTGGCCTTCAGCTTAAATTCCTAAAAGTAAGAGCTAAGGACACTTATTGCCTGCCTGACAGCATGATGGAAGATCTATCGTTCTATAGAAAAAGTGGTCATTGTAAAATTATCCAGAAGTCATTATCAGGAAACAAAAATAGAATTGTAACTGGGCACTCAGAGAGGACAGAAAAAGTAAACAGAATTCAGAAAGCAGTTCCATGTCATCATTCAACATCTCAAGTAAAATTGCAGTGAAATAACATTAGAGGGAACCCTGACAGTGGATTTTAAATTTAATTAGAGTAAAAAGTAAAGAATAAGTTGTAAAAAGCAGGGAGTCAAGCCTTATGATCAGAGACTACAAGACTGAAGTCTAAAGAAACTTTTAAAAAGAATCTTTACAGTAGAGTTCTACAGTGAGCTAGCGAGTGAGACAGACAGACACAGAGGGAGGAAAAACGAACTTCCAAAAAGGGATTGTCTGATTAAAATGGTGTACTAGTATTCGATCTCAAGTTTTAGTGTCTAAAAGTCCTCAAGAGGACACTGATGCAATTTTTTTTTAAAAATGTTGGAAAATAAGATATGCACCATGACTCTGTTATTAATCATTTCCTACAAAGTACATAGCGTAACTTCAAATTTCTACATAACCATGCTCTTGGACTTCCAGCCCCCAGAGCTGTGAACTAAGATCAGCACCTTCTCTTCTAAGTCTCAGATGTTTAGTTACGGCAACAGAAAAGGACTAAGACAGTTTAAAGAGCCGCTCTGTGGTGCCTTCTCATGTTAGGCTATGCAAATTGGGCCGCTTTCACTTTACAAGTTCACAGTTTGTGATTCCATTTTCATCTCTAACTCTTTATTTGTAATCCCAGTTTGTTTTAGTCCACATTGAGTGTTAAACATTTAAAGGCTAAAATAAACCGTCCATGACTTTCTAACATTACATGGTCTAAGAACGCGGCTCAATAGGCTAATCCTCTGCCTTGCAGTGCCAGCATACCGGGTTCTAGTCCCAGTCGCCCCTCTTCCAGGCCAGCTCTCTGCTGTGGCCCGGGAATGCAGTGGAGGATGGCCCAAGTGCTTGGGCCCTGCACCCATGGGAGACCAGGAGAAGCACCTGGCTCCTGCCATCGGATGAGCACGGTGCGCAGGCCGCGGTGGCCATTGGAGGGTGAACCAACGGCAAAGGAAGACCTTTCTCTCTGTCTCTCTCCCTATCCACTCTGCCTGTCAAAAAAAATAAATAAAATAAAATGAACATATACACTTAGAATCTATTTTGAAAAAAAGCTATGAAAATATCTTTCAAAAACATTAGAGGCAGGCAGCTGGACCAGCAGTGAAGATGCACTGCTTAGGATGCCTGCGTCCCATACTGGGAGGTCTGGGCTCATGTCCAGTTCCACTTTCAATTCTAGCTTCCTGTTAACGTGCACCCTGGGAAGTAGCAGGTGGTGGCTTGAGTGGTTCAGTCCCTACTACCTATGTGGTAGACCCAGACTGAGTTCCCAACTCTGTCTTCAGCCTGGACCATCACAGCTATTGCTGGCACTTGGGAATGAACCAGATGGGAGATTTCTCTCACACCCTCTGTTTCTCAAATCAATAAAAGTGAAAAAACACATTAGTACCCCAATGTCTAAAAATTCACTTGCAAATCCCATAAAGACTGCACTAAATCACTTTCCCTCCTTATTGTTGATTACTGTTACTTAGACTATTCCAAAGCATTATCAACTTTTTAAGATTTATTTATTTGAAAGTCAGAGCTACACAGAGAGAAGAGAGGCAGAGAGAGAGGGGTCTTCTATCAAATGTCTCACTCCCCAGTTGGCTGCAACGGCCGGAGCTGTGCTGATCCTAAGCCAGGAGCTTCTTCCCACATGGGTGCAGGGGCCCAAGGACTTGGGCCTCTTCCACCACTTTCCCGGGCCACAGCAGGGAGCTGGATCGGAAGTGGAGCAGCCGGGACCTGAACAGGCACCCATACGGGATGCTGGCACTTGCAGCCAGGGCGTTAACCCACTGCGCCAGCCTCCAAAGCAATATCACTCTTAAGAATCTACTGATCTTCAGGACACTGGTACCTAAGATTTCACCTATCTTCCAGATTGGATAGCCAGTGGTTGGATGCCAAGATTCTGAAGCTCTAGGTAAGAGGTCTTCCCAAGCAACAGAACACTGGTCATTCCCTCAGTGACTACACAACTAGACCAGGAGAGGTTGAGGAAGTCTAGATGCTTCTGGCTTTCTGACCCTTCAAACATAAGTAATCCCCCAAATAATCATCAGATAACTTCAGTTCTCATTATTATCCTATTTAAAAGGAGGGGAAACATTACTGGTGGAAACTCGTTCATAAGCATCCACCCTAATATGAATACTCACACTTGCTAGATAACCAGACTGGAAGAAATTATTCAGAATAATGACCCTGGCAGATCAAAATAAAAGTAACCTTGTAGGAAAAAAATGCAAACTTGGGTTTAAATTAAGCTGTCTTTGTTGCTTTTGGCAAATGACTTGAGTGTTCTGAGCTTCAGTTTCCTTATCTGAATCCTACCTACTTTGAAATTGTCTTTGAGGATATTAATCATAAATGATATGAAGCACTTACTACCACATTAGCGAAGGGCCAGTGTGTTCAGTTTATGAAGGCTGGGAAGTAATTCACTTCTGACAGATGGCCATCTCAATTGGTCTTTAGAATGCCTTGTGGTTAAAGGGTTAACCTACAAGAACTGAGAGGTCCCAACTCCCAAACTTGTGAATATCCCACTGCCTATTCAGACATAGAAAGTGAAGACAGCCAAGTTCTTTGACACAACCAAGATAACTGGAAAAGAATGTGGCTTTGAGGAGATCAACACACACAGGGCCCCGTCTAACAATATGTAGTGGTAGAATTTCTAACTTTGATTTGGCTTCGATTTGGAAGTCAGTTGCTCCAGGAGACTGGACTTTGACTGCTAAGTCATTTGTGCCCTGGTTAGATGCTTTACACTCGGCTGGAACACAGGGCATCCTTCCTCCCATGCTTCTTCCACTTTTCTACTCCCCCACGCTCTGCTCTTAGCAGCACAGCTGCATAAAACGTCTCCTGGTATCCCTAGCTACCAGGATTGTATGTAACAAAGCCACACAGACTAAACCTAAGGAAAAAAGAATCAACCTTGCCTGAAACTAAACACAAGCACAATTTAATTAACTTGCATTCCAGAGTCATAGCTGCCAATGTGCTAAGACTAGAAGAGTGTATACACAGCACCCAAGGGCTCAGGGAAGCAGGGAAAAAGCTGCTAAACTTTTTTCCAAAAACCTCCACAGAACTCACATGTTCTATTTCACTGGTAAACATGAGTAACGTCCTGTTCCCTGTGAATAATCACGGAGACAGAATGAGCCAAGGCAGTAAGAAATAACTAAAGCGTCAAGCAAGATACACAAGGACTAGAAATGAACAGCAATTCATTTGGCATTAAGATGAGTCAAGCAAAGCATATTCTAGTGAGGGGCCAGCACTATGATGTAACGGGTAAAGCCACCGCCTGTAGTGCTGGCATCCCATATGGGCACCGGTTCAAGTCCCGGCTGCTCCACTTTCGATCCAGTTCTCTGCTGTAGCCTGGGAAAGCAGAAGATGGCCCAAGTCCTTGGGCCCCCGAACCCGTGTGGGAAAACCTGGAGGAAGCTCCTGACTCCTGGCTTCAAATCGGCGCAGCTCCAGCTGTTGTGTGCAACTGGGAAGTGAACCAGCAGATGGAAGACCTCTCTCTTTGCCTCTCCTTCTGTGTAACTCTGACTTTCAAATAAATAAAATAAATCTTAAAAAAAAAATACTCTAGTGAAAGGAAGAAAGACCTTGAGCTGATAATAGGAGGTCACAATCTGTGTGTTCCTATCTCTGAGGGCTCTCATTGCTACAGATTGGGCAGGTATGTAGTTTACTCTCAAAATACTCTTCTGGGCTAATTTTGGGTCTAGTGATTAAGACACTGTGCTCCATATTGAAGTGCCTGGGTTGGATCCCCAGATGTGGATCATGCTCCAGCTTCCTGCTAATGAAGACCCTGGGAGGCAACGGTGATAGCTCAGGTAATTGGGTTCCTGCCACCACAAGGGAGACCTGGACTGAGGTCCCAGCTCCTGGCTTTGGCCTTGCCTGACCCAGGCCATTGTGGGTATCTGGGGGAGTGAATTAGTAAATGGGACACCTCTGACTTAAAGTTGGTGGAAAACGGAAATAAAAGTTAAATAAAAATGCTTTGTGGGTCAACTTAATATGCTTAATCCTGAGAAATTTTATGACTCAAGAGTTGGTCAATGGTGCAGGGGCAAGATGGATAGGGAGGAGGCAGGTATGGAGGGGGCATGGGGAATGGAGCCCAGCTTGGGAAAAGTCCCCTTATTCTTGCTCACCAAAAATGGAGGGCACATGTAGTTTCCAAGCAATAGCACAGCGAGCAGCTGTTCTTGGCTCACCATTCCTAGGAGTTGCATACTGAGAAAACTTCAGCCTGAGATCCTCGCCTGTGGAGACCCACTGGGAATTCTTGTGAGGAGGTTTCTTTTTCTTTTTTTTTTTTTGACAGGCAGAGTTAGACAATGAGAGAGAGAGACAAAGGTCTTCCTTCCACTGGTTCACCCCCCAAATGGCTGCCATGGCTGGCGCGCTGGCACTGCGCTGATCTGAAGCCAGGAGCCAGGTGCTTCCTCCTGGTCTCCCATGCCAGTGCAGGGCCCAAGGACCTGGGCCATCCTCCACTGCACTCCTGGGCCACAGCAGAGAGCTGGAAGAGGAGCAACCAGGACAGAATCCGGCACCCCAACCGGGACTAGAACCTGGGGTGCCGGCACCGCAGGTGGAGGATTAGCCTAGTGAGCCGTGGTGTCGGCCAAAGAGATTTCTTTTCTAAAGGGCATTCTTGGCTTGTGTCTGTCACTAAGTGAAATCAAACTCCTGTTTCTGGCCATCATTGCTTCAGACAACCATCCTTTACACCTGATGCCTACTCACACCTTTTACCCATTCTGCTATTTCTTCCCCTTTTTGATCTCTTGGGGCTCCCTTTGTTGCGTTTCTCTTCTCCCTGTCAATCATGTATGTGTCATTTAAATTTATAGTCTCTTTAGCTACACAAAAGTTTTATAGGCATGTGAAGTCAAATATGCCCGTCTCTGTGGCTTACATCTTCATAAGCATTACTGTTCTTCATCATAGACACAGTCTGTATGGGAGAAAGTTACATGGTGTCTTGTTTCCAGCTGTGGGGCTGGAATAGCTACCATCACACAGCACAAGCGGAATTAACTTTGAACTCAATCCAGGGCCTTTCTAGAGTAGAGCGAAGAGACTGTCGCCAAACTTAAGAGACACAGCCTGACCAAAGGACACCAGAAATGGTCCCCAGAGATAAAGAAATCCAGTCAAATTTCCTAATAGTCGAAATCGATTTCTAACACGGTTACAGGAAGAGGCTACGAATTGACTGGCCAAGTAATTTATGTTGAAACAACCAAGCTTCCTGTACTAATGACATGGTCAAACAGTAAGTTATATAGCCTGACTGCATTTAACGCAATAGAATAAAAACACCATTGAAGATGCTGTCGAGACTAACGGTTCAGCAAAATGCCAAAGGGAATAAATGTGGTGACTGCTTTAAAGCCAGTACCTTTCTTAGCACCAGCCACCAGAGGGAGACCACATCAGAAACTGAATCACAGAGCCATAACACAGCTGTTGAGAAGTGTCCTGGTATGTGGCAGTATTTGAAAACAATTGTATTTTATGTGTTTCCAGCATTTATTTTCAAATAAAATCACATTGCTTTCTAAAATCATTTCGCATTTTATATGCCAAAGCAAAAATATGATTCCTCATAGGCCAATGATTATGAAACACCAATATAGTCTTTGTGCACTTGATTCAGAATTGACTTTCCACATTCTCATAATAAACAATGATTTCAGAAATCAAGTCTTCACTCAGCTGGTAATGTTTCAAGTGGCTTTTTAAACACTTTTACAATGGCAATTTGGACATGACATGTTTTTTGTAGGCTCTAAATGGATTCTTCAGCAGATCTCATTACAAGATAATCTCATTACAAATCCCAGTTAGGCTTTCTCACCAGGGCACCCAGATTGAAATGAAACTTTTCACAGCTGTGGCAAAGTTCTTCTGAAGTTTTGGGTCTCATAAGCTCGAAACGGCTCTCCTCCAAAAACTTGTAAGAGAACAGTCATTTTTCTCTGCAACCCTCTTCCTAAGAAAATGTTGTGACAGTCACTCCAAGTCTGCTCACAAGCAGACAGAACAGGAGCCAGATACTTACAGAATTTGGCTTGATTCGAAGCGCTCCTGGATCATCTCCCTGCCTCAAATACTTGCCAGCTGTTTCTCACTTTGAATTTATTCATTTCACTTAAGCCAAAAGTCCTCAATTAGCAGGCAATTTTTTTTAAAGATTTTATTTATTTATTTGAGAGGTAGAGTTACAGACAGTGAGAGGGAGAGACAGAGAGAAAGGTCTTCCTTCTGTTGGTTCACTACCCCGTGGCCACAAAGGCCGGAACTGTGCAGACCCAAAGCCAGGAGCCAGGTGCTTCTTCCTGGTCTCCCAAGTGGGTGCAGGAGCCCAAGCACTTGGGCCACCTTCCACTGCTTTCCCAGGCCATAAACAGAAAGCTGGAGAAGAGGAGGAGCAGCCGGGACCCGAACCGGCGCCCCTGTGGGATGCCGGCGCCACAGGCAGAGAAATAACCTACTGCACCATGGCGCTGGCCCCAGCAGGCAATTTTTAAGCACTCCTCAATCATTCAGCCAAACCAGGATGTGGCAACAACTGTGAGACCTTGTGAAACAGAGCCATTATCAGCACTTAACACAGCCAGCCTCACCCACCCCACACTCCACATCCATGAGTTCTGCATCCATGAATTCCAACAGCCTTGGATGGAGCCTGTAAAAAGGCCTACCACGACTGCATCTGTACTGAATATTTTCAGATCTTTTCCTTGTCATTACTCCCCAAACAGTAAAGTATAAAACCTATTTACATTGTCTGAGGCGTTATAAGTAACTCAGAGATGATTTAAACTACATAGGAGGGTGTACGTGTTGCATGTTAGAAGTGCATCATTCTAGAGAAACCTGAGCATCCAGATTTACACATCTGAGGGAGGGACTGGGCCCAATCCTCCAAGGATTATAAAGGATGGCTATATATATGTATATTTTAAAGGCATTAGAAAATAAGCATGAGGCATTGTGGCACAGCAGCTGAAGCTGCCATCCCATAAGACAGCTGGCTTGAGCTCCGGCTGCTCCACTTCTGATTCAGCTCCCTGATAATGGGCCTGGGAAATCAGAAGATGGCCCAAATACGTGGGCCTCTGCCACCCACAAGGGAAACCTGGATGGAGTTCCAGGCTCCTGGCTTCAGTCTGGCTCAGCCCTGACCACTGTGGTCATTTGGGAAGTGATCTAGCTGATGGAAACTCTCCCTCAAGAGCCCTCTCTCTCTCTCAATCTCTTGATCACTCTTTCTCTAACTTTCTATTTTTCAAATAAAAATAATGTTTTTAAAAATAAAGCATGGGAAAATAGGAAAGGGCTGCATGGGAGCCATGGGGCCCCTGGGAGCTATCACTGGCTACCTCCCAGGTATGTGCATTGGTAAGTGGGAATTGGGAGTAGAGATGGGACTCAAATCTCAAGCAGCATCCTAACCTCCACTCTGAAAGACCGCCCCTCAGGAATGACACTCTAAAAGGTAAATGAATCTAACGCCAGGCTTCGGTGCCACCGAGAGGTCCTTGAGCTTTTGTGGGTTCCACCTATCAGCCCCACTGCTTAGCCAGACCTAGAGAAGCAGAGAAGGGCAGTGTTCTGAGAAGCAGCTCGGCTTCCCCTTCTTTCTCCTTTGTCATTAATAACAGAGCCCTTATAAAGCTCAAAAGAGCCGTATGTTTGAAGACAGAAAAAAAAAAGGTATGATGTATAAGACTCCTTGCTGTTCTGCAAAGAGGTGGCTACAGAACAGCTAAGCAGGTTCCTCCCTTAGCCAGGACCAGCTGCATATTTTAGAGGGCCCAGAGGAAAATGAAGTGCTCCTTATGGGAGCAAAAAGGGCTTTATAAATGCAAAAAACCAGAAATGTTGCCCATGAAAATTTTTTATTACTAAAGAAACATCATAGTGGCCATTGTGATAGATGAGGAACTTACAAATTACACAAAGATACTTTTATGTCATAAACTGATGCAGTAGTGTTGTTATGTGACATCCTGATTAACTCTGATTTTTCTTTTCCCTACAAAGTCACTTATTAGGCCATCAAAATTTATACTTTCAGAAAAATTATTTCCAAGCCATATAAGTGAGCATGGCATTGGTAGCTATATACAAACACAAGACTGCAAAAAAATTTTACTTTTGACATGTTTCTTCTGATGCAACTTTTATTGTAGCTGTTAAGAGTGTTTTAGAGGCTGTGACAACACTGAGATACTTTTTTAAAGATTTACTTATTTGAAAGACAGAAAGAGCGCAAGGGAAAAGGAGAGATCTTCCATCCGCTGGTTCATTCTTCAAATGTCTGTAATACCCAGGGTGTGATCAGGAGGTGGCCAGGAGCCTGGAATTCCATCTGGGCCTCCTACGTAGGTGGCAAAGAATCAAATACGTGGGCCATTTGCTGCCTTTCCCAGGAAAATTAGCAGGAAGCTGGATTTGAAGCTGAGAGCCACCACTTGAGTCAGCACTCCGAAAAGGGATGTGGGTGTCCCAAGCAGAAGCTGACCTGGCCGCACCACAAGACCTGGCCCAGGTTTTCTGATACATCACTTCACAACACAAATTCTAGCAGATCCAGAGCTAGTGATTCTAGTCAACAATTTTAATCAAGCTCAGCTCTTCATATGAATCAGTTCCATGCAACTCAATTTTAAACACAAATTTATACAATGCATTTTGATGTTTTTCCTGACATTTCCTGTAAATTATGGAGATTGTACAGGAGATCAAAAGTAGTTTCATGATTTTTATAGTTTCAAATATCAGCTTATACCTGTAGCTATATTATCAATTTAAAGGAAAATTTTCATTTTATATTACCTCCCTCTTTAATAATTGGTCCATCCAGATGAAAATACTGTTCTTTTCTATCGGGAATATTACATATAACTTATTTCTAAGCCTGTGTATATTCTCCTTGCATTGTTTCAGCACTTGAAATCACAGATTATTATTTCTTTGAAGGACTCTATTAACTCCTTGGCAAATGCCTCATTGTTCTATTCCTACGTATGCTTTTATTTTCTAATAGTTTACTAACAAAGTCTACTTCCTGAGCACCACTAGTTTCTGTCCCAAGGTTCAAGCTAGAGAGTTAAGATTTGTACATATGTTACAAAAACAGACTCCAGGGACAAATGACCAGGCCAGCCTCCTGCAGATCCAAGTGCTGCTCCAATATGGAATGCCCTCCCCCTTCCCACTTGCCCATGGCCATTGCACCTTTGCTGTTGCTTCTGCTATCACCAATCTGGGCCCAGGTTCTGGTCCAGCCACCTGAGGACCCTGTGGAGTCAGAGAGCTCTGAGCAGGCCAATTGTTCAAAACTCATGTTGCCTACTGCCAGTTCACAGTGTGCCTGATGCACACATTACTACCTAGCATGCCCCACTGCTCACACACACCCTTTATCATCCCAAACATTTCCACGAGACATAAATGTGAACTGGTAATGTTATTAGGAATTTCAAGGTGCTGATAGCAATGCATTAAACCAAGCATAAATCCTTCCAAGAGCAGAGCCCTGAGCCACTGGGCAGGTCACCTGCCTGTGAAGCTAGCTGCTCCCTCAGCCACCCGAAGGAAGAAAAAAGCCTGAGAGAAGTCCTTCTGAGAAGTTCAATTGGCAGGGATCCATACATCCCCACGCTCCTCAAAACATGACTCCTTGCCCACTATATCCATGCTCTGCCCATGTCTCTCTGGCTACACCAACCAAATTCCATCCTGTTGGAGTTGCTATGGAGACAAGGGAAGACCATTAGATGTGGCAGGAACGGCTGGTGGTCATCTTAATGTACTCCTCACCTCTTTGATAGTGATGGAGTCTAAGACGGACCTATGGTTGCCCAGCTAACGGCTGTAGCTTGGTGTGGCCATGGGTCTAAGTTCTCTCAAGTGTAAGAGCAGATTTTTCTACTCCACCTGCTTCAAGGAGACTTATTGTCATGTACTTCTCAGTGCCATCCACAAGTGGGAACACAGATGGGGTCTCCACCAGCTTCAATCACATTCATAAGGATTGGCAAAGCAAGAAATGAATGGAACCCAAGTCTTTGAATCACTTCATGGGAAAATGTGATCGGGCAGACTGCCTTAACAAGGAGTAAATGCCATCTTATTTAAGTTACTTTTTCATTATCTCTTTAGTTATAGCAGCTTAGCTTTTCCATAACTGATATAAGCACCTTGAATCTAAGAGGATTCATTCCCATTGTTCATCTGTCTACTGGGGAGATCTGAAAACAAAGCTAAATCCCTGGTACGAGAGTTAGGTCCCCAGGAACAAAGTCCTTCTCCCTGGTCCTTCATATCCCAGGGAGAAGCCTGCATGTATCATCCCACAGAGGTATTTGTTTGTACATGTTAGCCACACATTCAGGAGACTTTGGGAATCCAGCCCAGCCTAGAGACATATCCACAACATCACTTCTATGAAAAAGTATCTTTCATATTTAAAATAATGTATTTAAAATATGTATGCAACTCTGAGACACAACCAATTTATTAGATGAAGGCTGCTTGTAACTCAGTACCTACGTCCTAGAATTACAATGAAAATTAACTTGGATAATATATGTAAGCCATTACATACAATATCTGACATCAAGTGAGCTTTGGGTAAGTTTCATCTTCCTTTTTATTACTGGCATTATTGAACTGACATCAGTATATAGGTAGCAAAACAAGGATATTTAAATATACTGCAACAAGTTTGGATACTAGTTCTTCCTTCCCTGACTGTACATATAGTCTTAGGGAAAAATTAACTGTTTCTGTATCTCTTAGTTTCCAAAAGAAATTTAAGGTCTTCCCAAAAAAATTCATAAATTATTACTTCAAAGAATATATGAGGTGATAAAATATTCCTCAAAGTAATCAGTTAAGATGTAATGGATTAAGAAATCATCAAGGGGGGCCAGCGCTGTGGCATAGCAGGTAAAGCTGCCGCCCGCAGTGATGGCATCCATGTGGGCACTGGTTTGAGTCCCAGCTGTTCCACTTCCAATCTAGCTCTCTTCTATAGCCTGGGAAAGCAGTGGAAGATGGCCCAGACACTTGGGCCCCTGTACCCATGAGGGAGACCCAGAGGAAGCTCCTGGCTCTGGGTCAGCACAGCTCCGGCCGTTGGAGAGTGAACCAGTGGATGGAAGACCTATCTCTGCCTCTCTCCTTCTCTGTGTAACTCCGACTTGCAAACAAACAAATCTTAAAAAAAAAAAAAAAAAAAAAAAAGAAATGGCCAATGTTGCAGCAAGTTAAGCCACCATTTGTAGTGCCAGCATCCAATATAAGCGCCGGTTGAAGTCCTGGCTGTTCTGCTTCCTAACCGGATCCCTGCTGATGTACCGGGGAAAGCCGAAGATGACCTGAGTACCTTGGGCCCCTGCACTCACATGGGAGACCCAAATGGAATTCTTGGCTCTTGGTTTCAGCCTGGCCCAGACCTGGCTGTTATAGCCATTAGAGAAGCAAACCAGTGGATGGAAGATCTGTCTCTGTAACTTTTCCTTTCAAGTAAGTAAGTCTTTAAAAAACAAAATATGAGTGAATGAAAAATGAAAGACTGCCAAGGGACATTTGGCAGAATGGTTGAGTCACTGCTTGGTACACCTGCATTCCACAGCAGAGTTCCTTGCTCAAGTTCTGGCTTCCCTGCTTCCAACCCAGCCTCCTACTAATGCACACCCTGGGATACAGTCAGTGATAGTTCACGTCCTTGGGTCCCACCCACCCACATCAGAAACTGGGATTGAGTTATAGGTTCCTGGCTTTAGCTTGGCACAGCCACAACTGTTGTGGGCATTTGGGGAGTAAACCAGGGGATAGGAATCAATCAGTCCCTTTCCTCCTACCCTACTCCTTTCAAATGAGGTGAAGAGAGACGTCACCAAAGAAGAAATGCCTGTGCATCAAAGCAGCAAGCATTGCATGCATGGGAGATCAGAAAAGGAAGTCAACCAAATGGAAGAGCAGGCATTACTCACTCCTAGGGATTTCTGGGAGGCTGCCCTCGAACCTGGCAAGAGAGGAAGTGAGTTTGTCTTTCATGAAATTGATTTTAACATCAATAATACACAATGCATCAGGGCAGGAATGAGCTTCAACTTGAAAAAAAAAAAAACAAAAAAATACTCTCTAAAGCTGTAGGGAATAAAAAGATAATGGAAATTCTTAATTAACTGTGAAGAAAAATCTCCCCATAAAGCTTAAAAGTCAGATGTTTCATTACTTCTTTATCTCTAGAACTATCATCAGAAAGTGGACAATGAATAAAACAGTAACAAAGCAAAGAAAGTGAGATGAAATCAGTGAAAATCCAGACAAAGATTTCTTAATCTGGACTTGGCAGTATTTCATGAATACAGTCTTTTTAAGGATGGAAATATTCCACAAAGGAAAATGAGCAAGTAACTGAAGCTTGTATATGTGAAAGTGCTAATTTCTTTCACAATTTTATTAAAATTCTTTTAAATGGGAGAGTTGTTTCCTATCATCTTAAATTAAGAATGCTATTTTTTAAAACATTTCATTCACACTCCAGAGTCCTTAGGATGAGCAGCAAAATTCTCTCAGTAATGCCTGGACGTTCCTCAGCTGAAGGTATCCCTAAGCTAAGATCTCTTGCCATGGGGAGGATGTCACTCTAGTGGTTGTACCAGGGCCGGAAGAGTTGTGGCAAAGTGGGCTAAGCCACTGTCCACAATGCCAGCATCCCGTATCAGAGCACCAGTTCAAGTCCTAGATGCTCCAATTCCAATCCGGCTCCCTGCCAATGTGTCTGGGAAACCAGCTGAAGATGGCCCCAGTGCTTAAGTCCCTGCACCCATATGGGGAACCTCAGTGGAGTTCCAGGTTCCTGGCTTCAAGTTGGCCCAGCACTGGCCCTTGTAGCCATTTGGGAAGTGAACCAGCAGAAGGAAAAATTTCTCTTTTCCCCCAACCCGTGATTCTTTCAAATAAAGCAAATCTCTAAAAACTGTATCCTTGCACCAGTAGCTGGAACCACCCCATTTACAATTTGTTTACCATTAATTATAGATATCTGGGAAACAAAAAGCAAATGCTTATTTTTTTTTCAAAAATAAAAATGAAGCGGCTATAAAAGAACCTTCAGGAATGTTACTTTAATGGCAGTTTTCTTACCTTGTAAACATTGGCTGTGTTCTGAACAGTTGAGGGAGCACTCTCTGGACATTTAACATGCTAGCATATATTCAAATTACTGAATTAAAATAAAGATGGCACAAAAATGAGGCAGTCTTGCTATAGTAGAAATAGCATTGTGCTCTCTCATTAGAGGTGGGTTCAAGTCTCACCTTTGCACTTGACACAAGAGCAAGTAAGTCTCTGACTCTCAGCAACTTCTTTTTTTTTTTTTTTTTTTTGACAGGCAGAGTTAGACAGTGAGACAGAGAAAGGTCTTCCTTCCATTGATTCACTCCCCAAATGGCCACTACGGCCGGCACGCTGCGCCGATCTGAAGACAGGAGCCAGCTGCTTCCTCCTGGTCTCCAATGCGGATGCAAGGCCCAAGCACTTGGGCCATCCTCCACTGCACTCCCAGGCCACAGCAGAGAGCGGGACTGGAAGAGGAAAAACTGGGACAGAACCCGTGCCCCAACAGGGACTAGAATCCGGAGTGCAGGCGCCACAGGCAGAGGATTAGCCTAGTGAGCCGTGGCGCCGGCTGTGAGCTGTGTAAGTCTCTGACTCTCAGCACCTTCTTTGAAAGGGGAACACATGCACTTGGTATGCAGAAATATCCTTAAGACTAAACATGGGGCTGGTGCTCTGGCACAGCAGGTAAAGCCGCCGCCTGTCGTGCCGCATCCCATGTGGGAGCCAGTTCAAGTCTCAGCTGCTCCACTTTTGATCTAGCTCTCTGCTATGGCCTGGGAAAGCAGTAGAAGATGGCCTAAGTCCTTGGGCCCCTGCACCTGTGTGGGAGACCTGGAAGAAGCTCCTGGCTTCAGATTGGCGCAGCTCCAGCTGTTGCAGTCATCTGGGGAGTGAACCAGCGGATGGAGGACTTCTCTCTCTGCCTCTGCCTCTCTGTAACTCTATATTTCAAATAAATCAATCAATCTTGAGGAAAAAAAAAACACTAAACAAAGATAAAGTAAAATGCCTGCCTCCAGACCACACGCACATAGAACTCATCTAGGAAAACTAGACTATGTTATTATCTTTGAATATGTGTTGAAGTTTGTATGTGTTGCACACACTCAAAAGTGACAACTATAAGCTCAAGATTTAATGTAGAAAAACTAAAAAATCAACTCTAAGTTATTTTAGGTAAAATGGGATTAGATTTCTGGAATATTAAGGCTAGACAAGCCCTGCCTTCCCATCCCATAAATGAGGAAACCGAGGCCAGAGGGTCACATGATTTGGCCAAAGTCACAGGCTAACTGAAAGGCAGAGGCAAAACTAGAACCAAAGTTTCCAAATGTTCATGCAGGGTTCTCAAGCAAATACGATTTAGTCTGGAAGAACAGTTGGCAGACTTATCCTATAAAGGGCCAGATAGTAAGTATTTTACATCTTGTAATGCATAAGTTTCTGTTAGAACTGTTCATCCCTGCCACTGTAGACCAAAGGCAGAGACAATGCATAAGTGACTGAATGTGGTTCCAAATACCTATATCTGCTAAAACAGGCTGAAGACCATGTTAGACTCACCAGCTTTGGTTACTGATGCCATTCTAGAACAGACTTGAGTTAAAGAAGACATGATAGGTGATTTCAAATCACCAAGTCTTCCTGTTTCCTATTTCAACCCACTAGAAAAACTGGTCACAGTAAAAGAACTTGGGAGAGGGAGATTTAAACGCACCTTTTTTAAAATGGTGTTTGATAAGATTAATCCTGGCTTCAGCAGTAGGAATGAGGCTCTATGAAAGTAGGATTCTTAAAGAATTGAAATCATCTTTGCTAAATAATAGTGAGAACTAAGCAGAAAACATTAAACAATTTTCAGAAACAAACTAAAACACTAAAGAAAAAAGGAGAGTACTCTGAAGAAGTAAAAATTCTGCCATCAAAATTTGATTGCCACAAACGGAACCATGTCTTAGCCACGAAAGCAGTACTTTCAGAGTGGAAACAATTGCTCCAAAGGAACGTCCTAAAATCTGAATCAAGGAATGTGACCATGAAACCAGGGACAGTCTAGAAATAGCCAAAAGCGTGTCTGGCCCGTGCCAGAACCTCCTTATGATACCAATACCGTGATCATCATTTTCAAACAATTTTTCACATCAAGAGTGATCTTGGCTAGCGCCGTGGCTCACTTGGCTAATCCTCCACCTGCGGTGCCGGCACTCCGGGTTCTAGTCCCACTTGGGGCGCGGGTTCTGTCCCAGCTGCTCCTCTTCCAGTCCAGCTCTCTTCTGTGGCCCAGGAAGGCAGTGGAGGATGGCTCAAGTGCTTGGGCCCTGCACCCACATGGGTGACCAGGAGGAAGCTCCTGGCTTTGGAGAGGCGCAGTGTGCCGGCCACAGCGACCATTTTGGGGGTGAACCAATGGAAGGAAGACCTTTCTCTCTCTGTCTCTCTCACTGTCTAACTCTGCCTGTCAGAGGAAGATGCCCAAATGCTTTTTCTTTCTATTAATGACAAATGTGAAGAATTATCTATGCTGCCATAGGAGGCTAGAACAAATTTCTTGTTCTTAAGAAGTATGACAAAGCTGAATGGGTCTGCCAAGGAGGATTGTTCACGCTTTCTCTCGGGAGGATTTGAGAAAATTCTAAACGTTGCATCTGTTTGGCAGGAGGTATCCTCTCTGAAGAGAAAGGCAAGAAGTAGAAGACTTTCCAACCTCTGAATTTTCAGGCAGCTATTCAAACTGTCATTTGACATACTCAATTGAACTAAAAGTAGCATTCAATTTTCCTTAATGTTTATGTTGCTCCTGAGTAGTAAGTTGGTTGTTAAAAAGGCACATCTACCCTTGGAGGCACTAAAGAGTACACGATGATATACGATGAGAATTAGATTCATTACATTTGCCAACTTGTTCCCAACATCTGTTCAATTTGTACAATGACTCACATAGAATATTCAGTGCCTAGTGCAAAAACCATTATCTTGCAGTAACTGGTTTTCCTTGGGCCTTCCTAACCTAAACTTTGGTTTAACTGCATGACTTTGCATAATGAAGCTACACTAATGGACAAGAGATTGATATAATTACGAAAGTTTTATGGATTCACCTTCTGCATCTTAAAAGGCTCTGAGCCAGTGTGGTGGTGTTAGCCAAAAAGCATTTAAACAACTGAGTCCTTGGTTGGCAACACAATTGGAGAAGCTACCTTAGCACCACAGTATTGTCAATCCTACTTTTTTCTTTATATAGTAAAGAAAAGTTTTAAGTTAATAATCAAAGGATCACAGTTTAACAAAAAGTCAAACAAAACTGTTTTTCATATATATGTATAATTTTTCTATGCATATGTGAAGATAAAGGAGTAGACAGGCATACAGGTTAAAATTGATTAGGTTTGTGAGCTGGAAGACCATGCCCTCACCACACCCCTGTGTGACCTCATACCCCTGCGAGGTAGGAAGTCAGAAATGAGCTTATGTATGTGTGACAAAGCCCTAAGGAATTGACATCTACAGTGGTCCAGCATCCGCACCTCAAAGTCATCCCAACAACCTTCCAGGTGCAGCCCAGTATCTGCATTTCAAAATTCCTGCCTGCATGCTAATGACCTTCCAGGGGGTTCTGCCCCTTCTACCTGATAACCTTCCTTCCTCTAAGGCGGGGCTATGCTAGCCAGGCTTCCCTGGTCTGATAACTTCAGGGGAAAAACTCAGAAAGGAATTTTTTTTGTTTACATCCAACAAGTCCTTTGTTCAGGGAGAGAAGGAGAGGGGGAAGAGAAGAGGCAATAAGGCAAGATCCATCCCTTTAGCCCCAGCCTAAATGTGCACTAGGCACTCTCTCAGGTTCTGTTTGGAGAGGTGCCCATCTGTTCTTACGGATATCCCTACCCTAATAAACCTTGCTATTTCTCTTTCCACTACTGTCTCATGCCTGAATTTTTTCTTGAATGAAGACAAGGACCCTTTAGAAAAGAAACCTCCTTGGCCAGTGCTGCGGCTCACTAGGCTAATTCTCCACCTGCGGTGCCAGGACTCCAGGTTCTAGTCCTGGTCGGGGCGCCGGATTCTGTCCAGGTTGCCCCTCTTCCAGGCCAGCTCTCTGCTGTGGCCAGGGAATGCAGTGGAGGATGGCCCAAGTGCTTGGGCCCTGCACCCCATGGGAGACCAGGAGAAGCACCTGGCTCCTGCCTTCGGATCAGCGCAGTGCACGGGCCGCAGCGGCCATTGGAGGGTGAACCAATGGTAAAGGAAGACTTTTCTCTCTCTCACTGTTCACTCTGCCTGTCAAAAATTAAAAAAAAAAAAAAAAAAAAAAAGAGCCTAGAGAGTCCAAACAGACTGCACGCCCAGAGCCGCCTGCCTGGCCTGTCCAGGTGTACTCTCTCCATTCAACCCTGTAACTTCGCTCTCCCCAGTCCTCCGAGGGACTAGGCGCTCTCCCTCCGGGTCTCCCTTCCCACTAACGCCCTATCCCCCGTAAAGCCTATCACGTCGCTCTCTGAACTCAGGCTCTCTGCCTGAATTCTTTCGTCCTCCTGTGACAGCAATACAGGTATAAAGTATAGATCAATAGAGCCATAAATGCAGCTTCATTTTTTCAATATATAGACATTTCTTTGCTTCAGTTTCTAAAAAGACAGCTTGAATTATTAAACAATACTGATGCTTTACAAAGATTACTAAAATTAAAATGAAGTCACTTTCACAGTAATCAAATGTTACCTTAAAAATATCATGCTAGAAATATACATATATAAAGCTGTATATATATATATATATATATATATATGGTATTCATTACAACAGGAAGTAGAGAAATACCTATTAGTTGTAATTGACATTATGAACAAAATTCCTAAAGGTTATAAAAATTAGAAGTATATTTTAAAAGTTAAATTGTGGCCGGCGCCGTGGCTCAACAGGCTAATCCTCCGCCTTGCGGCGCCGGCACACCGGGTTCTAGTCCCGGTCGGGGCGCCGGATTCTGTCCCAGTTGCCCCTCTTCCAGGCCAGCCCTCTGCTGTGGCCCAGGAGTGCAGTGGAGGATGGCCCAAGTGCTTGGGCCCTGCACCCCATGGGAGACCAGGATAAGCACCTAGCACCTGGCTCCTGCCATCGGATGAGCGCGGTGCGCCGGCCGCAGCGCGCTGTCCGCTGCGGCCATTGGAAGGTGAACCAACGGCAAAGGAAGACCTTTCTCTCTGTCTCTCTCTCTCACTGTCCACTCTGCCTGTCAAAAATAAAAAAAATAAAAAAAATTAAAAAAAAAAAGTTAAATTGTAATGATCAAAATGAAGTCTACCCTTGAACAAGAGAAATTGTGTCTAATTTGCTTAAAGGAAAAGTAACTTTTGTACTGAAACTCAGAAATCTCCAAACCATAGAATTGTTCTTATTTATTTTCCATTGTAACATCCTACATGACTTTTCACACCAACAATGGATCTAATAGACAACTCAAGCGTGCAAAAACCAGTACGCATCAGATCTTACCCGTTGGTAAAACATGTTTGTCTTCACCCACGGCTTTGACCAGGTCACTTGCCCCAGCAGTGGCCTCTCCCTCTCCATTGTTCTTATCAAGTGCAGACTCCTGGATCTTTGCTTCAAAGGCCTCCTCCAGTCTTCCCAGCTTTAGCTTCCTTCCCAACCATTCTGTGTTCTTCTAGCCAGAAGCCCTTCATTCAGTCCTTTGATTCACTGCCCAACCCCCCAACCATCCTATTTCTTAAACTTCCAACTCTGGCTCAGACCACTTTCAACAACCTCACTCCCCTCACATGTGCTGCAGGCTGTTTTGATTGACTTGGCTCTGGTTTTAAATCTAATGATATATTCTCTGTAAAAGAGACTTTAAATTGGGACCAGAATCCTTGTGAGACATTTCTCAAGTATTTTAGTTTCTCATATACTTTCTTTTAGACTTAGATGAGGTATAGCGTATAATTAAAAATTAAAATATACACATCAAAGATAAAAAAACAAGAGATACCCTATTACTTTGCTTGCTGGCGGTAGAAATTTATGTTGATACCACTTCTGGAACCAAGCCAAGACTGGGAAAAATTGAGACGTACAGGCACTAGATATAAGGTTCCAAGACACAGCCCCATATCACAGCCCTGCAGTGAAAAACTGGCAACAAGAGCTGGAAAGGAGGAGTAGAGACTTAATACAGGAGGGAAAACTAGGCAGCAAACAGCCTAGGATCCCAAGTAGGAATTAAAGTTGGCCAGACTTCAGCCTGCAAGGCAGAACCAACTTAGCATCTGACTGTGCCAGCACCGAAATGGACACACAACATTAGTGGCAGGAAGCACTATGTCATTAGATTGAGCTTCTGAAAGTCCATTCCCATTTCTGTGATAAACATCACTACCAGCTCACTTATGTTGTTGCTCCTAATTAAACCGATCCCTCAAACCCTGCCTTGGATGGGGAGGCTGGGTACCATCAGGCTCCAGCCCCCTAGCCATCCTCCCTTAGCTTAACTCACTGAATTGAGAGTGTGGTGCAGCCAGCCCTACACTGGACTTGTGAGGTCACTTTCTTATCCAACAGGTAACACCTCTGTGACCAGTGTTATCTTGAGGGGTTCTACTTAGGGGAATTGCAGGTCCAGCATGGAGTGTAGCTACCACCTGCTTGTAGTCCCAGCCCCCAGGCTGACTTGAAGACCACTTGGCCATCAGACCAAGTGACACTGAACAAGCAGCTCATTCAGAACTTTTAAATATTCATTTGCCTTACAGGCAGAGTTGTGGTGGTGGTGGTGGGTGGGGGAGAGCGAGAGAATCTTCCATATGCTGGTTCACTTCCCAGTTGGTCACAACAGTTGGGGATGGGCCATCTGAAGCCAGAAGCTTCCTCCAGGTCTCCCACGTGGGTGCAGGGACACAAACACTTGGGCCATCTGCTGCTGCTTTCCCTGGCACATTTGCAGGGGGCTGGATTGGAAGTGCAGCAGCCAGAACTCGAACCTGCACCCATATGGGAAACTGGCACTGCAGCTGGCAGCTTTACCCGCTACAGAACAGCGCCAGCCCCCAGATCATCTGGGTGATACTTTGGGGTTGAACTGCTGGCTTCCCACACACTCGTGTTCTAAAGTGCACATTGCATTGCCCTTATTTCAACTTCTGCACAATAACCAGAGCGAGACATCCTGGTCAGGCTAGGTCTAATTCCACTGCCTCTGGGTCTCAAGGATCCCCAAGATAAAATTAACAGAAGGATTGTACAAACGGCTTGGGGCACATTTCTAATTTCACCAGACTGGTTTCCTAGTTTCCTCTTCTTTGTAGCCACCTTTATAACCCCCAAACTCCCTCATTCAGCAAGGCAGTCCTTCTTGAGAATCAGATCTGCTACCCGCCTTATCTGTCCATACATTAAACTTTGTCTTCCTTAGGATTTTATTTGGAAATGAGGACAGGGATCAAGACTTGGTATCACCAGTAGTAATCATTACTAATGAGACACAGTTAGAATATAAATGATAGGATTATTTCAGTGTTCCCCCCTTTTTTGTTAAAATTCCTTTAGTCTCTCATCCAAAAGTAGATTGGATATCAAGGTTTATGATTATGTTTTTTTTTTTTTTTGACAGGCAGAGTGGACAGTGAGAGAGAGAGACAGAGAGAAAGGTCTTCCTTTGCCGTTGGTTCACCCTCCAATGGCCGCCGCGGTCGCTCATCCAATGGCAGGAGCCAGGTGCCAGGTGCTTCTCCTAGTCTGTCATGGGGTGCAGGGCCCAAGCACTTGGGCCATCCTCCACTGCACTCCTGGGCCACAGCAGAGGGCTGGCCTGGAAGAGGGGCAACTGGGACAGAATCCGGCACCCCTACCGGGACTAGAATCCGGTGTGCCGGCGCCGCAAGGCGGAAGATTAGCCTGTTGAGCCACGGCGCCGGCTTATGTTTTTTTTTTTTTTAAATCAAGATATATTTTGAAATGAAGAGCCTAAATTTCATTATCTGTAAAACAAGAATAATATGGTACATCTTTAAGGTTGTGTTCAAAATTAGGGCCAGCATTTTGGCACTGCAGATTAAGCTGCCACTTGGGATTCCTGCAACCCGTGTTTCTGTGCTGGTTTGAATCTCAGCTATTCCACTTCCAACCCAGCTCCCTGCTAATACACTCAACTGCCTTAGTCAATGAGAGAGATCCAGATGGAGTTCCTGGCTCCTATCTTCAATCTGGCTCAGCTTCAGCTATTGTGGTCATTTGAGGAGTTAACTAGCAGATCGATGATATTCTCTCTCCCTCCCCCTACCCCATAAATCTGCCTTTCTAATTAAATATTTTAAAATAATCAAATGAGATAGTATATATAAAACACAAAACATAGTAATTTGTACTCAGTTAGCAGTTGGTATTGCTGTTACTGTAAGAACCTTGTTTTCGGCTGGCACCGTGGCTCAACAGGCTAATCCTCCGCCTTGCGGCGCCTGCACACCGGGTTCTAGTCCCAGTTGGGGCACCGGGTTCTGTCCTGGTTGCCCCTCTTCCAGGCCAGCTCTCTGCTGTGGCCCGGGAGTGCAGTGGAGGATGGCCCAAGTGCTTGGGCCCTGCACCCCATGACAGACTAGGAGAAGCACCTGGCACCTGGCTCCTGCCATTGGATGAGCGACCGCGGCGGCCATTGGAGGGTGAACCAACGGCAAAGGAAGACCTTTCTCTCTGTCTCTCTCTCTCACTGTCCACTCTGTCAAAAAATAATAATAAAAAAACACAGGACAGTGGTCCTTGTAACCCAACTTGAGCTGTAAGTTAGAAAAACAACTCATTTGTAAAGCAGTCTGTTTATTTCTATGCCTTTGTATCTTCCTTAAGGATACAATCTAAATCCCTTGCATTTCCTTTCTAATTATTCTCAGTCCAGAAGGGTGCTGGCCTGTTTCATAATCAAGCTCACAGAGAAAACACTGGAAAGTACTAACATACAAGATTCAGTATTCATTAGTCTGTGCTGTAGTGAAAAACTGAGCGTATGACGCTTTTATCCTGTAGGTCTCTCCGAGGAAGACGGATGTCTTCAGAGCCACTTCTGCAATCCGCCCTTTACGTCCCCTGAGAGTTGGTCCTCTTCTCTCTCCGCTTTGCACGTCACATTCCCCACCCCAATCTACTCTTGGTGCTAGCAAGTCCAACTCATAGAATAGGAACCCCCAACTCTTGTCTCCACAGCTCAAGACTTCTTCCCAAGTTTCAGGTACCTACACTCAAGTGACAATGGGCAGAAAATTCATGTATTCAAATGACTCCTTTCCCCAAAGTCTTCTCCCTGTGGTCTCTTCTCTAGCAAGTGGCAGGACCACCACCTTTCATCTCTTCTAAACCCAACACCTGGCAGCCACCATTCTTTCCATTTTCCTCTCCCCCGTACCTCACCAAATTCTCCATGTGTAAGTCCTTAGGAACAGGGACTCTATGTTTGCTTCTGCATCCCAGTGCCTGAAACACTAGCACATGGTAGGCTCTCCATGTACACCTGTTGTATGCATGAATATCTGTTGTATGCTTCATAACTGTCTGCCAGATGGAGTTGTTAAAATATTTGGAAGTCATTGCTTTGGACTGAACTCCTGCCACCCCAGACCAGTGCAAACCAAAATGGAATCATTCATATTCAATACCACGTAATCAAACAAACTTTAGGGAAGCAGATAGATCCCACAACAGATCAGTTCTCCTTAGAAACAGATTCCAGCCAACTTGAGTAGAAGCAATAAGGAAATCTCTGCTTTAACCTTTAACTTCAGTAACCTGATGTTAACCAATCAGCTCTTTTGTCCATTTCGGTCTCCTTGTTCTCACTTCACAAGGCCCCCTGTTCTATTGTTCTGTGGGGACTGTAATTCTATTTTACAGAATGATAGGTGCTCCAATTCATGAATCAAAAATAAAAGCCAGTTATATCTAGAACTAAATATGCGGCCGTAATTGTCTCTCTTCATGGTTCTGGCAACCTACAAAGGGACCCAAAGGCCACTACTCAAGACTGCTGAGCCACCTTGTGGAACGCAGAAGAGGCAACACTGACTCTTTTTGAGACCCCCGGTCTTCTTCGGGGAGCCTTTAGGTCCGTGAGTTCCTTTTAGGTCAGCCTCTGCCCTTTCTGCACTGAGCTCCCTAATCAGTTTGGCTTTTGATTCCAGGGATTGTTTGTGCTGTGAGAGAGCATATGATGTTGGAGAGGCTACTAAGCTTGTGCCATGAGATAGCAAATGACCTTTTGCAGGTTGCAGTGGCTGGTAAGTCCCTGGCAGGAATGAAGTCACAGCACAAACAGGGCTGGGCCCTGCAGGGAAGCCTCAGGGGTCTGATAGGGTGAGACAGTAATAAGCAGTAAATGGCAATTACCGCAGGGGATGTGCATCCAGGCTTTCAAAAGTGCACAGGGATTTTGTGCTCTACCTCTTCAGTTCTTTTTCTTTCACATTTAGGTAGGCAAATCATGGCCTTGAGGATCTCAGAGTTAAAACAGCAACTTGACTGGTGGGTATAGTTCAGAAACTAAAAGCTATTAGACTGGAGCTGTTAGGTAGGAAGTCAGAAATGAGCTTGTGTGTATGTGACAAAGGCCTAAGGAATTGGCACCCAGGTCCAGCATCCACATCTCCAAGTCATCCCAATCACCTTCCAGGTGCAGCCCAGTATCTGCACTTCAAACGTCCTGCCCGCATCCTGATGACGTTCCAGAGGGTCCTGCGCCTTCTGCCCGATAACCATCCTTCCTCTAAGGTGGGGTGACGCCAGCCAGGCTTCCCCTGTCTGATAACTTCAGGGGAAAAACTCAGAAAGGAATTTTTCATATTTACATCCAACAAGACCTTTGTCTGGGAGGAGAAGGAGAGGGGGAGGGAAGGCAAGACCCATTCCCTTAAAAGCCCCAGCCTAAATGTAAACTGTACACTCTCTCTCTGGACCTGTCTGGAGAGGTGCCCATCTGTTCTTATGGATGTCCCTACCCTAATAATCCTTGCTGTGTTGCTTTCCCCTGCTCTCCGTCTCGCCTGAATTCTTTCTTGTGCGAAGACAAGAACCTTTTGCTTCTCCGGTAATAGAGCTATTAGACTGTGGTGTGGAGAGTAAAGCTGCCCATCTGTAGTGTCAGTATCCCACATGGGCACTGGTTTGAGTCCCTACTGCTCCACTTCGATCCAGCTCTCTGCTATGGCCTGGGAAAGCAGTGGAAGATGGCCCAAGTCCTTGGGTTCCTGCACACACGTGGGAGACCCAGAAGTTGTTCCTGGATCCTAGCTTTGGATCAGCTCAGCTCTGGCCATTACAGCCATTTGGGGAGTGAACTAGTGAATGGAAGACCTCTCTCTCTGCCCCTCTGTAACTCTGCCTTTCAAATAATTTTCTTAAGTCTACTATACTGACCTTCCACCAAAAAATACGACTACCATGACAGGATTAGTTACACAGGAATGAAGCTGCACCTGCCCTCCTCAAGAGTGTCCGTTCAATGAGTCACACTGGGAAAGTATCACATGACAGCCCCGCTGGCCGCTCCCTCTTCACTTCCTATTTTGCACGGAGAGAAAAGATTCAATATAAAAACAGACCCCTTAATTTCTAAATAACTCAATGTTCCACCTGCCTTCTACATGTACAGGTATTCAGCTCTAAAAGCTGAAAATATTTTACTAAAGATAATTTAGAATTACAATGGCTATTGTATGGAACATTCCAGATGACAAAAGGCTGCTCATCTCAAATGCATTTATAAATAAGCAGGCCCACTAGAGGATGTCTGTTAAGATTGATGTGCAGAAGCTTCTAAAAAGATTTCAAAATTTTCATCCCTTAAAAAGAAAAATGAAAAAAAATCCAAGCAACTAATTGATAAGAAAAATTCACATCTGTGAACCTTTGTGCTTAGTTACTATCCCACCAGGAACATGAAATAAAAGCTAGTTCCTCACATAAAGCAGGTTAGCTTCTTTTCCAGAGCTATCCACGCTGAACTGGGCATAGAACATGCTCTGTCTGCTCTATTTGTTAATGGGCTCAACTCATTAATCCAGTTAAGATACAGAAGCCGAACAGAAAATCCACTTATCTAACTACATGGGTCTGTAAAGTATGGCTTCCTGGCATTCAGTGGATTATTTTGAACAAGCTTCCAAATTTTCTCTTGGGTTAGTCTGTGTATCTCATCAGATCCTGGAGTGAAGTCCTGTGACTTTTTTAACCTATGTTTTGGATATTCCTCTGCATCTCACCTGCCTGACACATAGAAATCTAATTCTCATTCTGTCTGGCCTCTCCTCCAGAGAGTGGCTATCTCCCTAGGCCCATCATGGCAAGACTAGTGTTTACAGCCATTATCCAGAGGTCAGCATCAAGACCCAACACATCAAGTCCACTTTTCCTCATTAAGACATGGATTTTTGTCTACCTGGATAGGCTTTGAATTCAAACCTACAATTTAGTCTATAGTTTCCAAAAAATTCATTTCTGGAAGCAAGAAATATGCCTTTAACTCTTAGAAAATCTTTCTCTGTACATTTAAGATGTGAATTTCCCACCTACGGGTCACCCCTTTGAAAGGACACACTTAGTGTTGCCTGGCCAACAACCTGCTGTGGTTTTGATACTGGTTGGGTGTCCTCCAAAGGCCTATGTGTCAAAGGCTTGGTCTCCAAAGACTTTAACAACAAAAAGAGGGTGTAGGGGCCGGCACTGTGGTGTAGCAGGTAAGGCCAAGGCCTGCAGCACTGGCATCCCATATGGGCACCGGTTTGAGACCTGGCTGCTCCTCTTCTGCTCCAGCTCTCTGCTATGGCCTGGGAAAGCAGAGGATGGCCCAAGTCCTTGGGCCTCTGCACCTACATGGGAGACCCAGAAGAAGCTCTAAGCTCCTGGCTTCAGATCGGCCCAGCTCTGGCCGTTGTGGCCATGTGGGGAATGAACCAGCATATGGAAGACCTTTCACTCTGTCTCATTCTTTCTCTGTAACTCTACCTCTCAAACAAACAAAATCTTAAACAAACAAACAAAAGATCTAGAGAAACACTTAGGCGCTATGCAAGCAACAACTTCACCACCAGATGCCAAACCAATGGGGCAGCTCAGTCTTGGACTATGAAGCTCCAGAATCATGAGCCAAAATAAATCTTTTATCTTTAATTAGTCTTTCAGATATTTCAGTCAAGTAACAAACAGCTAACTAGCACATAATTGCTTAGGGCAATGAAATAGGCAATCAATGTCTGAAAGGGTAAAACTATTTGGAAACTAACAAATGAAAAATATTAACTAAAGTTGTAGGATCTCCTTCGGTGTATTTATGTCCATTTACGTAGGAGTGCACATCAAAAAGCTCATGGGAAATGGGGTTCAAAGATAACACGCGTTTTCTATGAACTTTTTGATGGAGCCTCATATTTACACATTTGTATGTTATGCATGAGATTTTTCTATCTCAGATGATGCTGCCAAAATTCATAAAGAGCTCTATTTAGTTGGTTCAAAGGAAAACATAAACAAGTAAATCCAGTATTCTCTCAGACAAGCAGACGGGTTCAAGTGTCTCAGTTCCTCTGATCTGAGATCATCTTTGGTAAACAAAACTAGTTTTTAAAATCATTGGTAAGTAATGTCTCCAAATTCTCTGCATCATAGCATACACATACCTTTTTAACCTCAGTTTAGTAATCAAACAAGCCTGTTATCTCCTAGATATTTCAGACCATAAAACCACAAATCCAGACCAAGAACAGAATGCACAACAAAAATAAACGGCTTGCCACCAGTCAGTCATGGAGGCAAAACAGGGAAAAGCCACATTTAACTTTTTAGTTTGTCTCCGTGATATCTTGATAACGGCCTGATTTGTCAAAAATAACTTAAGATGCTGGTTAGCCTTATTTCCATGAGCCATTCAAACATAATTGTTAAGAACAAGTAAATTAGGTGAATGTAAATCCAATACACATTTATAAGTTAACTTTTCATGGTTTATTTGTATAGTAACTTGAAATTGTAAAGTTACCTTTATGTCAAAGTAAGTGATATGCATAAAACGTCCGAGTCATTTCTAAGTTACACTTTAACTGCTGAGTGTAAGTTTCAAGTGGCCATGCTTGGGCATTTTGTTTTTGTAGAGCATGGGGAAGTTAAATATATCTAGTACTGTTAATAAACATAAAAAACTGAGGAAACATGTTTCCAGAAATTATGAAATCATGCATGCTGGTAAGCTAGTAAGCATTGTAATTATGTTATTAAGAGTTTAAAATAATAATTAATATGTCAGTCAGTCTTTGCTATCTGCAAAGGATTGGGTCCAGAACCCCCAAAACCTATGATGTTCAAATATCTTACATAGAATGCTATAGTATTTGCATAGAAACTAACCATATCTTCTCCTGTACTTCAAATTATCTGTAGATTACTTAAAATACCTTACACAATATATGTAGATATTTGCTACACAATACGATTTAGGAAATAATGACAAGAAAAACTCTCTGTGTTCTTCACAGATACTTGTTATGTTTGATGTGTGCACAGCTGGATCTGTGGATGTAGAGCCCACAGATCCAGAGGGTTCACTGTACATGGAATTAAAACTGGAGGAAATTATAAGGGAAACAGCACTATGTGTGAGGAAATTAGGTTTGATAAGGACACATAAGAGTGTGTTTTCAAAAATAGGAAAATAAGCATTTTTAAAAGGGTTCTAAAATGTGGACATCCCTTACATGTTCAAAGCTGGCTGAGATTAATTTATTTGTAATGTGTTGTTAAAAATTAGCTTTTAAGGATCTTATTTTCATACTCAGACTTTGTATTGTCACTCATTCGTATAAGTGCGCTTCGTTACAGCACGGACCCTGCCCCGCAATGCGGCAGTGTCACAGCACCTGTACAAAGACTGGCGAGTCCCCCTCTTCCAACGACCTTGACCTCTCCTCCAACTTCCTAACACTTATTAATTTATGAAACTGTTTTTCTCAGCGCAAAAAAAAAAAAAATTAGCTTTTAATAGAACACTGATGGAAAGTAGAATATGGTCTTCTCTGTTAAAATAACAGCATTTTCTTGGAGTCTTGGTCTTAGAACAAGAAATTTTCTTTATTGAAGTAGTTGGCCTAGTACACAAAGATTTTGTTGGGTTTTATTAGCAGTATTTCTTATGCTACATGCTGTTTTATTTGGCCTTTTGTATACTCAAAAAAACAGTCAATATAAAAGAGCTACATTTTTGTTCACAACTATGTAACCTTAAAGTGTCTTATTTTCATTTTAATTAAAATAGATAACTAAAGTAATGCTTATCTAAATGTTTACAATTAGATATTTTTGATGAACTTCTCAAAACAAAATTTTAAATCAAGTTATTTTTATCTTAAATTAACTTTGGAATTTTCTAGTTGAGTCCCTGGAAAAGTTAAAGGTTATGTTTCTCAGCTTGTAAAACAAATATTAAATTAACTGCATTTAATATTTTAAATTATATGAGAGCATTGTAAAAAATTAATGATCCTAAAACTCATTCAAGTCACATTTATGGGTATGTTGTTGCTATGAATGTCTCAAAAGTTGTATAAGATACCTAGAAATTTAAAATGAGTAGTAATTATGGTTATTATGCTAAATTTTTTTGTGCCACAGAAATAACCATTTCCTTATTGGTTCAATCATTATCATAATAAATTCGCATCAGATCTTTGGCTACGGCCACAGTCAATTGCTTTATTCTGATGTTTTTCTAAAAGCATGTTTTTTTTTCCCCCAAGCAACAATAATCTTAGTGTTAGGTCTTCAAGGAGATTCTCGGGAGTGACTCTGACAAGAACCAATTCATGATGACTTTAGGATCATACACTGGACTGGCTGACCAAGCCGAAACAGAACAACTTATTATGAACTGAAGAAAAATGTGAGTTTATGGCTTTTTAATTTTTTTTTTTTTTGGACAGGCAGAGTGGACAGTGAGAGAGAGAGACAGAGAGAAAGGTCTTCCTTTGCTGTTGGTTCACCCTCCAATGGCCGCCGCAGCCGGCGCACCGTGCTCATCCGATGGCAGGAGCCAGGTGCCAGGTGCTTTTCCTGGTCTCCCATGGGGTGCAGGGCCCAAGCACTTGGGCCATCCTCCACTGCACTTCCGGGCCACAGCAGAGAGCTGGCCTGGAAGAGGGGCAACCAGGACAGAATCCGGCGCCCCAACCAGGACTAGAACCCGGTGTGCTGGCACCGCAAGGCAGAGGATTAGCCTGTTGAGCCACGGCACCGGCCTTTTTTGCTGGTTTTTTAATGATTTACTTTCTAGATTTAGGAAACTTCTTTTAAATTACCTTTGGCTTGTAGCAATTTGATTGTTTTTGTGTATAAGGGCCAGTGCTATGGCGTGGCAGGTAAAGCCATTGCCTGCAGAGCTGGCATCCTATATGGGCGCTGGTTGGAGTCCTGGCTGCTCCACTTCTAATCCAGCTCTCTGCTATGACCTGGGAAAGCACCCACATGGGAGACCCGGAAGAAGTTCCTGGCTCCTACGTTTGAACTGGCCCAGCTCTGGCCATTGCAGCCATTTGGGGAATGAACCAGCAAATGGAAGACTTCTTTATTTGCCTCTGTCTCTTTGTAATTTGCCTTTCAAATGAATAATTTTATTTTATTTTATTTATTTTTTTGACAGGCAGAGAAGACAGTGAGAGAGACAGAAAGGTCTTCCTTTTTGCCGTTGGTTCACCCTCCAATGGCCGCCACAGCTGGCAAGCTGTGGCCGGCACACTGCGCTGATCTGAAGGCAGGAGCCAGGTGCTTCTCCTGGTCTCCCATGGGGTGCAGGGCCCAAGCACTTGGGCCATCCTCCACTGCACTCCCAGGCCACAGCAGAGAAAGAGGGGCAGCCTGGAAGAGGGGCAACTGGGACAGAATCTGGTGCCCTGACCGGGACTAGAACCCGGGGTGCCGGCACCGCAGGCGGAGGATTAGCCTATTGAGCCGCGGTGCTGGCCCAAATGAATAAATTTTTTAAAAAAGTTTTTGTGTACAAACACCGAAACATTTATTTTCTAGCTAACTGCTTACTCCAGAATTTGTAAGCTATTCATGAGTACTTTTTTTTTTTTTTTTAAAGATTTATTTGAAAGTCAGAGTTGCAGAAAGAGAGGAGAGCCAGAGAAAGAGGTCTTCCATCCACTGGTTCATTCCCCAATTGGCCGCCAACGGCGGGAGCTGTGCTGATCCAAAGCCAGAAGCCAGGAGCCTTTTCCAGGACTCCCACATGGGTGCAGGGGCCCAAGGACTTGGGCCATCCTCTACTGTTTTCCCAGGCCATAGCAGAGAGCTGGATAGGAAGAAGAGCAGCCGGGACTAGAACTGGTACCCACATGGGATGCTGGCGCTTCAGGCCAGGGCATTAACCCACTGCACAACAGCACTGGCCCCTCATGATGATATATCACCCCTTTATGGTGATATATTTATTTGCAAAGCTCAGTAAGAATACATCTCTTTATTATAGAATACTTTTGCAAATATTGGTTATACTCATGTGATCAAGCCTTTAACTGGGATGCCTTGTTTAAAAAAAATTAATTTATTTGCAAGTCAGCATTACAAAGAGCGAGGAAGAGATAGACAGCAATCTTCAATTGGCTGGTTCACTCCCCAAATGGCTGCAATGACCGGGGCTTGGCCAGTTCAAAACCAGGAGCCTGGAATTTCTTCCAAGTCTCCCACGTGGGTCCAGCGGACCAAGCACTTGAATGATCCCCCACTGCTTTCCCAGGCCCATTAGCAGGGGGCTGGATCTGAAGTGGAGCAGCAGGGACTAGAAACAGCACCCAATGGGATGCCAGCACTGCAGACAGTGGCTTAATCTGCTGTGCCACAGCCCCAGCCCTAGGATGTCATTTTTGAGTGAATCTGTAGTGGCTGCATGTGAAGTCAGAAGTCTTTGATTTGGCTTTTGAGACTTGCGCAGTTTTTTAAAGTGCACTGTGAGAGTTCTTACCAAACATTCTAGCAAAACAAGCTTTAAAAGAACCAGTATGGTCGATCACTATTCTTGCAGCACTCAGGTGAATAACTGGCCATGTTTGATGAAACTAAACTTATTCTGCAAAGATGTCAGTCTTGCTGATTTTTTTTTTCTGGTAGAAATAGAGGTGACAATAGAGAAAATGTTTAAGAAAAACTATTGTGTTTAATGTCACTGAAGTGTAGGCCTGTTTACTGCTTTTGGGTTTTATTGTCTACCTGTAATCTGGAGTAGATACTGAATCCTTCTAAGTTCCACCAATCTGTTTCTCTGTCATGGAATTTCAGGAGACTTGCCTCGTGCCTGATGTGTATGCCACACTACGAGTTCACCAGAATGCCTCATGCCTTGCAAACCAGGAGAAGAAACTGACAACTGATGCCTTGGACATCATTCCCCAAAGTCTGGAACAAAACTACCTACCATAATGAGACTCTTACCCCTCTTAGATTTCCCTGGCTTATGCCTCTTTCTCTTGGAAGAATGCTTTGATTTACAGTCAGTAGCTTCTGTGACTAACTTCACAGAGTGTTGGGTCTGTCACATCAAACCCAAGTCTCTACATGCCCAAGAGATCCATTACTCCTGCCAGCGGCTAACTTTAGTACCATCTCCAACACAACTGCTGAAATTTCCTAGTGGCCCCTCCATAGAGTTAAACTTGTAGGCTCACTTGTTCTCATTCTTAAAGTAATTCCACCATTGGATGCTAGATGACAGATTTGCGATTAGCTGAACAGGGAAGAATCTGTACGGTTGCTGACACTTTTGGTTGGACATGATAAATACACTTGGTATTACAAAGACTCAGTTGCAACAATTAACAGACTACATGCGTAAAATGGTTAAACTTCTCACCTGGCTAATTCTTTTTAAATATAATTTGTAATAGTTTTTTTTTTTTTAAAGATTCACTTATTTATTTGAGAGGTAGAGTTGAGGCAGACAGAGAAGTGGGGGGAAGAATGGTCTTTTATCCACTGATTCACTCCCCACATGGCTGGGCCAATCCAAATCCAGGAGCCTGGAGTTCCCTCTGGGTCTCCCACTTGAGTGCAGGGGCCCAAGGGACATGGGCCATTATCTACTGCTTGCCTAGGCCATAGCAGAGAGCTGGATCAGAAGTGGAGCAGCCAGGACTTGAACTGGCACCCACATGGGATGCTCGTACTGCAGGCAGCAGCTTTACCTGCTATGCCACAGCACCAGCCCCATCTGCCTATTCAGTTTTACTTGGTTTGGTTCTTGAGGCCCCAAGCCAAGAAGTGTACTCCAGACTCACGATTATCCTCCTGATACTCATAATAGTAGTCTCCCTGGTGCTCTGTGTTCTCTTACAAGTTTTAAATACTTGCATACATATGTCCATCTGTCAAATGTAAAATGATATTTCTTCATCTAGAACAACAAAAAGTCAAAGAAACGCATGATCCCGAGGACACTGTAACCTACAAATAATGTGTGGAACTAGAAACCCAGAAGTAGCTTAAAGACCCTAAATTTTGGTTACCCTCTTAAGGGACAAAAAGTGGGGAATTTGTTAAACAAAACTGTCAAAGGCCATTAAGACAGAGTTCCTGCACCAGGCCCCAACAGACCAGCCCAAACCAAAAAGCAATGACTCATGTTAAAAGCCAAATAATCAAACCAGAACCTTAAGGAATCAGATAGGTCACAAAATAGACTAGTTTTCTTCTGGAAATTAAATATTGCAGTCTTCTTGAGTCAGCATAATAGGAAAACTCTATTTACTTAACTCTTACCAAAAATGTGGCCTGACTTTAACTGCTATGGCTTGGATGTCAAGTGTCCCCTAGTGGTCCATATGGGAAGGCATGGTCTCCAGGGTAGCGTGGTTAGGAAATGATGGAACCATTAGGAAGCTGGTCCTTAGGTCATGAGGGGCATGAACTTCAAAGGCAGCCCTCAGGGGACGTCTTGAGCGCTCACAGGACGGTTGTTATAAAAGCTGCAGCTTGGCTCCTCCCTCACCCTCTTTCCCTGGCTCACTCTGACCCACACAGGCACCACTGCCAACCAGCAATCCCCACACAGTCCTCACCAGATCCAAGCTGATGCACACACCAGGCCCTTCGACCTCCAAAACGGAGTTAAACCTTTTCTCTTTATAACATGCCCCACGTGTCCCCTTGTAGCAACACAAGCTCATACATAAACCAATCTATTTGCTTCTATTGTTCTTCTTGCTCACACCTTAGGAAATTCACAATTCTGAGACTTCCCAGTAGGGGCCCTCATTCTATCTTTTTTTTTTTTTTTTGGACAGGCAGAGTGGATAGTGAGAGAGAGAGACAGAGAAAGGTCTTCCTTTGCCGTTGGTTCACTCCTCAATGGCTGCTGCAGCCAGTGCGCTGCGCTGATCCAAAGCCAGGAGCCAGGTGCTTCTCCTGGTCTCCCATGCTGGCGCAGGGCCCAAGCACTTGGGCCATCCTCTACTGTACTCCCGGGCCACAGCAGAGAGCTGGACTGGAAGAGGAGCATCCGGGACAGAACCGGAGTCCCAACAGGGACTAGAACCCGGTGTGCGGCACAGCAGGCAGAGGATTAGCCTAGTGAGCCACGGCGCCAGCCCTCATTCTATCTTACAAAATGGAGGCTGCCCCAATTTATGAATTACAAATAAAAACCAATTACAGCAGTAACTACATTTATTGTTGGTTTGTATTTTGAAAGTGATTGCATTTCTTTAAATTCTCAGAAAGCAAGAACGTAAAAATGATTCTTTCACTTAAGTCTTTCTAGTAATTTGTTCTTCTAATAAGACTATTAAATTGAATGAAATATTTTTGTTTTCCATCAGAACAATATCCTATTATAATGTTCAGTTATTAGTATTATGGCTGTTAAGTTTCACAGTTAAGCAAGACATTTTCCACTCTTCAGACTATACCCTACATAAATCTATAAAAATCCTCTATTCAGAAATGCCAAATGGAGAAAACTGGGAACAGCTTAGCCCAAAAGAAAATTATTATATAAAACTCTATGGGGTAAAAATATCCCATGGGGCCACTCACTGGGTGTGTTGGGCAATTCTGGAAAACATCAACTTTTGTACTTTCTACATATGTTGTTTGGTGGGTAGAAATAGCTCATCAAATGTTCTAAGATGTTTTTTAAAGATTTGTTTATTTGAAAGGCAGAGTTAGAGAGGCAGAAAGAGAGAGAATATGAGAATGGGAGGATCTTCTGTCTACTGGTTCACTCCCCAAATGCCCACAGTCACAAGTTTTTGAGTAGTCAATTTTTTGTCTCAAACATTGCCATTTCCATTTGAATTGATAATGGGACAGGATTCTAAAGGTCAGATATACATTCTTTCTACGAAATATGTGGCCTTGAATTTTATTATCAAATTTCTAGTCAAATTAACTTGAATTGTTTTGCTTCAGGAAAAAACAGCATAAATGTGCTACAAATAACTGAAATAGATAAAATGTCAGTACATTCATATCTGTATTTGACTTCCACACTGAGGGACTTCATTTAGTGAAAATATATTGAGGTTCATTTATTTTTATCACTACTGTTCTGTACCGGGCACATCTGAACAGTGTTTATTTTCTTCAGTTATCAATCTACCAGCAGGCAGACTTATTTTCAGCAGTCTTAGCCTACATCGAGACACACAATTCTGACACCTTGTCCTAGATGACAGAAAACCAGCCCCCACACTCTTCCTTACCGGGTCAACATCGGCAGTTCTAAACCCATTAATCACTTTTTTCAGTCCTGTGTTCAGGTTTACACAAACTGCCAGTTGTGAAAAGAAAATTAAGAACATTGCTATGAAGAATATCACAGAGAAAGTTAATGGCATGTATGCAGATAACCATTACTTATCACTAATGATATATAAAAGGTATCTGCTTCATTTATAGAATCATATGCAAATATATACATATATGATCTGCATAGAACTGCCCCATACAATATCTACCTTTGTGTAAAATACACTCTTCTTTTTTGAGGAAGCCTAATGCTATAGAATTAACCTGTAATCTATGCTAGATACATTGAATGATTTTTAAACAAGTAAACTTCATACACAGAACCACCATTTGTGCTGATAGTTAACGTTATTAAGTGTGCACAGAGGTCCTCCTCTCTCCTTTTAAAATATATGGACAGTACTTTGTAAGCATGAAGTCCTAGTGCTTTGAGCGCTAACAGTCCCAGATTCAAATAGGCTCCAATCCAGCTCTGCCAAACCTGTCCTCGGTAATACCGAGTAAACTGCTGAACCTCTCCAAGCATCAGTCCTCTCACTACAGAATGGGAAGCATCTCAGCCAGTTTGCACCGCTGCAATTGAGTATCATGGACTGAGCACTTCAGCCAACAAACACGAACGCCTCACAGTCCTGGGGCTAGAAGTCTCAGATGGTCTGCTACGCACAGTGGAGTTAGCGAGGGCTCTCTTCCTAGACACATCCTCACACAGCCTTCCCTGGTGCAGACAGCCAGAGGCAGGCACACCAGGGTAAGGGAGCGTCCTCTGGTTTCTTCTAATGATACTGATCCCATCCTGCCTTCCTGACCTCATCTAAACCTAATTTCCTCCCGAAGCCCACACCTCTTATTCCTATTGCACTAAGGGCCGGGGTTTCAACATACGAACTTCAAATTACACAAACATGCAGTCCATGATGGGAGAGTAACTACAATCCTCACGATACTGCTATGAAGAGTAAGTATGATCATGTAGCTAAAGCACTTAGCATATAATACACACTCAGCCAGGGGTACCTGTTAGTACTGTGACATCATTACTATGAAATACTGTTATAAAAACACTCTTATCCAGATTGCAAATCCTGGCCACCATTTCTTCTGTTTTGCTTTGTTTTCTTTTAATTCTGCAGTTGTCTTTAATCATATTCAGAGATTAAAATTAACATGCTACAAATATCCCATCAAAACACCATTTGCACAGCTCCTACCGGCCTCTAACGCTTTACTCTCCCTTCCTCCCAATCTGCTCAGCACTCTTCTGTCCTTGATGCTTATCCCATATAGGACTGTAACAACCTGTGTATGTGCTTACGCCGCCCTGTCACTGTGGCCGCCCTCATCCTCTATGCGTCTGTGTTCGCATCTCTATTACCAGGAAGGAAGCAGAACCAGGATAATGCTCAGGTTTGTTTGCTCCTACGGTGGCCATCTTCTGACTGTGGAATGTGTCTCCACGGGGGACAGGGAAGGCCTTCCAAGACTACAGGCAGGCAGAGAGAACTGTAAGAAATCCATTTTCTCATCTTTAAGTTCCCTGTTTTCTATAATTGCCTACCTGAAGCCACACGCAATGTGAAGCCTTCAAGTTTTTTCTTTCCCACCTGCCTTTTTACAAAGTCTCTCTTTTCGATGGACAAAAAGCCATGCTGCATCCATTCCACACTTGCTATAACACATAATCCTGGGGTGTAAAACTACTAGTGTTCCAACATATACACAATTCAAACTGTTTTCCATATAACAAGCTTGCTTGCCCCCCTTGTTCCCCAAATGTGCTCAGAGAAACCCTTGGAAGACAAAACTAAAAGAGCGCACAGCAACACTGAAAGCAAAGGATGTTCATTTCATTCAGGCAGCAAACACACGTCAAGGCCTCTCACGTTATGCCTATCTCCCTAAATATGGCTCTTAAAACTAGAAGTAAAAATGAGTGTCCAGCTGAGATGGAAAAACAATGTTGTACCTCAACTTCCTTTGATTATAACTACAGATCACAGACAGAGTCAACAGAGCAATCATTGGCAGTATCTGAAAGGTAAAGAATGGCACATGAATCTGGACGTGAAGTCAAGACTAATACAGAGCTGAGTTTCTGGTATTTTCCCTTTCATAACTATGAAAGGAGAATCAGGGGAGTAAAATTATGGAACCGTGCAGCAGGCATGACCACACACTCTGTCTTTGGCGAGAGGCCTGAGCATTAGGGCCTCTGTAAAACAAAGGGCAAGAACCCTTTGAGTTGCTTCTCCCCTGACCTCATTGGGAGGAGGAATCCTGAAGCTGCGCTCCTGCAACTGTGGCCACAGCAGCAGCCAAGGCTGCCTGTCTGCCCTGGAGGCACGGCTCTGCCAGGAGCTCAGACCACGGCTCCCCACCCCACCCCACCCCGGCCAGGGGGGGGGGCGAGGATTAGGACACAGTGTCCCTAGGAGCCTGAGACTCCAGGAGGATCAGAGCCAGGACTGAACAAAGGATGAGCTTCCGTAAAGCAGTGTGCAGAGCCCTGGGTCTGTTCCCCAGGTATGTATGAATGAAAAGGACTTGAAATAGAGTACTGTATTTGTTTTTCACTATTATAATGAAATACCTGAAGCTAGGTACTTTAAAGATGCTTATTTAGCACAATTCTGGAGGTTAGATGTTGAGACAGAAATTGTGAGCTCTGGTAACACCCTCCCTACCTCTCATGGCTGAAGATACCACCATGGAAGGAACACAATAAGAGGTAGAGACCTCATGGGAAGATAAGAAATCAGAGCAACTCATTCTCATGAGAACGAATTCATACTCCCATGAGGATGACCTTAAGCCCTGCCCAAAACAGTGCCTCCAACGACCTAACCAACTCTCACAAGTCCCTACTCTTAAAGTCACAACACTTCTTGACACTGTCCTACTGAGGACCAAGATTCCAACTCATGAGCCCTCGGGGGACAAACTATATCCAAACCATAGCAGATATCAAAGGCTTTGAGAAATAAACTGTACTACAGAGCATAGCCTCGGTACCAGACTGGCCCCTGTGAGGCACATGTCCCGACATGGGAACTGAAGCCCACAGAAGGTATAATGGGACCTGAACATGAGTTAAACAACTCTGAAAGGAAACAAGCACACAAAACCCAATGATTATACAATTATAAAAACCACAAAATTATCACAGAGCCTAAAATCTCATAATAATTATTTAAAATGCCAGGTATGTAATTCAAACTGAGTTAACACAGCAACACGCAGAAGATTTTCAGCATCCCCTAATCAATAGACATCAACCCCAGGGAGACTTGGATGTTGGAAATCTTTGGAAAGCCTTGCAAGTACTCATTACAAGTACTCCCTTTAGTAAAGGACAATAAATTTTAAATGAATGGAAGGACAGATGATCTCAGCAAAGAAATAACACTTTAAAAAAAATCACAAAGGAATTTTAGAACTGAAATTCAGTAATTAAAAATGTTGTAAAGAGCCGTGAATGGCTAAATGGGAAAGACAAGAGATTTCAGTAGGCAGATAATAGAAATTTTCCAATCGGAACAGAGAAAATTACTGAAAAATAATGAACTTCAAGGAACAAAGGGAGACTATGAAAAGGTCAAACACAAATACAATTAAAATAAAAGGAGAATGAGACTTACAGAGAAAAAAATGTTGAATGGCTAAATGCCCTCAATCTGCTTAAACATAAAATTTAGACAGAAGAATCTCATGAAAACACAAAATAGATCATTTCAAATAAAATCAAGCTCAGACACAAAATAATCAACCAAGATACATTTTAAAGTAGTAAATGTTATCCTTGAATAACAAATGAAAGGAGAACTACAGGATCATACCCATAGATACAAAAAAAAAAAAAAAGCACTTAAAAAAACCTTCGAGGAAACCTGGAAAAGTGATTTAATTTATAAGCTTAGCCTGATTAGGTCAGCCCCACTGAGGATAGTTTTTCTTAAAATTAACTGCTAAAAAACATAACTTAATTATAGCAGTAATTATCTCACTGGAGCCTTGTTCATACCCAGTCTTTTTTTTAATTTAAGGCATATAAATTTCATGTACTGCATATATACAGATTTAGGAACACAGCGATACTTCCCACCTTATCTGCCCTCCCTCCCACTTTCCTTCCTCCTCCCTCTCCTATTCCATTCTTTTTACAAATATCTGTTTTCAGTTTACTTTATACTCATAAGATTAACCCTATAGTAAAGAGTTCAACAAATAGTATGATGAAAAAATAAAACACTGTGAATAAACAATCTGGGTGGGGGATGGCATGGTGGTGTAGTGAGTAAACCTGCCACCTACAGTGCCAGCATCCCATACAGGTACTGGTTCAAGTCCCAGCTGCTCCACTTCCCATGCAGCTCTCTGCTATGGCCTGGGAAAGCAGTAGAAGATGGCCCAAGTCCTTGGGCCCCTGCACCCCATGGGAGACCTGGAAGAAGCTCCTGGCTCCAGATCAGCCCAGCTCCAGGCATTGTGGCCATTTGGGGGAGTAAACCAGCAGATGAAATACCTCTCTCTCTGCTTCTGCCTCTCTTTTTAAAATAAATCTTTAAAAAAACAGTCAAGACAAGGCCTGTAAACAATCATGAAATCTCAAAATGTCAATTTCATTCCAATACATTACATTTTAGATACTCTATTAGTTAATGATGGATCAGGGAAAACATGGTATTTGTCTTTATGGGACTGGCTTAACTAAGTATAATGGTTTTCAGTTGCACTCATTTTGTTGAAAAATACAGGATTTCATTTCTTATTGATGGGTACTATTCTATAGTGTATATAAACTATAATTTCTTTAGTCATAAATTGATGGACATCTGGGGTTGATTCTATATTTGAGCTATTGTGAATTGAACTGCAATAAACATGAGGTTACAGATAACTCTTTATATGCTGATTTAATTTCCTTTGGGGAAATTCCCAGGAGCTGGATGGCTAGGTCATGTGTTAGATCTAGATTCAGATTTCTAAGTTATCTCCATACTATCTTACACAATGGCTGCACCAGATTACATTCCCACCAACAGTGTATTAGGGTGCCTTTCCCTCTACAAACCTGCCAACATTGGTTGTTTGCTAATTTCTGTATAAGAGTTATTCTAATTGGGGTGAGAAGAAACCTCCTTGTGGATTTGATTTGCATTTTTCCCTGATTGCTAGTGATCCTGAGCATATTTTCATGTGTCTGTTGGTCATTTGAATTTCTTTTGAAAAAATGCCTGTTCAAGTCCTTTGCCCATTTCTTAACTGCATTGTTTTGCTGTTCTATTTTTTTTAAGATTTATTTATTTGAAAGAGTTACAGAGAGGTAGAGACAGAGAGAGGGGTCTTCCATCCACTGGTTCACTCCCCAGATGGCTGCAACTGCTGGAGCTGCGCTGATCCCAAGCCAGGAGCTTCTTCCAGGTCTCCCATGTGGATGCAGAGGCCCAAGGACTTGGGCCATCTTCTACTGCTATCCCAGGCCATAGCAAAGAGCTGGATCAGAGGAGCAGCTGACGAGACTAGAACGGCACCCACATGGGATGCCGGTGCTTCAGGCCAGGGCTTTAACCCACTGCACCACAGCACCAGCCCTGCGTTGTCAATTTCTTGAACTCATTAAAGATTCTGGATATTGATCCTTTATCAGTTGCATAGTTTGCAAATATTTCTTCCCATTGCGTCAGCTGCCCCTTCTCTTTGCTGAGTGTTTCTTTTGCAGTAATCCCATTTATCAATTTTGGTTTTGATTGCTGGTGTTTCTGGGATCTTTTCCAAGAAGTCTTTGCTTATGCCAATGTCTTGCAGAGTTTTCCCAAGCTCTTTAGTAATTCAGTGGTTTCAGATTGTAGATTGTGGTCCTTGATCCATTTTGAGTGGATTTTTGTGCTAGGTATAAGGTAGGGGTCTTGCTTCATACTCTGCACATGGAGATCCAGTTTTCTCAGCACCATTTGTTGAAGACGCAGTCCTTGCTCTAGGGATTTATTTTAGCTGCTTTGTCAAATATAAGTAGATTGAAAATGTGTGGACTGATTTCCAGAGTTTCTATTCTGTTTCAATTATCTACATGTGTATTCTTTTGGGGCCAGTACCAGGCTGTTTTGATCATAACTACCCTGTAGTATGTCTTGATCTGGTATTGTGATGCCTCTGGCTTTGTTTGTATTGTATAATGGTTTCCCTAGTTATTAAGAACTATTGTGTTTTCATACGAATTTTAGCATTTTTCTCAATCTGAGAACATCCTTGGTATTTTGACTGGTATCACATTGAATCTGTAAATTGCTTTTGGTAGTATGAACATTTTGATGGTATTAGTTCTTCTAATCCATGAACATGGAAGATTTTTATGTCTTTTATTTCCTTCATCAATGTTTTGTAATTTTTATTGTAGAGATTTTTACCTCCTTGGTTAAATTTATTCCAAGGCATTTGTCTTTGTAGCTATTGGGAATCAGATTGATCTTAAAAGTTTTTCTGAGCCATGGCATTGTCTGTGTATTCAAAGGCTACTGGTTTTTTTTTTTTTTTTTTTTTTTTTTTTTTTTTACAGGCAGAGTGGACAGTGAGAGAGAGAGACAGAGAGAAAGGTCTTCCTTTTGCCGTTGGTTCACCCTCCAATGGCCGCCGTGGCCGGCGCGCTGCGGCCGGCGCACCGCGCTCGTCCGATGGCAGGAGCCAGGAGCCAGGTGCTTTTCCTGGTCTCCCCATGGGGTGCAGGGCCCAAGCACCTGGGCCATCCTCCACTACACTCCTGGGCCACAGCAGAGGGCTGGCCTGGAAGAGGGGCAACCGGGACAGAATCCGGTGCCCCGACCGGGACTAGAACCCGGTGTGCCGGCGCCGCAAGGCAGAGGATTAGCCTGTTGAGCCACGGCGCCGGCCGCAAAGGCTACTGGTTTTTGTATATTAATTTTATAGCCTGCCACCTTATCAAAATCTTGTATGAGTTCCAACAGTCTCTTAGTGGATCTTTTGGTTCCCCTCTATAGAAAATCATGTCATTTGCAAAGATGGATAATTTGAGTTCCTCATTTCCAATTTCTATCTCTTTGGTTTTTTCTTGCCTAATGGCAATGGCTAAAACTTCCAGGACTAAAGTTGCATGGTACAATTTTTTTTTTTAATGTGCTAAGACTTGCCTATGACCTAGCATATGGTCTATTCCAAAGAAATTTTTTTTTTTGACAGGCAGAGTGGACAGTGAGAGAGACAGAGAGAAAGGTCTTTCTTTGCGGTTGGTTCACCCTCCAATGGCCGCCACGGCTGGCACGCTGCAGCTGGTGCACCACGCTGATCCGAAGGCAGGAGCCAGGAGCTTCTCCTGGTCTCCCATGGGGTACAGGGCCCAAGCACTTGGGCCATCCTCCATTGCACTCCCGAGCCACACTAGAGAGCTGGCCTGGAAGAGGGGCAACTGGGACAAAATCCGATGCCTGGACTGGGACTAGAACCCGGTATGCCAGCGCTGCAAGGCTGAGGATCAGCCTATTGAGCCGCGGGCCAGCCCCAAAGAAAATTTCATGCACTATTGAAAAGAATGTGTATTCTGCAACTGTGGGATGAAAAGTTCTTTAGATATCCATTAGGTCCATTTGGTCCATAGCATAGATTAGCTCTGTTGTTTGTTAATTTACTGTCTAGTTGATCTGTCATTTGATGAAAATGGAGTGTTGAAGTCCCCCACTATTATTGTATTGCAGTCTATGTCTCCCTTTAGATCCATTAACATTTGGTTTAAACAGCCAGGGACCCTGGCATTGGGTGCATATACATCTATGACAGTCACATCTTCATGTTGAATTGATCCCCTTAGTCATTCCATAGAGCCCTTCTCTGTCACGACCACAGAGGCTCAGACCTTCCCAGAGCCAGCTGCCTGTGCTTGCCCCAAACAGGCAGTTTGAGCCCTGGTTCCTGTGATATGTTGAACACTTGGGGGCACCTCAGTAGCATGGGGTGCCCAGCCCCCCATCATTTCTCCCAGCCAGACTCAAACGCAGAGGGAATGTGGATTTCCCCCTCTGGTGAATCCCCTGGATCTCACAAAGTGCCCGAGAGCCACTGGCCACAACCCTTTCTTGTTTCACAATAGCAGCTTCTTCCTACCAGTTCCTGGGCACACACAAGGGCCTCTGCAGCCAGTACTGATGTCGGAATGGTTCCTTTTCCCCGCCCATTGCCAGATGCACACACTCGAGCTCCTGCGGCCGCTACTGAGGTCCAGATGATGACTTTTCCCTGCTGGTTGCTAGGCGTGTGCATAAGAGCTGCCACAGTTGCTACTTATGTCCAAAATATGGCCTGCTTCCTCTCAGCCAGTTCCCAGGTGGCGTTGTAGGAGGGAATGGAGAGAAACATGCTCCTTTATCTCCCCCACTGAGTTAGTGAGCACCATGTCCCACTCAGGGCTCCAGGCCAAACTCAAAGGCAGTATAGTCTGCCAGGCTCTCCCTCAGGCTGTATCACCAGTGGCACAGGCCACTGCAGTCTGATCTCCCCTTGCTCTCCCCACAGCTGGTACTTTCTCTGGCTCTCATCTGCTGGGGCCATGTTTTGTACTTGGCCATTGCTGTGTGTTGCCCCTTCCAGACAGATCCATGACATCCCTCTTCCTTCTGTAGAATCTCCTCTGCAGTTTTCTAACTCTCCTTTTAGAATGTTTTTCCCCCTACCCTTAAAAAAGAAAAACACAAAACTCTTTTCTCCTAGCTAGACCTGTATGCTCCTTCCATATTCCAGCACCTCGGACTCTCTCCCATGCCCATATTCTAAGGTAGGAGGAGTATATCAAGTAGTATACCAGGGGAACTACACCTGAAGAACCATCTGGGAATTCAGTTTACCAAAACAATGTACAATAAGAAACCAGTATTTTCGAAGCAGTACATTTTAAAAATAGCTCTTAAAGTATTTAACCAAATATGTGCAAGATATTTGTAATACAAATTATAAAAATACCAGTGAGATCAAGGAAGGTCTAAACAAATGGAGAAAAATTGAGTTCATGGTTCAAAAAACTCAATAAGGTTAAGATGTCAAATCTCCTTAAATTTTTTTGATAGCTTTACCATAATTCCAATCACCTGATTGTAAAATTTGTATTGAAAGGCCAAGAGCTAGAACTAACAAGTAAATTTGGAAGAATACAAGTGAAAAACCCATACTATCAGATGTAAGACAATAGAAACACAGAATAATCAATATAAAAACCATGGTTTTGGTTGAGGGATAGACATAAAGATCAATGGAACAGAATAAAGGCTCCAGAAATAGACCCACATGAATTTGTTCAATTAATTTTTTTACAAACATGCAGAGTAGTTTAATGAATAAAGGATTGTCTTTTCAACAAATTGTCATGGAACAACTGGAGAGCCACATGCAAGGAAAAAAAATGACTTGACCCAAACCTCACACACTATGCAAAAATAGATCATATAAAATGAAAACTGTAAAAGATTCTGGAAAAATTATAGTAGGAAAATTTTGTGTGTAACTCAGGCAGAGCTCTTATGACACAAATATGTCCTATAAAAAGAAAAATCGGCAAATTGGGACACCAAAATTACAAAGATTTGCTCTATGAAAGACACTGTGAAGGGAATAAAAATACAAGATGCATACTAGGGAAAATATTTATGTACTACATATTCAACAAAGGTTTTGTACTTGAAATATATGAGGAATACTCAAAACTCAACAATATGAAATCAAACAACTCAAGGGAAAAAGGGGCAAAAATATGAATAGACACTTCACTAAAGATATATTGATGGCAAATCAGCAGGTTTTATAAACATGCTCACGGTCAGTCACTAAAGAAATGCAAGTTACAAGTACAGCAAGATACCTCAATATACCTATGAGAATGGCCAACACAAAAATGGCAAAATAAATCGGAGGATACAGATGCCGGTGGAGTCATAGAGCAACCGGAACTTGCATATGGTATCGATGAAAACATCTGAAGAGATAGCAACTTTGGAAAACAGCTGACAGTTTCTTATAAAGCTAAACACACACACTTCCCGTTACATATTTATCCTAGAGAAATCTGCTTATAAAAACAGCAAGTGAATGTTTATAGCAACAATTTTAATAACTACCAAAATGTCCTTCAATAAATGAGTGAATAAACAAATTGGGTGCATCCCTATAGTGGAATGTTAGTAAGCATAACAAAGTACAAGTTATTGAATCATGTAATTTACATTTTTATGCATAGTTTTGCTCTAGACACGTATAATAGATCAATAGAAATAATTCTAAGCATTAGAAATAGGTATCACACCAGAATGGAATTCTGTGTAAGAAAGGACATTTAGAGGACCAGTGCTGTGACACAGCAGGTAACACTGCCACCAATCCATCTCCCTGCTAAGGACATAGGAATAGCAGCAGCCCATGACCCCAGGATTTAGGGCCTGGTTTTCCACGTGGGAGCCCAGTAGGAAGCTCCTGACTTCAGCCAAGTTCGGTTCTGTCCTCTACAGCCATCTGGAGCATGAAATCAGTGGATGGAAGATCTCTAATTCTGACTTTAAAAATAAATAATCTTTTTAAAAAAACCAGAAATGACATACATATAAGAACATAAAAGAAGGAGTAATATAAAATTTGCTTAATATTACAAGGAGAGCTTATAATTGTTGGATGGTCATTGAGTGCCAATGGAATTTAAATTCTGCTAGACACATTTAAAATAGTAATGCAACAGTTTATTTTTGAAATGCTAATTATAGTATCTTCTACATTGAATTCTTTACTACTATTTATATTCATGATTAAAAATTTCCAATATTAAAACTGTACAAGGGCTATATAGCTTTATGGGTACACAAGTGAAGCCATTTGGAAGCTCACAGCTCTAAAATACTATCATACCACCTCCTTGATAGGAATAAAGCCCATTTTGTTTAAAAATAAACATATTGATGGTGCAGATGAAACTAGAGACTTCAAATTATTTCTCCATTGCTGAGCTCAATGAAATTGCATTTATAAAGACTGAAATGCAATTTAGCACAATGAAGTTACACCTTCAGAAAAAAACTGATTTGGATGTGATACTTCTGAATCACGTACTAGTTCTAGTGGGCAGCTCTGTTTAGAGTTCAAACTCTCAGATACCTCAATTACTAGGCAACTGCCATGTCACTGTAGCTCAATTCCTAGGAGAATTGGTTGAACTTTAGAACTACAAGTCTCACCTGAAAAGCCATAGATGGTATCCTATCGTGGGAATTTTTAGAGATAAGTGTGGAACTTAGAACTAAGCTAGTATTTCTCCTGTGGGCAAGAGGGGAAAAAGATAATTTTCACTTGCCTGATTATGTGAAGATATAATCTGCCATGATTAAACTGATTGCCATAGGGAATATAAAGCTGGATTTAGAGTTAAAATGGATGATGTTTTAAATTGTTCAAGGTATGAATGATCACCAGCCTTACTATAATCAGAACTGATGATCGACCAAAACAGGCTCATAGTTTTGTGCTTAGTATTCTAAGTATTGTATATTTAGCGTAGAGGTTAAGATGTTCACATGCCACGTCACAGTGCCTAGTTGATTGCCAGCTTGGTTCACCAATTCCAGTTTCCTACAACATAGACCATCAGAGGCATCAAGTGATGACTCAAGCAGTCAGGTCTTTACCACCTGTATGGGAAACCTGGACTGAGTTCCAGCTCTTAGCTTCAGCCTGGCCCAGCCCTGACCATTGCAACCATTTGGGAAATCAACCAAAGGATGGGGCGCTCCATCTCTTGCTCTGTCTCATCTCTCTGCTAAATTAATTTTTTAAATGTTTTGTTCAAAGTAAAAAAGTTCTTTTAATGAAGAGCTTTGTTGCTAAATTTGACATTTTATGAACCTGTAAGACCACACATGTAGACTTCTTGTTGTTAGTAATATTGAACAAAATGGGTATCTTTGGTCTCTAGTCACTGAACAAAGTATCACTCATAAGAGGCACAAGAATCCATCAATGCTGCTGAGCTTCTGCATTATTGAGCTCTAGGCCAAGCAGCTAGGTTGCACAGAGTGTGAGAGGAGTGGGTGCAGGTGAGGGGAAGGAACCTCTACACTGTGCCACTTCAAACAAAGCAGTATTTGCTATCTCACAGAACCTATTCTCAAATGATCTATATGTAAGAATTACCAAGCCCAAAGAGGACGGGTAGCATTTTGGCTCAACAAGAGATCTATTTCATTTGGAAGTACTTCTTTATGCTGGTTTTGAAGCAAAAGCAAAACAAGCCCGTGGCTATCTCAGAAAAACAGTGACTATCCATATGATGACCACTTCTTCTGGTTCACCAATCAAAATAAGTTGTTAGAAACCTAAAATAATTTTAAAAACCTAAAGTTTCAATTCACAACAAGGTAAGATTCAAGTACTGAAAAAACTAAGCATGAAGTTTCTCCACAAAATTCTTCCAAATCCCTATCCCGTACCACAACCCCAAGTCCCATGCTACACCTGACAGCTGATAAAACGAACTGAGATAGACTATTGGTGGGAAGAACATACGGGCAGATAGAATGGAGTAGTTAAGGTCCAGGGAGCAGAAAGGAAAATAAACATCATGATAGAAGTCAGAGAGGTAAAGGGATGACAAACCATAAAGCAGCTTTCCAGGCCACACAATTCCAGGAGGCACTGTTCCCACTGGATTCTGTGGGACTAGCACTGCCTGGAACTACACAATGCAGCCGTACCAATGGAGGGCTCCCACCGTTGCAAGGACTGGTGACTTTTCTACTGAGTGAATGGGAAGCCTTTAGAAAAGTTGGTGAAGAGCCCAGGAAAGTTTAAAAGACTCTTTCTGATGCTATGAGAGGGAAGAGCCTACAGGGGGACAGGGAAGCAGCAAGGACACCACTAAGGACCAGGGAGGATGATCAGGCCTGAATCGAGCTGGCTTGGACAAGACGAAGGCTGCAGGGGTGGTGAGCACTGATCAGGTCTTGTATATATTTTGGGAGAGCCACGAAGATTTGCTGACAGGCCAGATACACTGTGGGGGAGAGGGACAAGTCGAGGATAACCCAAACTTCTAGGCTGCAACAAAAAGAACAAAGTTGTGATTCACCAATATGGGGAAATCTGGGAGAGAAGGTACAGGGGCAATATCAGATTGGTTTTTTGATATATTTGGTTTGTAGGTATAGATATTCAAGTGGAAATAGAGAGAAGGTAGATCGTGGGTACACACACATGTGTATGTGTGACATGCACATACATGTGGATGCAGGTCCAGTGTTCAGAGAACAGGTTAGAGGCCCATGTTTGTAGCTATCAATGTGTCAGGGATATCTAAAGCTATTAGTCTGAAGTAGAACACCCAAAGAGGAGAGATCCAGCAAACAGCCTGGGGGCACCCCAGTGTCTGGGGGTGACAGAAATGAAAAAGAAGTACCCAAGGAGACTGAGAGCTAGTGGTCAGGAAGGAGGAAACCCTCCTGGAAGTCATGTGGAATGTTTATCAGGGAGAAGGAAGTGATTAAACATGGCATATGTTCCTGGAGGCCAAACCAGAGGAGAACTAGGAATACTAGGAAATACGACAAGACAGAGGCCCTTGGAGAGGTGGAGAAGAGCAGCTGTGGTTGTGAGGATAAGGAAGACCAGAATGTGGGTCTGAAATTTAGGGAAGTGGAATAAACTTTGGGATGAGATAATCTGAAAATCATCAATGTTTATGTGGCTATAGGCAGGTTTGAGATTTCCCAGGGAAAACAGAAAATGTCCAAAGAGGTTAAAAATAGAAACGGAGGAATGCCAACGTTCAAGGGGTCAGTAAAGGTAAAGGAGACTAGGCTGTGATTACAACAAAGCAGAAAGAGATAGAGAGGTGTTTTAGAAACCAGAGGCACAAGGTGCTATAGACGGAGCAATCAACAGAGACCACAGCCCCCCACGGCAGACACAGCCACGGCTTATCCCTCCTCTTCATGAGGAAGCTGTGCTGCGAGTTGCTGCAGATACGAGGAGTTTCAGAGACTTCAGAAAGGAGCTAGGTGCCCAGTTCCTTCAGCCCTCAAAATGGGCTAACCCTGAACTCTATGGCTCAGGATTTCCCACATCCTCCCACAGAGCTGCACTCCAGTTGCCCACTAAGGTAGCTGGTTTGAGAATTATTGGCCATCTTGCCTACCCAGAATCACTCCTCCACATCCCCAACCCCACCACTGCCCCATTCCACCTCCCAAGTATCCCATTGGAGCTCAACTGCCCATCTCAGCATTTGCTTTGTACTCAGACTCCTTCCACTGGCCCAGGAACTCCTTAACAGTGTTTTTATCATTCCTTTCCCATTTCCTGTTAAGCTGCCTGATACAAAGAATGACGCTTTTAAATGTCTGTTGAAAGGGAGCATAGGCCAGCGCCGTGGCTCACTAGGCTAATCCTCCCCGCCTAGCGGCGCCGGCACACTGGGTTCTAGTGCTGGTCGGGGTGCCGGATTCTGTCCCAGTTGCCCCCTTCCAGGCCAGCTCTCTGCTGTGGCCTGGGAGTGCAGTGGAGGATGGCCCAAGTGCTTGGGTCCTGCACCCCATGGGAGACCAGGAGAAGCACCTGGCACCTGCCTTCGGATCAGCACTGTGTGCCAGCCACGGCGGCCATTGGAGGATGAACCAACGGCAAAGGAAGACCTTTCTGTCTCTCTCACTGTCTACTCTGTGAAAAACAAACAAAAACAAAACAAACAAACAAAAAAAACGAAAGGGAGCATAGGGCATTGTGGCTTCCAGAACTCTCTAATGTGTTGCCTCATGTAGTCCATGAAACTGTTCTACCTCTCAGGTCTCATTACTCCTATTGTAAAGGCAGGAAAACGGAGGTTCGAGGGCGTGAGGCTCTCTCAGTCCTCCATGGTATTAAGTAAATCCACAAGGGCTTGGATACAAGTTTGCAGATTCTAAGTTTTGAGCCTTGTAATGAAACACTTATATCCATAGGGAAGAAAGTATATTTGTACTTCCCAATAGCAAATAATTCAGAAGTATAAACGCTGGACACCGGGAGGTTCCAGGAAAATCTCGCTTTACCAAGCAGAGACATTGTAATGCAAGTGCACGGCTAGTCTAGTGCTTCACGGTGCCGTCCTGTGGTCATCTACTGTGGGCAATCCTGCGAGGCTGCCTGCCACGCCCAAGCAGCAGGTGGCGAGGACATGGCGCACCATGCCTCCCAGGAGGCACCCCCACAGCCTGGCTGCTGGCAGGTGGTGGGAGCCCCAGGCACATTTCTCCCCACCTCCACCTTCTGCCAGTCAGGTAAAACGCTCCAGGTATGGCCCAGGCCCACCTGGTTAGCCACCTTCAAGCTGATTGGAGAGGCAGGTTGGGGCCAGTGTTGGTTCTGTCCAATAGTTAATGTTCCCCTGAATTAGTTTCGCCCCCTCTCCCTGCCCTTTAAAAGGCATACGTGGCTGTGAATGAAGTCAGACATGTTCACCGAAACTTGTCTCCGGTGTTCCTTGTGGGGAGGACACTGTCACCCTGCTCTGCCAGACAGCGTGGCTTTGCAGGACAAGCCACAGTCTATCTCTGGAGAAATGTTGACACGAGCTGCAAACAGTATTATATGTATTTCTCCCAAATGAACCTGCCATTCAATAGGAAGAAATTCCAGATACATGTTTTAATGAGATCTCAAAATTAAAATTTTGTGCTAATTCATGGAAATGGTTGCTATCAGCAACCAGAGCTAGACAAAGCAAATAAGGTATCAGGAAAAGGAAAAGGAAAGAATAAATAACTCCAGTTCTTTCATGGCAGGCAGGGAGATATCTTTAGACCCTCAGAAATACATTTAAAAATACTTTCCATATAGGATTACAGACAAGGTAGAGCAAAGGATTAGTCAGAAAACTCAGAATGATGGATGAAACTTGAACTTTAGCCTTCAAAGTTCTCACTACTCAACTATGGAAACACAAATATTTATTTTTAAGCCTCTGAAGAACAGTTCCCATAGCATTATCACTTTAGCACATTATTTACTTTGCAGGACCTAGCACCAATATAAGATAGAAGGGATCAGATAACTGTGTATGTCTTTCTATGTAAGAACAAAATATCTTAAGAGTTACGACTGATTTAAAGGAAGCTAAGAGAAGATGAATTGAGTTCACAGAGCTATGCCTTGGGAAAAGCAGCTGTTACAAATTGTAGGTTTTGGCTCAATTCAATCTGAAGACATTGGAGAGCTCTTATGAGAAGGAGGCTGTAACACAGGGTAGTGTTCAAGGATTAATATTCAAGTCCCAAGATGGTCTCAGGACGGTGGACTATCTGGTGGGAAATGGAGCCTGGAGAACTGTGTTTACAGCAACCTTGGAATGACCTCCCTGATCCTCAATTCTCTAATTAATAAAATGAAGATGGTAATACTTTATAGATTTCCTCTGGGAGCAAGATGAGCCAGCAGCTGTGAAAGCACCTCAGAAAGTAGAGGGGGTGTGTGATGTAAAGGGGGTCACGGTTTTCTCGGGGCCAGATTGGATTCTGCAGGTGCGAATGAGAAGACGGAGACAGGAGTCAATGTTTAGTCCTCAGTCACTTCACAGGCCGAGTAGGAACGGGATGCCAGGACAAGTTCACATGCCAAATACCACGCCAGAGCAGCTCCTCTCCTCCTCTCTGCCAAGTGGGACCCTCCCCCTTTTGAAACGCTCCATATTATTTCACGTAATTGACTCCACTCCCTTGGCATTCAGCCTGCTTTCCTTTATGGCTTCTGTATGACAGCAGGTTTATATGTAGTTACTAGTATTTTTTTGGAGTTCTGTTTTTTATACACGGATGTCACAGAGTAGGTTTAACATTCCTTAAACATAGGAAGAATGTTACATTTACCTTCATCATTATCATCATCATTTTGTGAAAGTACTTTGTAAAACATAAAGCCCTAGACCAAGGTTTTACAAAAGTCATGTTTTGAACCACATTAACTTTTTATGTTGGAGGCTATAGTGTGCATTGTGGGATATTTCACAGCAAATTTGGTGTCTACCCACTACTATTAACAGCAATCCTTCCTTCCCCCCAGTTATATACATACAAACACTGCCCAATATTCCCAGGGAAAAGTGTACAAAATCACCCTTAGTCAAGAACCACTACTCTACATGGGTATAAATATTATGGTCACTATAATTTTTTATGATCAAGTTTAATCTATATCAATAGATGAGGAGGTAGCAGACTCATCTCCACAGAATCACTGACCTGCTGAATGAGCACTGAGGATGATCACGAGTTTTTAAGGAGGCTACAAGAATGGGGGAGTCAGGAATGAGGGTAACAGTTTAGGGACAGCCAAGTTGGCCTACAGCCAGGTGATAAGGGACTGCCTGGAGTCAGCAGTTATTCGGTCAGGTTACCTGTGCAGCTTGTGTCCAAGTTCTTGATTGACCAGCAATGCTCCACTTCTTATGAAATTTGTATGTCTTAAATGGGTTTCAGTCAGCCTGGGGCTACATGCAAGTGGTAGCGACTTTCTGCCTCAGGCCCTGGCATTCCCCTAAGGGAAACCTCTGGAGATAACCCTGGCCATCAAGTCACCTACTGGAGAAAAAAATGACCTCAACAGTCTGGTGACTAGAACCGTGTGGCTGGCTGTACCACTCCCTCAATTTACTGAGTCAAACTAAAGGAGGGAGGCTACAAGGCTGGAGAATTTTGTTTTTCCTCAAAATTCCTGGGATGATATTTAGAAAAGTTTTGGTAAATGAATGAAAAAAAGAGAACTATATTTAGTTGCATTTATGAAAGAATCCTATAGTAGAAATTCTTATATAATTAAGACTAATATATAATAAATACTTTTCTAGTTGTAATGTAACATTCTTAGAATAGGGACACTTTTTTATTAACTGTGCATAAGCTAGAAAGATATTCCTATTCCTATACAAAGATTGTAGCTATCAGTAACTGTATCCGTTACATATCGACTATGATCATCTCTGTTAATATCCTGTTTATTCTTCAAGCATGAAACAGAATATTTTAAATTCCACGTAAATGTTGTACCATGGACCAACCATTAGACCCATTTTTAGAGAAATGCTTTTGCATGAAAAAATATTACAACCAAGAGTTCTGAAGACAATTACAGGATCTTATATGGGTGTATGCAGGAATTTCAGATCTCACATTTAAGTTTTTAACAATAAATACTTTAGCATTTCCACAATATTTTCCAAGGTTAGATTTGCAGTATCTTCTGACATTAAAGAGCCAATATTTTAAGTGGCATTTCAGTTTCAGTGATTAAAAGAATACAGACGGTCCAACTCATGATGGTTCAACCTAACATTTGACTTTACTATGATGCAAAAATGATACACGTTCAGTAGGTAGTATAGTTTGAAGTTTGATGTTTTCCCTGGCCAATGCAATATGTAGCACACTCTTCTCTCACCATGCCAGGCAGCCACAGTGAGCCACAACTCCTGGTCCAGCATGAGATCCCGAGGACAAACAATGCATCTCTACCGTGTACTGTGTTGCTAAGCTATAGTGTTCAGTAGCTTAGGTGTATTATGCATTTTGTTTTTGGACAGGCAGAGTGGACAGTGAGAGAGAGAGACAGAGACAGAAAGGTCTTCCTTTGCAGTTGGTTCACTCTCCAATGGCCGCCGTGGCCGGCGTGCTGCAGCCAGCGCACTGTGCCGATACAAAGCCAGGAGCCAGGTGCTTCTCCTGGTCTGTCATGGGGTGCAGGGCCCAAGCACCTGGGCCATCCTCCACTGCACTCCCGGGCCACAGCAGAGGGCTGGCCTGGAAGAGGAGCAACCGGGACAGAATCCGGCGTCCTGACTGGGACTACAACCCGGTGTGCCGGCGCCGCAAGGCGGAGGATTAGCCTAGTGAGCCACGGTGCCGGCTGCAATGTATTTTTGACTAAATAAATTTTCAATCTGTGAGAAGTTTATGTGGACAGAAATCTAAGTCAAGGAGCATCTGTACTGACAAGTTTTTTTTTAAGATTTACTTGAAAGACAGTTACGGAGAGACAGAAACAGGTCTCCACTCACTGGTTCACTCCCCAAATGGCTACAATGGCTGAAGCTGAGCCGCTTCTTCCAGCTCTCCCATGTGGGTGCAGGGGCCCAAGGACTTGGGCTGTCTTGTGCTGCTTTCCCAAGGGTATTAGCAGAGAGCTGGATCAGAAGCGGAGCAGCGAGTACTCGAACTGGTGCCCATATGAGATGCCAGCACTGCAGGCTGGAGGCCTTAACCCACTGCACCACAGCGCCAGCCCCAACAAGGTTATTTTGATTTCCAAGAAGTGATAATTTCTGACCAGTAGTGTTAAAGAACATGCTGATAGTGTTTTGGTTTCAAGTTTTCTCTATGAATTCTTATCTCCTGTATCAGTGGGATACATTTTTCAAATATGCACTAATAAAGGCTGTAAGTGTTCATATTTAATAGGAGCAATTGATCCTCTAAACAGCTTATTGCTATATGACATCCTTTGGAGGGGATTCTAATTGATCAGCATATCTCTATTAAATGATATGTTAAAGAAAACTCTTACTTCTGGCCACAGCATAATAGCTTGCAGCAGGTCAGTGCCTCCATCAAGTACGAGTAGGGAAGCCAGATAAAAGGGAGGAAACATCTGTTTGAAGTCATCTGAGGGCTGACAAGATAGTAAGTACATGAGCAGCCAGGATCCCAGAGAGAAGATTACTGAAGAACAAAGTCTACCCTCTGTTTTTCCCTTTGTGGAACTCACCAGTTCTTGGCAGGGAGCTAGAAGCTGAGAATCTGGACATGAGGCCACTGTAAAGAATTAAAGCAGCCAGCAGGGCTTTTGGCAATCCCACAGGGGTGGAGGAACAAAAAATTAGAGTTAGGAATTGTCAAAGTAGTTGAGTATTAAGGAGTCAAGCGAGAAGAGACCAAAGAAGTGGGCCCTAAGTAGGCTGGCTTGCCCCTCAAGGCATCTGCACAGAGAACAAGAAGCTATGGATATTTCTAAATAGCTAGAAGACTTTTGAATGTTCACACCTCAAAGAAATCTTGAGTATAGGAAGAGATGGATCCTAATTTGATCATTAAAACATGTGCACAGATCAAAATATTACATTGTACCGCATAAATGTGTAATTATTGTGTGCCAATAAAAATAATAAAAAGGAGGCTAAAGAGCTAAGCAAAAAACAAACAAACAAACAAACAAAACTTCTGAATAATGAAGTAGAAAGCAAAGAATTAGAACTGGAGACTTCTCAAGGAGAAAAACATAGCCAATTCCCCATTTTCTCAGTTGCCACCACTAGAAAACAGAACCTCCACAATGGAGACAAGCCAGAGGTGGAGGGAACCATTTAAAACCAGCAAAATCAGTTCCACCTATGATTAGATCAAGGTAGTCTGTCATCCGCACCACCACCTTCCTTGGCCCCAATCTTCAAGTATGGATCTGTTGCTCCACCTGTCAGGAAAGAGCCTTTGGTTGTCAGCCCTTTGGGTTTTGCCTTGGCTGTAGGGAGCCTCAGAGATCTGCCTCACCCAAGAGCTTCATCTTCCTGGAAAGACCATGTCCAGTGACCAGTTGATGCAGAGATATAAAGCCCTGACTATTTTGGCTCAACATGGGATGACTCTTTTATGCCAAATATATTTAGAATTCCCCAAGTAATCAGCTAAGGCTTTGATGGGTATGGATCACATTTCAACTTTTCTCTCCCCACTCTTACTTTTTCTGCCCCCCTTAACAGAAAGGGTAATGCCTAATAAAAAACTCCATCCCAGGGTCTGTTCCTAGAAAACTCAAATCATTATAGTTGGTCTCATGAGTGGTCCAAGAAAGCAGATGATTTGATGGAGTTAATGATTTGGATAACTTACTACTGGGATAGAAATGAAGATGTCCTCATAGGTGGCAGGTAGAGATAGATATTCCCTAGCATAAGTGGGTGTGCTAACGCTATAATTTCATAAAGAGTACACCTATGGAAAGTAATGTACTAAGTAGGGTAATTCATCAGGTGTTTGAGACACACAGAGGAAAGAGTAATTCAATGGACAACATATTGGATAGCTTATTAACTAGACATCAATCCCCTAGAAAGCAATAAATAAAGGTATAGGCAATTGGAATCCATGTGCAAAATCCATATGCAAAAGTCTTGCTTGTAGCTTAAGAACAGTCTTATATACTGTGGCAGCAGAGCCTAGAAAGTCAATGACCTAGCTGAGGAATTAGAGTGATCCAGCTCTATCTAGCAAATACCCAAACAAGATTAGTCATTGATGCCAAGATTAAATCACCAGTAGGGAGGAGATGAAGGTGGTGGAAAGCAATGTTGAAATTTGGGAATAGAGTCATCTGGAAGTCCCAAAATATTGAAATCTTGTCCAATTCAAGCTAGAACAGGGGAAGTACAAAACAAAGATATAAGAATAAGTAGCCAAAACATTAGAATAACAAAGATACAAGGATAACTAAGTCAATAGAAAACAAACATGCAATAGGAAAAGAAAAAGAACTTCTTTGAAAGGATATATACCAACTGCAAGATGGCTATAGGGAAAAGACATGCTGCCTTTGACCCTAGGAAAGTTAGAAGAAGTTAAAGCAAATGAAGTGTACTCCCAGGGAGCACTGGAGGCAAGTCTGCAGTGGAAATTCTACAGAAAGGAGAGGAATGCCATAGAGCAGAGTGGAAAGAGCAGACACACAGCAGCAAGCCCCACACGTGACTCCTACAGCCAGGGCTGGTAGAGACACAAGCTCCTGAGAGCAAGGAGAGAGCCAGCTGCAGCAGTCCTTACCATTTGTGGTACTGTCTGAAGCAGAGCCTTGCAGACCATACGGATTTTGAGCCCAGCCTGGAGTCCTAGCAGGGATGCTGGGTACCCACCTAATCCAGCAAAGGAAAAGCACATTTCTCTCTCTCCATCCCTCCACAAGGCTCCCGGCATCTGGCGGAGAGAAGGTGCCATCTTCACATCAGCAGAGGCCAGGGCAGCTACCCCACACGCAAGATCTAGGAGCTTTTACCAGATGAAAAATGCTCATTCCCCAGACTCAGTCTGGCTGGGAGGGTTGACAAGGGGCTGGGCATCCACTTAGGACTGTGAGCTGCTGCCATCCTCTCAACCTATCACAGGCTCTGGGGCTCAAACCTCCAAGGCAGGGCCCCTGCAGGCAGCTGGCTCTGGGAATGGCTCTGCTCTCCCCATGGACAGAACAGGCTCAGGGGCTGCGAGGGGATCCTTTGCAACTGGTGACTGTGCAAGCCTTGTGTGCTGTGGCAATTCTATGACTGCATGATAGGGCATGGGGTATAGCTTGGTCTCTGGGCAATCGGTGTCTGGCACCAGAAGCTCAGATTTCCCCAAGTACCTGGTGTAGATCACTACAGAGGGTTCTGTGCTCATACTGGGGACTATGCAATTCATATGCCAGCATGGGAGAGGGCTGTAGTCACTGTAGGCAATCCCTGGGCATTGATCACCATGGAAGACAGGAGGTGAGGGTGTGATTATCCCAACAGATGTCATCACACTCTCTCCTGCTGACAATAGAGGACCATGTTCAATTTGGGTATAACCCTGGATTCTTGTCCCACCTTTGAGCATTGACCAGGGCTCCACGGCCGCACCCAGCATATGTCTCTGGGTATTCACTGAAGGAGAAAACATTCCACTAGGCCACAGAGGCGTAGTTCAAAGATAAAACTCAGCAGTGCAGAAACCAACAAGTGTTACCACAAATACCTAAAAATAAACACAGAAATACAAGAAACAAGAGGAGGAGGACAGCATGACTCCCCAAAGAGCAAAAACACTGCAACACAAGAATGTGAAGATGAGGAGACAAAGAAGGGCACTATGTAATGATCAAGCGATCAATTCAACAGGAAGACGTGACTATAGTAAATGTATATGCACCCAATCCTGGGAGCCTGGCTGTTGACAACAAACTAACAGATCTAAAGGGAGACATTGACTCCAATACAATATCAGCTGGGGACTTCAACATTCCACTTTCATCAGTGGCAAGATCGACCAGCCAGAAAATCAACAAACAGAGCTAATCTAAGCAATGGACCAAATAAACCAAACTAGTCTCTACAGAATGTTTCATCCCATAGCTGAAGAGTACATATTCTTTTCATCAGTGCATGGAACTTTCTCTATGATAGCCCAAATAATAGGTCACAGGGCAAGTTTCAAGAAATTCACAAAAACAGAAATCATACCATGTATCTTTATTTCCATTTAATTCCATTGTGTTCAGAAAAGAACCACTAGAACATATGCAAACACATAGAAACTGAACACACTCTTGAATGAAATTTCATAGAAGAAATCAAAAGGGAAATAAAGTTCCTGGAAACAAATGAAGACCACAATACAACATATCAAAACTTATGGGATACAACAAAAGCAGTGCTAAGAGGGAAGTTTAGAGCAACTAGTGCCTACATCAAGAAATTAGAAAGGTATCAAATAAGTGAGCTATATCAAGGACCTAGATAAACAAACCAAAGCTAAATTTAGAAGGAAAGAAACAACTAAATAAATAAAATTGAAACAATATAAAAGACCAGTGAAACTAAGAGCTGCTTTTATGGAAAAAAAAATATATCATTGCCCTAAATAACAACAACAAAAAAGCATAGGCTCAATTAAATCAGAGATGAAAAAAGAGATATAACAATAGATACCACAGAAATAAAAAATATCAACAGGAATTACCATAAATAATAGGAAAATCTAAATGTTTAGATTCCTGGAACAATCTACCTAAATTGATTCAGAAAAAACACAGAAAACTTAAACAGACCAATAACCAAGACAGAGATGGAATCAGTAATAAAGACATTCCCAACATAAAAACCCAGGACCAGGCCGGTGCCGTGGCTCAACAGGCTAATCCTCCGCCTTGCGGCGCCGGCACACCGGGTTCTAGTCCCAGTCGGGGCACGGGATTCTGTCCCGGTTGCCCCTCTTCCAGGCCAGCCCTCTGCTGTGGCCCAGGAGTGCAGTGGAGGATGACCCAGGTGCTTGGGCCCTGCACCCCACGGGGAGACCAGGAAAAGCACCTGGCTCCTGGCTCCTGCCATCGGATGAGCGCGGTGCGCCGGCCGCAGCGCGCCAACCGCAGCAGCCATTGGAGGGTGAACCAACGGCAAAGGAAGACCTTGCTCTCTGTCTCTCTCTCTCACTGTCCACTCTGCCTGTAAAAAAAAAAAAAAAAAAAAAAACAAACCAGGACCAGATGGCTTCATTGCTGAATTCTACCAGAGGAATTAATTTCAATTCTTCTCAAGCTATTCAAAACAATTTAAAGTGAGGGAATCCTCCCAAACATGCTTCTCCAAGGCCAGCATCACCTTAATTCCAAAATCAGAAAAAGATAAAAACAGACAAAGAGAACTATAGATCAATCTCTGTGAACATAAATGAAAAAATTGTCAACAAAATATTAGCTAAACATATTCAACAACATATCAGAAAGATCATTCATGTGTGCTAAGTGGGATTTATCCCTAGTATTCAGGGATGGTTCAACATACACAAAATCAATGTGACACATCACTTTAACATATTGAAGAATAAAAACCATATGGTTATCAATAGATGCAAAGAAAGCAGTAGATAAAATACATCTCTTCATGATGAAAACCTTAAGCCAACTGGGCATAGAAAGCACATTCCTCAACACAATCAAGGCAATTTATGACAAAAACATGGCCAGCATCATATTGAAAAGTTGGAAGCATTTCCACTAAGATTGTGAACCAGACAACTATGTGAAACTTTACCATTGTTATTCAATATAGACCTGCAAACTTTAGCCAGAGCTTGCTTAAACTTTTCTTTAGGCAAGAAAAATAAATCAAAGGAACACAAACTGGAAAGGAGGAAGTCAAATGATCCCTATTTGCAGATGACACAATTCTATATTTAGGGGAACCAAAAGACTCCACACTGAGAGACTATGGGAATTCATGAAAGAATTTGGTCAGGTGACAGGATATAAAATTAACACAAAAAATACTCTTTGTATACACAGACAATGTCATGGCTAAGAAGGAATTTCTAAGGTCAATCCTGTTCATAACAGCTATAAAAATTTAAATATCTTGAAATAAATTTAACCAAGAAGGTAAAAGATATCTATGACAAAAATTACAATACATTAAAAAAGAAATGATACAAACAATGGAAAAATCTTCCATGTTCATGGATTGGAGCAATTAATATAATATGTCCATACTATCAAAAGCAATTTACAAATTCAGTGTGATCCCAATCACAATACCAATGATATTCTTCTCAGATATAGAAAAAATATTAAAATTCATATGGAAACACAAGAGATCCAAACAGCTAAAGAAATCTTAAACAACAACAAAAAGCCAACGACATCATAATACCAGATTTCAAGATATACTACAGGGCAGTTATACTCAAAACAGCCTCAATCCTGACACAGACCAATAGAACAAAATAGAAAACCAAGAAATTAAATCCACACACCTATAACCAAGTATTGTTTCACAAAGGCAGTAAAAATCAATCCTGGAAGAACAGTCTCTTCAACAAATGACTCTGGAAACACTGGATCTTCAAACACACAATTATGAAATAAGACCCTTACCTTACACCTATACAAAAATCAACTCAAAATAGATCAAAATCTAAATTATAAACTGATGCCATCAAATTTCCAGAGAAAAACCTCAGAGAAACTCTGCAGGACATTGGCAGAGACAAAAACTTCTTGAAATATGCCAGAAGCACAATCAAAGCTCAAATGGACAAATGAGGTTCTATCAAGCTAAGATGCTTCTGCACTGCAAAAGAAACACTCAGCAAAATGAAGAGGCAATCAACAGAATGAGAGCAAATACTTGAAAACTATGCAACTGATAAATGATTAATAACCAGAATCTATTAAGAGCTGAAGAAACAACAGCAAAAAAAAAAAAAAAAAAAAAAAAAAAACCCAGTTAAGAAATGTGACTCAATGCTAAAACGAGTACTCAAAGAGTATATTTCACTTTGTGTTACTGTATGAGGGCAAATGGACGAATTCTTTACTTAACACATGCTAAATTGATCTCATGTATACAAAGAGAATTGAAAATGAATCTGGATGTGAACGAAAGGGTGGAGGGAGCGGGCAAGGGGGGAGGGTTGCGGGGGGAGAGGGAAAATATGGGGGGAAAGCCATTGTAATCCATAAGTCATACCTTGGAAATTTATATCCTAAATAAAAGTTAAAAAAAAAAAAAGACTTGAAGAGGCCTTTTTTCAAGAGAAGAAATTCAAATGGCCAACAGACACATGAAATAATGCTCAGGATCACTAGCTGTCAGGGAACTACAAATCAACACCACAATGAGGTTTCACCTCAACCCAGTTACAAAGGTTCTCATACAGAAATCAACAAGCAATAAATGCTGGTGAGGATGTCTGGGGAAAAAGTACCCTAATCCATTGTTGTAATTTTACAAACTAATACAGCTATTGTGGAAGACAACATGGAGATTCCTGAGAAAGCTCTAAACAGATATACCATCTGACCCAGCTATTCCACTCCTGAGAATATCCAAATGAAATAAAGTCAGCATATAGAAGAATTATCTGTACCCCCATATTTACTGCAGCACAATTCACAATAGCTAAGATATGGAATCCACTCAGATGCCCATCAACTGATGTCTGGATAAATAAATGTCATAAATATACACTATGGAATACTTCTCAGCTATAAATAAAATGAAATCCTGTCTTTTGTGACAAAAGGGATATAACTGAACCATTATACTCACTGAAATAAGCCAGTCCAAAAAAGATACATGTTTTCCCTGAAGTGTGGTATCTAACAGAGTACAAGAATATGTAATATATACAAGCGAAGTTGACATTGAGAGTTGATTATTGTTTATAGCCCTTGTCTCCACTGTTGAGGAATTTTTTTTTCCTTATTACTATTTATTGAGTTTTTTACTTAGTGAAGGTCTAATGTTATGATTATAAAATAAACTGAAAGTATGTCACTGTAAAAGAAAAGGATATATACAATTGATAGATCTCTAGTAAGACCAAGAAGAAAGCCACATATTACCAACATTAAAATGAAAATGGAAATATCATGTATATATATATATATAAAACATTAAAAAGAATAAAGATCATGAATAACTATAAATATCCTTGACAATTTAAATAAATTTCTCAAAGCACACTACTTATCAAAAAGAAATTAGAAAAAATTAAAATTCTGGACAGTTCCTTATCCATTAAACATATTGGATGTAAAGTTTTAAATCTTTCTACAAAGAAATATCGAGTCTGAGATAGTTTTGTGATAAATTTCTTTAAACATTGAAACAAGGAATATACCAGTCAAACTCTTAAACTTTTTTTGGATTATCAAAACTTTGATACAATAGCAAGACAGTGATACAACAAAAAAGGAAAAATCACACATCAAGTTTTTTCCTCATAGACAAGAATATAAATATCCCAAACAAATCACTGGCAAACAAAATCCAAAAATAAGTAAAAAAAAAAAAGACTAATATATCACGAACAAAACTTTTACAAGATTTGTAAAAGTGAAGATTACTCCAGGAAATAAAGAAGTTTTAGCTTTCAAAAAGTCATCAGTATAGGGGAACACTTATGAAAATTGTCTCTCCCAGGAGAACACTGGTAAAAGTAGGCAAAAGTGAACTTTTACAGAACTATGGAAATTAACCAAAGGCTTCCAATAATCCAAGAAGGATTTATTCAACAAAAATTGCTGAATCGTGGTACAAACATTCAATTTTGTGGCATCTTAAATTGCCCTATTCCTGTCATCTCTCGGCTCATTATGGAGTGGCCTGAAACAACATATTAATCCCTGCTTATCACCACTTTATTAAATATATATGAATTAAGCACTAAAGTTAAAAGACAGATTTGCATGCTAATAAAATGTGATTCAACTATGTCTTGTTTATAAGAGATATAACTTTATATTCAGAGACACATATCAGCTGAAATTTAAAAGTGGAAACATTTAGATGTATTCATATGTTATGCTGCTGTTGAGTATAGTGTCCCACAGATGTCTGTAAGGTCCAGTTGGTTACCGTGTTTTACAGATCTTCTTTTCCTTTTTAATTACCTGCCTGTGTTGTTTTACACGTTATTGAAAGCAGAACATTATTAAATTGTCCATCTCTCCCTTCAGTTGTCAGTTTTTGCTTTATGTTTTTCTGGGGGTCTGTAATTTATAAAGTGACAGTTTTAGACCCTAGGGAGATTACTGACGCCATAAACAAGAGTGTCAAATTGTTAAATCAACTTCAGGAGTCACTGTGTACTTACGTCTCATGTGGGATCTGTCCTTAATGTGTTATCCAATGTGAAGTAATGCTATAACTAGTACTGAAACAATATTTTACACTTTGTGTTTCTGTGTGGGTGCAAACTGATGAAATCTTTACTTAGTATATACTGAATCTATCTTCTGTATATAGATAATTAAAAATGAAAAAAAAATCTTGGTGTTAAATTGGAAATTGCATAGAAAATTAATCAATTTAAAAAAATATATCATGTAGGATCTCTGTCCTTAATGTGCTATACGTTGTGAATTAATACTATAACTAGTACTCCAACAGTATTTTTCACTTTGTGTTGCTATGTGAGGGCAAACTGTTGAAATCTTTACTTAATATATAGTAAGCTGATCTTCTGTATATAAAGAGAATTGAAAATGAATCTTGATGTGAAGCAAGGGGAGAGGGAGTGGGAAAGGGGAGGGTTGCGGGTGGGAGGGAAGTTATAGGGGGGGAAGCCATTGTAATCTATAAGCTGTATTTTGGAAATTTATATTCTTTAAATAAAAGCATTATAAAAAATAAAAAAAAGACATCTTTTTCCTATGGTAACTATTTTTGCTTTACAGTCTATTTGATCTAATATTACTGTGGCTATTCCAGTTCTTTTGGTTACTGTTTGCAAAGGGACATCTACATGCTCAAACCTTATCAAAACTCACACCTGGATTTTTTTTCAGGAACCGACAAACTAATCCTAAAATTCATACAATAATATAAGGAACCTAGAATTCTTAAAACAATCTCCCAACTCATACATTTCAATTTCAAAATTTACTGCAAAGAAAAATCAAGACAGTGGGTACTCTCAAAAAGACAGATACAGTCAATGATACAAATGAAAAGTCCAAAAATAAACCCATTTATTCATGGCTAATTGATTTTTGAAAAGGGTACCAAATCCATTCAGTGGGGGAAAGAATGCTCCTTTCAACAGCTGGTGTTGGGACTGGAATTACATTTAACAATGAATGAGGCTGCCAACTCTCCCCCAACACACAAAAACTAACTCAAAATGCATCAATTACATAAATATAAGAATGAAATCCAGGAGCCAGCATTGTGGCACAGTGGGTTAAGCCACTGCCTGCAATGCCAGCAACCTACATGAGCACTTGGTTTAAGTCTCAGTTTGGATGGAGTTCCAGGCTCTTGGCTCGGCCTGGCCCAGACCAGGCCATTATAGCCCTTTGGCTAGTGAACCAATGGATCGGAGAATGAATGATCGATCAATCTAACTCTGCCTTTCAAATAAATCAATCTTTTTAAAAAGTAAACCCATAAAACTCTTTATAGAAAATATAGGAGTAAATACTAGTGACCTTGTATTAGGTAGTATTTTTAGACATCACACTAAAATCAGAACAAAAGACAGATAAATTGAACTTCAAAGTTAAAAATTTCTGCACACGGGGCCAGTGTTGTCATGTAATGGTTAAAGCTGCTGACTGTGATGCCAGCATCCCACATGGGTAAGGATTTATGTCCCAGCTTCTCCACTTCTGATCCAACTCCCTGTTAATGGCTTGTGAAAAGCAGCAAAGGGTGGTCCAAACATATGGGCCCCTGCCACCTACAAGTGTGGTGGAATGGAAGGCCATGCCAAGATGGCCACTGGCAAGGGAAACTGTCTGGCAAAAGGCTGTGATTGGATGGCTTCGGAAACCACATTGTAAAGGAGCCTGCCTGGCAACAGGCTGTGATTGGTTAGGGCATAAACCGCCCCTTGACTGGATTGGCTGCCTGGGCTATATAAGCTGTTTTATCAACTGAAATAAACAAGTCTGCAAGCTGCTCATCTCTAGCCCGCTTTCACCTGACTCCTGGGGTCTGTGTGGCGACTCCGCGCCTCTTGCCCACACCACACTCCTCTTCTCAAAATGAATCCACCTCAACATCTGGCACCCAACATGGGACTCAAACCCACGACCCTAAGATTAAGAGTCTCATGCTCTTCCAACTGAGTTAGCCAACACACAAGGAACTTCTGGCTCCTGGCTTTGGCCTGGCCATTGCATCCATCTGGGGCATAAACCAGCAGGTGGAAGATCTATCAATATCTTTCTCCTTTTCTCTCTCTCAAAATAAATAAATCTTTAAAAAAGTCTGTGTACTGGGGGCAGATGTTTGGCATTTTAGTTTCCTATATCCCACACTGGAGTGCCTGGGCCCAACTTTCATTCCAACTCCCTGCTAATGTGCTCTCTGAAAGACCACAGATGGTTCAAGAACTTGGGGGACCCTGGCACCCATGTGAGAGAACCAAACAAAGTTCCAAGCTCCTGGTTTTAGCCGGTCTCAGTCCTGGCTATTGCAGGCATTTGGGGAATAAACTCGGGAATGGAAGTGAGCTCCCTCTTTCTCTCCACCTTTCAAGTAAAATGAAAATAAAATTTTTAAAAACTGTTCAAAAGACAAATCCCAAAGAACATAAAAAAGCATTTGGAGATCATATATCTGATAAGACACTTATACCCAGACTATATAAAGAATCTTATACTTGAGCAATTAAAAGACAAATAACCTAAATCCAAAATGAGTTAAGTACAGGAATATATATATCTTAGTATAAGAAATAAAAATGACCAGTACTAACAAGCTCTCTAAATATTGTTCAATATAATCAGTCATCAGTACAATGCATATCAAAATCACAACGAGGGAGCTGGTGCTGTGGCATAATAGGTAAAGCCATTCCCTGCAATGCCAACATCCCATATGGGTGCTGGTTCTAGTCCTGGCTGCTCTACTTTCAATCCAGCTCCCTGCTATGTCATGGGAAAGTAGTAGAAGATGTAACTCTACCTTTCAAATAAAAAAAAAAACAGTGAGATGCTACTTCATATTAATGAGATGCTATTTCATACCAACTAGAATGTTACTTCCTATCAACAAATAGGACAATAAGTGTTGATGAGGATGTATAGAAATTATAACTATTTCAGGCATGGAAAGCCAAGACACTCTGGCCAAAAAAAAAAGAAAAAAATGACCTAAATCAAAGATCTCCATGAGTGAGATCCCAGTGGAAAGAACAGGTCATCAAAGAAGGAGGTACCTTTCTCTGAAGGGAGGAAAGAACTTCCACTTTGACTACGACCTTGTCTAAATATGATCAGAGTCAGTGAACTCAAAAGGCTTCCATAGCCTTGGCAACTCATGACAAGAGCCTAGGGTGATTACTGATGCCATAAACAAGAGTGTCAATTATTACATCAACAACAGGAGTCACTGTGCACTTACTCCCCATATAGATCTCTGTCCTTAATGTGCTGTACATTGTGATTTAATGCTATAACTAGTACTCAAACAGTATTTTTCACTTTGTGTTTCTATGTGGGTGCAAACTGTTGAAATCTTTACTTAATATATGCTAAACTGATCTTCTGTATATAAAGAGAACTGAAAATGAATCTGGATGTGAATGGAAGGGGAGAGGGAGTGGGAAAGGGAAGGGTTGTGGGTGGGAGGGAAGTTATGGAGGGGGGAAGCCATTGTAATCCATAAGCTGTAATTTGGAAATTTATATTCATTAAATAAAAGTTAAAAAATAAAAAATTAAAAAATAGAAATAACTCTCATACATTAATGATGGGATCTAATATTTGCCAAAAAATGTTACTACTAGTCCTAGCAAGTCTACTCCTAAGTACATACCCAAAAGAATTAGAACTGTATGTCACTTAAAGTGTATATAAATATTCAGCATTTTTTTATAATAGTCAAAAGGTGAAAACAATCTAATTGTTCTTCAATATGTGAATAAATGATAAATATATTTCTACAATAAAAATGAAGTACTGATCCACGCTACCAACATGTGCAAACCTTAAAAACATTATGGTATGTGTAAGTTAGTAAAAAAAAATTCATACAGTATGAGACTATTCACATGAAATCTCCAAAACTGTCAAATTCATAGAAACACAAACTAAACTAGTGATTACCAGGGGCTGAGGTGAGAGGGAATTGCAATTTATTGCTACTGGGTATATGGTTTATTTTTAGGGAAATGGAGATATTCTGGAATTTGACAATAGTGATGTGTAGACAACTCAGAAGTATACTCAAACCATTTACTTGCACACTTTAAACAGATTGCTATGGTATGTCAGTTACATCTCAGTAACTCTGGTGTCTTTAAAAAGTAATGTGAAGAAAATGGTACATCATCGTATTACACCGTTTTCTGTTACTATGACCAAATCCCTGAAGCTGAGTACCTGATGAAGAAGAAGAGTTCTATTTAGCTCAGTTTCAGCAGGCAAGGTCCAAACCACAGGACACTGGCTCTTGCAAGTTCTCCTTGGATGTATCACCTCATGGGACATGCCATGACCGTGGGAGCACAGGGGAGAAGCAGCACCCACACACTGAGAGAGGAATCCGAAGTGTGGGGAGGAGACAACCTTGCTGTTTGCATAACAAATTTTTACACATAACTGGTAGAAGTATAAATTAGCACAGCTACTTTAGAAAACGTTTTGCTAAACAACTATTAAAACATGTTCAAAGAAATGTACAGGAAGAGTAGTAGTCACAACTGATAACAGTTGCAAACTGGAAACAATTCAAGTGTCCCAACAGTAGAAAAATATGTTGTAGTATATTAACAACTATACCACAATTAGGATGAATGAACTACAAGATAAAAGTATAATCAATCTGCTAATGTAATGCTAAGCAAATGTTCCCAGATACCAAACGGTTACATACTGTGTGTTGCCTTTTTATGAAGTTCAGAAGTCAGCAAAACCATGCAAGGTGACAAAGTCAAGCAGGGGTTTATCTGGGAAGGGCAAGATCTGACAGGGAGCAGGCTGACGGATGCTTCTGCAGTGCTGTTCATACCGTTTCTGATCCGAGCGCTGGCTACCTGGGTCTGGTCACTCTGCTAGAATTGATTGGCCGGTGTATGTACTTGCAAACATCCCTATACGAATGCTATACTCAAACACTGGCAAGAATGAAAGATACCTACGTTGCTTCACATTTTCCTGCTGCGGCGAGAAGCAAATCCTACTGGCATTGCTGCTTCCAGTCTGGTTTCTGAACTGCGAGCATTTCAGAAAATCGGGCCAGGAGGAGTTCACCATCCCCAGGATGGATTCACAGCCTTCTTTTGCAGCCTCACAGAAAGATCTACAGGGCAGGAGGCCACGACTAGAAGGAAAGAAAAAGGTGAAAATTAATGTTTCTATAAGACACTTCTCAAATGATAATGAAATTAAAGTTGGCCATCAGCGCTCTATTATCTTAATATGTATCATAGAGTCAACCATTTAAACGTCTATAGTCAATCCTAAAACAATGATTTCAGCCATTGGATTATCTAGGATCTGGAATGAATAAGCTAATTCCACAATGCATCATTTAACTATCATTTGTAGAAATATTTATCCCAAATGACTTTTTAAAGATTTTCTCTAATATGTGTGACAACCAAGAAAAGGAGCCCTATTTCATATCAAAATGGGAAAATTAACATGAAATGAAGGTCCCCAAATGGCAAAGGCAGAAGTGGGTCACAAAATAGGTTACTCTCTAGTGTTTTTTTTTTTAAATCTTCCTTTTGAGAAACTCAAAGTGTCTCTGAGAGGGAAAAAGCCGCCCCTTAACTCTCTGTCCTCTCTGGAAATGAAACATTACACAAACAAGTAGCAATTTGGAAGACCGTGTATGATTATTTACCTTTCTATTCCATCTTCTGCAAAATAGCGAAGTGCAGTAACTATCTGTTACTAGTAGCAGTATTGATGCCCCGGGAGCTGCCTTTGTTCACCTGACAATCTCAAACCCTCCAAGAGCCTCAGCTCTGCATGAACCTTGCTCCCTTGCACGCCCATGAAATGGCTTTTTGCTCTCAGTTATAGACTGCATCTTTCACCCTGGCTGGTCATCTGGTAAAGGCATCTCAAATGATTTTGGGGAAAACGCTAGTCAAATCAAAGCCTGCAATGTACAAATGCACAGTTGACGAGGTATCACAGAATCATAGTATATTAGATCTACAAAAACACCCTAAACCTCATTTAAACCCAGCTTTTGAGAAGAGTAGACCCAGGGAAGCGCTAGGATGGACTGCATGTCACACAGCGCCTAATAGCAGAAGCGAGGACAGAACTCAAGCATTCAGCCTTTCAGACCATTTTCTACTGAATCTCTTATATTGTCTGTTCTCAGATAAGGGCCAAATAATTGGACTTTAAAAGCCCCTTGACAAAACAAGCTCATTTATAATAATACCTCATTTGTGCTTCTGCAGATTAAAGAACATAATGGGACACACAGCCATTGAGATAAAATTGAACTGAAATGGTCTGTAAAAGAATCTTTGGGGGAGAGATCTTATTATACATAAAAATGTGGAAAAGGGAACTCAGCAACTACATTCACATAAATATTTCTGACCTTGCTCTCAGAAAGCCACATTAAAACTTTTAGAATTCTGCTATTCACATACTTTTCTACATACATTAATGTGTAACAAAACTTCATGGTGAAAGTGCAGGGAGGCCAGCGCCGCGGCTTAATAGGCTAATCCTCTGCCTGTGGCGCCAGCACCCCGGGTTCTAGTCCTGGTTGGGGCACTGGATTCTGTCCTGGTTGCCCCTCTTCCAGGCCAGCTCTCTGCTGTGGCCAGGGAGTGCAGTGGAGGATGGCCCAAGGGCTTGGGCCCTGCACCCCATGGGAGACCAGGAGAAGCACCTGGCTCCTGCGCCAGTGCGTGGGCCGCAGCGGCCATTGGAGGGTGAACCAACAGTAAAGGAAGACCTTTCTCTGTCTCTCATTGTCCACTCTGCCTGTCAAAATGAATAAATAAATAAATAAATAAAAGAAAGTGCAGGGAGAGGTTTCACATTTGAAAGAATCAGTTTTCGCGCATAAAGTGGACTGGTCCAGGTAAACATCTTGATATAAAGAAACCACCTGAATGCCATTCAGCAAACACATTAGGTATTTACAGGATTAAAAATGTATCACTCAAATAACATTTTTTTGAGCATTTATGTTCTTAAGTAAAACCAAAGTACACAGTTAAGGAATATGGAGAAGGTAGAATTACTGAGCAACTGCTTACACTTTAGTATGCACTGCTGTAAGTTCTTGCCAGGCATTAAATCATTTATTTCTCCAAAACAGCTCTGTGACATAGGGACTAATACCATCCCTGCTGTGCTTTAGGTGGGTCACCCAGAAGCTCACATGCTAGAAACTTGACCACCAAACTCATCCATTAATGGTAATTAGGGTTAGATGCAAGCAGGACGAGGTCCCCATGATGGCAGGAATGGCTGTCCAAGAGGAAGAGACTGAACTAGCACCTTTCCTGTCTCACCATAGGTTGCTTTCCATTGTGTTATGATGCAGCAAGAAGGCCCTCACCAGAAGCCAAATGGTGCCATGCTCTTGGGCTTCCCAGCCTCTAGAATATGAGCTAACTAAACCATTAATCTCTTATAAATTATTTGATCTGGGATTTTAATACAGCAGCAAAAAATGTTACCAAGTCAATTGCTAGTACACAAACAAGGAAACCAGAGCACTGGGAAAATAAGGAACCTATCCAAGTTCACTGAGGTCATAAACAGGATTAGAACTCTGGTTGAGTGACACAAGGGTCCACTGTTTAACGTTTGCACTACAGGTAATTTCTGACGTCACAAACGACTGCTTCAGAAGTGCAAGTCAAGGTTAGTTCAAAATTTGAAAGGCACTTTCCCGTGGCACAGCCATGCACACCCCGGTGGGGCTCTCCCCTCATTCTACGATCATTATACTTAGGAAAGGGCTTGAGGAAAGGGTAGAGACATATCTGTTTTCACTCCTGAAAAGCAAGAGATAGTCCACAGTACAGCTATGAGTCAAGCCAGCCTTGTCTTTTGCATTCCTCATTCACCTGCTGGTCCCTGACCATGGTCCTGGGGTCCTATGCCATCCTGACCTTCCAAATTGCAGCCCCTCCCCCCAGATGGCCACCTCTACCATCATACTCAAAGCAGTTCTTCCCTTCCTGCAATCTAGCATGTACTCCCAATCATAACAAATCTCAATTAGACTTATTTCAAAGATGAAAACCTGGGAAGAGAAATACATTAATCCACAATAACACACACTTGACCTGCCCAGAGATTTTTTTTTTCATCATTACAAGACTGTCTGTCCCAGGCAAAGGAATCTCTGATAACATTTCATTTAAAGGCAAAAAACCCATTTGACATCTTCTGCAAAGCTGGCCAGTACTCAGCGGCTCAACTGTCACAAGCAGTTCCTTGACCTTTGTGCAATGCTGTACCCACCTATTTATTATTACTATTACACACCATTTCTCAGAATCATCTCATCGAGACCAACAGCAATGAAGTTCCGCGCAGGAGCCAGCAGGCTGTTTCATGTTCTCAAGTCTTTAACTCAGAAATGGACTCGCATCCTTGATTCTCGTGAGGGCTGTGTGTCTACATGAAAACACTGAGTCTCTCACTGCGGTTTTTACATGGCTGACCCTCCACTGTCTGATTTTTTCAGCCCATGTTCACTCACGACAAGACTTGGTTTCCTCATTTGAAAACCAAGTTGTTTTAAAGAGCTGGAATTGGGATGAATTTTCATGATCCTTTTTCCACTGACATTTTACAAATCAAAATTCATCCTTTAATACAATATTTCTAAGAACACTGATAATCCCCTTAGCTTTGCTAAGTTTTGACAGGTAACAGACCTGGGAATTTGTTCTGGGAATACAGAGTGATGTTAAAATACCATGGCCGGCGCCGTGGCTCAACAGGCTGATCCTCCGCCTTGTGGCGCCGGCATACCGGGTTCTAGTCCCAGTCGGGGCGCCGGATTCTGTCCCGGTTGCCCCTCTTCCAGGCCAGCACTCTGCTGTGGCCCGGGAGTGCAGTGGAGGATGGCCCAAGTCCTTGGGCCCTGCACCCCATGGGAGACCAGGAGAAGCACCTAGCACCTGGTTCCTGCCATCGGATCAGCGTGGCGCGCCGTCTGCGGCAGCCATTGGAGGGTGAACCAACGGCAAAGGAAGACCTTTCTCTCTGTCTCTCTCTCTCACTGTCCATTCTGCCTGTCCAAAAAAAAAAAAAAAAAATACCATCAGACCATCTGTTCTAAACATAGGGACTAAGAAAAACGTGCAGAGGGTTTCCAAATAGGTCTCTTAAGAGGTGTCACCAACCGAGACACCTAAGCTTTAAATTGCTGGACCAGGACATGGTGATAGAATATTAATAACTAGAAATCCTTTCAAATGGGGAGCAAAATGAAAAGACATTTGTTCTTGCTTTCTATGAAATTCAGTTACTTCTGAAGGGCTGACATATTTTGCTTTTCATCAGTTGGGACAGTCTGAGGAGCCAGGCTAACTAGGAATGCAAGTGTCCATATCAAGCAACAAGCAGACTGGTAACTGGAACATAGGGCTCAGCGCAGGGGAGGCGGCCACTTCAGCTATCAAAACTATTTTAAACGTGGTGATTGTCTTGAATGCACATGTGAAGTGGATTTGATGTGCAAGAGTCACTAACACATTTCAGCTAAAATGAAAGCAGAAGACCCTTATAGGACCTCTATAATTATTTGTAGAAACATTCAATAAGTATACAAAGAATATTACTACATAGTCATGAGATTTTATGTTTTTACTAAGATGGATGCTGTAAAACGATTTTTCTGCCAAAGGATCATATACTTTTTTTTGACAGACAGCGAAAGAGACAGAGAAAGGTCTTCCTTCTTTGGTTCACCCCAAAATGGCCGCCACGGCCAGAACTACACCGATCCGAAGCTAGGAGCCAGGTGCTTCCTCCTGGTCTCCCATGCGGGTGCAGGGGCCCAAGCACTTGGGCCATCCTCCACTGCCCTCCTGGGCCACAGCAGAGAGCTGGACTGGAAGAAGAGCAGTCGGGACTACAACCTGTGACCATATGGGATGCTGGTACCGCAGGCAGAGGATTAACCAACTGAGCCACAGCGCTGGCCCCAGGATCATATGCTTTTAATTTTTAGAGAATTTATATCAAAGATTTTGTTATGATGCATCCACAAATATATAGATTTTATCCTCCAGGAAACAGTGCTGATAAGGACATGAAGTTAAAATTATTGAATAAACGTATATGACCAATGGATTTTAAAATAAGTAATCTTGTTTTTATCTTGATTTTTATACCTACTGAGAATTGTAAAAATAGTACATAAAGTTTTCAATTATTCAGACTCCTCTAAGATAAGTAGTTTACATAACTGTAATTATTAGAACCAGGAAATCCACATTAGTGCAATGCCTTTTAACCAAGGATTATATCCAAAGATACCAAGATCTCCTCTCGGACCAACTCCCTCATCACATTTAGTTGTCACTTTTTATTTTTGGAAGATAAGGTTTAAATATAAGATTTAAATTTTTTTATTTTTGGCAGATAAGGTTTAAATATATTAAGAGAGCTTAGGATTTACTTTTTTTTTTTTTTAAACACAAAAGGCACTCCATGGCAGGCAGACTACAAAGGTCACCAGTGACCTTCCCAGCCTGGTGTCGTGCCCCATCCAAGTTGCCCCTCCCCAAGTGGGCCATCCCAGGGACATTCCTTTATGAAGCACGTTCCCATATGGGGGAGGCCCACATGGCAAAGACCTGAGGGCAGCCTCTGGCCAACAGCCAGCTGGGCACTGAGGCACTCGGTCCAATAGCCCTTGAGGAACTCAAATTCTTTCTGTGTCACATGAGCTTGCAAGGGTATCCCTCCCCAGTCAATGCATTTGAGAAGTGAGCCAGCAAATGATTTCTCATTTCTCTCTCTCTCTGTGGGGAGGGGGGAGAGGAGAAGAAGGAGAGAGGGGAAGGGAGACAGAGAAAGAGACAGATAGAGGGGGAGAGAGAGAGAGGGATTCTTTCTAAAATACCATTTGTCTGGGTGTGGTCAGGCCGAGCTCTTCAGTGAATAATGCTCACAAGGTCACAGTCCCAGGCAGCCCCTGAGCTGCAGCCCTTACATAGCAACGAAGAGAAATGTTGATGCTTGACGGATCTTTAAGACAATCTATTCACACTCTCTCCTGTGGCCTTGTGAGAAACAAACTTAAGGAGGAGATAGCTTGGCTAAGTACTGTGACTACGGCCCAGTTCAGCCCATGTCTCACCCAGATGGCCTCCTCTCTCAAACATGAGCCACACAGAGCTTAAGAACACAAAGTCACAAATGACACAAGAGCATGAATTCATCACCACTGCTGGGAAACGGAGAACAAGGGAGGGCCTGTTCTCCCTGGGAGGGGCCAGCAGTCAGGACATTCTGGAACCACCAGAAACCTTAGACTTCGATGGGGTATGAAGGGAGCAAGAGAGCGACTTTCTTGGCTCTCATCTCCACTAGACATGGGATGAGAAACTGTGCAAGAGAATGTTTGGATCTGTCATTGACTCACTGAAGAGAAATGAGAGAAGCCAGCATAAGTTGTGACCACTTTGCTCTCAAACTCTAGCATCCAGGATGATGTCTGCCTTTTTCCTCTGTTATTAGCCACGTTGCGGCAGGACAGAAATGACCCACTTAAGTGCGACCACTGCAGAGGTCCACAATGCTTTAGAAAAACCAACAGTAGGCTGGAGCACTGAGGAGCCGTTAGCACCTCAGGTTTAAAAAACAAAACAAGGGGAGGGGCCGGCACTGTGGCGTAGCAGGTTAAAGCTCCAGCCTGAAATGCCAGCATCCCATATGGACTCCAGTTCTGGTCTGGGCTGCTCCACTTCCAACCCAGCTCTCTGCTATGGCCTGGGAAAGCAGACGATGACCCAAGTCCTTGGACCCTTGCACCTGCCTGGGAGACCCAGAAGTAAAATCTTGGCTCCTGACTTCAGATTAGTTTAGCTCTGGCTGTTGTGGCTATTTGGGGAGTGAATCAGTAGATGGACTACCTCTCTATATATCTCTACCTCTAACTCTGTATTTCAAATAAAATAGAAATAAATCTTAAAAAAAGAAAAAACCAAAGGGAATGAGTATTTTTCTCAAACTCGGAGAGAGCCTTATAGGAAAGGCTAGCTGATAAGAGGACTGGCTTCTGGTGGTGGAATGCAACTGACCTGGTAGAAGGAACAAGGAAATCACTACCCAACTTGCCTATACCCCGTACTTCACTGGCGTCTCCAACTGGATGAGCCCAACAACAGCCATTTCTGAAACCAATCTCTGAGGAAGAGTTGGAAGATGAAAATTAGAGAAGTAACCAGCCCATAGTTGCATGCCTTACAACTAGGAAGAGATCTATGAATACTTCTATGAGGGACGAAGCACAACAGCGTATGCATAGAACAGCTACTACCTTGACATCTGGTAGGAGCTTTCATAATAGAAAATAGCAAAGGCTACAAATGAAGGTTTTACTATTTGCTATTTGTTTTCAGGGAGTCAGTTTACCAGCACATTCCTGGATCAAAGGGCCAGTCAAGACATCTCCTACAGCAAACAATTTTTACTTCCACTTAGTGGAAAAATCACCATCACATACTTCTTGAACCACAGTAAGAAACCCTCTCAACATTAAGTCATTGTCCACCATCACTACTGTTCCTTTGATAGACATTTTCTTGGTGGTTATGCCATCTGCCCAAGCCCAAAGATCCTTGACTCAGCATCCACATGCAATTAATCATTGCATACTGACAATTTCGCTTCCTAAGAATCCCTTAAGGGATCTGGTATTGTGTTGCAATAAGCTGTTAACTTACGACACTGGCATCCCATATGGAAGTATCCATTCAAGCCTGGGCTTCTCTTCTGGTCCAGCTCCCTACTAACGTGCCTAGGACAGCAGCAGAAAATGGCCCAGCTGCTCAGGCCCTTGCCACCATGTGGGAGACTAGGGTAGAGCTCCTGGCTTCAGCCTGGCTTAGACTTGGATGCTTTAGCCATCTGCAGAGTGAACGTATGGATGGAAGATCTCTTTCTCTCTCCCCTCTGTTGCTCTGCCTTACAAAAAAATTAATCTTTAAAAAAAAATCCATTAAGTCCATTTATTCTCTCTCCCCATTTTGCGTCCTGTTAAAAGTCAACGAGCTGCGGCTGCTTTACTGTATGCTAGGTCTAGGTTATTACTCTGAGCTGCCCGTTTCTCCCACACAGTCCACATAGCAAATTTCTCAATGCCCTCCAAATCCTATTCAGGTGTTTTTCTCTTCCCCACTAGTAACCTTCACTAACAGTGCCAAGTGGAATGATTCTCTCCTTCTGTGTTAGCTCCACATCTTGCAAACTGGCCCCACTGTACAACAGATTGCTTTTATGTCTGGTCCCCTATTACACTGAGTCTCTTGAAGGCGGTACTGTGTTTCATGCATCACATTCTCAGCATCAGACAATGTGCCCGACACATTGTAAGCACCAGTGTTTGCCAAAAGATTAAACAAGTTGATCATCTTCCAACATCTTCGTTGAATAACTGATGGCAGAAACAGAGAGTGCTCCCAAGCTAGACAAGCTCCCAGCACTGCTCCTGACATGGCCTCACCCCACTATTCACTTCTAGGACTGATCCCATCATGGCTTCTTTCTACACTTCAGTAAGTTACATCAGGTTGCTTGGGACATCTGGCTCGCCCTCACCCCCTGAACTCCCATGTCCTCATGGGGCCAATGTAACCTTCTTGGTTTCCTGAACAATGCTTAATCTTTCATCTCTTGCCACTGTATTCCAGCCTCCCAAAGGTCTCCATTTCCCTGTATTATTTAACTCATTGCTCTCATCACTATATACTATCATTTACTTATTATTTCCTCCTATGTAATGTAAGTCCTATGAGGCCAAGGATTGTGAGCTATTTATATGTAAGTGTATCCCTACTGTATCCAGTAACACTCCATGAGTATCTTTTGAATAAATAGAATCACATGCAGAGGATGAGTCAGTGACCTGCTTGGAATAGAAGTGGTAGTAGCAAAGCTGGGAGAACCATCCCATCTAACTTCCAACTTACTGAGCTGCACAAGAGCTCACACTGCCCCTCCCCCCCTTTCAGGTCAGCAAATTCCACACATACTATCCAACCTTTAAGTAATCCCCATGTAACAGGAAAATATAAGTAAAATCACTGCAGATGCGAACCTTATTGTATACTAACAGTAGAATGTCACTCTGAAAATAAACTTGAGGAAATGCCAACAGAAACATACAGCTTGAATTAAGAAGGGTGTGAATAATGTAAAACCACATATTAACTCCTGAAAGAGCACATAAGAGTCCCATACCCCTCTAACCAACACGATCCTGATTCTCATTAATATCTGGCATACTTTACCAGGGCCCAGGGGATAGGGGATTAACAAATCACAAAAGAAGCTTACAATTGCTAAATTTTTGCAGCTGTTTTGATTTTTGTACATCATGAAGTGATGCCATAAATATGACTTCAAATGAACTGAATCATAAATATTTCTAAATTCTAGTCACATAACACAGATGAATTATGGAGGAGAAAAGTATACCAATTATTCAACTGAACTTGATGAGATATGTGCACTTGAGACACTGTCAGTAGCATGCAGAGGCATTTTTAAAGATTAGATCTGTCATGGTCTGACTCTAGCTTAACATCTTTATAAGATAAAAGTAATCTTATATTACCTAATTTTTGAAGTATTTTGGTTCATACAATGGAAGCTTGTCTAGCATTTGATATATTGTAATACAAGGCCAAAAAGCAGACCAGCTCACCAGTCCTGCCGGAGGTTGAGAAGGGAACTGCACCACAACTAACTGGCCAACTGGACAGCCAAGTAGCCAGCCTGCTGCGGCCCAAAAGAATGCTGCTTCCAAGATAGACAAAGCCAGGGAAGCAAGTGGCAAATGACTTTCAGACTATTTAGTTGGTAATAGCAAAACTATTTTTCTTTCAATACTGATCTATAATTTTCAATTATTATGAAAAATATTTTGTAATGTTTTCATTTATTCCCAAGTGTGACACACACACAAAAAAACCTTCTTGAGACATGGGTTAAAACTTAGTAAAACAATAAGCAGGTATAATTATTCTGTTCAGGAAAATAATGAATTCTTCCAAAAATAGTTTTAAGTCAAGACGTACTTTCCAATAGGACTTTAAATGATTTCAGGGTTGTGTTTACATACAAAGTGTCCCATGCTCTGTTATATGACATTTAAGTCAAAATATATAATTACTAGATACACTGTTTTTTTTTTTTTTAACTTCTATTTAGAAGATGTAAATTTCCAAAGTACAGTTTGTGGATTACAATGGCTCCCCCCCATAACTTCCCTCCCACCCGCAACCCCCTCCCTCTCCCATTCCATTCACATCAAGATTCATTTTCAATTATGTTTATATACAGAAGATCAATTTAGTATATATTAAGAAAAGATTTCCTCAGTTTGCCCCCACACAGAACACAAAGTGCCAAATACTGTTTGAGCACTAGTCATATCATTAATTCACATTGAACTACACATTAAGGACGAGATCCTACATGGGGAGTAAGTGCACAGTGGCTCCTGTCGTTGACTTAACAAATTGCCACTCTTTTTTACAGCATCAGCAATCTTCCAAGGCTCTAGTCATGAGTTGCCAAGGCCATGGAAGCCTCCTGAGCTCACCAACTTTGATCTTATTTCGACAAGGCCATAGTCAAAGTGGAAGTTCTCACCTCCCTTCAGAGAAAGGTACCTCCTTCTTTGATGGCCTGTTCTTTCTACTGGGATCTCACTCATGGAGATCTTTCATTTAGGTCATTTTTTTTTTTTGGCCAGAGTGTCTTGGCTTTCCATGCCTAAAATATTCTCATGGGCTCTTCAGCCAGATCCGAATGCCTCAAGGGCCGATTCCGAGGCCAGAGTGCTGTTTGGGACATCTGCCATTCTATGAGTCTGCTGTGTATCTCGCTTCCCATGTTTGATCGTTCTCTCCCTTTTTGATTCTATCAGGTAGTATTAGCAGACACTAGTCTTGTTTGTGTGATCCCTTTGACTCTTAGACCTATCAGTGTGATCAACTGTGACCTGAAACTGATCACTTGGACTAGTGAGGTGGCATTGGTACATGCAACCTTGATGGGATTGAATTGGAATCCCCTGGCACATTTCTAACTCCACCACTTGGGGCAAGTCCGATTGAGCATGTCCCAAATTGTACATCCCCTCCCTCTCTTATTCCTACTCTTATTTAACAGGGATTGCTTTTCAGTTAACTTTAAACACCTAAGAATAATTGTGTGTTAATTACATAGTTCAACCAGTGGTATTAAGTAGAACAAACAAAAATACTAAAAGGGATAAAAAATTGTACATCAACAGTCAGGACAAAGGCTGATCAAGTCATTGTTTCTCATAGTGTCCATTTCACTTCACCAGGTTTCCTATTTGATGCTCGGTTAGTTGTCACCAATCAGAGAGAACATATGATATTTGTCCCTCTGGGACTGGCTTATTTCACTCAGCATAATGTGTTCCAGATTCCTCCATTTTGTTGCCAATGACCGGATTTCACTGTTTTTGACTGCTGTATAGTATTCTATAGAGTACATGTCCCATAATTTCTTTATCCAGTCTACTGTTGATGGGCACTTGGGTTGAATCCAGGTCTTAGCTATTGTGAATTGAGCTGCAATAAACATTAGTGTGAAAACCACTTTTTTGTTTGCCAATTTAATTTCCTTTGGGTAAATTCCAAGGAGTGGGATGGCTAGGTTGAATGGTAGGGTTATATTCAGGTTTCTGAGGAATCTCCAAACTGACTTCCATAGTGGCTTTACCAGTTTGCATTCCCACCAACAGTGGGTTAGACACATTGGTTATTTTACTAAAACATAATCAGTAAAATTCAACTCAAAAATGACATGGAAACATCTGTGACTACAAATTGGATGATGAGAAAGAGGTTTTATAGTTTTGTGTAGCAAAGAGTTTTCTTAAAAAAAATTGACTAACAACTTTAGTCCTCCCTCTTGACCATTTCAACAAATGGCCCATCTCAGATTTGGTTAGTTATTAGATGGAGCCCAATCCAGAAAATCATACCATCTGTGCATTTTAAATGACAGGGAAAATGTTTTAACTAGTTCATTAAGGTTTTATTAGTATAGAACAATCTGTCCACATCTAATTAATAACTTGATGGAATGGAGGATTAGTATACAAGCCCATTATCTCCCAAAGTTTCCTCCTGACTACTTTATGGAAATTAGAGTGTGCATGTGTGTCTGTATGTGTTAGAACATTCAACTTAAGAACATTTTAAGTAATACAAACTGGGGAACAAGCTCGTTTTTACCAGGGAACTCTGCCACTTTTGTAATAAAGTCTAGAGAATTGATAAGAAATGAGCAAATTGTGCTCCCCAAAGAGGAAGTTTTAAAGATCCCCTAAGACTGTTTTTCTCTTTACTAGAGGTTGAAATGAAATGTCCCTAGAGCTTTATTTTACCTAGTTAGGATTTTGGCAAAAAGCGAAAGCTTAAAAGATGAACATAAGGCAAATAGAATATAGCAGAATTCAAATCTTGGTTTAGTTAGCAGTATTTTAGAAATAAATCCTACAGAATTAATTAAAAATATGAATTGCAAAAACTCAAAGGATGAAAGAATCAAAAGGAGGGAAGAAGGCAAGCAGGCAGTATCATTACATTCTTAGAACTGTGTCTATGAACTACATGTAATTTGTTTTCTTGGTATTAATATCACATTCACATGAGAATTGATGAGAACTGTGTTGTAGCAATTATCATGCAGTGACCTTGAGAATCTAATGTATTAACTCCTTAAATAAGGGAAAAAAAATTAAATGAGAAGCAGATGACAGAGGAACAAGAACTTAACATTTGGAATTGGAAGTTCTATTTTCTACCATGAACTGTTTAACTCTGAGCAAAGTCCAAGCCACTCAAGACACACAGGTATCTAAGATGATGACTCAGCACCTCCCCAAGATGGTATACTTTAAAATATTTAGGGGAGAACCTGAGAGTTGCACTAAAGGAGAAAAGGGTCTTTGGGTAGCAGGGTGCTGATTTTCAACCCTCCCCAGGAAAGCAGAACTCCTGCAGTTAACTCAGCCCACACTTTCTGAAGTCAGATGGGTGACCCTGTGCTATCGATGTGACCGATCAAGTGTCAACATGAACCCCTGCAAAATCTTCAGGTGGGTTTTCTCATGATTTTTTCCAAAACAAGTAGCAGTGAACTTAGTGTCAGGTCAAAGCTCTTTACAAACAAAGGGACATCATGACATACATGCAAAGGAAACTGGAGAGGTGCTGGTGTTTTGAGAAAACAGAATAGATCAACATGGCTTGGTCCATGACTCTAGAGAAACAAGGAGGACCTCACAAGCATGGCAAGGAGTTTAGCTTGTAATCTAATGGAAAGCCCCAGAAAGGACAAAGGCAGGGGAATGGCACCATTCAACTTGTGTTTTTAATTATCACCTTGGCAGCTAAGTGGACAATGGATTAGACGATGGCAAGAATGAGAAAAAATGCAAGTCTTGCATTTCTGAAAAACACAATGAAGTTTATATCCTCCCACACTATTTGAAGACCATATCAATAATAGGAATGACTATTTTGAGAGAACTTAATATGTGTCAGATAGTGTAGCCCATGTACAAGTACTTGGTATAAAGCATTCCATTGAATACACACAGAAATACACACAATCCATATAAAGTGGGTGTTAATAATCCTCACTCTACACATAAACTGAGAATCAGGAAGAGTAATTAGGGTCTAAGGTTTTATAACTGGCCATTGGCAGAGCTATGGGTTGAATTAGGCTTTATTTGCCCCCTAAACATCCAAGGTCATTCTCTCAAGCAGCCCAATTAAATTATTTAATTTTCAGTGAACATGCATAATATACAATTTGAATAAAATATTGCTTTTAGCGAAAGTTATTTGAGGAAACTCATCTGATCTTCACCTTGAACCCACAGGGATTGAGTACACTAGAGAATATTGTCCCCCAGTTCCTGGGTTTGACACGTAATTTTTAATCACTACTCAGCTAGACAAAGATTTGTTTTACTTCATTGACCTAGATATTAAGAATTTCTGCCAAGAATTTAGTGGGAAAATCAATACGTGAGGGTGGGGATGAATCCATAGCCAGGATGTCAGTTTCCTAACTTTAAGGCCTGCTTCCATGAGTGTGGCATTTCTTTGCCAAGTAGAAGATACGAATGGGGTGATGACAGAGTCTCCAGTGAGTCATTTAGAAGCAAAGGCAAGGTTAGGTGCCTAATCCAAACTAGCTCCTCCTTAATTCTAAGAAGGTTTCAGATCTCTATGCAGTACTTAAACAAGGTGGGAAAAGATGATAGCCACACATGGAAAGCACGTGACTGGAATATCTGCTTCCTTTTCCCAACAGTCTTTGTGTACTTAAGTATAAAAAAATCTTCTACAGGGGCTGGCGTTGTGGCATAGGCTAAGCCATCACTTACAATGCTGGCACCCCCTTAGGGGTGTAGCTTCATGTCCCAGCTGCTCTACTTCCCATACAGATCCTAGCCAATGCACCAGGGAGAGCAGAAGATGGTCCAAGTGCTTGGGCCCCCGGGAGACATGTGAGACACCTGGAAGAAGCTCCTGGCTCAGTCCTAGCCATTGTGGCCATTTAGGGAGTAAACCAGCCGATGGCAGACCTCTCCCTCCCTCCCTCCCCCTCTCCCCCTCCCTCCCCCTCTCCCTCCCTCCCTCCCTCCCTCCCTCTCTGTATCTCCTTCTTTCTGTAACTCTTTCAAATAAATAAATCCTTAAAAAAAAATCTATGAACTTGTTATTCTCCTGGACCCTAAATTGTGAATTTCTCATGAGCTACTTACTGAATCCCTTGTGACATATTTCTAGGGTCACCCTGATGGCTTGTCAGTTAAATTTTTGTGTTTAAGATATATTTATTCCATAAATTATACTCCCTCACCTAGTACTTCAGTTCATACCTGATAGACACTTTTACTGAAAGCAATCGTGGTTCAAAGTAGAAACTTGAAATTCACTTTTATACAATATAGTTACCAATTATCTCAGGTCTCATGTGAATCACGTTAAAAATTATACCATTTATACATCCCTTCCTTGTATTTTGAAATTAAGTTTTAAATGTTATTAAGTAGCTATTTTCTCTAGGAGGAAAATAATCAATTTTCCATTATGTGAATAGTAGAGGAAGCTAGTATAATGAATGATATAGAAAAGTGAAATATAAGTACACTTAAGAATTATTTTCTACAATACGTTTTACTTTTGTGAACTTATTATTCTTACTAAATTTAGCTTGTATATCCCACGCACACCAAATGACAGCAGGAAACACTGTCCGAATGCACAACTTTAAAACTAAATATAACAATGTGAAAATAGAAACAGGATACGGTCCCAAAGAACCCCTTTGTGTTCTTGACTACATGTCATTACTCCTGACAACAGAAAATTGGAAAACTCTCATATTAATGCACTTATCAAGATGAACCAGGTCACAGAAACAAATTTTACCTAAGATTGCCCATAAAAGTATGAGCAAATTAAGTAGAACTTTACAATTTAAGTAGAACTTTACAACTGACAATTCAAGAAGAGATTGAATTATAACAAAGAGGATGATCAAGATGAAGTGAAAGCTTTCAGAAGGTCCATGCACTCTTTTATTGTCTTATTCATACATGCACATGAACCTGTAGAAAGTGAAAGCAATGAGATGTAGGTGAAATTGTTCAAAATTCAGCAGAGATGGAATCAGAATCCAGCTCCAGAAGCTTCATGTAGTCTTCCTAAATTCCTGTTTTGCAACCATTCAATATTTAGAGTACTGAGCACACATAGTCTTTGTGCTCATTTCATTAGCATCACCTATCTTCTTCAATTCACTATTTTATAATAATTGCCGATATTCATTGAGTTCTTTGTAAGAGCCAGGCTCTGTCACTTAATCATATTAACTTTGTAAAGCAAGCACAACTATTGTTGTCAATTTATAGATGAGGAGCTGCCCTCTCAAACCCTGCAGTGTTGAATGGGAGCCCCCAAAAAGACAGTCCCAGTCCTAACCTCTGGAATCGGTGAGTGTTATCTTATTAGGAAGAGGGGCCTTTGTGGGTGTGTCTAAGAATCTGGAAATGAAAACGTCACCCTGGGTTATCTGGTGGGCCCTCAACCCAATGACAAGTGTTCTGACAAGAGAAGACCCAGACACACAGAGGAGAAAGCTGTGTGAAAAGGCCAGCAGAGATGAAGTGATGTGGCCACAAGTCGAGGAGTGGGTGAAACTCCCAGATGCTGGCAAAGGAAGGAGATTAATCCCCCCTCAAACCCCAGAGCCTGGGAGAGAGCAGGGGATGCTGCACTATAGACTTGCAGCCCCCAGTACTCTGAGGGAATAAATTCTGTTGTTTAAGCCACCCAACTTGTAGTCATCTGTGACAGCAGCCCTAGGAAACTCACACAACCACGGTATTATACCACTACTGTCTAGAACACAAAAGGCAACTTTACCACCAGCCATATTTAACCATGGGAAAGCCCTAGCAGAGTCTCCCCACTTTTATACCATGAAGGCACGCTCTGCAGCCAGTTCAGGATTGTGAAATGTTTCCCTGAATGCCATGTCTGTTGACAGTTATTTATGTACTTCTACAATGCAGAATCTATTTTTATTCTATGTTGAAGCAATGACAATGCAGGCTTTTCTCAGCTGAAACAATAAATGTCTTAGTATTATTCCAGGCATATTTTACACACTAATTAAGTTAGTAGAAATAATATAGAACCTATTTGTACTTAGATGTAATTATTTCTAACCTTACTATTCTGAAAACTTCCTCATTATTCTAATTCAGAAAATAATTGATGTTCTATGTAAGTATACATTTAACACATGCTTTGAATTTTTTTAATGTATACTGTTTAAAATATTCCTTAATATACTTTTGATTAACTGGCTCTTAACAAAAATTATTTCTAATCCTATTTGATGTTGTGCTGAGTAGTCTTTGTCCCTCACCCTTCTCTGAGTGCCCACATACCCCAGAGCCATCCAGAATCCCATCAGCATGTGATTTGAATAAGATTTGGAACTCTGGAGATGAGAAGATCTAGATGAGATTTTGCACCTAGGTTGTGTGCCCTGGTCTCCTGGTGGGAACAAGTTCAGCTGGTGACAGGTTCTGGCAGTGGGAGAGTGGGAGGAGAGCAAAGCCAAGGCGTTTCTGCCTTCTCCTCTCCCTTTGCAGGACTGAAGCTCCAGCGATGGCTGGGCTCGTCTGCCTCAGGTGGAGCAGCTGGCCTGTCTAGACCCCCACTCACAGCCACAGCTCCCTACAGGTGCTGCTGGCCCCTCTGTCCCTCAAGCCTTGGCTGGGAGGACAAAAACCCCCTATAATAAAAGCCTTGTTAACACTGCACACACCTCCCTAAGAGTCTCTTCCATCACTCCTTTACTGTGCTGTCTTCTACTAGACTCTCACTAGAAGAGCAATTGAACATCCCTCCAAGAGCATCCGTATAACATACTAATTTTTCCCACAAATAAAAATTATTCCAGGTATGCAAAATATTTCTAGTTTCAAAAGACTCCAACTGGATATGACTGGCAGTTTTTTTCTTTAATAACAACAACAAAAAAGGCAGTAGCTTGGGATGATCTTGTGCCTCTCAAGCACTTCCGCTTTAAGAGTCTATTATCACTAAAGGGGTTTGTTCCCCAAATACCTGTCATCACCATCCACGATGCACTCGGGGAAGGCGAGGCTGCAGCCAAACAACATGATATGTTGGTAGCAACTGAGGCGATGGAGGTACGTGAAGAACTTGAGGAACTTCTCCATCTGCACGTTTTTGATGATGGAGAAGACAGGCGTGGTATGGTAGGGCAGCATCTGACACTGGCTGTGGGGGATGCTGATGCAGGCACCTGGGAAGCAAAAAACAATTATACTTAGAAGAAGCATTTAGTCCATCTTCTGCTGGCACTCCTGTTGGAGACTAGGATAGAGCTCCTGGCTCTGACTTCAGCATGTCCCAGACCTGGCCATTGCAGCCATTTGAGGAGTAAACCACACAATGTGAGCTGTGTGTGTGTGTGTGTGTCTCCCCTAACTCGGCCTTTAAAAATAATTCTCTTAAGAATAAAACCAGGATTGGGGCTGGTGTGGTGGCACAGTAGGTTAATTCTCTGCCTGCAGTGCCAACATCCCATATGGCTGCTCCTCTTCCAATCCAGCTCTCTGCTATGGCCTGGGAAAGCAGTAGAGGATGGCCCAAGTACTTGGGCCCCTGCACCCACGTGGGAGACCCGGAAGAAGCTCCTGGCTCCAGATCGGCGCAGTCTTGGCCATCACAGCCATTTGGGGAGTGAACCAGCAGACGGAAGATCTTTCTGTCTCTCCCTCTCACTGTCTGTAATTCTACCTCTCAAATAAAATAAATAAAAATCTTAAAAAAAAAATAAAACCGGATCTTCAATTTTTGAAATGCAATGGAGGCATTAGTTCCAATTATTTAGAAGGGAAAATATGAGAAGACAAAGTTCAGCAATAATGGAAATATTTATTCTGACCACTACAGCATTCCAAAGTGAAGGATTATTCTCTCCAAACATAAAGATAGCTCCATTTCTAAAAAAACTCTTAAAATAAGACTGTGTCTCTTATAAAAGTCCAACTAAGTCTTTGATCAGTAACAAAATAATTAGAATCTCTAGGAGCAGGCATTCTGTCTAGCGATGCAGACACTGCATTCCACATCTAGGTGTGAAACCTGGCCCCTGACCACTTCCTACCACGGCAGACCCCAGGAGGCAGCACTGATGGCTGACCTAACTGGGCTCCTGCCACACACATGGGAGACCCAGACTGTGTTCCAGCTCCTGGCTTCAGCCCCAGCCCAGCCGAGGCATCGCAGACATTTGGGCATTTGGAGAACGAGTCAGCAGATGGGAGTTTCTCACTCTGTCTCACAAATTATTTTTTAGAAAATACAACCTGTAATAGGATTTTAACTTTCTACTTCAGACATTCAGACAGATCACTGTAGTATCTACCACTGATTCCCTCATGGTCTCCTCCAGTTCTCCTTTTAAACTCATTTCCCATCTCACTTTTCTTCCAAACGCCTCTGAAAACCTCCCAGGCCACGCAGGAAACCTTTCCCCCAGTGACCAGATTGTAGCCATTAGCTCAAGAGTCTCACCCTCATGAAAAGATGCAACTCCCCATTGTTACACAACACTCATCAATCACCCAAGATGTGCTGAGTTTAATGCGGCACATTCGGAATATGATTCCCACTTTCAAAGACAACCAGCAATGTGTGGAATTTCTGTATATAGACCACAGAATAGCCATGGCAGAGAATTTAAGGGCATAACACTTTCTTTTGCCTCATCAAAATTCCAAACACAAAATGAGAAAGAAGAGAATTAGAAAGGAAGGAAAATCCATTTAAAAACAGGCAAAATGAGTACAAAAGACAGTGATAGTTATAGGAGTTCAACTTCACATAAGTTCTCAGGTAGAACATTCATGAAAATGAGGTTGGTGACACTCAAGCTGGTAAGCTAGAAATTAAAACATGTGGCAGTGTGAGGGAGCATCATGGGAAATGAGAACATACAAATAGACTTCAAAACACACACAATCGTGCATAGTGTGCTCTAAGCCAAGAGCTTGCTCATAAGAGCAAAAATGAAAATTCTTCCCCATCCAAAATAGAGAATTATTTGTAGAAAATTCAGACTCAAGGAAAAATTTATGGATAACCAACCCTGGGCCAGGCACTCAGATTCTCACATTCATAATGATCTGCATTTTGCCACCCAGTGAAGTGGTATCACATCTATAGATCACTGAGAAAACTCAATTTTGGATGGCTAAGGAAACTACCTGGGAACACATGGCCCTCATGTGGACATTCCAGATCTGAAGCCTGTGTCTGTTGAGTAACTTCCACCTACAGCCCACATGGACTCTTATAAAGAGGGTCCTTGTCATTATGTAAAAACAGTTCTTAGGAGGATATTGAGCCTCGCAGTTAAGAAGCCTCCATCCCGTACTGGAGTGCCCAAGTTCAAGTCCCAGCTCCCATTCCTGATTCCACCTTCCTGGCATGCAGACCCTTGGAGGCAGCAGTGATGACAAGGAATTGGGATTTTGCCACCCGTATTGGAGACCTGGATTGTATTACCAGCTCCTAGCTCCAGTCTTTGCAGGCATTTGAGGAGTGAACAAGTATATGGGTGCTCGCTTGCGCTCTCTCCCTCCCTCATTCTCTGCCTCTGAAATTTAAAATGTAATAGTTCTTAAAGAAAATAACTCCCAGTGCCCTATTAAAAGGAGACATTAAAACATATCAAAATAGCTGCATTTATATTACATTATTATGTGTATATGTATGTATACACAAACATACACATCTGAATTTATATTACATTGTTTTCTTTAGAACCTATCAGCTTTTCAATTTCTGAGTAAACTTGATCGTGGAACGTATTTGAAGCAATTAGATAACCAAAAATCTCAGTCCCCCTACAACCACATAGCCAAGAAAACACAGAATATTAACAGATCATGTGAAAATATAGAAATAAAAGGCAAAATCATGTTTTCAGTAGCTCATTTATGGCAGTGTGATTTGCACAAGAGAAAAAAATACTCTCCTCCCTAATAGCTAATTCCCTCGGGAAAAGAGAATCTATGCTCAGGAAATGATCAAATCATAGTAAAAAAACTTTTAAGAAATCTCAAAATTACTAGTACATACACAAATAATAATGTCATATTTGTACAATGATTTTCCAGAGTTTTCCAAAGAGCTATCATTGAGAAACATAAAATAGAACATATTTTCTTTCATATGAGGAAATTAGGCTCTCCTAAGTGCATATCTAGATAGAAAGGTGATGGATGGACAGATGGAAAAAAGTAGGCAGACGTACAAAAATTGACTTACAAAAGGACACAAGAACAGTAACAGAAGGTCTTTCACCTCTTAGGGCAACGTTCTGTCCACTATACCATAGCTGTCAACAACACAGGACCTGCCATTTTCTTTTATCTTTGTACAAGATTTTATTAAAGATCTTTATAAAGTAACATCCAGACTCCATACAGCTGCCAGGGAGACCCTGTTATGCTGTGGGGACTGGCTGGGGTATGGCAGGCGGCTCTGGCTTCCCACCCTTCTTTTTTTTTTTTTTTTTTTTTTTTTTTTAACTTTTATTTAGGATATAAATTTCCAAGGTATGATTTATGGATTACAATGGGTTTCCCCCCATATTTTCCCTCTCCCCCCACAACCCTCCCCCCTTGCCCGCCCCCTCCACCCTTTTGTTCACATCCAGATTCGTTTTCAATTCTTTTTGTATACATGTGATCAATTTAGTATGTGTTAAGTTATGAATTCGTCCCTTTGCCCTCATATAGTAACACAAAGTGAAATATAGTCTTTGAGTTCTCATTTTAGCATTGAGTCACTTTGTATAGCACATTAAAGACAGAGATCCTACATGAGATATATATATATATATATATATTTGAGACTTCTGCTCCGAGATGGGGGTGGTGGCAGGATCTCATCTTTGGGTTCCACAATGCTCACGTGGTTGAGCAGGGGCTTTTTGGGGCCAATCTTACCACTTGGGTCCCAGGGCAGCATGATCTTCACCTTGATGCCCAGCACACCCTGTCTGAGCAGCACATGGCGCACAGCGGTGTCAACATAGTAGTTAACAGGGTCCCCACTGTGGATCATCAGGCTGTCCACAAACTTCATGGACTTAGCCCTCTGTCCTCGCAGAAATCCAAAAGACTGAGAATTTAACATAGGATAAATCACAGACACGATTTAATGAAGAGGAAGGACTCATTTGAAAGAAAGTGATGGAAAGATATGCAAGTTCCAGATTGTTAGAGCAAAATACCTACCAAGACAAATCATAATTGGATGTGACAAAGAGTGAAAAACTTAATTCTGGATAGAGTAGTTCTATAAATTTGCTATAACTTTATTAAGAGCTAAATATATAAGCTTAGCTGGCGCCACGGCTCACTAGGCTAATCTTCCGCCTGCGGCGCCGGCACACCGGGTTCTAGTCCCGGTTGGGGTGCCAGATTCTGTCCTGGTTGCCCCTCTTCCAGGCCAGCTCTCTGCCGTGGCCAGGGAATGCAGTGGAGGATGGCCCAAGTGCTTGGGCCCTGCACCCCATGGGAGACCAGGAGAGGCACCTGGCTCCTGGCTTCGGATCCGCACGATGCGCTGGCCGCAGCACGCCAGCCACGGCGGCCATAGGAGGGTGAACCAACAGCAAAGGAATACCTTTCTGTCTCTCTCTCTCTCACTGTCCACTCTGCCTGTCAAAGAAAATAATATATATATATATAAGCTTAAAAGGGAATTACATCCTATGATTCCTAACTTCAAGCCTTTTGTATCTGTGTAATTGTGCCCATTTTCTATTATTCTTTCTGCCTCCACATGTGGGTCAAATATCTCTTCCTAGAATGCTCCATCATTTTTTGGAGCATGTAATTCTAGCATTGTGTTTTTTAACACAGTCTCACCAGAAGAAATGAGTTTCCATGAACCAGCTCCATGCTGTGCACCATGCAAATCATCTCTCTGTGGGGAAGGGACAGGGCACTTTGAAAGAGGGCTCCTTTGTTGTTCTTTCTCCATCTAACTAGGCTTGCATACGGTGCAAGAAAGCATACAAATGGTGGAAGAAAGGAGGTGACAGTTTATTTTTCTTCCCTGGGAACTTAATATTAAATCTAGTAGAAATTAGAGGTCAGGATTGATATGTAAGAACATGAAAAAAACTACAGTGGATTTAATTAACCACAACACTCTAATAAACAGCATTATTCAATTCAAACTTTTAATATAATCTCATCCTGTTTCATTTGAAAGGCAGAGTTACAAAAAAACAGAGATCTTCCATCTACTGGTTCACATCCCCAGAAGGCCACAATGGCGAGGGCCAGGCCAGGCCTAAGACAGGAGCTTCACCTAGGTCTCCCACACAGGGGCAGGGGCCCAAGCACTTGCACTATCTTCCGCTGCTTTCCTAGGCACATTAGCAGGGAGCTGGATTGGAAGTGGAACAGCTGGGACTCAATCCAGCACTCATGGAGGACAACAGCATTGCAGGCACCAGCTTAGTCCATTACATGTCAACACCACCCCCACAAATGCTCCTGTTCTATGAGGAGTCAAATCACAAGGGGAAATGAGGAGAATCTAAAAACAGTCTTTAGGGGAAAATAAAAATCACTTCCTGATGTAATGTGTTTCTTGTGAAACAAATATTTATTTAATAAAGTTTTATTTTAAATAGACACAATAGTTACAGGGTACAATGTGACATTTCTAAATAAATACACAGTGTATAACTGTCAGATTAGTGTAATTGGGGTCTCTAAAACACCAGTACTAATAAGACATGATTTCATAACAAATTTTCAGAGTAAACTATGTAACACGCCGCAACTTGAGAAAAATTTAAAAATATAAACAAAGTGCTACTTAGTGACGTGGTGCCAGTTTTTATTGTTGTTCCCAACCTGACTCAACAGCTTTCTAGTTCAAACTGGGCTTTTCTCTGCTCAGACCTCACTGCTAATATTTTTAGGATACTGAAATTAAGAAGGCAAGATGGGTCTTTTGTAAGAATTATCCTTACAACCCTTTGGAAATTATGAATTTTATTTTGTCTACTCGGATAAGGAAATATAGTTAGAAATTCTCACAAGACTATTTGTTAAATGCATAATTAACAAGAATAAAACTTAGCTTTTATAAACCAACACAGGCTCAAAGGTCCAAATAGCTAATATTAAAACAATGACACCCATAACCAATCTCATTTAACAAAGCATTTTGGTAGGATTAAGAGTGCAAGGCAGTGTAACTAGATATTTCTGTATTGAGGTTTTATATTAATGATGTTTATCACTCACACATTATCATCCTTAATTACAAATTGTTTCATTTTCCATCAGTGCAATATAGTAAATATTCATATCTGGTTTTAACTTGCACAGTATTTATGTCAGAGTTCTTTTAAAAATTCCTTCAATAAAATTTAAAATTGCTATACATTTAAAATTGCTGTAAATCAAAGCAAAATGGCATCAAACCACAATTAGACAACACAAATTATTTGCCAGAAAACTTCAAGTTAAAAATAAGGAAACATCAGCTTCCAAGTGCACTTTGTTTCCTTTTGTCTAATATCTTAACAAGAAACTTCACTTCTGACTTCCTTTATAGGATTGCATTTCATTAAAGCGCTACTCCCACTGTCCCATTGCATCACAAGACAGTATTTTAGAAAAGCAGAATGGTTTTGCCCTAACTTGCCTACACTGCCTCATTTTAACTCATGAATTTTGCTCCACAGGTCTCCCCCATGGATGCCTCTGCATGGGCTTGTCCCATTTCCAGAACCTGAGATTTCAATAGGATCATAAAGGGAAGATTTTTTGTTTAAGAGTTATTTATTATTTTTGGGACTAGCACTGTGAGTTAGTAGGCTAAGCCTCTGCCTGCAGCGCTGGCATCCCCTATGAGTGCAGGTTCACATCCTGGCAGCTGCTCTTCTGACCCTTAGGTCCCCGCACCCATGTTAGGAACCAAGAAGCAGCTCCTGATTCCTGGTTTTGGATTGGCTCAGTTCCAGCTGTTGCAGCCATTTAGGGAATGAACCAGCAGATGGAAGATCTGTCTCTTCCTCTGTCTGTAACTCTGCCTCTCAAAAATCCTTAAAAGGGTGGGGGGGAGGTATTTATTTTGAAAGAAAGGCAAAGTAGAGAGAAGGAGAGACAGAGATCTTCCACCCACAGGTTTACTCCCCAAATGGCCACAATGACTGAGGCTAGGCAGGCTCAAGCCAGGAGCCTGGAACTCCATCTGGGTCTCCCACATGAGCACAGGGTCCCAAGTGCCTTGGTCATCCTCTGCTGCTTTTCTCATGCACATTAGCAGGTAGCTAGAATGGAAGTGGAGCAGCTGGGACTCAACCAGCTCCCATACAGGAAGACAGCATCTCAGGCAGAGGCTTAACCCATTGTGCCACAGCACCAGCCAAGGGTGAGCTCTTTCACACAGTGTCTTTCAGTGTCTGGGAAGAAAATCAGGACATAGCTGGCTTTCTTCTCCAATTTCCCTTTTTTCTTTCATTCTTTTCAACCAATCTGTCATTAATTTTGTTGCTGCTTCCTCTATGATGAATCTCTTTGGGTTAAATCCTAGTCTTTTGGTTTTACTAACTTTCTCACATTCATCACTTTCGCCTGTGTATTTTTGTCTTCAGTATTTACTGAACGATGCAACACCCCACACATCGTTCTCAGCCCTCTCACCCACATCAGCTCATCTGCCCTCCCTGCAAGCCAGTATCTCTTTCACAGCTGAGGAAACAAGGCTAAGTGATTTCCCCACAAGGTTTGCACAGCTAGAAAATGGCAAAGACGGATTTCAATTCATGTCTGTGCACACAAAGTCCTTGCTTTTTTTCTACCAACAGCTGCCTCCACAATCTGAGCACAGTACTTCCTAATACCTTTCCACCTAAATTTATACCACTCCCACAGAGGGGGCCTGTGAATGCCGCCAGGTAAGTGGGCTCCTGCTCCCTGCTCACTCACCAAGCTCTATTGCTCTCCTCCTATGACGTGGCAGGCACTTCGCTAGCAGCAAAGCAGATACCAAGCAGAACAGAGTTCCTGCGTACATAAAGCTTGTTGTCTCATAGTGAGAGACAAGAAACACAAATAAACATTGGCTGGCAATGATACACATTGTAATATTCCTAATACTCGGCAAACACCGCAGAAATCATAGGCCATCTTAGGAAACACTAACATCACAACATGCCAATTCTTAATAGGAATGATCTAAGTAATATTAGTACTGGAACTCATAGAATGAATTCAGTAAAGTAGCAGTACTAAAGTCAACACACAAAAATCTACAGCCTTTCTATACATAAACAATGCCACAGCTGAGAAAGAACTTCTAAGATCAATCCCATTCAATATAGCTACAAAAAATCAAATATCTTGGAATAAAATTAATCAATAATGTCAAGGATCTCTACAGTGAGAATTATAAAACATTAAATAGAAGATACAAACAAATGGAAAAAATCTTCCATGTTCATGGATTAGAAGAATCAATATCATCAAAACGTCCACACTACCAAAAGTAATAGTTACAGATCCAATGCAATACAATCAAAATGCATGAACATTCTTCTCAGATATAGAAAATATTATGCCAAAATTCATAAGGAAACACAAGAGACTCAGAATAGCTAAAGCAATCTTATACAACAAAAACAAAGTCAGCACAATACAGATTTTAAGACAATACTACAGGGCAGTTATAATTGAAACCACCTGGTATTAGCACAAAAAACAGATGGATAGGGTAATGTAAGAGAATAGAAATGGCAGAGTTCAACCCATGCATCTCCAACCAACTTATCTTTGACAAAGTAACTAAAATCAATCCCTGGAGCAAATACAGCATCTTCAACAAATGGTGTTCAGAAAGCTGAATTGTCACATGCAGAAGTATGAAGTCAGATCTTTCCATTACACCTTACACAAATATCTACTCAAAAAGAATCAAAGAACAAAAATCTATGAACCAATACCACCAAATTATTAGAGAACACTTGGGAAACTCTAAGACAATGGCATAGGCAAACAGTTCTTGGAAAGACCCCAAAGGCACAGGCAATCAAAGCCAAAATTGACAAATGGGATTACAAACTGAGAAGCTTCTGTAATGTAAAAGAAACAAACAGCCACGTGAAGAGACAACCAACAGAAAGGGAGAAATTATATGCAACCTATGCAAATGATAAAGGATTAATAACCAGAATATATAAAGAGATCAGAAAACTCAACAGCAACAAAACAATCCAATTAAGAAATGGGGAAAGGACTTTGGATTTCCTCTTTTGAGAGATACTTAATGGCCAACAGGTACATGAAAAGACGCTCAGGATCACTGGCCATTAGGGAAACGCAAATCAGAACCACAATGAGGTTTCACCTCAACCCCATTGGAATGGCTTCCATATATAAATCAACATACAACAAATGCTGAAGAGGATGTGGGGAAAACAGTACCCTAACCCACTGTTGGTGGGAATGTAAACTGGCAAAGCCACTATGGAGATACCTCAGAAATATGAATATAGACCTACCATATGACCCATCCATCTCACTCCTCGGAATTTACCCAAGGGAAATTAAATCAGTATAGGAAAGAGTTATCTGTACCCCTATGTTTATTGCAGCTCAATTCACAATAGCTAAGACATGGAATCAACCCACATGCCCTCGAACCAAATACTAGGTAGAGAAATTATGGGATATGTACACTATGGAATAGTACACAGTGGTAAAATTATATCTGGTCATCAAAATGAATGATTCTGGAAAACATACTGAGTAAAATAAGCCAGTCCCAAAGGGACAAATACCATATATTCTTCCTGATCCATGACAACTAATATAGCACCTAAAATGCAATCTGTAGAAATGAAAGTGACACTTTGAGAAGCAATGACTTGGAATAGTTATTGTCTTCACTGTTGAGGAACAGTTTTAGTTTTTTCTTTACTATTTGTTGAACTCTTTACTTAACATCAAGTTAATGGAAAATAGATCCTAATAAAAAGTCAGAGTGGGAATAAGAGAGGAGCAAGAGGGGTGGGAGTGTGGATGGGAGGGCAGGCACGGTGAGAACAATCACCATATTCCTAAAGTTGTAATTAGGAAGTATATGAACTATTTAACTGTAAAACTGTAATTCTGTATACATTCCTACAGACTTCTAAGAGAAGAGTGTAAAAACTTACCATGGGACCCCAAATCCTCTTTATTTAGAGATTTATATATTTGAAAAGAAGAGCTACAGAGAGACAGAGGCAGAAACATAGAAAGAAGTCCTCCATCCACTGGTTCATTCCCCCCCAAAAGCCAGAGTGGGACCGATTTGAAGCCAGAAGCCTCTCCAGGTCTCCCATATGGATGCACTTGGGCCATCCTGCACTGCTTTCCCAGGCCATAGCAGAGAACTGGATTGGAACTGGAGCATCCAGGTTTCAAACAGGCACCCATTTGGGATACCAGCACTGAAGGCACCACACACCCCCCAAAAAAATCCTCTTGAGCTGGAGGGTAAAATAGCATTTTAAGTGTTAAAGTGATCATAAGGATAGGATTAAGTGTTAAAATTATCATACAGATAGGATTAAGTGTTAAGGTGATCATATTCATTAGATTAAGTGTTCAGTAATAATAGAATTAAAAGAACCAAATGTGCCAACATGGAAAGCAGTCCATACAGTGGACTCATAGAATGACAATCGCTTTAAATAGCATTCTGAGCTCAGAATCAGCCCTTAAGGCATTCTGGTTTGGCTGAAAACCCCAGGAGAACATTTCTGGCATGGAAAGCCAAGACACTGAAGCAAAAAGTGTCTACATGAAGGACATTTATGAGACCCCAGTGGAAAGAAGTGGTCAAAGAAGGATGTACTTTTCTCTGAAGGGAGGAAAGAACTTCCACTTTCCTGATAGCTTTGACTAAACACAGATGGAGTTTGTGGATTCAAAAGGCTTCCAAAGCTTAGGCAGCTCATGTCAAGAGTCTCAGGTAACCACTGAGGTCATACATAAGAGTGTTAATTATGAAATTAACAACAGGAGTCACTCTACACTAACCTCCCATGCAGAACCTCTGCCTTCAAAGAGTTGTATTCAACTAAACTGAACTCCTGTATACAAAGAGAATTGAAAATGAATCTGAATGGGAATGAAAGGGGAGAGGGAGTGGGTAAGGGGGAAGGGTAGCGGGGGGGAGGGGAGGTATGGGTGGGGAAGTCATTGCAATCCACAAGTTGTACCTTGGAAATTTATATTCTAAATAAGAAAAATAATAATAATAATAATAATAATAAAAATAACATTCAATAAAAAAAAACAAAGAGTTGTATTCAGAAAGTTAGCAATAACAGTTGTTTTCAGATTTATTCCATTTTAGTGTATTAAGTGGAGGATATAATTATGTCTCAAGGTACAGTTATGTAAGTGCTAGCAAAAGATATCATTCTTGGGTGCTTCTTTAAATTCTCAAAAAAAAAAAAAACTGAAACTTCCTGATGCAATGACTTTGAACAGCCCCTATCTCAACTGTAAACAGTTTTCCTTTTTTGTTTCTTCCTTTTTTCATATGAATTGATGTACTCTTTACTATAAACTTAATCTTCTGTGCATAAAGTTAATTCAAAATAGATTTTAATACAAAATAAGACTGGGAATAGGAGAGGGAGGAAGAAGAGTGTTGGTGTGTGTAAGAAGGCAGGCATGGCAGGAAAAATCACTATATTCCTGAAGTTGTACTCAAGAAATGCATGAAGTTTATATTCCTTAAATAAAAAGTCTCTCTGGAAAAAAATTTGAAATAAATTTGTTTTTCATAATATGTGTTTTCCATGCATTTTTTGAGGACTTTTTATAAATTCAAAAGCCTATATTTAAAAAAAATCCAGAGTTTAAAAAAAGTGTAGAGTGCAGTATCAGTGAAGCATTAGGAAGAGCACCGGAAAGTACACAAATTTGAGAAACAAAGTGGACATACGTGGAGGGCGAGGACATACACAACTTGTGATACCAGCAGCCAAGAGCCTCCATAGCAGCATTGGAGAGGAAGGCAAGACCAGACAGCAGCAGCCCAAGCCACTGGTGAAATAGCTGCAGGAAGATCCTAGAGGCTTGGAACCCTATGGAGGATACTGTGTCCACCAAACTAGAGGAGAAAAAACAAGGGATGGGATCATTTTCTCTCTCCCCAGTCATCCTGCAAAGGTGTTCTGTAACAAGCTGACAGACAGCAGGGGAAATTTTGGTCATACTTCACAGCTGCACTTCTTGTGCCCATGCCCAGCAATGAGCCAAGCAGAGACTCCCGAGTCTGGTGGGGAGAACAGACAGGGGACTGGGTGCTCAGGACTGTGGGAGGCTTGTGTGCCAGGACTGTGGAACACGGAGGCTGCATGGGAGAACTTAGGGTATGGCTGGGACATTGGACAGTCACCATGGGAGGTTCTACACAATCATGGCTTCCTGGTTATCTGGCAAGGGACTCTGCTGGGGAATCTGCGCTTACACTGAGGATTGCATAGAACCTTGGTGTGGTCCTTGTGGTGGAGCTGACAAATAATATACTCACTAGGGCTAGTACCAGGCACTGGTCTCTGTAAGCAGAGGAGCTCAGCTGACTCTATGCTAACAGACAAGAAGAAACCATCCCTGATAAAAAACAAAAATTATGGCAAACCTGGGTGTGTCACCTCAGGCACACCCTCCACCTTTGAGCACTAAACAGAGCTCCCTGAACACACCCAGAACAAGCCTCTAGTTATTCCTTGAAAGCAGACACTCCACTAATCCACTCAGGCATAATCCAAAGATAAATGCCAACAAGCGAAAACAAAAAACAAGGAAACCAACAAGTATCTGCACAAATGCTGAATAACAAATGCACCTTTAACAATAAGACAACATGACACCCAAAAGAATGCAACACTTCGATACTAGATTGTGAAGCTGATGAGATTGAAGAAATGCCTGAAAGAATTCAAAAAATTGATCATAGGATTACTTAAAAGTAATAAGAAGCAAATATATGAACTAAGGAAATCCATACATGGCATGAAAGAAAATTTCTCCCATGAAATAGAGATCTTAAGAGAAATCAAAATGAAATCTCAGAAATGAATTCAATAGAATAAAAGATACAGCAACAGAATCAGTGAAGCAGAAGAAAGATTATCTGACTTACAAGACAAAGCACAGGAAATTATACAGTCAGACCAAACACAAGAAGAAAATAGAAAACTAAAAAACACTTTTGGGAATCTACAGCATACTATCAAATGACCAAACACACAGGTTCTAAGAGCTCATGAAGACACGGAAAGAAAGGATTAGAAGGCCTTTTTAATGAAATAACAAAATTTCCCCAATTTGGAGAAATGAAAATCCAAGTACAGGAAGCACATAGAACTCCTAACACACATGACCAGAGAAGATATTTGCCACAACACATTGTAATCAAACTCTCCACAATAAAACAAAGAAATAATTCTAAAATGTGCATGAAAGAATGCCAGATTACTTTTTGAATTCTATTTCTGGCATTTCTTCAGTCTCATCAGCTTTACAATCTAGTATTAAAGTCTGCACTCTTTTAGGGGTGTCATGTTGTCTTCCTTATTGTTTCTTGAAAAGGTGCATTTGTTATTCAGCATTGTGGAGATACTTGTTGGTTTCCTTGTCTCCCCCTCCCCCGCCTGGTGGCTTTTATCTTTGGACTATGTCTGAGTGTCTGCATTCAGGGAATAACTAGAGGCTTGTGGTGGGTGTGGTCAGGGAGCCAGATTACTTTCAGAGGATCTCCAATTAGACTCACAGCAGACTTCTCATCCGAAACCCTACAGGCTAAGAGAGAATGTCAAGATATATTCCAAGTATTAAGAGTAAAAAAAAAAAAAACCTGTCAACCCAGAATGCAATACCCTGCAAAGCTCTCATTTATGAATGAAGGTGAAATAAAGACCTTCCATGACAAACAGAAACAGAAGCAACTTTTCACTACCCATCCAGCCCAGCAGAAGATGCTCAAGGATGTGCTGCACACAGAAACACAAAAACATGGTCATCACTACAGAAGAGGGTAAAGGACCAAAATCTCTCGGTAAAATTTCAAAGGAAATCCAAAGTGAAAAATAGGAATATTTATGGGAAAATGGCAGGGCAAAGTCATTACTTATCAATAGTCACCTTGAATGTAAATGGTCTTAACTCTCCAGTTAGAAGATAAGGATGGGCTGAAAGGATTTAAAAAGGAAACCAAACTATTTGCTGCCTGCAAGGAACACATCTCACTAACAAAGATACACTCAGAAAGTCAAAGAATGGAAAAAGATATTCCATGGGAACAGAAACCAAGGAAGAGCTGGTATAGCCATGCTAATATCAGAAAAAATAGACTTCAACACAAAAGCTTGAGAGACAAAGGAAAATACAATGTAATGATTAAGGGATCAATTCAGTAGGAAGATGTGATTACTATAAATATATGCACACCTAATTATAGGGCACCTGGCTATTTAAAAGAAATTTTAAGGGATCTAAAGAGAGACAGACTCTAATGCAATAGTAACGAGGGATTTCAATACCCTTCTTTAAGCAGGGGACAGATCAACCAGATAGAACACAAACAAGGAAACAGCAGATTTAATCGACATTATAGACCAAATGAGCCTAACAGATATCTACAGAACTTTCCATCCTACAGTTGCAGAATACATACTCTTCTCACCAATGAATGGAACTTTCTATAGGATTGACCACATGCTAGGCCATAAAGCAAGTTTCAGCAAATTCAAAAATCGAAATCGTATTATCCATATTCTCAGACCACAATGCAATGAAGCTGGAAATCAGCAACTCAGAAACCTCTAGAATTTATGCAAACACATGGAGACTGAACAACATGCTCCTGAATGAACAGTGGGTCATCAAAGAATCAAAAGAGAAATCAAAATTTCTGGAGGGGCTTGTGCTGTGGCATAGTGGGTTAAAGAGCCCTGGCATCCCATATGGGTGCTGGTTCTAGTCCAGGCTGCTCCTCTTCCAATCCAGCTCTATGCTATGGCCTGGGAAAATGGTAGAAGATGGCCCAAGTCCTCAGGCACCCTGCACCCAGAAGAAGCTCCTGGCTCCAGGCTTCAGATTGGCACAGCTCCAGCCATTGCAGCCATCTGGAAAGTAAACCAGCAGATAAAAGACTTCTCTCTGTCTCTACCTCTCTAACTCTTCCAAATAAATAAATCTTTAAAAAAAATTCTCTGGAAACAAATGAAGACAATAAAATGCATCAAAACTTATGGGATACAGTAAAAGCAATGTTAAGAGGAAAGTTTATAGCAATTTTTGCATACACTAAGAAATTGGAAAGGCACCAAATTAGCTATCAATGCACTCAAGGGTCTAGAAAAACAATATCAAACCAAACCCAAAATAAATAATTAAAATTAAAGAAAATAAATTGAAACAAAATACAAAAAAAAAAAATCACTAAAATGGAGATTTAAAAATTTCACAACATTGGCCCCCCCCCCCAAAAAAAAAGCTGTCAATAGAATTAGATATGAAAAAGGAAATGGAACATCAGACACCACAGATATAAAAATAATCATCAGAAATTACAAAAAGCTGTATGCCAACAAACAGAAACCTAGAAGAAACGGATACCTGGACACATACAATCTACTTAAATTGAGCCATGAAGAGCTAGAAAACCTAAACAGACCCATAACTAAGACAAAATTTAATCAGTAATAAAAACACTCCCAAAAAAAGAAAAGCCCAGGACCAGATGGCTTCTTTACTGAATTTTACCAAAACATTTCAAGAATTCCACTTCTTCTCAAATTACTCAAAACAATTGAAAGAGAGGGAATTTTCCCAAATTTTTTTCTATGAAGCCAGAATCACCTTTATTCCTAAACTCAGAAAAGACATAACAGAAAGAGAAGTACAGACCAATTTCCCTGATGAGCATAAATGCAAAAATCCTCAGTAAAATTCTGGCCAATTGAATCCAACAACACATCAGAAAGATCATGCACCTGGACCAACTGGGATTTATTCCTGGTTTGCAGGAATGGTTCAACATTCGCAAATCAGTACGATACACCACATTAACAAACTGAACAAAAACCATATGATTATCTCAATAAATGCAGAGAAATAATTTGATAAGATACAACACCTTTTCATGAAGAAAACTCTAAGCAAATTGAGTCTAGAAGAAATATTCCTCAACACAATCAAGGCAATCTATGCCAAACCCACAGCCAGCATCCTATTGAATAGGGGGAAAGTTACATTCCTCCGAGATCCAGAAACAGAAAACGATGCCCACTCTGCCACTGCTATTCAATATAGTCCTGAAAGTTTTAGCCAGAACCATTAGGCAAGAAAAGGAAGTCAAAGGTATTCAAATTGGGAAGGAGAAAGTCAAACCACCCCTATTTGCAGATGACATGATTCTGTATACAGGGGATCCAAAAGACTTAATCAAGAAACTATTGGAACTCATAGAATTGTTTGGTAAAGTAGGATATAAACTCAATATACAAACGCCAACAGCCTTTGTATACACAATGACATGGCTGAGAAAGAGCTTCTAAGATGAATACCATTCAAAAAGGCTAAAAAAAATCAAATACCTTGGAATAAATTTAAGCAAGGAAGTCAAAGTTTTCTATGATGAGAATTACAAAACATTAAAGAAATAGAAGATACAAAAAAAATGGAAAAATCTTCCATGTTCATAGATTGGAAGAATCCATATAAAAATGTAAGTTCTTCCAAAAACAATGTATAGATTCAATGTGATACCAATCAAAACACCATAGATATTCTCCACAGATATAGAAAAAACGATGCCAAAATTCATATGGAAACACAGGAGACCCAGAATAGCTGAAGCAATTTTATACAACAAAAACAAAGCCAGAGGCATTACAATACCAGATTTCAAGACATAATACAAGGCATTTATAATCAAAACAGCCTAGTATTGGTACAAAAACAAATAGATAGGCCAATGGAAAAGAAATGCCAGAAATCAATCCAAGCATCTATAACCAACTTATATTTGACCAAGGAGCTAAAACCAATCCCTGGAGCAAGGACAGTCTCAAAGAAATGGTGCTGGGAAAACTGGATTTCCACATGCAGAAGTATTAAGCAGGACCCCTACCTTGCAGGGTCTTAGTCCATCCATACTAAGGTGGACTGGGCCTGAGGAAAGGTAAGTGCGCCACTCACCTGTTCCCCAGCCTCCAATCCCCGAGACAATCAGATGCAGCAAGGAGCCAAGTCAAGCAAGAACTCATTTATTTCACACCTAACAGAGCCTTTTATAGCACAAAACTGCAGAGTCATTGGGGCAGGGCTAAGGACCAACCAATCACTTAAAAGATCATTTTACAGGGCGATTTTCATAGGACTAACCATATGTCTATACACTTGTTATCAATTGTTGTCACTTCCCCTGATGTTGAGCAGCCAATTAATTTTAGTGGTAAACAACTTTAGATTCCACCCACCTTACTTCCTTTGGGTGCCATCCTTGAATTACCTCGTGTAGCTAATTTCCCCACACTACCTTACACTTCAGACAAAAATCCTTTGAAAAGGGATTGAAGACATAAATATATGACTGTTTCCCCACTATTGTTGAGGAAACCCTCAAGACATTGGCACAGCTGAAGAGTTCTTGGACAAGACCCCAGAGGCATAGGCAATCAATCAAAGCCAAAATTAACAAACAGGATTACATCAAACTGAGAAGCTTCGGTACTGCAACAGAAACACTCAGGAAAGTGAAGAGGCTACTGACAGAATGGGAGAAATTATATGCCAACTGTGCAGCTGATAAAGGATTAATAACCAGAATCTACAAAGAGATCGAGAAACTTCACAGGGCTGGCACTGTGGCATAGCAGGTAAAGTCACTGCCTGCAGTGCCAGCATTCCATATGGGTGCCAGTTCAGGTCCAAGCTAATCCATTTCCTATCCAGCTCTCTGCTATGGTCTGGGAAAGCAATGGCAGATGGCCTAAGTCCCTGCACCCACGTGGAAGACCTAAGGAGGCTCCTGGCTTTGGGTTGGTGCAGCTCTGGCCATCGTAGCCATTTGGGGAGTGGACCAGCAGATGAACGACCTTTCTCCGTGTCTCTTCCTCTTTTTGTAACTCTAGCTCTCAAACAAAATCTTAAAAAGAAAAAAAAAACACCTCCACAACAATGAAACAAACAACTCAGTAAAGAAATGGGCAAAGGACTTAAAAGGACTTAGACATTTTTCAAAGAGGAAATCCAAATGGCCAACAGGCACATGAATAAATGTTCAGGATCACTAGTCATCAGGGAAATGCAAATCAAAACCACAATGAGGTTTCACCTCACCCCAGTTAGAATGGTTTTCATAGAGAAATCAGCAAACAACAAATACTGGCAAGGATGTGGGGAAAAGGGCACTCTAACCCACTGTTGGTGGGAATGTAAACTGGTAAAACCACTATGGAAGTCTGTTTGGAGAGACCTCAGAAATCTGATTATAGATCTACCATTTGACCCAGCCATCCCACTACTGAGAATTTACCCAAGGGAAATGAAACCAGCATATGAAAGCATTATCTGTACCACCATGTTTATTGCAGCTCAATTCACAATAGCTAAGATGGGGAGTCAACCCAAATGCCCATCAACTGAAGACTGCAAGAATTATGGGATACGTACTCTGTGGAACATTACACAGTGGTAAAAAAGTGAAATCCAGTCATTTGCAACAAATTGGATGAATCTGGAAAACATACTTAGCCAAAAAACAATCCCAAAAGGGACAAATATCATATGTTCTCCCAGATCTGTGATAACTAATAGGGAACCCAAAAGGTAATCTGTAGAAGTAAAATTGACACTTTGAGAAGCAATGACTTTCAACAGCCCTTGTCTCCACTGTCAAACTTTTTTTTTAATGGAGAATGGGACTGGGAATGGGACAGAGAAGAGGAGGTTGGGTGCAAGTAGGGGTGGGAGGGCCAGTATGGTTAAAGAATCTCTATATTCCTAAAGTTATACTCATGAAATTTGGACTCATTAAATAAAATCTCAACAGAAAAAAAATTTTAAAATTAAGCTAAATAGATGTGTAATAATTATCAAACACCAAGGAAATATACTTAAGTCTATACAGACAAAATATTTAGCTTTACCACATAACTACATTATAAAGTATGTAATGAACTATATGTGCATATTTAAGTACTCATTTTCTTCATTAAATTATAATATCTTTTAGAGAAAATTAAACCCAAAATAATTCTTGTCTGTGTGATATCCAACTTGATATAAAGCTAATTACATTTTACTCCTTTTAATAAATAAAACATTTATGTGGATCCAAAAATCAAAGTTTAAAGTATGTTCAAATAAAAAAATTTGAAAGGTGAATTCCAAGGCTGGCATTGTGGCACAGTGGTTCAAGCCACAGCCTGTGATGCTGACATCCCGTATTGGCCCTGGTTCAAGTCTTGGCTGCTCTACTTCCAATCCAGCTCCATGCTGGTGTTCCCGGCAAAGTGCTTGAGCTCCTGCTACCTAAACAGGAGACCTGAATGAAGCTCCTGGATGGCCCAGTCCTCGCTGTTGCAGCCATTTGGGGAGGGAACAAGCAATGCAACGTCTTTTTTCATCTCTCTCTCTTCCTGTATCTCTACCTTTTAGACAAATAAGTCTTCAGAGATTCCTCCTCCAAGAAATATACCAGAACCAACCATTCAAGCAGTAAAATTGTTACAAAAATCATACGCCAGGAAATAATTTGACCCAGGCCTTTATTTTTAAATTCATAACCATGTTCACATATTTCGCTTGTTGCATCCTGTCTTGTGGTTTCTATTATAATAAGTAAAAAATGATGACAGCTTAAATAACTTACTTAGAATTCACCGCCATCAAATAAGAACATCAAAGAGAAGCAATTTCCTTCTCTCCACTAGGTTAATCATAGCAGCTAAATCACCCTGCAGGGATAGGGAGCTACAACAGAGGCTCAGTTCAAAAAACAGCCTTCCAAGGGCACAATAAATGCTTTCATGAGCATCCTACCCAAAGTGCTCCTGTCTCTTTTATAACATTATCCTGTCTTATTTTCGCTACAGCATTTGTACTACCCAATATTGTCTTGTTCAGTTATTTGTCTGTTCTGAGTATTCTCACATTGTAGTAATGGGCTTTGTCACAAAAATACCACTAGAAGATCAAACAGTAGACAATAGCAATCCATTGAAAGACTAAACAGATTAAATCGAAACAGATTAAATCTAACAAACTCTTGATACCAAAAGCTTTCTTACTGAATATATAAGTATACAGAACAAAGCCACATATATGTGATTCAAAGATGCCAATATGATGGCTAATATTGCTACTACTGTGCTCAAAATTTGTTCCCTACAACTCCCTACTTTCCCTATCATCTTTTTTCCCTATAATCTAACAGGTTCTATCTTTTGTTATCCTTAAGCATTCTCAATTGCTTCACCATGAGATTTCCCCCACTCCACGACAGAAAAAGAGGAGGAAGGGCTTACAAATTATAGAGCATGCAGATAGATGAGGACCATCTGCCATAATGTTTCAGAGAACTCTGAAGAGAGCGAGGATGCAAGTGACTGTTGTAGCTAACAAGAGTGGGAGAACGTTCTGTAAACCATCAGAGTTAAGTAAAAAGTGGATACTCCAGGACTGAGAAACAGAAGCTAGAAGACCACATTGAGCCCCATCGAAAGTCCAACTCAATTATCCACAAGGCTATGTGACCTTGTAGAAGTTACACAATCTCTCAAAGTGTCCTAATCTATAAAGTAGAAATCATAACAGCATTTAATCTATGGCTGGAAGGACAAAATCTGTCAAAGTAAAAATTTTAGACAATTTTTAATGTTATTGTCCAACTAATGCTTAGATAACATAAGTAGTTTCAACAAGAGAAATATATAGGATTAAGAAATAAATTTACTGCGGCGCCGGCACACCGGGTTCTAGTCCCGGTCGGGGCGCCGAATTCTGTCCCGGTTGCCCCTCTTCCAGGCCAGCCATCTGCTGTGGCCCAGGAGTGCAGTGGAGGATGGCCCAGGTGCTTGGGCCCTGCACCCCATGGGGAGACCAGGAAAAGCACCTGGCTCCTGGCTCCTGCCATCGGACGATCGCGGTGCGCCGGCTGCAGCGCGCCGTCCGCGGCGGCCATTGGAGGGTGAACCAACGGCAAAGGAAGATCTTTCTCTCTGTCTCTCTCTCACACTGTCCACTCTGCCTGTCAAAAAATAAAAAAAAAAAGAAATAAATTTACTTTGCAGTAAAACCTTGAATAAATCACTACATATTCACGTTATTCCTTAATATTAAAGGAATAAATTTATTTTCCAGTCTATCAGAACCCAGATGTGACTCAGCAAGAGGCTCCAGTGACCGCCTCCCTGCAGAAACACCAGTGTGAACACCTGTACCCAGGTGAGAGACCACAGTGTTATCATCCTAAGAAAAGTCTCTGAGCTTTGGTCTATAACCTAAGTATACACTAGTGTTTTTGGGCTGAGGTATCCAGATGTTTTCTACCAGTGTGGCATTCATTGACACAGGGCAAAAATTTGAGCCCAGGAAGAGGCTTCTAGGAACAACTACCCCTCTTCAGCACTTACCCAGTACATACTGCACAAAGCCATCAAATGTAGATTTGGGAAAAATTGAAGTTTGGGGACAATTACAAGACTGAATCATTAAAAACATATCAACAGTAGAGCTTGGAAAAACCATTACCTTAGAGTACTATCTACTGCTAAAATACAAGTATATAGGTTCAGAGAAAATAAAGTGATTAGAATTTCTAGATCAACAGCCACAAACATAGCCAGGTTATTGTAACTAACCCTACAATGTACAGATGACATTGTACACCAATAACATCAGGAACTTCCAAGGGGGCCAGCGCTGTGGCAAAGTAGGCTAAGCCTCCACCTGTGGTGCCAGCATTCCATACGGGTGCTGGTTCGTGTCCCAGTTCCTCCCTCTCCCAATCCAGCTCTTTGCTTATGGCCTGGGAAAGCCTTTACAGATGGCCCAAGTGTTTGGGCCCCTGCACCCAAGGGGGAGAACAGGAAGAAGCTCCTGACTCTTGGCTTCAGATTGGCTCAGCTCCAGAAACTGCAGCAATTTGAGGAGTGAATCAGTGGATGGAAGATTTTTCTCCCTCCAACTCCCTCTTTCTGTGACTCTACCTCTCAAATAAATAAAAAAACTTACAATGAATCATGACCTCACCTGAAGAGCAAAATGAGGTGCCAGACACCAACCATCTAGAAAATGAAATTCCCAAACTGAGTCAGATTTAAAAATAGCTAGTTTAAGGAAGTTCAGTGAAATTCAAGAGAACACAGATAAGTGACTCAAGATTCTAAAAGATATTTGATAGAGATGGAATTAAAAGTAGAAATTCTCTAACTGAAAAACCACACTAAAACTTAAAATGCAATAGAAGGCATCAATATAAAATAGATCCAACAAGAAGAATCAGTGAGCTTGAAGACAGCCTATCTGAAAATACACAATTGGAAGTAAAAATGAATAAATAAAAAGGAATGAACAAAGATTACAAGAAATACGGGATGGCATGAAACAGTAAATACTGGGGCCAGCGCTGTGGCGCAGCAGATTAAAGCCGCGGCCTACAGTGCTGACATCCCATTTGTGTGTCAGTTCATGTCTTGGCTGCTCCACTTCCGATCCAGCTCTCTGCTGTGGCCTGAGAAAGCCACAAGATGTCCAAGTCCTTGGGCCCCTGCATCCATGTGGGAGACCCGGAAGAAGCTCCTGGCTTCAGATCAGCTCAGCTCTGGCCACTGTGGTCATTTGGGGAGTGAAACAGTGGGTGGAAGACCTCTCTCTCTGGCTCTACCTCTTTAACTTTTTCAAATAAATAAAAAAACTTTAAAGAAAAAAAACAGTAAATACTCAAATTATTAGGATTCCAGAGGGATTTGGGAATGTTCAAAGGATAGAAAGCATATTCCAAGAGATAATGACAGAAAACTGCCCAAACCCAAAAACTGAAGCAATTATTCAAGTACCGGAAAGTCAAAGTCAGTAGTCATATTAAACCCAAATGAATACAAGGAGAGAACAAAAGGAACAAAGGATTGACAAAACTAAAAAACAATTAGCAAAATGGAATTAGTAAGTACTATCAATAATTACCTTGAATTTAAATGTTAAATTCTCCAATCAAAAAACAGAGAAGCTGAATAGAAACAAGACCAAGCCATCTGCTGCATACAAGAGACCAATTTTACCACTGAAGGAAAACATATCTTATAAGTGATGGAAGAAAACATCTCATAAAGTATATCTTATAAGTGATGTAAAAAAAAAAAAATTTCGGGGCTGGCGCTGTGGTGCAGCAAATTAACGCCTTGGCCTGAAGCGCCAGCATCCCCTATGGGTGCCGGTTCTAGTCCCAGCTGCTCCTCTTCCAATCCAGCTCTCTGTTATGGCCTGGGATACCAGTTGAAAATGGCCCAAGTCCTTGGACTCCTGCACCCATGTGGAAGACCCAGAAGAAGCTTCAGATTGGCGCAGCTCTGGTCATTGCGGCCATCTGGGGAGTGAACCAGAAGATGGAAGACCTCTCTCTCTGTCTCTACTTCTAACTCTTTCAAATAAATAAATCTAAAAAAATTTCACACAAATGGAAACAATAGAACAGGGACAGGAATATTTATATCAGATAAAATAAACTTTAAATTAAAAACTGTAAAACTAGACAAAGGAGTTCATTATATACTGATATTAGGAGTCAACTCATAAGAATTATAAATATATATGCAACCAACATTGGAGTACCTAACTACATAAAGCCAATAATAACACATCCGAATGTAGTGTAAGATTGAATGCAGTAATAGGGGATTTCAATATCCCACATTGAACAATAGACAGTAGGACACTCTGTTTCCATGAGAACCATTCCCACCAGAGAGTCAGGGGAGCCAACACACCTAGCCTGGCTTTTGCCCAGGTTCCCTGGGTATGGCATTGGTCCCGTCCCAGCCCAGGCTAGCGGCACAACACCCAGCCTCCTCTGCTTTAGAATTGTGCCCTATTCCATTGAGGGGAGACAGAGACATCCCCAGAGCCAGTTGCTTGTGGGTGCTCCCCCTTGGGGGCTTTAGCCCTGGAGTATTGATATATTCAGAGCCCGAGTGTAGCTCACAGTCCGACCTGGGTGCCCAGCCCCCTGTCAGTCCTCCAGGCCAGACTCACTATCAGTGGGGAATACAGATTTTTCCCTCTGGTAAAATTCCTGGATCACATGCATGCACAAAAGCTGCAGCCACTACCCATTTCAAAATGGCACCTTCTCCCCACCCATTGCCAGATGCATGCCCTCGAGCTGCTAAGGCCACCACTGGTTTCAAGATGGTGCTTTGTTCTCTCCAGTTGCTGAGCACGCACACATGAGACTCTAGAGCTGCTAATGATGTCAAAATGGAGCCCTCTCCCAGCTGGTTGCTGTGTGCTTTTGTGGGAGGATGAGGAGAGAGAAATGTGCCGCTTTTTTGCTGCCTTAGGCAGATGCTCTGTCCCCCTTAAGTCTCCAGGCTGGACTCAGTGTATTCTTCCAGGCCCTCCTTCCTGCTATAGTGCCAGTGGCATAGGCTGCTGCAGTCCACTCTCATCTCTCTCTCAAAAGCCGGTGCCTGTTCCTGGCTCTCCACTGCTGGGGTTGAGTGTCGTGTCCATGCTCATTGCATGAGAATTTGCACCTTCCACACTAATCCACTGTGACCCCACCCCCCTTCTTTAGAACCCCCACTGTGGATTTCTTTGCAACTCTCCTCTGGGAATGCACTTCCTAGACTGTTTTTCTGGTTACTATTTTCCCTCAGTCGAAAGCAATATGTCCTTTTCCTAGTCCATCGTCATGGAAAGTTCGGATTTTGCTATTTCTACATGATGCAGTCTTGGTAGGTTGTCTCTAGGGATTGATTTCCTAGAAGTAATAGAGTTGGGTGGCATGTAGTTGTTCATAATTTTCTCCTGTGATGCTTTGTACTTTTTATGTGGGATCAGTTGTTATATTTTGTCATTATTTTTAAGACTTTTGTTCTTAAATAGGTTAAAAGTTTCTCAATTTTACTTTTTAAAATACTTTTCAGAATTAGTGATCTTACGTATCTTTTTTTCTGGATCAATTTTTTTCTGCTCTGATAATTCCTTCTGCTAACTTGCTTTTTAAAGATTTACTTGAGAGGCAGAGTTACAGACAAAAAGAAGAGACAGAGAGGGAGGTCTTTCGTTTGCTGGTCCACTCTCCAAATGGCTACAGAGTTAAGAAAAAAGTTTATACATAGTGGTACCTACATCAAGAAATTGGAAAGGCATAAAATGAATGAGCCACAATGCATCTTAAAGACCTAGAAAAACAAACCAAACCTAAAATTAGGAGGAAATTATCAACATTAGAGAACAAAATTAAAACATTCACTGAAATGAAGTGCTGTTTTTTTTTTGAAAAAACAAGTTGATGTACCATTGACACACACACACAAAAGAGGGAAAATACCCAAATCAATAAAACCAGAGATGAAAAAGAAAATTTAACAGATACCACAGAAATAAAAAGAATCAAGAAGTACTACAAAGGGCTGTGTGTCTATAAACCAAGAAACCTAGAAGAAACGTACAGAAACCTGGACACAAACCATCTACCTAAATTGAAACACAAAGACATAGAAGACCTAAAAGACCAATAACCAAGACGGAGACTGAATCACTAATAAAGACCATCTTCGACAACAACAACAATAAAAAAAACCAGGACCAGATGGTTTCACTGCTGAATTCTACCAAGGTTTCAAAGAACTAATTCCAATTCTTCTCCAGCTTTTCAATTAAGAGAATCCTCCCAAACTCCTTCCATGAGGCCATAATCACCTTAATTCCCAAACCAGAAAAAGAAACAGAGAAAGAGGAGAACTACAGACCTATTGAATATAGATTTAAGAATCCTCAACAAAATACCAGCTAATTGAATCCAACAACACATCAGAAAGATCATTCACCCATATCAAGTGGGATTTATCCCTGGTATGCAGGGATGATGGCTCAATGTTCACTAATCTAGAAATGTGACACATCACATTAACTGAATAAAAACTGTATGATTAGCTCAATAAAAAGCAAGGAAAGCATTTGATAAAATATAACATCCTTTCATGATTAAAACCTTAAGCAAACTGCAAATAGAAGGAATAGTCCTCAACACAATCAAGGCAATTTATGACAAATCCACAGCCAGCATTTTATTGGATAAGGAAGAACTGAAAGTATTTCCACTAAGATCTGAAACAAGACATTATGCCACTTCCACCATCGTTATTCAATATACTTCTGAAAGTTTTAGTCAGAGCCATTAGGCAAGAAAAAGAAATCAAAGGGATATAAATTGGAAAAGATGCAGTCAAATTATTCCAATTTACAGATAACATTATTCTACATAAAGGGGAACCAAAAGACTTCACTAACAGACGATTGGAACTCATAAGAAAGTTGGGCAAAGTTGCAGAATACAAAATTAACAAAAAAAAAAATCAATAGTCTTTGTATGAACAGACAATGCCATGGCCAAGAAGAGACTTTTAAGATCAATTCCATCCACAAGTTACCAAAAAATTACCTTGAAGTACATTTAACCAAAGAAGAGAAAGATATAATGAAAATTACATAATATTAAAGAAAGAAATAGATTGGAATATCATCAAGATGTTCATACTACCAAAAGAAATTTACAAATTCAAAGTGATTCCATCAAAATACCAATGACATTCTTCTCAGATCTAGAAAAAAAAGATGCTAAAATTCATAAGGAAGTGTAACAGACAGAACAGCTAAAGCAGTCTTGGACAACAAAAACAAAGCCAGAGGCATCAAAATACCAGGTTCCAAGACATACTACCAGGCAGTTATAATGAAAACAGCCTGAGTTTGGCACAAAAGCAGACATGTAGACCAATGGAACAAAGACACTCCATAAATCAATCTATGCACATACAACCAACAAAATAAGTCCTGGAACAAGGACATTTCCTTCAACAAAGTGTGCTGGGAAAAATAGATCTTTGTATGCCTAAGTATGAAGCAAGATCCCTACCTTACACCTTACAAAAAAAAAAAATCAACTCAAAATGGGTCAAGGATCTACATCCATGACTTTATACCATTGAATTATTGGAGAACATTGGGGAAACTGTGCAAGACATTGGCATAGGCAAATTTCTTGGAAAAAATCCCAGCAGCACAGAAAAAGCCAAAATTGAAAAACAGGATTCCATCAAGCTAAGAAACTTCTGCACTGCCGAGGAAACACTCAGAGGAAATCAATGAAATGGGAGAAAATATTTACAAATTATGCAACTGGTAACTTATTACTATCCAGAATCTTTGAAGAGCTCAAGAAACTCAACAACTACACAAACAATCCAGTTAAGAAATGGGCAAAGGACTTGAATGGGCATTTTTCAAAAAAGGAAATTCAAACAGCCAACAAACTCATGAAAAAATGCTCAGGAACACTAGTCATCAGGGAAATGCAAGTCAAAACCACAATGAAGTTTCACCTCACTCCAGGTAGAACTGTTTTCATACAGTGCAGCCACTGTGGAGGACAGTATGGAGATCTCACAAAGCTGAATATATAGACTGACAATATGATCCAGCCATTCTACTGCTGGGAATTTACCCAAGGGAAATGAAATCAGGATATGAAAGTTTGTACTCCCATGTTCATTACAGCTCATTTCACAATAGCTAACATATGGTATCTACCCAGATGTCCATAAACTGAAGACTGGATGAAGAAATTATGGTTTATATACAGTATGGAATACTACCCGGCCATAAAGAATGAACTTCTGTAATTTGCAACAAAATGGATGCAACTGGAAACCATTATACTTAGTGAAGTAAGCCAGTCTCAAAAAGACAAACACCATATGTTTTCCTTGATCTGTTGTAACAGTATCAAAAATGTAGTGTATTAGAAGTAAAATTGACATTTTTGCTCCAATGTCTGTTTTCAGCCCTTGTCTCCACTGTTGAAAAACATTTTTCTTCTTACTATTTGTTGAACCCTTCACTTAGGGTAAGATTAATCTTAGAAGTGTAAAGTAAACTTAAAATAGATTATCTGAAAGATTAAGAGGAAACAGGAGAGGATGGAGCAGGAAGTGTAGGAGCCTGGAGGGATGGGGGTAGGGTAGGAAGTATCACTATGTTCTGTATACAAGATCTGTACACAAGATCTGTTTACTGTTTACAAGAAATATGTGAAATTTGTGTACCTTAAATAATATTTATAAAACAAAAATAGAAAAATCTGATCAAACCAACAACATGTTAAGAGATTTAGTCAGAAATGTAAAGTCTCCCATCAAATAAAGCCAGGACTTCATGGCTTCAATGCTAAATTATAGCCACACTTAAAGAATATCCATCCTTCTCAAACTCTTCCAAAAAGCTCAGGAGGAACCAATTTTCCACTTTATTATCACAGCATTATTCTGAAACCAAAGTCAGACAAAACTACCCCAAGAAAATCACAGGCCAATATCTTTCACAGAGAGGCAGAAATTCTAAAAAACAACACCATACCATCAGTAGCACACCAAATTTAATACTACATTGAAGCAGTCATTCTCCATAAGCAACCAAGAATTTATCTCTGAGATGCAAGGATGGTTGTACTCACAGAAATTAATAAATGTGGTAGAAAAATATATATGGTCATTTTGAAAGTCACTGAGGGGGTTCCAAGATGGCAGAATAGACAGATGGTCTGAAACATGTGGGACAAAGTTAATAATTTAAAAAAGGACAGGGGCTAGCGCCATGCCTCACTAGGTTAATTCTCTGCTGTGGCACCAGCATCCTATATGGATGCTGGATTCTAGTCCCAGTTGCTCCTCTTCCAGTCCAGCTCTCTGCTATGGCCCGGGAAGGCAGTGGAGGATGGCCACCCACATGGGAAACCAGGAGGAAGCGCCTGGCTCCTGGCTTCAGATTCATGTAGTTCCAGCCATAGAGGCCATTTTGGGGGTGAACAAATGGAAGGAAGACCTTTCTCAGTCTCTCTAACTCTGTCAAATAAAGGGGGGGGGGGGGGTAGAAACTACACACCCTAGATAACATCGTGGGAAACTTGCAGTTGGATACCAAGCAAGAACAGAGACAGTCCTGGTGCACTCCAGAAGACCAAATAAGGGGGAAGGGGAGTGGTTAGCAGAAGTTTGGACCCAAAAAGGAGAGCGTGGCCTCAGCAGACCAGGCAGGAGAGGTGGCAATCCGCGGGCCCATGGAGCTGCAGATAGGAACGAGGTGGAGTGCCTGGCAAGCTGCTTTTGAAGTTCCAGGCCGGGAAAATATAAATGAACAGTTAGAGAGGTGGCACCTCTCTCTCCCTCCCACACCCTGCAGGGACTGGTAGCCAGCCAACCAAGAGAATCCACTTTGCTCCTTTGTTTAGTTTTTTTCTATTTTTATACTCAAGCAGGTAGCATACAGCAGGGAGAAGCTCCACCTATCTAAAGTTCGTGCCCGTCCACTACCATTAAGAAGTGAGCCAGGGGCTCTGCACACAAGCCCATGACCCCCAGACCTATTGCAGCTCATAACAGAAGGAACAGTGCTCATAAGAAAGATATCACGGATCAAATGTGCAGTATATTTTTAAAAGATTTTATTAATTTGAAAGACAGTTACAGAGGTAGAGACAGAGAGAGAGGTCTTCTATTCACTGCTTTACTCCTCATATGCCCACAACGGCCGGAGCTGCACCGACCCGAAGCCAGGAGCTTCTTCCAAGTCTCCCACATGGGTGCAGGGGCCCAAGAATTTGGGCCATCTTCTACTGCTTTCCCAGGCCATAGCAGAGAGCTTGATCAAAAGAGGAGCAGCTGGCACAAGAACTGGCACCCATACAGGATGCTGGCGCTTCATGCCAGGGCTTAAACCCATTGCGCCACAGCACCAGTCCCAAATGTGCAGTTTATTAAGCAGTGCAAACTAGTGCTGAAAACACCAGGAACTAACACCAGGGCATCCTGCTGCTGTAAGAAGGGTGGGTCACACCAACTGAGGTGAACACCCTCCTCAATCCAGATAACCAGAAGAGCTACAAAGCCCCATGGGGGCCTTATCTTAGCTAATTGCTCTATCATGGAATACTGAACAGTGCAATCATGCCACACCAGTACACATCTCTTGGTACTCACTAAAGTACAGACATCCCACTAAGCCACAAAGACATAAAGCAAAGATAAAAGCAACCAAAAAAACTACACAAATCCAGAAAAACAAAGGAAGAAATTAAATAAGACACTATGAACACCCCCCAAAGGAACTCTACAATACTTCAATAGTAGAAGGACAAGATGAAGAGATTGAGTATATTCCAGAAATGGAGTTTAAAAAAATCAATCATCTGGTTACTTAGAAGCAACCAGAAGTAAATTCATGAACTAAATGAAAATTTTTCCCATGAAACTGAGAAAATAAAGAAAAATCAGAATGAAATACTAGAAATGAAGAACTCAATAGATCAAATAAAAAATGCAATGGACAGTTTCAGCAACAGAGTAGGGGAGACAGAAGAAAGACTATCAGAACTAAAAAACCAATGTATGGAAATCTTTCACTCAGGTTAAAAAAAATTAGAAAACTAAAAACCAGTATTTGGAGATCTACAAGATACTATAAAATAACCTAGTGTACAGATCCTAGGAGTTCCTGAAGGTGTGGAAAGAGAAATGATTAGAGTGGCTTTTTTAATGAAATAACAGAAAACTTCTCCAATTTGGTGGATAAAAAGGGACATCCAAGTACAGGAAGCACACAGAACTCCAAATAGATACAACCAGAAAATATCTTCACCATGACACATTGTAGTAAAACTCTCCACAGTAAAACAAGAAGATTCTAAAATGTACACAAGAGAAATTCAGATCACAATTGGAGGAACCCCAATTAGACTCACAGAAGACTGCTTATCAGAAACCCTACAGGCTGAGAATGAGTGAGATATATCCCAAGTCCTTAGAGGGAAAAAAACCTGTCAATGCAGAATACTATATCCTGCAAAGCTCTCATTTATGAATAAAGGTTAAATAAAGATCTTCCATAACAGAAATTAAAAAGAATTTGCAACTACCCAACCAGGCCTACAAAGATGCTCAAAGATGTGCTACACACAGGAACACAGAAACAGGAACATCACTAAAAAAAAAGGTGAAGGCAGAAAATCTCCCAGTAAAAGTAAAAAAAAAAGACTGTCAACAGAAATATGGCAGGGTAAAGCTGTTCCTTATCAAAATTCACCCTGAATGTAAATGGTCTCAACTCTCCATTGAAAAGACAGACTGGCTGAATGGATTAAAAAAGAAAACCCAACTATTTGCTGCCTGTAAGAAACACGTCTCAGATGAATGCAGAATGAAAATGAAAGGATGGAAAAATTAATCCATGCCAACAGAAACCAAAAAAGAGCTGGTATTACTATCCTAATATCAGACAAAATAAGCTTAAACACAAAAACTATTAGAAGAGACAAAGGAGGGCACAATATAATGATTAAGGGATCAATTTAACAGGAAGAAATGACTATTATAAACATGTGCACCTAATTACAGGGCATCTGGCTATTTAAAAAAATGTTAAGGGATCTAAAGGAAGACAGACTCAAATACAGTAGTAATGGGGAACTTCAATACCCCACTCTCAGCATCAACTGGACAATCAGCAAGGAAACAGGGTTAAACTATGCACCAAATGGACCTAACAGATCTTTCTGCTGTACAGTCACAGAATAGACATTGTTCATACCAATGCATGGAATTTTCTCTAAGATAGACCACATGCTAGGCCGTAAAGCAAGTGTCAGCAAATTCAAAAAATCTGAAATCACACCATGCATCTTCTCTGACCACAATGAAATTAAGTTGGTAATCAACAACTCAGGAATCTTCAGAACATACACAAAAACATGAAGACTGAGCAACATGCTCTTGAATGAACAGTGGGTCATTGAAGAAATCAAGAGAAATCAAAAAATTTCTGGAAACAAATTAAGACAATACAAAATATCAAAACTTGAGGGATATAGCAAAAGTGTTAACAGGAAAGTTTATAGCAATTGAGCCTACATCAAGAAATTATAAAGGCACCAAATAAATGAGCTATCAATGCATCTGAAGGACCTAGGAAAACAGAACAAACCCAAAACTAGGAGAAAATTAAAATTATTTTAAAAAGTCAAAACCAATAAAACAAGATTTTCAAAACAAAGAGCTTGTTTTTTGAAAATATAAAAAAAAAATTGACACACTATTGGCCCAACTAAGCAAAAAAAAAAAAAAAAAGAGAGAGAAGACCCAAATTAACAAAATCTGAGATGAAAAAGGAAATATAACAGACACCACAGAAATAAAAAGAATCATTATAAATTACTACACAGAACAGTACACAAACAAAACGGGAAACCTAAAGTATTTGATAGATTCCTGGGAACATATCTGACCTATCTAAACTTAGCCATGAAGACATAGAAAACCTAAATAGACCAATAACCAAGATAGGACTCGAATCAGTAATAAAGACCTTCCCAACAAAGACCAGATGGCTTCACCACTGAATTCTACCAAATATTTAAAGGACTAACTCCAGTTATTCACAACCTATTCAAAAAACAATCAAATAGGAGGGAATTCCCCGACATTCGTTCTATGAAGCCAGCATCACCTTAATTCCTAAACCTGAAAGACTCAACTGAGAAAGTGAACTATAGACCAGTGTCTCTGATGAACACAGGCACAAAAATTCTCAACAAAATACTAACCATTCAAATCCAACAGCACATCAGAAAGATCATCGACCCAGAACAAGTGGGATTTATTCCTTATATGCAGGGATGCTTCAACATTCACAAATCAATGTGATTCATCATATCAATGAACTGAAGAATAAAACCATATTATCTCAATAGATGCAGAGAAAGAATTTGACAAAATACAACACCCTTTCATGACGAAAACTTTAAGTCAATTGGGTACCGAAGGAACATTCCACAACACAATCAAGGCAATTTATGAAAAACCCATGGTCAGCATCCAATTGAATAGAGAAAAGTTGGAAGCAATCCTACTGAAACCTTGAATCAGACAAGGAAGCCCACTCTCACCACTGCTATTCAATATAGCCCTGGAAGTTTTAGTCAGAGCCATTAGGCAAGAAAAAGAAACCAAAGGGATACAAATTGAGAAGGGAGGAAGTCCAACTATCCCTATTTGCAGGTGACATGATCCTATACAGAGGGAATACAAAAGATTACATTAAAAGACTATTGGAATTCAAAGAAGAGTTTGGAAATGTAGCAGGATATAAAATCTACACACAAATACCAACAGTGTTTGTGTACACAGACAATGTCATGGCTAAGAAAGAGCTTCGAAGATCAATCACATTCACAATAGCTACAAAAAAAAATAAATACCTTGAAATAAATTTAACCAAGGATGTCAAATCTCTACTGTGGGGAACTACAGGCCAGCCACCTGTGGGAACCTCCTCATTGCAACATTTTACCTGCCTCATCCTGCTGAGCAAAACAAGTCAAGGAAGTGCTGACCACAAGACTTCCACAAATAACAGGATGGAACAAGATACACTTTCGATCTGAGGCTATACGTGCCCTTTAATCTGACTGGACTGTTGGCTATGGACTGCTTGCTCTAGGGGACCGGGGAGATATAAGAGACCGGGAGAGAGGCTGCGGCTTGCTGTTGTTTCTTCTTCTTCTATGCTTTCTGCTGTCACTCCAAATAAAAGTTCCTTGAGAACTGATCAACAGCGGTCGTGTCGTGACTCCTCTGGACCCTTGCTGGCAAAGGTTCAACACTCTACAATGAGAATTACAAGACAGTAACAAAAGAAATAGAAGAGGATACCAAAAAAGGAAAAATCTTCCATGTTCATGGATTGGAAAAATCAATATTAAAACGTCCATACTAGTGAAAGCAATTTACAGATTCAATGAGATACCAATCAAAATACCAAAGACATTCTTCTCAGGTATAGAAAAAAGGATGCTGAAATTCATATGGAAATACAGGAGATCCAGAATAACTAAAGAAATCTTATACAACAAAACAAAGCCAGAGGCATCACAATACCAGATTTCAAGACATACTACAGGGCAGTTATAATCAAAACAGCCTGGTACTGGTACAAAAACAGATGGATAGGCCAATGGAACAGAATAGAAATGCCAGAAAACAATCCAAGTATTTACAACCAACTTGTCTTTGACAAAGGAGCTAAATCAATGCCCAAAGCAAGGACAGTCTTGTTGTTGGACCTCTCAGCTACAGAGATGTCCACTTGCTCGGGAGGACGCCCAAAGATCCAGACTCCAGACAAGTTGATGCAAAAAACACGAGGTATTTATTGAATGTTTGCGCAAACGGGCCTCCACCTCAGGCGGTGAAGAGCCCTGAGCAGCAGTTTCACACAGCTTATATAGGCAACAGATTAGCATATTCTTAGGCGGGGAATGCTGTGGTGTTACAGGATTGGTCAGCTCAGAGGGTCCATTAGCATGTGGGGGGGTGCTGACGGAGAATGCTGAGGGAGAGTGCTGAGGGAGAGTGCTGAGGTGGCACAGGATTGGCCGGTCGCAGTGACGTCATAAGAGCGCGCCCAGAAACTCTCTGAAGGGAGGGGCAGTTCTGCTCCGGGTTCACCTAGAGTTCATCCAGAGAAGGGAGGGGCAGCTCCGCTCCGGCTCTGGGTTCACCTAGAGTTCATCCAGAGAAGGGAGGGGCAGCTCCCCTCTGGGCATGCTCAGAGGCTTCCCGAAGGGGCGGGGCGGCTCCCCTCTGAGCATGCTCAGAGGCTTCCCGAAGGGGCGGGGTGGCTCCGCTCCGGGCGCGGTCCCTTTGCACCAGCGCCTGTGGCCTTCCTTGTTGGGCGCCCTGAGGAGACCCAACGATCACCCGCGGCCGGGGCGTCCTGAGGACGACTCGGGGGCGGGGAGATCCCTCGGCCGCCGGCCGAGGGCGAGGAGTCTGGTTTGGGGGCTGCTGGGCCCGCGCAGACTCCACGATCATGCGGAGCTGGAGCGTTGCCGCGGCAACCCGCGGCCGCGGAGCCCCGACGAGGACCTGGGGGTGAGGCGGCCCCACCACTGCAGAGTGGCCCCGCCACACACGGGGTCAGTGTGGGCTGGGACGACGCTGCCACTGCCCGCGGGCCGCCGGACGAGAGGGCGTGGGGCCCAGGGCTGTCGCAGGGCCCGGTGCCTCTCCTCGTAAGGGTCCTTCATTGTCAACAAATGGTTCTGGGAAAACTTTATTGCCACATGCAGAAGCATGAAGCAAAACCTTTACCTGACACCTTTCACCAAAATCCAACAACATTTACTAAAGACCCAAATCTATGACCTGACACCATCAAATTATTAGAGAACACAGGGGAAACTCTTCAAGACATCAGCATAGACATAGTTCTTAGAAAAGAGCCAGGCCGGCGCCACGGCTCACTAGGCTAATCTTCCACCTTGCAGTGCTGGCACACCAGGTTCTAGTCCCAGTCAGGGCACTGGATTCTGTCCTGGTTGCCCCTCTTCCAGGCCAGCTCTCTGCTGTGGCCCGGGAGTGCAGTGGAGGATGGCCCAAGTGCTTGGGTCCTGCACCCCATGGGAGACCAGGAGAAGCTCCTGGCTTTGGATCAGCACAGTGCGCTGGCCACAGCGCGCCAGGAAGACCTCTCTCTCTCTCTCACTGTCCACTCTGCCTGTCAAAAAAGCAAAAAGCAACAACAACAAAAAAAAAACAAAAAAACAAAAAACAAAAAAACACCCAGAGGCACAGGCACTCAAAGCCAAAATTGACAGGGAGAAATTGCAAATGGTGAAACTGATAGAGGATTAATACCCAGAATATATAAAGAGATCAAGAAACTCCACAACAACAAAATAAACAACGTAGTTAGGCCGGCGCCGTGGCTCACTGCACACCAGGTTCTAGTCCTGGTCGAGTCGCCAGATTCTGTCCCGGTTGTCCCTCTTCCAGGCCAGCTCTCTGCTGTGGCCTGGGAGTGCAGTGGAGGATGGCCCAAGTGCTTGGGCCCTGCACCCACATGGGAGGCCAGGAGAAGCCCCTGGCTCCTGGCTTCGGATCAGCGTGGTGCGCTGGCCGCAGTGGCCATTGGAGGGTGAACCAACGGTAAAAACACCTTCCTCTCTGTCTCTCTCACTATCCACTCTGTCAAAAAGAAAAAGAAAAAAAACGCCCAGTTAGGAGATGGGCAAAGGACTTTAACAGGCATTTTTTTTTTTTTTTGACAGGCAGAGTTAGACAGTGAGAGAGACAGAGAGAAAGGTCTTCATTTTTCCTCTGGTTCACCCCCGAAGTGGCTGCTACTGCCACTGCTCTGCGCCGATCCGAAGCCAGGAGCCAGGCACTTCCTGCTGGTCTCCCATGCGGGTGCAGGGCCCAAGAACCTGGGCCATCCTCCACTGCACTCCTGGGCCACAGCAGAGAGCTGGACTGGAAGAGGAGCTGGGTGCCGGCGCCGCAGGTGGAGGATTAGCCTAGTGAGCCACAGTGCCAGCCAACGGGCACTTTTTAAAAGAGGAAATCCAAATGGCCAACAGACACATGAAAAAACGCTCAGGATTGCTAGCCATCAGAGAAATGCAGATCAAAACCACAATGAGGTTTCACCTCATCCCCGTAAGAATTACTTTCATACAAAAATTAAAAAAAACAAATTCTGGTGAATATGTAAGAATAAAGGTACCCTAATCCACTGTTGCTGAGAATTTGAACTGGTAAAGCCACTATGGAAGACAGTACCGCGATATCTCAGAGGTAGGACTATAGACCTATCATATGTCCCAGCCAACCCACACCTGGGAATCTACCAAAGGGAAATGAAATCAGCATATGAATTAGCTATCTGTAACTCCATGTTTATTACAGCTCCATTCACAACAGCAAAGACAGAATCAACCCAAATGCCCCTCAATTGAAGACTGGATAAAGAAATTATAGGATATGTACACCACATAATAGCACACAGTAGTTAGAGAAAAAAAAGCCCAGTCATTTGCAACTAATTGGATGAAACTAGAAAACATCATACTTAGTGAAACATGCCAGTTCCCAAGGGACAAATTCTCTATGTTCTCCCTGACCTGTGATAACAGAGCCCCTTAACGACAACATGAGAAACAAAAGGGACACTTTGAGAAGCAACAGTTTGGAACAGCTCTTCTCTCAGATGTCGAGGAACAGCTTCTTATTCTATATTTTTATCTCTTCCTTTATAATATTTTCCTTATTTCTCTTTCATATGAATCATTGAATGCTATACTTAACAGAGTTAAACATAAAGTTAAATGTAAACAGATCTTAGCAAAGAGTGAGAATAAGAAAGGAAAGAGGAATGAGGATGGAGTGTGGGTGGCATGGCAGGCACAGTGGCAAGAGTTATCAAGATCCTCAAGCTGTAATTGTGAAATGTATGAAGTTCACAACTGCAAAACAGTATAGTCCTACAAACATTCCCGAGGACTTACTTCTGAGGGTACAGCTGAACAACTAGCTATAGAACCCCAAAATCCCTTGAGCTGGCTGATAAATATAGCAGCATCAGTGTTATAAAGATCAAATGGGAAGAAATAAGTGGTAAAGTGACCATATAGATAAGAACAAGTGTTCAAGTGATCATAGGACTAAGTGTTTGGAAACAACAGAGGCTGGCACTGTGGCATAGAGGGTGAAGCCACCACCTGCAGTGCTGGCGTCCCATACAGGCACCAATTCAGGTCCCAGCTGCTCCATTTGCAATCCAGCTCTCTGCTACGGCCCAAGAAAGCAGAAGATGGCCCAAGTCCTTGGGCCCCTGCACCTGTGTGGGAGGCAGGAGCTGGAAGAAGCTACTGGATCCTGGCTTCAGAAAGGCCCAGCTCCAGCTGTTGTGCCCAATCGGGGAGTGAACCAGTGGATGGAAGACCTCTCTCTGCGTAACTCTTTCAAATAAACATTCTTTAAAAAAAAAAAAACAATAGAATAGAATTAAAAAAGAGTGAAGGCTCTAACATGGGAAGCAGTCCATACAGCAGACTCATAGAATGATAATCGCTTTGTAGCACTCCAACCTCTAAATCAGCCCTAAAGGCATTCTAGTCTAGCTGGAAAGGCCAGGGGGAGCATTTCAAGAGTGGAAAGCCGTGACACTTTGGAAAAAAAAAGTTCTACATAAAGGATCCCTGCAGGTGAGACTTCAGTGGAAAGAAATGGCCACTAAAGAAGGATGTACCTTTCTCCGAAGGGAGGAAAGAACTTCCATTTGCTTATGGCCTTGTCTAAATATTGATGGAGTCTGTAGATTCAAAAAGCTTCCATAGCCTAGGCAGCTCATGTTAAGAGCCTCGGTGGTCACGGACATCGTACATGAGAGTGTTAATTGTTTTTTTTTTTTTTTTTTTGATTTGGGGATTACAAATAAGTTTTTTTTTTTTTTATAAAGCTTTTATTTAAAGAATATAAATTTCCAAAGAACAGCTCATGGACCACAATGGCTCCCCCCCCACACAACTTCCCTCCCTCCCCCGACCCTCCCCTTTCCCGCTCCCTCTCCCCTTCTGTTCACATCAAGATTCATTTTCAATTCTCTTTATACACAGAAGATCAATTTAGTACATATTACGTAAAGATTTCAACGGTTTGCCCTCGCATAGAGACACAAAATGATAATACTGTTGGAGTACTAGTTATAGTATTAATTCACAATGTACAGCACATTAAGGACAGAGATCCTACATGATTTTTTTTTAAAAAAATTGATTAATTGTCTATGCAATTTCCAGTTTAACACCAAGATTTTTTAATCATTTGCAATTATCTTTATATAAAGAAGATCAATTCAATATATACTATGTAAGGATTTAATCAGTTTGCACCCACTCAGAAACACAAAGTGTAAAAATACTGTTTCAGTACTAGTAATAGCATCACTTCACATTGGATAACACATTAAGGACAGATCCCTCATGAGACGTAAGTACACAGTGACTCCTGATGTTGATTTAACAATTTGACACTCTTGTTTATGGCGTCAGTAATCTCCCTAGGCTCTGGTCATGAGTTGCCGAGGCTATGGAAGCCTTTAGGGTTCGCCGACTTCGATCTTATTCCCACAGGGCCATAGTCAAAGTGGAAGTTCCCTCCTCCCTTCAGAGAAAGGTACCTCCTTCTTTGATGGCCCCGTTCTTTCCACTGGGATCTCACTCGCAGAGATGAGAGTGTTAATTGTTAAATTAACAGGTGTCACTGTGCACTAACTCCCTATGCAGGACTTCTGTCCTCAATGAGTTTTATTATGTGAGTTAACTGTAAACTAGTTCTCAGTTTATGTATGTGTGCATGTGTGTGTGCATGCGTGCATGTGTAAATTTTTGAAATCTTTACTTAGTATAGAGTTGGTCTTTTGTGTACAAAGTTAATTGAAAATGAATCTTAATGGAGAATGGGACTGGAAAGGGGAGAGTGTGGGTGGGAGGCCAGGTTTAGTAGGAATAATCACTGTATTCCTAAAGTTGTACTTATGAAAGGTGTATTCCTTACATAAGAGAATATGAGGGAAGAAGGGGGTGGGTGGGAGTCTGGGAGGGAGGGCAGGCACAGAGGGAAGAATCACCATGACCCCAATGTTGCAATTGTGCGATGCATGAAGTTTGTAACTGTAAAGCAGTATAGTTCTGCATACATTCCTACCAACTTACTAAGGGTACAGCTGTGCAGTGTCACAGCTGCTCTCAGTTCTGACTCAGCAAACATCGAGCAGTCTCATTGCTACCAGAGGAAACCTTAGCCTGAGTCAGGGCAATTTACAGGGGGGGAGAGCAGAATCCCTGCATCCTGTGGGAATTTTGGGCGTAACCCTCAGAGTTGTGGTCACTCACTGTATATGATCCAGGGGGTTCCCCTCAGCTCCTTTTAAGCAATGGCCCATAAAAAATCTGGACCCAACCTGATGAAGCCCTCTCTGTTCCTCCTAGCTCACAGTACTGGAACCGCCAGACACAAACCTCAGCATCACCCTTGCGTGCTGCATGGGGTGTGGGGGGTGCAGCTCCATCTGTACATTGCAGAACCGAGACTGTTGATGTTGGCTTTGCAATCTTTGGAATAATTTGCTGTCCTTTGTCATACCTGGAATGCTTTATCAGCATCGCTCTGCTTTAGGCAGGTGGCTACCACCACACCCAAAACCTGGTTCCCACCGTGGGAGATCTGGATAAGAACCCCACTGCATCCCACAATACAAGGACTGTAACAATCAGTATGAATGTCCTCAAACACACACAGTGAAATCTACCTCGGGAAGAACCTGCCTGCGTTCTACCTCTCGGAAGCCATTCCTGACAAGGCAAAATTTCCCATATACTTTGTATTCACCCTGTAGGTCTGGAGCAGGACTCAGTTCATGTGCGCCAGTCCGTCGAGTACATTTTGTTGGTGTTACAAGCCCCAGCTCTAGTCATGCCCTCCCAGCAAGACCTGGGGACGGTCTCATCCATATCACACCTTCCTAGCTATTGGTGCTGCAAGTCCTAGCATCACTCAGGCATGCCAGTGGAACAAGGCGACAGCTCCCTTTTTGTCCCTCAGCAGCAAGGACAAGGCTCTGGCTATCCTATTCCAAGTGTAACTGACACCCACCTCTCTGGGGACTGAAGATACCACAGGAAGCCCACATGTATCTCAAAGGGACACTTGTCTTCCTACGAACTGCTGCAGATTAAACCTGAGTGTCTTATGGACATTATTGACTGTGATTAAAGCAAAAGAAGTAACTCAGGATTCCAAGATGACCGAGTAGAGGAAAGATGTGCCGGTTTTTATCATGGGAAAAGACCAGAAAAATTAGTGGATCTGCATTCCTGGGAGATAGCTGGAGAGACGGCTACAGTGAGGAGAGACTTCATGGAACAAGGATCGCACAGACGACGACACAGCTTGCGGAGCACCACCAGTGAATCCAAAGCTGGCAGCCTGTGGGAAGGCCACCTTCCCAGGTCAAGGTGAGGGGTTCTGCAGAAGCCTGGGCTCCTCTGGTGATCCTGTCTGGGGAACAGGCTCATAGCCCCCTGAATTTGATTCCGGGTGGATGACTTGGCAGGGGGAGGGCAGGGTGTCCACCTGACTCTGAACGGAAAACACATTGCCCTCTCCCAGGACCAGGACCCAGTGAGCAGCAGGGAAAGCACCATCTTCCTGGAGTAAGGCGACTGGAGGCCGTGGCACCTCTGGTGGATGTTGCCAGGGGGAGAAATCCACCATCCCCACTGACCTCGAGTCTGTGCAAAGGGGGGAAGAGCACCCACTTAGTGCTATGAGTGGAGGGCACACTGCTCCTTCCCCCAGATCAGGGCACCAAATGACTGGGTGGGAAAGTGCCATCATCCCAGAATAAGGCCAGTGGAGGTTACAGCAGCCTGTGTGCCTCCGGGGTTTTTTTTTTTTTGTCAAAGTGAGAAATCCACAGTCCCCACTGAGTCCAAGCAGAAGAGCTGGGGTTGCAGGATGCCAACTTAGCTATGTGAATGGAAAGCACACTGTTTCCCTACCCTATCACCACCAAGGTGCCCAACTCAGGGATACAGGGATCTCTCTCTGGACAGAGAGGCTTACAAGGCAAAGAGTGTGGATCCTCTATAGCCTGTGACTGCAGGAATCCCAAGACTGAGCTATAGGCAAGGAGGACCTTCATGTTCACACTACAGAGTACATGGATTCTTTGTGCAGTTCATGCACCCAAGTCAGAGGTGCAGGCGTGGAAACACAAAAGACCCCAATAATGCAAGCAATATTAAACAAAAACAAAGCTGGAGACATCAGAGTATCAGACTTCAAGACACATTACAGGGCAGTTATAATCAAAACATCTTGGTTCTGGCACAAAAAATAAGACAAACACCAAAGGAACAAACAGAAATCCTAGAAATCAATCCAAGCAGCTACAACCAACTAATCCTTGACAAATGAGCTAAAAATCAATCCTTGGAGAAAATACAGTCTCTTCAACAAATGATGCTGGGAAATTGGATCTTCAAGTGCAGAAGTACATAACAAGATACCTACCTTACACGTTATACAAAAATCAACTCTAAATGGATCAAAGATCTAAATCTATAACCTGAAACCATAAAACTATTAGAGGAAAACAAAAAAAACTGCAAGACATTGGCATAGACAAAGATTTCCTGGAAAATATCCCAGAGGCACAGGCAATCAAAGCAAAAATAGGCAAGTGGGATTATATCAAGCTAAGAAATTTCAAGATAACTGCCAATGAAACACTCAAAGAGGAAATCTACAGAATGGAAGAAAATATTTGCAAACTATGCAACTGATGACTTACTAATATCTAGAATTTATAAAGAGCTCAAGAAACAAAACTATAAAACAATCCAGTTAAGAAATGAGCAAAGGACTTGAATTGGCATTTTTTTCAAATAAGGAAATTCAAATACCCAACAGACACATGAAAAAATGCTCAGATCACTAGCTATCAGAGAAATTCAAGTCAAAACCACAATGAGGTTTCACCTCACTCCAGTTAGAACTGTTTTGAATCAGAAATCAACAACAAATGCTGGTAAGATGTGAAGGGAAAAGGTACCCTAGTCCACTGTTGGTGGGAATGTAAACTGGGAAGGACTGTGGAAAACAGTATGAGATACCTCAGAAACCTGAATATAGATCTAACATATGACCCAGCCATTCTCCATCTGGCAATTTACCCAAACAAAATGAAATCAGCATATGAAAGAGTGATCAGTACCCCCATGTCTATTGCAGTTTAATTCACAATAGGGAAGGTATGGAATCAACCCAGATGTCCATCAACTGATGATGGAATAAAGAAAATGCAATATGTATATATACTATGGAATACTAGTCAACCATAAAACCAAATGAATCCCTGCCTTTTGCCACAAAATGGATGCAACACCACTATGCTTAGTGAAATAAGCTAGTCCCAAACAGTCACATTTGTTTTTTTTCTGATATGCGGTAGTTAATATAGAATACAAAAGATGTTTAAGAATGAAACAGACATTAATTATTGTTTTAGCCCTTGTTTACACTGCTGTTAAACAGTTGTCTTTCTACACTTGATCTCAGCCAAAAGGCGAAAGATCAATTGAACAGTTGTCTTTCAACTTTTTGCTTGTTTATTATTATTAGTGGTACATTAATGCTGTGATTATAAAGTAAACTGAAGTTATGTTTTAAGAGGAGAGAAGAGAGGAAAGGAGGATTGAGGGAGGGAATGAGAGGAAGAGAAGTATGCTGATCTTAGAATTTTCTCTAAGAAATACACAGAATTGGTCTTCTTTCTATTAAAACAACATAAAAAGAAGTAACTCAGAGGATACACTTCTTAGCTTACTAGAACCAAAGTCAAATCAACAAGCCAAATGATACCCTGCATTCCATCTAAACCATAAACACTTTATTTAGGGGATCCAAAGAACTCTACTAAGAGATATTGGAACTCATAGAATTTGGCAAAGTAGCAGGATATAAAAATCAATGCACAAAAATCAACAGCCTTTGTATACACAGGCAATGCCACGGCTGAGAAAGAACTTCTAAAATCAACCCCATTCACAATAGCCACAAAAACAATCAAATACCTTGGAATAAACTTAACCACGGATGTTAAAGATCTCTACGATGAGAAGTACAAAATCTTAAATAGAAGAGGATACCAAAAAATGGAAAAATCTTCCATGCTCATGGATTGGAAAAATCAGTATCATCAAAATGTCCATTCTCCCTAAAGCAATTGATAGATTCAATGCGATACCAATCAAAATACCAAAGACATTCTTCTCAGATCTGGAAAAAATGCTGAAATTCATATGGAGACACAGGAGACCTCGAATAGCTAAAGCAATACTGTACAACAAAAACAAAGCCAGAGGCATCACAATACCAGATTTCAGGACATACTACAGGGCAGTTGTAATCAAAACAGCATGGTACTGGTACAGAAACAGATGGATAGACCAATGGAACAGAATAGGAACATCAGAAATCAATCCAAATATCTACAGCCAACTTATATTTGATCAAGGATCCAAAATCAATCCCTGGAGTAAGGACAGTCTTGTCAACAAATGGTGCTGGGAAAGCTGGATTTCCACATGCAGAAGCATGAAGCAGACCCCTACTTTTCACCTTACACAAAAATCCATTCAACATGGATTAAAGACTTAAATCTATGACCCAACACCATCAAATTATTAGAGAACATTGGAGAAACCCTGCAAGATATAGGCACAGGCAGAGACTTCTTGGAAAAGACCCCAAAGGCACAGGCAGTCAAAGCCAAAATTAACTATTGGGATTGCATCAAATTGAGAAGTTTCTGTACTGCAAAAGAAACAGTCAGGAAAGTGAAGAGGCAACTAAATGACAGAATGGGAAAAAATATTTGCAAACTATGCAACCAATAAAGGTTTAATAACCAGAATCTACAAAGAGATCAAGAAACTCCACAACATCAAAACAAACAACCCACTTAAGAGATGGGCCAAGGACCTCAATAGACATTTCTCAAAAGAGGAAATCCAAATGGCCAACAGGCCCATGAATAAATGTTCACGTTCACTAGCAATCAGGGAAATGCAAATCAAAACCACAATGAGGTTTCACCTCATCCCGGTCAGAATGGCTCACATTCAGAAATCTACCAACAACAGATGCTGGAGAGGATGTGGGGAAAAAGGGACACTAACCCACTGTTGATGGGAATGCAAACTGGTAAAGCCACTATGGAAGTCAGTTTGGAGATTCCTCAGAAACCTGAATATAACCCTACCATACAACCCAGCCATCCCACTCCTTGGAATTTACCCAAAGGAAATTAAATTGGCAAATGAAAGAGCTGTCTGCACCTCAACGTTTATTGCAGCTCTTTTCACAATAGCTAAGACCTGGAATTAGCCTAATTGCCTATCAACAGTAGACTGGATAAAGAAATTATGGGACATGTACTCTGTAGAATACTATACCATAATTTTTTATCCAGTCTTCAGTTGGACATTTGAGTTGATTCTTTATCTTAGCTATTGGGAATTCAGCTGCAATAAACATGAGGGGTATAGATCACTCTTTCATATGCTGATTTCTTTTGGGTAAATTACCAAGAATAGGATGGCTGGATCATATGGAAAGGAGGAAGTCAAACTACCGCTATTTGCAGATGACATGATTCCAAAAATAAGAGATCCAAAAGACTCCACTAAAAGACTATTGGAACTAATAAAAAATCTTGGGATACTGGCATGCTGTAAAATTAACAAACAAAAATCAATAGACTTTGTATACTCAAGCCAGACTATGGCTGAGCAAGAACTTCTAAGATCAATCCCATTCATAATAGCTATAAAACATTAAATACCTTGGAATAAATTTAACCAAAGATGTCAAAGATTTCTATGATTAAAATTACAAAATATTTAAGAAAGAGACAGAATAAGACACAGAAAAAAATCTTCCATGTTCACATGTTGGAAGAATCAATATCAAAATGTCCATACTACTAAAACCCAATAACAAATTCAATGTGATCCCAATCAATGACCTTCTTCTCAGATCTAGGAAAATTCATATGGAAACACAGGAGACTCCAAATAGCTACAGAAATCTTATACAACAAAAACAAAGCTGGAAGCATTACAATACCAGACTTCAAGACATACTACAGAACAGTTATAATCAAAACAGTCTGGTACTAGCACAAAAACAGATATGTAGACCAATGGAACAGCACAAAAACTCTAGATATCAATCCATACATCTACAATCAACTTAATTTGACAAAGGAGTTAAAATCTATTCCTAGAGCAAGGATAGTCTCTTCAACAAATGGTGCTGGGAAAACTGGATCTCGGCATGCAGAAGTATAGAACAAGACCCCTATCTTATACCTTACACAAAAATTCACTCAAGAATGAATCAAGGACCTCAGTCTATGACTTGATACTATCAAATTACCAGAGAACATCAGGGAAACTCTGCACAACATTGGCATAGGCAAAGACTTCCCGGAAAAGACCCCAGAGGTACAGGCAATCAAAGCCAAAATTGACCATCAAGCTGAGAAGTTTCTGCACTGCAAAAGAAACACTCAGCTAAGTTAAGAGGTAACCAACAGGAGAAGATATTTGCAGACTATGCAAATGACAAAGAATTAATATCCAGAATTTATAAAGAGCAAGAAATTCAACAACAAAACAAACAATTCTGAAAAGAAATCAATTCTGACTTGAACAGGCATTTTTCAAAAGGAAATTCAAGTAGCCACCAGACACATGAAAAGATACTCAGGTTCACTAGCTATCAGGGAAATGCAAAGCAAAACCCCAAAGAGGTTCCACCTCAACTCCAATTAGAATGTTAATTTCTGTAAAAGAGCCAAACAAGAAATGCTGGCAAGGATGTGAGAGCAAAAATAACCTAATCTACTGTTATTGGGAATGTAAACTGGTGCAGCCACTGTGGAAGGCAGTATGGAGATATTTCAGAAATCTAAAATATAGACCTACCATACAGACTTATTTTTTTTTTTTTGACAGGCAGAGTGAACAGAGAGAGAGACAGACAGAGAAAGGTCTTCCTTTGCCATTGGTTCACCCTCCAATGGCCACCGCGGCCAGCATGCTGCGGCCAGCGCACCGCACTGATGCTGATCCGATGGCAGGAGCCAGGTGCTTCTCCTGGTCTCCCATGGGGTGCAGGACCCAAGCACTTAGGCCATCCTCCACTGCACTCCCGGGCCACAGCAGAGAGCTGGCCTGGAAGAGGGGCAACCGGGACAGAATCCGGCATCCTGACTGGTACTAGAACCCGGAGTGCCGGCGCCGCAGGTGGAGGATTAGCCTAGTGAGCCGCGGCGCCGGCACAGACATTTTTAAAAGCTATAAGTAGACTTTCCATATGATCCAGCAATCCCAGCACTTGGTATACACCAAAAAGACCAAAAAAAAAAAATTGTATCAAAGAGGTATGTACATCACCATGTTTATTGAAGCACTGTTCACAAGAACCAAAGTCTGAAATCAACCAAGTTGTCCATCATGAGATGAATGGATAAAGAAAATATAGTACATACACACCATACATTATTATTCAGCTATAAAATGTATGATTCTATCATTTGCATCAAATTGGTTGCAATTAGAAGATAACAGGTTGAGTGAAATAAGCTGAACATATAAAGAAATACCACATTTTCTCCCTTATTTGTGGGAGATAAATTTTAAAACAAATAAAGTTAATTTCGTTACAGTTCCATACTACCTAGCATGATCTACAGAGCCAATGTAATCCCCATAAAAATTCCAAAGGCATTTTCCATAGAAATAGAAAATGCTAAAACCTATTTGGAACCACAAAAGTAATAAATTTCCAAAGCAGTCTTGACCAAAAAAATTTAGAGGTATCATATTACCTGATATCAAAATATATTGTAGGGGCTGGCACTGTGGCATAGCAGGTAAAGCTGCCACCTGTAGTGCTGGCATCCCATGTGAGCACCAGTTTGAGTCCCAGCTGCTCCACTTCCAATTCAGCTCTCTGCTATGGCCTGGGAAAGCAGTAGAAGATGGCCCAAGTCCTTGGGCCCCTGCAACCATGTGGGAACCCAGAAGAAGTTCCTGGCTCCTCGCCTCGGGCCAGCACAGCTCCAACCGATGCAGCCAACTGGGAAGTGAACCAGCAGAAGATCTCTCTCTGCCTCCCTTTCTCTCTTGTGCAACTCTGACTTTCAAGTAAATAAATGTCTTTAAAATACACATATATATATAACAGTAATTAAAATTTCTTACTGACATGCAGACATAGATGATTGTAACATATGAGTCCAGAAATACATCCACATATAAATTCTCAACTCACTTGAGAAAGATGCCAAGAATATACAAAGAAAGGATAGTCTCTTACAATACATAGTGTTGAGAAAACTATATCAACATACCAATGAATGAAAATAGATCTTGATCTCACATCATACACAAAAACCAACTCAAAATGACTTAAAATCTTCAAGGTAAGATCAAAGACTAAAAAACTACAAGAAAACACATGAGAAGAGTTGGTAAGAATTGAGAAAAGAGAACACTTGCACACTGTTGTTTTGTTGGGAATGTAAATTAGTACAGCCATAATAGAAAACAGTATGGAAATCCCTCAAAAAATACAATATTATTACTTATATCCCTATGACATAGATAGCTCTGTAGAGGAAAACTAATTATTCATTTATATGAGGTCAAAATTGAGCATTTATTTATTTATTTATTTTTGACAGGCAGAGTGGACAGTGAGAGAGAGAGACAGAGAGAAAGGTCTTCCTTTGCTGTTGGTGCACCCTCCAATGGCCGCCGCGGCCGGTGCGCTGCGCTGATCCAAAGCCAGGAGCCAGGTGCTTCTCCTGGTCTCCCATGGGGTGCAGGGCCCAAGCACTTGGGCCATCCTCCACTGCACTCCCGGGCTATGGCAGAGAGCTGGCCTGGAAGAGGGGCAACCGGGACAGAGTCCGGCGCCCCGACCGGGACTAGAACCCGGTGTGCCGGCGCCGCAAGGCGGAGGATTAGCCTGTTGAGCCACGGCGCCGGCAAAATTGAGCATTTAATTAATTAGTTTTGCTTGCTTAGAAAATGAGACAGTGTTGAGTTCTGTTTTTAAAAATCATTAAGTATTTAGAAACATTATTCATCAGGAAAATACTTATGAAGTCCCTAGTGATTATATAAGTGCACTAGGCCTGGTATTGAAGAGCTGTTGGTAAAACAAAAACAAAAACAAAAAACACACAAACAAAACCTTGAAATTAGATTTTCAATTGAAATATACCTTAATACATATGGAGAATTATTTTTCACATCAACAATGGTAAAAGTAAGTTATATAATATTAAGGGCATTAGAAATTACTTAGTGCAGGGCCAGCACTGTTGTGCAGTGGGTTAAGCCATGCCTGGACACCAGCATCCCATGTTGGCACTGGTTCAAATCCCGCCTGCTCCACTTTTGATTCAGATCACTGCTAATTGGCCTGGGAAAGCAATGAAGATGCCCCAAGTACTTTGGCCCCTGCCACCTGTTATGCCCAGTTCAATTGTCCCCAAAGACCACCAAGGAGCCGACACCACTGTAAAGCGCATGAGAGTTTTATTGCAGGTCTGGGCCTGGTGTCTCAATCAACACCGATACAGCGGGTCTGAATTGAGAGCCCCGACCCTTCAGTTAACAGGGTTTTTATAGGGTTTTCAGAGACATTCTATACATCATGGTACCATTTAGCAAATCATCTCATCCCACGGGAAATTCAAAGGACATCTCTTAGAACTGATTAGTGCATCCAGTGGCGGGAACAGACCTAGTAAAGGTGGTTAGATGGCTTTGGGGTTGATGCCTTTTAAACTGATTGGCCGAAGCATAGGGTCCAAGCTGCTGGGGTGTACGAGCCGAACTGCAGGGTCTCGGGTAGCTATCAATCACCTTATCTGCCCTGAGAAGACACCAGGAACTCTAGGTATTTCTGTTATCTGCTAATCGGCTGTTGCTAGGAGAGTTTATCACAAGGGAAGTTCATTTATTTACTTTTAGGAGCTTCTGGCTCAGGGTTTAGGGCCTGGTCAGGCCCAGGTTACAAGATGGAGGCCTAATTAAAATAGTTACTCCTTGATCCAGGCTCAGGTCTCACACACCCACATGGCAGAACCAAAAGAGTTCTAGGCTCCTGGCTTCAGCCTGGCCCAGCCCAAGCCATCCCAGCCATTTGGGGAGTGAACCAGTAGATGGAAGATCTCTAACTCTTTGTATCCATCTCTCCATTTCTATAATTTAACTCTTTCAAATAAAAAAAAACCAGTGGTACATGTTCATTACAGGTAAAGTTTACCGTAAAACTACTATCCTATTCATGGTTACTTTCCATCAAGACAATGAGATTTGGGGGGACTTTCTAGCCCTGTGTAGTTTTATTAGGAATCCCATTTTAAAATGGTTTAGTAATAGTCAAGATTTAAGTAGCAGACGAATGAATGCCAAGCCTCATGGTGTATACTTGCATACTAAGGTCTAAATTATACCATCAACAGGTTCCAAGATGGCAGGGTAGGGAGAGAATTTACTGCTCTATTCCAGGAGAAGATAGTTTAAAAAATGTAGAGATAAGGGCCGGTGCTGTGGCTCAGCAGGTTAATGCCCTGGCCTGCAGTGCCGGCATCCCATATGGGCGCCAGTTCTAGATCCAGCTGCTCCACTTCCGATCCAGCTCTCTGCTATGGTCTGGGAAAGCAGTAGAAGATGGCCCAAGTCCTTGGGCCCCTGCACCCATTTGTGAGACCCAGAAGAAGCTCCTGACTCTTGGCTTTGGATCGGCACAGTTCCAGCCATTGCAGCCAATTAGGGAGTGAACCAATGGATGGAATGTGGGAGACCCAGAAGCAGCTCCTGGCTCCAGATAGGCACAGCTCCAGCCACTGCGGCCATCTAGGAAGTGAACCAGCAGATATAAAACCTCCCTCCCTCCCTCTTTCCCTCCCTCTCTCTGCCTCTCCTCTCTCTGTGTAACTCTTTCAAATAAATAGATACATTTTTTTTTAAAGTGGAGATTGTATAGACTCAGGGAAGAGTTAGGGAAAATCAGCAAAGAAACTAACGAAATTAGAGGGACACAGGAAACCTAAGTAGAGGGTGTGGGCGCCCATGGCTCGGGACTCAAGCAGCCGAGAGCCTGTGCACCAGCGCTGGAGAGTGAGGTGAGATGAGACCGCAGTAGTTCAAGCCACTGGCAAAAAGCAGCAGGAAGAGCCTAGAGGGAACGAGGCTTGAAGCCCAGTCAGAGAAAGTGCACCAGCCAAACTAGAGAAAAAAGAAAAGACGAATGGACACGTTTCTCTCTTGATCACTTTACAAAGGTGTACTGTGACAAGCTCATAGAGCAGGCATCATTTTGGACATAAGTAAGAGCTGCAACAGCACATGTCTGTACCCGGTAATCAGCCAAGCAAAGACTCCTGACTGTTGGGGAAAAACAACTAGGGGCTAAGAGCTTGTGACTATGTGAAGCTTTTGAACCGAAACTGTGGAAAAAAAAAACCTGAGTGTGTGTGGGAAAACTCACAGTGTGGCTAGAACTTTGAATAATCTCAGTGAGAGATGCAACAAGCTCAGGGGTTCCTGGTACATTGCTGGGACATCTGAACTTACACTGAGGACTGCACAAATCCTTTGTGTGGTGCTTGGGACAGAGCAGACGAATATTACACCCACTGGGGCTAGTGCTAGTGGTCTCAATCGTGGAGAAGCTGAGCAGAATTACTTCCTTTCTGATTAAAAGAAAAAAAAGATTTACCACACCAAATCTGGGTCACCTTAGGCATGCCCTTAACCCTGGAGAACTCAACAGAGCTCTCTGGCCACACCAACTACAAGCTTCTAGAGATTCACTCAAAGCAGACAGTCCACTTATCTAGAGTCAGAGTACAATAAAAGCTGCCACAGTGGGTAAAAAAAACCCACAGATATCTCCACAAATGCCAAACAAATGCAACAATACAAGAAACAAGAATAAGGAAGACAACATGATGCCCCCAAAAGAACACAACACTTAAATACTAGATTATGATGATAAGATAGAAGAAATAGGACTCAAATTGATCAGAAGATTACATAGAAGTAATCAAAAGCAAACGTACTAACTACTGAAATCCACGCAGGACAGGAAAGAAAAGCTCTCCCGTGAAATTGACATCTTAAGGAGGAGTCAAAATAAAATGAATAATTCAATAGAACATAAAATGGAAATCTTGAGGAATCAAAATGAAATGAAGAATTCAATAGAATAACAAAAAAATGCAGTGGAGAGCCTTAAAAACAGCATCAGTGAGGCAGAAGATAGAATATCAGACTTAGAAAACAGAGCACAAGAAAGTATACAGGCAAACCAAAGACAAGAAGAGAAAATTTGAAATCTAAAATTCACTGTTGGGAATCTACAGAAGGCTATATAAAAAAATAATGTATGGGTTCTAGGAGTTCCTGAAGGCATGGAGAGGGAGAAAGGATTAGAAGGCCTTTTTAGTGAAATAAGAGCAGAAAACTTCCCAGATTTGAAGAAAGGGACATCCAAGTATAGGAAGCACACAGAACTCCCATGGCCAGAAATGATCCTTGACATGACATATTGTAATCAAACTTACCACAGTGACACATAAAGAGAAGATTCTCAAATGTGCAAGAGAGAAACACCAGATTACTTTCAGAGGATCTCCAATTAGACTCATAGCAGACTTCTCATCAGAAACCCTACACACTGGGAGAGAATGGCGAGATATAGCCCAAGTCCCAAGAGAAAAAAAAATGTTATCCCAGAATATTATACCTTGCAAAGCTTTCATTTGTGAAGGAAAGTGAAATGAAAGCCTTTCATAACAGAAATTGAAAAAATTTGTCACCAGCATTCCAGCCTTGCACAAGATGCTTAAGGATGTGTTACATACAGAAATAGAAACATGGACATCAATATGAAAGAAGGTAAAGGAAGAAAATCTCTCAGTAAAAGATCAAAGGAAGTTCAAAGCATAAATTAGGAATATCTTTGGGGAAATGGCAGGGCAAAATCATTACTTACCAATAGTCACATTGAATGTAAATGGTTTCAACTCTCCAGTTAAAGGCACAGACTGGCTAAATGGATTTAAAAACAAAACCCATCTATTTGCTGCTTACCAGAAACACATCTTTCCAACAAAGGTACATGCAGACTGAAAGTTAAAGGTTAGAAAAAGATACTCCCTATTTGCAGATGACATTATTCTTTATTTAGGGCATCCAAAGAACTCCACAAAGAGATTATTTGAACTCATAGAAGAGTTTGGTAAAGAAGATATAAAATCAATACACAAAAATCAACAGCCTTTGTACACAGACAATGCCACAACTGATAAAGAACTTCTAAGATCAATCTCATTCACAATAGCTACAAAAAAAAAAAAAATCAAATGCTTTGCAATAAACTTAACCAAGGATGTCAAAGATCTCTATGTGAGGGAATTATAAAACTTTAAAGAAATAGAAGATACAGGCCGGCGCCGTGGCTCAACAGGCTAATCCTCCGCCTTGCAGCGCCGGCACACTGGGTTCTAGTCCCGGTCGGGGCACCGGATTCTGTCCTGGTTGCCCCTCTTCCAGGCCAGCCCTCTGCTGTGGCCCAGGAGTGCAGTGGAGGATGGCCCAAGTGCTTGGGCCCTGCACCCCATGGGAGACCAGGAAAAAGCACCTAGCACCTGGCTCCTGCCATCGGATGAGCGCGGTGCGCCGGCCGCAGCAGCCATTGGAGGGTAAACCAACGGCAAAAGGAAGACCTTTCTCTCTGTCTCTCTCTCTCACTGTCCACTCTGCCTGTCAAAAAATTAAGAAAAAAAAAGAAATAGAAGATACAAAAAAAAATGGAGAAATCTTCTATGTTCATGGATTGGAAGAATCAATATCAAAATGTCCAATCTCCCAAAAGCATTTACAGATTCAGTGTGTTATCAGTCAAAATGCCAGACATTCTTCTCAGATCTGGAAATAATGATGCTGAAATTCATATGGAGGTACAGGAGACCTCGAATAGCTAATGCATTCACAATAGTAGATTTCAAGACATACTACAGGGTAGTTATAATCAAAACAGCATGGTACTGGTGCAGAAACAGATGGATAAACCAATGGAACAGAATAGAAACACCAGAAACCAATCCAAACATCTACAGCCAACTTATATCTGATCAAGCAGCTAAAACCAATTCTTGGAGCAAGGATAGCATATGGGACAAATGGTGCTGGGAAAATTGGATTTCCACACACAGAAGTATAAAGCAAGATCTGTACCTTACACCTTACACAAAAATCCACTCAACATGGATTAAAGATCTAAATCTATTACCTGACACCATCAAATTATTAGGGAACATCAGACAAACTCTGCAAGATATTGGCACAGGTCAAGTCTTCTTGGAAAAGACCCTAGAGGCACAGGCAGCCAAAGCCAAAATTAACAACTGGGATTACATCAAATTGAGAAATTTCTGTACTGCAAAAGAAACAGGAAAATGAGGAGGCAATCTACAGAATAGGAGAAAATATTTGCAACTATGCAACTGATAAAGGATTAATAATCAGTCTACAAAGAGATAAAAAAAAAAACTCCACAAAAAACAACCACCCACTTAAGAGATGGGCCAAGGAAGTAAACAGATGTTTTTCAAAAGAAGAAATCCCAATGGCCAACAGACATATGAAAAAAATGTTCAGGATCACTAGGCGTCAGGGAAATGCAAATCAAGACTACAATGAAGTTTCACCTCACCCCGGTTAGAATGGCTTTCATACAGAAATCACCAAACATACGCTGGTGAGGATGTGGAGAAAAGGCACACTAATCCACTTTTGGTGGGAATGCAAGCCGATGAAGCCACTATGGAAGACAGTTTAGAAATAACTCAAATCTGAATATAGCCCTACACAGCCATCCCACTCCTTGGATTTACCCAAGGGAAATTAAATTGGCAAGTAAACGAGCCATCTGCACCTTCATGCTTATTTCAGCTCAATTCACAATAGTTAAGACATGGAATCAAACTAAATGCCCATCAACAAAGATTGTATAAAGAAATTATGGGGTATGTACTTTATGGAATACTACAGTGGTTAAAAAAGATGAAATTCAAGGCCGGAGCGGCAAGATGGCGGAATAGGAAGGGAGCACACCGATAGTCTGGGGAGAGACAGTTTAATAAAAGTGGAGATACTGCAGGTTCAAGGAAGAGTAGGGGAAGAAACAGCAGAGAAAACCCTTCCGGAACTGGAGATTCACAGTGGACCTGCGTGGAGAGCGTGGGAGCCCGCAGTCTGGGACACCAGCAGCAGATTCAACACACCAGCGCTGGAACGCGAGGTGAGCAGAACCTCAATAGCCCGAGATACCAGGAGGGAAGCGGAAAAGGGAGCCTAGAGCGAACAAGGCTTGAAACCCTGCAGGGAAAAGTTCACCAGGCTAACTAGAAGAGAGAGAGAGAGAGGGAAAAAAAAAAAGTGACCCTTACGGACACGAGCTTCTCTCTCTCCGCTCACCTCTCAAAGGTGAGCAAGACAAAGAGTGGGCGCCATTTTGGAATACGTCATAAGCAGGGCGACCTCGGGTCGGCACCGGCCCCAAGCCTAGCAGAAAAACCTGACTCTGGGTGGGAGGGGTGAAATAACAGGAGATTAGAACCTAATGAATGTGTGGTGCTAATGAACTGAGACTGTGAAAAAAGAGACGGTGGGGGAGAGAACTCACGGAAATCACGAATTCATGTGAGTACTCTCCAGAGACGCTACAGTTCAGCAGCCTTGGCAGCCCAGTGGGAGACTACAGGAGAATCTCAGCCCACACTAAGGGCCGCAAAGATTCCTTCTCTGGTCCTTGGGAAAGAGCTTCCGATCTCTGGCTCCTGTGAGTATATCATTCGCCTGCTAACCACCCCCAATTCCATTCAGCTGTGTGGAATTACTTCCCTTTTGAACCACATACACACACAAAAAAGAAACTAACAGAGAGAGATTTACCACGCCTAACCTGGGAGTGTCTCCTTTGACACACCCTCAACTCTGAGGAACCAAACAGAGCTCTCAAGCCACACCCATCTCAAGCCTCTAAGGCTCCATCAAAAGCAGACAGTCCACTTAATCTAGAGTCATAGTATAACAAGAAAAAAACACCACAGTGAAGAAACCAATATGCCAAACAACAAACGCAAAAACCGATGTAATAAGAACAAGGAAGACACTATGGCATCCCCAAATGAAAAAGACACCCCAATTCAAGATTACGAAGATGATGAGATAGAAGAGATGCAAGAAGCAGATCTCAAAAAATTGATAAGAACACTAAGAAGTACTCAAAAACAAATTCTTGAACTACAGAAATCCTTAATGGACAAGGTAGAAAATCTCTCTCGTGAAAATGAAATATTAAGGAGAAATCAAGCTGAAATGAAACAACTAGTAGAACATGAAACTGTGATAGTGACGAGAAATCATAATGAAGTGAAGAATTCAATAGATCAAATGAAAAACACATTAGAGAGCCTTACAAACAGAATGGGTGAGGCAGAAGAGAGAATATCGGACTTAGAAGACAGAGCACAGGAAACTATACAGTCAAACCAAAGAAAAGAAGAGGAAATTAGAAATCTAAAAAATATTGTTGGGAATCTACAGGATACTATTAAAAAACCCAACATTCGAGTTCTAGGAGTTCCTGAAGGCATGGAGAGGGAGAAAGGATTAGAAGGCCTTTTTAGTGAGATAATAGCAGAAAATTTCCCAGTTTTGGAGAAGGACAGAGACATCCTAGTACAGGAAGCTCATAGAACCCCTAGTAAACATGACCAAAAGAGGTCCTCACCACGACACGTTGTAATTAAACTCACCACAGTGAAACAGAAAGAAAAGATCCTAAAATGCGCAAGAGAGAAACGTCAAATTACACTCAGAGGATCTCCAATTAGACTCACAGCAGACTTCTCATCAGAAACCCTACAAGCTAGAAGGGAATGGCGAGACATAGCCCAGGTACTTAGAGAGAAAAACTGCCAGCCCAGAATATTATATCCTGCCAAGCTCTCATTTGTGAATGAAGGTGAAATAAAGACCTTTCATAACAAACAAAAATTGAAAGAATTTGTTGCCACTCGTCCAGCCCTGCAAAAGATACTTAAAGATGTGTTACACACAGAAACACAGAAACACGGCCATCAACATGAAAGAAGATAAACGAAGGGAACCTCACAGCAAAAGATCACAGGGAATTCAAAGCATACATTTGGATAAAGAAATTATGGGACATGTACTCTATAGAATACTATACAGCAGTCAAAAACAATGAAATCCGGTCATTTGCAATAAGATGGAGGAATCCGGAAAACATCATTCTGCGTGAATTAAGCCAGTCCCAAAGGGACAAATATCATATGTTCTCCCTGATCGGTGACAACTAATTGAGCACCAAAGGGGAAACCTGTTGAAGTGAAATGGACACTATGAGAAACAGTAACTTGATCAGCTCTTGTGCTGACTGTTGTTGTACAATGTAATACTTTATCCATTTTAGTAATTTTTTTATTCTAGTACTATTGGTTGAACTCTGTAATTAACACACAATTATTCTTAGGTGTTTAAATTTTAACTGAAAAGTGATCCCTGTGAAATATAAGAGTGGGAATAAGAGAGGGAGGAGATGTACAATTTGGGACATGCTCAATCGGAACTGCCCCAAATGATGGAGTTAGAAACAGGCCAGGGAATTCCAATACAATCCCATCAAGGTGGCATGTACCAAGGCCATCTCACTAGTCCAAGTGATCAATTTCAGTTCACAATTGATCACACTGATAGGTCTAAGAGTCAAAGGGATCACACAAACAAGACTAGTGTCTGCTAATACTAACTGATAGAATCAAAAAGGGAGAGAATGATCCAACATGGGAAGCGAGATACACAGCAGACTCATAGAATGGCAGATGTCCTAAATAGCACTCTGGCCTCAGAATCAGCCCTTAAAGCATTCAGATCTGGCTCAAGAGCCCATGAGAATATTCTAGGCATGGAAAGCCAAGACACTCTGGAAAAAAAAGAAGACCTAAATGAAAGATCTCTGCGAGTGAGATCCCAGTGGAATGAATGGGGCCATCAAAGAAGGAGGTACCTTTCTCTGAAGGGAGAACCTCCACTTTGACTATGTCCCTGTCGGAATAAGATTGAAGTCAGCGAACCCTAAAGGCTTCCATAGCCTTGGCAACTCATGACTAGAGCCTAGGGAGATTACTGATGCAATAAACAAGAGTGTCAAATAGTTAAATCAACTTCACGAGTCACTGTGTACTTACGTCTCATGTGGGATCTGTCCTTAATGTGTTGTCCAATGTGAAGTAATGCTATAACTAGCACTGAAACAGTATTTTACACTTTGTGTTTCTGTGTGGGTGCAAACTGATGAAATCTTTACTTAGTATATCCCAAATCAATCTTCTGTATATAGATAATTAAAAATGAAAAAAAAAATCTTGGTGTTAAATTGGAAATTGCCTAGAAAATTAATCAATTTTAAAAAAATATATATATCATGTAGGATCTCTGTCCTTAATGTGCTATACATTGTGAATTAATACTATAACTAGTACTCCAACAGTATTTTTCACTTTGTGTTGCTATGTGAGGGCAAACTGTTGAAATCTTTACTTAATATATAGTAAACTGATCTTCTGTATATAAAGAGAATTGAAAATGAATCTTGATGTGAAGCAAGGGGAGAGGGAGTGGGAAAGGGGAGGGTTGCGGGTGGGGGGGAAGTTATGAGGGGGGGAAGCCATTGTAATCTATAAGCTGTATTTTGGAAATTTATATTCTTTAAATAAAAGCGTTAAAAAAAAAAAAGCGAAAAAAAAAATTCAAGGCCAATGCTGCAGCTCACTATGCTAATCCTCCACCTTGCAGCACCAGCACTCCGGGTTCTAGTCCCGGTCGGGGCGCCGGATTCTGTCCCAGTCACCCCTCTTCCAGGCCAACTCTGTGCTGTGGCCAGGGAGTGCAGTGGAGGATGGCCCAAGTGCTTGGGCCCTGCACCCCATGGGAGACCAGGAGAAGCCCCTGCTTCCTGCCATCGGATCAGCGCAGTGCACTGGCTGCAGCGCGCCCACTGCGGCAGCCACTGGAGGGTGAACCAATGGCAAAGGAAGACCTTTCTCTCCGTCTCTCTCTCTCACTTTCCACTCTGTCAAAAAAATAAAAATAAAGTAAAAAAAAAAGATGAAATTCAGTCATTTGCAACAAAATGGAGAAATCTGGAAAACATCATGCTGAGTGAAATAAGCCAGTCCCAAAGGGACAAATATCATATTCTCCCTGATCTGTGACAATTAACTTAGCACCTAAAAGGAAACCTGTATAGGTGAACGGACAATAAGAGAAGCAATGACTTGATCAGCCCTTGTCCTTTCGAGGAACAGCTTACTATTTTATTCTTTTTAGTATTTTATTTTTCTACTTAATACCATTGGTTGAACTCTTAACATAGAATTACTCTTAGGTGTTTAAATCCAATTGAAAATTGAGCCCTGTTAAAAGAGTGGGAATAAGAGAGGGAGGAGATGTACAGTTCAGTACACTTCCCCTCAGACTTACCCCTAAGGGTAAAGCTATTACTTGCCATGGGAATCCATTAAGTTGACAGGTACCAATGCCATCTTAATAGTTAAAGTGATCAAGTTCATAACTGATCATAAAGATAGAATTAAGTGTCAAAGGGATCACATAAATAAGACCAAGTGTCTGCTAATCACAGAATTAAAAGGGTGAACGGTCCAACATGGAAAGCAGGCAACACAGCAGACTCATAGAATGAAAATTCCCTAAACAGCACGGAGGCCTCAGAATCAGCCTTCAAGGCATTCAGATCTGGCTAAAAATCCCATGAGAGTTTCGCAGGCATGGAAAGCCAAGACTCTGTGGCAAAAAAAAAAAAAAAAAAAAAATGACCTATATGAAAAATTGCTGTGAGATCCCAGTGGAAACAAAGAACCATCAAAGAAAGAGGTAACTTTCTCTGAGGGGAGGGGAGAACTTCCACTTTGATTATGTCCTCGTTTAAATAAGGTCGGAGTTTGTGAAGCCAAGAGGCTTCCATAGCCTTGGCAGCTCATGGCAAGAGCCTTGGGTGATCACTGATGTCACAAATAAGAGTGTCAATTGTTCAATCAACAGGAGTCACTGTGCACTTACTCCCCATGTAGGACCTCTGTCCTTAATGTGTTGTTCTATGCTAATTAATGGTAAAACTGGTCTTCAAACAGTACTCTATAGTTTGTCTGTGTGGGTTCACACTATTGAGATCTTAGTATAGAGCTGATCTTCTGTCTATAAAGATAATTAAAAATCTTAATGAAGAATGGGATGGGATAGAGAGTAGGAAGTGGAATAGTTTGGGGGTGGGTGGGCAGGAATGGGTGGTAGAACTGATATAATCCAAAAGTTGTACTTATGAAATTTACACATATTAAATAAAAGCTGCCTATAAAAAATTAAAAATATCACTAAGCATTATTATTTTTATAAAATGCTCAGATAGTCTGCTTTAATTCAGAATTCTCCAAACTTAAATCCTGGGAGAAGTCAGACTGAGGTTGAGCTGATGGTTACCTTTTTACTCTCTGAATCTGCAAAGGAATTTTTTTTTTTGACAGAGAGAGAGAGAAAGGTCTTCCTTCTGCTGGTTCACCCCCCAAATGGCCGCCAGGCCAGAGCTACACTGATCTGAAGCCAGAAGCCAGAAGCCAGAAGCTTCCTCCTGGTCTCCCATGCAGGTTCAGGGGCCCAAGCACTTGGGCCATCCTCCACTGCTTTCCCGGGCCACAGCAGAGAGCTGCCTGGAAGAGGAGCAACTGGGACTAGAACCCAGCGCCCATATGGGATGCTGGCACTGCAGGTGGAGCATTAACCAAGTGAGCCATGGTGCCGGACCAAAGGAATTTTTTTAAAACAGGGAATAAGATCATAAAGAAAGGCATGTTCTCAGTACCCAAAAGGAAATAGTCAAGTATTTTAAATATTTTGGAATGAATATAAAACATATTACTGCTTTCTTCATAAGTACATTTTTCTTATTATAGAGTAACATGAGATTAGAAAATCAAAGTAAACCAGAAGCAACCACTCAACACCAACACCAACAAAAAGTGAGAGGACTGGAATAACACTTGTAGGTTGTATTCTGAGGCTCAAAACCCCAGCCTTGACAACAGCAAAGCATTAAACAAAATGTAGAGTCTTTCTAAGTATGAGGCTCTATGCAAGAAAACAGGCCATCATGCTTATGAAGCCACTCCATCATTAGGACACAGTACCACTTTCAGGGAACCCCCATGACTCTGGGCAAAGGGACAACTGAGCAGCAGTCCCAGCATTGTTCTATAGTGTTGGGTGTGAACCAGAGGTGAGCAGCTGAAGAGTACTTGGGGCCTCCAGTTCAGTCAGAGGTCTCTTGCCTGTTTATACAGCCTGAAGATTCAGAGGCAGCGATAACTCACAAGTCTCCTCAAACATTGTATAAATTTGGTTCTTCCTGGGAAATCAAATGTAGCTGCAAAGTACATTTTGACTCTAGCTTGTAAAGTCATGGATTTCTCCAAAAGCAAAAACAAACCAACCAACCACTAGTGGGCCAGCGCCCGGTGCAGGTTAATCGTCTGCCTGTGGCACCGGTTCTAGTCCTGGCTGCTCTTCTGACCCAGCTCTCTGCTATGGCCTGAGAAAGCAATACAAGATGGCCCAAGGGCTTGGGCCCCTGCACCTGCGTAGGAGTCCCAGAAGAAGCTCCTGGCTCCAGATTGGCCCAGCTCTGGCTGTTGCAGCCATTTGAGGAGTGAACCAGCACATGGAAGATCTCCTTCTCGCTCTCTCTCAGCCTCTCTGCCTTCCATTAAATGAGTAAATCTTTAATAATAAAAAAAAGAAAAGATAAAGACAAAGATCTAGCCAAACTCAAGTTGATGAAGAACACTGGTGTTTGTCTTTCTAAGCATCCACTCCCAAACTTTAGCAAGGACAGAAAACCTTACCTAAAGTCAGCATTTCAATTGTTTTACTGAAAAGCCACTGCCTTATGTTAGCTTATAAATTATAACACCCATAGCAAAGCCAATTAATCCTGAGTCAGTTTGAGTTCTTCATACACAGGGGTTCTCAAGAAATTATCAATGGCCATACTCTGTTGCCACTAAAGACATAAGAATTTGTTTCAATTGTAATGAACTGTATGGTGGGCATTTAGAAAAGATTGTTGTCCTTATCAGAAAGATATAAACAGGAAACTCCGGCATACTTTCCTCCTACTTTTTATCAACTCCTGCAGATAATTCACTTGTTGGAACACAAATAGGACTCTGTGTGGAAGCTGGCTTTAAAAATCTAAAATCTCTCTACTTCCTGCCTTCAATTTTTAAAATTTATTTATTTGGAAGGCCGAGAAACAGAGAGAGAGAGAGAGAGAGAGAGAGAGAGTGAGTTAGTTAGTTGCTGGTTTACTTCCCAAGTAGCTGCAAAGCCAGGATTTGGCCAGGCCAAAACTAAGGGGATGGAATCCATTCGGGTCTCCCAGCTACTTGAATACCACCTGCTGCTACCCATGATACATGTTAGCAGGGAGGCAGAATCAGAAGCAGAGTCAAGGGTCTGGCATTGTGTCACTGCAGGTTAAGCCATTGCCTGTGACACCAGCATCCCATATGCGCAACAGTTTGCATCCCTGTTGCTCCACTTCCGATCAAGCTCCCTACTAATGCACCTGGGAAAGCAGAAGATGGCCAAAGTACTTGGTCCCCTGCACCTACCTGGGAGACCCAGATGAAATTCCAGGCTCATGGCTTCAGCCTGGCCCAGCCCTGGCTGTTGCAGCCATTTGGGGAGTAAAGCAGCTGATATATATCTATGTGTGTCTCTGCCTCTAACTCTGCCTTTCAAATAATTTTTTTTTAAAGCAGAGCCAAAGCTAGAACTTGGGCACTCTGATAGGAAATGCAGGCAACCCAAGTAGCCTCTTAACCACTGCACCAAATGCCCACACCCTACTTCCTACCCTTTGTTTTTGTTTAAGATGGAAGTAAGTCTGCTGGCCAGTAGATGTTATGGAAGTAACAGAAATAGAGGACTCTGAGATAATAATGCAAACAACAAAATCATGGGAATGCCTGTGTAGAGGTGAAATAGCAAGGAAAGCACATCACAGCCAATGAGGCAGATGCACGCTGGTCTACAGAGGCAAAGAGCTGAAGGGTCTGGCAGAAGGCATGGGAAGCTCAACACAGACAACTCAGGAGGGGACTGTTGAATCACATTTGTGTTTAGGGACATTTCTATGTTTTCTAAAATTATAAAATTTTAGAATATCAATTTTAATAATGATGATTTAATGTTTCATGTAGGGTTCAGTGTGCTTTGCTTTCTCTAGGTAACTGCTCAGCACTATGAAGTATAGCAGTCCCATCCATCTACAGGGGAGTGTGTTCCAAGATCTCTAGTAGGTGCCCGAAACTGAGGATGGTACTCAAGTCTATACACTATGTTTCTTCCTATATATACATCCTTGGACAGTGAACCTACAAACCATGAGCCACAATAGAGCCTCTTATTCCTAAGTAAATCCTCTTAGGTATTTGTTATGTAGCAACAAAAAGCCTACTAATATAAACAGTAAAAATATTTCTAAATTATAAATAAGTTAAAAACGCAATGAGGCTAAAGAATTATTAGGAGTACATTTAAGAAGATGCACATAGAAGACAGCAGGTCAACCAAAACACACCTCAATCTAGAAGTTGAAAAGTTCCAAATGATGTAACATAAAATTTCCTGAAATGAAGGAATCAGTGTCTGCATATGAAAACATTTCATTATTGTCAGAATGATGGATGTCAATATACATTAAGTTATTAAAATTAGAAGAATATCAATTCCACAATTGGTATACTGCTTTCCAAAGGAAATGAAATCAACCTGCTGAAAAGACATCCGAATTCCCATTTTTCTCCCAATACTATTCCAAATAGCCAAAAAGTGGAGACAACCTAATGTGTCCCTAAATGATGGATAAAGAAATGTGGTACACACACAATACTATTCAGCCATTTAAGAGGATGAAAGCCTGTTATTAGTGAAAACATGATGGCCTCTACTTCCATCCATGTTAAGTGAAATAAGCCAGGCTCAGAAAGACAAATATCATACGACTCACTCATATGTAGAATCTAAATAAACTGATCTCACCGAAGGTCACAGTGGAATACTGGTTACCAGAGACTGGGGAAAGCAATGGGGGAGAGAGAGGTGGGGAAATTTTGAACAGACTCAGTTACTTGAGAAAAATAAGTTCTGGCACTTCATTGTGCAGTATGACGACTTTGGCTAACAAAGTACCACACAACTCCAAGAATAAAGGATTTCGATTGCTTTCACCACAGAAAGGGGTAAATATTTGAGTCAATATGTTTATCTTGATTGGCATTTCACAATGTATACACGTATGAGAACATCACATGATATCCCAGAAATATGGGATAAGTTTTATGTATCGAAAATTAACATTGAACAAAAATTTAGGGAGAAACTGGGCTCCAGAGGTGCTCATTGCTTCCAGGTTGTCATTCGTTCTAGTCTTTTTCAATAAACACAGATAATATATCTTTTAAAAAAGGAAAATACTAACTTTACACCGATATTCCCAAATCAAAATTAACATTGCAGGGCTTGACAATCGCAGCTGCCTCCAAGAGGTCTTCACTAACAGGAATCCGGAGTCTGGAACCAGAGGCCAGTACCACACCCAGTACCAGTACAGAAACTCCCACCTAAGGTGTGAGCATCTTAACTGATATGTTAAATACCTGCCCCTTAATTGTCTATTGTAAGTATGTATAGCTGTAAATTCCCTCGCTGTACTTTCAGTGTACCTCAAGACTTCATGAGTAGAATGTTAATTATCAGTTATACATTTTTATTTTTCTTTGATCTGTAAGCTTCTGAAAAGGATGCCACTTCACTTTTCAACTAAGACAAGATTTGTGTACTTGTACAATATCCAATGTTATGTGCGAGAACATTTATCTGTTTGATTACCTTCTGCATAAGCCAGGTGGCAAAGGAACATGTAATAATTTCTTCAGCTTCTATGTGAACTAGTCAGCACGAGATTTCTGTTTACTTGTCAAGTTAGAATGAAGACCACTGCATGATAAAGATAACTCCTCCACAGGAAATTCAGAAGCTATGAGCAAAGGGGAATAAACGCTCAACCACAGCTAAGTTATCCCAAGTCCAGTAAGCCAGCAAACACTCAGCAACTAATTTTTCTCCTTCTCCCTCTGTTACTCAGCCTTTCAAAGAAATCCATCTTTACCAAGAAAGAAGTCCTGTCACATGCTAAGACATGGACAAGCCTTGAGGATGTATTCTGAGTGAAATAAGCCAGTCACAGAAGGACACATACTGCTTGACTCCAGTCATGAGATTTCAAACCTGCAGAAGCACCAAGTAGAATGATGGTTGCCAGGGGCTGAACAGAAGAATAGGGCATAGCATTTCAGCCCTGCAAGCTAAAAGCATTCTGGAGATCTGAACAACGTGCATGCGGTGAATAACACTGTGCACTTAAAATGGTCAGAGGGTAGGGACACGAGTCGTGGCGCAGCAGTTCAATGTGCTGCTTGAGATGCCCACATCTGTATCACTGTATCATTCTGAGTCCCAAGAAACTCAGGAACTGTGCAACACCAGCTCCGATCCAGTGTCCTGCCAATGCACTCGGAAAGGCAGCAAAAGTAGCTCAAGTTCTTCAGCCCCTGCCACCCTGGTGGGAGGCCAAGATGGAGTTCCTGGTTCCTGGCTTTGTCTTGGCCCAGCCTTGGCCATTGCAGGCATTTGGAGAATGAACCAGTGGAAGGTAGATCTGTGTACATTTGTTTGGCCAGGGCAGGAAGGGCATCTTTCCCTGTCACACTCTTTCAAGTAAATCTCTCTTTAAAAGAAAATTGAAAGAAACACATACTGTGTTTCTCACCATAGCAAAAACTTAATAGGGAGCAGTGGGAGCGAGTTTCTATTGTCTTCAGATTAACCCGCTGGTCTCCCAGAAGGTTTGCCATATATCCTTCCTATAAATCCAGACTTGAAACAAGCAGCTCTTAAGCGGCATCCCTTTTCCATTCCTGTCATTGTCCCAGACAACTGTTCTCCAGGACTGGATACCAGACTACACAATTGCCCCCGAAATATCATCTGTGGCTAACCAGCCCTGGAATCCAGCTCTTTGGGACTGAGTTGGCTCCCCTTAGGCCATGGGTTTCCGCATTCCCATGTGTCTTTCTAGGACTGTTTCTGTGTGTTGCTGTTTTGCTCTTTGTGGCAAAAATACACTGCAGACCCTGGAGCTACACTACTTGGCTTGTAACACTGGCTCTGCCACCCACTAGCTGAGCAATTCTGAGCACAGGATTAATCCTGTGTCTGAGTTTCCTTGTCCATAAAGGGAGGCTATTGACAGCACTTACTTCCTGGGGCTGTTGCATTACCACAATAGTCATGTGTGAACTCCCAGAATCGGCAGACACCCACGGCGCGAGCTGTGGTGAAGCCCACTACAGCAGGACCCCTCCAGGCTCCGAAGGACTGCATGGAGGACAGGGCTGCCGTCGTAGGGTGACCTCCTCGGGGAGGTTCACAGTGCTTCCTGCGTCCCTGGCATCACCTGCTTCCCTGCTCCTCACAATTGGCCTATTCCCAAACCCTCCAGCAAGCAAAACCTTTACATTTAAGGTCTCCATTACCTTCTCTTGGCACCACTCTCATTTATTCATTTTTAAAATGTCTGTTCAACTGGAAAAGACGTTGCATGGCAACATAATCACTGTGCTTTGACAGCTATAAGGTGTCACAAGTCAGTGTCCCAAATACCCTAAGGGCCTCTGTCATATGTCCCAGCTATGAACATATAATCCAAACAAGCAAGCTCTCCGGGCTTCATTACTTAATAATGGAAAATTAGAAGGCAAATTCCAAGGAGGCATTTGTAAGCTTCCAGATCCCCTACTTCCCCAAGGTGACAAATTGCATTATTACCTGGGGCCAGCACTGTGGCATAGGTTAAGCCTCCTCCTGCAGTACCAGCACCTCATATGGGCACCCGTGCATGTCCCAGCTGCTCCTATTCTGATCCAGCTCTCTGCCTATGGCCTAGGAAAGCAGTGGAAGATGGCTCAAGTGCTTAGGCCCCTGCACCCATGTGGGAGACCCGTAAGAAGCTCCTGGCTTTAGATCTGCCCAGCTCCAGCCATTGTGACCATTTCAAGGAGTGAACCAGTAGATGGAAGACCTCTCTCTCTCCCCTTCTCTTTGTCTATAAACTCTATCAAATCTTTAAAAAAAATTCATCACAAGACTGTTCAATTGGCCCAAGCCAATTATATTATTGCTTTCATTTTTTAAAATGAAGTAGATTAGCCTGATTAAAAATAGAAGCCCCAAGTTATTACAAAGTTTAAAAGTATTTTTAGAAAAATATGTTAAACTATTTTCATGCTATAATAAATAGTACCGTCTTTAGAAATAGAAACCATTGAAATAGATCATGTTTTCTTCCTTCTCGGAACCACTCTTAAAAAAATTTCTCACTTTATTTCTCAAGGTATGAATAACATGGTTCATGTCTCAAGATGTTTGCTGACAGCTACCTAGAAACGGGAATTGTATCTTATCCATCTTTTTAATTCAAATAGCAAAGTCCCCAGAGCTTGACACTCAATAAGTAGCTTAGTGGATGAATAAACAATGCTTCACGGACTATTAACTAAGGTTCTCTGAAACTGTGATATTTCATAAACCTCGGAAGAGTCCATAGGCACCAGGATGGCTTTACACAGATTACTATAATTACAAACAAATACTCTAAATTCTATTCCTTCAAACACCACATGTGAATATTAGGTTAATGAAGCAGAGTAGCAAAACATAAAATGTGTTTACACTGAAACACAAGGAATGGTTTGCATCAAATGTGAACAGATGTAAAGTTTTTGGTTTGGAAAACATATTACCATACTTATTTCAACTCCAAGTAAGTGAAAAGGCATATCCTCTAAAGGCACACTTAACAGCAAACAGATCCCCATTTAGAGGGTGTTTTTTTTTTTTTTTTTTTTTTGCTCTCAACACAAAATTGCACAAAGACCAAAAACCTGAGACTCAGCAAACTGAATGATTAAGGCAAAAGAATATATACAGTGCCAACTTTCTTTCAGAACCAGAGAGTAAAGTAAATTACAGGTTTTTTTTTTTTTTTTGTCTGAGGCTTTGGCTTTTAAAAGAGCATTATTGTCTTTGAGTTTGATCAGCACTGATTTCACACTGCTGACATCAACTTGCTACTGTTCTTTTCTGTATGTAGATTGAGGGTATCGGGCTGCTCTTGCTCAAGAGGAGACTGCGATAACGAACCTGGAGAGGAAAATGTTGAGCTGCAAGCCTTTGGCCACAACTGCTTAACTCTGACTCTCATTTGCTGTATTAATGTGTCATCGGCACATTACCTCTGCAGGTACCTGTCACCTGGGGCGCACTGCAGTTCTCATTCAGGATGGGGGCCAAGAGTTATTGGAAAGGAGGACTAGACCTGTAGCCAAAGGAGAGCAAAACAGGCACTGTTCTATTACTCCTTCCAAGAGCCTTGCTCTGCACCTAAGATTGAGTTTGCTCTTTCTGGAAGGAGCTCAACACGTTCCAGGGAAAAAGTCTTTCAAAGATGGAACGAAGAGGAAGGAAAGGAGAACAAGGAAAGAGGAGGCTATCCTATACTCAGTTTCCTTTCTGTCTCTCCCAAGAGCTGTAAAGGTCTTCACCAGACCAGCACATGCAAGTTACTTAATGCATCATTTATTTGTTCACGCCCAGGTCTCATAACTATAAGCCTGCAGAACGTGACTTACTCTATGCAACAGGGCAACCAACTGGACTTGAACACTGGAGTCTGACAATGGCATCCAGGGGTCTTAGGTTCTGCAACTTTTGGAGTAAGACTTAAAGCTGAGGTGGCAGCTCAGGTCCTCCTGGGTACCAACAAAACTTGCTTTTTCTCCAGAGAAAGTGACCTTAGTCAGAATTCAAAGACCCCAATACCCCATGTAATGAATGAAGAAAAGTAACAGCTGCTTCTATCACCTAAGTCATTGCATAGAAATAAAGTATCAATGTGGGCAACATGTAGAAAAAATAAGACCACCAACACTTGCACAGCAAGAGTTGTTACAGATAATTCAAAATGCTATTCATTCCCAATCCCTTTCATAAAACTGTGGTAAATGACCCACTGCTAGTTATCATTGCGTAATATATTAGTGAATAGGTACATGTTACTATAGAATGAACTTCTATTTCTAGTATTTATTAACTGCATGTGATACAATTGTTTTCTTTTGAATTCTGTGTATTTAAACAACAAAACATCACTTTGAGAAGACATTTATCAGTTTCACTAAACTGCCAAAGGAGTCCTCAGCGCGCACACACACACACGCACACACACACACACACAGTGAGGAAGCTTGCCATAGAGCATTGGTGCATTTTCTAGGGATGTGACCCAGACAGCTCTACATCAGGGACCCTAAAGCATTATTCCTTAAGCTCAAGAATTACATGGGCTTTCTAAACAGGAAGAATGTTTTGCAGGCATATATGCAATTAGATAAAAATCCCTTTATAGGTCTAACAACTATAAAATTGAAATTAACTCGTACACAGAAACTAAACTACAAAACTAAGAATATTTAACTTTAAATTTTAACATGTGTGAACATTTATCTGCTAAAACCCACCACTAAATGTGCTGACTGCTATGGCACAGTTCTGTGTTTGGGAAGTATGTACTATCCAGTATCCTGGCTTAGCCACTACAAAAGTGTCCTTTGTCCTTTGTATAACATGCTAGTACAGACTTTGTTCTCCCATGGAGGGTAATATTTATCAAGTCTGCTTCTGGCCCTTGCTTAATAGCCAGGAAAAGCCTAAGCAGTGTAGTTTAACAACAATATAATTCTAAATAAAAACTCACACATGCACAACACCCTCACTGTGCCTAGTGAAGATGCTTATCCAGGCGATCCAGAATAAGCTTAATTATTGCTATTATCACTGAAATGAAAACACAACTAAGAAATTGTTATACAGAACACTTGATTCCCCCTAGATTACATGGCAAAGTCCCCCAGAGCTGGGATGGAGAAACATTGTATAAAGATCCAGAGGAGGCCAGCGCCATGGCTCACTAGGCTAATCCTCCACCTGCGGCGCCAGCACCCCGGGTTCTAGTCCCGGTTGGGGCACCAGATTCTGTCCTGGTTGCTCTTCTTCCAATCCAGCTCTCTGCTGTGGCCCAGGAGTGCAGTGGAGGATGGCCCAAGTGCTTGGGCCCTGCACCCGCATGGGAGACCAGGAGGAAGCACCTGGCTCCTGGCTTTTCCTCGGGCATGTCTTTAACATTTATTTATGTGAAAGGCAGAGTGACAGACAGGCAGAGAGAGATCTTCTATCCCTGGTTTATTCCACCAAAATGATCCCAGCAGCCAGCACTGGCCAAGTGGAAGCCAGGAGCCTAGAAACTACCCCAATCTCCCACGTGGCAGCAGGGACCCAAGCCTTTATAACATCTCTCACTGCCTTAACAGGCACATTAGCAGGGAGATGGATCAGAACAGAGTAGCTGGGACTCAAACCAGCACTCCCAAGTCACAGAGGGGGACTTAACTAGCTGGGCCACAATACCATAGTACACCCCCAATCCCTGCCCCAGTCACATCTGAGCCATCCACCAATCCACTTAAGTACAAACTCCTGCTCCAAACCACACAATTTGCAAAGGTGAGGAAATCACCTGAATTTAAGGAATACAGTGGACATCCAGGATAGGATTAGAAAACCCAGTAAAAAGGATGAGCAACTTCACCCTATTTCTGATGTCTAATTCGACCCTCCCCTCGGATAGGCGCCTAATGAATTTAGTATGGATAAAAACTCCCAGACCTTCTACAATTCTCCTAGCTGCCTATTGTAGAGCTCACTTTAAAGCTAATGGAAATACCACACGTCAAACACAAAGCTAGGGAGATAGAATCCCCTTAGGGTTTGGGATTGGTGCATAAACTTGTTATACTTAGCAACTTTGCAGTATGTGTTTAGGGAATTTTTAGAACATTTCTAATTAGTATAAAATAAATCACTGCTATTTTGACAGTAATACTGTCATGATCCAAGTCATTTTATCTTCAGAAGTGACTGTGCATAGTTCATTGAGAAAAAAAAATACTAGATATAGAGTAAATGCCATTATTAGGGGAAAGGCTAAATAAAGTATGGCAATGAAACATGGAATACAATCCAGTCATTATAACAGATTTAAGCCATTGTCTTAGAGGTAAAGTAGAATGAAAAAGACATTACGTAGGAAAATACATGTAATAAGAATGATCCCATTTTTGAATATATAATACATGCATTTATATAAGATTATAGAAGCACAGATAAAACTATAAACTTATAAATATTGTTCATATAAACAAATTGTAGGAATAAAATATGACAAAGAAAGGAAAGAATGGAGGGATTTCTGTACAGAAAATGACTTCAACTAAAAATATGTAATATGATCACAATCTGGTGACAGACATGAAGATAAACATCCAAGAACTCTGAACAAGCTCCTAACATGATGAAAAGAGACCTACATTGAAACACATTATCAAACTGTCAAAGATTAGGAAAAAAGATCTCAAAGATAATGAGAAATCATCTATCATATACAAAAGATCATTAACAAGATTATCTAAAGATTCCCCATGAGAAAATTTGGAAGCCAGAAAGCAGTGGTCCGATATGTCAAAGTGCTAAAAGAAAAATGAAAGTCAACCAAGAATCCTCTATCTGGCAAAAACTGGTCTTCAGAAGCAAGGAAGAAGTCTAGGCGTTCAGAGATAAGCCAAAGCTGAGGGAGTCTGTTCCCACTAGAACTGCCCTGCAGGCAATGCTCACGGAAGTTCTGCACTCAGCAGGAAGGGACACCAGACAGGATCTAGAAGCCATACCAAGAAACACATTAATAAAAGCTCATGTTAGTGTAGCAGTGGCTTGTAACTCAACATTTTTTGTGACTTAAGGAACATTTTTAAATTATTAGTCTAAAATCTAGTTGTCATAACTTTGGTTTCTAACTCTGCATTTTCTATTCCCTGTAATTTAAGAGGCTAATATATTTTAAAGTTTTTTTTTTTTTGAGAGGCAGAATTACAGACAGGGAGAAAGGTCTTTCATCCACTGGTTGACTCCCCAAATGGCCACAATTGCCAGGGTCCAGTCTGGCCAAAGCCAGGAGCTGCTTCTTGGTCTTGCACGTGGTTCATGGGCCCAACCACTTGGGCCATCTTCTGCTGCTTTCCCAGGCACGTTAGCAGGGAGCTGGATCAGAAGTGGAGCAGCAGGGACTCAAACCAGCACCCGTTTATGACACTAGCATCACAGGTGACAACTTTACCTCCCACACCACAACACCAGCCCCTGAAGTATTTTTATATTTGGGGGCACACGATGTACTAAGAGAATTTCATGGGACAAAGCTGTTAATGAAGCAGAGTTGAAGTCAACTCTCATTAAATTTAAGTTACAATGCTGCAACTTCAGGATCTTAAATGTAATCCCACGTTAACCACCAAGAAAATAGCTATAGAACACATAACAAGGGGAATTTAAATATTTCATGACAAAAAAATTCAACTAAATATAAGAGACAGTAACTCAGGAAATGAAAGACAAAATATTAGCTATAAGCTATTTAGAAAACAGCAAAATGACGTAAGGCCCTACTTAGCAGTAATTACTTTAAATATAAATGCATTAAGTTCTCAGAAGACAGAATAGTAAAATGGGTTAAAGAAACACAAAAACATGAACTATATGCCATCAGCAAGAGACTCAATTTAGATCCAAAGACACAAAATAGATAAAAAAGGAAATCCATGTAAATAGTAGCCAAAAGAAAGTGGAATGATTATACAAATATCAGACAAAATAGACTAAATAAAAAATGAGTAGAAGAGACAAGGAAGGACATACAGTAATGAAAGTTTCAATATAACAAGATGTTGTAATATTTCAGGTATTTATACACCTAACAGACCATCCAAGTATATAAAGCAAAAACAACATTCAAGGGAGAATTACAAAGCTTTCCGTTCGTTGGAAACATCAATATCCATTCTCAACAATGGCTGAATTAAGAAGACAACAGAGTAAGTAAGGAAACAGGAAACGTATGTCCACAGAAGTTGTACGTGAATAAGCACAGCAACATTATTCACAATAGCTGAAAGTGTAGAAGTAATCCAGGTGTCCGACCATGGATGAATGGATCAATGAAACCGTGGTATGTCGATACAATGGAACGTTACTCATCACCAGAACAGAATGAAGTCTTGACACAAGTGACAGCATGGACACACCCTGAAACAGTGAGTGAAAGCAGCCAGGTCTGGAGGACCACACACTGAATGACGCCCTCTATAGGAGAGGTGAACAGGTAAATCTGCAGAGTCAGAAAATACATTGATTTGAACAAGGAGCTGAGACAAAGGGAAAAAAAAAACAGAGCATTAGATATACAAAACTTTGTGCAGTTATAAAAACATGCTAAAATTTGACAGTGATAATGGTTACATAACCATGTGACTATTTTTTAAAATCTGTTGAATGATACTTGTTAAGGACATTTTATGGTATGTATCTCCAAGATTATTTAATTTTTTTGACAGGTAGCCGTATAGACAGTGAGAGAGTAAGAGAGAGTGAGAGAGAGAGAGAGAGAGTGAGACAGAGTGAGAGAGAGTGAGAGAGAGTGAGAGAGAGTGAGAGAGAGTGAGAGAGAGTGAGAGAGTGAGAGAGTGAGAGAGTGAGAGAGTGAGAGAGTGAGAGAGAGAGAGAGAGAGAGAGTGAGAGAGTGAGAGTGAGAGAGAGAGAGGAGAGAGAGAGGAGAGAGTGAGAGAGAGTGAGAGAGAGTGAGAGAGAGTGAGAGAGAGTGAGAGAGAGTGAGAGAAAAGACTTCCTTCCATTGGTTCACTCCCCAAATGGCCGCCATGGCTGGAGCTATGCCTATCTGAAGCCAGGAGCTTCCCCCAGTCTCCTGCGCGGGTACAGGGCCCAAGCACTTGGGCCATCCTCCACTGCTTTCCCAGGCCACAGCAGAGAGCTGGACTGGAAGAGGAGCAACCAGGACTAGAACCCAGTGCCCATATGGGATGCCGGCGCCACAGGCAGAGGATTAACCAAATGAGCCACGGTGCTGGCCCCAAACTAGATTATTTTTAAGTGAAGGAAAGATGACACATCTTCACCTGAAGCAGGAGATTTGGGAGTTTATCAAGGATGGTAGCAAAGAACAGAACATGTGCAGCTGACAGCCCATCAATCCACTCATGTCAGTTTCATACCTGGCCAGTTTTCTCTAGGTTATTTTATCGTGTGTCATATTTAATCCAAAAGCTCTTGGTTGGCCAAAGAGTTTTCCCTTTCCTTAGAAATCAATGTTTAAGTATTTATCAAACAGAGGAGGAAAAGATGAAAATAAAAACCTAACACAGAATGGGACCTAGAAAAATCCCTTGCGGAGGTGCAGTGTGACAGTAGTTAACTGTGAGCCCTTCTCCACACTGCACTTGGATTTCAAAACGCAACTAACGACCCTGCAGAGGTAATGGACATTACATAAGCCCTTTATCACACCCACAGAGCCCAGATGTGTTATCCAGTGTAACATGGGGAATGTGCTGGCTAACTTGACAAGCTGCAGTGCTCTGCACTTTAGCGTGATATTAAAGACCCCCAGAGGAGCCGTCTTGGGGAAAGAGCATTTCCCGACACCTTTTGCTGGGAGTTGGCCCCCTGGTTTTCCACTCAGTAGATCTGGGTAAGGACAGAATGTCTGGCCACTGTATTCTTGGACTAAAATGGACTTAAATAGCTTTATCATAAGCCAAGAATTCAAAACAACATCTTAGCTAGATCATAATAACCAAAGTAAATTCTCTACTAGGTTTTAATGTAGAAATAAGACATTAAATTACACTTTGAGTAACACTGGTTAAATAGATAAAGTGGCAGGAGTGCGACTAGGAGTCGCTAATGAAAGTGATAAATCATAAGAGCTGAAAATGACCATTATAATTCATTTGTTTATTTTATTGAGCACTGGCTATATACCAATAAAGAAATTTTTAAAGACTGCTCTTTCTTCTTTCCTGGAGATTACAATTCATTCAGAAATGCTCTAGCTACTAAAAAGAAAATAAAATGAGGAAGCACGAACTCTGAAAAATAACTGGTGTATGGATTCCAAGGCCTGAATTCCAATTTCATGTCTACCTGTTATTTAGGCAACTGATGTTGGATGTTTAACTTGATCTCTTTAAGCCCCTATCTTATACTTTGAAAAAATGGTGTATGATATTTCCAGTCCTTTGTATCCCGCAGGTGTGGGAATCCTTTTTCCTGCCAAGAGTCATTTGGCTATTCATAATGTCATTCACAAGCCTTACAAATGATTCAACATAAAAATCAGCCTGCTGAGGCTGGTGCTGCAGTGTAGCAGGTGAAGCCACCATCCTGTGACACCAGCATCCCATGTGGGCACCAGTTCATGTCCCGGCTGCTCCACTTCCCATCCTGCTCCCTGCTGGTGTGCCTGGGAGAGCATAAGATGGCCCAAGTGTTTGGCCACCTGCATCCACGTGGAAAACCCAGAGGAAGTTCCCAACTCCAGACTAGCTCAGCTCCAGCCATTGCAGCCATCTGGGGAGTGAGCCAGGGATGGAAGCTCAAGCACTTGCTTCTCCCCACCACCAAAAATAGTCCACTATATATTTATTAAATTTTGATTCCTGGAGCCAGCACCGTGGCGTAGGTTAAGCAACCACCTGCAGCACCAGCATCCCATAAGGGCACCAGTGTGTGTCCCAGCTGCTCCACTTCTGATCTAGCTCTCTGTTGATAGTCTAGGGAAGCAGAAGATGGCCCAAGTGCTTGGGCCCCTGCACCCATGTGAGACACCCAGAAGAATCTCCTGGCTTCAGATCGGGCTCACTCTGCCCATTGTGGCCATTTGGGGAGTGAACCAGTAGATGGGAAGATCTCTGTGTCTTTTCTCTGTATGTAACTCTGCCTCTTCTCAAGTGAATAAATTTAAAAAACACAACCAAACATCAGGAATAAATTTTTAAAAATTTGAGTTTGGGTTGCCTTGGCAGGGACACACCAAATGATTTCATGGGGTTTTATACAGCCCATGGGCCGGATGTTTCTCACTCCTGAGTTATAAGGATCACAGAGGAAATATTCAAACGTGTCTTAAAAAACTATCAAAAGCTCTACAAACACAGCCTGGCACTATTGCTGAAATGTATGAAAAATTATCAAGTCCCTTGCAATAAATTACATTAGTTAATGTAGACAGATACCCTGAGAGTATGTGGTCAGACAGAGCTCAATGCAAGCTGTCAGGTACATTAAAAACACAGAATGACACATATTCAAAGGCTTCAACCTTTCCCCATTAAATCATTGTAATTTCATCTGGATTTCCTCCACATGTCAAATTATACTTATACTCTCAAGCAGTGTTCCAGTCATTGAAGAGAAAATGAGTCACACAGGCTTCTATCAAACTTCCAAATGGAGCAACCATGGCCATGTGTTTCTTTACTCTTTGGGGCATGTGTTTGTCAACCTTATTTGAAATTTAAGAAATGACAGAGCTTTCAAAACACAGACAAATCCACTTAGTAGAAGAAAATAACAATTACTATAATTACAACCACATTAACTGGGCTGAATTTTTGTTCAAATTGCTTCTGCACCTCTGATGGAAAATATTGTCTTAAAGAATAATGAAGCGCTTCAGACATGACCAAAATATAAAACCTCAAAATTAAACTCATGAGGAAAATAAATTTAACTTGGCATAATGCTGGGTTGCAATATTACCATCAGGTAACACACACAACTCCGTATGAATCACTGGTGAACACTAAGCATAACAAGCAGTTAATACCAATAGGTGCTCTGTGAAACAATGGAATCCAAACAGTCTGTCTCTTTGGGGCTGGAGAAATTGAATAATCCTGCTTTCCCTCAAACACTGGCAAGCATATACTGCTATAGCTAAAAATCTATTTAATCCTTCCCTTCCTGGCTCAGAATAAAAATAAATACTGTCTCAGACCCAATATGTGATATCCCTTCATGGGTTTTCAAGAGAGCGACACACACACACACACACACACACACACACAGAAATAAGAAAATGATCATGGATATGGATATAGGATTTGTACGAAATGAATCCCAATCACATAATCATTTTAGGAAGTAGGTAATGATAGGCCAGACAACTGTGGACAAAGTCCTTTGCGTGACTGTGCTCTGGTTCATTTCTGTTGGCACTGGTTAGATTAGAACAAACTCCTCATCATGTCGTACCCAAACCCTCTCCCACCAAACATTCCGGATGTTTAGTAACTTTACTGGAAATCCAAGAAGTATCAGGCGAGTCCTGGGGGGAGGGGGTCACATTCCAGAGCCTGCCACCAGCTCATGGCCCCACTGTCTTTTGTCCTATCTCCCCCAGCCACCACAGCTCTTTTTCTGGAACTACCCCCTCCCCTGCCCTTATGCAGAATGCTTTCACACATGCCCTTTTCCCTCAAAGTGAGATAATTTGTCAGTTACCAACATATAAAATTTATTTCATTGCCAATAAGTGAGGGAAAAGATTAAAGCAGGACAAGAAGAACGCACAGTGTCTCCAAAGCACGAGGGGGCTGTAGCTCCCGGTCAATCACTTGTCCATCCTCTTAGAGCTCCCTCTAACAAGCCAACAGATAAGTATGAACACTTACAGGTGAACCCCTACAAAAATCAATTCCACCACATGGAGGCAAGCGGCAGCAAGTGTCCATTTCTCAGAAAGGTTGAATAACACTGATAACTTTGTTTTTCCCTCAGTCCTTACCTGGACAGCTGAGCTAATGGCATTTCATGTTCAAGAATAGGGCACTCAGCTAGGCCTAGAAGGTAAATTCTGCCAGTATAATCAATAAGATTGTAAAGTCCCAGCATCAGTTGCACACCCAACCACCTGTGTGTCCCACAGACACTAAAGACCACCTGCATTCGGCACCTTCAGACTTACTTGTATTCCTGTGACTTTGGTTCTCTGAGACAGCAACTTCCGCAGTCCAGGCTGCAGTGTGTGGGTTGGGAGGTGCAGTAGACACCAACATGCTCTGGTTATAAGTTGCATTTGTAAGAATAATATCAGGCACTCGGACTTCACCGTCAGTGACCACGGGTTCACTCCCATTTGACTTAAAATAGGCCTTTTTTAATGTTCCTAAATCAAAAAAGAAATAAAGATTTTAAAACATCACTAGAAGTCTTTTTTTTTTTTTAAGCACATTAAGAAAATTAGAGCTACTTTCTTACGGGTCATTGCATGCAGAACAACACAAAGAAAAGGATGACGAAAGCCACAACTTCTTCCCTCACAGAGATAACCAAATGGACTGCTCTACCACAAATCACCCAGCCCTACGAGGAATCGCACACTTACGAGTTTGAGGTTTAGAAACCGAGCCTCTCATCTAAGTTTCTTAGTATCCAAAGAACTTGGCTCTTCTACCTCTCCTGGAACTCCCCACAAATAACAGGTGGTGAATCTCAGTGTTTCCTTCTAGCTTCCGAGTTTCTCTATTCACCTGTCATGGTGCGCTAGACAGGATGTGTACTCCACCTTCGCTCTCTATTGCATCCGCCACCAAAAGACAACAGTGCCCACTTGGCTTCAGCCTTATGTTTCCCCATAGTTTGCACTCAATTTCCATAAAGTATCCATAACATAAGTAAAAATGATAGGGGTAATATATTTACCAAGATTTATATCAGAGATAGCAAAAAGTAAAACCCTCATGACAGCACAAATTCAAAGAACCACATTTTCATCTGTGACCAGAAGCTATCTGGAGTATAACTATGTGAAACAAGAATTAGTCATTAAACTGAGATTATCAACTGGTCATTCTCAAAGTGGCAAAATAAAGAGCCAAAGCTAAGATTACTGAGAATCATCTATCTTTGTCTCAAGGCAGAAACTTTTGGAAACTGAGAGATCACATTTTTAACTCAGCCAAAATAGACAGCCGACTGTGTTTCCAGAATATAGCACTGTAGTTGAGCATGCCATGAAAATAAATGAAAGTGATATTGATACATAGAAATACCCAAGGGAGACTTCTTCTAAAAAGATTTCCAGGGAACGTTCTAATTGGCTCTCACTTTTCTAAATAGTCCCATGGACCATTAAAAATAAAAGAAATATAAATAAGATGTTTAATATCAGTCTATGTAAAAAATGTCTCTACATGTGCTTGACACTTGGAAAACATCAACTACAAATCAAAATAGAAAAGCAGCTGTTTTCTAACTATAATGGAGGTCAACAGTTTCATCTGCCAAAGGATTCTAAATAAAGCCATGAAGTGAGCTAAGCCATGACCATGCAGTGCAGGTAACAGTCTCCAAAGTGTGCAATTATGAGTGCAATAAATAAATATAAATGCAATACATTCAGTGAAGGGCTTCATTTGTTTTTAATTTGCAAACTTCTCCTAGATCAAAATTAACATGATAGGTTTGATGACTACATCAAATGAAATTCATACAGAAAAATTTACTAACGAATCATGTATCATTTTGCGTTCATTTGTTAGTTGCTCTTTTTGCTTACTTTGGCATAGAAATGTTCCACATAACGCCACATTACCACTAACGTGGCTGTGATGAATACAAAAGGTACATCAAGTTGATTTACTTATGTTAAACCCGAGTCAGCATCTGATTTTGTCAACATGTCTTTAGCAAAAGCCAATTCCTCACTTTATCCTTAAGTAACTCTCTCAAAATGAGTTCCTTTTCATAATACATGAACAGTAGTAATCGACATTTTTTGTAATTAGCTCTATTAATAATATTCTATTCCGAGTTGGGAACATCCGGCCCACGGGCAATGTAAGGGCAGCACAATCATTTGGTCTGCTCCTGCCAAGACAACTGCAGGCAGCACTTGAAATTCAATCAATCTATAGCAGGCTAATTTTTAAGTTGATAGTTTTGTGTGGCCCACAAGTGATGCCATAAATATTGAAGTGGCTCTTGACAGTAAATAGCTTCTCCACTCTTCCTATCTTTTTAACCTAACCACAGGGGTGCAAATGTTAACATCTGCTTACCCTAAGAAGTTCTTTGGAAAATTATCTTTAGAAAACCAACTTGGACCACAACTTTTTAAGAAGACAGTTTCCAAAATGGGCATTCGGGCTCGCCATTATAAACACCCGCATCCTGTATCATAGCATCCAAGTTCAAATCACAGCTCTTCTCCCAATTCTAACTCCCTGCTAATACAGACCCTGGGAAGCAGAAGGTGATGGCTGAAGTGGTTTGGTTCCTGCCACCCACATGGGAGACCTGGATTAAGTTCCCAGTTCCTGGGCATTTGGCAAATAAAGTAGTAGATCAAAGTTGCCTCTGTCTCCCTGCCTCTCCTTCCATCTCTGCCTGTCAAAAATGCTTTAATAAAGCAGCTTCCTTGCTCTTAAACTCTGTCAATGCACTGTGGCAAAATAAAAAGGAAGATAACATGAGAGCTGCTGTAGCTAATGTTCCTAAACTATGTTTTTTGAATGAAGGAGTGAGGAGACAAAGGAGAGAAAACAAAATCACTGGAAAGTTTGTTTTCAAGCATCTCGGGAAACTGACCATCTCCCACCATAGTTGGTGATCTACTATTCATTTTTTAAAAAAGCACAGAAATTGGGGGCCAACTCTGTGGCATAATGGGTAAAGCCGCCACCTTCAGTGCTGGCATCCCGTATGGGTGCCAGTTCAAGTCCCGGCTGCTCCACTTCCAATCCAGCTCTCTATTGCCTGGGAAAGCAGTAGAAGATGGCCCAAGTGCTTGGGCCCCTGCACCCACGTGGGAGACCTGGAAGAAGCTCCTGGCTCCAGATCAGCACAGCTCCGGTCATTGTGGCTAATTGGGGAGTAAACCAGCAGATGGAGGGTCTCCCCTCCCTCGCTCTCTCTGCCTCTTTCTGTGTAACTGACTTTCAAGTAAATAAATAATTCTTTAGGGGCTGGTGCTGTGGCACAGCAGGTTAACACCCTGGCCTCAAGCACCAGCATCCCATAGGGGCGCTGCTTCTAATCCCGGCTGCTCCTCTTCCGATCCAGCTCTCTGCTATGGGCTGGGAAAGCACTGGAAGAGGGCCCAAGTCCTTGGGCCCCTGCACCCACGTCGCAGGCCTGGAGGAGGCCCCTGGCTCATGGCTTTGGATTGGCACAGCTCCAGCCGTTGCAGCCATTTGGGGAGTGAACCAATGGATAAAAGACCTCTCTCTCTCTCTCTGCCTCTCCTCTCTGACTTTCAAATAAATAAGTCTTAAAAGAAAAAAAATAATTCTTTAAAAAAATAAAAAGCACAAAAATTAGAACTCAAATATTCTCAACTCACACTGTATTCAACTATAAAAATGCTTAGAGCTATTAACCCAGATTATGGTAATGTCACAGCATCCTGGTCTACATTCCTGTTTTTATTGTACTGTGGTTACAGGTACAAGTGCTACAGCTTCACCACCTGGCTTTAAATTCCATTCCTATCACTTTCTAGTCCTATAACTTCGGGCAAACTCTCAACTGCCATAAAGTAAGGAAGATAACGGTTTCTCCCTCATGGGGCTGGCTGTGGGGATCCAATTAGACAATACAGATCTAAACAGCTTTGAGCACATGCTAAGTTCAACAATTGTTAGTCACTGCTATACAATTATAGTAACACTAGTAAGAGTCTGTTTATTAGGGCTCCGAGAGAACTTTTAAATAAACACCAGTTTCCTTTTACTATAGAGCATCCCAGCCTCACAGAATGGCCAATTTTCAAAAGTGCATTACTTAACCCACTTTTAGAATAAGAACTGTAGCTGTCTAGTGCTAAGTTATTAACAGAACACCATGTTTTATCAAGATTTTGAGGTTCAAAAGTGAATCAGTCCTGTAACAAATCCAACTTAAGTGTTTAAGAAATAGTCTAATGCTAGTAATACCAAACTCCACTGGTGTCTTATGAACAGCTGGGGCATGGAGGTGAACAGAGTAACATCCCCTCCCTTACAGATAACACATTGTGTAAATTAGGATGTGGCTATTTTACATAGCTCACGTGGCAAAAAAAAAAAAAAAAAGATGCTACAGCTGTGATTAAGTTATGGCTCTGGTCTTGGCTGGGAGGGTGTTATTCAGGTGAGCCCACTAGGATCAAAAAGGTCACTATAAGCAAATAGGAGTATATTGCAGAAATCACAAATGAGAAAGATTCGATGGGACATTTTTTTGTTAAGGTGGCAGATCACCACAAGCCAAGGAGTGCTGGAAGCCTCTAGAAGCTAGAAAAGGCAATGGAACAGATAGTCCCTAGAGCCTCGGTAAGGAGCTCCCTAACTTAGGGGAGAGAACTGTTTGGATCTTGCAACCTTTATAACTGAGGTAACAAATCTGTGTTGGTTTACGCTAACAAGTTTGTGGTAATTAGTGATAGCAGCAACGGGAAATTAATACAGGCACCTCACTAAGTACCCTCACTAGAAGCTTCAGCCTCAGGTTAACCTAACAATGCTATGAAGTCAGTAATATAATGAACCCCTTCTGCAGAGTTTTGGAGAGAAAGACACGGGAGTTCAAGAGTTAACTTACCTAAAAATTGAGCTTGGATACAATAGCTAGATGTACCACATATATCCCCCATACATACACTGCTCACTCTAGACAGAGTGAACAGGTTTAAAACAGTAAACTGGTGTATACTTGCCAGATTTATCATCTTATTACACAATTTTAAAGTTAACTCTGTCTTTGTGTCTTTAGCCATGTGCAATACATTTATTTTGCACTTTGTGCTAGGAACTTCATATATACTCTCCAGTGAGAACACAAAATTAAGAATGTCTTCCTATGAAGATGTTCGTAGATTAAATATCTGCCTCCCTCAACTAAAGAATACAAGCCATGGTACAAGTGCTTTGAGAATAATATGCATGGGATGTGGCAATCTGGTGGCAAAGAGTAGAGAAGCAGTCGTTAATCCATTTGAGAAAGTCAAGAATTCTCAGGGCAGAGTTTCCTTATTGGTCTTCAAGCGAGTTTTAAAAGATGACCACTGGTCTTTGGCTGGCACCACGGCTCACTTGGCTAATTCTCTGCCTGCAGCACCAGCACCCCGGGTTCTAGTACCGGTTGGGGTGCCAGGTACTAGTTCCAGTTGCTCCTTTCCAGTCCAGCTCTGTGGCCCGGGAGGGCAGCGGAGGGTGGCCCAAGTTCTTGGATCCCTGCACCCACATGGGAGACCAGAAGGAAGTACCCAGCTCCTGGCTTCGGATCGGTGCAGCGCTGGCTGCAGTGGCCATTAAGGGAGTGAACCAACGGACAGGAAGACTTCTCTCTCATTGTCTATAACTCTAACTGCCTGGCAAAAAAAAAAATTATATATATATATATATATACTGGTTTTCTAAATTTCAGCAAAGTATTTATGGCAAAGAATATAGTAATAGAAGCAGAACATTTCCTAGTCAGCACAGACAGACATGAAAAAAACCCATCTCACTCCCCTAATGGCCACAAAAGCCAGGGCTGAGCCAGGAGACCGAATTCCCTCTGGGTCTCCCACACAGACAGCAGAGGCCCAAGTATTTGAGTCATCTTCCGCTGCCATCCCAGGCACATTAGCAGGGAGCTGGATAGAAAGTGGAGCATCAAAGACTCAAACCAGCACTCTGATATGGGATACCAGCATCTAAAGCCATGGCTTAGCCCATTGTGCCACAACATCAAACACTGGATTCTACATTTCACACAAACTAAAAGTGATGTTAATGCTGCCAGTCCATGGACCACACTTGGAGAACAATGTTTTAGATACCTTTTCAAAAAGCCCTGTATCCGTCATACAATCTCAGGCTTGAGTTAAATAAAAAATAGTCTAATGTTGATGAATCTGTGCCAGAAGATCTGAATTAATAGAATTTCACGACTCAAAGTAATAACAGACAAGTCATGAAAGATCATAAAGATTCTTCAATGACGGCTGGAGGATATAAGGACCTGAAAGATTTTCCATTTAAAATTATACTCAAAATCACAACTTTGCAACTTAGGAAATTATGATCCTTTTAAAAATTCTTAGATTTCTTTTCAGCTTGGGGCTTTAAGAGAAAAACTATATTGAAGTGCAATGAACTCGTGCTCATCTAGCATTTTTGAGGAGCAAAGTCATTTATGAAGAATGTCTCGAGTTTAAGAAAAATTGACTACTTATGTTTTCTAAACTGTGCCACTATAATATTTCTTCATTTCATGATAGAAAATTAAGTCATGCATATATTTTTCATTTTAAGAAAGTCAAAGAGGTAATTTTAGGTCATTCTTCCAAATAGATGGAGGGAAGAGGCTTTGAAACCAAGTCTTCAACAGCCTGAGAAAAAGTTGGGATCCTTCTAACATGTTCTTTGACAATAACTTTGGTGAAACTATAATTGGGATGAACAATAGTTTGAAAAAAGTCAATTCAGACCATATTCCATATGTTTATAGGACTCCCTGCCACAGGCTCAACCCACTTCAATCCTGTCTCCATACAGCTACTAAAACTACCTTTTACAAGTCTGAACCAAGGTGCCGGCACTGTGGCACAGTGGGTCAAAGCCCCGGCCTGCAGCGGGGGCATCCCATATGGGCAGTGGTTTGTGTCCTCGCTGCTCCGTTTCCAATCCAGCTCCCTGCTAACAAGCCTGGGAAACAGCAGAGGATGATCCAAGTTCTTGGGCCCTGCATCCACGTGGGAGACACGGAAGAAGCTCCTGGCTCCAACCATTGCAGCCACTTGTGGAGTGAACAAGTTGATGGAAGACCTCTCTCTACCGATCTGTAACTACCTTTCAAATAAATCTGAAAAAATTCCCAACCAATGATTTCCAAGATCAATAGAGAAAATCTTTTTGATTTGATATTTTATATATAAAATCAAAATATATACATAAGGGTCCAATTTCAATTTTCCACATGTCAAAATCCAGTTTCTCTGATACTGTTTGTTGCAAAGACAATCCTTTCCCCATTTTATATTCTTGGCACCCTTGTTTAAAATTAAATGAAATTCCAGGCACAAAATTCTTTGGGTAGAACATTTCAACCAAATGTTGAAATTTTTCCATTAGATAAACACAAAATGTCTATTTGTATCTGCTTTGATTTCTTGTATCAGTGTATTAGTTTTAAATATATGTAGAAATAAATATCCAAAGAAGTTCATTTAATTCCTATTTTGAAAAAAATACATGGACTTAATTTCTGCACCCAAGTAAACCTGCTTTACTTCTATTTTCCATGATTTTTTCAAGTACCCTCATAGATGCAAATACATGAGGTATTTCTAGGCCTTATGATCTGGTTCCATTGGCCTATATTTCAGTTTTCAAGCCAGGGCTATGCTTTGATTACCATAGCTTTATAATATATTTTGAAATCAGGAAGGGTGATGTCTCTAGCTTTATTTTCCTCAAATTGCTTAGGTTATTCAGGGTCTTGTAGGAGTTACAAACAAATTTCAGGGGTTTTATTTTTTTTTCCTATTTCTGTGAACAATGACACTGGGATTTGGTTGGGGATTGCAAAGATCCCTTTGTGTAGTAGGGACATTTTAACATTATTTTTCCCTAGTTGATGAACATAAAATTTCTTTCTATTTGTCTTCTTTAATTCCTTTCATCAGTTTTAATGTTTTTAGTGTATAAATCTTTCAATTTTTCAGTAAAGTTTATTACTAAGTGTTATTCTTTTTGATGCTATGGCAATGATTTCTTGAATGTTACAACAAAACCACAAGCAACAATGACAAAAGTAGATGAGTTACATTAACTCAAAAACAAATTCAATTCACATAGCAAAGGAAACAATAAAACTGAAAAGGCAACCTACAGAACAAGAAAAAATGTGAAAGTCAATTATCTGAAAAATGGGGGGAGGAAGCCAAATATATAAGGAAACCCTGCAACTCAAAATTAACAAAATGACCCAATTTTTTAAAATAGGTGAAGGGTAGCAATAAAATGTTGCCAGAGACATAAAAATGGCCAACAGGTATATGAAATGTGCTCAACATCACCATCAGAGAAATGCAGTTCAAAAGTACAATGATATAACTTCATACCTGTTAGAATGGAATTTAAAAAAAGAGTTGGTGAGAATATGGAGAAAAAATCCTTGTAAAGCATCAGTAGAAATATAAATTGGGGTAGTTACTATGGAAAATAAGATAAAGTTTTTTCAAAAAATTAAAAATAGAACCACTACATGATGTAGCAATCCCACTGCTGGCGATACAGCCAAAGCAATTCATATCAGAATCTCATATCTTCACTTCATATTCATTGCCACATTACTCACAATAGCCAAGGCTAGTGGATTAAGAAAATGTGGTATACATATTAAACAAAATATTATTCAACATTAAAAAGGAAGGAAATACTGTCATTTGTGACAACATTGATCAAACTGGAGATTCTAAATTAAATCAGCCACCATGGAAGGAAAAGTTTGTCATGTTCCTACATATATAAGGAATCTAAAAGAATCAAATTAATGCAGAGACCAAGATAGTAACTGCCAGACTCAGAAGACAGGGCGGAACAGGAAGGTCTGACATTGGCCAAAGAGTACAAAGTTTCCATTATACAAGATTAGTAAGTCCTAGAGGTCTACAACAGCATAGTGTCTGTAGTCAATATTGCTTGGCAGTTTGCTGAGAGGATGGATCTTAAATGTCCTTATCCTTGTTAAGAGTAACAAGACATCAATAGAGATGGGAGGAAAATTCTGAACAAGATGCACTGCATTTTTGTTTTGTCATAGATTATGGTGAAGTTTTCCCAGTTGAGTACATATCTCCAAATTCATCCAGTTACTGAACATTAAGTATGTACAGCTCTTTGCATACCAACCATACATCACATCTCCATAAAGTAGAATTGTTGCAGAATTGTTGACAGAATTGTTACAAAAGGCACATGAGAATGTTTCTACAAGTGCTTTTGTGAATGATAAAGTTCATTATGGAAGGTAAAAAGTTTTTCTTTGCATAGGAAGAATTATCATAATTTAACAGTTTTTTTTTTTTTTTTTGACAGGCAGAGTGGACAGTGAGATAGAGAGACAGAGAGAAAGGTCTTCCGTTGCCGTTGGTTCACCCTCCAATGGCTGCCGCGGTCGGCGCGCTGCGGCCGACTCACCGCGCTCATCCGATGGCAGGAGCCAGGTGCTAGGTGCTTTTTCCTGGTCTCCCATGGGGTGCAGGGCCCAAGCACTTGGGCCATCCTCCACTGCACTCCCGGGCCACAGCAGAGGGCTGGCCTGGAAGAGGGGCAACCGGGACAGAATCCAGCGCCCCGACCGGGACTAGAACCTGGTGTGCCGGCGCCGCAAGGCGGAGGATTAGCCTGTTGAGCCACGGCACCGGCCAATTTAACAGTTTTTTTATATTAATACACGTTGACTAAAAACATGTCTCATTTTAAGTGTAATCCACAAGAACTAAAATTTTTGTACTACGATTGTCATAGTAACTTCATGATCCATAACCACATAACTCCAGGACCACGCCATTGCCACAGTACATTAGCCTAAGCATCAAAAACAAAACAAAACAAAAACAAAAAACAAACAAGATCACTGTTACTCCTTGACTCCAACATCCTCACTATGGGTTTCCATGTTACAGTACCATTCCCTCAGGGAAGTTCCCCTCACTGAGCCCAGGGCCAGTCCCTGGCAGGAGCTCTGAGCACTTCCTGTCTTCCTGCACAGCAGTGTGGCCATCCTTGCACGTTTTCCTCCCTCCCTCACTGAACTGCAGAGTCCCTAGGACGGGCTCTCCTCAATGCCATACCCGGTGCCTATAGCACACACCACTGCCCATACCAGGCACTCAATATTTCTTGAAAGAACTTAGACCTATACTTGTTTTCTTTTTAGGTGTTTCTCAAAAATCATATAAAGATTTTACTTTAAGTGTTACCTAATACAGATTATATGTTGATCTATGTGGTTGTGTGCCACATGATTACGCATCTATTGTTAAGTCAGGGGTCAATTCAGTCTCTGGCAAAGTAGTCCATGACGTAAGCTGGCCCTGACAGTCAGGTGACGCAGCACACACTACTGAAGACTTCATTCTTAGGAGAATGAATTAGCCTAAGCAAAGTCATGTGAAACTTATCACCACCTTGCAGATCCATCTACTGATCAATCTTATTCCTTCCTAGCTACTTTATGGGCAATCAGAATGTACTGTGGCAATGGCGTGGTCCTTGAGCTATGTGGTTATGGATCATGAAGTTACTATGACAATCATAGTACAAAAATTTTAGTTCTTGTGGATTACACTTAAAATGAGACATGTTTTTAGTCAACGTGTATGAATATAAAAAAACTGTTAAATTATGATAATTCTTCCTATGCAAAGAAACACTTTTTACCTTCATAATGAACTTTATCATTCACAAAAGCACTTGTAGAAACACTCATGTGCGTTTTGTAACAATTCTGTCAAAAATTTCCCATCTCACAGGATATGTACCTAAAGTCACATATCCCATAACTGACAGAGGAAGACCTAAAAGCAGACCTTCCAGCACCAAGTTGTAGGTTTCTTATCTGTCATATGACCCATCAGTATTAGACTAAAAAATAGATAATATTGTAACTCTGACTCTAAGTTTCCCTCTTAATTTCCTTCAAAAACCTTAATTCTTATTTGAACTCCTTTAGAGTTCACATCTTTGGAATCACATGGACAATTCAGACTAGCTACTAAGCCTTTGTATCCCCCCCTGTGGGGGTGGGGTGGTGAGGATGGGGGAGGGAGGAACAATTTGCTACTGCTGTCTTTTATAACCTTCTGCTGAAACAATTATTCAGGAACTCCAACTCTCATTTTCAAGTCATTTTACCATCTTGGCTTCATACATGAGAGAAGCCAAAACAGACAAAATCAGACTCATCTTACTTCTGTTTAACAGAAGGCTCTTGTCATCATTCCCTAATCAATAATCCTCTCATCATTTTCTTTGCGTTTTGAAGCTGGAGCTCCTGCTATCCCAGCACTCATTAGCATCCCACATGTACCCAAAAATAACTACAGAACTTTGAAAGAGCATGGAGTTGTAAACTCAAACAGAACATTTTTTAAAGTTAGCGTCATGTAATGATGTTTTTAAAACAAAGATATAAACTCATTGTGTTCTTCATTACAACAGCAAACATCTTCAAATAGGAAATGTTTACTTGGACAGATATTCCTTCAATATGACTGTATCAAATCATTAAAAGTGATGCTTTTGAAGCTGTGTGGGGAAGCACCAATTGCCCACGGTTGCTTCTATACACACAAAGTAGCACTTAGGAGTGCTCAGAAATTAGCAGTCTCCCTCATCTCATAAATTATACAGAATTCCATTTCTTGTATATACATTTGCATTTCTTTATATACTAAGAGTTATGTTTTCATTTCTTGAACTATTTAATAGAACACTGAGCCTTTAAGTATAATTATAAATATTATCTCAAAAATCAAAGGAAAAAATTTAAAGAACTCAAATGTCCATCAATTGATGAATGAATAAACTGCAGTATACCCACAAAATCCAGTATTATTCAACCATCAAAAGAAATGAAATGTTAATACATTCCACAACTTGGATAGCCTTAAAAAGCATTAAAGGGAAGAGAATTTGACCTGGTGGTTAAGATACCAGTGAGGATATCAGAGTCCAAGTTCTAGCTCCACTCCCAACTCCAGTTTCCTGCTTACTCACCCTGGGAGGCAGCAGGTGAGGGATCCAGTAGCCGAGTTCGAGCCACCTATGTGGGAGACCTGACCTGATGGAGTTCCTGGCTCCAGTTATTTGAAAAGTGAAACAGCAAACAGGAGTGCTCTCTTGCTTGCTCCCTCTCCAACCCCCCCTTCTTAAATATATTTTTAAATCATTATGCTAGCCAGCGCCACGGCTCTAAATAGGCTAATCCTCCACTTGTGGCACCGGCACACCGGATTCTAGTCCCGGTTGGGGCGCCGGGTTCTAGTCCCAGTTGCCCCTCTTCCAGGCCAGCTCTCTGCTGTGGCCCGGGAGTGCAGTGGAGGATGGCCCAAGTCCTTGGGCCCTGCAGCCTCATGGGAGACCAGGATAGGCACCTGGCTCCTGCCTTCGGATCAGCGTGGTGCACCCACCGCAGCAGCCATTGCAGGGTGAACCAACTGAAAAGACCTTTCTCACTGTCTACTCTGCCTGTCAAAAAAAAAGCATTATGCTATGTGAAAAAAGTCATAAAAGACCAGACATAGTCATGACATGTCTAGAATAGGGAAGTCAGCAGAAATATGAAATAAATTAGTGGATGGCTTAGGGTGGAGATGAGAAGGGGAAAAAAAAAGTAGCTAACGGATATAAGGTTAATTCGGGGGTGATGAAAATGTTCTCAAACCGACTTGTGGATCTAGGATATTAGAAACTGTTTAATTGTATAGTAAATGGTTGAATTATATGGGTTATTATACTCCAAAAAAGTCAATGAAAAATAAAAATAATCCACTTAAAGTATTGAGCATCCCTCCTCTGTCCTCTGCCCACAGACCTCTAAGCATTAAAGTACTTAAAGTATGCTTTCACTTTAAGGTAGTATTAGACACTCAGAAGGGGAACAAAAATCCATCAATAAGTGTGAGCCACTGCTCATAGAAGCATGAGAACGCGACTTTTTTTATTTTTTTGACAGGCAGAGTGGACAGTGAGAGAGAGAGACAGAGAGAAAGGTCTTCCTTTGCCATTGGTTCACCCTCCAATGGCTGCTGCGGACGGCGCGCTGCGGCCGGCGCACCGCGCTCATCCGATGGCAGGAGCCAGGTGCTAGGTGCTTATCCTGGTCTCCCATGGGGTGCAGGGCCCAAGCACTTGGGCCATCCTCCACTGCACTCCTGGGCCACAGCAGAGGGCTGGCCTGGAAGAGGGGCAACCGGGACAGAATCCAGCGCCCCGACCGGGACTAGAACCCTGTGTGCCGGCGCCGCAAGGCGGAGGATTAGCCTGTTGAGCCACGGCGCCAGCTGAGAACGCAACTTTTAAAAATAACAGTGGCGAGACTGAGAAAGCTCCTGCCACAGATAACAGCTACCAACTGGAAAATGTCCAACAAAGCAACTACCAACAGGCACTGGAGAGGGAAGATGGGCAGGCTCGGCCTGGAAGGGGTTTATCCTCGGAGGCAGAGTGGCAGGGATGGCTTTCAGGATTGCTGGCCGCCATCAGCCTGAGAGCTGACCACCATGGAAGGAGAAGTGACCCAAACCCCAACAGAAAACCTGCAGTCTCCTTGGGCTGACGCACCTGCTCTGTCCTCTTATTTGGGTCACTCTCTGACCTTGGCTTCTGTCAAGCCTAGCATTTCCAGGTTCCTTTAACTTCTCTGACCCGTCTTCATTTCTCACTCCCTCCTCTTTGTCTGCCCTGGAAATACTAGCATCCTCCAGAGCTTTGTCCTTGGCTTGTAATAAATTCATTTTCTCTCTTCACAGTTCATCAACTCCTGTGCTTCAGCTACCACTGAGACTCCCACATCCCTAACTGTGGCCAGGGCTTCCTTCCCAGCTTCTCCGGATGCTCTTGCTACAAACTGTCACAGTAGGGTGGCAGTTAAATTTCAAAGTCAGCACACAAACCAAGAAAATCATATTTAGTCCACAATTTTCCTTGAAATTTTCTAGGAAGACAATATTTGAGTTCTTACACAACTTCCATTTCTTGGCCCAGCCCACACTGTTGAATTTATTCAAATTAAATGCATTTTAACTATGATTGCACTGCCTTTGGTCATCCCACAAGGGTCTCTAACTTACGAAATTCAACATGCCCTACATCTACCTGCAACAGACTTGTCCACCTTTAGTTTTTTGTTTTTTTTTTTTTTCCTGACAGGCAGAGTGGACAGTGAGAGAGAGAGAGAGAGAGAGAGAGAGAGAGAGAGAAAGGTCTTCCTTTGCCGTTGGTTCACCCTCCAGTGGCTGCCACGGCCGGCACACTGTGGCCAGCACACTGCGCTGATCCAAAGCCAGGAGCCAGGTGCTTCTCCTGGTCTCCCATGGGGTGCAGGGCCCAAGCACTTGGGCCATCCTCCCCTGCACTCCCTGGCCACAGCAGAGAGCTGGCCTGGAAGAGGGGCAACCGGGACAGAATCCAGCGGGACTAGAACCCGGTGTGCCGGCACCGCAAGGTGGAGGATTAGCCTATTGACCTGCAGCACCGGCCAGCCTTTAGTTCTTATGTCAACAGATTCACCAAGATCAACCCGATTGCCCCAGCCAGAAATCCAGGAAGCAGCCTTGACTCTCCTCCAACACCAAAGTCTAATCAGTCTAGATTTCTGTTGAGTTGAATGTACCCAATGCCCATTTCAAACCCTTATCACCTTTTACTTGGGCTCTAGTCAGAGCTCCAAACTGATCTCCCTACTATTTTTACATTAGGGACTTGAACATCCTGTGACTCTGGAACATGCAAGGGGTCCTGGAATCAATCCCCTGTGGATATGAAGGGATGACTGCTCTACTTTCAAGTACCTAGCATACAGGAACCTCATACTGACAAATATGAACTTTGTTTTTATTGGCATTTACTTCAGATTGTAAATATAGTTTTTATAAATGAAGAAATAGGAGTTTGGTGAAGTAGAGAAATTCAAAATCATTCTTAATTAGTTTGTTTTCCCAACAGTTCATCTTTCAAACTCAGACTATTGCTCACTTAAAGAGATAGCAAGATGTAAATACAAATGAACTTGCCTACCAGCGCATATTACTTGGTTGCTGGTCTCCACTTGGTTAAAATTTGCTATGTAATATTTAGTTTAAGTGTATTTTTCAAAATGAAAGCCAAAGTAAGCATTTATGTAACCCTTGAGCCTTCTGTTCACAACCTTGTTTCCGTGGGATAGTTTTTTGAAAACCAATACCCTAGATACTAAAGCCCAAGTCTCTTCGTATGACATGGAAGATCTCATGTCATCTGGACATGAGCAATCCAGCTAGATTTCTCACTACTGCCAATTTTTACCATTTCTTAAGACATCTTCATTTTTCATGAAGTTACACTTTTGCACTTGCTATTTTGTCTGCCAAATGTTAATTCTCAACTATTGTCTTCTAAGCTAAATTCCTATTAGTTTAATTCCAAAGATTAAAATGTTTACTGCCTCTTGGAGCCTTCTTTGTCCCCAGAATACCTTATATATGTAAGTACACATTCATATATATACATGTATATATATATCATATGTATGTATCCAATCCATACTGCCCTTTGTGATAATCAGCTCTTCTGCTCTACTGTGAGGGGAATGACCAACCGAGAATGACTAGTTTAATCACCCTTGAGTTCTAAAAGGACTTTTAAACTGTCTGCAATCTCATCACTTGTTAAATGTTTAATCCAGGTTGAGAACCTCTTATCCAAAATGCTTGGGATTTCAGGTATTTCAGAATTCCATATTGTGGGGGGATTTTGAAGTATTTGCATTAACATATGACAAATATCGAATATGGGATCCAAGTCTAAACATAAAATTTGCTTATGTTTCATATATAATTCAGATGCATTGCCTATCAGTAATTTTATCCAATACTATTAATGTGCCTGTGTTTTAACTGTGGCCCACTGCATAAAGTCCAATGTGGAATTTTCCACTTGTGGTGTCAGGTTGGCATCTAAAAAGCTTAGATTTTTGGACCATTTTGGATTACACGTTTTTATTAGGAATGCTCAACCTGTATTTATAATAACCCACAGAGTGATTACAGTGGCTGAAACTGAAGATTTGCCCAAGAGTTGACAGATAACCATCTCATTGATTTGACACTTCAGGCTAAATGACAAGAAACCAGTATTCTAAATCATGCTGCTTTCAAATAGGACTTCATTTTTTCAAAACTTAATGACATCACCCACCAACAAAAGAAAGCAGGATCACCAGCAGGACAATGAGCGCACAGATACACGGAATCAGGACCAGCAAGAGGAAGCGGAGAAGAGTAGCAGTCGCCAGTTTCTGGGAGCAGCCATCACCCATGTTATTGTCATCAGCTCCCAAGACCTAGAGGAAGGGGGGAAAATGAAACATGGTTTTAATTTCACAAAGAAACTCAATACATGGAATGAGATTGTAGATTACAGCTACTCGTTCAGAGCAGCATTCCTAAAGGGTTTCACAATGTGTACTTGAAGGCAGGAAATGAAGTTAGTCACCAAATCATATTAATAAATGAACTGTACACAGGTAGAACAAATCTACAAGTACATTTCAAAAGTACATAAAAATTAGATTGAGAGTTTATTTTAGTGCAAAAGAATTTTATACACAGTTTGCATTTTCATGAACTTTTTGAAGAGCCCTCATGATGGATGTTTTGCACTAAAGTAAACTTAATTCCATTTACTAGGATTTTTTGAAATACCCTTTATTTCTCCAACACTTGTCTGCAGTTTATGAACATTTAATGTTATTCCATTTTGATTTTTAAAGTATATTTGCCAGTTGTTATTATTCCAAGGCTAGGAATTACCAAAGCATGAACTGACCCTGGACCAGAGCTGTAAGCAAAGACTAATTCAGTGATAAAGTATTTTAGAAGGAATAGATAGGGCGTTATCCACACATTTGTCTCATTAATCCCAATACAGATGTCTATGAAACTGGACAATAAATTTCTCGTTAATATTCAGCAATGATTACCAACCCATACATTCAGTGTCAAGTTTAACAATTAGAGCCTGTCCTGCTTGCCAGTTGAACACTGGTACTGAGGACATCCTTGGCTGTCCATGCTACCTACTCCTGCAGGCTATCCATTGTAAGAGGATGAGAAGGTGCTGCAGTAATGCTTCAGAGTTCTTGTCTACAAATGCTTTAAGTTAAGCTTAGCTCAATGTCTTGCCATTAATGAAGTCTGTAGACTTGTTTACTACAAACAGTAGCTTAGGGCAGTGAATTGTTCAACAGGAGTCTGAGATGGACTCCAAGTGTTTTGATTCACTATTATCAGTTCTTCAGTTCCCCTCAAAGCGTGCCTCGCCATTCCCTCTTAGACTTCTGACTTGGTATTTTCTCCCTGACAGTTTCAGAGCTTGAACTGTGGCCATAGTGTAGTTATCTCATGAACTTTTCTTGAATCCTGAACTTCCTTTCAACATATAACAAATATTAGATGCTCAATTAAGATGCGTTTACTGGGACATAACCCCATCATAAGTTGAAACTATCTTAAATCTACAATGTAATGAATTCCTCTAACCTACTGAATTTCATAGCTTAGCCTAACTTATCTTGAAAATGCTCAGAATACTTATATTAGTTTACAGTCGGGCAAAGTCATGCACCACAAAGTAACTTATCAGACACTTTGACTATCACCTAGTTTATTGAATACTTATATCTAAAATACATGGCCCTGTACAATAGATCAACCAGACATTAATTATGACACTAATATTGGAAAAGTGGTGCCTTCTCAGGTTTGTGGACACAGCGTGGGACCTCAGGACAACCAAGATAGTAGCAGAATCAACCTATTTCACTTATTGAGCCATCTATTAGTTGTAATAAGCATAATGATGGATCTAACAATTTCCAGTTCACAAAAGCTCAGTATTATAGAAGAGACATACACAAATAATATATTTCAAGGCAGCAAACAGTAAGCACCATGTGATATACAGCTCAAGTGCTATTGGAATTCAAAAGATAGAAATACAATTTCCTGCTGGAGGGTCAGGTAAGACACTTTGAGAATCAGAATCAGCCACAGTTCTGGAAAAAGAAAAAAGAAAACCACACCACCCAAAAAAGGTTTGTTATAGGTCAAAGGAGTTGGAAAATACATCCAGAGAGGTAGGGAATTAGGAACTTACTTCAACAATGGAAGATGTTTCCTTGTTACAGAGGTCGCAGGAACACGACAGGGATAATCTTGGTGAGGGGTAAACTTACAATGGCTCTTTACTATGTGGAATCCTTAGCAAAAATGCATCCCATTTTGTCATCAGGTACGACAGTGAAAGAAGTGCTACAGCCTCGTTTTACCATTTCATATAAGCACACATCAACAAGTATATCATCTCCAGAAACCATACTCAAGACCAGTCTAAATACTTTATCCAGCTACCAGGAAATTGATAACTCTTTTCAAAGGGAGAGGAGGCAAAAAGATTTAGAAGAATTTCAATGTTTCACCACTTGCTTCTTGGTCGCATAACTCTTCTTGCTCTTCTGGCCCTGAAGATTGTTGCTGTCAGTGCTGCATTATTCAGAGGTCCTTTGGGTTCCTCTGAACGTAACGCAGCTCAGACTTCCCAGTCAAGTGAATGCTGCCAGAGCAGGTCAATACCGGGACGATCCCTGTGCTGTCTGTCAATGGACTCCGAGCAGTCCTCTCTCCAGATTGGCATCCTCTGTCCACAATCCACCCTCATCATCCTCAAGACTAAGCTGAGCACAGGCACGGCATTCCATGGTGGGGCAGGGAATGGAGTTTCTGATTAGATCTGCACATATTTTAAAGCAGCAATTCTGTTTTATTAATCCTATTGACTAAAACTTGATTATTATCATTAAGAACTACCTTTACTGCAGCAGCTGCCACTTTGGTTTATATACCAAATTCATGAGGTCTACTCTACTAGAGTATTTGAGTCAATGTGGTTCCCGTTGGGAGCACTTCTAATCTCCATCTTCTACATTCTTAGGTATTTAGTTTGCCTCTTAACTTGCTGATTCAACTATTTTCATGACAGTCTTTCTGACTGAGACCTACATGCCACTGGTCCCTCTAATCATTTCCTAGCCCATCAACCCTGTTTTCAATTTCCCTACATATTTTCTTGGAAGTTTTCAGACCAAGATTTCAATGATACTCCCACTAGTGTCCTGAACCTCCTTACTCCCTTAGGTTCTCTTCTTCCTCATCTTGCAAAAACCAATACCAGATGAACACAACAATTGGCTCTCTTCAGTTAGACCTTGACAGAGGAATTGTGGCTAACAAAACTTCCTCCCTTCTCCTTAGACCATCTCCTCCCACTCTTCTGCCCAGGACTTACCCCAAGTCCCACTTCACAGACAATGGAAAATGCCATACCCTTCTAAGTCTACACACCTACTCATTTATGTACACTTTTAAGAAAATATTTGAGAGAAAGTTACAGGCAGAGTTAAGGAGAGAGAGGTTTTTCCATCTTCTGGTTCACTCCCCAAATGGCCACAATGGCTGGAGCTGGGCTGATCCAAAGCCAGGAGCTTCTTACTGGCTCTCCCAAGCAGGTGCAGGGGCCCAAGCACTTGGGCAGTCACCCACTGCTTTTAGCCATAAGCAGACAGCTGGACCAGAAGAGCAGCAGCTAGGAAACAAACCAGAACCCATATGGGATGCTGGCACCACAAGGCAGAGGCTTACCCTACTATGTCATAGCGCCAGCCCAGGACTTGGCACTTCTAAGAGCATGCGTTTTAAGTGGCAGGAACCCAAACGCTTGGGCCATCTGCTGCTGCTTTTCTTGGGCCACGAACGTTCTCCCAGGGAGTGGGATAGAAGTAGAGCATCCGGGACATGAACCAGTCCCCATATGGGATGCAAGCAGAAGCTTTACCTGCTATGCCACAGTGCACCCCCCACTCCCTCCTTCAAGCTCTTTCTTCCACTGACTTCCCTTTCTCCTACCTCTCTGGTCATTTCTTTTCTAGGCTCTTTTCTCATTCACCCTCTCCCTGGGCATCGTTGCCCACACACATACACAAATGGTTTCAATACCATGCATAGAACTGCAGCTCAGAGCTCCAGACCTGCATACACTAGTCATTTTTGCATACCTGCATATCCAACGTCTCCTCATTGGATATTTCAAAATAAATGAATATATAAACAAAATCTAAGTCTGAAACCAAATGAAATATCTTCATCTCCCTATCTGGCATTCTCCCAGGGGTCCCTAGCTCAGAAAAAGGTAACCGAGCAACCAAAATGTATCAAGCCATGTTTGAGCACCTTGTTTATACCTACATGCAAAGCCTTCAACACAAGTTTTGAAGTCACCCATTCCTCAGTACTTCTGTCCTTTATTGGTAAGAAACCAACTTTTTCCTGTACCTATTTACCACCTCCTGGTCAGACAGAGTAATGGAGGACTACCAACCCCCTGCAGCTGGACAATGAGGAAGACACTTTGGAAATGGCCTGTTTGCTGAATTTTAATTTTTTCAAGATAGAAACAGAATTCCTTATTTTATCTTTTAAAAAGGAAAAACCTCTATTGAAACCTAATCACCTGGAACATTTACCAATTTTTCTACTCTATCTCTGGAAAAATGGGGAGAAAATCATGAAAATCAAATTATCAAAGAATTTGTGAAAAATTGCCAGAGAAGAACTTGGAATTTTAGTAAATGTGAAATCTGACAATTTCTACAGCTGAGAATATTTTGCTCTGAAAATGGAATGCAAATCCTGGCCCTGATTGTCAGTTTTCAAATATGTGAACGTCATTCTGCTTAGTAAGGTCACAAAGAAATGTCATTTCCAATAGCAAAGATTGAAATACAAAGTAGGTTCAAGTTCATTTCTGACAAATCAAAAACCTAATTTAAAAAAGAAAACCTATTTTCTGATCATTCCAAGGTTTTGCTACACACATGCCATACTTGGCCTATGGTAGCTCTGGAAGTAATACTATTCACTCAAAGATACCATCTACAGAAAGAGTAACATCAGCTTGCCATTTTTTAATTTAATACATCACTCAGAGATGTACTGACATTTTTATTTCAGATAGGATTTAAGTAATACCAGAGATCAGGCAAACTTAGGAAAGCATATACACTACTCCTGATTAGCAGAGTGCTTTGAGATATGAAAATTCTATCTGCCTAATGTGACACTATACTGTGTACTTTATAACAAAATTTTATCCTTAAATATAATGTACTTTTGTAGACTTAGTTAATAAAAATGGTTAGCAATAGTCTGATTTTTAGTGTACAAATATTACTAGCCAAAAATTACCCAAATTTACAGGTTAATCTGGAGGAATTAGACAAAATTCTAATTATTGCTTTAAAATTTATTATCAGCCGGCGCCGTGGCTCAACAGGCTAATCCTCCGCCTTGCAGCACCGGCACACCAGGTTCTAGTCCTGGTTGGGGCGCCGGATTCTGTCCCGGTTGCCCCTCTTCCAGACCAGCCCTCTGCTGTGGCCCAGGAGTGCAGTGGAGGATGGCCCAAGTGCTTGGGCCCTGCACCCCATGGGAGACCAGGAAAAAGCACCTAGCACCTGGCTCCTGCCATTGGATCATCTCGGTGCGCTGGCCGCAGCGCGCCAACCGCGGCAGCCACTGGAGGGTGAACCAATGGCAAAGGAAGACCTTTCTCTCTGTCTCTCTCACTGTCCACTCTGCCTGTCAAAAGAAAAAAAATTATTATCACCAAGCAAATGTATCAAAACATTTTCAAACCAAAATGAGTACACATTTTAATGCATGGAATTATATGCAAAATTATGACTATTAAATGGCCATTTGGCCACTAAAGAAAACTTACAATATTAAAAAATTACAAAGAAAAACTTATCCAAAAGTCAACACTACGCAATCTGAGGTGAGGTTAGCATGTTTGGTGCTCAGGTATGGAGATGATGAGCTGCAAGCGCATTTTCACTCTGCTGTGTCAGCAGAGCAGGGCACAGCCCACAAGGATAGTAAAGTCACTACTGCTAGTGTGGCCTGAACAGGACACCACCACTCCCTCGAAGCTCTATGGGCACATTGTGCTGTAACGCACACACAGGAAAAAACACACACATCGAAACTCTGCTTGATGCTAGGCCCTTGGTTTGGAACACGTTCTGCACAATCCTCTGCTCAAAATGCGATTTGAATTGCTGTTTGTCTCAGATGGGAGCTTCTCCACCCCATCTTCACCAGGCAAGAAACAAGCCAGGTGTTGCCCCCTTACTCAACACAAGAACCTGCCAGTGCTAGATGCTTTCTACTCTGTTCAATAAACCAGGAAAGTGTGCCTTCCATGAATTAAAAGTAGACTTACTGAATGAAAGATCAATGATTTAGCTACTTCTCAAACCTAGCATCTGCCCATTCTTAACATTAGCTCTTACTCTACCAATAAGCTAAATGCCTCCAAAATCATCCAACAGTAAATTATGCCAAACCCAAATGTCTTTTGTTATGTTTGCTGTTAATGTCCCAAGAGACTTAAAGAACAGCATCTGGTTTTCAGTAAGCCTTTTCATCCCATGCTCTGGCATTTAATTGAAGCATGTGAAGTTCAAATAATTCATACACCCTCTCACAATGAAATTATTCAGTTCACACCAGAACACATGGTTCTGCAAACCAACCCTGCCCATTTTCCTCCTTTGAAAATTAACGTAACAGCCCCAGATAGTTCTCTCCCAGATTTCATATTAATATAACTCAAAATGGATGTACAACATGGAGACCAAATACCACAAAAAAAATTTATCCCATCAAGGAGACAATATAGTGATCCAATACTCAGGCACCATATTGCAGTTGTGTTTTGAAAGTAACATTCTTCTGAAGTCAAATATCAGGGGGAACTTGTACAATATGCCCTCTACCACTGAAAATCTAGGTGAACATATCAAACTACCCCTTGTCCTTGTCTGCAAATAACAGATTTTTTAAAAAATGTCTTGCTCTAGTCCCAAATAGTCCAAAAGTAAAATGAAGTTAGTAAAGCAGACGTGTGGAAAACATGCTTCTTACAAGTCCAGAAAGCTCCAAGTCCCGATTTTGCTCAAACACATATCTCAGAACTTGCTCAATTAAGTTCCCCTGGAACAAAGTTATAATCTTTCTTCAAGTAAGGAGTTGTCTTCAGAAGCAATAAGAGCCTCTTTTAACCTTGAAGTAAACCCCATGTTCTTCAGAGCTAGGTGGGAGGGTCACATTTCTGTAACAGTTACAGAAGATGGTCTTGGAAAGACACAGGAGGCTCCTCTTTATCTAGACAAGGTGGTAAACAGAATCCTGTGTCCTTTTTCTGAGATGACTTTGCCCCCAATCTCAAACATGTCAATGTTATCATTTTATGGAAGCCACAAACCTTAAAGTAATAAAAGCCTCCTTTTAAGACAGATCCAATATCAAAACTGTCTCAGCATACATTGGACAGTCTAAAAGGTCACTGTTGCAAGATATATTTTTGGAACCAATGAAGGCTGCTGAAGGAAAAAGGAGAGCTGGGTTTATAGCTCTTGGGAACATCAATATTTGACATTTATTCATTTTTGTTTTAAAGTTTTAGATTTCAAATGATTTTGTTTCTTCTACATTTCTAAGGAAGTTATAGCAAAATCCAAAGGAGCTTATTGCTGATATATTGTAAAAACATAACAATCTATTTTTCCATGTAGCAGTATAAGACTGTTGAACTTGTACAAATCTTAGAAACTTAATCAATGCACTAATCCTATGACAATGGAAATGTTGTGACTTTTTTAAAAACTGAAAGAATGATAGGAAAATAAAATATTGACTTTCTGCAGCTGAGAATAATCAGGGAAAGCATACAAGACAAAATGGACTTTACGCTCTAAAACAATCCATTTCAGGCATTTCAATGCCAAGTAAAACATGAACAGATGTTGAGAACAGTTAACCTACTGAACCTACCTGCCGAAAGGAATCTTGCAGTGAAAACAGCACTAGGAAGGACTTTGTGTGTTAGATGAAGCAGCAGTTTCTGAATACCTAGAGCAAAAGGACGAATGCCAAGCTTAACACTTATCACGTGTTCTGATGTTTCATGGATCTTCTAGTTGAAAAAGAAATTCTGTGCTGAGGTTTGCATTACAACATGTCTATGCTGTACATTAAAATCTCACTTATTTTATTCCAGTAGTGTTTCTCACCTATTCTCTGCACAGCTGTGCTATAGGGATATAAAGATGACGATATAAGCCCTGCCCTCAGGGAATTGACAACCTACCTCCAAAGAGTTATAAGACTTCCCAGGTGACTTCAGTACCCATGATGCGGACATTAACACAAACATGAAAAAAGTCAACCTCAGGTGCAGAGTGCACTTTTGCACCAAAATAAAGCAACACTATTTCTTGAGCACTCCTTCCAGTGAGTCTCTGAGTATTTGTTGATTAAAGGAGTTAAGGAGATGCAACATGACTGCCATTTTGAGTAGGACAATTTTTCACTGATGGGGCTGACACATTTCAGGACATTGGACATCTCTGGCCACCATTTAACAAATGCCAGTAGTCTGCCAGTCTGTCTCTCACCAACAAACTGTCCTTTGTTATTTCTAAAGGTCTTCTCTCTATAATATTTTTAAAGATTTATTATTTGAAAGGCAGAGTTATACAGAAGCAGAGATAGAGGTCTTCTATCCACTGGTTCACTCTCCAAATGGTCACAACAGCCAGAGCTGGGCCCATCTGAAGCCAGGAGCTTCTTCTGAATCTCCCACATGGATGCAGTGGCCCAAGGACTTGGGCCATCTTCTACTGCTTTCCCAGGCCATAGCAAGGAGGTGAATCAGAAGAGCAGCAGCCGAGACTTCAACAGGCATCTATTGGAATGCCAGTGATGCAGTCAATGGACTTATCAGAGTGCTGGCCCCCTAAATGTCTAATGTATTACCTTCTCCTGCTGAGAATCACTTGAGCCAATCATTACACATCCATTAAGCACAAAAGGCAATGATCACCTCTATTCTCTGGATAGAAGGAAAAGTCCCAAGCAAGCAAACCATTTATACTTTCTGTAGGCATTAACTAATAGGTCTTAGGTAAGTGCTGAGAGATTATGTATTTTTCTAGAGAGGAATGTTTCACTTTTTTAAAAACAAGCATTGAGTCTTCATTGTGATCACCAACCTACCTGGCCAAAAAATATGGAACTTTCATGTCAACATCAAGAGAAGTGGTGTAACTTATTAAGATCTTCAAAACTTAACACCTACTACAGTGAGCTAGGAGTGTTTAGAGTGTAAGGACTGGTATTTAGGGAGAAAAATATATGTGGAATAAATATTTCTTGAGCAGGCAAGCCTTTAAGCCTTGGTGGGTCCATATGGATTTTATACTTTGAGCAATCTCTAAACCCTTTCCAGTTCCTGGAGGAAACTCATCCAGTTTCAGCTCAAGCCAATTAAGTCTTCTTGGGTCCCAAGATGAGCAGGAAAAATATGCTGCCCCAAAAACTACAAAAAGCTTTAGAGCCTTCAGTTCTCAAGGGGGTAGATTGTGAGCTTCCAACTGTATTCATGCTGGTCTTAAAGAGCTATTGCAGACAAACTGCCTCAAATTCTATTCATTACGTTGCATTATACTATATTCAGGGCTAATAAACCAACAGAAAGAAGTGCTAACACTTAGTGCACAGGCTTGTTCACAAGTCCTAGCCATCCTCTATCACATGGCCATGAAGTCGCTCTGGGCTTCTTAAATTATCTCTGACCATGGTTTTAGATTACAGAGAACCAATTCACGGATTTCACCATAGAAATTTGGCAAACTTTGTTTCAAAATAAAATGGGATGGAAGGCTTTATCATAGTTTTATTCCATTTTCTTTGGGTGAAATAGAAACAACTCAATAAAAATACTTGCAAATGCAAAGGCTAAAGGGGCAACTCCAGAGGCCTATGCAAACATTCTGTATTCACAGAATTCATCTCAGGAAGTCAAAGAAGGTCTGAATGGTTTGAAAAACACCCTTCAGTCTCATTTTTGGAAGAACAGTTGACTAAACTTGAAGACAGGTTTTCTTAAGAGAAATGTTGAGTTTTAAGATACAGTTCTGAAGGTCTGAACTGAAGGTCAACTAAAGAGTTGCACCCAGGCCTAATATTCTCAGAGTCTATTGAAAAGAGGGAGAGTTTTTAGTGGTTTCTAGGATAAAGTATACCTGTAATCCAAATGAGTCAAACAGAGGATGAGGACCAAGCTCTTAGGAGAAAAAAATGAATCTTCCCAGTGGGCCAAGGATCTGAGAAATTACTGAAAGGCAGCTTCATTAAGCTACAGCTTAACAGTTCATTCCAAGAACAGTTGGGGACTGTACCTTAAATATTGGATAGCCAGGCCAGCTGGCTACTGAAAAGCAGCATAAAATAATCTGAGAATTCTTGAACATCAAGTTACAGCCTGACAGTTTTCACAGATGGATATTCGAGTCTCGAGTGTGCACTTCCTTAGGAACTTGGAAAACGTCTGAGGTTAGCGATAAGGGAAATAAAAGAAAAACTCAACCTTAAAAGGTAGTTTTTTAAAAATCATAATACATAGTCCAAGCCTCAGTGATATGTGTGTGTATGTATATATATATATATTTGATAGAATTCCTTATTGAGAGGGAGGGGTAATTAGTCAACTCAAAGATAATGCTAGACAAGGTTTATTTGAACAAGAGATCTCTTAGCAGACCCAGAATCCACTAGCTGCATATTTCTCAATATATGGGAAACCACACAGAGAAGTCTAGAAGACTAAGACAAAAAACAATGGCCAGGAAGCAAAGAAAACCTAACAGCAAACCCAGTGAAGAACACCAGCCCTATCCGACCTACAGATAGAAACAAACTAAGATGTAGGTTCAGCTCTTGGAAACTCATCCAAGCCTTTCTAGAGGAGGTAGGTGCAGAGACAAAAGTAGGGCAGGCAATACCTCTGTAGTCAACAATAAAGATCCTAACATGCAGAAACAGCGATTCCTACTTTACAATGCAAAGACCGGGCGGGCAGCCTGGTGCAGCAAGGTAAGCTGCCGCGCAGGAAGCTTGCATCTCTTAGCAAAGTGCCTTGGATGGAGTCCCACCCCCACTTTCAATCCAGCTTCCTGCTCATGCACACCCTTGTGGCAGCAGATGATGGCTCCAGTACTTAGGTCTGGAGACCCAGGAGTTCTTGGCTTCAGCCTGGCCCAACCCCAGCTGTTGCGGGCATCTGGGGAGTGAACCAGCAGATGGAGGTCAGTCAGGCAGAGTCAGTCTCTCATGTATCTCTTTCTCTCCTGCCCCTATGCCTGGCCTTTCAAATAGCTTAGAAAGCCTAAGAGACAGAAACAAAGAGACACATGGAAGGAATCAAAGTCCACCAAAATAACAGAAATTTATCCTAGTAGCCTCATCTGGTTTCACAGGGTCCTGACCCAGAAGTAGACCAGAGGCACATGGCATCCCCTCTGCAGGCCGATATCCATAGCTGAGCTTGTTCCCTCTCTTCAGTACCCACCACTCTTCTGCCTCTGAATTCTAGTCCTCTTTGATGTCTACCTGCTTTCCTGCTCTTAGGACCTGTGAGGAATCCAAGTAAACCTAGACAGATCCCCCTCTCTGGTTTAGCTAAATCTAAGAAGTTTCCATAACTTCGAACCAAGAGTCTTATCAAATATAGAATACTTCCCAGAGATTTTATAGCTGGCATAGGGGGAGGAGATGAAGGGTGGAGGTTCTCGCCAAAGCCAAGTGTGCAGCTCCACCTCTCAGACTTTAGGAAAGTGCACAAGGAATAGCAACACAGTCAAGAGTGTCCGAGTTCCAACAAGCACCACTTCCTTCCCCTCCTAGTGTGTCCCTTATCCAACGTAACCATACTTCCTTAAACCACTGTTCAGGCCAGCTTAAATATGTAGAAAGAAGGGGAAATTGAAAACCAGAGCAGGAAGTGCATACGTTGATGCAGAGATCGTCCAGGAAATTAGAAGTAAGGAGGAGGAACGGATGTTCAACAATACAATAAGATCAATTATCTTAGGTCCTGGAAAATGGCCTATATTAGGACTTGGAACTGAGAGCCTTGACCAAAGCCAGGATTTTCAGAATGCTACATTCTCAGTGCCCACGTGAGAAATGAGAAGAGCTCCAGTTAGCCCAGGGAGAGGAGCCAACAGTATGCCTCTGTAGAGTCAGGGGGAAATGAAAAGCTCTTGTGAGAAATGAAAAATTCCAAGCCTGACCCATGAGCAGGCTTGGGTACTAGATTTACATTGTACAAAAGGTCCATAATTCCCCAGTTGTGAAATAAAGAAATGACACCCAGACTGTGACCCCATCCGGGTGCGTGTCAGGAGCAAACCTAAACTACTCTGCCTATTCATAGCAGAACCAATCCACCAGCTGAAAACTGGACTCATGATAAAAATGCAGAGCACAAGAGAACATGATTTGTCAAATAATGTGGAGGTGGAAACAGACTGGGTAAAGAAATACAGCTGTCCCTGTCCTCCAGGGGCACACAGCCTATCGGGGGATAAATGGGCTAATAGCATTACAAATGGTCACTTAATGACAGTTCAGATGGATGCTATATAAAGTACAAGATAATTAATTTGTGGTGATGTAAGCAACGAACTTATAAAAGTGACATCTATCTTGTAATTATGTTCAAGGACTGGGGTTTGTTGCAGCAGCTCAGACTGCACTTGAGATGCCCACATTACTGAGCAGCTTGGTGTCCAACGGTTCAGGAAGTTATTATACTTGAAACTCTTCTGTAACGTGTAGGGCTTCATGTTTTTTAAAATGGATGGGGAAGGGTCACATACGTGGCCAACAGGTTAAGATGCCCGCATCCCACTCCAGAGTTCAAGTTGGAGTCCCAATTCCAGTTTCCTGACAGTGCGGACCCTGAGAGGTCTATTTAAAAAAAACTGTTCAATAGAACTACATTAGGTAACAAACTAATATTCAAGGATATGCAGCATCAATACTTAGACCTACAAATAAATCAGATTTTTAGAATTCAGTCATAATCAAATAATTGGCTTATCCCAGCTTCTTTCCACTGAAGGTTTTAAATATTTTTAACATGTTAATACTTATGTCTTATTGAACGATTAATTTTTATGATCAACATATAAGATACTAAGAATTGCAGAAGCTGGTGCTATGGCATAGCAGGCTAATCCTCCACCTGTGGTGCCAGCAGCCTATATGGGCATCGGTCTGAGTCTCAGCTGCCCCTCTTCCGATACAGCTCTCTGCCATGGTCACAGAAAGCAGCAGCAGATGGCCCAAGTCCTTGGGCCCCTGCACCCATGTGGGAGACCCAGACGAGGCTCCTTGCTCCTGGTTTTGGACATGCCCTGCTGTGGCCATTTGGGGAGTAAACCAAAAAATGGAAGTTCTTTCTCCCTCTAACTCCACCTCTCAAAATAAATATTAAACAAGTTGCAGGCAGGCACTGGGGCTCAGAGAGTTAAGCAGCTGTGTGAAGAGCTGCAACTCATATGGGCACCGATTCAAGTCCAGCTTCCCAATAAAGGCCTGGGGAACAGTGGAATATGGCACCCAAATCAGAGGCATGGATGAAACCCTGACTTCACCTAGCCATTGTGGCCATTTGGGGAGTGAACCAGCAGATGGAAGATCTCTTGCTTCGCCTCTCTCCAATTCTGCCTTTCAAGTAAAAAAAAAAAAAAAGCTAAAACACAAAAAAAAAACACCACCACATTTCTGGAAATTATGTTGATGAAAAGAAAACTATGCAAATATGAAGCCCAATGTTCCATCCATATTTTCATTAACATCTTTCCAGTTAGTAGTTCCAAGTAATAAAACATCTTTAAAATACTGTATTTCAAGAATATGTAACATGTGAATTCAATTTTTCCCAGTGTTAAAGTTGTCTGTACTTTCTGACCAAACAAGTGATAAATGTTTTAAAACATGAATTATGGGGGCCAGCTCTGCGGCACAGGGGGCTAAAGCTCTAGACTGAAGCACCAGCATCCCATATGGGCAGGGGTTCTAGTCCCGGCTGCTCCTCTTCCAATCCAGCTCTCTGCTATGGTCTGGGAAAGCAGGACAAGACAGCCCAAGTGCTTAGGTCCCTGCACCCACATAGGAGACCAGGAAGAAGCTCCTGGCTCCGGATCAGCACAGCTCCAGCCGTTGCTGCCATCTGGGGAGTGAACCATCAGATGGAAGACCTGTCTCTATAAATAAAAATCTTAAAAATTAGCGCTGGTGCCACAGCTCAATAGGCTAATCCTCCGCCTTGCAGTGCCATCACACCAGGTTCTAGTCCCGGTCGGGGCACCAGATTCTGTCCCGGTTGCCCCTCTTCCAGTCCAGCTCTCTGCTGTGGCCCGGGAGTGCAGTGGAGGATGGCCCAAGTGCTTGGGCTCTGCACCTGCATGAGACCAGGAGAAGCACCTGGCTCCTGGATTCGGATCAGCACGGTGTGCTGCAGCAGCCATTGGGGGGGTGAACCAACAGAAGGAAGACCTTTCTCTGTCTCACTGTCCACTCTGTTAAAAAATATGAATTATGAATGTATCTACATTGCTTACAAAAAGGCAAATCCCTAGACCCAAATTCAGAGTAACTAATTAAGTTTAATATTTGTCTAACCTTGATGCATCAACTCTTAAATGCTCTAAAGATACAATGAAGAATTATGATTGGGCAGGCGCCGTGGCTCAACAGGCTAATCCTCCGCCTTGCCCTGCCGGCACACCGGGTTCTAGTCCTGGTTGGGGCGCTGGATTCTGTCCTGGTTGCCCCTCTTCCAGGCCAGCTCTCTGCTGTGGCCCGGGAGTGCAGTGGAGGATGGCCCAAGTGCTTGGGCCCTGCACCCCATGGGAGACCAGGAAAAGCACCTGGCTCCTGCCATCGGATGAGCGCGGTGCGCCCGCCACAGTGCGCTGGCCATTGGAGGGTGAACCAACAGCAAAGGAAGACCTTTCTCTGTCTCTCTCACTGTCCACTCTGCCTGTCAAAAATAAAAAAAAAAAAAGAATTATGATTGGAAATTAAGTGATAAGTAATCCTGTTCAGTTGAAGTGAGGGAAACAATTCTTTTGGAAGTTTAAGATCAAAATACTTATTACCCATATACTAAATTGTTTACTACTTTCAAAAAACAGAACTTCTATGACTACAAGTAAAATTCATCCTGATATAAATACAAAAATTAAAACATGAGAAGCCTCGAGATCTAGTAACATTTGTCTTAGAAAATTGAGAACGAACAAGGACTCCCATCTGCTGGTTCACTCCTCAGATGCCCACTACGGCCCAGGCAGGTACCGAAGCCAACTGCCTGGACCTCAATCCAGGTCTCCCCTGTGGGCAGTAGTGATCCACTTCCTGCCTCACAGGGTCTGCACCACAAGGCAGGCAGAGTCGGAGCCAGGAATCAAGCTCAGGGACTCCAGGGCAGGACACAGGCATCTTAGCCCAGAGGCTATGCATATGCTCCCTTTCCCACCTCCCCTTTTTAAAAAAATGAAGTCTTAGGGCCAGCGCTATGGCATAGCAGGTAAAGCCACCACCTGCAGTATGGTAACCAGTTTGAGTCCCAGCTGCTCCACTTCTGATCCAGCTCTCTGCTGTGGCCTAGGAAAGCAGTGGAAGATGGCCTCCCTGCACCTGCATGGGAGACCTGGAAGTAGCGCTTGGCTCCTGGCCTCAGATCGGCACAGTTCTGGCGGTTGCAGTCACCTGAGGAGTGAACCAGCAGATGGAGGACCTCTGCCTTTCACATAAATAAATCTTAAACTTGAAATATCACGTATTTACAGAAAAGCTGCAGATACAGTAACTTTCTGAACCATTCAATAGTAACTTGCTAACAAAGCTGCAGCTTCTCATTGGTGTATCATTGGTAAGTGGCAACATTACTCTCATACTCTCATGGCATTTATGTAAAATGGAGGCTAGCTGAACACAAGCACAGGAATATGCTAACAGGGACACTGACAACCAAGACAACCACTCAGTGAATAACCCAGGGGTAGCACATGCAGTGTGGCTGTGCCAGCAAAAGAATGAACACATCCCAAGTGGTATGGAGTGGGCCAGCTGGAGGTCTTCTCACACTTAATCAGAACGGGACATAGAAAGCATATGCATTTTTCATTTGTGAAACTTTCCGTTAACATCTTCAGGTCAGTTAAACTTCATAATGGACACAGTGCAAAGTGAACCACAGGTGAAGGGGACTACTGTGTGCCCATTTCTGGGCCTCACTGCAGAACAGTTAGCATTTATGCTGGGGCACAAAGATCAACTTGGTGGACTGGCACTGTGGTATAGCGGGTAAAGCCACTGCCTGCAGTGTCAGCATCCCATATGGGCGCAAGTTCAAGTCCCAGCTGCTCTTCTGATCCAGCTCTCTGCTATGGCCTGGAAAAGCAGTTGAAGATGGCCCAAGTCCTTGGGCCCCTGCACCCACGTGGGAGACCCAGAAAAGGCTACTGGCTCTGGATCGGCACAGCGCCAGCCGTTGCAGCCACCTGGGGAGTGAACCAGCAGATGGGCGACACCTCCCTCTGCCTTCAAAAAACAAAAAGAAAATCAATGTTTAAAAAAAGTAAACACCACATTTTGTTTTATGGCTTCTGTCTTTGAGAAACAGAAGAAATTTTGAAGGGAAAGCCCTCCTAAGAAGACTTTACATATTTTTCATTAAAATATCCCATGAACTTCCTCTATGTCTATTAGTGATAAGAAATCACTTCTCTGCGAAGAGGTATTTCATACTTGAGAGCTCCCTGGATATTCTTACCAAGACACCTTAAGAAGGCTTTATTGTCTAAGTTTCAAACAGGCGGAGAATTTCAGTTTTATTGTTCTATGGGAGGCAGGATAGAAGTCATCGTGGGCCAGGTGTAGCACCATGGGGACCAAGTCCAGAACTTAACTGCTAAGGCCAGGTAGAGGGAACTTGCCTCCTACGGGCTGATGCTCACCTCCACGGCCTGCCTTCCCACAGATGACACTGGGCAGAGCCAGCAGTCCTGCTGTCAGTCCTTGTTACCCCAAGGGAGCAGTCAGGGCTTTGAAGGGCCTCCCCTGGGCTATTTTTAACCAGGTATTTTCTGCTGGGGGCAACCCCAGGCCCGAGGGATTCACTCCAGCTGGGAAAACCTAGAATTCGGCTAGCTTATGGCGGATAAGGTATTTTTAGCTGAAACTCGGGAGCTCAGGACTGTCGGCTCCTTTAGCCCTCAGAGCTGAAGAGGGAAAACAAAGCCAGGCAAGAGGAGCGGCAGACTCTGAAGCTCCCAAGCACCTGCTGCTGAGCTCGGGGCTGGAGAGGGACCCCCGGCACCCCGGCCTGCAGGGAGGCTGAGTCTGGAAGTCTTTCTTAGCCAAGTGTGCGTCGCTCCCTGCCCAGGCAGACGAGGCCTGCAGTCCTCCCAGCAGCCAGTCTTGTGAGGGTCACTCCCACACCCACGTACCTGCTGCGTCAGCATCACCTGGGACTTGTTAGAAATCCAAGTTCTCCTCGTCATCCCAGGCCTACTAACTTAGGAACTCTGACCATCAGGCTCAGTGATCTGTGAGCAAGCCTCCCAGGTGTCGCCCATGCACAGCATCTTGGAGAACACTTAACGGTGACAGGTGCAACGCTCTAACCCTACCGAACACACATGACAGTAGTTATTTTTGATTAATACACCATTGTCTTTCTGCTGTACACTACACGCTCCTGCCCCGTGTGAAACACCTCTCCCTTGTTCACCCTTGAAGGCAGTGACACCACAGAAATGGAGGTGGCTATCGAAGACGGCAATTAACTCCGAGAAAGAAAGGGAACCCAGCATTAATGGAGGGAGGTAGCACTAATGGAGAGAGCCCTAGAGTTGACCATAAACAGATGCTCAGCCAAGCCGACATGAATCAACTGGAATTAGGATACTCAAGGAGCTCACAGGACACCTTCCCCAAATGGTCTTGGCTGTTGCTATATAAATACTGTATTTACTGGTCTCCTCTTATCGCTGTAACCAATCACCACAGACTGCATAATTTCAGACAACCTACACTTAACTCTCCCAAAAGGCCAAAGTCAGTTTCCACGGCTAAAGTCAAGATATCAGCAGGGCTGCTCCCTTCTGAGAACCGGAGGAGACCATCTCTCTCTCCCAGCTCACAGCGGCTGCCTGCATTCCTTAACCGTGACTCAGCCTGTGCCTGAAGACGCACCTCGCCCATGTCAACCCCGCTATTGCATCAGTGTCTCCTGCTCCTTCCTGCAAGGACGCTGGGGTTACTGTAGGTCCTCCCAGACCTACCAGGAGAATCTCCCCTTCTCAAACTCCCGAGTCACATCCACAAAATCCCTTTGGCCAGCTGTCCTGCCGATCATGGAACTGGAGGTCCAAAAAGTACCCATGCATAGTGTTCCTTAATTCCGAAGAAACCACCCAGAACCCCAGCAAGGAGACACTGCCTTTACTTACCCGAAGATGGTGGCGACAGGGCGGCGAGTGAACCGCACCGCCTGGCCCGGCTGCTCCACATTAAATAGTCCATGTAGAATGAGCAAAATTGGCTCAAGGTCAAGCAGCCTGGTGCTCCCAGGGTGCTCTGCAAGCCCCAGCTGTGTTAGGCTTACCTCGGGCCTCCCCAGCAGATTCTACTTAGGATACTTACCTTGGTGGGAGGACTAGCCCAGAGGCCCAGAGGCCTACCAGGGGGAGGGGCAGCTATGAGTCTTTCCTAGCATTCACAGGCCCTGGGGATAAGGGCAAAGTTAGGTCTGGAAGGCTATTATAGGCCCTTGTACCACCTGTGGCTACTGAGACTTAAAATTTAGCTCCTTTGAATTGAGATGTACTATAAGAGCATGGAAATTTTAAAATTTGTTATGAAAAATAAAATATTTAATTCAAAATTCTTTTTATTTAATTACTAGAGAGAGAGAATGAGCTCCATCCACTGGTGGGCCAAGGATGCAGTTGGGAGCCAAAAACCCAATCTACGTCCCCACATGAGTGGCAGGAACCCAATGGCTTTAGCGTCACCACTGCCTCCCAGGGTCTGCATCAGCAGGAAGCTGGAGTGAGAAGCTGCAGTTGGGCATCCAACCCAGGAGCTCTGATGTGGGACATGGGGGCCCCAACCAACATCTGAATGACCAGACTTAGCGCCCACCCTCAGTAACTGATTACTGAAAATTATAGAATCTTAGATATATTCAGTTTAAATAAAATACATTAATAAAGTTAAACTCATCCTCTTGCTTTTTCCGATGCGGGTACTGGGTAGTTTTAAATTACATATGCGGCTGACATATTTCTACTAAATGGTGCTGCTACTGCAGTGTGACAATGACTTTCAATTGTTTTATTTTTGTCTTAGTCATGCTCAGAAGGGGGCCCAGACTTTGAGAACATTTCTTCTTTCAATCTTCTCTGGGGACAGCAGGTAACCACTCGGAATTCATATTTCAAATCAGGAGGGATATTAGGGGCAGGCACTACTAAATTCTCTGCTAGATAACAGCAACAACAGAGAAACACACTTATCCAGCAACCTGTGTTCTTACATAGCATTACTTCACTAAGTCCTCACCATGGCCCTGTGGGGGAGGTATTGTTCCCACTTTTCAGACAAGGAAACTGAGGCCGAGGGAACTGTCTTGCCCTAGGGGCACCCAGTCCATACAGTCAGTGAAGAGCAGACTCAGCTCAGGCCTGCGTGCCTCTGCAGCGGGGCTAACTTCCTGGCTCAGGTGGAAAGACTCAATCAAGGCTCAGTCTCCATCCTCCGTTGTTTTATTTCCAATCTTCCTAAATCTCAAAGGTCCTGGGATTCTCCAACTTCACCTGAAAATTCTGCTGCTTTGCTATTCCTAACACATTTTTGTGATATTTCTTATTTCTTTGCTCAGGGGCATATCTCCTACCTGCGTATTGGAGAAAGAGAATTTTCTCCTGTGTCAAAGTCAACCTCAGCGGCACCAGCAAGTACACCTGGCCCCGATTCACGTGCAGCCCATTAGGTAGAGGCTCTCACCACCAGTGAACGCCCCTCCCCTCATTCCTTCCACACCACGAAGGGCGTGCTAGGGAAAATGCTCCCTCTGACCCACAGCCAGAGTAGACACGCCCAGAAGACCAGGGCACCGAAGTTTAAACTGCCTTCTCTAATCGGTCTTCATCTGGATTGAATAAGCAAGTTTGTACTTTGGCAGGAGATCACTATAACAACGATTCGCAGACATTCCTGAAGAGGGAAGCAGATAGTAAGATCAAGTAGGATTCCCCACATAGGCAGCACTCCTATGGCATAAAAAATACATATTTCATCTTTGCTCCTAAATCTCTTAGAATTTCCTGTGTGATAGGAGAAATAAGAGCACCTTTTATTCTGATGAGATCATTTAAAAAAAAAAAAAGATTTCTTCCTGGGGCTGGTGCTGTGGCACAGCTGGTAAAGCCACCACCTGCCGTGCCAGTGCCCATCCCAGCAGCTCTACTTCCGGTCCAGCTCCCTGCTGGTGCACCTGGGAAAGCAACAGAAAGTGGTCTAGGTCCTTATGTCCCTGCACTCATATGGGAGGCCTGGAAGAGGCTCCTGGCTCCAGGTTTGGATCGGCTCAGCTCCAGCTGTTGTGGCCATTTGGGGAGTGAAGCAGCAGATGGAAGACCTTTCTCTCTCTATCTCTCCTTCTGCTCCGCCTCTGCCTCACTGTATCTCTACCTTTCAAATAAATAAATCTTAAAAAAAAATCTTTCTTTATTTGAGAGGTAGAGCTATAGAAAGAGGGAGAGACAGAAAGAGAGAGGTCTTCCATCTGCTAGTTCACTCCCCCAAATGGCCAAAACAGCCAGAGCTGGACTGATCTGAAGCCAGGAACCAGGAGTTCTTTCCAGGTCTCCCACATGGGTGCAGGGGCCCAAGCACTTGGGTCATCTTCCACTGCTTTCCCGGCCATAGCAGAGAGCTGAATCAGAACTGGAGTAGCCGGGACTCGAACCAGCACTGAAATGGGATGCAGGCAGAGGCTTAACCCACTACGTCACAGTGCCAGCCCCTAAGGTCATTCTTGATGGGTCCTTTGCTAGCTTCAGGAAAACCAAGCCTTGATTAAAAGACGGGAACTTGCAGCTCCATTCTCCAACCCCTGGGGAGTAGGGAGGAGCCCAAGACTAAATTGGTCATCAGTCATGCCTATGTGATGAAACCTCCACTCAAATGTGTAAACGATGGTGCTGGGAGAATTTCCGGATTGGTGAACACGTCCACGTGCCAGGAGACACTGACCCAGACTCCACAGGGACAGAAGCACCCCCACTCGGGACCCTTCCAGACCCTTCTACCTCTTCATCTGGCTGCACAATTGCATCCTAAAACAATGCATGCATCTTCCTGAGTTCTGTGACCTTCCCAGCATATTACTGCACCTGAGGAGGTGGCCGTGGACCCCTGATTTGTAATCTGTCCATCAGAAATCAGTGTGGCCTAGGACTTGCAACTGGCATCTGAAGTGGGGGCAATCTCACGGCACAGAGCCCTTGAATGCAAGGGATCAGACACGAGGTCCATGTAGACAGTGTTAGAATTCAGATGAATTGGCCGGCGCCGTGGCTCAACAGGCTAATCCTCCACCTTGCGGCGCCGGCACACCGGGTTCTAGTCCCGGTCGGGGCGCCGGATTCTGTCCCGGTTGCCCCTCTTCCGTCTGCTGTGGCCCGGGAGTGCAGTGGAGGATGGCCCAAGTGCTTGGGCCCTGCACCCCATGGGAGACTAGGAAAAAGCACCTGGCACCTGGCTCCTGCCATCGGATCAGCGCAGTGCGAGCGCAGTGCGCCGACCGCGGCGGCCATTGGAGGGTGAACCAATGGCAAAGGAAGACCTTTCTGTCTGTCTCTCTCTCTCACTGTCCACTCTGCCTGTCAAAAAAAAAAAAAAAAAAAGAATTCAGATGAATTACTCAACATCCAGGTGGGGTCAGGGCTAGAGTAGTGCGGTGGGAAAGTCACAGTGCAGCAGGGGGCAGGACAGAAAACCATGCCAGCCCCTTGAATGTCAGCAGGGCACCGGGGACAGAATGCAGGGAAGTGGTACCACGACCTGCTCATTTTCTGTGGCCACATTAAAGTCTCAGATTACAGAGCTGAACAGTCTAACCAGGGCATTGTAGCATGAGGAAACCAATCCCACAGCCTGGAGTATCCACTTAGTATCAAACTCCCATTTCTGGTTTTGCTTGACTGGGACTAAATTGCTTGAAAGGGTCACAGAGAAAGAAGAAGTAAAACAGTGTAGCTTTGGTTTCCAAAGCCGGGTATGGTGGAGCAACATCTTGCTTCCTGTGTCTGAATCAGGCACGGAGGTGAAAATCAGGCACCATCAAGTAATTCTGGGACATTCTTAGGAAGTGCCAACATAGCCTCTGCCAATAAATCCCGCGTGGTCAGTTTTTCCCAAAGCTGGAACACGCTCATCAGTTGAGTCTCAGATTAATTCACTGGTTTGAGGTTAGCGGGTAGTGGGCAGAAAGGTGCTGATGTTTAAACACAGGACCACACATCAGCGCACCGGGGCTCCGAGGCTAACAGCAGAGTCCCTTCCCTCAGTCTGTGCTCTCTCTCCAGGCACTGAGCAGCAGGACTCACACTGTGCCCCTGGGGTAGGGTTTATTGCTCAGCTGGAAATTCAGCTCCACAGGGACGGGGACCTTTGTTTTGTTCACCGATGTATCCCCAAGGGTCTAGCACCATGTCTGGCTCATAAATGGTTGCTGAATGAATGGATGCATCCGGTCCTGTTTATGTCCCGGCTACGTAGTTGAAACCTTGTAAGAGAAAGTCATTCAGGTCCAGAGCATGGCTTTCCCTTCTTGGGGAACTGTGGCATGCCAGGCAGAAAATCCACCTTGAACTCAGCGGGTCTGTGGAGCCCCAGACAAAGATTCCATGGCACTGACAACCTTCACCGGCTGCTATGACTGTTTAGCAGGGTCAGTTAGGATGAGGTCGCATTAGACTAGAACGAGCCCTAAATCCAGTGGGACTGGTGCCCTTTACTAAGAGTAGAGAATACATAGACGCCCAGGGAGCAGGCCCTCCTATGATGGAGGCGACGGGAGCAATGTGGCTCCCACAAGCCGAAGAAAGCCAAGAATGGCAGGTGGCCACCAGAAGCTCCTCAGAACCTTCAAAAGCTGCCAAGCCTTGCCGACACCTTGATTTTGAACTTGTAGCCTCCAAAACTGTGAGCAAATCAAGCCTTGTTGTTTGAAGTCCCTCTCCCCCACTGTGGTCATTTGTTACAGCAGCCCTGGGCACCTAATATAGCATCTATCTTAGCCAGCTCCAAATACAGGCCTGTAGAACCAGTCATTGCCTTTTGAATGGTGACTATACAAACTATGGAGCAGGCACACACGCAGCAATAAACAGAAACAGTGAAAAATCTCTGCCTCGCTGGCCCAAGTCTCCTGCACTCACAGAAGAAGCTCCTGGCTCCTGGCTTCAGATAGGCCCAGCTCCAGCTGTTCTGGCCATCTGGAGTGAACCAGAAGATGGAAGATTCTCTCTTTACCTCTCCCAAACTCTTTCTTTAACTCTGCCTTTCAAATAAATAAATAAATATTTTAAAAAATATATGTAGCCTGCCAGATATTAAACATGCTAAGTGGATTTCACTCCAAACATAAAACTTAGTATTCTAGCACTATCATTCTTGTTAAAAAAAAAAGGGGGGGGGGGATACAATGTGTAAGAGTATATTCAGGGGAAGAAGAGCCTCTCTGGTCAGAGTTTATGCTCTAGAACCAAGAAAACCATCAGCCCTAAAGCTCATCGAGAAGTAAAGAAAACAACACATAAACAAAATCATTCTGGCGACAGGGGAGAACTTGAAGGGATTTTTGTGACCAACATACGCTCGTTGGCAGTTTTATAAATAAATCTGGTCCTTTTACCATTCAACAAATGCTACAATAGAGTAAAAGGCCTCAACGAGACAGAAAAATGTTCTACTCAAAACCACTTCTTAAGAGAAAAACAAGCAAAGGAAGGTTCTGGACAGGAAAACCCCCCTCCTAGACTCTCATTAAATCAGGAACTCGAAGAAATCTCTGGAACTGTCCAAGAGAGCATTCTGCAGTGCAGGGGATCTTTCACTGGCACTGTCCAATATGGTGGCCACAAGCCGCATGTAATTAAAGCATGTGAGACCAAGATTTAAATTTTACTTCATTTTGATTAATTTACATCCAACCACATGTGGCTGGCAGCCACTTTACTGCATAGAACAGCACTGGAATCACACAAAGCTGCCTACGGAAAAGGCCTAAGAGACTACATGTGGGATCTGAGATGCAACTGGCCGCTCCTCGAGGAAAAACAACTTAGAAACCAAACTGTCAAAACAACTTTGAGCAAGATGAATAATGCTAGAGACCACATACTTTCTGATTTCAAAATATATTAGAAAGTTATACTAATCAAAACTGCATGAAACTTGCATGAAAACAAACATATGTATTAATGGAATAGAATGGAGAGCCCAGGTACAAACCCACACATACATGGTCACATGAGCTTTGACAAGGATGCTAGCACCAAGCAGTGTGGGAAAAGACAGTCTCTTCAACAGATGGCATTGAAACAATGGATATGTACATGCAAAAGAATGATACTGGAACTTTATATGGACAAGAGTAAACGTTGTATAACATCAGGGGGAACATAGATGGATGCGGCTATTATGGAAAACAGTATGGCAGGCTCCTCAAAAACAACAGAGCAACCATATGACACAGCATCTCATTTCCGGGTGTGCATGCAAAGACATCGAAAGCAGGGTACTGAAGAGACACCCGCGTTCTCATGGTCTTTGCAGACACGGAAGCAGCATAGATGTCCATCACGGATGAATGGATAAAGAAAATGTGGCACACACGTACAACAGGATACTAGTGAGCCTTAAAAAAAAAATCCTGCCTGTGACAATGTGGATGCCCAGAGATGTAAACCAGACACAGAAAGACAAATACAGATCCCACCCATATGAGGTATCTAAAATCGTCTAACTCATGGACACAGAGCAGATTAGTGGGTGCCTGGGGGAGGAGGATGGAGAAGTATTAGATAAAGGGCATAAAGCTGCAGTTACACAAGATAAATCTGTCCTAGAGGTCTACTGTGCAACATCGCGCCTACATTAACAATGCTGTATTGCAAACTCAACATTTCTCCAAGAAGGCAGATGTTTTGTTCGTCGTTCTCATGGCAAAGTAATAAAGACGGCAGAAGCAAACTTTTGGAGGTGATGAAATACTGATTGTGGTGATGGCTTCATGCTGTGTGCTTATCTCCAAAGTGACAAACTGTATACATTAACTAGGTAGAGTGTTGTATATTTCAATACCTTGAAAAAGTAGTTTTTTTTTAAAAGGTTAGAAGCGCTCATACAAGCAAAACTATGACCTGCACTACTTCTAGGACGTATTGCCTCCGTCTTCACAGTATGCTATGGTACCTTTTGCTCTTGAGAGTTCTTCCATTTCCTCTGAACAGTCCCAGGGCCCAAAAGCAAAAGCTGGGGGGGGGGGGGGTCGTGCACATGAGCAGATCTGGAGGAGGAAGTCATCTGGGAGTCCCTGGTGAGCTGAGTGTCATCGAGTATTCCACACAGGCCCTTATCCCTTAGCCAACCAGCCCTCATCTCCCAGGTGAGCAGGTTAAGTGGAAGCAATGGGGCACACAGCAGGCTTGAATGCCTACTTGCAGAATAGCTCGCTAAGGCATGTTTAATACACCTTTCCCTCGCGGACCTGTTCAGCAAGAAGTCGGTGTGCCAGCTCTCCTGGTCCCCAACCTGCTGCCATTAGCCCCGCAGCAGGGACACTCACAAAGCCCCAGGCACAGGTCTTTGCGCGGCAGGAGGCTGGAGGCAGGGAGGGAGGCAGGCTGAGGAGCAGGCACTTCATCAGCAGTACAGACATCTGAAGACAAGTGTCAGGGACATTGAGGACGCAAGTGTCAGGGGGCGGCTATGCTAACCCTCCGGAGACACCGGGCTGCTCAGCTTCACCCCTAACGTCCCCCAACAATACAAGACGGCAGCCGAGGGGCTGGCAGGGCGAGAGCGCGGGCGAATCCAGAGAAGCCCGCGTGGGAAAGGTGGCCGCCCACCCGGGAGCTGCCGCTGGCTGCCGCCGCCTTCCACGCCCTCACTCTCGAGATCTTAGGAGCGTTACCATGCAGGTTTCCGATGCAACCTTCGCATCTTCCCAGAAAGTCCCGCTGTCCCCAGACGTACACCGCACAGGGTTAATAAAGCAAACCTCGATTCGTCTCTTTAACCTACCTGAAGGTTAATTTAGGCTCTCACGGTTGCTACTGCCATCAACCCTGCACGGGACTTTCTAGCAAGACCCCCCTCTTCACAGCTTCTTGGGGTTTTGAGGGTTGTGGGACTCCACCCCAGAATAACTCTAAAAATAGCTCATCCTAGTGGAACTCTTGGTGTCCTGGACAGGATCCTGTGCAAATCCTGACGGCTCAGCCCAGCTCTCACGCAGCTCTAGGCAGCCATCCAGTCTCACCTGTCAAGCCCCAGGAACCGGGGCCCGGGGCTGATTTTTTGACCTCACCAGGCAAATCTACCAGGCACCTAAGAATAGAAGCAAGCCGGTGAATGGTGGCGTCGGCGTGACTGCGACAAAAAACATGCATCGTCCCCTCTCGTTCTCTTGCGGCGACGCCGAAATTAATATTTTAATGCACCTTGAACTCCAAAACTGTCTGCCAGACTTTGTCCTTGGACCGTCAGCGCCAGCGAGTCCTAACTTCCCTCCGTTTCTGCTGGCTGCCCAGCGGCCCTCTGCAGAGACTAATAAAAACAACAGGAGAAGTGTGCACCGCAGCCGAGCGGACGGAGGCCGTCACTAAGTCCTGTCCCCCGAAGGAGGCTGACCGCGCCGTCCCCAGAAGTTCCCCGCGGGAGGAGGGCTCGGCTCGGCCAACGGCTGGGACCGCGTCCCTGCCCTGCCTGCCGCAGCTCGGCGCGCCCGGGGCTCCGTCCCGGAACGCGAAGCCCGGCAAAAAGCGCCCACACCGCCATCCACCGGCCCGAGCGGGAGGCGCTGGCAGCGGGGACGTGAGTGCCGGCGGAAGCCGAGGGGACGCCGCCTCCCTGCCGCCCGCCACCCACCCTGTCCCGGGCTCTGCCGGCACCGCGCCGTCGCCGGTGCCGGCTCCGCTCGGCTGGGTCCCCCGCGGCAGCGAGCGCATTCCACATCCTGAATGACGCCGAAGGAGAGAAGCGGCCGCAAACGAGGCTCGGCTGGCAGGCGCTCCGGCCGGTGGGGAGCGTCCAAGGTGTCCTTCCCTTAAGGACTGGACGGGAGCCCGCCAGACCCCGGCGGCGGAGAGCCTGCGCCCCCCGGCGGGCGGAGCCCGGCGTACCTAGGCGAGTGTGCGCCCCGGGGAAAGTTTGCGCGCTGGTGCGCGGACGCCAGCGGGGACCCGAGCGCCAGTCCCGGCTGTGGGAGGGAGAGAGAGCCCGGCGCGCGGTTGGGGACCGAGGCTTACGTCTGGGGCGGGCGAGGCGCCGGCGGGCTCCTTCCAGCTGCCGGCCGCGTGCGCCGCTGGCGCGGAGAGGAAGCCGTGGATCCCCGGGGGGCCGGTTCCGACGGCTGCGTCTGCAGCCCCCGAGGGCGCCCGCGCGCAGCCCGCTCCGCTCAGCGCGTGGACGGCACCCGGCGGGAGAGGCACCCTGCACGAGAGGTGGCATCGCCCCTGACAAGTACAGCGGGCTCTCCGCACCGAACCGACTCGAACGCTGAAGGAAACCCTGCCCATGACCCTGGGAGGGTCCCGGACGCTGGGAGACCCGAGGCGGGGACGGCGTGGGTCCAGGGACAGTTTGCAGGGCGCTCCGCGCGGGACTGCGAACGCCGGCGCTCACCGACGGCCAGGAGGGAGGTGGCACCCTAGGGGAGGAGGGTTTGACCCTGGATGCCCTAGGAGGCCACCCGACCTGGCTGCTGCGGGAGGAGCGCGAGTCGTGGACCTACCGGCTTCGGGGCGGCGGCTGGGCGGGGGCGCTGTGCCCGAGCAGGGGCGGGGGGCTGCCCGGTGGAGAGCATGGCTCGCTGGCCCCAGCGTCCGCTCTCCTGCGGGGTGCGTTCTCTCCTCTCCGTGTCGCTGGGAGAGGCACCACGGATGCCCGTCTCTTCACTCAGGAAAGGACAAGTTGAACTTGGAGGCACGGGAGCCCCATATTTTGTGTGCTCCACAGATCCCACCCGCGGACCACTCCCTCCCTTCCCTCGCGCCTCTGGGTCGTACCCAGAAGAAAGCCTGATGACAGATCTTCCACATCCCCACCTCTCTGCAGTCACAGACGTTCCCCCTCTGGGGCAGAGGGAGAGCTAAGGGGCTGCTGCCCCCCCCAAAAAAAAAAAAAAACTTACACTCCACAACCGCAGCAGCAAAAGGACAGGAGGATTCCGTTCGGGCTGTGGAACAGTGGTTGGGAGCAAAACAGTTACTTGTCTCTGTCACATCTTAGACCGTTTTCTTTGAGCCAGAGCAGAGCCAAACAAAAATCCAAATAACTGCAGGCACTCACAATTAGAGACGAAGTTTCTCTCTCACAAGATTAAAGGTGTCAAGGGTGAGCGATATTTGCACTGCGCAAGTGGGACTTGCCTCCCCGTTAGAGGGCTAGGGCAGGTTAGTCTGCTTTTGCGTGTCTGTCTGAGTCTTTGCTGGGGCCGCAGGGACAGGGGAGAAGGCCCACCTGCTTCCATAAAGCTGGTGTGGGATTTCCTGCTTACAGGATCCACAGATCCACCGGCTGCACCTAAGGGGGCGGGGGAATTGTCGCCAGCAGCCACTTTTCCTACCGCAGCAGCAGGGAGGGGGCTGAAGGTATTCACACCCCTGCCGATTACTTCCCCATCTGAAGCTCAAGATGACTATCAAATGTTTGGCAAGAAGAGACTGAGGAAAAGACTCTTACTTAGAAATGATGTTTGCTTCCAACTTCAGATGCTCATGGAGATCTCTGGAATCACTCAAGGTGCTACTCAATGAATCCATCTCCATTACTTACAGAAGGTCGTGTACATAGTCCACAAAATACGGATCAGACACCTGTTCCTTGAATACTATTGCTGGGAACAAAAATTGTAAAAAGTAGGAAATTGAGGAACAAAATCTGTATTTTATTTCTGAGATGAGATGCAAGGTAGAACACAGTGTATTTGCCCAGGAAAAAGACTGAAACACTGATTCCATGTTACTCTAACTTCCGATTTGGAATCCAGTACCTGACAAACTATCATAATTCACAGACATGAAACTCTTGGGATGTGGTCGGCTTTGTGCCAGTGAACACATGATGTGAATTTCCTCTTTAAGTTCTGCCAGCCACTGTGAGGTAGGTGCTATTATTGTATTGAGAGCACAGATTCAGGGCACTGAAGTAACCAGCCTGTGATTATTTGGGTAGCAAGTAGCTGAGTCGGGATTCCTGGAGGCAGTGCCATTTCAGAATTCTGTTCTTCCTAAGATACTGCCTTATCACACCTCGGGGTGCAGCCTGGGAATCCTGAGCGAGGAGGTTCATGTCTCAGCTCGACCCTGAGTGCTCATGGAGTGGGCTTTCTGGGAGCCCATAAAATCGGATTGGATTCCGTCACCAAGTTTTCTAGGGCTTTCTGGAGTCCGGCGTTTCTGCTTCTTGTTTCTCTTCTACTTTCTGCCCTCTGGTGGAGGTGCTACTGTGAAATTAAAGGAGCTCAACCGGTGGCTGAGACCGATCAGTCTCCATTACTATACTGTGTTCCTCTGCTCTAGAACACAGACTGCCCTGATGGTGTAAAATTTGCATTCCTTAAACTCTCCTGTTAGAAAGAAAGCCCAACCATTTCATTACCAAGTACACCAGAATGAATACTTCAGAAAAGTATTCTTTGCATCTGGTTAATGATATAAAAATGAGGGTAAATATCTATTTTCATATTTTTATAACAACTTGTGTTTTTTACTTTAAGGTGAACGAATGTCATGTATTTCATATATACGGATTTAGGAGCATAGTGATACTTCCCACCCTACCTCCCTCTCGCCCATGCTCCCATCTCACCCCTCCTTCCTCCCTTCCTTGATTTTTCAGTTTATTTTATACATTAACCCTACACTAACCAAATAATTCAACAAATAAGAAAAAACATTATTCTTCAACAGTAGAGACAAAGGCCATAAACAGTCATCAAATCTCAAAATATCAATTTCGCTCATATACATGACTTTTTTGGTACTCTATTAGTTAACACAGATCAGGGAAAACAATCTGTCTTTTGGGGACTGGCCTATTTCACTAAACATTCACTTTGTTGCAAAAGACAGGATTTCATTCCTTTTTTTACAACTGAATAGTACTCCACAGTGTAAATATATCACAATTTCTTTACTCATCAGTGATGGACATCTGGATTGTTTCCATAATCTTAGCTATTGTGAATGGAGCTGCAATAAACATGGGGGTACAGATAACTTTCATATGCTGATTTCATTTGGTTTGGGTAAATTACCAGGAGTGGGATGGCTGGGTCATACAGTGGATCTATTTTCAGATTTCTGAGATACCTCCATACTGTCGTCCACATTGGCTCTACAAGTTAAATGTCTATTTTTACATTCTTTATAACACTTTTATAATGTAAAAATCATAGAAGTATTAGAAGGCACATACTTAATATGTAATGGGTTCACAATAACGTTTAATGAGCAACTTGGATTATTCCTTTTTAAAAAAAAACCTCACATTTGCAGTTCAACTTATTTTAAAGTTAACTACCTAGTTTCTTAAAATAGTTTAGTTTTACAAAAAGAAACACTTCTGGCCTTTTGAAATTTTTGTCTAGCACTTCACGCATATATCCAACTAGTCAGATAACTTAAAATAAAAAAACACACAAACCTTAAAGAGATTCATAGACAAATTAACTTAGAGGTAGTGAATATACCCTTGAAAGGATGATTTTACTAACACCTTGGTCACATACTACATTACAGACCAAACCAATGCTTAGTACCAGAAATGAAGGCAATTTGAGAATAAGAGTTACCTTAGAGAAGCAGCCAGCATTCCAAGATGTTAACAGACAAGGAGTGGCTAAAAATATGCTACCCCAAGGCTTGTCTTAGTTGAAGGAATATTCAGCTCATCGAGGGTTTGCCAGCTGCCAGATGAACTAATACACAGAATTCCTACCCTCACAGAACTTTCAGTCTAATGGAATAAATATGCTTAAACAAGTATACAAATATGCAAAGGGCAAGAAATACTTGCAAATAATGGGAGGATGGTTTTATGGAGTTAGAATGCAGTATTTCTAGACAAGATATACAGATGCAAAGCCTTCAGAATAAAAATGTTGAAGAATGGCAAGAAACAGGCACACTAGAAATGTACCTTTGCAGAGAGGGGCAGAGTTTATTTTGCTTCAGAGTAGAAAACATACCCACAGCTTCCCAAATACTCAAAAAGTTCATGGAAAATTGAATTAAAAGATTTATTTCAGTACAAAAAAATCAGAAATACATGCATCTGAAGGATCTTCCAAAAAATCCATGAAAAAACTATGTATGAATTACAAAATCTTCTGAGCCAAAATGAAATTCTCTTAATTTCATTTTCTATGAACTTTTTGGTTTTGATTAACTTTACTTATTTGAAAGGCAGAGGCAGAGCAATCTCCCATCCATGTGGTTCACGCCCCAAATGCTGGGAATAGCTAGGAATGAGCCAGGCCAAAGTCAAGGGCTTTGAACTCAACCCAGGTCTCCCACATAAGTGACAGGGCTCCAATTTCTTGAGCCATCACCAGATACCTTCCAGGGAGCACACCGGCAGGAAGCAGCAGGAAGCTGAAACCGGAAGCAGAGCCAGGACTGTAGCCCAAATACTGAGATAACAAGATGCAGCCGGAGACAGCCTCTTAACTACTGCACCACATACCCACCCTTCCATGAGCTTTCTGAAGTGCTCTGGTATTCTAGCTCACTGAACTACTCAGTATATGATAAAAGTTAACTCAGGTAGTCATTGTATCTAATATTTTTGGGACATCAATCTCCCATCCTAATACATCATACTGGTCATTGGGAAGAAGATAATGAGAACTTGCCCCTGAGAAATTTCAAAGGAATTTTACTTTTAGCACTCTGGCACACCTCAGGGCCCAAGCTGTGGTCTGCCCAAGTGCCCTTTGGCTAGCACCTGCTTAGTCCTCCCACCAATAGTGCTCCCTCAATGACAGGGATCAATGAGCAAAAGGTGAGATACCTCAGTCCACAAGTTGTTTTCTTCTCCTTATGATTTGTGGATAAATCTGTAAGAGAAGTCTTCAAGTGAAAGATTATATCACATTCCTCTGTATTTCAGCTAAGAGTCTCAAAGCATTATGTACCAAGCACTCCACAAAGTGACATACACAGTTTCTGTTTTTAATTCTTGGAACAAACCTAGTTTCCTCAAACATAAAACAAGAAAAATAGACAGCCCATCTCATGGGACATTATGGATACTGAAAAATATGTAAAGTGCTTTAAAGAATTTGCATATACATAATAATAACTAAAGCCTATTAGGCACTCATTATTTTTTTCACAGAGGAGACAGCTTATGCAAGTGGTCCGAGATCTCACAATCAGGAAGTGGTAGAACCACAGACTGGCTTCCTTAACTGTACCTTCTGTAGTACAATTAGAATACAAGGATGAAAATGCCCAAGGAGTTCACAGTGCTGAGTATCTGTTGGATGAATAAATTCTTTTCTCTCTGCACAACACAATTTTACTGAGCACTGTAGTGGGTTAGTGTTCTCCCTAAAATTAGCGCCACTCTCTCCTCTCAGAATGTGACGCTCCTTACTAAGAGCGCCCTTTGTAGATAGAGTTATTTAAGAGGAAAGCATATTGTAATAAGATGTCCTCTAAATCCAAAGAAAATATCCTTGTAAGAGATCGAACAAGGTGATGTGAAGACGGGGTAGAGTGGCATCCACAAGAAATGCCAAGGCCTGCTGCCCACGAGCAGGGAGAGAGGCAGTCTCCTCCTGAACCTGCAAAGGGATCTAACCCTTCTGCACTTTAACTTTTAACTTCTGGCCACTTGAACTGTCAGAGAACAAATTTCTGCTGCTTTAAGCCACCCTAGATGTGGTATTTATTACAAAGGCCTCAGGAAACTAATACAAGCATCTAGTGCGTGACCAGGCATGGTTCCCTCAACCCAGGGTTACAGCAGTAAACAAAACTGCCCCTGGGTCTCACGGAACTCACACGCTAACCACACAACACAAGCTACTATTTAGTGTTCCGAGGAAAACATGTCTTAAGATAGAGGATGAGCTGATGAGTTTGCCCGGTTGGGCAACTCTCTGTAGGGATGTTTTAACCCAAGGAATCTGGATTGTGGAATTTCATGCTGTCCATGGATAATTCCTCAGAGAACCATTTAGAGACATGTCCCAACATGAATTGGAAAGAGAAAGTAGCATGAAAAAAGCTCAGCAAACAACAAACCTGAACTTGACTCAGTAAAACAACATTCTAAACACGGGAAAATAGTTTCCCAGGTGGATACCTGGTCTCAGTCTTCTAAGTCTCCAGAGGGCAACGGGGCTCCCAACTCCTCCCATCAACCTCAAATTCACATATGTTCTAGGAGCTAGTGGCTAGTACTCTGCTTCTTCCTCACTCCACGAAGCTCCCCGGGTCTAATCATTGTTTCTCAATAAAGTGGGCAGATTCCACAGAACCAGAAAGAGACAGAAGTACTTTATGTCAACTCTAGTTCTGTAACCTAGACATGTGCCTCCCTTCCCAACAAAACAGGAGATGCCACCTAAGTCTTCATGGGTTTTCTGCTGTTCTCCCCCTTTAAGATCCCTTCTCTTTACTGCTCAATAATTGATGCCACAAACATTGGCTCCTGCTGCACCTCTAATGTTCTTGATTCAATACCGAACAAACCCTTTATCCTGGAGATCTGAGTATCTTACACTGAATCAATAATCCTGACTATACAAGGCTAGCTGAGGCCCAAATACACCAAGGCCTGAAGCTCAGAAAACCACCATTGGCAACAAGCTAGATGCCTCACATAGATGACCTTTCATTCCTACTGTCTTGATCTGGCTTAATTTTCAGTCATATGATCAGATGGAAAGATTCACCACATAGATTATATGCATGTCAACAGAGTCAACTGCTGTGTCCACTGTGCAAGGAATCTAGGCAAAGATAAAGCATTTCTGAAAGGAAAAGGTATACTTTAAAACAAATCTCTCCATCTTTTATCTTAAATATTATCTATTTCCAAATAAAGTTTGTTTCTGCTATTATTCAAGAGGTATTTGTAATAGTATGAAGAGCCAAACAGTCCTTATAAACCATCTCTAAACACCACCACAGAGATTTATTTGTTTCAAATTTCAAACATCACAGCCATAAAGTTCAAGCATTACAGATTTCTTCACAAAAAGCTAATGTTTTCAATGCTTTGCTTTGATAAAGTTCTTCTGGCAGTTTCAGTAACAACTATACTTATTTATTTGAGACTGTTTGCATTTCACTTAGATGTGAATCATGAAATTATCTGAAATACAAATGTTAGGTGCTGGGAAAATCCTAAAAGTGATTAAACTGGAAAACATCAGATTTCCATATAATGTATGTGTACACCTATTCTACCCATTTGAACCAACAAGCTAGCAAACTTTGTTAATGTCACAAGGTAAGTAGGAACCTAACAGGATCATGTTCATAATTTTACCTGTCATTCTTAGCAACTTTTTCCATTCTTCAGTTGACTCAGATGGAAACAAGAGACAACTTGCACTACTTCATTTCTATCAGTACAAACTCTTTTAAGTATTTAGACACAATGTAACTTCCTTTTGACCAAACTCACTCACTTGCTGTCCTTGCGCTGGCTGTGCATTTCTGCAGGGTGAAGGGGAAGCAGGGGAACCCGAGCCAGGCACAGTCAGTGTGGGAACGCCACCACTAGCCGAGCTACGCATTCCCCCCCCACCCTTTTACACTTGCCCTCTGGCCCCATTCAGTCTTTCCTCTACTTAGCAGCTGGCAATCATAAATAAATAAAATCTCTCCCCTGCTCGAACCTCCCAACGCTGTCCACTGCAACAAGAAGAAAACCCTATTTCCGAGGGCCTTTCCCAATCTAAATTGGCTGGTGTTGCTTCACCTCTACCTCCAACACTTTCTATACCACTGGTCTTATTTCCTGACACCACTTATCACACATGAATCCATGTCCATTTTCCGTGTGTCTATTTCCTGCCTGCTCTCTTCTGTTCCTTAGTGGCAATCTGAGAGGAGGGTCACCATTATCACCAGTACCTAGAAGTTCCTGTCGTACAGGATTCGCTTCTGTTGGCTGAATCAATGAAGCAATAGCTGTATGATTTGGGGCAAATTAATTAAGCTCTGAGCAAGCCAAAGAAATAAAAAACAACAAAAATTTGCTTTATCATTTACGCAACCTCTTTCCTTTGCTCACTAAATTCTTCCCCACAAATTGGAAACTTTTTGTTAGTAAGAACAGAAGCCCAAGAAACAACAGACATGACCAGGCTTCAAGCCTGCTTAACATATACTAAGATTGTAAATTACATGGAAATGGCTTTCCACATAACACCTAGTCATTCATACTCCTAAGATTCATTTTTGTTAAAACAGGTAATAAGTTAAATACAGTTCTGATTTAATGCTCCTGAAACATTAACCCAATAACTCTATATTACGGAATGGTTTAAAAAAAAAAATCAAAACCTAAAGCCTATAAAGGCTCCCTTTAATTCTGCTAATTCCACACTCACTAATATTCAATTAAAGAATATAACATGACTGGCACTGTGGTGCAGGTTAATCCTCCACCTGCGGTGCCAGCATCCCATATGGGCGCTAGCTCTAGTTTCAGCTGCTCCTCTGCCGATCCAGCTCTCTACTATGGCCTGGGAAAGCAGTAGAGGATGACCCAAGTGCTTGGGCCCCTGAACCTGCATGGGAGACCCAGAAGAAGCTTCTGGCTCCTAGTTTCAGATCAGCTCAGCTCCAGCCATTGTGGCCATTTGGGGAATGAACCAGCAGATGGAAGACCTCTCTGTCTCTCCCTCTCTGTCTGTAACTCTACCTCTCAAATAAATAAATAAAATCTTTAAAAAAAAAAAGTAATATTCTAATTTTTTGTATTACTGAGCAAAATTTTTTAAAATCCCTCTTTATATTTAACCATACTCCTATCACATTTTATCACCTATCAATTACTGTGTTCTACATCAATTATTACAGTTTTATACACTGGTATAAATGCCTAACAAAAATACAGTCTTTTGGATATTTTAAAAATAAATATTCTGGATTGCAAATTTGGTATGAAAACTTTTAATGAAAACATTAACATACAAAAATTAAACAGGAAAACTCCTTACAATGCCTTACAATCAAACAGATGTGGCTAACTGATACTTCTCCATCAGTTTGTTTTCCATTAAGAACTGGTTATCTCTAACTATTTAGAACTGTAGTCAAGAGAAATGAAAATAAAGTACATAAAGATCATAAGCCCTTGCTCAGCATATATTGCTCATAAATATTAGTTTTAATTTTATTGTTATTTTTAAAAGATACATATGAGTTTTACAAAACATGCCAATTCCAGTCAAAAGCTTCTTACACAAGAAATAGCCACATGTGAAGAACCAAGACTGGTGTTTGTTGAAAACAACTAATTTTCTGAAAAACACACGACATTGAAATTTATTTCAATGACTGATAAACAGTCCACACTAAAAAACCAACTTCTGGAATCCAATTATACAATTTCATGTTACAATTTTAGAAGATTTTTAGAGAATCTTTAAAAAAAAGTACAAAGTTACATGATCAAGTATCCTAAGTAACCAAAACTTTTAAGAAATAGTCCCCTAACTGTGCATATGGCTCAGTTTCATCTGAATCTTACAAAAAACAAAAAAGTTGGCTTGAACTCTTAAATTAAATAACTGAGTTAATACAAGAAAGCACAATGAACAACAAACATGTTACTCCTCCTTTAGCTAAGTCTTATGAAATATTCTCCATCATGCTTTTACTTTAAACTGTGTTATACTGTCTTTCTAGCATACTAATCAAGATAAAGCTTAACATTCTGTCCTTCAAACGACTGAAGAGAATACAGAGATGAATGTGACTATGTAGCATGTTCTACAATATACGTTTTCCAATATTCTAAATGTAGCAACTTAACAAATCCAATCTGAGGTATATTAAAAGATCAAAATGTTTTTTAATCCACATCGCGGGCAATGTACCATACAAACACTGCAAACACCATTCCACACACTGGAAGGACATAATATTTATATTTTTGCCAGGATGATAGCTCAACTGTCACTTCATCTCTTTTCCGGTTTTTCTTCCGACGACCCTTCAGCCTGTTTTCAAAAGCCTCCAGTTCAGCCTGAATCAAAACAAAGTCAATTTTATTAAATCCAATTCATACACTGATTTGAATCTTCCCATTTCAATGAAAATAAATCAGCTTGAGAAATGTCTTAGTAATAATGATATATCATAAATAGATTAATTTTTTTAAAATCTTCTGTCCACGTCTCGTTGCATTCAACTGGGAAACAGAGAGGGAAATGGGGAATAATAGAAAGGATGACTTGACACTGTAGGCCTGACTTTGACACTAAATATTAGTATGTTCAATTAACAGAGTGCCTTAAAATATGCACATTGCGGTCACACTTCAACACCTGCTTATACCAAGCACTAAGTGATGCCCAGAGAAAATAAACATAGCTACAATTCTACTTTTTTATAATGCAAGTAATAAACAGTGGTTTTTAGAGAAGAAATTTAAGTAGAGAAAGAAGTTGCCAGAAGTTGCTTTTCTTTATCAAATACATTTAAAAACAAACAGCGGGCTGGCCCCTTGGCTCACTTGGCTACTCCTCCACCTGCGGCACCCGCACCCCAGGTTTTAGTCCCGGTTGGGGCGCCGGGTACTAGTCCTGGTTGCTCCTCTTCCAGTCCAGCTCTCTGCTGTGGCCCGGGAGGGCAGTGGAGGATGACCCAATTGCTTGGGTCCCTGCACCCGCATGGGAGACCAGGAGGAAGCACCACCTGGCTCCTGGCTTCAGACCAGCGCAGGACTGGCACAGCACTGGCAAAGCACGGGCAATAGCGGCCATTAGGGGAGTGAACCAACAGAAGACCTTTCTCTCTCTCACTGTCCATAACTCTACCTAATTAAAAAAAAAAAAAAAAAAAACAGCAAAAATTCAAGAGGAAAAATGTTTCATGCTTTAAACTGACGGAAAGAGAAGGAAATGTAACTTTCAGTTAACATGTCCATTATTGTGGCCATTAACCACATTTGAAGAGCTAATGAAATACTTTATTCTTTAATGAGTCCAGATGTCTGAATATCCAAAGTGGTATTATTGATATACAGAAAAGAGTTAAAATATCATAAAAGGAGCCAAACTTAAGCACCAATGACATAGGAAAGTAAGTGATGCTTAAATGATGACTACAGTGATCAAGTAAACATTATATTCTATATTTTCTGTAAATAGGAAATACATATTCAGTAAATAGGAAACATTTAAGATTTTCATCCATAATACAAAGGTAGAGGATAAGGGGAGAAAAGAAGTTATTCTTAATAATTTAATCTGCCAGGATTTCAGTCAACCTATATTTCTGTTGAATTAGTTCGGATAACTTATTTTAGAGCTATTAGGCAAATTAACTTTACAGAACCATGAGGTGTCAGAGGTAATCGTGACCACTCTTTACTTGGCACATGAATTATTTCTAACATTATTTCTAACCTCCTTCCACATGTCACGCAAGTTTCAGTTTCCTCATTCATGTAAGGGTAGATATAATATACCTTGCCTGATAAGTTTGTATCTTAAGATACAAACTGACAAGTAATTACACATCTCTATTAGAAAGTTAAGCCACTCCCAGGAGCCTCTGAGGAAACCAGGATTATCAGGATTGTACTTGTTATCAAAGAAATAATAATTAAAAAAACAGCTAATTACTCTGCATTTAATGATTTAATGAGGAAATAAGGGAGTGAATTAGTAAAACAAACATACTAGTTAGTAAACAACACTTATTTATTAAAGATGGATTTGTAACTCAGCAAATGGATACTCAAATACCTCTGGCTGAGTGAAACATGGTGCTTAGGAGGTGACATGCAACAATGAGGACACCCCCTCTCCCATGTCCCTACCACAAGAAGAACTACAACTGAGGATGGATAAAATCCACATGGAGGGCCGGCGCCGTGGCTCAACAGGCTAATCCTCCGCCTTGCGGCGCCGGCACACCGGGTTCTAGTCCCGGTCGGGGCGCCGGATTCTGTCCCGGTTGCCCCTCTTCCAGGCCAGCCCTCTGCTGTGGCCCGGGAGTGCAGTGGAGGATGGCCCAGGTGCTTGGGCCCTGCACCCCATGGGGAGACCAGGAAAAGCACCTGGCTCCTGGCTCCTGCCATCGGACGAGCGCGGTGCGCAGGCCGCAGCGCGCCATCAGCGGCGGCCATTGGAGGGTGAACGAACGGCAACGGAAGACCTTTCTCTCTGTATCTCTCTCTCACTGTCCACTCTGCCTGTCAAAAAAAAAAAAAAAAAAAAAAAAAAAAAAAATCCACATGGAAATAAATGGAGAATATACAAAATATTTGGGAATGTATGGGTCTCAGGTCTTCTCAGAGTTTCAACATACCTGGAGTGAAGTCAGTAGATGACTCATTTTTGTTTTGAAAAATTATGATAGTTTCAGTTCAGAATCGAGTTCACAGTTCCTAGCACGTACCTGGAATATACCCTGTATTTACACAAAAACTAACAATAATGCCACATAAACCTGCATATTTTGTTTAGTTACCTGTTGTCTTCGTTTTTCCTCTTCAAGAACAGCTTTGGCTTCTGCTTCTTTTATCTGTTTATATACATTTATAAATAAGTTAACAATTTATCATTAATTTTATATAGAATTTTAGTATCTTCCCACCTCAGACCCCATTAACACATCACAATTCCTGGAAGCTTTATAATGGAAATAATTTAAAGAAATGTACATGTTATACTGAGAATTTTTACCAAGACATTAATAGATTATGGTAGAGAGGAGGAAAGGATGGAAGAAATGGGTGGAGTTTTATACCTTACATTTCAGCTTAACTACTATAATAGATGTTAGATCACAATTCAAAAATCAAAACACTGTAAACTGAAATATGTAAAAATTTTTAATATTCCTCGAGTTAGCACATTAGGGATCTATAATACACAAAAACACAGCTTGGATTCAAAATAGGCCTATAATATAGTAGGTTTTTATTATAAAAGATGAGCTTTCAAAGCTATTTTTGATGAGCACATAAAGAAATGTACAAAAAAGTATGGAAGGGCATTAGCACATCTGAAATGATATTTAATGAGACATTACCTCAGATGCTTTTCTCTTCATTTCCTTGCATGTTGTGTCACATTCTACTGAAATTTGGTTTTCACGTACTTTGTTGCACTGAAGCTCCTACAAATAATCCAAATTCCAAATGATCTTTCTGTCAATGTCCTAACTAAATTTCACAAAGAGTTTATGCAACAGCTTAACATTATAAACACTGTTTTGCAGTCACACTCACTAACATTTAATGATATCAAGTGATAAGCATTAACCATCTTGGTTCAAATAGTGATTACTCCTTTAGTTTCTCTTAATTAAAAAATTAACTATCATAAAATTAAAATAATCCATAAAGTAAATATTTATTGAATGCCTCTGTTGACTTATTATTTCCTCTTTGTTTTTCTTCTTTACTTTTCCTTATTGTTTCTTGTTATCCCTCTAAGGTTTCCGGAGACTAAAAAGTTCTAGAGCTGTGTTGTCTGCACAGAGCATTTTGGCATGTGGAAATGTTGTAAATCTGCACTATAATACTAATATTGCACCAACATATGGCTACTGAAATGTGGCTTATGAACCTGAGGAAACCAACTTTGCATTTCATGTTAATGCATTAAAATACATATTTACAAAGCCACATGTGGCTGATGGCTACAATCTCAGATAGTGTTTTCTCCAGAGTTTTCTGGAGAGCTACATGTTTTCTCTCTAAATTACTAAAACTGTGCTGTTTTTTTTTTAAGTTTAGGTAAAAATGAAGCTATGTTTGCCCTTCACTGCCTCCTTAACAAAATAACACTAATCTACAATATTCTTGATGACATTAATACTATGATCAATTTCTGCACTATGCTATTATAAAATAACTACTGAGTTGACCAAAATAATGGTTCTAATATTCAACAGTCCTAGAATTTTTTTTAGTATTGCTTTTATCTACCTTTTATTCATCCCTTTTTTTAAAAAAATGTTTATTTATTTACTTCAGAATTACAGAGGGAGAGACAGATCTGTCATCCACTGGTTCGTTCCCCAAATGACCACAAATAGCTAGGAGTGAGGAACTTCTGAGTCTCCCACGTGGGTGCAGGGGCCCAATCACTTGAGCCATCTTCTGCTGCTTTCCCAAGCCATTAGAAGGGGACGGGATTGGAAGTGGAGCAGCTGAGACAGGAACTAGCACCCACACGAGGTTGCCAGCATTGCAGGTGGAGGCCTAACCTACTATGTCACAATGCTGGCCCCCATTCCCTATTTCTTGTTGTCAATATCACTTTTGCTTTAAGTGTACGTCTTTGTACCAGTTTCTCCTATCTTACCATACCCTCAAACTCGAGGTTTTTTGGTTCAAATTAACTACAGCTTATAAATGAGATCACCAAATCCTATGAGTAAAGTGAATATACATTAGTGAGAACACTAATGAAATTCAACCACTTGGAGGGGCTTTTCCCCCTTAATGCTTAATTTTTAGCTGAACTTGGCATCCTCCAAAGATAGTTTAGACAGATAAAAACATTACAGGAACAGTCACTGGAGACAAATTAAGTGCTGTTGAGTTTACAGACATTATAAAAAGCCTGGAAGGAGGATCTTATCCTTCCTCTTTCAAAAGTACTTTCAGCATGTCTATCACATGCCACATGCTGTGACAGGAACACAATAAGGAAAAGAATACAGTAAGTTTTAAGTGTTAAATTAGTAATAATAGCTACTAGTTAAGGATAGTGGTCATTGTGCTAAAAGCTGTATATACATTTCCACTTTTATTCTTCTCAGTGAATCTGCATAAACGCCGCTTGCAGATGAGGAAACAAGGTTGGAGACCTCCCCAACATCTCAGAGCTGTGAATTATGAAATCACTACAAGGACAGCCAGAGGGAAGGAGGCAAGGGGAGACGGCTTTCAGAAACGAGGCAGGGCTCACCCTGAGGACTAGGCAGGAAGAAACACTGCTTACATACAAGGAGGAAGACATATGAGGCCAAGACTAAAGGGGAGCACAGCAAGTATGTGAGAGCACTTAAGGAACAAACTCACAGAAAGGAAAGCAAGGCAGTGAGACGGGACAAGCAGGCAGAGGTTGTATCAGATTCCCCTGTACTCTAAGTCTGTTTATACATACACATAATACGTTCTTGGAAAATGTATTTTTAAGTGATGAAAAACTTATCACTTACGTGATAAGCAGGGAAATCAACTATGAGGTTGTTGCCAAAGCCTAGTAAAGAGTTATTCCAAAGTATTAACAAGTGGCACATTGTATTTGGACAAGACATGAGATTTCAGAGAAAACTGAAAAGGTATCTCAAACAGAAGTGGCTTGATGAGGTACACATTTTCCTGCCACAGAAAAATATATTGGAATGATGGAAATAAATGAAAAACAAAGGACCTACAAAAGATCCTTTACATATATATGTTGTATGGATAAATAAAGGAGTAATTTTAAAGAGAAGGACATTAACTTTAGAAATGACTATAGGAATGTGAAAAAGAAAAAGAGATCCAACTATCACTGAGATGGGTAAGTCAGAGGTCAAGAAAGAATAAAATTTTAAAGGCATCAACAATGCAAGGAACTCAAGGAAATATGAGAATTAAAGACTATTGGGCCATCATCTTTTCTCTCACAGGCTTCAGGAAAGAGTACAGTTTGTTTCCCCTGGGCCTCTCAGTCACTGATTTTTGTTCATTAACTCCTTCTTTACCAGTATTTTACAGTACATGAATTATTTTCAAGTCTGAATGTTATTTTATAAGGCTGTCCAAATGAGGTCTTCTTTTTTTTTTTTTGACAGGCAGAGTGGACAGTGAGAGAGAGAAAGACAGAGAGAGAAAGGTCTTCCTTTGCTGTTGGTTCACGCCCCGATGGCCATTGTAGCCAGTGAGCTGTGGCTGTGGCTGGCACACCACGCTGATCCGATGGCAGGAGCCAGGTGCTTCTCCTGGTCTCCCATGGGGTGCAGGGCCCAAGAACCTGGACCATCCTCCACTGCACTCCCTGGCCACAGCAGAGGGCTGGCCTGGAAGAGGGGCAACCGGGACAGAATCCGGCACCCCGACTGGGACTAGAACCTGGTGTGCCGGCGCCGCAAGGTGGAGGATTAGCCTATTGAGCCGCAGCGCCGGCCCATATGAGGTCTTTTTACGGCAAGGTTTTCAAATGGCAATCCTGATACCAAAAACCAGTTTCATAAATCACTGCAAAACAAAGGCAAACTCCAGACTGTTTTTTAAACCATGAAACTCACTTTGTCACTCGCACTGTGTTTCTAAAACCGCAGATCTAGAACACACTGCTTCTACCCAAAAAAGGAACATGAAGCTTGGTTCCAACATAAAACAATCTTTCTTCTACTATTAAACTGTAGACAACTAAAATGCCAAGGCTAATTTTTTAAATAACCATTTGCAGAAGTAGGTGAGCTAATTTTAATAATAAAAAGATTCAAAGTTTAAAATAGAAGGCAAAAAAAATCCAAAAATCTATAGACCCAAAAAACAAAACCATATAAAAACAAAACCTACATAGAAAAATATTTTTAATAACTTAAAATATTTACCTTTTTTATTCTTTTACAAGGACATCTAAGTTTTACCTTCTGATTGCAATTAAAGGGACATTCACCAGGATGACACATCTCTTTACATCTATGACCGCAAGGAAGCTAAAATAAAACCAAACAAGGCAATTATATATTTACATTTTGGCCATTTTCCACTTTCCCCAGTATTTTAAGAAAGAGTCCACGCATTCCAGGACCACTTTAGTTCTGTTTCTCCCTACAAATAATACAAGGCCCTACACTGTTGATCAGGCTCAGTATTTACTTATTGTCAAAAATTTCCCTCATAGTGGTTGTTTCAAACCTTTGTATTCCTTAACTTCACTCTCACCTTCGTTCCTGCCAGTGCTTTCAATTTGACTTGATAAAGCAAGCAAACATTTGCCATTAGCTCACCCTTATCCTCTCTTCCCCTATCTCCACATACTCTTTCCTAAACTTCTAAAGTAATTATACCAGTCATTACCTCTAAAAGGAACTAACCACTCTACATCAACTTTAAATCAATAATTCTCAAAGTGAAAATAACAGAGAAGCATTTAAAAATCAGTAAAGGAAAATCTTTTTAAAACCACATAAAATCATGGCTATAAAGTGTGATCTTTCACTGATTAGTGCTCTACCCCTGTAGCCTATCAGAGGTTAAAACACACACACACACACACACACATTGCTTTTTATGTTGAATCTCTCTGCCTCCTGAACAACCTCAGACTCAATCTTCACAACTTCACTGACATCTTCCAAATCTCTCTTTTCCTATGTCTGGGAGTCTTCAGCCTTCTCTTTTCTCTCAATCTCTCACTGTACCCTGCCACCTCATCTAACAGCTACTCTGTGAATCCCTTCACCTGTCCACATCAAGTGCTGGTAGGAGTTGCATAAGAAACAAATTGCGATGGCTGCTTGGTTCACCACAGTTTCTCTAGGAGTCAGAGCAACAGCTGCGCTACCTATTCAAGTTCCGGATGTGTGGAGGGAGGCTTGTGCCCAGAGGTGCCCCAGGGCCCAAGGTCAATCAATCAGATTTTCTCCCCAGGGAATCGGACAGGAAGTCGGTGGTGTGAATAATCATCTCTCTACTCAACCCCCAGAGTTTCTGCTGCCAAGACCCTCAGAGCAACACAGTTCCTCCCTTCCCAAAGTTTGACTATACAGCATTTCCGTCAGAATCTGTGAGATGCTTCCCTATATCCTCAAAATGTTATCTTTTCACCATCATTTAGTCAAAACTGATTCTGTAGCCTGCAACTAGCAGAACTGAAACTCCTTATGGAAGCACACTGTTTACAGGTAACAGTAATGCCATTAATCCTAAAACAGTATTCAAACTCCCTAGTAATCAAGAAAATGTAAATTAAGACACAATGAGATACAAAAAGATGGGCAAATATTGAAGATTTTGATAATCCCAAGTGTTACCACTTGGGATGTGAAATCACAGCAACTTTCATGTACTGAACATTGGAAAACTTATTGGTAATTTTCCATTTACAGATTACAAACTGGAATAACAATTCTTGAAATCAATTTGACATCATTTATTAAAGTTGAAATTATACATTCCTTATGACCAAGCAATTGCATGCACCACTACATGCTTACAGAAATCTGTGTACATGTGTACCAAAATGCTCAAGCAAAAACGTTCACAGCAGCATTTTTGATAATAACCTGAACTGAAAATGACCCAAATATTCACTTAAAGATGTGATGCCTTACCCTCTCCATTCAAAGTAGGATGGGTTTTTCCTACTCTCCTCAGCTCTCAGCATCATTCTGCTAGCACTTTAGTAAGTCAGATCAAATGGCTTGTCAACATTAAGTACTGTCTAATTCATCATGTTCAATTTTAATACTACTAATAAGAAAAGTTCTCTTTCATAATAATAAAAGCTTTTAAAACAATATTCTTTGTACATAAATGCCCATACCATCATCACCATAATGGCACATATTCAGTGCTTACCATATTCCAAGATATTTACCTATTATGGTCTCATTTAATACTCAAGATGGCACACTCCAAAACAGGCATTATTGCTACCAGTTTATAGCTGAGTAACTTTTGTGACAACAAAGTTAAATAATTAGTCCAAGTAAAGAGTAGAAAAGCTTACATGGGGATGATAAAACTAAATTCAGAAATGATTTGTGAAAGTAGAAATACACAAGATTCTTCTATGTAGAATCTTAAAAAGCTGAATTCATACAAAAAGAGCAGAATAGTGGTTACCTGAAGCTGGCTGGGAGTGGGGAGTAGGTTTGGGAGATGTTGGTCAAAGGACACAAAATGTCAGTTAGATAGGAGGAATAAGCTTGAGAGATCCATTGTACAACAGGGTGACTATAGTTAATACAACGTACTGTATTCTTAAAAAGTGCTGAGAATTGGAGCTGGCACTGTAGCACAGTGCAGCACCAGCATCCTATATGGGTACTGGTTTGAGTCCCAGCTGCTCCTCTTCCCATCCAGCTCTCTGCTATGGCCTAGGAAAGCAGTGGAATATGGCCAGGCCCTTGGGCCCCTGTACCCATGTGGGAGACCCAGAAAAAGCTCCAGGTTCCTGGCTTCAGATAGGCCCAGCTCCAGCCGTGTGGCCATTTGGGGAGTGAACCAGCAAATGGAAGACCCCTCTTTCTGCCTGTAACTCTCTATCTCAAATAAATAAATCTTTTTTAAAATTGCTGAAAATTATATTTTTAAGTATTCTGGCCACAAAAAATGAGTATATATGACAATACATATGAAAACTGGTTTTATTCAGCCATCCATGATGTATAAATATTTCAAAACTACATGCAAGGGCTGGTGCTGTGGTGCAGTGGGTTAAAGCACTGGCCTGAAGCGCAGGCATCCTATATAGGTGCTGGTTTGAGTCCCAGCTGCTCCTCTTCCCATCCAGCTCTCTGCTATGGCCTGGGAAAGCAGTGGAAGATGGCCTGAGTCCTTGGGCCCCTGCACCCATGTGGGAGACCCAGAAGAAGCTCCTGGCTCCTGGTTTTAGATCAGCTCAGCTCCGGCTGTTGCAGCTATCTGGGGAGTGAACCAGCAGATGGAAGACCTCTCTCTCTGTCTTTACCTCTCTCTGTAACTCTTTCAAATAAATAAAATAAATCTTTAAAAAAGAAAAAAAACTATATGCAGTGGGGCTGGTGCTGTGACATAGTGGGTAAAGCTGCCACCCGCAGTGCCGGCATCCCACATGGGCGATGGAGGACCACCTGCTCCACTTTCGATCCAGCTCCCTGCTGTGGCCCGGGAAGGCAGTGGAGGATGACCCAAGTTCTTGGGCCCTTACACCCGCATGGGAGACCCAAAAGAAGCTCCTGGCTCCTGCCTTTGGATCGGCACAGTTCCAGCCATTACGGCCAACTAAGGCGTGAACCAGTGGATGGAAGACCTCTCTCTCTCTGCCTCTTCTCTCTCTGTGTAACTCTGACTTTCAAATAAATCAATCTGTAAAAAGAACTATTAATGGGTAATTTCTACTTATAATATCAAGTTTCATAAAGAAATTTCATAAACAAACAACATTCAGTTAGGATAGATTATATTCTTACAGACATCAATTAATTACCTTTCCTTTCTGGACCCACATTTTACTGGGTCCACTAAAGACCCTGAATAAGATGGCCAAGGAAGACAAGACAGAATAAAAAGCCAGAGAAACAATGTCTAGGGAATACAACTTTAAAGATTCTGCAAGCTTACCTCTTTGGGGCACTGATTTTTGCAACAACTGAGGAGATTCTTTTCATTTTCATCAGCTGTGGTTATTTTTCTAAAAACAAGAAAGTTTTGATGACACTCAAACCAAAGTCCATTTCACAGCATAATTTTACTAAAAATAATTTACAACTTCAAATACATCCAAAAAATTATCTTATTTCATTTTTCGCAACATACATTTCAATTATGCCTCTATGTGTAACAATGTCCTTCCAATTACTTACTTGTTATGATAATTCAAACTACCCTGCTCTCCATCTACTACCAACAAATCAAATGTCAAAAGGGCAACAACTGCAAGAAGGAAATACAAAACACACACAGAACACATTCATGCCTGGCCTCTCTCTAACAGTTCTTTCTAGTTCATCTTTTGTCATTGATCAACCATTTAATTCATAATTAGAATACATAAAACAATCTACATAAAAATCAAAAACTAGTTTTTAATGTTACTTCAAATGGAAAATTTTAGACTATTAAGAAAGAAAAAGTCCAGATACAAGGACTCTCAAATACAAAGAAAGTAACATATACAAAAAAAATTTGGAATAGGTATAAAGCAATGATTGAAGAAAATTTCATAACCTTTAAACATGTTTACAATACAGCTAAAAGCACAAAAATCAATTAGGGGGACACTGCTATGGCACAGTGAGTTGATGCCCTGGCCTGAACCGCCGGCATCCCATAAGGATGCCAGTTCAAGACTTGGCTGCTCCATTTCCTATCCAGCTCTCTGCTATGGCCTAGGAAAGCAGTAGATGATGGCCCAAGTCCTTGGGCCCCTGCACCCACGTGAGAGACCCAGAAGAAGCTCCTGGCTCCTGGCTTCAGATCGGCACAGCTCCAGCTGTTGCGGCCAACTGGACACTGAATCATCGGATGAAGGACCTCTCTCTCTCTCTCTGCCTCTCCTCTCTCTGTGTAACTCTGACTTTCAAATAAACAAATAAATCTTTAAAAAATTTTAATTAAATTCCAAACTGAAAGTTCTTTAAAAAAGAAATAAAATAATTATAAAGTAGAAATCAATGTGGTAAAGAATAAAAAAGCCAATCCCATGAATTAACTGAAATCCTAGGTTTCTTTTAAATAATGAAAACAAAATTATTAGATAATACTGGAGAGGGAAAAGTAAATAATATTCAAATTAAGAATGACAGAAAAGTCATAAGACAGAAAAAATTTTAAAAACCATGACTATAAAGCCTCTATACAAATAAACTTGAAAATCCTAAATGAAGCAGATTAATTTTCAAGAAAAATACAGTTTTCCAAAACTAACCCCATTAGAGAGGAAAACACATAAAACTTTCATTAGAGAAAAATAAAGTTACCAAGAACACCAAACACACAGGCGAAACCCAAAGGGGAATTATACCAACTCTCAATGATCAGTTAATTCTGATGCTACTAAATAAAAATAGAAAACCAAGGAAAGAAAGTACAGAAAATCAAGGAAATAACCAAGTTTATTTTATAAACCAAATATAATATTGATATCCAAATCTGATGAACACAAAATAAAATTTATACACTAATATCATTTATGAGTATTTTAAAGCTCTAAATGATTAGCAAACTAAATACAAAACTACATTATGAAAATAATACACCATAATGAAGTGAGAAAATTTTCCATGAATGCAAAGTGGGCTCAGTAACAGGATATACTATATTAATAGGTCCAAGAACAATAATCGTTTGACTATCTTCATAGATGTCAAAAAAAAAAGCATTTGATAAATTATCTCTTCCTTAAAGACATACTCAAAAGAACAAGAACTGCTGAATAACATTGCCATAAAGCCAATTATTTTACATAATATAGAAATACAAGAGGTAGTCTATGAAGATAAGAGCAAGGCAGGGACATCCACTATCTCCAATACTATTTAATAGTAAATTGGAGGTATTAACCAATATCAGAAAAAAGAGAAACTAGTTATCAGGCATAAATACTGGCAACAAATAATTACATTAAAAAGTGATTACAAGGCAAATCAAACAAAATCCCTTAACTAAGTCAAAAGAAAAGATAACAAACAGGGAGAAAATATTTGCAGAATATATCATATTTAACAGGTTAATATCCCTAATACATAGAGAATTATTTAGAAATCCAGGAAATCAGCTAAGGGGAAAAAATATCAAAACTCCAAGAAAAAAAATGCACAAAGGATATGAACAGTCAATTCACAAAAGAAATTCAAAAATGATTCTCAACACATCAAAATAGAGAGCCTAGAAGTAACAACACATGAAGAACAATAACACTGAGCAGCTTTCACTGACCAATAAAAGGCTTCCTGGGATAAATGGCTCATCCCTGGTCTACAAGAGGTCAAGTACAAGATGAGCCTCAGACATTTTTATTACCCTAGAAAGCAAGAAATACTCAATGATGGAAACATGTCAAAAGGACATCTGAATAGTTCAAATATGTTCTCATGGGTCTTTGATATTCAATAATTTAAACATCAAAATGATAGTAACAGATACAAATAAAATAAGAATTGGGCTATGCTACCATTGATGAATAAGAGAAGGGAAGGATACTTCTTATAGAAAAATGCCAGTTAATAAACGTAGAAGACATAATGGAACTAGAAAATTACCAATTACCAATTGGAAATTACCATATTAGCAACTGATAACTTATACCAGAATAGTAAATTGATGCTAAAACTAGTGGGTGAAACTTTGATGAAGAATAAGTTATATTCATTTATTTATAAAAAGTGCACTTGACAGATCTGCATGTTATAAAGCTGAGCGTTAAATGGTAAATTATGTTAGATAATTATTAAGTAGGAAACAACTGGAATTATTTTCCCTCTACATAATCCACGAAGTAAAAGTTTTCATTTTTTAAATAATCGAAATATATAAGTCATATCTTGGTAAAATAAAAGCTCTAAGACTAACACTTGTAATAAGCAAAGGCCCATCTTTTAAATACATAATTCAAAAATTATGTCTAAGTAACAATGTACAATTTAATAAAATTTCTTACAGATGTATTTATTTATTAGAAAGGCAGAGTTAGAGAGCAAAAGAGAGACACAGAGAGAGAGAGAGAGAAATATCTTCCATCCACTGGATCACTCCCCAAATGGCTGCAACAGCTGGAGCTAGGTCAATCCAAATCCAGGAGCCCAGAGCTCTTCCAGATTCCACATGGGTGCAGGGACCCAAGCACTTGGGCCATCCTCTGCTGCTTTCCCAGGGGCATTAGCATGGAGCTGGATCAGAAGTGGGGCAACTGGGATTCAAACCAGTGCCCATATGGGATACTAGCATCACAGGTGGTAGCTTTACCCACCGCACAACAGCACCTGCCCCAGGAGTCAAATTTTGATCCAACAAAATTCTAATTTAACAGTTATCTGAAAAATCTGTTATAGCAGTGTTTCCTCTAATGTTAAGAAACAATGATGTAGCTTTTCTCCAAAAACATTTCCTACAGAACCCTCAAACAGAAAAAAGAAGAATTTCCCTGGTTGAAATCAGAGTGAAGGATGTAGAAGGTGAAGGAATCTACATTTCTTCCTTTCAGATCTCTACAGAAAACTCTAGGCCTGCAGAGTTTAAGGAACACAAGTGAAAAACATGAAAAACACTCCTGAAAGAATACTATATAATAGGATTCAGAATTACACAAAAATACCATTCAAATAATTTTAGTACTACACCTATTTTTCTTCAGTCCACTTACCTACATTCCACATATAGGCTTGTAATCTTGCAGTGACATTTTATCCTAAGCATCTGAACACAGGGAGGACATTCTCCAGGATGACATGGCAACACACACGGATGAGGACAACCCAGCGGCCGTGATTTAGAGCACCCTTCTTCACAATGAAGGCATTCGGGGCCAGCCTGAACAAAGAGCAAGGAAATGAATCATCTACACACAGAAGTCAAACATTTTTACAAACTAAACATAAAACTCCCTTTTCCCATTTAAAGTAAGTACTTTCTGTAGTCCTTAGAAATATAGTTAGTAAAATGGTATATGATCTCAATCATCTTAAAAATGCACAAAATGAATAGTAAGATCATAAATAGGACTTTATTCATACAGACATTTATGTTTACAAATCTTCAAACTAAATAAAATTGATCAAACTATCTCACCATTAAAGGAACTTGACTATATAAAATATCCCATTACAACTATAAAATACTTCCCAAAAAACAGTCAATGACAGAAAAAAAAAAAAAAGTAAAATGTTATCCATTCACTTCTACCCAGTAAGTACAATCATTATCAAACAACGCTGGCCCCTCAAGTTCCATCTTCTAGGAAAGACTATCTTAATACAGAAATGCAGTAAGTCTGGCTGTCAAGTATCGTATGCAGTTCTAATTTTAAAAACCAGGAGGGTTGCTACTGTGGCACAGTAGGTTAACCCTCTGCCTATAGTGCCAGCATCCCATATGGGTGCCGGTTCATGTATGAGTTGCTCCATTTCCAATCCAGCTCTCTTCTAGTGGCCTGGGAAAGCAGTGGAAGATGGCCCAAGTGCTTGGGCCCCTGACCCATGAGGGACATCTGGAGGAAGTTCTGGCTCCTGGCTTTGGATCCGCCCAGCTCCAGCCATCGTGCCCATCTGGAGAGTAAACTAGCGGATGGAAGACCTCTTTCTCTGTCTCTTCCTCTCTCTGTCTATGACTCTGCTTCCATAAATAAATATTTAAAAAAAGAAACAGAAGTTTTAACCCACTGAGAAATATTAGAATAATCCACAATAATCCCCCATTGATCATATCAACTTTGAAAATGAGTTTTTTCTTGACGTTCTAGAAATCTAGGGTAAAAAAGCCATAGAGCAGCTGTACTCTAAAAAGTAAGGATGATTTTAAATCATTATCATTACTTGTTAAGCTCGTTTTATAACTCTATTATCTTTTATAAGTATATTTTAATTAAGGATCAAGTCATGCATTGATGGAAGAAATTATAAGCAATACATTTGTTTGTAGGTTTACATGAAGAAAGATGGTACTAAGGAGGCCAGCATTGCGGTGCAGCAGGTTAAGCCTCCACCTTTTTTTTTTTTTTGACAGGCAGAGTGGACAGTGAGAGAGAGAGAGAGACAGAGAGAAAGGTCTTCCTTTGCCGTTGGTTCACCCTCCAATGGCCGCCGCGGCTGGCGCACCGCACTGATCCAAAGGCAGGAGCCAGGTGCTTCTCCTGGTCTCCCATGAGGGTGCAGGGCCCAAGCACTTGGGCCATCCTCCACCGCACTCCCAGGCCACAGCAGAGAGCTGGCCTGGAAGAAGGGCAACTGGGACAGAATCTGGCGCCCTGACCAGGACTAGAACCCGGTGTGCCGGCGCCGCAAGGTGGAGGATTAGCCTGTTGAGCCGCGGTGCCCGCCAAGCCTCCACTTTTGATGTCAATATCCCGAGACTGGTTCAAGTCTGGCTGCTCTGCTACTGATGCCAGGGAAAGCAGAGGCTGGTGGCCTAAGCACTTGGGCCACTGCCTTCCATGTGGGAGACCTGGATGAAGTTTTGGGCTCCTGACTTCATCCTGATCCAGCCTGGACCATTGCAGACATTTGGGGAGTGAATCCATGGTTGCAAAATCTCTTTCTCTCCCTCTCTGTCACTCTGCCTTTCAAATAAATAAATAAATCTTAAAAAAAAAAGGAATAATATCAAGTCATGCATTACAGCTATCAAAGACAAAAAGCAACTCACAATACAAGTAAAATTTTCAACAACACAATTCATATTATTAATTTAAACATCTTTAAATTTAATGTTACATGAGAATAAAGCCAAGTTTGACATTTCTGGCTTATTCCCTATTAAGACACTTGCAAATTCTTTTGTAGTATAGAACTCTAGGGAAAAGACATTAATCCTTTTAAAATAAACCAATATTATTTAAAATGTAACTAACTACATTGTTTTTCCTTGTAAAATGGCTATTTATAGAGATCTTTGAATGCTTGATTTCTCATCCTTTTAAAGTTCTTTCAGTAAATTATACAAATACATCTCTGATGCTACTGACATTCCAAAAAAATGTGAAAATTTATTAAAACTGTGAACACCATCTATTATATATGTCAGGTTTGAAAAACAGCTGACAACAAATGCTCTAGACTAAGAGATATGAAATGAGAGGTGGAGGTGATATTGCCACCTACAATAAGAGATATAATTTCTTATTGTCATGAAACTATATCCTATGTATTAACACAGATAGAGCATGTGAGGAGCTCCACATTAAAAGGTACATTATTATGAGGCAGCACAAAGATATAGGGAAATATATCCCAAGCTGTTAAAATTGCTTGTCTTAAAGGCAAGGAAGAAGGAATGAGGGCAAAAAAGTAGAAAGACACTAAAACAAAATAGAAAAGTATTTATGATATAATTAGAAAATAAATGTTTCAAACATATATACACTCAACCTAAGTATATTACCTTGTTTTTGCCGGTGCAGCCTTCAATTTCAGTTACTTTGTGACATTCCTTCATACATGTATGATTCTGACAATCTAATACTCGGCCACAAACTCTCTTACAAGAGTAGGGTCCTACAGCATGACATGGTAGTGGGCTCACCTTTTCAGAAAAAAATGGAAGTCAGCACAACATACACATAAACAGAATCTTCGGGACTCATTTCCCAAAATTACTTTGCTATCATTTGATAACAGCTTTCACAAAGGTCTAAAATGTTTAATCAATAATAAAATGTTATCAAAATCAAAGTAGCCTATCAGAAGTCTCCAAAATATGCCAAGAAAAAATATTCCTAAAAGGCAAATTTCAATAGGATGCTTCCATAGTGACTGGACACACACTGGCTGATTCTCAAAAGCACAGTACATTTTTAAAACTAGTAGACAAACATTGTGCTCTTTTTAAGACTGAAATAGTAATAACACTTTAATTTTGTTATTTCTAACAACTCTAGTACAGAAAAGGTATTAAGCTCAATGAAAAACTGTGCCTATAACTCACCTCATGTTTCCCAAGGCATTCCCTACAAAGAAAAATAAAATGAAATAAAAACATTATAAATTATTCAAAAAAGATATCTAAAGAAAAGATGATAATGCATAAAGCTTTATTAAAAGCAAAGAATACATACATATGGAAATAACAACTAAATATAGCAAGGTTATAGGATACAAAATATGCAAAGGCCAACTGCTTTCCAATATACTACTAGCATTGATCAACTGGAATTTGAAATTATAACACAACATCAGCACAACAAAAGAAAACGAGAAAGATATGCCTAACAAAACAGATACTAGATCTATGAAAGAAAAACCACAAACTGCTAACTAAAGCAATCAAAGATTTAAATAAATGGGAATGTTCATGGACAGGAAGGTTTTACCTAGAAGAATGTTTGACAGAGGACAGAGGCTTGATAAACATTCACAGAACAGGTGAATGCACCTTTGAAGACAGTAGGGGACATCGGTAACCCTAAACCACAACATATGAAGACTGCCAAACTCAACTATATCATAATTATGACATGACCATCACACTTATTCGTGAACATGTATGAGGCTCAAAATTTATTTACTTCTTTATCCAAGTAAAAAAATACTTGTTTTTTTTCCCAAAGCCCAATAGTTCTAGCTTGACTCTCTAGTATAATATTATAGAGAAGTAGCAGGAGCAAACATCTAATCTTCTTTCTGCTCTGAAAGACAAGTTCAGTCTTTCACCAATAAGCATGATGTTAGTTGTGGGCTTTTCATAGATAGCCTTATCAGGATAGGCAAGTTCTTCTTGCATTGTAATTCGAGTGTTTTTAAATCAAGAAAGCGTGCCAGGTCACATTTTTCTGCATCTATCAATTGTGCTTTATTCTAACTACACTGATTCGAATACATCAACCATGTATTTCTAGAATAAATCTCACTTGGTCATAGTGTATGATCCTTTTTACGTGTTGCTGGATTCCATTCGTTAGAGTTTTGTTGAGAATGGTTATATCTATCTTCATATGGGATACTGGCTGGCAGTACTCTTCTGATGTCTTTCTCTAGTTCTAATATCATGGAAATACTAGCCTCATTAAGTGAGCTGGGAAAGAAGCATCTTTAAGGGAAGGAAGATGGTGTTAATTGTTTAAACGTTCAGAATTCACCAGTGAAGTCATCTTGACCTCTTAGAATGAGTGTCATCAGAAAATCTAAAAAATGATGAGTCTCTTGAATGTGTTTTTATAACTGTAAGCACAAATTGCTAGAAGATTAATAAGGACATCAAATTCCAGCTTGGGGTAAAGACCCAAAAAGGAGTAAACATCCATAGGTGATTTCCAAGTCACACAACAAATACAGCTAAAAAAGAATGAAGCTGAACATGGTGACTAATTTATACTCTAGACCTGAAATAATGATGAAATGAACTAAGAAAGAAAGGAGAGGTTGATTTAAGATACAATAGGACTATGTCAAAACATTTTGTTGTTTAAGCTAAAATGCTAATACTTACGTAGGAATAGGAACTTGACATGGAGGACAAGGTAATGCAGTCTGAATAAATGCTGGCTCTGAGGACTGTTCCCAAGGGCCAGTGGGCTGGTGCTATAAAGCAGAATGTTAACAAATCAAACTCTGAAGAAATAAATTAAATGATCATTTAAAGACTCTAATTAAATAGTTGCATGTATCCTCCATTCAAGCAGGCTGAAAGTTTTTTCAAGTAATCAACAAACTGTTTTCTGAAATACTTTATTTCATCTATATTATATCATATTGTTTCCTACCACAAACATTTGGTGTTAAAAACTGAGGGAGGCTCCAGTTTTTAAAGAGATCAAAGGCAGTATAGTTTCCTGTAATTCTCATAAGCCAAAAGGAGAATGAGAAACATAGCTGTAAACTCCAAAATCTACCAGTTGAATGCAATCTCTATTATTTTGTTCAGTGCTGTTTCCCATCACCTAGAAGAATGCCTGACACACAGCAAGGGCTTGAAAAGTAGTCATAGGAGAGGTGAATGGATCTTTTAAATAACTAGAAGAGGGGCCGGCGCTGTGGCGCAGTAAATTAATCTTCTGCCTGCAGGGCCGGCATTCTATTTGGGTGCCAGTTCTAGTCCCAGCTGTTCCTCTTCTGATCTGGCTCTCTGCTGTGGGCTGGGAAGGCAGTGGAGGATGGCCCACCTCCTTGGCCCTGCACCCATGTGGGAGACCCAGGGGAAGCTTCTGGCTCCTGGCTTCAGATCAGCTCAGCTCCGGCCATTGTAGCCGTTTGGGGAGTGGACCAGCAGGTGGAAGACTTCTTCTCTGTCTTTCCCTCTCACTGTCTGTAACTCTACCTCTCAAGTAAATAAATAAAACCTTAAAAAAAATCAAAAAACTAGAAGATATCTAAAACCCTAAACCACAATACATATAGGAAGACTACCAAATTCATCTATATCATGACCATCACACTGTATAACCAACATTTATTTATTGGTTTTTCTCCATTTCTATACCATAAGTGTCTTTCAAGAGAAGATCATCTTATTTACCTTACCCCAATTTCTAGTACGTAGTACAGAATTTATTACCCAAAAAGTGTTTAATCATTCCTTGTTGAGTGACTAAGTAAAATCAAGATAATCTGACCACAGCAATGGACCGTATCATTAATAATACTGTTCTCTTACCCTGCCAGTCTGCTTTATTAATGCTTGATCATGACACGGAGCAGGACACAGGTGACCACATTTCTCCAAAACTTTGTGACAAGGTTGATGACATGGGGGACAAGAGCCAAAGTGACAGCGATGTTTTTCTTGACTTGTATGATGGCAAGTTGGTGGTCGACTAAATCATAAAGTATAATTTTTTTAATTACTTTTGATCATTGAGCACTCACTTCTAAAGTGCAATTATCTATTTATATACCTTCAAATTTCATAAAGAAGGAGCATATTTTAAGTATTTAAAACACACCAAAAAAGTGAATTGGAATACTAACAATATTTAAAAGATGAATTTCAATTGTAAGGCACCAGATGTACTGTGCACAGTTTCATACCAACCTGCATAGCTCTTTGCACTTGGGTGGTCTTGTGGTACGTTCTCGGCCACAGGGTACTGTCACCTTTGTCTTACCACAATTGCATTTCACATCTACAGTTTCTGGGCATGGATAGCAACTGCCTGAAAAAAAGTCAGATATTTATAAAGAACCTTTCATTATTGTTTATATACCCTTTAATGATAAAAATCAATAAATCTGGTAATTTTTTTACACAATGGAATAATCTAAAAGAAGAATGAAGAATGACAGCAAAACAAATGAATCTTACCACACAGCATTAAACAGAAGAAGCCAGACACAAACAGTATTAGTATGGTATGAGACCCCATTTAGATAAAGTAAACAGGACAAACCAATCAACAATGTATGAAATCAGAATAATTATCAAGTACACAAAGAGAATTTTGAAAATGCTGGTAGTATTGTGTCTAATGATCTGAGTTCTGATTACATGATGAATTTTATTTTGTAAAAATTCACCACAGTAGCCAGTATCATAGCCTAGTGGGTTAAGCCACAAACTACACTACTAGCATCCCATATGGGTGCCAGTTCACGAACTAGCACCACTTCCAGTCCAGCTCTCTTACTAGAATGCTTGAGAAAGCAGTGGAAGATAACCCAAGTACTTAGACCCCTGCACCAACATGAGAGACCCAGATGAAGTTCCTGGTTCCTAGCTTCATCCTGTCCCAGCCCTGCCCATTACAGCCATCTATGGAATGACCTAGCAGTTGGAAAATATCTGTGTGTGTGTGTGTGTGTGTGTGTGTCCCCCTCTCCCTAACCCTGCCTTTCAAATAAATCTTTTTTTTTTATTATTCGAAAGGCAGTTATAGAGAGGCAGAGGCAGAGAGAGCTATCTTCCCAGATACCTGGTTCACTCCCCAGATAGCCACAATGGCAGGAGCTATGACAATCTGAAACCAGGAACCAGGAGTTCTTCCTGGTCTCCCAAATGGGTGCAGGGGCCTCAGCACTTGCACCATCTTCTTCTGCTTTCCTAGGTCATAGCAGAGAGCTGGATCAGAAGCAGAACAGCCGGGATTCAATCGCACCCACATGGGATGCCAGGCCTGCAGGCAGCAGCTTTTTACCCACTATGCCACAGTGCCAGCCCCTCAGATAAGTCTTTAAAAAAAAGAAAAAAGGAATCACACGATAAACTTGTGATCATCATACTTTTCTACTCTACTACGTTAACAGTTTTAAATTTTTTTCACTTAATATAACGTGTTCCAAATAACAAATTTAACACATTACTCATTCAAAACTACAACATGAAAAATATATTTAAGCCTCTAGATAAACCTAATATTAACAATAATCTTTTTGGCCTATTTTCATCCATACTTTCACCCAAGTACACTATTTTTAGATAAACCCTCTAAGAACAACTTCTCTCTGGTGACCTGATAATGGTTAGTGACATGTGCAGTCAGTTTTCCATTATTGTGCTTTGTGAAAGACTAAATTCTAAATCCTCATTTATGGTCATAATTCCACATATTTTCTAAACATTTTAAAAATGAAAACTTACTTCAGTTTTTTGCTCTCTTTTGTTATGGGTTGGTGGAAATACACAGCAACAAAATGAAAGAAAATCTTTTCAAACAGGCTACAAAGTTCTAAGAAATGCTGAGATCATCTTAAAGGTTTTCTTCCAGTTTAGTTTTCCCAAGCAACTCCATCAGAAATTAAATATAAGGAAGGTAGAAGAGTTTTCAACAAAGGAGTGAACACCTAAAGAGACCACTGGCTAGGTATCAGGACCAAGCAAAATACTGATCAGAAGTTAACCTGACAGATAAATGATAGAAAATAGAAAACAGCCAATCTTAATGCCCCTAGAATTTAAAAGCAATCCTCTAGAACAAAAACAAATTAAGAATTTTGATTCAAATAGTAAAAAGCATCATAGGGAAAGACAAAGCATACAGTGTACAAATTACTAAATTCACACTTTAGTGTTTCAATAAATACAATCTAGTAAAGTCTTGAAAATAGAGACAAGTTACCTTCAGTCATATGATTAAGCTTTATTCTTATTTTTCCAAAATAAGATGTTATATTATCCAAGTTATTCAGCATATTAATATCTACATTTAATGACATCTCTAGCAATCCAAAGATTAATTGAAATTAACCCTTTTGTAACTATAACTTTAGTACAATATCTTAAAAATTAAATCTTAAGAACAAAAGAGAATTTCTCTAAACAGCGTTCCTGTTGATCAAGAGAATGTTAGTTTTCTGTGTAGCATGACAGTAAAATAGCTGTCTACATGACTAATTAAAATAGCTTCAAGAATACTATCTTCAAAATGAAAAAAGAGCATGTAGAGAACTTAGTGTGATGACTAGTGAATGGGCCAATGGTTTCAGTAATTCTAGAACTGCAAATACAGATGCCTTTGATCTTAAAAGAATTATAAATCAAATTTTCATTTACTCATCACGTAAACATACAGTTAGTATCCTCTCCCTAAGAGTGATAATTTTGATAATGAAGGCATCTTGAATGATGGGCAATGGTATGAGATAATGGTTTTATTTACATATATGGGCTAAACAAATGCTGAAAGTCATACAACTCTATCATCCACCTACTTCCCAGCAGGGAAAATTTTTTTCAGAGGTTAAACAAGCTTCTTTTGGGATTAATTAAGCATGTTGAAAAAATAAACACTGCCAAGAAACATCAAACTTGAATTTGATCAACCTTCTAGATACAACTCTTATTAACAATTTGAAAGAAATGAAAAACATGTTGAATAATACCATAGAAATGCAATCTGCAACCAGACTCTGAGAAACCAAATAAAGCAACCTGCTTTCTTCAACAAATCAATCACAGGGAAAAAAAAAAGGGAGGGGGGAGAATGAAGGAGGGAAATTAAAGATTAGGAGACTTCAGACACATGACTGATTACAACATGTCAATCTAAGTTTTTGAGTCATACAAACTGAAGCAAAAATTAAAGATACTTCTAAGATAACAAGAAATTCTAAACACAAGATATTTATTGATATGAAGAAAATGTTAGTTATTTTTCAGTTAAGAAACAATCTTTTAGAGATTAATACTGAAAATCTTACAGGGTTTGCTTCAAAATATTATGAGAGGGGGCAGAAGTTTCCAGTTCTTCTCCACTAAATATGTTTGCTCTAGCCTTTTAATCAGGGTAAGAATGTCCCCATCTATTTCTAATTAAATTTTTGCCAAATATAGATGTTGGATTTTATCAATCATTTTACACATTCCTTCTTTAATTCATTAATGTGTTAAATCACATTATTAAATTAACTAAAGCTGGAGCCAGCACTGAGGCATAGTAGGTTAAGCTGCAGTGTCAGCATCCCATATGGGTGCTGGTTCGAGTCTTGCCTGCTCCACTCTGACCCAACTCCCTACTAATGGCCTGGGAAAGCAGTGGAAGATGGCCCAAGTGCTTGGGCCCCTGCACCCATGTGCGAGACCCAGAAGAAGCTCCTGGCTCCTGGCTTCAGATGGGCCCAACTTTGGCTGTTGTAGCCATTTAGGGAGTGAACCAGCAGATTCTCTCTCTTCCTCCCTCTCTCCCTCTGTCTGTAACTCTGCCTCTCAAATAAATAAATAAATCTAAAAAAATAAATAAAAATAAATTATCCAACGTTAAGCCAGACATCTATCGCTAGAATAAACCCAACTTGGATATGACAGATTAAAGCTGTAGTATTGGATAACTGAATCTGAGTAGCTAAAAATTTTAAATGTTTACCAATACATTCATCAGTTAGAATGGGCTACCATTTTCTCTTATTTCTTAGACAGTATAAGGAGTTAAATATGCTCTTTCATATATATATATATATATATACACACACATACATTAAAATACATATACATATATATATATATCAAGTAGTTTATGAGGAAATTGAACTTTTATATTACTATAAATGTTTGTTATAAATTGATAAAAATTAACCAGGCCTGACATTTTAGAAAATATTAAACTAATGACTCAACTTTTTAAATAGCCATATAATTAGTCAGTTTTCCTATTTAATCACCAGTGTTTTAACAATGATCTACAGGGTTCTATACATATTCTCCTTTTCCCAAAAACCTTTATCTCATCATTTCTCTGACCTCACATCCTACCATTTGTCCCTTTGAGCATTTTACTTTGCAATCAGTGTTTTCTTTTCTGGAACACTACCCTACCCCCATGTTCAGATGGCTTGATCCCCTATTTCATTCAGGTCTCCTCTCAAAAGAAATCTTTTCAAAGTCCTCCCTAGTCATAGTATACAGTGTATACTCCATTCCCATCATCATAATTTTAATTTTACTCTAGCTTTCTTTTAACACTTATCACTACCTAATATCTCTACATTAATTTATTTGTATCCTACCATGAAGGGAAAGTAAGAGCAGGAACTTTGTCAGTTTTGAGCAGTCTTATAATCTCAGCTCCTGGTACTCAGCAGACAATCAAAAATATCTACTTGTAACGTAGGATACAATTCTCAAAATGTAGTTGTGGGACCACATGAGTCCCTTAGACCCATTCAAGGAGATTGCAAGTACTCACAAGCACAGAGTTTTGAACAAGCTGGTGACAAATGGATATCATAACAGACTAAACGCAGAAGAAGATTCATGAATCAAGGTATCTTCTACTAAGCTAGGCTCTGAAAATATTTGCAAAAATGTGGGGCTGGTGCTGTGGAATAGTGGGCTAAGCCACCGCTTGCAGCGCCAGCATCTCATATGGGCACAGAATCGAGTCCTGGCTGCTCCACTTCCGATCCAGCTCCCTGCTAATGCACCTGCAAAAGCAGCACAAGATGGTCCAAATGCTTGGGCCCCTGCACCCAAGTGGGCTCCTGGTAGCCAATCTGAGAGTGAGCCAGCAGATGGAAGATCTCTCTCTGTCTCTGTCTCTGTCTCTTCCTCTCTCTATAATTCTTTCAAATAAAATACATAAATCTTTATAAAAAATCATTTATTAAATATAGTTGGTTTTCTCAAAAATTATGCTATTTGGATTAGGATATAATGGACTTATTTTGTCATTTTAAGACAAAATAATATTATTAAAATTTAATTTCAGATACAATAAAAGTCAATGAATAAAATCCATGTTAACAAAAGCTCTTTAGTTTCCCAAAAAGTATAAAAGGGTCCTTAGACAAAAATGTTTGAGAACCAGTATCCAGTATCTCATTACATTTAATTCCATATAAATGTATAAAATTCAAAATAAAAATGAAAAATGTTTTCATTTTAAAAAATCAATGGAGAAGATTAGGAGGAAGTGAAGAAACAATAATGAGGTGTCAAGGAATAAGAAAACTTTTTATATTCAAAAGACCTGGATTCAAATCTTGACCATACTGTTATATAGCACATTCCCTGACAGAACCCCACTAGCTTCCATTTCATTGTCCATAAAATGGGATTGCTGGAAAATTTCTATTCTTCTCAACACTGTTAAGAGCATCAAGTAAGATAATGAATGTGAAAGCTCTCTATTAATTATAAAGTTCTATGTAAATACAAACATGAAATTACAGCTATTGTTAAATTTTACCTCTGTGGCAGACAGACGGACACTTATGGTTTCTACATCCTAAAGTCCGTCCACAGTTTTGATCACAAGGTGGACAGTTTCCAGGGCAACACTGAAGAGAAAGCAATATATAAAGAATAGGTAATTTGAAAACTCATGCATAATATAACATTACTAGTTATCATAGAAATTATGGGAAGCAAAAGATACATCTTTATGCTGTAAGAATGAAAGTATTCAAGAGTATCAATTTTCTGTTAAGTAAATATACTATTATTAAGAACTGAAATATTCAAGTGGACAATGACCTCGTTAAATAAAGCCACACCAAACATTCTTCCCCTTCAGCTAATTCGTCTATGACTGAAAAATATTTCCATCATATAATTTCATTTCCTTATCTATGTCACAGAGATGGGGAACATCTGGCTCATTGGCCAAATAGGCCCACAAAATCATTTGGTCTAGCCCTGCCAATGCAAGTGCAGATGGGACTCCAAATGCAATAAATCTATATCAGGCTAATTTTTAAGTTGATAATGATATCATAAATATCCAATGGCCCTTAGCAGAAATAAAAGGCTCCCACCCCAATAGAAGTCGACAATACCAACCAAAGGAATAGATCTGAGCAAATTCTATGATAAATTTAGACCATTCATCTGGTTATTTTTTAAATTTAATAAAAATAAAATCAGGAATGGAAATTTGTCCTACTAATTAAAATGTCAGTTGGTTCAGCCAACTTGGGTTGGTATGCTTGGGTTCAAGTTCTGGCTCAGCTCCTGATTCCAACTTCCTGCTAAAGCACATACTGAAAGAGTAGGTGATGGCTCAAGTAGCTGGTAACCTGAACTGACTTCCCAGATCATAGATTTGGACTAGCTCAAATCCCCACTAGTTGCAGACATTTGGAGAGTGAATCAGAGTATGGGAGCCCTCCCTATTTATTTTTTCCTACCTCTCAAATAAATTGAACAGATAATAAAATCACTTTAATATATAAATTGGTTTGACAGTTAATTTCAAGCTATGGGATAAGAGACCAATTATCTTTCCTTATTTTAGCACTTCCTAGATTTCCAACGTGTGAAAAATCTATGACCTGCCTTAATTTTTCTTTCACAAATACCAGGCAAGTATCTAAAGTCTGTGTTGCCATCCCAGCTACTTCTTGATTTCTCACATACCCAAACTTTGGAGTAGAAATACAGACCACAAATGTCTTAAAGGAACTCAAGATTATAACTTACATAAATACAAGCTTCAGATATAAAAATAGCTCAAAACAAAATACATACTACTGAAAAGTAATTAAAAGTCAAAACTGTTCTTCAATTGGAGAGAGATTTACTGAGTAACACTATCTGACTATCACTTTGCCAGTGCAGTGGAGGAAAAGATTATGTGGCCCCTTCAGACTGTAATAGAGTAACAATGACTAGATTTCCCTCCTTATCTCAAACAACTGAAAAACCAGACAGAAGATATGATCTATCGTCCTCAGACAGGCAATAAGGCAGCACAGGACAGTAACCCATAAGAGATGAAAACCAAACAAGGTGCCCTACAGTGGCATCCATTTATACCTGAAGGATCAATGCTACCGCACAAAGAGAAAGATCACAATCAGAATTCAGTAGTCTCACCAAGCTGAGTAGACAAAATTCACAGTTCAGAAGGGCCACTGTGGCTAGAACGTGTGCCAAGGAAAGAACAATACAGAAAAAGCTCCAGAGAACTCCAGAAAGGACCTCTTGAGTCTTTGGCTGAGCCCTGGTCCGTACATGTGTGAGAGGAAACTACTCAAAATCTGAAAACCAGTGGGAAGAGAAGGCATAATTTTCAGAGATTGTACAGGACGTGGAATGGTTTGTCTTCCTCAAAAAACAGAACAATCTCCTGATACACAGGCAATATGCAGAGTACTCAAAACAGTTACTGCCTCAGTACAGGGAGCCAAATTAGCCATAGACAAAAGGGTACTCTGGTCACATCTAACACTATCAAGCCTAAAACGGATCAAATGGTTTCTACTAACTTAACTTCAACCCAGAACAAACCTTAAATATACGTAAAGGAATACAGAGGGAAAAAAAAGAGTCAAGTAAACAATGTCTATAAACCTATCAAGAATTTCTCACAAAGGAGTAGAAAAATCAAGGAACAGAATCAGACCCAGAAATGAGAGATGACAGAATAAATAGATAAGGACATCAAAAGAGGCATTATAAATATAGACCATCCATTAATTAAAGAAGATGGAGGAAGAGCCAGTGTTGTGGTGTAGTAGTATAAGCTGCAGCCAGCAATGGGTGCCAATTCGAGTTCCTGCTGTTCCACTTCCAATCCAACTCCCTGCTAATGGACCCCTGCACCCATGTGGGAGACCCTGATGGATTCCAGTCTCCTGGCTTTGACCCAGTCTAGTCCAGGTCATTGCAGCCATCTGGGAAGTGAAACAGTGGATGAAAGACCTCTATCTCTCTCTCTCTCCCTCCCTGTCTCTGCTAACCCTGCCTTTCAAATAAAACAAACCTCTAAAAAGAAAAGACAATGGAGGAACACATGAGATGCCAGGTAGAAACACTGAAGAAATTTTAAACACTAAGGGCCAGCACTGTGGCACAACAGGTTAAACCACTGTCCACAGTGCCAGCATCCGATATGGACTTTGGTTAGAGTTCCAGCTGCTCCACTTCTGATCTAGGTCCCTGATAATGCACCTGGGAAAGGAGCAGAAGATGGCCCAAGTCTGTGTGCCCTGCACCCACTTCAGACCCAGAAGAAGCTCTTGGCTCCTGGCTTCAGATAGGCCCAGCTATGGTCGTTGTGGTCATTTTGGGAGTGAACCAGTAGATAGAAGATACTGTCTGTCTATCTGTCTATCTCTCTAACTCTGACTTTCAAATAAATCTTCAAAAACAAACAAAAAAACCTCAAATACAAGTTCTAAGATGAAAATATATGCTTGAAATGCAAAGATGCAGATTAGACAATGCCGAAGAAAATTAATGAATGTGAAGACAAAACTATATTACATAAATTACCTAAAACACTTATTTATTTATTTTTGACAGGCAGAGTTAGACAATGAGAGAGAGAGAGAGACAAAGAAAAAGGTCTTCCTTCTGTTGGTTCACCCCCCAAATGGCTGCTATGGCCAGCCCGGAACCAGGTGCTTCCTCCTGGTTGGGCCATCCTCCACTGCTTTCCTGGGCCACAGCAGAGAGCTGGACTGAAAGAGGAGCAACTGGGACAGAATCCGGTGCCAGCGCCGCAAGCGGAGGGTTAGCCAAATGAGCCACGGCACCAGCCTAAAATATATATTTATTAAAAAGGCTAAAAAAAATAAGCTGAGCATCAGTGACATGTGATACTTCAACCACCATACTGTACACTGCATTTAAGTCTCAAGCGGTGTGGCACAGCGAGTTAGAGACCCAGTAAAGCCCCAGCCTGCAGCGCCAGCATCCCATATGGGCGCAGGTTCAAGTCCCAGCTACTTCACTTCCAATGCAGCTCCCTGCTAATGGCCTGGGAAAGCAGAGATGATGGCACAAGTACTTGTGTCCCTGCACCCACGTGGGAGACGCAGATGAAGCTCCTGGCTCTTGGCTTCAGGGTGGCCCAGCCCTGGTCATTGTAGCCATTTGGGGAGTGAACCAGAGGATGGAAGACCTGTCTCTACCTCTCTGTAACTTTGCATTTCAAATAAATAAAATAAATCTTAAAAAAAAAAAAAAGAGGTTATGTGCAGGGGAAGATAGAAAAAAATCTGATATAGATTTTAAAACTCCAAAAATCTAATGAAAACTTAAGACTACAGATCCAAGAAACTGAATGAAAACTAAGGCAAAGAAACATGATGAACCCTACACCAAGGAATACCAAAAACAAACCAATCCACAAAAGTCAACCAGAAGAGAGAGATATATTATGTACAGAAAAAAAGACAACAATCATAGTTATTTATTGGAAAAATTTAATACAGCAACATCTTTTAAGCATGAGGGAAACAAACTAACTAGAACTCTACATTAAATTGCTTTACACAAAAGTTAAAAGATATTTTTAGACAAAGTAGACAGAATTTACAACCAATACTACAAGAAATGTTTAAACAAAAAAATTCTTCAGGGGCTGGCATGATGCATTGGTTGGACCTCCACCTGTGATACCAGCATCCCATAAAAGCACCAGCTGGAGTCTCAGCTGCTCCACTTCTGATCCAGCTCCCTACTGATGTACCTGGGAAAGCAAAGGCAGATGGCCCAAGTACGTGGGCTCCTGCCTCCCACGTGGGAGACCCACATACCAGGCTCCTGGCTTCATCCTAGCCTTTCCCTCACTTTTGCAGCCATTTGGGGAGTGAACCAGGGGATGGCAGATCTCTCTACCTCTCCATCTCTTTCTGTAAGTCTGCCTTTCAAATAAATAAATAAATCTTAAACAAACAAAAAACCTCCAGACAGAAAATGAAATCAAATCTACACAAAAGAATTAAGGAAGGCATCAAAAATTAAGAATGATGATAAAAGTCAAACACCGGTTTTTATTATTTTTTCAAACTCTTTAAAAAGTAACTGGGGAGGCCAGCGATGTGGCATAGCAGGTAAAGCTGCTGACTGTGAGACTGGCATCTCATAAGCTGGCTGCTCCACACCTGATCCAGCTCCTTGTTAATGCACCTGGGAAGGCAGTGGAAGATGGCCCCCATACTTGGGCCCCTGCACCAATGTGGGAGAACAGAATGAAGCTCCAGGCTCCTGGCTTCGGACTGGCCCAGCTCTAGCCAATGCAGCCACTTAGGGAGTAAACCAGCAGATGGAAGGTATCTGTATCTCTCTGTCTCTCCCTCTCTTTCTCTCTCTGTGACTCTTTCAAATAAATAAGATAAATCTTTTTTTTTAAAGTTAGCTGTTTAATGCAAAAAATAAAAACATTGTATTTGGGACTTAACAAAATACAAAGAATAAAAAGTAAGAGAAGCATACATTTTATTTCAGGAGCAAGGACATTAAATACATTATTAGAAGATTCTTAAAGAATACAAGTCTAAAGCAGTGCCTCAAACAAAAAAAAGGACAATGGGAATAACTAATAAGCAATTAAAGTAGATACATTGAAATCTGAGAAATTATAATCAAAAGATAGAATAGTGAAAGGAACAAAAGGAAAAATTGAAAATAAACAGTAAGATGATAGATTTAAGCCCAATATATTAAAGATCATATTAAATACATATAGTCTATACCCAAATTACACAAAAGCATTGTTAATTTGGATAAAATAAAATTTAAATGCCATCTATAACTAATACACACTAAATATAAAGATATGAATAGATTAAATTCAAATGAATGGGGAAGGGTATACTGTGTTAACACTAAACAGAAAAAAACAAACCTGAACACATCAGATTTCAATAGATTTAAGAACAAGGAATCTTATGAGACAGACATTTCATAATAAAAAAAATGAAATTCAAAAGAATTACAAATCTATACACTCAATAAAATAGAATCATCCACATAGTGAGCCAAGCATCAATAATTAAATCTGAACAGAAGTGAAGTCTCTGCCACCACAGAAACTATTAATAAGGCTAATGATTTGAATGTCAAAGAACAGAAACAGCCCATCGAACCAAACTGAGAGAATTATATACAGGACAAGAAGAAATTCTTGTTATTAAAATAAATAAATAAATATATATATATATATACATATATATATATATGTTGTATGTAGGATTTCCCACCAATATATATAATTAAAGTCCATCTATAATATTTATTAATATTTTATATGGAAAGCAAAAAATGATCCTGAACATTTGAGGAACAAGTCAAGACAGTGTTATAACGGACCCAAAAATGAAAACTTCGAGACAATTTTAATTTGAAATTTTCCAAGCTGACTACACATACCTTTCTCCTACACTGGTGCTTCTGACAGTCACGCATCTTCACACACTTAGTTTCACACAGATAAGGTTTATGACACGGCATTCTCTTTGTATGCTTTCCACAGCGACAATGCTTTTCCACTTCCTGGAAGCATAAAAAATACTATCAAAAATAATTTATTTTAATATGTTTTTTCCCACATAGCAATTTCTATAATAACTACAACATGAAGGACAATAACTTTATATTTTAAATGTATATATTTGAAAAAGAGATAGAGAGAACTCTTATCTGCTGATTCACCAGGAATATAATACAGGTCTCCTACATTGACAGAAATCCCATTACTTGAACTATCACCACTGCCTCCCAGCATCTGCATTGACAAGAAGCTGGAGTCAGGAACCAGAGATTGGAATCAAACCCAGATAGATGCCAACATTTTAACTGCTAGGTTAAATTCTGCTCCAGACAAAAATTTAAATAGCAAATTACTAAATACTAAAACCAAACCTGAATTTCCTAAAATATTCATTTTTTCTCAAAAAAGGACTTGTGAATTTTTTAACTTAGTAGAAATGTGATATTAAATAGTTTAAAAAAACACATCAAAAATCATTTATGTCTAGCCACAATAACCTAATAACATCTATACATCTTTTTTCCATAAAGACAACTGGATTATCTAGTAAGCTTACTTGTTGACCTGGGAGTACTGTCAAAACCAAAATGATATACATATAAAGTCTCAAGTTCAGGCATTTTTTTCTTTCCATTATCAACAGGCTTAACATATCACTACTCTGAAAGTCTTCTGGGAACAATTCCACAACTGACCCTGAGAGAGAATACTCAAACTTTTAGCAAGTAAAAACAAACAAAAGGTAATTTTTAGGTTTGATTGCCAGCATTCTCTCTTGCTTTGTACCATAAATATCAATCAGATCACTGGACCAACACAGACAGACATAGACATATATGAAAGTAGGTAATGGAAAACAGTCATAGGACAATCCCATTTGATATATTAAATGATACGTAGTTCTTAAAAGTAATGATTATAGGAGATGACTAACTTGTCTACATGTTTCACAAGGACCTCGGTGACAACGCTGTGAACATCTATGGATTCCACATTCAAGGACTTTGTCACAACTGTCCCCACAAGTTGGGACATCTTCTGTACAAGGCAAAGAAAACTCTGAAAGCAAACAAGTAGTCAAAATTAATAAGATAACATTATTACTCAGCATTAGAAAAGAGCCATGTTCTTTCGGCTCCATAAAAAATGATAGCCTTTTCGGACTATGAATTTTTATATCAAAATAATTACTAGAAAAAATTAATTAATGAAAATAACTCATGATACTCCTATCTGTAAAGCTTATGCTTTTAAAAAAGAAATTTAACATGACAAGTTATCCTCCTCAAGAAACACATTTTTATGGGCTACTTCAGAAACACTTATCTAAAGAAATTAGTAAGGTTATATGAACCTCTATGAAGAATTTCCATAAAATATGGAATTATTTTTAATTACTCTTAAACTAGAGAAAAAAATGCAGACTTTAAAGCACTATAAAACTCAGCTTTTATATAAATTACTATGACAAACTTTAGAAATAATCTTATAATAATACATGTGCTGTTACTGGTAGACTCAAGGAAGTCACCTAACACTGCAATCCTACTATGCCTTTATCTCAAAGCAAGCAAAAACAAATGCATCAACAATCTGGTACACGATGACAATAGCACATGCTCTCCAACTGTCAGTATCTTCCAGCAGAGTGGTACTTTTGCTACAAATGATGAATCTACACTGACACAGCATCATCATTCAGAGATCAGAGTTTACATTAGGGTTCACTCTTGGTGTACATTCTATGAGACTGGACAAACATGTTATAACATATATCCACCACTATAGTATCATACAGAATAGTTTTACTGCCATGACAAATTCTCTGTGTTCCGCCTATTCCTCTCTCCCTCTTCCCCAACCCTGGCAACCATTGATCTTTTTTCTGTCTCTATAGTTTACTCTTTTCCAGCATGTCATATAGTTGGAGTCTTAGAACAAACAGCTTTTTCAAATTGGCTTCTTTCATTTAATAACAGGCATTTAAGTTTCTCTCGTATATTTTCATGGCTTGATAGCTCACTTCCTTTAAAAAAAAAAGTCTTACTTGATTTCTGACATGGACAGAACCTTTTGCCAGATCGAGGACATTCTCCACAAGCATCAACATGACAAACCTGCTCACATGTATGATTACCACATGGCAGTGTTTTTCCACATACCTGAAATAAAATGCAGTTAGTACTAACAAAGGATTTAAAAGTTAGCAAAGACTTTGTACAAGATGTTTTCAATCACAAATAACTTACATTACTCATAGCATTAAACTTTATATCTTACAAGAGTACTTCAAAAAGTTCATAGAAAATGTTTATTTTGATGCAAAATATTGTGAAATCCATGCATAATTTTATCATAATATACATTTTCTATGAACTTTTTGAAGATCCTCACATGCATGCATTTCAAAAATTTTTGTACTAAAATAAATCCATCTTTAAAAATATATACTTAATGATCTGAAAGGCAGAAAGAGAGAGAGGAAGAGACAGAGAGAGATCTTCTATCTGCTGGTCTTCTCCCCTAAATGGCTGCAATACCCGAGGCTGAGCCAGGCCAAAGTCAGGAATCAGAAAATCCATCTGGGTCTCCCATATGGGTGGCAAAGGCCCAAGTACCTGAGCCATCTCCTGTGGCCTTCCCTGGAGCATCAGCAGGAAACAGAAAGTGGAGCAGCCAAGGCTTGAAATGGCAGCCTGATATGGCATGCTGGCATCACAATGTGCACCTTAATCCTCTGTACCCAATGCTGATTCCTAAACTTATCTTTAAAATTTAATTTTCCATGAAATTTTTGAAGCCCCTTTTAGGTATCATGTACATGTATACACAAATGTACACACACATTTATAAATATGTGTATCTACATATGCATATACACACACATACATTTTCCTATGTACTGAAGCATATATTTTAAATAATAAAGGAGGGGCCAACACCATGGTATAATAAGCTAAGCCTCTGCCTATTGCACTAGCATCCCATATGGGCAATGGTTTGTGTTCCGGTGGCTCTTCCAACCCATCTCTGCTTATGGCCTGGGAAAGCAGTAGAAGATGGCCCAAGTGTTTGAGCCCCAGCACCTGCATGGGAGACCCAGAAGAAGCTCCTGCAGATCAGTCCAGCTCCAGCCATTGCAGCCATCTGGGGAGTGAACCAGCGGATCTAAGACCTTTCTCTCTCTGTCTCTCCCTCTCTGTATAACTCTACCTCTCAAATAAATAAATAAAACCTTAAACATACATACGTACTTACATACACACACACACACATATATACACACACATAAATAAAAATAAAGGAAAGAAAGTACAGCTTGATCTGGCCATCCACCAAAGATCTCAACAGTATTAAAATCATACCAACATAGGACAAGCAACCCACAAAGTCAATCCCACACCCTCAACTGGATTAACTCAAGAGGGGAAAGAGTATTAGCTGAAGAGAAGAGAAAGAGAGGAAGGAAGAGAAAGTTAGCAAAAAATACAGAAGAACTGAATGCAAAATTCAACAAATAGCTTCAAACTTTGAAAAAAAAAGTTTCTAACAAGATTAATTATTAAATTAAAAAGTAGTTTCCTAAAACATGATATAATTCACCTGAGTTGCTAGTCTTCCTCACTTTTTAATCCAACTAAACCAAAATAGCATTTCTGCTTTTTAGTTGTCTATACTTTCGGTATTAATACTCACCACCCCTCAAACTGCATATGCACTTACTTGATCACAGTGCCACTGAGGGCTTGCACAACTTCTCTCAGCTACTTTTTTGCCACAGACACACTTTTGTCTACTAACTCGTGGACAAGGTGGACAACTTCCTAAAACCAAAATGATAAATAAACAGAAACATTACAAAAGTAATAGAGATTTGCTTACAGTTAGAACACATAACCCGAATGGCCTTTTACCTGCATGACAAGAATGTTCGCATTTATGTTGTCCACATAGCAACTTCCGCCCACAAGGAAGCTGACAGGACCATTCCTTGGTACTGCACCTACGAGGGATAGGTTTTGCTTTCTTACAGTAACAAGTAGTTGTGACCATCTTTGGACAAGGAGGGCAGGGGCCTAGAATTCAATGAGAGGAAAAAAAAAATCAAAAGTCAGAAATTAAAAGTTTCAATTCCTATTCCTACCAGCAATTTCTAAAGTTTTGTATACTGAGCACTTAAAAAGGTAATTCCTTTCAATATTTTCTTATGGCAAATTTAAAATTCCAAAATCAACGTTCACAATATTTTGCCTCCACATAAGAAGATATAACCATGCACAAACAACATAAAATGTAATATATAACTCACCTGGGTGACAAAGGAGTAAACACTTATGGCCACAAGGAGGTTTGAATTCTCTCTCACATACTTGGCCACATGAATGAGGCACGAGCCAAGGGTCTAATGGTGGATCTTCGACTTTTCCACAATAACAATAATATCTACTAGGGGTTTCCGATCGTTTGTATTCAAATCTACATTTTGGGCTACAAAGAAGAATGAAATTAGTAAACCTAATTTAAGGTTTAAAAGCAACATGAGATACAGGAAAATAAATAAGTATACCTAGTAACACACTGTATTGTGCTCAATTAATTTTATGTTAAAGAACTATACTCCATCTTTATATTAGTAAAAAACAAAGCTTTACTAAAGTAATTTCCAACCATCTAGAACAGCTTTATACAATATAATTTCCCAGGCCAGCGCCATGGTTCACTTAGTTAATCCTCCGCCTGCGGCACCAGCATCCCATATGGGGGCCGGGTTCTAGTCCCGGTTGCTCCTCTTCCAGTCCAGCTCTCTGCTGTGGCCCGGGAGTGCAGTGGAGGATGACCCAAGTGCTTGGGCCCCTGCACCCGCATGGGAGGCCAGGAGGAAGCACCTGGCTCCTGGCTTTGGATCGGTGCAGCACGCCAGCCACAACACACTGACCATAGTGGCCACTTGCGGGTGAACCAATGGAAAGAAGAACTTTCTGTCTGTGTGTCTCTCTCTTACTAACTCTGCCTGACAAAAAAAAGATAATGTAATGCCAACAATGATATGTTGTACTGTGCTGTATCTTTTTCATAAGCAAACTATCTTAGAAAAAATATCTAGTTTTAATTTATTTCTATAAAACACCTAATTTAAAACCATAAGAATTCTAGTGTTATCTTCATAAGAATTAAACAAAAATGAGTTCTCAATCAGAAGATTAATTTACTTTCTTTCTTTAAAAATATGAAATACAGAACAAAAAGGATACTGCAAAGTTTATTAATCTTCTTCCTTTTAGATTTAGGAGAGTAGCAGTTCATTATTCTCTTTAATTGCTACTTCCCTCATCCATCGAAAAGTGGCTACTTAAAAAAGTGAGAAGAGCAAAGGTGAGAAAACATACATGTAAGGTTTAAATGTCTAAAGTCAACTAGTCAGAATATTTGGTTTAATTCAGTACTAATAAACACTAAGATTCCCTCCACCAAAAGTAATATGCTTAGCAAAATCAATACGGGGGAGTGGGGGAGACTGGTACTGTGGCATAGTGGGTAAAGCTGCCACCTGCAGTGCCGGCATCCCCTATGATCATCAGATCAAGTCTTGGATGTTACACTACATTTCAAATTCTGGATCTGTCACTTAAGAGTCAGCAAAGCCTGAACCCATTTTCAATATCCTCACTAGTAACAGGACTAGAATCTCTCACAGACAGCTGAAAATTATTTTTACCAACTAGTACATTTAAAATGTCTTTAAAAACTACAGCACCACAATTTTACAAATATGTCAGTATTTATGGTAATAAGGGGAAAGCCTGACATGGATCCAGGTTATGTAAGGCCTGATTCTTACACAATTTGGGGACTTTCTGTTAAGAAAAGGAATGCAGGGGCTGGCGCTCTCGCATAACAGGTTAAAGCCCCAGCCTGCAGAGCCGGCATCCCATATGGGCACCAGTTAGAGACTGCGCTGTTCCACTTCCCATTCAGCTCTCCGCTATGGCCTGGGAAAGCACAGGAGAATAGCTCAAGTTTGGGCCCCTGCACACACATGAGAGACCCAGAAGAAGCTCCTGGTTCCTGGCTTCGGATTGGCTCAGCTCCAGCTGTTGCAGCCATGTGGGGAGTGAACCAGCCCATGGAAGACCTTTCTCTCTCTCTGTCTATATCTCTCTCTTTCAAATAAATAGTTTTTTAAAAAGGGAATGCAAATAAAAAATACAATATTAGTTTAAAAATTACAAAATGTGAATCCAAAGCACCTGAAGCTTATGCCTCATTACCTTGACAATTTACCTACCCCTGTGGGCTGCAAAGATGAAAAAATTCTTACTGCTTTATTTACCACAGATATAAAATTTCTACTCTCCAACTCTTTCTGTAAATTTAACAGAAGTTTAACATCAAATAGCCACCAATAATAAGCAAAAGTAATCAAATATAAAAAAATTAATGGAATCATATAACATACATCAAAAGGAGTTACAGGATAGGGCATCAGATACAGATATTTATAGGCCCTAATCTCTCAGTGTGGTCCCTTAAAATTTCTTTGTCCTACTGTGATGATTGCGAATCAACCTCTTACTGAAGACTAACTCAATGAGTTGAGGAAGTGGTGCCTTAGGGTAAGCTCTCCACACAGAGTCCCAGATAACAAGACTCAGTGCCATTCATCTTCTATAAAGGTAACATCTTGATGTCAGGCTCAATCCTGAGGGCTTTTTTCCCTCAGAGGAACCCAAATCCCTGAGTAAAAAGTAACAACCACCCGCGCCTAGCCTCCAGTCAGACTGGTGCTCACTTTACCATCACCAGAATTCCCAAAAGAATACATGGTTGGCCTATCACAGACCAATCAAAGCAGGTCACGAGCACTGCAGATCAATGAGACCTGCACACAAACTGAACACACATCTTTCAACTCAAACTCAAACTATGAGATTTCTTATGTTTACTCTCTGCGGAAGTCAGGAACTAAGCACTCGTTATGCACTTTGCAATAACAAACACCTATTTTCTTCTACCATCCTGGTGTCACTGACTGTCTCTTGGCGTGTCAAGTGAGCAGACCCAGATTTTAGAATTCTGCAACACTAGCAGTCTTGACACTTCAAGAACAAAACTGGGATGAAATATTTAGATGGAAATATTAGATGATTCTTACACAGAGTGATACTAAAAGACATTCGAGAAGGGAAGTACCAGAATTATGAATGATTCTGTCACAAAGAAACACAGTCCTTTGGGGCAACCATTTGGTACAGTACTTAAGACACTGCATGCCTTGGAGCTGACACTGTGGCATGGTGGGCTAAGCCTCTGCCTGCAGCACCTGCATCCCACATGGGCACCAGTTTGTGTCCTGGCTGCTCCACTTCCCATCCAGCTCTCTGCTACGCCCTGGAAAGCAGAAGATAACGGCCCATATGCTAAGGCCCCAGCACACGTGAGGGAGACCCAGAAGACGACCCTGGCTCCTGGCTTCGGATCAGCTCAGCTCTAGATATCACAGCTATCTGGGGAGTCAACCACCGGATGAAAGAACTTTCTCTTTGTCTCTCCCTCTCTCTCTTAACTCTAGTTCTCAAATAAATAAAATCTTAAAAAACAATAAAACCTGCATCCCATAATTAAAGTGCCTGGTTCAAATCCCAGCTCCTTCACTTTTGATTTAGCTTCCTGCTAATGTGTGCCCTGGGAGGCAACATCTGATGGCTCGAGTAGTTGGGTAACTCCCACCCAAGTGGGAGAAATAGATTGTGTTCTGAGTTCCTAGCTTCAGCCTGGCTCAGCCTTGGCTGTTGTGGGCATCTGGGGAACAAACCAGAGGATAAAAGATCTCTCTTCTCTCTCTCTTCCAAATAAAAGGAAAACAAAAATAAGGTCCTTTAAAAGAATAATTAAGGAACTGTTCTGCAGGGGAAAAAATTAAGTCTGAATGAATTACTATTTAAAGGAACTAGTAATTATAAAAAATTGTGTGAACAAGATCTGATAGCGTCATAAACCAAAAGACTGAAAGCTAAACACAAAGCTGACAAAAGCAAATTACAATATACAATTTTCATTTCTCCTATAATTTATAATCCAACTAATTAGAAAAAGTTATCAATTTGGGGAGTGAACCAGCAGATGGAAGATCTCTCTTTGTCTCTCCCTCTCCTTCTATAATTCTTTCAAATAAATAAATAAATCTTAAAAAAAAAAAAAAGTTACCAAGGCCAGGGATAATCTCTCTTTCCAAAATCATCATCCGTCAAAGAAGATACAAGAAATTGGCTGTCTTTTGCCCACTTCTGGATACAAGGCATGTGAAATATACAGAAACATCCTGAACAGCTCCAAACCTAAGACAAAGGTGCCAGAAATTAACATATATACAATGACTTTTCTTTGTTAATTCACAATACCAAAAAATGAGCATCACACTAAATTATCTTCAAAAGCTACCTAAAGATTAACAAACAAAACTTTCCTGCCAGTGTAACAGTAGAAATGTTCTTGATAAATGTGTATTTAAGAACAGAACACTTTAAAGGGAAAATATAATTAATCAATTAGATTCATTCACCTATAAATAACTATTGCTAATATTCTGGATGATCTGATTTTTATATATTATATGTAATTTACACCTTTAAAAATGAGGTTGTACTCATGACTGATGTGTAACTTTCTAGCTTTTCAATATATATTATAAACATTTATCCTTATCAAATATGTTGATATAACATGGTATTTACAGATATACAGTATATTTGATATATAATTTATTTAACTAATTTCTTGGTCTTTGCAAACATAAATAACATTAAACATTAATAAGTATATGTATCTATTTAGCCTTCAGCTATATAAAACCTATTCATCTAGAACTGAACAGTGCTAAATGCTAAAAATTGGGTGAGCAAAAAATAAGTATGTAACTGAAAAAGCTTAAGGAATAATACTAAATTAATTTTTAAACCCTGCTGGTACATTGATATAACTGACAAAAATAATTTCCCTTCTCCTTATTTTACAACCATGTGATAAATTCAGAAGTGTAGCACACTGCAAAAACTAGCCGACATTAAAAAAAAAAGAAAGTCAATTTCTTACTTTGAGTTTCTCCCAAAGCAGTGCCTGAGATAAAAATTGGGTGTAGCACTAAGGGTACAAAATAAGGACAAGAAAAATGCCAATACATTGTTGTGCTGATGACCTCTGAGGGCCACAGAGGCTCAGTCATGCAGGGTATCCCCTGAGGAATTAAGCAAAACATGCTTTGGATGACCCCAGCCCCACCCCTACCAATTCCCTGGGGGCAGAATGTTGCCTCACAGGGCACTAATTCCCTATGGCTTCTGCAGCACATCTTTGTACTCACTGGGTTATTTCCCAAAGGAAAAAGTGTTGAGGTTAAAAAAAAAAAATTAAAAGCTCATATGCATGAGAGTTTAAACAAGGATGGTGTTTATACAGAGAGACCATTTACCTCTATTCAAAGCAGAGTATGCCAACCAAATGTGACTTTGGGCACCCAAGGCACCTGCCTCTGCTATACTATCCTATCCAATCTGAGCAGGTTACATTTCTGATTCACTCCACATTTAAGGTGGCCTGATTTTCCTTCTGTAGGCTATGCAGCTCTAACAGTGAATTAGAATCTAAGGTCTAAAAGTTCAATCTATCATACGGAGTTGTCACTTCTTAATCGTTCCTTTGCTACCCTTTTTATAGATTACTTCACTACCAGGACATAGCTCCTCTAATGACATGAGCTATGTCTAAATCTCTTTCCCCAAAGACCTTTGCCACTTCCCATGATGCCATCAATCAAGAAGCTGACTAGAAAACAACAGTCATTGTCAAACTCTACTTCCTTGAAGGCAGGGACCTATGTATCTTTTTTCAAGCCCACTGTAAGTAACACAACATAGTATATTTTAACACTTCATATTTGTGGGAATATACAAGGCACAAATACTAAAAAAGCTTTATCAAAGTGTACATTAAAACTGGTGATACCTGCTTCAGATATTAATAATGCAAAAAATACTGGATGCTCATTTAGAGGCAACTTTTTAAAAATTAGTTACAAAATTCAGATAATCCATATAAAAATGCTTAAATGAGACATTTTAAACAAAAATAAGGAAAAGAATAATAAATGGCTAAGTGTTATGAATGCAAAATACGTAGTTTTGAGAGATACTAATATAGATAAGGAAGAAAAACTTACTGCTTGATTTCTCTTCACTGAAGCAATACAAATTAAGCACGTCATTGCCCCTGCTTGGAAAGCTTCATTTACATATTGTTTTGTCCGTTCTAATTCACGTGTATCTCCATCTTGAAATATCAAAATTGAAAAACTCAAGTTAAGCAATGTCTGAAAATAACACAAATTTACTAACACAAAGATTCTTCACAATGTTTGTAGAAAATGGAATTTTAAAAACATAAGTTTTTTAATAAGCATTTTTCATGAACTTTCTGAAGACCCTTCACAGCACATTGTGTGACAACAATGTCAATTGCTCAAAATATACTGAAAACAAAAGTATTTTTTTTTTTTAAATAAAGTAACCAATGAGCAGTCAAGAGGTCACAAAATCTATGCAATAAATGGTAGGTACTTAATTCAAAAACAGCACCTCAGCTTTATCTCAACATACTGCTGCACTTGTTTTTCTTTTGCTGTTACAGTCCTTAACAAACGTGGTGGGAGCAGAGCCACAGGCAAAAGTAGCAGGATATAAAATATAAGGGAAAGGGGACGGCACTGTGGCATAGCCGGTAAAGCTGCAGTGCTGGCATCCCATATGGGTGCGGATTTGAGTCCCAGCTGCTCCACTTCCGATCCAGCTCTCTGCTGTGGCCTGGGAAAGCAGTAGAAGATGGCCCAAGTCCTTGGGCCTCTGCACCCATGTGGGAGACCCAGAGGAAGCTCCTGGCTCCTGGCTTTGGATCAAACCAGATCCAGCCATTGCGGCCAACTGGGGAGTGAACCAGCGGATGGAAAACTTCTCTCTCTCTGCTTCTCCTTCTCTCTGTGTAACTCTTTCAAATGAATAATATTTTTAAAAAGTTTAAAAAAATAAAGTTATAAGGGAAAGCACACCAAAAAAACAAGAAAGGAAATAAAAAGTCACACTAATTAAGGCCATTTAGTATAAGCTCAGGTATTTGCATGTGTATCTATGTGTATGTCGGTGTGTGAGTTTAGCATATCACATTTTCTTAATAAAATTTTGTTGAATGAAAAGACATTGAGGTCATTACAGTGAATAAAACTTTGCATTAAATTATATTTCTGCTAAAAAAAGTAGCATAAACTTTTTAAAAAGAAACTACTAAACTGCACTTTCTTTAACAATTATTGAGGGCTTATTTGCTAGGCATGGCACTTTAAGTATTTCTGAAGGATTAAAGGAATTATTATTTTTGCTTTACAGATGAGGAAATTGAAACAGAACAATTAAGTGACCTACCCTCTCTAAACCCAAAGCTATGCTGCAGTTAGAGCTTACTGAAGAAAAAGCCCGAGAAATAACAGGTCAGAGCAAAATGAAATACAGAGTAAGAGAAATAGGGCAATATGCCTGTAGTACAACAGATTATTCACAAAAGCTGAGTCTCCAGGAAAAGCAGATTAATAGCATAAACTAACTTAAGTACAGAACCTACCTTGGCAATAATCTGGTTCAAATCAAATTTAATTTATAAAAAGAAAATACACAGGACACTGGATAATTCTTTAGTTTCTAAAATCATCAATGTAAAAATAGCACCTACCAAAAAAGCTTGTCCTGCCACAATATAAACATAAATGTAATTTACAGTATAAAGCAAGGTACATACATAAGCACTCCCAAAACTATTAAATATTATAGAATTACATAAAACAGTTTCAACATATCCTTAAGGCAGAAAGACCACAGTTAGTGTGCTTATCTGGTTTTCAAAACAGGTGGCTTTAACAAATATATAACATCTTAAATTTTGTCTAATTTAGAGCTAACTCATATGAAATGAAATTTAAGAACAAGAATGAGCTTTTGCAAAATAAAAAACCTCTATATGTACAAAATTTATGTGAATTCTTTAAAATTTGTATTAAGTTTTGGCTGAATAAAGTACAGAGCCCAGCATGTCACAGTAGAGAGCATAACATCTGAAGTCATGCATTTTTAAAAAGATCACTCTGGCAACTAAAGACAAAATGATCTCGAGGCAGCCAAGGTTGGAGGCAGGAAGGAGAGTTAAAATAAAGGAATAGTAGTAAAGCAAACTATGACCTGAGGGGCTGGCACTGTGGCATAGCGGGTAAAGCAGCCACCGGCAGTGCCGGCATCCCATAGGGGCACCGGTTCAAGTCCTGGCTGCTCCACTTCCGATTCAGCTCTCTGCTATGGCCTGGGAAAAGTAGTAGAATATGGCCCAGGTCCTTGGGCCCCTGTACCCATATGGGAGACCCAAAGAAGCTCCTGGCTTCGGATTGGTGCAGCTCCAGCCACTGCGGCCAACTGGGGAATGAACCAGCAGATAGAAGAACTCTCTCTCTCTCTCTCTCTCTCTCTCTGCCTCTTCTTCTCTCTCTGTGTAACTCTGACTTTGAAGTAAAATAAATCTTTATAATTTAAAAAAAAATGACCTTGAACAAAGTTACAAGTGTGTCTCAGTTTTCTCATTTGTCAAAACCCTGCAGTCACCATGTAGATTTTTTAAAATTTTTTATTAATATAAAGAGAACAGATTTACCTAAACATATTAAAGGGGCAGGCATTGTGGCATAGTGAGTTAAACAGCCGCCTACAAGACCTGCACCCCATGTGAGCACTGGTTGGAGTCCAGGCTATTCCACTTCAGATCCAGCTTCCTGCTAACATGCCTGGGAAAGCAGAGGAAAATGGCCCAAGTCACTCAGACAATCTGGTATAGTCTCTACTTGGTCACATCTGCAAAGTTTCTTTTGTTGCTTAAGGTCATATTCACAGGGCTGGCATTGTGGCACAGTGGGTTAAGCTGTTACCTGCAATGCTTGCATCCCATATGAGCACTGGTTCAAGACCTGGGTGCTCTACTTGCCATCCAGTTCCTTACTAATGTGTCTGGGGAAGCAGCAGCAGATGCCCAAGTATCTGGGCCCCTGCACCCACATGAGAGACTTGGATGGAATTCCAGGCTCATGGCTTCATCCTGGTCCAACCTTGGATGTGGCCATTTGGGGAATGAACCAGCGAACAGAAGATCTCTGTCTCTGTCTCTTTCTGCTTCTCTAACTCTGCCTTTCAAATAAACAGATCTTTAAAAATAAAATAAAAAACAGCTGTATGAGCTGTATGGGCCTGAACTAGGTAATGATGGTATGCAGGGAGAGGGAGGGCAGATTTAAATTTAATGAATAAAATTTAGGAGACCTTGGATGGCAATTAGATTGTTACTTTTAAAAGCTGATGTTCTTGTCAACATGCAGAAATTAAGAGTGCATGTTCAGTGGGTTGTCTGACAAGGGCAAGGTAGGAAGCAATAGTAAATGACAACACTCATGTCATATTCATGGCATTCCTGCTCCCAGAATTCTGACATACATGGTGACTGGGAAAATTGTAGTGCTACCAACTAAGAAAGAGAAAACAGGAGAAGAAATAAGTTATCTTTCAATGTAAGTTTGATGTATCCTTAGGCCAGCAAGACAGAGAAACTCACTGAAGCTGGTCATACAAGTTTGAAATTTGAGAGAAGAATCACAAAAGGGCAAAGGTTGTGCTCAGATAAAAATGAACTCCTTTGGTAATTTGGCCAGTGCTGTGGCTCACTTGGATAATCTTCCACCTGTGGCACTGGCACACCGGGTTCTAGTCCTGGTTGGGGTGCCAGATTCTGACCTGGTTGCTCCTCTTCCAGTCCAGCTCTCTGCTGTGACCCAGGAAGGCAGTGGAGGATAGCCCAGGTCCTTGGGCCCTGCACCCGAATGGGAGACCAGGAGGAAGCACCTGGCTCCTGGCTTTGGATTGGCGCAGCACAGCACAGCCGTAGCGGCCATTTGGGGAGTGAACCAACGGAAAGAAGACCTTTCTCTCTGTCTCTGTCTCTGTCTTTCTCACTGTCTAACTCTGCCTGTCAAAAGAAAAAATAAAAGATCTGCTGTGTAATTCACTAATGTAAGGCAGGAACCATCTCATTATTCTGGTATTTATTTTTCTTAAAGCAAATGATCAGATTTCTTTCCTTTGGTAAAGTGCAAAACACAAAGGAATGAGATTCAGAATAATAATGGATCTGACACAAACAACATAAGAAAAATGATCCTAACACTTTTAAGACAAAACCAGATTAAAAATTAAAACTTAACAAATGAGAAGTTTTCTGAATTCTAAAAATATATACTGAGTTACATTACCTTATTTCCTATTTAAAAATAAAATTCTATCTCGAATAGCTTAAATGAGGACCTACGGCAACAGGAAACCTAAGGTAAGTCTCAATCTTAAATTCTAAAAAAGAGGAAACCTCAGAACCCTTCAGTTACTTTTTAATCACCTTTTACCTGGCTCAGCTGGACTTCCTAGCAAAATTTCCTAATTTTAATTATTTAGCAGATATGGTAAATTCCTTAGAGACCTACTTAACACTCATGAGAATCCTATCAGCACAGGCAACTACCTAATCACCAAGGTCTAGAATGGAGGAAAAGACACAAATTCCATAATGAATTGTCTGCAGTCTTGACTAACTCTCATGCTCTATGAATTGCCCTTATTCCAACTCAGCTAAAACCCTGCTATGATTCCATTCTGCTGTACCAGAATTGTGGCACTGCTGGCCTTACTCTTCTCAAGGAACCACAGCACAATAAGCAAGGAACACATCAGTAGAGAGAAGCAAAGCAAGACCAATTGAGTAAAAATAAGAGGTCATTTTTAAAAAATGACAAGAAAAGAGAAGGAGCTATGGTAGAAAATCTCTAGTGATCAAGCTCACAAAAATACACTAAACATAACAAACAGATGTACAGCACACAGTGTACCTACAGAGATACATTTCATCCTAAACAACTCTAGAGAATTTAATAGCATTATGTCCATTTTACAGAAAAGAAACTGAGACCCTAAAATGTTAAACACTACGTCAAACATCATGCAGCCAAGTAAAAGACAAGATTCAGACTTAAGAATCAATGTTCTCAACCACTGTACATACTGCATTTCTCCATAGATAGGTACAGAGTGCCAATCTAATCTCTCAGAATTTTTCTGGTTTTACATAGAAAATGCTGCTATTCTAGTAACAGTCCAGAGAGCTGGACCGGAAAAGGAGCAACTGAGACTAGAACCCGGTGCCCATATGGGATGCCAGTGCCACAGGCAGAGGATTAACCTACTTCGCCACAGTGACGGCCCCTAAATGTTTAAACCTAGCTCTACCATTTACTAACTTTAAGTCTAGGAAAGTCACTTCTCTCTAGAGTTGTTTCCTACAAATTTTCTAAGTTTTCCTCTAGTTCTAACAGGATCCTAATCTGAGAAAAAGAACTGAGCAAGAGTATAAACACATATTAAATGTTATATTAAGCATATAAGTAATATGGTGAATATCTACAAATACATCAACAAATGTAATAATACATGCACAAATGTAAAAATCACTGCAAAGCTTAAACTGCAAAAAGTTTAAGAATCTCTGTATTTACATTTAAAATAATCTATTTTCACAACTTCAAGACATATTTAACATGATGAAAAAGAGGGAAAGAAACGCAGACTAGATTGAAAGGGGCATCCAAAGTCCTCCAGACTCATCACATCACGGCCAGGGACGATGTGCCCCGGTGGTCTCTCAGGGGCCTTGCAGCCCTCTCCTAGCCTTCCCCACAAGTGCACAGCAAATGCAGAAGAATTTCGAGGGCTGTAAAAGACTCCCTGCCATTCTATTTTCTTTTGAAAAGATTAAACACGTAACTCACATAGCAAAATGTATAAAAACTCAACTCTACAACAAAAAATGCTTTCTTACGATGCAATAGCTATCCCATGTGGAGTAAAAGTGTTGTCAAAAAGTGTCAAAAAATACACACTTTCATTGATGTCAAAATTTAAAAGATCAGTACCTGTCTGAGTAGTGTATGTTATAAATGTATTAGCAACTATTTTCCCCTTTTTTCCTTCAAAATCTTCATCTCCTTCTTCTTCAGATGAGGAACTAATATGTTCTTGAACAAGTTTTTTGGCTGCAGCTTGATTAGCCTTCTTGATTTCTTCAAACTTCTTCTGAGACATTAGCTCTATTTGCAAGAAAAACAAACAGTTTGATTTCTGCAAAACAATCTCTCACAAAGCAAAAAATGTTGTACTAATATACCGTTGTAAACAAATATTTGAAAGTCATCTTGGGAGCATTCTACCTTACTATATTCCACAAAAAGTATCTCCAAATTTCTTACTGCACAACTAAAGGGACTAGCACAAGAGAAGCTTTCATTTGTGTTATCTGTCCTGTTAAATGCAGTGAACCGCTACACAGAGTGACTAACAAATCCGGAAAACACATATATATAAAGAAATGAGAGATATCAAAAACCGCAAAATAAGGACATTAACAAAAATCAGAACAGGTGTTTTGAGATCTTGCACACAGTGATTTTGAAGAGATGAGAACACACCTACTGGGAGCACATCAGAATTGGGGACTAGATGCTGCTTCAACTTCTTGTGAACCACAGCCCAACCTAGTCCATAGAGTTCACACAGACACTATCCACTGCATACCAACTATATTTATAATCTGCCTCCTATACAGCTCAATAACTTTTGCCTTTATGGTGGGCTTTGTGACATTTTTGTGGTGACAAATAATAAATTTCTTTAGCATTAATCTGTACAAAATGTTAACATGGAAAACATGCTTCTTACAAATTGATTCCAAAAACCATCAACCAAATTTTGGATTTGTTCTTTCTCCATTCTCTTTAGTACTGTCTGTACTTGTCTCATTTTGTTATTTGGTTAAAGAATAATGCAGAACAGAGTATTTCCAGTGAGACTTCAAACTTCTTGAGAGCAAGGACCATAGGAATTTTCTTCAAGCATCAAGTGTTAATAATCTCTTAAGGACAGCAACCAATTTAAGGGAGGAAAGGAACCTACTGAATTGGTGTGAATTTATGAGCGCCCAAACTGAAATTAAAATTAGCTTAAACTACTTTTAAAATCCACTTTATATTAAAACTGAGGGGCCACTACCAAGAGACCTCTCTGACTTTAGGTAGTATATCTGTACTTAAAGACATTTTATGTTGGGCCAGTGTTGAGGTGCAGCAGGTAACCTGCCGCCTGCGATGCTGACATCTTATGTGGGCGCCACTTCCAGGCCTGCTCCCTGCTAATGGCCAGGAAAAAGCAGCAGCGGATGACTCAAGTGTTTGGGCCCTGCCACCCACAGGGGAGACCTGGGTGAAGCTCCTAGCTTTGGCCTGGCCAGCACTGGCTATTGCAACCATCTGAGGAGTGAACCAGTGGATGGAAGCTCGCTCTCATCTTTCCCTCTCTCTCTCTCTAATTCTCACTTTCAAAATAAATAAATAAATAAATCTTTTTATATTATATGTCCTTCATTAAACATTTTCTTTGTCTTAATGGAATCAGTTTGGTTGGGCATTAACAACCAAAACTGGTTGATTATTTCAAGTAAAATTAGAAGGAAATGTTTACAGTGCTTAGATAGGAATCTCTGAGTATTAGAGGAAAGGTAATATCTATAATACACATGACTCAAAACTTGAACAAGAAGAGAGAATAAATGCCATTAATCTACGGAAAATTAGTACTTAAAGATATGCAAGAAAAAAGGTGGACAGAAAATAATGAAAATATTTATAACATGATAAATGTATTTATCCGTGCTCTCAAGAAGTGGGAAGTCTCACTGAAAATATTCTGTTCTGCATTATTCTTTAACCAAATAACAAAATGAGACAAGTACAGACAGTACTAAAGAGAACAGAGGAAGAACAAATCCAAAACTTGGCTGATGTTTTTTGGAATCAATTTGTAAGAAGCACGTTTTCCATGTTAACATTTTGTACAGATTAATATTAAAGAAATAGATTATTTGTCGCCATAAAAATGTCACAACGCCCACCACACAAGCCAAGAGAATGCATCCAACTTTAAAACGGCCTAAGAGAAAACTCACTTAGAAGTACAATTCTGCTCACCTCCCTAAAAAACTATTCTGAGACATACATTCCAAATACAAAAATACTCCGGAGCTGTGTGTAAGTGTTCCCGCCAGATACATCCAGGAAAGCACAGGAGGTGGGCCAACAGGACCCACAGCGGAGGAGCGCACCACCTGCGCAAGTACCCTCAAGGTACAAACAATACCGAAGGCCGTCTGGGAAAGCTGGCAAAGGACAACCGGTCCCAGAAGCAGCGCCCGACCCACTCAGAAGGGCATTTCTGCGACTCCGGCAAGGTGACCGTGGTCACGCACTAAGGTGTTAACACCACAAAATCTTACTTAACCAAAAAAAGTTGTTCGCCAGATTTTTCTGAGATTTTTTTCAAACATAAGCAATCGCTGGCAACCAATTCGGATTTAAAGCACTCTGTTCGCCAAAGGACACCATGAACTAACAACCCAGACCAGGGGCCACAACGTTCTTCTTAGGGGAGGCAAAGGAGAGGGGCAGAGTAATCGTAAGAGTAGTACGATGAAGGTGAGAATCTGCCCAGCACACCGAAATAAAGCGGCTGCCTCCAGGGCTAGACACTCCCCCAGGAAGAGAAGGGCCTGACTCGGGCCAGGGGCCGGGGGGACACCCAGGTGAGCTGGGGGACGGGCGCCTTCTCACCGCCGGCCGCCGAAGTCTGCGGCGCCTCCGACCCCGCGGGGCTGTGCCTGCTACCTGCCGCCGCTCCTCCCGGGCTGCAGCCCGAAGGGACGGCGCCCACCGACCCCTTCTCGCGGCCTCCGCCGGCACCGCGGAGAGGGACTCCATTTCCAGAGGCGGGGGCAGCGGTGGCCCGTCCGCGGGCTCGGCCTCGGCCACCGGCCACCTGGCGCCAGGAAGCTTCCATCCCTGCAGAGAGAGGAGGAGGGAGAACAAGAGGGTCTAAGGAGCCGGAGTCCTGGGGTTACCGAGGCCGAGAGGAAAGTCGGGGTGAGGCGGGTCCCCGCAGGGCGCGGCCCTGTCCGTCCCGGAGGGCGCGTCCCGCTAAACCCCGGCTCGGGAGATGGACCGAAAAGGAAGAGGACTAGGTAGGGATATGGACCGCGAGGGCAAGGAGCACTCAGCGCCGGAGAGGGAAAGCCGGGGAGACGGAGAGCGTCTTCTCAGCCTCAGGGCGAGCGCGGAACGACGAGAGCAGCTGACTGACCCTGCGGCGCCCGCGGGGACCAACTGCTGTAGCAGACCCCACGGAAAGCTACGTCTCCTTACGACGGCGCCCGCCCCCAGCGACTACAACTCCCAGAAGCCCGCGCCCGCGGCCCGCGGAACGCGTGGCAGCCCTGGCCGCTTCCTCATCCGGAAGAGGGCGCGGGAGGGCCTGACGCGCGTGCGCAGACCTGGGCCGGCCTCTGGGAACTACGACTCCCGGCGTGCTCTGGGGCTCTGGAGGCGTGGACCGCCGGGAAAAGCACGCGGGGCAGAAGTGGGCGGGCCAGGAGACGCTCTGGACCCCGGGCTGGGCAGGGGGTTGTAGATGGCTTGTCTGAAGGCGTCGTAGTGTCAGAATCCGGTCAGGGTGGGCCCAGTCAGCTCTCACTGTGTTCAGCTGTGCCTCGGGGCTTGCGGGTGACAGGAGGATCCTCTCGGATGGGAGGAGCGCTTCCCTCGAGGAGACTTGAGGGTCGGCAGGAAGCAAAGTGGGGGAGAGTTGTGGAGAGAGGCTCACGTGGCGAGGGAACGCGGCCTTCTGAATCGCTGGAGCAGGCCGGGGATAAGTCTGAAGCCGTACCTTCGAGCTGGCCCCTATGGTAGGTTTTATTAAGGAAAACAGCTGCGAGCCAAGACCTGGTTTTCCAGTAAACGTAAATACGTAGATTTCAAGAATCCGCTTTGACGTCCGTCTGGGGTTGAAAAATAAATGATTAGGGATTAGGTAATCCTCGTACAACCCTTCAGTTTTACTTAGTTCCCCCACATTAACTATCAGTAGCTAATAGTTAAGTGGCGTTTATTAAGTGTCGTGCTCCGTTGAATGTGTTTTACATAATAACAATATTGGCTAATTTGGTACGAGAATCCCATTGGTTATTCTCATTTTATAGCCAGGAGTTCTGAGTCCCCAAGAGGTTAAGTAACTTGCTCTTGGTCAGACAGCAAAAAGTGGTGAAGCCAGCAACCAAAAGTCACCTGGTACTGGAAACCATGCTTGTAAATTCTTAGACCAGAAGGCTAGACTAACTGTTGGCTAGAAGCTAAGAGGTGCGCAGCAACTCATTAAAGATTTATTTATTTATTTATTTTAAAGACAGAGTTAGAGACAGAGAGAAAGAGAGAGAGGAATATGAATATTTCATCCACTGGTTCACTCCCCAAGAAGCGAAAAGGGCTGGGCGCTGGCCTCAGAGACAGCAGCTTAACTTGCTGGGCCGAGACGCTGGCCCCAGCAAATCAATCCAAAGTTGTTTATGCACTGTTGCTTTAAAGCTTGGAAAGTTTACACCGTCGGAAGTTGGTTTTTTCCTACACTGGCGTCTTGAGATGCGGGAAATGAGCTGTAACAGTCTGTGAGAGAATGCAATGATCGTCACTGAGCAATGGCCAGGATACTGAGTGACGACTGATAAGAAAGACCCTGTTTAGAACCAAGTCATATGTCAAAGATCTGAACTAGCGTATTGTCAAAACGTCCATGTCAAACCTTCTCGAGAACCAATTTTTCCCATTTTCTGGAAGCCCAGCATTCATTAAAATGGTTTTTATAAGGCAGCATGATTCAAGTTCTTTTTTCTTTTATTCATCTAGTCTTCACCACAACCCATGAAATATTAATTGTCATTGACTCCATTTGTAAAATTGGAAATAAAGGCATAGAAAATTTTCTTAGTCACCATCCTAGCAGAGTCAGGATTGCATAGGGTGCTGTGACTCCTGGCCCATATCCTTCCCCACCATACTATGTGATGATGCTGTAAATGTGTCTAATGTTTACCTAGAAATTCCAGAGAGCTTAGCTAATCAGAATTTTCCCCTCTCAATTTACACACGACAATTGATAATCATAAAAATTACTCTGGAATCAAAAAGAATCTTAGGTGCTCTCCTGAGAGAGCAAATATTTATTGCATCATCACTTAAAACTTTTTCAGAGGACAGCCAGTATATATCATAATGTGGAAGCATATGTATATTGAGAATACATTTTCAAAATCTACCATTGCCGTTATTCTTACTTTCAAATTTCTGGTAAGATTTGTGAAAATCAAAGGTCCTTTGTGGACTAAAGACCACAAAATATAGTTTTGCATTTATAATTTATTTTAAAATTACAAGAATAGCTAAGAACAAAAATACCAAATTTGACAAAGAAGTGGAGCAAGGGGAAATTGGTTCAAACACTTCTTAGAATGTTAGACAGTAGCTACTAAAAATGTGGTCTACAAGGCCACTGTGACCATGTAATTCCACTTCTGGATATATACCCAAAGGAAATGAATGCATAACTCCACAAAAAACTCATGTTCATAGAAAGTGTATTCATAAGTATCAAAAACTAGAAATATCTCTAATGCAATCAAAAGGAAAATAGAAAATTAAATTGTGATATGTTCTTATAATAGAGTATTATGCAAAATGGATGAAACTCAGACATAGCATGTTAAAGAACAGAAGCCAGAAACAACAAACCTTGTGTTTCTGTTTGTATGAAGTTCTTGAACAAGCGCTAGAAGCCAGATTAGTACTTACATCTGGTGAGGTAGGAGAATTTTTAATGGTAATGAAAAATTAAGTGAACTCCTGCGTAGTAGAAATATTCCATCTTGATCTGAATCATACCTTCACTGGTATGTGCATATGTAAAAACTCAACAAATAATGCATTTATTATGATTTCACAATTTGCTGTATGTATATTACATCTCAATTTTTAAAAAGAATTCTAAAATAAATGTAGAAAATTATGAAATATCCAAATACTCCTGTTGTCCAGACATTTGAACAATGTGATTTAATTGTATTTATTTGCCCATTACTAACATGGTGTCCTAATATGGATTGTTTTTGCCACAGTATGCATACACAACTTCCCAAATACATTTATCCTTGACAAGTACACCTATAGGCAAACACTATACCACGTACCAGTTTATTGCCTCTCCACTCTAATTCACACTTACACCGCATGCTCCGTGGTCATGGGCCCAGACAACTCCACTGAGAGCAAGATGTTGCGTTTCCTCAATGGAGGGCGCTAGAGAGCCACTGCCAGAGGGCAGGAGCTTTCGCCCTGGCCCAAATTGAGTCAGCAACTCCACAACCTCCTGCTTGGGGATGGCCTTCCCAAGGAGCCTTCTCATTTAGCAGTTGGCCTTGAAGATCCCCTTCTCACATCCACTCCCTGGGCAGCCACTCACTTCCCTGCTGACGTTGATCACCCCACCACCCTCTCCATGCACCTGACCCTGCTCCCACTGTAGACCTGGACACAGCTCATCTGTACCTCAGCCCGTACTCTCTGCACACCCATCTATGGGTCAGCAGCCCCCTGCTCTGCATGTCTGCACTCCAACAAGGACTGCAGCCCAGCTCTGGTCAGAACACCAGGAAGCCTCTGTGCCAAACTACACCTTCTCCAATGACACCTAAACTTTAGCCTTGGGAAGGGGGCAATCTGTCCTTCCTTGGGGAGCTCCCTAGAATATTTTGTACAGTTTCCTTAGAATCATGCTTTCATCAAAGGTTAGTTATTTTTTATCTTAGACTTATCCTGCTGTGAGGTTTCGATTCCTGAGTGGCCCTGGGCTGATACGTGCACTGCATAAATCTTACATCAATTTTACCATGAAATACTGATACGATGCAAGCAGACAGTGGAGGGAAGGAGGAATCATGAGGAGTAAAAATATTAAATACATAGTGTAAATTTACCCTGAAAAATAACTCAAAAAGCTCCCCTGCAATAGGATGGGCAGAGAAGAACGAGAAAAATTAAATTGATTGATTGATTGATTTTTCCAACCAGACTACAGTGCATACAACTTCAAAAACTGAATCCTGTTTTGCTATGCTTAGGAATATTCAGAACTGAATAACAATGTGTGATGTGAATTTCATGTGAATAATTTAGCAAAACTGAGCTATCATTTTACATTTTCCAGAGAAAACTTCATGGCAGATAGAAAAAGCAAACATCCGTGCATATTTACTGTCACTATTTTTTAAATATTCAGTGAAATGACCCACCAATCAAACAGTAACTGAGTGTGGCAGCTATCAACACTTTCAGACAGTGGACATAATACTTAGAGGGAGGAAGGTTCACTGTGAGTAAAATGCAAGGGTGAGGATGAAGAGGTTGTTGGATGCTGAAAACAGAATTATTAAAGGATGGGTAAGATTTGAATAGGATGGAAAAAAGAATTCTGAATGGTATAGATAGCATGAGCCAAATGGGAAAAGTGAAAATAAGTGTAGCATGTGCTTGTACTAGAAAGAAAAAAAAATATATATGGAACCCCCAAGGCAAATGTGACATAATAAACTGGGTTACAAAAGACCTTGAAAACAGAAATGGGAAAATTCGTCTCAATACTGACAGTAAGTAACCACTAGGAGTTTCAAGACAGGAAAAGTGACATCCAAAAAGCAATGGTTCTCAAAAAAAACAGTGTAGAAATAATATGACAAGGTGGGAAAGATCTCACAGTAGAATGGCCTCCTAGAATTAAAATTGTACAAAGTATGACTCTCAGTTTATAAACTCAGATGTGCAGGTAATCACATTTCAGGAGTCAAAGTCTCAGTCAACTCTAGCTAAGTTTTATTCCCTGGGATAGATTGGGAAATTCACTTGTTTATCAATTCATTCAATAAATATTTATTGAGACTCATAATATCTCGGGCATTCTGCAGGCACTGGAAATATGCTATTTAATGAAATGAAGTATCTGTCCTCATGGAACTTATGCGTTAGTGGAGGAATCAGGTTACAAGTAAGTAGTGTGGGAGATCAGAGTTCTGAATGAAGGAGCAATATTAGTCACGGGGTTGGGAGGGATTTCCCAACAGGACCCAGAAGAGGGAACACAGTTGGTATAGTGAAGGAGGCCAATGTGAGGAAAAGAGAATGAGCGTGCAGAAGAGAGGTAGGAAATTAAATCAAAGAAATCATCCAGGACTTTTTAATGTAGGGTTATGGAGAGAGGAATTAAGCTTTAATTTTAAGCAAGCTGTGGTAAGAAAGAGACATGAACTGATTTTCTTATTCAATAATCACAGTGGCTGCGATGTGGGATTATAAAATCCAAGCTGAGGCCACTGCAGTAATCCAGGTGAAGGGTGGGGTTTTAGACCAGTGCTGGAAAGGGTGAATTACGGCCAGGTTCTGAACACATTTTAAAGATCAAGCAGATGACATACTCTGACAGATTAGGCAAAGAGCAGGAGACCAAGAGCCAAGAAAAGATGACTCCAAGTTTTTCAGCTGAGAAGCTGAGTCAGTGGTGACAGCCTTTACTGTGAAAGGAAATACTGGCGATGAAGTAGATATGAGAAGAAAGTCATTAGTTCCGGGGCCAGAGCTGTGCTGTGGCGGGTGGGGTCGCCCTGACAAGAAGTTTCAGTGTAGTGATAGTAGAAAAAGGTAGCTCTAGCAAACTCAGTGAAGAAGAATCAGGGAGGAATTCTACAAGGACAAATTCTACAAAAGTGATTTACAGGGAAGGAGAGCAGAAAAGCAGGACATCAGCAGGAGGCAGAAACAGCTGGTTCCTTTAAGATTGGAGCCAGCACACACCCATGGTGGGGTTATCCCACAGAGAAGGCAAGAATGGTAACACGTGGGGATGGGAGAAATCATTGCAAGAGCAAAATTCTTGAATCTAAGAGATGGTCTGGGAACTTGGAAAGTGCAGACCACAGAAAGGAACTTGTAGAAATTGTCCACTGTAGCATGCTTACCCCATCCTGATGCAACCGGGCAAGTCCCTGATATAGGGGCTCTAGTTTTCCCCAGGTCCAGTAAGATGCCCTGGAGAAGGCCCTCTGGCTGCTTCTTTAGAGTGCAGAGAGCCACACAATCTCACGGTTCCTTCAGGTCTACTGGCTCTTTATGCAAGGCCATGTTTGAGAATCTTTTGCAAACTGAGAAAAGCGGGTCAGGAATCCAGCCTTCGCAGTGTCCTTGGCTATATCCCTGGGGTGCTGCCCTGGAACACTAAAGGAACCAACAGAGATTTCCTTCCTCCAAACCCCGAGTAAAAATATAAGAGAAATATCTGTCTCCTTGTCTTAGTAACAGAATCCCTGGAATTACCTGGGTATGTCTACCACATATTGGATGGGTTATATGCCCCATTATAAAAATCACTTTGTTCCGGCTTCTCTTGCTGTTAGTTGCAGCCACATAAGAAAATGTTTGTCCATGGATTATAAATGAAAGTGGGTATGACTTCTGAAAGGTGTCTGGGAAGGGGGAAGAATCCCTCGGCTCCAGCAAGCCTCTTTCCTAATGTCTAAAATGTGAATGGGATGGCAGGACCTGAATTAGCCATCCCTGACCAGGAAGTGGCCTTGGGGATGGAGGCCAGACATGTTGAAGCAACCAGCTAGAAGAACCTTCTATTCCTGAAGATGTCATCAAGTGAAATGTCACGGCAGTGCTCACCTGCCTGCCTCTGGACTGTACCTGAGAATACATACAAAATCTCTCGTGTTGGGGCAGGTGCTGTGGCACAGCAGGTAAAGTGCCAGCATCCCATATGGGTATGGATTCAACACCTGGCTGCTCCCCTTCTGATCCAGCTCCTTGCTAACGGGCCTGGGAAAGCAGCAGATAATGACCCAAGTGCTTGGCCCCTGCACCTACATGGGAGACCCAGAAGCAGCTCCTGGTTTCTGGCTTCATCCTGGCGCAGCCTGGGCTGTTGCTGCCAATTGAGGAGTGAACCAGAGAGTGAAAGATTCTTTCTCTCTCTCTCTCTCTCTCTCTCTCTCTCCCTGCCTCCACCTCTCCCTATCTGTAACTCTGCCTTTCAAATAAATAAATAAATAAATCTTTAGAAAAAACTATCATATTTAAACCATAATTCTGATTTTCACTACCTACTGTTATTTTGGATTGTGAACCAATACAATATCCAAATAACCTAGTTTTGAAAAGAAAAGGAAGTTGATAATTAAATTTCAATAAAGTTTGTAATATAGACCTATAATCAAGTTACATTAAAAGAAAAAAAATTATTCCGCAGAAAATGAGATGGCTGTCAGAGAATAGCTAGCTATTCTCTGCTAACAGACAACAGAAAGAGGTGATAAATGTTCACTTCGTTGACGCTTTCTGTCCCGTCCATTCTGACGAACGCCATACCCCAATAAACCTTGCTACCTTGCTTACCACTGGGAAAAAAATAGTATACATACATGTTATTTTGTCAGGTATTAATCAGGTGAACTCAGCAGTGGTTAACATTACCTCTGAAGATCTTTTCCAGGCTTATTCCTGGTTTGCTCTATTGAGTTTACTTTTGCAGGGTTTGCTTCATAACTTCGATGCTAGAAACATGAGACACCCTAAGATGGGCTGGCAGTGCCCCCACACAGTGCCTAACCTTCCTAAAGTTATTAGAGGCATTCTTTTCCACAACTAGTGTGCTCTCCTCTGGAAGAAATCCTAGTTCTGGGTAAACTCGATGACCTTGTAAACATGCTTTCCATCCACCTGTGATCTAATAAAGGACTATTGCTCCGAACATGTTGAAAGACAATCTTCGAAAAGCTAGAAAAGAAACCTCTGTAATTGAGGCTGACATTCAGATTTTACCTTAGGAAAACAGAACAAGCTAGGAGCAAGATAATTCAGTAGTAGGCTATAGCATCAAGAAATAGTGGGGCCAGTGTTGTGGCACACTAGGTTAATCCTCTACCTGCAGCGCCAGCATCCCATATGGGCACCAGTTCTAGTCCCAGTTGCTCCTCTTCCAGTCCAGCTCTCTGCTGTGGCCCAGGAAGGCAGTGGAGGATGGCCCAAGTGCTTGGACCCTGCACCTGCATGGGAGACCTGGAGGAAGCTCCTGGCTCCTGGCCATTTGGGGAGTGAACCAACAGAAGGAAGACCTTTCTCTCTGTCTCTCTCTCTCTCACTGTCTTTAACTCTACCTGTCAAATAAATAAATAAAATCTTTTTAAAAAATAGTAGGCAATTACTCCAAATAAAGTGTGTTTCATTCCTAGTGCCAGCACTGTGATCAGCTATCATCCTCATGTGTATATGAAGACACTTCTAGAACCCTACTGTTGTGCATTATCCCTCCTCTCCCATGTTACATAACTTTTCTCATCTCCTGTAGAGGTTAAATTGAATTATTTTTTCTTTCCTAGGCAATTTTACTTCCTGTTCTCTGAAAGGGTGTTTTTTTTTTAATTGCTTATATTACCCCTATTTATTAATCATGTAATTAATTTAGTGGTTTGAAGCAAGCACTTTTCTTTAATCAAAATAAAAAGAAAAAAATAGAAAGTTCCCTAGGACACTACATGTTATAAAAGAAAGAATTCTTTTGTGAAGGGCTTGTTACAGCTGTGTGTTTTCTGCGTTTTTACTGTGGGTCCTAATTCAGGAAGTTGGAATGAGACTGCCCTAGGAAGAATTCCTCTTGTTATGTTTTCAGTCCTTGGAATCATTTAGGCCCTGGTAAGGACAGCTTTCCTGGAGTTTCTGTATCACAATATCTGCTGTGTGTCTTCAAACTGCAGCATACATTAGGCAGAGTCCCAACAGTAAAGCAAATTTCAGAGTACGTGGATCACTCTATGTGTAGCCCCCAATTTGACTTCTGTACTAGATGAGTTTTCCGGTCTCTCTTCTTCCTTCCTTCCTTCCTTCCTTCCTTCCTTCCTTCCTTCCTTCCTTCCTTCCTTCCTTTCTTTCAAGATTTATTTATCTCTTTGAATGCAGTTACAGAGAGAGGAGAGGCAGAGAGGAGAGGTCTTCCATCCGATGGTTCACTCCCCAGTTGGCTGTAACGGCCAAAGCTACTCCGACCTGAAGCCAGGAGCCAGGAGCTTCTTCCAGGTCTCCCATGTGGGTATAGGGGCCCAAGCACTTGGGCCATCTTCTACTGCTTTCCCAGGCCATAGCAGATAGGAAGTGGAGCAGCCGGGTCCCAAACCAGCACTCATGATATGCCAGCCTTCGGGCCAGGGCGTTAACCCCCTCTGCCACAGCACCGGCCCCTCGGTCTCTTTCTAATGTTAGATTTGGAATTCCTTTCCTTTTGATTATCAAAGATAGATCTGGAGTTTTTCAGCTTCCAAGAGAATTTTGTACGGGCTAGTGTTGAGGCATAGAGGATAAAGACGCAGCCTGCAACACTGGCATCCCATATGGGTGCTGGTTCAAGTCCCCAAAACTCCACTTCCAATCCAGCTCCCTGCTAATGGCTTGGGAAAAGCAGTGAAAGATGGCCCAAGTCGTGGGCCCCTGTACCCATGTGGGTGATCGGGAAGCAGCTTCGGCCTGGCCCAGCTCCAGTCGTTGTGGCCATCTGGGGAGTGAACAAGCAGATGGACGTTCTCTCTCTGTCTCTCCCCCTTTCTCTGTAACTCTGACTTTCAAAAATAAGTAAGTCTTAGAGCAAGAGTAAAAGCAAGAGCAAGAGCGAGCAAGAGAGAACTTTGTAGAGGGAGGCTCAGAGGATGTGGAGAACTAGTGAATGTTGCTTTCCATTCTGTTAATAATGGTCTAAGTTTACTTGTGTTTTCCATTGTTGGTGGTTTTTTTTTTTTTTAAGCACTTTTTTTTTTACAGTGTTTGCAGACTGGAGTCCCATGTCTGCTCTCCTGCTACCACGTGTTCCCTGTGGCAACTCTATTGGCCTAGCAGGCATTCTCTAGACGCTCTGATAAAATAATATTTAAAGGTCAGGAAACAAAACATACAATTTTCTAAGTTCAGGTGCTCCACAATTCTCTACTTAGGCAGGAAAACGTTTTCTTCCTAATGAAACCCTGTCTTTTTGTGACCTTTTTGTAATTTCTCGTTGTGAAATTACAAGCTGCCAAAGATCTCATGCAGGCCTCAGCTGCATTTGATTGTTTGGAGTCAATCATTTTAGAAGGATGGTTTGAATTATGCTACCCCAATTCTACTCCAGAGGAAATTATCCATAATGAATTTATGCAAGGGATATTTTCCCTACTGAATCTCAACCACTGATTTTAAAATCATGTTTTAAGATGTCAAGTATGGGAGGTTGGCGCTGTAGCATAGTGGGTAAAGCCACCATCTGAGTGCCGGCATCCCATATGGGCACCAGTTCAAGTCCCAGCTGTTCAACTTCTGATCCAGCTCTCTGCTAGAGCCTGGGAAAGCAGTGCAAGATGGTCCAAGTCCTTGGGCCCCTGAACCTGCATGGGAAACCCAGAGGAAGCTCCTGTTCCTGCCTTCAGATTGGCACAGCTCTGGCCGTTGCAGCCATTTGGGGAGTGAACCAGCAGATGGAAGACTCTCTCTCTCTCTCTCTTTCTCTTTGCCTCTGCCTCTCTGTAACTCTGCCTTTCAAATACATAAATAAATCTTTAAAAAAATTTTAAAAATGTCAAGTACAACCATTGGTACCGGAGTTAATACATACAGAATATATTTAAACTTACTATTTATTTATGATACCTGGACCTATATAAAGTTTGAAAATTCACCATCATGTTTAGTCTCTTTCAAAGATTAAATCACAATCTTTACTAATATCCTTTTGTCTACAAGTCTAGTTACTGCTGAATTGGTTATGAGAGATATTCAAAAAGTTAATGGGAAATGTGTAATAGGAAAAAACTATGCATGGATTTCAGAAAACTTTTTGCATCAAAATAAACTTCTTTTCAGTCCACTTTCCACAAACTTCTGGAAACCACCTCCTCTTCTTCAGAGAGTTGTACAATTTGAGGGGAGCCATCTGTGCGGGGTTCAGGGAGCAACTTCTCCACTCACCTTGCCCACATCCATGACATATACTTGATTTCAACTAAGTGTTTGAAGTGGTTCATCTATGTTATATACTTTTATAAATTTTTTATTTGTGCTTAACTGTTTCTCTAAATTGTAAAAAACATTTCAAATTTCTTGATTAGTATGGAGGCCTGAGGAGCAGGCCCTCTCTTGAGGTAAAAGATGGAAATGAGGCTAGGTCCACAATGTTAAATCAAGAGATCTATACTAATAGGGTTAGTGTCAAAATCCAAATAGTTTCTTTTAAAAGAAGAAATACCCATTATTTCAGTTCAGTAAAAATCAATTCTTATTTTTTCATCACCAAAGGATCATGTTCTTCTTTCATCAGTGAATTTCAAATTCTCAATGGCTTTCAATATAAAAATAAAAGGAACATAATAAAAGCAAATTTTACATTGGTTTATTGTGAAATGCTTCTTTGGTAATTTTATGCATTCTGTGCTTTTTGGGCATTGTCAATTTACATCTGAATGAAGCGATAGAAATACCTGCAATGTAAACCTATTAAATACCAGCATTTTTTCACCAACTAATTAGCTGTGAGTGACTTAGAACATTTTAAAAGGAGTGAGAAAAATCACACTTCTATCCTAGAGGACTCTACAAATGACAGGCAGATGTTCATCCTTTCAACGGCATGAGAGGCTCTAACATTTTTTTCTGCAGAGTAAGCAGCGAGCCCCTGCAGGAACTCATGGAACGCCGTGGACTTCGGTGCCTCATGAGCCTGCACTTTTCAGCATCATGAAGCTTTCTGACAAACCCAGGAAGCAGGCCCGTGCTCTCTGAACTAACCCAAGTAGCTTCTTGGACCAAATCCAGTTGGCTGGAACTCAATCCAGATAAAAACAAAAATGAACCTAATTGAAAAGAAGAGAATTGGCAATCTGACAAGAAATCCAATATCAACTCTTTAAGGGCCAGCATTGTCAGGCTGATGAGTAATTTTGTGGCAAATTGTTATTTTCAGAATCCCATGGGGATGCAATGGTGAAAAATGCATTCATTCCCCTCTAGCCAGTCAGGAAACCCAGAGCCAGACATGAGCTGTAATTCTAGAAAGCATTGTCTCAAATTTACTCAATATGCAGTCTGACTAGCTTAAAGTGGAAGCATACAGATAACAGGCATGTTATCATCAAGCAGAACCCCATAAAGCACTCAACTTGGCCCATGTAGAAGGCAATCAAATACAGTTTCAAAGCAAAGTTAACACTGAATGAAGGGTCAAAAGTTCAGGCTTTGTCAATATACCAGCTCTGTGAATTTATACTAAACTCTGCTACCATTTCTTCTTCTATTTCTGAAGTAGTTCACATATAAAAAGAATTCTGTAGAGCAAGATACATGTGTCTGTACCCAGCTTTGTTAAATCTTAACATTTGGAGTCATTTGCCTCAGATGGCTGGGTAAGTTGTTAAACAGCCCAGACAGGGGAGGTCCTGAGTGTTTCCCATTCTCCCTCCCTCCTCATTGTCCTGCATCCCCCACAAAAGTAACCACTACCCTGTTTTCTGGCACCTATCATTAATTCCCCTGGCTGTCGTTAAACTTTTCCATCACAGATACAGACCAATAAACACAGTACAACACTGTCCTATATGTTTGCAAATTGTGTAGAGCTGATATTATGTGCACGGACAAAAGTCTGCTCAAGTGAAGAAGTAAAGATCAGAGACAACGAAGCCAAACTGTCTGGCTTCAGACAGCAGCCATGCTACTTCCTTCCGGTGGGCTTTGGAAACATTGCTTAACCTCTCTGCTGCTCCATGTCCTCACTGGTAAGCAGGGAGCATAACAGAACCTACCTTAGAAGTTGTCTTGAGGATGAATGGATTCTACGGAAGAACACCAGGGGAAGTGCCTGGCACTATGTGTAATCAGTGACTATTGAAATGTTTTATAGTTTTCCACTGTAAAATATATTTAAATCTACTTATTTAGTCTCCTTTTGATGAGCATTTAGTTGCTTCCAGTTTTTTGGATTATTATAACACATTCCTGAATATGTCTCCTTGTATCTATAAGGCAGATTTTCTCCAGTGATTACTCCTAAGGACAAAATTGCTGGGTGTCAGGTCAGCCCAACCCGATCTCAGCATGTTGCTCTCCAAACATGGTAAAAATTCCTACACTCAGAGTTGTTTTGCTTAATTTGAATTTGTTTATTTTAGTTTTATTTGAAATATAAAAAGAGATTAAGATAGAGATCTTCTATCCACTGGTCCACTTCCCAAATGCCTGCAACAGCCAGGGATGAGCCAGGCTGAAGCCAGTGGTCCGTACCTCAATCCAGGTCACTCACGTGGGTGCCAGGGACTCAAGTACATAATCCATCACCTGCTGCCTCCCAGTGCATTTTCAGGAAGCTGGATTGGCAATGGAGTAACCAGGACTCAAACGAGGAACCAAATTAGGGGATGAAGCTGTCCAAGTGGTGACTTCACTGATGCACCAAAGCCTGCCAAGTCAAAATCCTAAACACTGTACCTACTTGTCAAGTTTAGTGTTGCCCATCTTGTATACGAACAGGTTGACCTCCAGTCTTTTGGCATTTTCCACGTTCCCTTTCCTTGAATTTCTCACTTCTTTCCTTCTCCTCTAGAGATCAACTAGTCCAGTGAGTATCTAACGATTTCATCTGAATCTAGAAGCCTATTTGGCATTTTGTATTTTGAACAGTCTACACACATGGACTTACCATAAGACCATTTCAGTAATCATAAAGAAGATTTTACTTAAAATGGCAATATCCTATTCAGGCTCACTTCCAATTCTGTTAAAGCAAATCAGCAGTTTTCAAAGTTTTTAAAGCAATGAACATTTTTTAAAATGAAAATATAAATTGGCATTTAACTAAAGTGTTGTTTGCTCCTTTCCTATTTTTTCTTTAACATGTCTTACATGTTGGTAAACTTGTAAATTTCCCTTGGTAAACTTCCTGAAATGCAGAATATTTAAATACTTCCATTGATCCTGTTATTTATCCATTAAAGTCACATTTTAAATTTTATTTGATCTTATTTTCATTTTACTCTGATGTATATTGATATACTAAAGTCTCTTGGAGGTATTCACATTAGAAAAAATTACCTTTTATTGCCAAAGAGCACTATAATTTCTACGGAGAAAAATATAAAGCAACCGGTGTTGAAGGTTATGATCATAGAACAATATTGACACCTACTGGTAAGAAACTTAATTGCATAGAATTTTAAGCTGAACAAGGTATTTTTTAAAAATGTATGCAAAATCATGCAGCAATCTCTTCCTACATGACATTACATTATAATAGAGTTGGAGAGGCAGGGTGAACCCCTGTTAGACACACTGGTGAGACTAGAAGATTGAGTTTCCTATTATTGTTTGAAAGGCAGAGAGAGGAAGAGTCATAAATAAAAGAGAGATCTCCCATCCCCTGATTCTCTCTCCTCAATTGCCCACAAGAGCCAGGACAGGACAGGCCAGAGCCAGGAGCCCAGAACTCAAGCTGGGTCTTCCATGAAGGTGTCGGGGACCCAAATACTTGAGCCATCACCTGCTGCCTGGAAAGGTGTGCACTAGCAGGAAGCTGGAGTGAGAAGCAGAGACAAAGCTGGGACTTCAACCCAGGCACTCCTATATTAGACCCTGGCGACCCAAGTAGCAGCTTAACCACTGTGCCAAATGCCTGTTCCCCCAAACTGGGTTTCTACTCCCTCCTTCCCGCTCCTTCAGATCTCTCTCAGTATTAAGGACCTTAGCTCCTCTCCTCCCTCTCTGTCCTTATGCCAAGTCTGCTCTTGTCCTAATGTGTAAAGATGCCTTTTTGGGCAACCGATGATGGTCTAGAACCAGCTTGGAAAATGGCTGATTTATGGATTGCTAAATGATATGATATGCCGCTTTGATATCCTCATGTACCCACTTCAACACTCTTGCTATGGGTTCCCCAAAGTCACCTTCCCCTTCTAAAAAAAATTCCCTTAGAGTACTGGAACCCACCCATGGGCCTCTGCATTGCACTCCAGGTATCTAAGTTGGAACTCTCACCAGCAGCTTAGCCTGCCAGAGCCCTTTACCTATAGGAATCATGAGAAAGGAACTAGCTACACCCTCCTTACCACAAATCTTTGAACCAAGCTTCTGCCCCCTATGCAATGTAAGCATCAGCAAGAGCTACAGAGCTTTGGGCCAGAGGTCAGAGAATCAGACCTTGTCTGCTGAGTCTCTAACCCAGATCAGACCCAAAGCACTCACTTGCCCCTGGATGCTGGGGCTGAGGTTCATGCTTCTCGGGGGCCAGCCCTGAGCCAGATGCGTATCCTACACTCATTCCTCTCTTTATCAAATCTGCCTGATATGAACACCAGTAAGCCACCTGACAGTGTCTTAGAGGTTTTTATATCAGGCAAGAAAGAGCACAAAGAAAAGAAACAGTACGGATGAAAGAGAATAAATACAAAGAAAAAAGGAACACTTGTCCCAGGAAGACACCACATTACATACCACACACAACACACCACTCCTAGACTCCACCTCTATAGTGAAGAAATGCTTGCTGGCTGATCATGAATGGATAGATAAAATGCAAAAGGAAAATATAGGACTGTAAAGACACACTGTACAGTTCAATGGATACTCTCTGGGGCAACACAGAATAAATTATGACATTGACACACTGTTCAAGGTCTGCATAAATATATGAAATGTTACATTAAGAAGCCATGTTTGCTCATGTCCTGATAAGGATATAAATCTTGCATCAATAGTGACCTGTGTTAAGAAGGATTAATTTCAGCATTAGAGTTGTATAGCTGATTAGCAATGTCTTCACCAGCCACACACTTACCAGATAGTTCCCTGTTCTTTTCTGGAACCAACCTCCCGTGACCTCTTCCTGCTTCTCAAGTGTCACTGTGGATATCAATCCCTCAGGAGTCTCACTGCAATGCAGATGATGCCATCGGTCTGGGATAGAGTCTGGGATTTTGCATGTTCCAAGAGTTGCTCATGCTGGCCCACATTACCTTAGAGTCTCGTTTTCTAACATTATGACCAATTCCCTTGACAATTGCCAATAATATTACTACCTTTATCCCTTTATCTTACTGCTGGCCAGGCAGAAACAGGAGAGTAGCTACTCTAAGAATCAGAGAATCTAAAAAATGTAACCAAAAGGATTCTACCCCATTTTATAATTTTTCAGTATTCAGTTTTGCACACTTCAGTCTTTATGTGTATGTGTACAGTCATATAGTAAAGTCTGATTTATCAGTTCTTGGTAAGCTGTTTCTCCCACTCTCCCTGAGTCCTACATTAAAACAATGGTTATGTCCTTAAGGTGACCTTGAAGCTCTACAAGACCATGAACTCCCTACTAAGCACTCAAATAAACCACATTTCCAAAGTTGCATAATCATGTTTACTTTATTGCATTCTAATTCTTTTTAAAATTGTATCCAAACACAACATACATGATAGTTCCCTGTTAGTCTTAATATATCTTAATCCTCAACAGTGCAAATAGTCTGAAGGTGAGATATACTTGTGTGCTTTTATAAAGATTATTGCATACAAGGAACATATGTGGAAAAATCGGAAGATACAGATGCGGACAAGTTGATCAGTTGTATCTTTTCCCATATCCATTATGACAAATCCCACAATAGGATTGTTCTTGCATTCCAGTACCCCACAGAGAGTGTGTAGGCCTTGTGCAGTGCACCAAAGCACATGCTGCTTTTGAGAAAAATTTCTAGCTGTGTCTTTGTCTTCTTCCAAATGACAGTAAACTTTACTCGCATGATTAAAAGGATAATGAGGCATAGCCCTGTCAATGACAAGCTCTTCAATCCTATGTAGACTCTGTGGGCCCACTTTCTACTCCAGCTCCTTCAAGAGATGAAAATTCTGTCTCAATAAGTGGTTTCAGAAATTTCTCCACCTTGGTCAATCTTTGCTTCAGTTTCCGCTGCATGGACTCATACTCAGCCAGGATCCGGGCAAACCTCGTTTGCATGAGATCTACCGAGCCCTCCATTCGAGCAACCTTCTCTTCGAGATCTTTAGGGTCACCGCCAGCGTTCGCAATGTTCACATCCAGCAGGCCATCCTTCATCAAGATCTGCTTCCCTTTCTCTTCCAGCATTTTTTTGGCATCTGGATACTCAGTTAGAGCCTCCATGAGGTCATCTTTTGAGAGACAGAACAGGTCTGAATAGCCAATACTTTTAATATTGGCTGTTCTTCGATTGCCAGCTTTGCTGCCTTTAATGTTAAGAATGCTGATCTCACCAAAGTAGCTGCCATCACTCAGCACCACAAACTGAGTGATTCCATCATCTGCCACCACAGCGAGTTTGCCTTCCTTGATGATGTACATCTCTCGTCCAATATCCCCTTTCTTGCAAATATAATCTCCAGGACTATAGACTTGGGGTTGTAATTTCAAGACCAACTCCACCAACAGACCTGCTTCACAGTCGGCAAAAATGCGCACCTTTTTTAATGTGTCTAAGTGAACATTGATGGCGATTTCTGCTCTCAGTTTATCAGGTAGGTACTTCAAGACTTCTTTCTCATCAACTGTCTTTTTGTTGGTCCACAGATAGTCAAACCACTTAATAACTCTCTTTTCCATATCCTTGCTTACGTTGCGGAAATTCATGTATTGCTTGATAGCATCGACTCTTGCCTGAAATTCTGCCCTAGCTGCATTCATGTTGGAAATCATAGAACCTATATTACCAACAATGGTAGCAAAAATTAACACTCCAATTAAGAAGTCAACCACCACAAAGACATACTCAGAATCCAGCACAGGAGGTGGTGTTTCACCAATGGTAGTCAGAGTCAGTGTAGACCAATAAAGGCTGTAGACATATTTTCTAGCCAAACGACCAAATTCAGGATCATTAACGTCAGGGTATACCCATGCATCATTTCCAAATCCAATAGCTTTCGAAATAGAGTAGTACACACATGCATTCCAGTGGATAATGATGACAATATACATGACAAGATTAGAAATTCTGAAGATGTTTGGGTAGTTTGTCCTCGTTTCTGTTCTCTGAAAGAACTCAAACATACGAGAGATCCTTAACAGCCTGTTTAATCTGATTTCTGGGTAGTTCCACCCCAACTTAAAATACAGCAGATCAGTTGGTATCACTGACAGAACATCAAGTTTAAACTGCAAATTTGATTTATATTTTTCTATGAGTTTGCGCTCTTCCTTCACCAGCAGTCCTTGTTCTAGGTAACCTAAAATACAAGGAAAAAAATCAATCTAACAATTCTCGTTTTAATGTCATTATGAACTTCTCTAAAACAATTCTCAATTAACTTTGTTGAGTTCAAACCAAGAATTCATTTTCATTAAGTATGATGTTAGCAGTGTAGTAAGATATTAGTACCAACCAACATAAGACTGGGAAAATATTCTGTGGTAGAAATAAAAAGTAGGGGCTGGCGCCATGGCTCACTTGGTTAATCCTCTGCCTGTGGCGCCAGCATCCCATAGGGGCACTGGGTTCTAGTCCCAGTTGCTCCTCTTCCAGTCCTGCTCTCTGCTGTGGCCCGGGAGGGCAGTGGAGGACGGCCCAAATGCTTGAGCGCCTGCACCCACGTGGGAGACCAGGAGGAAGCACCTGGCTCCTGCCTTCAGATCAGCACAACACCGGCCGTAGTTGCCATTTGGGGGGAAGGGATGAACCAACAGAAGGAAGACCTTTCTCTCTGTCTCTCTTTCTCACTGTTTATAACTCTACCTGTCAAATTAAAAAAAAAAAGATAAAAAATAAAACTTTGGAAGTGTAAAAATGAGAGGGTTATATACGTACACGGATCTATTACAAATTCTTGTGTGTCTATTCAAACTGTGTGCAGCCAGCATCCCCAGACAGGGGAAGCCATTCCTTCGGTGGAATACTGTCCACGTGATCCTGTGATATACATGTATCGAGAAGGCCTCTGTACTAATTTCCCAGGACAGAGCTCTTAAAATCTTCAGTTTTCCAAACGTTATGGGTACCAGGTGCACGTTTTGTTCTAATGTCTGACCTTTGACCACAATTTCTGACACAGAGCCCCTAATCCCCTGCAATTTCCTGGGTTATAAGAGTGTCTTTTGCTCTAATGAGGCCACTCTTGGTGGACTCCTGGATGGAGGCTAGTCTTAGAAAGACTAAGCCATATTAAGAAGCTAGGAACCTTCAACCAATCCTTAGGAGATGGGGGCTGGATATTGAGTCAAGATCCTATGATGTCTACATGATGAAGCCTTCTCTAAAAATCCCTGAACTATGGGGCTGGGAGAGTTCTTAGGTTGGCAAACATCCACATGCCAGGAAGGTGCTGAGCACCTGAATTCCACAGGGACATAAGCTCCTGCTCTCAAGTCCCTTCTAGACTTCGTCCTATATGTGCCTCTCTTCATCTGAGTATTCTTCTATATTCTTTATTACACCCTTTATTAATACAATACACTGAGAAATGTGCTTCCCTGAGTTTTATGAGCCATGGCAGCAAATGACTGAACCTGAGGGAGGTGTTGTGGGAACACTGATTTATACACAGACTATCAGAAGCCCAGGTCACAATCTGGGGCTTATGATTGCATCTGAAGTGAGGAATGGCCTTGTGTCAATGAGTCCTTAACCTGTGAAGTCTGTACTAACTTGGGTTAGTGTCAGAATTGAGTTAACACCAGGATACACACCTGGCGTTGCAGAATTGTTTGGTGCATATCCTGCTGTCTATTTTTCATATCAATGTTTACCCCTTCAATGTGAAGCATAAGTATATCTATTTCCTTTACCCCAGTCTTTGTTGTTCACCTGGGATTTCCCTTCTGCATGGTCACCATGAGCCTTGGGTTTTGAACCCAGAATTTTACCACTCAGATACATGATGTTAGGGGAAGAATTTGCTTCCCCTCCTCGCTTGCTCGCTATCAAAGCTGCAAAGAGGGCACTGCCCCTGGAGCATTTCTCCAGAGCACTAACGTTTAGAGAAAGTTTGGATTTCACACAATGATTCTTAAAAAAAAAGTTCCTACTTTGTGTGCACTAGTCTCATTGGCACACGTACAACAGTGTAGAAACTATGAGGTTACACCTACTTAATAAGAATACCTCAAACAAGATGCTATCAAATGCTTCTCCCTGGATAATTAATGCCATCCCAGGAGCCACTAAGTTAACTTAAGAGTGTTTTCTTTTAAAATTTCTAGTTTGGTTCTGCTGAATACAATGACATTTTCCCCCAGACCTCTTTAAGATATCTTCCTATTAGGTAGCAATTATACTTTCCCCACAGAGCTGGCAGAATATTCCTGAACTTTCTATTTCTGTCGCTTAGCATGTACCTAGGGAGCAGGGTAATGGAGGGAAACCACTGACCCACATTCTCAAGGTTGCCTAGTAACGTTCTTCTGAATGAGCTTGAAGTGGTCCAAGCCCACTCGTAGGTTTTTCTGAACCTATTTTGAAGAACACTTGGATTTGAAAATTTCAAATTATATGATGGAAATAAAAGCAAGAAATTTTAAAATATCAAAGCTGAACATATTTACCTGTCCGTGTTCGTACAAACATGTCTACAAGATAGACTATATCTGACAGATAGTCACAAATGAGCCAGTATTCTAGGTAATCAGATTGAAGTTCATCAAAACAGGCTCTGTAAAGGAAAAAGTGAATAAATAAAATGAAACGGGGCTCAATTTAAGTAAAAGTCCTCTTGGTATAATTTCTATCAGATGAAAAATACAACTAAGGCTAGCAAGCATCCTTAGAATTCATTTCAGACAGAAAAATAGCGGAAGAAACGTTGAGGAAGTACATTCCCAGGGGAGTGTTGAAGAGAAATCTGCAGTAGAAATTCAACAGAAGGAAGAGGGGTGCTGTGGATCAGGATGGAAGGTGCGGACACCCAGCAACGAGTGCGGCCACCATACACAACCCCACAGCTGAAAGCTGGAGGGTACGCCAGCTTTGGCGAGTGAATTGAGAGCAGACTGCGGCAGCCTGTGCCACGGGTGATACTTCCAGAGGCAGAGCCTTGTGGACCACACTGTCTTCGAGTCCAGCTGGAGCCCTAACGGGGTGGAGGGGGTCAGAGTACCTGCCTACCCCAGCAAAAGAAAAGCACGTTTTTTCCTCCCTATCATCCAGCAAGGGCACCTGCAACTGGTGGGGAGAAGGTACCATTTTGACACAAGTAGAAGCTGTGGCAGCTCTCCCCCTTGCAACCAAGGGATTTTAGCAGAGGGAAAAATCTGTGTTCCCAACTGGCTTTAAGTCTGGCTGGGAGGGTTGATAGGCGGCTATACACCCACATAGGATTGTGAGTGCCCCCATCCTCTCAACATATCTCAGGCTCTGGGGCTCAAACTGCCAAGGCACAGCACCCACAGGAAGCTGGCTCTGGGAATACCTCTGCTATCTCTGTAGACTGGACAGGCTAGTAGGCAGAGCCAATCCTCTGCATCCCATGATTATGGGAGGCTCGGGTGCTACAATGGTGGGAACTCTGACTGCATGATATGGCACAGATGAAGTCGGGTCTCTGGGCAATCTCTGTGGCACCAGAGGCTCAGAGCTCCCTGACTGCCTGGGGTGGGTCACTGCACAGGGATCCCTGCTCACGTGGACGACTACACAGATCCTATCTGTGGTTCACATGGCAGCGCAGGTACCTAGAGGAAATCTATCACACCCAACTTGGGTGTCACCCTGGATACTCACCCCACACTGGAGCACTGACCAGAGCTCTCTGGCCATACCCAGAACACATCTCTGGGTATTCAATGAAAGATCAAACACTACACCAAGCCACAGAGGCACAGTTCAAAGACACAATCTATCAGAGAGGGACTGGCACTGTGGCACAGTCAGTTAAAACCCCGGCCTGCAGTGACAACATCCCATATGGGTACCAGTTCAAGTCCTAGCTGCTCCACTTCTGATCTAGCTTCCTGCTAATGAGCCTGGGAAAACAGTGGAGTAAAGCTCAAGTGCTTGGGTATCTGCACCCATGTGGGAGATTCAGAGAAAGCTCCTGTCTCCTGGCTTTGGATCAGCTCAGCTCCAGCCATTGCAGCCATCTGGAGAGTGAACCAGTGGATGGAAGACCTCTCTCTCTGTCTCTTCATCTCTCTATAATTCTCTTTCAAGTAGTAAGTAAGATCTTTTTTTAAAAAAAATCCATCAGAGAAAACCAACAATTATTTCCACAAATGTCTAAGATCAAATGCAGAAGTTCAAGAAACAAAAATAAGGAAGACAACATGACTCCCACAAAGGGACACAACAACCCTTCAATATTAGCATGTGAAGATGAAGAGACTGATGAAATCCCTGAAATGGAATTCAAAAGAGTGATCATAGGATTGCTCTGAAGCAATGAGGAGCAAATTCATGAGTTAAACAAATTCATATGCAACGTAGAGGAAAAATTTTCCCATGAGATTGAGATTTTGAAGAGAAATCAAACTGAAATATTAGAAATGAAGAATTCAATATGTCAAATAAAAAATGCAATGGGAAGCCTTAACAACAGACTTGGTGAGGCAGAAGAAAGAACACCTGAGATAGAGTGCTAATATTTGGAAACACATCACTCAGACCAAAAAAAAAAAAAAAAAATGAAGAAGAAATTAGAAAAATTAAAAACATTGTTCGAGATTTATTGGATATTATCAAATGACCCAACATATGGGTATTAGGAACTTTTAAAGGTGTGGAAAGAGATAATGGATCAGAGGGCCTATTCAGTGAAAAAAATTACAGAAAAATTTCTTAAATTGGAGAAACAAAGAGACTTCCAAATACATGAGTCACACAGAATTTGTAATAGACATGACCAGAAAAGATCTTCACCACAACACTTGATAGTCAAACTTTCAACAGTAAAACATAAAGATTCTAAAGTGTGCACAAGAGAAATGCCAAACTACATTCAGAGAATCTCCGAATAGACTCACAGCTGATTTCTCTTCAGAAACCTGACAGCCCAGGAGAGAATGGAGAGACAGAGTCCAAGTCTTAAAAGTAAGCATGAAACAAGTCCCTTACCTACATTTTATACAAAAATCAACTCACAGTGGATCAAGGACCTAAATCTACAACCGGATATCATTTTTTAAATAAATATTTTTTTAAATAAATCTTTTTTATTTGACAGGTAGAGTTACAGACAGTGAGAGAGAGAGACAGGGAGAAAGGTTTCCGTCCCGTTGGTTCACTCCCCAAAATGGCAGTGATGGACAGAGCTGCTGCACCAATCCGAAGCCAGGAGCCAGTTGCTTCTTCCTGGTCTTCCACATGGGTGCAGGGGCCCAAGCACCTGGGCCATCCTCCACTGCTGTCCCAGGCCACAGCAGAGAGCTGGACTGGAAGAGGAGCAACCAGGACTAGAACTGGTGTCCATATGGGATGCCAGCACCGCAGGTGGAGGATTAACCTAGTGAGACATGATGCCAGCCCCAACCTGATATTATAAATTACTAGAAGAGAACATTGGGGAAACTGTGAATTAGTATTATATATATAGTATATTATATATATATATATATAATATATATATATATATATTTTCTACTCAGCCATAGAAAAGAATGAAATTCTGTCTTTTGCAACAAAATGGATGCAACTGGAAACCATTATATTTAGTGAAATAAGCCAGTCCCAGGAAGACAAAGACTATAATGTTTTCTCTGATCTATGGTAATTAATAGAGTACAAAAAAAGTAATGTATAGGAGTGAAATTGACATTTGAGATTTGATGGGTGTTTATAGCCCTTATTTTACTGTTAAGGAACAGTGGGGTTTTTTTTCCTTACAAGAAATAAAAAGAATTCAGTTCCTCAATCTTGGATTTCCCAAATCTTTCTCTGAGTAGTGGGTTTTGTTTATTCATACTTCTGAATTCCAACATTCTTTCCCATTATACCAGTTGGCTTTATAAAAACATGAACTAAGAATAAATGGCCACAAGCTAAAGCCAGAATATGCTGGATGAAGCACATTAACCAGCAAGTTCTGTGGGGAACCACAGGCCGGCCACCTGTGGGGACCTCCTCATTGCAATCTACTTTAACCTGCTGAGCATAACAAAGTCAAGGAAGTACTGACCGCAAGACACGCAAGAGATACACCTTCAACCTGAGGATATGCGTGCCTTTTGATCTGATTGATGGACTACTCGCCCTAGCCCTAGGGGACTGAGAATGGATAAAAGACCGGGATAGGGGCGGGAAGTGGGGCAGCCTCTTCAGTCTTTCTCTTTCTTTCTCTTGGCTGCTTCTCTTCTCTTTCTTCTCTTTCTCTTTCTCTCCTTTCCTTCTTCTATCACTAAAAATAAAAGTTCCTTGAGAACGGATCAACAGCAGTCGTGTCGTGCGTGAATCCGTGGGTTGGACCCTTGCTGGCGAGGGTTCGACAAATTCATTTTAACTATCTGTACCCAAAGCACTTCAGGAAATTGTACTTGGTATTAGATAACTGAGATGTTTACAATCTAAAAGATACCAAATCCTTGATCTTCTCCTACATTATCAACATTTTTGTTGTAGGCTGAAGAAAACATAAATTATCTGCCTATACTTTAATTATATGAACAATAAAAACTTTTAATGTATTCCCCCTCTCTCTCCCTCTTCCTCCCAATACTGAAGATCCAAGTATACAAAGAATTAAGACATATCTTTGGGACCAGCACTGTGGCACAGCAGGTTAAAGCCTTAGCCTGAAGTGCTGGCATCCCATATGGGCACAGTTCTAGTCCTGGGTGCTCCACTTCCTATTCAGCTCTCTGCTATGACCTGGGAAAGTACTAGAAGATGACTCACATCCTTGGGCCCCTGCACCCATGTGGGAGACCCGGAAGAAGCGCTGGCCATTGTGGCCATTTTGGGAGTGAACCAGTGGTTGGAAGACCTCTCTCTGTCTCTAACTCTTCCTGTAACTCTGTCTTTCAAATAAATAAAATAAATCTTAAAAAAAAAAAAAGACACCTTTTCTTGATCTCAGGAAAACACACTGAGAATAACTTAACTTCTCTTTATAATCTGTGGTAGAGATGGAGGTATATTCTGAAGAGCTATGGTTCAAAATTTTTAATAACTTGGAAACTAGAAAATGGGGATGATATCCACAAAAAAATAGATACCTTGCAATAATCATAGTCCAGTTGTACATCACAGGTAAAGTGATACAAAACAGCCAGTTGTAATATGTGTTTCCTGAGGGATCAATAATCATGACTTCTTTCTTCTCCCTAGCAGCAATTAGAAATAAAAGGGAAGGTTACCAAGAGACAAAAATTTTTTTATACCATATCAAATATGATGATAACTGCTACCCACAATTAATGACACAGAAGTAAACTGGAGAAGCTCACTCTGCAGTGGGAAGATTAGCATGGCATAAGTGCATGAGCCGTAAGCCATTGGTGAGTGAAGGGACAATGAAATGACCAGTTCTACATTAAACTGTGTTAAACTTTCACGAAAGCCCTAGGGTTCCTGCAAGGCAGCAGCACTTCTATGCCCTAGGCACTGACAGAGAATGATAGCATAGATCACACAAAACTATCACTATTCCATAGACACTTTGGAAGGTTGTGGGTGGTAGGATAGTGACTTTGCCACTCCTCATCAAGTACAAATTCACCAGGAACTACACTGTGAGGGAGAACTCATGGCTTCTTTCTCATCTGTAGGGAAAGAAGAATATTCTGACACTATATAATACGAAGCCCTAATAAGAATACAAGCATATATAAAGGATTCTTTAAGAGAGGCAATAGAGAGTAAGAGATAGGGATGAAGAAAATATGGTCAAATGGAATTTTTTTTTAATATTCTGGTATCAAGCCAATATTTTTAAAAACTTTTCTTCTCACACAAATTTCAAAAACTTTCAAAACAGACAGAAATAATTGAATCTCATGTCTGAAAAAGGATTATGTTGGGGCCAGCACTATGGCTTAGTGAGCTAAGCCTCCACTTGTTACACCAGCATCCCATGTGTGCCCCTGTTCTAGTCCCAGCTGTACCTCTTCCAATCTAGCTCTCTGCTATGGCCTAGGAAAGCAGTAGAGGACGGCCCAAGTGCTTGGGCCCCTGAATTCACATAGGAGACCTGGAAGAAGCTCCTGGCTCCTGGCTTCAGATCTGCCCACCTCTGACCACTGTGGCCATTTGGGATGGAGGACCTCCCTCTCTCCATCTCTCCCTCTCTCTAAATGTAACTTTACCTCTCAAATAAATAAATAAAATCTTTATTAAAAAAGAATTATGTTAAGTAAATTCAGAAAACAATTTCCCTTTAATACAAAGTAAAGGAGCTTTACATGTGTCATTTATCTAACTTGTGAAATCCTAGCTCTCAAATGTTTGTTTCACAAAGAATAGTCGGGGCAAATGTTTGTCCCAACAGGTCACCAGTGTCCCAAACTGGAGTGCCTAGGTTCAATCCCCTGACTCCACGTTCCTTCTAATATGGACCCTCAGAAGCAGAGGTGATGGTTCAAGTTCCTGGGTTCTTGCCACCCACATGGGCGATCTGGATTGAGTTCTTTGCTTCAACCCCCAGCCATTGTAGGCATTTGGAGACTGATCCAGAAGTTGTGAGTGCTCTCCTTTTCTCTGTCTCTTTCTCCCTCCCCCAGAAATAAATAAATATTTTTTAAGATTTATTTTATTTATTTGAAAGAGTTACAGAGAGAGAGAGACAGAGACAGAGACAGAGCTCTTCCACCTGTTGGTTCACTCCTCCAATAGCTGCAATGGCAGGGGCTTCTTCCAGGTCTCCCATTTGGGTAGCAGTGGTCCAAACATTTGGGCCATCTTTCACTGCTTTCCCAGGCGCCTCAGCAGAAAGCTGCATTGGAAGTGGAGCAGCCAGGACTCGAACCAGCACCCATATAGAACACCAGCATCTCAGGCAGCAGCATAACCTGTTACATTAAAACGCCAGCCCTAACAAATAAACTTTTTAAAAAAATAATAATGCTTCAAGAGGCTGATATATTGTTGACATTCATACCGCTCTCAAAATTAGTCATGGTTCTAACAATGAGGCTTTTTTCTTTGCAGTATTTGCCATATAATTTGCATTAGTCAAAATAAAATTTAAAAAATTGGATCTGTGTAGGTTGAACAAGTTGGAATACAGTATTTAGTTAATAAGCTTATTACATTTTTATTTGTTTTTAAAAATTAATAGTAATATGGTAGTAATCCAATTTTCCTTGGAATATATTTCCCAGTGATAACTTTTTCTTCCCCAATGCTTGGGGAAGAAAATTACCATATCAGTGAAAATAATTGGTGAGGAATAACTCTTGATTTTAGGGAAATTATAACAAAATTTTAATTTACATTTTGCAAGAACTCATTTAAATGTTTATCTTATACATTTGTTTGTTTTTATTATTCAAGAGGCAGAGAGAGACACAGAGCTTCCACCTGCTAGTTCACTCTCCAAATGCCTACACTGACCTTTGGTGGGCCCGCCTAAATCACAGACTAGGAACTTAATCCAGGTCTCTTACATAGATGGCAGGAACCTAATTCCATGAGCTAGCCATCTTCAGAAAGCTACAATCAGAAGCTGGGCCAGGACTCAAATCCAGGGGCTCCCATATGGGACACGGATATGTTAACCAGTTTCGTAACTACCAGGCCAAACATCTACCACTAAATGTCTATTTTAAAATGTTCCAAAATATTTAGTGTTTACACAAGGTCTTGTTACAATAAAGCTTTTTCTTACTTCACATCATGAGAAATTAGGCTTGCAACTAAAACTCAATACAAATCCATTTCTAATTGGAATGCCAGTAAAAATACTTAACTCTTCTTTCTTTTCTTTCTTTGTCTCCTCTTTCTTTTTCTTCTCTTTCTCTTTTTCCTTCTTCTTTTTCTTCTCTGAATCCTTTTTATTTTCATTTTTATCATCTGATTTGCTGAAAAAGTTGAGTATGTAGAATTAAAATATGAAAATATTACAAGTAGAAAAATATGGGGTCACTCGTGCCAAAGTCTAACTTACCTCTTCTTTTCTTTTTTCTTTTTCTTTTTTTCTTTTTGTTCTCTAGAGAAGAAACAATATCTCTGTCACATAATCACATTTGACTCTGACTTCCACTCTTATTTGCTTGCCTCTCCACTGAGCAAGAATTCTCAGCCTTGCATTTCTAGAGAGGCCTCAGTGCTTAGAAACACAGTACTCTAGTCTCCTAGGGGAGATGTCTGCCAGAAATGGACAATTATCCAGTTAACAAAAGAAACAAACAAAAATACCTGGGTTAATAGGTGTGGAAAATGGAGATAAACAAAGGCCTAAACTCAGTGAGAGAAATTTAGCAACAAGAGACCCAAAAAAGTATGCTTCCAAAATGTCAATGTATAAAAAAAATTACTTAGAATTTAAATGTCTTGATATCATTTATGTTTATGCTTGAATAAAAGCATCATGGATTTCAAGAAGATGCTAATCAATCTTTTCTTGAGATTTTCAAATTTTCATGAGTAGTCAAAAAGCTCTGTAGTAATACAGTAGAATCCTAATTCCCATTACTAGAATCATTCACTAGATTTAAGACCACCTTTTTCTATGTACAATTTCTTCTTGGGAAGAGATTATGTGGGTAGAGACTTTTTCTACAATTGTCTACAATTAGCTTTCTCTTTCAGAAGAATGGAGTCTGGAGTCAGACAGACCTAGGGTCACAATTTGTTATCCTTGTCAGCTGAGAGTTCTCAGGAAAAATTCATTATTCAGGGGTGAATGAACAGTCTATCTCACTGCCACTAGGCTAGTCAGAGAAGGCTGTTGAAGAGAGACACTCACAGATCTGAACCTAGGCCTCTAAATAGGGGTAACAGTTGAGAAGAGGCAGGTTATTAAACGGAGGGATATTCTGAGTGCAAATTGGAATTAGTGCGTGAGAATGACCCTGCAGAATTGGAAATCTAGTGTTGAGAGGCAGGAGATAAGCCTGGAATGGAGATGGGGCCTGGTGTCGAGTTCCTGGAGGAGGTCTTTCCCACCAGGTGAGTTTTCTAAATGAAGAAAGTAAACCTGAGCGATGCCCTGTGTGGATCTGGCAGAGCACAGGACCCAGGCACTCATTCCCTACCTGCCAGGAGTGTGCTTGCTGACAGCGAATAGCTGTCCCTCTCCCTTGGCTGGCCTTGGCTTATAGAAACCACGACACTCACGTTTATGCCCCCACTTTCTAGGGCCAGCCCTTAGCCAATGACTGTGCATGGGCACAAAGGCCCTGCCCTGTTACCTATTTATGGGAAAACTCGAAACACTGTCCTATTAAGTTCTGAAGCTCAACATTAGATATCAGTTCTATTCCCTGCCCAATCCTGCCCGACCCCCCACCCACCCAGCTCCTTCCTAGAAATTGTTCCTGAGAGCACGCTCAAAAACCTCTGCACACAAACCTCCACCTCAGAGACAGTCTCCCTGGGAACTTGAATTAGAAAGCACTGGCTTAGACCAACTTCTCTCAAGTTTTTTTTTTTTTTTTTTTTTTTTTCTGACAGGCAGAGTGGACAGTGAGAGAGAGAGATACAGAGAGAAAGGTCTTCCTTTGCCGTTGGTTCACCCTCCAATGGCCGCCGCGGTCTGCGCACTGCGGCCGGCGCACCGCGCTCGTCCGATGGCAGGAGCCAGGAGCCAGGTGCTTTTCCTGGTCTCCCCATGGGGTGCAGGGCCCAAGCACCTGGGCCATCCTCCACTGCACTCCTGGGCCACAGCAGAGGGCTGGCCTGGAAGAGGGGCAACCGGGACAGAATCCGGTGCCCCGACCGGGACTAGAACCCGGTGTGCCGGCGCCGCAAGGCGGAGGATTAGCCTGTTGAGCCACGGCGCCGGCCTCAAGTTTTTTTGTGGGAGCAGGGTTGGGGTAGGGACTAGGATTTTAATTATATTTTAATTTTAAATTAGTTTTTAACAGATTCAATTTCCTTTGCAGATACAATTCTAAGAATATAATGATATTTCCTTCCTACCTCCTTCCTCTTCTACCCTCTTTCCCTCCCACCCTTCTTCCTTTGCCTTTTTTTAAAGTTTTTGAGATAACATATTTTACGTTACAGTAGAAAGGCATAATCCTTTGCTGAAAAAGAAGTTTAACAAGTAAAAAGCAAAAAGTCCCTTGTTTAGTGGGAAAATAGAAAGTGACTATAAATAATAATTAAATAGAAAAATGACCACTTGATCCATATATAGTAAATTTTTTTTTTTTTGACAGGCAGAGTGGGCAGTGAGAGAGAGAGACAGAGAGAAAGGTCTTCCTTTGCCGTTGGTTCACCCTCCAATGGCTGCCATGGACAGCGCGCTGCGGCCGGCGCACCGCGCTCATCCGATGGCAGGAGCCAGGTGCTAGGTGCTTATCCTGGTCTCCCATGGGGTGCAGGGCCCAAGCACTTGGGCCATCCTCCACTGCACTCCAGGGCCACAGCAGAGGGCTGGCCTGGAAGAGGGGCAACCGGGACAGAATCCGGCGCCCTGACCGGGACTAGAACCCGGTGTGCCGGCGCCGCAAGGCGGAGGATTAGCCTGTTGAGCCACGGCGCCGGCCATATAGTAAATTTTAAAGTATAATTAAAACTATAGTAGTATAATATATTTTTTTGGACAGGCAGAGTTAGACAGTGAGAGACAGAGAGAAAGGTCTTCCTTCTATTGGTTCACCCCCCAAAATGGCAGCTGCGGCCAGCGCACTGCGCTGATCCGAAGCCAGGAGCCAGATGCTTCTTCCTAGTCTCCCATGCAGGTGCAGGGCCCAAGCACTTGGGCCATCCTCCACTGCCCTCCTGGGCCACAGCAGAGAGCTGGCCTGGAAGAGGAGCAACTGGGCTCCTCCGGTGCCCTGACTGGGACTAGAATCCGGAGAGACAGCACCGCAGGCAGATTAGCCAAGTGAGCCGCCATACCAGCCAGTGGTATAATATTCTTAACCATTGGTTTGACAAAGTATTTCATTATTATTATTATTATTATTGTTATTATTTGACAGGCAGAGTGGACAGTGAGAGAGAGAGACAGAGAGAAAGATCTTCCTTTTCTGTTGGTCAATCTGGTCCCCCGACCAGGACTAGAACCCAGGGTGCCAGTGCCGCAGGTGAAGGATCAGCCTATTGAGCCACAGTGTCGGCCTTGACAAAGGTACTTTTAATATGGGTAGCTGCATTGTTCATCTATAAATAACCAAACAACAAAATAACAGAATATCATTGCCACTGAGTTTACCAAATGTGAGGGTACTTCAAACCATTCATGGAAAATGGAATCAAAAGATAAGTTTATCTTGGGACAAACATTTTGAAATCCATTTATATTTTTTTTTATAATATGCATTTTCCATTTTTTGAAAACTCCTCTAATTTGTTCCATACCAAGTTTATATATTCCAACCTTTTAACTGGATTTCTTTAAAAAGTAAAGCTTTGGCTTTCTGCACTCCATATACTTACTGGTCCTTATTACTGCTGTTGTTAATGTTGAAAAGTGCCATGGTACCCGGCAAGTACTGCTGCCTGGGAACGAAAAACATCGCGTGAAATCACAGTAGTCACAAGCTGTAGAATGTCCCTGGCAGTCTTAACAAATTCTTTTCGGCCTCATTACTAATGATTGCCCAGATGATATTTGCAAATACAGATCCCCCGTGAATCATGAATTGCCAAATAAAGTACCTTAAACCAAAGTGGTTAGTAAATGCCTATTGATTAAGGTTCACATTTAGCTTCCTCCTTGGCCTTGAGGGAACCAACCTAGGTGTGCTAACTCCTACCGAGAGACTTAAAACTGTCAGGGAGGATAAGAAAGAAGACCAGAAAAGATAAATAAAAATAGCAGGAAGGCAGAGGTGGCAGGTGAGAAGAAAAAAAAAAAAAAAAGCAGGGGGGATGCGGGTGGGGAGGGGGAAGTAAATAAATAAACCAAAAGTGACCATGTCCCATAGGACAGGAGCCTGTGACCCACACCAGTGCCACACACCTGCACATGTCTGAAGTTTCCATAACCACTTTTTTTCCTGCTAAGGATTGATAGCATTTCTCTTCCAGCTACTCATCCTAGTGCTCTATTTCCTGGAAGTAGGGTCAAATGGGATACAGCACTTCAGAGAATAATTGCCTCAGGACCCAGAAAGAAGGATCAGACAGGAGCAGGGAAGAAGAGGAGCTGGGCCATAAATGTCCTAAAGGACAGACACAGGTCTCCAGGGAAATGATCGGCGAGAGTGGGTATGACTTGGAACCCAAGCCCATGAATAAACTCCAGGCAGAAGCAGTTTCCCAGGAGAGGGAATGAGTCAGGAACATGGGAAGCAAGCAATCCCCGGGACTCTGCAGAGTGCAGGATAGCAGGAGCACTTACCAGCCCACACTGGGGAAGGAGAAGACCCAGCACCTAAGCAACCGTTTAAAAACAGGTTCTGAGGGACAGAGGGCACCGCTCACCTCTGTGGTGGTCCTTCCCTTCTGTGTGAGTTATCTCCAAAGGAACCCCTTGTGTGCAGGCTTTCATTTCCTGACTCTTCAGATACAGAGGCACTGTCATCATCTTCAGAAAAGGAGCTACAGTCCAATAGGAGGCAGGGATGAATTAGATCTCATCGTGGAGGAGTGGCCTTGTTCAGTAGGGCTGCCACTGCCTCATCTCTTCCTTCCCTCTCAGACTAACCCATTCAACAATTCTTAATTACAGTGAGTCGAGAACTGTATAGAATACATAGAATTATATAGAGCACAAGCACATTTGAGTAAAATACATTTAACCAAGAAACTATTTTCTAGGACTGCCACTTTCTTATTCGTTGGTATTAATATTTACCAAACAGAAGATGGAATATCTGGGGTTTCAATTTGTATTACAGAGTTGTATAAAGGAATTTACTTCCTAACAAATATTTCCTTCCACTAGAAAGAACTTCAACCACATTTACACATATCCTATCTATTTATAGGGTAACTATTTTAAATTATACTTTTAATTTTTAGCCTAGCATTTCATAGCCTATGGACTTTTTCACATTTGTCTATCATGATGTCACCCCTTTAGGTCTGAAATGTCCCATGAAGAATGGCCCTGCCAGCAACTGAAGAAGTATTTGGCAAGGGTGCCCAGGAGGTACTTCCAAAACAATGACAACAGTAATATTACATCCATTTGTTAGAACAGTTATGCTGTTCCAAAGTAAATATCAACTCACTCAAGCTCATTGCAAAGTCCAAGAATATAAATCATGAAGTTAAATTGAAATTAAGCCCAGTTAATGAAACAACTCTGGCCGACACGACAAATACAGAGATTTACCTGCATGCTCCATTTTCCATCCTTCTTATTTCCTTTTCAATATCTGGAGCAATCACATTGGGAATGTTTATAAAGGTGTGTCGTGTATTGATAATATTTGGCTTCATGGTTAGTTTAGTATCTGAGAAGAAAGCAGCCTTATTAATGGAAAGTTTAATTTTATTACAGATATCATCAAAGTTTCACTCTACCATTCTTCTCAACCTGTGATAACACTAAATTCCAGTCACACACAGAAATTTCTCTTTGGTAGAATAAGATATGAGATACATACAAATTAAAAATAAATATTGAAAAAAATGGAAATGGAGGGTGGGCATTTGGCTTAGCAGCAAAGATGGCACTTCGGAAGACTGCATCCCCACATCAGAATGCCTGGGCTCCATTTCTGGTCCTGGCTCCTGACTCCAGCTTCTCACCAATGCAGACCCTGGGAGGCTGCAATGATTACTAGAGCCTGCAATTATTCGACTGACTGGGTCTCTGCTGCTTCTGACTTTGGCTCTGGCCCATTGTATTGTATCTGAAGAGTGAGCCAGCAAATAGAAGTATATGGGAGTGTTCTCTTTCTCTCTCTAATAAATAAAAACCAAGATAAAATAGAATGGTGTTTTCTAATTAAACAGAAAATTGGAAAGTCACATAAAGAAATTTTCGTTCTTGGGCTATACCATGAAAACAGGTTATCACTAAGGCATAAAACAATGTCTTGGCTGCAGCTCTCTGGACCATGCTGTGTCACACTACAGTGCCTTTGCCTGTGCACTCCTTGAGTATGGAAAGCACATCTCCCCTGAGTCCAAACAGGTGTCACCTATCATTCAAGTCTAAGCCACTGACTCCACATCCTTGATCACACTTCCTTCTCTATTCTCTACTCTGCCACTGAATTGTGAGCATATCACAATTACATTTCCCTATGCTAAATTGCTGCGTATTCTGTCTTCACAACCAGACAACAGCCTTTTCTAGGGTGGAGATTAGTGTAACCATAGTAGATTGCCAGCACATAATAGTCCTCAAGAAATATGTACTGAGTGAACAAAACTTGTTCTTATGTTTTAAAAACTGCACTCACATTGATTTTCATCAGAAGTTATGAAAAATCATTGAATTTACAATGATTTTGAAATGCTTCTGTAGGTGGTAGGTATATTGGTTTGGCCCACAAAATCCTTTCTTCTCTCCTTCTAGCATGATTTTAGGATCTGCAAAAACTGGAAGAGCTCAAAATCCTTCATTTCTCAGACTCCTTTTCAGCTGAGACTCTTGTCACTTAGTCTGTCAATCAAATGCACTTATACAAGAGTTAGAAAGTGGAAGAGAGGTGTTCTTCCAACAAGAACCGGCTACCAACAAGAACAGGCGGGAACACATTAAATTTTCTGAGGGAGCAATCCCTGCTCAGTTACTGCCTTTTGGGCGCCGACGGCAAGGCATCCTGTATCTCCTGGAATGAATCTGCTCTCAGGTACAGGGGGAAGAATTCCTGATCTCTGGCTCCCAGTTAAGGTAATGCATTCATGAATGAACAGTTCCAGTGGGAGCTTCCTCACTGCCCAATTTCCAGGTTGTGAAAGAAAAGGAAACTTCCATGAGGCCAGTGCTAGTATGGCGTTCTGGGATCGTACCTGGCCCTGAGCCTATCGGCCCTAATCTTCCAACGACTGCTAGTTCCTGGTTCCCAGAATTAAACCTCATGCTATGTAGAAGAGCCAGTTTCTGTGAATGAAGAGGTTCTTTTCCTTATTTTCAATGCATGGGACACTGCAGAACATAGAAAATGGTGATCAACAGGAGAAAAAGAAGGGAAGAGAAATGTGAGAGGAGAAAAAGAAAAGAGAAAGAGGGTGGGAGAGCACGTTACGCAGACTTCTTGTTATTGGTGGTGGTGGTGTTGTCTGGTGTTCTTTCTTTTTTTACTGGCATTTAAAGATCCATGTATAATAAATTCCAGAATTTACTGCAAATGTTTACATTAGTTGAACTTTTCAAGACAATGACAGTATTGCTTATTTAACTATATTCATGAATTTGTTGCTGAAGACAGTGGAAATCACTGTTACACATGCCCCAACTCATAAGCACTAGAGGAAATTTAAAAAAAGATAAGTTTAACAATGACACAGAAAAATCTTTGGGCTATATTAGGAATCTCTCACCAGATGTAGAATGAACCTGACTAGGTATAAATAATATTAAAGTTTCTCAAAATTTAAAAACTTTAATTAGCTTTGGCTATCCCTTTATGCTATGAGCATGGATAGTTTATCAGGCAGATGTGTTTGTGGGTTTTATGCGCATCTTTGTTTAACCATTACTTTGTTCATGGTCCCTTTACAAGGAATTCCTGACCTGCTTTTTTCTCCCAGGGAAAGTCGTATTTGTCCTTTAAAAATCAGCTCATATATCACCTCTGTGAAGACTCCAGTGATTAGCTGGGCAAAAGAATTTATCAAACTTTGTTTTGTGTTCCCATAGTTCTATGTCTACTTCTTTACACACTGGTCAACACGTAGACAGTGACATTGTTGGATCAAGCTCCAGACTACAGCCTCCCACCAGTGCGGGAGACTTGAATTGTGTGTCCAGTTCTTGAGTCTATTTGCTGTAAGAAGTTTATATTGATTGCTTAAAAAGAAATTCATAACATAAAAAGGAAATTGCCTGTAAAGAAGATGGTGTGTAGTCAATCAATAAATAAATGAAACATGAAGATTTTTTTTTTTTTTTTGACAGGCAGAGTGGACAGTGAGAGAGAGAGACAGAGAGAAAGGTCTTCCTTTGCCATTGGTTCACCCTCCAATGGCTGCCGCGGCTCATCTGATGGCAGGAGCCAGGTGCCAGGTGCTTTTCCTGGTCTCCCATGGGGTGCAGGGCCCAAGCACTTGGGCCATCCTCCACTGCACTCCCAGGCCACAGCAGAGAGCTGGCCTGGAAGAGGGGCAACCGGGACAGACTCTGGCGCCCCAACCGGGACTAGAACCCGGTGTGCCGGCGCCGCAAGGCAGAGGATTAGCCTGTTGAGCCACGGCGCCGGCCAAAACGTGAAGATTTTAAGAAAGACCCGGAAGCCAGAGAGAATGAGCAGTATACAGGTAACTAGGAAGAGGTAGGGGCAAGCATGAGTGCTGACACCTGACAGCCTGCGCTGCCTCCTCACAAAAGCTGTCTTTCCTAATGAGAGGCCAGGGGAATATGGATAGAAAAGATAAAGAAATGAGAAATCAGTAACAACAGTTAGACTTTGAGGGAAAAAAAAAAAAAAAACAAATCTCCATCCCTACTTCACATCAGCAGAAAAATTAATCCCAGATGGACCCTAAACTCAAACATAAAAGCAAAAATAACAAACTATGTTAAACCTGTTAAAAACTTATTAAAAATTAAAATTTAAAAAGCAGTGGTACAGTAGTAAAGGTATAAAATATTTTTAAGAATAAACAAAAAATATAATGGTTTGTCAGGGAACAGTTTACTCAGGGAATCTTGGATGGTTTGCTACGAAATCATTGGTGAGCTATAAAATGACGCATGTAGGTAGAAAAAAAATCACAAAACACCTGCAAGAAAACATGAGTGAATATCCTGTGTGCTTGGAGCAGGAAAGGTGTCTTACAGAGGGCAGAGAAAAGGCTTTAAGTCCAAAAAGTTTGGGTGAATTGGATATCATCAACATTATAAACTTTTCATTATCAAAAAATAAGAAAATATAGAGGTAGGTCACAGACAAGTGTATTCACAGCAAATTTATCTGGCAAGACTTATATGCAGAACATACTACCTATTTATACAAATCAACAAGGAAAAGAGAAACAATCCAATAAATATGGACCAAAAAATTCTTTGTAAAATATGCAAAAGTAGTCAATAGGTATAAGAAAATACACTTAATACCATTAGTCATAATTTTTTATAGATAATAAAAATTATAAACAGAATGAGATGCCATTTGATGCCCAGTACAAGTTCAGGACTGACAACTCTTAATGGTGGAAGTGAAGATCCTACAACTTCTTTGTCAAACTGTTTGGCAATTCCCTAAAAAGACAAACACACACCTGTTCTTTTAATGATTCCACTAGAGGTATTTATTCAATAAAATTAAATCACATATACAAAACACACTTGTACAATAATCCTCTTAACAGTTACAGTCACAGAAGACCCACACTGGAAGCAATGCATGTTTTCTCAATAGGACTATGGAGAAACAGGCTGGTTTCCACAGTGAAATACTTCTCAGCAGTAAGTAGAAATGAACTCCTGGTGCCCAAAACAACATGGGTGAATCTCAGAAACATCCTGACATGAAAGAGACTGGATACTAGAGTACATGCTGTATGATTTCATTTAAACAAAACTCAAGAATATGAAAATAACTCTTTGGTGGCAGAAATCAAAGTAGCAGATGTCTAAGGGGAATGAGATTTAACTACAATGGGGCAGGTGAGAATTTTCTGGAATGAATGTGGAGGGATAACATGAGTGATCAAAAGTCACCAAATTGTACCCTTAACATATGTGGTTTTCTGTACTTATGCAAATTTTACTTCAACTTTTTAAATGCAAAAATTAAATAGAATTTTAAATATAAAAACAGGCATGCAGAGGCCAGCATTGTGGCGTAGCTAGTTAAGCTACTGCCTGTGACACCGACATCCTATATGACAGGTTCGAGTCCCAGCTACTCCACTTGCCATCCAGCTCCCTGCTAATGGTACTGGGAAAGTAGCAGAAGATAGTTCAAGTGCTTTGGTGCCTGCACCCATGTGGGAGACCAGAGGAAGTTGGGCCTGACCCAGCCCCAGCCGTTGAGGCCATCTGGGGAGTGAACCAGCAGATGGAAAATTTCTGTCTCCCTTTCTATCTATAACTCTGTCTTTCAAATAAATAATTTAAAAATTAGCACCCAGAAGAAATTAGAAGTTTAAAAATTAAGTATATGTAATACGATGACATTATTCTTTAATGTTATAAGAAAAGTAACAATTTACCGAGTTCTTACTGTGTGCCAGGCATGAAACTTCTTATAATTCTCACTATGAACTGTGAAGTATTATTCTCTGGTTCTCACAGTAGGAAACCTAAAATTCAGGAATGGCTTAATTTGTCAGAAACATATAGCCAGAAAGTACAACAAATAAATTTTCCATGTGAGCCACATACATGGTACCCAAAATCTATGCTTTTAACAACCATGTTACATTGATTCTGAATTTCTCAAAAACCGTTTGCACTGAGACACAAAAAATGTATTTAAATTTTAATATTATAATCTTTTTAATCTTAGTATATTATTTCTTTTTATTTTATTTATTTTGAATGGTAGAGAGGGAGAGAGAGAAAGATCTTCCATTCTCTGGTTCACTTCCCAAATTTCTGCAGCAGCTGAGGCCAGTGCAGGCCAAAGCCAGGAGCCCAGAAGTCAATGTGGGTTTTCTATGTGAGTAGTAGGGACCCAGGTAATCGAGCCATCACTGCTCTCTCCCAAAGGGGCATTAGCAGGAAGCTGGAATCGGAAACAGAGCCAGGACTGCAACCAGTGCCCTCCAATATGGAATATGTACATCCCAAACAACATCTTAACTGCTATGTCAAACACCCATCCCAGTATTCTATTTCAATAACTTTTTAAATTTGAGGACACTGAATCTCAATGAAAAGAAACAAAGCAAAGACTCACTCTCTCTCTCTCTCTCTCTCTCTCTCTCTCCCTCTCCACACACACACACACACACACACACGCACACACACACACAATACTCATTTAAAATCAAGAGACTTTTTAGTGCTTTTTGACTTAGCTCCCAAGATATGAAGGCCTCTACAGGGTAGAATCATGGAAACCTAGAAGTCCATCACTTCAAAAGTCACTGTAACCAACCTCCCACTGGTCATAAAGATATGAATAAGTGCCAAAGGGATCACATAAGTAAGACCAAATGTCTGCTAATAATAATTGATAGGATTAAAAAGGAGAGGCTGGCGCCGAGGCTCAACAGGCTAATCCTCTGCCTTGTGGCGCTGGCACACCAGGTTCTAGTCCTGGTCAGGGAGCCGGATTCTGTCCTGGTTGCCCCTCTTCCAGGCCAGCTCTCTGCTATGGCCCGAGAGTGCAGTGGAGGATGGCCCAAATGCTTGGGCCCTGCACCCCATGGGAGACCAGGAGAAGCACCTGGCTCCTGCCTTCGGATCAGCGCGGTGCGCCGGCCGCAGCACGCCAGCCGCGGCGGCCATTGGAAGGTGAACCAACAGAAAAAGGAAGACCTTTCTCTCTGTCTCTCTCTCTCTCGCTGTCCACTCTGCCTGTCAAAAAAAAAAAAAAAGAAGAATTAAAAAGGAGAGAATGATCCAACATAGGAAGCAGGACACACAGCAGACTCATAGAATGACAAATACCCTAAACAGCGCCCTGGCCTCAGAATCAGCCCTTAAGGCATTCGAATCTGGCTAAAAGGCCCATGAGAGAATTTCAGGCATGGAAAACCAAGACACTGTGACAAAAAAATGACCTACATGAAAGATCTAGGTGAGTGAGATTCCAGTGGAAAGGGGCCATCAAAGAAAGAGGTACCTTTCTCTGAAGGGAGGTGAAAACTACTTTGATCATGGCCTTGTCTAAGTAATGTCAGAGTTTGTGGATGCAAGAGGCTTCCATAGCCTTGGCAGCTCATGACAAGAGCCTCGGATGATCACTGATGTCATAAATAAGAGTGTCAATTGTTAAATCAACCATAGGAGTCACTGTGCACTTACTCCCCATGTCCTCTGTCCTTAATGAGTTGTACTATGAGAATTAATGGTAAATCTTGTCTTCAAACAGTACTTTATACTTTGTGTGTCCATGTGGGTGAAAAATCTTGAAATCTTTACTTAATACAGAGTTGATCTTCTGTATATAAAGATAATTAAAAATGAATCTTAACGAAAATGGGATGGGAGAGGGAGTAGGAAGTGGGACGGGAGTGGGGGTGGGAGGGCAGCTATGGGGGGAAGAATCACTATAATCTAAAAGCTGTACCTATGAAATTCATATTTATTAAATAAAAGCTTTCTAAAAAATGGTTGATAAAATCTTATGGATCACTGAGGTACCATTTAAATGGAATGTGAATCGTGAATACCTGCAAGCAGTATATTCTACTGACTGAAACCATGCTCTACCTTGGATGCACAACCTGACTCTACTGCTTACTGAGTCAACTCAACTGAGTTTTTCAATATCATGGAAAGTCAGTTTTAATATCTACAAACAAAATAATATCATCTCCTTTAATTGGAAAAAACTGATGTACACATGGAAAAGACTGAAACTTAGGCCCATCTCTTAGAAAAATAAACTCAAAATAGAGCAAAGACCAAAATGTAAGACATGAAACTACTGAAAGAAAACATAGGGAAAACATTTCAAGGTATGATTTTTTGGATAATTCCCAAAAAACCACAGGCAACTAAAACAAAAGTAGAGCTTTTGCATAACAAAGAAAACACTCAACAGGGTGAAGAGACAACCTATAGAATGAGATAAAATATTTGGAAGTTATCCATCTAAAAAACAAGTAATACCCAGCATATAGGAACAATTCAAAAACTTAACAACAATAACAGAAACCAAATTTAAAAATGGTCAAATGATCTGGGTAGACATCTCTCAAAAGAAGAAATACAAGTGACCAATAAATACATCAAAATGTGCTTAATATTATTGACCATCAGGGAAATGTAAATCAAAACCACAATGAGGTATCACTTCACCCCAGTTGCAATGGCTATTTTTTTAAAGATTTATTTATTTTTACTTGAAAGTCAGAGTTACACAGAGAGAAGAAAGGCACAGAGAGAGAGAGAGAGAGGTCTTCCATCTGATGGTTTATTCCCCAATTGGCCACAATGGCCAGAGCTGCACTGATCCAAAGCCAGGAGCCAGGAGCTTCTTCTAGGTCTCCTACCAGGGTACAGGGGACCAAGGACTTGGGCCATCTTCTACTGCTTTCCCAGGCCATAGCAGACAGCTGGATTGGAAGTAGAGCAGCTGGTACCTGAACCGAAGCCCATATGGGATGCCAGTGCTTCAAGCCAGGGCATTAACCCATTGCGCCGCAGCGCCAGCCCCAGAATGGCTAATTTTCAAACAGACAAAAATATCGGGTAAGTGCTGGACCTAGAAGTTAAGTAATCACTTGGGATACCTGCATCCCATGTTAGACTGCTTAGGTTCAAGCCCCGATTCCAGCTTCCTGCTAGCATACAGCATGACAGGCAGCAGATGATGACTCAAGTACTTGGGTCCCTGCCACCCATGTGGGAGACCTGGACTGCATTCCCAGTTCCTGGCTCTGCCCCTGACCCAGCAGCAGCAGGCATTTGGGGAGTGAACAAGTGGATGGGAACTCACTTTATCTGTCTCGTTTCTCTACCTCTCAAGTAAAATAAAAACAAATTTAAATTTTTATAGAGATAAAAATAACAAATGTTGATGAAGATGAGGAGAAAAGAAAACTCTTACACACTATTGGGCAGAGAAGGGATCTGTAACTGAGTGTAGCCATTGTAGAAAATAGTATTGAGATGCTCCAAAAAACTAAAACTACCATTTGAACTGACTATCTCATACCTGGGTATTCATTCAAGGGAAATGAAATCAGCATATCAAAGAAATACCTCCACTATCATATTTATTAAAGCACCATTCACAATAGCCAAGATACAGAATCATCCTAGATGACCATCAATGGATGAATAGATCAAGAACCTGTGGTTAAAGGTACTTCAAAGGGCTTGCGGAAAAATAAGATTGAAATGTAATGCATTTTCCATGAGATTCTTTTGAAAGTCCATCATATATACATGGAATATCATTCAATCCTAGAAAAAGAATGAAATCCTCTCATTTGCAGCAAAATGGATGGAACTGGGGACATCGAAAAATAACCACACACATAAAAATAAATGCCACATGTTCTCTCTCAAATGTGAAAACTAGGGGCCAGTGCTGTGGCATAGTAGGTAAAGCCGTCACTTGCAGTGCCAGCATCCCATTTGGGTGCCGGTTCAAGTACCAGCTGCTCCAGTTCTGATCCAGCTCTCTGCTACAGCCTGTGAAAGCAGCAGAAGATGGCCCAAGTCCTTGGGCCCCTGCACCCATGTGGGAGACCTTTAAGGAGCTCCTGGCTCCTGCCTTCGGATCAGTGCAGTTCTGGTCGTTTCGGCCAACTGGGGAATGAACCAGTGAATGGAAGATCTCTCTCTCTCTCTCTCTCTCTGGCTTCTCTGTGTAACTCTGACTTTCAAATAAATAAATAAATCTTTAAAAAAAGTGAAAGCTTTCAAAAGATTATTTGAACATAGGACAGTGATAACTAGAGGCTAGAAGAACACAGAAAACAGGAGCTAGAAGATGGCTGGATAAAAAGCACAAAACAAAGTTGGAAGGAATAGGTTACAGTGTTCCATTGCACAGCGATGTGACAATGGCTTCCAACAGCCTACTGTGTATTTCATGAAAACCAACATAAAGAAATGATAAGGAGATGGAGATGTTAATTACCCTGATTTGATTAATAGATTCTGTATACATGTGTTGAAATATTAAAGTGTACCCCATAAATACATAAAATTATTATTTGTTAGCCAAAAATAATACAAATGAGTTTCTGTGCTTTTTGAAAAAGTAAAAATGTTCTTCATATCAAAGGGTAGAAAATATATGATATGCACATACGTGTACACACACAAACCCACATTTAAAATGAAGATGTTGTTCTTCAAATTTAGGGTGAATGAAAACTCTGCAGCTTGTTTTAAATGCAGACTCCAGACTCTGTTCTCAGAATGAATGAGGTATTGTGGGGGCACATGAATCTACACTTTTACTGAGCACCATAAGTACATCTGTTTCAAGAGGTTCCTGAGTGACACTTAGAGAAACAGTACTCCAGGTTACTGGCCTTCGGTGCCTATTAGTCCTCTCTGAATACCACAGTGGGAGGAATAAAATAATGGTCAGGAGAGGCTCCAAGGTTGCTGTCACCTCTCTGACCTATAACATTTCACACAAAAATCTGAAATCTTTAAGCTCAATTTTTGCAAACAAAATTCACAAGCAGATACTATAACTTATAAAATAAGCAACCTCATAACTTAAAATGAGAAATAGGAATTGGCATTCTGTCCTACTACTGGTTTAGGGCCCTTTGCCTCACTTTGATTCCCAACTCCAGCTCTCGATTCCAGCTTCCTGCCAGTGCAGACCCTGGGAGCAGCAGACCATGGATTCCTGCCACCCATGTGGGAGACTTGGAATGCATGCCCAGCTCTCAGCTCCCAGCTCTGGCCCTGGCCCAGGCTCAGTCATTGTGAGTATCTGAGAAGTGTACCAGAAGATAGGAGATTCTCTAACTCTAACTCTAACTCTAACTCTAACTCTAACTCTAACTAACTCTAATCTCTCCCTCCCTAGTACAGTTTTAAGCCGTTAATGAGAAATATAAATGTAAATGTGAAAAATAATCAATAAAATTCACTATATTTAAACAGAATAAAAGGTAAGGGGAAAAACCATATGCTCACTTTAACAAACGTAGAAAGTACATCTGACAAAATTCAGCATCTTCTCCTAGTAACTGTTCTTAACAAATGATAAACAGAAGAGAACTTCTTCAACCTAATAAAGAACATGTATCAAAAAAATATACAATTAACATCACATTCAATAATAAAGACTGAACATTTCCCCTGTAGGGTCAAGAAAAAGGCAAGACTGTTCTACAAGCATTCAACATCATCACGAAGGTCCTAGCCCTTGCAATAAGGAAAGAAAATTAACTGGAAACGAAGTAAAACTATCTTTATTTGCAGCTCATACAGCAGTATATGCAGATAACTCTAAAAAATGCACAAAAAAATGAGAACAAATAGTAATTTAGCAAGTTCACGGGATGAAAAGTTGATACAAAAATGAACTTTATTTCTATACCCTAGAACGGAACAGTTGAATGTAAATAAAAGTGAAAAATACACATGTCAAGTGAACAAAGTCTGCCTGATTCAATAAAGTGAATGTGTACCATGTGTAAAATCTTCTGCCAGGTAGATAAGGAACAAATCCAAAGACAAATATGCCCCCCAAAAAAGGCCTACAATTAGTAATGGGGAATAAGACAAGAGCACTAAACCAAACAAGTAGTTTAGAATTGACAAAAGAAATTAAAATAATTATTTATAAATGACAGCCATCCCTTCCCCAATTATATTATGTTTCAAAATTAGTGAATATTTTTATGTCATATGAGAAAATTTTGATAGTTGGAACAGATGATATTTTGTAAATTTTAGAGAAAATTTAAAAGATAGTTTTTCTTTAAAAAAAAAAAGCAAAAAGAGCCTAGTTTAATGGGAATACAGACAATGACTATAAACAATAATTGAATGGAAAAGTGATCATTTCAGCTATAAACAGTAAATATTAAAGTAATAGATAGATCATTAAAACTACGGTAGTATAACATTCTTAGTCATTGCTTTGACAAAGGTATAAAACAAAATTTTTACAAACTATATTTTCAGTAATACTGATACACACAGACATTTCCCTATTTTTCTTTTCTTTTCTTTTCTTTTCTTTTCTTTTCTTTTCTTTTCTTTCTTTCTTTCTTTCTTTTTTTTTTTTTTTTTTTTTAGATTTTAGCTCCTACATGCAAGGGAGAACAAAAAGCATGGTCTTTCACTCAGGATCCAATTTGAAAAATGGCTTGGTTTAGCTCTACTAACACCTTTGTTACCAACTCAATAGAGGGAATGTAATACAAAGAATCAGTGGCAAAAGGGCTCCTAAAGAGAGGAAAGAACAGAAACCCAGAAATTAGCAATAGCAGAACAATCTACTGCCCCAAGAGAAGGAGGCATAGATGGAGGAGGCTGCTTATTAAACCCAAAGTCAGGGCTTCCTGGAGCACTGGGACCACAGTGAGAGGCTATCAGTTGGAAGGTGGAACCACAAGGGAGATGCCTCCCGTGGCAGAGAGTGAGGGGGACAGAGGCCCTGGCTTCACCCTTCTTCTCGCCTCTATCTTCTTCCAGGGACTCCCATTGGCTGAATTTAAAGGGAAACCAGTTGGCAAGAGAGCCTGGAAAACACAGATGGCAGGATTAACACAGGATTAACAGAGCAGGTAGGATTGGGAATGGGTCTGACAGCAAATAGAAGATGAGGGGTATGAGTGGGTAGGATTTCTCAGGAGGAAATGCAGTAGGGAAAAATAAAAAAAAAAAAAACTTCCTTTCTGGGTTCATGGGAATTCATGAATAAAGGCATTAGGGTGGGAGGCAGGAAGCCCATCTGGAGAACAGAAATTAATCTGGCTTAATTGCTTTACACCAAGAAGCAGTAAAAAACAGGTCTGTGGAAGTAAAAGCATTTTGTCAAAACAGGGATTTGTTTTTCTTGCTACAGGAAATGAGATATCATAGAGGATTTCAAGGTAAGAGGATGACATTATCCCATGTGTACTTCAGGAAGGTTCATGTGGTTGTGTGCAGGAGACAGTGGAACAGATGTACCACGAACACTTGTTAGGGAGCCTCAGGTTGGCCCTTAGTGTTGTTCGTGACCCCTCTTCCAATATCTACAGGAGCTGACGCAAGCCTCCTCTTCGTCTCAGACCTCACTCCCATCTCCTTCACCAGGAGACACACCCTGCTTTACTAAGCTTTAGCCACACTAGTCCCTTCCTTGAGAAAAATTTCGGGAGAAATGAACCAAGTACCCTCACAGCACCTAGTGAAGTGACATGCACAGAGAAGAAACACAGAGGAAAGTTCCTGATCTGATTTGGAGACTGGAAGAAGGGGCAGTCATTCGGAAACCAAAGTCAAACGAAAGGGCATGCATTTGGCATAGTGGTTACAACACTGCTTGGGATGCCCACATCCCATATTGGAGGGCCTGGTTCAAGTCCTGGCTCCTCCACTTCTCATCCAGCTTCCTGCTAATGAGCACACAGACAGGTATCAGGAAATTGTTCAAATAACTGGTCTCCACCTGGGAGATCCAGATGGCGTTCCCAGCTCCTAGCTTTGCCTTGGCTCAACCTCAGCAGTTACAGGCATCTGGGGACTGAATCAGTGTATGAAATATCTCTGTGTCTGTGTCGTTTCTTTCCTCTCCTCTCCTCTCCTGTCTCCCCCCCCCACTCCCTGCCTTCCAAATAAAAATATATTTTAAATAAAGAAGGTTTGTTTTTTTTTTTTTGACAGACAGAGTGGACAGTGAGAGAGAGAGACAGAGAGAAAGGTCTTCCTTTGCCGTTGGTTCACCCTCCAATGGCTGCCGCGGATGGCGTGCTGCGGCCGGCGCACCGCGCTCGTCCGATGGCAGGAGCCAGGTGCTAGGTGCTTTTTCCTGGTCTCCCATGGGATGCAGGGCCCAAGCACTTGGGCCATCCTCCACTGCACTCCTGGGCCACAGCAGAGGGCTGGCCTGGAAGAGGGGCAACCGGGACAGAATCCGGCGCCCCGACCGGGACTAGAACCCGGTGTGCCGGCGCCACAAGGCGGAGGATTAGCCTGTTGAGCCACGGCGCCGGCCAGAAGGTTTGTTTTAAAACAAGCAAATAAAAACAGAGTCAAGAAAACTGCTTGGTGACTCCCATCCTACTATCCTTCTCTCCTTGCATTTTCCCTCCTCTTTATCACCAAAACTACTTATCAACACCTACTAGGAAATGTTTGATGCCTTGAAAACAAAAATAAACAAACATGCTTTCTAGAAACTCATACTATAGTAATGAAGTAATAAAAAAAAGATATGTAATATTTAGCCTCTTTCGAAGGAGATTCTCAATCAAGATCCCAATTAAAAACAAAAGCACATTTAAAACTGGATAATTCCAGAAGAGGTTGTTTCCAAAAAGGCAACATATTTACAAAAATGTGAGTAGAAGGGAACCTCAAAGGCTAGTGCATTGGCCTGAGGTTGGAAGTAGCTAAGCTGTTACCACCAATAACCTCTGAGAGTAAGAGTTGTAGGTGTCACATCCCCGGAAGGAGAGGGAGCCGAGTAGTAACTACCTACGAAGAACAGTGACTTAATGATGAAAGACACAGCCAGCCCAAGACGGGCCCACAGGAAGGACACAGCAGCTGCAGCACCCAATACCCTTGACCTCACCCTCACACAGGCATGCCGAGCTCCTGCTGGGATTCTACACTGAATGGCCCCAGTGGACACTGCCATAAAGTGCAGCTGTCATCTCGCAAGAGCACAGTGAAAAGGGGTAGAAAGGGATCCAGAGCGGGTAAAAGGCTGGGATCCAGCCTTCAGATGTGGGTCAGAGCCAGGGGTGCTCTGTGAGCCGAGATGAGGCACATCTAATCCCCTGCAGGGAATTTGAGATTAAGCTTCCTGAAAAGGCAAAGCTAGCACAATCTTCACACAGAGCAGACACTTATCCAACCTCACTGTGGATGCAAAACAGGATTCGAGGTAGAAGTAGTTGCAGGTGCAAAGAGGGTCTCATCTGAGAGAGCAAGGTGCCTCTGGGTAGCCACAGTTGATCAGATGTTACCATTTGTAGGGTTTTGGGAGTAAATGGCAAGAAAAGAGGTGGGGAGGAAGGCAGAGTTAATCACTGGGATACTGAATTTATGTCGTCCAAAAGAAAAGAAAAGTGAGAAAGATTGGAGAATTTTAATTGCAATATCGCCCATTTTCCAATGCAGTGAGAACTTAGGGAGAGAGGCACAGGTATGCAGCAGCCACCAGGGGCAACAGGAGAGAGCACAGGTAGGTAACTGTGCAAGGGTTGCAAGGCATCAGTGGAGCCCAAGTGATGCACCAAGAACACCCTGCTGTGAGTCTGAGTGGTTCAGGTGAGAAAGGGCCAGCTTCAAAAGCAGGTATTTGGAAGGGTTCAGCATTGCTCAGCAGTGCTGACACTGAGGTGAGGCAGAGCAGCCAGGATAAAAGGGCAAGGGGGTGGGGGAGATAAGGAGACGGTGAGAGCCTCAAAGGCAAATGACACGTTCTAGGCCACAGGGAGAAGGGAAGGCTGAAAAACGAGAACATAGTGGGAAATTAAAGGTCCAGGGGACAAACAGCTCAAGAAACTTGAAGAACTCGTCTAGTGGGTGAGTAAGTGCCAGAAGCAGTCGGGGATGAGATGCTGCATTGAAGGTCATGATCACAAGGGTAAAGCATCTCTGAGCCACAAACTCAGGTAATCACAGTGGAAAGTAAGAGGGGGTTGCCAGAGTGGAGCAAGACTAGAACTTGCAAGGCTGAGGGGCTCAGCTGTCTCTCACGCTTCACGTTTCATAGCTGGAGAGCTTGCCCTGCACGACAAAGGAGACTCAGGAGGAAGGGGACATCTGCGGCACATACTGGGTTCCTTGATGAATATGGAGCAGTGATGGGACAGCAGCACATGTCCAAGACAAGGAGGAGCAACATGGAGCCAGCAGGAAAAAGAGAAGGTGTAGGGAAGGATTTAGAAGCGGCCCGTGCCAACAGACACATGGAAACATGCTCAGGATCCTTACCATCAGAAAATGCAAATCAAAACCACAACCAGGTTTCACCTCACCCAGGTTAAGAATGGCTTTCCTACAGAAATCAACAAACAACAAATGCTGGCGAGGATGTGGGGAAATGGTGCCCTAATCCACTGTTGGTGGGAATGCAAACTAGTACATCCACTGTGGAAGATGGTATGGAGATAGCTCAGAAATCTGAATATAGACCTCCCATATCACCCCGCCATTCCACTCCTGGGAACTTACCCAAAGCGACACCAGCATATGAAAGACTTATCTGTACCCCCATACTTATTGCAGCTCAATTCACAACAGCTAAGATGTGGAATCAACCCAGACGCCCATCAGCCAATGATTCTATAAGGAAATGTGGTAAATACACACTTTGGAATATTGCTCAGCGTAAAAAAAAGAATGAAATCCTGTCTTTCATAACAAAATGGATACAACTGGAAACCATTATACTTAATAAAAAAAAGCCAGTCCCAAAAAGACAAATACCATACGTTTTCCCTGATCTGTGATAACTAATAGAATATAAAAAACGTACTTCATAGCAATCAAGTTGACACTTCCATAATTGATTATTGTTTACAGCCCTTGTCTTGACTGTTATGGAACAGTGTTTTTTTCTTTGTACTATATATTGAATTCTTTATTTAATAGAGGGTTAATCTTATGATTATAAAATAAACTGAAACTATGTCATTATAAAAATTAAAAGAAAGAACAAGAGGCTGGCGCCGCGGCTCACTAGGCTAATCCTCCGCCTGTGGCACCAGCACACCAGGTTAAAAAAAAAAAAAAGAACAAGAAAGGAAGGAGGAGAAAGGGTGGAAGCATGGGTGGAAGAGAGGGTAGGGTGGAAAGTATCACTATTCCTAAATCTGTATAAATGAAATGCATTAAATATGTTCACCTCACATAAATAAAAAAATGTTCAAAAAAATAGAAGTGGCCAATGGGAGGCAGGAGAGTATCATCCCCTTGCTAAGTGAGTCAAGCACTTCTAGTCTGGGTAGCCTCCGAATTTCCCCAAATGCTAACCATTGTTTCAGTCTGGCAGTGAAACCTTTCTGACAGCTTCAGTGAGAGTGCTCCTGGAAGTTGCAGTGAGTCCTTTCCACATGGTGGGACAGATGTAGGCAGCATGGGGATATGCAAGTGAGAAAGAACTTCCAGAACATTGCCATTCCCTGCATCCAGTGCTCCCTCTTCAGTCTCCACAGCTTCAACTCACAGGGACAAAGACAGAAAGGAAAACAATGTTTATTGAGTGCCTCCCACAGGTCAAGTACTACATTAGGTACATGTTAGCACACTGAATCCACACAGGAATCTGAGACGTGGGCTTTATGTTCTCTTTTTCACAGTTCATGATATAAAGCTCAAAGAAGTTAAAAGACTTGCCAAAGGTCACATGACTTTTGTCCTACAGCTGGTGTATAAAAACAAGCTCTTCAAAGCCCAGGTCCTTTCCATGCTATCAGAAAAGGCAATGGTATGAACTCAGTCACCCATTACCCAAGTGACCATGTTTATCTTTGCTTCATTCCTATCAGTGTGGTCTTTCCCACCAAAGCTGGGACTATGCCAAGTCTTTTGAACTCAAGCAACTCTTTATAATGCAGGAACAACCATTCAAAATGTACCTCTTACAACAATGATCAAGCAAAGAGGTGGCCTTGGGGGTTTCACATGCTAATTATATCCTTAAGGATATCCAAGCCACCCCCAAATAAAAACAGCAGGTGCAGCACTGTGGCACAGCAGGTTAACACCCTGGCCTGAAGTGCCAGCATCCCATATGGGTGCTAGTTTTAGTCCTGGCTGCTCCTCTTCTGACCCAGCTCTCTGCTATGGCCTGGGATAGCAGTAGAAGATGGCCCAAGTCCTTGGGCCCCTGTACCCACGTAGGAGACCCAGAAGAAGCTCCTGGGTCCTGGCTTCAGATCGGCGCAGCTCCGGCCATTGCAGCCAAATGAGGAGTGAACCAGTGGATGGAAGACCTCTCTCTCTGTCTCTACCTCTCTCTGTAACTGTGTCTTTCAAATAAATAAAATAAATCTTCAAAACAAAAAAGAAAACAGCAGATTTGGTAAATAATTGCAGCTTTAAGATACATTCCTAACCCTCACTTCTAACCAACTGGCTCCTAACTCCATACTATGCAGAGATTCTGAATCCACTACATTCCTTAGGAAAAACACAACAGATTTTTTTAAAGTTCACTAGACTGAGCCCTTTAAGAAAATAAGTGGTTTTTGTTTTGTTTTGTGTTTCACTCCTCTCTCCTAAGCATGTGGCACTGTGCTTAGCATCTAGCAGGTACCTGATCATGTTTGTGGGGGGAAAAAATGAACATTTTGAGGCTTGAGCACTGTGGGACACACGCAGGACTCCAATGCAGACACCGAGTGGAGGGCATCCTGCCCTCCAAGGGGGGTCTGAAAGAGCTGGGAAAGGAGGCAGAGGCGGAGGAGGAACAAGTGCTCCAGCAGTCAGCGGTCAAACATATGAAGATACGACACTGGAAGAACTGGAAGACAATGAAGATGAATTTAATGAAGCGGAAGAACGTGCTATTGAAACGTACAGGCAGCAAAGACTGGCTGAGTGGAGAGCAACTCAAGAAAAGAATAAATTTGGAGTTTTAGAGATTTCAGGAAAAGATTGCATCTGAGAAGTTACCAAAGCTGGTGAGGGCTTCTGGGTAATCTTGCACCTTTACCAACAAAGGATTCCCCCTGTGCCCTGAAAAATCAACACTCTTGTGGACTTGCCAGGAAGTTTCCTGATGTGAAGTTTATCACAACCATCTCAGCACAATGCAAACCCAATTATCCAGATAGGAATCTGCCCACAGTATTCATTTACCTTGAAGGTGAGATCAAGGCTCAGCTTATTGGTCCCCTAGTGTTGAGTGGCATGAACTTGACTTAGATAAGTTGGAGAGGAAACTGGCCGAGTCAGGGGCGATCAAGACAGACCTGCAGGAGAACCCCACGAAGCCAACAAAAGACGTGTTGCGGTCCTCAGTGCGGTGTCTGTCCCCAAGAGGAGGGACAGCGCTTCTGAGGGTGATAGAGGCCGCAACTGCTGTCACTTGAACTTTCTGCATATGACAAATTATTTGGATATTTATTTAAAAAGAGACCTGCCGGATTCTGCCTCAGTTGCTCCTCTCCCTGTCCAGCTCTCTGCTGTGGCCAGGGAGTGCAGTAGAGGATGGTCCAAGTCTTTGGGCCCTGCACCCTCATGGGAGACGGGGAGGAGGCACCTGGCTCCTGGCTTTGGATCGGTGCACCGGCCATAGCAATCTGGTCACAGCGGCCACTGGGGGGTGAACCAACGGAAAAAGGAAGACCTTTCTCTGTGTCTCTCTCTCTCACTGTCCACTCTGCCTGTCAAAAACAAACAAACAAACAAACAAAAAAAGGCAAAAGTGAATCCTTTTGCCTTTTGCCTCTTAGCCTTTTATATTTATGTTTTAAATCTCCTACATTTCAGAAATGATTATTTCTGGGAGTTTTATTAAATTTTTGGGACTATCTTTTTAAATTAATGCCTACTGTTGGTATGGCAAATGTCTGTGTTTTTCCTCACATATATTTAAGGAAATCATAAAATTATTCACTATGCTTTGACATTCAACTATATAAAAAGGAATTTTTTAAAAAGTTAATATATTATACCATGGAAAGATTGCCCACTAAAAAATGAATATTTTTATATAAAATAGTATAAAATTATATCACCTGTATTTCTATCACCACGGTTAACCTTGACTTTAGTCATATTAGCTCCCAATCCTTTTTTAAAAAGCTCTAACTTTAGGTGTAAAGATTTTTTTAACATAACAGCCACCTACCTCACCTCCTTAGAAGCAGCCACCTGTGTAAGTTTGCTGTGTATCTTTCCAAGTCATTCTGCATCCTTTTCATACCTATGTAAGCATCCATAACCAAAGGATAGCTTTGAACATGTATTTTAAGTTTATGAAGCAGTATCTTCCTTTATAGAGATGTTATTATTATTATTATGGAAATATTCTACAACTTGCTTTATTTCATTAAAAATCGTTTTGAAAATTATCTGTTCTAATAGAGCTATTTCATTTTATAATATGGCTTGTTAATATTATGTCCTATACACCATCTTCTGTTCCTTTTCTTTTTATTTATTTGAAAAGCAGAGTTTCAAAGAGGGAGAGAGAGAGAGAGAGAGAGAGAGCAAGAGCGAGCAAGCAAGCCTCTATCTGCTGGTTCACTCCCCAATTGGCTGCAACGGTCAGAGCTGTGTTGATCCGAAGCCAGGAGCCAGGAGCTTCTTCTGGGTCTCCCATGCAGGTTCAGGGGCCCAGGGACTTGGGCCATCTTCTACTGCTTCCCCAGGCCCTAGCAGAGAGCCGGATCAGAAATGGAGCAGCCGGGACTTGAACCATTGCCCGCATGGGATGTCGGTACTGCAGGTGGCGGCTTTACCATAGCACACCACAGCACTGGTCCCTCCTTTTCTATTTTTATTCCCTTTCTATTCATGAATAATTGATTGGGGCTGTTGGACCTACACAAGTAAGCATAACATTTTCCCCATATCCTCGCCAACATTTTATATTGTCAAAGTTTAAACTTTTCCTCCACCTGATGAGTGAGAAACTGCTCGCACTCTAGTCTTCAATTTGCATTCACTGGTGAAGGACAAACTCTCATGTGCATTAGTCGTTTGGATGTCTTCCACTGTGAATTACATGTTTATATTCTTGCTCCATTTTTTTTTAGTTGTATTCTTTCATTTATACAACATTTAGACACACTTAATAAACACCTGCCACGTGTCAGGCATTATTATCCCACAAGTAACCATGCACCACTGACCCTCTGATTATTAAGTTCATTTTAATTCTACCTTTCTGAAGTATAAAATTCTGCTATTATCACATGTGTACTTTGCTAACCCATCAACCCCGTAGATCGTACAGCACTAAATATCTGCCTACCACTTTATGACTTACATAACATTCTAACTCACATAATCTCATTCATTGTCATCACAATATGTTGTGATTCAGATTTACGAATATAACTCCAAAAGTTAAATGTTTATATGTAAATGTTTGTGTTGTCACCCAAGCAAGGAATTATTTCTAGAAACTGAGAACTGAACTAAGGAATCCCGACTGTAAGGCTGGCAGAGAACACAGACCTCAAAACATCACCTTTAAACAAGGGCAGCAATGTACTTGGTAACTCAGAACACCCATGCTACTTAAGGATTATTTGAAGGTGACCAAAGATGATCAACATCCATAAGGTTTCTTGTATGTTATTGGTTTCCTGTGTAGCATTCTATGTGGGTGCTCCTACAGACCATTCCAAATGAAACATTTGTTGTGTATTCATTGTTCTTTCAAAATAAATGATACTCTCTGCTCCAGTAGTTCTAAACTTTTTTTTTTTTTGACAGGCAGAGTGGACAGTGAGAGAGAGACAGAGAGAAAGGTCTTCCTTTTTCTGTTGGTTCACCCCGCAATGGCCGCTGCAGCGGGCGCGCTGCAGCCGACACACCACGCTGATCCGAAGGCAGGAACCAGGTGCTTCTCCTGGTCTCCCAAGCAGGTGCAGGACCAAGGACCTGGGCCATCCTCCACTGCACTCCTGGGCCACAGCAGAGAGCTGGACTGGAAGAGGAGCAACCAGGACAGAATCCAGCGCCCCGACCGGGACTAGAACCCCGGGGTGCCGGCACCTCAGGTGGAGATTAGCCTATTGAGCTGCGGAGATGGCCTCCAGGAGTTCTAACATTTTCTAAAGAAAGGTACTCTAATGCACCAGAGCAAGGGGTAAAACTCAGGCTTCACAGAAAGTGCAGATTAATATGTACTAAACTATAAACATTAGTCAACTCTACAGAGAGCACAATTACATACCTCTGTATGATTTGAATTTTATACAATGAATATGTACTAATTTTATAATAAAAGGGTGCATTTTAATATTTTTTCTCAGAACATTATATAAAAATGTTAATCTCATTAAGCAGTAAAAAGCACAATGCTAAACAATATTTGTTGTATCACATCACTTTCTTAAAAACTATACATATGTGCACAGAAAGGTTAAACACTTTAATGTTAAATATGTTCTTTGGCAGTGGATTATCAGTATTTTCGCTTTCTTCTTTATATTAACCTGTATCTTCTCCTTATATTTTTAAAATGTTTAGTTACTACCGTATTTATTTGGAAGTTGATCAACAGAGACAGAGGTAGAGGGGGAGGGAAGGAGGAATGAATGGAGGGGAAGAAAGAGAGAGAAAGAGGGAGAGAGAATATGAATCTTCCATCCGCTGGTTCACTTCCCAAATGCCTACAATAGACAAGGTTGGGCCAGGCTGAAGTCAGAAGTCAGGAACTCCATCAGGGTCTCCCACAGAGGTGGCAGGGGCCCAAGTACTTAAGCCATCATCTACTGCCTCCCAGGTGTGGATCAGCAGGAAGCTGGATTGGAAAGCAGAGCTGGGACTCTAACTCAGGGCCTCTGACATCCAAGCAGCAGCTTAGCAGCTAAACCACAACATCTACCCTGTAGTGTATTTTTTAATAAGAAAATAAGTTTTTTTTAAAAAATGGGATTCTACTTAATAGTGAAAATCATCCATTCAGCATCTTTGCTTTTATTTATTTATTTATTTTGATTTATTTTACAGGTAGAGTTACAGACAGAGAGAGAGACAGAGAGAAAGGTCTTCCTTCCATTGGTTCACCCCACAAATGGCCACTATGGCCAGTGCTGCGCCAATCTGAAGCCAGGAGCCAGGTGCCTCCTGCCAGTCTCCCATGCAGGTGCAGGGCCCAAACACTTGGGCCATCCTCCACTGCCTTCCCGGGCCACAGCAGAGAGCTGGAGTAGAAGAGGAGCAACAGGGACAGAATCCAGTGCCCATATGGGATGCTGGTGCCGCAGTTGGAGGATTAACCAAGTGAGCCATGCCGGCCCGGAGCATCTTTGCTTTTAGACAATGCTAATCATTATTGGAAAGGGGACATCCGGGTTAAAGGCTACAAAGTTTCAGTTGGACAGAAGGAGTATCTTTTGGAGCTCTACTGCAAAAAAGGGTGAAAATAAATCAATAAGCCATGTTTCCACTTCTTGCCCAATCTCTGTGTTTAACTGCTAAGTCTGTTTCTTAATGTTTAACAACGCTCAGGATTGTGCAAGTACCTAGAACGGGCTCGGCCTGCTCTACAGCAGAGGCAGCCACGGCCTGAGACCGGCGATCACTGCTCAGCAGGACTCTGTGTCCAGCCCAGCTCTTCAGCAAGTTGCTGAGAAACCCTGAGAGGGAGCTTTCCGCATCTCACTCCTCTTCTGTAAAGTGGAGGTGGAAGCACCTGTCCTGCCTGGTGTAATGAGTCTCAGTGGGGAGCTGACGAAAACCATACAGGCTGAGAGGAGTTATACAATGCAACTTGATACAGTCATTATATAATCTCAGAGTTCAGGAAGAAACAACCATCAGCTTCCTCAGAACACAGATAAAGAAAGCTAAAAGATTAAAACAATCTTCTTTCTGTAATCTCCTCCCTCCAAACTATCACTTTGAGAAGTCAAAATTGTCAAAGCAATTATCAAAGAAAACGAGAATTATCCTTATAGGATCATAAGCCAGCTACAATTCCCACAAACTCCCCAGAGCAGACAACACCACTGCTATATATGCCCATGAGAAGCACAAGTACTTGTCAAGCTTAAATCAACTGTCATCAATGTATGAAGAAAATCCAATACTTTCTCAGCAATGAACAACCTTGCCAAAGAGATTATTAGTATCATAGCCATTATCATCTTTACAGTCTACAGAAAACATATACAGTACCTTGCCAAAGAGATTATTAGTATCATAGCCATTATCATCTTTACAGTCTACAGAAAACATATACAGTATCTATCATAAAACAGAAATCGCAATCAAAAGCCAATTACTAAAAACCATTAAATAAGTAAATATTTTTCCAGTACTTTTTAAAACTAAAACATTTTACAAGATCACAAAATATGACAGTGTTTTAAGGTCCTAAAAACGTAAGCTTCATAAGAACAGGAATTCTGTTTTGTTTACTACCATAGTCCTGGTCTCTAAACTGGGAATATTTGTTAATAAATGTTTGTTAAATAAATATAAGGAATTGATTACAACAACAAAACAATACCTGTTAATTATGACCTTAGGCTATCACAAGATCCTTCATCAATGAGGAACATTTTCTTTAAAATCAATGTTGTGCTAAGCAAGAGTAAGAACAAAGATCACACAATAGCTGGAGAACTTAATGTGTTATCATTCCCACAACTTCATCTTCAATGGATGAGAAAGTATTCAGAATTCTGAGTATTTGGTATCAGAAATTAACAAATTCTGATTATGTAAAGTTTTTCCTGGCTTCTATGTTAGGGTGCTTCACTCCCATATCTGCTCCATAATGAAATTATGGAACTGAAATTCATGCTGATAACAGGTGTTTTGGCAAGTCAAGTTCAAGGTTCCATCTACTATCAAATCTATTGTGATTTCACTATCTATTTTCTATTTTGCCTGTATTTTAATTCCCTCCTTTGGCACTGGTATGGTTTGAAAGTCACCTCTAAAACTTATACTGCAATTTAAGTGCCACGGAAACCATATTAAGGAGTTCATTAAAGGGTCATTAGGTCACCAGAGCTCTACTCCCAAGAACAGATTAATGTCATGATGCCAAGAGTGGCTTAGTTACTGAGAGAGTGGATTCCTGATGAAAAGGGTAAAGTCTGGCTCCATTTGCCCACCGCCGTCTCACACATGCTTACTTGCCCTCCCTCCTTGTTGTGATGCCAGCGCCAGGCTGTAGGATCTTGATATAGCAGCAGGACCCAGGCAATTAGTTCCTTGCACAAACATCTATATTTACAGGTGAATGCCCCATTTTCCCAATGTTCTGTAAGCTTCTTGAGGGCAGGGAACTTACTTTGTTTTTCTCTATATCCCTGGTTACAGAGCAAATACTCAGAACCCAGCACACAAAGACTGCTGGACACTAACTCCACAGAGATTCTGGTAATCACAGTGAGCACTCAACCATCAAAGTAAGTTTTTTCCTACTTCTTTTACTTTATTCCAAAAGGAGTACATTTAAACTGCTGGTAGCTTTACTTTCAAACAACTTTCAAGTGACATAAATCAATTGTACTTAGTTGATATTTTTACTTCTCAATATTTGTATTATAAATTCATATTATAAAAGCATTCACTACCGTAAAAGCAATGCCCTGTAGTTTGCTGAGGAGTGACTGGGAGAAAGCAAGTAAGAGGGGAGAAGTTGCTCAAGACAGGCTTCCAGTCCTAGAGTTAATAAGAGAAACTCGAAAGTAATAAAAATCCAACATGATAATACCATGTGTGCATAGGCCAATCCTGTTAATGCTGGGACAGTCATGGAAAGATTCCCAAAGCAGGGGTTATGTAATGGGATTTTGAAGGGTGAGTAGGAGTTTGCCAGACAATAAAGTAAATAAGAGAAGAGGAGGAGGAGGAGGAGGAGGAAGAAGAGAAAGAAGCAGAAGAAGGGCAGGTATTTCCTATGGCTGGTATTATGAGCTGACTCGTATCCCCCTCCAAATTCATTTTTTAAGGCCCTAACCCTTAGTACATCAGTATATGACCGTATTTGGAAGTAGGACTTTTAAACAGGTGACAAAGTCAAAGTGAGGCCATTGGGGTGGGCCTAGTCTAATCTGGCAAGTGGATGAGGTCCACCCTAATGCAACTAGTGGACTCTTTAGCTCGCCTTTCCAAAACACCTAATGTCATTTCAGAACACACATAGACCCCTGAGGGATGTATGTGCACACAGGAAAGATCGTGCAAGGAGAGGGCAAAGCTATGGCCAAGTGTAAGCCAAGACAGAGGCCTCAGAAGAAACTCAACCTGCTGGCACCTCCTCCTGCAACTTGCAGCTTCCAAAACCATGGGAAATAATGGTCCCTTGTTTAAGCTGCTCAGTCTGTGACAGGTTGTTATGGCAGCCCTGGCAGACCGAGACAGCTGGAATTAGGATGGCCACATGCTTGTGACTCCTCCTCAACATCCACAGAAGGTAGCAAACTCATCACCCATGCACTAACCCATTATGTGATTATGATCCATTCGTGTCAGTGTCTCTCCCACTAGACTTGAAGGTAACTACCAAGGAGCTGTAAATTGTACATTCCCCAGTGCCTGGCTTATGACATTCAACTAAAATATTTTCTTTTACTTTGGTTATGTATTTCATTGCACTACTACTATATGTGTATTGCATCAAAATACATACATCTACACTTATCACTTTTATGACTGCATTTAAGTGACCATTTATTCTTATTTAAGAATGACTTGTTTCTATGACAGGACAATATATACATTTATGAATGTGGGTTCCTTTTAGAATAATCTTATCAAATTCCTAAGAAAATTCATAATCTACTGTAAAAAGAAATTTTATTAAATTTATGAATTTGGAAGAATCAACAATGTTAACATATTAAGTTTTTATCACATGACAAAGGATACTTCTACATTTTTTAAAAGATTTATTTTTATTTATTTGAAAGGCAGAGTTCCAGGGAGAGAGAGAGGTAGACACAGAGAGAGATCTTCCCTCTGCTGGTTCACTCCCCAGATGGCCACAATGGCCAGCTCTGGGCTAGATAAAAACCGTTGTGTTAAGAAAGCTTTCTCTTATTACTAATTCACTATTTTATCAAGAAAACATGATAAATTTTATCAATTGTCTTTTCATCAATTAAAGTTAATGAAGTGTTGAAGCTCAGATTGATCTGTACTTTGGAATGGTGACATCTGCAAACTCTAAGATGCAATTTTATGCACCTGTCCCAATCTATAGAGTACCTGTATTATCATAGTTCAAAATCCTGGTTGTCTGCTGCTGGAATGGCACATTACACTTCCCCTTTAAGGATGAGCTGTGGAAAGTCTGGTTGGAGTCATAGCCAAAACTTGAATAGGGAAGCCCACTCCTTACACATGAGCACCCGAAGTAAAGGGCAGCAGCACCGTGTGCACGTACTCCTTTCATGTGTTAGTGGGTAGCAACAGGGGAAAAAGGCCTGGGACACTGTCAGGCATTACAGTAGGCACTAAAAATGTATTTGTTAGGTTAATTACTAAGTAGAAAATATTTACAGTGCAGGGACTTTTTCGCAGGTTGTTCTTGGACACTTGATTCTATTTTGTCTGTAATTTTTAGTCAACTTAATTTTTACATAAGTTTAGACATCTGTCTTTCTAGAAAATGAGCTGTCTCACCCAGGCTTTTTAGTTTTTAGCACACATTTACTTTACAACTTAAAAAATAACCTCCATCAGAAAGAAAACTATCTGAAATAACTGTTTGGTTGTTTTCTTCAACTAAAAATCTATTTGAGAGGTGGGTATTTAGCCTAGTGAGTGAGACACCAGTTAAGACTGCCATTTCCCTCTGGGAGTATCTGGGTTTGATAGCATGGACTCCATATTATGTGACTGGGTTCTTGCCACCCACGTGGGAGATCTGGAGTGAGTTCCTGGCCCAGGCCCTGCTGTTCTGGGAATTTGCGGAGTAAACCAATAGACAGGTACTCTCTGTCTGCCTCTTTCCATCTCTTTGTTTCTCCAAATAAAAACAAAACCAACAACCCTCCTTGAGGTTTCTTTTCCATTCCTTTAAAAAAAATTACTTCTAAAGAGTCAATCTTTAATTTATACTTTTCTTGTTAATTTATAACTTTATTTGACTGTAGTCTTATAATGCGGCCTATATCCTTTCTGCTCTACTGAATTACTTTATTTATAAATGTTCCCAGAAAGGAGGAAAGAAAGTATATTCTCTATAAGGTACAAAAGATAACTATTAGGTCTTTTAATTATATGTACACCCTGATGCTACACTCCCCACCCTCTTTTGTTTGCCAGTTTGATGTAACAATGGCATAGGTAAACAGTGTTTATGGATGTTAGCTGAGTGAAAGAACAAATGTAATAAAACAAATTGATTAAAAGATATATAAATAAAAATGTCAAGTGTAAAAAGCTATCATAAGACCAATCTTTAACAAGAGGAACATTTTTTAAAGCTTTATTTAAATATGTCCATCTTCCAATATAGGATGAAATCACTAATATTTAGTAATCATTAACATTAAAATTATGAATAGTAACAAACATTTTTTAATTTTTAAAAATTTCTGTTTAACAATTTTACTTATTTGAAAGGCAGAGAGAGAGAGAGATCCCATTCACTGATTCATTCCCAAATGCCCACAACAGCCAGAGGCTGGGCCAGGCTGAAGGGAGGGACTGGGAACTCAATCCACATCTCCCATGTGGGTAGCATAACCTACCGTGTGAGCCATAACCAACCACGTCCTAGAGAGTGCATTAGTAGGAAGCTGGAATCAGGAACAGAGCCAAGATTCAAAGGCAGGTACTCCAACATGGCATGCACGTGTCCCAGACTGGCTTCTTAACCACTACGCCAAATGCCAACCCATAGTAGTTTTTAAATTTATAAGTATAAAACATGACGCTAATTGATAATAGTTTCTAATTAACTCAAAGACATGGTGTTGTACAATCTGGCTCCGTCACAGAGCAGTAACATACACAGCCTTGGGTGAGCCACTTCTTCTCTTCAGACCGCCTATCCATCTTTGAAAAGAGGGATGCAGGTTGCTATAAAAATGCTTACCTTACCACTTAAGAAGTCCCCAGTGAGCTAGAACTCATATTTTCATGAGTTAATTAATTTTATTACAATCTATATGAATGTATTCTATCTTCAAATAATTTAAGGAGAAAGAAAGTTCAGTACAAGTGTATTTCAAAAAGTTAATAAAAACCAGAATTGAAAGATAAGCTTATTTTGGTGCCAAAAAGTTGGATAGCCATGCATGTAATGGTCTATAAAAAGTTCATGGAAGTGAACATGATGAAAAAACTATGCAGGGATTCAAAAAAATGTTTATTCCAAGGCAAATTCATCTTGTAATTCCATTTTTCCATGAACTTTTTGAAATGTCCTTGCATACAATGCTTCCTCTGGTGAAAGACACATCTGCTAAAGTCATTGCTTTTGACATCTAAAATGGAATCAAAATTTTCAGAGGGGCTGGCACAGTGGTATAGTAGGCTAGGCCTCTGCCTGTGGAACCAGCATCCCATATAGGTACCAGTTCGTGTCCTAGCTGCTCTTCTTCTGATCCAGCTCTCTGCTTATGGCCTACGAAAGTCATGGAAGATGGCCCAAATGCTTGGGCTCTTGCACTAGCGTGGGAGACCAGGAGGAATCTCCAAGCTCCTGGCTTTGGATCAGCCCAGCTCCGGCCATTGCAGCCATTTGGAGAGTGAACAAGCAGATGGAGGACCTTTCTCTGTCTCTCCCTCTCTCTGTCTGTAACTCTGCCCCTCAAATAAATAAATAAAATATTTTTTAAAAATTCAGAAAGCAAGCAACATTTATTACAATACCCAGATCAACAGAATCATAATGCCAGGTATTTATTTATTGTTATTTTTAACTAAAATTACATTTTAGTAGAATATTCACTTATCTGCCAAAAATGCAGAAAAGTCAATGAAGACCATCAACTGCATCTAGAAAGCACATAACATGGAAAGCAAAGCAAAACTGAATAATCAATCAAACAGAGGTATAAGTATATGTCAAAATATAACAGCAATTAACCTGGGTTCTTACCTTTGGTTGTTAAAGTGATAACCTGTGTCCTTTTGGAGATGTCAGTGGTATATCCAATACAAACAGGTATATACTGTAAATCTTGACATTGTTGAAATCCAGATTCTAATTTTTTTAGATAATAAATACGTTGATTTTTTTGCTTTCCTTACATGGGCACAAATGACTGGTTTTCCTAGTCATTCCCAGGGAAACAATTCGTGGCATTGACAAAGGAGGATTTTCATGACTCAGTATTGGATTTACGGATTTATACAAGGATGAAAATAACAGCAACCAAATCATCATTATCCTCTACTTGAACCTGAGCTTATTAATATGTATGAGAGTTGGAGATAAAAGGGGTTTCTCAAAGCTACGCCTTTTAACAGATTTGAAAACAAACTAAAGGTCATATTTCTTGGTAAGCTTTATGAAAACTATACTGCCAATTTTATCTATGGTTTCAATCTTGAAAATACTGTCTAGGTTTTTACAAAGAATAATTAATTTTTCAAAAACTAGTAACATATAGATAGGGTATACTTCATTACTCATTGATTTTTTAATTGTATATTTTATGGAAAATGACAAATTTTAAACATATCTGATCAATAAATAAAATAGGATGAAGCTGAGCCTCTTTTAAGAATAATTCATTCTTCAGATGTGCAGAAACCATTATGATATGACAGTTAATGTATAAATGTTACTGTATGACCTAAAAGTTAATTTCCCTAAGAATTTTTTTATAGGACAGTTGACAGCCTATATACACACATGAAATAAATACTGCCTCTGTTAATCAAAACTGCCTTCATTTAAATCTATCCAATGCAAAAATGGGTCGTTCTTCTCCAGTACTTGCAGTATTTGCCTCCTGATCAACCACTGAAAACCCAGGTTACAGTTATTACCTCAGTTAAACGGAGGCTCTCAAAAAAGAAAATAAATACCTGAAAGAAAACAGAGCGGTACTGAGTACCTTAAGAAATTTGGTTTCTGGGTTCCAGAATTTTAAAAATAGTTTTCTGATTTTAATCACAAAATAAACCAGGCACCATAAAATTTTGATATCATAGAAAGGAAAAAATAAAACTAAAACATAGTTTTACCATTTTGGGATAACTAAAATTGATACCTTTCATACTCACCATTGTATCTTTTTAAATAAAATCATTCTGATTCATACTTCACATATTATGATAATTTTCATATTACTGTTTCTATTTAAAGCAATCACTTAAATATTGCATATTTATCATAGTCTATTATTCTATAACTTGTTGATTGATTTTCCTATTAGATTTTTTTCTCTGAACAATTTCAAAATTAATTTTAATTTTCTTAAGTCAATATATTCATCTCTGATTATTTAGTGTTTTCTTAGAAACTAGGTTGTTAGAATGCATTAACCCTGCCATGACCCTAAATTCATACTGCCAATATAACTCGAAAAAATATGTGCTTACCTCTTTTATTTTATTGCCTTTTTCAGCACACTGATCAATCAATATTCTACCAAATATATCATTTTTTAAAACATGTTATGTCATTTATATTTAAACACACCCTTTAAGGAGCTAATACAAGTGTTTTTGACAAATCCATCTCTCTGATAAACTTCTCCCAAAAAACCCCAGCAATGTAGCCACATGTGTATGCTAAACTGTTACTGTGTCAGTCCCTTTTATTATGTCCTCTCTAAGAAAAGCTACATAATCTACTTTGGAAAATAAGCTCCTGGCCTTGAATGACAGGCAGTATCTCAAACCTGTCTGCATAAAGGTAACTGTATGCATTTCAAAAGACGTGAAATAAGAATACATGTTCCAGGTATTAAGGTAAAAGTAAGTAATGAATAGACACACTGAGAGAAAGCCCCAAGAGAGGAAGGCAGTGTCCCAAACCCTCAACAGTCGTGCCAGGCAGACTGTAGGTTCTTCATTTTTATGGAGGAAGAGAGAAAGGCAGAGGTGATCAGCCCAGGGTTACAATGGTATTGTGTCCAAGTTAGCTGGAGCTCACACCCAGAGTTGTCAGATGTAACACATGGAAAGTAGGTGTCAAATAGCACATGGAATTCAAGGTTAAGCTGGTGTTCTGTGTTTCATCTCACTCACTATACCCAGGCTTCTCTAACTCTACAGCACCACCTTTACCAGATGGACAGTAAAAACAACAAAGATTAATTCAAGTCGCCTATCTCAGCAACAGACCTCTAGTCGTGACACCAAGAATACTGTACGCACGTGAGGAAATATTGTTTTTCACTGCTGTAATTGCTTCCTCATCTGTAAGTTGGATACACTTGTAATCTCACATGGCACCTGTGCGTAAATGCAAAAAAATATATAGTTGCATTATTATTTTTCATAATTTCATTACGTGCCTCACATCTAAAAAATTTTCTCCTTGAAATATTTTTAATGTCTCTTAATTACCTGACTTGAATCTTTTTATTCTTGAAAATACTCAGACCATCTGTGGACCTCCTTAATATTTTCAGTTTGATACTTTTTCTCGAAGACTTTGCATTTTCAGAAAACGACTATCTGTTGTCAAAAGTGGAAGACCTTCTTGTTTTTAAATTCAATTGCACTTTGTCTCAGCCTATGCCAAGGACTGCCACCCACTTTCGGGGAGCTTTCTATGAGGCTATGCTGGGCTTCAATACACAGGTTTTGGAGGCACAGGACTGAGTTGGAATCTCACCCTGCCACTTATTACTTCTGGGATTTGGATCACAACAATGAACGATGAGTTTCAGTTTTCATGGTATAGGTGTGATCATATCACATAGGTTTGCTATAAGGATTGATTTTAGTAATGTGAAGAATTTTTTATCATTCCTAAAGCATAAGGGACTGTTATAATTTTTTTTAAGTAAAGAAACAAAAAAGAGAGCTCCCATCTGCTGGTTCATTCCCCAACTGCCCACAGTGACCTGGACTGGGCCAGGCCAAAGCCAGGAGCTGCGAACAAGATGCATGTCTCCCACATGGGAGGCAAGGACACAACTACTACTGAACCACCGCCTGCTGCCTCCAAGGGTCTGTGCTGTCAGGAGTCTGGAACTGGGAACTGGAGGTGAGCTGAAATCCATGCACTGAGAACTGGAAACAAGCATCTTATCATACGCCTTAACCACTAGCTCAAATGCTCACAGCTACTATAATTTCTTCTTCTTCTTCTTTTTTTTTTTGACAGGCAGAGTTAGACAGTGAGAGAGACAGAGAGAAAGGTCTTCCTTTGCCATTGGTTCACCCCTCAATGGCCACTGTGGCCAGCCCACTGCGCCGATCTGAAGCCAGGAGCCAGGTGCTTCTCCTGGTCTCCCATGCAGGTGCAGGGCCCAAGGACTTGGGCCATCCTCCACTGCTCTCCCGGGCCACAGCAGAGAGCTGGACAGTTGGCACCGGCCAACTGCTACTATAATTTCAAAAAGACAAATATCAAAGTAAAGATTCCTTTCACAAATTTGCCTAGTTTCTTTTTAAAGTTTTGGAGTTATCTCTCTGTTTCTCTCTCTCTCACTGTCTAACTCTGCCTGTCAAAAAATAAATAAATAAAAAAGTATTGGAGTTAGCTAGAATAATGTAACAGAAGTAAACATACCTAAAAACTGAACAAAATACTGATTGGCAATGGGCTCCCATATATAGCCATGGAATACTCACTTTCTCATCATTTGCTTGTTATTCGAAAACTTTTAAAACTAATTTTAATGAGTTAAGTAAAATGGTTGAAGTAATAAGTCTAGTAAATCTCTTTCTGCCTACTTAATTCCATTGAAATCATAAAACTTCATGCTGCTGGCCATCATAAAATAGCTCTTCCCCAATGAATCACACACTCGTGCACAAAAATACATTACATATTTGCAATGACTCATTTGTTTTATCTCAAAGGTTCCTTCCTTTACTAGCTTTCACATTTCCTTCAAGTAACTTTCCCCTTCCAAAACTATAATCAATGATGAACTTAGTATTTCTGATTCTTGAGAAAGTGGATATTAGAAGTGTGGCCTTGAGAAAATTACTGCCGGCGCCGTGGCTCAACAGGCTAATCCTCCGCCTTGCGGCGCCAGCACACCAGGTTCTAGTCCCGGTCAGGGCGCCGGATTCTGTCCCGGTTGCCCCTCTTCCAGGCCAGCCCTCTGCTGTGGCCCAGGAGTGCAGTGGAGGATGGCCCAAGTGCTTGGGCCCTGCACCCCATGGGAGACCAGGAAAAAGCACCTAGTACCTGGCTCCTGCCATCAGATGAGCGCGGTGCGCCGGCCGCGGCAGCCATTGGAGGGTGAACCAACGGCAAAGGAAGACCTTTCTCTCTGTCTCTCTCTCTCTCACTGTCCACTTTGCCTGTCAAAAAAAAAAAAAGAGAGAAAATTACTTAACCTTTCTGAACCTTAATTTCTTTATTCATTCATCATACCTAAATCATCAGGCTTTTGTGAGTATAAATGGAACAAGATTACAGCATACTGTACACTGTGGGGGTACAAGAGAGTACTCAATAAATAAACGTGCTCTCTTCCTCTCCCTTTCCTCTAAGCCGGTGGATAGCACCTAAACTGGAGTTTTGCAACACACTGCTTAGGCTCCCAATATCCAATATGTTGCAATGGAACTTCTGATAGCCAAATGCTTGTGACTATTAAGCAATTAGCTTATGTAAAGATGCCAAGTCATTGTTTATACATTGCTTCTAAATAACTTGTCAAATAATTCTAGCAAAATGTGACCAAAGAAAATAATTCATCTCTTGTGTTTTAAGTGAAAATCTACATTCTACTTGTATGTGTGTAGCATGTTTAATAATGCAAAATAATACCTCTTAAAAAGTCATGAAATTCATGCAAGTGTTTATTCATTAGTTCAATACATAATTCCTGAGCACCAACAACCTGCTGGGCACTGCTCTAAGATCTATGAGCACACACAAGTGTTTTCCTCAGGATCCAGGCAGAGGAGGGAGACAGGCAGGAGCAGAGATGGGTAACAAACAGCTGAGGGAGCACTCTCAGGAGCCTGCAATGTGGGGAAGAAAAAGATTGGATTGGAAGGCTTGGGTAGAGGGGTGGGGGTGTGGGTATTCCTTTGTTGAAACTGAAGGCAACAGGAATTTTGTCTGCATACATAAAACATATAACCAAAATGTTTTTCCAACTTAAAAGTGTAAGAATGCTATGCTTTGTTTTCCTCTCCAAAGTGTCGTTAGCTTGACCAAGCCTATCTGCCACTGGGTTTCTTTTCCTGGGACCTGCAGTAACCTTGACTGAAAGAAAAAACTAAGCCATGTTGGATTAGCTCTTTAGGAGGCTCCTTTTAATCTGGTTCTCTGTCTTGCTTTGTCAGCTGCCTCTAAATCTTTATAATCTTATTTAAATTACCTCTAAGTATAGATGCTCATTTGCATGACATTGATTCTTTATATTTCTGTTTCAAAAATTACACAATTTGTGGGATTCTGGCTCTTGGCCCTAAATTATTAAATATTTGATAGTCTGTCTTCCAAACATCAAGAACTTTAGTTGGAAATGTCAATGATGTATCTGTGGTGTTTATAATCACAATAATTAAATATTAAATATTATGTAATTAATTATGAAATACCTTTTTCCCTGTAAGAATTGTAAATGTGGGGCCAGCATTGTGGAGTAGCAGGTTCAGTCGCCACCTGAGATACCAGCATCCCATTTGGGCACTGGTTGGTGTCTGTCTGCTGCACTTCCAATCCAGCTCCCTGGCTCAACACTGTCCACTGTGGCCACCTGGGGAGTGAACGAGAGGATGGAAGAGAGATCTGTCACTCTTTCAAATAAATAAATCTTTAAAAGAACTGTAAATGTCATGCAGTCAAGGACAGTGTCTATGCTGTCCATTGCATCTCTAGTATATGACTTGATGTCATGCATAGTTATTCATTCAACAAATATTTACTAAATACAAGGCTCTCTTCTAAGGACTAGGGATTCAACAGTTAACAAAACCAGGGTTCCATCCTGTGGAACATGCTTCTTAAGGGGGTGGGAAAGACAATAAACAAAATAGCAAATACATAAGAAATCTGGTGGTGATCAGTGATACGACAAAGGAGAACATCAAGGTTAAGGGGTAGAATATGATACAGGTTGCCTTGGCTGGATCTTCAGGGAAGGTCTCATTTAGCAGAGACTTGAATACAGTGACAATGCTCACGCTGCCCATGGGAAGTACCTGCCGAGCAAGAAAACCTGTGTAAAGACAGGACTGTGCTTGCATGTTTGAAGAAAAGCAGGGAGACCAGTGTGCCAAAGTTAGAGCAAGGAAGAATTAGGGAGGTAAGGTCTTACAAGACAGATCACGTAGGGAACAGTTAAAAGTCAGTTCTATTAATTCAGAAAGAGGTGACAGTGATTCACACCAGGATGGTAGAAGTAGAAGTGGAGAGAAGATTTTGAATACATTTTTAAAACAGAGGCAATAAGATTTGTTGATTGACTGACTGAAGTATGAATGAAAAAGCAAAGTCAAGCATGACTTGATCACTTGGTTTTTATAATTTCTTAGAATAATGAAATTTTTAGAAGTATGTATTTATTTGAAAGGTAAAGTTACAGAGAGAGGAAGAGACAGAAAGAGTGAGAGATCTTCCATCCACTGGTTCATTCCCCAAATGGCTGCAATGGCTAGGGCTGGGCCAGGCCAAAGCCAGGAGCCAGGAGTCAGGAGCTTCATCCAGGTCTCTCATGATGGTGCAGGGGCCCAAGCACTTGGGCCATCTTCTGCTGCTTTCCCAGGCCATTAGCAATGAGCTGGATTGGAATTGCAGCCAGAACATGAACCAGAGCCCAAATGGGATGCCAGCATTGCAGGTGCTGGCTCAACTCTGCTATGCCATAGCTCTTGCCCTAGAATATTGGGAATAATGTGGGTAAAATGCTGGGCCACAAAACAAATCTCAATAAATTTCCCAGGACTGCCATTATACATAATATGTTCTGCATCCAAAACAAATTAATCAGAAAGATATCCAGGAAATTCCCAAATACTTGAAATCAAGCAATGCACTCCTAAATAACTCACGGCCTAAAGAAGAACTCACAAGGAAAAATTTTAAAACATTTGAACTAAATCTGAGTGAAAACACAACATCTCAAAATTCAGAGTACTAAAGCAGTCTTTGGAGGTAAATGTGAGCTTCAAATGCATATATTGTAATGAGAATAAAGGTTTAAAATTAATCATCTAAGTTTTCATAGTGGAAACCAGTAAAAGAATAGCAAACTAAATGCAAAGCAGAGGGGCCATGGGGCCGGCACTGTGGCATAGCCAATTTGAGTCCTGGCTGCTCCATTTCTAATCCAGCTCCCTGATATGGCCTGGGAAAACACAAGATGGCCCAAGCTCTCGGGCCCCTGCACCTGCGTGGGAGACCAGGGGAAGCTCCTGGCTCCTGGCTTTGGATCAGCTCAGCAATGGCTGTTGTAGGCAATTGGGGAGTGAACCAGCAGATGGAGTACCTCTTCCTCTCTCTGTCTGTCTCTCTCTCTCTCTCTCTGCGCCTCCATTTCTGTGTAATCCTGATTTTCAAATTAAATAAATACATCTTTAAAAACAAAACAAACAAACAAAAAAAGCAGAGGGGCTGGCGCTGTGGCACAGTGGATTAAAGCCCTGGCCTGCAACGCTGGTAAGAGTCCTGGGTGCTTGACTTCCAATCCAGCTCCCTGCTAACATGCCTGGGAAAGCAGTATAAGATGGCCCAGGTCCGTAGACCCTTGCACCCACATAGAAGACCTGGAAGAAGTTCCTGACTCCTGGTTTTGGATCAGCCCAGCTCTGGCCATTGGGGCCATTTGTGGAGTGAATCAGCAGATGAAAGACCTCTGTCTCTCTGTCTCTACCCTCTTTGAAAATCTGTCTTTCAAATACATAAAACTTTAAAAAATGCAAAGTAGAAGGAAGAAATAAATAAAAGAGCAGAAATCAATAAAATGTTTAAGATCAATGAAAGTAAGAGTTGGTTCTTGAAAGTACTAACAAAATTGATAACCCCCATAACTAGACTGATTGAAAAACAAGGAAGCACAAATTACCAAACAGTAGGCTAGGGATGATGCTGGGCAGGATTGTAACATTTCTGCAAACAGTCCCTCCCCAACTACCACTCCTGCTGCCAGGAACCTCAGACCCTGCCACATGCAGCCAGCCGAGGGGTTGAGGCTTCACTCAGACCTGGCCAAGCTCAAAGTTAATAATTTTGCTCATCACCACTTGGTCTAGGTAACCTAGCACAAAGCCCAAGACCAGAGCTGACGTTGTAAAAGGTTTCATTCATTAACACACTCTGAGTGTTGAATTAGAAAAGGAATTTTCCAAGAATCATACAAGGAGCTATTTGGAGTTTTTTTTTTAAATGCTCTTCTTTTAGTTAAAACAACAAGATTTTTATTGGGAATAATAATAAAAAAAAAAAACCTCCAACAGTAAATCACTCATAACATTCTATGCTGTTATTAACTTTATAATATCCAAAGTCATCTGGAATAGGCAGAGAAGAAACACATGTGAATTTTTGCTAAGCAACATCGACACTGGGAAGGCTAATCTTATGCAGGTGTTTCTGTTTATTTTCAGAATTGAAAAACAAGAATCACAACAAAGTGCCTCCAACCTCAAATAGACCTTAATGTGAAAATGGAATTTAATTTTTCTAAAAAAAAAAATCCATCTCAAAGGTACACTTTTGGGTAAGAGAACAGACTCAGTGCCAGCTTTTCTTGCTCAGCATGTCACCTCAACACCTGCTATCTGTGACCCAGGCAAGTCACTTCGTCCCAGTTCTCCAGTTCCTCGGTTCCACAGCAGGGAAGACACCGCCATCCACCCTGAAGAAGCTCAGTGGGATTCTCAAAGCAAATAACGACCATGTGCTTACAACTAATGGTGCTTGCCGTATAGTAAACACCACGTGTCTGCTAAATAACTGTCAGAAATACCTTAGGCTACATTTACCGTACTCATCAGTCTTTGGTAAAGGCAAAATTCAAGCCTGATGGCCAAAGAAAATACTTAAATAGAAGTCTAAGTTTTAAGACTTGTCCTAGGGCCAGTATTGTGCTGTACTGGGTTATGCAATGCCCGAATCCCATTTGGATCCCGGCTGGAGTCCTGGCTGCTCCACTTCCAATCCAACTCCCTGCTAATGCACCTGGAAAAACAGCAGAGGATGGTCCAAGTGCTTGGGCCTTTGTACCCTCGTGGGAGACCTGGAGGAAGCCCCTGGCTCCTAGCTTCTGGCCCAACCCTAAACTTTGGGGCCATTTGGGGAATGAACCAGTGGATGGAAGATCTCTCTCCCTCTCTCTTTGTAACTCTGCATTTCAAATAAACAAAATAATTTTTTAAAAAGAAAAAGTCCAAAATTGGCATAAATCCTTCTCCTTTCAGCTTCTACATACTCCTTTTCAGGGCCATGCACACGTACAAGTACGAGCCTCTGATTGTTATGTTGACTCATTTGAGCTTAACTTTTCTCCCATCAGCCTAAGAACAAGACAAGCAAGACTGACGCCTCGCAAGAATTAGAGCACACGGCACAGGTCACACCTACCCAGAGCAACAGCAAGATGAGAGCTACAAGAGCATTTTCCTCAGTGGGAAGCACCAAAGGCACCCACGGTGTGCCCAATTCATGGTGCATGAAGACCCGCTAAAACCCAGCTCACCGTGGCTCAGATGAGCACGTGTGGTTAGGTTATTTCACCTCCTTTACCTCTGACCTCTCATCCGTACACTGGAGGGCAATACACTATGCAGTGAGATTTAACTGCAGCATACCTATAAAAGCCTTGCAGCTGTGTGATATGGTACAGAGCTATAAAATAACCCCTAGCTGGTTTCCTTGGTGGGAATAGGGTGTTCCGTTTGGGCATTGCTTCTCGCGTAAGGGCTGATTGCTATCAATTGTGTAATTCAGAGTAAGGGCGGAGGGGTCTGGGGTGGGGGTGGAGGGGCAGGGGAGCAGAGGGGCAGCCAGAGAAACAAAACAGCACAGAAGCGCCACCTCTGTTCCAATAACAGAATAAACTCAGCACAGAACCCCAGGGACCAGCAACTTCCGCGCCAGGCAGCTAACTCCGAACGGCTTCCGAAACCTGCAGGGCCCCGAGTCCAGCAGGGACGACCCTTCCACGTGCGAGGAGCCTCCGCCCAACTCCGTCCCGGAGCTGCCAGGGCGGCCTCCGCTCTCCGAGAGACGCCGCAGCCCCGCGACGTGTGCCAGTGTCTCTCGACCGTGCGACTTCTCGCAGACTTGCTGAGGGGCAGTCGCTCTCCCACGCGACCAGGGGCAGCCGCCGACGCCCGCACGCACGGAGAATTCGCACCGGATTCCCCGGGTGCGGGGCCGCGGCTCGCCTGCAGGCCACACCCCGCTCTCCCCATTGGCCGAGGTCGCCCCGGGGGCGGGGTCAGCGCTCGCGGGTCCCTGGCTGCTAAGCTCCGCCCCAGCGCGAGTCCATGGGGACTGGAATCCCAGGTGGGAGAGGCGTGAGCGCGAGCGCCCGCGAAGCCCCGTCTGGGGGCCATGGGGGTACAGGTGAGGCTGCCGCCCGGGGAGCCCTGCCGAGAAGGTGAGTGCCCGCCGCGAGCCGGGGCACCTGTCGCCTGGGTGGCGAAGGGGCCAGGTGGGCGGTCCCCGGTTACTTAGGGGCAAGAGGAGAGGGATGCGATGACTGAACTCAGTCGTTCAGGTAGTCGTTCATTCATTCATTCCGTCGGCCAGCCGCCCAGCTGGTCAACCAAAACTTTTCCGTACCTACGATACTGAGGGCTCTGCGGGGAGCAGGACAGACGGGAGTCGCTCTGGGTCCGGCGGGCCCGCCGCGAGTCCGGCGCTGAGCGAGTGCCGGGCGCCCTCGGGATGGCGAGGCGAGGCGAGGCGGTCGGGTCCCGGCGGAGACGGACGTTTCCCCCCCGACTCGGGCTCGCGGGCAGCGGGCCGAGGGCGGGCCGGGGGACCCCCGCCATGGGAGGGAGGCTCCGGGGGTCGCGGCGGAGGGCGCGGCCCCCCTCCGTCCGGCTGTAGACGCCCGCGGGCCGCGCGTCTGACTGGGCGCGGCAGCCTGAGGCGCGCGGGAGCGGGGGCCTGGGCGCGGGCGCGCGCGTGTGGGTGGGATTCCAGCCCCGCCCCGGGCCCGGCGGGCACGCGCCCCGGCAGCCCCCAGCCCCAGACTCCCCGCGGGAGGGAAGGCGGCGGCGAGGGGAGCGGCGGCGTCGTGGCGTCCCAGCGGGAGCACCTAGGCAGTGGCAGAAAAGAGGAGGGGGCGGGTTGGAGAACGACGCCCTGGCTGAGGGGCTGGCGACCTTCTCCGCGTTTGCTCCTCTTTCTGGGCTCTTCCAGTGTGTGTGTTGGGGGGAGAGTTCAAAATGAAAAAAAAAAAATTGTAAGCACCCAGCGAGTTTTTCCATACGGTACCAGCAAGAGACAGAAGGGGAAGAGAGCGAGAGCGAGAGAGCCTAAACAATTCACAAACTATTCAAAAACTAGGATTTTTGACATGGTTCCTAAAGGCGGCCCGGGGAGGATGGTTTCCTAGATAGTCAGCTTCTGTGCCCTTTTTGTAAATAATTCCTAAGCCGGTAAGTCAGACGTTTACTAATACATCCACCCTTGTTTACCTAAGGGTGTGTGGATTACACCCACCTGTTTGAACTTCCGGGTGTTTTTCCTGCGTTGCTCATGCATTTAGTTCCAACAAGAAATATTCAAGTACATTGCTTACCACTTGTGATTGTTAATTGTGCGGCAATCTGGCAGGGAAGACTTGAGAGAAACCAGATGCCGTATTATCTGCAGTGGGAAGAGAGTCGGTTTGGGTGGCAGACGGGACTCTAAGGTGTAATTTAGCTTCCTGGAACCCTCTTGACTTGTAAATTGGGAAACATTCCTACGGTTTATAGCAGTGAGGTGCAGGTGCAGGTGGAATTGAAGCACAAAATTCAGAGGCTGACAGAGTACCGAGAGGCTCAATTTTTCATGTATTGAATGAATAATAAGTTCCTGTGCCAGGCACTGGTCCATGTGCTAAGACAGATTTGCCGGACAGCCTGGTCCTAGAATCTTCTGATCCATAGTCAGACGCGTTATCCATTGTGCCATTGGCCCCATGATATGCTGGTCCTAGACTGTAGGCCTAGGTCCCTGATCTCATGCAGCCTACTGACCAGAGGGCAGAAAATGTGCAAGACACAAATTCATAAGGTCATTACAATAGAGGTGAGTGTCATGGATAATGGGCTGACAATATCAGGGATATTTGCTTTGGGTACCTAAAGAAAGTGATCCTTAGCTGAAACCAAAATCAAAGGAATCCATCATGAGATCTGAGGACAGAGTGTTCCAACTAGACTTCAGTGAAGGAAAATGTTAATCTTGTACTTTGATTTTGATTTTGACTTCTGGTTTCTAAAGGCCTGCTAACCCAAAATTACCTTAACAAAAAAAAGTTAAACATATATAAATGTTAGAGGTTTTTTTTTTTAGTTTTTCAATATTATATCACATATTCTACATACTTCAGTAGAAACCAATGCCAATGGGGAGCTTTATTCATATGACAATAATGACACTATGAAAATATTAATGTGAGAAATATTGCAGTCACCTGTGAAGCACCAACTGTGAGGATTATGTGCCAGGGCCTGTACAGAAACAAATAAAAGAAACAGGACAGACTGAGCTCCAAAGAGGACAAACGTACAACCCTGGGTATCTTCTTAACAGTTCCAGTCTGGGTTGGGCTTAGGATACTAAGGTGGAGAGGAACCAAATAGTTCTCAAAATTTTCTTTGATGGGGTGAGCCATTGTTCCAGTCTACGCCAGCCACCAGAAAGAAAATGGTTCAGTTGGTCTCTAGAGCTCATTCAACCTGTCTTCCTGGCTGAACTAGTCTCAGTTTAGAAAAGAGGAAATTAAGAAATTCCAACTCTGAGAATTGACTGTATCCCTCTCCATATGACTAGTATTTGTCACACATTCATGTAGGTAATAGTCTTAATTTTCAAAACATGGTAACATAAAATGTATCAGTTTATCCTCACACATAATTAAATTCTGTGTTTTATTAGATAAGAGAACACTATAAAATATTCTAATAAAATTAGAAGAAGTTATTTTGGTGCAAAATTTAAAATTCTTGAATATTTTTTCATAATATGCCTGTTTCATAAATGTTTCAAAGACCCCTCAATCAGCATGGGTTTAAATTTTAGGCACTAAACTTTTTTTTTTCTTTTTCAAAGATTTATTTATTTATTTATTTGAAAGGCAGAGCAACAGAGGGAAAGGAAAAGGGAGAGAACTTCCACCCACTGGTTCACTCCCCAAATGCCTGCAACAGCCAGATCTGTACCAGGACAGCCAGCCAGGAGCCAGGAACTCCATCCTGGTCTCTCGCATGGTTGCAAGGGCCCACACACTTGGGCCATTTTCCACTGTTTTCCCAGGTGCATTAGCAGGGAGCTGGATCAGAAGTACAACAGCTGAGACTTGAACCAGCACTCCAGTATGGGATCCCAGTGTCACAAGCTGTGGCTTAACCCACCATGTCACAAAGCTGGCCCCTAAATTTCCTTTAATTTCATTTCTCAGAAACATTTTTGCTATGGCCAAATAGCACTTGAACAATAAAAGCACTTCATCTTTGTATAAGGTTTAATAATATTTTTCAACTGCTTTATTGTACTTTGTGTTTTTAATTTTCTTAAATAGAAAACTAACCTGGAAATTGAGTTGCTTGGCCCTGGTTTTGACAGATAGTTTGGCTAATCTGTTAATATCATGGCATCAACGTCTTTCAAATGCCTTCTAGAAGTCCATCTGCAAACACAAGCCACCAGGATCATATGCAACTCTGGTTAACAAAGGCAGATTATGATCAAACCACAAAATTATAGAAGACACCTTTAGAATGACTAAGTAAACCTCCTGCATTTTAGAGATGAAGAAACCAAAACAGGTGATTACTCAACTTGCCTGTGATGACAGTAGTAGAACTTGAGGTGGGAAAGCTATAACCTGTCCAACGTCTAACTTGGTTTCTATATTTTAAAGAAATGTGTGTATGTGTGTGTGTCTGTGTGTTTATCAAATACCAAACCTGGAGCTGGCGCTGTGGCATAGCAGGTGAAGCCTCCACCTGCAGCACCAGCATCCCATATGAGCACTGGTTCATGTCTGGGCTCTCCTCTTCTGATCCCGCTCTCTGCTAATGGCCTGGAAGGCAGAGGAAGATGGCCCAAGTGTTTGGGTCCCCACACCCATGTGGGAGACCTGGAAGAAACTCCTGGATCCTGGCTTTAGGTCAGCCCAGCTCCGACCGTTTTGGCCGTCTGGGGAGTGAACCAGTGATGAAAAATAGCTCGCTCACTCTCTTTCTCTCTCTGCCTCTCCCTCTCTGTAACTTTTTCAAATAAATGAAGTATCTTTTTTTTAAAAGATTTTATTTATTTATTTGAGAAGTAGAGTTACAGACAGTGAGAGGGAGAGACAGAGACAAAGATCTTCCTTCTGTTGGTTCACTTCTCAAATGGCCGCAATGGCCAGAGCTGTGCTGATCCAAAGCCAGGAGCCAGGTGCTTCTTCCCAGGCTTCCATGTGGGTGCAGGGGTCTAAGCACTTGGGCCATCTTCTACTGCTTTCCCAGGCCATAGCAGAAAGCTGGATCAGAAGAGGAGCAGCCGGGTCTAGAACCAGCGCCCATATGGGATGCCGGCGCTGCAGGCTGAGGATTAACCTACTGCGCCAAGGTGCCAGCCCCAATAAATCAGTCTTTAAAAAGCAAGTCAACCAAGAATGTATTCTGTATAATTACATTTTTCTAAGGTACAAAAAGAGGCTAAACAAAACTATTATTTAAAAATGGACTTATCTAGAGAAAATAATTTTTAAATTTATTTATTTGAAATACAAGTGACAGAGACAGAGAAAGATCTTCCATCCACTGGTTCATTCTCCAAATAATTGCAACAGTCAGGGCTGGGAGATCCAGTAACTCCATCCAGGTCTCCCAGCTGGGTGTCAGGGGCCCAAGTACTTGGGTCATCATCTACTGCCTTCCCAGACACATTAGCAGGAAGCTGGATTGGAAGCAGAGGGACGAGCATTCGGATATGGGATGCTGGCATCACAGGCAACAGCTTAACCTTCTGTGCCAAATGCCTGCTCTGAAGAAATACTTTTTTTAAGCAAAGAAATGTTGATGAGAAAATGACAGGATGGTTGTTAGCTTGGAGGGGTAATATTTTCTTTCTTAGATCAGATGGTTTATATATCAGTATATATTCAATTATTTTTCTTAACTAGCATGTATTTAAGTATTCATTATATAGTCACAATATCAAAGAAGTAATGTGTGCTAACATGAGAATAAGGGACAATACAAGAAATGGATTTTATAATGCAGTAATGGATCTTCTGTGTTGAACAAAGTCTGAATTAACCTCCCTGCATAATTATTTTGCTTACTTGGATCTTGAGAAGGCAACTCTGACTTGCGCTTTGATTCCTCTAAAACACTGTGGAGTCCCTGCCCACACACCCTGCTCACTCATCACTCCCCTGGGCCCCCACATCACTCTACGGTCAAGCACAGGTTCTGCCCTCCCACTCCCTCCCTTTGCCCTGTCTCCTTCAGTCATATCTGCCACAGGCTTTCTCCCTAACACACTCCCAAAACATAAAACAATGTGAGTTCTAAGGTCAACACTCAGGCAAGATTTTTATTATTTTCTTCTGCCATAAACTTGCAGCCACTTACAACGGCTACTTAGAACAAGAACTTGTAAAAGGCAACCAAGATTATGTGCTCCCTCATTTATGATCCCCTGCCCCCACACCCCCTAAAATGTCGGAAACATTTTGCTGTGTCAACATCTTAGAAGAAATATTGTTTCACTGGAATGAGATCTGCCCACACTGATTTCAGAGATGAAGTTTTGGAATGGTTATGTTAACTACATAGTAAATGACACAAATGCAGCCACGGAATCCACTGGAAAGTCAAATTAAATGTTATGTCAGGAATGAATGTAACACAAATTTTTACTAACAAAAATAAACAGAGTGACTTTCCATTTGGGGGTTTAGATGGATGAATAGTGCATGGAACATGATTGCTTGATTGCAGATTTGTCGCTGTTCTTACCAAAAACAACCTGCCTGAAAACTTTGCAGTAGTCTGGAATTATAGTAATATAGGTCTCCTTGGAAATTTTAGAAGATTTTCTGGAAATCTTGGGAAATTTAGAATAATTTTATTCTGTATCTTTTGGGGGGGGGGAAGTTGATTCATTTTCAAGTTATAGACAAAAGTGAAATAAGAGTCACGGAAACTCTGAATTCATTATTTCACCATTTGATGGTTGCTTGTTAACTTTGTATATGGTAAAATTTGGTAACTTCATAATACTAAACCAAGGGTGCATAGATGCATTTGGGAAATTTCTTGCTAAGACATTTGTTCACACTCTTTTTTATTGTAGTTCATATGCCTTCTTAAAATATTTGATATATAAAGCTGAATTTTTTCACTGGATTTTTCCTTTCCCATTTTATTTTGTTTGGTTTTTTTTTTTTTTTTTTGGTTGTTTAGGGTAATTCATAGAGGGAAAATTTGCCTTTTTCTCTAGGAAAACAGTGATGACAAAACAGAACATCTAGTCATAGTGTCACCTTGTTGGTGGCTTCTCAAGTGAAGAAAAGAATATAAAAAATTTCTTATCTATGTAAAATGTTTTGTTTTAGTGTTTAACCCCAAAATTCCAAGGCGCTTATGATTCAGTGGATATACTTGCTTATTTGAATCTTATTCTTAAGCCTACTGATGCTTGATTCGTTTATTAAATTCTATTTAGAAAAAGGTGGATTGGTAGACGTGAAAAATGATTTTCTTCATGGAAAAGTGGTACAGGAAACTGAACCCACCTGTAATCCCATTTTTGTTTTTGTTTTTTTTTTTTGAAAGGCATAGTTCATAACCCCTACCAAGTGGAATCACTCAATTTCCTGTTACACAGTGATTCCTAGGCAGATGGGGTTGCTGTGCCCTTTCCCCACAATCAGGTGTCATAACCCTGCTTTCCAGGAGACAAGCTAATAATGTGAAGGCCTGAGGTGGATGGGGAGATGAGGGTGGGGCTGTGATGAAAATTAGTGAGCACCAGTGAGGTCTAAATAGTCCCTGCTCCAGCAGGTTGTCATTTTGCTAAGAGACTCAAGTACTGCCATAGCTTCCAGTTTAGATGAGGAATTCAGACTTTTCGTGTAAAACCTTTCAGTTTAAATACTTTCATGGTCAGCATTTCAAGTCATCTATTAAGAACCTGTGCAGGGGCCGGCACTGTGGCACGGTGGGTAAAGCCTCCACTTGCAGTGCTGGCATCCTATGCAGGCGCTGGATTGAGTCCCAGCTGCTCCATTTCCGATCCAGCTCTCTGCTATGGCCTGGGAGGGCGGTGGAAGATGACCCAAGTCCTTGGGCCCCTGCACTTGTGTGGGAAACCCAGAAGAAGCTCCTGGTTCCTGGCTTCAGATTGGCCCAGCTCCGGCTTTTGAGGCCAATTGGGGAGTGAACCAAAGGACAGAAGACCTCTGTCCCTCTCTGCCTCTCCTTCTCTCTCTTTGTAACTCTGACTTTTAAATAAATAAATAAATAAATCTTTAAAAGAAAGAAGAAGAACCACGTATGCAAACCAAACTGAAAATGTCTGTAGACCCAGGGACCACCTGTTAGGGAGTTTCTTGCCTACAGTAAAAAAGTGTTTGAGTACCATCCACTCAAGCCTGTTTCTTGCACAAGGGGGATAAGCACTGTATAGCTCCTTTGAGTTCTTGCCATTTCCTTCTTTCTTTTTTTCCAGGCCACATGCTGTCTCTTGTCTGTCCGAACTCCTTCCAAGCTTGGTGTGAGATCACGAATGTGTCACAGCTGCTGGTTTCTCCTGGCCTCTACATGGACCTGAATACCAGCACAACCAACTTGAGCATTTCTGCAAATGTGGAAAACAAGTACAGTCTTTACGTGGGCTTGGTCCTGGCAGTAAGTTCCAGTGTTTTTATTGGCTCCAGCTTCATATTGAAAAAGAAGGGCCTCTTGGAACTGGCCAACAAGGGCATTACGAGAGCTGGTAAGAAACCTGCAACTAATAAATTCACGTTTCCAACTGCAGAAATGGCATTATTGTCAGACCGCATGCTTTACGGCCATCACAGTTGACTTATCTCTGTTTATCTCAGCCTCTGTCTTCCTCACTGAGACAGCTGCATGTCCCACCGACTCTGACCTCCATGGAATGGCCCCTGCCACCTCACCTGCGTCCTCTTGTGCTACTCTCCGGTCACCTGCTTTACCCTTGTTCCTGGAATAGACTGACTTTCTGTCCATGAAGTGAAGTCTTCTCCCTTTGCCAGGAACTCTCTTCTTGTTGCCCTTCCTTCAGGTGACTCATCCTTCAGCTGAAGTTCCGTCCTTGACCCATCCTCTCTGCAGGTCTCCCCCACCCCCAGCCCCTGTTATTCTCCGTCATGACACTCGCGGTTTCCTTCACAGTGCCTGGAATAATCTGTACTGGTCAACTTACTGTTTACTTAATTGTGGTCAACAGGTTTGTTTGTTTATCAATTATGGACTCACAAGAGCAGGGACCTTCCCTGTCATGGTGTTTGGCTCTCAAAAACATTTGTTAAATTAGTAAACATGTAGCAGTGTAAATAGGCTACTACTTATAGTGATATTTTAGATGCTGAGTAGCTCTGCCTGTCTTTCATTAGACATGAATTCTCTATTCATTTTTATCAAGTATAATATAGTTGAAAACCTAAATATTTTTCTAGAGTCCATATGGAAAAAATAAATGACTATGAATAATGCAAACAAGCTTATTAAAGAGTACTGTTGAGGAAAGACATGCACCATCACAAAACAAAATGTACCATAAAAACAGACAAAATAATTTAAAAAATTGTAAACTTAACAGTGTTACTACAGGTAACACTTTAATGTATGATTTTTAAAAGTTTCATTTCAAAACAGTAGAGAGAGGATGAATTATTATTTAAAAATACTGAGACAAATGGAAAATATTAGAGGAGAAAATAAGAGTTCTATTTTAAGCCATTCAGCAAAAGAAATTTCAGATAGCTTCAAGTCAAATTTAGAATTATTTTATTTAAAAAAAAAAAGATCTAAAAGAAGTCCTTTCTAAGTATAAAGGTAAAGGAAGAATCTGTTCTTTATAAGGAAATTTTCTGGATTGACAAAAAAGTATATGCGGAAACACTTTAACAGAAATTAAAAACCAAATATATATTGGAGAGAAAATTATGAAACACTAATTTATGACAGAAGGTAGTTAAATTTCTTAATATATAAAGAGCAAAAGCAGTCAATAAGAAAATATTACCCTAACAGAAAATAGGCAAAGCACATAAACAAGAAACAGGTAAAATTAAAAATGCAAATGGTCAATAAGCATGCATCGTAAGTTCCAATTTTGTAGTAAGACTCCATTTTAGTCATTTACAAATTTTATAAAGAGAACATCCTAAATAAACATAATTAACTACTTTGCAAGATAATCTTCACAGTTTATACACCCTGTTTAGACTAACTATAACAAAAATATATAGGTCAAGTTTAGGAGATTTGTTGTATTAAAATTGATGAGACGTTTAATAAATAAAAAGCAAAATATCCCAGTGTAGGGAGAATGTAGACAATAGTTATAAATAATAATTGAATAAAACAATGACCATTTCACCCATATATGGTAAATTTTAAAGTAATCACAGATCATTAAAACTATAGTAGTATAACATTTAGACATTGGTTTCACAAAGATATAAAACAAAGTTTTACAAAACTATATTTGCAAGAGTACTTGTTAAACTTCTTATTCTGTAAAGTATGAAATCTTTTTACTGTAATATAATTTTTTTTTGACAGGCAGAGTGGACAGTGAGAGAGAGAGACAGAGAGAAAGGGCTTCCTTTGCCATTGATTCACCCTCCAATGGCCACTGCGGCCGGCACACCACGCTGATCCGATGGCAGGAGCCAGGTGCTTCTCCTGGTCTCCCATGGGATGCAGGGCCCAAGGACTTGGGCCATCCTCCACTGCACTCCCGGGCCACAGCAGAGAGCTGGCCTGGAAGAGGGGCAACCGGGACAGAATCCGGCACCCCGACCGGGACTAGAACCCGGTGTGCTGGCGCTGCAAGGTGGGGGATTAGCCTACTGAGCCGCGGCACTGGCCTGTAATATAAATTTAAAGCATGTTATCTCAAAGACTGAAAAAGAAGAAAGGGAGAGAGAAGGAGGGTAGGAGGGAAGAGAGGGAAGGAGTGAGGAAAGAAAGGAGCATCATTATGTTCTTAGAATTGTGTCTACAAAGTGCACTGAATCTTAAAAACTAATTAAAAATAGAAATAAATCGATGAGAATTTTTTCTGTTAAAAACAACAACAATAAGGTCACATAACTCTGAATTCCATAGGCGAGCTTTTTGTCCTTTTCAGTTCTGGACAGAAACTCTACTTCATCATGCCAAAGTAGCAAGTAAGTAGAGTTCAACTGTCTGATGCTCATTGTTCTCCGATCGACTAATCTAAAATCTCAGAAGCTTTATGTCAACCATATTGTCCCCTCTGAAGTTCTTTTTATGACACCAATGTAATTCATGTTCTATAGTTTTCCATTTTTAATTTGAACCATGACTGAAACAAAGTATTCAGGGCTTATAATATTCTATGTGCAAACCCCTGACTTACATAAAATTTTCTGCAAATTAAACTTATTTATATAGAAATCACAAGGTGACATACTAGAAAACTTTAGATTTCTGGAAATCACAAAGTAAATAAGCTCGAGGACTAATTTGACTTTAAGCCTTGCTCTTTCTCAACATAATCCAGTATGTTTCCTAGAAGTCAGTTCTTCAAGCCTCATTCCTTGAATTTAGAACTTAATTTTTATTCCTGGTATTTTCCTAGGACAAGGTGGACATTCTTACCTCAAGGAATGGCTGTGGTGGGCAGGATTACTGTCAAGTAAGTGCTTAAAACGAGAACAGTGTGTGCTGATAAAATGATAGATTACATGAGGAGTTTTTTTAACATTTTTCTTCCTGTCAAGGATATAACTTAAGTCTAAACATGTTTGTGTGGGTGGAGTAAGTTGTCATCTAATCATCTAACAATACATGTGTGTGTGTATGTATACACGTATGTGTGTGCATTGTCACTCTTCGCTCCTCCTACTTCCTCAGTACTATCCTGCAACGTAAGACAAATGTTGATATTTAAAATACTGTCTTTTCTCACAAACTTCCCCTTCTTGTGTTTTTTTTCATCATAACAACTGAGGAAAGTGCTTCCCTCCCAATGTTTTCTCGGCTCATAATTTGAATCTGTGACCATCCTAGCTGCATGTCTTTTCAGGAATGGGTACATTTTCCTTGCCAGGACCAAAACATGGATAAAATAAAGGATTCTTTGGCTGCTTACGTGGCAAATAAATGGGAAAATCTAAGCTGTCAGCATTCTCCCCCTTCCCTGACTGACTCCACAGGTTAAATGAGACCAGGACATGTAGGCATTTTCTAAATGCTAATGTGACGTCCAAATAAAAGGCAGCTAGTCTGCCTCAGCCACTTTGACTGGTGTTGGTCTCCCTCTTAACTCCTCTGGACTTTCTAAAACCCCATGCCTGAATACTGCAAAATAGGGACATGATAAGTTATAATTTCACACCACTTGCAAATCATTTCTCTCTGCAGTCAGAAGTCTTAAAGCTTCCTTGTGTTTTTTCAAACCAAGTAACACAGTTCAGTATCTGTGAGATCCTGTTAAAAGAAGGAACTGTGTACCTTTCTTTAATAAATGGATTCTAAAAGATTGAAGAAAAAGAATGATGAAAATTTATATAGCCCTTTGAGTTTTTATTTATTTATTTTAAAGAGTTACAGAGAGAGGGAGAGAGAGAGAAAGATTATCTTCCATCTACTGGTTCACTACCCAGATGGCTGCAATGGTCTGGGCTGGGCCAGGCTAATGCCAGGAGCTTCTTCCAGGTCTCCCACATGGGTGCAAGGGTCTGAGCACTTGGACCATCTTCACATATAATTTTTACTATATAAAAAAGTAGGTGCAGGTATTGTGGTGTAGCAGGTTAAGCTGCCACTTGGGATGCCCACATCCCATATCAAAGTGTCAATTCATGCCCCAGCTACTCGCTTGTAATCCAACTTTCCGCTAATGCACCTAGGAGGCAGTAAATGATGACTCAACTGCTTAGGAACCTGTCACTCACAGGGAAGAGCTGGGTGGAATTTGGCTCTTGACTTAGGCATCAGATAGCTGGAAGCATGTTTCTCTCTCTGTCATTCTACCTTCCAAGCGGGGAGAAAAAAAAACTTAAAAAGTTTATGCTGGTGGGCCGGTGCTGTTGCACAGGGGGTTAAAGCCCCAGTCTGCAGCACCGGTGTCCCATATGGGCGCTGGTTCAAGTTCCGGCTGCTGCTCTTCTGATCCAGCTCTCTGCTGTGGCCTGGGAAAGCAGTAGAAGATGGCTCAAGTCCTTGGGCCCCTGCACCTACATGGGAGACCTGGAAGAAGCTCCTGGCTTCGGATCAGCTCAGCTATGGCCGTTGCAGTCATTTGGGAGTGAACCAGCGGAATGGAAGACCTCTCTCTCTGGCTGTACCTCTCTGTAACTCTGTCTTTCAAATAAAATAATTCTAAAAAAAAAAAAAAAAGTTTATGCTAGTATTGAGGAGAGAAAAGTACACATTGGAGGCTTTTGTAATGGTTCATTATTTATTTATTTGAAAGCCAGAGTGACAGAGAAAGAAAGAAATCTTCCATCTGCTGGTTCATTCCACAAATGGATGTAACAGCTGAGGCTAATCCAGGCCAAAGCCAGGAGCCAGGAATGGCATCCAGGTCTCCCAAATGGATGGCAGGGGTCCAAGCTCTTGGACCTTCTTCAACTGCTTTCCCAGACACATTAGCAGGGAAATGGATTGGAAGTGAGCAACTGGGACTGGAACCAGTGTGGGATGCCAGAAACTGGCTATGCCACAATGCCAGCCGTCAGATTTTTATGTAATGACAAATATACAGTGCTTTAATCATGAAGTCAGTGATCTCCTTGAAAACTGTCAATAAAAAGATATGGGCCAGCGCTGTGGTGTAGTGGGTTAAACTGCTGCTTGTGACACTGACATTCTACACAGACGCTGGTTCAAGTCCCAGCTGCTTCACTTCTGATCCAGCTCCCTGCTGATGGCCTGGGAAAGCTGCAGAAGATGGCCCAAGTCAGTAGGCCCCTGTACCCATATGGGAGACCCAGAAGAAGCTTCTGGCTCCTGGCTTTGTTCTGGCCCAGCCATGGGTGTTGGTGGCCATTTGGGGAGTAAGCCAACACATGGAGGTGTGCTCTCATGCACTGTTGCTCTCTCTTGTTCTTGCTCACTCTGTGTGTGTGTGTGTGTGTGTGTCTCCCTCTGTAACTCTGACTGCCAAAGAAATAAATCTTTCAAAAAATAAAAAAGATAATATGAAGTATTGAAGGAAAGCTTAATATTCTAAGAAGACTTCCATGGTTCTTTGAGTGGATTCTCTTAACTATCCTATAAGATTATATTTGGAGTTTCTAGCATTGGGAAAATATAACAAATATAATCTTACAGAATAGTTAAGAGAATCTTTGGTAGAGAAAATAGCATAGCAGCCAAAGAAAGCAGGAAAAAGTATGCTGTGTCCTTTTCTCTCTCAAAAGCAGCATTAGCCTGGCAGAGTTTTTCAGCATGAAACATTGCATTCTATGGGCAAGTGTCCAGTTGTGATCTGTGAGATGAATTTGGCCCCAGCACCAGAGCCCAGCTCTTGGAGGTATTTCCCTCCTTCTAGAAGTTATCTGTGTAGTGGGCCATCAAAGGAGGTACCTTTCTCTGAAGGGAGGAGAGAACTTCCTCTTTGACTATGGCCTTGTCTAAATAAGGTCAGAGTTTGTGAACTCAAGAGACTTCCATAGCCTTGGCAGCTCATGACAAGAGCCTCCGGTGATTACTGACGTCATAAATAAGAGTGTCAATTGTTAAATGAACAATAGGAGTCACTGTACACTTGCTCCCCATGTAGAATCTCTGTCCTTAATGTGTTGTACTATGAGAATTAATGGTAAAACTAGTATTCAAACAGTGCTTTATACTTTGTGTGTCTGTGTGTGAGTGCAAACTGTTGAAATCTTTACTTAGTATATACCAAGTTGATCTTCTATATATAAAGATAATTGAAAATGAATCTCGATGAAGAATGGGATGGGAGAGGGAGTTGAGAGATGGGATGATTGCAGGGGGGAGGGAGGTTATGGGGGGAAAAGCCGCTATAATCCAAAAGTTATACTTTTGAAAATTATCTTTCTTAAATAAAAGTTTAAAAAAAGAAGTTATCTGTGTAGTACTAGTTAATCAACATCTTGAGTTTCTCAGGTAAGAAAACAGATTACATTTAGGAATACATCATTGCAATTGTATAACCACTGTTTGGATCCCTTTGAGCCACTGAGATACTGGTACTGGTAGACCATCTGCAATTCAAAGATCCCTGACCTCATGGGCCTGTGGTAGGCATTCTGGCTGTCCCCTACCTACACATCAGATCTCTACGAGGCATTCTAATTTTATAGATTGCTGTTGCTAATTTGCAAAATAGTAGGTATTCCTGCTCAAACGGAATCAATCTCTGCTTACTCCAAAACTTCCTCTACTAGATTTCATCAAAGTGTTTTTAGCATTGAAGTAATACAATCTCTATTGAAATTAATTTAAACTGCTAAATGTATTTGGCCTGGGTCAAGTTTCTAGCACCAGGTGTATTGGTCCATTTTTTGGTTACTACAACAAAATACTAGAAGCTAGATACTTGTGAAGCAAAGAGATTGATTTAGCTCACAGTCTGGAGTCTGAAAGTCTAAGGTTGGGAGGCCCCATTGATCAGCATCTGGTGAGGGCCAAAAGCAGATGCTGTCATGGTAGAAGCAGTGCCAGAGGAAGGGTCACACAGAGACAGGAAGTCAGAGAGTGAGAAGAGGCTGCACCTGCTCTTGTATAACAAGGCCTCTCGAAAGAACTAACTAGAGTGCCAAGAGGACTCCTGCAGTCCCTTCTGAGGTAGTGTCCCCAGTGACCTAATGAACTCTCCACTAAACCCCACCTCTTAAAGGTTCCACCACCTCTCAGATGGCCACACTGGAGACCAAGCTTCCAACACATGAACTCTTCAACACATGAACACACTCAAACCATGTCCAAACCTTAGCTCCAGGTAATTACAGTTTATCTATCCCTTAATACCAGTCTTTTCCCACCTTCCATGTAAAAAGTCAAGTCATTTCATTCAGCTTGATCTTTCAGTGTCTTTGGGTTAAAAGTTCACTGCTTTGCAGGGGTCATTTGTTTCTTCTGATAAGTAGGTCCACCTTGTATATTAACTTTTGCTTGCTTCTAGTGGGAGTAGGAGAGGCTGTCAATTTTGCAGCTTATGCTTTCGCACCCGCCACCTTGGTCACCCCACTGGGCGCCCTGAGTGTTCTGATAAGGTATGTACGCAATAAGAAGCTTGGCTTCTACTGGTGCTTTCATACTATGAAAACCTTAAACCATAAGAAACAGATTACTAAATCCATCTGAAAAAGAGTCTAGACCAGCCTAGGCTGTTAAAGCATAGAAGACCCCCAAGAAGCTTTAGACAAGTCACAGAACTCATTTCCTTGTTAATAAACATGGGGATAACAGTACTTTTGTTGCCTAAAACAATTGCCAAAACAGTTTGACTACAAAATAAATATCAACAGAAGTAGGAAATGAATTGTTACATTATTATTCAGAAAACGTGTGGTAAAGTACACTTGATTTCCCATTAAAGTAATTGTGTTATATTTGTGATGATTCAGTGAAACCTCACAGGTTTTTTTTAGCTGTGACCTAAACAAATGGCCACCAGAATCCTTTTCATTTTTTCTGTTGTAATAGTAGTTAATGACTAGAATCAACGGAGGACTTTAAAAAGCATATTGTGTTAAATTTCAACTCTTGTCAAAATCCTTGTATTGTCTGCTGGATTCTTCTGTTTCGAGACCCTGTGGTACTGAAAACAGGAATAACTTTCCTGTTTCATAGAATGTGTGAATCTGATTTTTCTGAGTTGGTCTTTATTACAATATCAAATGAGTGTGTTCAGAGAGCTCACCAAAGTCATATTTCATAGCTAATCTACTGTTTTCTTTTTTGCTCTTTCCTTGCCATTCATCAGCCTCTGGTAGAGTTTGTGGTTGGTCCTGCCCACTTCTTTTCACCCTCTTACAGGACTCTTGCAAGAACTGGATGAGTTAATACACACAAAGCACTCAGTGCACTTGTCAGGCAGTGAATAGCCGGGAGTAGTACTTGAGTTTTCACTGAGGCAGCAGTTCTTCACCTGGCAAAGGCCACTCTGGGAAAGCACCTGGTCGTTGATTGCAGCCTTGAGGGCAGATGGGCACTGATAACCGGCCTGAGGGAAGTAGAGCATCAGAGGAAGGGGGCCAGGGTGCAGGGGATAAAGACAGCAGGCCTGCTGGTCAAGCTGCAGGATGCCATACCTGCTGTCTATGATAGTGCCAATCTGGAGCTTCCTGGGTCACAACAACCGAAGCATCGGGAGCACTGGACGGGTGACAATATTAGGTCAGTAGCAGGAAGTAAGGGACTAGTTTAATATTTTGACAGTCTGTATGGTTGCACTGGTGTATAGTAGCTAAATATCAGCCCTGAGCAGTAATTCTTTAGTTATGTATCTTTCTTTGAAACTCTCATGAGTGTATTCTAAATGTACAGGTTGAACATCCCTAAAAATCCAAGATCTAAAATCTGAAAATTCCACACCTGAACTCATGTGATGGGTCATAATCAAAACATAGGTACACTAAAATTCTATAAAATTATCTTCAGACTACGTGTATAAGATGTATATGAAACATCAGTGAATTACATATTTAGATTTGAATCCCCTCCCCGTGATATCTCATTATGTACATGCAAATATTCCAAGATTTTTAAAAACTAAAACCCAAAATACTCTGGTCCCAACCATTTCAAATAAGGGAGACTCAACCTGTATCGTGCCAGTGAAGTGTAGAAGAGCTTTCATTTTGCTTGGGTTTATAGGAGAAGACAGAAAAATTGAAAATGAAGCGAGTAGGAGCTCTTGAGAAAGGTTATGGGATAATGAGAGGAGTGTGGAATGTCTATTGTAGCTCCTCAGTGATAAAAGCAGTGAAGCAGATCTGATTGACCATGATTTCTGAGTTTAATATTAATCCAGGGATGGAGAGAGGGTGGTGAAATGGGTACAGGGGTACAGAGGGATGGGAAGGATAACTCCTAATGCAGTGTTACAGTGGGATAAATGTGAAAGTCAACAATTACACTATTTCAAAAATACAGTCATAGAGAGTATTCTGAATATTTTCAACACAAAGAAATGATAACTGTTGTAGGTTACAGGTAGGCCCATTCCCCTCATCTCATCATTACATATTATACACATGTATTGAAATGTCACACAATACCCTGTAAATATGTACAACATATTAATTTAAATTTTTCAATATATTAAACTAATCTAGGTTTTCAGTCTCACATAGCACATGCAGGTCAGCTCACTAGCAAAGAGTAGCCTTCCCACAGTGTGACTTCTGAGCTGCTGTGGAATCAAAAGGTAATTGAACCTCAGTGATTTTATTGTTTTCTCTCCCAACAGTGCAATATTGTCTTCCTATTTTTTAAATGAACACTTGAACATCCATGGGAAAATAGGCTGCATATTAAGTATATTGGGGTCAACTGTGATGGTTATCCATGCCCCACAAGAAGAGGAAGTCACTTCTTTGCATGAAATGGAAATGAAATTGAGAGACCCAGGTCTGTGATTCAGCTGAAAGAAATACTCAAGTTTTCCACTTTGTTTCCTCAAATGATGTTTGTAATAACATTGTAATAGGCTTCCTAGGAGCCCAGTTGTAGATTGAGACGTGTAGAGTTACTGAGTGCTGTAAGTCTTCTGAAAAGGTGGCAGGACTTATCTTAGAGTTTCTGCTTTCCCTCTACACAATGAAAGGGAGAGACTGAGGATAAAAGAGGCAAAAAAAAAAAAAGTTCAACCCAAAATTTTACTTCATCCCTAAAATGAAAGTAAATCTGACACCACTTGCCCTCAGTAGATTTGAAAGATATATTTGTGAAAATCTATTGTCAAATATTGAGAACTTTGCAATAGAATATTGTTTTTCACTTAATCTCATTTCTTTTTCTAAAACACCTATGCTCTTAACATTATGACTAATGAGACTTTTTAAAGGCACAATGCACTAGCATTTTCTAAAGTCGAATTCTTTTCTCTTCCTCACAGGATTTATATCTTTTGCCACAGTCGTAATTGTGATCTCACTGGTGCTGATTTTGATTGTGGCTCCCAAGAAAGGACAGACCAACATACTGGTCTACATTTCAATCTGCTCTTTGATTGGTGCCTTTTCAGTTTCTTCTGTCAAGGGCCTGGGAATCGCCATTAAGGAGCTGTTAGAATGGAAGCCAGTTCACAAGGATCCGCTGGTCTTTGTTTTGCTGGCTGTGCTCATGCTTTCAGTGACTACACAGATTAACTATCTCAACAAGGCCCTGGACACCTTTAATACATCCCTCGTGACTCCCATTTATTACGTCTTCTTCACGTCCATGGTAGTGACCTGCTCTGTCATCTTATTCCAGGAGTGGTACAGCATGAGTGCTGGAGATATCATTGGGACCTTGAGTGGGTTCTGCACTATCATCAATGGCATCTTCCTTCTACATGCTTTCAAAAACACCGACATTACCTGGAGCGAGCTGACCTCTGCCACTAAGAAAGAAGTCCTCTCTCCAAACAGCAGTGAGAACAACTATGTTTTGCTAGAGAACATAGACTGTTCAACCCCAGGATACGAGGATGACGTTACCTTGTTTAGCAGGACTGATGATCAAAGTCTGTATAAACTCTGAATTTCAATCCATGTAAAACACTTGGAGAACTATTTTCTTCTTAGAAGTTCTTCCAATAACAGAAACTATTAGCTTTCTAACTGTAACTTAGATTGATGCTAAGTAAAAATGACTTCATTTGGGCCATCAAATTTGAAAATCAAATTTTGATTCTTCTTCAGAGGACCTATTCATCTTTTGATCTCTGCAAACAAAGCATCAAAGAAGCCAAAACATTACATATGTCCCCTAATAACCTCTTTCTTCTGATCACATTGTATTTGGCTCTGCCAGATGGCTCTTAATTTCACTGGTGGCCGTTCTTGGACTCATGATAACTCATAAAGTTATCTGTGTTCTGATAAGCAGAGTATCAGTCACCAGTCTTTGATGAGTCATAATTTCACATTATTAAAACTGAGAAGTGAGATCACTGCTGCTTTGCCCTCCCTTCCACAACTTCCTTCTACTTAAACTATTGCTGTTGGGTAATGTGTTTAAAAAAAAAAAAAATAGGCCTATTCTGCAGATCCATTCCTTAGTGCACTGGAAGGCACAAGACACACCCACAGATGAAGAGTTGGTGGATCATAACTCATTGGCCATCAGAGAAGTTCATTGCCAATTAAAGATGGAGAATAGAAGATGGAGAACAATATTTTAAACCTCCAGTAAAGGAAACAGTTTTTTTTTGTTTGTTTTTCTTTTCACAGACACACAAATGTGTTCACAGGTTCTTTTTCACTCAGTCCGGCTGACAGACAACATGGGGTTTCTGGAGCAGCCCATGTGAATCCAGCTTTAGAGTTACTTATCTTCCTTTTCTGTCTTTTACTATTATCCCAAAGATCGTTTTTCTTGTTGATGTGGAGGGTCTGGTAGAATAACTGCTGCCTCATTTCAGGATTATATTGTACTCTTCCATTTCTTGCACATGTTTTTATCCCTAAAGTGGTCAGGGGTGAAAGATGCCACAGATTGTTTGGAAACAGTGAGAAAAGCCTTTGTGAAAAACTCAAATTGTCATCGTGGTTCCCTTGATGGTTACTGCTTTCTCCTTTGGTTAAGGAAATCACAAATAGTAACTTTCCAAAGTAGGTGCATCCCTCTGCTGTAAGTGGCAGATTGCCCATTTCTGTTAAATGTCTTTGGACGCGTTTTCCTTACAGCGCATCCTCAGATGCCTGTTTTGGGAGGAAAGGATGAAGAGGGAACTTCCCGGGGGAGGAGGAGAAATATGAGTATGAAGATCCCAGAGGCTCCCATGAGGAAATTCCTTTTGCACTTTAAGTTTAGTGAACTGTTCCCATCTCATTCCACATGCATGGCAGGAGTAACATTTTCCGTGGTCAGTTGTTCACAGCCGAGTTTCCTGTCATATACTGATTTTATGGAAAAGAAACTGGCTGTCTTGCTTCCACACTAAACTTTTCTCTCAAAGCCAAAGTCCTAAACAAAAAGTTGCACTTAAAAAAGTGAGGATGACTGGATTTTTTTTTTTTTCTCTTCTAACATCAAATGTAATTTTGGTTTTTGGCTAGCTTAAGCCTACCTAGGGCCTTCAGAGTAAACGCTGGCATTCCTTCTGTCCTGTTGAACTGAGCTCTGTTCGCCGTGATGACCTGAGATAGCTGCCAAGTCTGAAGCGCGACTGTTCTCTGCAGCCCGGGTCAGTGTGGAGTACAACGCAGTGCATCCTCAAGTTTCCGAAGTTGAGAATCCGTGGAAGATCGATGTGAATTCGTGTTCACTCGGTGGACTGCTGTTTCACTTGACTCGCCAATCAGATAATATAAGCTATGAACACACGTTTTTAGGAAAAGTGCCTCCTGAAAAGGTAGCATTTGAAAACTGTAAAAACCCTTTCAACATCTGTCTTCGTAGTTTCGAGGGCTCCGTTTCTCCTGCACACTTTCTTGGTGAGGAAATCAGGGACATTGTTTGACCTCCCACCCAAGTCTGTGTTGCTTCTCTAGTGAACTGAAGGTTCAGGTGTTTCTTAACGCCACCTGTTACAAAGCTGTTGCCCTTGGAACATTTTGCCCAGGTCAGAGGATCCTAGAACAGGAGCAGTGTGTAACCTGGATTGGAAAATGGACTGGTGCTGACATATGCAGCCAGGAGGAAAGCGGAGTAAGATTTAATGACTAATAACTTGAGAAACAATGAAATTTTTGAAAAACTGTTTACAAACACCAACAGTAGGCACAGGTATTAAGAAAAAATATTTTCGTAAGTCTTAACATTAAAATTTTTTCCCAAGTAAAAATTCTTGTTTAAGCAAGAATAAAATGCTGGATCCCTATGTTCAGGTAAATATTAGTCTTAACTGGTAGTTTCATATATGTATATATTTTAATGAATATACTTTGTGTATCATCATATAGATATCTTATGTGAATATTTGTATATATGTCATTAAGGATTACAAAATTGGGCTCACATAGGACAAATTGAAAACCTATTCTAGTTCTGTAAAGATAACAGTTATTTTACTATTAGGTCAATGGTTAATGGTTAATGATTTCATTTTTAGTTCAGATTACAAAATGTTAATAAACCTTTTATATTCAACACCATAAAATTAACACCTACTTTTAGAAGTATTAATTCATGTTAGTCATAAGCCAGACATGTGGTAGGCACTTAATAAAATTAGGTTCTCTTTGAGTCGACTTAATTTTTACAATCTTATTAGTAGAGCGGTGAGGACCATTGAGTGCCATATTTCCTTTTTGTTCTTCATCTTTTCTCATTTCATATTAGCTCATTTAAAACAACCCAAGTGAAAGTGATTCTATTATGTAATACCAATAAAAGTTATTTTTAAAATATTTTTCTTAATGAAACCAGAAAAACTTAACATTATTTTTACTTTCCAAAAAAACTATGGGAACATAATATGAATACATGTGAGATGTTCTCAAATATTTAATAAACTGTGTTCATGAAATTTTATAGTTTTAAAATGTTTGTAAATGCTGTTTTAGGGAGTTTACAAATTATGAATAAATGTTTGTATATTTTTCATATGCAATAAAATAAGGTGCTTTAATCATGCTTTGTGGAGTTAAGTTTTGATTTATAGAGTTATGTCATGGCAAAAATTTCCCCATTTTGTTTTGAGATTAAAAAGAAAGTTTCAGGGTGAAAAGTCTGCATGCATCCAAGTTAGTTATGCTTCTTCGTTTTCACTGAAGTTTGTTTTTAGAAGAAGGTTCTCCACAGAACCATCTGCCGTACGGCAGCTGATTTGGCACTTCAGAAGGAACCATCTTATCCTTCAATTATTGTACTGAACAAGAGAGCAACTCAAAGCAGTGAATATAACAAAATCTGCCCTTAGTTCAAGTAATCTTAAAAAGAGGAGGAAAGTACAGGCATCCCTCCATATCCATAGAGGATTGGTGCCAGGAGCTCAGACAGACACCAAAAGCGGAAGATGGAAAATGTGTTGTATTTATATATAACCTATGTACATCCTCCCCTATACTTCAGATCGTCTCTAGATTACTAATAATACCAATTGCAGTAGAAAAGGTATATCAACAGTTGTTCCTCCCCTTGATATAAATTCATGTTTGAGCACAACTCCCTGTTTACAATTCCTAGAAATGAAGGAAGCCATACTCAGAAACAACCTCTTCTTACCTCTGTCCCTCCTTTCTTTTCCCTCTAGTTTATAAATGAGGAAGCCTAACATGCTATTCCTGAAATCAGTTACTTAGCGCCAGAATGCGGACAACATCCAAGCCTCCCAACCACTCGATGCGAGAGGCAGACACTGTAAGGAAAGTGTCACAGAATCTGCTGGACCCAAGAACAGCGGTCCACAGCAGTTAGACAAACCCCAATTTTCCTCAGCAAGTGTTTTGTGTACACTAAGCATTGGTACAGGCTAGCTGCAGGCTAGCTGGTGCAGGTTACAGATTCTTAAATCTTACTTTAAAAATGAGTAACACAGAAGAGTGCTCCCAAAGTTCCATGGAAAACGAAAGGTAAGTTTAGAGAAGGCATTGGTCTAGTGGTCTAGTGTCTGGGCTTGAGATCTGGCTTTGCTCTTGATTCCAGATTCTTGCTCAACCCCAGTCCACCAGGAACTGTGCCTGCCTCTCAAGTAAAATGTCTAAAGCCAAAAAGTGTTCAAGTAGGTGTTTAAAAAAAACTATTTAAAAGGCAGATTTACACATAGGGAGAGACAGATCTTCCATCTAGTGGTTCGCTCCCCAAATGACCTTGGGCTGGGCCAGGCTGAAGCCAGGATCCAGGAGCAAGAACTCAAATTCTTAGGCTGTCATCTGCTGTTTTTCAGGCACATTAGCAGGAAGCTGGATCAGAAGTGAAGTAGCCAGGACTTCAGCCAGCACTCTGATACAACAACATCACAAGTAGTTTAACCTGCTATGCCACAATGCTGCCACCCCAAAGGTTTTAATACTTTTTTTTGATGCAAAATACTGAAATTGTATAGATGAGGAGTCATCAAAATCTTTGTGGGAAATGTGTATCATGAAAACTGGAAAACTTTTTGCGCCAAAGCAAACATCTTTTAACTAATTTTCCATGAATTTTTTGGAGTTGTCCCTTTATTTTTCTCAATTTAAAGTTTTGGTTGCAGAAAAACAAAAGTAAAACCTTTCTGAGAGACCAAACTACCTGGGCCACCCTCCCCCACCTTCTATTACAAGTGATGAGAAATGATTCTCCTTGAGGAAGTACTGAATCTCTCTATAAACCCATCAGCATAGGAGAACACTTAAAAGGCATATTAGCTTTGATATGTAGAACATCTGTGACAATGGAGGGGGCAAGGTATCCCCACATCTCTGTAGGCCATACTCTTCCCAGGAGCAGCCACTTTGGCATCTGCTGCAGAGTTAGCTCCTACACACCCCAGGTGCTTGTCCAGACTTCAGGAGATAAGGTCTCACACCCGCTTTCTCCGTGGGGACACTCGCTACACCACAGCAAGGTCCCTTGCCCATCCAGCCACGTGCAGGTCCCACCAACTACTTGAGTGGGGGAAGCAGATCGGCAAGGTTGGTAGTGGAGAAAAGGGAACCATACCCTGATGGGCCTGTTCCCAGAATTCCCTGCCACATGCAGCCTTTAGAATGTCCCAGTCACTGGACTGTCAGTAAACAGCATGCCCTCAGCTTAATCCAAAAGTTTGTGGGCTAACATGTGAATGCCTTCTAGAAGAAAAATGCCCATAGAATTCAACTCCAGGCCTGCGGTTGTTAGTCTCCGTGGAGAAAGATCACAGATCATCCCTGAATGGACCCTGGGTAATAATAGGCACAATTAACTCATGCAGGAAGCACTAACAGGCAGAACATGAACTCAAGGACATCTTATTGCCCACAGCCAATAAAAGTGTTTCATTGACAGGAATAGGCAAAATAGCCCTGAGCTCAGACATGCGCTCTCAATTAGCTTTGGCCTTTATTTTCCATGGTTAACATTTCATATCATGAAAAGAGTTTTAAATAAAATGGTATTTCATGAAAAGAGCTTTCTTCACCTTAACCCATGGAGTCATAAAACTGGGTTATAATGGGAAAGACTTGAAGGAAACAAAATTAATTCCTCTGGGCCAAATGAAATGGGGCTTTATTTATTGCCATTACCTTGCTTGAACTTAATTCCTTGTGAGTAATCTTGCATGCACAGGAAAAAGGCCAAGGCTCTCCACCAGTTTGGAGTCCGCTTTTAGGGTCACAGGATATAAATTTAATGCAGTGATTCAGTTTTTTGAGCAAGCACCAAGACAGACATTTAGCAAAGACGGGCTACTGGATTGAGTTTATCTAGGCAAAAAGAATGATTAATACCAGGGCAATGAATTTGTTGTCTCACTGTGAGGACCAAACTGGTTTAGAATCAGACCTAAAGAATGCAGTGTAAGTCAGGTTCAACACAACAGCCCCACTTCTTGTGGGGAGGTGCCTGCTGATTGAAGATTAGCCTGCAGCAAAAAGGAAAAATAAAAAGTGTGGAGGAACTGGTCAAACGAGATCAAGCATTGTACTATTTATTTTGCTGAACAGAGTAGCTGGGGCTAGTGAAACAAGTACACACAATATGAACACGTGATCTATTTTCACAATATCTGAACCATCCTCAGTGCAACAGTGAAGATTAACCACCCACTGTCAAACACATGTGTCTAGTGTCTCTGATGGTGTCATGAATGGGAACAAAAAGACTGAAATGCAAATGATGCCGCTAAGCAGAAACGTGTTCCACTGTGTTACCTAGCAGACAATAAAGTAAGGCTGACTTCATTCAGAAATAAACTTACCCGACTTTCGTTTCTGTAATCAACTAGCAAACTTTTCAAAATAAGCAGTATAAAGTCTGTTTTAAAATACAGGGCGTGGTGTGGTGACATAGCAGGTAAAGCCACCACCTGCAGTGCCAGCATCCCATATGGGTGCCAGTTCGAGTCCCAGCTGTTCCATTTCCCATGCACCTGTCTGCTATGGCCTGGTAAAGCAGGAGAGGATGGCACAAGTGGCCCCTGCACCCAGGTGGGAGACCTGGAAAAAGCTCTCGACTCCTGCCTTTGGATCTGCACAGCTCTGGCCTTTGCGGCCATCTGGGGAATGACCCAGCAGATGGAAGACCTCTCTCTCTCTCTCTCTCTCTCTCTCTCTCTCTCTCTCTCTGCCTTCCAAATAAATAAATAAATCTTGTTACAACCTGTGGCTCTTTTCTTGAGGTTTCATGAAATTCTGTATGTGTCATGGTCCTCAATGAAATAGCACAGAATTCTACCGGTTACTTGACACCTTTGCTCAGAGACCTGGGACTAATGAACCAAGTGAGGAGAAGCTGCAAGCTCCCTGGCTCATCTCGCCCTTTGGAACACAGTATTTCCTCTGCTCTGCTCAGGTTTAATTCCATGCTGGTGCCCAGCTTTTACCCTTGTCCGCCAGTAAACTATCAGGAAGCCAGCTGAAACACATGGTAAGTTAACCAGAGGTAGCCTGAGCAAACCCCGGAGTCACCTAGCACAGATGGAATCAGCTTACTCACATTGCTCCACTTTTTAATGAACCTCACAAGAAGCCTCAGGTTTACCCAGGGTAAACATAGCTCTGTGCACTTGAAGTATTTTATCTACAGCAAAGGTTTTGGGCCCTTGCCTGCATTTTACCTTCACCCAAGGAAGTTTTCAAAACTTACTATGCCTGGGTCTCACCACAAGCCAATTAAGAAAATATGGGCACCGGTTTGAGTCCCAGCTGCTCCACTTCTGACCCAGCTCCCTGCTAATGGCCTAGGGAAAGCAGCAGAAGACGGCCCGAGTGCTTGGGCCCCTGCCACCCACTTGGAAGACCTGGGCAGAGTTCCTAGCTCCTAGCTTCAGCCTGGCCCAGCTTTTCCATTGCAGCCATCTGAGGAGTGAGCCAGCGGATGCAAGGCCTCTGTTTTGGCCTCTCCCTAACTCTGACTTTCAAATAAATGAATAAATCTTAACAACAACAACAAAAATCCGAGGGTGAGAATCATGGCAACCATATTAATTAAATTCTCACAGATGATTTGAATATGCAACTTAGGTTGAAAAATCACAGATCTCATCAAAGACCTCACCTATTATAAGTTACATCCCAAAAACTGCAGAAATACACTATACACATTCTGTTGTTCTCAGTTCCTTAGACAGATTAACAATCTCTTAATTTCAATCCTTACATTTTCTATCTTTTATTGAAAAGCTTAGGCAATTTAACAATGTTACTGTTAACACATTTGAAATGTTTACAAGGCAATTGAATATTTTTGTCATTTGTTAGCTCAAGCTGCCATAATGCAATCCCATAGATCAGGTGATTAAGAAATGGAAATTCATTTCTCACGGTTCTGGAGGCTGGAAACCCAAGGGCAGGATGCTGGTGTGCCCGGGTTTTAGTGAGGATCCTCGCCCTGGCCCTGGCTCTCTCACCGAGTCCTTTAATGGTGGAGAAAGGGAAGGAACTGACAGCTGCCTGGTATCTCTTCTCACGAGGGGGCCATTCTGATGACTTCATTTAAGCCTAATTATCTCCCAGAGGCCCCATCTCAAAACATGGATGACAAGGAGAGAACAAAGAGATCTGTAACAATTTTACTCCAAGAATTTTGACTAATTCACATAAATAAGGAAATATTGGCTAAGAATTATTGACTGCTTACTATGACACTGCTCTACATGGTCGTCTTTAATTCTCACAGCAACAGGAAGATCTATGTTATCATCCCCATGTTACAGGGAACAGGCACCATGGCTGAGGAACCTAGGAAGCTAAGAAGCACAGAGGCAGATAGGGCTGTCGGCAGTCCCGGGCAGTGCTCCTAGAATCAGCATCATGCAGGGCTTCCTAAAGATTTCCAAGGAAGTGCACAGTGCACAGTGCACAGTGCAGCAGCTGCCATGGAGGAGTCAGCAGAGGTGTAGCCTGTAGGAATGGACTTCATTCTAGCTAATGGAACACTACCAGTGGTTGCTTCAGGAAACAGAAGTTCATTTGTCTCTAATAAAAAGTCTGGAAACACACAGAGTCGGTGCTTCAGCTCAACAATGCTAAAAGGCACTCTGGCTCTTTCTGTCTCATGGGGAGGGTTGCCAAATACAGCCAGTAAAAATGCAGGAAATCCAGTTATATTTGAATCTCAGGTAAATAATAAATAAACTTGACGTATGCCCCAAGGAGTATTTGTACCATATTTGTGGTAATCGAGTTAAACTCCAAGGGCTGGCTTTGTGGCACAGCAGTTAAGCTGCTGCTTGCTACCCCAGCGTCCCATGTCAGAGAACCTGTTTGAATGCTGGCTACTCTGCATCTGATTCAGCTCCCTGCTAATGCCTGGGAAAGAGGCTGCTGATGGCTCAAGCACTTGGGACCCTGCCACCCAGGTGGGAGACCCAGGTGGAGTTCCTGGCTCCTGGCTTTGGCCTGGCCAGCCCTAGCTGTTGTGGTCATGTGGGGAGGAAACCAGCAAGTGGAAGATCTGTCTTTCCTTCTATCTCTATTGCTGTGAAATAACCAAATCTTTTATTAAAAACAGAAAGAAATGAAATCTGTCTCCATTACAGATATTTGGCCGCCGTCAACTTTCAGCCCCCACACTCCCTCTCCTGCTTTTCCAGTAAAAAAGCCTGAGTGTCCCTTTGGTGCTGGCTCTAAAATCAAACCACACAAGCCCCAACCCCTTCGCAAACCTGCATGGTGGTCTCCCCTCCCTGCTCTCTCAAGCTCTCAGACCTGCTAGGAGCCTGCCCTGCTCTTGCCAGAAAATATCATTATTTGAGCAGTAAACCTTTTGATGTGTTAGTGGCACCAATGGTCTCAACACCTGGAGCATGTGTGGTACAGGGGGTCCATCCGTCCGGGAGAATGACCACAGGTGGAGAGCGATCACTACAGCTATGCAATCTGAAGTTCAACTTGATGAGCAACCCCTGTGTGATTTGGCAGCACTCGCCACAGGCCTTCATCTTCACACCTGTTGTCTCTGAGCCCCGGGTGGATGCTGTGCCTCCAAGTCTCAAAGCCACGTGCCAAACAGGAAGAGGCAGAAAGTTTTCCTTTTAATCAGGCTTGGATTTTTTATCTGCAACGACAAGCCCTCCCTGAGCACATCTGTCTACATCTTATTAAGTGCAACGTTCCCCTGTGGGTATCACTCCTGCAACACGGCCCCAATCACTGAGCATTGCAGCATCACAGGAGGAGGAATGAGGCACGGCAGCTGGCTTTTGGAAGACAAGCCCAGCATCCACCGGGAAGCTGTCTGTTGCCAAATGGAATGCATGAGACATTGCTAAACACTGCCAGTCACCTGTCAGCCAGTTTCTCCTTGAATCTGGTTTAGCCAAAGCAGTGGAGGAACACATGTGGTTCTGGGAAGAAAGACACGATCCCAAGTACCAGCACCTTCCTTATCACTTGGAGCTTGCAGCTGGTGAGAATACGAATGGGAGGCCCCCTCCCAGACTTTCTGACTAGTCTGCATGTTAGCAAGGTCCCCAGGGGACTCATGTACATTTCAGCTTGAGAAGCCCCAGCCTAGAATAACCCTGCTTCTCACAGTGGGCTGCCATTGGAATAGCCCTAGCCGTCTTTACAAATACCAGTGCCCACCCTAGAGATCGTTAACCTACCAAGGTGTGGCCTGAGCCTCAGGATTTTAAGAGCCGCCCACATGATTCTACTAAGTAGTGAAGCTCGAGACCCATTTGCCTGGAACAGTGGCTCTCAGCACTAGTGGCCCATAGGAATCACTTGGGATGCTGGGGAGCCCTTGGAGCAGTTAAATGAGGGGTGGGTGGTGGTGAGATGAGATATAGACAACAGTGTCTTTGAAAAGCTCTTGGGTCATTCTAAAAGTGAAAACCATGCCAGGAAGCGGAAGTGAAAAGTGTACATCCTGTCGCCGAGTGGTTTGTGGGCAGAAGAGCTGTGTTAGTGGGTTGAAGGTGCAGCCGAGGTAGGAGGCCTGGGGGGTGGGGACTGGCAAAGAGGGCAGGGCAGGGAGGGGAACTTTCAGTATGGACAGGATCCAGATGTTCCCACATGTGCTCACAGAAACCAAAAGACAGCAGTACACCTGCTCAGGAAGCAACTGAGTTGAGAGGCAAAGCACTAAGTGGCTTGCAGCCTCTGGGGAGCCCAGACTGAGGGGCGAATACAGAAGCTACAACAGGCCTACAAGGCCAGCATGAGCTGCAGCAAGGTCAAGTCGACCGAGGAGAGCTTCTGTGCCCTGGCCAGGTCGGAAAAGACCAGCCCACACCAGTCACCAGCTCAGTGTGCAAATACCAGCAGGGTGTGCAGCAACCTGGGTAAGAAATGTTGTTGGGAGACCAGAGGTGCCAGGGGACACGGCTCCAATACAAACAGCACTCGCCCTTCACTAAAGCAAAGTCACCTTGCCAGGTCGGGTCACAGGTGGTCGGGTCGCATTGCGGTCAGAGGGGCGGAGCTAATTGCTGGCAGTCAGCATCCATTCCAGCTGCTCTGTGCCTGTGCCGATTCAGTTGCTGAGGATTCTGAACATCACCTCTGGATAACGTCACTCCTCCCCATCTACACCCAGATGCTACTGTGGGCAGAAACAGAGCGAAGGAGGGGGGACATCTGAGAAATCATCCACTTTACCCAAGGAGAGTTTTCATTATTGCACTGAAGTTATAGGGTTAAACTAAGATCTCCCTCGCCCCAGCTAGTAGTACAGGTTGGTTCCCATCCAGGAGTGGTGTGCAGAAAATTCCATACCCGCTGTAGACATAAGGGTAATCTGCTTCCTCTGTTATGTTTTTGTTAATCTATGAAACATGGGTTCCGCTGTGACTCACTAGGCTAATCCTCCGCCTTGCGGCGCCGGCACACCGGGTTCTAGTCCCGGTCAGGGCGCCGGATTCTGTCCCGGTTGCTCCTCTTCCAGTCCAGCTCTCTGCTGTGGCCCAGGAGGGCAGTGGAGGATGGCTCAAGTCCTTGGGCCCTGCACCTGCATGGGAGACCAGGAGAAGCACCTGGCTCCTGGCTTCGGATCAGCGCAGTGCGCCAGCCACAGTGGCCACTGCCGGGTGAACCAACGGCAAAGGAAGACCTTTCTCTCTGTCTCTCTCTCTCTCTCTCACTGTCCACTCTGCCTGTCAAAAAAAAAAAAAAAAACAACTGAATAACCCACCTCCAAGAGATGAAGCTCCTGGGAGCCCCCACCACCTTTATTTCACAGGATCATTTCAGGAATGTTTGCTCAACTCAGTTCTGTCAGGCCCCTGTGCTAGAACATGGGAAAACAACAGTAACCAAGACAGCAGTACACCTGCCCTCATGCGTGTTACCACTGCAGGAGACAGGGTGAAGGCCAGACCATGGAACAAACAAATAAGTAAAAAATAGGATTTAATGTTATGAACTATGTACAAGAAATTGAGCCAGTGAGTAGGCCGCAGTTTTGCTTCTTTTTTAAAGATTTATTTATTTATAAGTCAGAGTTACACAGAAAGAGAAGGAGAGGCAGAGAGAGAGGTCGAGAGAGGTCTTCCATCCTCTGGTTCACTCCCCAATTAGCCACAACAGATGGAGTTGCACTGATCCAAAGCCAGGAGCCTGGAGCTTCTTCTGGGTCTCCCATGCGGGTGCAGGGGCCCAAGGACTTGGGCCATCTTCTACTGCTTTCCCAGGCCATAGCAGAGAGCTGGATCAGAAATGGAGCAGCCGGGACTCGAATTGGCACCCATATGGGATGCTGGCATTGCAGGCAGTGGCTTTACCTGCTACGCCACAGCGTCGGCCCCTAGGCCACAGTTTTAAACAGAGTGGTCAGAGAACCCCTCAAGGAGAGGTTGACATTTGAGCACAACCTGGAGATGGGGAAGCAAGCCATGTAGCTTTCCGGAAGTGCTATCAGCAAAGGAAACCCAGCCTGGGATGAGCAAGGAGCAGCAAGGAGGCCAGGTGCAGGCTGAGGGAGAGGGAGAGGGAGAGCAGCAGGAGATGGGGCCAGTGAGGCACAGGTGCAGGGATGGGAGGAAACAGCACACCATTACAATCCAAGCAAGCTCTTCAGCTGCAAGCTCAGCTTCCCAGACCACTCACTGCAGCAGAAGCCACCAGAAAAACAGCCTTCCCCACACACTGCATAGGATTTTCAGCTTTTTAAAATTTTTATTTATTTATTTGAAAGAGTTACACAGAGAGAGGAGAGAGAGTCTTCCATCCGATGGTTCACTCCCCAACAGGCCACAACAGCAGGAGCTGCGCTGATCCGAAGCCAGGAGACGGGAGCTTCCTCTGGGTCTCCCATGCGGGTGCAGGGGCCCAAGGGCTTGGACCATCTTCTACTGCTTTCCCAGGCCACAGCAGAGAATTATATCGGAAGGGGGGCAGCCAGGTCTCGAACCAGCACCCATATGGGATGTGGCGCTTCAGGCCAGGGCGTTAACCCGTTGTGCCACAGCGCTGGCCCCTTCAGCTCTTAAGACACCCACTCAGATTCTGTTAAGGCTCTCGCATTCTCAGTGAGTTAACCCCAGATCACTTCAAAACGTTAACGTGACGGAGAAAAGCAAGCCTGACCCACTGGTACACTATTTGGACAATATGACCAGCCACGTTTGAGCTAATTTGCCTGAAGAAACATGGGTCCTAGCGGAGTGGCTCCAAGTTGTTACTAGAGAAGATGGGCGGGTACCTGGGAAGTGGCCAGGAAGCAGGACAGGGCGGGAAGAGGAGAGCACTGGGCCTTGGTTGTTACCATTCCAGCGTCCATTGTTGCTCCTCCCTGAGCTTCCCAACAGCTCTGTGTCCCTTTTCAAGGACAAGACACTTCCAGGTAAACAGATTCCACCCTCAGCTCATGACCCAGGCCAAGCCAATCAAAGCAGCCACGCCCCTGGCTACAGAGATTTGTTCCAGGAGGGCCTGTGGATCTGACCAAGTCACAGAACACCAGGGCTCTGGGGGAAACGCTGGGACAAAGCTGTTCTCTCCCTTTGAATGGCAAAGCACGTGACTCCAGCATACACTTCTCGTCTGGCAGGGATGTGTCTTAGTCTGTTTCGTGCCCGAGACTGGGTGGTTTATAAAGAACAGACGCTCACCTCTTACAGTTCCGGAGACCGGGAAGTCCACGCCTGCTTGAGGGCCCTCTTGCTAGGTCACTGCATGGCAGAAGACTGAAGGGCAAGAAAGGATGGGATGCACGCATGGGAGAGGAAGGGAGGGAGGCAGCGAGGGAGGGGGAGAGAAAGAGAAGGGAAGGAGGCTGGAACCATCCTTTAACCAGGAACCCACCATGAAGGTAACTAACCCACTCCTGTGACAATGACATTGATCCGTTCATGGAGGCAGAGCCCTCGTGACCTCATCACCTCATCACAGGTGCCGCCTCTCGACAGTGTTGTTTGGAGAGTAAGTTCAAAACACATAAACTTTGGGAGACACAATTCAAGTCATCTCAGGATGGAAGAGGAGGCAGAAGAAAACTATGGAAACCGGGACTACGACAGCACAGTGGATGGCTGCACCCCGAACTCCACAGACATGGGCTCTGTAACAGCCTTTTTCCTCTCGGCACTATTGACAATGGGCTGGAGAATTCTTTCTTGTGAGGGTGCACTGTACATGGCTGCATGTTTACAAGCATCTTTGATCTCTACCCACTAGAAGCCAGGAGCACCCCTTCCTGCAGGTGACAGTCAGAGACACCAACCTGCACCAAGCCTCCGTTCTCTTTGGCTTCTTGTTTTGAAAGTGACATGGAGTCACCCTGGCCTCCAGAGACACAATTCTCCCACCTTCTCTCCCTCTGGCTGGCCAAGTATGGGGGCTCCAGAGAAGCTGAGATGCCCATCTGGAGATGGACTGCAGGCCAATCGGAGGAAGCAGTTGGTGTCCAGCCTGCCTGCCCCTCTCCCCTCCCAATCCTGGGGACAGTTGAGGCTCTACTCATCACAGCTTGGATCCCACCACAGTGGACACAAGACAGGTGGCAAAGGGGATGTGCAAACCAGAACCAAGGACCAGTCCTGACAATGAGGAGTCTTCAAAACCATTCATGGGAAATGTATATCATGAAAAAAACTATGCCTGGATTTCAGATACATTTTGCACCGAAGCATCCTTTAATTCTATTTTCCCACAAACTTTTTGAAGTACCCTTGTACAAGGCAAGGAGTAAACACAGTTTGGAGGGGGAGAAGGGCTGGGCTGGATGTATACCTTGGGGAACAGTCTGCAGGATTGCCCCAAACAAGATCATCACGGGGCGGCCTTTACTCCAATGGCAGGAAGCTGACCGGCTGTGTGCAGCCTAACAGATCCCCTTCCCATTCAGAAATCCTGTTCCATTCGGGAGTTTTTCATCTTTTTTATACTAAAGACCCATTGAGAAGTCTCATGAAGCTTTTCTATTCCTTCTTTGGAAAAAGTTTTTAAGTGTATAAAATAGAAATATACAATAAAAAGCCAATTATATTGATATAGTTGTCAAAATGTTTAAACACAAACATGTACCTTCACAATGTCTTTTTTATCGTGTCCAATGGCACGATAGTTCTAGCAGCAGTCCTACAACCCGCTGTGACTTTAAAGTGGTGATGAATGTGAACTTGATCTCAAGAAAGCTGAAACATTCCCCGCGTGACGTGAAAATAATGGTTTTTCCTATTTTGACAAAGTTATGGAAACTGCTCATGTCAAGTACAAGAGTTTACTTGTTTCCTTATATTTAGAGTGGTAGGAAGTACTCAACTTTAGTTGAGTGTAATTTTCCCATCCAAGTTCATGGCCCTCCATAAATCCACGTCAAGAATCATTTGTAAGGAAACCAGTGGTTCTCCACCAGGAGTGACTTTGCCTCCCAGGGGAAGTTGGCAGTGTTCTAGAGACACATCTGGTTGTCACTCTGGGGAGGGGTGCTTTTGGCTTCCAGTGGGCAAGGCCAAAGAGGCTGCTGACCTTCCCAGAACACAGTCCTCCACAGCAAAGACTTACCCAGCCCCGAATGGGCACTGCGGAGGCTGAGAAACCTTGAGCTCGAGGGAGAATGCTTGGGCCTAGAGAAGCTGAAGTCAGGATGCAGCAAGTTCTCCAAAGGACTTTGGGAAGTCTTTACCTTGCCCAAAGCATACACCCCTTCCTCAGGTAGCCAGGGAAAGCACACAATCCTCACCTTCGCCCAACAGTCTGGAAGATCCCAACGCAGCCGCACAAATCAAGGCAGACACAGGGAAGAGCACAGGCACAAGGCAGGCAAAGGAGCAGGATGCGTTACTAAAGGAAAAGCAACAAACGGACAAAAAGACACTTAGTTCAGTTTGGCTTTCTACAGACTCTGATCAGAGAAGAATGAAGGTCCTTTCCCCTCCTCAACCTGGGAGAGAGAGGAAGGGTTGTGATTCTCAACCAAACTTCCCAAGATGAAAGTGAATTGTGTTTGAGATTTAGACCCAATAAAGACGGTTCATCTGGATGGCCTAAAACCAGAGTGGGTAGAGGCAGGGCTCAGAGACGAGTTCCCAAAATGAGCAGATTTGGGAGCAAGGGCAGCTGACACCATGGATCATGACAAAGACAAAACTGAAGCCAAGCTCCCCTGATTCCTCTTCTTGGCCAGGCCCCTCCTGGAGCCTTCCCTGGCCTGGCTGTAGTCAGAGAATCTTGATAAGTCAGTCTGGCAAGGATCTACTGGCCCTGGCTATCTGATCCAGTTCCTCATCCCACACTCTTAATCACACAGTCCTTGGCCTGCCTCTAGTTAGCATCCTGCTAAGCCAGTTTGGTAAGAGTCTGCATACTCTTGTTATCTCCTCCTAGTACTTTTACATCACTGACTACCCATCACTCCCCAACCCTAGCTATGTTTGCTCTACTCAGAGTTCAGCTCAGTCCCCCCCTTTTTTTTGTTATTTTTTTTTTATTCAAAAGGTGGGGGGACAGAGATAGAGACACAGAGAGAGAGAAAGAGATCTCTCATTGTCTGGTTCACTCCCCAAATGCCTGCAACAGTTGGGGCTAGGCCAGGCCAAAGCCAGGGGCCAGGAACTTCATCCAAGTCTCCCACTTGAGTGGCAGGGACTGAAATACTTGAGCCACCACTTTCTTCTTCCCAGGCTTCATATCAGCAGTAAACTAGAATCAGAAGTGGAGCTGGGATTACAACCTGAGCCCTCTGAAAGGGGCATCCAAACCAATCTCTTAACTGCTTAGCCAAATGCCCATCACTGAGTTCAGCCTTTTTTCACTATTGCAGTCATCTTGAACAAAACCTTCCTAACCATTTTAACAAGGGGACAAATAATTTCTGTTTACCAGTCAAGGCCCAAGTCCAAGATGCAAGAGGAGGCTGAAGCTTAAGGAAAATGGCCTTGCAGAGAGCAGGAGCAGGCGTCCTGGGCCCACCCCCTTCAGCAGGGAGGGTGCTGGCAAGGGGCGTCTCCACACCTCCCAGAGGCACAGGTGCAGCTGCATCCTGAAAGACAGAGCACACAGGGCCCAGGACAGCCCACCCTGCACTCGAGTCCCCATCTCCATTTTCCACACAGCACAGAAACGATGCTGATGACAAAGAGGGAGGCAGGAACTTACAAGGCAGCACACTTGATAAGCAAAACTGAATGTGGGACGTCCTGCCCTTAGGTCCTTTGGCAATTTTCATGGCCAACAATAACAATTCCAACTCTTATTGAGGACATAGAGCAACTGAAATTCCCATGCACTGCTGCAGGTTATATCCTTGCTGGTATCTACTTCAGAACACTGTTTGGCACAGTTTACAAAAGTGAGACATACACAGACTGTTTGGCCTGCAGTTTCATTCCTGGGCATACACATATATACAGAAATACATATTTTCACCAAAAGACATGTAGAAAGATGTTCATAGCAGTATTGATCTTAATAGTAAAAACTGAAAATAACCCAACTATTCATCAAAATAAGCCAGATAAATAATATGTGCAAAAATTATTCTATGTAAGACAATGCAGACCCTGGAATAAATGGAACACAACTACATGCAACATGGATCAGCAAACCTGTTATTGAGTGAAACAAACCAGGCACAAAAAATTATGTAACATAATCTTCAATTTATAGAAAGTTCAAAAATAGCTTGGCTTGATTAGTGAATGAGAATTGCTTCTGCAGCTCTGAAAGGTACAATTTGTTGATCTGGCTCAATTACACATGTATGTTCACTTTGCAAATGTTAACAAAGCTATGTACTCATGATTCATGTGTGTTCATGATTTTATGAACAAAGGGTTAAAACCAGGCCTGTACCTTTTTTCACATGGAAAACTCAGATGCAGTTCCTGACTCCTAGCTTGGGCCCAGCCCAGGCCTAGTTATGGGAGCATTTGGGGAATGAGCCAGTAGGTGCAAGATCTCTCTCTCTTTTTCTCCCTCTCTCCCACCCCCTTTCAAATAAAGTGAAAATAATAAATAAAATTTTTAAAATATAATAAAAGTCACAACTATTGACAAGTAGCAACTTAGTCTGCAGTGACAATCAGAAAGCGTGGTCTCCAGAGCTGTGAGGCAAGGTGGGACGATACCCAACAATGGGCTCCTGTTGTTCAATCTCATGGTAACTACATCTCTGCTTTCTATATTACCTCTGAAGCACTCAGAACGATGAAGATCAATTTCTAACATGCACATAAGCAGTGCATGAGAAACTAAGAGTCAGCTATGATTGCTGGTTATCTCATTCTGAATGCAAAGTCCTGGACTTCAGAAAAATGAACTTGGATGTCACATTTGGCTATTTTGTTTTTACCTCCTCTTTTGGAAAGAACAAGTCATCTCACAGAGAAGTGCAGAAGGCACTTACTATAAGGCTTCTTAGGTTGTCCAACCCCACGTGGGCAAAGAGTAAAACCTCGGATTTGGAATCAAGTCCTGAATTTCCCCAGAAATGGCTTCCACTGAAAATCGAAATGTCACCAGGATGTGTTCAAAAAGAGGACTCTGGCTATGTCTTGTAACAGTGCTTAAAACTGGAATGCAAGGAACTGCCTCGAAACAACCAGAGAGATCCAGAAACAGTTTGGTAAATAACACATGGGGAGATTAAAAATGATGTTTCCAGAATGCTCACACTCATGCGGTTTCTAAAGATGCATTTTCCATGAAGAACTGTATGGCTCAAAACCATGAAATTCAGCAGAAAAGGCTCGTTCGTTCCACGAGTTGGCAGAATTTCTTTACATCTCTGCACGGCCCACCAGAGCAGTGACTGTCACTCCTCTGCAGGAGAGAGACTTCTCAGCCTGGGGAAGGAGCAGGTTTCCACGGAGCCTCCAGGATTCTCGGCTGTGACCATGAACAGCAACCTCGATGATGGCTTTCTCTCTCCCTTCTCCACACATGGGATGGGAAAGATACCACAGACAAAGAAGAGTTCAGACATCTCTCCCACACATGGAGAAAAGCTATTGCCAGAATATTCTTAAATTTAAAAATGTTTGAAAAGCCTGTGACCTTTGCAAGACCTTTCCAAGAGATGGCAACTGTGAGGGAAGACATTTCCCCTCACCACCTACTCGGGATGTGCTGGTGTGACGGTTCTGTGCCGGCTGGCCCTCTGGGCTGGCGTTCCCTCGCGAGTCACCAGGTTTCGGCCATCTCTGTGAGGACCTGCAGCAGTTCAGCAAATGTAGGGCGGCCTTCGGGTTTCTGGGAGAGGGAAATGGAGGACGTCAGACCCGCGCAAGGCTCACTCAGACACCAGCTGCGGAACTCGCAGCGCAGACCTAGTTCTCTACAGAGGGAAGGGACAGATATCATGGGGAGCCAGGGGACGGGCATTTGGTCTGTTAAAACGCCAGGTAAGATGCCAATTAAGAGACCCCTGTCCCACATCCGAGCACATGGGTTTGATTCCCAGCGCTAGCTCCTGACTCCGGCTACCTGCTGAGGCACACCCAGGAAAGCAGTGATAGTGGCTCAAGCAATTGCCACCCAAGTGAAAGACCTGGGGTGAGTTCACAGCTCTGGCCCCTATCCAACTCTATCTGCAGTCATTGTGGTACTTGGGAGTGAGCTAACAGATGGCAGCAGTCTGTCTCTCTGTCTCTCTCTCTCTCTCTCTCTCTCTCTTTCTCTCATCTCTCTGTTATTAAAAAGAAAAAGATAACTTGGGGCACCCACAGTGGCATGAATGGCCATTGATCAAGGCGTGAGTGTAAAAATGTAAGAGAGCACTGTAGAAATGAAATGGCTAGAGCTGCAAATACTAGCCACTGTGACCATTTACATTTAGATTGATTAAAGCTGGATGTTTGGGGCCAGCACTATGGCGCAGTGGGTTAATGCCCTGGCCTGAAGCGCCAGTATCCCATATGGCACTGGTTCAAGTCCCAGCTGCCCCACTTGCGATCCAGCTCTCTGCTATGGCCCAGGAAAGCAGTAGAAGATGGCCCAAGTCCTTGGGTCTCTGCACCTGCGTTGGAGACCTAGAAGAAGCTCCTGGCTTCAGATCGGTGTAGACCAGCCATTGCAGCCAATTGAGGAGTGAACCATTGGATGGAAGGCCTCTCTCTCTGCCTCTCCTTCTCTCTGTTTAACTCTGACTTTCAAATAAATAAATCTTAACAAAAAAAACTGGATGTTTAAATTTAGTTCTTTACTCCTACGAGGTACTTCTTAGGCCCCAACAGCTATGTTGAACAGCACAGATACAGAACATTTCCAGCATCTCAGGAAGTTCCAGGCGACAGCACCACCCTGCAGATCTACCGGAAAGACTTGAGTTGCTGGGAGAGAGGGCTGAGGGAGGCTCCCGAGCTCAGCTGTAGTTATTTGCTACACCTGATCCCTTCTAGAAAGGATTCCAGTCAGTAAGCAAACGAAATGAGGGACTTTGTCAGTCTAGGGCTCGGGCTGTGCTGTTCTTAAGGCTTGGTCAACAAAACTCCTGGCCAGGAAGTCAGGAGTATTTGTCTCTCACTGGATGAAATTCAGCTCTAACGTCATGAGGAGGCCGCTGTTGGCATCTTTGAAACCTGCGAGAAATACAGCTACTCGCATGAGCCACACGCTCACGGAGCTGGGAGCAGGAGGAGACACCACCGTTGGCAGCTTATGCACAGGGAGTGTCAATGAAAAGGACAAAACAGAGGACCAAAGCACTTCTTGAGACTGCCAGCAAAAACTGTGGTGTTTCTCAAGGAGGCTGAGTTTCTGCAGGCAGAACCATGGAAGGTGTTTACCCATGGTAACATAACCACATTTGAATCTAGACTCACCAGAGTAAGCAGTTGGACCAAGGTCACAGGCAAAAATCAACTTTTGCAAACAAATAATGCAACAGAACCAAGATATTGTTTTAATCAATGTCCTCTGTCAGCAACCTGTTTGCCCCTTCCCTTCTCTGTCTCCTCTCTACACTTAAAATCTCAGGGAGTCTTCTATTCCATGCACTTGGACATGCATATTGTTTCAGACAAAATATATATCCCTCTATTGTTATATGAGTCATCTACATTGTTATGACCAAGATGACTTAAGGCACCCACTAGGAACACCTTACTTAGCATTTTTCTGTATATTTTAAGATTCTTTGTGGAGCAGGTCAGATGTAAAATATTTTTAAGACATACAGGGTTTTAATAAGTTTAACACTTCTCTGGAATGTGACCAAGCATGTCACTTTGCAAATATTGAATTTTCCAGTGCTTGGTGATTGGAAATCAAGTGATTTTTCCCCCCCAGCCAAAAGGAAACTCCTCGTGAAGCTATGGTTTTTCTGGGCTAAGATCAGCAGCTGGAAACACAGGTGCTGTCCAAACCAGAGGGGAGTCTGATAAGAGCCGAGGTATGGGTTGGGTCAGTGCCCAAAAAAGGCAGAGGTGGGACAGAAACCCCTTGGGCTTTGTTTCTAAAGTTGGCGTTTCAACAAAGAGCAGCTGGACTCTGGAGAGAGGATTTCCTGAACGCAAGTTCCTGGCGCACTTTCTGCCTTCATTCCTGCTCTGGGTTAATCCATCAGGAGTCTTGAGTGCCACAAGGACAAAACCCATTACTCTCTGGCTTGGAAGAACAAGGCAAATGGAAGTAAGGGAAAGGAAATAAAAACACCATCTATCTTTTTTAATGGGGAAATGTGTCAACACTAAACTACCTTGAGTTTTCACTGACCAGTTCTGGAAGTAACAGGACTTACAATCACCAAGGCCCTAGTAGCATCAAGAGGTTCTGCAAGAACCGATCCCAGACACGTGAGACTTGGAGTGTGCACTGAATTCCTCAGATGAAAGGCCATTGTTAAAAACTAAATGGATTACTGTTAGAAATAGTACCTCTGGCTCTCAGGGTCCTTCCCACGAAATAGAACCCTTTCCTATAGAGTCCCAGGGTAACGTTTTGATAATCGGGCCTTCTCTCGACTGTCAGGCTGCCAATCTTTACAGGAGAGCGGGGGACACGTACCTCATGCCAACAGCTGTACATGACTTCATATACAGACACCGGTGCCAAGTAGGGGCGATATAGCCTGAAGCCTTTAGAAATGGCTTCCACGACTTGCAAATTTGATTTATTTTCAAAAGGCATCTTCCCTTCAGTGAAAACTTCCCACATTAAAACTCCTGTAAATGAAATATACAAAAACAAAAGAGAAAAAGAGTTACTTGGAACTGGAAGAACTGTTCCCAGCTCCAAGGCATCATTTTCCTCTTCCAGCGTTTGTGCGAGACTCACTGAGGAGGAGAGCAGCTCTCTCTAGGAGGCAGACCACGTGTGCCTCAGTTTTGAAGAGGCCTGCGAGTTGAAAACACATTGGGAGAAAATGCTGGCAGTCTTTTGATTTCTAAATACTGCTCGTGTATGAAAACCAATCAATCTTTCTGCTATTCCATAGAAAATGACAGAATTGTGTAAGCCTCTGCTGCCTGCTAAAGCCAAGGTGTGACATGTGTTCCTCTCCTTCCACTGAAAGATGAGGCTGCTGGGTAGGTCCCCAGCACATCTACCAGGGGCTCTGGACATAAGAAAGTGTTCAATAATGATTGATTGACTGATTGATCGATTGGTAAAACTCCTTCAAGAGCTTTCAGTTTAAGGTCACTTAATTATTCACTTACATTATATAAATATTAATTGGGTATTTATTAGAGGCCAAGCCTATGCTAGGATCAGAGCGTTTTGTAGGAACAAGGCCAAATCCAGTGCAGAAGAGAGACAGCCGTCAGCTAAAACTCAGAGTCCTAATGGTTCTACAACTAGTCGGCGAGGTGCGAGTAGAGCCATCCATCGCTCTCTAAGATGTGGTTTCCCAGCTTCACTGCTCTCCAGTAGCACTCAAAATGTCATCTGTTGAGACTACCAAAGCCAGTGGAGAACTAATGAGATCAACGATATAAGCCTCACCGTATTATGGACAAATTCATACCCTTCTAAGGGCCCAGGCGTCTCTGCAACCCAAAAGCCATCAGGAAAGCCTGGATGAGAGAGAATAGATACATAATACTTTTGCCTATTTTTTAAAATCAACCTGAGGAATAAACTCTACTGGACACGAGTCTACAGTGTCCCTTTCGCAACAAAGGATGTCATCCAGTGTAAGGGTCAGTAGAAAGATCCCAAGAAAGGCCTAGACTAGGGACCACAAATTCTGAAGGTAATGAAGGAAAACGAGGTGGTGCCATTTTTAAAATCAGTTGTCAGCTGAAGAGTTGAAAAAGAATGGAACTGCTGAGTAGTTACATTACATAAAGAAGTTAGTTACAACCAAACTTCAATGACACTGTAGGGTCATTTTTTCTTTCAAGCCTGTGTGGTATGGAAAAGTTGGCTGAGTTTGTTTTCTAGGTCAGTAGATTCTTGGTTTGACTTTACAGCAAGTGCTTATCAGGAAAGATCCAAAAGGCAGGATTACATAAAGTGCATGACAACAGTTGCCAAAGACAATGTGGAATAGGTTACTACAGGTAAGAAAGAAACACAGCTACAAGAAGGCTTTCTTAAAAATGTTACATGATACTGAGAGATCAGAGATTTAAAAAAAAAAAAAAAAAAAGAATGGTGGCTCATTTTGTTAGCTCAAAACCCATCCAATCCAATAAACTCACCAAATGACCAGACGTCAGATTTACTGCTGTACTTGTTGAAATGAAAAACTTCAGGGGGGGACCACTTGATTGGGAACTTGGCTCCAGAAGAACTGATATATTCATCATCCAAAACGTACCTATGGTCACAAGAACCAAAGCAAGTGCTGTTCATTTCCTCCAAGTTTGATTTACTTCTAATCCCTTCATTAACTCAGAGCTTTTAAAAGACAGTGTTTTAGCCCAGAAAGTTTCTGCATTCCTTCTCTTCTTGGTAACACTGTCTAAAAGTAATCCTGATTTTCCTTCCCAGAACAAGCCTCAATTGTGTTTATTTTCTTTGGCCCTCAGAAACTCATTACAAGTATTCAGCGTAAAACAGTTGTTGTTAGTTATGAGCTATTCTTAACTCTGCAAAGAAGCATGTTGACTGCTCTATCCACCAAGGTAATAAAAAGGAAATAAAAGATAAACAGAATGGTTCTGTGTTTAAATGTGTCCTCTTTTAGGTTCCAAAGGACTTCTTTTTCTCTTACCTCTGCTGTATCAATACTTGGGGACAGTTTCGTAAGCAGATAAAGCCAATAATGGACTACAGGTTCCAACTGAGATAAAGTATGGTTATTTCAGGTTGCTAAGAGCGGAAGTAATTCTAATTAATTGATGGTAATTTTAAAAAAAAGCTAAAGATTTTAAGAAGCTTTATTGTTCTATCTTGTATGTTATGTATGTACATATTGTATATCTACATGGGAAAATTTATTGAGAGCTCTGTTTTAATTGGCTTATAGATAAAAGACTGCTCAAATTTAAACTGCTAAATTAACCAAAGATATATTCTTTGGTTCATGGACCTGAATCTCTGTACCAGATGTTTTAAATTTGTTGGTAGAAAGAAACTAAACATGTCATTGACATGTTTATACTTGGGCTTGCTGGTCAAACAATTTACATTTGGGTTAGAAATTTAAGTGATGTTTCCAAATACATGTATTCTTGTCTTGGGATTTATAGAAGGCATTGGACCTTTTGGTAAATATTTTTATGGTTGTATTTAAGTTAAAATTGTTTGCTAAGTTTTCATTCGATATTAAGTTATTGACAGTAAGCAATCTGGGAAGCTTGCCTTATTCCCTCCTTTCTCTATTCTCTACAAGATGAGGAACTGATTCTATTCTGAAGGACTCTCCAGGATGTACAGTTTGATCTTTAAACCTTATAAAAGGGATGGCTAGCATTTTTCTGTAATAATAGCATAGCCAAAATGAGAGCTTAACTTATAATTTCACAGCTAGATTTACTGTACGATAGGCATAGCAAACAGGCAAAACCTCCCTTTTCAAACCAAACGAAGGAAGAGAGTTTCACTAATGACTTCAACTTTTCTAGAGAAGATGGTCATCATGCTTGATGTTAAAGTGAGTACATATTTTTTCTCATGGGCATTGTCTAATCAGAACATGCCTGTGACTATAGACCTCTAGCTTAGGCCACCAAAGATTGGCGATGGGACTGAGCACCCCCTGGACTTGCATCCTCTTAAGGGTTTCCTCTGGTCTGTTTTAATAGAAACCAGGAGGAAGAGAAAGCTAGGCAGCAGGTGCAATGTAAAGATAGGTGGCAGCCAATCAATGACTGCTTTACATAGTGACCTGCCATCAAAGAGACCCAATAGGCCCAAGCAACTGCAAATGGCACTGGTTTTAACTGTGGAAAGCCAGCACTTTGCATAGATTCCAGGAGTCAGCTTTTGGAGAGCCCTGGCAGCTCTGCTAGCCAAGAGTTGCATCACTGAAAATGGAACGGCCTGGAGTCAAAGGACTCCCAGGTCAGAGCTGCAGACCTTGTTGGCTCTGAGCTGATAACTTCTTCACTCCACCCAGCTTCCAAAGTAACCACCACTGTTGAGGGGACGGCCAAGTAGGGTCTGCATTATTGCAGGCAGATAAGTTTCCTTTGAGAGATGCCACCTGCCTTCGATTCAGGCCAGCTCTCCTCCCAGACCAGCTGGGTAATGGAAGTCAAATGGGGGCCTTCCCTAAGGAGGCTCACACCTCCCTTATGTCTCTTCCAGTACCCCATGTGAAGAGATAGGTCTGGACCTCATATATACTTGGCCAGGACTTATAGCCCACCTGATTGTTATCAGGCCCTTCTGTCAGTTTCTATTTGCCTCTCAATGAGAAAACTGGCTCATGGTTTAGACAGCACTTTTCTTAGGTCCTCTAAGCATGACTCTGTCCTTTGTTTTAGACGTTGTGAGTTAAACTGCTTGTGAGATTCACTTTCTCCAGACTTAAAACAGTGGAATTCTAGATGGCCAAGCACAGGAAACCTCCGATGGAAGCAGTTTCTGCAAATTGGCACTGCTCTCCCCCGAGAAGCCACTTCCTGCTGGAACCCTGTCTTGACTGTCAGTCCTAATGACGCCCCTATTTAGAATAAAGCAGACAGAGTGGTCATTGCCCAGTTTCCCTAATAGAAGTTAGAGTCCATTCCTCTGGGGAGTGGGGAGGAATGTGAGGACTCAGATGGGTTAATAGGAAGTCAGGGTAGTCCCAGTGGAAATTGAGAGTGGAAAATGTTTCTCCCAAAAGTTATCTTTAGCAAGGTCAAAAGTGCCTGTCTGCCACTCCTTGGGAGCTTCCAATCTCATCATGGGCATAGCAAGGGCATGGTGACTCTACCCTCTGAGCTCCAAGTTTACTGCAAAGTGAATTAGGTATCCCACCCTTCTGATGGCTCTTTGTTTTATCATGAGCAAGCAAAACAGGATACAGGATTGCAAATCAGGTCTTTTGATGGGATTTGTCCCCACCTTGTAACTGAATGTCAAACTGAAGTTTTTTCTTTCCCAAAATTCTGCTTAAAAACCCCACTACTATCAGCCTTTTGGGGTTTTGCCTCTCTTTGGAGCCTCCCTCCATGCCGCTCTGACTGGAGGTCTTTGACTCTAATAAATCTTGCTTTTAAATCTAAAAAAAGAGAAAAAAAGTTGGGGGGGGGGTAGGGTGGCACAGCAGATGAAGCTGCCACCTGCAGTGCTGGCATCCCATAATGGCACTGATTCGAGACCCGGCTGTACCACTTCCAATCCAGCTCTCTGCTATGCTTTGGGGAAGCAGTAGAAGGTGGCCCAAGTCCTTGGGCTCCTACACCTGCATGGGAGACCCAGAAGAAGCTCCTGGCTCCTGGCTTCCAATCGGTGCAGCTCCAGCCATTGCAGCCATCTGGGGAATGAATTAGCAGATGGAAGACCTCTCTCTCTCTCTCTCTCTCTGCCCCTCTCTCTCTGCCTGTCCTTCTCTCTCTGTGTAACTCTGACTTTCAAATAAATAAATAAATATTTAAAAAAAAAAGATAAACAGGGGCTGGTGCTGTGGCGTAGCGGGTAAAGTCGCTTGCCTGCAGTGCTGGCATCCCATATGGGTGACGGTTCGAGACCTGGATGCTCCACTTCCAATCCAGCTCTCTGCTATGCCCTGAGAAGGCAAAAGATAGCCCATGTCCTTGGTCTCCTGCACCCACACGGGAGACCTGGAAGAAGCTCCTGGCTCCTGGCTTCCAATTGGCGCAGCTCCAGCCATTGTGGCCATTTGGGGAATGAACCATCAGATGGAAGACACCTCTCTCTCTCTCTCTCTCTCTCATTTCTCTGTGTAACTGTAACTTTCAAATAAAATAAATAAATCTTTAAAAAAAAGATAAACAGAAAACCACTAATCTCATAATGTAAAATAATAAATGCAAAGTTGAATTACATATGCCCTTTCATGTATGTATTTTTGTGACTCACATACAAGGGGGAAAATAAAACTACATGAAATTTTCCTTTGATATGAGAAATATCTAATTAGACTGGATCCATATGGATGGAACAAAGACATAGCCTCAGCCATTCTCACTCATTGCCTAAAAGATAAACATTGGAATTTATTCCTTGCCCTTGAATGTCAATTGGGTCCCACACCCTACTGCCTTTACACCCCACCCTGGCCTTCTTCCCCAGTTTCCGAGGCCCCTTGGGGCCACCTGTAAGACCAGTTGCTCAGCCACCTGAAAGACCAGTTCAGAGGAATTCATCCCTGCCTGCTGCTCCCTATACCCAACCCCACGCCTAGATATAAAAAGCCCTCCTAAGATATAAAAAGGCCCAGCCCCTGGGTCAGGGCCTCCTGCCATGTGTTCTGTCAACGTGCACACTGGCAGCTGGTCACCCACCTCTTCAAATTTATTTTCTCTGAATCAGTTCAGTCTGGCTGTAGATTCACATTCTGCCTCCTCTCTGTTCTATGCCTCTTTTCCTAACACATGTGGAAACAAATCAGGAACAAATACCATCTCCTTAAAAACATATTAAACCTCTCTATTTTTTCAGAATTGCATGTGGCATATCCAAGTGAAGGAATCTGGAGAGAAGAGATAACAACAAGCTTGCTGTCTCTGGAGTACACGACATGGTATTTCTAAATTATTTAACACCACTCCAAAGCTCCCACTTCATTTTCACATATTCCATCTCACTCCACTGTGGGTCAGCATTCATTCTACTCAGGTAAAGGATGAACTCAAAATGGAAACCACAATTAATCACAGAAACATATGTCTAAACACCCTAAACAGCACTCGGCCTCAGAATCAGCCCTTCAGGCATTTGGAGCTGGCAAAAAAGCCCATGAGAGCATTTCAGGCATGGAAAGCCAAGACACGGTGGCAAAAAATGACCTACATGAAGGATCTCTGTGAGTGAGATCCCGGTGGAAAGAAGGGGCCATCTAAGGAGATACCTTTCTGACGGGAGGGGAGAACTTCCACTTTGCTTCTGGCCCTGTCTAAATACTGACAGAGTTTGTGGACTCAAAAGGCTTTCATAGCCTTGGCAGCTCATGACAAGAACCTCAGGTGATCACTGATGTCGTAACTAAGAGGTTCGATTTTTAAATCAACAACAGGAATCACTGTACACTTGCTTCACATGTAGGACCTCTGCCCTGAATGAGTTGTTCTAAATAAAAGCTCTGGTATCGGGAATTGCTGATGACAGGATTAATTTGAATTCCAAGATTTGGATTCCAAACTTTTGTATATAGCTTTAAAGAGGCCCTGATGCAGACTCTGTACTGAAAAGGGTAGCTGCACGAGTTATGGATTCCAGGATTTGGATTCTAAGCCTTGTGTCTGCTTAAAAGCCTCTGAAACAGACACTGTGCTGGACAGGGGAGCTACAAAGGTGTCCCAAGGAATCAAGGAGTTTTTAACAAAAACTCCAACATTAGAAATTCCTGAGCAAGCCATTCACAAGAAGATCCTCTTCTGATCAGTTTCAGCATAAATGAAAGGGACCTTACCAGGTGCTACTGAGCACGACTACCTCCGTGAAATTAGGATTAAACTTCTACCTCTTAAGTCTTCACAGGTGAATGCAAAAGACGTGCCTGATTGTTCCTATAAGCCAATCAGAAACCTTAAGCACTTCAAAGCAAAAAGGATCAGTACAAGTTTTGCCTCTGTCTCCTTAAGGCAAACATGCTGTACCTACCTGTCTTGATTACCTCTGGGAACTGTATTGATGATAAAGCCACCTGATGATTTCTATTATAATTCTCTATACTCAAAATAAATGAGTTTATAATCTACATATCATTACCCACTATCTGGGAATCTGTAAGATATGTTGTTTTCATCTAAAGGTGCACCCTACTTACAATTGGTTTTGTTCCAGTTTTGCTTAAACTGATTAACAACTTACATGTTTCAGAACTCCACTTCTGGGAGTAGCTAACCACGCATGGCACACAGACGTTGGCAATGACCAATACTGCTCCAGCTCACAAAGCAAATTCGTTAGACAGGATTAGACAGAGACTTCTAGACCCTGGATAGACAGCACTGCACTACACCCCTCATAGCAGGAAGCAGTTACAGAAGAGATGATTCGACGTCCATCTACTCACCTTAGGATTAAGGGGATGGAGTCTCTGAGGAGGGAATGAAGTAGGCAGGCATACAGGTTAAAATTGTTAAAATTTGTGAACTGGAAGACCATGCCTATGCCACACCCCTGTGTGGCCTCATCCCCCTACCTGGCCACACCTGGGTGCCCACCATCCAATCAGGTTAATTAACTACTCTCCCTTGGAAGTGGGTTAAAAGCCGGGACTTGGTGTGGCCCAGCCCTGCTCTTCTCCCCTGGCCTCTTGCCAGGAGGGGGCTTGCTGTAGCCCCCCCCCCCCAGGCCTCCAGGGCGCATGGCCTTCGGGCCATGTGCTCTAGGCTTCCTGGCCCAGATACAGGCCTAGATGCTCTTCCACGTGGCTGGTTCCTGGTACTTGATATGAACCCCTATTCACCTCTCTTAAAGAAAGCTCTCACTCTCCTATGCATCTTTCTCACTAAATAAAAGCCTAAAATGTATCATGCTGCCTCGTTTATCTGTGCGGTACTTAGAATTCTTCTCTAAATATTAGGCAAGAGCCCTCTTGGGCTTATTAATATTGGGGATTTAGTAATAAGCCCGTGGTGAAATCGTAAGGCACCCCAAATTCCAGTAGCACATGTGGCCCCTGGGATAGCATTTCCAGGGAACTTTAAGGGGCCACATTTTAGTGTACATTTCAGGGGGTCTTCTCCGATTTCAAGTTGTACTATGCGAATTAATGGTAAAACGTGTCTTCAAACAGTACTTTATACTTTGTGCATCTGTGTGGGTGCAAACTGTTCAACTCTTTACTTAGTATAGAGTTGGTCTTCTGTATATAAAGATAATTAAAAATGAATCTTAAGAATGGGATGGGAGAGGGAGTAGCAGGTGGGGGACAGGAGTGAGGGTGGGAGGGCAGGTATGGGGGAAAGAATTGCTATATTCCAAAACCTGTACCTATGAAATTTATATTTATTAAATAAAAGCGGTCTAAAAATGTCTAGATGTTTCACATTGTTTAGTTGTAGACTTAAAATCAACTACTAAACAATGAAAACTGTTTGACAATGACAGAAAAATCAGAGCTGAAAAAAAACAACTTATTCCCTTTTCTTTCAAAAATATACATTTACCAGGAAATATTTCTCCTTAATTGTATACATATGAGAAGGCCCAGAAATTCCCTTTTCAATTTAAAAATGTATCATGGTTTTGTTGACCTTGTAATGATCTGAAGGAAGATGAGAGGATTAACTCACAGTAAACACCTTCAGCTAAAATTGCTGTGTGTCCTAAAATTCAAAGAGCGTCAGCAGGTCATGCGACTGGACCAACACTTCCATTAGAGGAAAAAAGCAAAGCTAGTAGAATTTTCAGTCTGTCGGTAGACAAATGTAAGATTCCCCTTACGAGTAAACATTCTAAATACACATATTTTATGTACCTTGTCATCCCAAAGTCCGAGATCTTCACAATACAGGTAGAGCTGACCAGACAATTTCTTGCCGCCTGCAGAAAGAAGAAAAGACTCCAAGTTTGAACGCAAATTTTTCCTTCAGGGGTTTCTATTCTCCTTTTCCTTGGTTTATTTGGGCTCCACATAGCCTCTCTGTGTGAACAGCCAAGTTATTTTCATGGTGGTACCCAACAGTGGCGTATATGACTCAACAGCCTGCTCTCTCTCACACAATGGATTTTAATGATTCTTCAAAGCAATTTTTAAAAATTAGAAAAAATTATAACACCTTTACTTTTTAAAATGTGTACTCCCCCTCCAGAAGTATCCTTAATAAATTAGAGGACTGATTTATTCTAAGAGATGTTCAACTTTGAGCCTAGGCATAAAAAGTGTGTATGTTTTATTTATCTTGATAAACAAAAGATGAAAATTTAATTTACATGGCAGTCATTTCATATGTTGGTAATCTCTAATACATGATAAAAATTGAGACATTTTAAGATGTAAATTTCACTGAGTGTATCTATTTGTAGTGGAAATTTCATACTTCTTCAAATCACTCCAGTGAACCAAACATGGTTCTATATAACGCGGAGACAACCCATTTGATGCCAAAACCATCTTTTTCAGCAACTTAAGAAAATCATTTGGCCTTGTGCCTCATGCAGCTGAAGTCTTTGGCAGAATTTCTCACTTCAGCTACAAGACTCAGTCTAGTAACAAAATCCAGAATCGTGAACTGATAAGCCAGAGGAGCTGGTTTGGAAGTTGCCAGCAAGTACCAGCAACGGCATCCAAGCCAAACCGCCAGAACAAGAGTCATTGTTAGCTGATAGGGTCACTCTGGTTGTGTGTGATGGACACACGCGATTGCTTCCGGGTGACGACATTTGCAATTGCTCATGGAATCCTCATTCTCATTTAAGTGAAATTTTAGATTTAGAAATGAGACATGAATATCATGAATAAACATGAATGGACAGAAAGTGTCCCTCAGGGAGGTAGCAACACAGGGAAGCAATGCTGTTAGCATTTTGCTGGGACAAAACAATTTTTAAAAATGGGAATATTTGGGGCCAGCGCTGTGGCACAGTGGGTTAACGCCCTGGCCTGAAGCACCGGCATCCCATATGGGTGCTGGTTTGAGACTCTGTTGCTCCTCTTCCAATCCAGCTCTCTGCTGTGGCCTGGGAAAGCAGCAGAAAATGGCCCAAATCCTTGGGCCCCTGCACTCGCATGGGAGACCCAGAGTAAGTTCCTGGCTCCGGCTGTTGCGGCCAACTGGGGAGTGAACCATAGGATGAAAGTCTCTCTCTCTCTCTCTGCCTCTCGTCTTTCTGTGTAACTCTTTCAAGTAAAATAAATAAATCTTTAAAAAAAATAAAATTGGAATATTTCAAGCATTACAAAACTGAATGATTTAGCATTTCTAGTCTTCTAAATAATGCCAAATAATGCTTCTGCAATACTATCGGGACCAAGCCACTCCACAAGGGGGCAGCTCTGTCCCTAGGTAAGAGCCACTGGAACTTGCTCTTCACTGTTGTACTTCCAGTGTGTAGAAGAGTGCTTGGCATACGCCAGGCACACAACATATGTATGATTCCTGGATGAAGACAGGTGATAGGAAGGAAAGAAGAGGGGAGTGAGGAACGGAGAGAGGAAAGAAAAGAAAATCTGTTTTAGTTAATTATTCAAGGCATATTTAAAATAAACCCTTACTTGACAATATCATCAATGGGCAATTAAAATAGCTACATCGCACGATAAATTACATGAGTATGTTCAAAAATAAGCCAAAATGCATTATTCAAAGTATTGAAAGTAATTTTATGTCCTTCTGAATATAGGTATGGTATATAAAATAATAAGAGAATTTGCTTATACTTACTAAATCCCTGTGAATATAGCAGTTTTTCTCCAGATAGTCCATCCCCTCACATACATCCTGGCACACACTCAGTAGCATTTCCTTCCGAAGTTTTCCTTTTCTCTCTCTCAGGTAGTTAAGCAGGCAGCCATTTTCCATGAACTCTGTCACAATGTAGAGGGGCTTCTGCTGTGTACACACCCCATAAAGCTGAACGAGCCTTGAGTGTGATAATTTCCTGTTGGAGAAAAACATCTGCAAGTGAGCAGGACTGTTTATGCATTGTAGAGTGTTTCAACACAACTGGTACTATTTGCCATCTATTTATCAGTCTCGTTATCAAGGTAAGATCAAAATCAACCCAACCACAGAGAAAGTAGAGCAGCTCTCTTTCCACTTCATGCACTGAGAAAGTGGGGTCAAGAGTTTAACTCGTGCTTCCAGAGTTATTAAAGACACAGAATGTGATCACGGGGACAATGTTCTGTTTGTCAGCTCTTGGTTTTCTCCTTTCCGTTTCGTAGGCCTTTTGCTTCCTTATTGTTCATTGCTCCTCCTTGCCTGGTTGCACAGTCTTTCTCCTCCTTGAATCTCAGCCCTCCTAAGTGCACTGCTCAGACAAAAACTCTGGACGGACAATCAGCAGGAAAGGGTGACTGATGCATATAAAACTGAAAATTAAACACTAATGACTAAGGCCAACTTAAAGGAAAATTGTAAAGAAAGTTGGACTATGACTGATGAGCACTACGAGTGATGCTTTCATATTGCTCTGGGGGGGGGGAACTCTGCACAGTAAAAATTATGTGGGTATTTGATTGTCATTTTCAAATAAATCCATATTCTAATGACTAGCAATATCAGCAAGAGTCACAATATAATATTTCTGCTCTTGTAATTGTGTATGACAACCTCTAAAGGACATTCTTTTGGTGCCAAATTTCAAAATGCAGTGATTTGTTAAAGTTTCCCCAAAACAGCCAGAGAGTTTTATCAACCAATGCCTTATTGTATTAAGGAGAAAGATAGAAAACATTTGCTTGAAGATTTCTTTTGTTTGGAAATTAAACTGCCTATTCTGATGTAATTTCAAAATAAAGAGAATATTAAATAAAATAAAAAATAAAGTTGGAGACTCAAAAATACTTGCCAGTATGATACCTTGTGCATTTAGCATCTCTCTCTCTCTCTCTGTCACACACACACAGTCCTAGAACTGTGCCTACTGAAACATATCCAGAGCTTTTTAAGGCATCTAGAATTCAAAAGTTTATTGTTTGTTCTGGGACCATAACCTTCAACCTCTAAAGCTCTTTCATGTCAACTAATAATCATGGAAAACAATATTCTAATTAATGCTTGCAATTTTAGAAGATATATAAGAAGTTGACTCTGGGTTAGCTAAAAGTGCCTCAAAAAGTTACTTCTTTTTATTTACAAACCTGAAATCAAAAATTCAGAAGACTATCCACCTTAAAAACAACATATATGAGTGATTACTGACACATTATCATAAAATTAGTATGTGAGAACACTCCAGAAAAAGGGGTATAAATACATTTTTCTTCTGATTTGCATTTGAATTCATAAAGTGTACTTTCAGTTAAGAAAGAAAGTTTACTACGTGCAGGATAATGGCAGGAAAGCAAGTCTTGAAATGGAATATTCATTTGCCATGAGAAATCTTCCAAGTCGATCCCCACATGGAAGCACTTAAAATTGAACAATATGCTACATTTGCTTAGCAAGATCACTTGCAAAAATCCGTCAGAAAGAAGGCAAACTGCCATCAGAAATGAGGGGAAAAGATAAATAAATCCTAAGTGTGTGGTATTTCCCATGGGCATTTACAAACTTGAAATCAAATTATGTTCCTGTTTGCAATAAGTTTGGAACCTTTTAATACACATTAATTCTCAGTTTAGGGAAGTATTTATGGCTCTTCATGGGGCAAACATGTCACGTGTACATTTTAAGTTTGTTATTTGCAAAGTTTTAGACCCTTGACAGTGTTCTCCTCTTCCCTTTTTCCAATTATCGTCTTTCCCTAGGTAATCGTATCGAGTTCCAAGGTCTTAAATATCGTGTCCAGTGCTCCCTCCCTGCCCCTTGACCTTTTTCCTCACCCCCAGGCATATACTTAGCTGAGCAGTCGGTCACCCCTGGGTAGCTAACAAGCCTCTCAAATTCAACACATCCACAGCAGAAGTCTTGATCCCTCCCGACTCGGTCGCACAACTTCATTCTTCCCTCATTTCAGTACACGCAGGGGCAACCTCTGACGGTGCCCACGAAACCCTGGCATCATCTCTGCTCCCCCCGTTTCCTCCCATCATCTGCCACACGCAATCTATCAGCAAGTCTCCATAACTTCATCCCAAAAATGTGCCCTGTGATGACTGTTTCCAGCTCCGCCCTCAGCCACCTGCCATCGGCTTCCTCCTGGACCCCTGCAGTAACTTACAACCTACTCTCCCACACACTCCACAGGGAAGCCGCAGTGAGGTACAAAACACAAACCAGAGCAGACCCTTCGCGTCGTCCCTGACTGCCCAATCTGAGTGCTCAGCCCACCCTCTGGCTCTCACGGCATCGTTTCATACTCCCAGCCTTACCTCTCCTTCTTGCACTGCTCATTAGAACATACACACAAGTAAGCTCCTTACCTGTCCTGTGTGCCACCATCTTTCCTGTACTTAGAACACTGCCTGGCACACAGTCAGCCATCGAGAGTTGTTGAATAAATAAGAAAACTGAAAGATGTCATTGGTACTAGATTTTGTTTAACAAAGCTGTAAGGAATGTTATGAAACCACCAAGAAATACATTTCTTTTTTATAATTTTTTAAGATTTAATGATTTTTAACATTTTGCCATTAAGTTCCTATATAGATATTTTATACATACTTATTCTATTTTTTCTTGAAAACAGGGATATTAATATCACAAAATATGGGATTTGTGATAATTATAACGGAAAGAACAGTTTACTGTAGTGCATAGGGTATAATTCAGTGAAGCAATATTTATAACTATATATCAAATGACATTGTATCCACACAATTTTTAGACTCTATGTATCAACTTGCACAAATAAGAAGAAACATTTGCTTTCTGGGTCTAGTTTACTTCTCTTAGCATAATGACCTCCAATTTCATCCTTTTTTGTTTTTTGAAATGTCATGATTTCCCTTTTTGTGGCAAATGTTCCACTGTATATATGTATACCGCATTTTCTTTATCCAGTCTTCAGTTGATGGGCATCTAGGTTGCATCCATATCTTTGCTATTATGAATTGGGCTGCTATAAATACAGGAGTGCAGGTATCTCTTGGAGGTGATTTCACTTCCCAGGAGTGGGATAGCTGGGTCATATGGTAGACCCACTTTTAGCTTTCTGAGGAATCTTCATACTGTCTTCCACAATGCTTCTGCTAATTTGCATTCCCACCAAATATGTACTAGGTGCCCTTTCCTCTACAACGTCTCCAGCGTTTGTTAGTTTTTGACTTCTGGATAATAACCATTCTAACTGGAGTCAAGTGACACCTCACTGTGATTTCTGCTTGCATTTCCCTGGTGGATAATGACCCCGAGCACTTCTTTTCATGTGTCTGTTGGTCATTTGTATTTCTTGTTTTGAAAACTGTTTATATCCTTTGCCCATTTCTTTTTTTAAATGAGGAAGTTGAAATTTTTATGTTTCCTATTTTGCTGCAGAGCTGCTGCTTCACTGTATAACACAACACCAGCAAACGCAGTAGATTGCAAAATTAAGACAGTACTGTTCTTTCTCTGGCATTGTACAACTAACAAAAACTCTTCTCCCTTCCCAGTTATTTCCATTGGAAAGATCACTACATATTTTGACCCCAGCCCATGGATGGGAATAAGCAAGTTACAATATTACATAAGGTTAACAATGCTATCCTTGAATTACATTATTTGTATAACTAGTGTTTAGCACAGATAACTTCATGTATTTTGAATACTAGTGCCTACAGCTTGGTATAAAAATCCCAAGGTACTGTGAAAAGGATGCATATGTGTTCATCTGCAATCATTACAAAGTTAGCAGAGATTTTCTACCAGTAGCCAAGTTCAAAGCAGCATCTCTTCCCATCAATATGGCTAAAGGTTGCTATTGTAAGTCCTCTGTCCACCACTAATTGAAGATAACTGTGCTGGATTAAGTTGTTCCACTCTAGGTCATGTATGGGTTCCACTTTCACTCCTCAACAGATTTTACACATTTCTCACAGGCTTCTCCCATTAGTTCACCTAGTACTGAAGGGTTACCCAGTGTTATCTTGCTCAGCCAACCATCCTCATAACAGGATTTGTTGATGAGTCCTGGATCCTCTGCAAGGCTTCATGAATTCAGTTACTCCTCCTGCTAGAGGAGAATAGAGTTTACTAGCAGCTTCCACACTTTCTAAAGCATCAAGCTCATCTTGTTTTATCAATTTTGTCCCAACTTCAGGCAGACTACAATAAACATCTCCCAAAGCTTCCTGTGCAAAACTGCTGATTCCCACTACTCCAACGCCATGTTCTGCTGCTATCTGTTCACACTTCTCTGTGAATCTGCAAGGAGAGCAGAGCAGCTCCCATGTGCATCGCGCTGCAGTGCCCGCTTCCAATCACCAGGGCAGAGGTGGGCAGGGAGCAGCTGGCACTGAGACCCAGAGCAGGCTGCAGGCGCACACACTCCATGCCATGTTTGCAGGGTGCAGAGGGTCGCCAGGCTGTGACTGGGCTACCTGACAGGCAGGAAGGACTGAGCAGGGTGTTGCCCATTTCTTAACTGGATTGTTTTATTGTTGTTGAGTTTCTTAAGCTCTTTATATATTCTGAATACTAATCCTTTATCAGATGCATACTGTGCAAATATTTCCTCTCCCATTCTGTGGGAAATAAACTATTTCTAATCCAAGAAATTATTCATGGATATATTGCAAAAGCTTACAATGCAATTTGCATTTATGATTTAATATAGACAGGCATTCAGAGGCAGGCTCTGTCTTTGTCCATCTGTTGCCTGTTGGATGTTCTCATCATTCCCCGTGAAATCCTCCATCCAGCAGGGGTGCTACTCTCCACTCTCCACTCACCACCCGCCACCGGCCACTTGCCGTGCCTGAGAGTAGAAGAGGTCCCTATATTTTTCCTTTCCTCTCACTCCTAAGTCCTTCTTTTTTGACTGCTATACTTTTCCAAACTCTGTCTTCATTTATCTTCTTGATTTTTTTTTTAAAGACAGAGTTACAGAGAGGTAGAGTTAGAGACAGAGAGAGAAGTCTTCCATCTGCTGGTTCACTCCCTAGATGGCCACAAATGGCCGGAACTGCGCCGATCCGAAACCAGGAGCCAGGAGCTTCTTCCGGGTCTACCACGTGGGTGCAGAGGCCCAAGTGCTTGGACCATCCTCCACTGCCTTCCCAGGCCATAGCAGAGAGCTGGATTGGAAGAGGAGCAGCCAGGACTAGAAACAGCACCCACATGGCATGCTGGCGCTTCAGGCTAGGGCTTTAACCTGCTGCGCCACAGCACCGGCCCCTTGAATTTTGGTTTTTAAAGTCAGCCTTGTAGTGAAGATTTAATAGTATTATATAAAAGATCTGATTGAAAAGATGCTGAAAAGAAATGACAGTGTCACAAAAGAGAATGGATAAAATTTCACCTTTTCTCTATTTTCCAAAAGTTCTGATTTTTAAAAGTATTTTGAGTAAGATTTCAATTATTATTAAAATACTGTTAAAAGTAATTTGACTTTAAATTCTAGAAATTATTTTATTTGAATAAGGGCCAAGAGTCCAGCTAAAATCCTTATTAACTAATTCATTACCCCCTGGAGGTAAACCCATAGGGAAGAGGAGAGAAAGACAAGGGTATTTTCAGTTTTTACTTTATTCCATTCGGCATAATATGGTATAAAAATATTAAAGGCTTCTATCACAAAAACTAAAATATTTAATTGTAGACATGATGATGTAGATAAAATCAGATATACATGACAAAGCTCTTAGAGAATTAAATGTACTGTACATGTTTATTTTATTTTAAATATTACTAGTTCACATATCACCATAAAGTTCAGTTCTATTAAAAAGCTATTTCCAAAAACACAAACCCCTCATTCAGTAACTAAAAGGGCTTGGTAAAGGCAATGCAATACTATAATAATTTATACAAAGTACACTACTTCTAATCATAAGAGCTGAGCTCAAGTAGTTGTTTTAGCTCCTACTGGTTGCATGACCAGAAGCTACTTATTTGAACATTCTAAGTGTCAATTTTTTCCATGTGTGAAATGGAGATAATACAACCTGCCTTCTTCCAGTGAATGTTAAATAAAATCATGCATGTGCACATATTATGAAAAGTGTAAGCCAAGGTCTTCCTTTTTCCATTGGTTCACCCCCCAAATGGCCGCTGTGGCTGGCGCGCTGCACTGATCCGAAGCCAGGAGCCAGGTGCTTCTCCTGGTCTCCCAAGTGGGTGCAGGGCCCAAGGACTTGGGCCATCCTCCACTGCACTCCCTGGCCACAGCAGAGAGCTGGACTGGAAGAGGAGCAACCGGGACTAGAACCCAGTGTGCCGGTGCTGCAGGCGGAGGATTAGCCTAGTGAGCCACAGCGCTGGCATAACAGGTCACAGTTCTGATTTCAATTAGAAGCTCTACTGGCCGGCGCCACCTTGTAGAATTGTGACGAGGACTCATTAATGGATTCAACAGTTCACAAATGATTTTGAGCATCAGCTGCGTGCTAGCCACAGCTTGAAGGACTCACCAGGTTGAACATAAGGCCCAGGCGTTAAGGAGCTGACAGTCTCCAGCGGACAAACAACAGACAGACATGAAGCTTCACGTAGTGACAAGGGCCCTGATGGAACCCACAAAAGGTGACTCAGCAGAAGGCATCCGGGGGTGGGTGTGCCAATTTGAACCAGGTGGTTTAAACCACCTGGAGGATGTGACATTTAAACTATCCACTTACAGAAAAGAGGCGATATATGCCCAGTTGTACATCCTTGGCAGATAGAGCCCAATGTAGGTCAGCTATTTACTATTTAAAAGATGCATGCATTTGAATAGGGTGTTAGAATTTTTCCTGCCTCACTTCCAAAAAATCAGGAAAAAAATAGGTATGTACATACGCAGAAATACATTCATCCATCTGAAATGACTCCAAAACAAGGCATTAGGGCCAGTATTGTGGGGTAGCAGGTTAAACCTCAGCCTGCAGCACCAGCATCCCTGAGGGCCCTGGCTTGAGTCCCAGCTGCTCCACTTCAGATCCAGCTCCCTGCTAACAGCCTGGGAAAGCAGCAGAAGACGGCCCAAGGGAATGGGCCCTTGCACTTGCAAGGAGACCCAGAAGAAGCTGCTGGCTCCTGGCTTCGGATTGGCTCTGCTTCAGCCATTGTGGCCATTTGGGGAATGAACCAGCAGATAGAAGCTTGTTCTCTCTCTCTCCAATTTTCAAATGAATAAATAAATCTTTATATAAAAAAGGAGCCATTGGCCTCATTCCTGCCTCCATAAATTGCCAAGACTGCTTCTATTTCTTATTCCATATAAGATATCCTCAGAGAGCATTCCAAACACTCTATCGGGCTTGAATCTTGCAAGAATCCCCTTATGACATTAGAGATCTCTAATTCTTCCTTATTTACAGGGATTCTTTTTTTTTTTTTTTTTGACAGGCAGAGTGGACAGTGTGAGAGAGAGAGAGACAGAGAGAAAGGTCTTCCTTTGCCGTTGGTTCACCCTCCAATGGCCACTGCGGCCGGCGCACCGCACTGATCCGAAGGCAGGAACCAGGTGCTTATCCTGGTCTCCCATGGGGGTGCAGGGCCCAGCACCCAGGCCAGCCTTTATTGCACTCCAAGGCCACAGCAGAGAGCTGGACTGGAAGAGGAGCAACCGGGACAGAATCCAGCGCCCCGATCGGGACTAGAACCCAGTGTGCCGGCGCTGCAAGGCGGAGGATTAGCCTATTGATCCGCAGCGCTGGCCTACAGGGATTCTAACATGGCTTTAATTCTCCCTGAATCACACATCTCCCATTCATTATTTTCTTACTATGCTATATTTAATCCAATACATAGGACTACTATGTTTGTCCTTTAGATACAGGAAAACCATGATGAGATGCAGACAGGAGCAAAGTCCAGACAGATGGGTGCTTGGGTTATCCAGGGACACAAACACATCATCGGGAAGCAGATGTCCCTGGAAAATTGTGTTTGGCCTAACACCCACAGAGTATGTTCTATTGTAAGTGGGTGGAAAGGATTTTTTTAAGAAAGTTTTTTTTAATAAATATAAATTTCATAGGCACAGCTTTTGGAATATAGCGGTTCTTTCCCCCATGCCTGCCCTTCCACCCTGACGCCCGTCCCTCCTCCTACTCCCTCTCCCATCCCATTCTTCATTAAGATTCATTTTCAATTATCTTTATATACAGAAGATGAACTTAGTATATACTAAGTAAAGATTTCAATAGTTTGTACCCACACAGATACACAAAGTATAAAGTACTGTTTGAAGACTAATTTTACCGTTAATTCTCATAGTACAACACATTAAGGACAGAGGTCCTACATGGGGAGCAAGTGCACAGTGACTCCCATTGTTGGTTTAACAATGACACTCTTATTTATGACGTCAGTGATCACTCGGAACTCTTGTCATGAGCTGTCAAGGCTATGGAAGCCTTTTGAGTCCACAAACTCCAACCTTATTTAGACAGGGCCATAAGTCAAGTGGAAGTTCTCTCCTCCCTTCAGAGAAAGGTACCTCCTTCTTCGATGGTCCCTTCTTGAAAATGATATTTTGATTGGTTATTTGGGTATGGGTTGAGAGTCCCAAGAGATATCACTGGTCTGTTTTTAAAGAGAATGGGTAATGTTCTTCTCTAATTGAGATCTGCAAGTGTGGGACAGAACTAAAGTGCCCTGGACACTAGAGAACTAGGGAGCACCACCTGCAATTGTTTCTCCTCTAAGTAAATGCTAAGTCTTTAAAGAATGTGGCTTTCAACTGTGCCAAATTATTGGCTGGTCCCATCAAGGCCAAGTTATAATCATGTAACAGCTATGGGTCCAGAGAGTCAAAATGCTATCCCAGCAATATCACGGAAGGGCAATGTCCAGTGATCTACAAGGAGCCACTTCTTTTGAAACTCTGGATTCCTAAATTCTTTGAAAGCAAAAGCTGTGTTCTTATAAAAACATGACATTCTTTTGGCCACTGGGGGATGCCCTTTCAAATAATGAGCAACACACCTGGTATTATCACCTGGATAAAACCAATGTGTTTGCTTCTGGGAAAAGGAAAAAATAAATAAATAAAGAGCACTTCCTAGACACCTATTATTGAGTTGAAAAGAATACACTTGCTTGTCATTTTCACAGATTATCTCATTTAATTTGCACACTGATCCAGTGAGGTAGGTACTGATATCCCCATTCCGGAGAGGAGAAAATGGAGGCTTGGAAATGTAAAACAACTCACCCAGGTCACACAGAAGTCAAATGATTTGCCTGGATGACATAACTAGCTTGGACACAAATCCAGGTGTAGCTGACTCCAAAATCCATGTTCTCCAGGATGCCTCAGGAAGTTTGCCTGGGTGTTGTTTACACTTACGTCATCACTTTTGCCTCTTCGATGAAATCCTCTTCAGACATGGAGCCTTCATTGATAGCTTTGATGGCCACCTGGATGTGTGCTCGCCATTTACCTAGATGGACTACCCCGAACTGACCACTTCCAATCTTTCTGACGAAAGCCAATTCAGATGGATCTATCTCCCACTTTTCTAGAAAAGCAAACATCCATGTTACAATTGGTAAACATCCATGTTACAATTGGTTAAAAAAAAAGATAAAAAAATAAAAACTAGGAAGATGAAAACTGGAAAAAATCAGAAATGATATATCTTTATTTCACATAGGGGTTAACAATGTATAAATGATTGGAAAAGATTAATACTATTTTAACACTCTAATTATAGCTGTAATTCAGGAATTCAAGTTTTGAAACACAAACATTACTTACTTGGAGAACATATGACAAATTATGAATAACAGAATACATTCTCTTCTAGAGATACCCACGATGAGGCTCTCTAAACTAAATCTACCAAAACTACGAGGAGACCTGGAACCTAAAATATGTATGTCTCCAATCTATTTTTGTCCTGGTGGGCAAACCTGCGATATTCCCTGGCCTTGTTTAGACTTCTATTCTCCCTCTAACCCTGAAGACTTTTCTGCCTTGGTGCAGCCTCTCCTTAGCGAAAAGTCTAATTCATTCATCTGATAAACATGTTCAAGGTTAGAATTCTAACAGATATCTAAAGGAATATTTGAAGTGAAATTTGTTAACGTATATTACTCTAAAAAAGCAAATCAGAAAAAAAAAGAACTGTCTTTAAAACAACCTTCTTGAAAACTCTAAGGACCAAATCTTAATGGATTAGCCTGTCCTCTTCCTATACGAACAGCCCCATGTGCTGGGACTTTTAGAATAAAGTAAACTGAGAATAGGTCTTTGTAAAAATTAAGAGTGGGAATAGGAGAGGGAGGCGGAAAAAGGGTTGGAGCATAAGTGGAGCGTGGTAAGTGTCACTGTGTTCCTAAATCTGTATATAGGAAATGCAAGAAATCTGTATACCTTAAATAAAATTTTTTTTTTTTTTTGACAGGCAGAGTGGACAGTGAGAGAGAGAGACAGAGAGAAAGGTCTTCCGTTGCCGTTGGTTCACCCTCCAATGGCTGCCGCGGTCGGCGCGCTGCGGCCGGCGCACCGCGCTCATCCGATGGCAGGAGCCAGGTGCTAGGTGCTTTTTCCTGGTCTCCCATGGGGTGCAGGGCCCAAGCACTTGGGCCATCCTCCACTGCACTCCTGGGCCACAGCAGAGGGCTGGCCTGGAAGAGGGGCAACCAGGACAGAATCCGGCGCCCCGACCGGGACTAGAACCCGGTGTGCCGGCGCCACAAGGCGGAGGATTAGCCTGTTGAGCCACGGCGCCGGCCCAAATAAAATTTTTAATAATAATGTATTTAAAAGAACTGTGAAACCAATAGCTCCTTGTACCAACTGTGAAAAGTATTTAAAAGCAACATGGGAGAATATATTTATAATTTTGGGATTGGTATAAATGTATTCAACAAAATATACCATAAAGGAAAATATTGGTAAATTGTATTTAATAATTTTATCATTTTATCAAAAGAACCCCATTAAAAGAGAGAAAAAGTAAGACACACATAGGGAAAAGATATTTCTAAAACATATGATGAAAAAAACATTTCTATTCAGAATATGAACAAGTCTATTAGAAAAGACACGTATGCTTTTTTGATGTGAAAATGTTGAACAGAATATGCTATCAGAAAAGAAACTCTCCGAATAGCAAGTAAGCCTATGAAAAGTGGATTGAAATAGTCATCAGGGAAATGCAAATCTAAACCATTATGAGAAAATATTTTTTAAAGATTTATTTACCTATTTGAAAGGCAGAGTTACAAAGAGGCAGAGGCAGAAAGAGAGATAGAGCTCTTCCATCGGCTGGTTCATTCCCAAAATGGCTGCAACAGCCAGAGCTGGGCCAATCCAAAGCCAGGAGCCAGGAGCTTCTTCTAGGACTCCCCACGCAGGTGCAGGGGCCCAAGTACTTGGACCATATTCTATTGCTTTCCCAAGCCATAGCAGAGAGCTGGATCAGAAGTGGAGCAGCCAGGACTCTAACTGGTGCCCATATGGGATGCTGGCACTGCAGGTGGTGGATTTACCTGCTATGCCACAGCACCAGCCCCAAGAAAATATTTTTTTAAAAGCCAAAATACTAAATACTGGCAAGAGCAAAAGTATGAAATGGAGCAAATGGAATCTTATGTATTGTTGATGGGTATATAATTTGGTATAAGCTTTTTGGAAAACTGATCTGATCTATTAAGTCTGAGCATGTGCAAACCTAATGAGCCAGCAATTCTACCCTTAAGTATAAATCCATGATATGCTAGAAAATAAGTATACACCTAAATTCACCAAAGGACACACAGGAATGTTCATAACAATATCTTGTAAGAGCCCAAAACTGTTAACAATCCAATGATCAGCTGAAGAAGCATGGGGAAATCAGTTATGGGAAAGTCAGGCGACGTCACACCACACCACAACAGAAGTGAGCAAGCCACACTCTGCACCGCGAATGAAATTCTCAGAGTAATGAGGACAGGAAGAAGCCAGACACTGAAGAGTGTACCAGGTCTGATTCTATTCATAGATCAGTCAAAACCAGGCAAAACAAATCAAGTTGTAGACTTATGAACTGTGTACTGTTGTGTATGGTAAAGAAGTTGGTAAGTCTACTTTAAAGAAATTAAAAATAACCATGTATAACAAATAAATTGTTAGTGGTGGGCCTTCTTATTGTATATGATATGTATGAGACAAAGGGATGATCTACACATCCATTATACCCTGAAATCATGTAAGCCAATGAGACTGAATCTTGGTCACTTGTCACACAGATAATTTATTACCCTTTTTCTTCAGCATATATTGAGTCCCACTAATGAGAGTTGTTTAAGGAAATAACATGACACCAAGTTAGAAAATCGAGTCTTTAAACTCACAGTTTTGCAAAAACCACATTTGTGTAGGATGTGGTTTGGAAGAAACACTGTGCAAGTTTATTTGGAAAAAGAAAAAGGTGAAAAGCTTCCTTTTAGCAGTTCTTTTCAGCAGATTCTCTTGGCGAGCCATCATCTCCCAGCCACCCTTGTGGCCAGAAAGCAACACCACAAACATCCAAATAAAAAGAATTGTAATTTATGAAAAGAGTTAAGAATAAGGCTGATAATAAATAGGGAAATTTGAAATAAAACTGAAATATTCTTCCAAGACTTAAACTGCCCTTATGAGATGCATCTATTTAGGCATCAACGATGGGGATTTAAACTTTGAAAAGAAATGCATCTAGAGATAGACATTTCCAAAGGGCTAAAAAGTTAAACAATCTTTAGGGAACTTAGGAAAACGCTTCTCTGGATCTGTGGGTCTCCTCAGTTGGGTTTGCACACCTTACCATAGCTAAAGCCAGCTGTGGCCGGTAAACAGTCGTCCATCAGACCAACTGGGGAGCGGAGACGGGTCATGAGACCTAGGGAGAAAGAGAAATCAGTATTTCAAAACCAGCTATTAATACAGAAGGAATAAACACATACACTAGAAGCTGGTACCATTCTTCAAATAATTAGGCAAAATAATTTATTTTACAAGTTAGCCTATTTGCTATTTTTTCCCATTTGAAAACCATTATTTTAGAAATAATATAGGCTCACTGGACTCAATTTAAAGACTCTAAGAAAAAAGAAAGATGGCCAAAAGGATCTTTCATAAAATCTTAATATACAGAGATTTGAAGATACTTATAACGATGTGTTGGGGCCGGCACTGTGGCACAGCTGGTTAATGCCCTGGCCTGAAGCGCCAGCATCCCATATGGGCACCAGTTCTAGTCCTGGCTGCTCCTCTTCCAATCCAGCTCTCTGCTGTGGCCTGGGAAAGCAGTGGAAGTATAGCCCAAGTGCTTGGGCCCCTGCACCCACATGGGAGACCAGGAGAAGCACCTGGCTCCTGGCTTCGGATCAGTGCAGTGCGCTGGCCGCAGTGTGCCAGCCGCAGCGCCCCAGCCGCGGCGGCCATTGGAGGGTGAACCAACGGCAAAGGAAGACCTTTCTCTCTGTGTCTCTCTCTCTCTCACTGTCCACTCTGCCTGAAGAAAGAAAGGAAAGAAAGAAAGAAAGAAAGAAAGAAAGAAAGAAAGAAAGAAAGAAAGAAAGAAAGAAAGAAAGAAAGAAAGAAAGAAAGAAAGAAAGAAAGAAAGAAGGAAAGGGAAAGGGAAGGGGAAGGGGAAGGGGAAGGGGAAGGGGAAGGGGAAGGGGAAGGGGAAGGAAAAGAAAAGAAAAGAAAAGAAAAGAAAAGAAAAGAAAAGAAAAGAAAAGAAAAGAAAAGAAAAGAAAAGAAAAGAAAAGAAAAGAAAAGAAAAGACCCAGCATTCTGGTTATGACAGGCCCTGTAAACCAGGCTATGGAGCATTACATTTTCTTTTCTTTTTTGACAGACAGAGTGGACAGTGAGAGAGACAGACAGAGAGAAAGGTCTTCCTTCTGTTGGTTCACCCCCTAAATGGCCGCTACAGCCAGGATCCAGGTGCTTCCTCCTAGTCTCCCATGGGGTGCAGGGCCCAAGCACTTGGGCCATCCTCCATTGCACTCCCGGGCCACAGCAGAGAGCTGGCCTGGAAGAGGAACAACCGGGACAGAATCCAGTGCCCCAACTGGGACTAGAACCCGAGGTGCTTGCTCTGCAGGCGGAGGATTAGCCTAGTGAGCCGCGGCACCACGCCGGCCAAGCATTACATGTTCCTGCAGATGACCCAGATCTATTGAAAGATCCCAAAGAACAGGGGAGGGCCGCGAGAGGGAGAAGTTGCTGGGGGGGGGGGGGGGGAGCCACAACAATACAAAAGTTGCACTTTGTAAATTCACATTTATTAAATAATAAAAAAAAGAAAGATCCCAAAGAGGAGCTGACACAGTGGTGTAGTGGGCTAAGCCTCCACCTGCAGTGCCAGCAACCCACAGGGGTACTGGTTCATGTCCAGGCTGCTCCTCTTCAGATCCAGCTCTCTGCTGATGTACCTGGAAAAGCAGCAGAAGATGACCCAAGTGCTTGGGCCCCAGCTCCCAAGTGGGAGACCCAGAAGAAGCTCCTGGCTTCAGAGAAAACCAGCTCCAGCTGTCGCAGCCATTGTGAACCAGTGGATGAAAGCCCTTTCTCTCTGTCTCTCCCTCTCTCTGTGACTCTGTCTCTCAAATAAATAAATACAATCTTAAAAAAAAGAGAGAGAGAGAGAAAGAACGAGAGAAGGAAGGAAGGAAGGATCCACAATAACTAATCTGAAGTTAGGTGTTAAGTAGAACACAAGCATCTTTTTAACTTCAATACTTATTTTTATTTCGAAGGCAGAGAGATGGAGAGCGAGACAGAAACAGACATATTGAGATCATCCACCTACTGTTTCACTCCCAATTGCCGGCTGAAACCAGGAGCCCAGAGCCCAGTCCAGGTCTCTCAGGTGGCTGGCAGGGACCCAAGTGCTTGAGCCATCACCTGCTGCCTCCCATAGTGCTCAGCAACAGACTGGAACAGAAGCATGGCCGAGACTGAAACCCTGGCTCCTCAGCGTGGGATGCACACGTTCCAAGCCTTGTCTTAACCGCTGTGCCTAAAGGTCTCTCCTCTGCCAGCTCCAAAGTTATTATTTGCCAGATGGTTCTTCTGGGACTTGAGGGACTTACGGCTGATGGCGTGGTGGTCTATCGCTCTCTGACAGAATGAAACCTGTCACTCTCTTTGCATTGCTCCTTTTTCTGGGAAGACAGTGAATTAGCATGTGCTAAACTGACCAGGGGTTAGAAAGGAGGCAGGATGGGCAGGATTCCAATTCGGTCTCTTCTCAACACCGGACCCTCCAAATACCCTCCCGTGATGTGGGTTGCCTCTGCCTGACGGATATGGGACAGTTGAGCAGAGCCTCCGGAGCCAGTGGGTTTGAAGCCTGAGATTTCTGTGGGTTAAAGTCTCGCCATAGAAACCTATTAGCTGTGTGCTCTTGAGAACGTTACCTCCCAAGCTGTGCTTCCGTTTCCTTGTCTGTATCATGGAGACACAGACAGCTCCTAACTCACTGGATTGTACTGGAGATTAAATAAATACACGTGAAAGCCCTCAGAATGGGGCCCGACCTAGAACACATCTTTGATAGATATCAGTTCTTTCTGGGTCCCCGCCTTCTCCTCTACCTTCCTTCTTTCGGATTTCTTTCCTACTTTTTTTCTCTTTAACAAAATAGCCATCATGGTTCCACAATTCCAACCCCTGGTTTTCAATATGTGCTTCATTGACCCAGTTTTCTCATTTCAAAGATCATCTTTATGGTATTCAACACATTATAAGGATAATTTATGGGCATCATAATTTAAAAAAATCAAACTCTAAAATGTCCCTTACTCCCAGCCTTGATCCACAGAGGTAAACACTAACAGTTTATACTCTACTATAACCATATTCACTTAAAAGTTACTGAATGTCGAGGCCAGCTCTGTGGCGCAGCAGGTTAAGCCACTGTCTGCAGTGCCAGCATCCCACACGGGCACCAGTTCAAGTCCTGGCTGCTCCACTTCCAATCCAGCTCCTAATGCACCCACGAAAGCAGCAGATGGCCCAAGTGCTTGGGGCCCTGAACCTTCATGGGAGACCTGGAAGAAGCTCCTGGTTCCTGATCAGTCCAGCCCCAGCTGTTGCAGTCATTTGGAGAGTGAACCAATGGATGGAAGACCTCTCCCTCTCCCTTTCTCTCTCTATCCCTTTACCTATGTGTAACTCTATCTGCCTTTCAAATAAATAAGTCTTTTTAAAAAGTAATTAAATGTTAACATAGTATTTCTGTGCGCACATAAGTATTTTTTTTACAAAAATGGAACTGTGATCTGACTTCTCTGCACTTTCTCCCTTTACTTAATAACTTCTCACTCATGTCTTATTGTCAGCACATTCTGATCCCTTTCTTTATTTTTTATCCACACCATGTAACCACTTTTTCTTGAATTTTTATTAAAAAGGTTTTATTTATTTATTTGAAGGTAGAGTTATATACAGTGAGGGAGAGACAAAGAGAAAGACCTTCCATCTGCTGGTTAACTCTCCAAATGGCCGGAGTTAAGCCAATCTGAAGTCAGAAGCCAGGAGCTTCTTCTAGGTCTCCCCCTTGGGGCAAGGGCCCAAGAGCTTAGGCCATCTTCTACTGCTTTCCCAGGCCACCGGAGAGAGCTGGATGGGAAATGGACCAGCGGGGTCTAGAACCGGTGCCATATGGGATGCCAGCACCACAGGCAGAGAATTATCCTACTATTCCACAGCGCTATCCCCTTGAATTTTATCTTTGATGTAAGGAGCAAGAGGAGTGGAGAAGAAAACAGAACTGACCACCTGCTCAGAGCTTTCTGTGTGGCTCCCCCACCCCACCCCACCCAGCCACTGCACCCCTCCTTCTAACCAAACTCCGGGTGACCATCTGGGATATCCATGAGGACTCATCCCATAAGTGCCTAGAAATTTCCTTAGAATTCTTCCTGATATTTAGAACTGGGCAAGCAGTAGCCTCGTTCCACAAAGGCTTTTTCTGCCAACACAGTTTTGCATGAAAGAAATAATAAAAAAAAAAAAAAAAAGGACGAACAAAACAAGAGAAAATTGCATTGGGTTCCCAATTCTATAATGCTGAGGTAAGAAAAGTCCCCCTCCCCCCCAGGTGCTCAGAGTAGTTCAACCAAGGTTAGGTCAGGGCTGAAGACCAGCAGTGTGGTTGTGATCACTGTGGAACTTCTGGGATCCTGAAACTTTCTGTAGAGCGAAAGAGCAAACAACAGCTGGAGAAGAGAATGCCTCAGGAGTATTTAAACCAAAATGTATCCGTGAGAGGCTGGTTTCTGTGTTTTCCAAACAAGAAAGGACAGAGAAAGACTTTAAGGCAATTTTCTATTGTGATTGCCTGAAATAGAGAATGGACTGAGTGGAGAAAAAGCGAGAAGCATCAGTGTTTCAGGTCTGTGAAATCCCATTACATTTACCCCCAAGTCAAGAGCAAATGTGTCATGACCAAACAGCCTTTGGACTTCTGTCAGCTATCCTTTTTCTAACCTGGCAGAAAAATCAAAACTCGACCCATCTCTTCCCACTGCCTGCAAAAACAAAGGGCCATCAAGAAGGACAATTGCTCAGAACACAGATTGCGGTTTCTGCAGGGCGTCTATTACCCAAGATGCCTTGCCCATGCAGGGCGTGCCGCACCGGAAGTTCCTCGCTTACCCGCCGCGTTGTGCTGGTGGTACCAGATCAACTCGGGAATGGATGGGAAGAGGTGTCTTTCAGCCACGTACCACTGTCCCGAGTCATTCCTTTTGATCTGATAATGTTTGATCATAGCCTCCGTGCTTCTACAATCAATAAAACGTGAATTAGTAAACAAGCCGGAGATCCCCTCGGAAACCAAGATCAGTCATCAAGCAACAGGTCCTTACTGCGGAAACTCTCATCCCACAACACCACACACGAAGGGGGATTGATTTCCATCGACAGCCATCTCGCTGCCCCAGGGAAACCCCTCCACTGTCTTTGTGCGCGGCCTGAGTCAAACTAACTTCAGCCAAAGTTGTCTAGGTGACAAGTACAGTGTCCCAAAAAGTACGGCTCACAATGGGCGTTTCGAAGCATTTTTTGAATATCAAGTACTGATTAAACAAAGGAGCCGAGGCACTGAGGGAGCTGGGAAATGTGAATGGGCGGAAAACCAACACAGGGTGAGCTAGTGAGCAGCTTATTACAAGGACGGCTGGGGCGAGAGACTGGGAGATGCACCTCAGAAACTCAGAACTGTCCCAGGGAAGCTAAAGAACCACTCGTCACTGATGGAGGGCTGCTCCTGGGATGTTACCTCCCAGAGACTTCCGGCTCAGCTCTGGGGCCCTGCAAGTTCCCCCAGCGGGAGAAGGTCCACGTCAGAAACACCCAGGGAGCTGTCTGAGGGCAGGAGGTCTCTGCAGCCCAAAGCCACAGGAGTCCTAAGGAATCGGAGGAGACCACCAACACAGCCCCCCACAACCAGTCTGACCCCCTCAACTGAAGGTGGAGAAGGAGATGAGGAGGCTAAGTAATCATCCAGTGTCTCACACAGCCTGCCAGGGGTACCACGTGGACGGGCCAGTGTTCTGACTTCCTGGCCAACAGTCATCTCCCTGTACCAGCCTCACTTACACTCTCCATGTGATGCTGTCTCTATTTAAAAAACAAAACAAAAAGACCACCCAGGGATTATTTTGATTTTTTCTAAAAGATTTATTTATTTTGAAAGGCAGAGCTACAGAGGGACATAGAGGTAGAGAGCAAAGCCACCCACCCTCCCAGATGGGTGCTGCTTCAGTCCCAGCCACTCCACTTCCGATCCAGCTCCCTGCTAACAGCCTGAAAAGCAGCAGCAGATGACCCAAGTGTTTGGGTCTGTGCCCCCAACATGAGAGACCCAGATGGAATTCCAGGCTCCTGGCTTCCGCCTGGCCCAGTCCTGGCCATAATAACCATCTGAGGAGTGAACCAGCGGATGGAAAAGCAACCCCCCCCCCCCCCAATCCGTAACTCTTTCAAAAAACATATATCTTTTTAAAAAATATTTTTATTATTTGGAAGGCAAAGTTACAGAGAGAGAGGGAGAGATAGCAGTTGGAAGACCTCTCTCTCTCTCTGCCTCTCCCTCTGTAATTCTGATTTTCAAATAAATAAATAAATCTTTTAAAAAATTAAAAAAAGACAGACATGAAGTAACCAAAATCAAATTGCTTACCTCCTGGCTTTTATAAACACGGAAATTGTGTAGGATCCCAAATGTCTTGAGTCTCTGACAATAAATGTACCTTCTTTAGACTGCAAAACAATTCACTCATTGTACAAGTTTATTCCTTAGAAAGACTAACCTATATCTCAGTGACGAAAACAAAAGCTAAAACAGCTTACTATAAGTGACTTACTATCGTCTTACAATAAATAATGAGATTATTCTTACAAGTACACATGATCTTTTTAAATTGACACATAAAAGTTACACATATTTCCGGGTACAGTGTGATATTTCAATACCTACAACACCATATGGTCATCAGCTCAGTGTAACTGACATAATCATCACATTGTACATTTGTCAGTTCTTCATAGTGGGAACAACCAAGATCTTCTCTAAGAGCTATTTTGAAATGTACAATTAATTGCTGTCAATCATAGCTACCCTACTGACAAGAGTACTTGCTTTTCTCATTAGGTGTTTAACCCACCTGCAATTATTTTTGCTTGAGGTAGGGACTCATAATTTTTTCCTATATAAATAATTGGCATATAGGTTCTAGAATAAATTGGTCCTTAAACCTCAGTGATTTGTAGTGCCTGGAAATGCTTCTCTAAATTAACACATCTGGTGTAACCAACAGGGGAGGTTTTTTTTTTTTTAATAAAATAAGGAGATTTTGTAGTTGATATGGACAAAAAAATATTAGAATATTTATGGAAAAGAGGCTGGCCATGTCAGAGAAAAACTCAGTATTTAAAAAGAACGTAGTGGGGCTGGTGCTATGACATAGCAGGTAAAACTGTTGTCTGCAGTGCCGGCCTTCCATATGGGCACTGGTTTGAGTCCCAGCTGCTCCACTTCCAATCCAGCTCTCTGCTATCACCTGGGAAAGCAGTGGAAAATGGCCCAAGTCATTGGGTCTCTGCACCAGCATAGGAAACCTGGAGGAGGCTTCTGGCTCCTGACTTCAGATTGACAAAGCTCTGGGTGATGCAGCCATCTGGGGAGTGAACCAGTAGATGGAAGACCTCTTTCTCTCTGCCTCTCTGTAACTCTGCGTTTCAAATAAATAAATAGTCTTATCAAACATTTTAAGAAGAAAAGGAAATTAAAGCAGTTGTCAAATACCTATCTTTTTTTAGGATCAGTATGTTCAGACTATTTTACAAAAAAGATAAACCTAAGCATTAAGGAGTAGATAACTTTCACCCAATATAAACCACTACAGAGACTGGAAAAAGAGACAAAGCCCCATCCCCCACCTCATTTTATGATGATGGTTTAACCTTTATGCTAAATCTAGACAAATATGATCAAAAATTACAAGTCAGGCTCACTTTCTAAAAAAAAAAAAAAGATTTAAAAAAAATTTATTTGAAAGGCAGAATTAGAGGGGCAGAAGAGAGAGAGTGAGAGAGCGCGCGCACTCTTCTATCTGCTGGTTCACTCCCCAGATGGCTGCAATGACCAGAGCTGTGCTGATCGAAAGCCAGGAGCCAGGAGCTTCTTCCAGGTCTCCCAGGTGGGTGCAGGGGCCTAGGGACCTGGGCCATCTGCTACTGCTTTCCCAGGCCATAGCAGAGAGCTGGATCAGAAGTGGAGTAGCTGGGACTCGAACCAGCGCCCATATGGGATGCCAGCACTGCAGGCAGTGGTCTTACCCACTACACTACAGCACCAGTCCCCTCCTGGCTCACTTTTGAACACACAAAAAAAATACTAAATAAAATATTTAAAGATCCTAACCAAAATTTAAATGTCTCCTAACTGATTAGGATTTAACCTGAACTTATTTTGAAAAATAGAAGTTACAGAGGCAGGCACTGTGGTACAGTGCATTAAGAAAAATGAGCAAAGGGCTGGCGCTGCAGCTCAATAGGCTAATCCTGCGCCTGTGGCGCTGGCACACGGGGTTCTAGTCCCGAAGGGGCGCCGGATTCTGTCCCGGTTGCCCCTCTTCCAGTCCAGCTCTCTGCTGTGGCCAGGGAGTGCAGTGGAGGATGGCCCAAGTGCTTGGGCCCTGCACCCATGGGAGACCAGGAGAAGCCCCTGGCTCCTGGCTTCAGATCAGCACAGTGCGCCGGCCGCAGTGTGCTGGCCGCAGCGGCAATTGTGGGGGTGAACCAACGGCAAAAGGAAGACCTTTCTGTCTGTCTCTCTCTCTCACTGTCCACTCTGCCTGTCAAAAAAAATTAAAAAGAAAAAAAAAAGAAAAATGAGCAAAGGGTACATCCCAGATGGGTGAGCCCACATGGCCAAAAGAAACCTGAGGAGTTGCTCAGCTGCCCTGGTCATCAAGGAGATCCCCGTCTTCTAAAATACATACAATCCTCAGCCAATGAATTGAGGGAAAAGTGTGAAACAACTAAGAGTAGGGAACTAGCTTATCTTATTCCTTGTCAGAGTGTAAATCAGCACAACTACTTTGAATCATTGAAAATATCAGCGATGCTAAATCTGCACATCACCTGTGAGCAAATAATTCAATTTTGTCCTCTTGGACAAGATAACATTTACAAGGCTGTTCATTGCAGCATTGTTTGTGATGGTAACAAGTAGGGAACAATTTAAATGCTTTTCAACACTCAATGCATTTTTATAGACTCTGGATTTCCTCAACATCTAGTCGAAGTGCATCATGACACAGTACCTCTTGCCTCGTTTCTCAGTTTGACTGCCTTTACCCCCCTCTATATTTACTGACAGTTGGAAATTTAAACTGTATGCACTTTTGTTCTGGTTTGACCTAAATGAGCAGTTTTGATCTGAGTTTGCTATTTTGTCCGTCCTGCTCTCCCCTTTGTTTCCAAAGAACAAAGAAACTGCAGCTCCTGCCTTTTGCTGTACTTGTGTTTTTAACGAGTGTACGAGTGTACGTCTGGGGCCTTTGAAGCAAAGGTTATGCAGACAACCCAAACATGGGCTGTCCCAGCAGGACGCACTCTGCTCTGGGGGAAGCACTCTCAGCTTGTGGGCACTGAAATCATTTCAGGAGAAGCATCATTTCTGAAATTATGAAGACAGATAACAGAAAACATGACTTGTTACAGATGTATCAGACTTACAACTTATCAGAATGTGTTCAGCAGGGATGCAGTTTTAATAGTATTTTAGGACCAGAAAGAACAGGAAGCAATCTACCTGTTGAGTGGGTTAAAGGTTTTGAAATGTGCCTCTCTCTCTCTCAGAAACTTTGAAAATATTCACTGACTGTCCATGAACACAGTGTTACCTCTTGTCTCAGCAGGCGCTCTGCTTGGTTTCTGGTAATGTTTCTATGGTACCATCTGCAAAAGCAATAGAAATGATTTTTAAATTTCATATGTAATGCTTTCAGAACAACGACCTGCTCCATTTCCCTCACTTTTCAGAACTTACTTCCTAACTGATCTCCGAAATTGAGTGACTTTTTTTTTAGATTCAAATAAGCAGTAAGGTAATATTATTGGTCAATAAAGCTTAATGCAAAGTTATTCATTTCAAGCCAATATCTAGTGGATTTCTTCATATCTTAATTCAACTTTCTGTTACACATTTGGCATGCAGTTTTGAATTATTTAATGTGCTATGAAATTCCCTGAAAGGTATATAGTTAGGAAGTCACCATGTTCATCAGTTTGCTTTGGAAAGCAAACCACAAAACAGCCATTTCTCTCCTCTCAGGAACTTCCTATACACAGGCTTCGACACGTGCTATGCCAACCTTTACAAAACTAAAACTGGTTCTGCCTTCTCTCACATTCCTAAGCACATTTACCTCCTGGCAGAGTTTGAGTAGAATTTGTAGCTAGCAGAGTACACGGACCACCCAGTATATGATCCTGCCCCAACACCCTGCCCTGCCCCTCTCTCCTCACCCTCCCCTCATTCACTGCACTTCAGCTACAATGGGCTGCCTCCCTTCCTCAAACTCACCAACTCTCTGCATGAAACATGTCAGTACATTTAGGCTATCAGAACCACACACACAGTAAAGGTGGTTAAAAAAATAATCTAAGTTAAACTAGTGGTTTGATATAGCAACACGTAGTCCATAGGCACCTGTTGTACAGGAAAGGGACAAGGAAATGGTAGGAAAAAAGAGAGAAAGAACAATTGAAAAGCATTTACTCAAAATGAGATTTTAAAAACAGATTTTAAATGTATTCTAATATTACCAGAAATGTTTTTGTGGCCAGCGGAAGGAAGGAAGCACGCATGCCTAACCACACTGTCTATCGCTGTGGGTGCATACATGTCCGCTGATTGGAACACCTATGTTTCACTTAAGGAAGGAACCCATCTCATCGTGTGGGCTTCCCCTAACTCCTGGGAGTCATAAGACGCCACTCAGTTATAGCAGTCAAGCTGAAAAAGAACTTTAGAAGAACCACAGAGGCTACAGAATGATTACAGACTATTCTAGACGAAGTAATCGGATTACTCATCACTCACTGCTCTTTTGGGAACAACAATAAGAGGACCTCAAATCATTCATGGAAAATGGAGTTACAAGAACACATAAAAATCTGAACTTTATTTCTCAATGTAACCTCCATCAACTGTAAGACACTTTAGTAAGTGACGCTGCCAAGCGTCTGGTCCAGCCCGAAAATAATTGAGGGTCCTGGGAACTTAAAGATGCCAGCACAGCCTCGTTGACATTAACAGAAGAAAAATGGGTGCCTTTCAAAGGTTGGGTTTTTTTTAATTGGGAAACAAAAAGTCAGAAGGAGCTGAATCAGGACTCGAGTGTGTCGCTCCTCCAGCCGCAAAGGAACGACGCTGCTCACAGCTAATCAGTCTTCAGTAGACTTTTACTTAGAAAGAGTGGGAAAAAGAGTGGGGGACAGGGAGAAGGGGGAAAGCTGGCGTCCGCTTATATACAGAATTCAACCAATCACAGTCCATGCACGGAGCTCTCCAATCTGGCACTTGATCACGTTCAGCTGTGGAGTCACACAGTGAGCAGGGCATTAACGCCATCTTGTTATTTACCACGATCCTCAGCTAGATGGAGAATTCCTTGCCGCTACATCCGCATTACTGCTATAAGCCAAGCCCAGCATGGGAGGTCCCATGGCAGACTTATCCATGGGTCCCCACACGAGTGTAGATGCCTCATGTCTTCTCCTAGGAACCCTCGTGAAATTGCCCTCTTTGGATTAAGAGGAACAAGCAGGCGCAAATGCTGGGGTGGAGGACTCCCTGGTGGTGATTTCCCAGCACTTGTTCACCGAAACCTTGGCTGACTTTCACAAAACACTCTCATTAAAAAATAACTGGGCTGTTCACTGTCCCCTCAGGAAGCTAGCGGCAAGGTGCTCTGAGCATCCCCGCCAATCGTCATGACCTTCGCTCTAGCTCAGTCTGCTTTCTGTGGCCATTATGTTGATTGTTCTAAGTCTTCAGGGTCAGAGGGGTAAGCCACATTTCACTTCCTATTCTAATGCTTCAAAGAAATGCTTTACAATCGCTATTTGTTTAAATTTTCCACTGGAAGCTTGCTCTTGTCTGCAGCTGATCTGAGCGGAACAGTTTAGGCAGCCAGCCAGCAGTGTGCTCCCTTCAGTTTTGCAGTAGGAACTACGAGCTGAACCAGTTCAGATGTGTCTGGTGTTGGTTATGGAGTCTACTGTTCATTGTCAGTTCTCTTCAGTTAAGGCACAAATAAGATTAATTTTTTCTCACAAACTGATATAGACGGTCTGTCACTGTGGGCTTTATCTGCAACCTCATCTTGTTCTTTCCTTTTTCTCTTTGCAAAGATTTGTTTAAAAGACAGAGAGAGAGAGAGAGAGAGAGAGAGAGAGAGAGAGAGAGAGAGAGAAAGAGAGAGAATGAATATGAATTTGGTTCATGCCCCAAATGGCTGCAATGGCTGGGGCTTAGCCAGACTGAAGCCAGGAGCCTGGAACTCCATCCAGGTCTCCCAGGTGGGTGGCAGGGCCCCAAGTACTTGGGCCATCTCCCACTGCTTTCCCAGGCCATTAACAGGGAAGCTGGATCAGACTTGGAGCAGCAGGGACACGACCCTGTGCCCGTAAGGGATGCTGGAGTCATAGCCAGCAAGCTTACACACTAGGCCACGATGCCGGCCCCCTTGTCCTATCTTAAAACAAGTTACCAAATTATAAAATGCTGATTTCCTTGGACCAATGTCCTCACAAACTTTCCGTAAAGCATCAGTGATTTTGAAGTAGGCAGGCATACATGTTAAAATTGATCAATTTGTGAACTGGAAGACCACGCCCCTGTGTGACCTCATGCTCCTACCTGATGCCTTTGCCACGCCCCTGTGTGGCCTCATTCCCCTACCTGGCCACACCGGGGTGCTCACCAGCCAATCAGGTTAATTAACCACTCCCCTTTGGAGTGGGTTAAAAGCCTGGGGCACAGTGTGCCCGGGCCCTGCTCTTCTTCCCTGGCCTCTCGCCAGGACAGGGCTTGCTGTAGCCCTGCACCTCCAGGGCGCGTGGCCTTCGGGCCATGTGCTCTGGGCTTTCTGGCCTAGATGCTCACCCACGTGGCTGGTTCCTGGTGCTCGGTATGAACCCCGATTCACTTCTCTCCCCTAAATAGAGCTCTCACCCTCTTATGCACCTTTCTTACTAAATAAAAGCTTAAAACGTACCATGCTGCCTCGTTTATCTGTGCCGGTATTTAGAATTATTCTCTAAATATTAGGCAAGAACCCTCTCGGGCTTATTAATATTGGGGATTTAGTAATAAGCCCGTGTTGAAATCATAAGGCACCCCAAATTCCGGTAGCATATGTGGCACCCCAGATAGCATCTCTAGGGAACTTTAAGGGGCCACAATTTAGTGTAGATTTTAGGGGGTCTTCTCCAATTTCAATTTTACCATTTCTCCACCCAAGCTTCCACCATCAACTTCATGTTTGTTCTTTAATTTTAGCAGAACACATCTTGCTCTGCTAGGAGCTCTCTTTAAACTTTTGTCTGATCTTTTTGGTGTCTCAAACTAGATCCCATTCGGGCATGTTTACAAGAAGTGAACATTAAGATATGTCAACACAAAAAAAGTTTTGAAATTCATGCCTGGTTTTTTAATAATGTTCATTTTCCATGAACCTTTTGAAGACCCCCTAAATAATGTTAAACTGTGAACACCCATCAGCACTTTGTAATGATCATTAATAGTGGAGAAGAGCATCTCAAGATGATTCTGACATGTCTCATAGAAAGGAGAAATCATTCTAAAACAAACGAGGTAGCGCTGGGAACACAGAACCCCTTACAGGGGTTGGTTTTACAGCTGGTCAAGTTGTAATATTTGGATATTAAGAGTAAACAAATAATAATAGTTCACTAAAATGACTTGAATCAGTGAGAATCCAAGACTTCATAAGGATACTCAAAACAGGAAAAAGCTAACATAAGTTGTGTTTTTTCAAACAATGTTTTTGACTGCTATTGTTAACTTTGTTGCTATGAATTCATTTATGATAAATAAGTAAATATGTTAATTCTACTTAAATATACATTAACAGTTTATCCATATGCATACATTATTATAACAACTTCAGAGCAGTAACCAAAGAATCAGATATGAGTATTTCACAAATTCATCTCTTTTTAAAATAATGCAGAATTCTACTAGGCAGGCAAGAGACTGAAGGAGTGCAACTTAGGGAAGGTTGGGAGCATATTTTAGAATCTCAGCCGGCGCCGTGGCTCAACAGGCTAATCCTCTGCCTTGCGGCGCCAGCACACCGGGTTCTAGTCCCGGTCGGGGCGCCGGATTCTGTCCCGGTTGCCCCTCTTCCAGGCCAGCCCTCTGCTGTGGCCCAGGAGTGCAGTGGAGGATGGCCCAAGTGCTTGGGCCCTGCACCCCATGGGAGACCAGGAGAAGCACCTAGCACCTGGCTCCTGCCATCGGAGGAGCGCGGTGCGCCGGCCGCGGCAGCCATTGGAGGGTGAACCAACGGCAAAGGAAGACCTTTCTCTCTGTCTCTCTCTCACTGTCCACTCTGCCTGTCAAAAATAAAAAAAAAAAAAAAAAAAGAATCTCAGCTATGTGAATCACATGATAAAAGCTGGAAGAGTTTTTTTTTTTTTTTAACATTCTTTTATTCATTTGAAAGGCAGTGAGAGAGAGAGAGAGAGAGAGAGAGAGAGAGAGAGAGAGATTGATCAATTGATTTTCCATCCACGGGTTCACTTCCCAAGTGGCAGCAACAGCCAGGGTTGGATCAGGCCAAAGCCAGGAGCCAGGGGCCTCATCCAAGTCTTCTGTGCTGCACAGGCCCAAGCCCTTGGACCATCTTCTGCCACTTTTCCCCGGCACATTAGCAAGGAGCTGGATTGGAAGTGGAGCAGCCAGGACTTGAACTGGCACCCATATGGGATGCCGGCACAGCAGGTGGCACCTTAACCTGCTTTGCCACAACAGGAGCCCCTGGAAGAGTTTCTAGGAGTTTGTTTGTTCTTAAGGATTTATTTATTTGAGCAGTAGAGTTACAAAGGGATAGACAGAGACAGAGATCTTCCATCAGCTGGCTCACTCCCCAAATGACCACAACAACCAGGGCTGGTCCAGACAGAAGCCAGGAGCTTCTTCTGGGTCTTCCACACAGGGGTCCAAGTACTTGGGCCATTTTCCATTGCTTTCCCAGGCCATTAGAAGAGATCTGGATTGAAGTGGAGCAGCTGGGACTTGAACCTGCGCCCATGTGGGATGCCGGCATTGCAGCCAGAGCTTTACCCTCTCAGCCACAGCACTGGGCCCTCTTTGCTTGTTTTAAAGATTTATTTACTTGAAAGGCAGAGTTACAGAGAGGCAGAGTTACAGAGAGGCAGAGAGAGAGAGAAAGGGAGGGAGGGAGAGAGAGATGGAGGTCTTTCATCCACTGGTTCACTCCCTAGATGGCCACAATGGCTGGAACTGCACCAATCTGAAGGCAGGAGCCCAGAGCTTTCTCCAGTGGCCCATGCAGGTTCAGGGGCCCAAGGACTTGGGCCATCCTCTACTGCTTTCCCAGGCCATAGCAGAGAGCTGGATCCGAGGTGGAGCAGCCGATTTGAAACAGGACCCATATGGGATGCCAGCACTGCAGGTGGTGGCTTTACCTGCTGTTCCACAGCCTGGCCACAGGTCCTGTTTATTTTTAATAGCTAGGTCTGTACTTCTCAAATCAACACAACACTAACTAAAGCTAATGGCAAATCCTATGGACACAGGAGGGGGATGGGACCTACTTTTTTACTTTTTAATTCAGCATGTCCAGCTATAGTTCAGTAGAAACATGTTACATATTTGTGTGTGTGTGTGTGTGTGTGTGTGTGTATGCAATTCTTGGGTCTGATGCCTAATCTTTCTGATCAATAAATAACAACACTGTCTTGGATTTTTTAACCTAGAACCTTGATTAGATCTGAGAAAGTGAATCTACTTCCTTTAGTGACTTTTTAACCCCGAGAAGATCAAGGGTCCAGTGCAGAGATGATGAGATAATTAACCCATCCTTCTGCAAAGTTCAGGACAATCAATATGTTTATTGAAAGTATCTATAGGTTTAAGGGAATGTAATATTTTTGCCTCTGATTTAACATGCTTTTTAAAAACTTGTTATATGAAGCCAAAGAAAACTAATTTTCTAAATGAAATTTATATTGTAAGAGAACTTGATTTCTCACATTTATGAGTTTAATTTATTAACTTTCCAGGATCATGAAAAGACTCACGGGAGGGCTTATTAGAATTGTAGATTTGCCCTATCAGGAATGTGAAGTTCTTAAAAAGTTAATTGAATGTATCCCGTTAATGAATGCAGATGAAATGTTTTAGGAAATTTAATTAACTGAGCTTATAAATGGGGATATTTGTTTAAGGACATTTAGTAGGTTAAGTTTGAATTAAGGTGCTTGTTTGCATTTATTTAGACTTACAATATCAAGATTTACAAGTTGAATGTGAGGACTTACTGAAAACTCGGTTTCTACATCGTACTGTTGGTGACGTCTATTTCCATTTAAAGCACAGTAGCCACAAAGCACCCCCCCCCCCCGACCCAGCAGCCCACACTGAGAGAGCATGCCTCCCCCAGTGCCCTCTGAGTGCCTCTCCCAGCCCTGAGACTTCAAGTCACTCCCTTGGCAATCCTTACCCAACCCAACACCCGCTCCATCGAAGCCACATCCCCGTCACCCTGTTTTCTCCCATGATGTTCCAGACTGCTGCTTCATAACACCATAATACAGAATTCGGTAGTTCTTTGTGGATTTAGGGCTGTTCTCTCATGCAACTGTGAGCTCCGTGAAGGCAAGGACTCCATGTTCTATCTCCAGTGGCCAGAACGACTAACAGCAGGCACATCGTGAGTGTAAAACAAATAGAAGTTGACCAAATAAAGTGATTCAAAGGGCTGAAGTAACTAAAGAATGCTGTACCCCTATAATTCAAGGCAGGCCGGATCAGACTGTAAATGTCTCTTTTGTTAGTTTAATATTTCTTAGAAGTAATAATAATTGCTAGAGTATATTGAATACATGCTGTATAAGATAGGTATTTATTGTCTCCACTGTTCAGATAATTCAGATATTTGGAAATATCAGGTAACTTTGTCCAGAACCAACACACTAGCAAGAGGTGAGGCAGACAAAGCTACTCCCACTTCTAAGCCACATTTCAACCTCGGGCAGTTATTTTCTGTAGTCACTACAACAGTGTTTAGCACATACCGATAAATTCTAGTGTTTGATAATAATCACTATATCTCCATTTTACTAAATTTTTTAAAGAAAAAATGAATGTTACCATAAATGAATAAATCAAAAAGAATGATTTTTAAAAATATACATAAATCAAGGTCCAAGGAAATAAAACAGCAACTCCAACCTCGGAGTATTATAATTCAAATGACCTCGTGCCAGCGCAGTGGCTCCCTAGGCTAATCCTCCGCCTGTGGCACCGGCACGCCAGGTCTAGTCCCAATTAGGGTGCTGGATTCTGTCCTGGTTGCTCCTCTTCCAGTCCAGCTCTCTGCTGTGGCCTGGGAGTGCAGTGGAGAATGGCCCAAGTTCTTGGGCCCTGCACCCGCATGGGAGACCAGGAGGAAGCACCTGGCTCCTGGCTTTGGATCAGCGCAGCGCCAACTGTGACGGCCATTTGGGGGGTGAACCAACGTAAGGAAGACCTTTCTCTCTCTCTCTCTCACTGTCTAACTCTGCCTGTCAAAAAGAAAAAAAAAAAAAAAAGACCCCATGTCTACAAGCCTCCTGAACAGAGAAAGCAATGAGCAGATTACTTGATTACTTACTAAGCTGGTAACACTGCTGGGTAGTGAGTGTCCATTCACCAACCACCAGGCACCGTGTTAGCCACTCTCACGTGTGTCCCCTTTAATACCCTGCAAAATCCAAACTGCGCTACTGATATGAAAAAAGTCTTACTTTTCTAACTTTTCTTAGCAGGAGATTTCCATATAAAATCTCTGACCTGGTCTTCCAAGATATCTTTTTCCAGTTGAGCTGCTTCACCTGGGGTGGCAGTACTGCCCCGGGTGGGGGCAGGGAGCGTACTTGAGTAACAATAGCAGGTGGTTGCAGAACTGTTGAGAGTGGGTCCAGCCCCTGAACGCTATAGGGCTGAAATCAATAGAGTGGGCATGGCACATTAAGTGATGCAGGGAGAAGACAAGACCCCCAGATGGAGCCAAGGGTAGTGAGTTGGAAGAAAGAACACAAATAGCAAATGGAGAAATCTGGAAATGTGACGTTGATTTATCACATAACCTGTGGGCGTCGTCTTCTCCGCTCCCGAAAAACCACGTGATTCACCAAAGCTCTGGAACTTGGACTTGTTTTAAGAAGGGGTGCACTGAGTCTGGCCTCTGGGTGGGCTTAAATTAGTAACAAGGTCAACCAAGGAGGTTCTCATTCGGTCTCTGCTGCCTGGTTGGTTCTCAGAAAATCACTCAATGCTTCAACTTGCATCGCCTACTGCCACCTGCTGGAAGACTATGCTAATCGCAAAACATGTGTCGGGGATGGGGGCACATACTCAAACTGAAACACCTGATTTCATTACAAAACTAGGATTCATCTCAGCTTTGCCACTCTCTGCCCGTAAATCAATCCATCTCCCTTAGTTCCTTATCTATATACTAAGGGGCTAAAAAGTGATGAGCTGCTCCTTTCAAATACACAATTGTAACAAAAAGGTTTCAAGCAGAGCTCTAGTGAACCTGTCTCAAGTTCTTCCAAGCTACAGCACTGGCCTCGCTTCTTATCTACAGCTATTTATAAAATAAGTAAAAATATTAGTCAAAATAGAGTAGTTTCCTATATTGTACATCCAATTTGTCACTCATTGAAACTTTAATGTTATTATTTTAAATTAAGCTTTCCGTGTAGGACATAGAGGAAGACACCAGTGCCAGATGAGTGTCTGGCTTCACTCTGTCACTGTTGAAAAAAAACAGTGGCTGTACAGAACAAAACAGGAATAGGTAGAAGAAGTTTCTGAGTCAACCAAAAGGATCAAAGACCTTGATCCCTGAAGTGTGTTACTTTCTGTTCCTTTCACAACCAAAAACAGCATCGATACGTGTGTGCAGCCAGAATGTGCTGGCGTTCACAGGTTAACCATAGCGAGCGCTTTGGAAGAGACTTACTCATAGATTTCTAAGTTGGTTGGTTTGTTTTCGGTCACGTAGTTGCTAGGGATAAAGCCTTCATTCCTACAACAAAAAGAACAAAGCAAAAATCAAATACTTGGAATGTCTAGGGCATTATCATGACAACAATCTTTTTCATCCTCAAGGATATAAAAGGAAATCAAATCCATTTTACTGATTTAATTGTTAGAAGAAAATAAAACCTCTGTGCAACAAATACTCATCTACTGACTTAATCATGTACTTTAAGAGGTACTAGCACTCCCGAAAGATTTCAAAGAGGAAAAGTAGCTCTTAATGCTCATTTGGTGTCACAGTGGCTCGGTTAGAAAAACAGCTTCATTCTTTCTCATTGCTGCAGAGTAGTCCATATTGTCAACTAGATAATCTAGTTAAGCCACTCCCTATCGCAAGCAATGCTTTTCAGAAATCGTTGCCTATGCCTTCTGTGCACACGTCAGAATGGTTCTCGACGGCAGATACCAAGCAAGAAACTGCCACGTTGTTGAATACGTGCACTGTCGGTAGACACAGCAAATTGCCTTGAAGGAGGATACACTAGCTTACACACGCAGGACCAGGGCAGGGTGTTCTCAGTCACTACCACCTCCCCACTTCTGAAAATACAGGAAGATCTCCAAGACTCGTTATTGAGGGAAGAAAGGAAGTGGCAGAACAATGTACAAAGTGTGATTACAACTTAGGTAAATTAAATCCATAATATCGTATATTTCAATATGAGCATGTCAATGCATTTTTGCAAATTATCTGGAAGTGTAACCACTAAGTGGATAATGGTGTTCACATCTGGAGAAAAGGCTGTAGGTAAAAGCAGAATTTGGGCATGATTGGGCATGACTTGCCAATTGTTTTCAAAAACTATTCACTTATTGTTAACTATGAGATCAAAACTAATTACTGTGTTTCTTTCAGAATCCGAAGCATGCCAATAGCCGGCATCCCAGTTACAGTCCTGAAACTACTATGCCTTTTAGTTTCTCAGATTTATTTATTTAAAAAGCAGAGTTACAGAGAGGAAGTCTACAGCCACACCACTCTGAATACGCCCGATCTCGCCTGATCTCAGAAGCTGAGCAGGGTAGGGCCCGGTTACTGCTTAGATGGGATAGAGAGAGACCTTCCGTCTGCTGGCTAACTCCCCACATGGCTGCTACGGCTGGGGCTGGGCCAAGATGAATCCAGAAACCAGGAGCTTCTTCCAGACTCCCATGTGGCTGGCAAGGGCCCAACCACTTGGGCCATTCTCTGCTGCTTTCCCAGGCACATCTGCAGGGAGTTGGCTCAGAATTGGAGCAGCCAAGACACAATCGGCACCCACATGGGATGCCAGCATTGCACACAGCGACTTGACCCTGCACGCCACAGCACCAGGTCCTGTTAATGCCTCCTTTTCCACGGAAAAGTCTCCATCATGTGCTGAGCCCAATCTAAGTCTTAAGAAAGCCAAACAAGGAGAGAATTTGATTCAGAACAGATTTGGTATTTTTAGATACACCTAATACTCTGTACTTAGAATCTCCAAATGTTGGCAAATATCAAAGTGCAATGCCAGCATTCTCTCCAGGGTCCCAGACAGCTCTCAGCCCAGGACTCCTGACATCTGGAATCTGCTGGAACTGACCCCGTGAAATCTATTTGCATCCCAGGGTCTTTTTCTTTTCCAGTTTATTTTAGCAGCCACTTCAATGTTTGCTTCCAAAGTTAGTTCTTATAAAAAAATATATATATGTTGCCAGCACCGCAGCTCACTAGGCTAATCCTCCACCTTTCGGCGCCGGCACACTGGGTTCTAGTCCCGGTCGGGGTGCCGGATTCTGTCCCAGTTGCCCCTCTTCCAGGCCAGCTCTCTGCTGTGGCCCGGGAGGGCAGTGGAGGATGGCCCAAGTGCTTGGGCCCTGCACCCCATGGGAGACCAGGAGAAGCACCTGGCTCCTGCCATCGGATCAGCGCAGTGCACTGGCCACAGTACGCCAGCTGCGGCGGCCACTGGAGAGTGAACCAACGGCAAAGGAAGACCTTTCTCTCTCTCTCTCTCTCATTGTCCACTCTGTCAAAAAAGCAAAAAGCAAATATATATATATATATATATATGTAAAAATAAATCAGACACTTTGAGCATAGCAAGAAAAAAAGGCAAATTGGGGATGCTTTTCTGGCGCAGCAGGTTAAAGCCGTTGCCTGCAATGCTGGCACCCAGCGTCAGATCACCAGTCAGAGCTGCACCTGCTCTGCTTCTGATCCAGCTCCACGCCAACAGCGTGGGAAAGCAGAACACTGTCCGAGTGTGTGGGCCTCTGCCACCCACATGGACAACCCAGAAGCAGCTCCAGACTATTGGCTTCAGCCTGGCACATTCCTTACTGTTGCAGCCATTTGGGAAGTGAACTAGTGGATCGAAGCTCTCCCTCCCTCCCTTCCTCCTTCTCTCTCTTCCCCCTCCCCCTTTCAAATAAATACAAAAAGGGGAAAAAAAAAAAGACAAATTATCAAGTACAAATCAAAGTAAGAACATCTATGGCAGAAATGATTCCCATTTTACAAACAAGTGAAAACAGAGAGAGCGACTTTCCCAGGGACACACAGTAGGGACAGGAGGTGACGCCAGGTGGATCTGTTTTAGCGACGCCCGAAACCCCTGGGCACTCTTGTTCTCTTTGGCAAAGGGGGCAGTGTGGGAAAACCGCAGGAGATGAGCCTCCCGACAGTCTTCTCTCTGTTTGGACATCTTCAGAGGCTGGAGAAGGAACGTGTTAAGGACGCAGCCACGTTGTCTTACCCTAAAGAGTCCCTCGCTTTCCACCAGTGACGGTCGTACTTCTCCAGGATCAGGTATTCGTGCGCTCTCTTCAATGCCAGGTTACAAGGCTCTCTGGGCAGAAAATCGTAAAGTGCCTTGACGCGGATCCGCTCCTCAGCAAGCTCAGAGGGTGGCAGCGGAGGAAGCGGCTTGCGCTTGGATGGCTGGGCCCGGTCCCTGCTGGACTGCGCAAACCAAGGAGGGAGTTGTTTTACTATTGTCTTGGTCATGCATACTGAGAAAGAATCCTGGAGGTGGCCAGTTCACCTGCTGCCTCACTTCTGCCCTGCAGCGCCCCTAGGCGAAAGCCAGGATAAATGCAGGGAAGGACTAACTAAACCAGCTCCCGGAGATCACCAGTTTTCTCGTTAACCTTTTTCATGTCACGAGTCTTAAAATATGATTTACTCTTCGTTTCACTCTTTTTCCCTCTCGGGAGAAGAAACAGCCCTTCGCGTTCAGGCGCTGGGAGGCTGCGCTTGTGTTATTGCTACTCTCACTTCCTGAGAACTCTGTCCAAGCGGGGCTGAACATGAATCCCGACCTCAAAGTGGCAGCAGCCAGAAACCCGCTTTTCCTATTTATTGCTTCAATTTCTATCTTTAAATACAGCAGAGTAAGTTACTGACTGGTGGGTTTTCTTCCTTTCACCTTCTCCTTGAGCATAATTCATGGTTTATTGAGCACGTATTATGTGCCACCCATAGTGTCGGACACGGCAACAAACAGGACTTCATGGAGCACAGACCCTAAAACACCACGCTCCCGGGTCCCCGGTGCCCCCCTCAGCCTTCCCCAGCCCCAGGTGAGATGAGACTCACTTGATGCTTCCGTGACCACTCGCTGAGCCAGGGCCTGCGGTGCTGAGCGTACTTTTCTGAAAGGTCTTCATCTTTGCTCAAGCTGATTTGTGTTCGCACTTGACTGACATTGAAAAGCAAATGGTCATAAACGATTCTATCAAATGTATCTACCACTTCCCTGGGTTATAACAAAACCAGTAGGAAAATCGGGGTCTCTTTCCACCTGCTTCTTTTAATTAGCAGATCTCCCAACTCCATCTCCTTGGGAAAATTATTAACTCTCAGAATTGGATATTTCCCATCCAGAAATTAGAAATGCTAAGAGGACCTAGGGCTGTTAGGACATAAAAACCAAGGAAATATGTCACATGCTTGATACAGTGTCTGGTCCATATTAAGGCCATAAAATTATAATCATGATCATGAAAAGTTACTGTGTCTGCTAGTGCATATCACTGTACATGCACTACCTTATCATAAACAGACATAGCATAGTGGTTAGTACTGTGAGTTTCAATACCAGCTCCACCATTTCATGGTGTGGCCTTGAGTCAACAACTTAACCTCTCTAAGTCTCATTTTTCTCACCTGTAATGCAGGGATTTTAAAAACCTCCATGCTTTTAAGAGTTACGTGAGCTCATAAACAAACATCTTGGCATCGTGCCTGCATATGGGACACGCCTTCCTCATAACTGTTCCTGGGAACATGGTGCCTTGAACGTGATTCCTACCTTTGCCAGGAACCCACGTTTAAGATACACTGCTAGTTTTAAGTAGATACTCGGATAACTAAGAAAGGATCCTTCACCCTTTGCAGTGCAGAAAAGAACACAGACGTATAAAGATATACGTGCAATGAATATTGAGAAGCAAGGTGCACGCTGTGGGAACGCAACAGAAGAAACTAAAATCTAATAGCATCAAGTACGGATCAGAGTTGACCTGGGCCTTTAAATGAAGGGGCATTCAGCAAAGATAAAATGAGAGACGCTCTCCCAGACAGAACAGCAGTTAGGAAGAGACACGGAAACTCAGCAGGTAACAGAGAAACTGTGAACGAGTTCGTTTCCAAGAAGCGGCCCCACGAGCAAACTTACCGTTTCTGCACGGAACAGCAACAGCAGCAACAGAAAATGGACTGGATGGAATTATCTGAAAAACAGATCATTCTCGCCGGTTAGGAAGCCACACATCTGCAATGTCGGACGCACAGGACTGGGGGTGCTGGATCGGGGGGAGAAGAACTAGTGTAACGTGATGTCCTGACTGTGAAAGATAAAAAGTGTCACCAAAGGGGAAAAAAAATAAGTCATTGGCACCCTGGCCACTGTGGTTTCCCTTCTCAGGCTCCCTCCCCTGGCCTGGTCTGTGCATTTCCTCAGTCTCTGCACGAGAAATGACCAGTGTCTTCTACTTGACCTTCGACAGGCCTGACACTGGTTAGCTAACAAGTGTCCAAAAGAATAGGATTCCTAAAAACACTGTTCTCCTAGGAAATCTGTTGGCAGGGACTTGAATAAGGTCCATCTCATTTCTTTTTTTTTTTTTGAAGATCTATTTTTATTTATTTGAAAGGCAGAGTTAGACAGAGACAGAGAGACAGAGTGAGAGAGATCTTCTATCTGCTGCTTCACTCCCCAAATGGCTGCAACAGCTGGGGCTATGCCAGGCCGAAGCCAGGAGCCTGGAGCTTCTTCCAGGTCTCCCACGTGGGTGCGGGGGCCCAAGCACTTGGGTCATCATCCATTGCTTTCCCAGGCACATTAGTAGGGAGCTGCATCAGAAATATCACATTTCTTTAAAAAGTTTTGTTAAATAGGCTTTCAAGTTTTCTATGAAGTAAGTCCAGCTATAAACTGAATTGGCTTACTTCTCCAGTGCCCACAACAGCCTGGGTCAGGCTGGTCTGGGCCCAAGCTGGGAGCCGGGATGCAATGCAGGACTTCCGGTGAGCTACCTGCTGCCTCCCAGGGCACACACTAGCCGGGAGCCACAGTCAGGACCTCAGCGTCCAGGCCAGGCACCCTGACGTTTGTCAGCCTGCGGGTTTGAACCGTGAAGCCAAATGCTGGCCCCTAAACAGAATATACAGAGAACAGGCTACGGAATCCAGGTCATGCTTATGCTTTCATTGTCATGGTTTTCCTTTTTAAAGACCATAAAGAAATGTCAAAAGCATGTTGAATTTTCACAGAATCTGTACTTCACAATCACCTTGTACTCACACAACATCTGAAAATAAAGGGTGATTAAGGCCGTGGAGTGCGTTAGAGATGGACGGTAGCTTTGAGGTTAGACAGACCTGGGATTTGATCCTAGCCATGCGAATGACTGTATTTTGGATAAGTCCCTTTATTTCTCCCAGTATGCATTTTTCCATGCATAGCAGTGGGACTAAACAATCCCTACCGCCCCTGAGAAGCCTTATAGGGCAGAGGTCATCTCCAACTTAGTGACTCTGAGTAAACTTGGGGAAGCTAGCGAACTGCCTTGGACTTCAGTGTCCTCATCCGTAAAATGAGGATCGCAGCACACTCACCACATACACGACCATGAGGACTGAATATATGAACACAAAGCACCTAGAACAACGCCAGGTTTACAGTCAGAGGCCAATCAAGAACGCTGCATTAGCTGGGTAGGTGTGAAAATTAAACTAGATATACTCTTTAAGTTCCCTGGAACATATTATCAATCAGGAACCCAACAAGAATCAAAGGTGGGGCTGATGCTGTGGTGTAGTAGGTTAAGCCTCTGCCTGAAGTACTGGCATCTCATATGTGCACTGGTTCATGTTTTGGCTACTTCTCTTCCTGTCCAGTTCTCTGCTGTGGCCCGGGAAGGTAGTGGAGGATGGCCCAAGTCCTTGGGCCCCTGTACCCACATGGGAGACCAGGAAGAAGCTCCTGGCTCCTGGCTTTGGATCAGCCCATCTCTGACCGTTGTGGCCATCTGGGGAGTGAAGCGGCAGATGGAAGACCTTTTTTTCAGTTTCTCCCTCTCTCTGTAACTCTACCTCTCAAATAAATAAATAAAATCTTTTTTTAGAAAAAGAATCAAAGGCATGCTCAGAGTGGGGTAAACTGAGAAGGGCTCTGTACAAGGGGAAGGCGTTACAGAGATGCAGGCAGAGCATGGCGAACCGCAAGCACAGTGCAGGAACCCAGGGCAGGGCCCGCCCCCTGAAAGTGAGCCGTCCTGAGGGGAGGGAAGGGAACTGGAGCCTGGAAGGCGAGAGTGCAGCGCACTAGTCTATCAGGGACACAGATGGCCCAAGGAGACGTCACAGAGGCAAATCAGGAGCATAAACATCCTTGTCTCAGTCTCCCGCCAGGGCGCTCCACCAGCCAAACCCGATCAGAAGCCAGATGCCAAGAGGCAGTCCACCCCGGGGCAAAGTGCGGGCTGCAGAAAGAGCTCGGGTCTCCCGGAGACCTTCAGCACAGTCCACCCTCAGCAGCCCCTCTTGCCCTTCATTTGTCCCCAAAATGGGGGACACATCAAGTCGCATCAACCCCTATATTAACACCTGACACCTGATACATGAAATCCCCTCTGAATTCTGTAAGTGACGGAGACGGAAACAAGCAGAATGTTGACATAAAACAGCACCTACGGCCGGCGCCGTGGCTCAACAGGCTAATCCTCCGCCTTGCGGCGCCGGCACACCGGGTTCTAGTCCCGGTCAGGGCGCCGGATTCTGTCCCGGTTGCCCCTCTTCCAGGCCAGCCCTCTGCTGTGGCCCAGGAGTGCAGTGGAGGATGGCCCAGGTGCTTGGGCCCTGCACCCAATGGGGAGACCAGGAAAAGCACCTGGCTCCTGGCTCCTGCCATCGGACGAGCGCGGTGCGCTGGCCGCAGCGCGCCAACCGCGGCGGCCATTGGAGGGTGAACCATCGGCAAAGGAAGACCTTTCTCTCTGTCTCTCTCTCTCACTGTCCACTCTGCCTGTAAAAAAAAAAAAAAAAAACCAGCACCTACAATTCCCGCCTCTGCAGTTGTCCCAAGCACTAAGCTGAAGATCACAGATGCTATCTGCCACCATCCCCTCCATGACGCCCCTTGTCTCTGCCAACACTTTGGCCAAAGGAGGTGCTTTATCCGGTGGGACAGCTCAGATATTCTCTCCTGTGGGAACTGAGTCCTTGGTTGGTCTCGACTGGTGGGGTTGCTACAGTATTCCTTTGGTCAGGACGATTTGCTGTTATGAAATAAAGCTAGTGCATTTCCCTGAGTTACAAAGTCTTCTTTGGCCTCACTGTGAAGCACTGACCCAGTTCCCTCCTGCTACTTAGGACAATCATCCTAGCTACACTGACCCCTCAGTGCCTGCTGGTTCTGTGGCACATCAGGTGAAGCCGCTGGTTGGGAGTCCTGCATCCCGTATCTGGTGTGCCTGGCATTGAGTCCCAGCTCTGCTTCTGATCCAGCTCCCTGCTAATGCACATCCTGACAGGTGGCAGATGATGGCTCAAGTTCTTGGGTCCCTTCCACCGACATGGGAGAGACAGATGAAGTCCTTGGTTTCAGTATGACACAGCCCTGGTGGTGGGCCTTTGGAGCATAAGCCAGAGATGTAAGATCTCTCTCTCTCTCTCTCTCTCTCTCTCTCTCTCTCTCTCTCTTTCATCTGTGCTTCACTCTGCCTTTCAAATAAATATAAATACAAAATAATAAACTCTTAAGAAAAAAGTAATCCCAAAATGGCCAGAGGGCAGTCCCAACTTAGAATGTTCCCTACAGAAAGGGTTCTGCTCTTGGGCAACAGAACCTTCAAACCCAAGGTCACAGGGGGAAGAAAACAGAATGCCAGTTGGGTATCAGAGGAAATAATGAGAGGGGTCACTTGAACCCCCACTGCTTGGTCCCCAGACTCATGTATCCTGGCTATAGACAAATAGTCACTTGCTGCTGGTGTTAGATATATGTTGCATCCTATATGGCACCACCTGAACTGGGCATGGTACTGTCTCCCGGATGTGCTAGTTACTGAGCCCCTAGCAGGCCATGCTATTCCATCAAGCAAACTGCCTTTGAATTATGGAGCACACAGTAAGGTGTCCAGGGAGCAAACACCAGTAAGACTAAGAAAAGGCTAACCCTAGAGTGGATTCCCCTGCCAACCTCTGGTTATATCTTCCCATTCTTTCTTCCTTCAAGGAGTTTCATACACGCTGTCGCTCCTTCGGCCGCAAAAGGAACGACGCTGCTCGCAGTTAATCGGTCTTCAGTAGACTTTTACTTAGAACGAGTAGGAAAGAGAGTGGGGGACCGGGAGAAGGAGGAGAGATGGCGCGCACGCTCCTTAAGGGGGAAAGCTGGTGTGCGCGCTCCTTCTCCAGCGGTCTGCTTATATACCGAATTCAACCAATCACAGTCATTCAATCACAGTCCATGCACAGAGTTCTCCAGTCCGGCACTTGATCATGCTCAGCTGTGGAGTCACGCAGTGGCTATGTCAATCAGCTGGAGTCACGCAGCAGGCAGGGCATCAGCGCCATCTTGTTTTCCACGATCCTCAGCTGGATGGAAAGTTCAATCAGCAGCTACATCCGCATTACTGCTATAAGCCAAGCCCAGCATGGGGGGGTCCCACGGCAGGCCTATCCATGGGTCCCCACACACACTCCTCTCCTACAGATCTCCTTGCTGTCAGTGCCTCAATCCAGTTCTTTCCAAGTTCCCAGTTTGCAGGTCAACCTGTTTGCTATCGCCCATGACTCAGTATAGATCAATGCCTCCGATTATCTTTTTCTAAAGAATGACAAGGTGACGTACTTCCTAAAGTTCTAGAGGGACTTCCAACACCATCTTTCAGACTATCTCTGGGGCTAGAGTGTGATGGATGTTGGTATGCACTCACCATGCAGATTTATCTCTTACCTGGGCCTGAGCTTTTTCCTCCATTAGCTGACGGGGAGCTACCCATGAAGCCACTGGCATGGTGGGTTAAGGGAGAAGCAAAAGAGCAAGGACCATGTAACTATAACTCTCCTGCTCATGATACTTTCTCGAGCCCACTGGGTTTGCTGGGGGCCAACTTTCATACATGACACTTCCCTGTGTTGATGGGTAACTACTATGCATGCCCAATTTCACAGTTCATTGGATCAGATAACACTGAGCTCACGGTAGGCAATTTGGATCACATAAATATTTGATGCTCCGTGATCAAGCGTTCAGACTTCTCCCACAGCAAGCCAAGAACTAGCACTGAAATAGAAAATAGCTATCAGCACAAAGTCAAGGCATTACTCCAACTTCCTGGAAGTTTGTGCTGTGGTCTCGGACTGAGACCTTCTAGAAGCTCCAGCCAGCCAGCTTCTCACCTTCCCCTGCACGGCATCCCAGGCCAGCATCAATGGTGATCTGAGTCATGGAAAATTGAATTAAGTTCCCAGCCAAGAGGTTATCCCTGAACTTCCAAAGATATGATCAGATAAATGCCAGATCATTTTGAATCTGTTTTTCTAAGCCACTTCTGATACTAAAGACTACATCTGTGATTCCAATAGGACTAATTCATAGAATTCTTTTAAGATTTATTTGCTTATTTGAAAGTCAGAGTTACACAGAGAGAAGAAGAGGCAGAGAGAGAGAGAAAGAAAGAGAGAGAGAGAAGTCTTCCATCTGCTGGTTCACTCCCCAATTGGCTGCAATGGCCAGAGCTGTGCTGATCCAAAGCCAGGAGCCAGGAGCTTCTTCCAGTATCCCACATGGGTGCAGGGACCCATCTTCTACTGCTTTCCCAGGCCACAGCAGAGAACTGGAGTGGAAGTGGAACAGCTGGGACTCAAACCGGGTGCTTTACCTGCTACACCACAGCACCAGCCCCTCATATAATTCTTTAAAGATTTATTTATTTATTTATTTGAAAGGCAGGGTTAGAGAGAGATTGATTGATTGATTTTGTCCACCTGATGGTTCACTCTCCAAATGACTACAATGGCCAGAGCTGGGTTAGGCTGAAGCCAGGAGCTTCTTCCGGGTCTCCCACATGGGTGTAGTGGCCTAAGCACTTGGGCCATCTTCCACTGCTTTCCCAGGCACATCAGCAAGGAGCTGGATCAGATGTGGAACAGCCTAGTCTCGAACCAGTGCCCCTATGTGTTGCAAGCTTCACAGGCAGCAGCCTAACTCATTATACCACAGCACCTGTCCCAGCTCAGATACTCCTCAAGAGTATATTTATAAAGGGACTAATTACAAAGGACCTAAGGGTGAGGGAAACAGCAAGGATGCACAGGGACCTGGTCCTTCAGCACAGGAGAGAGAAAAGCTCAAGCAAGGCAGACGTCTCCTTGAGGGAGCTGTAATCTGAAGTTCATGGGCAGAGCTCAAGGCAACCTCACTGTCGCCCCCTCCCACGGTTCCCTGTGAATGCGATCCAGCCAGAAGCCAGAGGGCTTGGAAGCAGCACAGCAAACCAAGCCCTGCAGTCCTCGCCCTCCCAGGCCCAGGACGGAGTGGAGGGGAAGGGAATGAGAAGCAAGAGCTAGGGATCACTGAGCCGTTTGGGAGGCGGCTGACACATTTAGACCCCACACGTCATCCTTGCAGGGTAAGACAGGGTAGAGAAGAGACAGTCAGCACAGTAACCAACACGTTAGCTCTTTCTCTCTCAAAGCAGTTGGTCTGCCAAACCTACATTCACGCATTAAATAATTGCTTTTCTCTAATTTGGACATTGCCATTGTGCAGTCTCTGAGCCACAGACACAGCAGAGGTCCAACTCTGCCCAGGGAATACAGTTCAAGTCCAAGCCCAGTTCAAGTTCCCTTTGCTCACACTCATGCTTCACAACTCTTGCCCCTGACTTAATAACTTCCTTCTTTTGCCTGCATCCAGAAACCATACATTTTTGAAGGTCCATCTGAAGTCTTATTTCTGGAGACAAAAACAAATGACTGAATTTCAGCAATGTGACTGCCTCGTGTTTCAGCTTTTGGATTTCAGCTGCTTCTGTCTGTTTTCATCTGGTGGTGCTGGTGTAAGCAAATTGCAGTGCGGGGGGCAGGGGGTGCACTCTTGGGAGACAGGGTGCACTAGCACTTGAGGTAGGAGTGGGTTTAATTTACATTCTTACCACTGACTCCAGTATGGTTTTCGAGCCCCATACAGATGTGTATCTCTCCATGTCAGGGAATGCAAAAGCAAACAGAGGGAACATCCAGCAGTGCAGTCAGAATGCAATCTAGATGGTGGCAAAACATGCCCAACCCCACATGGGGGTATTCAAACTCCAGCTTTTCAAAATATTCCCTCTCTTTCTTATCCCATCATTTCCCCCTCTTAACTGGAGCATTGCCAGCAGCATGCAAATATGCTACGACTTCAGGAATTAAAAACGTAAACAGCTCTCGATCTTATTTCCTCCATCAGGTTTGCTCCCTGTTTACTGTGAATCCAGGAATGGTGGCCTCCACCTGCTCTCCTTCCATTTCTCTCTTAACTCATTCCAGTGAAGCTTTTGACTCTACTGCTTATAAAATTCCTCTCACCAGGGTCTCCGGGGAGCCAGCACCACTGAAGCCACTGTTCAATGTCCTCATCCTAGCTGGCATCTCAGCAGCCACTGGTACCAGGTCCCCTCGGTTTTGCTCCTTCTCAGTTTCCTTGGCTGCTCCCTGACCTCTTGATGTTAGGTTGCCCTTAACGTTTTTGGTTTCTTCCCCTCTGTCTCATTCACTCCTTTGATGATCTCATTTCCTCCTGCAACTTAAAAGCCATCTATCAGCTGATGACACCCCAATGTATGCACCAAGCCTGCACGTAATGAACTCCAGACCTGGACACCCAGATGCATTCTCCATCCTCCACTTGGCTGCCTTGTGGGCACCTCAAACTAAGACGAGAAGAAATCAGAACTACTTGTCTTCCCCTTCCCAAGCTTGCTCCACCACCCTGCCCCATCTTGTCAAAAGCATTTCTGTCTTTCCAGTTGCTCAGGCCAATGACCTTGAAGTCACCCTGGTTCCTCTCTGCCTTTCACAACCCAGGCCAATCTGTCAGGAAAGCTGACTAGTTGTGCCTTTAAAAAATAAAGCCAAAAATAATACCAAAAAAAAAAAAAAATCAAGCCAAGAATATGTTTGGAAAGGTAAAAAAAAAAAAATTCTGGAGATGCATAATGATTGTGGTTGTATAACAGTGTGAATATACTTAATGCCAATGGTTAAAGTACAAATTTTATGTTAACTATTTTTCAGCATAATTTAAAGCACACACACACAATCTTACCATTTCTCCCCCACTTCAACTGTTTTTACCATGGTTAAGCCACATCATTTCATCTGGCTTAAACCAGTGGCCTCCCAACTTCTTCTTGATGCTACACTTGTCCCAACACTCCTACCTGGGGTTTATGCTCAGCACAGCAGCCAGAGTAATTAATTTAAAACCTAAAGTATATCATTTTATTCCACCCCTTTCAGAGTGATAGCCATATTTCTCCCCAAATCCTGTGAACCCTTGGTGATCTGGCCTCCTAATGCCTCGCGTAGCATCTCCCCAAGAGAACTTGCACTCACTTCCATACCGGCTGCCTCTGGAGCCTAGCAGGCCTCCTCAGGTTTGACCTGACACCTTCCTTCAGAGAGCTGCATTCCTAGCTTCCTCCATGCCCTCCAGGTCTTTGCTCAAATCTCATCTCCTGATGGCTCATGACTGCCACCTGTACTCCCCAACTTTAAGATTTCGGACTCTGCTCTTCTTCCTTTCTCTCTTTCTTCATGGCATTTTCCACCTTCTGATATACTGGGTAATTCATCTCTCTCTCTCTCTCTTGCTCTCTCGCTCTCTCACTCTCTCGCTGTATCCCCAATAGAATACACCACAGGACTTTTTGCTATTTTGTTCGGTTATATCCTCAGAAGCTAGAAAAGCTCCCAACACGTAATGTACACCCTACAACGATGAGTGAATGAGTGGCTCTGAAGGAGCGCCACATCATAAGCTTGCTCAGAACACCCCCCTTGGTTTGGCCATAAAATGCAAACTGTGCAGAGAACAGAACAGGTGCAACAGGAAGCAGTGCACAGCAAGAATGGAAGAGGTAGGATTAAGTAGCTATGAAAGGGACCAGTGCTGTGGTGTAGTGGGTAAAGTCACCATCTGCTGTGTCAGCATCCCGTATGGGTGCTGGTTCGAATCCTAACTACTCTATTTCCAATTGAGCTCTCTGATATGGCCTGGGAAAGCAGAAGAAGATGGCCCAAGTCCTTGGCCCCTGTGCCTGCGTGGGAGACCCCGAAGAAGCTCCTGGCTCCTGACTTCAGATCAGCACAGCTCCAGCCATTGTGGCCAGTTGGGGAGTGAACCAGCAGATGGGTGACCTCTCTCTCTCTCTCTCTCTCTCTCTGCCTCTCCTTCTCTGTGTAACTCTGACTTTCAAATAAATAAATAAATCTTCAAAAAAAATTAGCTACGAAAGTCTTTGAAAGGAGAGGTAACACTTGACCGTCTACATACAGGGGATCTTAGCAGAAAGGAAGATGAAGAACAATCGGGCCCAGAGCCCAGGGCCAGTTTGTCAGCCTGGGAGTATTTGTTGTTTAGCAGCAAGCCTGGCCTCTACACAGTGATGCCAGCAACAACACATCACCCCTCCCCACCACCACCACCCTCCACTTATGCAAACCAGAATGTTCCAGTGGGAGCACTGCTGAGCTAGACTGTAAGATCTTCAATGTCAGGGTCTTATCCTTTGTCTTCTTGCCCAGGTAGCAAGAACTCAGTAAACAGCTGGAAGGCAAGACCTCACCTCGCACCTTACAGGGCTCTCCTTTTAGTCTGTCACACGGTGTTGCACAGCTTGACGCTGGCCACAGAGAAAGCGAGGTTGCCCATGACCTTTTAACTGGGGGAAACCCGAAAGACTAAACCCTGGGAGCGTGTGCTCATGTGCGACACAGGCCTCTTGTTGCAGAGCTGTTAAAAGAAGGAAAGGAAGCCAATCCACATCCAAACATCAGATCCTGAGACGCTAAATGAAATTACACCTATTGAAAACCCTTTGGCGCTCTAATTTTTTCCTCTGTGTTAGGATAGCAATAGGGCTGAGCAGGCTGTATATCAGGTACGTGTGGAGTCGGTCACTGCTCCACTCTCTCGGAGCAATAAGGCGCTTCTCAGCCGCTCGGAGAGTGTAGACAATGCAGCTCCACCAACAGAGCCCAGGTCTGGTCTGTTTTCTACAGCTAGTAACACAAAGCCACGGCCAGGGCAAGTGAGAAAGAGAAGAGGTTTCCTCTGGTTCACGGTTCTGGTCCAAGGTGAAGGGGCTGCCTTGGGTGATGTCCTCGCTGGCAGAGTCCCACAGCAGCACAAAGCAACACAAAGCAAGAGATGGGGAGCACCCACAAGACCCTCCCACTCTGCAGATGACCCTTTAGGCCAGAATCCCTCAAAGGGGTGAATCCATTCATGAGGGCAGGGCCCTCACCACCCCTGAAAGCCACCCCCCATCCACCATCTGTTGGTATCTGATAATGGCCATTCAGTTTCAGAGAGGACAAACCATATTCAAACCACAACGGTCCTTATGATATGCCCGGCACTGCCGGTACCAAGCTCTTACAGTGCCACACTAGCTCACCCATTCACAACACTACCAGTGAGCGGGGCCCCACTACCTAGAAACGGAGTAACAGGGACCGCCCATCATTTGTGCAGTCCCATAGCTACAACAACAGCTATATCGCAATGGAAGCAGAATTTGGCTCGGGGTCCATGTGAGCATCACAAGGAGACTACACTTGGGTACCGACTCCCCCACAGCTCTCGGGAGAGGTTCCGACACCACTTCTCAACAGAGCGTGGACCACGGACATAACAGTCAACAAGCAGTACCGCAGCCCGTCTTTCAGAGGCGTTTAGACAAGTGAGGGGGAACGGACAGGTTTACTTCAAGGAGCTGACTCAAAGGTTGCAGAGGCTGGGGAAGCCCACAGTCTGATGGCGCAGGCCAGCCGCGGACTCCCTGGAGATGGAGTGCAGAGGCCGCCGGCCAGCAGCTCCTCCTGCTCAGTGGAGGTGAGACTTCCATCAGTCAAGGCCTTCGACCTGCGGTATGAAGAGTAACCTGCTTTTCCCAAGTCCTCCCATTTAAATGCCATCCGCATCACCAAAACATCCCAAACAACGTTTGAACAAGCCTCGGCCCAGTGACACACACCCATAAAATTAGCCATCTTCACACCCTAAGTTTAAACACATGGACCTTTGAAAGAAACATTGCTGGTGTGGGTCAGCAGGTGGAAACACCGAGGGACCAGGGAGAGCCTCCCTCAGTTCCCCGCGCTCACAGTCCACGGCTACGCACCAGCGTGGCAGACAATGACCCCAGGAACACCCCCTGGCTATCTTTGCTTCCTCCTGCTGCCTGCAAACCAGAGGAAGACTTTTCACACAGATACACACTTTCCTGGGGCGGGTATTGTGGCACAGCGGTTAAGCCACTGTGTGGACACCAGCATCCCGTACCAGAGTGCTGGGTCAAGTCCAGCGACTCCACGCTTCCAATCCAGCTTCCTGCAAACGTGCCTGGGAGGCAGCAGGTGATGGCCAAGTACTTGGTCTCCTACCACCCACATGGGAGACCTGGATGGACTTCCGGGTTCCTGGCTTCAGCCTGGTCCAGTCCTGGCTATTGTGGGCATTTGGGAGTAAACCAGGGGATGGAAGACATCTGTGTGCGTGTGTGTATGTGTATATGTGTGTGTGTGTATGCGCGCACATGTGTGTGTCTGCCCTGAAAACAAATGAATAATTTTTTAAAAAAAGTCATTTTTCCTGATTCGACAACAATAACTACTTTGAAATAAGGGGCCAGGTCTCCCGCCTTGCCACAGCTCTTGTTACAGCAAGCTTTTATGCTGTTTCTCCCAAAGCCAAAAGCACCCATGAGCAGAGGCCAACTCTCCCAGGTTTATGACTGCATCCTTCCAGCACAACACAGCTGCTAGCACATGGCTGTGGCCAATAAATGATTGTCAAGTAGACAGAAAACAAACTATGCAAACCAAATAGCTCCCTTCTGTCCCCTTGCTTGCCATGCCTTTCCAAGACATCAGACCATGGAAATCAGAGATTGGAGTCCTGGATCAAGTTATTCCAAAGCAACTATCAGTGATCATCAGATCCACTGTCACTTTCCATTGAGAGCATCGCAGGCCTTCCAGGTGAGGCACTGGGGAGCTCCCTGCACGCGCGTTCTGGGATGACGGAAGCCATTCTTTCGATCATTTCCTGGTTAGGCTGCTTCTAGAGAATTTGCAATTTGGGCAGGAATTCATGCATGCAAGGGCCTTTGCCAGAAAGACCAAGATGCCCTGGGGATGGGCAGTTTGCCGGCAGGAAGGATACATTCAGGGCTGCGGATTATCCCTGAGGGACCCAGTTTCCTCTCCCAGGTTTAAGTCCGTGCTGTTCTTTTCATCTACTTCTTAATCCTCAGCAAATATATGTAATGCTACCCCGCGTGCCTGCAGACCAGAAGAGAGGCACCGTATCCAGAGTAATCTCTGTGACCTTTAGGAACCGGCCCGGCCCTCCTGGGCTACCAGTGGAACCTGATTTATTTACCGTTCAGGGCCTTTCCTGGGCAAACTACGTCCTGTGGCTCCTGTGGACGTTCCTTTCACCGGCTTCCACCAGGGGGCACTACTAACGCAGTGGAGGGGAAAAGCTGTGGATCTAGGGCTGGCTGTAAACAAAGCCACTGTGATTCCCTGCCCCATTGGCCACACACACACACACACACACACACACACCCCTACACCCCTAATACTTGGGGTTGACGTCAGCGTCACCTCGAGTTCGTCCCCTTCCATTTCCGATGTCGGAGTTTCATTTTCAATCAGTGCCCCGGGTGAAATTCATTCCTCCTGAATTTGCTCATCAACGTAACCGGCAGATGGCTAGAGATTTCTATTTCAAAACATAGCTTGAAACTGGCTCAGCTCCAGCGCTGCTGGGCTTGCGGCCCAACCCGGGCGCTCCAGGTTGCCCCTGCGGAAGAGGGGGCTCTCGGGGGCTGTGGGAGAGCCTGGGAAACCTGCAGCTTTGGGGAGAGGCCTCAGATCTAGTAAGTCTGCCACAAGACGTCTTCCATTTCCCAGCCGTTTGCAAAATAAAATAAATAAAATTTGAAAAACTGGATGTTCTTTTCACTCCACCATACATACCCACACTAAGATCCCCGTGGAAGACATTTTAACGGTGTCAACCATGTTATCTGGGAGGTGTGCTGCCACCAGCTTTTTGAAGTGCATTTACTTTTGTTTATTTGAGTGACTCAGAGATCGATCTCCCATCTACTGATTCACTCCCCCACATGCCCACAATGACTGGGGCCGGGCCAGGCTGAAAGGAGCCAGGAACTTCATCTGGGTCTCCCACGTGCATGGCAGGAACCCAAGTGCCCACTGCCTGCTGCCTCCCAGCGTGTGTATTAGCAGGGAGCTGGACTGGAAACAGCTTAACCTGTGGCACCGTGTGCCTGCCCCACAGCCAGCTTTCCAGAAAGATCTCTGCCTCAGCAAACACTCCCCAGACACCAAGCCAAGAGGAAGGGAGGGAAACAAGCAGCAGTGATTCGCTGAGGTTCTCCTAGACATGTTCGTTCCATTTAGAAAGCTACCTTTCTTATGCGTTTAGGCCCCTTATACGTCTGAGGTATTAAATTATGGGGGGGCGGGCACACGCAGGTGCGTGCCTTTTAGACCCAAAGCTGTTTCGTTGTTTCCGGCTTGCTTTGTGACATTATACTCTGAAGCCTGAATGGGGCAGCATGGCTGCACTCGGCGAAAGCGGGACTCAGCCCATGAGAAGCACCGGGTTTGGCCCTTCTGGGGCTGGAGGGGCTGTGACATCTGCGAAGGAGCCGGTGCTCCCTGGAGGGAAGGAGCTGCAGGCAGAGGCAGCCAGGCCGCCCTGAAGATGGCGCATGGGTTTCCCGGCTTCGGCCCGGGCACCAAGCACACTTTGAGCACCCTGACACAGCTGTCTGCTCTTTGCCGGAACTCGGGCACTTCCCAGCAATGAGCTCATGTGAGCTGGACTTTGCAGTCACCTTGCACGACCCCTCCCACCCCCGCACCTCAGAGCAGTATTTCCTAGAACTCTGGTGTGTGTGACCTCAAAGTTCTTGCAAAGCTCACCGATATCACACCCGGGACATCTGGCCAGACTGCTACGTGAAAAAGGGGTCAGCCGCAAGAACTGGCAGCCCCCACCCGCTGGAGGCAGAGTGTGCTGGGGATGCTAGCTGGGTGGGCCCCACACACACACACACACACACACACACACACGCAATGGAATATCCATATGAGATGGCAGGGAAGCCGCCCAAAAGGAATTTCAAAGAATAGCTACAGGGGTCAACACTGTGGTGCAGTGCCCTTGCCTGAAGCACCGGCATCCCATATGGGTGCAGGTTCTATTCCCCGGCTGCTCCACTTCTGATCCAGGTCTCTGCTATGGCCTGGAAAAGCACCCGCGTGGGAGACCGGGAAGAAGCTCCTGGCTCCAGATTGGCACAGCTCCGGCCATTGTGGCCAATTGGGGAGTGAACCAGCAGATGGAAGACCTCTCTCTCCCTCTCCCCTTTCTGTGTAATTCTTTCAAATAAATAAATAAATCTGAAAAAAAAAAAAAAGTGTAGCTGCATGGGGCAGCTGCATGTGGCTCAGGGGGTTAAGATACCACCTGTGATGACAGAATCCCATATGAGTGCCCAACTCTGCTTACGCTCCTGGGTAGGCAATGGAAGATGGCCCAAGTGCTTGGGCTCCTGCCACTGGATGGAAGATCTCTGTAGTTCTTTCATTTTTATTTTTTTAAAAAGATTTCTTTATTTTGAAAGTCAGAGTTATAGAGAGAGGGAGATAAAGAGAGATCATCCATCTGCTGGTTCACCTCCCAGATGGCAGCACTGCGCCAGGCTAAAGCCAGCAGCCAGAACTTCTTACAGGTCTCCCACGTGGGTGCAGGGGCCCAAGAACTTGGGCCATCCTTGCTGCTTTCCCGGGCCATAGCAGAGAGCTGAATCAGAAGTGGAGCAGCTGGGACTAGAACCGGTGCCCATATGGGGTCAAGGGCAGCAGCTTTACCCGCTACACCACAGCGCCAATCCCTGTAAGTCTGCCTTTCAAATGAACAAATCAATAAATCTTTAAAAACGAAAAAAAGTAGCTGCAGTTATGTGCGGTTGGGAAGAAGCTGTTCCCAGACTCAGTGACTTAATTTTCATCTCCCAGCTCCCATGGGTCAGGAGCCCGAGAGCCACTTAGCCTCATGCCTCTAGCTCACGGTCTCTCTTGAGGTTGTCCTCAAGCGGACTGAACTGGAGCTGGGGACTCCACTCCAAGTCCACACACGAGGCTGCTGGCCGGCCCTGCTGCCTTGGTTCCTGGTGCCCGGGGACTGTCCACAGGCCCTGCGTGCTCACAGAAGACCCAGTGCTTTAGAGACCCAGTCCCCACCTTGGGAATCCATCCCCCTGGCCAAGGTCTGTCCTTGCAAAGGGAGGGGCTGTGTCCATTTCACTCAAGGAGAGGCACTGCACCATCCTTACCCGCTCACGTCAAATTACAGAGACGCCCAGAACCTTGCATTTCATCAGTGGCCCAGGGGCGCTCCAGGACACCACCCACATGATTATCTTAGGGAAGAAAGGCACAGAACATAGAACAATATATTTATATGGGGGAGGGAGAGAGAGGGAGAGGAGGAGAAAGGGAAAGAGGGAGGAGGAGGGAGAGGGGGAAGGAAGGGGAGGAGGCTGAGAGGCAGAATCCTCACTGCTCAGCTACTCAGCGTGGCCTGGTCCTCGTTAACCCCAGGGCTGTTCTAGTCTCAGGGCAGCTGTGGGCTGAAGGAAGTACAGGTGCTGCTCATTTTCACAAATTGAACCTGACTGGAGCAGTGCCCTGATACTCAGAATCTCCCCTCATTCCCCAGGATCCTCCTCGCTTGGATGATTAACCTCGGAGCAGCCCATGGGGCCACGTCCCACGAGCCCTTCCTACAGCAAACACACTTCTCAACCGACTCCAGCCAGCACACCTCCAGGCATCGCTCGCTCTGCTGGCCCCTTGTCAACAATAAACACTGGTTGTTTTCACCCAGAGAGAACAGGGCTCTCTCTAGCTTTAGTGGAGGGCAGGAAAACAAAAACAAAAGCAGGCAGTTCTCACCATCAAATAAAATGATCAGAAGCTGGTGGGACAGGGAAGTCTCAGCAAGGCCATCAGTGAGCCCCAAAATATCCCAAATCAGGCTCTGATTTTACCCTCGGGCAAGCTAACCCTCATCTCCACCTCTCCACCCTCACAATTATTTATGTCTTGTATGACCCTTCCTCTTGTAATGTACAGCCTTCTCTCCAGCACCGACCTCAGGGAAAACGCAAGACACCTGCCCGTGCAGCTTCCAGTATTTAACAACTGTTGCTACGCCTCTGCTCAGCTCCCTGGGGAGGTGGAGACACACAAGTTGCTGCTTTTTCGTTTTCTGCTCCAATCTGCTTGGCCTGCATGTCTAAGGGACAGCCTCGTTTTCATCTGTGTGGATGACGACTGATCAGTTATATTCAGGTCAGCACAACTGAAATAGCCTGGTTTGCTGTTTTATAAATTATACCAACAAGTGTTGGCCCTGTGCAGTGACTGGGCTTGAACAGCTGACACTCAAACACTACAATCGGGCTTTCCCGTAGCCACGGAAAAATCAGAAACGCAAAACCTTGACCGTTAGCTGGCCTTTGGTTGCTCTGATCGGGCCGAGCTTTGTTAAATTTGGTCCTATAGGCATCCATAATTAAAATCAAAACTAGCGTTTCTCTTATCTTTAAACTACTTGTAAATAATAAGGCCCTCGTAGGCCTTAGGATCTTAGAGCTAACTCTCACAAATATTTCCAAAAATTACACAAGTGCCCTGAATAATCTTGGTAAGCAACACCAAAGTCAAGTTCATGAAGCACCTGTCATTTGTATCCATTGCTTATGAGACCTTGTTGGGAGGTGGGCTGAAAGGGAGTCCTCATTTTACAGATAAGAGACCTGACACAAAGCAGCTGCCAAGAGTGACCGCCAAACTGGCGACAAGTCCCGAACCAGAACTGGGTTTCCTGGCCTTCAGTCCCAAGTTGATTACACTGGGTATTTTAATAACAGACACATCACACCGATGCATTTCTACGCACACATGAGAAACCGGCAGTTTGTGGAAAAGGGAATTCAAGACATTGGTTTTGAAATTTTTTTGAAATCAGTGCACACAGGGGTCTTCAAAAAGCTTGTGGGAAATGCACATTATGAGAAAACAATGCATGCACTTCAAAGCTGTTTGCACAGCAAATCTAACTCGTCTTTGCTTTCCATTTTCCCCAGCTCTTGCAGCACCCTAGCATAGACTGAAGGACACAGTGTTTGTTTTCCACCTGTGCTCTCCATGCGAAGCAGTGACCACAATTAAATCACCACAGTGGTTATTTAAATAAGAAACAAAACGCTGTCACAACATCTGTGGAAATCATCTTCAAAATTTCACAAGCTCTACGCCTTAGAAAAAACTTGCGGTGTTCGAGAGTAAAGTCACACGCCCAGAACAAGCCGAGAGAGAGAGAGAGGGAGAGAGGGGACGAGGCCCACGGTACTCACAGGTGGACAGAATCATGGCTGCAGCTCGGCAGGGGTAAACAAAACCGCCTTCGGTTCTTCGGCTGTGCCCCACTCACAGAGGCACGGCTTTGAACCGAAATCATAGCTCACCAGGACGTTCTCACAGGCACAGTTAGCCCCACCTATTTTCCTGTTCTCAAAACCTCAGACGGGGCGTGTGAATGACAACGTGATGGCCTACATCGAAAGCACACTCGTCTGCACCCACACCTCTGAAGGCTTCTCTCAGCTCCTCGGGCCCAGACCTGAGTGGCCCCAGCAAACATCACCAAGGAACCCCAAAACTGTGGTCAAAGGGGTCTTAAAAATCATCAACTCAAACGCCCTCTCACATAAAGGAACTGATAGGAAGAGGGACGGGCCCGAGGCCGCGGTTCCTGGGGGAAAGAGATGTAGCTTTGGGAATGGGCAGCCCAGAATGTTCTGTCCTCTCACCGCGTAGGGGCTGCCAGGGCCCTCATTTCCAGTCCACACAGGGCTGACATCCACAGCCACACTGCAGACCACACCGCGGCGCTTCGCTTCATCACAGTGGAAACCGTAAGCAAAAACTCACCGGCGGAACCACAGCAAGGACGCTGCCGCCGCCGCTCTGCCTGCACCTCCGGCGGGGACACCTCTGGCCTTGCCCTCACCCTTCGCCTTAGGTTTCAGTGCAAAACCTCTGACGATTTTTGAAGAAAACATTTCCCAATGTGGCCAGGTGTTGACTCTTCGGGGGTCCCCCTCAAAGGTGTGTGTGACTGTTGGGGTATGGCCTTGACCGTCTCCTCCCTCACGCCAATACCTGCGGCTCCTCAAGGGGCAAAGGCAGGGACAGGATAGAGGGACGGGAGGGGGAGGGACGGAGAAGGGCCCGCCAGGGACAGCAGGACAGTGGGACCAGCCCCTTGGATGAGCTCCACGCCAGTGAAAAACCGTCCAAGTCGCCGTGACGGGAAGTCAGACGGGTGGATGAGGAGGAACATGGCCAGCGTGGCAGACTCAGGATAAATGCTGTTTCCACTGCAGAGGGCACAGGAAAGAATGGACGCTACCTTCCGCAGACGGAGTGCCTGGCACCCGGACTCCAGGTGGAGAGAGGCTTCTGCAGGGTCAGAGCCGAGGTGCTGCTCTGAGCAGGCCTGGGGTTCACCCAAGCAGCCCCCGAGAGCGTGGAACCCCCGAGGAAAGGCTCCGTGTTTTCCACGCCTCTCCACCCCACCATGAATGCCAGGAGCTCCAGGTGGGGCCAGCAGTTGTGGGGAAATTAGGCACACGTGGCAATTCAAAGATGGCGCCCAAAGCAAGTAAGGTGGGCGGTGCCCAAAGTCATTTACCACCAAAGCTGATTGGCCGCGCAGCATCAGGGGCGGTGACAACTGATGACGAGTGTACAGACATATGGCTGGTCCTGTAAAAAGTCGCCCTGTAAATGACCTTTTAAGTAATTGGTTGGTCCTTAAGCCCTGCGCTAGTAATCATGTGGTCTTGTGCTTTAAAAGGCTTTGCTATGCGCGCAATAAACGGAGTTCTTGCTTGCTTGCTGAACTCCCCGCTGCATCTGATTGTCTCCAGGATCCGGAGGCTGGGGAACGTGCGAGTAGTGCACTTAACCTTCGGACCCAGTCCATCTTGTTCGGGTGGACTAAGACCCAGCAAGCAGTGGTCTCAGCCGCCTGTCCGTCTGTCTGTGACTGGGGCAGGTTTATCTTCCCTGCAGCTCCACCTCAGCTGTTGTCTCAGTCGGAGGTGGTGAGGGTGGGACACCCACACCAGCACACACCAGCATGCTGGAAGGCAGGGGCTATCTCGAGGCTGTCAGTCTCCCTGGTCCTGGTGTCTAGGGCTCCCAAAACACATCCGGGAGGCAACTCGGAGCCCTGTCGCTCCGTTTCCCTGGGCAGTTGCCAGGACTCCGGGCCACAGCGTGAGCATTTGCTGCGCCCTCCTGTGGCTGCCCGGCCCGCTCCAGAGCCCAGCACTTCCAGTCAGCACAGGTGCCCTGGGAAGCTTCTTTATTTTTATTTTTTGACAGGCAGAGTGGATAGTGAGAGAGAGAGAGACAGAGAGAAAGGTCTTCCTTTGCCATTGGTTCACCCTCTAATGGCCGCCGCGGCCGGTGCACTCTGCTGATCCGAAGGCAGGAGCCAGGTGCTTCTCCTGGCCTCCCATGGGGTGCAGGGCCCAAGCACTTGGGCCATCCTCCACTGCACTCCCAGGCCACAGCAGAGAGCTGGCCTGGAATAGGGGCAACTGGGACAGAATCTGGTGCCCCAACCGGGACTATAACCCAGTGTGCCGGCACCGCAAGGCGGAGGATTAGCCTAGTGAGCCGCGGCGCCGGCCCTGGGCAGCTTCTTTAAACTGATTCACTCCACATGATTCCAGTTAGCTCCGGACAACATGAGTGGGTTCACAGAGCCCGTTCCCGGGGCCCGTCTCAGGATGAGGCTGGACAGGCACCCCGAGACACGTCTACCTGAGTGTGTGTGTATGTGGCAATAGCAACAGGAGGGTCCAGGCGCTTTTCTCTTCAATAAAGAATATTTGATCCCCAGGGGAAAAGGAATTGTTACCAGTAGGACACAGTCTTTAGTCCTAAGACACTCAGCTCATGTATAACAGAATTAAAAGTTTTGATTAAAAGACAACTCATGTTTCTTATAAATATATAACTTTATATATTATATATATTTACAATATATACAGCATACAAATATTTTTAATAGCAGTCTTTAAAACAGATGTTTTCAAAACAAAAGATGGCACCTATCCAAGGCAGGCTCCTCATTTACCTAGAACCCAGTTCTAGACTACACCACAGGCCCAGCTTTCTGGAAAGTCGAAGGGAGAAAGGAGTTGCAGGAATATGGGTCTAATACCTTCCCCTTCCCACACACTCTGGCCTCATCTGGCACCAGCTAGCATGGTCCCACGTGCACCCCTCCAAGAGGCAAACCTGTGGCCTGGGCCCGGTGCCCAGCCCACAGTCAGCACTCAAGTGCCCGAGCAGAGAAGAGAAGTGACTGCTGTTCATCTCGCTCTACACAGCGTTTCTGCAAACCGGAAGATCCCGTCTCAGAGCTAGGGTTGGTCTTGAAGCACACGCTTTATGTGTTTCCACTTCTAAGTCAGATGATCGGCACGCCCAGGTGCTAAGGAAGGCTGGCCACAAGGGACGCTTCCTCCTCGTGCTTTGAGTCTGGGTGCCACAGATCCCAGTGCCACTATCTTCCAAAGCCTTCTTCACATTCAACTAGTTCATCTATGGTGCGCAGCAGCTCTTCAAAGGAAGGCCTTCCTTCTGGTTTCTACAATTAAAAGTCAAAGAGAATGGTGGGTCCGCAATCCAGTCCAAGGAAAATTTCTCGTCGCTCAAACTCGTGCAGCACACCGGACTGCAGAGGGGTGCTTGGTGCTTTGGGACTGGAACATGCAGGCATCTATCTCTAACCAGGGCTATCTCTGCCTCTCTAGCCAGCACGTCCACCTCTAGACTAACCTCTCTCAGGCACTGTCTTCATGTCCCTGTTCTGGAACCTAACAGGACTTCTCAGCGCATGCAAGATCAAGGCTTGCAGAGCCCTGGGTAACCTGACCCTCCCCCATCCCCTTGTTACTCAATTTCATTTCCCACAAAAACCCTCCCATGTGCTCGCTCTCTGCAAAATCAGACCCATCTCGGTCCTCGGGTGCACACGCCGTCTTTGTAACCACCTCCTTACTCCCCACCCCACCCGGTTCTCTCTCCACCTAGTACCACTTCCTGCCCAGAAAGTCTCTGCCCATGACATTCACTGCGCAGCGGGGGGCTGAGAGCTGGGTTTGGGCATCCGATGGCCCCTGCAGCTCTGCCACTGACTGGCCTTGGGCAAGCATCAACCTCATGAGTGTCAGTCTTCTCATCTCCAGCAGTCACAGGAGCAGTACCTACACCTCAAAGTGTGTGTGTGTGTGTGTGTGTGTGTGTGTGTTTAAGAATGATTTATTTACTTATTTGAAATGCAGAGCTAGAGAGAGAGAGAGAGGGAGTGGCAGAAAGAGAAAGAGATCTTCCATCTGCTGGTCCACTCCCCTCATGGCTGCCAACAGTTGGGGCTGGGCCAGGCTGCAGCAAGGATCCCCACCTGGGGCTCCTACGTGGATGGCTGGGACTCCAGTCCTCGAGCCATCATTCGCTGCCATCCTAGGTGCATTAACAGGGAGCTAAACTGGAAGCAGAGTGGCCGGAATATCCCCAGGGGCAGCTAAAAACACTGGGCCACTGGGCCTGACCTCAAAGGGTTATTTTGAGAACAAAATCTAAAGCCCTTGGTATAGTACCTAGTACACAGTGCACATGAGCTAATGTTATTGTCTTTCCAAAGTCATTTTGTATCTAATCTCTTCTTTGAGGTGACATCTCAGAACCTCCAAAGACTCTGAGGAAGGCTACCTGAGGACCCTGAGGTCCAAACAAAGAAACTCTCTCTGCTAAAAGACTAACACTCCAGGGCCAGGCATTTGGTGCAGCGGCTAAGCCACCACTTGGCACGTCCACATCCCACATGGAAGAGCCCAGGTGCAGGTCTCACTTCTGCTTCCGATTCTAATTCCCTAACAGTGTGCACCCTGGGAGGCAGCAGATGACAGCTCGAGTACTTAGGCCCCTGCCATCCATGGGGGAGCCCTGGATTAAGTTCTGGGTGCCTGGCTTCAACCTAACCCAGCTGTGGCTATTGTGGGTATTTCAGGAGGGAACCAGAAGATGGGAGATCTCTTTCTCCATCTCTCTGTCTCTCTCTCTTTCTCTGTCTCTCTCTCTCTTTCTCTGCCTGCCAAATAAATAATAAAGAGTGGGGCTGGTGCTGTGGCACAAGAGGTTAACACCCTGGCCTGAAGCGCCGGCATCCCATATGAGCACCGGTTCTAGTCCCAACTGCTCCTCTTCAAATCCAGCTCTCTGCTATGGTCTTGGAAACCAGTAGAAAATGGTCCAAGTCCTTGGGCCCCTGCACCTACTTGGGAGACCCAGAAGAAGCTCCTGGCTCTTGGCTTTGGACTGGCACAGCTCCAGCCGTTGCAGCCATATGGGGAGTGAACCAGCGGATAGAAGACCTCTCTCTCTGTCTACCTCTCTCTGTATAACTCTGTCCTTCAAATAAATAAAATAAAATCTTAAAAAAATAATAGTAATACTTCAATCGCACAGGTTCAGAGGAGGAGAGCAACTTCTCTAGGCTTACTCTCCGAATCCCTAGCTCAGACAACTGTGGGAGAAGATTCCCACTTGGAGCGAGGCAGCAGCCTGAATTTGGTAAGTCACTGTTAGCATGTTCCATTTCTTTATGGTCTTCCTCTCACTCTGCAGAACTTGGCTGAGAAGGGCGCCTTCCTATAAAACATGCAGTGCCTCACCTGCTCTTGAAGGACTGCTCATTAGCCATCTAGCAAGCCCAACCCTGAGTGCCTCAGATCCAAACAGAAAGCACAAAGAAACACCCATACCTCCTGCCAACATCTCAGCATCATGTCATAGATGTATTTGGATGCCAGCTTTGGCCGGAAGAGTCGGTGGCCGCGGGTAACCATGGTTACCACTTCGTAATTGGTGTTTTTTTCAAAGGGCATCCTGCCTTCGGTGAACACTTCCCACATTAACACACCTGGAAAAGGAAAAGGATTTTCAGATGCTGTGCGTGCTTCTCCACGGAGCAGAGCTGAGGATGCACGGGCCGGGGAGCTTACCAAACGACCAAACATCCGATTTGCTGCTGAAGCGGCTGTAATTAAACACTTCAGGTGGACACCACTTCACAGGAAACTTAGCACCGGAAGAACTTGTGTACTGATCATCCAGAACATACCTGGCAGAAGACACATCACAGGTTAACACCTCTGAAGCACCATCTGCATTTTGTTCAAGTTCTTTCCATCCTCCCCACCCCCCCTGGAAGCACCCAGTGGAAGCTGAGGGTTCACCTCCAGGGCCACGCCTGCTGATGTCCCCCTCTTCAGCTAAACTCAAGTACACGAAGCGTACGTCTTCATTTCACCATCCGCACTTTCATTTCCTAATCACCTTTTCTTTTCTTGGCGCAATCAAGGCAGGATACAATAAAATAGTTTGCCAACTTTTTGGCAAGCAATTTTGTTCTTTAAACAAAATTCAACCCAAAGGCCGCATATGTGAAAGATCTAAAGCAGACAATCTCTAAAGCGGATGGTATAAAGCAGCCAGAGACACACATGCTTTTAGCCCCAGTACAACTGAAACTACAGCATATGGAAGATGCAAATGCAAAAAAAAGACACAACAACTTGTGCAAGGATGGCAAGACACCACAACGTCTCCACATTCACATGCACACACCATGCAATCAGAGTGTAACTCGAAGTCCCCTGGAAGGACACACAGAAACCTGTAACTCTGGCTACCCTGGGGAATCCTTCACAAGAGGTGGTAAACGAGCCACTTCAGCCCCATCTGCAATGTGTCCAGGGTGCATTTACAAGAGGAACATAGGCACGTGTTATGTGGGCATATAATTTCTAAAAGCTGTCGGGAGAAAATGGTCAAATAATTGCACAAATCTCTTGTGCTATACTAGATGGTGATTCAGCAGCTGGCAGACAAGGCCACCAGGGGCTGTCAGCCCGAGCAGAGCAGCCTGAACTGAGTATGTGCAATATTTCAGAGCAGCTGACCAGAGCACAGCTTTTCCAAAGGTCAAGGATATGAAGATTGAGCTTATGAAAGCACAGGACCGCCTGTCTGATCCAGGATATCTCTATGGAAAGCACATAAAGAGCACTGGGGAATTAATACTCAAAGTCAGAAGTTCTGGTCCCATTTCCATCAGACCCAGCCTTCTGCCCTCCCAGGCCCGAGTGTCTTTAGATGTTAACCTTGGCCCTGCCTGGAGCCAGCTGCCCTGGCCCTCTTATGGTTTCTTGAGCAGGCCGATCTGGCTCCCAACTGCAGGCTTTGCATTTTTCTTCCCCTTGGAGTATTTTATCCCCAGATTGCACCTACTTGGCTCCTTCCTGCCTTTTAGCCCCATTCAAACACCTGCATTGCATCAGGTCTTCCTCACCACCAGATACACTGTGCACTGCCACCCCCCAGCCACACTGTCCCGACCACAAGGGACAGCGGACACTTTCCTAAAGGGTCACACACTATAGCTCCCACTTCCCAGGCTGTACGGCCCCTGTCATGGTGACAGTGTGAGAACAGCCGCAGACAACACATGGACGGAGGGACAAGGCTATGTCTCACTACACCATGTTGATGGCTACTGACATCTGAATTTCAGATCATTTTCATGTGTCGTAATAGCCTTTCCTTTTTTTCCAACCACTTCAGAATATAAAAGCCGTTGTTGGCTCACAGGCAGTAAAAAGCAGGGACTGGGGTGGGGGCTGGCATCTGGTGCAGCAGTTAAGACACCACTTGGAACACCCACATTTCGTATCAGAGTGACTGGCTCAAGTCCCAGCTCGGCTCCTATTCCAGCTTCCTGCTAAGGCACACCCTGGGAGATGACAGGTGATGGCTCAAGCCTATGTGGGAGACCCAGACTGACTTCCTGGATCTTGGCTGGGTCCGCCCCTGCCCTGGCTGTTGCAGTGATCTGGAGAGTGAGCTGGAAGATGAGAGATAGGTAGGTCTCTCTCTCTCTTTCTCCCTCTCTCTCTTCCTAAGTATCAACATTAAATGCAATACACAGTAAAAGTAAAAAACATAAGAAAAAGAATGGGCCAGATTGACAGGCCACAGTCTGCTGACCACTGCTCCAGTCCCTGCATTTATTCTCAGGTCTTAGGTTTCTCTCTCACCCGGAACACGAGCCGCATGTAGGCAGGGACTCGGAGGCCTTGTTCTCTGCTGTGGCTCAGCCCAGCACTGTGCCAGGCACAGAGCAGACACCTGATCCCTTACGGATGAATGAGTGAAAAGAGGGAGAGACAGAAGCAGAGACAGAAGAACAAACTAAATGTCAAGGTGCGTGGTAAACTTCACGGAAAATGGAATAAATAATTGTGTAGGGGCAGACATTTGGCCTAGTGGAAAAGACCCTGGTTAGGATGCCCAACTCCCCAATTAGAATACCAGAATTCGATCTCTGTTCTGGCTCCTGGCTATCTTCCTACCAATGTGGACCCTGGGAGGCAGCAGTGACAGCTCAAGCAACTGGGTCTCTACCACCCAATTGAGTTCCCAGCTCCTGGTTTCAGCTGTCCTGGCCACTGCAAGTATTTAGAGAGCAAACGAGTAGATAGGAGTGTTTCTCTCTCTCTCTCTAGTGCATATAAGAGAAGCTTTGAAATCATATATAGCTTTTCATAATGTGTATTTTCCATGAACTTTTTAAGTGCTCTCATATGTGTGGATTTCAATTGTTTTTGCACTAAACTTTATCTATTCTTTTAAAGATGTGTTTGTTTATTTGAAAGACAGAGTTGCAGAGAAAGAGGAAGAGACAGAAAGAGAGATCTTCCATGCACTGGTTTACTCCCCAAATTGCCTTAACAGCAAGGGCTGGGCCAGGCTGAAGCCAGAAGCCAGAGCTTCTCCCAGGTCTCCCACCTGGGCGGCAGGGCCCAAGCACTGGGCCATCTTCTGCTGTTTTCCCAGGCACATCAGCAGGAACTAGATCAGAAGTGGAGCAGCCGGGACTCAAAGGGGCATCTGTATGGGATGTCATGTTGTAGGCAATAGCTTAACTGACCATGTCACGAATTTTATCTTTTAGTTCCATTTTTCTGTAAACTTTTTAAAACTTGTTGAACTTTTTAAAAGATCTTTTCTAACACTCTATCAATATTAGAAAGATTCAAGGAATAAAAGCAATGTAGATGTTGATAGTCTAAGAACTTTACCATCAAATGTGTCTCTGTGAAAACAAAAGATTCTAGAACTCTAACTCGCACACAGAGGAGACAAAAGTCGTGTATTTAACAAGCTATACTACCACCTAGTGGAGAGAATAACTAGATCAGAACGTATACTTTAATTTCAATACATTTATCTTATAATTGTTAACAATATTTGCTATCTGCATCATCAGTGCAGATTATTCCCATACTTATTAATTCTACAGAACAACATGAACATTGCCTAAAACCACACAGACTCAGCCATACCTGGCCATTCCAAAATCCGATACTTTCACAACTCCCGCATCATTCACTAGACAATTCCTGGCAGCCTAGAAAACAAGACAGCACATAAGTTTAAAAGTTGCACAATAAAAGTAGAAAAATACAAGTTCTGTTTGTATTAAATGTACTGTAACTCAGTCACTGGGTACAGATGGTAGATATGTTGCTTTTATCCTCTCACTGCCCCACCCCACCCCACCCCACCCGCCTCAGGAAGTGTCTCCCACACATTTGAAAGAATGGGTACAAAGACCAGGAAGTCTCATCTGCCATGTCAACAGCCTCGGGTGATCACTGACATCATAAATAAGAGGGTCAGTTGTTAAATCAACAACAGGAGTCACTGTGCACTTGCTCCCCATATAGGACCTCTGCCCTTAATGTGTTGTACTATGAGAATTAATAGTAAAACTAGTCTTCAAACAGTACTTTATACTTTGTGTGTTTGGGTGGGTACAAATAGTTGAAATAGAGTTGGTATTCTGTTTATAAAGTCAATTAAAAACGAATCTTAATGGAAAATGGAACGGGAGAGGGAGTAGGCGGTAGGATGGGAGTGGGGGTAGGAGGGCGAGAATGGGGGGAAGAAACACCATATTCCTAGAAGCTGTACATATGAAATTTGTCTTCATTAAATAAAAACCTTCAAAAAATTAAGTCTCATCTGCAAGAAGGTATTACTACACCTCCTTTAGCAACAGTCCTATCTACACGGCACTAAGACAAAGGTGAACCCACCTTCCCCCGCCAGTCCTATTCTTATTAAACTATGGGATTCTCAGATTCCAGTAACAACTATTGATGTCCTCAGTCCAGGACAACTGAGCTTACTGACACATAACCATCAAACTGAAGGGGAGCAAATCTCCTACCCAATGGCTTTGCTCAGCGACTGGGCAATCTCACCCTGAAACAACGAAAATAACAGCTGTGTGTAAACACAGTCTGTTCTGTCATTTACTATGTTCCCAGTACATGATAACATGAGTTACCAAATAGGCCAAATTTTGGATTTTTAAATCTATACTTTCTTGTCATGCTTTATGAGGTTCAAGAAAAATAGTTTGCTAAAAAGACATAGTATTTCTCAGAAGGAAAACATCTTTAATATCAAAACCCGTGGATCAAGATGTGGCTTTTGGGGACAGCGCTGTGGCATAGTAAATTCAGCCTCTGCCTTCCGCACCAGCATCCCATATGGGTGTTGGTTTGTATTCCAGCTGTTCCACTTCCAATCCAGCTCTCTGCTCAATGGCCTGGGAAAGCAGTATAAGATGGTCCAAGTTCTTGGGCCCCTGCACCCACATGGGAGACCCGAAAGAAGCTCCTGGCTCAGGGCTTCAAATGGGCCCAACTCCAGCTATTGTGGCCATTTAGAGAGTGAACCAGCAGATGGAAGACCTCTCTCTGTCTCTCCCTCTCTCTATCTGTAACGCTGCCTCTCAAATAAGTAAATAAATTTTAAATATATATATATATATATATCTTCCCAGTTACGCAGAACTTTATTTTCTATATGTGATTATGCCACTTACATGAGGTTCTTTCCTGATGAGTGCATTGTAAGAGCTTCCTCTAAAGTGAAAGTTAACACCTATTCCCTGGACCACCTCCACCCACCCGGGAAGACACTCCACAGGCCCTGACTCAGCAGTCAACAGCTTTCCCCAGCACAGAGGAGGATCTGAATCTTCCCTTAAGGAATAACACAAACCTGCCATTCATACTATATCACAAATTGCTTTCATCAGGACATGGTCTGTGTGGACAGGTATAGTCTGCCACACTCACGGGGACCTTCAACTTTTATTAGTTTCATACGTACAAAAAGGAAGAAGGTGCTTAGCTCACAAATTTCCACATGACAAAGCCATGTTCTTTGTCATCATCAAGTGTAGTGCTAACAATAATGGCTGTTACACTATCAGGTCTGTTTTACAAAGTCCATTGCCCCAGTTTATTTATTTATTTATTTGAAAGTCAGAGTTACACAGAGAAAGAAGGAGAGGCAGAGAGAGAGGTCTTCCATCTTCTGGTTCACTCCCCAATTGGCTGGAGCTGTGCCAATCTGAAGCCAGGAGCCAGGAGCTTCCTCCAGGTCTCCCACATGGGTGCAGGGGCCAAGGACTTGGGCCATCTTCTACTGCTTTCCCAGGCCACAGCAGAGAGCTGGATGGGAAATGCAGCAGCTGGGACCTGAACTGGAGCCCATATAGGATGCCGGCACTGCAGGCAGCGGCTTTACCTGCTATGCCACAGCACTGGCCCCAATACAATATGATCTTTAGAACAATCTTTTGAGCAAAAAAGTATTATACCCACAATTTACAGATATGGAAACAGAGTATCAGAAAGACTATGCAACTGTCCCAAAACACATGTTGGAAACCAAGTCTTCCATCTCCAGGTCCTCAGCTCCCTGTTATACTTTAAATCTAGATATGACTTAGCTCAGCAGTTACAATATAGACTCTGGAATGAAACTCCCTGGCTTCAAATCCTGGATCCACAACTGATTTGACACTGGTCAGTTATCTTATCCTATTTGTAGAATCATCATATCTATTCCAAGGGTAGTTATAATGACTCAAAATGAGTTTACATTTGTGAAATATTTATTAGAACCTTATCTAGGGGCCAAAGCTGCGGTGTAGTGGGTAGAGCTGCCGCCTGCAGTGCCAGCATCCCATGTGGATGCCAGTTCAAGTCCTGGCTGCTCCACTTCCAATCCAGCTCTGCTATGGCCGGGGAAGGCAGTGGAGGGTGGCACAAGTGTTTGGGCTCCCGCGACTACACAAGAGGTCTGGAGGAAGCTCCTGGCTCCTGGCTTTGGATGGGCTCAGCCCTGGCCATTGGGGCTGGCAAATGGAAGATCTCTCTCTCTCTCTCTCTCTCTCTCTCTCTCTCTCTCTCTCTCTTTCTCTCTTTCTCTCTCTCTTTCTCTCTCTGCCTCTGCTTCTTTGTAACTCTGCCTTTCAACTAGATAAATAAATCTTAAAGAAAAGAACCACATCTACCGATGGTGATCTTTAATTTAAAAAAAAAAAATGCTTTGCTGCTGCTCTGGAAGACATGTGTCTGTGTTTGACCACAAAAGTGCAACTCGAATTCGAGAACGTCCAGAGGGTGACCACGCTCGCTTTGGTGAAGGTGCTGCCGATAGGATGAGAACAGACACATTCGTGGAGAAAAAGAGGAAGAATGGAGCAGAGGAGAAACAGTGGGAGGAGGAAAAGTAGGAAGTGTTCATCACAATGAATTAGTGCCACCAACAGATCTCCTTCCTGGTAGGGTCAGAAGTTCATGTGAGTCTCCATCTTTGCCCCGTGATTAGAGACAAAGAAAATGAACCAAAGGATTTCTCATCAAGAGTCTGTTTATAGTGTGAGAGGTGGGAAGCAGTTTGGGATTTAGTCAGAGGCCAAAGCCAAGCCTAACTTCCCTGTGTGTTATAGTAGGCAGCCACTTCACGTCCCCATAGCTGCCTTTCTTGCCTAGGGGAGTGATGAGATAAAATCTGCCAGTTCCCTCACAGCACTCTTCTGGAGATAACTGATGTCAGGAGGGTTGCTTGGAGACTTTAACTACACGAATCATTACATTTAATAAAGATCTTTCCTTTAAGATAATGGGGCAAGTTAAATTTACAAAGTTTAAAAATAATGGTTGGAGCTGACCCTGTGGCATAGCAGGCTAAGCCTCTGCCGGCAGTGCTGGCATCCCATATGGGTGCCAGTTAATGTCCCGGATGCTCCTCTTCAGATCCAGCTCTCTGCTATGGCCTGGGAAAACAACAGAAGACAGCCCAAGGGCTTGGGTCCCTGTACCCACATGGGAGACCCAGAAGTTCCTGGCTCCTGGCTTTGGATTGGCCCAGCTCTGGCTATTGCGCCATTTGGGGAGTGAACCAGTGGATGGAAAACTTCTTTCTCTGTCTCTCCCTCTCTCTGTGACTCTCACTCTCAAATAAATTTTTAAAAAATAATGGTGGAACCCAGTGCTGTGGCATAATGAATGGGTAAAGCCACTGCCTGCAGTGCTGGCATTCCATATGGGTGCTGGTTCAAGTCTTGGTTGTCCCAGTTCTGATCCAGCTCTCAGCTAATGGCCTGGGAAAGCAGTGAAGGATGGACCAAGAGCTTGGGCCCCTACACCCATGTGGGAGATTAGGAGGAAGCTCCTGGCTCCTGGTTTTAGCCTGGTCCAGCCCCAGCCATTGTGGCCATTTGGGGAGTGAACCAGCAGATGGAAGACCTCTCTCCCTCTCTCTCTTCCTCTCTCTCTGCAACACTGACTTTCAAACAAATAAACAAATCTTAAAACCACACATATAATGGTGAAACACGGATACAAACAAACATGGGGCATGAATGCCTCCTGGCACAGAGGCTGACCCTATGCTGCACAGCACTTCAGCCAATGAACGGGCACACGGGAGGGTCCTGATTACCAGGTCTCTGTGGATGAAGCTGTTTCTCTCCAGGTACTCCATCCCTTCACACACATCCTGACACATGCTCAGCAGCACGTCTCTGCTGAAATGACCTTGTCTCTGCCGGAGGAAATTCAGAAGGCAGCCCCGCTCCATGAACTCGGTGACGATGTAGATGGGTTTCTGCTGGGTGCAAACGCCGTAAAGCTGGACTAACTTTGGGTGTGTCAGTTTCCTGGGAAGGAAGGCACACACACACACACACATAGGTACCACAGAACAGAAGTCACCAGGGGCACAGCGGGGCCAAGGGGCTACGCATGACTTACATCATTACTTTAGCTTCTTCTATGAAGTCCTCCTCACACATGGCGCCCTCCCTAATAGCTTTGATGGCTACTTTGTACTGGGCTCGCCACTTGCCAAGCCTCACCACTCCGAAGAGCCCGCTGCCCAGCTCCCGCATGAAGGTCAGCTCTGAAGGATTAATCTCCCACTTCTCTGCAAGACAGAAGGGGACAGATGTCAGCGTGTGAAAAGGGAACACAGCCCTTCCAAACTGTCGCCATGCCAGCCAAGCGACCTGAAGGAGGCAGGAGAAGGCTGCAGAAGAGACGTTTCCATGAACACAGCTGAAGGCTAAGGACTTTACATAAAACACAAATACTTGTGCATTTACCACTCTTCCTACTGGGATCTGTTTGTTGTTTTTGTTTTGTTTTGCTTTGCTTTTCAGTTCCAAGTTGAAAAGAACTGAACTTGAATAAAGAACTCCAGGTTGGAAGCTTCTCTAATCCACCCTTAGATTTTAGTGAGAACCAGGAAGGCTTTGAATTACTTTTCATGTCACATGCTAACACTTATTTTTCACTGACAAAATGTTTCCTACTGAATTATGAATAAGGATGAAAATAGAAAATCAAAGGTTACAGCAGCTATAAAGGATAACTATCTAAAAACCCATACTAGAAAACTCATACAAACAGCTCTACTGTGTAGAATTCTATATATCTAAATCTGTTTAGTGATAATAGATTTTTGAATTTTTTATTTATTTGAAGGCAAAAAGGCAAAGATAGACCCTCTATCTGCAGGTTCATTCCCCAGATGCCTACAAAGGCCAAGTCTGGGTCAGGCTGCAGCTAGAAACCCAAAATTTAATCTGGGTATCCAATATGGGTGGCAGGGGCCCAAGGACTTGAGCCTAGGGCGTAGATCTCCTAGGGTGTAGATTAGCAGGAAGCTGGAATCAAGAGTCCAGCTGGGATTCAAACTCTGGCACGTTGAGATGGGATGTGGGCATCTAAACCACTGCACTAAACACCTGCCCCTGAAAATGGTTCCTTTTCCAGGAAAATTAGCCAATGTAATTACAAAATGAGTGTTACCGTAGCTGAATCCTGCAGTGGTTGGTGCGTTCTTCCCCTTGGTACTAACTGGGTATCGCAGCCTGGTGACAAGTCCTAGAAATCAAAGACAGTATTGCAGTTGAACTCATTCTTCAATCATCCTGCAAAGACAAATACTAAAGTACAAACTCACTCACAAATCCATTCACTTATCAATTCACTGCTCACCTTCTGTGTGCTCAGACAACACTGTGCTACATGCTTTTAAATACTACAGCATTTTGTTTTAAATTCTACAGCATTTATCAGGCACCATGCTAGCTTCTGCACTTTTCAAATATTTGAAAGGATGTAAAAGACTTCTAACAGTTATTATTTCACGTTCTTTTCCTGTATGAGAGCTGAAGTATAAAAGTATATACTAGTCTGCTTAAAACTAAAGTCATTCACTTGCTATAACTCAATGTTAGCCCTCTAATAATAATTTCTTGCATTTATTTTATTTACTGGAAAAGTAGAGAGTCAGAGGAGCACAGACAGAGATCTCTCATCTGCTCATTCACTTCCCAAATGCCTGCAACAGCCTGGGCTGGGCCAGCCTGCAGCCAGTAGCCAGGAACTCAATCTGGGTCCCCACCTTGGGTGGCAGAAGCCCAACTACTGGAGCCACCACCTGCTGCCTCTCAGCAAGAAACTAGAATCAGAAATGGAAATCAATCCGAGGCACTCCTTTATAGGACACAGGCATTCAAAGCAGCAGCTTAACTGCTGTATCAAATATCCACCTCCATGTTAGCAATCTTACCACAAAAATCAGCTCCAAGACCTTAACCACTGGAAATATAAATTACTGAACATCAGTGAAGTCAATCCAATCTTTCAGTAGGTTGCTTACTACACTGAGCAAGAGATGGGAAGTGCTTCTTCTACCCATGGTACTTGAATTCCCTTTATGACAGCACATCTCAGAGTCATTTAAAATACTTGTCTCCCCCCAGGTGGTCAATCAAATCCATCACAGGCTCCCCAAAATCTGAACTAGTTCCTGACACACAGTAGGTACTGATTACATGTGTGCTGAATGGAGTGAGACACTGGTAAAAAAAAATGAAACTTCTACAAGAACACAAAAGAAAAAAATAGGGGAATGTGAATACCACAAAAGAAAATAACAGGTAAGAGATTTGAGGGGCCAGCCTTGTGGTGCAATGGGTTAAGCTGTCACCTGAAACACCCGCATCCCATATTCAAGTGCCAGCTGAAACTCAGCTACTCCACTTCCAATCTAATTCCCTACTAATGTGCCTGGGAAGCAGCAGATGATGGCTCAAGTACAAGTTCCTGCCACCCACATGAGAGACCAGGATGGAGTTCCAGGCTCCTGACTTCAGCCTGGCCTAGCCCCATCTGTGAGAGTGAGCCAGCAGATGGAATCTCTCTCTCTCATACATACATACATACATACATACATAATCTTTTATTTTTTTAAAGGACAGACTTGAAAAAGTTCTTTGTGGGATAAAGTGATATGAATCAGTTCCTCAAATGTCCAACACAGAATTATCTTATGGCCCAGAAAATCCAATCCTAGGTAAATACTCAACAGAAATGAAAACATTTTTATGAAAAACCTTGTACCCAACTGTTCATAGCAGCATTATTTATAAAAGTCAAAATGTGGAAACAACCCAGATTATATCAACTAATGAGTGATAAATAAAATGGGAGAAACAAAATCCATATAATGGATTATAAAAATAATTGGATACCTTATCCAACAGGCTGCCTGAATTTAGAATTTTTATCTGCCCCAGGAACTCTTTCCTTATTCCAAGTTCACAAATCACCTTCTTTTTTTTAATATTCATTTATTTATTTGAAAGGGAGAGTTACAGAAAGAGAGAGAGAGACAGAGACAGAGAGAGATCTTCCATCCACTGGTTCACTCCTCAAATGACTGTTAACTGCTGGGGCGGGGCCAAGCCAAAGCCAGGAGCCTATAGTTTCTTCTGGGTCTTCCACATGGATGCAGGGGCCTAATCTCTTGGGCTGTCCTCCGCTGCTTTCCCAAGCACATTAGCAGGGCGATGGATCGGAAGCAGAGCAGCTAGGACACAAACCAGTGTCCATATGGAATGCTGGCATCGCAGGCAACAGCTTTACCAACTACACCACAACACCAGCCCCACAAACCAACTTCTAAGGACATATTCAGTAAGTCCATTGTGGAAAAAAATATTCTGAGGCATTTATATTGTCCAAAATCCCTAGTGATATTGTCAGTAAGTTGCTTTCCTAAACATCATTATGCCTTCAGTTTGTACATATCCAGGCTGTGTCTTGGTTTTCAGCAATAGATGAAGCCTGACTTTTAACACAACAGGTAGATGTTAAGATAACTCTATGGATTTGCAAATAGAGAGGTTAATCCCCTGTCTAACGACCTAGCATATGTAGATTTGGATGCTAGCCTGAGAACCTTACCATTCCACAAACACTTGCTAGGTTCTGAGTAGTGACTCAGCAATAGGGAGAAGTTATTATATAATTACTGGGTGTCAAGTTCTCTGCATTTTGCTTATATATTACCTGATAATTTCAATAAACTTGTGATGAAGATTAAAAAAATGGAAGAGGTTAATGTAATACTAATGCAACTACAGCATGGATGAACATCAAAAACATTATGTTGAATCAAAGAAACCAGGCAAAAGAGACCACATATTGTGATTCCATTTCCATGAAATGTACAGAATAGGCAATTCTATATAGGCAGAAAGTAGATTAGTGGTTGCCTTGGGCTGGCTTGGTGAAGGGAAACGCAGGGTAACCGCTAGTGGGCACAACATTTTTTTTGGAGATGACAACAATGTTCTTAAAATTAGATTATGGTGACAGTCGGCCCAACTCTGCAAACCTAGTAAAAACTACTGAATTGTAGACTTTCAACTAGCAAACTTTATGCAATGTAAATTACTGCTCCGTAACTTCCTACTATTAGCTGAAAAAAGTCACCAGAGTCACACAATAGTAACAAGTTTTGCAAAGACAGTCTTCAATAAAATTTCAAAAGTTAACTTTTCTTATATTGAGTTAGGCATTTGGCTATTTCTCCTGCTCAGGTATGTCTTGAAAAATGCAAAGCTAATAATATTTCTACATCATCCTGTGGAAACTCCATGAGCTGAAATGTGGCTTCTGTTTCTGTCTGTTGGTGTTTGGTTTGTTCCACGCTGATGGTAAGGGTGGCAGGGATTCAATCATGGGAAACTCCAGGGATCTGATAACAGCTGGTTCTAGTTGGATTTTTCTTTACAGCTTTAGGATGGTGCAAAAGTAATGCACATTCAGCAGAAACCAGATTTCAAGGGGGTGGATTTGGATTTTTTTTTTCCCTTGGCTAGAGATACGTGGCACCGAATTCTCTCACAAGGCTGGGTAGAGACAGCAGCTACAGCTACAGCTACAGCTCCCAGTCAAGAGGGGGAACAGCCAATGCTCCACAGTGAGCTGTGCTGCTCAAGTACGATGCTGACAGGTCAGGTGCACTCAATGCAGTTTTGACTTAGGGTATTTTGAACATACGATGGCTTTCTTGGGAACGTAATCGCGTCATAAATCAGGAAGCATCTGTAATCTAGTTTTTGGAAGCCAGTATAACATAAGACTAAATCCTGCTTTGTCTGACACCTCCTGTGACTACTCTGAGATGGACATACGGTGAACTTTAGTTACTATCAAAGATAAAAACCACAGAAATGTGAACACTTTTTATGAGTCTTGGTATTTCTGATTTTTTTTTGTATATAGCACTTCCTTACTATTCAATAAGTTTAAATCAGTTACATTCCACAATGATCTAGCTACACATTAAAGCTGCTCAAGGAAGGATTCATCGTGTATGATCATTTTCCTTACTAATATCTGAAGCAGGTTTTAATGCTGACTTACCTGCTGCATTGTGCTTATGATATTCAATGATCTCAGGAATTGAAGCAAAAGCATGCTTCTCTGCTAGGTAATACTTCTTTGGAGACGTTGTGGTTTCCTTTATATGATAATGCCTGAAACCTGATGAACTTTCTCTGTAACAAAAATCAAAATGTGCTAGAACCAAGTTGGTAAAATATGACTGCACTCTTAAAATGTTCTCTGCAGGGTCATCACAGGTTCCCTCCCTTTGGCCCTTTCTGTTCCCAACATAAACTTCATTTTTCCTTATATTCTTCTTGGAGTCACCCTCCACATTAACAGGTAGAAGTGTTCAGAATAGTCATTGATAACATACGTGGTCCCCTGCATGAGACTACGTAAGAGAACATTCACTAACTCCATTGAACCACCATTCAAAGTCTTAAAATAACTTCTGGCTGCCACTGCTGTTGGCAAAAACTTACAAATGTCTAGAGTACTTATGCCTCTGAAAGTCAACAGATTAGGCTTACAAATGTACAATTCCCCCTTAGACATCTTCCTAGAACACAGGTCTTCTCGAGTCAGCTCCTGCTGACAACCCTCAGCATGACTCCCAGGATGTTCTGACACTGACACCACCCGGCTCCTGCTTTTGTCTGGTGGGCTTCCCTCTCCTCCCTTCACTCTGCCCCTCCCATTCCGCCATGCAGCTGTGATAAACTTTTCCACCCAAGAACTCATCATGTCTTCTTTCACCTCTGGGCCCAGGCAGTTTCTTGGGTCAGAAACACTTTTTCCCTTCCACTCAGATTTTTCCTTCCTCACTTTTGGCAGGCTCAGCTTGGAAGCAATTTAGGACAACATTCATAAATAATTCAGTTGTACCCTGGCTACACACACACACACACACACACACACACACGTACCTGCATTACCATTCTGCCATAGCATTTGTTCACCTACCACCACAACCCCTTGTTTGCCTGTCTGTAACTCCCATTACCCTGGAGGACAGGGGCCATGCCTACTTCCTTCACTGTTGTATCCCCGTCCTCTGCTCAGCACACAGCAATTACTTGTTGATCGTTACTACAGTTCCTACAAGCATTCTCAGTACTGTTACGTGCTGTGGAATGACGTCTCAGGGGTAACCTGAATAGACAGTGGTCTTGTAAGTCCATATTAGCTAGTGATGCTGCAGCAGCTTGGTTTGTGTAAGTATACTCTGGTGTTCGCACAGTGGCGAAATCACCTAACAACCTGTCTCTCAGAACATAAGCTGTCACTAAGCAATGCAGGATTGTATCTGGAAAATGACTGGGGAAACTGCTGAAAATATAAAGGCAAAAAACAGTATAAACTTGAGAAATCAAGTTTAGGTTTTATTTTTAATGCTAAAATGCAGCATAATTTTTGAAAATTAGGAATATGTATAAAAAATATAAGAAGTTCAGCCAAAAAAAAACTTCTAAATTTGAAAAAAAAAAAAAAAAGAGTAGCTTACTTACCCTCCAAACTTTGTATAAAGGGACACTGTGTATAAGCCTGGTTGACTGGAGTCCCTCACCATAAAACCACCTTCTTTATCCTAAAAACCAAGTTAAGAAAATGTTTTTTTACTACAATGACTGGTATTAATCAGTGCCCCAGAGAAAATTCAAGAACTCAATCTTACAATTCTATGATTTCTATTCTTTTCCTAGAAAATATGCTTTGGAAAAACACAACTTACCACTGGGGCTCTTTGGTTTCTCCCATCCACGTGAACTTCTACTTTGTGCTACTGGGCTAAGACCAGCCAAAGCAAACACACAGGACTTCCCACCACTACAAGACCTCTCCCATGCTACTGTGAGGCATTTCAACCAGATCGTCTCTCAGGGCCTTTCTAGAACCAACAGGAAAGATTCTGCAATTCCTGTACATCTTCAACAACAGTCACTGAAAACATGTTATTTCTGGGGCCAGCATTAGACGCAATGGGTTAAGCTGCTGCCTGTAATGCTGGTAACCTATGAGTACTGGTTTGAGTTCTGGCTGCTCTACTTTGGATCCAAGTCCCTGATAATGAACCTGGGAAAGCAGCAGATGATGGCTAAAGTGCTTGGGCCCTTGACACCCACATGGGAGACTTGGATGTAGCTCTCGGCTCCAGGCTTCAGTCTGATGCAGCCCCAGCTATTGAAGTCATTTGGAGAGTGAACCACAGGATGGAAGCGTGCTATCTCTCTCTCTCTCTCTCTCTCTCTTTCTCTCTCTCTGTAACTCTGCCTTTCAAATAAATAAATAAATCATTGATAAAAATAAAGAGAAAAGAAAAATGTATTTCTGAAAGACTGGGTTTCATATCATATATTTTTTATGTTTGCTATGAGCTTTGAATCCTGGCTCAGTTTCATTTATATTTATATGGCTTTTTTTCTGTAAATATCTCAGTACTCTTTATAAAAGTGTATTTACAAATCCTTAATTCCCCTCGAGTCAATGTTAAATGTCACTCTTGACAAAAGAGATGGAGGTACAAGTAAAGCAAGCAGAAAAAATCCAAAGCCAGAAACAATGCTGAAGGATTAAAAAGGACGAGCCTGCATCAGGTTCCAAGCTGAAGGGCAGGAAATAGAAGCCCCAAATCTCAAATACCTCTCTACCAACAACAGCATGGCCAGTCTCGTATGTGCAAATGACTGTCAGATGAAAAGCAGTTTAATAGTTGAAAAATAAAATATATTTTATTCTCACATAAAAGACAGACAATGAAATTAACAAAGCTTCCCAAATGTATCTGATAAGAAAAATTAGGGACAATAATTGCAATAATCACTCGGCTGAAAATGATAATTGCTATCATTTCTTTATTTAAGAGGCAGAGAGAGAGCGAGAGAGCGAGAGAGAGCACGCGCGTGCGAAGACAGGGAGAGAGCTCCCATCTGCTGGTTCATTCCCCAAATGCCCACAGCATTTGGGCTGGGCTGGGTCAAAGATGGGAGCTGGGTTCAGTCCAGATCTCCCACATGAATGCAAGGATCAAATTACCTTGAGTCATCACCTATTGCCTCCCAAGTACACATCAGCAGGAAGCTGAAGTCAGGCGAGTTATTATTTATTTACTGAGAACTTAATAACTTATAATTTAATTAAGACTGTATTATTTTGTTCTAATGTGTGAATTTATTTAATATTCAAAATAGTCCTATGAGATAGACACTACTTTTATCCCCACTTTACTTTGCAGATAAGGAAAAGGGGACCAGAAAGGCTCAGTAATTCGCCAGGATCACACAGCTAGGAAGTAGCAGAATCATGACTCAGATCCCAGGCTGCCTAGCTGCCCACTCCCCTACTGCTGCCTCTCACTGTATGGCTTCCAGGAATGCACTTAAGAATCCTATGGAGAACGGGCACGGGCACCTGTCGTCTGAGCCAGGCAGTCATTTGCCATAGCCTTCTCAGCTGAACAATGGAAGCAAGAGTTCAACAAAACCTTGACTGGCGATAATTAACAGAGATAAAGTGAGAAAGCCTGGGGTTTAAAGACTGGCAACTATTACTGAATAGAATAAACACATCAGAAATGTGGAGAACTGTGGGGGATGTCATCTTCTAATCCAATCTCCTTATCTGACAATGTAAGCATAACCCAGAAAGTCACAGCCAGACTCAGGTCCTTTTAGCCAGCCCAGTGTAGTTCCCTCCATACTACGTGTAGGAATTTCAGCACATGCATTTCTGTTTCCTTTATTTGAAAGAAAGAGAGAAAGGGAATGAGAGGTAGGGAGAGGGAAAAGAGGTAGGGAGAGACAGAGACATAGAAAGACCTTCCATCAGTGGTTCACTCCCCAGACGCCTGCAACAGTGAGGGTTGACCAAGCCAAAGCTAGGTGCCTATAACTCAACACAGGTCTCTCACATGGGTGGCAAGTAATCTGAGGTTAAGCCATCACCTGCTGCCTCCCAGGATGCACACTAGCAGGAAGCTGGATCAGAAACAGAGCTGCAACTCAAACCCAGGCACTGGCTCCAATACGGGATGCAGGCACCCCAAGCAACAACTTAACTGCTGTGCCAAAGCCCCCTCAGCACAGGTATTTCTAAGGACAATTAAATATTTTAATAAAGTTCATTTATAAAAGATGTAATATTAAGGTAAATTATTTAAAAACAAACCTCAAGGAAAAAGGTAAAACACAAGTACTAAAATCAAGGTTAGTAAAAGATAAATCAGTAAGAAAGATAACATTACTGGTGCATTGCTATGACCCAACATTATAGGTTTAAGTGTTTTACTTACAACCAAAAGTCTGTTTCCTAACCTCCAGTATTTCCGAATATAATCTTAGTCACTGGCATTGTGACATACAAGTTAAGGTGCAGTGGGTTAAGCCACCATTATCAGAGTTTCGAATCCCAGCTACTCCGCTTCCAATCCATCTTCCTGCTAATGCCCTTGGGAAGTCAGCAGATAATGGTGCAAGTGCTTGGGTCTCTGTTATCTGTGTGGGAGACCTAGATGGAGTTCTTGGCTCTTGGCTTTGGCCTGGCCCAGTCCTGGCTGGATTTGGGGAATGAACCAGTGAATGGAAGAGCCTCTCTCTCTTCTCTCCCTCTCTGGAGCCCTCTCCCTCTCTCTTTGCCTTCCAAGTAAATAAAAATAAATCTAATAATAATAAGATCTTATTTGGAGATAGGATTTTTACAGAGGTGACCAAGTTAAAATGAGATCATTAGGGCGGGCCCTAATCCAGTGTGGCTGGTGCCCTTACAAAAAGGGAGTAATGCCTCATGTAGGATCTCTGTCCTTAATGTGTTGTTCAGTGTGAATTAATGCTATAACTAGCACTCAAACAGTATTTTACACTTTGTGCTTCGGTGTGGGTGCAGACTGTTGAAATCTTTACTTAATATATACTAAATTGATCTTCTGTATATAAAGATAATTGAAAATGAATCTTGATGTGAACAGAATGGGAGAGGGAGCGGGAGTTGAGAGGGTTGTGGGGGAGGGAAGTTATGGGGGAAAAAAAGCCATTGTAATCCATAAGCTGTACTTTGGAAATTTATATTTACCAAATAAAAGTTAAAAAAAAAAGGGAATGAGGGCTGGCACCATGGCGTAGTAGGCTAAGCCTCTGCCTACAGAGCCAGCATCCCATATAGATACCAGTTTGTGTCCCAGCTGCTCCTCTTCCAATGCAGCTCCCTGCTGATGCACCTGGGAGACAGTGGAGGATGGCCCAAGATCCTGGGCCCCTGCCACCCACATGGGAAACCCATATGGAGTTCCTGGCTCCTGGTTTGGCCTGGCCCGGCCCTATGTGGGGAACGATCCAGTGGATGGAAGATTTCTCTCTGTCTCTGTCTCTGTCTGTCTATCTCTCTGTGTGTAACTCTGACTTTCAAATAAATAAACAAACCTTAAAAAAAAAAAAAAGGTTGGTGGGGGAGGGCCAGCACTGTGGTATAGTGGGTAAAGCTGCTGCCTGCAGTGCCGGCATTCCATATGGGTGCTGGTTCCAGTCCCAGCTGCTCTACTTCCAATCCAGCTCTCTGCTATGGCCTGGGAAAGCAGTATAAGATGGGCCAAGTCCTTGGGCCCCTGCACCCACATGGGAGACCCAGAAGAAGCTCCTGGGTTCAGATCAGCACAGCACCAGCCATTGTGGCCAATTGGGGAGTGAACCAGAGGATGGAAGACTCTCTCTCTCTCTGCCTCGCCTTCTCTCTCTGTGTAACTCTTTCAAATAAATAAATATAAATCTAAAAAAAAAAAAGGTAGGGGGTGGAATTTGGACAGACAGACAGGCTGAGAGGGAAGATGATGTTAAGACACTGCCATCCGCAGGCTGAGGTCACAGGTCTAAGAGAGATCCTCTCTCTACAGCCCTCAGAAGGAACCAACCCCGTGGGCCCCTGGATTCTGGCCAGCTCGTCCCTGCAGCCCTGAGAGGACACAGTTGTGTTGTTCAAGCTGCTCAGTTTGTGGCACTTTGTTCCTGAGTAAACTGACACAATGGCCCTCTGTTTTAAATATTTTTATAAAACAAAGCCCGTATTTAGATCACAGTGTATCTTGGCTTTAGAAGCAGAGATCTGTACACCACTTACTAGGGAGTCATGAAAACTGATTTGTACTGCGATGAAACCCACGAAACAAGTTTAGAGACTTACTTCACTTCTGAGCAGTTGCTCTGCCTTGCTCCTGTTCATATTTCTGCAATACCATCTGAACGGAACAAACACATTTAAGGCCTCAAGTTCTTACAAATTGTTTTTACTCCTATTAGGATTCATAAGGCAATAGAGCTCATCAATATCAAATACTCATAACTCAATAAAGGACAACCACTAACATTTTGATACATGTAGTTCCAGAGTTTTTTCTACCCATATTTTTATGAAAACACATGTACCAACATTCTTATTGCTTTATTAGAGAATAATCAAATCATACTCGCTATATCATAACCTGGATTTTTCCTGATAGACATTTTTGAAAATCAATATAGCTCTGTGTGTTATGGCATGCACACACCATAATTGATTTAAGATATTCTCCATCATTCAACAGAAAAACCATGTCCAATGTTTCACTATTTTAATCATAGGAAGAATGCTTTTTACTCTACTGACTCAAACAAGTGGGAAATGGCAACTTACTGTCTAATTAAATTTTGAAATCCATGCATGAATTTTGCATGGTATTAATTTTCCACAAACTTTTTGAAGACTCACACATGATTTCAAAAATGTTGCATCAAAATAGGTTATCTTTTAATTCTATTTTCTATAACTTTGTGAAGTCACCTTGTACTAACTCATAACATACTTATAAGTGAAAAAGATACAAAACAATTTATAGGGCACAATTCCATATTTTAAAACAGTAAAAAGATGGAAAGAAAACATGTCAATGTCAGGTTGACAGAGATTAACTTATTGATGAGCAATTTTTATTAACATTGTTTCATATTATCAAGAATTTTTTTAATAAACAATCTTTTAGTTAGAAAAACAGGAACAATAAAAGATGTTTTTAAAGACCATTCTGGGAAAAATTATTCCTATGTTGACTGAATGAACAATGGCCTGTGTTTCAAAGCTGGCAAAGCTGCGATCTGTTTAAAAGTAATTCAATTTTATCTGCATGTGTAATTCCATTCACACACAGTTCCTTCAGGAAAAATGCATCATAGAGACTGATTCACACCATCTTTTTCCATGTTGGACAGCTCAATGAAGGATATATTGGTACTACTTTCTAAAGACAATAAATGTTTTAATTTTAAAACACTAAACTCCACAATGCCTTACATCATTAGGAAAATGAAAACATTTTCTGGTTTTCCACATTCACAAAATGAACTTTTACTTACTCATATTGATCTAAATTGTTTGATTTCTTTCCTGTTACATAATTACTTGGGATATATCCTTCACTCCTAAAAATAAAAAAAAAAAAATTACTCTGGGTAAACATAAATTACCGAGAAGTTATTAAAAGAAAGGAAGATTATTGATACCTGGAATAACTAAAATATATTGTCAAGCTTATAAGAAAGACTAGCTTAATTCATTAAGACTTATTATTTCAACATAGCTATATCATCTGACTCTACACAAAGTGCTTCTATATTTGATCCTCACAAAAAATTCTAAGGTAGTCAGGCATCATTGTACCCATTTTCTCATAGGGAAACCAAGGCTCAGAAAGATTAATGTACTTTCCCAAGGTCCCAAAGCTACCTCGCAACAGGACCAGAACTTGCACGCTGGATTTGTGACTAGGTCAGGTGCTCTTCTCAGTATATCCTAATGCTGCTCCACAATTCACAATTTCCTTGGATGTTTTAAAGGAACAACTCCTTCAGAAAAGCTGAAGTGGTAGATAAAAACACCCAGCACTCCAATAGCTTAAAAGTCCTTGTAGCAAAGTTCACAGGGCCGGCTCTGTGGCGTAGTGGGTTAATGCCCTGGCCTGAAGCGCGGGCATCCCATATGGGTGCCAGTTCTAGTCCCGGCTGCTCCACTTCCAATCCAGCTCTCTGCTATGGCCTGGGAAAGCAAAAGAAGATGACCCAAGTCCTTGGGCCCCTGCACCCACATGGGAGACCCGGAAGAAGCTCCTGGCTTCGGATCAGCACAGCTCTGGCCGTTGTGGCCAACTGGGGAGTGAACCAGCGTATGGAAAACCTTTCTTTCTCTACTTCTCCTCTCTCTGTAACTCTGTAACTCTTTCAAATAAATAAATAAATAAACCTTTAAAAAAAAAGGTTCATGAAGGGTAGTCCCTGACTTCTGCACTGTACCATCTGGGGTGCTTCCTAAAAAGGTAAATACTTGAGTTATACTTCAAGAGATGTGAATTAAGAAAAATCTATGTGGGGCCAAACAAACTTCAATTTTACCCCAGTTGAGTCTTCTAAACACTACTGCTATAAAGTACCATTATATTGACAGAAGCCAAGATTTTTAGCACTGATAAGATGATAGATATAGACATAGATAAAATAAGAATGTTGAGTAAAAATAATGTAATCTTAAATTTGAATTTGAACTATTAGTAAAAACTCATAAACACACACATACAGGCACCTCTCTCCATGGCACTGAAAAATATTTAGAAGCAATGACAAAATCCAGCAATGATTAGAATCCTAGTACTGTAACTGTCATCTCTAGATATCATCTTTGACCTAAAATGAGTTGGCATTCTTTGGGAAAAAATTCGAAAATTTCAGTTATTTCCAGGGAAAATACAAAAATAATCTGAGCCATTTTACTGAGCTAGAACACAAAAATAAAGCCTAATAGGACCCTCAACCAACACTGAACAAGTCACACAACAAGAATGGTGGTTGCAATGGATTGAAACCAAACATATAGGCATCCATGATTGGTTACCACTGTTAACAACAGTGGAAGTTCATTTATCAACCCACTATTCTGAAAGCTGGTAACAGTTAAGAATCAGAACGCTATCTTCTCCTTTCTGCAGGAACCAAATGAACTGGTTGGTGAGGCAGTTCTTCCATGTCCACAGAGTTACAGAATTAGAAAATTAGCATTTTACAATCCTTTAGGAAATAACAGACCTAAGCAACAATCACTAATGGATGCCAAAATCAGGAGGGGAAACACTGCTGAAGAACTTTATCAAGCAGGAATCAGGCTGACACCTGTGCGGCTGGGCAATCTTAGCATCAAGGGGAACAGCCAGCGATCACCCTAACATGTGTCGAAGCCTCTAGATCCAACAGCCAGTTTGCAGGACATTTAAAACATGGGAGCATGTTGGATACCACCACACCTTGAATTCCAGCTTCCTGCTAATGCACACTCTGGGAAACAGCAAGTAATTGTTCAAGCATTTGAGTTCCTGCCACTCAAGTACGAGGCCCAGAATTTCTGGGCTCCCAGCTTCTTTCAGCCTAACGCAGCCCCAGCTGTCACTGGCATTTGAGTAGCAAAACAGCTGATGGAAGATCTCTCTGTCTGTCTCTGGCTCTATACCTTTCAAGTAAAATAGGCAAGTACAATTTTTTTGAAAGATTATTAAAATATTGATTTTTAAAGTCAGGTGCCAAGAGGCTATATCACACTATTTGTACTTTTGTGAATGTTAGAAATGTTTCACATTACAAAGTTAAAAATGAAAATCTTTCCTTTTTTTTTTTTTTTGGCAGGCAGAGTGGACAGTGAGAGAGAGAGAGACAGAGAGAAAGGTCTTCCTTTGCCATTGGTTCACCCTCCAATGGCCGCTGCGGCCAGCGCGCTGCAGCCGGCGCACCGCGCTCATCTGATGGCAGGAGCCAGGTGCCAGGTGCTTCTCCTGGTCTCCCATGGGGTGCAGGGCCCAAGCACTTGGGCCATCCTCCACTGCACTCCGGGGCCACAGCAGAGAGCTGGCCTGGAAGAGGGGCAACCGGGACAGAATCCGGCGCCCCAACCGGGACTAGAACCCAGTGTGCCGGCGCTGCAAGGCGGAGGATTAGCCTGTTGAGCCACGGCGCCGGCCAAAAATGAAAATCTTATACAGTGACTGGCTATGAGAGGCAGTGAGGACTTTAAATGCACACAGACACATACATCCTCATATATGGAAAGAGATTCCAAGAAGCAAATTACAATAGGCTACTTCTTTAAAAACTCTAAGATTACTTACTACAGGGGGCGCAAAACATAAAATGGTAATCCCCTTCAAGATCAAAATAATCTAATTAAACATATAATGGATGAGAAAGAAAGCAGTGCAAAATAATCTAACTTCTGAGGGCCGATGCTATGGCACAGTTGGCTAAACCTCTGCGTGTGGGGCTGGCATCCTATATGGGTGCCAGTTTGTGTCCTGGCTGCTCTTCTTCTGATCCAGCTCTCTGCTATGACCTGGGAAAGCAGTGGAAGATGGCCCAAGTACCTGGGCCTCTGCACCCATGTGGGAGACCTGGAAGAAGCTCCTGGCTCCTTGCCTAGCTCTGACCATTGCCGCCATTTGGGGAGTGAACCAGTGGGTAGAGGACTTTTCTGTCTTTCCCTCTATCTGTAGTTCTACCTCTCACTGAGTTACAAAGAGAGAGGAGAGGAAGAGAGAGAGAGAGAGAGATCTCCCATCTGATGGTTCACTCCCCAATTGGTTGTAATGGCCGGAGCTGTGCTGATTCAAAGCCAGGAGCCAGGAGCTTCCTCCAGGTCTCCCACATGGGTACAGGGGCCCAAGGACCTGGGCCATCTTCCACTGCTTTCCCAGGCCATAGCATAGAGCTGGATTGGAAGAGGAGCAGCTGGGTCTTGAGCCAGAGCCCATACGGCATACTGGTGCTTCAGGCCAGGGCATTAACCTGCTGCGCTACAGTGCCAGCCCCAAATAAATAAATTTTTAAAAATGTTCTAACTTCTGGAAAGAAGTGACTGGTCAACTTGTCCAGAATGCAGAGTAATAATGTGTGCTTCCAGTTACGGCCGCCTGGACCGGTCTGATTGGGTGACAGTTACAGCTCTTCCTCCTTCACCCGGCACTCCCCCCACCTGCTGCATGTCACACAGACAGGGAACACTGACCCGTATTTATCTCTCGCTCTCCACCAATGAACATCGTTCTTCTCTAGGATGATGTACTCCTGGCCTCTCTCTAGGCGCAGATCATGTGCTTCCGTTGCATGGAAATCATACATTGCCACAACTATTTCCTCTCCGTTATCTTCTTCTTCAGGCGGAACTGGTGGGGGAGGCCGCCGCTAAACAAAGAAGACAACAGCTGAAAGTTTAGTCTCCTCTTGGAAACGGGTCACGGAGCAGATCGCCATGGGAGTCTCCTCACATCAATAAAAAAGAAGAACGTAGAAGCCTCATCTCTAATAGAGGTCAGCTCGTCTAGTCCCACGAGCGCCCCATGAAGTGGATGCTACTGGAGCTCTCGCGGGGCCAGAATGCAGGAGGGGAGCAACACCTGTCTTCACACATTACAGGGATTCACTCACTCAGCGTCAGGGGGAAGACAAGGGTAAGATGTGAGCAGGAACTAAAGGAAGACCCACCGTTCAAATGGCCTTCAGTGGAGCAAAGCCTCACACCAAGGCTCTGCCCACTCAAAGGAACTGGTACTTCTTGGTGCCAACAGTGGGCAAGGCATGTGCCGGGGACCTGCCATGCTTCTGTTTATATGCTCCCATGCTGCAGAGTATTATAGTTCCCATCTTACTCCTGAGGTAAGGAGTTCTTTAAGTAACACGCCCAAAGCCATTCATATCAGAGTCACATCAGATCAGATTCTGATGGGGCCCAAGACGCAGGCTTTTTCCACCACGCCCACTTGTCAAAGGCAGATCACGAAAGCACGGAAGTCACTCCTCTGTCACAGCACGGTCTCCGGACTGAAATATTCCATTAAAGTCCCACACCTCTCATCCAACTCTTCCAGCCAAAGGGGGACTTCAAGAGTTCATGGACCAACAGAATTTAAAGATAAGTTGGTTTTTGTGCCAAAAAAAAAGTTTGAAATCCATGAATTCAATAGATCTTCAACAAGTTCATGGAAATGCATTTTTAATATATATTTATTTTATGTATTTGAAAAGCAGAGCTACAGGGAGAGAAGGAGAGACAGGGAGAGAGAGAGAGTGAGCGAGCTGATAGGAAGTAGGGCAGCCAGAACTCGAACCAGCACCCACATAGGATCCTAGCATCACAGGCAGCAGCTTATACCACTGCGCCTCAACACTGGCTCCTAAAATTCATATTATTTTAAAAATGCATGAATTTCAAACTTTCTATACCAAAATAAACTTATATTTTAATTCCACCTTCCAGAAACTTTTTGAAGTACCCTCACACAGGCAAAATGACAGACAATAACAAGACCCCCGGTGATAACATCTGATACAATTAAATTGATGTTACTTGACACCAAGAAATACCCAAATGGGTCAGAGTACATCTGTTCTGGAATGGTCCTGTGGAGAAACAGGGCCACACGAATGAATAGCGATACACTTAATAAGCCACAAATGCTCCCCAAACTTAATGGCTTGAAGTCTTCAAACATAAAGACCAGACACTCACAAGTTAATGACCACATACCTTCTTTGTTTCTGGTGCTGGAGGTAGCGCTTTTCTTATACCTGAAAATGCCAACAACAAAAACGGGTCAAAATGCCACTTACTACGAACTGAGAGAGACACTGATAGTTTTAAGAAAAAGTGACAATTAACACATAGATAAGAAATTCACTCTGATTGATGGCATGTTGCGCTTATCACAATTCTAGAACTGAATTAAAACCTGCTTTCATAGCTGGTTGTATTTCTGCCTTCCTGAACAGACTAAAAATGCCGTGGGGATTAGGACCACACCATACTCTTCATATCCCTTCCACTGCATACACCTTCAATATTACTTGCTGAGTAAAGCAATAAGTTGATCTAATGACAACAACTGAGAAATTAATAAGGCAATCTGCCCCTTCCTCTGTTTCCTAGAGTTTTGGCTGGCTCACAGCTACCCCGCTAATGATGGCAGTTCTCAGCTAGGTGTGGGCAAGGAACCAAATTCTAATCAAAGGCCTCTATGTGGGGCTGGCACAGTGGTATAGCAGGTAGGGCTGCCACCTGCAGTACCGGCATCACACATGGGCGCCGGTTCAAGTCCTGGCTGCTCCACTTCTGATCTAGCTCTCCACTGTGGCCTGGGAAAGTAGTGGAAGATGGCCCAAGTCCTTGGACCCCTGCACCCACAGTAGACCTGGAGGAGGCTCCTGGCTCCTGGGTCAGATCGGCCCAGCTCTGGCTGTTATGGCCATTTGGGGAGTAAACCAGTGAATGGAAGACCTCTCTCTCTCTGCCTCTGCTTCTCTATAACTCTGTCTTTCAAATAAATAAATAAATATATTTTTTTAAAAAGGCCTCTATGTACAAATGGGTTGCATTGTTTTTTATTTTTTAAGTTGATTTTATTTTTAAATGCCCACAACAGCCAAGGCTGGGCTAGTTTGCTGGCTTCCAGGGTGGGCACTAGCAGGAAGCTCCATTGGAAGCAGAAATGGAGCTGGACCATGAGCAATGGGATGCAGGCATCGAATGTGGTGGCTTAACCTGCTGTGCCACCATCCCTGCCCTGGGTTGCCAACTATGTATCTTGTCCCTGAAAGGCCTTCCTGTGGGCCTGTGGTTTCTTTCCCTCTTTCTGCTACCCAGAAGAGAAAGACTGTCAGAGCTGGAGTGATCCCCGGAACCACTTGCTAGACCGCCCTACCAGCCATATGCCACTGGGCTACTACCTGGGACAGAAATAAATTTCTCTCTAGTTTAAGTCATTGTAATTTTGGAGTCTCTTCTTAGAGCAGACCAGTCTGTGTGCATTAACTACTGCCAAATCTTAAGAAATTGAAACAGTAACAGCCTTGAATGTGAATCCTTCTCCTTAACGTGCAGAATTAATGTCAAGACATGCCAGGAGAATCAGGAGGCCAGGCCCCATAGAATTGTGGGCTACATGGACCAAGAGGGTCGTCTGGTCCAGCCTCTGGCACAGAGATGCACCCCTGCTGAATGGCCATTCTGCTCACAGCCAGAAGCTTGACCAGCCCTGCCTGACAGGTGAGGCACTTTGCATGGCATCAGTAGGAAAAGAGAAGTACAGGCTACCCAGTTATTCTGAGCGGTCTCTTAGAGCATCAACAATCTGAAACATGTTTGGCCTATGACTAAGGGCCTCTCATTTCCCGGATTTAGAATAAGGGTCTTAGGTGTCAAAATACTGATTCATCTGATCATTTACATGGCAGCATCATCATGACACCTCTGTCAAATCATGAAGCCACTAGTAAAACCCAAATTGCCAAGCCCCATCAGAATGAGGACAGCCCTACTCAGACCCTGGAGGCACTGTTCTAGGAGGTTTCTAGCTACACGTCTGGGAAGAGAACACACAAACGTTGGAGAAGAGCTGCTGACAGTGCCATATTAGGCTCATGCTGTTAACAGGTTCCTTTTTAATGGGTTTCAATGCTGTAATTTTAAAAGCTCCCCAAAGAAGACCTTTTGATTCTACAACCAGGTCCCACTGCTAATCAAATATAACTATTCTTACCTACATTAACATCATAATACAAAGTGTGATATACTTGATCAAAATCATTCCACTTTCCTGTCATACTAGTAACACGCTCATTCTGAGTACAGTTATAGAAGATGAATACTCACTACTTTCAAAAAGGTTGTATTTTTCACATCCAGGAGCTAGCTTTTCAGTTTGTCTGCAACACTGATAGCTTCCGTCTGCCCAGAATTTAGGATGATATTTAATCATAATATTATTGTTGTTCTTTATTTCTGTAATTCACAGATATAGTAATGATTAGAGACTACATTACTTATTCCTTGCATACCCTGTTTATCATAAGAATACTTCAACATCATAGGACTCTGCAGTAAAAGCCAAATGATTCTCTTTCTCTTCCTGTGTTTGGTGAAACACCCTTTTTAGCAGAAGTGACTGCTGCTGCATCATGATGGATCAACGTAAAAGCTGCTCCGCCACCGTTTTTTCTGTAGAAGTGATAAGCATTGTGCAAAAGTAATCACCCATATAACCACTGAGGTATACATCAACCCATCTACACCAAATGTTGACAACACAAGCAATTTCCTAGAAAATACAGACTTGCAATCTCACAAAAGCCCATGTGTTACCACCTTCAGATATATTACACATTCAATGGAAGCAGGCTTTTCTTAAAAACTACCTATATGCCACTAAGAAGACTCAGATTTTATTACTATTTTTTAAAAGATTTATTTATTTATTTTGAAAATCCCAGAGAGGGTTCTTTCATCTAGTATTTTACTCCCCAGATGGCTTCAACAGTTAGGGCTGGGCCAGTATAGAGCCAGGATGTTCATCTGGGTCTCCTATGTGGGTGGCAGGGGCCCAAACACTTGGACCATCCTCCGCTGCTTTTTCAAAACCATTAGCAGGGAACTGGGTCAGAAGTAGAGCAGCAGGGACTTGAACCACGCCCAAATGAGATTGCCGGTATCGCAGGTGGCAGCCTTATGCACTACATCACAATGCCAGCCCCAAGAATTACATTTTCAAAAGGGAAGTTATCTTCAGCATGTTGGTATCATTTACAGTAACAGAATATCCTTGAAGAAAATCACTACAGGTTAGGAGATTATAAATGAAAGAATTACACTAGCAACATTTCTGTGGTAGTGATGGCAATGTTATATCTCCTAAAATTATGGACACAATCTTTCATTTATATGAGTTTTACCTTCTTTTAATTTCTTCACCCACTGGTCCCTGCTATGGGCACTAGGTGCAAAAATGTAAAGCGTATTTGCATCATGGACAACCTAAAATAAAAGAAGAACTTGGTGAGAAATATTTAGACACAGCATTTCTGTCTTGCCCAAAGCCCTTGGTACCACAGGCACCAATATATAATTCCTGAATGTCTGAGTAACAGTCAACTACTTCAGACCCAAAGAACCTAACTGCCTTTCTTTAAAAAAAAAAAAAAAAAGATTTATTTATTTATTTGAAAGTCAGAGTTACACAGAGAGAGGAGAGGCAGACAGAATGAGGGGGAGAAAGAGAGAGAGAGAGAAGTCTTTCATCCGATGGTTCACTCCCCAATTGGCTGCAACAGCCAGAGCTGGGCCGATCCAAGCCCGGAGCCAGGAACTTCTTCTGGGTCTTCCATGCAGGTGCAGGGGCCCAAGGACTTGGGCCATCTTCTACTGCTTTCCCAGGCCATAGCAGAGAGCTGGATTGGAAGCGTAGCAGCCGGGTCTCTAACCCATATGGATGCCAGTGCTTCAGGCCAGGGGGTTAACCTGCTGTACCACAGTGCAGGCCTTTTCTTTAAAAAAAAGCACATTTATTTCTTTGTTTCCACATCAAACAGGACACACATTTTACAAGACTCTGTTTTGGGAAAAAAAATATCCAGGGGCCAGGTTGCTTCATTAACCTCAGTATTGCTTTCAATCCAATTAACTAAAATTCCTTAAACATATTTGTTGTAACAGGGATTATTCTCAGCCAGTATTTTTCAAGACAATTTGAAATGAGTGGACTTCTCATTCGGCATCACTCCACTGTCAGTGCCACTGTCACTGACTGCAGTGGGACCTCTAGCAAGCCTGGGGTATGTGCCCTACAGACATTCGCTCAATCCTACTCCCAGGGATCAGCCGTTCCATTTTACAAATGAGAAGTGTAAGGCACATCCACAGGCCCTTCACTCCACTGTAACTGCAGGGGGCGCCACTCACACAGCAGGCAATGCAAACGGCATCCCCTCATGTTGTGCTGCGGACCTGTCATTCACCATGGGCTGGTGGCACAGAAAGCCAGCACTCTCATTCCAGAGCCCAAGCTCTCCATCACGGCAACTCTTGTAGAGGTCACCTCTCATGGTCAACTCAATGGTCTTATTTTTCATAATAATAACAAAATGAAGCCTGAGAAACTAATTTTGCAGTACACAAAAATGAACCAAACGTCAAACCTGTTTCCGAAATATGTTTAGAAATACCTAATTACCAGATATGACGGGAGACACAGTATCAGAGAGATAAAGAAGAGCAGATGGGAGATAAGTTTCTTCATTCTCTATGTGACTTTCACACCTCGCCCAGGTTTTCCCATGCAACCAACTCTGTATGGAGGAATGAGTTTAAAATGCACCATGAAACAGTAATTCTGAATTGACAGAGGTATCTGGAAAAAAACTGCTACAGTTGGGTTTTCAGGTGTATTATAAGAATAATTTACTTTATTATAAACTATTATAATAATTTTATTTACCAAGTGCCTATTCTGGTCTAAGCATTTTACACACATGGCCTCTTTTTAATCTGGGTAACAGCCCAGGTGTGTATTAGTGGTTCGAAGCCTCACTTTCCATAAGAGAAAAGCAAAGCGGGTGAGGTTCAGTCACGGGACTAGGATCTGCTTGATCCCCGAAAGGCTTCTCTTATTCCCGGGGTTTCTCCTATGCTGCCCCTGACTCTCCTAGAATCTGCCTTCCCAAGCTCCACACAGCCTACCTTACTCTCCCAACTCACCTCCTGTCGGAACCATGAGCTTGTAATTTTGTTAAATCTTGTTCAAGATTAGCTGATAAAACAAAAACCAACACAAACTCAGTTTTGATGAATTACCTAGCTAACTTGGGGCACTGGTTTCTCCAGTAAGTTTCTAGAAAACCCCATCCTAAACTCAAATAATAAATCAACATCTAAGTTTTGCATCTCAGGTAGTTTAGTAGACTAGAAGAGATATTCAGGGCTCGTGTCTTTCCCTCAGCAAACCCCAGGTCACTCCTCGGGCATCCATGTGGACAGCTCCCACGGCACGGTGGATCTGGGGAGCCAGGTTTCTTGTGTGTCGTGAGTCACCCTCCACAGCACAGGCTGTCGGGGAGGCAAGCGCTTCGCAAACCTTGAAGCGCAGAAGCCATTTCCAGCAGGAGGAAGCCTCGCCCTCATGGACAGTTAGTTGTGAGCCTCCCTCCTCTTTAAGTCTTTGTTCACTCATTTATCTATTCAGTAGACTTTGTTGTTTGAGAGATGGTAAGAAAGAAGCACACACACACACACACACACACACACCTCCTATCCCCAGTGGTTCATCTCTCAAATGTCAGCAATAGCCAGGGCTGGGCCAGGCCAAAGCCAGGAACTAGGAACTCAATCCAGGTCTCCCACATGGGTTACTCAAAGAAGCATCCACCTGCTGCCTCTCAGGTCTGCATTACCAGGAAATGGGAATCAGGAACAGAGAGCCAGGGATAATATCTAGGCACTCCAATGTGAGATGCAGGCATCTTAACAACTAGGCCAAATGCCCAGCTCTCAACAGACTTTTTTTTTTTAAGATTTATTTTATTTACTTGAAAGACAGAGTTACAGAGAGAGACAGAGACAGGGAGATGGAGAGGGAGAGGGAGAGGGAGAGGGAGAAGGAGAGAGAGAGAGAGAGGTCTTCCATCTGCTGGTTCACTCCCCAGATGACCGCAACAGCCGGAGCTACACCGATCTGAAGTCAGCAGCCAGGAGCTTCTTCCTGGTCTCCCATGTGGGTGCAGGGGCCCAAGCACCTGGACCATCTTCTACTGCTTTCCCAAGCCATAGCAGAGAGCTAGATCAGAAGAGGAACAGCCAGGGCTAGAGCCAGAGCCCATATGGGATGCCAGCACTTCAGACTAGGGCTTTAACCCGCTGTGCCACAACAGACTTGCTCCTCAACAGACTTTTAAAGATAGTGTGGTATAGAAGCAGCGGCATAGGGGGCCAGCATTGCGGCACAGTGGGTAAAACCACTGCCTGGGATGCTGACATCCCATATGGGTGCCAGTTCAAGTTCCAGATGTTTCACTTCCGATCCAGCTTCCTGGTAATGCACCTGAGAAAGCAGTGGAAGATGGCCCACGTGCTTGGGCCCCTGCACCCATGTGGGGGACCCTAAAGAAGCTCCTGGCTCCTGGCTTTGGACCAGCCCACCTCCAGCTGTTGCGGCCATTTGGGGAGTGAACCAACAAATTGAGCATTCTCTTTCTCTCTGTCTCTCTCCCTCTCTCCCTTTCTCTCTTTCTCTCTCTGTAACTCTGCCAAAGGAAGGAAGGAAGGAAGGAAGGAAAGATTTGTCAGGGTTGGAGAACACTTTTTCTGTCAAGGGCCATTTAGATATTTATAACACCATCTGTGAGGCCGGCGCTGTGGCTCAACAGGCTAATCCTCTGCCTTGCGGCGCCGGCACACCGGGTTCTAGTCCCGGTCGGGGCACCGGATTCTGTCCCGGTTGCCCCTCTTCCAGGCCAGCCCTCTGCTGTGGCCCGGGAGTGCAGTGGAGGATGGCCCAAGTGCTTGGGCCCTGCACCCCATGGGAGACCAGGGAAAAGCACCTAGCACCTGGCTCCTGCCATCGGATGAGCGCAGTGCGCCGGCCGCAGCGCGCCATCCGCGGCAGCCATTGGAGGGTGAACCAACGGCAAAGGAAGACCTTTCTCTCTGTCTCTCTCTCTCACTGTCCACTCTGCCTGTCACCAAAAAAAAAAAAAAAAAAAAAAACCCAAAAAAAAACACCATCTGTGGGCCACGCAAAATTATCAACTTAAACATTAGACTGCTGCAGATGTATTGAATTTTGACTCCCACTTGAGGTTATCTTGGCAGGGCCACACCAAGTGATTTCACAGGCTTCCTACAGCCTGTGAGTCAGATGTTCCCCATCCCAACGTTAGATAGACAGGCAGATCTGGATTTAAAACCCAGGAAAGACAGGACACCCTTCGGGGAAACCCCCAGCTGCCATCAGACAGGATTCATCCTAGGAAGCAAGGAGCAGGTATCCTATAGGCAGGTGGTCCTCTTCCTCCCTGGTCCCTCCAGCCTGTCCCAGGGCTACAACATGCTGCAAGAGGAAGCAACCCCCTTTTGAAAATGTCTACTTCTACTTTTACTTTTTCATCTTGCACCTGAACCAGATGCAATTTTAAATTTTGTTAAATGTATATGCAAGGCAGAGAGACAGACAGCACTCCTATCCAATGGTTCATGCCCAAAATGCCTGCAATAGTTGAGGCTGAAGCCAACAGCTGGAGACACAATCTAGGTCTCCGACCTGTGTGGCAGGAGCCCAGTTACTTAAGGTATCACTGCTGCCTCCTAGGGTTTGCATTAACAGGAAGCTGGGATTCAAACCCAGGCACTTTTAATATGGGAGTGGGCATCCCTAGCAGTGTCTTAACTGCTGTGCCAAATGACTGGCCACCAGTAGTGGTGAAACTTCCTTTAGTAGTTCTTGGGCAGTTCTAGTGGCAGTGAATCTTTGTTAATTGTTCATACATTTATTCATCTCAACAATTTACAGTAGTTCAAGGATGGAATGCTTTCTGTTCTATTTTTATCATCATTCTTTTTTAAAAAAATATTTATTTAATTGAAAAGCAGAGTTACAGAGACAGAGAGATCAATCTTTCATCCACTGGTTCACTCCCCGTACGGCCATAACAGCTGGAGCTGAGCTGGTCCAAAACCAGGAACTAGGAGCTTTTTCCAGGTCTCCTACATGAGTGCAGGGGCAGGCACTTGGAAGTGGAGCAGCTGGGACTTGAACCAGAACCCATATGGGATGCTGGCACTGCAGGCAGTGGCTTAATCTACTACACCCAGCGCCAGCCTCCCATCATCATTCTTAAAACCAAGCCATCGGCCGGCATTGTGGCACAGCGGGTTAATGCCCTGGCCTGAAGCGCCAGCATCCCATATGGATGCCAGTTCTAGTACCAGCTGCTCCTGTTCCGATCCGGCTCTCTGCTATGGCCTGGGATAGCAGTAGAAGATGGCCCAAGTCCTTGGGCCCCTGCACCACGTGGGAGACCAGGAGGAAGCTCCTAGCTCTTTGCTTTGGATTGGTGTAGCTCTGGCCATTGCAGCCATCTGGGGAGTAAACCAGTGGATGGAAGACCTCTCTCTCTGTCTCTACCTCTCTCTGTAAGTCTTTGAAATAAATAAAATAAATTTTTAAAAAAATCCAAAGTTTGCAATGTAGATCCCTTTCCCTGGGGAAAAAAATCTCAGTCCCAGATAAAGAGAAATGTAGCTCCTCACAACTGCCTGCCAGCCCCTAACGTGTCTCACAGCCATCAGGAGGGTGGCAGGAGTGGTTCCAGGCTAACCTTCAGACAAAATCACATACACATATCCCATTATATCTGCATCCAACATTCTTAATCAAGAGGATTTCAGTGGGGCTTATTTCTAGATCTGGGTGGTGGGGGTATTGTTAACAGAACAGTAGTGAGAGAAATAACAAAAGCAATACTAGCAACTGCCACTGGGCTCTTGCCATATGTCTAAAGTGTTACGTATCATCTCAGTTAATCCTCACAACAACCCATGAAGTGAATACTATTATCATTATCATCATCATTATTATTATTACTATTATTACTATTCCCAGTTTCCAGAAGAGGAGAAGGACACGGGGATGCTAAATGACTTAAAGCCAGCATTGCCCCTGTGAGCACTTGGCTGGCTCTGCTCCTCACATAGAAAAAAGCAGATAGAAAGAAAGGGATGCAGGGAAGGAAATGACATGCAGACCTTCCTCCCTCCACATTGCAGCCCTGTAGTGGAGAATAATGCAGATACCATTCTAAAACTCCGATACTGTAGCTCATGGCTTCCAGGTCATCTTCCTCTCCCAAGCCAGTACACGTTCGTTTCAAATGTGGTAGATAATCTCATGGTACCCATGAAAAACCACAGGACACCATGGGGACATTACATTGAGAAATAGTTCTGCAACCTTCCCCTCAGGACGTGGTGAGACCACAGCCGGGTGGAAGGCGACTTTCACTTGGGACATTCACTGCTCACTGGAAACCATCAAAACGTCCTCCACCAGAGAAGAGGGGGATTTGCTGCTGCAGGGGTCCCTGTGCTGCCTGAGTTGTCACAGCATGGGTGCACCTGCCAGGTGCACAGGCCCGGATGCCACACTTATCCTCCTTGCTTTAAATTCACAAAGTGGCACTGCATAACCCATTCAACATTTGGGAGCCTCAGTTTCCTCAGAGGCATCAATGAGAATGCTATGACATTGACCCTCCTTATGTGACAGGATCATTCTGAGGGGAAAAAATGAAACAACAGGATTACCTTTAAAAAGCACAGTTTAATCAATATATAATGCTTAATACATTTTTTTCAACAGAAACAGCTTTGTCATCTCATTTCTGCTTGAGAGTAACTCACTGCTGCCCTTGCTCAGCTCCCCAAAGTCACAGGGAAAACTTCACCCCACTGCACCTAGCCTCAGCCTCTACTGCTTATCCTAACTGCTCGCTGACAAATCTGAACAGTGAATAAGATCTGGAGTTGAAACACTTGGGACCATTAGCAGAGTCTTAACAGATCAAAATATGAAAGAGCCAACATTTCACCAAAGATTTAAGCCATTCACAGGAAAAAGCAATTATTATCAAAGTGGCAAATAAACCCAAAAAGACATCACCAAAGGATGTCAGGAAACTGATGTCAAACAGCAAACATGATTAAAAGCTGCCAGCTCACCTGAAATGGATACTTATTTTGACAGGGGATGACAGCGTCATCATTCTTCACTATTTCCACACATTTGATTTTGGAAATATCAATAAATCCTTTTCTGTATTTTTTCTGTTAAAAGAAAAAAAGGGGGGGGGAGAGCATTACAAACCATGGCTGATATCAGAAACAATGTTAATAGCAGTAAAATTTGTTAATGAAGCTATTAAATCACCAATTTCCTAAATAATTATCTAATCATGACTCCTTTTTTTTTTTTTTTAAGGTTTTATTTATTTGCAAGGTAGAGTTGCAGAGAGTAAGAGGAAGAGAGAGAGAAAGGTCTTCCATCTGCTGGTTCACTGCCCAAATGTCTGCAATGGCCAGAGCTGCGCCAATTTGAAGCCGGGAGCCAGGAGCTTCTTCCAGATCTCCCATGTGGGTGCAGGGGCCCAAGCACCTGGGCCATCTTCTACTGCTTTCCCAGACCACAGCAGAGAGCTGGATCAAAAGAGGAGCAGCTGGGACTAGAACTGGTGCCCTGTGGGATTCCAGTGCTGCAGGTGGATTAACCTACTGCACCACAGCCCCGGGCCCTATTGTCTCCTTGTAACTGTTAAAATTATCCAAAACACTTAGCACTGTGATGAACTCTAATCAAAATTCAGTCCTTTGGTTTCTCAAGAGGAAACTTTTCTGTCCTTGTCCTCAAACGTCTAGGACACAAAGGACTCCCTTTCACTGCTGCCTTCCCCTCCCAGACTTCTTGATGAGAGCCCCTCTAAAGACAGCATCAAACACCAAACAAATGAAAGCTCCGTTCATTCAGTCACCACCGCAAACTCCAGGCAGCTCTATTTTCCCAGGAGAGACAGCACTCAGAGCTCAGTCATGCAGGTGACTTAGCCTAATCACACAAACACTCTCCTCTCCTCCCTGCTCAGGGCAGATGTGCCTGCAGCAATGAACTCAGGGCACAACAAGATCCTTCTCCCCAAAGTCACTGTCACCCTTGAGCGCAGTAATCTCACACCTGGGCATCTTTTCAAAACAACACAAAGCAGTCTGTGCAAAGGTAACACGATGCACCCATAAAAATTATTAATTACAAAGTATTTGCCAAATAAGATGAACTGAAAATGGTCCACACTAAGAGCTGTACAGTGACCAGGGTTGCTTTTCACTTGCTAGGTATGCCCGCAGTGGAGAGCAGGAGGAGAAGCAGGGAGATGAGAACACTGTGGTGCTTGGGGTGACTCTGCTGTCCATGACTGCTTCTCCTAATACTAGCAACCTTTCCTGCTCCCAGGAACCCACTCTGCATCCCCACTGTCTCCATAAGACTGGGACACCTGCCCACTCTCTGGCTATCAGCAGCCCCTACCCCAACAGGACTCTGGCTGCCATTTCACCAGTGCCTTCTCTCTCCTTCTCCCTTCTCTCTCTCTCTCTCCCTCTCCCACCCTAACCTGTGTCTCACACACATGAATGTATATCCTCTTGGCATTTTTTTCCAGACCCTAGTCCATTTGCACCCTGCTCCAATCCTGTCCTCTCTCCCAGCCGAGCCCTCGCTGCTGCTCTTCGGGTCTTTTGTGTATCTCTCATGGAGAGAACCTGGTGGCCTCCATAGAAAGTACCAGGCCCTTTGCAACAACAAACCCTGCCCATCCCCCTTGCCTCAGTGGACAATCTCCCTCCCTGCCTTGGGGGCCAGACAGCAGCCATCCTGGGGGACACACCCCACCTTCATTCTCCCCCCAGCTCAAAAGACCTCTTAAGATTTGGCCCTTCTGTCTTCTCTTTCACCCAATCTCTGAAGAGAAGGTCAAGGAGCCACTAACGTGGAGACAGACCGCTGCTTGCACTTCACAGATGTTACTCCATCCCCACCACCACCACAATATCTTGGGAGGTGCACCCTACTCTCCCCACTCTGCAGCTCAAGGATCTCAACTGACCCCAAAGCCCATCAGACACATGGGTGTCCCAGCTGCAAGGGTGTGAGAGGCTCCATGGAGTCCCCACCCCAAGGGGGCCATGCTGAACCAAGACTGGGCTTCAGCCAGCAGAGGAAGAGAGGCGTCCTTATCTAAGAATTACTTCTCCCACGCACAGACACATTCAGGCTTCCCCACTCTGACCAAGCACCGCCCTTCCGGCCCTGCTACTGCCCCACTCCTCTCCTCCCCTCACAAAAGAGCTGTTTGCACCCTCAACATCCACTTCCTTCCCATCCACCCACTCACTCCATAACCACCCGCCATCTGCCTCCCACTTCACGGTCAGCTAAAGCTGCTCTCCAAACACCAGTGACCAAACCCAGCAATCTCTCTGAGCTGTGGTTCAGGAGTGCCAACGCTCCCTTCTCACTCAGTGACCCAGACACTGGGTCACCCTGGGGTCCCTCCCCAGGGAGTGTGAAGAGAGCACTGAGAACTGGGGCTCCCATTTCACAAGAGGATAGTAGAGATCCCAATATAATACCACATGCAAATGAACAGTTTCATCTGTGAAGTGGGAGTAATAATGCTATCTACTTCACAGGTTTGCTGTGAGAATCAAATGAGTTAATGTGGGAGTACTTCAAAAAGTTTGTGGGTGGTGGGCATTCAGCCTAGTACTGAAGCCGCCGGTGAGGTCTCACATCAGGGTGCCTGGGCTCCATTCTCAGATCTGGCTCAGGATTTCTGCTTTCTGCTACCACAGATTCTGGGAGGCAGCAGTGATGGTTCAAGTGGTTGGCTTCTTGCCACCCATGTGGGAGCCCTGGACTGCATTCCTTGCTCCTGGCTTTGGCCCCAACCCCACCCCGGCTGTTGCAAATACTTGGGGAATGAACTAGAGAGTGCTCTGCAAGCCCCTCTACCTCTATCACTCTCTCTGTCCCTGTTTCATATATGAATAAATAAATAAACTGTGCAAAGTGTTTTTAAAAGAAAGTTTGGGGAAAACGGAATTAAAAGCTAAGTCTAATTTGATGCAAAAAAAAAAAAAAAACCTGAATTCCATGCATAGTTTTTCCATAACACATTTTCCATGAACTTTCTGAACACCCCCTCAAATTTGCAAAGTGCTTACAATACTGTGTGGCCCACAGTACAAGGTCTGCAAGCAGCTACTAAATAAAAAGCAATATATGTGTGTGTGTGTGTGTGTGTGTATGTATCATTGTAGTAAAAACAGGAAGTACAGGAGATGAGATGGGAAAGTGAGCAGGGGCCATCTTGCACAGCACCTGGTACACGGCACACAGTCTGCTCTGCCATGACCCCCACTCTACTGTTCCCAGGGCCTGTACTAGCTAGCAGGCACAAAGGATCACAGAATACCATCCTACTAACAAGTCATACATGTTCATTACAGAAACCTTAGATAATACTAACAGCACAAAGAAAATCAAATGGCCCTCAGTTCCCCAGATCTGGAGGAAACCACTGCTGACATCACGGAGTTCACCCAGACATCTCTCCCCTGCCAGCTCCCTAGCCTTGAAGCTGCAGGCTGTGCTTTGCTTCCAAAATGCCCAGCTCCACTGGCCATCTACCCTGCTACTGGAGCAGCTCTCAGATGTGGGTGAATATACAGGAAGATTTGGAACGACTTACATTCCAAAGGACTTGCACCCTAGGTTCATGCTTCCTGAGATACGATTCCCTAAAGTAGTAAGCCATTATTTGGACTTACTTATCCATATCTCTTCATATGAAACTAACAGATAAGGGTTCAAATCTAAGTTGTCCTTTCATTATTTAACTATGCTGCCAGCAAATGCTGAGCAGCCATCAGCCAGGCTCCACACACCCTGCTGTGTGCTGGAGCTCCAAGTCAAAGAGGGCCAGAGAACTCCTCAAGAGGATTTCCCAATCATTTGGTGGGTGGCAGGGGAAGAAGTGAGAAGTCATAACCTCATAGTGATAAACAAATGTGCTCTCATGGCAGAGTGGGGAGGTGATGGGGCCAGAAGTTGGGGCAGTTTCAGGGAGGATGTGACATTTTTTATTTGGTTTTCAAAGGGTAAGTAGAAGTTTTCCTGTAGAGAGGGTGAAGAGCATTCCAGGGCACAAAAACAAGAAGTGCGGAGTCTCTAGGACACAGAGAGGCGCTCACTGTGGCTGCAGCTCAGGGTGGCTCAGGGAAGTGTAAGGGTGAGGCCAAATGGGGAAGACGCTTCCATGGTCAACTTAGGAGTTTAGGTTCATCCTGGGAGGTTTGAGTGAGGAATGGGGGCAAGGGGTGCTGTACTGAGGGATGCTTTAGAAAAGGCCACTAGTGGCAGTGTGAAGAATGGGTGGAGCCGGGGGGGTTACCTGGGAGACTGATGCATTAGTTCCAATGAATCAAGCCAGGGGCAACAAGTAGGGGGAGAAAAGCAGGAAAACCGTGTGACCACTAAGATATGGGAATTAGCAGTGGAAATGGAGGGGTGGGCATCTGGCCTAGCAGGTAAGCTGCCCGTGTGCCACATCACCAGAGAACCTGGATGTGATACCTGGCTCTGGCTAATGCAAACCCTGGGAGACAGAAGTGATGGCTCAAGTAACTGGGTTCCTGCCACCCATGTGGGAGACCTGGGTGAGCCTCTGGTTCCTGGTTTCATGCATTGGAGGCATAGGGGAGTGAGCCAGCAGTTAGGGGAGTGCACTTGTTCTCTCTCTCAGTCATTCTCTTTTTCTTTCTGCTTCTCAAATAAATAAATAACAATTTTTAAACAGTGGAGAAGGTGTTGGGGAGGCTCAGAGAACTTGAGTTTGTGTGACCAGTGGCCACCGGTGTCACAGTCAGTCCTTGACAAGAAACAGAGAAGGTAGTCAGATCTGAGGGGGCATGGCTAGAAGCAATGACTTAACACAGCAGGTGTGGAGATGTTTGGAGGGGGTTGAAAACATGGGGCTAGAACTCAGAAGTGTTTAGCACTTTCTGTATAGGCTAAGACAATTCTGCTGTTCCCAATCTACACAGTCGCACCCTATTCTAGCCACAGCTCTGGGTATCCCGAGAGGCTAGGCAGGGCTAAGGAGGAGAAGGTTTGGAAGGAATAAAGGACCCAGACTTACTGGCAGAGCCGTGAGCTCTTTTAACGTCTGGCCTCATGCACTTTCTCCCACTCTTTAGCCTTTTCCTGTTGGTCTATGGGAACATTCACTGTAAATATCATCGTTCCTCTTCGTAACTTAACCTTGGCAATGTCTAGTTATAAATTCCTGAGTGCAAAGGATTTTGTGTATTTTTTTTTTTTGACAGGCAGAGTTAGACAGTGAGAGAGAAAGAGAAAGGTCTTCCTTCCATTGGTTCACCCCCTAAATGGCCGCTACGGCCGGCACTGTGCCAATCTGACGCCAGGAGCCAGGTGCTTCCTCCTGGTCTCCCATGCGGGTGCAGGGCCCAAGGACTTGGGCCATCCTCCACTGCCCTCCTGAGCCACAGCAGAGAGCTGGACTGGAAAAGGAGCAACCGGGACAGAATCTGGCGCCCCAACTGGGGCTAGAACCTGGGGTGCCGGCGCTGCAGGCAGAAGATTAGCCTAGTGAGCTGTGGTACTGGCCGATTTTGTGTATTTTTATTTCAATCCTGGCACTTTGATGAATACGGCCAAATGAAGGACCAAGCAAGCTCACAAGTTACATCACAAGTGAATTGTCACAAGGGGATGCAATGAAGGTTAGCCACAAGCTTTGGTGCCACTGTGTGCTGAGTAAGGACTGCAGGAATTTTTAAATTTTCTAATTTCTTCTTAATTTGCTATTTCAGCCCTCCTCAATAATACTTTATATACACATGCGCAGGTACAGCCTGCATTTTCTGGATGGGACCTCATCACTAAACATGTCAAATCAGCAGTCTGTTTTTTTTTTTTTTAATTTTTTTTTTTGACAGGCAGAGTGGACAATGAGAAAGAGAGACAGAGAGAAAGGTCTTCCTTTTGCCGTTGGTTCACCATCTAATGGCCGCCACGGACGGCGCGCTGTGGCCGGCGCACCACGCTCATCCGATGGCAGGAGCCAGGAGCCAGGTGCTTTTTCCTGGTCTCCCATGGGGTGCAGGGCCCAAGCACTTGGGCCATCCTCCACTGCACTCCCGGGCCACAGCAGAGGGCTGGCCTGGAAGAGGGGCAACCGGGACAGAATCCGGCGCCCTGACCGGGACTAGAACCCGGTGTGCCGGCGCCGCAAGGCGGAGGATTAGCCTGTTGAGCTACGGTGCCGGCCAGCAGTCTGTTTTTGAGCTTGTAATTGTGATGTTTTAATTGTTGTGACTAAAAGAGAAAGAACAGAGCCCGACCGAGTGTGAAACACCTTGGCAGTGCTGAATGAGGCCAAAGAAGCAGCCAGCAGAGTGCACACAGATTCCCCATAGTTGGAAGTGACAGCGGAGCCAGCACAGTCATGGATGCCAAAGGAACTGCCCAGAGAAAGGATTCCATTCCAGCCATCACACCCAAGTAACGTTCATGTCATCTTATTTGTTGTACAGATTTCTTTGCATTTAACTTGTGAACTTGTTTCTGTCATATAGTGCTATAAGAGCTATACGCATAAGACATTTCCATTCTGCTTAGGTTTATATGTAGATAAGTGGTATTAAGTCACTTAGGTGGTACTTAAGAATTCAGGTATGAGGCCAGTGCTGTGGCTCAATAGGCTAATCCTCCGCCTTGCGGCGCTGACACAGCCGGTTCTAGTCCCGGTCAGGGCACCAGATTCTATCCTGGTTGCCCCTCTTCCAGGCCAGCCCTCTGCTGTGGCCCAGGAGTGCAGTGGAGGATGGCCCAAGTGCTTGGGCCCTGCACCCCATGGGAGACCAGGAGAAGTACCTGGCTCCTGCCTTCGGATGAGCGCGGTGCGCCGGCCACAACGCGCTGGCCATGGAGGCCATTGGAGGGTGAACCAACGGAAAAAAAGGAAGACCTTTCTCTCTGTCTCTCTCTCTCACTGTCCACTCTGCCTGTCAAAAATAAAAAAAAAAAAAATTAACAAAAAACGAATTCAGGCTTGAAATTCTAATTCTGTATCTAATTCCAATCCTGGTCACTGGGACAGGCATTTGCCTTAGTGGTTAAGACACTGGTTGGGATGCCCACATCCCATACGGGAGAGTGCTTTGGGCCAATTCCCATCTCTGCTCCTGTCTCTGGCATCCTGCTAAAGCAGATACCCTCTCTCCGTAACTCTAACTTTCAAATAAATAAATCTTAAAAAATAAAGAATATTAAAATATTTAAAGGAAAACACTAAATAAACAGTGAGAAAATCATATGTATAGCACACACAATGGCTGACAGTTGAGCGATCCTGGATTAAGTCACCCACTTGTTTCTAATTCTAACTTTATTTGGCTTTCATTATTTTCGACCCTTCACTGTCAGAGGGAACTCCAAAAAAGTAATGAAATTAAAATTTAGAAGCCAGTGCTGTGGCATAGCGGGTAAAGCCGCCACCTGCAGTGATGGCATCCCACACGGGCACAGGTACAAGTTCCGGATGCTCCATTTCCGATCCAGCTCTCTGCTGTGGCCTGAGAAAGCAGCAGAAGATGGTCCAAGCCCTCGGGCCCCTGCACCACACGGAAGACCCGGAAGAAGCTCCTGGGGCTCCTGGCTTCAGATCAGCCCAGCCCCAGTTATTGCAATCATTTGGGGAGTGAACCCGCAGATGCAAGACTCTCTCTCTCTCTCTCTCTCTCTCTTTCTCTCTCTGCCTTTCAAATAAATAAATAAAAAACACTGGAATTATTAACTTACACACAAGCTTTTTTTTGTCGACAGGCAGAGTTAGACAGTGAGAGAGAGAGACAGAGAGAAAGGTCTTCCTTCCGTTGATTCACTCCCCATATGGCCGCTTCGGCTGGCACACTGCACCGATCCGAAGCCAGGAGCAGCCAGGTGCTTCCTCCTGGTCTCCCATGGGGTGCAGGAGCCCAAACACTTGGGCCATCCTCCATTGCCTTCCCAGGCCACAGCAGAGAGCTGGACGGGAAGAAGAGCAACAGGGACAGAATCCGGTGCCCAGACCGGGACTAGAACCTGGGACACCGGCGCTGCAGGCGGAGGATTAGCCTAGGGAGCCACTGGCCTACACACAAGATTTGACTCACAGATATACATTCAGTAAAAATCCCCTCCAGTATTTACATCATGACTCTGAATCCCCTCTCCTGTGAGACAAGCATTCCAGAACAAATCCCAAACCCCTACTTGCTGCCATCAAGTTTCAATCCTCTACTGACTAGATACAGAAAGTGCAGAGATAAAAAGCAGATTTTCATGCAGCGTTTGGCTTCTGGAGACAGACCTTCCCCCTGCACACATTCTCAGCCTTCAGTGCTGCAAGGGGACTCCCAGGGACTGAGAACACGCATGGAACTCAGTGGTGGAGTCAGGCTCCGAATCCAGCACCAAGGGTCCACAATGGCTCTCTCTGGTGAACTTAAATAGACAAAATCAAGTATTTGCCTTAACTCAGACTCCAATAGCAAAGATGACCACAGGTTAACACTCACAATGGCGCCGTTTGTTCACCTGGGACTGTCCCACAGCTTTCCACACAGCAATGTGTTGAACCCTTCCTAAAAGCACCGTGACACCACCTCTCCACAAATGTCCTGTCAATCTCCAATTACCACAGTAACTATCCCACTATAGCTCTGAGAGACAGAGCCAACCCCTGTCAGGGGCTCCTCCTCAAGCACAGGAGATGGTAATCCGTGGGCGCCCCCCTACAAATACCTTTGCTTAAAAACAAATAAAGAAAAGGAAAAAAGGCTCTTTAGCCTCAGCTTGGGTTCTTGGGTTTCTATGGTTAACATTGCCTAGTAGAATTTTGCTTTTGTACTAGCTGTGTGTCTGTGTACCTGAGCGTGTGCATGTGTTTGTGTTTGAGAGTACATGTGTGTCCATGTGTGTATGTTTGAGTGTGTGTGTGTGTGTGTGTGTGCATGTGTGTGTTCTAAGACTCTTCAGGAGATACTTCACATGTGCAGGGCTTTTTAAAAATAAAATTGCATGTCTTCATGATAGCAGAAATAACTAGAATCACATAAACACCACCTCTTATCAAGAGAAACCTGGAGGAGCTAAGCTTCCTGAGTTGATGGTAGGTGAGAGTTACGGACAGCAAAAAGGTCAAGGCAGAAAATGTAATATCCGGGACGGGAGGAGAGTGGCAGCCACTGGTAACCAAACACACAATGGCCAAATCTGCGGCTTCCCGGCCAGCTCGCTACCGCCAAGACAGCAACATCCTCCTTTGGGTTTTCCAGTAAATTCTTTTGCTTGATGGAGAGGGGACAGCATGAGCAGACAGGGGTGAGAGTGCTGGGGAGTGATCAAGGGGACACACGGAGAAGGGATCACATAAAAGCAGCAACAAGAGAAAGAAAATGTATGTTTTAGAGCCAGGTCTCTAGAAGGTTCTCAAAGAGAAACACACAGAACTGCCGCATTATGTACGCCATGGGTTTCTGTGGGTCCAATGGCTGCCAGGCACTGCTTGTCCCATGATCTCTAGGGAAGCATTCATTCAACTGGTGTTGCAAATGACCGATGTACAGGGAAAGGTTCCAAACATAAAATTATTCTTAACCAATTTCTTCCGACTACATGTCTGATGGCATCAAGGAAGTTCTGTTTAAGTGTTTAGAAATTCAGATAGGATCACAGTTCAGATTAAGCTGGGACTTCTTGACTTTCAGAGATGTAAAAGAAGTGATATGACTTCCGAGGCCAGTGCTGTGATGCAGCGGGTTAAGCCACCACTGTGCCATTGGCATCCCCTATCGGAATGCCAGCTCTAGTTCCAGCTGCTCCACTGCTGATTCAGCTTCCTGCTAATACACGTGGGGAGATGGTCAACTACATGGGCCCCTGCCACCCACGTGGGAGGCCAGGATGGAATTCCCGGCTCCTGGCTTCAGCCTGGCTCAGATGTGACAGTCGCAGCCATTTGAGAATGAACCAATAGGTGGAAGATCGATCTCTCTCTCTCTCTCTTTCTCTTTCTTGTGTTCTGCTTTCAAATAAACAAATACATCTTTTTAAAGAAGATGTATCTTCTATAAGACAAAGGCAATGGGAGGGACTCACTGCATATCTTGGAGATAGAGGAAATGGCCCAGGGTTATTTGTCTGGGTGGCAGGTAAATGGAGTTCACTGTACTATCATTCCATATGTTCTTGAGTATATTTAAAATATTCCATAATAAAAGGGTAGAAAATACTTCTCATTGAACTTTTTAAAATCCTGATCAAAGTTGTGGGTAGGCCTACTTAGAAACATTTTTTCTGCAACTACAGAAAGGGTCCATCGTAAACAGTTGGAAAAATAGAGGTGGGCACATTTCTCAAATGCTACTAGTGAAGCTATCCTGTGCAGAACGTATACGGAAACAGAACGTATAAGGAAGCAATAGTCTCGACATGTTCACAACTGCTCTTAGGAGCCACATTACCACCGTTCCTCCCATCCACCAAATTCAGAGTGCCCCAGAATTAAATGCAGAACCACCGATCCCAGTGAAGTCATGGGCTAGGTGGCATCTGCATTTCACAGCAGGGTAAATGAAGCACTAAGGTTAAACAAATTGACCGAGGGGAAAGGAAGAAGATACAGACTCTAAGCTGCATTGCTAGCTTCTTTATTGGCTATCACAGCTGGAGGCCATAATTAAACTATTCATCCCCTTCATTTGCATTTGCTACTACAATTACCCTTACATGACTGTATTAAAACTAATCCACATTGTATGCAAGGATGGTTCCACATATGTAAATCAATACACATGATCCACCACCTCAACAGAATGAAAGACAAATATCATATGATCATTGCAATACATGCAGAAAGGGCATTTGGTAAAATTTCACATTCCTTCAGGATAATAAAAAAAGAACTGAACAAATTAGGTACAGAAGGACTATACCTCAACATAAGGCCATATGTTATTACAAGCCAGCATCACAGTGAACAGGGAAAGCTGAAGGTTTTCTAAGATCTGGAACAAGACAAGGTGAAATGTCCATTTTACCACTTTTCTTCAGCATGATATTGCAAGCCCTATCCAGAGCAATTAAGCAAGAAAAAGAAATAGGAGCATCCAAATTAGAAAGGAAGAAGTCAAATTACCATTGTTTGCAGATGATATGGATCTTATATATAGAAAATGCCAGGGGCCAGAGCTGTGGCATAGCGAATAAAGCCACTGCCTGCAGTGCCGGCATCCCATATGGGCACCGGTTCGAGTCCCAGCTGCTCCACTTCCGATCCAGCTCTCTGCTATGGCCTGGAAAAGCAGTAGAAGATAGTCCAAGTGCGTAGGCTCCTGCACCAGCATGGGAGACCTGGAAAAAGCTCCTGGCTCCTGGCTTTGGATTAATACAGCTCCAGCCATTGTGGCCAACTGGAGAGTGAACCAGCGGATGGAAGACCTCTCTCTCTCTCTCTCTCCCTCTCCTTCTCTCTCTGTGTAACTCTGACATTCAAATAATTAAATAAATCTTTAAAAAAAAAAAAGAAAAACTCCAGAGATTCCACCAAAAACCTATTAGAACTAATCAACAGATTCAGTGAAGTTGCAGGATACAAAGCCAATGTATAAAAATCAATAGTGTTGTTACACACCAATAGCAAATTATCTGAAAAAGAAATCAAGAGGGCAATACCTAGGAATACATTTAACAAAAAAGATGAAAGATATCTAAGATTCAAACTGAATAAAGAAATTGAAGAGGACACAAACAAATGGAAAGATACAAGTTCATGACTTGGAAGAATCAGATTGCAGGCAATCTCTACCAAAATACAGATGACATTTTTCATAGAACTTAAAATAACACTTAAAATTTGTTTATTTTATTTTAATTTTTATTTGACAGAGTTAGACAGTGAGAGAGACAGAGAGAAAGGTCTTCCTTCTGTTGGTTCACTCCCCAAATGGCTGCTATGGCCGGAACTACGCTGACCCAAAGCCAGAAGCCAGGTGCTTTTTCCTGGTCTCCCATGTGGGTGCAGGGGCCCAAGCACTTGGGCCATCCTCCACTGCCCTCCTGGGCCACAGCAGAGAGCTGGACTGGAAGAGGAGCGGCTGGGACTAGAACCCAGCGCCCATATGGGATGCTGGCGCCGCAGGCAGAGGATTAACCAAGTGAGCCATGGCACTGGCCCTGTTAGGAAACTGGCGCAGTTTTAGCCAGGTGGCCACATGGCCCAGCTACCTGAGCCAGGCTCCACCCCCATCCTAATGGGATTTGCTGCTCCTGCTTCCCTGCCCGCCCTCAGGCGAAGTTTTAAAAGGGCCTGTTCCTGAACACGTGCTCTCCTGGCCCTTCTCTCCTGTGCTCTCTTGGCTCCTCTCTGCTCTCTTCTCTCCTGCACTCTCTCCTCTCTCTTGGCTCGCCTCTCTATCTTCTCTCCTCTGTCTCTCTCTCTCTCTTATACTTTCTTTCTCTTTTTCCTTCACTGCCTCTTCACTCCGGTCTGTTGGGTGTTCCCCAATAAACCCTTTTCCTTACTCCGGTGTCCGGTGTGCTTTGCGATGGCTAACATTAATATATAACAGGCCCCAACACTTAAAATTTGTATAGAACCACAAAAGATCCCAAACAGCCAAAGCAGTCTTGAGCAAAAAGAACAAAGTGAGAAGCATTATACCACCCACCTAATTTTAAAATATATTACAAAGCTACCATGATTAAAATAGCATAATATTGGGGCCGTTGCTGTGGTATAGCAGGTAAAGCCACTACCTGCAGTGCCAGCATCCCATATGAGCGCCAGTTCGTGTCCTGGCTCCTCCACTTCCAATCCAGTTCTCTGCTATGGCCTGGGAAAGCAGTGGAAGATAGCCCAAGTGCTTGGGCCCCTGACTCACATGGGAAGACCCAGAGGAAACTCCTGGCTCCTGCTTTGGGTCAGCACAGCTCTGGCCAATGCGGCCATCTGGGGAGTGAACCAGCTGATGGAAGACCTCTCTCTCTCTCTCTCTCTGCCCCTCCTTCTCTCTCTGTGTAACTGTAACTTTCAAATAAATTTTTTAAAAGTATAGTGTTAGCATAAAAGTAGATAGAAACACTAGACAAACAGAATACAGACCCTAGATGTAGACCCACATATACAGGGAAAGAGAGATCTACTATCCACTTGTTCACTCCCTGAATGGACACCAGGAGCTAGGAGCTTTATTTGGGTTTCCCACAAGGGTGCAGGAGCACAGCCATCTCATGCTGCTTTTCCAGGTGCAGAGAGCTGGACTGAAAGTGGAGCAGCCATGACTCAAAACCAGTGCCCATATGGGATGCTGACGTTGCCAGTTTTACCCACTATGCCACAATGCTGGCCCCCAAGACCTGAAACTTTGAAATTACTAGAAATTTAGAAGAAATGCTTCAGGACACTGAAATAGGGAAAGAATTTTTGGATCAGAACCAAAAAGCACACGAACAAATGCAAAAGTGGATAAATAGGATTTCATCAAACTAAATATCTCCTGCACAGCAAAGGAAGAAATCAACAGAATGAAGAATATTTTATTTACAAGTTATAAGTCTGCAGGGGGGTTAATAATCAGAATATATGACTCAAGTCAATAGCAAAAAAATTTTTTAAAAAATGAGTAGTAGGTGCAGGAGTTTGACCTAGCGGTGAACATGGACTTGGGATGCCTACACACTACATCAGAGTGCCTGGGTTTGAGTCCCAGTTCCACTCCTGATGCCATATTCCTGCCAATGCACACCCTGGATGTAGGAGCTGATGCTCAAAGAAGTTGGGCTTCTGCCCAAAAGAATGAAAATAGACCTCTACTCTCACCAAGGACAAAAATGACTTCAGCATGCATTTGGGAAATAAACCAGCAGATGGGAGCATTCATTCATTCCCCCTACCCACCCTTCTCTGTGCCTTTAAAATAAACACTTTTTTTAATGGGCATTTGGGGGCAGGCATTGTAACACAGCAGGCTAAACCATCACTTGGGATGCCCACACCCTGTACTGGAACGCAAGTTCAAGTCCCATCTGCTCCACTTTCAACCCTGCTCCCTAATAATGCTTCTGGGAAAGCAGTACAAGATGGCCCAAGTGGTTGGGCCCCCGCCACCCATATGGCAGACCCTGATGGAGTTCTTGGCTCCTGGCTTCAGCCTGGCTCAGTGGTTCTGACCTGGCTGTTGTAAGTATTTGGAGAATGAACTAGTGGATGGAGGATCTCTCTCTCTCACCCCACCCTTCTCTGTCTTTCGAATAAATAAAATAAACTTTTGTTTAAAAAGATTTATTTCTTTATTTGAAAGGCAGAGAGAGAGAGAGAGAGAGAGAGAGAGGAGAATCAGAAAGAGAGAGTTCTTCCATCTGTTGATTCACTCCCCAAATGGCCGCAACAACCGGTACTGGACCAGGCTGGAGCTAGGAGCCAAGAGCTTCCTCCAGGTCTCCCAAGTGGATGCAGGGGCCCAAACATTTGGGTCATCTTCCACTGCTCTCCCAGGTTCATTACCAGAGAGCTAGATTGGAAATGGAGCAGCAGGGACTGAAACCAACACCCATATGTGATGCTGGCACTACAGACCATGGCTTAACCTATTGTGCCACAGCATCAGCCCCCAAAAATAAACTTTTAAAAAATTAAAATGGAAATAGATAAACAGAAATTTCTCAAAGGAAGACATACAGATGGCCAACAAGTACATGAAAAATAAGCTCAACATCACTAATCATCAGGGAAATGCAAAGCAAAACCACAATGAGCTATCTATTCACATCACTCCAGTTACACTAGGTGTTATCGAAAAGACAAAGATGACAAGCAATGTGTGGAGAAAAAGGGAACTCCCATGCACTGTTGATGAGAATATAAGTTAGTACAGTCATCATGGGCAACAGTATGGAAGGTCCTCAAAACACTAAAAATAGAGCCAGGTGTTGTGGAACAGCAAGGTAAGCCACCACTTGTAATGCCTGCATCCTATTATCGGAGTACCTGGAATTGAGTTCTGACTCTGCTTCTGTGTCCAGCTTCTTGCTAATGTGCATCCTTGGAGATAGCAGATGAAGGCTCAAGTACTTGAGTCCTTGCCACCCATGTGGGAGATGCCCTGGCTGCTGTGTGAGAATCTGGGGAAATGGAGCCGGCATTGTGGTATAGCTGGTAAAGCCACCATCTGCAATGCCAGCATCCCATACGAGCACTGGTTCATGTCCCAGCTGCTCCACTCCTGATACAGCTCTCTGCTAATAGCCTGGGAAAAGCAGCAAGAGATGGCTCAAGTATTTGGGCCTCTGCAACCTACATGGGAGACCCAGAAGAAGCCCCTGGCTCCTGGCTTCAGTCTGGGCCCAGTCCTGACTCTTGCAGTCATTTGGGGAGCAAATCAACAGATGGAAGATCTCTCTCTATCTCTCCCTCTCTCTCTTTTCCTCTCTCTCCCTCTCTCTCCCTCTCTCTTTCTTTCTCAACTCTCTCTCTGCAACTCTTTCAAATGAATAAATAAATTTCTAAGAGAGAGAAAGAGAATTTGGGGGAGTAAACTAACAGACAAATGATCAATCTTGCACTCACTCATGCTCTCTTTGTGTTGCCTTTCAAATACATAAAAATAAACAAACATTTAGAAAAAAACACTGAAAACAGAACTCCATGTATCCAGCAATCCCACTGCTGTGCATACATCCAAGAGAACTGAAATTAGCCTTCGGAAGAGACACCTGCACTCCCATGTTTGGCTCAGCACTACTCACAACAGTGAGGACATGGAAACAACCTGAGTGCCCCCGACGGGTGAGTGGCTAAGGAAAATGTGGTACATACACACCGTGGAATACTACTTAGCCATTAACAATTATGAAGTCTGGTCATTTGCAACAAACAGGAACTGGAGATCATTACTGAGTTACATTAAGTGAAACACACCAAAGACAGAAAGACAAACACTGCATGATCTCACTCAATGTGGAGTCATAAAAAAAAAAAGGTTGACACCCACAGAAGTTAAAAAGTATAATGGCAGTTCCCAGGGGCTGGGAGACAAGTGGGGAAGGAGGGATGGGTGGGTACTAAGTTATAATTGGATAGGAGTAAGAAGTTCTAGAGTTCCACTGCTCATTAGGGAGATAATAAACAATATTCAGATACCGTATATTCTCTATGAAGGAGAAAAAACTATAAAATGGGAGTTTGAACGTTTTTACTATAAAGAAATGTTAAGTTTGAGGATACAGATTATTTACCTTGGCTCCGCATCATATACTGCATGCATGTATTAAAACATCACAGGGTGCCCCATAAGTATGTTCAATTTCTATGTTAAAATTTTTATTGAATAAATAATAAAATTTATCTGCACTGCAGAAAACCTGGCCAGTTTGAGAGATGCTCCTCTCCCCAGGCCAAACACCAGCTCTCCAGTGCCTAACACCCAGCCATGCTACTTACAGGAACCACCAGCACCTGGTTTTCTATTTCACTGATGCATGTTTCATGAATACCATGGTTGAAAATGTCATAATCTAGGAACATTTAATCCCTGGTCATGAAGAAAGCAGGTCACACTGCATAGTTTATGTTCCAAAATCAGTCATATACTCCTGAGACAGGATAATAGTCAGACATTAACCGAATAAATAACCTCACGTCATTCCATAATCTCCCCCATCCTCACTACTTCATCTCTTTTATTTGACTCCTAGGTAGCATTTGGTGAGGAAAGCACAGCTCATGTCCTCAAGGAACCCGCAATGGACTGGAAAGAGACGGCTGCACCAGTAGCAGTGTGGGAAGTCCTTGACTGAGCAAGGACAATGGGACATAGAGTCAGGGAAGGCTTCACGGAGTTTTCATAGAAAGGAGGAAAGAACATAGTGAGCAAACTTGAGTAGTTTCCAAAGAGCATGGGAGATTTGGGCATCGCAACATTTCCGAGTGACCAGTGTATTGAGGCGCACCACAGGGGATGGAGGGAGAGGCAGGAGAGGAGAGCGGGGGCAGGATGGGAGCAGTTCAGGAAGGGATTTTGCACATAGAGCTAATGGGTTTGTACTTCATCTTCAAGGTGATGGTGACCACCAGCCTAAATGGTTATACTGGGCATGCAGGGGCCTGGGCTAATTAAACACACACACACACACACACACACATACACACACACACAGAGAGAAAGCTGAGCCTGGCTCTGTTACTTGGTGAGCCATCATTATTCTTAAAAAGAAGAAAAATGTGGTAGCTTTTTTAAAATAAGAAAAAAAGATAATGAACATCTTAATGTTGTTTTACATGTCTTAAACCTCAGGATACTGGGACAATAGAGCTTACTGCTTAGAAGCTAAAATTCTAGAGACTCACTCACTGGGTCTCGCTGGACCACTTACTTGGCCTCTCTGTACCAGTTTCCGTAGCTCTAAAACAGGATAGATAACTGCACCAAGAACTTCCTAAGTTCATGGTAAGTACTGAAGGAGTCAATTCATGTAAATCTACTGGAACAGAGCTGATAAATTAAGTGTTGGATAAGTTTAGCAACTAATACAGTTTTTGAAAGTCATACTAGCCCTAGGGAAAATACAAACAAAAGCCACAAGTTTTGGTTAAGAAAACAATTTTGACACCTACCTTCTAGACTCCAAGAAAGATCTTCTGAGAATTGCTGTCAAATTTGATCGTCTTATAAAATAAAATAGCACAAATGAGCTCCTTCCTTAGATTATGACAAACGCCAGTTCTCTAAAATTACAGGAGACACAACAGAAATCACCCGTCTCTACCAATATCCCCTCTTTTCAGCCAGAAAATGAGACTAACCTCTACTTCATGAATTTTACAATTCTGTTTTTAAAGATGACCGTTGACAGCTCATGTGACTGCACTATTTTTGCACTTTGAGGCTGTTATTGTAGTTCTGTCTTACAGTATGAAACCAACACTGAATCAGCAGGCAACTACACTAGCACTTCCTTTTTAGGTTAGGAAGAGTTGATCTCTGCCAACTCCTGGCCTTTAACACACAATAGCAGGGAGAAGCATTGGCCAAAAATTTCTCTTCCTCCGAAGCATGATAGTAGTAATACAAAGATACACTTTTACCAGTTAGACTTTCTTGATGGCTAACTCACATTCTGATGAATCTAAAGATTACATATGTCGTCTGATCCTTATGTAACTACACAATGGGAATCAGACAAAAAGCTATCACAAAATTATCAAAGGCGGCATGGTACATTCTGGAATTAGACCGCCTAGACCTGTGCCACACATATATCGTGCTCTTAAGCCAGGTTCTCAGCCTCTGTTCTCTTCAGCTTCCTCATCTGTAAAATGGGAATAAGTGTATCTACCACCTACAGTTAGAGGATTCAAGTTAATACTAACACAGCACGTTAGTATAGCTAGTATAGCCATTAAGGGCATTAAGACCATGCTTATCACACACTGCATCACCAGTAGGGCGACAGAATGTATGGCACCCCTAACTGTGCCATTTGGGCTATCAAGTGTTTTGAGTAAAAGACACCAGAAAGCCAGCAGATGCAAGACAGGTTCCCAGACCTTCCATCCTCTTCCTGGAAGGACAGCACCCATCAGCAAGGTGCCCTCCAGTGTCAACAGGAAGCAGGCATTCTCACCACCAGAGACAGGGAGTAAAGGCTGGGAGAGATCTGCACAAGCCAGCCCTGCTACACTAACCCGTACCTTCCAGCTGCTCTTCTACAACGGACTGCCCTATCCCCAGACTCTTTTTCTTGTCCTGTTTTCATAGTTTATCAATTTTCTAATCTTTGTCCAACGTGGTGTAAGCTTTCAGCTCTAACTGCTGTTTGGCAAAGTCTTGATTTTCCTCATGAAGACTCCCATGCACATGTTAATAATTACTAGATAGGGGTTGACGTATGGTATAACAGGTTAAGCCTCCACCTACAACACGACTAGCATCCCATGTGAGCACCAGTTGGAGTCCCAGCTGCTCCACTTCTAGTCCCTGCTAATATAGCTGGGAAAGCAGCAGATGATGACCCAAGTCTTTTGGGGCCCTGCACCCACATGGGAGCTAAGGAAGAAGCCCTGGCTCTTGGCTTCAGCTTTACCCAGTCCTGGCTGTTGTGGCCATCTGAGGAGTGAACCAGTGAATGGAAGATCTCTCTCTCTCTCCCTCTCTCTCTCTCTCTAACTCTGCCTTTCAAATAAATAAATAAATCTTTAAAAAAAAAATACCAGATAAAATGTCTATGCTTTCTCTCTGTTAATCTTTCTGGTAGTCTAATTTATACAGCTCTAGCCAGAAAAACTAAGATGAGCGGAGGAAAAAAAAAAGATTATTGTTTTTCCTTCCATCCACACTGCAAAAGTATTTGTTTAAAAAAACCTTAAAAACAAACTTTGAAAAGTCCCGAAAGCTCTTGTATTCCTAAGCCTAGAAGCAAATATTGATTTTCACTGTGCAAACGTGCATTCAAGCATGACACGGAAATGACAAAGAGAATAATGCTGCCTATTGTCTCTGATTTTATGACAGAAACAATTTCATCCTTTTAATATCTTCATGTCTTATAAACCAAACTGACGGGAGAATGTACAACACTCGCTTGGATGTTTACATGCAAAGGACCTTGCACAGTGGGTATCTTCTCCAGTGTAGAATGAAGAAACTGAAACTCAGAGAGAGTCTTATCAAATGGCCAGAGGGTGTCACTGAGAGCAAATGGCATACCCAGGATTCAGAGTAGATCTGCTGGGCTCCCCAGTCCATTGCCTCCTTTCATGACAAACAGCATAAGATGAGCCAGATCTGATGGCTCCAAGCTTACTCTTCTAACCCCAACTTCTCCCATGTGATTCTTCATCGCTGACTCCATAGCAAGGTGTCATTCCTTACCTGTTTCCTTTACTTCTCTTTAACAGCATACAAAATAAATCCATCTCATTCCCCTTGAAGCTGGATTCCATTCAACCATTCAATAGCCATTTACTGAATATTTACCACTGGCTGAGAACTGGCTAAGCGATGCCTTCATCTGCTTTGTGAAACTTACAGATTCAAGGGGAGACTGATAATGGTACTAACACCTTAAAATAGAGATAGGCAGACAAAGTGCAATATATGATGCAGGAAAATCTAGCCTAATGTGGAGGGCCAGGGCGGACATACTGAGGAAGCGAAGCTGAAAACCTCAAGGGGGTTAGTCTGCCAGTCCACAGGGGAGAGATTCACCCTCCACAGAGGCCACAGCCAAAGTGCTTGCTCTGAGACAGGAAGGTACTGGTGCCTTCAAGGAACAGAAAGGCCAGGAAGCTGGGGAGTGAGGAGCAGAGGGACTGCAGACCAGTGTGGACAGGTGGTCAGGTGTCCCACTGAGGGCTGCTGAGATCTGGATTGGGGATAATGAGTTCTTGCAGGGTTTCAGGCAGGGTTGGGACACGAGCGTATTCTTAACAGATCATCGTGAGGGGAGGCGTTTGGTGTACTGGTTAAGATGCTCTCATCCCCCATTCAGAGCACCTGTGTTCAACTTCCAGCTCTGGTTTCCAGCTTCAGCTTCCTTCAAATGAAAACTCCAGAAGGCAGCAGAGACGGCTCAAGTAATTGGGTTCCTGCCACCCCCTGGGAGACCTAAATCAAGTTCCTCCTCGTTCCCAGCGTCAGCCCAGCCCAGCCCCTACCGTCATGGGCATTTGGGACGTGAATCAGCAGATGGGAACTCACTCTCTTTGTCTCCCTCTCTCTCTCTCAAAAAAAATTAACTCAAAAATAAAATTAAATACATAAATAAAAGATCAGTGTGGCTGTTGTGTGTACAAGGCTGGAGAGGGGCAAGGATGGATAGAAGAGTTCTTTAGGATGTAGCAGAGATTGTTAATTACCCACAACATCTATTTTCCACTAATAATGAAACAGAATAAAATACTGTATTTCTCAACTCACTTTGCAGCTAGACATGGTCACGTGGCTAAGTTCTGGTCAGTAAAACAGAGGTGAGGTCTTTGGTGGAACACAAGGAAGGCTGTTCCAGGCAGGTGACTCAGGTAGAGAAGACCTTCCCTGCTCTCTCTGCCTTTCTTCCTTCTCCTCACCAGCAATTCATACAAGACAGCTGGCGCTCTGGCAGCCATCTTGGGTCAACATAAAAGACACAAACTGGGACCAGCGCTGTGACACAGTGGGTTAAAGCCCTGGCCTGAAGCGCCGGCATCTCCTATGGGTGCCGGTTCTAGTCCCGGTTGCTCCTCTTCTGATCCAGCTCTCTGCTATGGTCTGGGAAAGCAGTAGAAGGTGGCCCAAGTCCTTGGGCCCCTGCACCCATGTGGGAGACCCAGAAGAAGCTCCTGGCATCAAATCGGCGCAGCTCCGGCCGTTGTGGCCAACTGGGGAGTGAACTAGCAGATGGAAGATACCTCTTTTTTCTCTCTCTCTCTCTCCCTCTCTCTCTCTCTAACTCTGTCCTTCAAGTAAATTTTAAAAATCTTAAAAAAAAAAAAGTAGCCACCACCAAAGCTACCTGAAGGTCAAGTGGCTCACTTAAAAAAAAAAAAAAGACGGCCGGCGCCGTGGCTCAACAGGCTAATCCTCCGCCTTGCGGCGCCGGCATACCGGGTTCTAGTCCCGGTCGGGGCGCCGGATTCTGTCCCGGTTGCCCCTCTTCCAGGCCAGCCCTCTGCTGTGGCCCAGGAGTGCAGTGGAGGATGGCCCAAGTGCTTGGGCCCTGCACCCCATGGGAGACCAGGATAAGCACCTAGCACCTGGCTCCTGCCATTGGATGAGCGCAGTGCGCCGGCCGCAGCGCGCTGTCCGCGGCAGCCATTGGAGGGTGAACCAACGGCAAAGGAAGACCTTTCTCTCTGTCTCTCTCTCTCACTGTCCACTCTGCCTGTCAAAAATTAAAAAAAAAAAAAAAAAAAGAAAGAAAGAAAAAGAAACACACGGGGTGAGGGAATGGAAAGAATGGAGCCAGGATCACCAGTGTGGACCTACCCCTACCAGTTCCGGACAGCTGCCTCAAGTGCTTTTTACCAACCCCCCAACACACACACACACACACACACACACACTCACACTCACACTCACACATTGAGAGAGAGAAAACTCTATTTTGTAAACTAGTACTATTTAGGTATTTTATGTGATATACAGCTTAACTCAGTCCTAACTGACACAGAGGCCATTGTATTCACCCAGGAAGAGGTAGTGATGGAAATGGCAAGACTGGGATGTATTTAGATGTAAGAGTCAACAGAATCTGTTGGGAATCCACACACGAGAGATGGTGAGGGACAGGGCAAGTGTAGACAGACCCTCAAGTTTCTGGCACAAACCACGATGTAGACTATGTCACCAATTCCTGAGCTGGGGTAGTTGGATGGGCCACTGGGGTGGGGGACATTGTAAGATTTTTTTTTTTTCAGACATTTGGAATTTGAAATGCTTGTGAGAACTTGCAGACCTCAGACTAGGTTGAGCCGGGACACAGACAGTGGGAAAGTCATTGACACACAGATGCTAACCGAAATCACTCACATGGATGATGTCTCCACTGGCAAACGCAGAGTGAGGACAGAGCCCCAAGGGACACCCACTTGGGAGAGGTGGGCAGAGAAAGGGCAGCACTTGGGAGAGATGGGCAGAGAAAGGGCAGCACTTGAAGAAGGCCAGAAGGAGCCGACAAAAAGGAAGCAGGAAAACCACGCAGCTCCCAGGAAGAGACAGGAGTGGAATCTCCACCGCACCAACCTCCAAGAGGCAGGCAGCGCTCCTTCCGCAGAGTTCTGAGAGCAAGAACAGGGCTCTGAGGGGAGGCTCACACACAGGCCAGGAGGCCGCGGACGGAAGGGAAAGTCTGGCAAGGCTTTGTGTTTGTTTTTGCAGCTGTTGAGGTTGATTAAAGCATTAGCAAACAATATGCAAAATAATTATGGAGTTATGGCTTTGAAAAACACAAGAGAGAAAGCCTAATAATTTTTTTTAAGATTTATTTTATTTATTTGAAAGAGTTACAGAGAGAGGCAGAGCCAGAGAGAGAGGTCTTCCATTCCACTGGCTCATTCCCCAGATGGCCGCAGCGGCCAGAGCTGGGCTGATCCAAAGCCAGGAGCCAGGAGCTTCTTCCGGGTCTCCCACATGAGTACAGGGGCCCAAGGACTTGGGCCATCTTCTACAGCTTTTCCAGGCCATAGCAGAGAGCTGGATCAGAAGAGGAGCAGCCAGAACTTGAACCAGCCCCCATTTGGATGCCAGCACTGCAGTCTGGGGCTTTAACTCACTGCACCACAGTGCCAGCCCCCTAATAATTTTTTAAGTATAAAAAAGATAACAGAATTGAAGCATATTCCCAGAATTTCATTTTCAACAACATGAACAGAAAGAGAACAAGTGCAAAGAAGAAGCAGACTACAGAGGAGTCACTGGTTTGCTCTTTATCATCAGCATTTGAAAATCTTTTGAGAGAGAGAAGCAGGTACATACATTCAATTTTCATGACTCTGGCTCCCACCTGGAGAGACAGGTTGGGGAGAGAGGGTGGAAGGGTCTCTAGCCAGGGGAGGAGAGAAGAAATCATTTCCATTCCACACCACCAGCCCCAAGAACCAACCGCCCAGGCTGGTGGCCCAGCTCACAAAGCCAGGGACAAGGGACAAGGGGGTAGGAGACAGTGGCATGATTCTGACACCAAGTGGCTTTAGAGAGGGCAAGCTTCACCACCACAATGCACCTTCTCTCCAACAAGTACCTTACATTTTCCATTGCTAATTAAAAATAACATTATCTTCAGGAGTAAACATTGTCATATGGGTAGAATCGAGAGCCTTTAGGCTGAGTGAAATAATCCAGGCACAGAAAAATACCACATGATCTCATTCAAATGTGGAAGCAAAAAAGTTGAGCTCATAGAAGAGCAGAGAGCAGCAGTGGCCAGAGGTTAGAAAGGAGAGGGGTAAGAGGGGACAGGGAGAAGTTGGATAACCGGCACGAAATACTCTTAAGTAGGAGGAACACATTCTAATATTTATAACATGGTAGTATGATTGCAGTTAACAACAATTTATTATATATTTCATAAAGAACCAGAAAAGAGGAATCTAAAGATTCCCAACACAAAGAAATGATAAATGTTTAAGGAGATGGAAATGCTAATTACCCTGATTTGATCAGTACACATTGTACAATGTGTTGAACTATCATACCATGTCCCATAAATACATACTGTTACTATTTGTCAGTTAAATAAATAAATGAGCATTGCTAATTTATAATAAAATCTTAAAGGTGTATGGGGTAGAGGTTAAGGAATTTTATTTACTTAATTACTACGAACAGCCAAAAAGAACAGGTTGCAATATCCTAAGGGTTAATGACAGCAGCAATATTTCAGACTTCTCCTTGAGGCTCACAACATGCCAGGTTTTGTTTTAAATTTATTTATTCCACATTTTAGATGCATCATTTCCACTGATCCCCATCACAGAAGTAACTATTATTAGCGCCATTTTTTAAAGACTATTTATTTGAAAGGTAGAGTTAGAGAGAGAGAGAGAGAGAGATGGTTCACTTTGCAAATGGCTGCAATGAACAGGGCTAGGCCAGGCCAAAATCAGGAGTCAGGAACTCCATTCAGATTTCCCATGTGGATAGATCAAGTACTTGGGCCATCTTCAACAGCTTTCCCAGGTGCATTAGCAGGGAGCTGGATAGGAAGTGGAGTAGCCAGGACTCCTGCACTTTGATATGGGATGCCAGCATCGAAGGTAGTAGCTTAACTTGCAGTGCCACAATGCCAGCTCCTATGGTCTCCATTTCATAGATCAGGAAATTGACGCACAAACTGGTTACTTTTATTGCACAGTGTCATACGAGCAAATGAGTGACAGCTCCCAGGATTTGAACACTGGCCATCTCATGTTAGAGCCAGTGCTTGCCATTTAAGTTAGAAAACCTGCTTTTCTTAACACTAAATAACATTGCTGGTCATACAAATAAAACAAGTAATGCAAAAATAATTATGCAAAGACAATGGCAAGAAAATAGTCTTTACTTCACTTAAGAACTGAAGGAACTGGCCAGGTAAAAGTGAGGTGACTTGTTTTGCTTTCCTTAACTCAGCCTGCCTTGGCAACTGAGCGTAAGAGGAACCTGGCCTTTAGTCAGCTCACGGCTCCCTCGGGCTGGCTGCTCTCTCCCAGAATGGTTCCTCTACATCACAAGCCATTGGTGATGTGCTGATGACAGGTGGCGAGGGCACAGACCATTGTCAGCTCCTGCCCACAAGAACAGAGGAAGGTGTGGCCCCACCATGTGGCCCAGACACCCAGGAGATCAGGTGGAGGAAACTTGAGTCCCACTTGAGTCAAAGTTCACCACTGTGAAAGTGAGTCTGAGACAGGGTGTCTGGGGCTCTGGAACAAAAGACCCAGTATTTCCACTGGAAACACCAAGAGCTGACCTCAGGCATTCAAATGAAGAGAAAGGCCACTGAGAATTCAGAGTTGTTATGAAGCCACATGGTGACATCTGGAATGAGCACTCACAATGAATCACAATTTGGAGGCAGATCCAGAGAAATGGTAAGGACAGAGGCATCTGCTTTATAGCCAGAGGAGCTGAGAATCATGAAGTCGGGCGCCATGGTTAGAAAACCACGTCTGTCGGTGGTTCTCCACAGACACTGGCAAAGGCAGAGACAGCAACCGACACACGGCCTCTTCCCTTTCCTGATACGCTTTCCTGTTTTGTGCATTTGGTCAGTGTGCACAGAACAGTTAACGCAGGCAGCCAGCATTGATTAAACTGCTCCTTTGAGAACAGATACTTGGGTTTGGCTGGCATCTTAGATTCTGGGTGAATCCCACCATTTTCAGCACTGCCAAAAGCAGTCCACTGTGTCTAAATGGGTGACACAAACAAAATGGTTTATTCTGAACATCAGCTTTGCTTCAGGGAGCCCTGGATTTGGGAACATGCTAAGCAGAGGGTGCCCATGTGACCAATAAAAACCTTAGCTAAATTAAAAAAAAAATGTTCAGTGTTACTAGCCATAAGGAAATATACACCAAAACCACAGTGCCGGTATCCCATATGGGCGCCAGTTCTAGTCCCGCCTGCTCCATTTCCAATCCAGCTCTCTACTATGGCCTGAGAAAGCAGTAGAAAATGACTCAAGTCCTTGGGCCCCTGCACCCATGTGAGAGAGCCCGAAGAAGCTCCTGGCTCCTGATCGGTCCAGTTCTAGCTGTTGTAGCCATTGGGGAGTGAACCAGTGGATGGAAGACCTCTCTCTCTCTCTCTCTCTCTGCCTCTGCATCTCTAACTCTGCCTTTCAAATAAATAAATCTAAAAAAAAAAAAAAACATAATGAGAGATCACGTCAAACCCACTAGGATGGCCATAATCAACAAGAGAAGTAAAAAAAAAAAAAATGCTAAGGAAGATTTGGAGAGATTGGAAACTTCTAAGGGAGATGCCAAATGCCACAGCTGCTTGGAAAACAGTCTAGCAGTTCTTCCAAAGGTCAAACACCAGAGTGATGTCAGGTCCGTAGTGAGTATCCTGGTGGGCAGTGTTGCACCTGTGTCGTGGCAGCCCATTGCCGGAGATTTTAAACACACGTGATGTGACTCTAGCGGAGGAGGACTCTTGGAGGTCTGTGCTGGGAACACTTCACCCCAGGTGCCTGTTTCCTTTGCTGATTTTGTTCAGTATCCTTTCTCTGTAATAAGTGATAATCATGAGTACATCTATGTGCTACATCTTAGGAGTCTTCCCAGCAAATCATGGAACCTGGGGGTGATCTTGGAGACACCCCACAACCCTGAGACAGTTGCTGAACTGAAACAAGTTTTGGCATAAAAAAGACCTGGTTTAAATCTCAACTTTGCCACTTATTGGTTGTGAACTAACTGCTAAGTGAGTTTGTGGTAGAGGCCGTTGTCTTTTATTTAAACTTGTTCCTCAGCAACATGATAAATGTGGTAGAAGCCTTTCCAAGGTCAGGAGGAAACAAAGGGAGGAATTTGTCCTGGGAATGAAAGGTGGTTGTTACATGCTTGCCTGTGAAGTTACTATCTGCTTGAGTTTTTTTCTTTCATTTTTGTTCATCAGCACCAAGCAATGATGCTAATCCTTGCTAGACAGTAGTTATGTAAAAGAAACATTATCAGTGAATACCTGTGCAGAGGCAGCATTGTATCAATTCCTATGGCAGCCATGTAACCTTAGCATATCCCATCAAATGTGCGCATGTAACCATATAAGGGAGACAAAGAAGCTAAAACAATATACAAGGAAATCTTTGTTCAGGGCTCAGGCTTTTGTATAAAAAATTCCACCTGGGCTTTATGTTGGCACATATAATAGACTACTTCCTGTTAAAAGGCCTTGGTGTCTTGTCTCTGTATAAGACTCCTGCTACAAGTTAGCCTTGAATTTCTCTTAAAAAAAAAAAAAAAGACAGTACAACTGCCTTAGGAGATCGTAGTGAAGATTAAATAAGTGGGGCTGACACTATGGCATAAGCGGGTAAAGCCACCACTTACGGTGCCAGCATCCCATATGGGCACTGGTTGAAGACCCAGTTGCTCCACTTCCGATCCAGCTCTCTGCTATGGCCTGAGAAAGCAGTACAAGATGGCCCAAGTCCTTGGGCCCCTGCACCCATATGGGAGACCCAGAAGAAAGTCCTGGCTCCCGGCTTCAGATTGGTACAGCTCCGGCCATTGCAGTCAACTGAGGAGTGAACCAGTGGATGGAAGACCTCTCTCTGCCTTTCATTCTCTCTCTGTGTAACTCTGATTTTCAAATAAATAAATAAATCTTTAAAAAATATATTAAATAAGTGGTAGACACTCAATAGATATCCTATTTTCTTCTCTTTAGACTGAAATGTGAATGACACTCCCTATGGTTGTGCAGTGCCTAATGTGCACAATTCCAGGTAGGTAGCCCAGAGGCTCATGTCACCCATTCTTCCCTTTCCTTCCTATGTTGGAGTCACCTCATGCCACCTCATGAAGGCCGCTTGTGCACATCATTCCCCAGTTTTGGGTTCAATTATGTCATACAGACACAGGAAATCTAGCCATAGAGGGAGCATTTATACCACAGAAATTGGAAATGCTAAAAATCAGGCTGCTCTCCCTCCTCCCAAATGCTACCCACTTACTAACACACTACCATCCTCTTCATTTACAAAATGAAATAAAGATGAGGCTCCTGCCAGATAGGTTTGTAAAAATAAATAAACTATATGAAAAGATGCTCAATGTTATGAGCCATAAGGAAATTCACACCAAAACCTGAAGGAGGCATTCAAACCCAATGGAATGGCTACAATCAATAAGGCAGGTTAATAACAAGAGCTAAGGAAGATCGGGAAACACAAGAACGTTCTTAGAAGGTGTCAAATGGAACAGCTGCTTTGGAAAACAGTCTAGCAGTTCTTCAAAATGTTAAACACCTAGGTAATGTCTGGTTTCCCAAAGACAAAGCAATTCAACTCCTATACCAAAGAGAAATGAAAACACAGATGTCCATACAAAAACTTGTATGTGAATGTTCATAGCAGTTCTACTGACGATAGCCAAAGGTTAGAAACAACTCAGATATCCATCAACAACCCAACACCCCTCAATGAATGAACAAAATGTAGTATTTCCATACAATGGAATTTTATTTAGCTACAAAAGGAAATAAAGTATTGATATGTATTACAATAGGAATGAGCCTCAAAAATACTATGGTTAGTGAAAGGAGCCAAATTTCCATGGGTTTTTTGTCACTCTGAGATTATTCCCTACTGTTTAGGAAGACAATGAACTTGAATAAATTCATCTGTAACTGAGTTACTTGTGAGTGTTCTCTGCGAAGAACCACTTACAGTATTTATGAAATGTACTATGTAACCAAACCCACTTGAAAGTGCTTGAGAGTTAGCACCTAAGTACAACTTTTTCAGCTTCTTTCACATGAGCATTCACAGAAATATTTTTACTTCACATTCTAATTTACTTAAATGCACAGGGTTTCCTCCACCTCATGGGTACCAGGGAAAAAACAAAACAAAACTTAACAACTGGAAAAAAGAACACCCTTGTCATGCTCTGGTACGTACACTAGCAAAGAAGGCAAGGAGGAAGGAAATGTACGTATACAAGTGGTCAGTGAAGTTACTGTTTAAGGAAGTTCCCCTTTGAGAAAAGTAGCACAATGTGGTTTAACAGACAGCTGGGATGGTAAGACATCTTGGTTCACCTAGTCAAATGGGATGTCACTTCTGAGAACACATCTGACTTGGTTGTCCCCTGGTTTCTTCACATAAAATAGAGGCCGGGCAAATTGATGAGTTTATACAGATTAGCCTTATGGGGATGCTGAAGATAGCAGATCAATACAAGCCTGAGTTCAAAATAGCCCTATATATCTGTGGACTCTAAGCTGTATACAATTGAGAGCAGAGGGAAACCTTGAAGGGCCAGTGAGGAGTCCCAGGTAATCTACAAATGCACGGACAAATGCAAATAACAGTGACAATCAAGGACAAGAACTCCCAAGTCTCAAGAGGCCACCCTCACTACAGCGAGGAGGCAGCATGAGAAAGTACAGTTGTGTCTGAGGATCTGTGGGGGATTGACCCTGGCACCCTCTGCAGTTACCAAACTGCTAATGCTCAAGCCACTTAGAGAAGACCGCCCAGGACTTGTATAGAATCTGTGTTCATCATCCCACACATGCGCAATCATCTCTGGATTACTTACAATACCTAAGACAATGTAACGTTTACCACTCAGCACAGATGCAATTTTTTTTCCAACCCATGGTTAGCTAACTGCAGACGCGGAGGCCACAGTTACAAAGGCTGACTGCATGTCATTATAAACCCACAGAAGTGTCTGGAGTGCACAGCCCTCCTGGCACAAGGCTGTGCTCTTATTCACCAGTCTGGAAGCTCTCTGAACACTTTCTGTTAGAGTTTTTATAGAGCTTCACTATATGGGCACAAGTGATCCAATCATTAGCCATTAGTGATGGACTCAACTTCCAGTCCCTCTCCCCTCCCCAGAGGTCAAGGGGAGGGGCGGAGAATTGCAACTCCCTAATCAGTGGCTAGTTTCCCTGGCAATTCCATGCTACCAACTTTTAGGACTTCCCAAAAGTCATCTCATGAATGCAGATGTAAGTGAGGTTGAAAGAAACTTGCTGTAAATAACAAAAATGCTCTTGATACATGGATTGCTCTGCAGCTATTTCAAGAATTAGAGATAAAAAACAAATCCTGGCTATCGCTGCAGCTCACTTGGCTAATCCTCTGCCTTGCGGCGCCGGCACCCTCAGTTCTAGTCTCGGTTGGAGTGCTGGATCCTGTCCCAGTTGTTCCTCTTCCAGTCCAGCTCTCTGCTGTGGCCCAGGAAGGCAGTGGAGGATGGCCCAAGTCCTTGGGCCCTGCACCTGCATGGGAGACCAAGAGGAAACACCTGGCTCCTGGCTTTGGATTGGTGCAGCGCACCAGCCACAGTGCACTGGCCATGGCAGCCATTTGGGGGGTGAACCAAAGGAAGGAAGACCTTTCTCTTTCTCCCTCTCTCTCACTGTCTAACTCTGCCTGTCAAAAAAAAAAAAAAAATCCTGAAACAAAAGATTTCCTTTCACTTTAATCATTCTGGATATGTTTCAGGTGCCAGGGACTAAAGACCAAAATAAATATTTCTTATTATATCACAATATCACGAGAATTTAAACTCCAATGGGGAACACAAAAATATAAATGAAGTCAAGTAACCCCAAGATGTCATAAGAATGCATGCAGGCACGGGCAACCACTCTACCTGTGTTAGGGGTATACACGGAAAGCTTCAGAGAAGGCAGGGACTGTGCCAAGTCAGAGAAGAGGAGTGTTCACCAGGCAATCAGCAAATGCTAGATCGATAGAATAGCTGGTGGGCAGACAGATGGAGCCTGGCAGGTAGGCAGTGTAGTTCATGTCACTTCAAGTAGAATGGACAGTGTTAGCAAAGGCACAATGTGAGAATAAATGTACGTAGAAAACAGAATGTTTTCAGACATATTAGCTTGATCCTAAGAAGTAACAGGTTTTAAAGATTTATTTACTTACTTTGACAAGAAGAGTGACATAGAGAGAGAGACAAAAAATGAGGGAGAGAGAGAGAGAATCTTCTATCCACTAGTTTCCTTCCCAAATGGCCACAACAGCCAGGGCTGGGCCAAGCCAAAGGCAAGAGCCAGCACTTCCGTCCAGGTCTCCCACAATGGGTGCCAAGGTCTCAAGCACTTCAGTCATCATCCATTGCTTCCCAGGCACATTAGCAGGCAGCTGAATTGTAAGTGGGGTACCTAGAACTTGAACTGACTTTCTGATATGGAATGTGGGTATCCAAAGGTGGCTTGACCTGCTATGCCACAGTGCTATGTCACAATGCCTGCTGAAGCTCCAGCTTTAGAATATCTCTCTGGTGGCCAGTGCTGTGGCGTAGCAGGTAATGCCACCACCTGCAATGCCAGCATCCCATATAGGCGCCAGTTTGAGTCCCAGGTGCTGCACTTCTGGTCCAGCTCCTGCTATGGCCTGGGAAAGTAGTGAAGAATGGCCCAAGCACTTGGGTCCCTACACCTGCATGGGAGAACCAGCAGAAGCTTCTGGCTCCTGATCAGCCCAGCTCCTGCCATTGTAGCTATCTGGGGAGAGAAACAGTAGATGGAAGAGCTCTGTCTTTCTGCCTCTGCCTCTCTGTAACTCTGACTTTCAAGTAAATAAATAAACCTTCAAAAAAAAAAAAAGGAAATATCTCTGATAGCCACAGATGAAAGATGACTATCCAAAAATCACCTAAAAGACGAGTCAAGAGAGGCAGTCAGGTTGTAGTAGAGGAAAGGAGAATTCACAGGCACCAAGTTTAATTTCATGTGTCAATTTGAATGGGCCATGGGCTGCCCAGATTAAACACCACTCCTGAGTGTGCCTGTGAGGGTGTCTCCCAGTGCAAAGGGCACTGCAATCACTGGAGTTGGCAAACAGATTGCCCTGCCCAGGGTGGGAGAGCCTTCCCAGTCCTAAATGGAACAAAAAGCAGAGGAGACAGGAATTTGCCCTGGTCCTGAATCATTGCTTATATTGGAACAGCTCATTGTGTACCCAGGCCTGGGATTCACATCACTGGATCGCCTGCTCTCGCGCCTTCAGCTGAATGGCGTCACCAGCTCTCCTGGGTCTCCCACATGGTAGAACTTTTCACCCTTCACAGTCTCATAGACCAGTCCCGCATCATCCAGATCCTTTTCTATACACACATGCAAAAGTGAAAACTACAAGATGGGGCCAGCACTGTGGCGCAGCTGGTTAAGCCTCCATCTGTAGCGCTGGCATCCCGTATGGGCGCTGGTTCAAGTCCCCGAATTTCTACTTCCAATCTAGCTCCTTGCTCATGTGCCTGGGAAGGCAGCATAGGATGGCCCAAATGTTTGGACTCCTGCACCCACATGGGAGATCCGGATGAAACTCCTAGCTCCTGGCTTTGGCCTGGCCCAGCCCAGGTGGTTTCAGCCATTTGAGAGTGAACCAGCGGATGGAAGATCTCTCTCTCTCTTCTCTCTCTGTAAGTCTTTCAAATAAATTTTAAAAATCTTTAAAAACTAAATAAACAACTGCAAGAATAGCTGGTATCATGGTGCAGTGGGCTAAGCTGCCCCCTACGACACCGTCATCCCATATAGTAGCACCAGCTCAGGTCCTGGCTGCTCTGCTTCTGATCCAACTCTCTGTTAATGTACCTGGGAAAGAAAAAGAGGATGGCCCAAGTACTTGGGCCCACACCAAACCTGGATGGAGCTCCTGGCACCTGGCTTTGGCCTGGCTCAGCCCTAGCCATTACAGCCATCTAGGGAGTAAACCAGCAGATGGGACATTCTCCTAAAATCAAATGAGGTCATTCTTGCAAGTTCTCCAAGCTGAAACTAAGCTGTTAATCTAACTTTCCAGAAATCGGAAGTATAGAAAAAATTAGTTAAATTTCCAAAACAGGCCAGTTTCAACTGGCATGATAGTGACCATCATTCTCTGCTTTAATTTTTACACAAAAGAAGTAACCTGAAGCAATCTAATGCTAAATACATCAGTTACTTCTATTGCTCATCTCACCATCTGCCTTGGAATGGAAAGTAATTCTGAAATAACCAATCTGCTTTTTGTTCTTTTGTTTTTGCTTTGTCTAGAAAATCAAACCTTCTGCTCAGCACATCAGAACACTTATTCTATTTTATGAACACAAAATGTACATTTATACATAAATCATATGGACATATCCCATAGATACACAATTGACTCAGTTTCTCCGGAGAATGCTGGCTAATACAACAGGACTTGAGAATGATCAAATATATGGTTGAAATGGTGATGAAAAATAGCTGAATATAAAAAGGAAAAATATACATGAGAAAGTAATTTTAAATTACATATACAGATTAGAAAACATTATTTTGTAAAGTCCAATTAGATAGTGGCAGAGTCAGGACAAAAACCCTGTCTGGTGTTTTCTTTTATCACAGAGAAAATTCAAAAAATTCATACCTGAAAAGTAACAAAAATGTTTTCTAAAATTTTACAGTAAAACTGTATCTGGGGCCGGTGCTGTGGCATAGTGGGTAAAGGCACCACCTGCAGTGCCAGCATCCCATATGGATGCTAGTTCGAGACCCAGCTATTCCACTTCCAACCAGCTCTCTGCTATGGCCTGGGAAAGTAGTAGAAGGTGGCCCAAGTCCTTGGGCCCCTGCACTCATATGGGAGACCCAGAAAAAGCTCCAGGCTCCTGGCTTCAGATCAGTTCAGCCCCAGATGTTGAGGGGCCAACAGGGGAGTGAACCAGCAGATAGAAGACTTCTCTCTCTTTGTCTCTCCTTCTCTCTGTGTAATTTTGACTTTTGAATAAATAAATAAATCTTTAAAAAATACTTTAAAATTTTTTTAAAAAACTCTATCTGTATTATGGCAAGCACTAACAGATTGATCTTCCACTTTCCCTGGAGTAGTATCCAGGTTACTTCAAAGATAGATGGGCTTTGAATCAATAGTCTTGTCATTTTTTGCAGGTGAATGCAGTTTCTTGCATGGTGTGTGTTGTGGGGACCCATGGATAGGCCAGCCATGGGACCCCCCCATGGTGGGCGTGGCTTATAGCAGTAATGTGGATGTAGCAGCTGATTGAACTTTTCATCTAGCTGAGGATCGTGGAAAACAAGATGGCGCTGATGCCCTGCCTGCTGCGTGACTCCACAGCTGATCGTGATCAAGTGCCGGATTGGAGAGCTCTGTGCATGGACTGTAATTGATTGACTGTGAGTGGTTGAATTCTGGATATAAGTGGAGAGCGAGAGAGAGAAGGGGGCACGCCAGCTTTCCCCCTTAAGGAACGTGCGTGCCATCTCCATCGCCATCTCTCCCCCTTCTCCCGGTTCCCCCACTCTCTTTCCCACTCCTTCTAAGTAAAAGTCTCTTGAAGACCGATTAGCTGCGAGCAGCGTCGTGCCTTATACGGCCGAAGGAGTCAACAAGTGGTGCCGTGACTCGGATTGCCAAGTGTTGCCGTGACTCGGATCGTCGGACCGATTGCTGGAAGCAGGAAGTAAGAACAGGATAAACGTCCATACATGGGAATCTAGGCGGGTGAAGTAAAAAGCCTAGGATTATGACCGCGGTTCCGTTGCAAAGACGGGGAGTGTAACGCCAGAAAGGCGGGAGTAAACTGTCGACAAAAGACAGGGAATCTAGGTGGGTAAAGTGAAAAGCCTAGGATTATAGCCGAGGTTCCGTCGACAAAAGACGGGGAGTAAAACGCCAGAAAGGCGGGAGTAAACTGTCAAAAAAAGACAGGGAATCTAGGCGGGTAAAAAGGCCTAGGATTATAACCGCGGGGAGTGGACGCCAGAAGACAGGCAGGAGTGGACCGTCGACAAAAGACGGGGAGTAAAATGCCAGGAGAAAGGCGGAAGTGAATCGTTGTAAAGACTGGGAGTGGAACACCAGGAGAAAGGCGGGAGTACTGATTGTGATTGATCTTACCATATGTTTCATAAGCAATAGAGCCTGTTCGTCAGCGACATGGAGAAGCAAAAATCCTCCACTGTATGGATTTATATATTGGAAGCAGTGTTCATAACATTAAGCTCATGTCTGCAGGAGGCAGGAAAGGTTCAAAAAGATATTGTAGTTGGATATTTAGGACTTGGGCTTACACCAACAAATGCGGCCCCTTTGGAATTTGCCATTGCTACGACAGGACTAAAAACCTTAAATGATTTTCGAAAACTATGTGGAAATCTAAATTGGATACGGCTGTATTATAATGAGAGGAAGAAGCACAGGAAAAAAGGCTGTGATAAAGACTATAAAGACTCCATTACAGACGCAGAGAATAGGGTTAAAAAAGATGAGCCATAAAACAGTTCATTAATGCTAATCGTGGTGAAAAGTGTCTGAACTACCCATTCTGTTTTTGTATTATGTACTAACTTTACCCCTATTATTGATGGGAATGCTTGAGCAGAGTATGCTTGGTTTGCTTTATAAAAGAATGTAAATGTTTCAATTTATCTTTAAAATTGTTTGGCCATCTATGTCTTGTTAGTTTAACTTTTGGCTTGTTGAAAGTATTGCTTGCTCATTTATTGACTTGTAATTATGAAGTTTGTTAAGGGGTTTATGATTTTGTACTGAGTTTTGTCTGAGACTGATTTACACGAGAATTCTAATTGTACCCTAGAATTGGGCCAGATGAGCAATACCACATGGAACAGTAATTTTACGAGGTTGTACTTAACAATATAGGCCTCACCTGCCTTGCCAAGTGGGTGAAATGGGAGGAGAATTTTGAGGTAACTAGTGTTTAAAGTATACAAGATACGTGGAGTGGTTGTCTGCATTCAGAACATGTGAAGAATAGTACCAATTAAGCATTTTACTTTGAACCAAGTATTTCTTGAATAAGATGTATCCTTTGTGCCTAATTGCTAATGTGAAATTATGAAGGAATTTGCCAGAATTTATGTGTTGGATTTAAGTAGCAAGTAGTAAGAAAGCTGACCTAATTTGATTTCTTTTCTTGAATGATTTTAAAGCTGTTAATTCATAATTTGATAAAACTGTTCTGGCTTTCAAAACCCCAATAGCCCAGAAGTTCTGATCAGAACTGTAACACTCTGCCAGCAGTGTACCAACCTGGTAATTCAGCAGGATATGCTAGCCACCTTGCACTCTTACCCCCATGGAGAAGTGTGGCTTAACATGATGGAACGGTAGCCAATAACGGGTAATTGCCGATGGGCGCACCTAGCAACCTAAGACAGAGGGTAGGACAAGCTTCCTATTACCTCCATGACGGGTAAGCAGGTTGCACGCCATTGGGAACCCAAGACAGGCACGTTTCCATGCCACTTAATATAATAAAAACGGGGGAGATGTGGGGACCCATGGATAGGCCAGCCATGGGACCCCCCCATGGTGGGCGTGGCTTATAGCAGTAATGTGGATGTAGCAGCTGATTGAACTTTTCATCTAGCTGAGGATCGTGGAAAACAAGATGGCGCTGATGCCCTGCCTGCTGCGTGACTCCACAGCTGATCGTGATCAAGTGCCGGATTGGAGAGCTCTGTGCATGGACTGTAATTGATTGACTGTGAGTGGTTGAATTCTGGATATAAGTGGAGAGCGAGAGAGAGAAGGGGGCACGCCAGCTTTCCCCCTTAAGGAACGTGCGTGCCATCTCCATCGCCATCTCTCCCCCTTCTCCCGGTTCCCCCACTCTCTTTCCCACTCCTTCTAAGTAAAAGTCTCTTGAAGACCGATTAGCTGCGAGCAGCGTCGTGCCTTCTGCGGCCGAAGGATCGACAGTGTGTTGTTAACCTTTCTCAGGCTGTTCCTCATTTTGAGACTAAGTCTGCTATAACTTGATGCAGCATTGTTTTGAGAAATAAAGGAAATGATGCGTGTACAGTACTTAGCACAGGGACTGCCATGCAGCCAGTGTGCAGCAAGCTGCATCACCTCTACTTCTAATGATCGGGAGTTGACACTGCCAGCCTGAGTGATGCCTGCATGCAACAGTGGCCCGTGGCTGGCAGCAGACAACCTGGACTTTGGAAGCGCCCCCCCAACACTGGTAAGAGGGGCTCACTTTGCCTTAACTGCATAGATCTTGTGGTTTATGCTAAGCACTTGGCTCTCCTTCTGGAGTATGAGTTTTGATACGCTAGGCACAGGGTGCCAATGTGACTGGGGCACTGAGGCCTCACTAACCTTCTTCGGCAGACAACATTTTACCAAGGTCACAACAATTCAGTGTTGGATTGCAATTAAGCACCTCCTCTGTGACTCCACTGAAGACAGACTCTCAGGAGCTTGCACCTGGCCTCATGCACATTTTCCCTTTGTTGATTTTGCTTTGCATCCTTACACTGCAATAAATCAGAACTGAATATGAATAAATGCTCAGTCCTGTGAGTCCTCACAGTGAATCACTGAGCAGGGAGGTGGCTCTGGGGATCCCTGACACAACAAGTCTCCCCATTCCTCCAACTTCATAAACTATTGGCCATTCTCTATGCTGCAGCAGTATTACCACAAGCCAACCATATCAAAGTCCAATTATAAAAAATTTCTATTTTCCTTTTTTCATTTACTTCTTTGAGAGGCAGAGAACAGAGAGAGATGGAGAGACAAAGACAGAGAGATGGAGAGAGAAATCTCTTATTCACTTGTTCATTTATTAAATGCCTACAATAGGAGCTGGTGTCATGGCATAGCAGGTAAAGCCGCCACCTGCAACACAAGCATCCCATATGGGCATTTAGCTGCTTCACTTCCAACCCCACTCCCTGCTAATGTACCTGGGAAAGCAGCAGAACATGGCCCAAGTCCTTGGGCCCCCGCACACACGTGGGAAACCTGGAAGAGGCTCCTGGCTTCTGGCCTCAGGTCCAGTTCCAAGCATTGCAGTTATTAGGGGAGTGAACCAGTGAATAGACAATCTCTCTCTCTCTCTCTCTCTCTCTCTCTCTCTCTCTCTTTTTCTCTCTCATGTGTGTATGTATGTGTGTCTCCTTCTTTCTCTGTAAATTCTGCCTTTCAAATAAATAAATAAATCTTAAAAAAAAAAAAAAACAGCCCAGACTCTGCTGGAGCAGAAGCCAGGAGTCAGGAACACAATCCAGGTCTCCAATATGGATGGCAAAAACTCAACTACTTGAGCCATCACCACTGCCTCCCAGGATCTGCATTAGCAGGAAGATGGGATCAGGAGCCAGAGCTGGGTCTCAAACCTAGGCTCAATGCCCACTCCAAAATTCCCTGTTTCTTAATTAACAATGGTTTCAAACTTATATACTATATCAATTTTTTTTTTTTACTCAACATATAGAAATCACTCTACTCCTGTTTCCTCACCAGTATGTAGGCCATCATGCTGATTAAACTCCAGTCCTGCTTCCCAGCTCCCAACTCAAAATCACATGGAAACTCCAAGGGAAGGAACATCAGGTGGTCTGGCCCCTGTGTCATGTAGCTCCCTTTCTTGTCAGAAAGCCATGTCGCTTAGGAAACTTCCAGTGCCCTTTGTTCTAGGTTATTACAAGTTAAGATCATATGGGGCTGGCGCCATGGCATACTAGGTTAATCCTCCGCCTGCAGTGCCGGCATCCCATATGGGCACTGGTTCTAGTTTCGGCTGCTCCTCTTCCAGTCCAGCTCTCTGCTGTGGTCCAGGAAGGCAATGGAGGATGGCCCAAGTGCTTGGGCCCATGTACCCGCATGGGAGACCAGGAAGAAACTCCTGGCTCCTGGCTTAGGATTGGCACAGCTCCGACTGTTGTGGCCATTTGGTGAGTGAACCAATGGAAGGAAGACCTTTCTCTCTGTCTCTCTCACTGTCTGTAACTCTACCTGTCAAAAAATAAATAAATCTAAAAAAAAAAAAAAAAAAACAAGTTAAGATCATACAACATAAACGGCCAGGAAGACCTTTCTTCAGTTCATCAGACTATGCACAAATGTGAACTAAATAACTAACTACCATAAGAGAAAGGAGGCCAAGCTAAAGAATGAGAGCAGAGGCCGGCACTGTGGCATAGTGGGTAAAGCCACTGCCTGCAGTGCCAGCATCCCATATGGGTGCCAGTTGGAGTCCTGGCTGCTCCACTTCTGATCCAGCTCTCTGCTATGGTCTGGGAAAGCAGTGGAGAATGGACCAAGTCCTTGGGCCCCTGCACCCACGTGGGAGACCTGGAATAAGCTCCCGGCTCCTGGCTCTTGGCTTTAGATTGGCCCAGCTCCTGCAGTTGCTGAGTAAACCACCGGATGGAAGAATCTTCCTCTCTCTTGCTGGCTCGCTTGCTCACTCGCTCTCTCTCTCTCTCTGCCTCTGCCTCTCTGTAACTCTGTCTTTCAAATAAACAAATAAATATTTAAAAAATAAAAAAAAAGAATGACAGCAGCTGGGACTAGGGAGATATAAGCCAGAAGATTTATCTGTGGAAAAAAGGAACTGAACATATTAACCAAACAGGAAAGATAGGCAACCTTGGGGTGTTAACGGATGAGAAGCTGGGCAGAGAGGCACAACCCAGTACTGGAAGAATTTTGGTTATTTCAAGAATTCTGGCTCATAGCTTAAAAATCCTAATATTTGACTACTGGCAACTATTTATATTTAACAGGGAATCAAACAAACGTGCAAGCCATAAGTATGTCGGTGAAGGCCAAACAATAAGAGAAAACAATCTTCAAGGATAGGCGTTTGGCCTGATAGTTAAGATGCTGGTTAAGGCCCTCAAGTTTCATATCAGAGTGCACACATGGGCTCCTGGCTCTGGCAACTGATTCCAGCTAATGCAGACCCTGGGAGGCAGCAGTGATGCTTCAAGTAATTGGGTTGCTGCCACATACGTGGGAGACCTGGACTGAGTTCTGGCTCCCAGCTTTGGCCTCCTGGACTGGGGCCAATGCAGTCACTTAGTAAGCAAACCAGCAGACAGAAGTATTCTTTCCTTCCTTCCATCCATCTATACATCCATCTCTCTCTCTCCTCTCCTCTCACGCCGGATTCTGTCCCGGTTGCCCCTCTTCCAGGCCAGCCCTCTGCTGTGGCCCAGGAGTGCAGTGGAGGATGGCCCAAGTGCTTGGGCCCTGCACCCTCATGGGAGACCAGGAGAAGCACCTAGTACCTGGCTCCTGCCATCGGATGAGCGCGGTGCACCGGCCGCAGCGCGCCGACCGCGGCAGCCATTGGAGGGTGAACCAACGGCAAAAGGAAGACCTTTCTCTCTGTCTCTCTCTCTCACTGTCCACTCTGCCTGTCAAAAAAAATAAAAAATAAAAATAAAAAAAATAAATAAATACTTTAAAAAAAAAAAAAAAGAGGGGCCGGTGCTGTGGCTCACTTGGTTAATCCTCTGCCTGTGGCGCCGGCATTCCATATGGGCACCGGTTCTAGTCCTGGTTGCTCCTCTTCCAGTCCAGCTCTCTGCTGTGGCCCGGGAAGGCAGTGGAGGATGGCCCAAGTGCTTGAGCTCCTGCACCACATGGGAGACCAGGAGGAAGCACCTGGCTCCTGGCTTCGGATTGGCGCAGCACCGGCCGTAGCGGCCATCTGGGGGTGAACCAACGGAAGGAAGACCTTTCTCTCTGTCTCTCTCACTGTCTAACTCTGCCTGTCAAAAAAAAAAAAAAAGAAAAAGAAAAAAAAGAACCCACAGACACAGACTCAGTTCCTCATGGGAGTTGGGTGAGGGTAGGACCCTGATGAATGGAACGAGGTGCCTGTGCCTGAAGTCACAGTCCCCAGAAGGAAGATGGAATCAGACAGCAAGTGTAGGAGGCTGGGATGTTACATGACAACCTCCTCACTGAGTCCTCCTGATTCTCCTGTGGCTAAGCTATGCCGAGGTGAAGACATGGGCTGGGACACGAGGTGGGAGGGAGCCCACTGTTCTCTTTATCCTGCTGCAGCTGAACCAGGGTACTTTTACCCTACAGAGACCGCCCTCTGAGGATTCAACCAACCTTGGGTCTAAAATATTGAAAAAAAAAAAAAAAAAAAAAAACAACCCTGCCTCTACTGAATATGTGCAGGTTTTTTCTCATCATTATCCCCTAAACAATACAAGGTCACAACTGCTTACACAGCATTTACACTGTAGTAGGTAGAATAAGGAACTCAGAGCTGACCGAAAGAACAAAAGAGGATGTCCATGGCTCATACTCAAATTTATGTTATATAAGGGACTTATATCTTATATAATTTTATATATAATATAAAATCCCATCTTATATAAGGGACTTGGGCATCCCAGGATTTGGGTGTCCAAGGAGAGTCCTGAAACCAATTCCTAGAGGAAACACAAGGATGGATGTCTATCTATCATCTTCCAAGTGAGTCAACAGTTGTACTATATTTTAGTGATATCAGCACATAGTTCTAAGCTGACAGATTTCTGAGGCATTTTTTGTTAGTGAAGTATATTTTACCACTTTCACTGCTATACTTCTCTCTTTTCTTAGCCCTACTATATGAAATCTAAATTATAACAAACCATTAACGTATAACAAAAGTTAATCTGTTTTAGATTTTAAAATAATTCCTATTGGATCTATGAATTTTTCAGACTTAACCAATTAACACATATACTATACATTACATAATTATGTGGACAGCTCTACAAAATTTAAAACAATATTTCTGCATACACATGCACAAATATTCACACTGAATAGGATAAAGACAAAAATAGCTTTTTTATGAGGCGAGGTCTTGCCACTAAAAGTTGTGGAGTTCGAGTTTCACTCAGGGTAGAGATTTAAGAATGAAAGTCTATAGTCCTAAATCAAATGAACCTGAAGAATTGCATAGGCCACAGGGACGGAGCTAAGGACCATCTGGGAGAAGTAATGCCATTCTATGTGAATTAGGGGAATTAAAGCACAGAGAAATCCCTGGGATTAACAGACAAAAACAAAACAAACAGAAAATAAGTAAAATCAACTTCTGCAGAAGGCAGGCTAGGAAAAAAGTAGAATTCAAACCAAATACCAGACTTGGCAATTGTCCACAGCATGTGGTTCCCCAGGGCCAACCCAGTTTCCAGCCACTCCCTGGAACTCAAGAACGTCTCCAGCACATGGTAGCATGGCAGGACTAGAAAATGTCACACCCAACGTGTCAGGGACGAAAAGTGGGCCCAGAGTGATGACCCCTTCACGTGCCTCTCTAGTGGTGGAAGCAGACGGTAAAGGAAATCCAGCAGCAGGCTGACCACACCCCTCCCTCTACCTCAGGCCACTGACCAGGCTTGGTGGCTTCTGATTACGTAAGAAGTTAAAAAAATTCGGCCTTAAGTCAACTTCAATAATGTGTTGAGTCTACCAAATCACTTAATAATGAAATACTCATGCAAGTAATGGACACACACACAATTCATATGGGCTAAGGAAGATTTTGATACATAGCATGGTGGGTTCTGGGAAAAATATATGATACACTTGATGGATTCCCTAAGGTTCTAAGATTTACAGAGGATTTAATTTTCTAACATTATTTCAAAGGCATTGTTTCAACAGGATGATATAAAATGGCTACCTATCTATACGAAATCCATCATTAACAGATTTGTGAATGATTTCAACCCATATCTCAAACTTCATCTTGCAACAAAAGAACAGATTATTAACGTCATTAATCCAAAGCTTATTCTTTAAGACAGAGAGGAAGGCAGTATTGTAAGCGGAGTCAACACAGAAAGCAGCAGGGGAAGCTGTGACTGTCTCCTACCTCTGCTCGACCTTCATAGTAGGTTAACATGGACTTTGTAAGTACGAAAAGCCTCTCTTTGTAGTTTAGGGGTGACGTCTTCTTTTTCTGCTGTGATCTTTTAATAAGAATCTCTTCTAGAATAGTGTTAAAATTCATCTCGGTCTTCTGGTTACTCTTTCTCCTGCCATTGAAGATCCCAGTACTCTAAAATGAGAAAAAAAAATTGAAATATGACATTTAGACTTTTCAAGGTTGTTGCTGTTCCAAGTTACCAAAATAAGCTTTACTCACACCCCAACTGGAGTCAAGCAGTGGTACTCTGTGTGCCTAGATTGAAAATGCCCAGGGCACAAAAGTTCAACCTCCTCCTCTTCCCCGGTTGCCATTCTACTCCTCCACAGCCCATCATTTCATACAAAACTCCAGTCTAGGCTCCCCATGATGTGATTCACACCTCCCAAGATCCTCTAGCTTTCCAGAACATTCTCCTGCTATGTAATTGCAGCCAAGTATCTCAGACAGCAAAGAACCTGCATGGTTGGTTTACGCTGGCATTTGAGTTGCCTCAGGATCTCAGCACACAAAATAGATGACCATACAGGCACAGTAGTCTCCTGAACAAAATGAATGACCACAGTGCTGGACACAATTCACAGTCTAGCCCTAATAAGGGTGTAATTTCCATAAGAGTCCTAGTCACCAAAGCCACAGGGATGTTCTCTGATGTCTACACAGTTCTCTTGCCCATGGCTCCTGTCTAAACCACAAGAGAAAATGAAAGCCACCCCGTCACAGCTAACCTATCATAGGTGAGAGTCCATCTGGCCAGGAAGGTCCCCACCTCTATGAAGCCCATATCTCCAGGGTATTCACAGCCAGACTAAGCCTACAGTCAGCATAAAGCTTCCCAGTGCCTTCTTAGAGTTTTTTTTTTTCTTTATAGACTTATTTATTTATTTGAAAGTTAGAGTTACACAGAGAAAGAAGGAGAGCCAGAGAGAGACAGGTCTTCCATCCACTGGTTCACTCCCCAATTGGCTGCAACAGCAGGAGCTGTGCCAATCCAAAGCCAGGGGCCAGGAGCTTCTTCTGGCTCTTCCCACGCTGGTATAGGGGCCCAAGGATTTGGGTCATCCTCAACTGCTTTCCCAGACCATAGCAGAGAACTGAATCAGAAGTGGAGCAGCCAGGTCTTGAACTGGCACCCATATGGGATGCTGGCACGGCAGGCAGCAGCTTTACCCACCAGGCCACAGTGCTGACCCCTTAGAGTTCTTATAAATGCAAGAAAGCCAAGGATAACCAAATCATTGAAGAAAAGATTCTAATGAATTCAAGATCAAATAACAAATGGGAAAAAAACAACCTGGAGGAAACAAAGACTGTACAGTAAAAAGAGAATGCTAAAAAAAATTTTCAAATAAAAAAAGTAATCACAACTCAATAAAATAAAAATAAAACAGACAAAATAAGCAAGAGAACCAAAAAAAGAGGAGCTAACAGAAGTCAAAAATCAGGGAACAGGCATTTAGTCTAACAGTTAAGATGCCCACACCCCACACTACAGTTCCTATGTTCCATTCCAAGTTCTGACCCCTGAACTTGCCACTTCTTGCTAGTGCAGATCCTGAGAGGCAGCAGTGATGAGCCAAGTGAGTGGGTTCCTGTCACCCATGTGCAAATCTGAATTGAGTTCCCAGCTCCTGGCTTTTGCTCCAGCCCAGCCCCAACCCTTGAAGGCATTTGAGAAGTGAACCATGGGATGGGAGTTCTTTATTCTCTTTCTGTCTCTCTTTCACTCTATGACTCTATCTATAGCTCTCTGCTTCAATCCCCATCTCTCTGTTCTCAAATATTTTTTAAAAGAAATCAAAAATAAGAAAGAAATAAAAATCTCAGTAGAATAATTAGAATACAAAGTTGAGGAAAGCTCCCAAAACTTAAAGCAAAAATTCAAGAAGAAAAATAAGAGTTAGAAAGAAAATACAATAAAATCTGAAGACCTACCCAGAAGTTTGGCATCTGGAAAGTGTAAGTTCCAGAAGGAAACAGGGTGAGAAAACAATTAAAGACATTTTAAAAATTTCCCCAAACTAAAGGTTATATCCAAATTTTAACAAAACCAAATCAAGGCACAGCTCATAAAATTTCAAAACCATGAGGATAAACAGAAGAATTAGCAAGCTTAAAAGCCGGTCAGTTTCAGGGCAGCAATTTGACCTAAGGATCAAGATGCCCACATCCCACATCAGAGTGCCTGAGTTCACTTCCAGACTCAAGCTTCTGGCTCCAGTTTGCCACCAATGTAAACCTAGGTAACACTGGTGATGGTTCAAGTAACTGGGTTCTTGCCGCCCATACAGGAAACCTGGCCTGCATTCCCAGCTCCCGGCTCTGGCCCTGGCCCAGCCCCAGCCACGGCAAGCATCTGGGGAATGAATCAGCAGATGGGAACTCAATCTATCTTTATCTCTGCCTCTCATGTAAATTTCAGTATTTTTAAGTCAGTTTCATAGAAAGGATCAAAATCCCTACTAGCTAGCAATCATCAAGGGTAACACTGAAAACTGAAGATAATAGAGAAAAATTCAGAAGAAAACGGACTTCTAATCAAAATTTTAAAGTCAAAGTATTGATGAAATAGCAGGAAAATAAAGACATGTTTTCCAAATATGCAAGGCTTTAAAACTCTTAACTCGTATTCATCCTTTTCAAAACAAATCACTTGAGAATATACTCTACCAAAATAAAGCAATAACTAAAAAGAAGCAGAAACAAGATTCCCAGCACCACAGAGAGGTAAGACATACCCATGACAGTCAAAGGATCTAAGCTGAGTGGCACTCAGCCACAGGCTCAGAGAGCAACGGGTCCAAACCAGACCAGGTCGGAAGATTCTTGAGAATTCTTCTAGGGGATGAAACTGAATGTATACGGAAAAAATTTACAATAGACTAGTAAAATTTAGCCAACCTAGGAAAATAAAACAAATTCATGGAAAACAAAACATTGTGTCAAAAAGGAAAAAGAACCACAGTATGTTACAGAGTCCAGCGATAAATACACCTAATGCAGCATAATAAAGTAAATAATAATAATCTTACTAATAATATAAACATGGAGGGGTAAGTACATTGTGAAAGACAGGTACATCATCGGTTATAGTAGCAGCAACAGTAGGAGAAGTCAATAGTTAACACCTAAAATTGAAAAAACAAGAAGTAGCAATGTAAGCGTATTACTTCGAAGTTGTCAGAAGACAAAATTACAACAAATCTCATTATAGATCTGGTAGGTTTTGATTCATTTTTCAAGAAAGGGGCAGCCTCCATTCTGTAAGGAAAAACAGGAGCTCCCACCAGTGATACAGAGCCAGCGGTTGGGAACAACTCTTTTCATAACGGTTAAAATGGGGTTTACTTCCTGACACCGACCCATGTAGACCGGAATCTCCCCTCTTCAGGAGAACCTGGTCTGTTTGGGGAATCTGTGCCTAATTCCTTAAAGTTTCAGTTTGGTTATGGTTATGCAGCATTTAGCATGTGCAGCTTCATTTTGGTTCGGTCTACTCTGGGGTACAAGGCAAGAGCTGAGTTCAAGGATATGGTCTCCCATGATTTTTGTTTAAGAAGACGCAATGGCACTAAAAAGTTTGAAAAAACAAAACTGAAAATCAGAAAAGTATTGGAGGTTAGCAATGTAAAGGTATAAATTCTTTGCTTAAAAAAAGATTTATTTTATTTGAAAGGCAGAATTAGAGAGAGACAGAGAGACAGAAAGACTTCCATCCACTGGTGCACCCCTCAAATAGCCGCAACAGCCCAAGCTGGGCCAGGCCGAAGCCAGGAGTTTCCTCCAGGTCTCCCAGGTGGGTACAGGGGCCTAAGCACTTGGGCCATCTTCCACTGCTTTCCCAGAAGATTAGCAGGGAGCTGGATCTGAAGTGGAGCGACCCGGACTCGAATCAGCACCCATATGGGAGCCAGCATCACAGGCAGCAGCTTAGCCAGCTACTCTATGGCGCCAACCTCAGGGCACATATTCTTTACCCTCTTCCTCCAAACTCTATTAAAATCATAAAACACAAAAACCAGAAGAAGATAATCCCATCTTCTTCTTTATTTAATATTTATTTATTTATTTATTTGGAAGTTAGAGTTACATAGAGAGAGGAGACGCAGAGAGAGGTCTTCCATCGGCTGCTTCACGCCCCAGTTGGCCGCAATGGCCGGAGCTGCGCCGATCCAAAGACAGGAGCCAGGAGCCTCCTCTGGGTCTCCCATGCAGGTGCAGGGGTCCAAGGACCTGGGCCATCTTCTATTGCTTTCCCAGGCCATAGCAGAGAGCTGGATCGGAAGTGGAGCAGCCAGGTCTTGAACCAGCGCCCATATGGGATGCCGGTGCTTCAGGCCAGGGAGTTAACCCTCTACGCCACAGCACCGGCCCCGATAATCCTATCTTCAATGAAACCAAGACAGCCTTTAGCCCCCAACTACAAACTATGAAATACTCATCTGACAAATACTGAGAAATCTGGACCAAACTAGGGAGGAGGCTGCAGGGCAGACTGTCCTAAAAGTATAAAAACATTGTCGGGGCTGGGGCTGTGGTGCAGTAGGATAAGCCTATACTTGTGGTCCCAGCATCCCATATGAGCGCTGGTTCTAGACCCAGGTGCTCCTTTTCCAGTCCAGCTCTCTGCTATGGCCTGCAAAAGCAATAGAAGATGGCCCAAGCACTTGGGCCCCTGCACCAGCATGGAAGACCCGGAAGAAGCTCCTGGCTCCTGGCTTTGGATCAGCTCAGCTCCGACCATTGCAGCCATTTGGGGAGTGAACCAGCAGATGGAAGACCTCTCTCTACCTCTCTCTCTCCCTCTCTCTCTCTCTCACTATCTGTAACTCTACCTCTCAAATAACTTAAAAAAGCAGACCACAGGAGAAGCAGGAAGTATTCCTACAGAATTATCTTTACACAGAAAAATAATTAAAATTATTATAATTACTATAATTAAACTTTGATTATTTACTATGTGTTGGCAATGCTTCAACCACTCAAGCACTTGAGACTGTATTAAATCATTCACCCTCTCATCAACCTTCTCAAGTAGGTACCATATGACCTACATTCTACATGTCCCAAAGTAAAACTAAGAGCCAGCTTCTAACCCAGGCAATCTAACTGCAGAGCCCACGCTGCTCAATACTCTGCAAGAACTGTTAGTGGAAGGGAAAAACTGGTAGAAAAGGCTTAATGAGGTGCTACCTTCAGCATATGGTTCAGGGAGATTGCTAAAGGCAACTGAATTCCAATTCCAGCTGTTAACAGAGACAGCTTCGACTCATCACCAGGAGCCACAGCAACCTGAAGGCAAACATCCTCTCTAAACAAGGATTCTATATGAGAAAAACCATTACCAACTCAGGCTTACAATTTTTTTTTTTTTTAATTTGACAGGTAGAGTTATAGACAGTGAGAGAGAGACAGAGAAAGGTCTTCCCTCCGTTGGTTCACTCCCCAAATGGCCGTTGTGCCAATCCGAAGCCAGGAGCCAGATGCTTCTTCCTGGTCTCCCATGTAGGGGCAGGATCCCAGGCACTTGGGCCACATTCCACTGCCTTCCTGGGCCACAGCAGAGAGCTGGACTGGAAGAGGTGCAACTGGGACTAGAACCTGGCGTCCATATGGGATGCCAGCGCTGCAAGTGGAGGATTAACCAAGTGAGCCACGGCGCTGGCCCCACAAATATCTTCTTTAAATACAACTCAAAACTACAACCCAAGCCACCAAAAAGTACATGCTTTGTCCAACACTGTAAATCTAAGCCTGAGACTAATGGTTCTTACTTCCATGGTCTGGAAATTTTTGTCAACAGATTTCAGAACCTTTTTCATCATGAAAAATTTCTGCCTGAAAATAAAGAAAAAATTTTAATAGACAAATGGCCTTTAGCACAGCTCTTTTCCAATAGGACTTCCCATACACAATATTCTTTATCAAGGGGACAGAGGTGCTGAGAAGGAAAAACAAAGGTTATTGTGAGTTGCCAAACTATCTGATTGGATGGAGTATGGTTAGTACGGGAACAATGGGCCTGGTTAACAGGGCACAGAAAGGATGAAATTCTTACAAGAACAAGCAAAGAATGATGTGGGCAGTTGAAAATCTCATCTTATTAGGTTAAGCTACATGCTATATATTTCCAATATCCAGCAATATCTTACTTATGGAATCAGCAATAGGATATGTAGTCATCCCCTCCTATTCACAGAAGATATATGCTAATTGTTCCAGTGGATGCTTGAAACCATGTATAGTACCAAACCCTCTAAATAACATGTCTTTTTCTGACAGAAGAAATGTAGGGACAGTATTGTGGCACAGCGGGTTAAGCCACTGCCTCCAATGCTGGCATCCCATATGAGTGCAGCTTCAAGTTCTGGCAGTCCCACTGCTGGTCAGCTCCCTGCTAATGTGCTTGGAAACACAGCAGAAGATGGCGCGAGTACTTGGACCCCTGACACACATGTGGGTGACCCGCAGGTAGATCCAGGCCCTTGACTTCAGCCCGGTCCAGCTGGAACTGTTATGGCCATCTGGGAAGGGAACTAGTAGGATAGAAGCTCTCACCTTCTCTCTCTCTGTCTCTCCTCTCTCTCTGTAACTCTACCTTTTAAACAAGTAAATAAACTTTTTTTTTTAAAAAAAGGAAATGTTATTATATACTTAGGATAAATCATACTTTCTACATTAGAACATATTGCCTTATTACATACGTCATCACAGACTTATGATAGTGTTATCTTATTTAAAACTTTAAGAAACTGAGCCCATTAAACATCAGACTGACATTTATCTGCAATATCAAATGCTTTCAACAGTATCTGTAGGTTTTCTATCCAAAAGTACCTACAATGTGAAAGTATTATGAAAAGACAAATCTTACCACGCACTCCAAGGCAATTTGCACTCTTGGCTTAAGGCTCAATTCTTTTAAAGGGGAATTAATAACAGAAACACAACAAAAGAAAAAATGCTAGGATGACTTCAATCAGAATAAAGCATATATTTGGGTCAAGTGTTTAGCCTATCAGGTAAGACTCCCATGTCCCATAGTGGAGTGCCTAAGTTTGATTCCCACCTCTAGTTCCCAGTTCCAGCAAACCTTAAGAAGCATTGGTAATGGTTCAAGTAATTGGGAAATCAGGATGGAGTTTCCAGCTCCCAGTGTCAGCCCTGCCCAGCCCCAGCCTTTGTCATCATTTGGGGAGTGAACAGGTGAACAGGAGCTTTCTCTCTGTCTCTCTCTACCTCTCCAAATATATATATACATATATACATACATATATATATATTTATTTATTTAACATTACACATTGGCACTGTTCCAAGATTAGGCAACATTTTAGAGCTCAGAAGAAAGTAGGATGATAGCCCTCTGAATACCAGATATACTAAATAAAGCCACACTGTGATAACTTGCATTTCCTTAAAGTCTTAAATTTTGTTTCTCCTTTCAGACAGTTGATATGTAGTAGACTACAAAGTTTTGCATATTCATCAGCTAACCTACGTACTGCAGCTGGACGTGGTGAATGATCTAACACCAAGATACCTAGTGAAAACCTTAACATTCAGTACCAACTGCATCTAAAGAAAGGATCAGAGGAGGCCTCTTGGGACGAAAGAAAAAAGTTAGGCAGACTAGCTGATTGATTTTATCATCTTATCTCTAATGATAATGTCCCCAGAGGCCACCATATAGTAGGTGATGGTGGCATTGCATTAAGGGGCAGGTGAATCTAGAAACAGATTGAGAGGTGCTGCCCTGGGAACAGTTGTTTCTTCCTGTTCATATAATATAAACATAAGCATTGATTCAACATGCACTCCATCAAGACAAGTTTGGGTCTCACACTGCAGCTCTTCATGGTGGTCTTTGGCTGTGACTGGGATGGGGGCCATCCCTTTGGTTAAAAGGCAGAAGAAAAAAGAGTAATGGATGGAGAAAGATGCTTTACAAAGAAACCATTAAAAAAAAGAAGAAGAAAGAAAGAAACCATGTACAATACCTTCAAGAATCTGACAAACCTGACAAACATATTTACTACATGGGAGATTCATAGTTAACCGGTTCCAGAGAGAAGCAAGTCATCCAATCAGCTGACCACTTAGAAACCCTTATCACAATGCTAGGTTCTGCTGCTTTGCTCTCTCTCCCACTCAACGAGGGCTGCAACAGTCAACAATATACTTGCAAGTGAAATATCGAACGTTCAAAACATGAGAGTTTATAAGAAATCCACAATAATAATATTGGAGAACTAACCAAAGCTACTCAGTGCCACTGGTTATATAAGAATCTTGCTGTAAGTTGGCTATTAAAAAAAAATGCATACACACACATACCTGTGCCAAAAGAGAACACAGAAGGATTTATAATTAAAATATTAAGACACATTGTGGCAGATGGCTTTTAGCCCCCTCCCACTATCACCCCCCACGCACCTACCCATCTTCCTTCTCCCCTTCTTCCTGGATGTATGAGCTAGAGATTGTATTTCCCAGCCGCCTTTGCAGGTAGCTGTGACTATTTGCCTAAATTAAGATTAAAAAAGACATGTGTAGAAATGATACTTGTTTCTTCTGGGTTGTTTCTATTTAAAGCCAAGCTATTTTGGGGCCCAGTGTTGTCACAAGTGGGTAAAGCCACTGCCTGCAACACAGGTATCATATATAGGTGCTTGTTTGAGTCCTGGCTGCTCCACTTTTAATCCAGTACCTTGCTAATTGCCTGGGAAGAGCAGCAGAAGATGATCCAACTGCTTGGGCCCCTGCCACTATATAGGAAACATGGATGAAGCTCTTGGTTTCTGCCTGGCTTAGTCCTGGCCATTGCAGCCATCTGGGGTTCATTAACCAGCAGATGAAAAGATCAATTTCTCTCTATCTCTCCCTCTCTCTGTAACTCTTTCAAAAATAAATTAATTAAAAATTTTTTGTAAATAATAAAAAAGTCAAGCTATTTTCTCTGGCTTTAGGTTATTCCCCACCTTCTCACCAGCTAGAAAGTGCAAATGGCAGACTCAACTTTGCACAGGTATACAAGGCATGAGCAGTGGGTGAGGGAGGAAAAAGACAAAACTTGGTCCCTAACAACTCCATAAACAGGGCTGCACATGCAGCCACTGCCAGTTAATCTAGCCCACTAGAGAGAAACAAGCTTAGAGTCTAATTTAGAAACTACATGGTTTCTTTGTTATAGTGGCTTGTCCTTTGTTCTATCTAATAGGGACCTGCCTGTAAAACCTGATAAAGTTTCTAGTGGTTTTGAAAAACATGACTCTCTTCAGGATAGTGCTGAATTTTTTTTAATGTAAAATGAAGGAATAAAAAATTTTAACATGTATCTTCCTCAGAAAAATGTTAAGAAAATTAATATTTAATTTACCCTTTAAGAATTAACATTTATAATCTAAATGGTGCTAAGTATAAGCTAAAATAAGCCTAGCTTTTACCTTTTTTCAGGAAAAATTCTGAATCATACTGTTTCGTTTTGTTTTCTTTACTATTTACTACGAAATGTAAGTTGAATCATTTAAGATGGCAATATTCTGGCACCAGTTCTCCTCAGATGAGGGAATTTATGATATAAAATAAATACTGCTCTTTCTATTTTTGGACTTCAGAGGAAAACAATAAAAGTGAAACAAAACAGGAATAACAAGTTTCTCAAGTGGGTTAAGTGATTTTCAGCACCTTTTACCAGAAGAAAACACAAGAAAAGTAACTTGAAAATTGCAAGTTTATACAGCATAAAACAATCAAATACTAATGTGTGGTCCTTGGCTACAGTATTTTAACTTGTTTTTAATAAGAAATGTTCATCTGTGTCTACATACTCTCTCATATTGCTTAAAACAGGAATAAAGAATCCAAGTCATCATCATATTTTTTTACAAATGAGAAATTTTCTTTTAAAACATGTCAAGAACAAAGAGAGAGATTGAAATAGAGGAGGGATAGATTTTTTTATGTCCTTTCTTTTTTATTTTATATTTTATTTGTGTGTAGGGATAGATAATTAAAGTCCTAAGAGGTGTCTCAATCAGCTAGAAGGTATGAGACACCTGTGGCAACTTAAATACTAGCTGGACATTGATGATATTAAGGTTTCTTGGCAAGATATGTTTGATGGAGGCCAGTGTGGTGGGACAGAGGGTTAAGCCACCACATGTGATGTCAGCATCCCATAAGGGCACCAGTTTAAGATCACTTCTGATCCAGCTCCCTGATGATGCACCTGGGAAAACAGCAAAAGACAGTGCTTGGGCTCCCACTACCCCAAGTGGGAGGCCTGGATGGAGTCCCTGGCTCCTGGCTTCAGCCTAGTCCAGCCCCCCGGATGCTGCAGTAATCACAGGATGCAAGATCTCTCTCCATCTCTCTGTCTCTCCTTCTCTCTCTTGGTAACTCTGACTTTCAAATAAGTAAATAAAAATTTTTTAAAAAGATGTGTTTGTCTCTGTCTCTCTCTCTCTCACTGTCCACTCTGCCTGTCAAAAAAAAAAAAAAAAAGATGTGTTTGATGATGTGTCAGGTTTTCGGGGTTTGTTCATATGTGTGCATGTGTGTCTTTGTATGATAACAATATAATGACAATATTTTTAAGAATTCTTACCTTTTAGCAATATATATGAAAAAATCTACAGGTTGCTTCATCACCTGGTAAAGTGTACGTGGAAGTAGAGACAAATCAAATCATTCATGAGTTGATAACTGCTGAAGCTGAGTGATAAGTGCAGAGTGCCACTAAGTGATCCTATTTTTGTTTATGTTTGAAATTTTCCATATTGAAAAGATTTTTTAAATATATTTCATGGAGTAACATGGTTCCTTCTGTTCCCCCCCTTCTAATACTTTGAAATTGGTAAGAAAGAAAACAGAATAGGAAGGAAGAAGAAAAGGGGGGGGGGGAACAAGGCAGGGCAGGTGTGTGGCAAAGCAGTTAAGTCTCTGGGACACCTGCACCCCAAATGTGAGTGCCTGGGTTCAAGTCCTTGCTCCACATTCAATTCCAGCTTCCTACTAGTGTGCACCCCTAGAGGCAGCAGGTGATACCTCAAGTATTTGGGTCTCTGCCACCATATGGGAGACCCAGGCTGAATTCCAAGCTCCTGGCTACAGCCTGGCCCCACCCCAGCCATTGGAGACATTTGGGGAGTGAACCAGCAGATGGAGATCTCTGTCTGTCTGTGTCCCTCTACCTTTCAAATTAAATAAATACACAAATTTTTTTTAAAAATTTAAGAAAAAAAGCAAGGCAGACAAGAGGAGAAAAAGGTGAGTGGGATCCTGCAAGGCTCATTGCTACCAACATCCATACCGCTTCATGAATGTCCTTTCAGCGGTTGCAATGATGGCTGTGAACCAGCTGAACTTCACAGTAATGGAGAGTGACATGGCCTCTTCTCTGATAAACAGGAATATGTGGCTTCTCGCCACCAAAAATAAAAACCACAGTCTAATGCAACATGTGTCCTTGTGATAACCCCTCTTTCCTTCCTTTCCCCTGTTCCAATTTCATGGAAGCTGTAGTTCGCTTTTCAAGTCCAAAGTATGAGAAAAGGACAATTCTGTACAAAGTACCACAGCACAGTGGGCAATCAGGCAAAGTGAGTGCAAATATCCCAAGAGCAGTGTTTTTGCAAAAGAATCCATGGGAAGAGCACAAAGATTAGAAATTACAGAGCATATGACAACAAGAAGGCAAATTTTACCAGAAAAGTGTTTACTCTTATTTCTAGGTTGTGTGGGGCTCGTTTAGTGATGATTTTCCCTGGGGCCAGCACTGTGGCATAGCGGGTAAAGCTGCCGCCTGCAGTGCTGGCATCCCATATGAGTGCCAGTTGGAGTCCCAGCTGTTCCACTTCAATCCAGATCTCTGCTATGGTCCAGGAAAGCAGTAGAACATGGCCCAAGCCCTTGGGCCCCTGCACCCGTGTGGGAGACCTGGAAGAAGCTCTTGGCTCCTGGCTTCAGATCGGCGCATCTGGGGAGTGAACCAGCAGATGGAAGACCTCTCTCTCTCGCTGCCTCTCCTCCTCTCTCTCTGTGTAATTCTTTCAAGTAAATAAATAAATCTTTTAAAAAAAAAATGAAGATTTTTCCCAGACTGAAATGCAAGCTGTTATTTACCTGATCCCTAAGAGGAAAAAATAAACCAATAAAAAGCTAATTTCTAGAAAACATTCTCATATATCTTTTGCAACAAATAAAAATTATAAGCTACATTGAAAAAAATGTTATAGGGATCAAGCTCTTGGCCTGGTGGTTAAGACATTCCCATCTCACAACAGAGTACTGGGTTTTGTGTTTTTTTTTAATTTGACAGGTAGAGTTATAGACAGTGAGAGAGACAGAAAGTTCTTCCTTCCATTGGTTCACTCCCCAGATGGCCGCTATCGCCAGCGCTGCACTGATCTGAAGCCAGGAGCCAGGTGCTTCTTCCTGGTCTCCCATGTGGGTGCAGGGGCCCAAGCACTTGGGCCATCCTCCACTGCACTCCTGGACTACAGCAGAGAGCTGGACTGGAAGAGGGGCAGGTGGGACTAGACGGCGCCCATATGGGATGCTGGTGCTGCAGGCGGAGGATTAACCAAGTGAGCCATGGCGCCGGCCCCAGGGACTGGGTTTCATACCCAGCTCTGGCTCCTGACCTCAACTCCCTGTCAGTGTAGTCCCAGGGAGGCAGTGTTGATGACTCTAGTAATTCAGTTCCTGCCATCCACATGGAAGATCTGCAGAGTTGGCCCAGCCCCAGCCAGGGGAGGCATTTAGGAAGTAAACCAACAAATGGGAGCACACCTGCTTGCTCCCTCACTCTCCCTCCAACTCTTTCTCTCTCTCTGTCTCTACCCTCTCTTCTCTCTCCCCCCCTGCCCCCCTCCCCCTCTCTCCTTCTCTCCCTCTCTGCCTCCCAATTTTTTTTAATGTCATGGTTATAAGCCATAGTCTAACTACTATTTGGATAGTGTCCAGACACATTATCATATGTCCTTCTCTCTACCCATCATTGTAATTGGTTCAGTGTTTAAAACAAAATCACTCCAAGTTCACTGATACTCCCTCCATGAAGAGTTAAGGTCTATGTTTCCTCACCTTGAATCTGAGAGGGCCTGTGGCTCCTCTGACTGAAACAGTGCAACAGAACTGATACTATGTGACCTTGGACTCCAGGTCATAGAAAGCCAATTAGCTCTGCCTGGTTCCCATGGGTTAGTCATAACCAAGTTTCTCTGGTTATTTGGATGGTTCCTCTTGGAAGCCAGCCATCATACAGAAAGAAGCCCCTGCCGAATAGATAACCCAAATGGAGGTGTCCAGTGGCAAATTCCAGCTGAGCCCAGCCTTTAAATCACGCCAGCACAGAAGCCAGACATCCAGGTGAGAACACTTCAAATGGCTCCAGCCCCAGTCCTTTAAGTCATTCCCAGCCACGGAAGTTATCTGAAGTAGGAGCCTAGATTCTGTAGAGGTGAAACAAGGCATCTCTACTGTGCACTAATTCTCAACCTACAGAATGTATGAACTGGTTGTTTTTGTGTGCCAAAAATTTGGGGTGTGTTTTACACAGCACTAGATAAACAACCAAGACACGCCCATACACTAAAGTATTCTTGACTATATCACTCTTACTTCATTCACCTTTAACCCATCTCAACTTTCTTCCCATCCCAAATATTGCCTCTCTCTCACCCACCCATCCTTTTACCGTGTTCAGGTCATGAGCCAAGTTGTCCACAGGAGCAGTTTCCAACATTCATGTATTTACTCATTCTGTCATTTACACATAGCTATCATGTATCAAGAAAAATACATGGGGGGCTGGCGCTGTAATGTAGCAGGTAAAGCCGCCGCCTGCTGTGCCGGCATCCCATATGGACGCTGGTTCATGTCCCGGCTGCTCCACTTCCAATCCAGCTCCCTGCTGTGCCCTGGGAAAGCAGTAGAAGATGTCCCAAGTGCTTGAGGCCCTGCACCCTTGTGGGAGACCCGCTAAAAGCTCCTGACTCCTGGCTTCAGATCAGCTCAGCTCCAGCTGTTGCAGCCATTTGGGGAGTGAACCAGAGGACAAATGACCTCTCTCTCATTCTCTCTGCCTCAGCCTCTCTGTAGCTCTGCATTTCACAGATAAAATATATCTTTAGAAAGAAAAACACATGAGACGTTCAGGTGGTTACAAAGATGAACAAGATAGGATCTTTAGAGAAGCATGGGAGTTACTTAAAATCAAATAGCAGGAGCTGGCATTTAGCACAGCAGTTCAGATACCCACATCTCACTCTGGAGTGCCTCTCTCTGAGTCTCAGCTTTGGCTTCTGACTCCAGCTTCCTGACACGGACACTGGAGGCAGTGGTGATGGCTCAGGTAGCCGGGTTTTCAACTCCTACGTGGGAGACCTGGACTGAGTTCTCACCTCCTGGCTCTGGCCCCATCTCAGTCCTGGCCCAGCACCAGACATTGCAAGCATTTGAAGAGTGATAAGAGCTTTCTGTCTCTTTCTCACCCTCTCTCTTCCTCTGTCTCTATGCCTCTCAAAAAAAAAAAAAAAAAAAAAAGGCAACATTACAATCTGTTAAATGTAAAAGTGATTTGTGCAGACTATCTTGAAACCATTTCATATCCCCTAAGAATCACTAATATGCGATGACTGAAAAGGAACCAATGGCCCCTTTTCAAAGTATTGTGAACCACTTCAAAGAGGAGACAATATACGAACAGAATTTTGACAGATGGCTAGAAATATGCCAATACATGTATAAAAGCAGGTGTTCACGCTCTGATCTTAAAATTCCTTACTTGTAAAAGGCACATGAAAATTTTTTAATCTTAATTTTAATCAGAATCACAAAAAATAGAAAATGAAAGTAAAACTGGTATACATTTACTATTTGATATTCAAAAGTGTTATAGTGAGTTTTGAGTCAGTTTGAGAATTAAAACCCCATCATGAGTTTTAATTTTGAATAGCTTTAGTTACAGGAAAATGACAATTACTTATATTCTTCACTTTATAGACTAGATGCATTCTAAGCAAATAGATGAAATTAAGATAAATTTCAGCTAAAACAATTTGTCTATTAGTATTCAATTACAGAATCAAAAATACCTTCCCATGAGAGGACAAAACTCCATTCCATATATGAGGTCCAAACCTTTAGAAACAAACAAGAAAATCATGTTGGAACCCTTGAATCCTTCTAGGATTGAAGAATGGTTTCACAGACATTCCAGAATTTTTGAAAGCTTTGAAGTACAGTACTTTACAGAGCCCTCCATTCCCCTTCACCATACCTCCCCTGCCCATACAGAGATCCTCACACTAAACAGTTCGTTGGGGATGATAGCCGAGCACTAAATCTCAAAATCATGTGTGGAAAATTTCATGATCTGAGAAATCATATTCTATAAAATAAGTCACTGCTTACTTTTTTCTATTGTATTGAGAAATTCTGAAAGCCAACTTTACATAAATAAGTGATACTGACATGTAGATAGCCACCACAGGATAAAGTAGTTAATATGTGTGTACGTGGAGTCAACACTGGCAGCCAGATTAGGCCACCACCTACAGTGCTGACATCCCATATGGGCACTGGTTTGAGTCCCGGCTACTCCAATTCTGATCCAGCTCCCTGCTGCTGTGCATGGGAAAGCAGTGGAAGATGACCCAAGTGCTGGGGCCCCTGCACTGACGTAGGAGACCCAAAAGAAGTTCCTGGCTCCTGGCCCAGCTCCAGCCGTCCTGGCCATTTGGGGAGTGAACCAGCAGATGGAAATTTCTCTCTCTCTCTCTTTCTGCCTCTGCTTCTCCCTCTCTGTAACTTTGATTTTCAAGTAAAATAAATAAATATTAAAAAAAAAAAAAAGTACATCGGTCCGGCTCCACAGCTCACTTGGTTAATCCTCTGCCTGCGGCACTGGCACCCCAGGTTCTAGTCCCGATTGGGGTGCCAGACTCTGTCTTGGTTGTTCCTCTTCCAATCCAGCTCTCTGCTGTGGCCTGGGAGTGCAGTGGAGGATGGCCTGGATACTTGGGCCCTGCACCCACATGGGAGACCAGGAGGAAGCACCTGGCTCCTGGCTTCGGATCGGCGCAGCGTGCCGGCCGTGGTGGCCATTTGGGGGGCGAACCAACAGAAGGAAGACCTTTCTCTCTGTCTCTCTCTTTCACTGACTAACAATGCCTATCAAAAAAAAAAAAAAAGTATGTGTACACATCACCCTACACTTCCATCTCCAATCTGTTCCACAGCAATGTCTCAGAATCTTACTTCCAAATCTTTTTTTTTCCTCTCAAGGGAAAGAAAATGCAATATTTGACATAATCTGGTATCTAGAACACTGCCTAAAGCATACTAGGTGTGCGGTAAGGATTTTCTGGCTGAATTAATGATTTCACTGTATCCAAACCTTGCTGCCACTGATGTCAGAAGCCAAACATCAAAGGTGCAGAGCAGGTACTTCAGAGCTTTCAACAACTTCAGCTTCTCTCGTGGTCACTTCACAGACGTGGAGGAAGCCTCCCACTCCAAAAGGAGACCCGTTTGCACTTCCTCCAGCAGTCTAGGTTAACAGACGCCTTCTCCCTTCCAGAAGCTCCTAAGGGTCCATCCCACCCTACAGGAAGGCTCTTTTGTTCTGGAGAGTGGAAGATCACAGCTTACGCACCCAAGAGACCCAGGCAGAACTGTGTAAAATGATGTAGTTTCAACTAAACTCTCGCTTCTCTCATGGGACAAGTGTTCGTCCACCACTATTCTAATTTCCTGTTAAGATAAAGGGGGCTTCAGGGCCCAGAGAAGCTTCTCTGTCCTTAGCTGACACAGTGAAGGCAAAACTCACAGACTCTGAAGGCCTTCTGATATCATTCGTGAGATAAGTGACCTGAAGCTGATGAATTTTAATTCTGCTTTTAGCCCTAGAACTCAAATGATTCTGTGAAGCTTGTTATCCTAGAACTACTTATCCACGTGTGATGACTGTTTCAAACAGAAAATCAGCCACGTAGAAGGTGACCCTGTATCTTTCAGTATGCTTAAAAACCAAAATTTTAATGTGGCTCTTGACAGAGCTGGAGAAGAAAGCAGCAAATATTATGCTAAAGATGTTTATTTTTCCTTATGTCACCTTCTGTCATCATTTTTTAAAAATTTATTTACTTCTTTGAAATTCAGAGTTACAGACAGTGGGAAAAAACAGAGAGGTTTTCCATCTGCAGGTTCACTCCCCAAATGGCTGCAATGGCCAGAGCTCAACCAATCTGAGCCAGAAGCCAGAAGCTTCTTCCAGGTCTCCCACGCAGGTGCAGGGGCCCCAAAACTTGGGTCATCTGCTGCTGCTTTTTCCAGGCCATTAGCAGGGAGCTGGACCTGAAGTGGAGCAACTGGGACTGGAACCTGCATCCATATAGGATGCCAGAGTTGCAGGTGCCCCTCCCAGCTATGTCACAGCACCTGCCTCATCCTCCATCATCTAATTCACCAATTATTTATGGAACTTCAGGCTAAATAACATGATTTAGTGGAAGGAACCTGACCTGCTGGATTTGACTGACCTGGCTCTAAATATTATTAGTTGTGTAACTATACAAATAACAACTCTGTAGACAGTATTTCATTACAGTAAAATGATGGCGATGACACAACCTTGTAAGTTCAGGTGGCCCACAAGTGTGGTAGGTCATGGTGGTTAGCAAGATGACCAAAGATGTATAGACATGAGCAGCAATGACAGAAAGCAGAGAGAGAGAATGCCTCAAAGAGCTGCTGAGAGCTAACTTAATTGAGCATTGCTGAAAGGACCAATGCAAGTCATGCTATAAGGAGGTAATTAAAGAGAAAGGACTAGAACACAATACAGTTGATGAACAGGTGGCTGAAATGACCCTAAAAGGCAGAGCCCTGGTAACTGAAGTGGAAAGAAAGAGCACCTACAAAAAAATAAGAACATCCTTGCTCAGTCTGCCAGTCTTTAAGACTGAATTAGAGCTGGTGCCGCAGCTCAATAGGCTAATCCTCCGCCTTGCAGCGCTGGCACACCGGGTTCTAGTTCCGGTCGGGGCGCTGGATTCTGTCCTGGTTGCACCTCTTCCAGGCCAGCTCTCTGCTGTGGCCCGGGTGTGCAGTGGAGGATGGCCCAAGTGCTTGGGCCCTGCACCCCATGGGAGACCAGGAGAAGCACCTGGCTCCCGCCTTTGGATCAGCGCAGTGTGCCAGCCACAGCACGCCAGCCGTGGCGGCCATTGGAGGGTGAACCAATGGCAAAGGAAGACCTTTCTCTCTGTCTCTCTCTCTCACTGTCCACTCTGCCTGTCAAAAAAAATAATAATAGGCCGGCGCCGTGGCTCAACAGGCTAATCCTCTGCCTTGCGGCGCCGGCATACCGGGTTCTAGTCCCGGTCGGGGCGCCGGATTCTGTCCCGGTTGCCCCTCTTCCAGGCCAGCCCTCTGCTGTGGCCCGGGAGTGCAGTGGAGGATGGCCCAGGTGCTTGGGCCCTGCACCCCATGGGAGACCAGGGAAAAACACCTAGCACCTGGCTCCTGCCATCGGACGAGCGCGGCGCGCCAGCCGCAGTGCGCCATCCGTGGCAGCCATTGGAGGGTGAACCAATGGCAAAGGAAGACCTTTCTCTCTGTCTCTCTCTCTCTCTCTCACTGTCCACTCTGCCTGTCACAAAAAAAAATAATAATAATAATAATAATAATAAATAAATAAAAATAAAGTAGTTGGATTGGGGTCAGTTTATATGAAAATGTAGTTACTAAAATCACATTCAGCACTTTGAGGTCATCATAAAAAGCATTTGGAGGGGCTGGCACTGTGGCGTAGCAGGTAAAGCCGCCTACTGCAGTGCTGGCATTCCATATGGACACCTGTTCAAGTCCTGGCTGTTCCACTTCTGATCCAGCTCAGTACTATGGCCTGGGAAAGCAGTACAAGACAGCCCAAGTCCTTGGGCCCTTGCACCTGCGTTGGAGACCCGGAGGAAGCTCCTAGCTCCTGGCTTCAGATGGGTTCAGCTCTGGCCGTTGCAGCCAATTGGGGAGTGGACCAGTGGATGGAAGACCTCTCTGTCTGCCTCTCCTCTCTGTGTGTAACTCTCACTTTCAAATAAATAAATAAAACTTTAAGATTCAGAGAGCAGAGGTTCACACATCTCCAATACACATACCCTCTGGGGCATAGACTCATAAAGCAAAAAAGTGAGCAGAAGAAACTCCCCCTTCCATTAAACTGGTGCTTCTTTTTTCTTTGCTGGCCTATAGATTAAGTTCTCTTAACACAGATTCACATATGCTACAATTCTACCATATACTCTGAAATATTAATTGCAATTGTATGTTAAATTTGGAGCTTCTCAAAATCCAGGACAAACAAAACTTCAAAAAGTTCATAGGAAAATGGAATAAAAGGGTAAGTATAGGTGGAAAAAAAATTTTAAATCCATGCATTTCCACTAAGTTTTTGAAGACCTCTCATATACATGGATTTCAAATTATTTTGCATCAAAATAAACTTATCTAAATTCTATTTTTTGCTAACTTTTTTATTATTATTTTAAAGATTTATTTTTTATTTATTTGAAAGGCAGAGTTATAGAAAGAAAGGGAAAGACACAGATTAAGAGAGATCTTCCATATGCTGGTTCACTCCCCAGATAGGTGTGACAGTTAGGGCTAGGCCAGGCCGAAGCCAGGAGCCAGGAGCTAGGTACTCCATTTTGGTCTCCCATGTCGATGGAAAGGGCCCAAGTACTTGAGCCATCTTCTGCTGCTTTCCCAGGCCATTAGGGAGCTGGATTATTAGTGGGGCAGTCAAGATTGAACCTGTGCTCATATGAGATACTGGTGTAACAGGTGGCAGCTTAACCTGCTGCACCACAATCCCAGCCCCTCCATTAACTTTTCTTTTCTTTTTTTTTTTTTTTTTTGACAGGCAGAGTGGACAGTGAGAGAGAGAGACAGAGAGAAAGGTCTTCCATTGCCGTTGGTTCACCCTCCAATGGCTGCCGCGGTCGGCGCGCTGTGGCCGGCGCACCGCGCTCATCCATTAACTTTTTATTTTTTTTTTTTAATAACGCTTTTATTTAAAGAATATAAATTTCCAAAATACAGCTTATAGATTACAATGGCTTCCCCCCCCATAACTTCCCCCCCACCCGCAACCCTCCCCTTTCCCACTCCCTCTCCCCTTACTTCACATCAAGATTCATTTTCAATTCTCTTTATATACAGAAGATCAGTTTACTATATATTAAGTAAAGATTTCAACAGTTTGCCCTCACATAGCAACACAAAGTGAAAAATACTGTTGGAGTACTAGTTATAGTATTAATTCACAATGTATAGCACATTAAGGACAGAGATCCTACATGATATATTTTTTTAAAAAACCATTAACTTTTTAAAGTACTCTCATATTTCACTGAAAAGTAATTCCTTGTGATAAGATCCATAGCAGTTTATCAAAAGAAAAACATTCCTTATCACTAAAGATAAGGAGAAATAAACCATGGGATCATAAAAGATGATGAAAGAAATTGAACAATATCGTCAATGGAAGTTTGGGCAAAAATTACAAAAATATTCTACTTCTCATATTAATACTTGATAACTGCTTAGTAAATAGAGCCTTGCTAAACTCATTTTTATATGGGTGGAGTTAGGCAGTTACTTTCCAGTTAACTCAAGAATTGGGAATACAATACAAAAATAAGTAACATAATCCTTGGTCTGTGTCAACTAAATATTACCACAAGCTCACTTTTGGAAAATATTCAGTTTTAGATTTACTCTCTCAATAGAAATTTTATGTTAATAATACATTCACTGGGGGCTGGCATTGTGGCACAAGTTAAGCCTCCGCCTGTGCTGCCAGCATCCCATATCAGAGCACCAGTTCAAGGCCTGGCTGCTCTGCTTCCAATCCAGCTCTCTGCTAAGGCACCTGGGAAAGCAGCAGAAGATGGTCCAGGAGCTTGGTCTCCTGCCACCCATTTGGGAGACCAGGATGGAGCTCCTGGCTCCAGGCTTCAGCCTGGCCCAGCCCTGGCCATTGTTGCCATTTGGGCAGTGAACCACAGAAGGAAGTTATCTCTTTCTCTCCGTCTCTCCGTGTCTCCGTGTTTGTCACTCTGCCTTTCAAAAACTAAATCTTTTTTTTTTTTTTTTTTTGGACAGGCAGAGTGGACAGAGAGAGAGACAGAGAGAAAGGTCTTCCTTTGCCATTGGTTCACCTTCCAATGGCCACCGCGGCTGGCGCAGAGCGGCCGGCGCACCGCGCTGATCTGAAGCCAGGAGCCAGGTGCTTCTCCTGGTCTCCCATGGGGTGCAGGGCCCAAGCACCCAAGTGGGCCATCCTCCACTGCACACCTAGGCCACGGCAGAGAGCTGGCCTGGAAGAGGGGCAACTGGGACAGAATCCGGTGCCCCAACCGGGACTAGAACCTGGTGTGCCAGTGCCGCAAGGCGGAGGATTAGCCTGTTGAGCCACGGCACCAGCCTCAAAAAATAAATCTTTGAAAAGTACGTATATACTCCTATTGTAATTTAAACAACATCATCTATAAAAATTTTCCAAAGCTCAACATACACGTTTCTGAAATCCCAGATATCTCAGTGCACCCAGCTGACTGTCCCAATGTAACAGAAAACACCAACAGTCCCACAGACCTATGGCTTCACACGGAAAGCACTGAGATTCCAACTTCTTCCATTTAAGCTCTGCTTCCTGACTTCATTATTTTTCTGCTACACTGAGCTAACCTGTCCCAAATGACTAGACATAAGCAGGATCCTGGCAGATACCCCTTTCAATATTGTTTCTGCCAAATCAGAAAGCTCTAAAGGTAGAATGGTGACAGGGGTGGTTTTCCATTCACAGAATGAATTACATGAGCAGACACTAACATCTTAAATTAGCAAAGCAGCAAAGTAGATTCATGGCAACTGAACAAAAATGTTTCAAGGCTGTTAATATGCTCTAAGGGCCACAGGAACAGAAACCTTGTCTGTGCATTCACTGCTGGCTCCTCATCTCCTAGAACCACTCCTCCACACAGTAGGCACTTACACAATATGTGATAAATGCCTCCTCACTCACGGAGTAAATGAATGAATCAGATCCTATCTGGGCTCAGGTTTTACCAACAGGAAGAGCTAGGAAGCTGAAATGGGGGGGGGGGGGGACAAACCGGTTCTGAGAGGCAAGTGTTGAACCAGAGAAAACATTTCACTTGATTACAGCAAAGGTACGAGTTTGAACTCTGAAAACAGCTTAGAATGGAAACTTGGCTCTGCTCCTTTCCAGCTATGCACACACAGATGTATTACGCACCTCTCTAAACTTGCTTCCTAATCTATAAAACACAATAACATCACTACTTCACGGAGTTGGGAAAATATATAAAATACTTAGCATAATACATGGATTGCAGTACTCAGTGTTAACGATGATGGTGAGAGTGGTAGTGGGGTGATGCGTAAGCCAGTCCTGACAGTACTGATCACACTGGCATGGCCAGCAGTGTCTCACTCAACCTGCTTAGTCTCCTTATAGTTTGTCAATTTCAAGCATTTCAAATTGTGCTTTCTCATCACAAAATGGAATAAACCTAGAACTTAGCACCAGGAGAGCTGAGTTTGTGGCTCTAGTTCTGCAACTTACTAGCTGGGTGACCTTGGATGAGTCACTAACTTCCAACCTGAAAGTTACCTTGTCATGAGCTCTGTGCATGCCCAAGGCAGGAAATGCGGGAACACTGTGTGAAAAGGTGGAGGTGTTGATGCAAGATAGAGACAGGCGATTGCTCTACACCATTCTGGTCCAGAGCACAAAAGACTGTCCAAATCCCTGAACTCAAGGCTTCCAGAATCATGTTCCTCACAACATCAGGACCTCTGAAATGATAACATGCACTCAAACAGACTATAATCTTCTAAACACATGGGCACTGGCAGACTGAACGTTCTACTGTGGAAACTGGGCTCGCAACATGCTCAAAACAGATCATTGCATGCGCTAATGGCATGCTTGCTTAATAAATGACTGCATGGACAAAGATAGTTGAGAAAACTCGGGCTAACTAGCATCAAACTGGCTTCTCGTATGCATTTCTCAGAGTCTTTAATATGTGAATAGGTTCTGTGAATCACAGAATTCATTTGCCAACCTTGCAAGATCTTAGAACTCCTTCTATTCCCTTGAACCAGAGTTGTAATGTTCTATAAAACACAATTTGGAAAATATCTTAAGCTATTATAATTTAAGTAATTTTTACTATCAAGAAATAAACTCTCTCGCTATTTATTCACAAGGTAACCAGAAGCCCAAGCGATCTGAGTAATATCTAGCATGTAGCTGTTGTCTCCCAGCATCCTATCTTAAGTCTCCCATCACCAGATACGACTTCAATCTTTCCTTCCTCCTAAGCAGCAGGTATCTTACCCTCATTCCTCTGCTCACCACCCTGCTCTCTCATAACCAGCCTGTCCTGCAAATCCTTTGACCTCCCCTTCCACGATCTCTTCCTTCTACAGCCCCCTTTCTAATTATAAACTGTTTTTTCAAACATAAATTATTTGGGGCTGGCACTGTGACGTAGCGGGTAAGCCACCGCCTGCAGCACTGGCATCCCATATGGGCGTTCAAGTCCAATCCAGTTCTCTGCTAATGGCCTGGGAAAGTGGTAGAAGATGGACCAAGTCCTTGGGCCCCTGCACTCATGTGGGAGACCTGGAAGAAGTTCCTGGCTCCTGGCTTCAGATCAGCACAGCTCTGGCTGTTGCAGCCAAGTGAACCAGCGGATGGAAGACCTCTCTCTCTCTGCTTCTCCTTTTCTCTGTATGTAACTCTGATTTTCAAATAAATAAATAAATCTTTTTAAAAAACATAAATTATTTATTTGAGAGACAGAAACAGAGCTCCCAGCCACTGGTTCAAACCCCAAATGCCTACACATGGAAACCTAGGCCAGGGCTGAAGCCAGATGCCAAGAACCCAATTCTGGTCTCCCACATGGGTGGCAGGAACCCAACTACTTGAGCCAACAGCTCTGCCCTCTGGAGTCTGCGTTTAGCGGGAAGCTGGAATCAGGAACATAATATGGGAAGTGGCATCTTCATGTCAAGGCAAACAGCAGCCCCTGAACTTTCTCACCTGCTTTAATTCCTCCTCCTCCCCTTCTACAATCACTCCAAAAAGCTCTGCTGTTGTCATGTACAATAGCATCCCACTCCTCTCCCGTTTACAATGGAGGCTGTGTTCTCTTATATTCTTCCCCTTGGATCTTCCTTAGCTCACTCCTTAATCTTAAGTAAACAGAATCATGTCCAATCTAATGTGTGTCCCCTCTGCCTTTCCTACCACCTGTTTCCCAATACTCAGTCAAGAGACAAGCACACCAGGCCTTTTCCTATTTTCCTGCCTTAGCCAATATGGTTCTCTCTGCTTGAATGCACTTCTCTCTCTATCTGCTTGTTGAGATCCTACCCACTTCTCAAAGTCCCTAACACAGGTCATCTCTTTTACGAAGTTGCCTTTGTTTTCCACCCCCACCACAATCAACTATTCCCATGAGCTATCCCCAAGGCAACTACAGAGTTAGTTGTATGAACACAGAGATAGCAGAGTTAGGAGAGAAGGCGGTGAAGCAGTGAGTCAATCAGAGAGAAGGACCAAGAAACTGGCTGCAAAAGGAGCGACTAGGAGGGTGCTTGCATGAACGGCTTGAACCCTAAGAGTGAGAGTTTTTGCAAAAGGGCAGAAAAGTGATGCTGTGGGAGCAGCAAAGGGGATCCAGCAGGAGGCCACAGTATAGAGAAGGGAGTGTTTCCACCCTGTGAGGAGGCTAGGGTGTGGGAGAACTGATTCACAATGGAACAATGCTCTCAGAGGGCCACAGGAAAGATCTGGGAAGGAAGCCAGCAGAAGCATGGGAGGTCAGCATCACAGAGAGGGCTGAGAGGACAGAAGCAGGCGGCTGAGCAGAACGGCTGGGATAACTGAGGCCTGGCCTCAGCTGGCTGAGATCCAAGGTGGTTTCAGAGGCCAGATGAGTTCAGCCTTCAGTAGTCTTTGATCAGCATTCAAAGGGTAAGCCAATGAGTAATTTTTGTGAAGTCTATGAAGAACAGATTTCTCAAATGCTTCACTCATAGCACATTCCCTATCCCACCCAGAACCACGTGTGTGGGCTATGCCATGGAGGCAAGCAGGAGGGGCAGGAGGAACTGGGTGTGGACCTCCTCTCGCTGGGACAGGGCTGATAAGGGGAAACAGAGCGAGCTGAACAGATACAGCATGTACAGGGATCAAAGGGCTCCAGGCACCATTCAGGCACCAAAAACCAAGAAGCAGCAGGCTTGTCCAAAGGTAGACAGAAAATGGCAATGGAGAACCAAAATACTCATTTTCTGAAAAGCCTGTATATTAGGCCAGATGCTTTCAAATGTAAATAACTATATTTAAGCAAACAAAAAGAATGTACTAGGGCTCACATAACCAGGAAGTGCCAGGATGCTCCAGGCACAGCCAAACCCTAGCCATCAAAGGATGCATCTACACAGTGCAACTTCTCACAGCAGGATGGCCTCAGTACTGACAACAGCTTCCCCACAGAGTAGGGGAAGACAGTCACAGGAGCACCAGCTACATCACTCTATCAGCAAAAAATCCCAGAGGAAAAGAGCACCTTCTTCCTAATACAAGCAGAACAGGAAGCCTGGCTGAGCCAGCTTGGGTCATGTGCTAACCTTTGAGCCAATCACTTGGTCAGATGGAAGAACTGCTCAGACTGGCCAAAGCTGACTCACATGACCACTCCTGGGGTCAGTGTCAACTCCCAACCTCCACCCCCACCCCACACCCCACCCCACACCCCAAAAAAAACCACAAGCACTGGGGATAGTCATTCCAAAGAAAGGAAGTCCTAGCTAACAGTAAGTCCACTCCAATGTGGTCACTTGTAGGTAAGGCCCCAGACACCAAAATGGGGAGCCCAGTCCTGGGACTCAAAGCACAGAGCAGCTTTGAAGTCAGAACTGGTTTTAAAAGTCAGCTTTGACACTTAATAGCTTAGCTAAATGACCTCAAGCAAATTAATTAATTTCTCAGTGCCTCAGTTTCCTTATTGCAAAATGGGAGTAATAAAAGTACCTACTACCTACAGATGTTTTTGAAGGTTAAATGAAATAATGCGCATAAATTGCAAGTGCAGTGCTTGACACAAAGAGATTAATCAATGGTAGCTATTATTAGCAATAATGACAATTAGTATTATTAGAACAAGGGTACCTACCACATGATGGGTAAGTTGTGACTCGGTAAAAGAGAGAGCCATGTCAGCACTTAGACAAATCACCCCTGGGTCAAATTTTTTTAAGGGCAACTCAGGACACAAGCCAAAGGTCCACAAGTCAAAGCCAAGATACCAATTCAATAAATGTGTTAGGCACCGGAAGTACAATTATGAACAAGATACAAGTGCTCCAAGGTAAATTTCCCCCATGCATGACTGGGGCTCTGTGACACTACTTCTGGGAGAGAAGAGGTTGACTAAGGCTGCTTCTACACTTTCAGAGGACACTGGGATCGTGCTAGGCATATAACAGAACAATGCATTGGGTCCAACCACTGGAATCCTAGGAAGACACAGAAAGGTCACAGCTACCTACTCACCTGATTCCCCAAAACAGGCCTTTGCATGAATTAGGGAAATGCATCTTTTCCCTTACAAACTTCATTTCCATCTTCCTAAAAAATTGTTGCAGCAGATAAGCAAAATGTAAACAATATCCCAGAATTTTACAGTATATAACCTGCATAACTGTACATGGCAGTCCTGTACACAGGCAAGGAAAATAAGATGGGAGCTGAGTGGAGTCAAGGGGATAGGGTGGGGATCACAGTTCTTGGGTCTCTGGAGAGAAAGAATACCTTTGGTAAAGAGATGTGCTGTTCAATATCATAGCCACTCCCCACAAGTAATCACTGGGAATTTGAAATGGAGCTAGTGAAACTGAAGAATTAACTTTTTAAAATTTTCCTTAATGTTTTAAAATTTGAATTTGGGGGCTAGCGTTGTGGCATAGCAGGTAAAGTCATCACCTGCAATGTCAGCATCCCATATGGGCACTGGTTTGAATCCCAACTGTTCTACTTCCCATCCAGCTCCCTGTTAATGGCCTTGGAAAAGCAGCAGAAGATGGGCCAAGTGTTTGGATACCTGCCACCCATGTGGGAGACCTACATGAAGCTCCTGGCTCCTGGCTTTGGCCTGGCATAGTCCCGGCCATTGTGGCCATCTGGGAAGTGAACCAGTGGATGGAAGCTCGCTCATTCTCTCTGACACTCGGACTCTCAAATAAATAAACAAATCTCTTTTAAAAATTTATTAATTTGAAATTTAAAATTGAAGCAGTATAAAACATTTTTCTGTTGATCGCAATTCTATGATTTGATAGAACTACATTTCACTCTATCCATTGTATTACAAAAGATATTATATGATATTGCTCCTGAGTTAATTTTAGTAACTCATTAATCATTTTATATAATCAGATGGTAAAACTATAGTATTTTTATATATTGGGCTGTCTAAAACATATTATTAAAATAATTTCACCTACCACTTTTTCCTTCTTTAATCCAGTTTTTAGGAAGTTTTAAATGACATATGTGGTTTCACACACAGGGGGCTGGTGCTGTGTCATAGCAGGTTAAGGCCCTAGCCTGAAGAGCCAGCATCCCATATGGGCACGGGTTCTAGTCCCAGCTGCTCTTATTCCGATCCAGCTCTCTGCTGTGGCCTGGGAAAGCAGTAGAAGATGGTCCAAGTCTTTGGGCCCCTGCACCCATGCGGGAGACTCGGAAGCAGCTCCTGGCTCCTGCCTTTGGGCAGCTCTGGCTGTTGCGGCCATCTGGGGAGTGAACCAGTGGATGGAAGACCTCTGTCTCTCTCTCAATTAGCCTCTCTGTAACTATGTCTTTCAAATAAATAAAATAAATCTTTAAAAAAAAAAAGTTTTAAATGACATATGTGGTTCACAGGAAATTTCAACAGCACTGCTATGAAAATATCTTATGATCTTTAGGGGTTTGGGGTGACACCAAAGGAACTGATTGCTTCAGTTTTGTTTGAATCAGATGTTTATATCTCCTTCTAGGTTGTCTAACTCTGTTTACCAGGAGGGAAAGTATGACAGGCAGAGGAGAGGAACACAGAGAGGTGAGTAGAGCTTAGCAGAGCTCATCAGCACGATTCAATGTGATAATCCAGCGAAAGGGCCTGGCTGATGCCTGGTGCATCACATGGCCCTGTAAATATTCAGAATGTGTATTATTGGGAACTAAAGAAGCTACAAATGAATGGTCCCTCCTGTATTATTCAGTTTGGTTTGCCATGATACATGAGGGTACACCCTGCCCACATGTCTCTTCTTTGTCTTTCCAGACTGAAGAGTTGGTTGGGAGTATTTTACCCAGTCTTCCACGCCACTGATAAAGTTACGTGCTTTCTCTACGTCCACGATGATGAAAGCTGCAGGAACTATCTTAGATGCTGAAACATCATGAAAACACGTAAGATGGCATTTCTGAATTTTTTGTGACAGTAGCTAAGGATGAGTTAGCATTTTTGTGCTAAGCCATATACTGAGTGAATGCCTTCACCTAAGAGTTTATAACTGAAACTTTTTTGAGTCAAAAGCTGGAATGTACACCTGCATGCACCAATGGATCCATTTTACCCACATGTATTCTCTACTACTCCCTGCCATTTTGCATAGACTTGAGATCAGCAGTCTTGCTTTTCAGTAGCCCAAAAGGTTCATGTTGACTGAGAACTTGAAATTTACTGTGTACTTCCTCTTCTGTGTCACTTTTTAAAATCATAATAGACTAGTTCAGTCACATCTGTATCCTGAGAAATGTCCATGTATACCTATCCTTTGTTCTCTTTCCATCTCCCTTCAAGTCCTGATTTTTAAAAATATTTATCCTAATCTCCCACTGACCCGATTTATTACATAGTCTTTGAAAACCTCACTTTGAAAATCACAGTTTATCCTTAGCTTCCCTTATTTAGAATTTGTCAAACATGATTCCCCCTTACAAAGGTGTAGTCTAGTCCCCAAAAATGTTGTATTTGCTTAAACCGGTATAAATCCACTTTCCCCACACATATACTCATGCTGAATTTATTTTAAATCCCACTTATGCCACAAAGTACAAGAAAGATTCCTTAGACATTATATCAAATTTACCCTCTGATTCTTGGCAAGTCATTGTTCTCCATGAGGCTCACTTTTCTCATCTATAAAAGGGGCATAATAGAGATGCCCTGTGCCAAACAGAGCAAGCCATCTCATTATTCATGACTGTGTGTAAAACACACTCAGAAAGGCTCAAAGTCCTTTACAAGCATTAGGTCATGAGTCTTTCTGAAGTGGACTGTTAATTACATGTCACTCTGCTTTGTTTAATAGATGGAACACCTGAAACATGGGAACATAATTGTAGCTAACAGCTGACTGAGAAAGGTAGCCAAAGATTTCAACATCAGAACACAAATTCTAGAAAGATGTCTAGAAAATAATCTGAGCAGGAATTCACTCTACTCTACTTCTATATCAAGAAACTACATTAAAAAATAAAATTCTCTAATGTTATTAGTTGCTCTGAATACCTTACTTACTGCACCTGTTTCCTTATACAGTCAGGAATGGGGAAGTGGGCAGGAGGGTTGGAGTTTCCCAATGCCTTTCCAGCTCACAGACAGGTTCACAAACCCCAGACCAGGTACAGAGGTCAAATGCAGTTGCAGTTACCATAGTAATACTTCTTCACATTATTACTGATCTGAGGAGCTTTTCCTACCAGACATCTAATAAAACAAAATGAGGCTAGACTTTACCAACAAGAACACAGACCTGTAAATGGACTTGACAGGTTCTTTCAACTTTATTATATGACCTATATAACTGGGTATGTGACTAACTAAACCTTCTATCCTCATTTACAAAAGGGAGATACCACTGATCTAAAAGAACAAAAAAAAAAAAAAAGAGGATACTAGACATTTTATATGCCTTTATTAATAACAAGCTTTTTTTTATCATTATTTTGTGTCCTTCTGACACTGATTAAAAGTTGATAATCCTTAACCCCAGATAGATATAAAAATGTATAACATTACTAACTAAACCAGAAAGGGGGTGGGGGAGCTATCTAAACGTCCAACAATTGCTAGTGGCTCAAAACACCATTGGATATTACCATGACAGACTATCACCTAGTAATTAAAAATGATAATAATTCCAATAAGAAAACACTTGTTCAAGTATGAAATAATGCTACTCAAAGAGCATTAGGCATGAACTAATTATAACTTCATAAAGTAATTGCATGTATATAAATAAAGTTTACAGAATTTGGAATCACATAAATAGTTGCACATATATTCCTTGGGTTAATTATTTTCTAGAAATATGCTAAAGACTTTTAACAAGTTAAACAATGAAACAGATGAAGGAGAAGGCTTTTGCCAAGATTCTCTCTGTAATGATGCTGGGGTTATTTTGCATTTCTTCTTTGTAAGTTTCAGTATTGTTTGTTTTAACAATAAATATTTAAAATTCAACAAATAATAACAATTTATTTGTAGTGATGGCAGTGAGTCCAAGGAGCACAGAAGTCTGAGAATCTCAGTGGCACCCGGAGATATAGCCTTGGTCTGAGGGAAGTGGAGGATCTGTCAGCAGCTCATCCCAGAAAACATCTTCCTGCTAACATTCTACAACTTAGAAAGAACTTTCTGGGCCAGTGCTGTGCCATAGCGGGTAAAGCAGCCACCTGCAGTGCTGGCATCCTATATGGGCGCCAGTTTCATTCCTGGCAAGCACACTTCCAATCCCACTCTCTGCTACGGCCTGGGAAAGCAGTGGAAGATGGCCCAAGTCCTTGGGCCCCTGCACCCATGTGGGAGACCCAGAAGAGACTCCTGCCTCCTGGCTTCAGATTGGTGCAGCTACAGCTATTGTGACCAACTGGACAATGAACCAGCAGACCTCTCTCTCTCTCTCTCTCTCTCTCTCTCTCTCTCTCCCCTCTCCCTCTCCCTCTCCCTCTCCTTCTCTCTCCTTCTCCCTCTCCCTCTCCTTCTTTGTAACTCTTTCAAATAAATAAAATAAGGCGCCGGATTCTGTCCCGGTTGCCCCTCTTCCAGGCCAGCCCTCTGCTGTGGCCCGGGAGTGCAGTGGAGGATGGCCCAGGTGCTTGGGCCCTGCACCCCATGGGGAGACCCGGAAAAGCACCTGGCTCCTGGCTCCTGCCATCGGAGGAGCGCGGTGCGCCAGCCGCAGCGCGCCGTCCGCGGCGGCCATTGGAGGGTGAACCAACGGCAAAAGGAAGACCTTTCTCTCTGTCTCTCTCTCTCACTGTCCACTCTGCCTGTAAAAAAAAAAAAAAAAAAAGATTTAAAAGAATTAAAAATAAAAAAAGAACTTTGATATAAGGCTTCTCTCACTAGTTTAAAGACAGACGGTCTTCAAAAAGTTCATGAAAAATGGAATTAAAATATGGTTTGATGCAAAGCCTTTGAAATTCATGCAAAAAGTGGATCTTCAAAAAGCTTACAAAAATTTAGTGTTATAAAAAACTATGCATAGCTTTCAAACTTATTTGCACCAAATAAACTTATTAATTCCATTTATTCACCAACTTTTTCTAATTTTCATTTTATTTGGAAGTCAGAGAGAGAGAAACAGACAGATGGAGACAGATTTTCCATCCCCTGGTTCAGTCCCCAAATGCCTGCGACAGAAAGGGTTGGGCCAGGCAGAAGCCAGGAGTCAGGAACTCCAGCCAAGTCTCCCACATGTGGGTGGCAGGGACTCAGGTACGAGAGCTATCGCCTATTGCCTCCTGGGGTACACATTAGCAGGAAGCTGGATCAAAAGTGGAGGAGCCAGGACTTGAACTAGTCATGCCAATGTGAGATGCAGGCTTCCCAGGCATCAGCTTAACTCTCCCAAATACTTGCCTGCCCCTCCTTTGGACTTTTTAAAATAATCTCACACATGATAAAGAAAGTGACATACCTTAAAATAAACTTAAAAGCATGTATAACTAATTTACATCTTTTAGTATTCATAACCCAGTTAAATAGTATTTGTTTCTCTACATTGTTAAAGTATCAAGTACTTTTAACACCCACAACAGAAAACGGAAAAGAAACCCATTGCCTTCTATGAAACAAAAATAACTCTATTGGCAAAACTAATTTGACTGCATGTTTAAATCATCTTGGCAGAAAAATGAACTTTGAAATCATTCCTCTGTAGGAAAAAAATAGCCATGGTTTCATTTTTGAAGCAATCATGTGGAGATCCCAAAAGTTGTGGTGAAACACAATACTGGAGAATAGATGAGGACATGAGAGTTCCTGAGGTGACAGTAACAGGAAAGACACTGCTGCAGTTCCATGTAGGGTAAAAAGAAAAAGTTACATTTCCCTCCTACTAAGTCAGGGTGGAATTTCACAAAAATGAGAAAGAAAGGGAGTAGGATATTTGACAGAGTTTTGTACTGTGTATCATATAGCACAGGACAATTTAAAAGCAGTATCTTTGATAGTCTGCAGCTAAGCATTTCAAAAGTGTTTAGCCCTTTAAATAAATGACAGAAAAGATGCAAAAAAAAAAAATAAATAAAAGCTCTTCCTCCTTTAGAAATGTAACACTTAGCAAAATATTCTTCCCTCTCTCCTTCAAAAGCCATTCTTCTTGGCCTTAAAAACCAAGACAAATGCAACACAACACCAAGAAGAACTACGTGGATGGAAAGTAACAACAACAATAATAATATGGGCTGTCCTTTCCAGAATGTTGCCGGTGAGGAATATTTCTAAGTCATGTGAGGAATGATACACTTGGAAAAACTTAAACTCAGTGCCCTGTGCTGTCTACAGAACCAAAGTGAAGTGAAAATCTAATCAAGAATGTAGTGATTGCTAAACAGAACAGGAAGAATCATGACTGAATATCTTTTTTTTTTCCTTTGTAAACTGTCCAAAATTATCTGGTTTTCTTAACTGCAAAGTGTCCAAAATTCATTAGTACATTTATCAAACATCTGCTTATTAGGAATGCTTTCCCTGCAGCCTTCACTCTCTGGCTGGAACAACAGAAAAAAACTTAGGGTGAAAAAAAAAAAAAAAAGAACTGGGGCCAGCATGGGGCATGGCCGGTAAAGCTGCCTCCTGCAATGCCAGCATCCCATAGGGGTGCTGGTTCTGATCCAGCTCTCTGTCAATGCACCTGCGAAAGCAGTGGAAGATGGCTCAAGTACTTGGGCCCCTGAACCCATGTGGGAGACCTGGAAGAAACTCCTGGCTCCTGTCTCTGGTCAGGCCCAGCCCTAGCTGTTGTAGCCATTTGGGGAGTGAACCAGAGGTTGGAAGATCTCTCTGTCCGTCTGTAAATCTGCCTTTCAAATGAAGACAATAAACCTTTAAAAAAGAAACTTAGCACATCATGCCTGGTTTCTGGCATAACAGTTAAGACACCATTTGGATACTTGCCTCCCAGACCAGAGTATCTGGGTTTGAATCCCAGCTCTGCTTCCAACTCTAGCTTCCTGCTAATGCACACCTATGAAGCAGTGGCTAATGGCTCAAATAGATGGCCCCTGCCAACCATGTGGGAGACCTGAATGAAGTTCCCAGCTCCTGGCTTCAGCTTGGCCCAGGCTCAGCTGTTGCAGGCACTTGGGGAGTAAATCAGCAGATGAAAGATCTCTCTCTGTCTGCCTCTGACTCTGTCACTCTGCCTTTCAAATACATAAACATGTTTAAAAATTAAATAAAATAAAAGCAAAATGTAGCACATAAGAGCAAAACTATACAGCATGGAAAGAGCAATGCTTCAAAGGTCCCTTTTGGGAAAGGGAAAGAGGCATGTGGAAACACTGGGAGGATGAACCTGGCAGACGCCCCGGCCTAGCTTTTGTGCACAGTGGTGCATAGTCATAGTACTGGATGACTAAGCCTTTTCTAGGCACTTCTCCTTCCCTGTCACCTTTCTGAGATAAAGTCACTACTGCAGCTCCTCCACTGTAGCAATGGTCAGCCCAGGGGGTTAGCATCCAGCACCATGGAAACACAAAGCTTTGCTTTTGCTGCAGGTAGGCAGCTTTGGGAACACTGCTCTTCCAACTTCAGTGGAAGCGGACTCTTACCATCGTTCTTCCGTGTGTAACTATAAAGCGTGGCAGTGCTGCACAGCTGTGGGGAGAGAACGCTAGCAGACCGCACTGCATGCAGGGAGCCTGAGGAAGGACTCCACTAGGAAAACAGAGCTGGGAAAGTTGCGATCACCGGCGAGAAGCAGAGTGGGTCGGTCACCTCTGCTTGGCCCAGCCCGAAACAGGAACTTGCTGCACATTCCAAGAAGGGCATGAGCCTGGAAACGGGAAGAGGGTGCCGCTGTTGGGAAAGCAGCATGTGAGAAGGCAGCCCCCAGAAGGAAATGATGACCTCCACAGAGGCCATGTGGGCACCACCCACACTAGGCCCATCTTCCACAGGGTAAGCTGAGTTTCCCTGAAAGTAAGGCATCCCAAGGCTCGTGTGACAGGAGTCTTCCTAGAGGCAGTGAACACAAGAAATGGCAACAAGAGCTGAATGAGCAGTGAGCCACACACCTAACTAAAGCGAGGGATCCAGATAGGTTTTGCTTCCCAGGACAATGTGACCAGCTGGAAACGACGCACAGAGTGGTGTACGAATGCGAGGCTTAGCATGAAGATATGCCCAGGCTGATTGGAAAATGTGTACCGTGGGTAGAGACAGGGAAAATGGCAGCACACCGCCATGACCAAACCACACTAGTCTCTAGGTAGAGGCTGGTTAAGAAATCTATACTCTATGGAACTGCATTCAGCCTAGAAGTTAAGTTGTCAGCTGAATGCATACCATATCAGAGTGCCTAGGATTGAGTCCTGGCCCTGCTCCTGACTCCACTTCCTTGCTAATGCATTCTATGGGAGGCAATAGGTGATGGTTCAAGTTCTTGGGCCCCTGCTACTCATGTGAGAGACCCAGACTGAGTTCCTGGCTTCCAGGTTCAGCCTGGTCCAGGCCCACACTTGGAATATCATCCTCTGTCTCTCTCTCTCTCTCTCTCTCTCTCTCTCTGTCTGCTTCTCAAATAAATAATTTTAAAGGAATTTGTATTCTAGACCCTAATGACAAATTGAACAAAAATCTGTATTTTTTCTCCCTGCTGAAAGCCCAATAAAATAACAGTAAAGGAATTTTTTTCTTGACTGTATAAACAAGCAAGGATGGAAAGAATAAGAAAAGAGACAATGACAAAAACATTTAAGTGGACAAGTGGAAGCCAAGACACAATCAGATTTATATAACAGAATCTCCAAAAAGCTGAAGAAGTAAAGACAACTGGACTTTCTGTGAGGAGAGGGGTGAGCTAAAAATTAGGAGACTCTTTAAAAGTCTTAGATTCTTCCAGGTCCCTTCAGCTACTCAGCAATTACATGGTTGCCTCTCCACTACCCCAGCAAAAAAAGAACCCTAACCGGTCCCATACCCTCCAGTGCCTCTGTATATCAGTTCAGGTACCTTCCTGAAAAGCCTTGTGAACACCTGTGCACCAGATGCCAAGACTTTCCATCTCTAACAAAGAAAGTAGAGGGGAGGAAATTACCAATGAGATAATGTAACCAAATTTCCCAAACTAAAAAAGTTCAGTCTCCAGATTCAAAGAGCCCCAGGCATAATAGATAAAAACAACAAGGTACAGCATAATGAAGCTTCAGGATTGTGGAGACAGAGAGAAAATCCCACAAAGTTCCAGAGAGGACCAGGCAAGTTTGTATACACAGATCACAAGGAAATCTGAACAGTGCTGAATTTCTCAACAGCATCACCACAAGCTAGAAAGCCTTCAAACTCTCCATCCAGAACTCTACCCTCTGCCAAACTATCAACTCAAAGTAGAAAATAGAGAATCTCAGGCAGTACTGATCTCAGAACAAGAGATACCCCATGCATTCTTTTCCAGAAAGCTCCTGGAGGATGTGCTCAGTCAAAACAAAGGGAGCTGCAGGTGTCAAGGGATGACACAATGCAGAGAGAGATGACGAAGGCAGACCCTCAGAGTGACAACTGCGCCCCATGTGTAGAAGGCAACCAGTGTAGATGACAGCAAGCTAGAAAGCTCAGGAAGAGTCTCCTGAAGAAGATGAAATCGACAGAAGACCTGATGTACCTGAAGGAATATTTAGAAAACTGACCAAGAGTTGTGGGTTGAATTAATGATGAGCTATTATTAACTGCAAGGAAAATAAAAACATGTACTTGGCTTACCTACGTATATTAACCTAACCATTAATCAATATGCTGTAACTATTGCAAGGACGGGAAAATACAGAAGCTGTGCTCATGTTGGGGGTTGGGGAGCAAAAGAGAGCCAGCTCATCACGTTCCAAAGTGGGAAGTTAACAATGTTTAAAATCAAAAACCTGAAGACATAGCAACTATAAGCAATAAATGCCAAAGAATTACAAGTGGTAGTTTCTGGAAAGGGAAAACATCTTGAATAGAAGTTTAAAACCAAAAAATAACAAATCAAGCATTTTTACCTTTGTTCCCCTAATAATCTATTTTTTTAATTCTAACCTTATTTTTTAAAATTCTAACCTTGTTTCCTCTAAACAAAGTAAAAGGCCATTTTCTATATCTAGAACACATTAGCTATGGCCATCTGAGTTCTGAGCAGTCAAATATAGCTCTGAGCAGTCAAACATAGTAGGGAAATGAATAGAAATAATCCAATCTAAGGAAGGCTTGGTGGAGCAAGGGAAGAAACCAAAAGACAAGCCCAGGTGGAGGCAAGTTGGTAGTTGGAGGCAACTACTGGCTCCCTCTCCTCTGTTTGTCTGTTTCAACAAAGCTATTCTCATGCGGGCTAGCACTGTGGCATATCAGGGTGCAACAACATTGCAGAATGCTGCAACACTAGCATCCCATATGGGCTCTAATTCATGTTCTGGCTGCCCTGCTTCCGATCCACCTCCCTGCTAATGTGCCTGGGAAGGCAGCAGAGTATGGCCCAAGTGCTTGGGCCCTTCACCCATGTGGGAGCTCCTGGTTTTGGCCTGGCCCACCCCTGGCCATTGTAGCTGTCTAGGGGTGGTGAACCAGCAGATAGAAGATCTCTCTCCCTCTCTCTCTTTCTCTCTCCATGTGTTTCTCCCTTTCTGTGTGTGGCTCTTTCAAAACAAAAATAGAAAATATTTTAAAAATAAATTTAAAAAGCTATTCTCGTGGCATAATCACATGGCACAGGATAATTTTACAACTGCCCATGGCCTATTTCCCTCCTTTTTTTTTTTAACATTTATTTATTTATTTGAAAATCAGTTACACAGACAGGAGAGGCAGAGAGAAAGAAGGGTCTTCCATCTGCTGCTTCACTCCCCAGTTGGCTGCAATGGCTGGAGCTGCACTGATCCAAAGCCAGGAGCCAGGAGCTTCTTCGGGGTCTCCCACGCAGGCACAGGGGCCAAGGACTTGGTCCATCTTCTTCTGCTTTCCCAGGCCATATCAGAGAGCTGGATTGGAAGTGGAGCAGCCAGGACTTGAACCGGTGCCCATATGGGATGCAGGCACTGCAGGCGGCAGCTTTACCCATTACGTCACAGCACCAGCCCCAGTCCACTCCTTTCTAACAGTTTCAAATGCCTGATTTATATCACTAATCCAACCAAGGCCACTCACCTGAGTTCAACTTCAGTTACTCCACTTTGCCTACTTCAGACTAAATAAGAAGAGAGTGTAGGCCGGTGCCGCGGCTCAATAGGCTAATCCTTCACCTTGCAGTGCCAGCACACCAGGTTCTAGTCCCAGTCGGGGCACTGGATTCTGTCCCAGTTGCCTCTCTTCCAGGCCAGCTCTCTGCTGTGGCCTGGGAATGCAGTGAAGGATGGCCCAAGTGCTTGGGCCCTGCACCCCATGGGAGACCAGGAGAAGCACCTGGCTCCTGGCTTCTGATCAGCGTGATGCGCCAGCCGCAGCACGCCGGCCGCGGTGGCCATTGGAGGGTGAACCAACGGCAAAAGGAAGACCTTTCTCTCTGTCTCTCTCTCTCACTGTCCACTCTGCCTGTCAAAAATAAATAAATAAATAAAAGAAGAGATTGAATAAGGGCTCTGAAACAAGTGACACCATCAACAGCAGGCGTGTATGGGGCTAACATGAAGGACCCCACTCCAGGCTGAGGATCCAACATCCCTGCTACTCTGTGGCCCAAGTCTCCCCACCCTAAACAGTATGGTGATTCTCTGTAGAGGTAGAAATGTGGGGAGCGCTGGGGTGGAAGCCAGAGAGCTGGAAGAGCTGGGCCAGGGAGCAGAGCACCAATCCGGTCAACCAGGAGGAACCTGTAGGCAGGGGCGTGGCTGAAGGCACAAGGCCCAGGTTCCCAGCACTTTGTATGCCGGAAGGCAGGCAAGGAAGCCAGTCATCAGTCCCCAAGCCTTAAAGTGGGCCAGCCACTACCCATACTCCTCCAACCTCCCAAACAAGGGTCACCTCCAGAGAGCAAAGGTTGCCTGCTCTGAGCTTTACCATGGATGAAAAAACACAGCTAGTTGTTCAGGAAACGTAACTGCCTTGATACAGAATGAAGTAGGTAGACAGATTGAAAAAAATCCTGGGCCATACATTGATATCCTTTCCTCTTTGGGAGGATGTGACAATTCTAATTCACAGGCCTATGTGGAACACAGGTGTCGTCAACCAGAGCACAGCACCCATGTGCATGTTCTCCTGACACGGTTGCACATCCCACTGCGGGAAGAATCCAGATCAACACCTCACAGCTCAGTATGCATCCTCAAAGTGGCAAGAGCAGTAAACTACTGATCACATGAAGTATGGGGAACATGTCTTTCAGAAACACTGAAAATGTATCTAAACTAAAAAAGAGTTTCAAATGCATAATGTGAAAATTACCCAACTCCTTTTTTCCTCATACAAATCATGGTATTCCATTCTACATGTGAGTCTTGTCAAATAAAGAGCTAAAAGTGTCACAAACTACACTGTTAAATCCAAAAATGTATGTGGGAGAGCAGTTGGTTTGTTGGGTTTTGTATTTTGGTGGTTTGTTTTGTTTTGTTTTTTCTTTTTTTCCCCAGCAATCATCTGAAAGGCAGCAAGCTGTCATAGTTTCCTATGAAGAAAATGGAAAAATACACGGCATATGCACAAAATCTATAACTACTTTGGATGACTTTCAAACCCACAGAGACTTAGCCACTGGCTCTCCTGTTCTTCCAAGTTAGCATTCAGATCAACCCTTCTAATCAAATATTCCAGCTTCAGGGACCTGCGTTAGGGCCTAGTGGCTTAACTCCTCCCTGCAACACCAGCATCCTACATGGGCAACAGTTCCAGTCCAAGCTGCTCCATTTCCAATCAAGCTCACTTCAATCCAGCTCCCTGATAACGCACCTGGGAAAACAGCCGAATATGGCCTAAATGCTTGGGCCCCTGCACCCACCTGGGGGACCAGGAGGAAGCTCCTGGCTCCTGGCTTCAGGCTGGCTCAGCCCCTGCCACTGCATCCATTTGCAGCCATTTGGGGAATGAACGTAAGACCTTTCTAACTCTTTCAAAAAATTTCTAAAGGTTTTAAAAAATAATTCCAGTTTGCAAAGAATGGTAACAGATGCGCTTGTTTTTGAACCTGATACACAGCAACAAGTTACTGGTTCAAGAAAAAGGGCCAAGTCAAAAGTACAGAGCTGAGGCAGAGCACACACTCCCACGTCGAGCCCCGAGCTTTACTCAATACATGTATTCGCCAAGCGCCTATTTTCAAGATCCAAACACAATTTCCTCGGCGGGGAAAAATGTGACCTTGACGCCGTGAGGCAAATCGCACACATGCAACTGTGGAACAAAGTCGGTTCTGCCAACTTCCAATCGAGACCCGCTGCCGCCGCCGGGGCAGAATGGAGGAAGCAGCCGTGCCGCGCCCCTGGGCGGCGAACCCATCGCGGAACGAGCCGCGGAGAGCCTTCGCGCCCGGACCTGAGGAGAAGGGGCTCACAAGAAGTCACGCCGGAGCCCGGGAGGCGGAGAGGCCGCAGCGGCGCGGAAGGCGCGGCCACACCGGGGCACGCACCTGTCCTCCCTGCCTGGACCGAAGGGGACGGCTTTCTCACCTGGCAAGGCATGCCTGCGCTCACGGCGGCGCGGAGGTGAGAAAACCACCCCTGGGCTAGGAGGAGCAGTCTCGGCCTTTGAAGGCCGCCGCTCGCCGCGCACCTCCCCGTCCTGACCCGTCCCCGCCCGTGGCCACTCAGTCCCGGGGCCGCCCCAGCCGGCCCTCGACGTCCTTACCTCGCCGGAGAGCGCCCGCTGCGGCGAGCTGCGGACGGAGTGATCTGACCCGCTCTGCGGAGTCGCCGGCCCCGCCCCCGATCGCCCCGCCCCCGCCGTGCCGCCCCTGTTGCCCCGCCCTGTCCTCCGATCGCCTCGCCCCGCCGGGTCCCGCCCCTCGCCGCTCCCGATCGCTAGCCCCGCCCAGTCCCCGATCGCCCCGCCCCGCTCGCTCTCGCGCACGCCCTTGGCGACGGGTTTCCCCAGCGCCCCGTAGAGATTTCGAGACTTAGAGGCCACGGTGGGCCAGAAACACGTCTAGAACTCTGAAGTTTCAGGGAACTCTCCCGGGTTTCCAGAGAAGAACTGGTTCTCGTCCCAGGAGAACCGGCCCGCGGGGGGAACCCCGAGCACTGCCACCTGTCGGAGTTAGGACACGCACCTCCCTCGGCTTAGCTGTGGGCGGCCAGGCAGGTGACACGGAGCAATGGAGCGAAGCAGCGGGTTTTACCAAAAGAATGAGTCGTTTTACTGTCGAACCTGAGCCAGCGGAGCGCCTCTGACACTTAGAGGGTCGCGTGCGTTATCGTGGGTTAACCCTCCACTCGCTCGCTCTAGACTGTGTGGCAGGCGCTGATCTAGATACTTCACATGTATTAAAATATCTCGGAAGTATATCTTACCGGGATCCCCGTGGCAAACGTAAATCAGAGACGTGTTAACGCAGTTTGCCTCCTGTCACCCAACCGAGAAGCTGAGAAGCTGGTTTTCAAACCCAGGAAGGCCTCTGCAGCCTTGGCTCTTACCGCTCACCAAAATGAGGGTGTCGGCTGCTTGCGTGAACTGTTAGAGCTGGGGAATGCGAGACCAGCCTTTTATTCTGCTGTGGGATGAAAGACAGGAAGCCATGAATAAGCCAGTGGAAAATGACAGCATTTCACACAAAGCAGGATCCTGGAGGCTTCTCCTGGGAGTGGAGCTGAGATCTGAAGAGTACATGGTGGGGGAGGGGGGCTGCAGTCGTTAAGAACTTGGGATATCTTCATTCCCTACGCCTTTCCTGGGTTCCAGTCCCAGCTCTGCTCCCGACTGCAGTTCCCTATTAATAATACAGACCCTGGGAGGCAGCAGGGATGGTCCAAGCTCTTGGGTCCCTGCCCCACATAGGGGAGACAAGGATTGCGTGTCAGCTCGTGGCTGTGGCCTGGCTGTAGGCATTTGGGGGCATGAACCATCAAATGGGAAATATCTCTCTTTCGCTCTCTCTGCTGAATGAATGAATGAACGAATGAATGAATGAAAAGCAGCCAACTTGGAGATGAAGCTGAGGGGATGGCAAGGGCTTAATGGTTATCAACCTGCATTGTTGTTTGGCAACTGAAGGTAGTGCCTTCCCAGACGATTTCTCCTTTGACCAGGGGAAGCAAGACAGGATTCCATTTCAGCAGAGGGAACTGAGAGGCAGGGAGGATTTAGTGAGGTACCTAAAGTTATACAGTTAGTTAGGGGAAGGGGGTTGGGAAGCGCACAGATTGGAATGAAGACCTTCTGACTCTACATCCTCTTTCATCCCCATGAAGGCCTTGAGTGTAAGACCTGGCACAGTAGGTTAATCCTCTATCTGCAGTGCCGGCATCCCATATGGGTGCCGGTTCGAGTCCCGGCTGCTCCTCTTCCAATTCGGCTCTCTGCTATGGCCTGGGAAAGCAGTAGAAGATGGCTCAAATTCTTGGGTCCCTGCACCCTGGCTCCTGTCTCCTGGCTTCGGATCAGCGCAGTTCTGGCCATTTTGGCCATTTGGGGAGTGAACCAATGGAGACCTTTCTCTCTGTCTCTCCCTCTCACTGTCTGTAACTCTGTCTCTCAAATAAATAAATAAAATCTTTTTTTTTTTACTTTTATTTAGAATATAAATTTCCAAGGTACAACTTGTGGATTACAATGGCTTCCCCACCCATACCTTCCCTCCCCCCCGCTACCCTCCCCCCTTACCCACTCCCTCTCCCCTTTCATTCACATCCAGATTCATTTTCAATTCTCTTTGTATACAGGAGCTCAGTTTAGTATGTGTTAAGAAAAGATTTTAAACCATTTCCCTCACATAGCATCACAGAGTGAAATATACTCTTTGAGTACTAGTTATAGCATTAAATCACATTGTACAGCACATTAAGGACAGAGATCCTACATGATTTTTTTTTAAATTGATTGATTTTTATGTAACTTCCAATTTTTTTAATCATTTTCAATTATCTTTATATACAGAAGATCGATTCAGTATATACTAAGTAAAGATTTTGTCAGTTTGCACCCGCGCAGAGACACAAGGTGTAAAAATACTGTTTCAGTACGAGTTATTGCATTACTTCATATTGGACAACATATTAAGGACAGATCCCACATGGGCCGCAAGTACACAATGACTACTGTTGTTGATTTAACAATTTACCACTCTTGTTAATGGCGTCAGTAATCTCCCTAGGCTATAGTCATGAGTTGCTGAGGCTATGGAAGCCTTTAGGGTTCACCGACTTGGATCTTGTTCTGACAGGGTCCTAGTCAAAGTGGAGGTTCTCTCCTCCCTTCGGAGAAAGGTACCTCCTTCTCTGGTGGCCCTGTTCCTTCCGTTGGGATCTTACTCGCAGAGATCTTTCATTTATGTTGTCTTCTTCTCCTTCTCCTTCTCCTTCTCCTTCTTCTTCTTCTTCTTCTTTTTTTTTTTTTTCCCAGAGTGTCATGGCTTTCCATGCCTAAAATACTCTCATGGGTTCTTGAGCCAGATCCTAATGCCTTAAGGGCTGATTCTGAGGCCACAGTGATTTATTAGGATATCTGCCATTCTATGAGTCTGCTGCATATCCTACTTCCCATGTTGGATCAGTCTCTCCCTTTAATAAATAAAATCTTTAAAAAAAAAAAGACCTGAATTCTGAATGAATCTGGGTAAATTTCTCCTTTGTGAACTGCTGTCTCTCCCCTCACCCAGTCTCTCCTGCCTCTTACCCATTAGGATGCTGGTTTTGACTATTAGCACAATTTCTCCCAGGGCAGATATTCTTTGAAGGGGTGGATGCATGAGTCCTCTGAAGTTGTATGTGTGAACACCTGTCTGTATGTGTGCATGGAGAAATAGTTATTATTTTTTATTTGACAGGTAGAGTTATAGACAGTGAGAGAGAATGAGACAGAGAGAAAGGTCTTCCTTCCATTGGTTCACTCCCCAAATGGCTGCCACAGCTGGCATTGTGCCAATCCGAAGCCAGGAGCCAGGTGCTTCCTCCTGGTCTCCCACGCAGGTGCAGGTGCCCAAGCACTTGGGCCATTCTCCGCTGCCCTCCCAGGCCACAGCAGAGAGCTGGACTGGAAGAGGAGCAACTGGACTAGAACCCAGTGCCCATATGGGATGCTGGCGCCATAGGCGGAGGATTAATCAAGTGAGCCATGGTGCCGGCCCCGAAACAAAGTTATTATTATATAATTATAGTCACAAAGTTAATCTCCCAAGAAAAATGTTCTTCTAGATACCAGAGGACTTTAAAAAATTTAGGGAAAATGAAATTAAAAGGTAAATTTATTTTGGTGCCAAATTTTTAAATCTATTCGTACAATGGATCTTCAAAGAATTCATGGAATATGTATATTACAAAAAAACTATGCATGAACTTCAAAACCTTGAAACCAATATAAGCACCATTTAATTCCATTTTCCATTAACTTGTTGAAGTACCCTCATATATTTATAAGTAGGAAGACTTAAAACTTTTCATTGGGGCCAGCACTGTGGTGTAGTAGGTAAAGCCACCGCCTGCAGTGCTGGCATCCCATATAGACACCAATTTGAGATCCAGCTGCTTTTCATCATTTTGAGAGATCCCAGAAATGGAAGAGCAACTGCCTTTAGGGGTTAACTCATTGTGGTGATTAACAGAACTAATTTCCAGTTCACTTGCCTATTCCAGCTGGGTGATGCTGGTGTCTCATATTCTTGACTTAATGGAAGTGAAACTCTCAAAGTTGATGAAGTTTCACTGGGAGAGCAGCAAACCCAGATCCTCATGTAACTCCTTTGTAAAAAAGTTTAAAATTAAAAAAGAAAAAAAAGTCTGTATTGTCACTTCTAACTTGCAGGAAAACCAGAGAGGATAAATCTGTAAACAAAACACCTACATAACTCTTGATACTTGGGTAATTTTCTTTTTTTTTTTAAGATTTATTTATTTATTTGAAAGTCAGAGTTATACAGAGAAGGAGAGGCAGAGAGAGAGAGAGAGAGAGAGAGAGAGAGAGAGAGAGAAAGACAGAGGTGTCTTCCATCCACTGGTTCACTCCCCATTTGGCTGCAACAGCGGGAGCTGAGCTGATCCAAAGCCAGGAGCCAGGAGCTTCTTCCGGGTCTCCCACGTTGATTGCAGGGGCCTATGGACTTGGGCCATCTTCTACTGCTTTCTGGGGTAATTTTCATAATGTTATACTGTTTCCTAAAGAAAGCATTCAGGACACTACCAATTAAACAGGTTAAGTAGGTGGTTGCCACAGGTCTGTCATTCACAGGTAACAAGCAGAGAGCTCTGAAAACTGTTTTTAGCAGGGTGTTGATAAAAGAGTTGATAAAAGGAGAGGATAGAAAGACCATTGAGAACTTCAAGTAATCAATGAAAAGGTGTAAAAGTTGAACTCAGAATGTGGTTGGCTAAAAAGAAAGTTTCACCTTTATATTCTATATTTTCTTTAATATTTTTATATGAAAACAGAATACAAAGTTTGGGCTACACAACTCAAACAGTGGGCCCTAGTAAAAATAAATAAATAAATAAAAAGAATATTGCCTCCAAGGAGAAGACTCAAACAACATTATTACTATCTGGTTTATTTTAATAAAATTCAGAAGTAGGAAAAGGAATTTATGGAACATTCTTGGAGATGAAGATCTCTCTTCTTACAAAACATCTCCATGACTTCTATAAAATTTGCACTGTCAGGTTAACTAATTTCAAGCCCTTGAGAGAGGAGAATGCCACCTTTGAACTTGCATATGGATTCCACATGGTGCATATGAAGATATACAGAATCAGCCTGGAAGGTTTATAATAAAGCAGCGTTTGTATTTGGAGCTTCTGGCACTCTTTTTTGTCAGTCTCAGGCCTCCTCATGTAACCTTTTTCCAAACCAAATGGAATATGGCTCATCACAGGTGTTAATACTTTTGTGTTGACTCCGACCTCAGAATCAGCCCTTAAGGCATTCTGGTCTGGCTGAAAAGCCCATGAGAGCATTTCAGGCATGGAAAGCCAAGACACTGTGGTAAAAAAATGTCCTCCATGAAGGACCTCCATGGGTGAGAACCCAGTGGAAAGCAGTGGTCATCAATGAAGGATGTACTTTTCTCTGAAAGGAGAGAATTTCTGCTTTGCTTATGGCCTTGTCTAAATACTGAAGGAGTTTGTGGATTCAAAAGGCTTCCATAGCCTAGGCAGCTCATGTCAAGAGCCTTGGGTGACCACTGATGTCATACATAAGAGTGTTAATTGTTAAATTAACAACAGGAGTCACTATGCACTAACTTCCCATGCAGGACCTCTGTCCTCAAAGAGTTGTATTATGAGAGTTAATAGTAAAACTTGTTCTCAAAGATTTACTTCCTTTTAGAGTACTAAGTGGATGATATTCTTATGGCTCATATGATAGTTATGTCTAAGTTTTCACAAAAGATGTATCATTCTTGGGTTCTTCTTTAAAGCTAATAAAGTTTCTCCCCCCCAAAAAAAATGCTTAAAAAAAAAAAAAAAACCTAAGAGGCCAGCGCTGTGGCACAGCAGTTAAAGCTGCTGCCTGCAGTGCCAACATCCTATATGGGCACTAGTTTAAGACCTAGCTCTTCCACTTCCAATCCAGCTCTCTGCTATAGCCTTGGGATAGCAGTGGAGGATGGCCCAAGTCCTTGGGCCCCTGCACCCACATGGGATATCTAGAAGAAGCTTCTGGCTCCTGGCTTTGGATCTGTGCAGCTCCGGCCATTGTGGCAAATTGGGGAGTGAACCAGCAGATGGAAGACCTCTCTCTCTCTCTCTCTCTCTCTCTCTGCCTCTCCTTCTCTCTCTGTGTAATTCTTTCAAATAAATAAAATAAATCTTTAAAAAGAAAAAGAACCACATTTAAAAAAAGAACTGAAAAAAAATACTGTGTGTTGAATGAATGAATGAAAATAATAATGATGATAATAACGCAGGCCTTATCACTCTTGTATAGAGAGTCTGTTCTTGCATGAATATGGTTTCCTGGAGTGGGCTATGTCTGCCTCTCTCTCCATCATAGGCTGAAATTGGCTGCTTCCTTGGAACTAATTACACAGAGTGGAGGAAAGAGTTGTAAATGTTAAATGCAAAATGAAAAATCATACCCCTGGAAACTTGTAAACAATTTTTTTTTTTATTTACTTGAAAGAGTTACAGAGAGAGGTAGAGACAGAGAGATAGGCCTTCTATCTGCTGGTTCACTCCCTAGATGGCCACAACAGCCGGAGCTATGCCGATCTGAAGCCAGGAGCCAGGCGCCTCTTTCTGGTCTCCCATGTAGGTGCAGGGGCCCAAGGACTTGGGCCATCCTCCACTGCTATCCTAGGCCATAGCAGAGAGCTGGGTTGGAAGAGGAGCAGCCGGGACTAGGACCAGTGCCCATATGGGATGCCGGCGCTTCAGGCCAGGGCTTTAACCCGCTGTACCACAGCAATGGCTCCTGTAAACAGAATTTTTAAAAGAAAGAAAAATTATCATATACAAAGTACATTTATAAGATCATTTATAGGCCGGCGTCGTGGCTCAACAGGCTAATCCTCCGCCTTGCGGCACCAGCACACCAGGTTCTAGTCCCTGTCGGGGCGCCGGATTCTGTCCCAGTTGCCCCTCTTCCAGGCCAGCTCTCTGCTGTGGCCCAGGAGTGCAGTGGAGGATGGCCCAAGTGCTTGGGCCCTGCACCCCATGGGAGACCAGGAAAAAGCACCTAGCACCTGGCTCCTGCCATTGGATGAGCGCGGCGGCCGCAGCATGCTGACCGCGGCAGCCATTGGAGGGTGAACCAACGGCAACGGAAGACCTTTCTCTCTGTCTCTCTCTCTCACTGTCCACTCTGCCTGTCAAAAAAAAAAAATCATTTATAACAATAAAACAATTCAATGTCACCAGTAATAAGGAAATGTTTAAATAATATTTACCAGTGAGATGGAATACCAGGACGTCATTAAAAATATTATCTATGTAGTGGGCTTTTGGCTCGCTGTTCAGATGCTGGTTAGGATGCTCACATCCCATATCAGAGTCCCTGGGACATGTCTTGGCTCCAGTTTCTCTAGCTTCCTGCTAATGCAGAACCTGGGAGGCAGCAGGTGGTGGCTCCTATACTTGAGTCCCTGCCACCCACATAGCAAACCTGCATTAAGTTCTGCGCTCCCACATTTGGCCTGGCCCAACCTGGTCATGGTGGGCATTTAGAACATGAGCAAGTGGATGAGAAAGAGAATCTCTCTCTCTCTGTCTGTCTGTCTCTCTCATATTTCTGTCTCTCTGCCACTCAAGTAAATTGAATATACACATATATAGAATCTATGCTAAAAATAAAAATGTGGAAGAAAATGTATGTGCAAGACTATATGTAAAAAAATGTAGAGCACAATGCATTATGTACCTTGTGACTGCAAATAAATAAAATTATGTGGAAAAAATTGTAAGGATGATAATAAGAATTGCAGTTAACAGGTATGAGGGAGTTCCTATTTGCCAGAATCTTTTCCAAGTGCATAAAATTATTTCATCTAATCTCACAACAACTCTATGTGGTAGACAGTTGTCATCATTTTACAAGTGAAGAAACTGTTGCAGAGAAGGCCTAAGTGATTCGCCTAAACCTAAAGTCACACAGTTATGAAGTGGTAAAGCCAGATGTGAGCATAGAGCAATATGACTCCTGAGTGTGTACTCTCAACCATGCAGAGTTTTGGAGAAAAGAATCTTTGAATTTTGACCCTTATCCTATTTATAGTATTTTCTTGTATAACATTTTTTATGCAGGCTGGTTAGTAATTGAAACCTTTTTAAGTCACAAATCTAGAAAATAAGGCATAGAAGTAAAACAGGATTGTTCTTAGAAGGACAGGTACAACTGTACAGATGAGGAACACATCTGGATTGGGCCAGAATACATTTTGGATTTGGATCTAAATAGTGTTTCAAAGGAATCCAGTAGTTCCATGACTTGGTAGTTTATAAAGATTGAGGCAAAATGTGTTCTTCACAATAAAAACTATTACATTCAATAATTGATATTAATACAAATATACTCTAGCCTGGGCTTACCCTGACTTTTTCCTTTGTCTAGAATGTTCTATTCCTGGATCTTTTTGCAGTGACTTCATTCTCAATGGCAGCAGTTGTGAAAATGTGGCCATCACCACATTAGCAGGTAGCCAAGAAAACATGGGGGAACAAACCAGACAAAACTTATGGTTATGGCCGGCGCCACGGCTCAATAGGCTAATCCTCCACCTAGCGGCACCGACACACTGGGTTCTCGTCCCGGTCGGGGCGCCGGATTCTGTCCCGGTTGCCCCTCTTCCAGGCCAGCTCTCTGCTGTGGCCAGGGAGTGCAGTGGAGGATGGCCCAAGTGCTTGGGCCCTGCACCCCATGAGAGACCAGGAGAAGCACCTGGCTCCTGCCTTTGGATCAGCACGGTGCGCTGGCCGCGGCAGCAATTGGGCCATTGGAGGGTGAACCAATGGCAAAGGAAGACCTTTCTCTCTGTCTCTCTCTCTCACAGTCCACTCTGCCTGTCAAAAACAAACAAACAAACAAACAAACAAAAAAACCTCATGGTTATGGTAGAGCCTGTATCCTGGTGGAAGGTCAGTGTTTTAGAACTCAGTTTAGCTTCAAGTGCTAACATCCCCTTGTGGCAGTCTGAATAATGGCCATCCCTGTGATGTTCACAATTTAAATCCCTGAAACATATCAGTGTGTTAACTTATATGGAAAAGGGGACTTTACAGATGGGGTTGAGTAGAGTCTTATAATGGGATGATACTCTAGACTATCCAGATAAACCCAGTGTAATCACGAGGATCTTGATGAAAGATATAGAAAGGAGGATCAGAGAAGGAGATATGACAGCACAAGTTAGGACAGACAGCAAGAGAGATTTGCACATCATGCACAGCTGACTTTGAGCATGAAAGAAAGGCCCACTAGCTAAGGAAAGTAAGCAGTTTCTAGAAGCTAGCAAAGGCAAGGAAATGCATTCTCCATGAGAGCTTCCAGCCCTACCAGGACCTGGATTTCAGCCCAGTGAGTCTGGTTTTGGATTTTGACCTCCAGAACTGTAAGGGAGTAAATGCATATTTCTGTATTCTATAAGTCAGTAAGATTGTAGGGATGCATTATAGCAGCAATAGGAAATTTACAGAGCCCTCAGTAAGAGTTGCTTTCTTTCTCTCATAATTGTAAGAAATCAGCATTAAGTTGGTATAATGTTCCATTGTGTCAAGACCCCATCTCCTTCTACCCTTTCACATAGATGAGAGGACCTGGAGTAAAGTATGAGTTTCTCCAAGGACTCATTGGGCCATAGAGTCACCCACATCATTGATATCAGTTTGACCCTTTATCAGGTTTCCCCCTAGTGCCCCAAACTCAAAAGGTCCTTGTAGTGGGTCCCTCCTCTTTTTCTGAAACCTTCCCCACATTATGCTTTCACAGGGAGTCTGATCATATTTTTTTCAGTCCTTGATTTGTTTAAGACATGCACAGAGGGAACTGCAGAGCAAAGAACTGCATAGCATAGAACCTGGGCATCATAGAAGGAACCAGGGAAACCAGGGCAACACTGGAACTTAAACCCATCAGAGCCCCTTTAGGGGAAAATGTCCCTTCAATACAGAAAGACAGAGCTAAATGTCCGACCTACCAGACTGCTCTGATTCCAAGCCCCTCCAACTAGAACTCGCCACACCAGGCATTTCCACATACCAGCTTATTATTATTATTATTATTAAAAATATTATTATTTTAAATATGTCTCCTACCTAAATTCATAAAGCTTTCCCTAGGCCTCCTTGTCAGAGAAGCAGATTTTCATCATTTCTCCTGGACAGCAATAAAGCCTTTCTCTTCTCAAAAGACCAGTCTTTCGAGTTGATTGGAAGCACCAGGAAGGCAAACCTACCTCATTCTCTGACATTGGTATTTCTCAAACTTGAGTGAATTTTGAATAAACCCTCTTAAACAAAACATTTTCATACAATTCACTTACATACATGTAAATATGAAATCGATGCATTCTTTATGTTTACAGCATTTTATAGATATTTAAAGTCAAAATGCATTTTCTTTTTTTTATTATTATTTTTATTTTTGACAGGCAGAGTGGACAGTGAAAGACAGAGTCAGAGAGAAAGGTCTTCCTTTGCCGTTGGTTCACCCTCCAATGGCCGCCGAGGACGGCGCGCAGTGGCCGGCGCACCGCGCTCATCCGATGGCAGGAGCCAGGTGCCAGGTGCTTTTCCTGGTCTCCCATGGGGTGCAGGGCCCAAGCACTTGGGCCATCCTCCACTGCACTCCCAGGCCACAGCAGAGAGCTGGCCTGGAAGAGGGGCAACCAGGACAGAATCCGGTGCCCCGACCGGGACTAGAACCCGGTGTGCCGGCGCCGCAAGGCGGAGAATTAGCCTGTTGAGCCACGGCACTGGCCCAAAATGCATTTTCAACATAGAGTCAAACAAGACTACAAACTCAGTTTTTGAGGCTACACACTCCTCCACCCTGTTGTGTCACCAGGGGCCATGTGGGGAAGAATAAGAAGACACTCCTTTTTTTAAAAATAATTATTTTATTTATTTGAAAGAGTTACAGAGAGAGATAGAGTCAGAGAGAGGTCTTTCATTCCATTGGTTCACTCCCCAAATGACTGCAGTGGCCGGAGCTGCACTGATCCAAAGCCAGGAGCCAGGAGCTTCTTCCAGGTCTCCCACATGGGTGCAGGGGCCGAAGGACTTGGGCCATCTTCTGCTGCTTTCCCAGGCCATAGCAGAGAGCTGGATTGGAAGAGGAGCAGCTGAGACTCGAACCGGCACCCATATGGGATGCTGGCACTGCAGGCTGGGGCTTTAACCCACTGCCCCACGGCGCCGGCCCCAGAAGACACTCCTATCCCTCACAGCTAGGAAGGTTTTGGTGGAGGTCAAGTGGGGAGATGGAACTCCCAACCCTATCACCAAGCTCAGTGGATGTGGAATGGGAAACCCAGGCTTCTGCCCCTACATGGTAACAGGCAGTGGAGATGACTTGCCTAGCCCCCTTCCTCTGCAAAGACAGTGTCAGAGCAGTCCAACTAAAACAAAAAGCTTAAATAAAATATTGAATCCAATAATATAATCGCCAAAGTGTCTGGTTTCAACTGAAAATTATTTAGTATACCATGAAACAGGAAGAACTCAAACTGAATGAAACAGAAAATCAATAAATGGCAACACTGAGATGAAAGGGATGTTAGTGTTAACAGCCATCATAAAACTGCTTCAATGAGCAAATCACAAACATGCTTGAAACCCATGAAGAAAATAGTCTCAGTAAAGAAATGAAAGGCAAAGAAAAAAAAAACTAGATGGAAATTTTAGAACTGAAAATGTAATATAACCAAAATTTAAAACTCCATGCATGGCTTCAACAGAATGAGTGGGCAGAGGAAAGAATCAGTAAACTGGAAGATACAGCAATAGATTTACCCAAATTAGGAGTGGGGTTTCATGCAGTTGTCAAGCTGCCTCTTGGGGCACCCACAACTTCCATCAGTGCCTAGGTTTGAGTCCTAGCTTTACACTTGTTTCCAGCTTCCTGCTAATGTGCACTTTGGGAGGCAGCAGGCGATGGCTCAAGTAGTTGAGTCCCTGCCATCCAAGTGAGAGACCTGGATTGAGTCCCTAGCTCCTAACCTGATCCAGCTCAGGCTGTTGTGGGCATTTCGGCAATGAACCAGTGGTTGGAAGATCTGTCACTCTCTTGGTCTGTTTATGTTTCTCTCTTTTTGTCTCTCTGTCATTCAAATAAACAAAAAAAAGTTTTAAAAATTACTCAAACTGAACAACAAATGCATAAATGAAAAAGCCATGAATAGCTAGTTCTATGGCACTATAACAAAAAAATCCCTCATTTCTCAGAAGAATAGGGAGAGGACAGGGCTGAAAAAGAAATAATGGCTGAAAACTTTCCATATTTGGCACAAGACATAAATTTACAGAACAGGAAGCTGAGTAAGCATTAAGCAAGAAAGAAAATACAAAAAATCACACTGATACACATCAGAGTCTAAGATATTAACACTAAAGACAACGAAAATCATCCCAAAAGCAGCAAGAGAGATGTGACACTTTGCCTGGAATAGAGAAAACAATTCGAATAATAATAGATTTCTTCTCAGAAACCATGGAGAAGGAAGTAGCATGAGAGCTTTGGGTGCTGAAATAAAATGACCGTCAGCTATCCCAAGTCCTATTTCTAGCCACAGAAATGCTTCAAAAATGAAGAGCAACTCAAAACATTTTCAAATATAATTAAGAGGATTTACCCTTAAAGAATGGCACAAGGACATTATCTAAATGGAAAGGAATCCATAAAAGAAGAAAACTTGGTGAATCAAGAAAGAAGAAGGAACACAGTAAGAAAAATACAGGTAAATATGATAAACATCTTTTTCTAAATTATAATGAATAGGTAAAGCATAAAGTTACAATTCTGAATGACTTTTAAAGTATGCAAAGGAAATATTTAAGACAATTACAAATGGGAGAAGATAAAAGTGCATGAAGAAACTGAAGGTTCTATGCTTCCCTCAAATGGAAAAATTATGACATTAGTCAAAAATGTACACACACACAAGCATCCAAATGAGGGGGATCCAAAAGTTTGTGGGCAACTGGAATTTAAAAACAACACAAAATTTCCATGAACTTTCTGAAACCTCTTCATAATTATCCACCTAACGTATTCACTAAAATAGCTACACAAACAGATACACTAAAAAACACTATTGATAAGTCAAAATAGAATTCTAAAAACACCTCTCAACACTGATAGAGCAAATAGAAAAAGCTAGCAAGGGTATGGAGCTCATCACCACCAGCAACTAGGAGGATCTTATTGACACATAGAGAACACTCCACCCAACCACAGAGTACACATTCATTTCAAGTGTCCATGGAAGTCTAAACTTGGGTCATTAAACAAACCACAATAAATGTAAAGTAATTGAAATCATATACAGTAGTGTTCTCTGGTCATGATGAAATAAACCAAGAAATCAAAACAGATTAGTGACAAACAAATATTTAGAAACTAAACAGTGCACTTATTGATACTCTATGGATCAAGAGGAGACCTTGGTGCCAGCATCATGACACAACTGGTTAAGCTGCCACCTGCGAAGCTGGCATCCCATTATCAAAGTGCCAGTTAAAGTTCCAGCTGCTCTGTTTCCAATCCAGCTTCTTGCTAATGTGCCTGGGAAAGCAGTAGAAGATGGCCCAAGTGCTTGGGCTCCTGCCACTCACATGGGACTCCGAGACGGAGTTCCAGGCTCCAAACTTCAATCTGGCCCAGCCCCAGCTATTGCAGGGAGAATGAACAAACAAAAGATTCTCTCTCTCTCTGTCTCTCCTTCCCTTACTCCCTCCCTCCCTCTCTCTCTCCTCTTCCTCTTCTCTCTCTCTCTCTTCCTCTCCCTCTGCCCCCTTCCTCTTTCTGTTACTCTGCCTTTCAAATAAATAAATATTTTAAACTATAAGGATGAAATCTTAAGGGAAAATGAGGAATACATCATACTGAATAAAAATGAAAATATAATATATCAAAACTTTGAAGCCCAGCTAAATGGTATTGAGAGAAACATTTATAGTAGTAAATGCATGCATTAGAGAAGAGGGACAAACAAACAACAACAACAACAAATAAGAGCAAAAGGGCAAGAGAAATGGTCTCGAATCACTGTTCTCAGCTCCTATTGTAGGTACCTAGAAAAAGAAGAGCAATATCAATCCAAAGCAAACTGAAGGAAGGAAATAATAAGGGTAAAAGCAGAAATCAATGCAATAAAATGGAAAGTCAATATAGAAAATAAATAAGAGTTGGCTCTTTTAAAAGATCAATAAATTGACAAACATCTAGTAAGATTGTCAAAAACAAAAAGAGAAGACTCAAACTACCCATGTCAAGAATGAAATAATGTATCATCAGAGACTTTTCAGAAATCAAAAGGATAATAAAGAAATACTACAAACATCACACAGATAAAATAGACAATTTAGTTGAAATCGACTGATTCTTTAAAAACCACAAGTTATGACAACTTAACCATTATGAAACAAGGAAACTAAAATCCCTCAAGTGTTTAGGAACTGAATTCATAATTTTTAAAGTGCTCAAAAAGAAATCTCCAAACCCAAGTGATCTCATTGGAGAATTCCCACAAATGTCTAAAAATATTAACTCCAATTTTTCACAATCTCTGCCAGAAAATAAAGCATAAAGGTCACTTCTTGGTTCATTTTATGAGACTGATATACCTGGATACCAAACCAGAAAAAGACAAAAACCAAAAAGGAAACTATATACCAATATCATTCATTAATACTCCTGGAAAACCCTTAATGAAGTTAATAGATAAAATTGAGTAATAGTTTAAAAGAATTATATGCTATAACCAAATGAGACTTATTCCAGGGATAGAAGACTGTTTCAATGTTAGAAAAACAGAAAACAGGCCGGTGCCGTGGCTCAACAGGCTAATCCTCCGCCTTGCGGCGCCGGCACACCGGGTTCTAGTCCCGGTCGGGGCACCGGATTCTGTCCCGGTTGCCCCTCTTCCAGGCCAGCCCTCTGCTGTGGCCCAGGAGTGCAGTGGAGGATGGCCCAGGTGCTTGGGCCCTGCACCCCATGGGGAGACCAGGAAAAGCACCTGGCTCCTGGCTCCTGCCATCGGATGAGCGCGGTGCGCCGGCCGCAGCGCGCCGTCCGCGGCGGCCATTGGAGGGTGAACCAACGGCAAAAGGAAGACCTTTCTCTCTATCTCTCTCTCACTGTCCACTCTGCCTGTCACAAAAAAAAAAAAAAAAAAAAAAAAAAAAAAAAAAAACAGAAAACAAAGACTTTTGCCCTGTTCAAAACAGTTTTTGCTGTTCCTCAAAAAGGTAAACATGGGGGCTGGCACTGTGGTACAGTAGGTTAATTCTTCGCCTGCAGCACCGGCATCCCATATGGGCACCAGTTCTAGTCTCGGTTGCTCCTCTTCCAATCCAGCTCTCTGCTATGACCTGGGAAAGCAGTAGAAGATGGCCCAAGTGCTTGGGCCCCTGCACCCACGTGGGAGACCTGGAAGAAGCTCCTGGCTTTGAATTGGCCCAGGTCCAGCCATTGAAGCCATTTGGGGAATAAAACAGCGGATGGAAGACCTTTCTCTTTGTTTCTCCCTCTCACTGTCTGTAACTCTACCTCTCAAATAAATAAATAAAAATACATTTTTTAAAAAAAAGTTAAACATAGAAGTATTATATGACCCAGTAATTCTACCCATAGATATATACCCAAAAGAACTGAAAGCAGGTACTCAAATACCTGTCCATGGATATTTATAACAGCATCATTCATAATAGGCAAAAAATAGAAACAGCACACATGGTCCAACAGTCGAATAGACAAACAAAATACAATGTACCCACACAACAGGATGTTATTCAGCCAAAAAAGAAATTAAGCACATGGATGACCTTTTAAAACATTACATTAAAGTTCGCATGTTATATTGGTTCCACTTAAAGGAATTGATCAGCATGGGAAAATCCCTGGAAACCAGAGTAAACTACACAGAGGGACTGGGTGGGAGAAAGGACTGCTAATAGCACAGTTTCTTTGGGGCACGGTGGAAATGTGTTAGAATTAGATAATAGTAATTATGATGGTGACTCTACTACAAACCACCGAAATGCATACTTTAAAATGGTGAATTTTACGTTAGATGAGTTATATGTTGGGGCTGGTGCTGTGGCACAGTGGGTTAACACCCTGGCCTGAAGTGCCAGGATCCCATACAGGCGCTGGTTCTAGTTCCGGCAGCTCCTCTTTCAATCCAGCTCTCTGTCTTGGTCTGGGAAAGCAGTAGAAGATGGCCCAAGTCTTTGGGCCCCTGCACCCACGTGGGAGACCTGGAAGAAGCTCTGTACTCCTGGCTTTGGATCTGCGCAGCTCTGGCCATTGTGACCATCTGGGGAGTGAACGATCGGATGGAAGAACCCTCCCTCTCTCTCTCTCTCTCTCTCTGCCTCTCCTCTCTCTCTGTGTAACTCTGACTTTCAAATGAATAAATCTGTAATTAAAAAAAAGATTTATGTTTGGGGCTGGTGCTCTGGTGTAGTGGGCTAAGCCTCTGCCTGAGGCACCAGCATCCCATATGGACGCTGGTTCTAGTTCCGGCAGCTCCTCTTTCAATCCAGCTCTCTGCTATGGCCTGGGAAAGCAGTAGCTCCCAAGTGGTGGGAGACCTGGAAGAAGCTCCTAGCTCCTAGATCGGCTCAGCACCAGCCATTGCAATCATTTGGGAAATGAACCAGTGGATGAAAGATTTCTCTCTCTCTGCCTCTGCCTCTCCTTCTCTGTAACTTTGCCTTTCAAATAAATATTTAAAAAAAAAAAATTTATTAGGCCAGCGCTGCGGCTCAATAGGCTAATCCTCCACCTTGTGGTGCCGGCACACCGGGTTCTAGTCCCGGTCAGGGCACCGGATTCTGTCCCGGTTGCCCCTCTTCCAGGCCAGCTCTCTGCTGTGGCCCAGGAGTGCAGGGGAGGATGGCCCAAGTGCTTGGGCCCTGCACCCCATGGGAGACCAGGAGAAGCACCTGGCTCCTGCCTTTGGATCAGCACAGTGCGCCAGCCACGGCAGCCATTGGAGGGTGAACCAACGGCAAAGGAAGACTTTTCTCTCTGTTTCTCTCTCTCACTGTCCACTCTGCCTGTCCAAAAAAATAAAAATAAAAAAAAAAGAAAAAGAAAAAGATTTATTTATTTGGGGCTGGGTGTGGTGTAACAGGTTAAGCCACCATCTGCAGTGCTGGTATCCCATATGGAAGCCAGTTCAGGGGCCAGCTGCTCCATTTGTGATCCAGCTCCATGCTAATGTACCTGAGGATGGCACAAGTCCTTGGGCCCCTGCACCCACATGGAAGACCTGGAAGAAGCTCCCAGCTCCTGGCCTTGGCCTGGCCCATTTGGAGAGTGAACCAGCTGATCGAAAAGCTCTTGTTCTCTCTCTGTCTCTCTCTCTCTCTCCTTCATGTCTACATATTTGCCTTTCAAATAAATAAGTCTTTTTTTTTTTTTTTGACAGGCAGAGTGGACAGTGAGAGAGAGAGACAGAGAGACAGAGAGAAAGGTCTTCCTTTGCCGTTGGTTCACCCTCCAATGGCCGCCGTGGCCAGCGCGCTGCAGCCAGCGCACCACGCTGATCTGAAGGCAGGAGCCAGGGGCTTCTCCTGTTCTCCCATGGGGTGCAGGGCCCAAGCACTTGGGCCATCCTCCACTGCACTCCCTGGCCACAGCAGAGAGCTAGACTGGAAGAGGGGCAACAGCGACAGAATCCGGTGTCCCAACCGGGACCAGAACCTGGTGTGCCGGCGCCGCAAGGTGGAGGATTAGCCTATTGAGCCATGGCGCTGGCCTCAAATAAATAAGTCTTTAAAAAAAAGATTTATTTATTTATTTATTTATTTATTTATTTATTTAAAAGACAGAATTAAATCAGCGAGGGAGAGACAGAGAGAGATCTTTCATTTGCTGATTCACTCCCCAAACAGCCATAACAACCTGGACTGAGCCAGGCCAAAGTCAGGAGCCAGGAACGTCTTCTGGGTCTCCTGCATGTGTGCAGGGACCCAAGGAATTGGACCATATTCCACTGCTTTTCCCAAGCACATAAGCAGGGTGTTATATCAGAAGTGGACCAGCCAGAACACAAACACACCCATATAGAATGCTGGTGTCACATGTTACTGAATGTTGAGGAATACTACTAAGCAATAAAAAGGAATACACTACTGAGATACAAAAAAAAAAAAAAATAGATAAATCTCCAGAAAATTGTAATGAGTGAAAAAGTTGACAAAAAGGGTTACATACTATATGATTCTATGTACAAGAAGGTTCTTGAATGACAAAATTGTAGAAATGGGAACAATTTGGTTATTATCAGGTTTTAAGGAGAGAGTAGGATAAGATGGAAGTGGGTATGGGTATAAAAGGGCAACATGAGGTATCTTTATGGAGATGCAAAGGTTGTTCACTTCTCAAATGCTAGCAACAAGCATGGGTTGGCCAAGCCAAAGCCAGGAGACAAACATTCAAGTCTCCTATGTGAAAAGCATGAACCCAAGTACTTGAGCCATCATCTGCCACCTCCTTGGATATACATTAGCAGTAATGCTAGATTGGAAACAGAAGAATAGAAGTGACTTGAACCAGGCACTCCCATAAGAAATGTGGGTGTCCCAGGCAGGAGTTTAACCACTGCATCACAAAACCTGCTCCTGTTGTGTGTTTTGACTGTTATCAGTATCAATACCCTGGCTGTGATAGTATAGTACAGTTTTGTAAGTTACCATTGGAGAAAATTGGGAAACACAAACTCTCTCTTTACTGACAGCTGCATATGAATCAATAATTATCTCAAAATTTAAAATATCTAAAATTTTAAAAATTAATATATAATAATGAAAATAGCCAACATTTGTCCAGTGTTAAGTGCTAAGAATGAATCTAGCACTTAACCCACTTAATCCTCACAACAACCCTGTGGAATAGATATGATCATTAGTTGTATCCTACAGATGAGAAAACTGAGAGTCAAAGAATAATTAGGTAACTTGCTCGAGTTTACAAGTTAATCATTGGTAGCGTTATGATTCTAATTCAGCCTGTCTGGTCACAGAATCTGTGGTCTTAACCAGCATGCTAATAATAAGACAACTTTACATACTTGGATTTTTCAGATTGCCTTGAAATTTACATCAACAATCCTAAGTGACAACTTTTTAGCTTCTGCTCCCTCAGGCAGGATATCATAGTACATTTGTCACAGAGCCACTACTCCCTGTCCAGTAAAATCTATTTTTTTACTTCTAGTTCATTTCATTCATTACTAACATGTTCCAGAGACTGAAAACATTTATATTTTCAGGCCCTGGCATACAACGTTACTTGGGCTTGGAAAATGAAAAAGCCAGGGAGAAAAAGAGAGTATTAAAATTACAACAGTTTAGGGGTGAGTGTTTGATACAACTGTTAAGATGTGGTGTGGGAGGCCCACATCCATAACACAGTGCCTGGGTTCAAGTCCTGGCTCTACATCTGAGCCCAGCTTCCTGCTAATGCATTCCCTGGAAGGCAACAAGTGTTGGCTCAAGTACTTGGGTCCCTGCTATCCACATGGGAGACCTGGGTGGAGTTTCTAGGTCCCAGCTTCAATTTGGCCCAGCCCCAGCTGTTGGCTGTTGCAGGTATTTGGGGAGCAAATAAGCAGATGGGTGAGCTCTCCCCAACCCCTTTCAAATAAATAAAAATCAATAAATACATTTTTGAAATAAGATTCCCTCAATTTATACATAACAAATATTTGTGGAGTAATTATAATAATGTAAATGCAAATAGACAACTGATGGTGTTGACATTTAAAAAAAAAAGTAACTCCTCTTATGGGTTTGTTTATACTATGTTATTTAGTTCATCTCTTTTATAAACCATTGTCTCTTTTTCCAACCTCATCCCCATGTTGCCAAACAACATCCCAACATCTGTGTTGCTGCAGTCCCCAGATCACGTCCTCTCGCCTGATGCAGAAAGCCAGTCATTGACATCAGGGTGGTGGAAGAAAATAGGTATTTACTGCAAAGTGCAAAGCAAGGAGCCAGGCAGCTAAGGCTTATTTCCCAGGCTTCCCAAGGAGTTAGGGGTGAAGGTTCTTACAAACTGGAGTCGGGGCTGAGAGGGGCATGACCGATTCAAGTCCAAGTTCCTGGTTGGTCAGCAGTGCTTGTGATCTTCCTCTGACTGGTCGGGCACGCCGTGCTCTTTAGGGAATTTATGATGGGGGGCCGGCGCCGCGGCTCAACAGGCTAATCCTCCGCCTTGCGGCGCTGGCACACTGGGTTCTAGTCCCGGTCGGGGCACCGGATTCTGTCCCGGTTGCCCCTCTTCCAGGCCAGCCCTCTGCTGTGGCCAGGGAGTGCAGTGGAAGATGGCCCAAGTACTTGGGCCCTGCACCCCATGGGAGACCAGGAGAAGCACCTGGCTCCTGCCATCGGATCAGCGCGGTGCACTGGCCACTGCGGCCATTGGAGGGTGAACCAACGGCAAAGGAAGACCTTTCTCTCTGTCTCTCTCTCACTGTCCACTCTGCCTGTCAAAAAAAAAAAAAATTTATGATGGCCAGGTGGGCTCCAGTTGGTTCGGGCAGGGGCAGGGTGGGAGAGGGAAGCTTATATGTAAGTGGCAGTTACCTCCTGCCCTAGACCTGGAATTTTCCTGCCTGGACCTGGAATTCTCCTAAACAAACCCCTTGGACAATACTGGCCAAAAGGTTTTCTCTATTGGAGAAGCAAATGACTTCTTGAGTCTGGTAATTAGAATCGCAGAGAGCCAGCTGTACCACTCCCCCAGTCCAGGGAATTCCTAGCAATATAGGACAGGCAAAGACACCTTGGGCTAAGGGAGACACAAGAGGCTGGGTCCTGACTTTACCTTATAGGGATTCAGTCTCACTCAGTGTAGTAGCTCTCAGTGTCCCTCATATGTACCCTTGGCATTCACCTTTTTCTGAAAACCCAAGGTCATCCTCTCATCCTTAGGTATCTTCTTTTGGGGGCCTTTCTCTTCATTCTCCTATGAGAAGCAGATCAGAAATGCCAGCAGCCTTAACATCCCCAGGGAGCTGCCGCCAGGAAATCATGGATGAGAGCTGGAGGACAAACACCTCAGTACCCTGGCACTTAGATTGGACAAGTCTGGGGCATGTTCCAAGTGGTTCCCAGCAGGACTGAGGGCCAGTGATAACCTGCTCACTAACTCATCTTTTATTCACTTCTTTCTCTTCCTGTCTCACTGGCCCACTTCCTTACAGGTGTTTTTTGGAATCCCCTCCAGCCATCTCCTCCAAGGACAACTGTGGTAAACAGAGTTCTGTCCCTCCAGAATTCATAGGAGAAAGCCCTACCCCCCAGAGTGACTATCACTGGAGATAGGACCCTGCGGGAAGTAGTTAAGGTTAAAGGAGATCATTAGATCATAAGGGAGGGGCTGTAATCCAATAGGACTTGTGTCCTCAGGAGATGAGGAAGAAATACCAGCAGTGTGCACAGCCAGAGAAAAGGCCAGCTGGCACTGTGAGAGGGTGGCTGTCTGGAAGCAAAGGGAGAGACCTTGGGAGAAACTGAACACCTTGACCTTGCACTTGCAGGCTCCAGAATGTGAGACAGTTCATGTCTGTTGTTTGAGCAACACAGTCTTCAATATTTTGTTAAGAAAGCCCTAGCAAACTAGTAACATCAACTATCCACGGATGGCAGATGGTCTGATGTATGTATACATATAAATTTTCTCACCTACAGTCCCTTGAGCAGACAATTCCAAAAGGCACTTAAGATGCTATGCAGGCCGGCGCCATGGCTCAACAGGCTAATCCTCTGCCTTGCAGCGCCGGGTTCTAGTCCCGGTCGGGGCACCGGATTCTGTCCCGGTTGCCCCTCTTCCAGTCTAGCTCTCTGCTGTGGCCAGGGAGTGCAGTGGAGGATGGCCCAAGTGCTTGGGCCCTGCACCCCATGGGAGACCAGGAGAAGCCCCTGGCTCCTGCCATCAGATCAGTGTGGTGCACTGGCTGCAACACGCCGGCCACGGCGGCCATTGGAGGGTGAACCAACGGCAAAGGAAGACCTTTCTCTCTGTCTGTCTCTCTCTCTCACTGTCTACTCTGCCTGTCAAAAAAAAAAAAAAAAAATGCTATGCAAGGGGCTGGGGCTGTGACGAGTGGGTGGAGCCACTGCCTGCAGTGTGGGCATTTCATACAGCTGCTGGTTCAAGTGCCAGCTGCTCCACTTCCCATCCAGCTCTCTGCTATGGCCTGGGAAAGTGGTGGAAGATGGCCCAAGTCCTTGGGCTCTGCTCCCACATGGGAGATCCAGAAAAAGCTCCTGGCTTCGGATCGGCACAGCTCCAGTCATTGAGGCCAATTGGGGAGTGAATTAGTGGATGGAAGACCTCTCTCTCTCTCTCTCTCTGCATCTCCTTCTCTCTCTGTGTAACTCTTTCAAATAAATAAATGAATCTTTAAAAATAATAAAAATAAGGAGTTTATGTACTTATTTGAGAGGCAGATTTAAGAGAGAGAGAGAGAGAGGGAGAGACAGAGAGAGGTCTTCCATTTGCTGGGTCACTCTCCAAATGGCTGCAAAAGCCAGAGCTGAGCTGATCTGAAGGTAGGAGCCAGGAGCTTCTTCCAGGTCTCCCAGGTGGGTGCAGGGATCCAACCACTTGGGCCATCTTCAGCTGCTTTCCTAGGCCATAGCAGAGAGCTAGATTGGAAGAGGAGCAGCCAGGACACAAACTGGTTCTCATATGGGATGTCAGCACTACAGGCTAAGCCACAGCACCAGCGCCAGCCCCAGGAATTTTTTTTAATGGGATGCCGGCACTGCAGGCAGTGGCTTTACCTGCTATGCCACAGTGATGGCCACACCCCAGGAATTTTATTATGAATATTTATAAAATGGAAATAAAATGTTTGGTTCTTCTCTTCCCTTTTTCTCCACAACTAATTTCAATATAGAAGAAATAAAGAAATTATGAAGAGCTCCCTTTTGCTGTGCCAGATAATCTAACACTGTTATTTCATATCACTGATAACACAATGTGATGGCCAAGTCCAGGCCGGGCTTCTTTGACTCAACTTATGCCTCAATTTTCAAATAATAGTGAGAACAAATCCCATAGGAAAATCTGTCTGCCAGACACACGGTTGTGATGATAATGATTCCCCCTTATCTGCAGTTTTGTTCTCCATGTTTTCAGTCACCTGTGGTCAACCATAGTCTGAAAAAATTAAATGGAAAATTCTAGAAAAAACAATCCATAAGTTTTAAGTTGTGCATTGTTCTGAGTAGTGTGATGACATGTCACATCATCCTGTTCCATCCCACCCAGGACATGAACCATTCCTTTGTCCACCAGATCCATGCTGTATAAACTACCTAAAACTGCAAGGGCGAGGTGCTTTCTGTATCCCCTGGGGGACCTACTGCACTAGGAAATATGCTGTGGCTGATGGCAGCACTCTTGATCTTTTATAAGACATAAAAATGAGTATCTTGGAGCCAGTTCTGTGGCACAATGGTTAAAGCTTCGGCCTGCAGTGCCAGCATCCCATATGGGTACCAGTTTGAGTCGTCCTGGTTGCTCCACTTCCAATCCAGCTCCCCACTAATGTACCTGGGAAAGCAGCAGAGGATGGCCCAAATCCTTGGGGCTCCTGAACCCCTGTAGGAAACCTAAAAGAAGCTCCTGGCTCCTGGCTTCAGATAAGCTCAGCTCTGGCCAGTGCCATCATTTGGGGAGTGAACCAGAGATGGAAGACACTCTCTCTCTCTCTCTCTCTCGTGTGTGTGTGTGTGTGTGTTTACCTCTCTCTGTAACTCTTTCAAATAAATAAAATATTTTAAAAAATTAGTATCTCATTCTTTAAATTTTCCCCCATTTGCCAATTTTTTCTCTATTTTGAAGTTTTCAGATAAGTACTATAAATTGTCTTCTGTGAGATTTCTTACTCACCTGCAAGGTTTCATGAAATTGGCACCTACTAGGCCGGCACCACGGCTCAATAGGCTAATCCTCCGCCTGTGGTGCCAGCACACCGGGTTCTAGTCCCAGTCCGGGTGCCGGATTCTGTCCTGGTCGCTCCTCTTCCTGTCCAGCTCTCTGCTGTGGCCAGGGAGTGCAGTGGAGGATGACCCAAGTGCTTGGGCCCTGCACCCCATGGGAGACCAGGAGAAGCACCTGGCTCCTGGCTTCGGATCAGCGCAATGCGCCGGCCACAGTGCACTGGCCACGGCGGCCATTGGAGGGTGAACCAATGGAAAAGGAAGACCTTTCTCTCTGTCTCTCTCTCTTTCACTTCCACTCTGCCTGTCAAAAAAAATAATAAATAAGAAAAATTAAAAAAAGAAATTGGCACCTACTGTATACCTTCACTTTGCTCCTCGTTAGGAGACTCTTATCAAATTATCAAGTGGATAAATAAATGAATACATTTCTCTTTGTGAAAGAATAAGTTAATGAACTCAATTTCATTTTTGAAATTGCCTTTATCCTATGTCACTGAGGCTGTTTTCCCTGCTCTTCATAATTTCCTGCATCATTAACTTCAGCAGAAAAAATCTCCTTCCTTCCAGAATAATACAACTTGAGTCCTCTGGGGCTGACAGAAACAGTAAGAACATAATGATACATCCTTCGTTTCATTCCCCCTCCCCCTTTCTTTCTTTTGATCATTCTGTCTTAAGATAGATCCTTCAAAGTGGAGCAGAGCCATCTGGATGCGCCTCGGTCTACGCACTGCCTCTCCTTTGAGCCATTGCTGAACTAGACAAAACTCTGGCCTAGAAGCTGAAGAATGCTTTGTTAAACAATGGGATCTATCTTCCCCTCTTTCTCCTGGAAAATCATTCTGTGATTTTATGACTCAAGCTTTCAAAGCTGTTCATTGTCAACTAGCTGTCCGTGCGGTATTACTACTGTATTCTGATTCTATTTTATTTCAGGCCATGTGCATAGTCAACATGGAGTGTGAAAGAGACTACTTAATTCATATAGCTGTTTTTAAATTATCCTCACTACTGTAAAAATAGCATACCCTCTGTCATCTTGAAGAGAATTATTTAGACTAGTAACACAGCTCAGCTATTTGAATCCACTAGACCATGTAACTATTCTACTGTTTGCCCTCGACAAAATAGGTCTGATCTAATTATGTTCTGGTTGGTTGGTTTATTTATTTATTTATTTTAGTTTTCCTTAAAACAATAGATATGAAAAATGACTAGTTTGGAATTATTTGCCATTTGTGGACCAATAACTCATAAAATTACAGAATTACATACCTGTACTTTTATATGTGGTCAAGGGGCTAGAGCCCTCTATGCTGTTGGAGGTGAGAACAGCTCTCTTTAAAAGTATCCAGAAGTTGATCTGGATTTTAATCCAACCATATTTTCAAAACTCAAGGCTTTAATTAAAAGATAAGTTTATTTTGGTGTAAAAATTTTGGAATCTAGTCATAGTTTTTATAATATTTAATGCCTGTGAATTTTTTGAAGACTCCTTGTATTCTTAGGAAATGATCGGTAAAATAAATTAAAATATTACAATTTAATTCATTTGTCTAACATTCATTGGGAGCCTTTTATGTGCTAAGAAGTCTGATAAATACTGACACCATAAACACAAATTATTTGACAACTGTTTGTATTAATTCTACTAATTATGATACATTATGATGGGAGTTTACATAATTTATAATGCTTTCAATAAACATTGAACAATTTAACCAAAATATTATTGCTATTTACAATTCATAAAGATGCTTTTCCTTTGTGGTTAACCACAGTGGTGACACTGAATAAATAACAAACTAAAACTTCAGTCAGAGGTAAAGGAAGCATTAAAACAATGCAGCAGGAGAGATTCAGACAGAGAGCAGAAGACTTCCTGAGAATGAAGTTGTTAAACACTAGAAAGGCTTGCCACAGGGGAGGGGGTCTTTATCTCTAAAGAGAGATTATTTCCTCATTACTCAAGGTCTGCTCAAAAGAAGGTACCTGAAAGCAATGAAACACATTTTTCTACAGTATTTATAAATCCTTATAAAAATAAATGGAAAATAATCACCAGCATTTTAGAAAACATAGCAATAAAATCTCTCTCAAATCTTACCACTCTAAATACAACTCAGATTAGTAGTTTGGCATTCCTCATCCTTGTCTTATTTCCTGTGCAGATGTTTTTCTTTTACATAGCTTTGATCATGGTGTAAATGTTTCCTATCTCTTTCACTTACTACAACATAATCATTTCTTCATGCAAAACATAAAATTCAGAAGATATATGATGAGATAATTTTTGTGATGTGTTAGTGAGTCCATGCTTGCCCCCATTACTCATATCCATCTGTCAGTTCCCTTTGGGCTACAGAGGTAACCAGATAGGTAGGGTCAGGCAGCAGCCAGTTCTAAGTATAAGAATAAAGACATTGAACTTCCAAACTTCTAAGTTCAAAAAGAATATCTAGATGTAAGGCCACAAAGAAGAATGTGGAAGTGAATGCAGCAACAGAAGCCAATTCCCTCCCCATCATCAAAACCAAAAGTAGAAGCAGAAGTTAGGAAAGAAGAATTGAAGGGATTCTGTGGGGTTTAAAACTGGTCGACCTTCCTCAGCTCTCACATTCCAGCTCCTGTGTAGCCCTTGTGGAGGGATCACAGCTCCTCTATTGCTTACTCCTAAGCAAACTGAGCACTTGGTATATAAATATCGAGTTTGTATTGCTTGAGCAATTTGAGTTACCCAATATCTGGAAATTTTGTGGAAAGATGAGCTTGGATGCCATGCAAAAAGAATGCCAGTCCTAGCCATTCTCATTTCTTGGCCTTTAAATTCATTTATCAATCATTGTTAGTCTCCACAAACATCAAAGACTTAATACTTGTGTGTGTGTGTGTGTGTGTGTGTGTGTGTGTGTATATACACATATATATACATACATATATACATATATATGCCTTTTCAACTGACAGAAATGGGAGAAGACATTTGCAAACAATGCAACTGATTAAGGATTAATATCCTGAATCTATAAAGAGCTCAAGAAACTCAACAGGGCTTGTACTGCAGCATATCGGGTAAAGCCACCACCTGCAGTGCCAGCATCCCATATGGATGCCAGTTCAAGTCCCAGCTGCTCCACTCCTGTTCCAGCTCTCTGTTATGGACTGGGAAAGCAATAGAGGATGATCCAAGCCAAGCCCTTGGACCCCTGCACCTGCTTGGGAGACCTAGAAGAAGTGCCTGGCTCCTGGCTTCGGATTGGCACAGCTCTGGCCATTGCAGCCATCTAGGGAATGAACCAGTGGATGGAAGACCTCTCTCTCTCTCTCTCTCTCTCTCTCTCTGCTTCTGTCTCTCTGTAACTCTGCCTTTCAAATAATTAAATAAATCTTGAAGAAGAAGAAGAAGAGGAGGAGGAGGAGGAGGAAGAGAAGGAGGAGGAGGAGGAGGAAGAGAAAGAAGAAAGAAACTAAACATCAACAAAACAAACAACCCAGTTAAGAATTGGGCAAAGGATTCAATCATGCATTTTCCAAAGGATGAAATTCAAATGGCCAACAGACACAAGAAAACATGATAGTTAGGATCACTAGCCATCAGGGAAATGCAAATCAAAACCACAATGAGATTTCATCTCACCCCAGTTAGAATGGCTCTCATATAGAAATCAATAAACAATAAATGCTGGTGAGGATGTGGGGAAAACAGTACCCTGATCCAATGTTATTTGGAATGTAAACTAGTACAGTCATTGTGGAAGACAGTATGCAGATACACCAGAAAGCCAAAAATGGATATACCGTATGCCTCAGCAATCCCACTCCTGGGAATTTGCTCAAAGGAAATGAAATCAGCATAGCAAAGAGCTATCCGTATCATGTTTATTGCAGCTCAATTCATAATAGCTAAGATATGGACTCAACTCAGATGTCCATCAACAGATGACTGGATAAAAAAATTATGATTCATATACAGTATGGAATACTACTCAGCCATAAAAAAAGAACGAAATGCTGTCTTTTGCCATGAAATAGATGCAACTGGAAATCATTATACTTAATGAAACAAGCCAGTCCCTGATCTGTGGTAACTATTAGAGCACCAAAAACTGTAATGTATATGAGTGAAATGGGCACTTTGAGATTCAATGATTGTTTAGAGCCTTGTCTCTTCTGTTGATGAACTGTACTTTTTTTCTTCTTACTATTTGTTGAATTCTTTACTTAACATAAGGTTAATCTTATGAGAATAAAATAGATTGAGAGTAGATCATTGCAAAAATTAAAGTAAGGAACGGGAAAGGAAGAATGAGGGAGGGTGGGAGGATGGGCAGAAGGGAGGGTAGGGTGGTAAGTGTCACTATGCTCCTAAATCTGTATATATGAAATACATGAAATTTGTTCACCTGAAAACATATTTTTTAAAAACTGCCTGTTTCTCTTACTCATCCTCCAAAGATAAGGGAGTTTGTCATAAAAAAGTATTTTCCTGATTTTATTTTGAAACAATTCATGGATACATTTTAACATTCACTTTTCATTTTCACTTACTGCTAAAAGTGCTTTTCAAATTAATGGTTACCCAGTACATGGTGGGGAATTGTGGAGAGCTCTCTAGTAAGTGAATGCTGATGAATTAGCATTTCACTGGATATTGAAAAACATCACCAAGCTTGACATACATCACCTACAAAGCAGGGACAATGAATCTAAAATGTTATCTGTGTAAAAACAAAAGTCAGAATGCTTTTAAATGTATATAGAAGTTTCATCAAGGGCTACATACCAAATGGTATATTTCAAACAATTCTGTCTCTGGGACTATGTACTAAAGACACACTCATGGACATAAATAAAAAGTTATTAAAGACTATTTTCATCAATGGTGAATTTTTTAAGGTTAGAAATGATATAACAGACCTTATAATCTCATTTTCATTTAAAATAAATAGCTACATGCTTGGAAAAATGACTGAAATTATGTTTTAAAGTATTAGATGCTACTTCTGGGTGGTATGCTTATAGATTTTTATATTGTTTCTCCTGATTTTTTGACATTTTCTGCAATTAGCCTATAGCTTTTCTATAATAAAATTCTAAGGTTTTTTAATTGCATCTCAAACGTTTTGTTTTACAATTGTTTAATTATTATTTTGCTATTTATTAGAGAGAGAAAGAGGGGGAGTGTGCCCATCCCCTGGTTCACTCCTCATCCGCCCACAGTGATGGAGACTGGGCTTGGCCCGAGCCAGGAACTCAGTCCGGTCTCCCGTGTGGGTGGAAGGGACCAAACCTCCTGAGTCATCATCTGCTGCCTCCAGCGTGTGCATTAGGAGGAAGACGAAATGGAGCACAGAGCCCAGACTCAAATCCAAGTGCAACAAAATGAGATGCAGGCATCTCCACCACTGAGTTAATCTCCCTCACCCTCAAAATTGTTTAAAAAAACAAAGACCACTTAAGAGTTTTGCTGAACTTGAAGCCATGTTATATAAGAAATGAAATTTTGAAAGCTCAGGAATAAAAGTAGTCCCTAATTCAGGTTAGAGAAAATGAAGAAAGCATTGCACTTAAACAAGAAAGCATTAAAAGAAGGTATTTGGGGGACCAGTGCTGTGGTGTAGCTGGTAAAGCCACAGCCTGCAGTGCTGAAATCCTACATGGGCGATGGTTTGAGTCCCGGCTGCTCCACTTCCAATCCAGCTCTCTGATATGGTCTGGGAAAGCAGTGGAAGATGGCCCAAGTCCTTGGGCTCCTGCACCTGCATGGGAGACCTTGAGGAAGTCCCTGGCTCCTGGCTTCAGATCAGCATAGCTCCAGCCATTGTGGCCAGTTGGGGAGTGAACCAGCAGATGGAAGACCTCTTTCTCCCTCTCTCTCTCTACCTCTGCCTCTCTATTACTCTGACTTTCAAATAAATAAATAAATAAATAAATATTTGAAAAAAAAATTTTAAAAATAAATAAAAGAAGGGATTGCTTAGGACTTCGCTGTCTCTCCCCTATCTCTCAGGAAGTTAACGCCCTCCACGCAGGGCATGTCAGTGAAGTCAGGATATCATTTAGTGTTGGCAATGACAAGTAGGTTGTTCTTTAGTTTTGCCTTAAAATACTTTGTATTATGAGGATATTGTGAGTTCACAAAGGATTTTACATCTTAGGTTGATTCAGATATTTTTATGGAAAAAGTACCTTTCCAAGTTCTGTTTTTTTTTTTTTTTCAAGATATATTTATTTGAAAGAATTAACAGCAAGAGACAGAGAGAGAGAGAAAGCACTTCCATCCACAGGTTGACTCCCCAAATGTTCACAATGGCCAGGGCTGGGCCAAGCCAAAGCCAGGAGCCAGAAGCTTCATCTGGTTCTCCCACATGGGTGCAAGGGCCCAAGCACTTGGGCCATCTGCTGCTGCTTTCTTGGATGCATTAGTAAGGAGCTGGATCCCAAGTAGAGCAGCTGGGAGTCAAACCAGCGCCCATGTGGGATACTAGCACTGCAGACCCCCGGCACAGGTTTAAACTGCTGTGCCACAGCCTTAGCCTAGATATCTCAGTTATTTATTTATTTATTTATTTTTTTGACAGGCAGAGTGGACAGTGAGAGAGAGAGACAGAGAGAAAGGTCTTCCTTTTGCCGTTGGTTCACCCTCCAATGGCTGCCGCGCTGATCTGATGGCAGGAGCCAGGTGCTAGGTGCTTTTTCCTGGTCTCCCATAGAGTGCAGGGTCCAAACACCTGGGCCATCCTCCACTACACTCCTGGGCCACAGCAGAGAGCTGGCCTGGAAGAGGGGCAACCGGGACAGAATCCGGTGCCCCGACCGGGACTAGAACCCGGTATGCCGGCGCCGCAAGGCAGAGGATTAGCCTGTTGAGCCACGGTGCTGGCCTGGATATCTCAGTTATTAAGAAGAGAGCTGTGCTATCTTTTTCCTACTGGCGAAACCAAAACAGGTATTTTAACAGCTTTGTATTCTCCCTGCTGTCAAGCTCCAGCTAGGTTTGAGTTGGATGTGAGCTATTTCATATGAAAAGTAGTCACCTGGGGCCGGCACTGTGACTCAGCGGGTTCAAGTCCTGGCTGCTCCCACTTCCGATCCAGCTCTCTGCTATGGCCTGGGAAAGCAGTAGAAAATGGCCCAAGTGCTTAGGCCCCTGCACCCACATGGGAGACCTGGAAGAAGCTCCTGGCTCCTGGCTTCGGGCAGCTCTGGCTGTTGCAGCCATCTGGAAAGTGAACCAGCGTATAGAAGACCTCTCTCTCTTTCTCTCTCTCTCTCTCTGGCTTTACCTCTCTCTGTAACTCTGTCTTTCAAATAAATAAATAAATCTTTAAAAAAAAAAAAAAGTAGCCGCCCATCTAATCCTTCCAAGAAAGAAATTTCTCAACATACGGCGGAGTGTGAGGCATCAGATATTACAAAATGCCAGCTGTGATCTGCACAACCGGCAGGCTGTTCGAGAAACGTCCTGGCAATAACGTGACTCAAGCTGTAGTCTGTTTCTTTGTTATTTTTTTCTCCTTATTGAAGAGTAGCATATTCCAGATTGTTCATACTCCCAATTCCCATCAAAATATTTTTAGGACTAACATGAATGATATAAATTGTTCAGCAAAGAAACCTCACCTACCTAGTTCAACCTCTGCTCTCCTTAAACAAAACGAAATGAAAACAGATACTAACATCCTGAACTTGTGTGAACTTCCTCCATGTAGCTCAAGAAAAAATATTGCCTAAGGTGTAGTTTCTTGTGACCAGTCATGAAATTTTCATCTACGTTAAAAACTCTAAGATTTGTCTCAACCACTCCTGTTTCCAAAGGCATTGATAAAGACATAGAACCAGGGGATGTGAAAAACACCCACCTGCAATCTCTAAGTCTTACAGTTTGGTCCTCAAGACACAAAATAAATGGAACAAAATGATCCATAATTTTAGCTCCATTAAACTCAAAACTTCTCTTTTCAGCAGCACTATAAATAGAGTGGCAAAGTTACAAGTGAGAGGAAGTGTTTGCTGGGTGAAAAACAAGCAAAGGATTAATACCCATAGTAAATAAAGAGGTCATACAAATAAATGGGACTGTGACAAACAATTCAATAAAAGTGGGCAAAGGATATAAATAGATATAATCCAGAGAAAGAAACCCCAAGAGCAAAAACATATGAAATGCTACTAAATAAGAAATGCCAGTTTAGGCAAGAAACAGAGTAGTTCACATCCTTCCAATGGAAGACAAAGCACAAAACGACAGGACCAGGTAGGGAGAGGACGTGAGTTTCAGACAGGAGTATAGACTGGTGCAGCCACTGGGAAGCAATGTGGCAACGTCAGTAAAGCTGAAGCTGCACTTGCACCATGACGCAAGGTTTCACTCTGCAGAAACTTGCCCACACACGCACAAGGCAGAATGTAGAGGGTGTTTATTACATCACCCTTTGCGGCAATAATAAGTAAATGAAAATAAGAACATTCTAATCCTGCATCAGCTAGGAAATGAATATATGAGACTATTCATACAATAGATTTCATGTAATAGTGAAAAGGAGTATATCCTATGTAAATGTATTCAGGTGGACACATTTCAAACATATTAAGTAAAAATGAAAATAAATCACAATAGTATATATTCAATATTAGATAGCTTCTATATAATTTTATATGTGCAAAATAACATATGTGCATTATATATACACACATATGCCAACATATGCCAGGACTATTCAAATGGTTTTGAAAAAGTTATGCATGGACTTAAAAAACTTTTTTTTTATGTAGAAAAGCAATTTATTCCATTATAAGCACTTACACAGTTAGTCATGGAGAGTACAGGCCTGCTGGTGAAACAGGTCACCCAAAGTGGAGATGGTATTAAACTAGTGGTCAAGGACTAACTCCTAAAAAAAAAACAAAACACTTTTATCAAGGATTAATTTAAATTTAAAAACAAATACAAGTTATCGATTCACTCTTCTCAACTTGACAGCCTACCTGTGGTACAACTGTCAGGTAAAAACATACATCTTTACAACTTGGTGGTCCCAAGTTTAAAAAAAAAAAAAAAAACCATTTCACAGAAAGGAAAGGAATAACATGAAAACAGCTCAAGAAATACACTAATGAGCAAAAATATATGGAGAAAGAGGAACATGTAATTTCAACTTAACTGAAGAAACCAGGAGACTGGTTTATGTAGGAAAATGTGCATCCTGGAAAGTCAGGTGTGAAGATTTCAGAGTAGGAACCTATGACTTGAATCTCCCCTATTTCCTGAATAAAAATGACAACTTGCATTATTTAAACTTCATGGCTCAGACACCTACCTCAGTTGGCTCTATTCCTTGCTCTACCATTAAATGAATCTGAAAAACTTGGGGATATAGTGTAAGGAGAAGAAGAAAAAAAATCACACATAATATTCCCCTCTGTGTTAAAAAACTTTTGTAACGGCCGGCGCCGTGGCTCAACAGGCTAATCCTCCGCCTTGCGGCGCCGGCACACCGGGTTCTAGTCCCGGTCGGGGTGCCGGATTCTGTCCCGGTTGCCCCTCTTCCAGGCCAGCCCTCTGCTGTGGCCCGGGAGTGCAGTGGAGGATGGCCCAAGTGCTTGGGCCCTGCACCCCATGGGAGACCAGGATAAGCACCTAGCACCTGGCTCCTGCCATTGGATGAGCACGGTGTGCCGGCTGCAGCGCGCCGTCTGTGGCAGCCATTGGAGGGTGAACCAACGGCAAAGGAAGACCTTTCTCTCTGTCTCTCTCTCTCACTGTCGACTCTGCCTGTCAAAAATTAAAAAAAAAAAAAAAAAAAAAAAAAAAACTTTTGTAACAAAATAAACATCTTTTACTTCCATTGCCCATGAACTTTAAAAGTATCCTCATATACAATGTGTGTATATGTAGATATATTTGGTCAGAGCATAAACTCATGCATAACAATGATACATTTTTGACAGAAAATGGTCAGCCTTGGGGAGGGAAAAGAAAGAGATGGAGATTTGGTTTTAAGTGTATCAATAATATTTTATTGATTAGAGAAAAAACATTCTGAAGCAAAGATGGCAAGATGTAAACATTTAAATTCAGATGGGAGGTCCTGGTTTCTCCACTTCTGATCCAGCTCTCTGCTGTGGCCTAGGAAAGCAGTAGAAGATGGCCCAAGTCCTTGGGCCCTTGTACCCACATGGGAGACCTGGAAGAAGCTCCTGGCTCCTTGCTTTGAATAGGCACAGCTCCAGCCACTGCGGCAATTTGGGGAGTGAACCAGTGGGTGGCAGACCGCTCTCTCTCTCTCTCTCCCTCTCTGCCTCTGCCTCTCTGTAACTCTGCCTTTCAAACAAATAAATAAATAAATATTAAAAAATTAAGATGGTAGGTAAATGGTTGACTTTAATATTATTTTCTGTTTGAAACATTTAAAATACTTTTTTAAAGTTATTAATAAGGATAACACTAAAATTGTTTGGAGAAATGCAAAAGTAAGGCATACAAAGGCAATCTTACAAGGGTCAAGTTCATTAACAGATTTAATTCCACCCCTTCAACTTCTCAGTGTGACAGTGGGCTTCAGCTGAGTCCAAAAGAACATGTGCTTGCAAGCTTACCTTAGACAGGAGGACATTTCTACTTATCCCTCAAGACAGTGTGCTGGGTAAATTTTAAAGGGTTTTCCAAACTTTCTTTGACCTTATATTTACAGGTCAAGCAACAGGCTAACTCATTCACACTTGGAATCAGTTTTCATTATTAATTCAAAATTTTTTTTTTATAGTAGGAGACTTTAATAACTCACTTTCTTTTTTTTTTCTTTTTCTTTTTTTTTTTTTTAATTTTTTGACAGGCAGAGTGGACAGTGAGAGAGAGACAGAAAGGTTTTCCTTTTCCGTTGGTTCACCCCCCAGTGGTCACTGTGGCTGGAATGCTGCGGCGTGCGCACCAGGTGCTTCTCCTGGTCTCCCATGTGGGTGCAGGGCCCAAGGACTTGGGCCATCCTCCATTGCACTCCCGGGCCACAGCAGAGAGCTGGACTGGAAGAGGAGCAATCGGGACAGAATCCGGTGCCCCAACTGGGACTAGAACCTGGTGTGCCAGCGCCACAAGGCAGAGGGTTAGCCTATAGAGCCGTGGCGCTGGCCCCAAAATCTTTAAAAAAAAAAAAAAAAAAGAAGAAGAAGAAGAAGAAAAAGATTTATTTTGGCCAGCGCCATGGCTCACTTGGCTAATCCTCCGCCTGCAGTGCTGGCACCCCGGGGGTTCTAGTCCCGGTTGCCCCTCTTCTAGTCCAGCTCTATGCTGTAGCCAGGGAGGGCAGTGGAGGATGGCCCAAGTGCTTGGGTCCCTGTACCCACATGGGAGACTGAGAGGAAGTACCTGGCTCCTGGCTTCGGATCGGTGCAGTGCCGGCCGTAGCAGCCATTAGGGGAGTGAACCAATGGAAGGAAGACCTGTCTCTCTATCTCTCTCGTACTGTCTAAAACTCTCTCTCTGGGCCGGCGCCGTGGCTCAACAGGCTAATCCTCCGCTTTGCGGCGCCGGCACACCGGGTTCTAGTCCCGGTCGGGGCACCGGATTCTGTCCCGGTTGCCCCTCTTCCAGGCCAGCCCTCTGCTGTGGCCCGGGAGTGCAGTGGAGGATGGCCCAGGTGCTTGGGCCCTGCACCCCATGGGGAGACCAGGAAAAGCACCTGGCTCCTGGCTCCTGCCATCGGACGAGCGCGGTGCGCCGGCCGCAGCGCGCCGACCACGGCGGCCATTGGAGGGTGAACCAACGGCAAAGGAAGACCTTTCTCTCTGTCTCTCTCTCTCACTGTCCACTCTGCCTGTAAAAAAAAAAAAAACTCTCTCTGTCTCTCTCTCTCACTAACTCTGCCTGGCAAAAAAAAAAAAAAAAAGATTTATTTTGAAAGGCAGAGTTACAGAGAAAGAGAGCAGGAGAAGGAGAGACAGAGAGAAAGAGGTCTTCCACCCACTGGTTCACTCTCCAAATGGCTGCAACAGCTAGGACTGGACCAGACCAAAGCCAGAAGCCAGGAGTTTCTTCTGTGTCTCCCAAGTGGGTTCAGGGGCCCAAGTTCTTGGGCCATCTTCTGCTGCTATCCCAAGAGAATTAGCAGGGGAAGCTGGATTGGAAGTGAAGCAGCTGGGACTCGAACCAGCACCCATAGGGATGCTGGTACTGCAGGTGTGGCTTAACCCACTAGGCCACAGCCCCTATTCAAATTCTTTATTTGCCTTTGCCACTCTGCTGTGTTTTGGGGTTACTGATATAAACAGTTGATCCTCTCTGGCATTATATATATGATATGTGATTCCAAACAAATATATTATAAGAACCCCAAACTGAAGACTACCTTAATGTCATGGGTAACCATCACAGTAACTATTGGTTCAGTCAAGAATCATCAATGGATGCTGAAACTGTGGGTGAAAAGTTTGATGAGAAACAGGAGAAAGAATTAAAGCATCTCTCTACAAAGTAATTTTTTACTCTAAAAGGAAAAAAACAGTGATTTTACAATGTCTATACCAAACAGACATTTGAACTGGTTGATTGACAATCAACAGTATGTGCCTCTTGAGGTGATACAATAGAGACTACACAGCATCTTGTACGAAGTAACCTTGCCTAAAGAAGTAAAACAATCTAAAACAAGCTTCTAAATATAACCTCCACTCTATAGGAGATACTGTTCGTTACTTGTTAAAATCATCTTGGTTAGCCTGATCTTAGTAAGCTTGGCCAAGATGAGCAAATTTGACCCAGTTTCAATTTGACAACAACTGTACTTACACTTTCCTCCCACTAGATGGTGCCTACTGGCTTTTGAGTAGTTTCCTGCTTTGTTTTCAAAGACCTCCCGAATTTCACTCTTCAGATGGATGGCTGGAGGAAGACGCTGGTCATTAGTTACTGGAGCCTCATTGGAAAATTGGAATCCAGGTCCAAGCAGCCGAATCTGCCTGTCCTACTGTGTTGCCACTGGCGACACATTCCTGAGATCCGCTGACTCCACTCATTTTATTAGTTCCTTAGCGGAATATATCCCCCCAATGCTGTTTCAAGGGTGTTTTTCAGAATATGTTTTGAGATGTGGTCTTATTTTTTCAAATATTGCACATAATAATTTTTCACTCTCTTTTAAGTTTCTTGAGATAATTTCAAAATTACAAAATGTGGTACAAAGAAATCCTGTATACTTTTCACCAAGAACCCGGGTTACCATTTGTTAACATTTTAGTGCACACTCTCTCTCCTTATTGTCTCTCTGATTATGTGTGTGTGTATTCTAAATCATTTAAGAGCAAGTTGCATTCATGATGCACCATTAGCCTTATAAACCAGGATATAATTCTATAAAGCTACAACCTACCTATGAAAACCAGGCAATTAACATTGACATATACCATTACATACATTTAAATTTCATCAATTATCACAATGATTTATAGCTAACATAAAGTGAAACAAAATAAGAGACAAAACCCAAAAAATCTTATAAGCTTTTCCCGCTTTCCTTTCTGTTCCAGGACCCAGTCCAGGATCACTCCCAGCATTTAACTGTTTCTTCTTAAATCCTGACAGTTCCCTAGGCTCTCGTGGTCTTTTATCATCTTGACAGCTTTAAAGGCCAGACACTTTGTATGACCCTAAAGTTGGGTTTGCTGGATATTTCCTCGCGACTCGAATTACGATTTTGTAAGGCAGAAATACCACAGAAGTGATTCTATGTTCTCAGTGCATCACACCAGGAGGCACACAATGGTAACTGTCCCATTAGTGGTAGTATTAGCCGCCATAATTTTTTTTCTCCACCATTAGGCTGATGAGTAAATATCTGTTCTTATGAATTGGTAGTAAGTATAACGGGTGGGTGTTGTGATACAAGGAATAAGATACTGCTTGGGAGCCTGAACCGTACTTGTGAGTGACTGGTTTGCCTTCTTGCTACTTTGCTATTCTGATCCAGCTTCCTTCTAATGCACCTGGAAGGCAACAGGTGATGGTCCACTTTCAGGGATTCTTGTCATCCACATAGGAGGTCCAGATGGAGTTCAAGGCCCCTGGTTTCAGCCTGGCCCAGCCCTGGCTGTTGCAGCCATTTGGGAAGTGCACCAGCAGGTGGAAGACCTCTTTTTCTGTTTTTTCCTCTCTCTGTGTGTCTTTCAAATAAATAAATAAATAAACCTTAAAAAAAAAAAAAAAACTGTGTGGATTTCAAAACCTTCTGCACCTGAATAAACTTATCTGTTAATTAGATTTTTGCATGAACTTTCTGAAGTCCCCTCATTTTTTGTAGGGAAACACTTTGGCACTTGTAGTAAACTTTTCTCACCAAAATTTTACCATTTTGCCTGAATCAATTATAACTGTAGTTGTTACTAAATGGTTAATTTCTAATTCCATTATTCCTTCTTCACTGATTAGTTGGCATTTTACAGATTTTCCCGTTTTTTTTTTTTTTTTTTTTAATTTTTGACAGGCAGAGCGGACAGTGATAGAGAGAGAGAGACAGAGAGAAAGGTCTTCCTTTACCATTGGTTCACCCTCCAATGGCCAAAGCGACCGGCATGCTGCAGCTGGCGCACCGCACTGATCTGAAGCCAGGAGCCAGGTGCTTCTCCTGGTCTCCCATGCAGGTGCAGGGCCCAAGCACTTGGGCCATCTTCCACTGCACTCCCGGGCCACAGCAGAGAGCTGGACTGGAAGAGGGACAACCAGGACAGAATCCGGCACCCCGACCAGGACTAGAACCCGGTGTGCCGGCGCTGCAGGCGAAGGATTAGCCTATTGAGCCATGGCGCCGGCCCAGATTTTCCCATTTAATTAAGCATTCATTTTTATGTCAATATACATTCATTGATGCCTATTTAATTCAATGATTTGTAATCCATTACTGTTATTTTGATGTTTACACTTGTATTTCCCTATATCTGGTCAGCGGGAGCCCCTTCATGTTGTATCCTGTGAGTGTTAACACATTCCATATAATACTTTGAAAACGTCATTATTTTCTGGTGCAAGCAGATATTTGTGGCTCCTTTTGTACTTCCCTTGGCACAGGCTGGACCAGATAACTTCCCCAAGTAACTGATTCCTGTTGGTTAGGTATTTAGAAACCAAGATCTGGGTCCTAAGTGTGCTTACTACTACAAAAATGTCATTATTTGCAGGCCCTCTTACTAATCAGAGTCTGAAAATACACCTATGGATATACCCATGTGTATATCTAATCAAATATCCATATCTGCATCTGTACATTAATACAACCAAGAGTTCACAGTGATCTGCACTTCCAATCTTTTTTTTTTTTTTATTCATTTTATTTGAAAGGCAGAGAGAGAGAGAGAGACAGGCACCTTTCATTCACTGGTTCACTCCCCAAATGGTCAAAATAACCAGAGCTGGCCAATCTGAAACTGGGAGCCAGGAGATTCTTTCAAGTCTCCCACATGAATGCAGGTGCTTAAGCACTTCCTCTGCTTTCCCAAGCACACTAGTACAGAGCCAGATCAGAAGTGGAGCAGCAGACTCACAGAACGACAATTGCTTTAACTAACACTTCGACCTCAGAATCAGCCCTTAAGGCTTCCTGGTCTGGCTGAAAGTCCTGTGAGAGCATTTCAGGCATGGAAAGCCAAGACACTGTGACAAAAAAATGTTGTACATGAAAGATCTCAGTGAGAGAGACCCCAGTGGAAATAAGTGGCCATCAAAGAAGGATGTACTTTTCTCTAGAAGGAGGAGTGAACTTCCACTTTATTTATGGCCTTGTCCAAATACTGACAGGGTTTGTGGGCTCAAAAGGCTTCTATAGCCTAGGCAGCTCATTTCAAGAGCCTTGGATAGTCATTGACATCATACATCAGAGTGTTAATTGTTAAGTTAACAAGAGTCACTGCACTAACTTCCCATGTAGGACCTCTGTCCTCAATGAGTTGCATTAAGAGTTAACTGTAAAACCAGTTCTCAAACAGTTGTATGTGTGTGCAAATTGTTGAAATATTTACTTAGCATAGAGTTGGTCTTTTGTGTACAAAGTTAATTGAAAATGAATCTTAATGGAGAATGGAACTGGCAAGGGCAGAGGGAGGAGGAGGAGGGGTGAGAGTGTGGTAGGAAGAATAACTATATTTCTAAAGTTGTACTTAGGAAATTGGTATTCCTTTAAAAATAAATAAACAAACTAGCAAAAAAAAAAAAAAAAGGCAGTGGAGCAGCCAGGATTCAAACCGGTACCCATATGGGATGCTGGCACTGCTTTACTCACCACACCACAGCACCAGGCCCCCACAGTTCCAATCTTACACTGCAGAGTTTGTTCTAGCCTTTCCCTTTACAGATAGCCTTTTCCTTTTCAGATAGGAACTCTTCCATCGTATCTATCGTTAGTCATCAATATCCAGACTGAGTGAGACAACTCCTTGCCAGTGGCCAAACCCTCAGGTGACTTCCTCAGCTCCAATCCTGCCAAACCTACTAGGCTGACTATTGAGCCCACTGACCTCAAGCAAGTGACCCCCAGTCATTCATGATTCTTCCCTTTCCCTCCCTATGTACAAAGGTTAAAGCACCAAGCCCTCACTGTTCTACCTCAAAATACTTCCTGTGTCCATTTCCCTAGCTTCTTGCCACATGACTGCATGACCCGGAGAACCTTACCAACTGCCTAGTTAATCACTGATGTAATTGAGGGAGCTGGCAGATTCTTTCTCCCTCTCTCTCAAATAGTTTTTGGCTGATGATGCAATATTAAGAACCTTATTGACCATGTGGACCATAGTCCCTAGGACCTTCTTGCTCTCTTCCTAGCAATTATTCAGAGGGCACAAAAATTGGATGTGAGGCACTCAGCCCACAAGGTGGGGAAAGTGGTGCCCAGGCGGCAGAGCTGAGCTGATTAAAGGGAACTGCGAGGAACTGTCAGCCTAGCCTCACCAGCTGGCTCCTTACCTCCTAGCTTCCATTCCTAACCTCTAAAAGACAAATCCCAAAGCTCAACTCTTCTCTGCCGTCCTGGCCAATATGAAGTTCAGCGTTAATCAGCTGCTAACTCTTCAACGACTTTCTCAGGTAGATGAGCATGGCTCAGGTGCATGCTGTACCTTTCCAATGATTTGCCCAGGAGGCTAGTCTAACTGCACCTGTATTTTTTTATTATTATTTAAAGATTTATTTATTTATTTGAAAGTCAGAGTTACACAGAGAGAGAAGAAGATGCAGAGAGAAAGTGAGCTCTTCCATCTGCTGGTTCACTCCCCAACTGGCTGCAATGGCCGGAGCTGCACCGATCTGAAGCCAGGAGCCAGGAGCTTCTTCCAGGTCTCCCACGTGGGTGCAGGGGCCCAAGCACTTGGGCCATGCTGTAGTGCTTTCCCAGGCTATAGCAGAGAGCGGGATGGGAAGTGGAGCAGCCAGGACTCCAACCGGTGCCCACATGGGATGCTGGTACTACAGGCCAGGCGGCTTTACCCACTATGCCTCAGTGCTAGCCCCGCACCTGTTAACTATTCTGCAGAGCCACTGATTTTGCTTTATCACTTTAGAGTTGTTCTAAGAAGTGAAGGTGCCATCGGTTATATAAAGTATCCTTTCTTCTGATTATAAAAGAAACCATCACATTCTAGACATTTGACAAAAAAAAATCAAGTGTAAGATGAAGAAAACAAAAATCACCCATCATACCATAACTCCCTGATAGAATTTTTTCCCATTTTTCTCTCTTGGGGCCGATTGCCAAATTGTTTTCTAAAAAGTTTGCTGTAATTGATACTTTCATCAGCCATGTATAAGTGAGATTCTTTCTCACTCCAATAATATTGCAGAATAAGAAGTAACAGGATGAAAAAACTGGGGGAGACAAACTGAAAAGGAAGATCAAGCAGTCACTTGCAAAAGAACAGTTAGTTCTGACTTCTGCATTTCCATACGAGAATGTGAGGGTGCTGCTTTGCCATTCTGTTTCTCTTAGGGGCTTTTTGCTTGGTCTTGTCATGCAGAGAAACAAGCTTCTAAGCTATAAGATGCTTTGGGACTGCTGACATTGGACTTCATCAGTTGGTAGGAAGGTAAAGGAAATGAAATTGACCACATGGGATATATTTGGAGCATCCTCTCCCCTTCCGTTTTTCTCACCCTTCACATCTGATCAGTCAACGTATCTAGCCACTCTGCCTCTTCTGTCTTGGCCACCACCTTGTCACTGCTGTTAACTTCCTTAGTTCAGGATCTCCTCATCCCTCAACTGAACAAACACAATAGCTTCCTAACAGATCTCCTGCGAGTCCACCACTCCACCCGGAGTAATCTGTCTAAAGCACAGACCTGGCCATCTCTCCCACACCAATGAATACCCTCAAGGATGCCTCATTGCCTACAGAGCAAGGAGCGAGCTCTTTATCTTGAAAGCGAGGGTCTCCTGACCTACTTCCCACCTGCTATTACTGCTTCACCTTTTACTTGCTCCCGCCTTGAACACAACACTTCATTAATCACAAGCTATTTATAGTTACTGCACAAACACCTGTCTTGCCCCTGATTTCCTCATTCTTCCTACCTACCACATCATTCCTCCTTCCTTGATCCCTGATACAGACCACGGTGGTATTCTACTCAAAATATTATCTTTCAAAAGTACTAACTGCCCCCTAATGGGGTAATATCATACTTCCCTGCCCCACAGAATCCAAACCACCTGGCTTGTTTTGGCCAGTAACATGTGTCTGTGGGCAAAAGTTAGGAGGGTCACTTCTAAACAGAAGCCTAACAGCCGGAGTGTGATTTGCTGAGTTCTTTTTCTTCTCAGCTGTGAGTTCAGTGACGTTCCAGAAGCTGCTTCATCAGTTTGGGTCCTAGAGTGAAGACAGTTGGCAGTCTGCGATGCACATGAGTGAGAAATAGCCAGTGTGGTTGTCAGCCACTGAGATTTTAGAGCCATTTGTTTCTGCAGCATACTGTATGTATCCTGACTTGTACACTGGGCATCTCCTAATCAGCCCTTCAGGCCAGGTTTTATCTCTATCCTGAAGTAGACACGTGGCTGCCCACTCCTTGACGATGGAGTCTCCTGTTTGGCAAAGCTCTCTGTTTGTTGTGTGACCTTTGGCAAGACTTAGATTCTGCCTCTCGCTAAGGAAGCAAAAAAAGAACAGGTACTTATTCTCCCAGACTCGTCATAGCAAGGGAAAGGTACGTGACCTAGGGTTGGCCATTTGGAATCTCTCAACTCAGAATTTTGAGCCTTGATAGAAAGTAGCAAGGACAGTGTAGTCTTGCACTAACTCTGTTGCTGGTGGCACTATGCAGCCGAGAGGAGCAACAGCATGGTCCAGGGGTGACTGCGAGTGATCCAGCAGCATGAGCTGGCTGTTTCCCAGGCTGTCTAGTCTTCCAGGTTCCCATTAATTTTATTTATTTATTTATTTTTGACAGGCAGAGTTAGACAGAGAGAGAGAGACAAAGAGAAAGGTCTTCCTTTGCCGTTGGTTCACCCCCCAAATGGACACTATGGCCAGCACACTGCACCGATCCGAAGCCAGGAGCCAGGTGTTTTCTCCTGGTCTCCCATGCAAGTACAGGGCCCAAGCACCTAGGTCATCCTCCACTGCACTCCCAGGCCACAGCAGAGAGCTGGACTGGAAGAGGAGCAACTGGGACAGAATCCGGCTCCCCAACCGAGACTAGAACCCAGGGTGCTGGCACCACAGGCGGAAGAATTGCCAAGTGAGCTGTGGTGCCAGCCCCCATTAATTTTAGAAACCTGCTTCTTCAGTTTTCCCAATGCTTCTTTGGAATTAGTCTCCTTCTTCAATTCCTCAGAATTGTTTTCTGTTCTCGGCAACCAAGAATTGCATTCCTAGGAATTTCCACAGGCCAAAGTGGTCCAGCCCTCCACATGGAGTCACGTTTTTAAAGTCCAGTGCTACATCCAAAAGTAATTTTTCTTAAAGATTTATGTTATTTATTGGAAAGACAGAGTTACAGAGAGAGGTAGAGAGAGGTCTTCCATCTGCTGTTTCACTTTCCAAATGGCCACAATAGCTGGAGCTGAGCTGATCACAAGCCAGAAGCCAGGAGCTTCTTCCAGGTCTCCCACATGGGTGCAGGGGCCCAAGTACTTGAGCCATCTTTTACTGCTTTCCCAGGCGCATTAGCAGGGAGCTGGATTGGAAGCAGATATGAGATGCTGGCGCTGCAGGTTGGCTTTAACCCACTGCTCCACAGCGCCAGCCCCCAAAAGTACTTTAAAAAGGGTCCCAATTGTTATCAAATCCCTCTCAAGAACAGGCAAAGGGATCCCATTTGTGCTCTACATTTATTCATAACTGTTCATCCTCTTTCCTCACTCACCTCCTCTCCAAGAAGGGTCCCCACCCCCAGAGCCCCACCCCCACCCCAGCTTGACTGCCTGACTGAGGCCTCTCCTCCTGTCCCCAACCCCCTCGCAGCTCTTGTTATCTCGATCACTTTACCTTGTCTGGCTAGGTCCTTATTTCTTTTATTTCACCTCTCAGATCTTGTTTCTCCCTCTCATTTTCTCCAGTCTGCATCATCAATTCTGCAGAAGGTCTGAGAATCAAGCTGAACACACAGAACTCTCCTTAGAGTAGAGGCGGCCAGGTGGCAGCCCACACACACATGCAGTCCCCAACTCAGTTGCTGTAAGTTGTAAAGTGTTGCTGATGTCTTCTTTTCCTTTTAAATTTACTTTTATGTAACAAAGTGAGAGAGAGAGAGAAAGATCTCATTTGCTGGTTCACACTCCAAAGGAACTCAACAGCCACAGCTAGGCCAGGCTGAAGCCAAAAGCCAGGAAGTCAATCCAGGTCTTCCATGTGAGTGGCAGGGACACAAGTACTGAACCATCACATACTGCCTGACAGGGTACACATTAGCAGGAAGTTGGAACTGGGAGTGAGGTTGGAACTCACACCCAGGCATTCCAGTATAGGATGCAGCCCTCCCCAGCGGTGCCTTAACCACCACACCAAAAACCCACCCCTGACACCATCTTTATTGTTAGTTGCCAACATTTAACAGTGGAAGAATTTTATCCTAAAGTGGATGTCCAGATTTTCTGGGCAAAAAATGAAAGAAGGAAGGGAAGGAGGGGGTGCGATGAGAGATGAGAGGCAGAGGAAGAGGGAGATCTGGCAACACTGGGACCTCCTTTCCCTACTGTAAGGATCAGCTGGAGCTCGATAACTGCTGCCCCCTCTTACAGGGGTCCACTCCGCTCTCCATGACCCCTGCCCGCTCTTCCCACTCAAATTCCTTTTCTGGTTCCTTCAAGAATTTAAATGTGTACCACCCACTCCAAAGGTCGCACCTGCAAGGATGGGAGATGCCTGTGGGGTTCAAAGCCTCTTTTCTTTAGGACTGGGGACCTTGAGTGAGAGGAGGGTACGACAAGAGATCACCTGCACACTGCAAGCTGTCCTGCCGCAACACAAGCAGGAGAGAGTGATGAAAGAAAAAGTTCACGAGGGAAAGTGAGGCAGCTTCTGGGAGTGGGGGACAGAGGGTGTACGAAATTGCTGGATTAAGGCGCCTGACCAGTGAGAACAAACGTGCAATGTTTGCAGCCTTCCATGAGCTTGCATTTTTAAAGGGCTAGTAATCTCTCCATTCTCTCCCACCTCCTGCCAGCCCCATGCCACCTTTACACCTAAGTCACCGCCATCCTTTGTCACTCAGGCCCTCTGAGGAGGAGAAGGGTAGCACTCACGGTTTAGGAACAAGCTAAGCTGATTACACTATAAACCTAAGAGGGAGAAAGACTTTGAAAGGAACCATAAGGCAAGAATACTTAAAAAGAATATTTACTTTCCAAAGCTTTCTTACTCATAATGTTATGTGCAGTTAGATTTGGTTGAAATTAAATGTATCTAAATAATCAGATAATTGGACCAAAATTTCTTGGGCAAGATTTGTTATTTTCTGACTTTATCTTGGGTCTTCACTAAAAAACTTCCTTGTTAGCTTACTTATAGCTGTATCTCTATATTGTATTTATATCTGTGAGATAGTGAGTTTTAACTCATTAATATCCCATAATTGTGAGTGAAAAGAAAATGGCAAATTTCAAGCTGATGGGAAAGGCATCTATGGCAATATTCAAGGAGAAAGATCCAGTATGTGGGGGAGACTACTAGATTGTTAAGAAATTCCAGTTTAACATGATTCAACCCTCTGAAAAGAATTCAGAGATTTTAATCTTTATCGTAAAATATCATATCCATGCTTTTGAGGGAAGAGCTGAGAGATGAATACTGTTTAGAACATAAGAAAAGCTGAGAGTGGAGAAATGCTGTGTTTCACCTCTGTTGCATGTACTTAAAAGAGAGTTTGTAAATGGCCTATTTTGGTCACATTAGAATTGTTTTTACTTTCTGTTTCCTGTCACTCCTCTTGGAACTTTCTTCTCCTTTTTTGTATTTTTTGGTTATTTCAAATATGGATAGCAAGATTTTTTACAAACTGATTCCTTGAAAGGAAAACTATCATAGCTGTTTTGGAAAGTAAGTGGTATTATGTAGCCAATTTGAATATGCATATACCCTGTGACCCAGAGACCCATAGGTATAGTATACCCATAGGTATAGTATACCCATAGGTATAGTTCAAGAGAAACTCTTGGATGTGGACATAGGGAAATATAAGAATGTACTTGCAAGGCCGGCACTGCGGCTCAATAGGCTAATCCTCCACCTTGCAGCACCAGCACACCGGGTTCTAGTCCCAGTCGGGGTGCCGGATTCTATCCCGGTTGCCCCTCTTCCAGGCCAGCTCTCTGCTGTGGCCAGGGAGTGCAGTGGAGGATGGCCCAAGTGCTTGGGCCCTGCACCCCATGGGAGGCCAGGATAAGCACCTGACTCCTGCCTTCTGATCAGCGCGGTGTGCCGGCCGCAGCACACCGGCCGTGGCGGCCATTGGAGGGTGAACCAACGGCAAAGGAAGACCTTTCTCTCTGTCTCTCACTGTCCACTCTGCCTGTCAAAAAAAAAAAAAATGTACTTGCAATATTGTTGGGTATAGCTTTTATCCATAATAAAATGGAAAAATTAGTTGTGGTCGATTCATCGGCTAGAACACTATACAAAACACTGACTAAAAAGTAACAAAAACCTCTCCAGCTCCTACTCACATCCATATCCTGGCCTCCTCAGCGTGGAACCCACTGCCTCCATCTCCCTTGCCACCACCTGATGTTAGCCACTGTTGTCCTCTCTTGCACAAAGCCACCTGGCCTTTCTGTTTCCACTTTCACTTCCCCTCACTCCATCCTCCACACAACAGCAAAATTCACTGTCATAAATATAAATAGGGTCCTGTCACTCAAGCACTCCCACTGTGCATAGAGTAAATCCAAATTCCTTAACTTGGACTTTGAGGCCCTGAATAATCTGGCCTCCACCATACCACCTGGCATTCTTTGCCTTTCTACATTCACTTATTCTCATTCTTTTCTCAGTTATCACAATTCCCTCTCACGTTTTTTCCATCTTTGGTTCCTACTGGTCCTTCAGTTTATGTCAATCTTCTTCTTTCTCATGCTTCTCAGGTCTACTTAAGTGTGCCTCCTGCGAGGTTACCTCTCCAATCACTCTAAGCAGCCTCCCTGGTTATTCTCTGCCTTCATCCCTGTTGGTTTTCTCCACAGCACTTCTGACAATTAGCAGCAGTGATATGTTGCTTACTCATGTTTAGGCTACTTCTCTGCAAGAAATGAAAGTCTATGAACCATGCACCATGTACTGCTGGGGCCACAGCATCCCACATAATACCTGTGGGTATTATATATTATATCTGCTCACAGAACATCACAGAATGAAAAACCTAGAAAATCACTTGGTATTTCCCCCAATGTCCGATTTTCAGAAAGAAGCAGATTTTGCTTTGGGCCAGATCAAGAATTTTTTGATTATAAGTACCAGAAGCCCACTAAAGCCTCTATCAGAAGGATACTTTATTACACAGACACATGATTCTCTCAGGAAGCTAAAGGGCAAGGGCCTACGTATGTCTTAGGAAAGAATTCAGTAGGAATTAGAGTTAGGTAAGGAATCCAGGAATTCCACCATACTTGTAAAGCAATGAGATTCTGGGTTAGAGGCAAAGGACAATATATTACTCATAGCAATAGCAGTAGCCAGAGTATTTGCATCTGCACCAGGCTCCAATTCCCAGAGGTTGACATGGAGAGAGAGCCACATGGGGCTTGGATACCCAGTGGGTTGTGTTTTAAGGTGAGAAATCTCAAGTTGAGAGGACACAAATCTTTTCTAAAGGTTGGTAAGCATATCTGACATTTGCCAGAGAGGAAGACATTACCTTTATTTTTATTTTGGATACTACGCAGATCTGCTCTATGGTCTTGAGGGAAACATTATTTTCATTCCAAGACTGTTTACCATACAAACATTGTTGAAAAGATAATCTGGAAAAGGAGCAGCCAGTATCTTACTCACAAAATATACAGAAATGCACAAGATCCATGGAGAAACCTTTCCCAACCTGCAGATGTAGAGGAAGAGGAAGAGATAAGCACAAAAAACTATAGATATTTGCCATAGGTATATCTCTGGAACCATGGAACCATCTAGCACTGCTAAGGCAGTATGTTTAGCACTTTCTACAGCAGACACGTTATATCCATTCATTTATATCTTTTTAAACCTTTGCCATTAGAGCTGCTCTTCTTGAGAAAAAGCTTGATATCTCTTTCTAAAAGGTACTTCAAAAAACTCATGGAAAACAGAACTAAAACATGTTTATTTTGGTGCAAGATATTTAGATTAATGCAAAGTTATGTTATTACACATTTTCTCATGAACTTTTTTTTTTTTGACAGGCAGAGTGGACAGTGAGAGAGGTCTTCCTTTGCGGTTGGTTCACCCTCCAATGGCTGCCGCTTCTCCCATGGGGTGCAGGGCCCAAGCACTTGGGCCATCCTCCACTGCACTCCCTGGCCACAGCAGAGAGCTGGCCTGGAAGAGGGGCAACCGGGACAGAATCTGGTGCCCCGACCGGGACTAGAACCCGGTGTGCCGGTGCTGCAAGGTGGAGGATTAGCCTGTTGAGCCACGGCGCCGGCCCTTCTCATGAACTTTTTGAAAACTGCTTGTATGCATGGATTTCAAAGAAAATTTCACACTAAAATAAAATTTCACGCTAAAATTAAAATCTTTGTTTTTAAAGATTTATTTATTTATTTGAGAGGCAGAGTTAGAGAGAGAGAGAGAGAGAGAGAGAGAGAGAGAGAGAGAAAGAAGGAGAAGGAGAAGGAGAGAGAGGGGCAAAGAGAGAGAGATATCTTCCATCTGCTGGTTCACACCCCAGTGACCACATGGCTGGGGCTGGGCCAGGCCAAATCTAGGAGCCAGGAACTTCCTTCTACTAACATCCTACCTTGGACCATGGTTCACTGCTTTCCCAGGTGCATTAGCAAGGAGCTGGAGTGGAAGTAGAGCAGCTGGGACTCAAACTGGCACCCATATGGGATGCCAGCTCTACAAGCCATGGCTTTAACACACCGAGCCATAGCATCAGCCCCTAAACTTATCTTTTAATTCCATTTCCTTGAACTTTCATTTTGATACATTTATTATTTATTTGAAAAGCAGTTACAGAGAGACAAAGAGAGGGAGAGATATCTTCCATCAGCTGGTTCACTCCCAAATGGATGCAATGGCCAGGGCTGGGTCAGGCCAGAGCCAAGAGCCAAAGTTGGATGGGAGTTGGATGGGAAGTGGAGCAGCTGGGACTGAAACCAGAGCTCAATAGGAATCTTGGCTGCACCAAGACCCTAGCTCCCACATGAACTTTTTGAAGTACACTTGTGTTGTGTTTTCATAACAATCAGTGTGAAGGAAAACAACTTACATTCCTGGCAATGGTGTGTTTGAAATAATTTTTTAAAAATAACTCCTCACTTTTCACTTTTTCTGTTTCTGATTTTTTAGAGAGCATATTATGGCACATGGGCAAGTAAGGAATTGTTTTAGGTTTTTCCTGCCAACTGGAATCTGAAGTATTCTAATTCTCTGTGAATAAGAACACAACTTGGAACACTTAAAGCTACTTTCAAAAAAATTCAAGACAGTACTGGGGATTAAATGCATGGATAACTCCCTCACAACCATTTTTTATTATATCTGTGCATGAATTCGAAATTCTGGCTAGCCAAAATTCTGTGGATGATGAAGTCACACAATCTTAGGAAATAACCACTGGTCAAAGCTTACTGCTATCAAATTAACTTACTTCACGATTTCTCCCATCTAATTATTATAGAATGATAGTTTGTACATAATCAGTAATTTGTTTACTGTTTCTTCAATTATACTCATTGATATATTGCTTGTCTACAACATTGCATTTGAATCAGATTAATCCACTTTGTACAGAATTTAGCATAGCAATTAAACACTTAAATACTTTCAAAGTAATAAAATCGTCCTCAAATCAATCACAGGATTTTAGATCTCAGTGAAGAATGAGCAGCTGGAGGCCCCTTCCTTCTAAATCTGTGTTAATTCTTTGCCTTTAAGTCCTTGAAATTTAAGAAAGATAATTCTAGTTTTCCCCATTTCTCTTATTTCTAGCCTAAGAGAAAAACTATTTCAGCCATATTTAGCAGTATAGCAAATCTGTAATAGCAGATCTAAATAAAACAAACTGCCCTCTGCTTTTTATATTGGAAAAATATGTTCATGTACTGGAGAAATATTTTAACCTACAAATACCTATTGGGAACCATATGTACAAAACACTAGTTTATATAATGGGAAAATGAGAAAGAAAACTATACAACTTCATATTCTTTGATATACTCATCAGAATATGAAATGCTGTTGATCTGCCATCATCACCGGTGTTAGTAAAATGGCGCAGTCTTATCTATGGCGTGCCCACACCATCCTAGACTCAAGCCTGGGCACCATTGCTGGAAGCCAGGTGATCACATGACCCAACCACTGGTGTCAGCTCCACCCTCACCCTAATGGGATTCACTGCTACTCTTTCCCTGCCCACCACCACCCCCAAAAGTTCTAAGAGACCATGTTCCTGAACATGTGGCGCACTTGCGCACGCCCGCATTCTCTCCTCTCTCTCTCTCTCTCTCTCTCTCTCTCTCTCTCTCCTTTTCCTTCTCCCTCTTTTCCTTCTTCGCTCCTTCCCTCCGGTCTGTCAGGTTTCCCCACCAATAAGCCCTTTCCCTTACTCCAGTGTTTGGTGTGTTTTGTGGCAGCCTTACAATTGGAAAATTCAACTACTATTTAGATGAGTAAGTTTTCATGCAGGGCTGTTTAAGGTGTGGTACCCCTGGAGAGATGAGGCAAGTGCAGAAATTGAGACTAAGCATTTAGAACTTTTATAGCTATATGACAGAGCACTTTTCTGAATGTTGAGCATAGTAACAAGAAATTAGTCTTCAGTTTGTCACAGCTGATTTGAGCCCCAGCAACTTGTTCTATCCATGACGAAGAACGTGGCCAATGAAGGAGCAGATGAGAAAGTGATTTTAGCGTAATTTTTTGGAAAAAGTGAAGAGACAACTTCCTACACCTGAAATACCAGTGGGCATCTCAGTAAAGGGTTGAGAGTCCGGTCTGCATTCAGATTTTTTTTTTTTATATTTATTTATTTACTTGAGAGGCAGAGTTACAAACAGAAAGAGGAAAGACAGAGAGAGATGTCTTCTAACTGCTGGCTTACTCCCCAAATGTCTGCAACAGCCAGAGCTGAGCTGATCTGATGCCACTAGCCAGGAGCTTCCTCTGTGTCTCCCATGCGGGCTCAGAGGCCCAAGTGCTTAGCTATCTTCCACTTCTTTCCCAGGCCACAAGCAGAGATCTGGATCAAAAGGTGCAGCCAGAACACAAACCAGCACCCATATGGTATACCAGGACTGCAGGCCGAGGCTTAGCCCACCACGCCACAGGGCCAGCCCCTCAGATGGGTTTTTATGGACCCGAGTATGGGTCTCTTATTTCTTTTCCCCTCCTCCCTCTTCTGGGAAAATCTGGGTGGGGGATTTTGGGATGTGGAATTCCCCTAAATAAACCCCTCTGGACAATACTGGTTCTTATCTGTTGGAGAAGCAAATGACTCCTTCAGTCTATTAGGGCCACTATATCACTCCCTCAATTCAGTGAATTCCTTTTGATAAAGGTCGGGAAGGACACCTTGGGCTGGGGGAGACAGACAAGAGGCTGGGGCCTGCTTTCAGGACTTGTTTCTTCATTCCATTGCATTTGCTTTCTTTAAAACTTCCCATTTTCCACATTGGTTAATATCTACCTAGCTGCCTTAACAAGTTTTACCTATCTTATCAAAATTTATTTTCTCTAGAATTCATTTTTTTTATTTAACAAAAATCTCATTCTCTCATAGGTTGGAAATAAAAATAAGAAAACACAGTGGGCTGGCGCTGTGGTGTAGCGGGTAAAGCCACATCGCCTGCAGTGACGGCATCCCACACAGCTAGTTCAAGCCCTGACTGCTCCACTTCCCATCCAGCTCTCTGATATGGCCTGAGAAAGCAGTAGAGGATGGCCCAAGTCCTTAGGTCCCTGCACCCGTGTGGGAGACCTGGAGGAAGCTCCTGGCTTCTGGCTTCTGATTAGCACAGCTCTAGCCATTGCAGCCAACTGGGGAGTGAACCAGAAGATGGAAGACCTCTCTCTCTCTCTCTCTCTCTTTCTCTCTCTGCCTCTCCTTTCTCTCTGTGTAGCTCCTGGCTTCTGGCTTCCAATTAGCACAGCTCTGGCCATTGCAGCCAACTGGGGAGTGAACCAGCAGATGGAAGACCTCTCCTTCTCTCTCTCTCTCTCTCTCTGACTCCCTCTCTCTCTAGCTCTCCTTTCTCTCTGCCTCTCCTTTCTCTCTGTGTAACTCTGATTTTCAAGTAAATAAATAAATCTTGAAAAAAGAAAAGACAGGCTGGTACTGTGGTGTAGAGGGTTAAGCCTTTGTCTGTGGTGCCTGCATCCTATGTGGGCACAGGTTTGAGTTCCAAATGCTCTGCTTCTGATCCAGCTCCCTGCTAGTGTACCTGGGAAAGCAGGAGAGGATGGCCCAAGTGCTTGAGCCTCTGCACCCACGTGGGAGACCCAAAAGAAGCTAGCTCCTGGCTCCTTGTTTTGGCCTGACCTAGCCTGGCCACTGTGGCCAGTTGGTGAATGACCCAGCAGATAGATCTCTCTCTCTCCTTCTCTCTCTTTCTGCCTTTCACATAAATAAAATTAAAAAATAAAATGCATCCTTATCACAGTTTTAGAAGTTTCATTTTAGTACAAAATCATCTTTTAGCATTAAGTCATCTATTACTGCTATTACTTTATTTTTAACATTTATTTATTTTATTTGAAAGCAGAGTTACAGAGAGGGAGAGACAGAGAGATCTTCCATCTACTGGTTCACTCCTCAAATGGCACAACAGCCAGAGCTAGGGCAATCTGAAGCCAGGAGCTTCTTCTGGGTCTTCCACATGGGTGCAGGGGCCCAAGCACTTGAGCCATCTTCTACTGCTTTCCCAGGCACATTAGCAGGGAGCTAGATTGGGAGTGGAGCAGCCAGGACTTGAACTAGCACACCTATGGGATGCTGACACCACAGGAGGAGGCTTAATCTACTATGCCATGGCGCTGATCCCTGCTATTACTCGTAAGAGGTTACTGTGCATTATGGCAGTACAGCAGGATTACAGATTATTAAATATGCTAGATTTATGGACTGTTATGGAGTTTTTAGGAATATAAAATTTTGGGGGTGCCTGATGAAATTGATGTGATAGCCCACATTCCCTCTTGGATATAATATAGGAATCTACTCCTATCACTAGCTTCAGTTTGTGATACCAGGTGGACTAATATTAGATAGTCTAAATATGTGAGTCTAACGTTATGTCACCCAAGGACCCAGAATTGGAACACCGAGTGACTGAGCGATTAGGTCACTGTAGGCACACAAACTGAAATGTCAGGTTGTTACAACAGCAGACCACAAGCCACAAGTAGGCTGATGTTAGGAAGGGGACACAGAAGCCATGAGTAAGCAGGATTTTGAGAGGGAATAAGGGGGAGATGTAGCAGATGGCAGCCAGGCAAGAAGCACAGAGAGGAATCCTGTCGCTGTGTATCGGTACCCAGCATTTGGCTCAGTGGTGCAGAGGCTGCATCCCGGATCAGAGTGCCTACATTTGAGGCCCCAGCTCCACTTCTGATTCCAGCCCCTGCTCATGTACATCCTGGGAGGCAGCAGGTGACGGCTCAAGTACTTCGGTGCCTGCTGGGCTCCAGGCTGGGTCTGTTAGGTAGGAAGTCAGTTATGAGCTTATGTGTGTGTGTGACATAAAGGCCTAAAGAGAAGACATCTATGTCCAGCATATGCACCTGCATCTCAGAGTCATCCTGACAACATTTCAGGGGCAGCCCGGCCTTCGCATCCTGCCCTGCCCCCTTCTACCTGATAACCTGCCTGGTGGGGGTCCCTTCCCCTTCTCCCAGATGTAGCCCAGTATCTGCATTTCAAACACCCTGCTACATCCCCATTCTCTAAGGGGTCTTGCTCACCCTTCCTCCAAACTCAGGATGGCACCAGCTAGGCTTCCTCCTGTCTGATACTTTCAGGGAAAAACTCAGATAGAAGTTTTTCTATTTACATCCAAAAAGCCCTTTGTTCCAAGAGGAGCAGAGGTAGGGAAGCAAGACCCATCTCCTTTAAAAAGCCCCGGCCTCAATCAGACTGCGCGCTCAGCCCTCTGCCTCTCTGCTGGGCCGCCCGCCTGACCTGGTCAGGTGTAACCTCTACTCAACATGTCACCTCGCCTCCCCCCCCCCCCCCCCGCCCCCAGTCTCTCAGGCTCTGTCTGGAGAGGTGTCCATCCGTCCTTACGGATGTCCCTTCCCTAATAAACCTTGCTATTTTACCTCCCACTACTCTCTGTCTCACGCCTGAATTCTTTCTTGCTCTAAGACAAGAACCCTGCAAATTTCTCCGGTAACAGGTCCAGCTCTGGCTGTTGCAGGTACTTGAAGAGGGAACCAGCAGACGAACAGCTCGCTTGCTCTCTCTCTCTCTGCCTTTCAAATAAAAGTTTTTTTTTTTTTTTAATTAAGCCATATTCTTTCACTCATGGGCTCAAAGCCTGCTTTGCCTTCTCATCTCACTAAGAGGGAAAGTTAGGTTTCACAATTGCCTGCGAGGACCTGTAGAATCTTCCCTCTGCCTCTTAGACCTCGTCTCCCACAACTCTCCTCACTCCCTCCAGTGCAGCCCCACTGACCTTGCCCTCCCTTGAAGCCCAGCACACCGTTGCCTCAGGGCCCTGGCACTTGCTCTGCTTTTCTTCCCCAGTTCCCGGCTTGGCTGGCCGCCTTGCCTCCCTCACGCCTGCTCGGTGTAGGCTCTCAGAAGGCCTTCCCTGCACATCCTATTGAGAGTTGCAATCTACCCATACCACACTTCCTATCCCTCTTCCTGATTTATTTTTCTCTGAAGCACTCGTTCTATGCCCTTCGTTCTGTTCCCTCCTTCCCCATTTGGGGATCATTTTTATTGATTTTTGGTTCATTCTTCATTGTTTCTTTTTTCTTTTTTGACAGGCAGAGTGGACAGTGAGAGAGAGAGAGACAGAGAGAAAGGTCTTCCTTTTGCCATTGGTTCACCCTCCAATGGCCGCCACGGCTGGCACGCTGAGGCCTGCGCACCGCGGTGATATGAAACCAGGAGCCAGGTGCTTCTCCTGGTCTCCCATGTGGGTGCAGGGCCCAAGCACTTGGGCCATCCTCCACTGCACTCCCTGGCCACAGCAGAGAGCTGGCCTGGAAGAGGGGCAACCGGGACAGAATCCAATGCCCCGACAGACCGGGACTAGAACCCGGTGTGCCGGCGCTGCAAGGCGGAGGATTCGGCGCTGCAAGGCGGAGGATTAGCCCATTGTTTCTTTTACAAAGATAAGATCTATGTATATATTTTGCTATCCCCTCCAGCTCCATACACTAAAGGGAGCATGGCGTAAACACCATTCTGGGAGAGTTATGCTGGAGACACGTGGGGATCCCCTCTCGGTCCTTTTTATTGAGGCATTGTCCTCCATCACGTGGATGGATCAGTTTTTTCACCTTGTAATTCCAAACATTCTCAAAACATTTGGGTTACTGTCAGTCTTTTGCTATTAAAAATAGTGCCACAATAAATAATAAATAGCCTTGCTATATTCTTTCCAGTTTGGAACAGAGTCTTAGAAATGAGATTAGGGGCTGGCGCTGTGGCATAGCGGGTAAAGCCGCCGCCTGCAGTGCCGGCATCCCATATGGGTGCCGGTTGGAGTTCCAGCTGTTCTACTTCCAGTCCAGCTCTCTGCTATGGCCTAGGAAAGCAGTAGAAGATGGCCCAAGTCTTCGGCCCCTGCACCCGCGTGGGAAACCTGAAAGAAGCCCTTGGCTCCTGGCTTCAGATCAGGGCAGCTCCAGCCATTGGAGCCATCTGGGGAGTGAACCAGGGGATGGAAGACCCCCCCCCCCCCTCTCTGCCTCTCCTTCTCTATGTAACTCTGACTTTCAAATAAATAGATAAATCTTTTTTTTTTTTTTAGTGAGATTAGTGGTTAATCCCCTTTTTAACTGAGATGATTCAGGAGGTTTTCTGTTCATTATAAGCAACAAGTAATGATTATGATACTCACCTATCTCTGTAGGCCCATCTTAAATCATACCTCCTCTGGGAAAACTTTCATTCTAGGCAGAAGAAATCTGCTCTTATTCCTCTAATATGTCCTCAATTGAATCAACACAATCTTTGCATATTTTTTTTTGCTTATATCACTCACATGGCACTTTTGACAGATTGTTTTGTATATAGCAATCTGTGTACATCATGTCTCTTTAAAGAGATAACAAACTGCACAGATTAGGAGGCACATTCCTTATGACTTATTTTTAAAGGTTTATTTACTTGAAAGGCAGAGTTAGAGACAGAGAGCTAGAGATAGAAAGATTTTCATATTCTGGTTCACTCCCCAAATGGCCATAATGGCTGGGACTGGCCAAAACCAGGAGCAGGAACTTCATCCAGGTCTTCCACATGCGTGCAGGGGCCCAAATACTTGGGCCATCTGCCACTGCTCTCCCAGGTAAAGGGAGCTGGATCAGAAGCAGAGCAGCCAGGACTCAAGCAGGCACCCATATGGGATGCTGGCATTGTGGGCTGTGGCTTTACTTGTTATGCCACAATGCCAGCCCCTCCTTATAGCCTTTATCATTTCTGGTTCCTAACACTGTGCATGCCTTGAACCACTAATGGATGACTGACTAAAGGAATATAACAGGTTAATCCAGCACATGACAGTGCCCATATAAAAGTGTTTATTTAGGATGGGGTGTGGAACATCTGGTCCTTGGGCACTATAAGGCCTGCAAAAATCACTTGGTCTGGCCCTGCCAAGGCAACTGCATCTGATAATTGAAACTCAGTAAATCCATAGAAGGCTAATTTTTAAGTTGATAATTTTGTATGGCCTGCAAATGATGTTGTAAATATCCAAACGGCTCTTGGCAGGAAAAAAAGTTCCCTGCCCCTGCTGGTGCTGAGGTACCGTGGGTTAAGCTGTTGCTTGTGAGGCTGGCTTCTCATATCGGCATGACACTTCCAGTCCCAGCTCCCCACTAACGTGCCTGGGAAGGCAGTGAGTAAAGGCCCAAGTGCTTGAGCCCCTGCTCTCACATGAGAGACCAGGCTGGAGAGCTGAGTTCCGGGCCTCAGCCTTGCACAGCCGCTACTGCTGTGGCCATCTGGGGAGTGAACCAGAAGATGGACGATAACTCACTATCTCTGTCTCTGTTTTTCAAGTAAATAAAATAAAAATTTTTAAAGTGTCTCTTTAGGTTTATACCTCAAATAACACAAGAATAAACCCTCAGCAAATGAAGGAGCTGCATTAAAAGATACAAAAGGCTTTTAAGAAACGCTAAGAAAAAACAAGTGGCATTAATTTTTTTTTTTTTTTTTTTTTGGAGATGAGTGAAAGATCTGAACCAGGTGCCTTTAAACTAGACTCTGACTCAATACAAACGAGCCCAGAGGCCTCCAGCACTTCACTTTGGATCCTCTCAAATAGTTTCTGCCAATGTTCTCTCAGGATACTAATCCTGGCTGGTGGTCCTTTAAGGGATAATTACATGTTCTTGCCTAAACCTAAGCCTCCAGAGTCAAGGCCACTGCTACAGCCATGTGGAAGATCTGGAACCTCCATTACTGTGCTCAGGAAGAACATTGGCATCCGTGTAGATTGTGGGTTTTTGGCTGAGTGTAGGCGGAGTGGTTGGTCCTGTGTTCACGTGGCTGGCCTGGACTGCAGCTGACTATCTCCTGGACGGGCCCTTGGGCAACATGATGACGTAGCTCTGAAGGCATCAGAGGTGGGGAAATAGAAAGGCATCTTTTATCTTACCTACTGGAGAGGCTGAGGAAATGCATTCTCCCGTGGAGCCTGCAAGCTTGTCTGCACAGCTATCCTGTAGTGTGCACATTCCCTCTTCCTGCCAGGATGATCACTGTTAACAGCTACAATCTGTCCTGCTGCCAAAACACGACAAAAACTGGACGGCTTGCTCAGGCGCTGTCTATAAATGATGCCACATCATGGTTTGCATCCAATATTCAAGAATTCAGAAGATGCTGAAACTGATAGCTGCACGTGACGCAAGGTTGATTACATACCTGGCCACAGTTCCAGATCAACTAACCTGGGTCACAGAAACAATCAGTAGGAAAAGCTCAAGTAATCAGGGAGTACTGTGGCAGTAGGGAGGGAAAAACAAGTAGAAAATCGTGCCAACACAGCAGCTCTGTTTGAATTGTGGGCTACCACTTTGAGTAAATCCTATCCTCTGGTAGCAGGGGAACCACCTGTGCCAGACCCTATTATTCTCTTCCCTGCCATGCCCAACACCTTATCCTCGCTTCTCGAGAGTACAGCACAGATGTGAGATGAGGGCTATCTGGTTTCCAGGAACTAAGGGGAGATCAAATTTGTTTACATCATGGGGGACACTTGTGTATAAGGGAGCTTTGCAGATTGGGTCCTAGTTCATTAGTTCATTGTCCCAGTGCTAGAAACTCACAACTCTGTCAACAAACAGCATCCCTTACCCTTTAAATGCAACTGTCCCTCCCACATGCCCTGCTACAAAGGGCATGGAAAGGCAGCTACCTGCCACTACATAGTTTTGGCACCAAGATTCACCCTTTCTTCTAGTCTTAACCCAGATGGACGATAATGCTCTCTCTGTTTTTCAAGTAAATAAAATAAAAATTTTTAAAGTGTCTCTTTAGGTTTATGCCTCAAATAACACACCAGAATAAACCCTCAGCAAATGAAGGAGCTCTGTATTCTCATCTGTTTCTTAACATTTATACTTTGGCTTTTGAAGAATGATTCTAGTCTTTCTTGTTTCAGAACTCATCTAGAGTTTCCTCCTGTGGTGTAGAGGCCTAGGACTGTTGCCGCTCAACTCTGATCCTTAAATCTTCTTGTTCTGTTGATTGTGGTAGTACCGTGGCCCTGGGTAAGAACTCCTCTCACTGAATTCTGCCCCCATAAAATGCCTAAAACCTGGACTAATTAACAAGCCTTTCCAGCAGGAAGCTCAGAGGCTGAAGCTTCACTTTGGCAGTCTGCTGATGGATGGGTCTTCAGCCTTCTCACCCACCTCTCAAGTGCCCAGGGTACTCTCAAGAAAACGGCTTTGTGAGAAAACTTTTGAGCAAGAGAGAGAGGAATTGCTTCCCTCTTTAACACCCAAAGGCTACAATGTCTTGAGTTCCAGAGATGCAAGGACATCGAAACTGGCAAACTTGCTTATAGACTAAAAGCACTGAGTTGTTGAGTATCATAAAGGCAAAGACTCACAACTTCTCGCCATTGTCCCTCATCCCCCACCCCAGATGGTAGCCGAGTGAAGTGGCAATACTCTTAAGTACAATGGGAACCCATTGTGTAGTTAGGGGGGTCTTCAGAGATTATGAGTGCAGATTCTGAAATCAGATCAGGTGGGTTTAACTCCACTTCTATTATTTCGTGGCTGGGACATTATTTAATGCCTCTGTGTCTCAGTTTATTTATAAAATAGACATGATGATAATAATGATAGAGGCACAGCAGCTACTTCAAATAACTATTTTGAGCTTTTTAAAAAATTGTATTTATTGGGGCCAGCACTGGGATGTAGCTGCCTTCAGTGCAGCATCCTATATGGGTGCTGGTTCGAGTCCCAGCTGCGCCACTTCTGATCCAGCTCTTTGCTAGGGCCTGGGAGATCAGTGGAAGATGGCCCAAGTCCTTGAGCCCCTGCACCCGCGTGGGAGACCCAGAGAAAGCTCCTGGCTCCTGGCTCTGGATCGGTGCAGCTCCAGTTGTTCCGGCCATTTGGGGAGTGAACCAGCAGATGGAGGACCTCTCTCTCTGCCTTTCTGTAACTCTGCCTTTCAAATAAATAAATCTTTTTAAAAATTGTATTTTTCATTTACTTGATAGGCAGGGAGAGAGAGAGAGAGAGAGAGAGAGAGAGAGAGAGAGAGATACAGAGAGAGGCTTTCCATGCTCTGTTTATTCCTCTAAAACCAGACAGACAGGACTGGGCCAAGCCAGAGCCAGAAACACAGAACCCCATCTGGGTCTCCCATGTGAGTGGGAGGAAACCAAGCACTTGAGCCATCACCAGGGTGAACATAAGCAGGAAGCCGCATCAGAAGTAGAGCAGCCAGGGCTGGAACCAGGCACTCTGATACTGGATGTGGGCAACCCAAGCAGCAGCTTAACTGCTGCACCACAACAACCATCCCTGTTTTGAGTTTTAAAAGAGTTATTACATGTCATAAAAGTGGTCAATAATTATTAGCTACTATTTTTATTTACTTGAGAGGCAAGGAGGCAAAGAGAAAGAGAAAGAGAAAGAGAGAGAGAAAGAGAAAGAGAGAGAGAGAGAGAGAGAGAGAGAGAGAGAGAGACAGTCAGTGACAGTGAGCTCCTTTCGACAGATATACTCCCCCAAAGCCTGCATAAGCAGGAGCTAGATCAGGCCAAAGCTAGGAGCAGGGAAACCATTCCAAGTCTCCTATATCAGTGCCAGAGATCTGAGTACATGGGCCAACACCTCCCGCCTCCTGGGGTACACATCAGAAGGAAACTGGAACCAGAGCAGAGCAAGGACTTGTACACAGGAACTCCAATATGGGATGTGGACTCCCCACGCATTCTCTTAACTGGTAGGCCAAATGCCCACCATTGCTGATACTATTATTATTGGCCAAATATAGAGAGACCTCAATATTTATAAAGTTAATCTATGGCATACGAAACTTTGTCTACATAAGGATGACAAATACAAATTTGAGCAAATTGAGTAGTTGATGATGTCCTTTAGCCTGTGAAATACTCCAGGAGTATCCCAAAGATTCAAAAATGGGAATTTCCACAAATCCTTGGCTAACTTAAGTTACTGTAGCCTAACACAAGCCTCTACTTATAATCCTCTATCTCTAGTGCATCCCTAAATCAATGTAGAGAATATATTTAAAATTATAGATCATATTCCTGAGACTTACTGACTTGGAGATTTGGATTATTTCTAGTTTTCTCCCATCTTTGGGTGATACGTTCTCTAGAACATCAAGAACACCCAGAGGTGGTCCATTCCACTTTTCTAAATTTACTGTTGAAATAACTACTGAAATAAAAGAAGCAATAAGTGTTACTTGACAATCCTATCTTCCAATCTGCCACCACAGAAAGAGTGGGAGACAGGTATTACTGCATTTCGGGCTAAGACAGTAGCCTCTAAAGGTTAAAGAACCTGTGTATACCTGCTCTGACCCATGGACTACCCCACCCCTGCATCAGTACATATCACTGGCAGTGTGGTAGGGGATGCTCCTTTGGCCAGAGGATTCTCTAAGGAAACGATGCCTGCCATTATGGCCACTTCTGAGGCATCCCATAACTGAGGTCTGATCAGTGCTGGCCGAGCACAATTCTAGATCCAAATCCTGTACCCTCTTCTTTTTGTCCTCAAGATTTCAGTTCAGAATTTCTTATATGCCTAACCTTTAAAGTTTCTAGTATTCTTTCCTAAAGTTTCATCATGCCAAAACAGTAAAGAAGAGAGCCCTTGGTAGCCTGGACAGAGGCACATATAGGGAAAGGACACTGGTGAGAAAGGCTAAGTAGGAAATGATCGAGCACATGTGGCCCCATGAAGATAAAATGGATGTGCTGCACAGTAAATGTTCTGTCAAAGAATTTGAGCACTTCCTAAATAAATGAAAACATTTCTGCAAGTGTCTAGTAATGTTAAACTACTTTCGGGTGTGCATTCATTTATACACATAAATTCATTTAGGATTTCAGGACTGTTAAATATCTTTAAGTCATTGAGTAATAGTTTTCACTGTAAATACTTCTAATGGTTTGTAATATTTTCCACTTTGTCAGGAGTTTCACTAAGAGCTCACATGCAAGTAGGAGCAAGTTATTAAAAGGGCCACACCTGCTTAAAGAAGCAACTCCTTCATCGAGCAACAAAGCAAGCTTACCCTAAAAGAACACACCTGAAAAGCCAGTTGGAATAACTGATGCATTCTTCACACACCCACCAGTTCTACTCCCTGTATCCACAGAAAAGCCACTTTTTGAGAGACTTCTTAAAAACTTGTTCTAACATTTCTGAGTCATCAGAGAAAGCAGAGTGTTGTAGTATACCGAGTATTAACCACAGAGAGGAAGATCTACAATGGTTTAGGGCAGAAAGAAAAGAGTCTTGGCTGGCGCCATGGCTCACTTGACTAATCCTCTGCCTGCGGCACCAGCACCCCAGGTTCTAGTCCCGGTTGGGGTGCCACATTCTGTCCCGGTTGCTCCTCTTCCAGTCCAGCTCTCTGCTGTGGCCCAGGAGTACAGTGGAGGATGGCCCAAGTGCTTGGGCCCTGCACCTGCATGGAAGACCAGGATAAGCACCTGGCTCCTGTCTTCAGATTGGCGCAGCACGCTGGCCATAGCAGCCATTTGGGGGGGTGAACCAATGGAAAAAAAAAAAAAAAGTCCTGTTTTCATGCTCTTAGTGAGAGCCTAAGACTCTTTCTTCAGCAAGTCTTAAGGGCTGCTGGTACTTGGGAGATGACGTCTGACCTAGTTTTGAGGGTGACATATATAGTGTGACATGTTACTTTTTTGGAAGAGAGAAACATAACTTTAAAAACCAAGCATTCAAGATGGTTAGGGACATGGTCAAATCATTTATATGAAATTCTATTTTTGGAGGCATCACTTGACCTAAATCCATTCATTGTGACAAACATTTGTTGGGCACCTACCATGTACGGGGCACTGTTCTGGGCACTGTGGATGCAAGAGTGAAGTCTGTTTTCATGCATGTCACATTCAGTGGTGGGAGAGACAGGCAATAAACAAAGAAAGAAATGCATGTCTGAGGGAAAAACCAATGGGCTGTGAAGCTGGGCAAGGCCAGAGATGCTTTTTTATGAGAACAGTAATTATGAAGCTAGTGAACCTAGGTGATATTTGAGTGGAGAGCTGAGTGAGGTGAGGGAGTCAGTCATATAACAAGATGGAGGAAGAATGGATCCTGGATAGAAGGAAGGGGAAGGTAAAGCTCTTGACATAGAAACACACTTGCCATGTTTGCAGATAATCGAGAGCTGCCAAGTATCCAGAGCCTTTTAGGCCAGGGGAAAGACTTTACACTTGAAGCAGCTGGAGGTTTGTAAGTAGCGGAGTAACTTAGAATGTGTCTTGGATGAAGGATCATCTGGTCCATGTCCACACAACAGACTGTAAGCAGCCAAGTGGAGTGGCCCGTTAAGAGTACCACAGTAACCTAGACAAGACCTGGCACCTCGAAATCGAGTTGTAGCAGTGGAGGTGATGGCAAGTACTCAGACATATTTTGAATGCAGAGCCAGCAAGATGTGCTTCAAGGATCAATTTGGTTCATGAAAGGAAGGGAGGAGCAGGGATTATCCCAAAGTTTTTTTGGCCAGAGCTCTGGGAAGAAAAGAGCTGCCATTTACTGGAATGGTGAAGACTGCCGAGCAAGCAGACTTGAGAGTCAGGGCGTGTGCGTGGTGTATGTGTGTGTATGAATCAAAAGTTCAGTTTCAGACTTAAGAAGTCTTTTTAAGCATCCAGGTGCTGAAGCAATGCCTGCCACATAGTAAGCAATGCTTATTTTTTTTTTTTAAAGATTGATTTGTTTGAAAGCCAGAGTTACATAGAGAGAGAGGGACAGACAGAAAGAGAGGTCTCCTGTCTGCTGCTTCACTCCCCAAATGGTCACCAATGGCCACAGCTGGGCTGCTCAGAAGCCAAGAGCTTCATCTGGGTCTCCCATGTGGATTCAGGAGCCCAAACACCTGGACCTTCTTCCACTGCTTTCCCAGACCATCAGCAGAGAGCCAGATCAGAAGTGGAGCAGCTGGGACTCGAACCGGTGCCTATATAGGATGCTGGCACTGCAGGCAGAGGCTTAACTTACTATGCCATAGCACTGACCCTGGTAATGTTTATTGAGTGAAAAACGTTAAGATATATAGTGAGGCAACTGGATTTTTAAAATCCAAGTATTTCTAACTATGAACTTACAGTTATTTCTAAACATGTTTACACTTATATTTCTAACCCTGAGGATTTGTTATCATCTTGCACTTTTGGGTACTGGATAAGCTACTGGGGATCATCCAACACATGCATTCTCAAGAAATTTAAGGACTCGGATTAAGGCACCAGAAATTAAAGCTAAGAACCATGTTCATGGTACAGCTAGAACTTGCCATCAGGCCTTCTGAGTTGCAATTTGTTGTTCCACATTACATCAAACTCTCCTTGCCCCGTGGAACATTACTGCTGTTCATACTATTGAGTGAACCATTTTTTCACTTATTTGAAAGGCTCTCTTTACAGAACTGGCTAGTTGGAATCTATTTCACACACCATTACATGGAAGTGAAAACTGCTATCTGTAAGGTAGTCAAAATGCTTAATCCTCTGGCAACAAGTTCAGATGTGTCAAAAATAGCAATGGTAGTTAGATGTGCATTATATAGATAATACGTATTACTTCACAAGCACATGTTTAGCAAACAAACTATGTCTACATAGCTAGGATAAGACTCTACTTGAAGTATACAGACAAAAACAAATGAAAAAGACCTAAGGAAAATTTAATTTTTTAGAAAAGTGAAAATACCTGTTGAGGACCACCGATCAGGTAATGCCAGAGCCAGCAGAATAACCAGATCTTCGTGGAGCTGTCAGGAAGAGGTTTGTTTTTGGGATGCGTGATAATGGGTTTTAAGAAAATGAATACAATTTGTCAGGCAGGATATTCTAGGCCAGGAAAATATGTGGCAGAAATGCTACAGGGTAGAAGTCCACACCCAGGTGTGACAGAACTGGATCGCTGATAGCTAAGGGTGGAGGAGGCAATTAAAGCTCTACACAGGAGCTGAGTAGCTCACAACTGACTTCTGAACAGCAATGAATCTCATCAAAACAAGGCATTTGTGTTGTTCGGTTTTGCTGCCAATTATACATGTAAACAGGTACCACTGAAGGCAGATTTTTACATTCATACATCTCTCAGCATTCGTCAGTATCTGTCAACGTTTCTCAAATACTTTCAGATACAGCTTTTTAAAAAGTCAAGACAGGCCATGCCAATGGTTTCCCAAATAAAAGCCCCTAAAGAGCAGAAGTGTGCACTCATTATCCAGAAAGGCGAGGAGAGGGGCGGTTCATGCTAGCGCGCTGCAAACTTTAAGCCAGGAAGGCTGTGTTTAACCAGTGAGATAGTTCCTTTAAAAGTGTTTAGTAAAGTGTTTGGCCTGCAGTAAACACTTAGCAAATTACGGTTTATTAATTTGACCTTACACGTCTTTTCACCTGTTGGGATTCAGGTGTCTCCTTCTCAGAAGAAACGGGTCACAATGGTTTCTGAGGCTGCTAACAGCCCCCACAGTCTATTAGGCGACGACTAAGTATTTGCTGAACAGGCGAAGAACCCGTGTCTCCCGCCTGAGGGCACACCCGTGAACCTGCCTGTTGGCAAGTTCCATGCGTCATGTTTGGGAGTGGAAGACACACCACACACCCCTCAGCCACGACCGGCAGCCTGAGTCCCAGTCGCAATGTCAGTCGCGCCCGCCGCGAGCCCTTCTGGCTAACTCCCCGCCCCACCCGCAGCCCAAGTCACTCCCCGGCCATCCTAACCTCGTTCCGCCTTCGCAGCGCCCACGACACGCCTCTTCCGGTCCAAGTCCCGCCCCTCGCGCCCACGGCCCTGCCCCTTCGGCTCGGCCCCGCCCCTCCGGCCCCGCCCCGCCGCGAGCCCGGCGCCCGGTCCTCTCAGCGGCCGACGGCAGCCTAGTCCACCTTCGACGCTCTGAGGTCACCGGCTGGGCCGGAGAGCGGGGGGCGGAGGGACGGAGGGAAGATGGCGGCAGAGGCCGGATATTGGCGCCGCCTCCCCCAATCCTGGAGCCGGCGCAGATGAGGCGGCTCGGCTGGGGCCAGCGGTGCTTCGGAACCCGAGCTGGGGGGACCCTGGCGGTGGAGCCTGGGCCTGCTATATGCCGGCGCCTCGGCTAGAGTGAGCGGCGGCGGCGACGCCTCTTCCTCCGGCTCATTCCTTGTCGCGGTGAGGCCGAGCTAGTGGCGGGCGGCGGAGGCGGCGGGGCAGGGATGGAGGACGTTAACTCCAACGTGAACGCGGACCAGGAGGTGCGGAAGCTGCAGGAGCTGGTGAAGAAGCTGGAGAAGCAAAACGAACAGCTGAGGAGCCGCTCTGGGGCCGTGCAGGGCGCAGGCCCTCTCGGGCCCGGCAGCCCGATTCGGGCGGGCGCGTCCACTCCCTCCTCCGGCGCGGCGTCCCCTCGGGGCTTCCCCCTGGGCCTCAGCGCCAAGTCGGGCAGCGGGGCCGGGTCGGGCCCGAGGCGGACGAGTAGCGAGGAGCTGCGAGACGCCGGCTCCTTGCTGGCGGCGGGCGAAGGCGGCTTGCTGGACGAGGTGGAGCCGCTGCGGCCCGAGGAGCTGGAGCGCCTGTCAGGCTGGGAGGAAGAGGAGGAGAGCTGGTGAGCGCGGGCGCCTGGGCTGGGCGGGGATGGGCCGGGGGCGGAGGAGCGGCTCCCGAGGGTCCCGGTGGTGGGGACGCCTGGCTTTGTGTAGCAGGGTCCGCTGTCTGGGGGGGTGGGGGTAGACTCGTAGGAGGGTCCGCTGGAGTTGGGGATTCGAGGCGTGCGCACGCAAAAAGGGCATAGTTCTCTGGGTTGTTGGAGCCTCTGGGAGCTGGACGCAGTTGGCATCTGTGGGTTGGCACAGCTTGAGTAGGGCTGGTCGCCGTGGGAGGAGTCGGACATAGGGAACTGCTTTGTAGGAAAGGATCTTGCTTTGTGTGAGATAGCAGCTTTCGGATATCGGGGCGGGGGGCTGGGAGGTAGAGGTCTGCTTGATGAGGTGCCCCCGGGTGCAGGGGGGCAGAGCAGAGTCGTCTGCGTGTGTGTTGCGGTCAGTGTCTTGGACCGGTGTGAGATGGATGCGGTTCTGGCGGGGCTGGGGAGACTGTGTGAATCAGCACTCCCCCATGGGTAGTAGGGCAAAGCTGGCTTTGTGTGGAGAGGGCAGAAGATGGGGCTGCTTTGTGTGAAGAGTCAAGAGTGGAACAGGAGCCCTGGCTCTTGTTTTTAAACAAGAATTGGCTCTGGCGTTTTTCGAAGCTGTGGAGTGACAGTTAACCACATTCATATGCCGTTTCTCTGTCATCCTTGGGGTTGAGCAAAAGAGCCCTATTTTAAAATCTAAGCCAGTACTGTACTGTCATTAGCCACTTGATGAAATTGTCATCCACACTTTAATATCATGTTCATAAATAAAAAGGACATACGCTCTCCCCTGCATTTTATTGCAACCCAATACAGATGTCTGTGAGCAATACTTTCTCCTATTTCATCCTCTTTAAAGTGTTAACTTTTGGCTAAAATGTCTCAATTCTTTCTTGAAATTGAAACTTCCAAGTTTGATTGAAAGCTTTCATAGACCCTGGTATTGCGGGACTGGAACTTTGAGGTATTCCGAGATAGTTAGGAGTTTTGCCTGGATTCAGTCCCTGGCTTTGTCACTAACTAGCTGCATGACCTTGGGCAAGTTGTTCAGAGGTTCACTTTCTTCCTCTACTTGATGGAGAAAACAGGAGTTCTTACCTCTTTAGAGTTGTGAAGACTGAGTGAGATAATCTGTGTGTGCTGTTAGCATTGGGCTGGGCATATAGGAGACTCCAAGACTAGTTATTACTCTTAAGCCTAGTTATTTAAATATTTAGTGAGCTCTTACGTGATGTCATGGGAGATTCTAAAAATTCTTAAGTGTTGATCTCTGTTCATGAGTCAGTTACTGTTTTGTTGAGAGCTAAGTTTAACATAAGTAAGCTAGGATGAATACCTTGACTTGCCAGAAGAGTGATTGAGCAAAAAAAAAAAAAAAAAAAAATACCTACAGTGCTCTGATTGGGGAAGAAAATCATAGTCCGAAGCAGTTAGGACAGAGTTTGTAGGTAGCTTTAGGGTTGGGTTGGGCAAAGAGTAGAAAGGACATTCTGTGCTCTAGCAATTCCAGGAGGTATTTGTAACTCCTAACTAGGAAGATTTAAATTACAGAGATACTCTTGCATATAGTGATGTCAAGACTTTATATATTAATGCTGAGTGATTCCAAATATTATTAGAACCGACTATGGTAGTGACAGGTTTTTGTATAAGTGTGAAATCACGCCCTCCCTAAGGAATGCTGAGCGTGTATGCACTTTAAAAGAACGCAGAATCATCGGAATATCATTGCCTGCCTCTTCCAAGTAGTGATGATAATGATGCTCTTAATAATGAGGATTAGCAGCACTCATCAGCCCATTTTAGAATACGTATTATTAGAACGCATTGACTGCACTGGAGAATTTGATTAAATCTTTGCTGCTTTGGTTTATGAAGGTGAAGCAAATCTTTGATACTATGCCAGTTGTTCCTTTTGACCAGATTCCTGCTTAATAATTTGATCTTGACTTCATATCTTAATATTGTAGGTATCATAGTTTTTTTCTGAAAAGATTTATGTGAACTGCACGTTGGAAAAGTCATTTCAGATGTGTTGGATATGTATTGGGTATGTATGTTGAAGGGTGTATGTATCAGTGGCAGGAAGATTCATAGACTCAAGCGCTGTTTCTTTTGTAGCAAGCTAAAAAAAAAACTGTCTTCTGTAACTTCTATCCATTGCACATTTTTCATCTAGAAGAATGTTTTCCCTTAAGTGTTTACACTACAAAATACTAATTTTGAAGGTGTCAGTAGGTATTATGTAAAACAACACATACAAAAGTTTTGGGGGTTACATAAATATAGGGGAAACTGGGTTCAACCAAAATTAACAAATTTTTAAAAAAATTTTTGGAGGGGATGCAAATGTATACTGAACAGAATGAATCTCTGGGGCATGGTTTGTTAACTGGACTTAACTGAGCTCCAGAAGAACTAGTATCATAGAACATACTCAGAAATAATAGTGATCTAGAACAGTGGCTTTCACACTTTTTATTCATTTATTTATTTATTTTGGCCTCAACTTTATGATACAGAATGTATTTGTAACCTGGCACATGTATATATAAGAATAAATGAAATAAGTTTTAAAAAACTGACTCTTTTTACTAACAGTAGTAAGCTCTCTTCTAATGAATTAGAAAAAAATGTTGTTTATCACCCATTAAACTGATTTTGTGATCCTTTTAATGCAGGGGTGAGGTTAGCCCTTACAGGACCCACAAAATCATTTGATCTGGCCCTGCCAAGGCAACCACAGGCGGGACTTGAAATTTCAGTAAATCTATAGCAAGCTAATTTTAAGTTGATAATTTTGTGTGACCTGCAATTGATGTTACAAACATCCAAATGGCTCTTGGCACAAAAAAGTTTACCACCCTTTCATGATAGTGGGTTGTAACTCTCAGAAAAATACTGTTCTAGACAAACTCAGAAAAGTCTAAGTAAGGGATCTCAACGTTACTGTGCATCTCAGTGTGTCAGGATATACCAGACAGCTTATAAACATTTTTTTTTTTTTATTTGACATAGTAATAGACAGAGAGAGAGAGAGAGAGAGAAAGGTCTTCCTTCCATTGGTTCACTCTCCAAATGGCCACTACGGCCGGAGCTGCACTGATCCGAAGCCAGGACCCAGGTGCTTCTTCCTGGTCTCCAATGTGGGTGCAGGGCCCAAGCACTTGGGCCATCCTCCACTGCCCTCCTGGGCCACAGCAGAGAGCTGGACTGGAAGAGGAGCAACCAGGACTAGAAAGAACCCTGTGCCATATGGGATGCTGGCGCCGCAGGCAGAGGATTAATCAAGTGAGCCACGGCACCGGTCCCAACATTTTTGCATTTAATTGCATTGAAGTTTTATACTTTTACGAGATAGTATCTTTTCCAGAATAAGGGAACAATATTTCTGTAAGCATTAAAGAACATATAGTAGTAAGTGATGGGGTTGGGATTTGAATCCATCTCTTTATACATCAAAGCTTATGCAGTTCCCACTATGTTTTGCCTTTTCAAGTATAATCCCTTTTCCAGATAGGTGGTCCCTTCAGATATTTACTATCACATCCCTTCTAATCTCTTCTTACCATACATTGTTTTCTCCAGATACATAATTCTAGTTTATTTAATCACTTTATAGACATAGTAACTCTGATACTTCAGTCATGGCTATGTTTTTTCTTAACTCTAGCTGTTCTTTGTTGTTAGAGGCAAGGTACCCAAAATTATAATCAGCATTTTAAATCATGCTCAACCAGATGGTGTGTGGTAGATATACCTTGCTTGAGCTAAATGCAATTTTTTTTAAAAGATTTATTTTATTTATTTGAAAGAGTTACAGAGAGAGGTAGAGTGAGAGCAAGAGAGAGAGAGAGAGAGAGGGGCAGGCCCTCCAACCACTGGTTCACTCCCCAAATGACCTCAAAGACCAGAGCTGAGCTGATCCAAAGCCAGGAGCCAGGAGCTTCTTCTGGGTCTCCCACATGCGTGCAGGGGTCCAAGCACTTGGGCCATCTTCCACTGCTTTCCAAGGCCACAACTTAGAACTGGATTGGAAGTGGAGCAGCCAGGACCCGAGGCAGCGCCCATATGGGATGCCGGCGTTGCAGGCTGTGACTTTAACCCACTGTGCCACAGCGCCGCCCCCTAAATACTGTTACTTGAAAAGTATTAATAACATTCAGCTATTTTAAATATGGTTTTCTTTTCCTTCATTTATTTGAGAGACAGATGGAAAGGTAGGTAGAGTGAAAGAGATAAAAAGATATCTCCTATCCCCAAAATCATTCACCAAATGCCCTCAACACCTGAGCTGTGCCAGGCTGAAACTGGGAGCCAGGAACCCCTTCTGGATCTCTTACATGGGTGGCACAGACTCAAGTCCTGGAGCCATCACCTGCTGCCTCCCAGGATGCATGTTAGCAGGAAGTGGGAATTGGGAGCAGAACTGGAACTTTAACCCAGTCACTGTGATACAGGATGCAGGTGTCCCAAATGGCTTTCTTTTTTCTTTTTAAAGATTTTATTTATTTATTTGAGAGGTAGAGTTACAGACAGTGAGAGGGAGAGACAGAGAGATAGGGCTTTGTCTGTTGGTTCACTCCCCAGTTGGCTGCAATGGACAGAGCTGTGCCCATCCAAAGCCAGGAACCAGGAGCTTCCTCTGGGTCTCCCACGTGGGTGCAGGGGCCCAAGCACTCAGGCCATTTCCTGCTGCTATCCCAGACCACAGCAGAGAGCTGGATTGGAAGAGGAGCAGCGGGTACTAGAACCAGCGCCCAAATGGGATGCCGGCGTCACAAGCGGAGGATTAACCTACTGCACCATGGTGCCAGCCCCCCAAATGGTTTTCTAACTGCTGCACCAAATGCTTGCTCCTAAATTTTTTTAAATTGTTAATAATTAGCAATTTTAACTTCTCTTACTTGGGCTTAATAGGAGCCAGGAGTGTTAATTGCTGTCCCATAATTTTTTTTTTTAAGATTTTATTTATTTGAAAGAGTTAGACACACACAGAGAAGGAGAGGCAGATAGAGAGGTCTTCCATCCGCTGGTTCACTCCCCAGATGGCTGCAACAGCCAGAGCTGCGCCCATCTAAAATCAGGAGCTTCTTCCGGGTCTCCCACGTGAGTGCAGGGCCCCAAGGACTTGGGCCATCTTCTACTGCTTTCCCAGGCCATAGCAGAGAGTGGGATTGGAAATAGAGCAGCCAATTCTCGAATAGGCGCCCATATAGGATGCTAGCACTGCAGGCGGCAGCTTTACTCGCTGTGTCACAGCGCTGGCCCCTCTGTCCCATAAATTCTATATGTAAGTTGTTAAACTAAATCTCTCTGACCCTTTTTTTGTGAAATGACTTTTTTTTCTAGCTTAAATCTAAAGCTTTTAAATTGCATTTTGTTAGTCTTTAGGCATTTAATGTTATCATTTTTCCCTGATGTTTTGGTCATCTTCATATTAGGCAGGCATACCTATTAGATCTTCATTCAAGTCGTTTATAAAATATTAAAATGGTCAAATAAATGAATTTTAAATGCGAAACTCAACTCTCCTCTCCAGATACATACCAGTCTGTAAATCAACACACATTATGGTTGTTCAGTAATAATTAGTTCTCCCTGTTGTTGTTGGGCCCATAATGACATTTTGGTGGATGTTTATAAAAGTTTTGCCAAATGCCTGACTATAAACTAAACTGAGATTTATAGGGTTTTATCTTCATAAAGTAAATGAATTGAAATAGAAATTTTAAAATAGAAATTGCAGTTTATTCAGTTTGACTTGTTTATGGTGAATCTTTTGGCTCTTATATGATCACTTTTTCCTTTCTTCACAAACATTCCATTTAATAATTAAATTCCATTTAATTTTGCAAGGAATCAATGTGGAATTTCTAGATACTGCTTATTTTTTTTCTTCAGAAATTATTATCTTCCTTCTTATCCAGATTTTTGATCCTGCACTTGGTAGACATGGTTCAGTGATCAAATTTAAGTTCTTTTCCATCCTTTCAAGCTGCATTCTGGCTTACTGTCTATCCCCTTGCCTCATTTGAACTTGAGTTTCCTTTGAAGAATGTGTGTTTTGCCCTGTCCATTTGAAAAACCGCACGAGCTGGAGTTAATTTTTCCTTCTGTGTCATCTAGTATCATTGCATATTTTGTTTCAGTGGGATTGTCCCTTTTTTCTACTAATGCTCTCAGTGTAATTTTTGTTCCACCAGTTTTTCTTTGTTGTGATATAATTTACATACCATAAAACTCAATGATTTTTGCTACATTCATGAAGTTGGGCAGGCTTAACCACTTTTTAATTCCAGAACATTTTCATCACTCCTTATTTCCCTGTTCACTCCTTATTTCCCTGTCTCTCCATCTACATTTATTTACTTTCTGTGTCTGAAATTGCCTATTCAGATCTTTTAAGTAAATGAAATCACATAATATGTGGCCATTGTGTCTGTCTTCTTTCATTTAACATGTTTTTTAAGGATTATGCATGTGTCAGAATCTTCCCTTTATTTTTCATTCTTTTGTATGTGTGTACAATGTGCCATCATATAACTTAACTACATTTTACTTATCCATTCAACGACTGATAGGCATTTGGGTTGATAATCAACAACTGACTGGCATTTGGATTAACACCTTTTGGTTGTTAACGATAATGCTGCTATGAGCATATGTTTACAATAATGTTTAAATGAACATATGTTTTCTTTTCTTTTTTTTTAATGCACCATGTACCACCCAGAGTTTCCATAAGAATCAACTGGGATATTACATTTGACCTTTTTTTAAATTTTTTATTTATTTTATTTTATTTTTTTGACAGGCAGAGTGGACAGTGAGAGAGAGAAAGGTCTTCCTTTTGCCATTGGTTCACCCTCCAATGGCCACCGCGGCCAGCGCACCACGCTGATCCGATGGCAGGAGCCAAGTGCTTATCCTGGTCTTCCATGGGGTGCAGGGCCCAAGCACTTGGGCCATCCTCCACTGCACACCCAGGCCACGGCAGAGAGCTGGCCTGGAAGAGGGGCAACCGGGACAGAATCCAGTGCCCTGACCAGGACTAGCACCCGGTGTGCCGGCGCTGCAAGGCGGAGGATTAGCCTATTGAGCCACAGCACCGGCCTGTTTTCATTTTTTTTAGTTATAAGCTTCTGAGTAAAATTACTCCAAATGGTAACTCTGTATTTAACTTTCTGAGAAACTGGCAGACTGTTTTCCATAATTCCTGCATCATTTTATGTTCCCACAAGGAATATGTCAGGAGTCTAATTTCTCCACAACTTGTCCATCTTTTTTGTTATAGGCATCCTGTTAATATCTCACTGTGGTTTTTATTTGCATTTCCCTAATGACTGATGCTGCTGTTTGTTGTCCATTTGAACATCTTTGGAGAATGTTTAGATTCTTTGCCCATTTTCTAGTTGGGTTATTAAGTTTTTTATGTGAGTATTGTTAAGTTTTAAGAATTTTTAACATCTTCAATGTACTGGTCCCTTTTGAAATTTATGATTTGCAAATGTTTTCTCTTATAATGTGTGTTTTTTCACTTTGTTGATAAAATTCTTTGAAGCATAAAGTTGCAATAATGACGTCTGTCCATTTTATCAACTTACATGTATTTTCTTTTGTTGTTTATGCTTTTAGTGTCGTATCTGAGAAACCAGGGCCTAATCTAAGGTCATTGAGGTTTTGTTCCTCTTTATTTATTTATTTATTTAAAGATTTTTATTTATTTATTCGACAGGTAGAGTTATAGACAGTGAGAGAGACAGAGAGATAGGTCTTCCTTCCATTGGTTCACTCCCCAAATGGCCGCAACAGCCGGAGCTACGCCGATCCGAAGCCAGGAGCCAGGTGCTTCCTTCTGGTCTCCCATGCGGGTGCAGGGGCCCAAGCACCTGGGCCATCCTCCACTGCCCTCCTGGGCCACAGCAGAGAGCTGGACTGGAACAGAAGCAACTGGGACCAGAACCTGGTGCCCACATGGGATGCTGGTGCCACAGGTGGAGGATTAATCCAGTGTGCCACCGCGCCAGCCCTGATTTGTTCCTCTTTAAAGAGTTTTATAACTTAAAAAAATCTTAAAATTTAAAAATCTTAAAATTTAAAAATTTTTTTCATTTATTTGAAAGGCAGAGAGAGACAAAGATCTTCTATCTGCTGGTTCTCTTCCTAAGTTCAAAGCCTAGAACTCAATCTGGGTCTCCTGCATGGGTGATAAGGACCCAAGCACTTGAAGGATCCTCTGCTGCCTTCCAGGATGCTCATTAGCCGGAAGCTGGAATCAGGAGTAGAGCCAGGACTTAAACCCAGGCACTCAACTTGGGAAATGAGCATCCCAATTGCTGTGCTGAATGTCTGCCCTTAAAGTGTTACTGTCTATTTAAAATATAACATAAGGGGCCATTGTTGTGATACAGCATGTCAGGCCAGCGCCTGCAACACAGGCATCCCATGTGAGCACCAGTTCAAGAACCAGCTATTCCACTTCTGATCCCTGCTGGTGTGCCTGGGAAAATAATGGAAGATGGCCCCAGTGCTTGGACTCCTACTTGGGAGACCCAAATGGAGTTCCTGGCTTCTGGCTTTGTTGTAGCCATTTGGAGAGTGAACCACCAGATGGAGGATCTCGCTGCTTCTCTTTGTCTCTTCCTCTTTCTTAGTCTTTTTTTTTTTGAAAATCAGTTACAGAGAGACAGAGACACAGAGTGGGGGAGGTCTTCCATCTGCAGGTTCACTCCCCAGATGGCCACAACAGTTGGAGCTGTACCAGTCCGAAGCCAGGAGCCAGGAGTTTCTTCCAGGTCTCTCTTGTGGGTGCAGGGGCCCAAGGACTTGGGCCATCTTCCACTGCTTTCTCAAAACGATAGCAGCGAGCTGGATTGGAAGTGGAGCCCGTATGGCATGCTGGCACAACAGGTGGTGGCTTTACCCACCACATCACCAGCCCCAGTTAGTCTTTCAAATCAACAAATCTTTAAAAACTAAAACATAAAAAAATTATCATGTTATTTTTTTAAATGTATATAGTTGAGTGGCATTAAGTTCATTTCCATTATTGTGCAGTCCTCAACATTATCCATCTCTGAAACTTGTTGTCTCCCCAAACAGAAGCTCTGTACCCATTAAACATTAATTCCCTACATCCTATCTTCCCAGCCCCTGGCAGCCACCATTTTTTGTCCCTGTGGATTTGACTATGCTAGATATCATATATGGGTGGAATTGTACAATATTTGTTCCTTTTTGATTGGCTTACTTTATTTAGCACAGTGTTTTCAAGATTCATTGATGTAATGTGTCAGAATTTTTTTTTTTTGGAAATTTCTAAAGTTTTATTAATCTATTCATCCATTGATGGACTCTTGTGTTGCTTCTATCTCTTGGTTGTTGGGAATAATGCTGCTCTTAAAGAATGTACAAATATCTGTTCAAATGCTTACTTTAATTTCTTTTGAGTGTTTACCCAGAAGTAGTGGAATTGCTGGTTCAAATGGTAAATCTGTGTTTAATTTTTTTGAGGAACCACCATACTGTTTTCCATAGCAGCTGCACTATTTATGTTTCCACCTGTAGTTCTCCGACTTTCCAATTTCTCTATATCCATGCCAGCATTTGCTTTGATTCATTTTGAATTCTTATCTAGTAGTGTGAAGCAGAGATCCAGCTTCATGCTTTTTGCATGTGGGTAAACAGTTGTCCAGAACAATTTGTTTTAAAGACCTTTTCTATTATTATCTTGGCATTCTTGTCAAGAATCAATTGTCTATAAGTATATGAGTTTATTTCTGGATTCTCAATTTTGTTGCATTGATATGTCTGTCATGTTAGTACCCCACAATTTGTATTCTTGTAGCTTTTTAGTAAATTTTCAAACTTACTATGTTTACTTTTGAATTTTAGGGTAAGGTTCTGCAAAAAAAAAAAGGGAGCTAGGATTTTGATAGAGGTTATTGAACTTGTAGATCAATTTGGGGTTTTCAGTGATTTTCAAATCTTAACAGTATTTTTCCTTTCAATCTGTGGGCATTTGGGTGCTCATTCATGTAGATATTCTTTGCTGTCTTTCAATTTTGTTTTGTAACTTTCACTATGTAAGACTCACACTTCTTTTGTTAATATTATTCCTAATTATTTTATTTATGACGCTACTGTAAGTGAAATTGTTTTTCTTAAATTTCATTTTTGGAGTGTTCATTAGTATAGAAATAACACTTGATTTTTGTATATTGATGTTATATCTTGTAACCTTGCTGAACTCATTTATTAACTGTAATAGTTTTTTTGTGTATGGATTCCTTAGAATGTTTTTATATATAAATTCATGTCATCTGCAAATAGAGATAATTTTACTTCTTTGTTTCCAGTATGAATGCCTTTTGTTTCATCTGCTTGCCTAATTGCCCTGGCTAGAACCTCCAGTACAGTGTTGCATCAAAGTGGTGAGAATGGACATCCTTCAATGTGATTTTTATTGCTCTTTTTAGTAATGACTAAAACTATTTATTCTGTTAGTATGTGACAGATACAGCTAAGCACCAATATGCAATTTTTTATCTTAGTAATAACCCAAAGTAGGGCTGTTATTAACACTATTTTAAAGATGAGGAAATTAAGGTCTAGGTTAAATAATTTGCTTATAGTTACTGAAGTACAAGAGTACTTTAAATGGTTCATGGAAAAATAGAAATAAGGAGGGGCTGGCGCTGTGGCATAACGGGTAGGACCGGTGCTGATTTGAGTCCTGGCTGTTCCACTTCCCATTCAGCTCTCTGCTATGGCCTGGGAAAGCAGTACAAGATGGCCCAAGTACTTGGGCCCCTATACCCATGTGGGAGATTTGGAAGAAGCTCCTGGCTTCAGATTGGCACAGCTCCAGCCATTTCGTCCAACTGGGGAGTGAACCAGCGGATGGAAGACCTCTCTCTCTGCCTCTGCCTCTCTGTAACTCTATTTTTCAAATAAATAAATAAATCTTTAAAAAAAATTTATTTGGGTGCGAACATATTTTTGAAACCATTCAGTTTTTTCATAGCATATATATTCCATGCAGTTTTTGAAGACACTTTATGTGCATTGATTTCAAAAATTTTTGCACCCAAATAAAGTTATTTAATTCCGTTTTCTATGAACCTTTTGAAGTACCCTTTATATAACTGGGCTAGAATTGGCAACCAGTAAGTTTGACTCTGTTGAAAACTTTTTTACCCTTACCTTACTTAATTCTGATTATCTATGTTTTTTAAAAAATGTTATTCTTTTGGGGTCGGCACTGTAGCATAGTAAGCTAAGCCTCCGCCTGTGGTGTCAGCATCCCATATGGGTGCCAGTTCTAGTCCCAGCTGGTCCTTTTCTGATCCAGCTCTCTGCTATGCCGTGGGAAAGCAGTGGAAGATGGTCCAGGTGCTTGAGCCCCTGCACCCACATGGGAGACCTGGAAGAAGCTCCTGGCTTCTGATTGGTTTAGCTCTGGCCACCATTTGGAGAGAGAACCAGTGGATGGAACACCTTCTTGTCTCTCCCTTTCTCTCTGTAACTCTATCTCTCAAATAAATAAAAACTTAAAACAATTTTTTTAAATGTTATTTTTATTTACTTGACAGGCAGGGAGACAAATCGAGATCTCGCATCCCTTGTTCACTCTCCAAATACCCTCAAAAGGGTAGGGCCACGCCAAAGCCAGAGGCTGGGAATTCAACTAGAGTCTCCCAAATAGGTGTCAGGAACCCAACAACTTGAGCTAATACCTGCTGCCTCTTAGGGTACGAATTTGCAGGAAGCTACAAGGGAGAATATAGCCGGAACTCTAACTCAGGCTAAATATCTGCCCCCTGTAATGTTATTCTTAATAGATTCATACTTTTATGCATCTTTGGCTATGATATATCCTTCTACCTTTGATCATTTTTCTCTAATAGTATCAGTCTTGTATACGTTTTTGTTATCTATTTATATAAAACTCATATGCATTTTTTAGTTTTTTTTTTTTTTTAAGATTTACTTATTTGAAAGGCAGAGTGAGTCACAGAGAGAGGAGAGACAGACAAATCTTCCATTCACTGGTTCACTCCCCAGATAGCTGCAACAGGCAGGGCTGGGCCACAGAAGCCAGGCGCTAGGAGCTCCATTTGGGTCTCCCACTTGGGTGCAGATGGATTAGCAGGGAGTTGGATTGAAAGTGGAGCAGCTGGGACTTGTACCGGCACCCATATGGGATTCTGGCACCATAGATTGTGGCTTATCCCACTACACCACAGTGCCAGCCCTTTATATTGATTTTTTTATTTAAAAGGCAGAGTTACAGAGAGAGGGAGAGAGAGACAGATCTATCTTTCATCTGCTGGTTACCCCCCAAATGGCTGTAATGGCTGGGGCTGGGCCAGGCAAAAGCAAGGAGGGAGGAGCTTCATCCAGGTGCCCCACACAGGGGCAGGGGCCCATACACTTGGGCCATCTTCTGCTTTTTTCCCAGGCACATTCGCATCAGAAGTGGAGCAGCCAGGGCTCAAACCAGTGCCCATATAGGATGCCTATGGGCGCCAGCTTTGCAGGCAGCAGCTTAAACTGCTGTGTCACAATGCCAGCTGCTGTAGTGAACTTTTTTAAAAAAAACTAAACGCTTCCATAGCCTCGGCAACTCATGACTAGAGCCTGGGGAGATTACTGACGCCATAAACAAGAGTGTCAAATTGTTAAATCAACTTCAGGAGTCACTGTGTACTTACGTCTCATGAGGGATCCATCCTTAAGGTGTTATCCAATGTGAAATAATGCTATTACTAGTAATGTGACAGTATTTTTTCACTTTGTGTTTCTGTGTGGGTGCAAACTGATGAAATCTTTACATACTACAATATTAAATCGATCTTCTGTGTATAAAGATAATTGCAAATGATTAAAAAATTCTTGGTGTTAAATTGGAAATTGCATAGATAATTAATAAAAAAAAACTTTTGTGAATTTCAAGCATATACAGAAATAGAGTGAACAGTAAAATGAATCACCATTTACTTATCACCCATATTTAATCTTTCTCAACTGATGCTATACTTGTTTTGTCTATACCATTCAAACTCCTAGTTGTCTGGATTATTTTATAGCAAATTCCATTGCAGACATCGTATCACTTAATTATTAAAAAATTGTGGGCCCCTTTGAGCATAATTGAATACCAACTTTACCCTCCCAATTAAAAATAATTTTTAATATCATGAAATGTGCTCTGAGTATTTTGAGATTGCATTCTTAAAAGTTGGTTTGCGTATTTGTTTAGAATTGTCTTCCTGTTTTGTTATAGACTGTTAAGATTAAGTGTCCTGGAACCGGTGTTGTGGTGCAGTAGGTTAACGCCCTGGCCTGAAGCTCCGGGATCCCATATAGGCGCCAGTTCGAGGCCCGGCTGCTCCACTTCCCTTCCAGCTCTCTGCTAAGGCCTGGGAAAGCAGCAGAAGATGGCCCAAGTCCTTGGGCCCCTGACCCGTGTGGGAGACCTGGAAGAAGCTCCTGGCTCCTGGCTTTGGATCAGCACAGCTCTAGCCGTTGCGGCCAATTGGGGAGTGAACCATCGTATGGAAGACTCACTCTCACTCTCTCTCTCTCTTTCTTTCTCTCTCTCTCTCTGCTTCTCTCTTAAATAATCTTTTTTAAAAAAAGATTAAATGTCTCTTCTCATCTGACATTTTGATCATTTTCACTAACTGGGTTTAGTTTGTTGGCAGTGCCAATCCTCATTTCTTCTCTGGCCCTTTGAAAAGTTAAATTATTGAAGCCAATCAAGAGTTTCTTATGTGTTCAACTTAGGCATACAGGGTAAAGTTTTAAATAGATGTCTGAACACTTAAAGTGGTCCCAAATCATTGTTATATCACTGTTATAAGGATTGTAATTTGCATTAGGTAAGTAGCATCAATCATATCTTCCCTGGACCTGTTGGCCTATAATCAACTCTAACAACATCATCCTTATTTTGCCTTTATAATTACTTAAATATTTTGAGTTAAATTTCATTTTAGGGATGGGCATGTGGCTAGCAGTTAAGTTACTGCATGGGATGCCTGTATCCCATATTGTAGTACCTGGATTTGAATCTTGGTTCAACTCTTGATTGCTGCTTCCTGCTAACATGCACCCTGGAGGGCAGCAGGTGATGGTTCAAAGTAGTATGTCCCTACCCTCAACATGGGAGATGCAGTGTGTTAATTGGTTTTTTCATTACCTTAACTAAAATACCTAAGAGGAGCTTTTTGGGAAGAAAATGGTTTCTTTCAGCTTATGTTTTGGAGGTTCACAGTTCAAGACTGGGCGATCCCATTATCTGAGGTCTGGTAGAGTAGGTTTAGAGAACCAATCGTCTAGTGAGCCAGTAAGCAGAGAGAGAGAAGCTAGGCTAAATTTGACTTAAATAACCAATCTTCTCATAAGAACTCCCTTCAGAGGGTGGCCGCCAGTGACTTAATGACTTCCCACTAGCCCTACCTTCTAGAAACCAAGATTAGAACAAGTCTTCACCCTAAGTTCATCAACCATTAGCATTAATCCGTTAACTGTTAACTAGGGCTTTGAGGCTTAAATGTCTCCATGAGTTTGAGGAACCAAGTCCTGTTTAATCCATCACACCATGATAGAGTTCTGAGCTCCTGGCTTCAGCCTAGTCTATCTACTGCATTTGGACAGTGAACCAGCAGATGGGAGACAGCCTGCCCCTCCCTCCCTCCCTCCCTCCCTCCCTCCCTCCCTCCCTCCTCCTCCTTCTCCTCCTTCTCCTCCTTCTCCTCCTTCTTCTTCTTCTTCTTCTTTCTCTCTCTCTCTCTCTCTCTCTCTCCCCCCCCCGTGCCTTTCAAATAAATAAATTAAAATGTTTTGAAATTCATTTTAGTGTATCTATACTTTCATCCATGTACTTCTACTCTTTGTTTCCCATACATTTTTTTTTTTTTAAAAGATTTATTTATGTATTTGAAAGAGTGACACAGAAAAGAGGAGGTCTTCCATCGCTGGTTTACTCCCCAATTGGCTGTCATGGCCAGAGCTGTGACAATCGAGCCAGGAGCTTCTTGCCAGTCTCCCATGCAAGTGCAGGGGCCCAAAAACTTGGGCCATCCTCTATTGCTTTTCCAGGCAGAGAGCTGGATCAAAAGTGGAGCAGCCAGGAGTCAAACTGGTGCCCATATGGGACACTGACACTGCAGGTGGCGGCTTTACCCGCTACACCACAGCACCATCCCCCTCTATGTGTGTGTGTGTGTGTGTGTTTTTTTTTTTTTAAGGTTTATTTATTTGAAAGTCAGAGAGAGGAGAGGCAGAGAGAGAGCAAGAGGTCTTCCATTCGATGGTTCACTCCCCAGTTTGCACAACGGCCTGATCTGTGCCAATCCAAAGCCAAGAGCTTTTTCCTGGTCTCCCATGCAGGTGCAGGGGCCCAAGGACTTAGGCCATCTTCTACTGCTTTCCCAGGCTGTAGCAGAGAGCTACGGAGAGTGAACCAGAGATCAGAAGTGGGGCAGCTGGGATTTAAGCAGCTGGCTACGTTAGCAGGAAGCTGGAGTCAGGCACTGGAAATCAAACCCAAGACCTCCAATATGGGATGCTGGCGCTTCAGGCCAGGGTATTAACCCACTGCACCATAGCGCTGCCACTCCCCCCATACTTTCATAAAACAATGTTAGTTAAATTTTCTTTAAACTCACATTTTCTGCACTAAATTTGCCTAAAATAGGACACATTTACTGAAGAAAGAAACTGTTAGATTTCAAAGAACGTATCCTGGGGCGGTGCTGTGGCTTAGTAGGCTAAACTTCTGCCTGCAGCACTGGCATCCCAGACGGCCACCAGTTTGAATTCTGGCTGTTCCTCTTCTGATCCAGCTTTCTGCTAATGACCTGGGAAAGTGGTGGAAGATCGACCAAGTCCTTTGGCCCCTACACCTGCATGAGAGACCCAGAGGAAGCTGTGGGCTTCTGGATTCAGATTAATCCAGCTCTGGCCATTGGAGCAATTTGGGGAGTGAACCAGCTGAGACCTCTCCCTCTGCCTGTAACTCTACCTCTCAAATAAATAAAATCTTTAAAAATAAAGTATCCTCTGTTAATGGTTTTTATTAGACTTTGCCAAAGGCCTCAGGTAAAAGAATGAATTACAATGTAATACATAAAAATCTCTATATTACTATTTGAAATTTAAATATTCATTGTTGGGGCAAGGTTAAGAACAGACTTCACTATTTTAAACCACTTAAGATTGTTTCCTCCATTCTTACTAGGAATTGTGCTAACTGAAAAGGAATTTACATGTGAGCAAAAGGAGAATGTAGGTGCCAGGTGATGCCGTAGTGGGTAAAGCCATCACCTGCAATGCCGAAATCCCATATGGGATTAGACCCCTGGCTACTCCACTTCTGATTTAGCTCTCTGTGATGGCCTGAGAAAGCAGTGGAAGATGGTCTAAGTGCTTGGTCTCCTCCACCCTCCTGGGGGCCAACATTGTGGTATAGTAGGTTAAGCTTCTGCCTGTGGCTCCAGAATCCCATATGGGCACCAGTTTGTGTCTCTGCTGATCCATTTCTGATCTACCTCCTTGCAAATGGCCTGGGAAAGCAGTGGAAGATGGCCCAAGTGCTTGGGCCCCTGCACCCACATGGGAGACCTGGAAGAAGCTCCTGACTTCAGATTGGCCCATTTAGGGAGTGAGCCAGCAGATGAAAGATCTCTCTCTCTCTCTCCCTCCTGCCCTCTGTTTGTAACTCTGCCTCTCAAATAAATAAATACATCTTTTTTTAATTTTATTATTTATTTGAAAGAGTTACACAGAGAGAAGGAGAGGTAGAGAAAGAGAGAATGGTCTTCCATTCTCTGGTTCACGTCCCAGTTGGCCTCAAAAATGACAGAAACTGGATAATACAGTAATATATATGATATCAAATTCATAAAAATATTTGGAAAGATGAAAACAGGTAGTATTAAGTTTAAAAGTAGAGATTGAGACTTGATGAGGATGAAACAAGCTATCTCCTAACTGGAAATGCCTGCCCCATACAGTCTTCCACTAATCCATTCAAGAACTGCTTATTTGTTTAGGTAAGAATAAAAAATTAACCATGTGTGCCTGTTGAGGCCTATTTTGTTGGAAAAGTATGAATAAGAAGCAGGAATAGGCCAGAGTGAGTCTGAAAATGACTCTGACTCTGATAAGCTTGAGAAATGGGATTTCATAGACGCCATCAAGTTAGCGAGGAGGTGTTTAGTATGTACTTTGTACCTAATTAGTGCTGTATTTTGCAATGACAATGATTAAATTGTACATTTTCATTAATATATAGTAGATATAGAAAGATTAATTTAACTATAGGATGTAAAAATATACATCTTTTGAGTGGACTTGCTAATTTTTCCATTCAAAGTTGAAGTAATCTTATATTGCTAAGTGGAATTGTTGTTTTCCATTAGCTATCCTTAGCTAGAGCTGATTTGGAGAGGACTGATAAATAAAACCCAGGAGTGGGCATTTAGCCTCACTGTTAAGATGTCCGTTTCCCATATTGGAGGTCTTGGGTTTGATTTCCAGTGCCTGACTCCAGCTTCCTGCTAACGTAGCCCCTGGGAAGCAGCGGTGAAGGCTCAAGTAACTGAGTCCCTGGCACCAACTTGGGAGACCTGGATTGAGTTTCTGGCTTCTAATTTCAGCCTGACCCAGCCCAGCTGTTAAGGGCATTTGGAGAGAGAACCAACAGATGGGGGTGCTCTTTCTCCTTCTACCTCTCAAATAGTTTTTCAGAAAAAGAAACAAACAGAAAACTGATGAACTCTAGAGTCCTGAATCTAGAGGTTTAGGACTTAATTAACCAGTGCTACATCTGTCTTTTTTTTTTTTTTAATTTATTTTTATTTGAAAGGCAGAGTGTATTTGAATGACAGAGCGGGAGCAACAGAGAGAGCTTCCATCTGCTGGCTCACTCTCCATATGGCCCCAAAAGCTGGGACTGGGCCAATTCAGAGCCAGGAGCTTCTCCCAGGTCTCATGTGGGTGCAGTGACCAAAGAGTTGGGTCTGCTGCTTTCCCAGGTGCATTAACAGAGAGCTAGAAGCAGAGCAGCAGGGCGCTCCATCTGGTGCTGATGTGGGATGCCAGCATTGCAGGCAGCGGCTAGCCCCCAGTGCTAGGTTATGATGGCAGCATAGCCTGTGAGTGAAAGAGGCTAACCATCTCTGTGTGAGGCAATAGTAATCTAGTTTTGGGGCTGGTGCTGTGGCATAGCATTCTGATCCAGCTCTGAGAAAGAGCAGAAGATGGCCCAAGTCTTTGTGCCCCTGTACCCATGTGGGAGACCCAGAGGAAGCTTCTGACTCCTGGCTTCGGATGTTGCAGCGACTTGGGAAGTAAACCAATGGACGGAAGATACCTCTCTCTACCTCCCTCCCCCTCCCTCCACCTCCCTCTCCCCTCCCCCTCCCCTCCCCCTCCCCTCCTTCTTCTTCTTCCCCCTCCTCCTTCTTCTTCTTCCCCCTCCCCCTCCCCTCCTTCTTCTTCTTCTTCCCCCTCCCTCTCCTTCTTTTTCTTCTTCCCCCTCCCTCTCCTTCTTCCTGCCCTTTCCCGCCCCTCTTTCCCCTCTCTGCAACTCTGACTTTCAAATAAATAAATAAATAAATCTTTTTTAAAAATTCTAGTTTTATTTTAATTCATGTGGATTATTTCTCTATGTGATTCACCTTCAAATACTTCAATGTGAGATGTAATAACCTATTTTAACTTTATTTCACCTTCAAATTCCTGTGCAATGCCATGCCTGGCCATTGGTAGCTGCAACAGAAATGTGTATTTAAATAACTAAGTGGATAATGATATTAAGCTTTCAGGGTGCTGAGAGTTTGGGAGACAAAATGATTACTGAATTCAATTCTCTGTGAAACCAGTAGTAATTATTAATAGGAGAAAAGTTTATATTAACTTAAATGTGAGAGCTAGGAATTTGGATTTGGTTACAGAAAGGTATTTCTTGTCTGTCAGAATAAAAATAAGCAGCATGGATATTAGGCACAGTGAGTTAAACTGCCACTTGGGATGCCCACATCCCATACCATAGTGCCACTTTGATTCCTGGCTATTCCACTGCCACACACTTGATCTTAGCCAAAAGGCCGAGAAGCGATCCCACTTCCAATTCAGCTTCCTGCTAATATGCCTGCTAGTGCAGCAGATGATGGCCAAGTACTTGGATCTTGTGCCCACATGGAGACCTAGAAGGAGTTCTGGGCTCCTCAACTTGGCCTGGCACAGTCCTGGCTATTATAGCTGTTTGGAAAATGAACAAACAGGTAGAGAATCTCTGTCACTTTGTCTTTGAAATAAATAAATAAAAATTAAAAAGGAAAAAGAATGAGTATAGCACTTGAGTAGGATAGAGAAGGCTTGTGAAGACACTTAAAGTGTTTAGAATAGCACTTGCACAAGCTAAATGTATATTGGTTGTCATTTTTATCCTCGACATCATCACTCATTATTTTAGTTATAGACTGCTTATCTTTGCATTGAAATGTTTATTTTTAATAATTTTATTTATTTATTTGGGAGGTAGAGTTACAGGAGGAAAAACAGAGAGGTCTTCCATTTTCTAGTTCATTCCCCAAATGGCCCCACTGGCTGAGGCTGGACCAGGCCGAAGCCAGGAGGCAGGAGCCCCATCCAGGTTTCCCACATGGATGTAGGGGCCCAAGTATTTGGACCATCTTCCATTGTTCTCCTAGGCCATAAGCAGAGGTGGATCGGAGAGGAGCAGCTGGGACACAAACTAGCGCCCATACGGGATGCTAGCACTGCAGGTAGAGGCTTAGCCTACTACACCACAGCACTGCCTTTGCGTTGAACTTTTTAAAAATAACTTTGTTTTGGAAAATTTCTGATATACATATTCTTAAAGAAATAAGAGTGCACAATAAAATGAACCACCACTAACTTTTCACCCATCTTTAAAATTTCCCAACTGATTTCATTCTTATTTTATCTATACCATTGAAACCCTAACTCTCTGGACTATTTTGAAGCAAATTTCATCCAGATATATTATTTCATTACTATAATAGTAAGATTAAGGACTCCTTTTTAACATAACCATAATATCAGTTTCACACATACCCAAAATTAAAAATAGTTCTTTAATATCATTAAATATTCTCCCAATGTTTTGAGATTGAATTTCTTGAGATTTGCACTTTTTTTTTTTTTTTGACAGGCAGAGTGGACAGTGAGAGAGAGAGACAGAGAGAAAGGTCTTCCGTTGCCGTTGGTTCACCCTCCAATGGCTGCCGCGGTCGGCGCACCGCGCTGATCCGATGGCAGGAGCCAGGTGCCAGGTGCTTTTTCCTGGTCTCCCATGGGGTGCAGGGCCCAAGCACCTGGGCCATCCTCCACTGCACTCCTGGGCCACAGCAGAGGGCTGGCCTGGAAGAGGGGCAACCGGGACAGAATCCTTCTTAATTTTCTCCCTATTTTGTTATAAACTCAGGTTAAGTGACCTTTCATCTATTTTTTAATTATTTTAGAAATGCATGATTTTTCTTACTCTGCTAGTTCTAATTTTTTTTAAGATTTCATTTTTTTATTTGAGAGGTTGAGTTACAGACAGAGAAGGAGAGATGGAGAGATAGGTCTTCCATTCTTTGGTTTACTCCTCGAATGGCTGCAACAGTTGGAAATAGGCTGATCCAAAGCCAGGAGCCAGGAGGTTCTTCCAGTTCTCCCATGTGGGTGCAGGGGCTCAAGGACTTGGGCCTTCTTGTACTGCTTTCCCAGGCAATAGCAGAGAGCTGAATTGGAAGAGGAACAGCCAGGACTAGAACCGGCACCCATATGGGTTGCTGGTGCTTCAGGCCAGGGTGTTAACCCGCTGAGCCACAGTGCCAGCCCTGACCCCCTAGTTCTAATCTTTCTACTGGGTGTCAGTTACAGAGTAACTGCCTCCTGTGGACATCATCTTTGAAACAAAATATCGCTCAACAAACCTAAAAAGACATCATTATTTTCCTAGTCAGTAAATAACAAATTTTAGTCTAACCTTGACTGTGTTCTCTTTCTGTATATTCAGTCACCACATCCTGTTGATTTGTTAATGCCTCTTAAATTCCTTCCTTCTTTCTGTTGACCTCATTTTAGTCTAGGCTCCCATTTACCAAGAACAAATACAGAGCCTTATGATAATATTAACTGATCTCTCCATATATACCAGACTTTTATTCTTCCAGGCTCTCCTTTGTCCTCTATCCCCACCACTTAGCTCTGTAAAATACACATCTTTATAGTATTGTTTCTCTGCTTAAAAACTCCCATCATACTCATCTTAGTTTTCAAGATTCTGTGTCATCTGATCCAGAACTATGTTCTTTGGTCTTTTCTCTGAAGTACCCAGTAAAAACCATCTTGTGGCCACACTGACCAAATAAACATTTTCTTTATACTCATACATTATGGATATTTTAAAAGTCTGTTAATAGTTCCTTATATTATGCAAAAAATTTCTCTCCATTTTCTATTTTTTATCCAAGCCTTACTTCAAGACCAGTTCAAGAATCATATTTTTCCTGAAACTTTCCAACCTCCAGAGTTCTTATGACTGTTTATCATCTTAACATAGTGCTCTACCCACAGTCTGTACTCAATAGATGTTTGATGATGATTATTCCCAGGATGAGCAATCATTCCATTTGCCATTCTAATGTCTTTTGTCATGACATCCAATTGGTTAGTGCTCCCTTGACTTTCAGTGTCCTAGTTTGTGCAATCAATTTTATATCATCAAAGGAAGCATTTGGGGCAGTTCTAAATTGGAGTGCCTGGTTTGCGTCCTGGCTCCTCCACCACTGATCCAGCTTCCTGCTTAGATGCATCCTGGGAGGCAGCAGTGGCTTTACCCACTATGCCTCAGCGCTGGCCCCTAAAAGAGTTTTGTGGGTTTTTTTTTTGTTGTTGTTGTTTTGGTTTTTTTTTCACAGGCAGAGTTAGAGAGAGAGAAAAAGGTCTTCCTTTTTCCGTTGGTTCACCCCCTAAATGGCCGCTACGGCCGGAGCTGCACTGATCCGAAGCCAGGAGTCAGGTGCTTCTTCCTGGTCTCCCATGTGGGTGCAGGGCCCAAGGACTTGGGCCATCCTCCACTGCCTTCCCAGGCCACAGTGGAGAGCTGGCCTGGAAGAGGAGCAACCGGGACAGAATCCAGCACCCCAACCGGGACTAAAACCTGGGGTACTGGCGCCACAGGCGGCTAGGATTAGCCTAGTGAGCTATGGCGCCAGCCATAAAATAGTGGTTTTTTTTTTTTTTTTCAGCATCCCCAAAGGACACTTGCTACTTGCAAGAAGTTACGTTCCTTTCCTATTCTCTTCTCCACCTGCAACTCATAGACAACCACTACTTTTTATCGTAAATTTAGTTACTCTAGACATTCCATGTAAAGGCTGTCATATAATATGTGGTATTTCATGACTGCTTTTTTGAGGTTATTTCATGTTTTAGCATTTTTATTGCTTCAAACAATTTAAACAGAACACAAATGATAAAATAGAAAGTAAGTCAGTCATGGAGTTGGGGTTGTGTTTCCTTTTTTGTTGGTGCTGGTGGGTTTTTTTGTTTGTTTTTTGAAAGGCAGAGTGAGATAGAGAATACACACACACGTGAGCACACATGTCCAAAGCTAAAAGCCAAGAACTCCATACCAGTCTCCTACATGGGTGGCAGAAACCCAAACACTTGGCCCATCATCTGCTGTCTACCACAGTGTAGACAGTGTAGATCTAACAGGAAGTTAGATCAGAAGTGGAGTAGTCGAGACTTGAACTGGCACTCTGATTTATTTAGAATGTGCATCTCCAAAGTAGCCACTTAACCCACTGTGCCACAATACCTGTCCCTCAAGTTTCCTTTTTTTGATAGGGAATATCTAAAAGGCTGTAAAGATACTTTGTTAAAACATCTCACTTGCTATGTTATCTGCAGTGGGAGTACTTGATTAGTCTTTGTACCAATACTTAAGGAAGATTTTCTTTGAAGAATTGACATTTAAGTTGAGACCCAGTAGAAAGTAGGAATGAACTGGGTGAAATTGGGCAGCGGGGGGGTGAGGTAAGTGAATAGTAGAGTTGAGCTCATTTCTGGCAAAGGAACAAATGCACAAATAACCTAGAAGCAAAAGTGTTAGGCTTGCCAGAAATAGCAGTTGGTTCCATATGGCTGTTATTTAGAATTGGGTGGTAGAGGAAGGTGAGAAATGAAGCTAAAGAAATATTGCAACAGTTAGATCATCTATTGGGTCTCAAGGCCTATGGGTGCCATTTTGGGAAGAAACCCTAACCTAAGGGCAGTAGGAAACTTCTATATAATTTTTAGCAGAGAAGTACATGTAGAGTCAGTTTTATATATTAAAAAAATACTTTAGCTATAGTATATAGAATGGATTGGAACAAAGCAGAGGGTTTTTGCATTGTTTTTGTTTTTTAAAGATTTGTTTATTTATTTGAAAGTTGGAGTTACTGATGGGGGCTGGAGGGCAGGCAAGAGAGAGATCCACTGGCTCACTCCCCAGATGGCCAGAACAGCCAGGGCTGAGCCAGGCCTAAGCCAGGAGGCAAGAGCTTCAGCTGGGTCTCACATGTATATAGCAGGGGTCCATACACTTGGGCTATCTTCCACTGCTTTTCCCAGGCCGTTAGCAGGGAATTGGATCAGAAGCAGAGCAGCTGGGACTCAAGCTGATGCCTATAGGCATAACAGGTAGTGGCTTTTTCTGCTCTGCCACAATGCCAGCCCCTAGAGATTTGTTTTAAAGCTTTACGTATTTGTGGAGGCCAGTGTTGTGGCATAACAGGTTAAATCGCTACCTGTGACAACATTATCCCATATGGGTGCTAGTTTGAGTCTCAGCTGCTCCAATTCCAATCCAGCTGCCTGCTAACGCACCTGGGAAAGTAGAAGATAGTCCAAGCCTTTGGGCCCGTGTACCCAGATGAAGTTCTTGGTTCCTGGCTTCAGCCTGGCCCAGCCCTATTCCTGGCTGTTGAGGGGCCATTTGGGGAGTGAACCAGCAGATAGAAGATTTTCTCTCTGTCTCTCTAACTCTGCCTTTCAGTAAATCTTTAAACAAACAAAACTCACAAGAGTTACATATTTGAAAGACAGAGTGACAGCGGGGTATGGGCATGCTATCATCTGCTGGTTCATGCCTCAAATGTCCTAGAACTCCATCTGGGTCTCCAACATGAGTGACAGAGCCCAAGTACTTGGGGCATCTTCTGCTACTTTCTCAGGCACATTATCAGGAGTAAGATTGGAAGCTGAGCCTCTGGGATAGCTCCAGCATGGGATGCTAGCCTTGCAATTTGCAGTTTAACCTGCTGCACCATAGTGCCAGCCCCTAAAACCAGAGATTTTCAAATTTAAGACAATGCCTTTTTTGTTTGTTTAGAAATTGTTTCAGTCATATTTTTGTTCAAGGAATTTTAGAATCAGCTTGTCAATTTCTCTAATTATTTGCTATGAATTCTGTTGATTTTTTTTTTTTAGATCTGTTTTCAGGAATTAGATTCTTTAGATCAGTTTGTAGGAATTGACATTAACAATATTGAATCAGGTGTACAAACATGTACAGATGTACTTCAAAAACTTCATGGAAAAGAGTTAAAAGCTAAGTTTATTTTGGTGTGAAGGTTTTGAAATCCATGCATACTTTATTTCCTGAACTTTTGGAACACCTCTTTTTTTTGTTTGTTTGTTTTGTTTTTGTTTAGTCTTAGCCTTAAGGGGAATTCACATTCATCATTAGTCTTTTTTTTTTTTTTCAAGATTTATTCATTTATTTGAAAGGCAGAGTTAGAGGCAGAGGCAGAAAGAGAGCAAGAGAGCTCTTCCATCCTCTGGTTTACTCCCCAAAAGGCCACAATGTCCAGAGCTGCGCCCATCTGAAGCCAGGAGCCAGGAGCCTCTTCTAGGTCTCCCACTTGGGTGCAGGGGCCATCCTCCACAGCTTTCCCAGGCCATAGTAGAGAGCTGGATCAGGAGTGGAACAGCCGAGACTCATCAGTGCACATATGGGATGCTGGCACTGCAAGCAGCGACTTCACCCCCCTGTACTACACCGCTGGCCCCTGGAACACCTCTTGTATGGTTGGATTTTATAATTTTTGTGCCATAATATTCATTGTTAATTCCATTTCCATGGATAGTGAAATACCACTTTATACTTCTTCTTTTATGTAAGTCTAACTTTGCTCAGCAGTGTTTCGTAGTTTGCAGTATATGAGTCTTACACTTCTTTTCAGTTTATTCCTAAGTATTTTATTCTTTTTGATAGTATTGTGAATGAAATTACTATATTTTATCTACAGATTGTTCATTAGTAGTATGCAGAAATACAATTGATATTTTGTTTATTGAGCTTATTGTTTGTGACTTTGCTAAACCATTTATTACTCTAGGTCCGCACACACTCCCCACCCGCTATTAGATTCCTACAAAGGATTTTCTAAATACAGGATCATATTGCCTCTAAATAAAGATAGTTTTACTTTTTTTCCAACTTAGATACCATTAATTTTTTTTCTTTTATTGTACTGGCTAGACACTGTAGTTGATTGTTTAAAAGAAGTGATGCTAATACACAACCTTACTTTATTTCCAGTTGTAGGAGAAAGCATTCAATCTTTAACCATTAGCTGTATTTTTTGAAAGAGTTTATGTAGGATTGTACATTTTTTCCTTAATATTATAATCAAAAAGTGAAAATATCTGCCTTCCTGGGAAGATTTTTAATTTTTAATTTTTAATTTTTATGAGTTTGTTCATATTCTGTATTTCTTCTGCTTAGTAATTTGTGTCTTTGTAGGAATATGTCTGTTTTATCTAAATTATCTATTTGGTTGACGTAAGTTGTTTATGGTATTCCCTTTGAAATTCTTTCATTTTTGTAGTGTTTTCACAATCTCCTCTCTTTTATTTCTGACTTTTGTAATTTGTGTTTGCTGTCTTTTTTTCTAGGTCATTCAAACTAAAAATATCAACTGAATCGACTGTTTTAATTTCTTTCTGAAAAATTTTTTTTGTTCATTTTCTGTTAAACTGATTTCTACCCTAAGGTTTATTGTTTCCTTCCATTTTACTGTTCTGAGTTTAATTTCCTTTTTTCTAGTTTTTAAAGGTTGGGGTACTAGAGATCTCTTGTATTTGCCAATATAAGTATTTAAGCACTTGTTTAGCTTCATCATATAGTGGGATGTTGTGTTTTTGTTTTTATTCAGTTAAAGATGATTTTCTTTTCTTTCTTTCTTTCTTTATTTTTTTTTTTGACAGGCAGAGTGGACAGTGAGAGAGAGAGACAGAGAGAAAGGTCTTCCTTTTGCCGTTGGTTCACCCTCCAATGGCCGCCGCAGCCGGCGCGCTGCGGCCAGCGCACCATGCTCATCCGATGGCAGGAGCCAGGTGCCAGGTGCTTTTCTTGGTCTCCCATGGGGTGCAGGGCCCAAGCACTTGGACCATCCTCCACTGCACTCCTGGGCCACAGCAGAGGGCTGGCCTGGAAGAGGGGCAACCAGGACAGAATCCGGCGACCCGACCGGGACTAGAACCTGGTGTGCCGGCGCCGCAAGGCGGAGGATCAACCTGTTGAGCCACGGCGCCGGCCAAAGATAATTTTCTAATTTCCCTTGTGATATCTTCTTTGACCTATAAGCACTTACAAATATGTTGTTTAATTTCCAGATATTTGGGGCTTACTAGATTTCTTTCTGTTGTTGATTCTGAGGTATTACATTGTAGTTGGAGATCATACTTTGAAGAACGTCAGTTGTCTTACATTTCTAAGACTTGTTTTGGGCCGTCGCTGCGGCTCACTAGGCTGATCCTCCGCCTGCAGCGCCGGTATCCCAGGTTCTAGTACCGGTTGGGGTGCCAGATTCTGTCCCGGATGCTCCTCTTCCAGTCCAGCTCTCTGCTGTGGCCTGGGAGTGCAGTGAAGGATGGCCCAAGTCGTTGGGCCCTGCACCCACATGGGAGAGCAGGAGGAAGCTCCTGGCTCCTGGCTTAGGATAGGCGCAGCGTGCGGGCCGCAATGCACTGGCTGTAGTGGCCACTTGTGGGGTGAACCAACGGAAAAAGGAAGACCTTTCTCTCTGTCTTTCTCACTGTCTAACTCTGCCTATTAAAAAAAAAAAAAAAAGACTTGTTTCATGGTCTGTCTTGGAGAATGTTCCATGTGTTCTTAAAATATATTCTGTCACTGTTGGAGTAGAGTGTTCCATAAATGTTTGTTCCATAAATGTTGGTTAAATGAAGTTAATTGATAATGTTGTTCAGGTCTTCTATATCCTAATTTTCTGTGTAGTTTTTATGTATTGAAGTGTTCGTTTTCTCATAATATTTTTTATTGTCTGTTTTGTTTAATAACAGTATAACCATTGTAGCACTTTTATTTTCTCCCATTCTTTTTACTTTCAACCCATTTGTGATTTTTTTTAAATCTAAGGTGTTTCTTTTTAGAAAAAATATCATGGGATTATGCTTTTAAATTAAGTCTGACTCTCTCTGCCTTTTGAGTAGGGTGTTTAGTCCGTGCACATTTAATAAAATTATTGGTATGGTTGGTTTTGTTTCTGTGATGTTTGTTTTCCCATCTGACTTACTTGTTTCTAGTCTGTATTTTTTTTTTCTTTTTTTGACAGTCAGAGTGGACAGTGAGAGAGAGAGACAGAGAGAAAGGTCTTCCTTTGCCATTGGTTCACCCTCCAATGGCCGCCATGGCCGGCGCACTGCGGCCAGCGCACCGCGCTCATCCGATGGCAGGAGCCAGGTGCTTCTCCTGGTCTCCCATGGAGTGCAGGGCCCAAGCACTTAGGCCATCCTCCACTGCACTCCCTGGCCACATTAGAGAGCTGGCCTGGAAGAGGGGTAACTGGGACAGAATCCGGTGCCCCGACCGGTACTAGAACCCGGTGTGCCGGCGCCACAAGGCGGAGGATTAGCCTAGTGAGCCGCGGCGCCGGCTCTGTTCTGTATTCTTAACTGTGTTTTCAGTCTGCTGAGTAATTTCCAATCATATCCTGAACATTTGGGTATTATTGTGAGAGATTCAGAATACTGTTTAGATGGGTTTTTAGTAGGGTTAGAATTCTTTCAAAACTCAACCACATTCTCTGACCAAGCAGTAATTTTGCACCAATATTATAAGAGCCAAAGCCCTCTATTTTCAGGCTTTTGGAGTGGTGACAGGGATACTCAAATAAGAGAACAGAGTAACAGTTACAGTCAGTGTACCCAGGGATTATTGAGTCATTCGCCTTTTCATCACTGTGGGATTGGGCAAGTTGCTTCATTAGCCTTTGTCTGCTAATTGGAGGAAAGAACATTCTCTGTTTCTACTTTGAGAGTAAATAAGTTGGACTAGGGAGAAATAATTTATAAAGATAGGACTTGGTGATATTATTGGTAAAGGTAAGAAATAAAAAAGAACAATCCAAAATCACTTTTAAGTGTTTTGTTTTTGTAACTGAAAGAATTACGGTGCCATTAACAAAAACAGAAAAAATGCTTATGGGGAGTTCATGGTGAATGGAAGGATATTGTTTTCATTTCATTGATTTTGAATTTTTGATACTTTATTCATTTAGTTTATAGTAGTCCCTGTATTTTAAAAGATGTTAAAAGTACTGGCAACTTTTCTAAAGACAATTTTATCAAAATGCAGTTTTCATCCTGTAAAATTTACCCATACCTGTGTAATTTACACTACCACGAAATTCATTGATAGTTCATTGAATTTAGTATATTTATATTATAAAAGCAAATCATCATTACCATTTAATTCTAGAACATTTATATCACCATAAAAAGGAACCTCATTCACATGCCTACTCCCAGGCCCTAGGCAACCACTACTTATTCCCTGCTCCATGGTATTTTCTGCACATTTCCTGTGAATGGAATCTAACAATATGTTAGCATGTGTTCTTTTGTGTCTAGCTTCTTTCATTGAGCATGATGTTTTTGAGGCTTCCCCATATTCCTTGCACTTTTTAACATGAGTTTTATAACCAGTGATAGAGGAATTTCCAAAGCAGGGATGCTGAGGAAAGATTTGTTATGCTGTATTTGCAGTATTTAAATTGTAAAGAGAGTAAACCCATTGAATTTCATTTTAAATTGTTAATAAGTGGCTTTATACATTGCAGTTCTGTTTCAAAAATGTTTTTGCCCAAACAAATATGGATTATGGACTTCTTTGGTCATTTGCCTATTAGTTTTGATTATTTTGACCAAAACTAATGTGACAAGAGAAAAGAAAAGGGATGGAGAAGGTCCATATTTTCACTACTTGTACTATTGAGAATTATTTATTTAAATAGTTATACCGAAACAGCATTTAATATTATTTTCTTAGCTTGATTAATATAAAATATGGAATTACTAACTCTTTTCCTTCTTGGGACATCTAACTATGTAGATATATCAAAGCATAATTTGGATTACTTCATAAATTCTACTTAAAATATCTTAATTTGAAAAAAGCTCTCTATAAAATCAAGTAACTATTTGCATTTTTTATACATGGTCACACTTCAAATAAATTAACAACAACCAATAATAGAGGACAAACTGTGAAGCAGGAAATTTAAGTACGCCTCTGTCACTTACTGCTCATCTTTTTTCTTCTGCATGCCTTCCCTAAGAACTTATAAAATACTGCCCTCTTCTTGTCTAAAATTGAAGTAGTTTCATAAGTTGATTTACATTAGATTATTAAGGATTTAAGCAATGCTTTTCTTAGATGTACTGATTGAACAGAAGAGCACAGAGTGGGTACTGCTTAACTAAAAGGAGTGTATCACTAATGTTCCATTTTTGTCTGAGTTTGTAGTGGGAAGGAAAATGGAAACTGAAAAGCGAGATATTTAAACTCTTCCTTCTGCCTCCTAGGTTAGATTTAATGATATGGGTATATTAGAGATTTAGCTAAACTCTATAGAAAACAGAATAAACTACTGGAAAGATGGATGTTTTCTCTAGGTTTAGTTTTGAGAGTAAAAGAGAAAAATAAGACATATTTTAACATGTGTCCTTTTATATTGCTTTAGTACTTGAAATTTGAGTTTATAGTGATGATTATAATATTTTTTTCCTATGCGCTAAATAGATATGGGTGATTTTAAACAAGCACCATCACTTTTACTGCTCTCCCCCACAATCAATCCCAAAGGATCTCTGATACAACCTTGTGCTTAATAATGAATGTTACCCTTTTGGTTTGTTTTCTTCTAGGCTTTATTCATCACCAAAGAAAAAACTTACACCAATGCAGAAATCGGTTAGTCCATTAGTTTGGTGCAGGCAAGTTTTGGATTACCCAAGTCCTGATGTTGAATGTGCTAAAAAGTCTCTTATCCACAAACTTGATCAAACTATGTCAGGTATGTCTGTGATTTTACTTGGAAATTTATCTCTTGCTTTCTTTCATCAAAAAGACACAAATATTGAGTGGTACATTTTAAAAAAAGAAGTTCCTTATTTGGCAGCATCTTTAAAAATCTCATTGTGCATAGCATCATGAGAGAGTTTTTGCCATGTACACATAACCCTATTCTGTTATTTACTCCCTGAAATAATGAGTTTTTGTGATCAGTTTTTTCTAATACATGTTAAAACAAATAACTATTAAAAATAAAAAAATTTTTGGTATTGTCTAAAGTCATCTCACATACTGCACTTTGGGAAAACTCTGATATAGTAAAAAGATACAAGTAGAAATAAAAAATTCTTCCCAGTATTCAACTTCTATGAATTCAGTTTTTTCATAAGATGGTATACCCCTCAAGGGACTGACATGGTGGCACAGTGGATAAAACTGTTGCCTGCAATACCAGCATCCCATATGGCCAGTTGTATCCTAACTGCTCTACTTATGATCCAGCTCCCTGCTAATGTGCATGGAAAAAGCACTGGAAGATGGCCCAAGTACTTGGGCCTCTGCTTCGCATGTGGGAAACCTGGGAGAAACTCCTGGCTCCATCAGCCTGGTACAGCCCCAGCCATTGTGGCCATCTTTGGAAGTGAACCAGTAGATGGAAGATCTTTCTTTCTCTGCCTCTCTCTCTGTAACTCTGACTTTGAAATAAATAAATAAATAAAGCTGCTTTTTAACTTATTTTTAAAATTTTATTTAAGGTATACAACTTTCATATATTTCATGTACACAGATTTAGGAACATAGTGATACTTCCCACCTTACCCTCCCTCCTGCCCAATAAATAAATCTTGAAAAAATGATTCACCTTGAAAAGTTATTTTAAGCAGTAAATAATAATATGTTATGAGGAGCTGGTGCTGTGGCCTAGTGAGTAGGGCCACACAGCCTGCAGTGCTGGCATCCCATATGGTCGCCGGTTCTAGACCTGGCTGCTCCACTTCCAGTCCAGCTCTCTGCTATGGCCTAGGAAAGCAGTGGGAGATGGCCCAATTCCTTGGACCTCTGCATGCACATAGGAGACCCAAAGGAAGTTCCTGGCCCCTGGCTCGGATGGCCCAGCTCCAGCTGTTGAAGCCTTTTGGGGAGTGAGCCAGTAGATGGAAGACTTCTCTCTCTGCCTCTGTCTATCCTTCTCTGTAATTCTGACTTTCAAATAAATAGATCTTAAGGGGAAAAAAATGTTATGAAAGAGTCTAGCATGTTTTCTGACTCAGAGTAGGTACTCAATATTTGTTTCCTTTCCTTGTTACGTTTTTTCTAACTTAGCATTTCAGATTTAAATTACTTTTATGCTCTTTTGTTTATTAGTATTCACCAAGCTGACAAAATGTGTCTGTGGCTATTTATGACATTTCATGTAGCATACTAGTGTGGGTTGAATGTAGGGAAAATATTACTGGCATTTTCTTGGTTTTTCTCTCAGTCTCTTTGAAGACTTAACTGTTTCTTGAAGTACTCAGGTGAAAAGATTACTGCATGAGTGGTAATCCTAGAGTTTTGTTTTATGTGCTTATTTGGCAGTTACGTACTTAAAATTGCTGCTTTTAACTTTATTATAGAAATATGTACCTGTTGGTTAAACTGAAAATGATCAGATGAGTCAGAGGGGAGATGAAACAGTTACACTGCATATACTATGGCAAAGGTTTTTATAAGGAGTAATAGTTATATGCAAATAACTTATAAAATACAGAGTAGCTGACCTGAGTCTGTTTTGCACTAAAATCATACTTCTGTGTTAGTATGTCCTTTTGAAGAAGCAGTAGACTTTATGTAATTTTCAAAATGTTTTATATGTATAATAATTTGTCTTTAGAATTATACTTTGGGTCTTTATTTAAGTTAAGTGTAGACGAGCTGATAGACTACTTGAAATACCTGGAAATTTTGTAACCAGTTTCAGCAAGATGACATTAAGACATTTATTAAGAATATTCCTAGTGGGGCCAGCACTGTGGCACAGAAGGCTAAAGCCCTCGTCTGTAGTGCCAGCATTCCAAATGGGCGCCGGTTCGGGTCCCAGCTGCTCCACTTCCAATCCAGCTCTCTACTATGGCCTGGGATAGTAGTAGAAGATGGCGCAAGTCCGTGGACCCTTGCACCCGCGTGGGAGACCTAGAAGAAGCTCCTGGCTCCTGGCTTTGGATTGGCACAGCTCCGGCCATTGCAGCCATCTAGGGAGTGAACCAGCAGGAGAAAGACCTTTCTCTCCCTCTGTCTGCCTCTCTGTAACTCTGCCTTTCAATTAAATAAATAAATATTTTTTTAAAAAATTCCTAGAAACAGTTTTCTTGTACTCTGAGAATCTCGGGAAATAATATAAACATGATTTATAATTCATTTAGGATTTTTATCATTCAACAGTGAATGTTGAGGATCTAGCCATTTTTCTTAACTCTGAGACTATAACAATGAATATAACAGATCAAAAATGTCTTCCTTCCTGGAGTTTTATTCTCATAGGAGGAGTAAGATAATAAACATATGAAGCAGGTTGGCAAAGTCTTTCTGTAAAAAGAGCCAGGTAGCAAACAATTTATTCTTTGTGGGCAGTAAGGTCTTTGTTGAGATTATTTAACTTTGCCCTTATAGCAGTACAAGAAACCATATAAACTATATAAATGAATGGCCATGGCTAAGTTATTATAAAACTTTGCAAAACAAGATGGTGGCCTGTATTTGGAGTGCAGGCTATAATTCACCAATCCATGGTGTAAAGTGTCCTAAGGAATAGGAACTATTAGCCATTGGTAACTAGCAACTTGGACTTCAAAGAGAAAAGTGAAATTATTGTACCTCAAAAGCAGCAATTTTGAGTGAGTGACTTGTTGTTCCACTATAACAAGGGTATTAAAGATTGTAGAATTATGTAAATGAGGTAGCTACTCTTTTTTTTTTTTTTTTAAGATATATTTTTTATGTAGTTGAAAGGCAGAGTTACAGAGGTAGAGACAGAGAGAGGTCTTCCATCTGCTGGTTTACTCCACAAATGACCACAACAGCCAGAGCTGAGCCCATCTGAAGCCAGAAGCCAGGAGCTTCTTCCAGTCTCCCATGTGGGTGCAGGGGCCAAGGACTTGAGCCAGGTACATCAAGAGGGAGCTAGATCGAAAGTAGAGCAGCAAGACTCAATGCCAGTACTGCAGGTTGGGGCTTTAACCTGCTGTGCCACAGTGCTGGCCCTCCCCCCACTCTTTTGAAAAGATTGATTGCTTGATTTGAAAGGCAGTGTTAACACACAGAGACATATAGACAAAAAGAGAGATCTTCCATCTTCTGGTTCATTCCCCAAATGCCCAAAAGGCCAGAGTTGGGCCACTCCAAAGCTGGGAGCCAGGAGCTTCTTCTGGGTCTCCCATGTGGCTGTCAGGGACCCAAGGTCTTGGACCATCTTCTGCTGCTTTCCCAGGCATATTAGCAGGGAGCTGGTTCAAAAGTGAAGTAGCTAGGAATTGAAATGGCGCCACAGGGGATGCAGAGCCGCAGGCTACTACTTTACCCGCTATGCCACAATGCTGGCCCCTAGGCAGTTATTCTTGAACCAAAACAAGGTATAATCAAGTACCAGATCTATTTAACAATGTTCAAACTTTAAAGTGATATGCACAGATTTGGTCTTGTAATCCTAAATCCTAATTCCAAGGATATTGTTTTTTTAAAGAGTTTTTTATAAGGTAAACCTCTTTTAGAACTTAAGTTTTGTCCAAGTATAGTAGCGTTAACAGTTTCTACTTCATCACACCTAGCTCCTTGTTGCAGTAAACTACCACTTGTTGTGAAGTTTTATTTTTTATGTTAGTGCATTATCTTTTTTAACCCTCCCTGCTGTCTTCTGTGTTCTTTGAAGGTTTTCCTATCTCTTCTCATCTTTTTACTTTAATTTTAAAAATTTATATAATATAAAATTCCCATTTTCAGCATTTAAAAATATACAGCTCAGTGACATTAAGTACATCCACACCGCTATGCAACTGGTACCCCTGTCCATCTTCAAGTGGGCAGAGCTTTTTATCCCATACTAAACTTTTTCATCATCCCATACAAAATTTTTTGATACTGATGTAAAACACTAACTTCTGTCTACCTACACCCTTCCCTTTTTGCCTATCTTTAAGTTTAGATTGCTTCACATTTCTCTTTTGCCTCATGTCTCTCTGTTTTGATGTTTTCATCAATTCATATAGTCTCCCGTGTCATTTCTTTCTTTCTATCTTTCTTTTTTTTTTTTTGACAGGCAGGGTTAGACAGACAGAGACAGAGAGAGAGAAAGGTCTTCCTTCTGTTGGTTCACCCCCCAAATGGCCGCCACGGCTGGCACTGCGTTGATCTGAAGCCAGGAGCCAGTTGCTTCTTCCTGGCCTCCCATGTAGGTGCAAGGCCCAAGCACTTGGGCCATCCTCCACTGCCTTCCTGGGCCACAGCAGAGAGCTGGCCTGGAAGAGGAGTAACCGGGACAGGATCCGGCCCCCCAACTGGGACTAGAACCCGGTGTGCTGGTGCCGTAGGCAGAGGATTAGCCTAGTGAGCCATGGCACCAGCTGTCATTTCTTTTCAAATAGTCTCATTCCCCTAGTTTTTATTGAGACTTGTTATATTATCAGACTTGGAAAAGGGTAGGACATGCATGATAAAGAAAAATGAATACTATACCTGCACTCATAGAGTTTATCCCTAGTAAGGGAAACTTACCAATATGAATAATCTTTATAGCTGGTTATATATAATTAAAATGATAATTAGTGCTTTGGAATTATCAGCTTTCCCTCAGGAAGTGATGTTGGACCTGAATCCTAAAGATTAAGAAAAATTTAAGTGTGCTAAGGAGGGAAAATAAAGGAGGAATGGACATTCCAGATAGACAGAATAACATTTGCAAATGAATAATGGAAGACAGCATGGTATATATGAGGAATCAGAACAAGCCTGGAAGGTGGGAGAAGAGTAAGGAAAGGATTGACATGAGATAAGGACAGAAATAGAGATAGGAAGTAGACTATGTAAGGCCTTTATAGAGCATGTTAAAGATTTTGGACTTTGCTGTAAGAGCAGTAGGAAAATACTGAAGTTTTATGGGCAGGAAGATATGATTGAATTTGTTTTTTGGAAAAGTCATTCCAGCAGTAGAATGGAGAGTAGATTGTAGAGGCCCAGTAGTGAATGTAGGATTCTTTTGACAGGGTTGATAATGATTGTTGGGGGTGTAGGAAAAAAAGTTTTTCATGTACTCTCATACCACAGCAATCTACATAAAAGTCTTCTGTGACCTCAAAAGTTACGGGGATTTTTCCCAGTATCAAGCAAGCAATTCTACAGCAGACACCAGTGGGCTGTACTGTCAGCCAGTCCACACCTGGCATCTACCTGGAGGTAGTATCAGATCCCGCAAGCTTAGAGTTCTATTCTACAGTATTGCCTCCCACCACCCCCATTTGAAATGGCTATTCCATGTCTCAGGTAGCCTGTGCTTCTGACCAACTCATTGTAATTGGACCTATTTGCCCCTCCACAGACTTGGTAATTTGCTAGAGTGATTCAGAGAACTCAGGGAAACACATTTACCAGTTTGTTGTAAAGGATATTACAAAGGATACAGATGAAGAGGTGCAAAGGGGACAAGGCATGGCACACTACCCTCCGGGAATCTCCAAATGTTCAGCTGTTTAGAAACTGTGAAAACTATCCTTTGGTGTTTTTAAGGGGACCTCACCATGTAGCTATGAGTGAAGTGGCTCAGTGGGTTAAGCCACTGCTTCCAACACTGGCATATTGTATTGGAGTGCCAGGTTCAAGCCCCAGCTATTCCACTTCCAATCCAACTTCCTACTGTTGCACTTGGGAAGGCAACTGATGATGCCCCAGGTGTTTGGGCCCCTGCCACCCATGTGGGTCACCCAGATGAAGTTCTTGACACCCGGCTTCCGCCTGGCCCAGGCCTGGCTGTTTCGATCATTTGGGAAGTGAACTAGCAGATGGAAGATCTCCCTCTCCCTCTCCTCCAATCCTCCCTCTCCCTCTTTGTTACTCTGTTTTTCAAGTAGATAAATCTTTTTAAAAATGATTGGACAAAAAGGGTGTGATTAATAAACTGGGTGGAAAAACCCAGTAAGGCCTGTCCAGATTCTTCAGCATTGTTTTCTTCCTGGGTATGGGGCAGGATCCCCCCGCTTTTTTTTCTGAAAATTGTTTTATTTCTTTGAAAGAGTTACACAGCGGTAGAGCCAGAGAGAGAGGTCTTCCGTTCTGGCAGTTCACTCCGCAAATGACTGCAGCGGTCATAGCTGAGCTGATCTGAAGCCAAGAGCCAGGAGTTTCTTCCAGGTCTCCCACGCGGGTGCAGGGGCCCAAAGGACCTGGGCCATCTTCTGCTTTCTCAGGCCATAGCAGAGAGCTGGATTGGAAGAAAGCAGCCCGGACTCGAACCGGTGCCCATATGTGATGCTGGCATTGCAGCCTGGGGCTTTAACCCACTGCGCCACAGCGCTGGCCCCAGCACTGCTTCTGAAATAAAGGTCTTAACTACTATCAGGTCAAAGAATTCATGACCAACCACAAGACAGAAAGGAAGCAGAAGATTCTGTGTGCTGCATTAGTGTGGGAAGAGAAATTCTAATTTCTGTGGCTTACCTTGGCGAGGGAGTTAGGAGTCAGGAACCATGGATAAAATGTGTGTGTATACTCACACAAATGCACACACACACATATAAAAAATATTGCTGGTGGAAAGGATATTAGTAGAGGTAAAATGATATGGTAATAAAATTAAACCAGGGCCGGCGCCGCAGCTCAATAGGCTAATCCTCCGCCTTGCAGCGCCGGCACACCTGGTTCTAATCCCAGTCAGGGCGCCGGATTCTGTCCTGGTTGCTCTTCTTCCAGTCCAGCTCTCTGCTGTGGCCCGGGAGTGCAGTGGAGGATGACCCAAGTGCTTGGGACCTGCACCCCATGGGAGACCAGGAGAAGCATGTGGCTCCTGGCCACGGCAGCCATTGGAGGGTGAACCAACGGTAAAGGAAGACCTTTCTCTCTCTCTCTCTCTCTCTCTCTCTCTCTCACTGTCCACTCTGCCTGTCAAAAAAAATTTTTTTTAATCCAGGTATGAAGGAAGGTAGGAGAAGAAAGTATCAATAGTGATTTCTGCATTTCCAATTTGTGTCACAGAATGGATGTTGATAACATTTTGAGAGAGGGACTCCTAGGAGAGAATTAGATTTTAGGAGGAAGATCGTGGATTAGAATTTTTTACATTGATTAATTCATTTATTTGAAAGACAGACCAACAGGTAGAGGGAGAGACAGGTAGATACACAGAGTATATGCTCGTATTTGCTGATTGACCCTCCAAATGCCCTGGGTGCTGGGAGCCAGGAACTGAATCCACCTTGCTCATGGAGTGACAGAAACCCAGTCAGCTGAGCTGCTACCACTACCTCTCACTATCTGCTTCCCAAGAAGCTGGAGTCAAGAGCAGGCCCAGATATCAAACACAGGCATCCATATAGGATGCAGGTGTCTCAACAGTTAAGCCCAATGCCTGCCTCCATGAGTTAGATTTGATGTGTTGGCAATTGAATACATATTTGGAGAGAGTCATTAACTAGGTATTATAAATTTAGGACTGAAAATATAAATAATGGATATATTGATAATAATTAATGTTGTGGATATAATTGAGGTTTCTCAGGAGAAAGAATATGGCATTGAGTATGTAGGTAAAAGGTAAAGGACTTGAAATGCTAATGATTGATAGCCAAGTAAAAGTAAGTTTAAGCTTCATAAGAGATTGTGAAGCAGTAAAGTGATAGCAGTCCAGTTTCTAATCAGGTTGATATTTCCAGGAACATACTACGTTCTAAATATGTATAAAAAGTGGTATCTTGACTCAGACTACATGGTCCATTAGAAGACAAATGTTCCTTCTCTCCAAACCAGAAATTTTAACAACCTGATTTTTTTCTCTAGTAATCTTTTCCAGTTTTTTTTTTTTTTTTAAGATTTATTTATTTATTTGAAAGTCAGAGTTACACAGAGAGGAGAGGCAGAGAGAGAGAGAGAGAGAGGTCTTTCATCCGATGGTTCACTCTCCAAATGACCGCAGTGGTCAGAGCTGAGCTGATCTGAAGCCAGGAGCCAGGAGCTTCTTCCAGGTCTCCCATGTGGGTGCATCTTCTACTGCTTTTCCAGGCCATAGCAGAGAGCTGGATGGGAAGTGGAGCAGCCGGGTCTTGAACTGGCGCCCATATGGGATGCCAGCGCTTCAAGGTCAGGGCGTTAACCTGCTGTGCCACAGTGCTCGCCCCATGGTCTTTTCCAGTTTTTAATAGCTGTCTTTTTTCTTTTGTTTTTGGTTTTTGTATTCTGCCTAGTTCAGTATAGTCTAGTGAATATCAAAATTCTCATCATTTTTCTTAACTGATTGGATCATAGCAGTTTTGCTCAAAAATTTCTGATAGTTTTATCATCACTACTGGATAGAATTCAGGCTTCTGACCATAGTTTCCAGTCTTTCTATGACCTGGTCCCAGCAGATTTTCCTGTTTTGTCCCTTCTTGTGCTTTACCATACTGGGTTGCTTACTCTTACTTCCTATGTGTGCTCTGCATTTTAATGACACAGCTTTTGTTCATCTTATGAACACAGATGAAAGAACATACAGACTTTCGTCACTTTTAGCAGCCTGTCAAATCACTGCTTATCCTCTCAAGACTGCTCCAGTGCTTCTCCTAAAAGGCCTTAGCCAGTCTCTGTGAGTTGTAATGACAACCGTCTTGCTTTCGCAGTTGTAATGACTACTGTCTTCTGCTTTCCATTGCTCTTTGCCCCTTTATAATTATTTTATTTTGCCTTGCAGTTGTTCTTGTTTCTGCTGGCACTACTTGGCAGCTGCAAGCCTCTTGAGACAGCACTATAACGTATTTGTCTATTTTCCCTACACTACTTTTGTCTGTGTTCATAAATATTGAATTATGCTGTGGACATTAAGACTAGGATAGAGGGCCAGCACTGTGGGATGCTAGGCTAAGCCTCCCCCCCCCCCGAACCTGCCCCCTGCACTGGCATCGCATATGGGCGCTGGTTCATATCCTGGCTGCTCCTTTTCTGACCCAGCTTTCTGTTAATGACCTGGGAAAGCAGTGGAATATGGCCAGAGTGTCTGGGCCCCTGCACCCATGTCAGAGACTGGGAAGAAGCTCCTGGCTTCTGCATTTGGATTGGCTCAGCTCCTGCCATTGTGGCCGTTTAGGGAGTAAACCAACAGATGGAAGACCTTTATCTCTTTCTTTTTCTCTCGCTCTCGCTCTCGCTCTCCCCGATTCTACCTCTCAAATAAATAAATGAAAATCTTAAAAAAAAAAAAAAAAGACTAGGATAGAAAGAAAAATACTATTTTAAGTATTAATTTTTCTTATGATTCCATTTGATATCTTAGCCATACTGCTGTACTTTTGTTGTTGTTTGAGAGGTATAGAGAGATAGACAGAGCTCCCATCTACTGGTTCACTGCACAACTGCCTGCAATGGCTGGGACTGGGCCAGGGTGACGCTCAGAGCCTGGAACCCAGTCTAGGTCTCCATGTGGGTGACAGGGACCCAGTTTCTTGAGCCAACACTTGCTGCCACCTGGGCACTTCGCAATGGGATGTGGGCATCTTAAGTTTTAACCACTAGACCAAATGTCTGCCTCTCTGTTGTACTCTTTGTATAATTATATATACACAGAGCACTTTTTTTTTTTTTACAGAAGCTTTTAGGGTGGGGAGGAGCTTTTTTCTTTTTAAATAGAAAGATCTTAAATTGGCTTTAACAATCACTGTTTTTTTAAAAAATCTAAACTTTGGAAAGGCTATTTTTTTTTTTTAGATTTATTTATTTATTTGAAAGATGGACTTACAGAGAGGCAGAGGCAGAGAGAGAGATCTTCCATCTGCTGACTCACTCCCCAAATGGCTGCACTGCCAGAACTGGGCCAATCCAAAACCAGGAGTCAGGAGCTTCTTCTGGGTCTCCCACCTGCGTGCAGGGGCCCAAGGACTTGGGCCAACTTCCACTGCTTTCCCAGGCCACAGCAGAGAGCTGGATCAGAAGTGGAGCAGCCAATCTCGAACAGGCACTTACATGGGATGCTGGCACTGCAGCTGGTTGCTTTACCTGCTACACTACAGTGCCAGCCCTGGAAAGGCTACTTAAAAATCTTAAAGAGGTGTGTTCATTATAGAACAATAAAAAAATAAATATTCCTAATGGTAGCTCAGGATTGATGTAATATTCATTAAAGGATAATCTTCTGAAGAAAATAATAACTTATTTTAGTGGCTAATAATCAGGAGATAATCTTATATTATTTTTGTTGTTGGATGTGCCTACTATTTATTTGCATAGCACAATTTAAAATAATGAAATATTTTGTAGGGATTATTAAATATGATATACAGGAGTTATTCCAAAAGTTTATGAAGATGTTTATTATGAAAAATTATTTCTGCCTTTCAAAATAAATCTTAAACTCTGCCTTTCAAATAAATAAATCTTTTTTAAAAATTGTGCATGCATTTCAGTTTTGTGCTCTAAAATAAGCATATATTCCAATTCTATTTTTCCATAAACTTTTTGAAGTACTTTGTGATTTTTCCTACCACTATAAGGTTGTGTCTTTATGTTGAAATAACGACTTAATGACTTTTCTAATAAGAAAACTGTTGAAATAAAATGCTAACTTTAGCTCAATTATTAAATTTCATTTTCCCTCTTAATGCAGCTCTCAAGAGGCAGAATTTGTATAATAACCCTTTCAACTCTATGAGTTACACAAGTCCTTACAGTCCAAATGCCAGTAGCCCATACAGCAGTGGCTTCAATTCTCCATCCTCAACTCCAGTACGACCTCCTATAGTCAAACAGCTTATACTTCCTGGAAATTCAGGTAAGGAAAAAGCAAAATAGAGTTTACTATGGAATGGTTTCTAACTGACTGACATACCTCAGAAAATAACTTTCTTAGTAGTTTAGGTTCTTTTTTTTTTTTTTAATGAAGCTTAACTGCATTGCTACCTTACACCAGGTTACACTGTGTCTTAACAGTACAAAGTTAGATTATACCCGTATAGTTTTCTTTAGCTCCTGTCTGAGAGTTTGTGTTTTTTTAGTGAATGTGTTTTCTTTTTAATTAACTCATAATAATTGTACATTTTATGGGGCATAGTGTGGTATTTCAATATAGGCATACAATTTGTAATGATAAAATCAAGGTAATAGTATTTTCGTTTCTTTATCATTTATTTTTTATTGGAGCTTTTGAGTTCTTCTCTCTTCTAGTTCTTCATAAAGTATTTAATAGATAGCCATGAGCTGTAGTCACCTCCTGTGCTGTGGAACACCAGAACTATTCCTCTAACTACGCGTTTTGGTGTCTGTTATCCATTCCTTCTACTTACAGGTTTTTGTTTTTTGGATCTTCCAACACCTGATTTAATTAAATCAGATCACAAGGCTGGTTGTTTTAATCAAAAGATCTTTAGAGCAGCCTGTTTAGGTTGTAAAACCTACTGAGTTTAGCCAGCGCCGTGGCTCAACAGGCTAATCCTCTGCCTTGCGGCGCCAGGGCGCACCGGGTTCTAGTCCCGGTCGGGGCACCGGATTCTGTCCCTGTTGCCCCCCTTCCAGGCCAGCTCTCTGCTGTGGCCAGGGAGTGCAGTGGAGGATGCCTCAAATGCTTGGGCCCTGCACCCGCATGGGAAACCAGGAGAAGCACCTGGCTCCTGCCTTCGGATCAGCACGGTGCGCCGGCCGCGCCGGCTATTGGAGGGTGAACCAATGGCAAAGGAAGATCTTTCTCTCTGACTCTCTCTCTCACTGTCCACTCTGCCTGTCAAAAATAAAAAATTTAAAAAAAAACCTACTGAGTTTAAAACTCATTTTTTAAGGAGTTATAATAAGCTTTGACACTGCAGTTAAACTATAATGTAAATTGTATGTAAATATGTCAGGAGTGGTGGGGCAGTAGCAGTGCTATGGGAAGGACAGATTGCTGTGAACTGAGGAAAGTGTTTTGCTTTGCTTTTGTAATTGACTCTATTACTATGTAGCCTACTCTTCTTTAGAATTCATCCATTCAGTTACTTGTATTGATGCTATAGTTATGACTATCACAGCTTCCTTAGAAATTATGATACAAACTGCTTCAATTTTTTTACTTGTGTACTCTCTAATCTAATGATTTTATTGATCCTGATGTTTGCATAACATGTATAAGTTGTCCTTTGCTACTGATTTCACTTGTGATAATGTCATATTAAAAAGTATAGCCTGCAGGATTTATTTTAAAATGAAGAATTTGATTCAGACATTATTGGAGCCTAACCTTCTAGTACTTTTCCCATCATGTACACTATGTTCTTATTTAACTGGTAAAATAGATGTTAATTATTTTGTATGTTCCTTGCTCTTCTTACATGCCTTTCATGTTGAAATTAACTCTTATGGGAAAAAATTCTGAGAAATAAGTGTTTCAAATAAATCAATATTAGAAATACTAGTGGCAACATTGGGATTTTATTCTTCAGCACAAGTTGGTGGCCAATGAAAACATTTCTTTAGAGACAGGTTAAACTCTTTTGGACAACCTCTGACCTTTCTTTGGTCTCCCTTTTGGTTTTGAAAGATCACATAAATTTTAAGAAGTTCTATTTTAAGTTATAACTGGCTCATAAAAATATACATATTTATGGGATACCATGTGATGTTTCAAAATACTTTTTCTATGTAGTCATTTTCTCCATCTCAGTTTTTGTGCTTGCTACAAAAATTAGGGAATTCCTTGGGCCCCCATTACTAATTTGGAAAAGAAATTATGTAAACATGAGAATATGCAAAAGACAAATGCTAGAGAAATTAGCCTGGTGTTCTTTTTTTGGTTTGTTCCTAAATCTCTAGAAAATTTAATTTACCTCACATTATAGCTTTCTTGTTTAGGAAAAGCCAATGTTTTTATTCAAGGAAAAGATGATGGTGTTAATTACTGTGTTTGCAAGAAGAAAGCTTATGGAGCAGTTTTGTTGACTGTCTTGTAAAACTTGAAGTCCTCTAAAGTGAAGTTACTGAATACCAACTGTTTGTTGGGCACTGTGTTGAGAGCTTCATTGCTCTTTAAGAGCTAACTAAGTCATGCTTAAATGAAAATGTGTTTTCTACTTATGCAGTAGTATATAAAGGAGTCTCTATAGCCCTCTTTTTCCTTAATGAGGTCAGCTTCTAATTTCATTATTTGAGAAAAGGTGGCGTAATAATGAACTGATTCAGAGGATTTTATTTCATGTTAATTGCAAAAGACATTTATTTAAATTTTGTCTTACCAAAACTTGACATTTTTTCTCTTTTTAAGGTAACTTGAAAAGCTCATCAGACAGAAATCCTCCCCTCAGTCCTCAGTCCTCTATAGATAGTGAGTTAAGTGCTTCGGAATTAGATGAAGATTCAATTGGATCCAATTATAAGCTAAATGATGTAACTGATGTGCAGATTCTAGCCCGGATGCAGGAAGAAAGTAAGTATTTCTTTTGTTAAATGTTGATGTTTATTCACTACTCAGTAGTTTTGTCATTTTGTCCTGGGTACTAAGTACATCTTAAACTGTGGTAGGAACAATAACGTTTTGAAAGTAGGAATGTTGAAATGGACATTTCAGAGAATTATTCAACATATATACACTTGTTTGTCCCTTAACTTGTTTTGAGAGTTCTTTTTACCTACAGCAATTTTATTGTACAGGGAGCAGAGAAAGGTATTTCATGGTCAGAGTCTGTGCCTGGTGCTTAGACCCTCTGTGTTACTCTGCACTGCTGCTTATTAGTGCAGCTGCCTAACTCTAAGGTAAAATAAACTCACTTCTCCTCTGGACCCTAACTTTATAGACTCCAGTATTTTGTTAGCAGCTTAGTCAGTGGCAGATGTTGGGATAGTGGTTAAGTCACTGCTTGGGACACCAGCGTCCTATATCAGAGTGCCTTGAGTTCAAGTCTAGACTTGGCTCTCAATTCCAGCTTGCTGCTGGTATGCACCCTGAGAGACAGTGTGTGGATAATTCAAATACTTGGGTCCCTACCACTAACATGGGAAACCCTCATTGACTTCCTGACTCCTGTGTTTGGCTTGAGCCAACCCCAGCTGTTGTGGGCATTTATGGAGTAAACCAGTGGATAGAAGATCTCTCTTTCTCTGACTATCTCTGTCTCTTTATTTTTTTAAATTAATTAATTTATTTGAGAGAGTTACAGACAGAGGGAGGGACAGAGAGAGAGAGAGGTCTTCCATCTGCTGATTTACTCCCAAAATGTCCACAATGGCTGATTCAAAGCCAGGAGCCAGGAGGTTCTTCTGGGTCTCCCACACGGGTGTGGAGACCCAAGCACTTGTATCATCTTCCACTGCTTTCCCAAGCCATTAGTAAAGAGCTGGATCAGAAGAGGAGCAGCTCAGACATGACACAAACCAGCACCCATATGGGATGCTGGCACCACAGACATAGGCTTAACCTACCAAGCCACAGCGCCGGCTGTCTATCTCTCTTTCAAAAAACTGGCTCCGAAGCCAGGAGCCAGGTGCTTCTTCCTGGTCTCCCGTGCGGGTGCAGGGTCCAAGGATTTGGGCCATCCTCCACTGCCTTCCCCAGGCCACAGCAGAGAGCTGGACTGGAAAAGGAGCAGCCAGGACTAGAACCCAGCACCCATATGGGATGCCAGTGCCGCAGGCAGAGGATTAACCAAGTGAGCCAAGGCACTAGCCCCCCCTTACTGTACTTTAATACTCCCATCTAAGCCATCCACATGCATGAATACATGAATTAAAAAATGCTAAGGGGCCAGCACTGTGGCATAGTGGGTAAAACTGCTGCCTGCAGTGCTGGCATCCCATGTGGGTGCCAGTTCAAGTCCTGGCTGCTCCACTTCCTGTCTGGCTCTCTGCTATGGCCTAGTAAAGCAGTACTGGATGGCCCAAGTTCTTTGGTTCCTATGACCAAGTGGGAGACCGGTTGGTTCCTGCCTTCAGATTCATGCAGCTCCAGCCATTGTGGCCATCTAGGGAGTTAACCAGTAGATGGAGGACCTCTCTTTCTCTCTCTCTCTCTCTTTCTCTCTCTCTCTCTCTCTCTGCCTCTCTATAACTCTGCCTTTCAAATAAATACATATTTTTTAAAAATGCTAAACATGTGATAATTCCATGAAAATGATTCCCTTCCCTTTTTTTTTTTAAAAAAAAAGATATGATTTTCCTTTTACATCATCTCTCCAGGTATTTTGTAATAGTTATAAATGCAGAATTACAAATTTGAGCTGTTGTCCAGGCTCCTTCATTTTTAAGATGAGAAATTCAAAATCCTGTCTGTGGTGATTGTGACTTCCTTAGCATCTTCTTGTTAACAGAGAGCCTGTGTTAGGATCTAGTTTTTCTTTTCTGAAACAGCACTCTTTCACTGGTATTAGATGCCTTTGATGCCATGTTTGCTGTAACTAGACACGAAGAAGCTATCAGTTACTATTGTGGTTCCCAAACCTAACTATAGGACTAAGTGAACCACAGGAATTTATAGTTTTAAAGATACCCTGGAGTTACTCTAACCCACTAGTTTGGGGAACCCCATTAATAGTATTTTCTGTGTATGACAACAAATATTTTAGACTGGGTTGCCGATACTTAGCAAGACTTGCTTAAAATAATACCTTATCTAAATTCTATATTGTTTTTGCATCATAATTTATTTGTTGAATATATTGTGTAATAAACATCTACTTTTATTCTCGAGGATTTGTAGTTTTTGAAGGACTTCTAAGGTTGCTTAGGTGTTTTGGTTTTTTTTTTTTTTTTAAGATTTATTTATTTATTTGAAAGTCAGAGTTACACAGAAAGAGAAGGAGAGGCAGAGAAGAGAGAGGTCTTCCATCTGCTGGTTCATTCCCATCTCCGGCTGCAATGACTGGAACTGTGCCGATCTGAAGCCAAGAGCTTCTTCCGGGTTGCCTATGTGGGTGCAGGGGCCCAAGGACTTGTGCCATCTTCTACTGCTTTCCCAGACCATAGCAGAGAGCTGGATCTGAAGTGGAGCAGCTAGGATTTGAACCAATGCCCTTATGGGATGCCGACACTGCAGACGGCACCACAGCACCGGCCCCTCTTAGGTGTTTCTGAAGGTATCAAGCTACATAGGAGACCTCTTTGAAAATTCTCGCTTGAAAGCTTAGAATTTGAGCCTTTTTCTGAAAAACAAAATATTTATTTGAAAGGCAGAGTTACAGAGAGAGAGGGAGAGTGTGAGCGAGAGCACTTCCATCCACTGCTTCCCTCCCCAAATAACCACAGTGGCCAGGGCTGGGCCAAGCCAAAGCCAGTAGCCTAGAACTCCATCTCGGTCTCCCCAGAAGTTGGCAGAGGCCCAAGCACGCAGGCCATCTACTGTTGCTTTCCCAGGCACATTAGCAGAGAGCTGGATTTAAAGTGAAGCAGCTGGGACTCAGACCAGCCCTTGTGGGATGCTGGCATCTCAAGAGGGACCATGCTGCTCCCTTAAGCTTGTTTTATAATGAAGCAGTTGAAGTTTCATTTATGCCCAAATATTGAGCTCCTGATATGGGATAGAAGTTTCCTTGGCACTTCTCACCTTCATGAGTAAAATTATGCCAAGATTAAGTATTCAAAGAGTCTGTTTATTTACTGATGTGTATTCTATTCACTAGCTGAACAAAAATTGTCTTCTTTAAATGTTCCTTTAATGTTACTTTCAAATTTGGATTACTGGGGCTGGCGCGGTGGTATAGTGGGTAAAGCCGCCACCTGCAGTGCTGGCATCCCATATGGGCGCTGCTGATTCGAGTCCTGGCTGCTCCACTTCTGATCCAGCTCTCTGGTATGGCCTGGGAAAGCAGACCCCTGTACCCGTGTGGGAGACCCGGAAGAAGCTCCCGGCTTTGGATCGGCATAGCTCCTGCCTTTACAGCCTTTACAGACCTCTCTGTTTCTGCCTCTCCTCTGTGTAACTCTGACTTTCAAATAAATAAATAAATCCTTTTTAAAAAGTTAGATTACTATATTGAAGAGTGGAAATATTTGTAAACTTATAGTTCCATCTTATAATTTATATTTTAGATTCAAGAAAAAAATCTTGAAATTGGGCAGAGATTTATGGATTTTCATGTGATTTAAAAATAACTTTCAGATGTAGCTTATGCATCCTTATATGGGAGGGTATCTGAAAGGAAAAATGGAGCTTTCCTTTACACTTTATACACTACTTGAATTTCTCAATGATAATCTTTTACTTTTAAATTTTGAAACTATCTGGCTGTCTAAAAGTATAATTATAAAATTAACACATTCATTATCTCTAGGTCTCCGGCAGGAATACGCAGCCACCACATCTCGGCGTAGTTCTGGTTCATCTTGCAATTCTACAAGAAGGGGTACTTTTAGTGATCAGGAACTTGATGCACAAAGTTTAGATGATGAAGATGACAATATGCATCATGCAGTATACCCTGCTGTTAACAGGTTTTCACCATCACCACGCAATTCACCTCGACCATCACCTAAGCAGTCACCCAGAAATTCACCTCGTTCACGATCTCCTGCTCGGGGAATAGAATACAGTAGAGTGTCCCCACAGCCCATGATTAGCCGCTTACAGCAACCTCGCCTTTCACTTCAAGGCCATCCCACGGATTTACAGACAAGCAATGTTAAAAATGAAGGTAAAAAGTGGCAGATTTTATAATTGAAATGTTATGAAAAAAATTGTCCTTCATATTTCAGTGTGACAATAAGAACTTTAGCCAAGATTTTATATTTCAGTTAATTGACTTAAAAGTTTATTCAGGTTTACCATTTCACTAATAGTGAATCAGTATATAAGTAAAAGAGAAAGTGAATTTTATTTTACTTGGTTATGTTTCTTTTGCTTTATTTTACTCCTGAAGTGACCTGTATTTTGATTATTTAGATTTAAATATATGACTTGTGATTCTCTTTTTCCTGCCATAAATAGACTCTGGGTTGTTTTGTTTTGTTTTAAAGAATGTAAGTACCTGCTATTTCTTCTTCTAAAGTATGCAGAATTTTTAAATAAATTAATTTTTGAATTCTCATCAATGTTTTAATTCTCTGCCTAGCTGAATGATTTGACTTGATTTAATGAAAATTCTATTGTAGAAAAACTAAGACGCAGTCTTCCAAACCTGTCCCGAACATCTAATACACAAGTTGACTCAGTGAAAAGCAGCAGAAGTGACTCAAATTTTCAAGTGCCAAATGGAGGAATACCTCGCATGCAACCTCAGGCTTCAGCCAGTAAGTATTTTTCTTACACTTTCATGTATCAGTTATTTAAAGGAAAGTGAAAATTATAGATATTTATTTTGTGCTGAATAGCTGTATTAAACTATACCTGTGGTAAAGTTTAGTTTTTATTAATTGCTATAATTATAGCTATGTTAAAATTTAAAGTTTGTCCCTAGAAAATACCTTGTTCTATGAAAATATAGACTCTACAGAATTTTACAGTAAGCAAGAACTCTGTTTTTAAAAATTAAAGGTGGAATTAGCTTTTGCTTATAGAAATTAGAAGTCGAAATAATAGCCAGTATGCTATTCAAAGTATATATTCCGAAGTAAATATTTAAATTGTCTTTAATATTCTCCACTTTTAAAATATCTAAAAGTTTATTGTTAAGTATTTTAGAACACACCGTAATCAAAATAAACAATTCTGTGTTCATATTTGTAATATAGTGAATCTATAGTAAGTTGGATTTTTGTAGCCCTTTTATTTCCAAAACAAAAGTACATCACAAGAACTCTGCTGATTTTGCTTCCACATCTGTTGATACAAAATTTATGATTTTGACTGGATGGATTTTTGTGCCTGTAAAGGATATTTTGTGAAATAATATTTAATCAGTATGGATGTCAAATTAATACATAATCCTAATCCTGCTTAAAATATAGACTAAAATTGAGATGGTGAATTACTAGACATTATCATTTTTTGAAGATGTGGTCAGTATTTTTGTACTTAAATTATCTTTTGGAAATAAATACTTAGAGTTAAAACTAAACTCAGAGAAAATGAATTATAAAGTATAGCAAAGAAAAAAATGTTGATTATAGTTTTTAACTTTAATGATTAATTAAATGGATACTAATCCATGATTGTGGCAGATCTTTCTAAATGGAGGTACATGTTTTATTCAGTTGTTATTTGTAATAAATTTTTGAGTGATAGTATGAGAAGTAGTATGTCAATAAATATATTTCTACTGTAGCACAAAATATACATTCCTTAAAAACTTCACATTCTGTAATACTGCACGTTAAAATTGACGGGATTTGGAGGAGGAATAGTCTTGGAACAGACCACTTAAAACTCAAGTAGCTTCATTACTAAGCATTAGTAAAAACAATAATTAAAGGTTTCTGGGAGAAAAAAATAAAAACAGTGATTCCATAAAAATGCTAATACAAAGGCATGTTAAATCCTTCATGAATAAAGTAAATACTGCAACAAATATAGGACTTTATTTTTTTTAAATAGGTGACAATATCTTGATGGAAAGGGAGGGGTAAGACTGTTGAAATGTGGAGACTCATGCAACACAAATATCAGAGAGTAATGCAGTGTGAACCTCTAAAACAAAGTGGCCAAACTGAGGCATAAAAAAAGTAATGCAGGATTAAATGGTTGTTCTGTACATTACTGTACAAAAGAATTGACTACTTGAAGAAACTATTACCTATTCACTATAATAAATGTGACCTTTAGTTGACTTTAATTGAACTATTAGAGTCATTTCTATGATCTTACAAATGCTCAATATATATCCCTTGTGTCCTACAGCTCTCATCTGTCCTGTACTTTGCCATAGAACACAAAGGGTGCATATTCATTCAGATCTTTGTAAGGCACAAGAGGTGAATATTCCCATTGTGGGATATTACCATCAGTATTGGAAGTAATAGCCTTCATTTCCTCAAAGCTGTGAGGAAAAAGTGGTACAAACATGAAGTTATTGACTGTTCATTTATAACTTGCTTAGTGAGTGATAAAATCTTAAAGTATTCAATTCTTTAATTCTTTTATACCCTTCTTTGGCTGTGTTGTGCATAGCTGATTTTATTTATCTTTTAAGCTACTGTCCCTTGATGGCTCAAAAATCAACAGGCTAAGAGGGAAAAACAATCAAAATGAGTTTTATGTGGCAGACATTGGGCTTGGTGGTAAGAAACCAGCATCTCATGTTGGAGTGTTTCAGTTTTGGGTTTGAATGCTGGCTGCACTCCAGTTCCAGTTCAGCTTCCTCCTAATGTGCACCCTGAGAGGTAGCAGATGATAATAAGTGATTGGGTCCTTATGTGGACGATCGAGTTCCTGGCTCACAAGCATTTGGGGAACTTTCTGTTAGTCTTTGTCTCTCTGCCACTAAAATTAAGAAGATACAAAATAGCTTCTATGATATACTGACAAACTTTCCTATTACCAGCTGCATATGATATTATGTATACAACAGAATTTCACACTATACTGTATTTACATGGGTAGTCTTATTTAATCCTTATAATTGTTCTGTAAAGGGAGTACAGTGACTAGCACATTTTACAAGTTACAGAAGCTTTGAATGGTTAAATAATTTATCTGTAGTCATACAGCTTTTAAGTGGCAGGTTAGGTTCAAACCCATGTTGATCCAGTTCAGGAATCCAGGTTCATTTAAAAAGATTGGTCACATTCATGGTTTAGTACCAAGGTATAAAAATTATCCAGAAATGTAATCTCTAGCTTTCTGAGATTAAAACACTATGAAAAATTGTTTCCTCAAGATTTATATACCTCATTTATTCAGCTTTTTATATGCTAAACATGTTTTGTGTCAAATTAAATTTTAAACTTAGTATTCCAGGTCTTGTGGATTGATATTATAAATTGTATAATTAATAATATTTCTATTATTGTATTTATAGTACTTAAAAATGGTATAGAAGATAGGAATTCATAAAACTTTAAATGAAAAGGTTAGAATTTTAATTTTATTATCTCTGAAATAGTAATAAGTTTTATGCCTTTAAACCTGAAAATTCAGTTAGTTTTACACTTGAGAATATCCTGTTTTAAGGGTTTTTCCTCTTTATATACTTAGTTGATACAAAAAAAACAAACACAATATTAATATAGAAGGAAAGAAAATTTTCGGAAAGCTAAATAATAAAACTCACGGGTATTGTTTCTACAATATATGCACTGACAGTCCAAAACAATCTTTGTACTTGGCTTTCAGAGATGCTTCTATATTTAATTTGAATTAAATTCAGAATTTCTTAAAACTTTACATTATAAATCTCTAAACAGTGTCCCAGCTGTTTGATAAAATCAGCTGTATCTAAATCCTGTTTACCTTATTCCATTATTAACAGTTCTACTTTTTTTGTCAGGTTATTCTCTCATACATGCCCTTTATTGGAACTGTTCTAGCTTTTGTTAGTTTTATAGAAATGAAATTAAGTCTTCATGGAAAAGACAGTGTTGGGAAACTGGAATAAGAATGGTAATAGAAAAATGTGCTGGCTATATTTTAAACTATAGTATTTACTTGCCTTCTCTAGTGATAGAATTACTATTATATAATCACTTGCTGATTTCCTAGAGTTTTTTTTCTATAGGGAAGTTATTTTTCTTTTTCCCCAGAAGATGATAATTGACAAAAATAAAAAGGTAAAACATAATGGTATTCTAATCACTAATTTACTATTGGGTAGAAAATATGCATGTAGTTTCATAATGGTGTATTATTTCAGTGTTTGAATAATGATCAAGTAGAGGAGTTAAGTAAGTTATCACTCTTTTTAATCATAGATATTTATTTAACTATAATAAAGCGTATAATTAAAATGTCACAAACATGCTTTAGTATAGAATTACATTATTCTTGAAAATGTGTTCAAAAAACAGTAAATCCAATATTAGTAAACTTTAAAACTTAACATTCATTTTAATAAAATAATTAAAACTTTTTGTTTAAAGTTAATATATCATGAAGAAAAAAAATTTTTCTTAAAATTTTACATGTATCTTCAATAGCTAAAAAATATTAAGTGTTCTTTTAACATATGTATGGTTTTTGTGGTAGCCTTCTTTTGATGTATAATGCAAATATTTTAATAGCAAGCTTTATGTGTTTTATACAGTGAGTTGATATTTTGTAATTTTTGCAGTACTTTGCATTTTGTTTTCTTTTAAATATTTATTTTTTTCAGCTCTTAAGTGGTAAAGCTTTAGTTCTTACTTGCTGGTTTGCATGAAGCTAACTTTGCAAGGTTGCTGTTACTTCCACTTAAAGGACCACTTCTTTTGCCTTATTACTATGCCAATCACTGTTTTTACATGCTTATTGGCTATGGCTGCATTATTGTGGATGCTGGCATTCAGATGTGAACATTACAAGAGTTCTAATGTCTTCACTTTTAAAGCTCTTACCAATTTTCAATTTCTATATTTGGAAAATGAGTAACTTAAAAAGTTTAAGAAAACCAGAGCATTGCAGAGGTCATGGGTAAATGTCATTTCTTCAGTTTCTTCAATTAAAGAATAAATGCTTGTCAGAGGCAGTCTTTCAAATTAGCTAATGCCTTTTACTAAGACTGCTGCAGCACAGGTTTAGTAGGAAGTAGTTTTAAGAAAAATAATTAGTGGTTCAGAAATAAGTAAAAGGAGAGAGAAAATCCCAAGGCAATCCGATTTTTAAAAAATATTACTGAAAATTTGATTAGTATTTTTAGATGTTTAAAGTATTTTCACATGTATTACCTCATTTGAAGCCCACAAATATTCATTTCTTTCTTTCTTTCTTTCTTTCTTTCTTTCTTTTTTTTTTTTTTTTGTAAGATTTACTTATTGGAAAAGCAGTTATAGAGAGAAGGAGAGACAGAGAAAAGTGCAATCTTCCATTTACTGGTTCACTCCCCAGATGGCTGAAATGGTTGGGACTGGGCCAGACTGAAGCCAGGACCATGGAAATTGCATCCAGGTCTCCTTCATGGGTGCAGGGACCCAAGCACTTGAGCCATTATTTACTGCTTTCCCAGGCACATTAGCAGGGAGCTGGATTGGAAATGGAGCAGCCAGGACTTGAAATGGCACCCAAATGGGATCCTGGCATCACAGACAGTGGCTTAACCCTCTATGCCACAAAGCTGGCCCCATTTGTTATTTTTATAGAAAGGGAGCATAGGTCCATATAAGTTATGTGAACTGTACAAGATTATATAACTAGAAATTTGCCAAAACCAGGCTAAATTACCCACTCCTTTAAAACTCCTCCCCAGATTTCCTGATTACCTCCCCATTTTGTGTGAATTATGTCATGCTGACCTGATTACAAATGAATAAGCATCTTGGTAAACATTCTTGGATGATTCTATTGGATCATAATTTGAAACTGAACTACAAATAATTTACAAATTACCACAAGAGGAAAATAATTCAGTATAATATCCATTTTACATATTGATCTGTCACAGTACTTTTACAGTTTTAGCTTCTGAAAATTAGTTTCTTCAGACTTGATCTCCTTTGAATATTGAGACACAGCACACTACAACCATATTTATCAGTCTATCTTCACTCATTTTTGATGGAAGAACACTGTCTTTAAATTTAAATTTTGAATTTTTTTTCATGAAGCAGGTGCTATACAAATAGGGAAAATCAACATAAGGATAAATTTGGAAGAAATTCATAAAAATCTCAGTATAATCAACTTCAGAAATTGCCATACTGTCCATGTCTTTGTTTTAGTGTTATCAAGTCTAATGATTTTTTTAAAATATTTATTTATTTATTTGAAAGTCAGAGTTACACAAAGAGAGAAGGAGAGGCAGAGAGAGAGAGGTCTTCCATCTGCTGGTTCCAGAGCTGTGCCGATCCGAAGCCAGGAGCCAGGAGCTTCTTCCAGGTCTCCCATGCGGGTGCAGGGTCCAAGGACCTGGGCCATCCTCTATTGCTTTCCTAGACCACAGCAGAGAGCTGGATAGGAAGCGGAGCAGCCAGGACTCAAACCAGCACCCTTATGAAAAGCCGGCACTGCAGGCAGTGGCTTTTCCCGCTACACCACAGTGCCAGCCCCAAGTCTAATGATTTTTAAATGTTTGCACAGTTGAAAAATTTTAAACACAAATTCTAAGTCACTGAAAATGACAGAAGTGAGGTAGCTTAAATTCTGTTTCATTGACTTTATTATCACTATACTTTTGTTGTTTATTTCTAATATGTTTAAATACAGTAATATATTGTAACACAAGGCTGGAGGCTCATACTCTGCAGGTCCAAGCTTTGAATGATTTCATTTTACAGTGAACTTATTCTTCATAGAAACATGTATAGTTGACTCCACATGTATGGGAAACTATAATTGGGAGCTCTTCTCATTAATTTTCATATGAAATCTTGTGCTTATAAAAGGACAAATAATAAGATGCGATTTAAAGCTTACATATGTTATTAAAATTCAACAGCAGCTGTAACTAGACCAGTAAACTGTTCTTTTCTGGGAGGACTATTTAATCACTGACATTGGTTGCTATTGTTGGGACATAATGATAATAGAAAACAAATGAAACTTTTTATTTTTGTTTCTAAATTCTGTACAGACAGTACACTGGCTTTTTGCCGCCCTTGAGCATGGGCAGCACTTTCACCATTTTCCCCTTGATGTTCTTGAGTGGAGAAAGGATTAGATGTAGGAAGACCCCAAAGGACACTGTCCTGACCCAAAAACAGAGTGCTTAGGATTTGAATTAGATATTTAGATCACAGTGGAGCTCTTTAAAAGAGTGGGAGGATGTAAGAAACTACAAGGAGTAAGTACAGGGAAAGTTTTAAGCTAAAAATTACTTGGAAAATGATGATATATGTTTATTAGAAATAGGTTTTTCTTAAAAATTTTATTTATTTATTTATTTGAAATGCAGAGTTACAGAGCGGCAGAGGGAGAGAGAGGGAGAGGTAGGTCTTCTATGCACTGGTGCACTCCCCAAGTGGCTACAATGGCCAGAGCTGGGCTAGTCCAGAGCCAGGAGTTTCTCCCAGGTCTCCCACAAGGGTGCAGGGGCCCAAGGACCTGGGCCATCTTCCATTCCCAGGCTTCTTTCCCAGGCCATAGCAAAGACCTGGATGGGAAGTGGAGCAGCCAGGTCTTGAATCGGCACCCATAGGGATGCTGGCACTTCAGGCCAGGGTGTTAAGCCACTGCGCCACAGTGCTGGCCCCCAGTTTTCTTTTGCCCTCATTTACTCTACTCCAATAACTGGCCTTTTTTCTGTTCTTCAAGCATACTCAGCGATTGCAATCTCAGTGTCATTTATAGTTGCTTTTTTCTCAGTCTCAAATACTTTCCCCAGATAGCTACAAGGCTCTTTCCCTCTCTTCCTTCAGATCTTGGTGCAGATGTCATCTTGCAGAAATCTTTCCTGGTCACCCTATTTTTAACTGCAACTTCTACTTCCTGTTCAACTTTTTCTACTTAATTTTCTGGTTTTTTTTTTTTTTTAAAGATTTATTTGTTTATTTGAAAGTCAGAGTTACACAGAGAGAGGGGAGAGAGAGAGAGAGAAAGAGAGAGGGAGAGGGAGGGAGAGAGGTCTTCCATCCGCTGGTTCACTTCCCAGTTGGCCACAATGCCTGAGCTGCACCGATCCGAAGCCAGGAGCCAGGAGCTTCTTCTGGGTCTCCCATGCAGGTGCAGGGGCCCAAGGACTTGGGCCATCTTCCACTGCTTTCCCTTGGCCATACATAGCAGAGTGCTGGATTGGAAGTGCAGCAGCCAGGTCTCGAACCAGCGCCCATATGGGATGCCAGCACTGTGGCAGCAGCTTTACCCGCTACAGCACAACACCAGCCCCTCTACTTAATTTTCTGTGTAGCAGCTGTTGCTCTCTGGCAGGCTGAATATTTTACAGCTTTGTTTATTGTCTGTTTCCCCTTTCCTAGGATGAGTTCCATGAAAGTAGAAACTATCTAGTCAGCTATTAAATGTTATAGCTAAAGCAGTGCCTGATATTATGCTACTTAAATGAAAGAAAACAAGAATGAGTGAATAAATAAATATGTAGTTGAATAGTATTCAGTGGTGGTTGTTTTGTTTTTTGTGTGTGTGTGTGGAATAGATATAAGATAATCCATTAAAACATTTATTTTCTTCAGTGTGGATAATGTTTTGCTAGTTTTCCTGGAAATATTTGAATTAAATTGGTATCAAACATTTTTTAGCTACAGTAATATATAGAGTGTTGTAAAATTTGAAACTGAATACATACACTTATTACTTTTAAAAAGTTTGTTATCTGTGAGAAAATAGTTTTTCAACTTCGATAGAGTGAAGCAATAGAGGAGAGAGAAATTCTTAATTTTTATTACCCCAATAATTGTTTATGCTCTAGCTAGGTTTATTGGGGGCAGGAATCTTTGCACATAAATCCTAGAGGCATAAACTGACATTTTAGAGCCACTTAAATAGGTAAGTGTGGGACTTGTCAGAGTAACTGTATAATAGAATAATTGTAACCTCTTTAACGCTAGATGGCCCTAGGCTGCCTCTTACTTGCCAGTTTTGTGAGTTTCAATTAATAGATTAGGAGTTTAGAAGAGAGCTTAGAATTCTTCACTTATCACCTTAGAAAGCAGATGCACTGACTCCTGCAGGCCTCTCAAAGACAACATCATACCCACACATCCCTGTATGCCTATATGCACAACTCAGATACGGTGCTACCTAAAGTGGCTCCTGTTAGTTGTTATTCCAGAAAAAGATAATGTTCCTGCCTGGTTCTGAGTTTTCTTCTCCTTTTTGAGTATGGGGATTACTGTTAGAGTAATTAATCTAACAATAACTGCTTTGCCAAAAGTTGCTTTTTTGCGTTGAGCAAGTCCTGCATTTATTTTATTCTATATGTGTGCATACATTCATCATTTATCTTTGTATTTGCACTCTTTGCATTCTGCAGCATGTTTTGCTGGTGGTTTGATTTCTCTTTGATGTTTTGGCTGATTGACATATTGGAGATTTTCTCATCTGTAAGAAATGTTCTGAAAGTATGCACTGCACACTAAGATTTCCATCTCTTTTCCTTCCCAACTTAATGCTTTAAGCATCACTTAAAATTCTTCTGCTACTAGGATTCTAACATATTTATACCTTATGGTTTTTGCTCCTTGACAAATTTCCAAGTTTGCATTAAACTATTCAAGTTTACAGAACCTATAGCCTTTATCTTGTACTTCCAGGCAAATATTACAGTTCCTTATTTTTCAACAGCTTCGCAAAGGCTGAAAAATTTGCCTCGTACTTCCCTCAAAGCCAAACAGTTGCTTCAAACTTCATCTACAAAAAGAGGTAACTACAACCTCTTAATAAGTTTAAAATTTCAGTAGACGGTCTAATTAAGTCTTATGCCTCGTGGCATACCTAGTCAGTTTTGTATATAAGGCAAGTTTTAGTCTCTTTTTTAAGCAGTAAAGTAATGTGGATTCATTCTCTGATATTTGAATAAACCCAGAAGAAACATATTTTCTACAAAGGTATGTATTGGATTGCTGTTCTAAAAGGAGGAAATGATAGAGAATTTATCCTTTTTCTTACCAACTTAAAGCCAAAGGTCATTGCTTTAACTTAATACCAGTTGAGCTAATAAATAGTGCTTTAGACATTCAGTATGCTGATTTTTTTCTCAGACTTTGGTTTCGGGTTTACTTACCTGTATAGGATTAAATGAGAGACTTCTGCCTTAGCAATTGATTAAAGTTAAAGTACAAGTTGTTGTGATTAATTGATACATTTGAAATATCTATGGATTGGTAGCTTTAGTAAAAGTTGAGTGTCAAAGAAGTGAGAGCTGGACAGCAAAGCTGTCCATTGTTGCTTCCAAGAGATTAGAAGTGTGGGGCAGCTAGAAGGAAGTAGAATTGAGAGAAAATACTGGGATTGAATAGACAGGCAGTAATAAGAAGGAAAAAAAATCTCAAAGGAAATGGGAGAGAACAAACTTGGGCAATAAGGAAAAAAATTGCCTCTATGCAGCACATTTAAGTTTCCTGATAGCTTTAGAACTCAATAGATAACAAAGGCATATACGAGGGACAAAGCATTAAAAAAACAATGGAGAAGAGGAAGTTGGAGATTCGATTTGTTGAAAAAGATTTAGTAAAGGATCGTTATGGAATTATTTGAGAACTTGGTCTTCTTTAAGACTTCCAGATATTTTTTCATACTTCCAATGACTAGGGGGAGAGAGGCAGGTGAAAACAGATGAGCTGGAAAGAATTATATCTAAAACACAGCAAGAGATTACCACAATAAAATAGTAGAAGAGTTTAATTTTATATAAATTTGTTTCTTGTATGTCTCTTTAAGATGCTTTGTACTTTTTTTTTGGAATCAGGTTTATGTAATTCAAAATTTTTACTTAAAATTTTATGTCAATTGTTTCATTATTTATTACGTTAAGAAGAATGCGACTTTGGCTAAATTTTGCTTAATTTACATACAGAGATTGGGTTATTTCTGTGACTTTGAGTCACCAGACTTTCATCAGCTTTCCGTGCTGATGATATAAGCCCAGTCTGAACTGCTATGAACTAAAATTCTTAGCATCTCCAGCTATCTTGTTTACCTAGTAAAGGGAGAAAATTGTGGGTGTGGGTGTGGGGATGGGGGATTGATTTGGTTTAATCTCCTACTTACCTTAATCCAGACTCATATTTTCTGGTTGGTATGGTGACTTTGAGACTATCCTTACATCTGTACATTCTGAACCAATTAAGCAATGGATGTGGGTTTCAAGTAGTGCTTAAAATGTTAGTTTCATTAATAGTGAAGCTGAATTGAAGAATATCTCTTGCATCCAAGGCCAAAATGGATTTTCCAGTCTCCCCTTGCACTCTGAGAGAGAGAGGTCTATGTTGATTTAGGAATCTCTGCTTTATAAGGATACGAGACAGGAGACAGGGCATATGTTCACAAGTACCTTTGGCCGATTAAACCTATCCAGTGGAGGAATATAGACCAATGGGTGATAAATTGTCACAAAAATAAATTCTCCTATCCTGTGGATGAACCTATATAATTTTTTAGGAAGCTGTTGGACCTATTAAAAAGGCTATATGATTATGGGAACAGGAAAGGATGGGTCTCTGTAACAACTAGAAATACAGTCACTTTGATTTTTACTGATTTGTTACTAGCACAAATTTGCAGATGGGAAGGAAAGAGAACTGTGTTGCCTGGCTTAAAGAGCCACACCATAAACATGTGTTGAGTGAATGTAATCATGCCATTAAATTCAAGTAAGGATGGTGCATTTCTCTGTATTTTTTAAAAAAAGATTTATTTTATTTATTTGAAGGAGTTAGAGAGAGGTAGGGCCAGAGAGAGAGAGAGGTTCACTCCCCAAATGACCGCAATGGGCAGAGCTGAGCTGATCCGAAGCCAGGAGCTTCTTCTGCACCTCCCACAGGGTACAAGGGCCCAAGAACATAGACCATCTTCCACTGCTTTCCCAGGCCAAAGCAGAGAGCTGGATTGGAAGAAGAGAAACCGGGACTTGAACCAGCGCCTATATGGGATGTTGGCACTGCTGGCTGGGGCTTTAAGCAGCTGTACCACAGCATCGGTCCCTCTTCTGTATTTTCTTCTGCAAGTTTTGGTGTTTGTTCATACCTTCCATCTCTGAGGAAAAGAACTGTGTGTGTGTGTGTGTTTTAAAGATTTATTTTATTTATTTGAAAGGTAGAATCTCCAGAAAGAGAGAAAAGGAGAGACAGAATCTTTATGCTGGTTCACTCCCCCAAATAGCCACATTGACCAGGGCTGGGCCAGGCCAAAGCCAGAAGCTTTTTCTGTGTCTCCCATGTGGGTACAGAGGCCTAAGCAGCTGGTCCATTCTCCACTGCTTTCCCAGGGGCATTAGCAGGGAGCTTATATCTATATGGGATGCCTGCATTGCAGGCGGTGGCTTTCTCTGCTATATCACAATGCCAGTCCATGTGTGTATGTGTATGTGTTGAGATTTATTTTATTTATTTGAAAGGCAGTGTTACAGAGAGAGAGATCTTCTGTCTTCTGGTTCATTCCCTGAGCAGCCACGTCTTGAAGCCAGGAGCCAGGAACTCCATCCAGGTGTCCCACATGGGTAGCAGAGGCCCAAGCACTCAGCCCATCCTCACCTGCCTTCCCAGGTTCATTAGCAGGGAGCAAGATCGAAAGAGGAGCAGCCAGGACTGGGACTGGTGTTTATATGGGATGCCTTACTGTGCCACAACATTGGCCCCCATTGTGTGTTTTTAAGACTGTGGGAAGTGACTATTTAAACTGCTTTGAGGAAGGAATTCTATGCATTCCTGATAGTTGGAAACTCAATGGCATAGAAGTAAGCAGAGTAGAGACCTCACCGAGGTCAGTGGACAAAAATGAAGCTGGTTAGAAAAAGTGAATGCAGAGATCAGGACAAGTTAAATTATAGAAATGTACTTTGAAGGAAAGCGGCTTCTAAGGAGCAGTTAATGATAATAATTATCCAATACTGTTTTAATTCACTACCTACCTATATTTTGAGATACTCAAGGTGAAATCAACAGTGTTGTAGAAGGCCTTATTTATATGAATTTAGGGTGTCCTTTGAGGGAGCCCGTTGTGATGCAGTGCATTAAGCCACTGCTTTGAACTCCTGCACCTGGTTCAAGTCCTGGCTACTCTACTTGCAATCCAGCTTCCTGCCAATGTGGTCTTGGGAGGCAGCAAATGATGGCTCAAATGGTTGAGTCCCTGCCACCCACATGGGAAACTCTGATGAAATTCTAGCTTTTGCCTTTGGTCTGATCCAGCTACAGCTGTGGGCATTTGGGGAGAGAACCAGCAAATGGAAGATTTCTCTCTCTCTCTCATTCTCTCTCAAATACATAAAAATAATCATTTAAAAGATGTCAGATATCAGACTATTTAAAAATGGGGAACCAGGAATTTTATTATTACCCTGGATTTGAAATATAAAATTTCTGTCAGGGCAGGCATTTGGCACAGCAGATAAGACACCACTTGGGATGCCTGCATCTGATATTGGAGTGCCTAGATTCAAGTCCCAGGTCCGCTTCCAGTTCTAGTTTTCTGATGCATACTTGGGAGGCAGCAGATGACAGGTCAAGTACTTGGAACCCTGCCACCCATGTGAAGACCCAAATGAGTTCTCAGCTCTGGATTTCATCCTGCCCCAGACTTGGTTGTTAATGGCTTTGCGGGGAGAGAACCAGTATATAGAAGATTCTCATTCTCACATTCATTCTCTCTCTCTCTCTCTCTCTCTTTCTCTCTCTCTCCCTCTCTCTCTCCCTTCTTCCCTCCCTCCCTCCCTCCTCTTCTCAAATACTTTTTTTTTATTCGGCAGATAGAGTTAGACAATTAGAGAGAGAGAGAGACAGAAAGGTCTTCCTTCCGTTGGTTCACCCCCTAAAAGGCCACTACAGCCGGAGCTACACCACTACGAAGCCAGGAGCCAGGTGCTTCCTCCTGGTCTCCTATGCGGGTACAGGGCCTAAGCACTTGGGCCATCCTCCACTGCCCTCCCAGGCCACAGCAGAGAGCTGGACTGGAAGAGGAACAACCAGGACTAGAACCTGGCGCCCATATGGGATGCTGATGCCACAGGCGGAGGATTAACCAAGTGAGCCATGGCGCTAGCCCCCTCAAATACATTTTAAAAGATAAATAAGGGGCCTGCGCTGTGGCTCAGTGGGTTAACAACTTGGCCTGAAGCGCTGGCATCCCATATAGGCGCTAGTTCTAGTCCCAGCTGCTCACTTCCAATCCAGCTCTCTGCTATGGCCTGGGAAAGCAGTAGAAGATGGCCCTAGCCCTTAGGCCCCTGCACCCACGTGGGAAACCCGGAGGAAGCTCCTGTCTTCTCACTTTGGATCAGCGCAGCGCTGGCCGTTGCAGCCAATTGGGGAGTGAACCAGTGGATGGAAGACTTCCTCTTTCTCTGCCTCTCCTCTCTGTATAACTCTTTCAAATAAATAATAAATAAAAATCTTAAAAAAAGATAAATTTTCCACCAACTATCAAGTATTTATTCAATCTGTATCATAAACAAGATAAAATATATCTTTTTTTTTCTTGTCTAAGCCTCTCTTTTTTCCTCTTAAGAGTTGTGTTCAAAGCAAGCCTCTGCCATACAGTTTTTTTTTTTTTTTAAGATTTATTTATTTATTTGAAGGTCGGAGTTACAAAGAGAAGGAGAGGCAGAGAGAGAGAGGTCTTCCATCTGCTGGTTCACTCCCCAGCTGGCCACAATGGCCGGAGCTGTGCTATCCGAAGCTAGGAGCCTCTTCCGGGTCTCCCATGTGGGTACAGGGGCCCAAGGACCTGTGCCATCTTCCACTGCTTTCCCAGGCCATAGCAGAGAGCTGGATTGGAAGTGGAGCAGCCGGGACTCGAACCGGTGTCCAGATGGGATACCGGCACTGCAGGTAGCGGCTCTACCTGCTACACCACAGCACTGGCCCCGCCATACAATTTTTAGATACAGTTAAAATGGATAAAAATGGTTTCTGCTCCCATGGTTTTGTTACATAAAATTGGGAGAATGGGAAAAATATCATGGAGGCTGTTCTTGGAGGTTCCCTCCAGATACACAAATTCCTGTTAAGCCTTGTTTTTTAAAAAAAATTTACTTTATTTATTTGAGAGAGTTAGAGAGACATCTTCCACCCGCTAGTTCACTCCCCAAATGGCTGCAACAACCAGAGCTGGGCTGATCCAAAGCCAGAAGCCTGGAGCTTCTTCCAGGTCTCCCATGTAAGTGCAGGGGCCCAGTCACTTGGGCCTTCTTCAACTGCTTTCCCAAGTGAAAATCCAGCACAGAGCTGGATTGGAAGTGGAGCAACCTGAACAGGTGATGGCTTTACTTGCTACACCATAGCGCCTGCCCCAATAAATCTTAAAAAAAAAAAAAAAAAGTATTTCTTGCCATAGCTGGGGATTTAGAATTGCTTTTCATTTTTTTTTCTTTGACTTATTTTCTCAGACTCTAGTGCAGGTATCCAAGAACTTAAATAACTTTGTTACTTTTAAGTAAAACACAAAATTAGAAAACCATATAATACTTGGAAAGCTTAATTAATTCTTATAAAGCAAATGCCCTTGTAACCACCATCCCTTGTCAGGAGACAAAATTTGCCGCCTCAGACATCTTCCACCTTCTTTGCATACACAGTCCTCTCTTGACCAGTGCCCCGGAGTAATGGGTCTTCTGAATTTTTATAACATCTGCTTCCTTAATTTTCTCTATGGTTTTATCATCCAAGTAATGAAACGTTAGTTTTTCTTTTCTAAAATGTGTCTTTTTAAGTTCCTCTTACTTCTTAGTTTTCCTTCATCTCTTTTCTCCCCTTTGTTTGAAGGAATCACCAGATCATTTCTTCTACAGAGATTCATACAGCTGCATTTTGCTGGCTACTTTTCCATGGCATCAAGAAGCAGGTTCTTCTGTCCTCTGTATTTTCTATAAATTGGTAGTTGGATCTAGATAATTAGATTCAGTTTTGTTATTTTTGATAAAACTACTTCAAAGGTGGTGATGCTTCTTTGAAAGGTATATAACGTGATTTCCAGGGCCAGTGCTGTGGCATAGCCAATAAAGCTGCCGCCTGCAGTACCAGCATCCCATTTGGGCACCGGTTCAAGACCCAGCTGTTCCTCTTCCAATCCAGCTCTCTGCTATGGCCTGGGAAAGCGGTAGAAGGTGGTCTAAGACCGTGGGCCCCTGCACCCACATGGCCGACCCGGAAGAGGCTCCTAGCTCCTGGCTTCCAAGCAGTACAGCTCTAGCCGATGCGGCCATTTGAAGAGTGAACCAGAGGATGGAAGACCTCTGTCTCTCTGCCTTGCCTCTGCCTCTTCCTCTCTGTGTGTAACTCTGCCTTTCAAATAAATAAATAAATCTTTTTAAAAAACAAAGTGGGCTGGCGCCATGGCTCAACAGGCTAATCCTCTGCCTTGCGGTGCCGGCACACCAGGTTCTAGTCCTGGTCGGGGCGCCGGATTCTGTCCCGGTTGCCCCTCTTCCAGGCCAGCCCTCTGCTGTGGCCCAGGAGTGCAGTGGAGGATGCCCCAAGTGCTTGGGCCCTGCACCCCATGGGAGACCAGGATAAGCACCTAGCACCTGGCTCCTGCCATCGGATGAGCACGGTGCGCCGGCCGCAGCGCACCATCCGCGGCAGCCATTGGAGGGTGAACCAACGGCAAAAGGAAGACCTTTCTCTCTGTCTCTCTCTCTCTCTCTCACTGTCCACTCTGCCTGTCAAAAATAAAAAACAAAACAAACAAACAAAAAAAAACAAAGTGGATTTCCTGTTTTTGTGATATTAATAATCTTGCTTTATGCTTAGATACTTTATTATTTTCTTCTGCTTACTTTGGGTATAGGATTCTGGGTTCAAAGTTCTTTTCTTTCAGCTCTTAAAAAATATTGTACCACTTTCTTCTGGTGTCTGTAGTTTGTAATAACAAATCCTTTATCAATAGAGTTGATTTTCCTCTTTCAGTAAGTGATTTCTCTCCCAAATTTCAAAGTTTTTTGTGTTTAGTTTTCAGAAGTTTGATGATGTCTTGCCATGGATTTCCTTAAATTTATCTTGCTTGCTGTTTGCCCTGCTTCTAGAATTTATCTCTTTTGCCAGATTTTGGAGTTCATAACCATTGTTTTCCAGAGTACTTTGTTGGACACACTTTGTCCTTTCCTTCCAGGACTCTGTTTACAAATACTGCATCTTCTGTTATAGTCTCACAGGTCCCTGAAACTGTTCTTTCTTTGGTCTCTTCTCTGTTATATTCAGACAGGGTAATTTCTTTTTTTTTTTGATTGATTTTTTTATTTATTTATTTTTGACATGCAGAGTGGACAGTGAGAGAGAGAGACAGAGATAAAGGTCTTCCTTTGCCATTGGTTCACCCTCCAATGGCTGCCGTGGCCGGCGCGCTGCGGCTGGCGCACCGCGCTGATCTGAAGGCAGGAGCCAGGTGCTTCTCCTGGTCTCCCATGGGTGCAGGGCCCAAGCACTTGGGCCATCCTCCACTGCACTCCCGGGCCACAGCAGAAAGCTGGCCTGGAAGAGGGGCAACCGGGACAGAATCCGGCACCCCGACTGGGACTAGAACCCGGCCCAGGGTAATCTCTTTTATTCTATGTTTTGGTCCTGGATTCTTTCCTCTGTTCTCTCTATTCTGCTTTTGAGCCCATCTGTTTTTTTAAATTCTGAATATTTTTTATTCTAAAATTTCCATTTTCCTTTCTTTATATCTTCTGTTTCTTTGCTGAGACCTTTTGTCTTTGTATATCTCAAGTGTATTTGAAATTTCAAATCAGTTTTATAATGGCTCCTGTAATAATAATTCTAACCATCTCTGTTATCTCTGTGTTGACATCTGTCAACTGTTTTTTTTTTTTTTTATTCAGTTTAAGATATTTCTGGTTCTTTTATGACAAGTTACTTTTTATTTGAATATTGGAGGTTTTTTTTGGTAGATAATGTTATGGAATTCTGGATCTTGTTTAAACTTTGTCTTTGAGCCTTTCTTTGATAGGAGATATTTAGCCAGGGGTGATGAAGGGCATCAGCATAGCAGGGACCAGCGGAGGCATTTTGTTACTACCAGTGAAAAAAGAAGCCTGGGCTTTTTATTCCCATCTCTGTTGATACCTGAGGCATAGGAATCTTGTTGTGGAGGTAGGAGTTTTGATTATTCAGGTGGTCTCCACTGACAGTGTTAAGGAGTGGCCTTGTTCCTACTGAGCGGTCAGGAAAGACCAGACTCTTAAGCAGGCCTCCACTAACACCAACCAAAGAAGAGAGAGAATAGCCTTCCTGTGCCAGGTTGGAGTAGAAGTCCAGAGTCGCTGCAGGCTCTCCCATAACCCCATGAGGTGGAGGGTCATTGCCAGCCAGCAGAGATGGAAGTCCCACCTCCCTACATGGCCCTTTCTAATACCTCTTATAGTGAGCCAGCTACTATAGTCTGACTTATCCCTCAAAATTCATGTGATGGCAGCTTAATCCCCAATGCAACAATGTTGGGAGGTAAAATCTTTTGCAAGGATGTTAGGTCATGAGAACTTTGCCTTCATGAATGGATCAATGCTAGTGTAAAAAGTGCTTGTGGGAATTGGTTCTGTCTTTTGCTTTTCTGTATGTGAGGATGCAACCCATACAGGATACCAGCACCCTGATCTTGGACTTCTCAGCCTTTAAAACTGTGAGAGAATAAATTTTTGTTCTTTATAAATTAACCAATATCACGTATCCTAACACCACAAAGCAGACTTAGACACTATGACTCCACACCTACAAGAATAGTTACACTGTTGGCAGGAATAGAACACGATACTTTTGCTTTGTAAGAAGTTTGCAGTGCTCCATAAAGTTAAACATACATTCACCCAAGGATCCAGCTATTTTCCCAAGAAAAATGAAAGCATATATCCACTCTATGAAAGCATAAGTTTGCACGAGTGTTTGTATACAATTTTACTAATAATGGCCTAAAACTGAGCAGAACTCAAATGTCGATGTGCAGGTGAAAAAGTGGTATTGCAGAATACCACTCAGCAATAAAAGGAGTAAATCATAGACATACATGACAAGAATGAATCTCAAAAGTTATACTGAGTGAAATAAGTACCAAACATAATACATGTTACAGAATTCCATTCATACACAATTCTTAAAAAGGTAAATTAACTTACAGTAACAGAAAGATAAGATGTTTGCTGTGAGAGAACTAACTGGGAAGGAGTACAAAGGAACTTTTTGGGATTATGGAAGTGTTTTCTGACTATGCAGGTGGTTACATGAATGTACACTTATTAATTTTTTAAAAGTATTTGTCTATTTGAAATGTAGAATGATGGGGGAGAGGTAGAAAAAGATAGAGATCTTCTGTCTGCTGGATCTCTCCCCAGATGGCCATAATAGCAAGGGCTGAGCCAAGCCAAAACAAGGAGCAAAGGACTTCATCGGGGTTTCAATGGCCAGGCTGTGCAAAGCTGAAGCCAGGAGCTTTCATCAGGTGCATTAGCAGGGAGCTAGATTAGAAGTGGAGCAGCCAGGGCTCGACCCAGTACCCACATGGGATGCCAGCATAGTATTTAGCAGATTTACCTGCTGTGCCACAATGCCAGCCCCCTTTTTGATACCTATTTAAGAAATTTTTGCCTATGGTCCCATACTGTGGCATGGTAGGTTAAGCCTCTGCCTGCAGCACCAGCATCCCATATGGGCGCTGGTTTATATCCCCACTGCTCCTCTTCTGATAGAGCTCTCTGCTAAGGGCTTGGGAAGGCAGTGGAAATGGCCCAAGTGCTTGGGCCTCTGTACCCACATGGGAAACCCAGAAGAAGTTCCTGGTTCCTGGCTTCAAATCAGCCAACTCCAGCCACTGGGACCATTTGGGGAATGAACCAGCAAATGGAAGACTTCTCTGTCTCTCTCTCTCTCTCTCTATTTGTAATTCTTCCTCTCAAATAAATAAATAAATAAATCTTTAATTAAAAAATTGTTTTTGCCTAACACAACAAGGCCATGAAGATTGTATCCAGTATTTCTATTAGATATTTTATAGTTTTTGATTTTATGCTTATGGCTGTGATCTTCTTTGATTAATTTGATTAATTTTATTAAATACTTATTAATTTATTTGAAAGGCAAGAGACAAAGAGTTTCCATTCTATGATTGTATGGCCTGGGAAAGCAGTGGACGATGGTCCAAGTCCTTGGGCCGCAGCACCCACGTGGGAGACCTGGAAGAAGCTCCAGTCTTCTGGCTTCGTATTGGCCCAGCTCTCGGCTACTGTTACCATTTAGGGAGTCAACCAGTGGATGGAAAACCCTTCTCTCTCTCTCTCTCTCTCTCTCTCTCTCTCTCTCTCTCTCTCTCTGCCTCTGCCTCTTTGTAACTGCCTTGCAAATAAATAAATCTTAAAAAAAAAAAAGGTGATGTTTACCATTTCCCATATACTCAGTTTTTCCAGCACTTCATTTGCTGTGAAGACTGTCTTTTTCAAGTACCTTAGCCTCATTGGAGAAAACAATTTTCCAGTAATTTCCAGTCCAAACAATGTTCCAGTAATTTCTATGTCAACTCTTAGAACAACAGCAAATTGTCTTAATTTCTGTAGCTTTATAATAAGTTTACAAGTCTGAGAGTATACATCTTTTTTTTTCTTCAAATGAATTTTGAATATTTTTTTATAAAAAGCTTTTATTTTATAAATATAATCCAAAATTTGTACTTATGAAATTTATAGCGGTTCTTCCCTCCATACCTGCCCCAAACCATCCCACTGCCCACTCCCTCTCCCATCCCATTCTTCATTAAGATTCGTTTTTAATTATTTTTATATACAGAAGATCAACTCTATACTAAGTAAAGATTTCAACAGTTTGCACCCACACAGACACACAAAGTGTAAAGTACTGTTTGAAGACTAGTTTTACCATTAATTCTCATTACAACACATTAAGGACAGAGGTCCTACATGGGGAGCAAGTGCACAGTGACTCCTGTTGTTGATTTAACAATTGACAAGAGAGTGTACATCTTTAAACTTTGTGCTTTTACAAAGTTGCTTTGCCTATTCTGGGTCCTTTGCTTTTCCACATAAATGTTAGAATAAGCTCATCGATATTTGCTGTTAAGGAAAAACCTGCTGGTGTTTGAACTGAGATTGCACTGGATGTGTACGTAAAGTGGAGCATAACTGGCATTGTATTGGTGTTGATTCCTGTGATTCCTGAGCATAGCATCTTTATTTTGGGGGCTGGAACATATTCTGTTATCCTTGGGCATTTTATGTTTTTATGCTATATTACAAATGGTATTATTTTTAACCTTATATCTTGCTAAACTCACTTATTTCTGATACTTTTAGAGTTTCTAAGTATACAATCATGTCATCTGTAAATATAGGCCATTTTACACCTTCCTTTTCATTTATATGTGCCTTTGGGGGAGTGGGGAGACCTATAGTAGTGGCTTAGCATTCTCTGCACAATATTAAATAGAAGTGGTCAGAGCAGACCTCCTTGCCTGCTTAGTCATTTTTTTTTTTTTTAAGATTTATTTTATTTATTTGAAAGACAGAGTTAAAGAGAGAGGTCAAGCCAGAGAGAAAGAGAGAGAGAGAGAGAGAGAGAGAGAGATCGATCTTCATCCTATGGTTCACTCCCCAAATGATGGCAATGGCCAGAGCTGAGCTGATCCGAAGCAGGAGCCAGGAGCTTCTTATGGGTCCCCCTTGTGAGTGCAGAGGCCCAAGCACTTAGGCCATCTTCTACTGCTTTCCCAGGCCTTAGCAGAGAGCTGGATCAGAAGAGGAGCAGCCGGGACTCAAACCAGCGCCCACATGGGATACTGGCGCTGCAGGCTGGGGCTTTAACCCACTGTGCCACACACAGTTCCGGCCCCCTGTTTAGTCATTTTACAATGAAAATAATTTTTTTCATTTGGAGTTTTCATAGATGTCCTTTATTATATTGGGCAAGGTACCTTCTATTCCTGGTTTGTTTTAAAATTGCTTTTATTTTTTAATTAATCATGAATGCATATTATGTCTTTTTTTCTTTTTCTTTTCTTTTTTTTTTTTTTTCTGTTAATGTGTGAAAGTACATTGTAGCCAGTGCCGCAGCTCAATAGGCTAATCCTCCGCCTTGTGGCACCGGCACACCGGGTTCTAGTCCCGGTCGGGGTGCCGGATTCTGTCCTGGTTGCCCCTCTTCCAGGCCAGCTCTCTGCTGTGGCCAGGGAGTGCAGTGGAGGATGGCCCAAGTGCTTGGGCCCTGCACCCATGGGAGACCAGGAGAAGCACCTGGCTCCTGCCTTCGGATCAGCGCAGTGTGCTGGCTGCAGCGCCCCGGCCACGGCAGCCATTGGAGGGTGAACCAACGGCAAAGGAAGACCTTTCTCTCTGTCTCTCTCTCTCTCACTGTCCACTCAGCCTGTCTAAATAAATAAATAAATAGATAATTTAAAAAGTACATTGTTTCAGGAATTAAAGCAATTCTGTATCCCTGTGGTAGATCCTGTTTGAGCATGATGTATACCATTGGAATTGACTTTCTAACAGTTATGTATTTTTGGATCTGGGTTCTTCTATTTACTTGTCTTTGATATCAGAGCAATACTAGCCTCATATAGTGATTTGGAATGTTTCCTGTATAGTTGGAAGTAATTTGTATTTGAGAAAAGTTAGTAAGAAAGCCATTTGAGTCTGGAATTATTTACAGGAAAGTTTTTTTTTTATTACAAATTATATGTCATTGAGAGAAAACCTGCATTTTATAACTTCACCTATTTCTTTTAGGCAGTTTTTATCATTTTTGTCTTCAAGAAATATAAGCTTAAATTAATTGGCATAAAATTGCTCACAGTATGAGGGTACTTTAAAAACTTCATTCATGGAAAATGGAGTTAAAAGATAAATTTATCTTGTTGGAAAAAAAGTCCATACTCCACACATACAAGGGAAGACTTGAAATTTTTGCACCAAAATAGTTATCTTTTCATCCATTTTTTCGTGAGGGTGTTCAAGTACTCCTCATATTCATCTTGTCTGCAGAAATTGTGGCGTTTCCCATTTCTTCTTGTGTTGATACTTCGTGTCTTCTGTTTGAGTCTTATTTTTTTGTCTTGATCCATTCTTCTAAAATTTCATCAGTCTTAATAATATTTTTAGAAACATTTTGATCCACCAGTTTTTTTCTTTTGTTTGTATATTTCCTTGATCTTCGCTCATTTGTATCTTCATGATTTGCTTCTTTCTTGTAACTTAGGCTAAATTTACTTTCATTAGTGTGTTAAGCTTAATTGATTTTGGACTATTTTTTTAATAAAAGCTTTAAATTTAATGTTGCCTTCCATGAATCCTCCAGATTTTGATGTTGTTTTTCTTCTCATCCAGTTCAAAATATTTCCTGATGTCTCTTAGGATTTCTTTATTGACCCATGTGTCACCTCAAAGAGTCTTTTTCAATTTTCAAATATTTGGGAGTTTTCAGGTGTCTTTCATTTATTGATTTCTATAAATGACTACTTGTATTGTGATCAGAAAACATACTTTGCATGAATCTTTCTTATAAATTTTAGTCTTGTTTTATCAGCCAACATATATGCTCTAGAGTAGAGAATGTTCTATATACATTTGAAAAGCATGTATATTGTTGGTAGAATGTTCTGTAAATGTCAGGTAGGCCAATTCAATTGATTGTTTCCATTTCTAGATGCTTTTTGATTTTCTATCTATTTCTTCATCAGGTACTAAAAGAGTGTTGAAATATTCAGCTATTATTATAGATTTTCCTTCACTTTTTAGGTGATGTCCATTTGCTTCATGTGTTCTGTTTTGGGATATGTACACATTCAGGATTGTTATGTCCTGCTGCTGAGATGACTCCTTTTACTTTATGAACTCTATCCCTGATGGTGAAATTTTTTCTAATAATTATAATAGGCATTCTGCCTTTTCTATTATTAGTGTTTGCATGGCACATCTGATATTATTTTACTTTTTAAAAAATTGTTCACTTATTTATTTTGAGAGAGAGAATGAACAAACTTCTGTCCACTAGTTTCACTCCCCAAATGCCCACAATAACTGGTTCTGCGTCAAGCTGAAAACAGAAGCCAGGGACTCAATCCTAGTCTCCCAGGTGGGTAGCAGGAACCCAATTACCTGGAGCCATCACCTGCTGCCTCCCACACTGTGCATTAGCAGGGAGCTCTAGTTGGGAGCTGAGCCAAGTTTCAAATCCAGACACTCCAACGTGGGATGCAGGCATCCCCAGCTGGCGACCTAACCACTAGCCCTGATACCCACCCTATCCCATCTTCTTACTTTTATCCTATATGTTTTTATCTAAAATGTGTTTATTTTATATAGCGGGTGCTGGCTCCTGTTTTTTCATTCAGACTGACAATCTTTACCTTTTAGCATTGCCATTCATAGTTAGTGCAGTTTATATGGTCGGTTTTAAAAATGTCTCATTATTTGCTTAAAAAAAAAAGATTTATTTACTTGAGAGGCAGAGAGAGGTCTTCCATCTGCTTGTTTACTCCCCAAATGGCTGCAGATGGTTGAGGCTGGGCTAGGGGTCGCAAGTGCCTGCTGTCACGCAGCTCAGCAGTGCTTAAGGGTGACCTGTCGGAGCACGGGGAGGAAGGAACACACAGACACACGACTGTCTTTCCAATGACAGGCTTTTCATCGTTCACACAGTTTCACACTAAGGCTTCGCCACTCTGCACACCAGTCTATATAGTTATATTCATTACTCCACAGATCATAACACATCTAACTTCAAAGCAGTCTCAAAGGCCATCCAACTATAATAATATAAGTACAGCAAAGCATATGACATTATTCTTAATCATTGGGTCGAGGCACATTCCTTCATATTACACATGGCTAATATCATTATAAATGCTGTGTTTTCAAGGCTCGTATCACCGTCACGAAAAAGAGTCAGCGTTCAAAGTCCAGAGCTCAACGTCTCGGCAGAGACGGATCTCGGATCAGTCACTTACAGGAAGGAAGTCGTGGGATGGCTGTTCCTCTTGGCAGTGGGCTTGGAGTTCCCAGGCAGACAGCAAGGCACGGAGTTGGAGAGGTCCCCTGCTGAGAAGCCTGGTCCAGTTCTGCAGCAGATCTGGCAGCAGGCTGATAAGGGGTCCAGGTGAGGTGGCAGCTCCGCTGGTGTTTTGATCCCATAGTCTCCTTGTATCGCTTAGCAAGGAGGCTAGCGAGCTGGCTCTTCAGCTCCAAATATGTGGAGATCCAGAGATTCACACACACCAGGCCATGATGCTTGAGAGGATGGAGAGCAGTGGAAAAGGCTCTCCTTTTATCCTTGCCACTCTGAAGGGGGAGTCTCCAGTAGGGGTCGGGGTGTCACCAATCAGTTGTGCTCCCTCTCAGAGTTTCCCAGGGTGCCACCAATCCAATGCCTGGGACAGGATGTCTCCAGCTCATTCTCTGGGTGCGTCCAATCATTGTGTGAGTAGGAAGGTAACTGGAGGTTATCATCCGTAGTGCACACATTAGCAGACTGCCCAGGGATGTCTGTTCAGTCTGATGAGGAACATCTTTCTTGGTAAGCATCAGCTTAGCATAAGTGATGTCATCAGTCTCTGGCTTGACGTGAGTGACTCCATTTTTCTTTACTTTCAGTTTGTGGATAGTGGTAGTTTTTGACTCTAGGATTCTCTGTGGAGTTTCCACAGTTCGCCTCCTTCTGCTGGTCAAGTAAGCGGTGATCTGTGACTGTTTTTGGGACTCCTGTAAGATTCCCCATACTAGGGAAGCCAGGAGCCTGGAATTCAATCTGGGTCTCCCTCATGAGTGTCAGGGGCCCAAGCACTTGGGCCATCTTCTGCCTCCCTATAACTCTGCCTTTCAAATAAATAAATCTTTAAAAAAAAAAAAAAGAAATAGATTTTTTTTAATTTTATTTTAAGTAGTCTTTTTTTTTTTTTTTTTTTTTTTTTTGTGACAGGCAGAGTGGACAGTGAGAGAGAGAGAAAGAGACAGAGAGAAAGGTCTTCCTTTGCCGTTGGTTCACCCTCCAATGGCCGCCGCACCGCGCTCATCCGATGGCAGGAGCCAGGTGATAGATGCTTTTCCTGGTCTCCCATGGGGTGCAGGGCCCAAGCACCTGGGCCATCCTCCACTGCACTCCCGGGCCACAGCAGAGGGCTGGCCTGGAAGAGGGGCAACCGGGACAGAATCCGGAGCCCCGACCGGGACCAGAACCTGGTGTGCCGGCGCCGCAAGGCGGAGGATTAGCCTGTTGAGCCACGGCACCGGCCTATTTTAAGTAGTCTTTTAAAGCAAAATTTGAAAGTGATTCCTTAATGGCCTCTTTTTGTAGCCTAGCATATTTACCATTCCTGGTCAATTTCTTTAAGAGGTTTGTTTGTTTATTTGTTGCAAGGCAGAGCCAGAGAGGTCTTCTATCTGTTGGTTCACTCTCTAAATGGACACACAGTGAGTTCTGGGCAGGGCTGAAGCCAGGAGTCAGGAACTCCATCCTGGTCTCCTGCTTGGCTGGCAGGGGCCCAATATAGGCTATCTTCTGCTTTCCCAGGCGTATCAGCAGGGAGATGGATCAGAGGCAGAGCAGCCAGGACTCAAACTGGCATAGGAGTGAAGCACCCTTTTTCTGCCAAGGATCATATGTATATTTATAACATCATTCACAGGCCATACAAAATTATCAACTTAAAAATTAGCCTTCTGTGCTGGCGCCGTGGCTCAACAGGCTAATCATCCGCCTTGCAGCACCGGCACACCGGGTTCTAGTCACGGTCGGGGCACTGGATTCTGTCCCGGTTGCCCCTCTTCCAGGCCAGCTCTCTGCTGTGGCCAGCGAGTTCAGTGGAGGATGACCCAAGTGCTTGGGCCCTGCACCCATGGGAGACCAGGAGAAGCACCTGGCTCCTGCCTTCAGATCAGCACAGTGCGCCAGCCGCAGCGCGCCGGCCATGGCGGCCTTGAAGGGTGAACCAACGGCAAAGGAAGACCTTTCTCTCTGTCTCTGTCTCTCTCACTGTCCACTCTGCCTGTCAAAAATAAAATAAAATAAATAAAAATTAGCCTTCTGTAGATGTATTGAATTTCAGATCTCACTTGTGCTTGCCTTGCCAAGGCCAAACCCAGTGATTTCGTGGGCCTTATATGGCCTATGGGCTGGACATGTCCCCCTCCTTTATTAATGTCACATGCAGCTACTTAATCTGCTGTATCACAGTGCTGGCCTCCATTCCTGATATAATTTATTGTTTTGTACAGATTAGGTTTACTGTCTGATGCCATTTTCCTTCTAACCTAAGAATTTCTTTGAACATTTCTTTTAATGACTACTGGCAACAAATTCTCTTAACTTTTTTTTTTCTTTAGAAGTCTTGATTCTGACTTTAGTTTTGAAAGATAATTTTACTGGATATAGACTCTAAGACTAACAGACTTTTAAAGTGCTTTAATGATATTCTATTGTCTTTTAGCTTACATTATTTCTGTTGAGAAGTCTGTAATTTTTTTTTACTTTTTTCCCTCCTCCTTTTTTATGTTTTTTTTTTTCTTTTTAAGATTTCTAAGTTATTTATTTGTTTTCAGAAATTTGGGGTAGGTGTTTGGACTACCAGTTAAAACATCATAGTGCAGTGGGTGAAGGCACAGCTGACATCCATATTGGCTGGCTGGAATTCCAGCTGCTCCACTCCAGTCCAGCTTTGTTGGATTTGCTGATGTGCATGGGAAGACAGCGAAAGATGGTCCGTGTACTTGGGCCCCTGCCACCCACATGGAAGGTCAGGATGGAGTTTCTGGTTCCTGGCTTCAACCTGGCCCAGGCTTGGCTATTGTGGCCATTTGGGGTGCGAGGGAGGAAGAGAGGGAAGGAAGGAAGGAAGAATAATCTACCTGTATCTGCCTTTCAGATAGATATAGATATCTTAACAAAAGAGGAAAAAGAAAGAAAATAAAAGAAGAGAAAGAAGGAAAAAATATTGCACATCAGAGTGCTTGGGTTCACTACCCATCTCCAATCTTGAGTCTACCTTCCTACAGTTACAGACTCTGGGAGGCAAGGGTAATGGCTCAAGAAATTGGGTTCCTGCCGCCCACATGGAAAACCTGGATTGAGTTCCCCTTTTCTGGCTTTGGCCTGGCTCACTCCCAGCCATTGTGGGCAGCTCTCTGTCTGTTAAATGAATTTGAAACAAAAAAAATTTTTTAAAGAAATTTAATCATGATGTTCCTTGGTGTAGCTTTCCCTGATTTGTTTTTTTGACCCTGCTTAGGGTTTTTCTCCAGCTACTTAGATATATAATTTTCTAGTTTTCATTAAGATTGGAAGTTTTTAAGCCATTGTTCTTCAAAAAAAATTTTTTTTAGACCCACTCATTACCATTCCATCCTAAAATCTAGGACTATATCAGATCACAAAATACTGGCCTAAAGACCATTGAGGTTTTATCTTTTTGTTTTGTTGAGTCTTCTCCTCTGAATCTTTTAGTTTAGATCATGAGTCTTAATGTCTTCAGATGCTTTTTCTGCAGCATCTAAACTGCCGTTCCTGTCCAGTGAATTTAGCATTTTGGATACGTTGTAGCATTATATCTTTAAATGTTCTACCCAGTTCTTTTCTCTCCTCAGTGCTTGCATCTCTGTGTGTATTTTTGAGCATATATAATAATTCTTTTGAAATCCTTGCCTGTTTCTATTGACTAATTTTTCTCCTGATGTTTTTTGTTATGTCCTTGCCTCTTTAGGATAGTAGACATCGTAGAATTTTCCATTGCTCTTTGCTGAATTTTCTCTCCTTTTATATAGCAGTTGAACTTTGTTGTGGCAAGCAATTAAGTTATCCATGAATTAGTTTGAACCTTTATACATGGGATCAATGACTGTTTTCTTAAGGACCAGATAGTAAATATATTAGGCTTATGGAGTGGTATGATCTTTATTGCAACTACTTAACTCTGTCATTTTAACTTGAAAGCAGCCATAAACAATGTATAAGTGAATGGATTTTACTATATTCTAATAAAACTTTATTTACAAAACAGTTCACTTCTTCGTGTGTGATAATTTACTAACCTCTGCTTTAGAAACTTTTTTTTTTAAGATTTTTTATTTTATTTGAAAAGCAGAGTTACAGAGAGGCAGAGAGAGAAGGAGAGAGACAGCGAGAGAGAGAGGTCTTCAATACACTAGTTCACCCCCCAAATGGCTGCAGTGGCCGGAGCTGAGCCAATCCGAAGCCAGGAACCAGGAGCTTCTTCCAGGTCTCCCACATGGGTGCAAGGGCCCAAGCACTTGGGCCATCTTTCACTATTTTCCCAGGCCATAGCCAAGAGCTGGATTGGAAGTGGAGAAGCCGGCACGTGAGCCAGCGCCCATGTGGGATGCCAGCACTGCAGGCAGCGGCTTTAACCTCTACACCATGGCACCAGCCCCTAGAAACTTATTTTTAAGCTTTATTAGAACAACTTTAGAGTAGCCCTTATTCTAGGGTTAGTTTATCCCTCCTATTAAAACTTGGCCCTCTTTAAGTGTATGCAGATTGTTTGGCAAGGACATTCAACTCTGTGGTTGAAACTCAAATGTGTCATAATTCTGTGTGAGATTTGGCAACTCTTCAGTTTCCAAAGGTTCCATTCTCCTTTCTCCCAGGCTCATAGAGCCTTATCCTGAACATAGATAGCTCGATATTCAGCCAAAGATTCAAGCAGAGCCCTAAGCTGGGTTCTGTAGGTGTTCTGAGCAGCTCTCACCTCTAAAATATCCTGCCCTTCAAATTCCAATTGTTGTCTCCTTAACACAGCCTGGTAGCTTTGATCTTCATGGGATTCCCCTCTCTGCTGTGCAAGCAAAGTGTTCCTGGACCCCCTATACTCTTCCCAAAAAGCCAGGTTTGATGATAGGGCTCAAGCAATTTGTTTCCCTTCTTTCAGGAATTATAGCCCTGTACTACCTGTTGTCCAGTATTTAAGAAATGCTATTTGTATTTTGTCTGCATTGATAGATGTTTACAGCAAGAGAACAAATATCTCCCCAGTTTCACTTTCATGACTAGAAGATCCTATAGTGATTTTAAAATAAATACATAGCTAAGTTCCATTTCAGACTAGTTTCTCCAGTAGTGGTAGCTGGGCCCTCATATTTTTATAAATTCCTTGGGATTCTGATGTACAGTCAAGTTTTAAAGCCATGGCTGGGAGTGTTAGACCCCAACAGAGATGATCTGAGTATATATTTTAAACATGATGTTGCTGATATTTAGAACTTTGATTAGACAGAGGGTAGACAAGATCAGCTAGGAGAGAAAAGAGCTATGTACAAAAAATACTGAAAAGGAGGTAGGAGATTGATTTCTCTTGTCTTAAACCTAAAGCTAGCATCCTCTTCTTTTTCCAAAGCCCAGATGACAATGGCAGCCAAACTCATCCATCCTTTCTTTTACCTGCTATTGTGATAGACCTTACTGTCACTTATGTCCTGTACATGGATTGGTAAAAGTGAGGGAAAGGACATTTTAGAGAATAATCCATCTCTATGGTCTTAGGACCAAATCTCTTGTCCATGCTTTCCTTCCAGTCGTATCTTCCTTAAACTAATGTGGGTTGTATGAAATGGATGTTCTCTTTGATGTTTTGTTTTGGCTTAAAAATGAATGCAAATTGTGCATTTTACTCTTTCATATATCAATATTTGTTTTAATATAAAAGTGTAAGGTAGATGTTGTGGCAGCCAAGAATACCCACTTCTGCTTGGGACACCCACATCTCATATTGGAGTGCCTACCTTCAATTCCAATCCAGTTTCCTTGCTAAGGTGCCTCAGAGGCAGCAGATGCTGGCCCAAGTAGTTGGCTCCCTGCATATGGGAGACCTGGATGCAGTGCCTGGCTTCAGATTGGCCCCGCTCTGGCTGCTGTGGAAATTTGGAGCGTGAACCAGCAGATGGGAGAGATTTCACTCTCTCCCTCTGTCTTCCTCTCCCTCCCTTCCTTCCTCCTTCTGTCACTTTGCCTTTCAAATAAACTTTTTAAAATTTTTAAAATTGTTTTACTTAGTAAAATTTACATTCTAAAAAAACAGATATCTTTGTCCTGTGACTTCATTTACCTCTTGATATACCCCTGGATTTATAACTTTCCTGTTTTGTAATGCACAGCTATATGAGCAATTGCTTGGTGTTTTTTTTTTTTTTAATAATTTTTAGTTTCTGACAAATTTTTAGTCTCGCAGTGATTTGAGACATGGAGGTACAGTCACCAGATACTTGATTCATGCATATGTGAATGTTTCTTTGAAGGGAAAATGTGTTTAAAATTCTATGTAACAATCTGGTATCCATCTAGAGCGTTCACTAGGTTAGTTGTAACCATGAGGAAAAATCCTGTATGCGTTTTATCTTTTAATATGCCTTTTATCTTCTGGTATTTTGGGATCCAGTCTGGCCTAGTTAAAACACTGTTGTCAAGGACAGTTACAACTCTCCAATTAAGGACTTGGTTTTGTAGAGCTTACCAGTTACCAGTTACCAGTTACCTTTTTCCTTTTATTAGGCTAGAAATATCTTTTATTTGCTGTGTTTCTACAACATGATGTTTCATGAATACGGATGTACTAGTGCCTGGTCATCAGGTGTAACATAAAACAGAGGTTTCACTTACACTTGGTCTTTGGTTGAAACATGGGTTCTTTTCTTTACTATTCCACAGTACCTTCTCCAGGGAAATTTCGCTCCCCTGCAGCACCATCTCCTTTGGCTCTCCGGCAACCAGTGAAAGCATTTAGTAACCATGGCTCTGGCTCTCCTGGTAGCCAAGAAACAACTCAGCTCACACAAACCACCTCTTCACCTGGGCCTCCCATGGTTCAGAACACAGTCCCAGCAAATCCTCCCAGCAATATCAACAGCACTACCCTAACCAGGCCTGCAGGGACAACTGCAATGAGAAGTGGCTTGCCCAGACCCAGTGCCCCTTCTGCTGGGGGTATACCAGTGCCTCGCAGCAAACTTGCACAACCTGTTCGCAGGTAAGTGGGGTGCTCTGTTTTGGCTTTCTTTAGTGTCTGAAAGTGGGTGGACTGGAAGTAGCCTTGTTTCTACATTTGATAGTGAGCAGAGTCCTAGTAGCTTCCCACTTGAGTCTCAGCACAGTTTGAATAAAACCTCACTTCACTGTAGTAAAGACATCCCTATTGGGATATTATACCAATTTGGTTCAGATTACATTTGTCCCAGTGCCTTACTGATGAAGCATCTCAGAGGATTCCTAGAAAAGGTTGTTAGAATCATGCAGTTTGGTTGTGATATCTGAATATGATATTCAGTAAAGATAATGAAAGCATATTTGAATCTAGAGTGATATTTAAGATGAAACTTCTTTCTTCCAACTCTGAGTGCAATCTGTAAGTGTGATTTTCAAACCCTGCTATAACTCAGAATTATCTGTGGAATTTGTGTAGAAGTAGAAGCCTGAGTTTTGCCTTCAGAGTCTGTAGCTCTGGTGTGAAACCCAAAATCTGTGGCTGTGCTGTCTCTTGCTTGTTTATTCTTCAGGTGATTCTGAGCTCAACCAGGTCAGGAATCATGCTTATGTAATCCTTTTTTTTTTTTTTTTAAAGAAAGGCAGAGGCAAAAAGATTTTCCACCCACTGGTTCACTCCCCAAATGGCCACAATGGCCAGAGCTGAGCCAGTCAATCCAAAGCCAGGAGCCAGCAGCTCTTCCAGGTCTCCCACGTGGATACGTGGGTGCAGGGGCCCAAGGCCTTAGGCCATCTTCTACTGCTTTCCCAAGCCGTAGCAGAGAGCTGGATTGGAAATAGAGCAGCCGACACTCATATGATGGCAGCTTTACCTGCTACACCGCAGCATTGGCTCCAGTCTCTAGTCTTAATCTACCTTTAAAGAACAGGATTACCACCATCAGTAAATTTAGGTGTCAAGTACAGTTAAGCTTGAAATACTTATTTGCTTGGAAACAGTATTTGTCCCCTAAGCATTTAAACTGAATTACCCATACTACTTAATTCTAAAATAAACATTTTACATCTACAGACTTATTAGCAGTGTACAATAGCTATTTGCTCTGTACTCTGCTAAATAACTTATACTTAACTTTGTTTAAGGTTCACAATAGCATTAAATTAGTAAGTACTTTCATTAGTCCTATTTCTCAGAGGAGAATATTGAAACTTAATGAGACTAAATAATTTGACTGGGACTATCCATAGGACCTTCAATTCCAAGTCCTTTTAACCACTGTCCCATACTACCTCTCCAGTGATTATGACACTAAGTTTCTAATATCACATCCATCATTCTGCCTCAGAATATAAAAATTTGGTTATCCATGTGGTTGAAAAAATGAGAGATTCTTTTCCCTTCTTCCAATCTAGTAGCTTTGTTAACAAAAGGTTAGAGAAGTCCTGTAATGCCCAGTGAAACCTGAGAGAGTGTGGAAGGTTGTGCAAATGGCCCTTTTGAGCTTTGATCTTACTGTGTCCTGGAACAGCCTTCCTGAGATCACAGTGCCAACTGGAAAGTAATTAATGTATGTAAGAGACTATATGGTGGTATTTTGTAAAGACAAGCAAATCACATTATAATAAAATTGCTTTATTTCAGATCCTTGCCAGCTCCTAAAACCTACGGAAGCCTGAAAGATGACAGCTGGAAAGACGGCTGTTACTGAGCAGCAAAGACAGGAACGCAGAGGCCCACGGCTTCACGGATACCCTTCCACCAGGCTGAAAACCACTTTGATATGCAGACTGTTCAGCTAGGACTCGTGGGATTTGTGAAATCCCAGCCCTCTGTCTTGACTAGCACAAACTGACAGAGATGATCAAGCAGCACTTTAATGACATTTAACATCAGACGTGTTTGGTAATCATACAATCACTCTCCATGAAATCACTTTTAGTTTTATTTAATAGAAACTAAACTGATTTTTAAATAATTGACAGAGGCCAATAACTGGGCAAATACCTAATGGATGCCAAAGAGAAATGCCCATTTTCAAATGAGAAAGTACCTTTGTGCACAAGAAAATGGTGGATTCAAGCTATCCAAAACTTCACGTTCAACATAATTTACTGTATAAATAGCATCAATAAACATTTGTGTTAATGAGAACTAATATTCTGACTAATTATCTGAAGTGTTTCACAGTACTCCAGAAAAATTATCCATCAAGATTGGGGGACAAGAGGAAGGAACCCGGGCTAGAGATTTTAAAAATATGATACATAAATTTGGGAGAGTTCAGCAAATTATTTTTGCAGATTTGTTAAATAAATTGTCATTTCATTTAATCTTAAGTTTTGGACATGGCTCACTTACCACCACCACCAGATAGTGTTAGAGTGTGCATCCATCATGTTGCATTGACACATCGGATTTATGTGTTTGTTGATTGCCAAAAGGGCTTAATATCAGTTGTACAATCTTTCTAAACTTTCTAGTTCCTGGCTCAGGAAAGATGGCCTTTGCTGTTGAAGCCAGCTTCTTCACATGCTGTCATCTGTTAGAGAACAAAGAGATCTTGTGTTTATTAGCAGGTTTCCATGATGGACAGAGCAAGTAGTATGTGTCTTCATTATTGATACAACAACACCTCAGTGCTTACAACCTGGAACAAAACCTTACAATGAGAGGGGAGAGGTAAAAATCTATGCACTTAACTTACAAAATCTCTGGTGATGACAGTTGTATTGTTGCTATTAAATGGCATAACGGTTTATTATGTGGTAGGAAAACAGCCTGCTAAGTCCTACTTACTTTGGTCCACTTTAAGCTGAGTAACTGTATAAAATATCTTTTGAAAATACTGTCCCTTTTGACTTAGATTCTGCCTTACATCAATTTTTGCATTTTTACTACATATAACTCCAATCTGTTTAAATACTTGCTCTCTAATGGCTCTTATATGTATCCTTGAAATTACCTGTTTTGGTTTATCAGACGGTTACCAGATGAAAACTTTTTTTGTAGCAGGCTTCTTATTTTTGATAGTGAGGTCTGTTTTTAAATTCTTAATTTGAACAAGCTCTAAAATATTGGCAGTTGGTTCACATAAAAGATTTTAGAGATTTGAACGTAAGTTCATTTCCTGTTAATCAAAGACATTCTGTAAGTTGGCAAAAGAAAATTGAGAAAGAAATAGAAGGCTTAATGTTCAGGTTGAAAGGATGATAAAACTTAAAACCAAGACCCCCATCTGCTTTGACTGAAACCGTGGTTGTTTTTATCAGCGTGAACAGTAGGAGGCCATTCAGTCATCACAAGCAGCTGGAGATGTAAATTGGCAGCACTATGTGTTTTGGTGTATAATGCAAGGAAGAACATGTAGCCTTGAATTTGAGAGCAGTGGGGTGGGTCAGCGATGGATGGCGCCAGAATTCTACGTGGTAAGGAACTAAAAATTGTTGCTTTTCAGAGGAAGTAAAGCTTCTGCTCTGGGTGGGGGTATCTCATGTAAATCTCAGTAATTAAAAGGAAGAGCTAGCTACTGTCTCTTTTTAAAACCACATATACACAAAACAAAACAGGTCCCAGTTTTCAGTGCAACATTTTAAAAATATATATGCTGCAATCTAATAATTAAAGGAAGTTTATTCTGAAACACTCATTATGTTTTTTCAGTTAGATAATCAATTTCAGAAGGAATATTCAGGTTATTTAACTTTGTTTTTAAATGGCTGCATCAGAAAAAAAAGTCTATTTTTTTTTAATTAAGATATTTCATCACTTGTTAAAAACATATTTTGGATCTGGGTTTGGTAAAGTATGATTTTACCTGCTGTTTCACTACCACAGACTATTGGCTTTTAATTTCCTAAAGAGAAAAATGGCCTTTTTACTAGGAAGCCTTTGTGTGTTGCCAGTTTTTCTGTTTGGGAAAATCTAAGGATTTACTGTGGTTAGTCTTACAGAAGAAATATGGATTTGATAAACTAGTGCCTATGATTTTAACTTATGTTGATATATAGTAGTAATGGTTTTATGAATGTTGATTATTTTGTGCCAACAGCCCAGAATTGTCACTTATATGTAAGCAGAAAGCTGTGAACTCTGCTTCCAAAGTTATTTAATTTTCTCAGTGTTTGAATGTTATTTTTTGTAAGTGTGTTAATAAAAGTGTAAAGAATTGGAAAAAATATAAATATTCTTAACTCAAGCATTTGCTGGATCATTTTTCTACAAAACTTGTTTGTATAATATAAGACACTCTGAAGAGTTGACTTTTTTCAGTTTTCATACCCTGGAAATCACATTTTGTAAGCTGGGGACCATTCATAATTGTGTCAGATGCTTTTTAAAATTATCTCAATACATCACTTTTATAAAAAAAAGTTTTTTTGAAAGAGAATTAGATACATATGTGGCCCCAGATGTTTGTATAACTCTAGAATGATCTAGACTATGTATGTTTAAATTAACTTTCTATTGAATGTACAGGTGTCCATCTTTGACATATTGCGCATGGTCCTTTTAGATCACATGAAGTTGATTCGCAAACATTTCGATAGCAGAACTTGTATATGTGGTTGCCTCCTTAATAAACAGCCTGACCATAATGTTTATCATTAAATTTACATTTGTTTTTCAAGTGTTTTATTAACTTCCTTTTTTCCCCCAAATGCCTAAAATTGCTTTTAATAAATTTCTCAGTTGGTTGTTTAAACACACAAACCCAAATCCTATGGCCCTTTCAGACTTAGTCTTTATGTGGGTGGACTATATCATACTGTGTTCTCTGTCCTTGTTTCATATCTGGATAATTTAGAGTAAATGCATAGCTTACTCCAAATCGGTTTGTTCTGGGAACTTTTTTACCTCGTGTGAATTGAGCTGGCATATATAAATGAAGCAAAAGCTATCATGTGAGAGTTGCCAAGAGGGAAAAATGAATGCGTTTTCAAACCATATATGAACATGTAAGTGACCACAGTCATCTGTTGAGGATGGAGAATCAAGAACCGCGCACTGTTGTACGAGCTCCCTGCATTCCCTTAGGAAGTACTGGGTGTGCCCCATTTCAGGGAGTCGCACTGATGAGACAGTGGCCCGTGTTGGATTGTGTGTGCATTTTTATCCCAACCCAGCCGAAAAACGTTGAGAACCATTTGAAATTAAATATCATTATGCTTATAAATCAGTGAATGAGAAGTTTAAGCTTATTATACATTCAGGACGACAGGAAAGCCACGTGGAAGTTCCTGTGAAGTATTTGCTATATCAAAGTTTACTTTGAGTTTACAAAGGCAGAGGCAATATTAGAGACACTAACTTGAGGGAGAGAGTGAACAGGGTGTGCACAAGAATGTGAAGCCAACAATGGCAACCCTAATTCATTTGAACCATCCCAAATATAACTGGGCTAACTGGCCCTTAGTTACCAGTCTCAGAATAGAACAGATTTCTCTCATGGGCTGTATTCACCACAATTCAGTTAAACCTCTGCTAACTGCTTGTGCCAGTTTCAAATGATTCCTTCATCTGCATTGAGTCATTTTAATGTTCTCTCTTGAATTATAGGAAGGATCTCTTAGTGTCCCATACCACAGCAAAATGTGGCCCATGTAGGCCCAGAGGCTGCTGCCCTTGATGGAGGAGGCTGGGCATCAGGTATGGAGTTAGGGAGGAGCAGGGAGCACTGGGGTGGATGCAGAGTTAAGTGTGGTTAGGGAGGAGCAATGGGGTGCTGGGGTTCTGTTGCACGGAGGGTGACTACAGTTAGGTATCATATTTCAACATTACTAGAAGAGAGAATTTTAAATGTCCTTACCTCAAAGAAATGCTAAATATTTGAGGTGATGGATATGCTAATTACTGTGATTTGGTCATTATACAATGCATGAATGCGGTGCAACATCAGACATTATATCTCACAAATATGTACAGTTATCACCTGTCAATTAAAAACAAAATCTTATTGCACAGAAAGCAAGGGGAAAATCTGTATTCCTCCTGGTTTGAAAGTAATAGACTGATTACTTTAAAAAATGAACTGAAGCTGGCGCCGTGGCTCAACAGGCTAATCCTCCGCCTTGTGGCACTGGCACACCAGGTTCTAGTCCCGGTCAGGGCGCCGGATTCTGTCCCGGTTGCCCCTCTTCCAGGCCAGCTCTCTGCTGTGGCCAGGGAGTGCAGTGGAGGATGGCCCAAGTGCTTGGGCCCTGCACCCATGGGAGACCAGGAGAAGCACCTGGCTCCTGCCTTCAGATCAGCACGGTGCACCGGCCACGGCAGCCATTGGAGGGTGAACCAACGGCAAAAGGAAGACCTTTCTCTCTGTCTCTCTCTCACTGTCCACTCTGCCTGTCAAAAAAAAAAAAAAAAAAGTGAACTGAATATATTAACAAATACAAAGGTGAAAAGTGATGATGGGTTGCAGTGCCTCTATCCGGAAATCAACATCGCAGAAGCACTCTACTGTGCTTATCAAATGCTAAATGGAGGGCTGGAACGTCATCGCCTTAAGATTCGGGAGGTTTTTCACTTTCAGTGCTGACGGGTTTGCTTTGGCAGAGGTCTGTACAATAACTGCTAGTGGGAGGTTGGCACTTTAATTCCTGATTGGAGATACTCAATGAAAACGGCATATAGTTTGTACCATAGTAAAAAAAATAATAAAAAATAAAAAACCACACATTTAGTATAGAAATTAGGGAAATACAGTAAATTACAAAAGAGATTGGAGAATAATTATTGGTTTCTTTAAGACTTATTTTATTTGAAATAATTACAATAAGAGGTGGAGAAAGAAAAGCCTTCCATCAGCTGGTTCACTCTCCAGTGGCTGCAACTGCCAGAGCTGAGCCAATCCGAAGCCAGGAGCCAGGAGATTCTTCCAATTCTCCCACATGAGTGCAGGGGCTCAAGGACTTGGGCCATCTTCTACTGCTTTCCAGGCCACAGCAGAGAACTGGATCGAAAAAGTGGAACAGCCAAGACAAACGTGCTCATATGGGATGCTGGTGCTGCAGGCCTGAGCTTTAGCCCGCTGCGCCACAGTGCTGGCCCCAAATCGAATCACATTCATGCCTGACAGGGTAACTTTTTCTTAATTCTGAAGTCCCTGATGTTGGATTCTCCTAGAGTAAAAAAAAAGCTTAGTTCCAGAAACAGTATACAAATATTAATTCCAAAACTTCACCAGACCTATATTATCATATAGAATTCTTTGTTAAAAAAGATTTATTCATTTGAAAGAATTTTCCATCTGCTGGTTCACTCCCCAACTGGCCACAATGGCCAGGGCTGAACTGGGTTGAAACCAGAAGCCAGGAGCTTCTTCCAAGTCTCCCACATGGGTGCAGGGGCCCAAACACTTTGGCCATCTTCTGCTGCTTTCTCGGGCCATAAACAGGGTGCTGGATTGCAATTAGAGCAGCCCAGACATGAACCAGCACCCATATGGGATGCCGGTGCTGCAGGTGGTAGCTTTACCAGCCAAAGCTACAGCACCTTCCCCTAGAAGTCTTTAGTGATGCACTGCCCCCACCACACACACATACACATACAATCGCAGCCTGACACTGTTGGTGGAATATAAGGCTGATTTTTTAAAAATATTTTATTTATTTGACAGGTAGAGTTATAGACAAGTGAGAGAGAGAGAGACAGAGAGAAAGGTCTTCCATTGGTTCACCCCCCAAATGGCCGCTATGGCCAGCACACTGCGCCGATCAGGAGCCAGGTGCTTCCTCCTGGTCTCCCATGCGGGTACAGGCACCCAACTACTTGGGCCATCCTCCACTGCCTTCCCGGGCCACAGCAGAGAGCTGAACTAGAAGAGGAGCAACTGGGACTAGAACCGGTGCCCATATGGGATGCTAGCACCGCAGGTGGAGGATTAACCTAGTGCGCCATTACGCCAGACCCAATAAGGCTGATTTTGAGACGCTACCTTTAAAGAAGTAACCGAACATGAAATAAAGAAGTGAGATGCTCTGCATTAGAGATTTTCAACATTGGAATCACCTGAAGGACCATTCAAACACTGATACCTGTGCCTGCTCCCAAGAGTATCTGTCCAAAAATTGAACTCTCAACCCAAGTCCAAGATTTCTAGGGACAAGGTTCCCCAGCATTGGTGAGATACCTATTACTGGATTAATTGCAGAGACTGGGGTTCAGTCAGAACAGCAGAGGCAGTGTGAAAGCCGTCTAGAAGATTGGAGAGAGACTATTTTCCCTAAGAGTGGTGCTGTCCCTTGTGAGGGGCCCAAGTCCTGGGCAAAGAAGATACATCCAGGATCTCACCACTTCCCTGCTTCAACCCTCACTCCCACAGAGCCACAAGTGACCCCTTTAAAATGTCATTCTGTGTTGTCAATCATCTCCAATTGTCCAGGGGCCCCTTTTCTTCAGTGAGAAGGGCAGGGCGTGTGCTGCTCTGGTCCCTCTTTGCTCTGGCACCGTCACCTCCCTGCCTGACAGCTGCTCCACCTCATCACGCCCTGTCCCCCGGCTGGGCCTCGAGCCTCCGGGTGCCCCGCACCAGCAGAGGGCAAAGAAGGCACTGCCTGTCTCTCCTAGGAGATGCTGCAGCCCACACAGCCACTGCAGATCCCGCACCTGCTCCAGGGTCTGGAGACATCACCCCAGGGAAAACTGACTCAACCACACTCAGTTCTTAACTTTTTAAAAAAGTTCTTTTTTCATAGCACTTACTGCTTTCTGGCATTCCACAGAATTCATGACTGTGCCTGTTTTCCCTTCTTCCTCTCTTCATGCTCACTGACATTTGTGCACACACAACACAAGCTTCACAGGAGCCGAGATGATCACTTTATCAACGTGACAAGTGCCTAGAACAGTGCCTGGCCCACGCTAGGCACTCAACTTTTGGTTTTGTTGTTTTTCTTTTGGAGGGGGGACAGAGAAGTGAATTTTAATTTTTTTAAATGTACATATATTTGAGAGGAACAGAGAGAGCTTCCATTGGCTGGTCCAGTGCCCACATGCCACAGCAGCTGAATCTGGGCCAGGCTGAAGGCAGGAGCCTGGGACTTAATCCAGGGGCACTGTCACCTGCTGCCTCCCATCGTGTAGGAGGCTGGAATCAGAACCAGGGCTGGGACTCAAACCCAGGCACTTCACTGTGGGATGTAGGTGCCCCAAGCAATGTCTTAACTGCTGTACCAAACGCCCACCTCTCCAATATCTATTGAATCAAATTAGGTGCTGGTAGGAATCTCTTTAAAGAGCAATTTATAGGGGCCGGTGCAGTGGCATAGTAGGCTAAGCCTCCAGCTGCAGCGCTGGCATCCCAAATGGACACTGGTTTGTGTTCTGGATGCTCCTCTTCGATCCAGCTCTCTGCTTATGGCCTGGGAAAGCAGTGGAAGATGGCCCAAGTACTTCGTCCCCTGCATCAGTGAGGGAGACTGAAAGACGATTCTAGCTCCTGGCTTCGGATTGGTCTGGCCATTTGGGGATTGAATCAACAAATGGAAGACTTTCTTTCCCCTCTCTCTCTGACTCTACCTCTCAAATAAAAAAGTAAACATTTTTTTTTTAAAAAAAAGAGCAACTTATAATCCTTAACAAAATTAAAATTACTAGGACCACATATTCTCCTGTAAGAATTTCTCTTACAGATACACCTGCACATTTACTGTGTAGATAAGAATACAAGGATATATAATATAGTGTTATTTGTAGCCAAGGCTCAGCTGACGTGTCCAGCAATAGAACACTGATTAAATGATGATACATTATTCACTGAAATATTATGCAGCCACTAGGAAGATCAAGATGCAATAGCTCTATATGTAATGATGACAAAGGACACTCAAGATACATTGTTAAAAGCAAAACCAAGGGGCAGGTATTTGGAGCAATGGTTAAGACAACACTGTCTATCTCTTTCAAATATTCAAAAAAAATTTTTTTTAAAAGAAGGCTGGTGCTGTGGCTTACTTGGCTAATTCTCTGCCTGCGGTGCCAGCATCCCATACGGGCGCCAGGTTCTAGTCCCGGCTGCTCCTCTTCCTGTCCAGCTCTCTGCTGTGGCCTGGGAGTGCAGTGGAGGATGGCCCAAGTGCTTGGGCGCCTGCACCCGCATGGGAGAGCAGGAGGAAGCACCTGGCTCCTGGCTTTGGGTTGGCGTAGCTCCGGCCATAGCAGCCATTTGGGAGGTGAACCAATGGAAGGAAGACCTTTCTCTCTGTCTCTCTCTCTGTCCACTCTGCCTGTCAAAAAAAATTTTTTTTTAATTTTCAAAAATTTAAGTTGAAGCATTAATTCTCAATTTAAAAAATTGTATTTTTTTTTTTTTTTTGAAAAGCAGAGATACAGAGACACATCTTCCATCTCCTGCTCGTTCCCAAAAAAACCCAGGATGGATGGAGCTGGACCAGGTCAAAGGCAAGGAGACTAGAACGCCATCCCTGTCTCCCATGGCAGGGACCCAAGAACCTGCGCCACCACCTGCTGCCTCCCATGGTGCACATCAGCAGGAAGCCGGGTGGGAAGTACCAGAGCTGGGCCTCGACCCAGGTACTCTGACATGGGATGTGGGCATTCCAGGCAGGGGCTTACCCATAAGTCACTGCCTGCCCCAGCACATTTTTTGAACTTAAGTAAAAACAAGGTGCCAAACACTGTCAGTTGTAGGGGAAAAAGGGGGCTGTGTCTCTATTTGCTTGATTAGCAATGACTGCCTCCGGGGGACACGGAAGAAACTGGTAGCCAGTTACCAGTGAGGAGGAGAACGAGGCTCATGGAGGTGGGGACACTGCCTCTCACTGGGGTCGTTTGGGTTCTGTCTGAAATCCTTGCATGGCCACGTGCACAACCACTGCTTTTTATAAGGCTTCGTGAAGAACGAAAGCTGCTCTGCCTTTGGTATAAAGTTATCCAGAGCTGCAGGCGTTACAGTGCAGTGAGGTAGCCGCCGTGTGGCACCTCCGCATCCCATACGCGAGTGCCTCAGACCCAGTCCTACCTCCGCTTCCAGTCCAGCCTCCTGCTAATGCACCTGGCAGGCAGCAGATATAAGTGCTCATGTGCCTGGGAGAGCAGCAGAAGGTGGTTCAAGTGTTTGGGTTTCTGCCAGCCACGTGGGAGACCCAAACAGAGTTCTTGGCTCCTGGCTTCAACCTGGTCCAACCCTGACTGTTGTGGGCATTTGGGGAGTGAACCAGCAGATGAAAGATCTCTCTCTCTCTCATTCTTTCAAATTAATTAATCTTGAAAAAAAATTATCAAGAGCATTAGTCATTAAGTAGCTCAACATCCCCCAGATGAAGTCTCACATGAGTGTATTTTCCTAGAATGCAGTACCTGGATACAGACCTGTGTACCGCATCACTTTTGTATTTTTTGTGTCTGTTGCCACATTGTTTAAGTCTATGTATTAATCCCAATTGCAACAACTGAATTTAATTGTACAGCCTGTTTTGTGGCAGAACAATTTAAGGAGGCTCACAGGAATACTAGGTAAAGTTCAGAATGAGATGGGAGAACCTGGTGAGCCCTGCTTGCTGCCGCTTCCTTCCCAAGGCCCTGACTGTGTTTCCATTTTGTTCTATAAATATCCTCTTAGGAAGGTGAACATCAGTGAAGAATCCATTTTTATTCTAAATGTCAAATTCTACCCGTTTTTTTGTTCTCCTGCAAGTTAAGATGCTATTATCAATTCTAAACACTAGAGGGAGATCTTGTTCTCTGTTGGAGGGTTAAATCCCAACTCTGCCAGTGGGCTCTGAATTCAGTTTGTTTTGTCTTCAGCAAAAGCAAATCGTGTGAGATTTCCATAGAATAAATGAGACAAGAAGGCTAAATGTGGTATCTTGAGTGGGCTCCTAGGACAGAAAAGTGGCATTAGGTAAAAGCTAAAGAAAATGTGGGCTTCCGTTGGCAAAAACATATCAACATTGTTTCAATAGTTGTGATAAATATGAAAGGTTTCAAAAAGTTCATGGAAAATGGAATGAAAAGCCAAGTCGTATATTTTGGTTTAAAAGTTTTTCCATAATACACATTTTCTACAAACTTTTTGAAGCCTTTTCATATACTACACTAACAAATTGTTAACAGAGGAAACTCAAAGCAGGGTAAATAAGAACTTATCTTTGCAAGTTTTTTTTTTACAGGCAGAGTGGACAGTGAGAGAGACAGAGAGAAAGGTCTTCCTTTGCCGTTGGTTCACCCTCCAATGGCCGCCGCGGCCGGCGCACCACGCTCGTCCAATGGCAGGAGCCAGGAGCTAGGTGCTAGGTGCTTTTCCTGGTCTCCCCATGGAGTGCAGGGCCCAAGCACCTGGGCCATCCTCCACTGCACTCCTGGGCCACAGCAGAGGGCTGGCCTGGAAGAGGGGCAACCGGGACAGAATCTGGTGCCCCGACCGGGACTAGAACCCGGTGTGCCGGCGCCGCAAGGCGGAGGATTAGCCTGTTGAGCCATGGCGCCGGCCCGCAAGTTGTGTTCTAAATAAAAGGCTATTTAGAAATTCAATTGTAGGGGCAGATTTTTGCCCTAGCAGTTAAGACACGACTTGGGACCCCCGCCTCCCACAGAGTGCCTAGACTTGGGTCCCAGCTCCACTCCCAATTCCGACTCCCTGCTAATGAGCACCTGGGAGGCAGCAGGTGATGGCTGAAGTGCTGAGATCCCTGCCACCTGCCCACCTGCATGGGAGACCTGCACTGAGTTCCTGCCTCCCGGCTTTCACCTGGCCAGGTGCGAGCTGTTGCTGGCAGAGGGAGAGCCCTCGGCCTCGCGCCCGCCCCCCGCCCTCGTACCCTGGTGCCCTCGTGCCCTCGTCCCCACACCTCCCCTGCCCTCCCAGGACTCCGTTCCCTTCCAACTTCTCCAAACTTTCCCTTATCCCTCCTCCAGGCTCCACCCCCTTCTTAAATGGAGCCACGGATTGCTGTGGGGGAGGGATTAGGCCTCTGGGGTTTCCCCACCAACATTCTGTTCCCTCCCACCTGGGCAAAGCTCGGGTTGAGTATCATAGCCCATGCTTCAGCCAGGGGAAATGACATGGATCAGTTCTGGGCACAGACCTTCCACGACTGGTGCTGGCTCGCACCTTCCGCCCAACCACAGAGAACACTCATTCCAGGTGGCAGAGACTCTGGCCACCTGCACGCGTGAGAGCGACTGGAGCTCCCTGCCGAGCCAGGGGACACAGCACGGCAAAGGCAATTAGCAGCAACTCTCAGCACAGAGGTCCGGAGCTGTTGCTGAAACATCTGGGTCATCCTCACTAAAACGGTCCCACCCGCCGTCCCTCCAAGCAAAACATATGGTAATTACTCCTGAGCTGAGGAAGAAACCGAAGCCCTGAGGGGTTAAGTAGCTTGCTCAGTTTCACCCTGCTACGAAACAGTGAGGCCAGGATTTGAACCCCTAGACGCTAGCCCTGGAGTGTGTGCTTTGACCAAGCATCCCCTGGAGTCCCTGAGAAAAAGCAGAGGAGAGCATCCCTCCTCTCCCTTCCTCCCCTGCTCAGTGCCTTCCAGCCACCGCCAGCTGCCCTGGGTTGTTCCTGGGCCTGCTACACAGCTGGTGTCCAGGACCTGCCTGAACCGAGCCTCTGGACCTGCGGGTTTTCTCCCTCGGTTTACTGAGCGGCTTTGCCAGAGCTTCCCAAGTGTCTCGTAGGAAAAGGTGCCACTGAGCGGTGGACTGTCTGGAGGCCTTCCTTCGAAGTCTGAAACTGTTTTCTCCTTCCCTAACTGTGACGCTGCACTTGAATGTGTCAACTTGGCTGGGCCGCAGCACGCCGACGTGTGTCGAACATTATTCCAGATGGTTCCCTAGGAGTGTTTTTGGTTGAGAGCCACATTTACACAGGTGCACTCTGAGTAAACTAGATGGCCTTCCGTACTGTGGGCCAGCCTCCTCCAGTTAGTTCCAGCCTAGAGTGACTACAGCTGACCTCGCCCAAGCAGGAAGAAAATCCTGCCAGCCCCTGGCTCAGCTTTCCTACTGGTACCACAGCCCCGGCTCCTCCCCTGGCCCACCCTGCAGACGCCCGATTGGCCAGATTCTGTCATGGTAGAAACAGTTCTTGAGAATAAAGCTCTTTCCGTGTTTATAGGTGCACCTGTGGATTCCATCTCTGGGGAAGGCCTGCGCTCAGGCAGAATTGGCAGGTTGGAGGATTCAGCATTTCCCCTTGAAAATAATCATTCCTTACGCTGCTCAAGGTACCTGTCCATGGCCTTCTCGTACTAGGAAGGGAACTGAAGGGTCTGTGGGGTTCCATCACTGTGGCTCTGGTGGTGCTCCCTCCTGCCCCTGTCTGTCTCTGAAAAACGGGGTGGGGGGGGAGGCAGTTCTTTGTCCCAGGTGTTTGGATATTTCTTGATTTTTCTTGGGGGCGGGCACTTAAATTCTTTGTGGGAGGCAAAACAGGTGCTGGCCGTGGGCTTTGAGGAGGTGGTTTGCACTTGGAAAACGGGTGGCCTCTCTGGGAGGGGTTTTTTTCGCTCCACCAGCAGCTCTGTCCAGGCAGGCACCGTGGTGGTCCTGCCTGGGATTCTTCGGGCTCACTTTGGGACGCACCTGGGCCCAGAATGGCTCAATGAGTGGATGAATGGATGCAGAAGAGCTGTTGAGCGCTTTAGGGAAAGAGACTGAGCTAAGTTTGCACACATCAAGCTCAAGATAGCTGCACCTGTGGCCCTAGCCAACCAGCAGGGCTGCGAACGCGGGCTCTCAAGTCAGCCGCGTGTACCTGGTACTTGAAGCCCTGGTCATGATAGGAGCTCCTTGGAAAAGTGCACGGACGGACAAGAGAGTAGAGCGCAATAAGGTGGGCGATCCCTTTGAATAAAGACAGATTAGATTTCCCCAATCCTGCAAACAAAAGCAAAGCCTGAGGAAGAAGTGTTGGCGCCATGCGTCTTCCATGAGAAGTGTGGTACGGGGCCCACGTGGAACTCCGTCTCTAGCCACAGTCTGATTGATCAAAGGGAAGGAGGCACACACGGGTAGGTAGGAGAACTGGCAGAGAGGAAGAGCAGGGAGCAGATGAGAAAAGTTGCCACGGGAGAAGTGCAGGTGGGCGGTGCTGGCCTACCAGGCCCTGGCTCCCCTCAGAGCTGCTGAGTCAGCCTGGCTCTTGGCTCCTACCAAACATTCCCACTAAAGCACTCCGCAGGGCTCCACCCCATCATTAGCAAATATTACCACAGACCCGCCCTCTGCTCTCTCAGCCCCACCTCTGCCTGCTCTCTAAGAATCTCATTCCATTCCAGCCTTCTGCTTGTTCAGCCTAATTTGAACTGAAATGACCACCCCCTATTCCAGTGGAAGTTCACTAACTTGATCTCACTGCTGAATGTTTAGGGTTCTAACTGCCTCCATCACCAGGAAAAGCCCCCACGGGGGTTGGCTCTCAGTCCAGGGCACAGCCCCTACCCCGTGCCCTGCCCCGTTCTCTGCAAATGCCACACCCCTCGAGATGGGGCTCCCAGGGAAGCCCTGGCCCCGCGGTCTCACCCTGCAGATGTGTTCACAACTGAATGTATGTGGTGACAGGAGTTTGGGCACCTGGGAGCACATTTGGAAGGTGTGCTGGCTGTTGGATGACAAAGTACAGATTGGCTTGTGGCTCTGAGATGCCCCACTCCAGGGCCGGCAGACGAGAGCATTAGAGTCGAAAGATGGTGTCTGTGTTGTAGCATTCTATGCGAACCGGAGTTTCTGTTCAGCTAAGGATAGGCTAGGAAGAATCAACCATTTCTCTAAAATGAAAAGCATTGAATAAAATAGATTTAATTTACATCGAAAGCTAGGAAGAAATGCAAAGCTTGTGGGACCTGACATGCCAAATTCTGGAGAGAAAAAACCTAAACCTAGAAAGTCAAGGGCAAAAGGGCGGGTGTCGTGGTGCGGCGCACAAGGCTCCTGCTGGCCAGGCCAGCATCCCTGCAGATGCGTGGGCCCCTGCCACCCATGTGGGAGACCCCAGTGGAGTTCTGGGTCCTGGCTTTGGCCTGGCCCAGCCCTAGCTAGTATAGGAATTGGGAATGAATGAATGAAAGATCCCCCCCCACCCCTTATGTGACTCTGATCTCTGCCTTTCAAATAAATAAAAAAGAAAGGAAAAGGTAGCCAGGGATGAGGGACACAGAATATTTTCAAAGTAGCAGCGTGGAGGCGGATCACTGAGCTCCACACAGAGGTAAGGGAAGGCGGAAGACACGGCCCCAGGATGGAGTCGTCCCGCACTGTTGTGCCTGCTGGCCCTCGGAAAGCCCCGGCCGGCCTGTCCCAGGCTGGAGCTGTGGTCTGTGGGCAGTTTCCTCTCCCCCAGGGGCCGCCTCCGCTCGGCTCTCCATGCTTCCGGTTTACTGACTCAAGCCCACCCAAACGAGTGAGGAATCTTCTTCACGCATGGCCAGCTGGTTATGAACTCGAGTGGCAGCTACAAAGCAAGCCCCTTTTGCAGAAACCCCTGTGTTCGGGCGGAATCGAGACAGGGGCTGCAGACCAGCCAGGCTGAGCCGGCCCAGGAGCGTCACAGCTGTCAACCTGAAGTGCCATGCGCAACCAAGTCTCCAGGACAGCTCAGCACAGATGTTCCCAGAGTTCCCCGCGAGTGCTCATCGGCCAGTTCCAAAGGTCAGACGCGAACCCCAGACAGAGTCTGAATTCACTAAGGAGCCTGAAGGGTGATGATAGAACCAAACAATCACGAGAGAAGAGAAAGGGCAGACGCTTCGGACCTGCGCACAGCGTAGGGGCCCAGCAGTCCTGAACGCCGATGGAGTGAATTCCAAGGACGACGAGGAGAGAGAAGATAAAAACCAGAGCAACTCGGGCACAAAGTCATGCAACAGGTTAAAATCCAAATATATTAATAATTATATTAATAATTATATACAAAGATAAAATACTCCAACTAAAAAGCAAAAAAAAAAAAGATAGGTAAAAAAATTAATATACAATTTGTAAGAGGCACATCTGAACACTAAATATATTGAAAGATTAAAGGCAAAAATGTGGACCCAGTGGTGAAATGATAAAAATCTATACTGTGAAGTAATGAAAATTTTAATTTTTATGCACCTAGAAAATGCAGCCTCAAAATCTATCAGACAAACATGGACACATTGTAAGGAGTAACAGACAGATGGTCTGCCATGGTGAGACGTTCTGACCACAAATTCAGTTTGTCAGAAATTTCAAAGAAGGGGCAAAGGAGCACTCACTCTTATATGATTGTTTTTTAAAAAGATTTATTTTATTTATTTGAAAGACAGTTACAGAGAGAGGCAGAGACAGCAAGAAGTCTTCCATCTGTTGGTTCACTCCCCAGATGGCTGCAGCAGCCGGGACTTGAACCGGTGCCCATATGGAATGCTGTTGCTGCAGGCCTGGTCTATTAACCCACTGTGCCACAGCACCGGTCCCCTGATATGATTTTTTTTTTTAAGTTAAGATATCGTGGGGCCGGTACTGTAGCATAGTGGGTAAGGCCACCACCTGCAATACCAACATCACTTATAGGTGCTGATTCAAGTCCCAGCTGCTCCACTTCCAATCCAGCTCTCTGCAATGGCCTGGGAAAGCAGTGGAAGATGGCCCAAGTGCTTGGGCCCCTGTACTCGCATAGGAGACAGGGAAGAAGCTCCTGACTCCTGGCTTTGGATGGGCCCAGCCATCCATTGCTGTTAGTTGGGGAGTGAACCAAAATAGGAGACCTCTGTCTTTCTCTGTTTCAGCCTCTGCCTATAAACTCTGCTTTTCAAATATATGTCATTTTTAAAAAAGTTAAGGCATCTTAGCCATAACTGAGAGGTCAGAGAGTAAGAGTATATGCTGAGGGAAATCAATGATAATAAAAACGAGCAACTTTAGAATTGCTAACTAACACCACACACAGAATTGACATGACATTGTTGGATATGAAAAGAGTCACCAAAAAATGGCAAGGTAGCGAGAATATAGAAATGCCGTGACATCACAAGCCTCTGGTGGGTTTTCCCAGTTGTGTTTTGGAGAAGGAACTAGACCTAGTGTCACCCAGCCGCACTGCAAACCAGTGGCAGTGTTTGCCTCTGTCTACACTGAGAGAGAGGGGCGTGGCCAAGCCTGGGCGACAAGAATGAACAGGGCTGCATCCCACGATCTGCATTACCAGGAGGCTGGAGTTGGGAGCCGGAGCCAAGTGTCGAACCCAGACACCGGCATGTTCATTGCTAGGCCTACCTTACACTGTCCTTTGAAACAGGATTCAGAAGTGCATCCCATCAGCCTCTGCCCTGGCTGAAGCGTCACCACCCTGAAGAAGCAAATAGAACATCTCTTGCTGCCTCTCTGGGAAGGGATAGGATGAGGATAACACTGTCTCCACCCTCTGTTTCTTTCTTTTAAAGATGTATTTATTTATTTGAAAGTCAGAGTTACAGAGAGAGAGAGAGAGAGAGAGAGAGAGAGAGGGAGGGAGGGAGGGAGGGAGAGAGAGGTCTTTCATCCATTGGTTCACTCCCCAATTGGCTGCAATGGCCAGAGCTCTGCTGATCCAAAGTCAGGAGCCAGGAGCCAGGGGCTTCTTCCTGGTCTCCTACACGGGTACAAGGGTCCAAGGACTTGGGCCATCTTCTACTGCTTTCCCAGGCCACAGCAGAGAGCTGGATTGGACGTGGAGCAGCCAGGTCTCGAACCTGCACCCATATGGGATGCCAGCACTTCAGGCCATGGCGTTAACCCACTATGCCACAGCGCTGGCCCCATGAATAGTGTTTCTTATATATCACTTACTGCTTTGCCATAAGTCCCAGTACCATGTTCAAGAATTCTGCAAGCTCCCTTGTCACCGTGTCGGATGCGGGGGCAGCCACAGAGATGCAGCCTTGCAGACTCCAGGAGAAACACACGGCCGGGAGCTTGCCCAACAGAGAAGCAGGTTCTCATTAGAAAAAGACAGCTGTGGGGCTGGTGCTGTGGTGTAGCGGGTGAAGCCACAGCCTGCAGTGCCTACATCCCATATGGGTGCTGGTTCGAGACCCGGCTGCTCCCCTTCTGATCCAGCTCTCTGCTATGGCCTGGGAAAGCAGTGGAAGATGGCCCCATGTGGGAGACCCAGAAGAAGCTCCTGGCTCCTGGCTTCAGAACAGCACAGCTCCAGCCATTGCAGCCATCTGGGGAGTGAACCAGCAGAGGGAAGACCTCTCTCTCTCTCTCTTCCTCTGCCTCTCTGTAACTCTGCCTTTCAAAGAAATAAAGAAAAAAAGACAGTTGCATCCCTGCCAGTGTTTTCGCCTGACTGTGAAGCCAGTTCATGTGGAGGTTTCAGAAAGTTAGAGGTTTGAACTACGGGAGAAGGTTAGCACATCTTTAAGTGGCCCTGTAAGAAATCCAATAAATTCTATCAAATAAGACAAAGGATGGAAATCATGCATTAATGAGGTTTAAGCACTGAGCTGGGTGCTGTGGCTCCGCAGGGTAAGCCACTAGTCGGGGTCCCAGCGTCCCATCCTGGAAGGCCTGGGCTGGAGGCCCAGCTCCGCTGCCTCCGACCCAGCTTCCTCCTGTTGTGCACGGGGAGGTGACTGGGCTCCTGCCACCCCTGCAGGAGACTCAGGTGCAGTTCCTAGCTCCTGGCTTTGGCCTGGCCCTGCTGCAGGTGTTGTGGGCATTTGGGAGTAAGCCAGTGGATGGGAGATGGCACTCTGCATCTCTGCCTTTCAAATAATAAATAAGCTTTAAAAAAATAAAAATTAAAGAACATGCTTAATGGTTGTTGAGACATATGAGATTACTGCTATCTGACCCTGTGTTGCCTACAAAACTGCGATCACGTATGTTTCAACTTATTACCTCGATCAAACGGCAGCACCCGCATCTGTTTGAAGGGATTATGCCGAGGATGTGAGGGCTGAGTGGCAGGAGAACTCCGGAAACCTCAAAGGAGAGAGTGGAACTTCCCTGGAACAAAAGTGCACAGGCAAGGCAGCGTCTCACTTACCTCGCAGCTTGCACGCCTTAGTTAGCCAGCCCATCACAGTTCCCTGCGGTTGAAGTACAGAAACAACGTAGAAACGTGATGACCAAAAAAAGTACAGTGAGATGCGTGTAATGTTCACTTTCACAGACAAGTCCTAAGGAGATCATTCGCGAAGCAAAATGCAACGACTTCTTTGTTTTCTGTGATAGAGAGGGGCTAGATATTTACCGAACCCATGACTTCCCCCTGGAAGGACAGCGAGGCCCTCGCCCAGGCCTCTTGTCTCTAGGTGGAACACGCGGCTCTTTGGTGGGTTGAACGTAGTTGGGAAGAAACACCCAGCAGTTCCCAGGAAGCTGGGAGCAGCTGATTCGCACACACCACTGAGCTGGTGACAAGGTCTGACCAGGGCAATTGGCGAAGAAGTCAAGTGTCACTTAGCAAGCAAGGAGCTACATGGCCATGGCCATCCCCATCTCTTCTCCTTCAGAACTCCGGGGCTGCAGGGAGAAGCTGGAGCTGCAGTGGGGCAGGTGTCTGGTACCGTGGCCAAGACACCACCTGGAGCCCCACACCTACACCTGCAGTCCCTGGGTTTGAGACTCTGTTCTGCTTTGCTTCCTGCTAATGTGCACCCAAGGAGGAAGCAGGTGACGGCTCAAGTAGTTGGGTCCCTGCCACCCACATGGAGACTCAGATTGAGTTCCTGGGTCCTGGCTTCAGCCTGGCCTAGCCCTGGTGATTTAGGGCATTTGGGGAGTGAACAGTGGATGGACTTTCTCTCTATTTATCGCTGTCTCTCTGCCTTTCAAATACATGAAAATGAATACATATTTTTTCTTTTTGTAAAAAGATTTATTCATTTTATTTGAAAGGCAGAGTCAGGGAGGGAGGGAGGGAGGGAGAGAGAGATCTTCCATCCGCTGGTTCACTCCCCAAATGGCTGCAACGGCCAGAGCTGCGCCAATCTGAAGCCAGGAGCCAGGAGCTTCTTCCAGGTCTCCCATGTGGGTTCAGGGGCCCAAGAACTTAGGCCATATTCCACTGCTTTGCCAGGCCATAGCAGAGAGCTGGATCAGAAGTGGAGCAGCCGGCCGGCACTGCAGCTCAATAGGCTAATCCTCCACCTGCGGTGCCGGCACCCCGGGTTCTAGTCCCGGTTGGGGCGCCAGATTCTGTCCCGGTTGCCCCTCTTCTAGGCCAGCTTTCTGCTGTGGCCCGCATGGGAGACCAGGAGAAGCACCTGGCTCCTGGCTTCAGATAAGCACAGTGCGCCGGCCGTGGAGGCCATTGGAGGGTGAACCAACGGCAAAGGAAGACCTTTCTCTCTGTCTCTCTCTCTCACTGTCCACTCTTCCTGTCAAAACAAAAAAGAAAAAGAAGTGGAGCACCACTGGCACCCACATGGGATGTCAGCACTGCAGTCGGCGGCTCCACCCACTATATCACAGCACTGGTCCCAATACATATATTTTTAAAGACTTATTTGAGAGGTAGAGTTACAGACAGAGAGAGGGAGAGACAGAGACAGAGGCTTTTCATCCGCTGGTTCACTCCCCAAATGGTCGAAAAGGCCAGAACTGAGCTGATCCAAAGCCAGGAGCCAGGGGCTTCGACTGGTCTCCCCTGGGTGCAGGGGCTCAAGCGCTTGGGCCATCTTCCACTGCTTTCCCAGGCCATAGCAGAAAGCTGTATTGGACGAGGAGCAGCTGGGACTTGAACCAGTGCCCATATGGGATGCCGGTGCCACAGAAGGAGGCTTAGCCCACCACACCACAGCGCCGGCTCAAATGTATAAATTTTTAAGAAGAAGGGGCTGCAGGATGGTAGGACAGCAGTTCTGGAGTCACTTTCTGAGGAGAACCTCTCAACAACTGCTGAGGAGCACCTGCAGTGGCCTTGACCAAGTGCGAGGTGAACTTCCGCTGTCCAGATGCTCTGAGACTGGGGGGCTCTTACCCAGAGCAGCAAGCCCACCGGCCTCGGCCATTTGCCTTTAGAGAACCTGCGACTGCACCGCAGAACATCTGACCTCTGCCAACTGAGCCTTGGGCTCCAGCATGGGTCAAGGGCTTGCTCATTTAAGTCACACACCTAACAATTTCTCATCCTCCCTTAAAAAATGTGTTTTCATTGAAAAATAAAGTTATCATTAATCATTAAATTGCAAAGTGAATGTTTTATAATTTTAATTAAAGACTCTAAGGAAAACAATAAGAGGTATTTTACTTAATTTCAAGTAAAGATTTTAAAATAACTCAATTATTGAAGCCTTTTGGCTTCAATTAGTGAATCATGAAATCAATCTAGGTATATCATTTTTTAACCCTTGAAAGTTCAGATAGAGAAAAATGCATCTGGGGAGTGACTTTCTTGGCAAACTTCCATCCTGATCACATGCAAGGCTAATAGAGTGCATGTGTCAGGATCATGCTAATTCGCTTAGGACTGCAGTAGAATTTCTGGATAGAATTTTTCCTAATAGAATAAGCTCTAAAATAGGATGCATCTGGTGAAATTTACACTATAATTGCTCCCAACTGGCTTTGTAACACCACTAATGACAGTCATAAGAATGGAATAAAGATGAGTAGGAAACCATCCCAATAAACCTATTTGGGATATTTAAAAAAAAAAATAGAATCCAATGGCTGAGACAAATGACAGTGCAGATTGAAGTCATGAATCTGATTTCCTGGAACCAATTGCATCATCAAATCCTAACTGACCCATCAGACGAGAAACGGGGAAGCATCTTTTCAGCATACGATTTTCAACAACTGACACATATCCCGATCTCCCCTTGAGCATCCTCTTCTCCAGGGAGGCCGCCTTCACTGCGAGTGATGGGAATTCCCAGCATCACGCCTGAGCACAAGCCTCCCCTCTCGCTGAGGTTCACCTGGTGTGCGGCTGGGGGTGACGTCATTGAAGGAGAGATTTCCAGGGCATCAGACTGGCAGAGCGCCTCTCGGGTGATATTTTCCTACTGGAAAAGTGCTTGGCTTTTAATCCCCAGCTTCATAAAGGGCAGTCTCATAACGCATATTCCAAGTTCGTAGTGAAAAAGTGCTTACCTATGTGGCCAAAACAATGCACAGGTGAAGTCTAATTCAAGAGACCAATGGAAGCCATTAGAAGGATGTGAGTGTGGTTTGAAAATGAGCATCAAGTGTGCAGGCTTGGAGGTTGCTGGATGCTGTGGTTTGAATGTGTCTCCCAAAAAGCATGTGTTGGAAACAGTCCCCAGCGCAGCAGGGTAGGAAGGTGGTGTTTAGGTGGTGATGGTGGAGCCATCACACCAGGGTGGATTGGTGCTAGTTCTAAAGCCTTGGGATGACAGTCCATAGCCTGTTCTCTTTGCCCTTCTACCCCAGGCCAACACAGGAAGAAGGCTCTCGTCAGATGGCAGCCAGCCCCTAACTCTTGGACTTTCCAGCCTCCAGAACTGTGAGTCAGTAACTTTCTGTTCATCACAAATCACCCAGTCTCTGGTATTCTGTCGTCACAGCATGAAAGGGACTGAGAAACTGAATGTCACAGGGACCACGTCACTGTACACAAGGCAACTGTTTCTTTTTTTAAAGTTTTATTTTATTTATTTGAAAGACAAAGTTACAGAGAGAGGTAGAGACAGAGAGAGAGAGGTCTTTCATCTGCTGGTTCACTCCTCAGATGGCCACAAAGCCCGGAGCTGCTCTAATCTGAAGCCAAGAGCCTCTTCTGGGTCTCCCATGTGGGTGCAGGGCCCCAAGCACTGGGGCCATCTTCTACTGCTAACCCAGGCCATAGCAGAGAGCTGGATTGGAAATGGAGCAGCCAGGACTAGAACTGGCACCCATATGGAACGTCTGCATTTCAGGCCAGGGTGTTAACCGCTGTGCCACAGCACCGGCCCCAAGGCAACTGTTTCTAATAATCTTACTGAATTTAAGGTACACAGTAAGTGATATTTTAATCAGTATACATCCTAATATTGGTACACCGGGATGGGGGTTGTTACATGTAAGTGTGCAGGTCTCTTACCATTTGATTTTAAGTTGGTTGAGGGGCCAGCGCTGTGGAATGAAGTCTTCAATCTGCTGGTTCATTCCCCAAATGGCCACAGCAGCCAGGGTTTGGCCAGATCAAAGCCAGGAACCAGGAGCATCTTCTAGCTCTCCCACTTGGGTGCAGGGGCCCAAGCCCTTGGGCCATCCTTTGCTGCTTTTCCCAGGTACATTAGCAGGGAGCTGGATTGGAAGTGGAGCAGCCACTTGAGACCGGATGCCAGCATCACAAGTGGAGGCTTAACCTGCTACGTCACAATGCTGGCCCTGAAAAATTTCTGTTTAACTCTTCTGTTGAGTTGGACTTACATATGGATGGACCCACCTGGGCCTTAAACAACTTCCACTCAGCCTGTCCTTTGCTGCATCCTCTGCAGATCAGCGCTGCTCACTGCTGAGCCTTTGGGGACCCAGTGGTATAAACTGAGTTATCCGTGTCAGGAGCCCCAGCAGGGTGGGCAGGTGGCACCTGAGGTCGCCGTGCCTTCTCTACAAGGGCCGGGCACCTTTCTGAGGCTGAGACCCCTCAAGACTCCTGGTTCCATGTCTGTGGGGTCACTTCTGACTCCCCAGCCTGGACAGCCAAGGCTCTGCCTCCGAGTCCTGTGCTCTTCTCGTCCTCACACTCACCCCAGCCCAGAGCCCTGATCCCTGCTCTTGACAGACACAGTTCTGCTTTCCTGGTTTCCAAAGGATATTTATTTTATCTAATTCCGCAGTTCGGGTGTTTTGTACCTGGCGGATTTTTCAGAATATGAGCTCCACAGCGATGCCGGGAACAATTCATCTCGTTAAATCCTACTCATCTTTAAAGGCTCACTGCAAAGGTCACCTCGTGTGGAGCAGCTTTGCACCCTGCTCCGGCACGAGTTAGTCTCTCTTCCTCTAATAAAAGAGCAAGCAAAGCTTCCGGGCCCGCACCCCCTCCTGCTTAGGCATGGCTTTCATTGTGAACTTAGGTGCTTGTCTCCTTCGCCAGGTAGGAGCTACTTGAGGTGAGCACTTTTGGAGGGATCTCTCTCCCTTTTGTATATCTAAAGATTTATTTATTTATTTATTTATTTGAAAGGCAGGGGCCCAAGGACTTGGGCCATCCTCCGCTGCTTTCCCAGGCACATTAGCAGGGAGCTGGATTGGAAGTGGAGCAGCCAGGACACGAACAACGCCCACATGGGATGCCAGCATGGCAGGTGACAGCTTAACCGGCTACATCACGGCACCAGCCCTAGATGTATCTCTTGTCTTCTGTGTCTAGTGTAGTGCCTGCCCTTTGTGGGGCAGGAGTACTTAATGCTCATTGAATTAAAAGAAAAGTAATTGCTAATGCACTAATGACATATCTCAAATTCTGCCAGGGTCACTCCCAGTCATCAATTATGACATAATCAATACACACACAGTCATTACAAACATGTCGGTGCTGTCCTTCCGTCCTGACCGAGGGCACGCTTGTTCTCATCTCCGGGTCTTTGCACTCGTGGTTGTTCTGCCTGGAATGCTCTTACTTGGTGTGCTCACATGCCTACCACCTCCGCCTTGTGTTGGTCTCATCTTAACCACTGCCTTCAGAGACAAGGCTCTCCCAACAGCCCTGTCCCATGCTGGTCACAAATCCTAGGTTCTTTGTCTTAACACTTTGTTACAGAATCACCTAAAAGTACCTGATTCTTTTATGTGCTATTAAAAAAAAATCACATATGCCCTGTGATACTCACTTTATCATGAATGATGTCACATGATAAATATTCAAACATTCATTTTGCTCCCTGACTACCTGAGACTTGCAGTGCGAGGGGTTTTCAGAAACGAATCCTTTCATTTCATTTTTCAGGAACTCCTGAGGTGCCCTTATAGTCTCCGGCAGTGACTCTTCAGCTCTAGTGTGCAAAGGGTCTGTTAAAAATGCCAATCCTGGGGCTCACATTTGGCCCAATGGTTACACTGCTGGCTGAGAGCCCATACCCCATGTCAGAAGGCCTGGGTTTGAGTCCCAGTTTCACTCCCAATCCCAGCTTCCTGCTAGTGCCCACCCTGGGAGACATCAGTGATGACTCAAGTACTTGGCTCCTTGCCACCCAGGAGGACTGGGTTAAGTTCCCAGCTCCTGGCTTCAGCCTGGTGTAGTCCCAACCATTGCGGGTGTTAGGGATGTGAACCAGTACATGGGAGCTCTCTCTCTCTCTCTTAAATAAATAAGTGTATGTATTTTTTTAAATGCCAATCCTCTCTTAGAGTTTTACAAATATTTATTTATTTACTTGTTTCACAGGCAGAGAGAGATCTTCCATCCCCTGGTTCATTCCCCAAGTGGGCACCAATGGCCAGCACTGGACCAGGCTGAAGCCAGGAGCCAGGAACTCCATTTGCATCTCCCACATAGCTAGTAGGAGCCCAAGAACTTGGGTCATCTCCAGCTGCCTTCCCAGGCACATTAGCAGGGAGCTGGATTGGAATTGGAGCAGGCAGGACTCGAACTCATGCTCCAATATGGGGATGCTGGCATCATAAGTGGTGGCTTACCTTTCTGTGCAACAAGGTGAGCCCCAGTCCTTAGAGGTTTTTCAGAAGACTTGATGTGGGTCCAGATTTGCACATTAGTACGACAGGGATTCTGATAAAGGGGACTTATGGTCTTTGGGAAATAACAACAGCTAACACGCACTGTGTATTTGCTCTGAACTAAGCATCGTCTATTTCTTCTGTGTGCATTGACTCCCTTAATCCACACAACAGCTCCTCTAGCTAGAGAGGAGCAAACCAGGTGAGAGGCTGGCTATTATTAATAAGTGGGGAATCTTGGATTTAACAAAGCTTCTTTCGTCAGGCTAGGGATAGTTTTTAAATCTTTAAATTATTTGTAGGTATCTCAACTCAAAATGTGGTCCACGGACTTGCAGCAGCCACATTTTTGGAAACTTGCTAGAGAGACAGACTCTTGGGGCCAGCGCTGTGGTACAGCGGGTTGAAGCCCTGGCCTGCAGTGCCTGCATCCCATATGGGCACTGGTTCTGGTCCTGGCTGCTCCTCTTCTGGTCCGGCTCTCTGCTGTGGCCTGGGAAAGCAGTACAGAACAGCCTAAGTCCTTCAGCTCCTACACCCATGTGGGAGACCCAGAGGAGGCTCCTGGCTCCTGCCTTAGGATCAGCACAGCTCCAGCCGTTGTGGCCAGTTGGGGAATGAGCCAGCAGATGGAAGACCTCTCTCTCTGTTTCTGCCTTTCTTTGTAACTCTGTCTTTCAAATAAATAAAATAAATCTTAAAAAAAAAAAAAAAAAAAAAGGAGATACAGACTCTCAGGCCTCTGATCCCCAGCTCTGGAGAAGCAGGGGATGGACATTTGGCCCGTCTCCCATGCGGGGATGCCTGGGTTTGAGTCCCAGTTCCGCTCTCTATTCCAGCTTTCTGCTAACACACAGGCTGGGAGGTAGCAGGTGCTGGTTCCAGTAGGTAGGTCCCTGCCACCCACGTGGAGAACGATTTAGTTACAGGCTCCTGGTTTCCACCTGGCAAAGCCCTGACTGTTTCAGGCATTCAGGAAATGAATAGGCAGATGGAAAGTCTCTATCTGTCTGTCTTTCTCTGAGTCTGCTTTTGTTTTTCTCCCTTTCAAATAAATTTAATTTTTTTTAAGTTTGAGAAGCACTGTTCTAATATATTTTATTTTTCCATTTGTGCTGTATCTCCATTCAAAATAAATTAGCAGTGTTGGGGCCAGCGCTGTGACATAGCAGGTAAAACCATTGTCTGAAGCACCGGCATCCCATATGGGCACTGGTTCTAGTCCCAGCTGCTCCTCTTCTGATCCAGCTCTCTGCTATGGCCTGGGAAAGCAGTAGAAGATGGTCCAAGTCCTTGGGCCCCTGCACCTGTGTGGGAGACCCAGAAGAAGCTCCTGACTCCTGTCTTTGAATTGGATCAGCCCAGCTCCAGCCATGCAGCCATTTGGGGAGTGAACCAGTGGATGGGAGACTTCTCTATCTCTCTCTCTGCCTCTGCCTCTGTGTAACTTTTCCTTTCAAATAAATAAAATAAATCTTAAACAAAATTTGTAGTGTGGTTTCCTATCACAAATATTATGGAAATACTTTATACCTTTCTGTTTTTAAAAAAGATTTATTTATTTTATGAAAGGTTTGTTTTATTTTTTGAGTTACAGAGAGGCAGAGACAGAGACAAAGCGAGAGAGGTCTTCCATTTGCTAGTTCACTCTCCAAATGGCCCCAGTGGCCAGAGATGGACCAATCTGAAGCCAGGAGCCTGGAGCTTCTTCTGGGTCTCCCATGCAGGTGCAGGGGCCCAAGCACTTGGGCCGTCTTCTACTGCTTTCCCAGGCCATAGCAGAGAGCTGGAGCAGCTGGGACTCAAACTGGCGCCCATATGGGATGCAACACTGCAGAGCTCTGAGGAATGCTTTGTGTTTTATTTCTACTCAAAGGAGCATTTTCATGTGTCACCTTGAGCAAAGGGAAGAAAGAGGATCTAAAACTCGAACATGTGAGATGGCTTTCTTCAGTGTGTCCACTGGGAACGGAAGAAGGAATTCATGTCCTTTTCAAGTTCTAGCGTGTTCCATAATAACAAGAATTGTTCATGTTGATTCTCTGAAAAAAACAGCAGTGCTTCCTCATCCCAGTCGTCTTCTGTTGGCGTGAGATACACATCAGAAATCGCCTTCTCTGTGCCAGACCTGGCAGTGGACAGAGCCAGGCTTTTAAAAAAGTAATTCATTAGCTTGGAAATAGGAAGTGACAGGAAGTAATTGATCTATTTCAATTTGCTCTCATAGGAGATAGCTTTGATTTCTTTGCCCCTGGCCCCTTTTAATTTAGTGTATGCATTTCCAGAAAAAAGTCTTCCCCCACCCCGACAATACAACGGAGAGCAAATTTGAGTGATTTAGACGATTTTAACTCATAAATGCAGAACTCTCAGTCTTCATCTGTATTTTCCTGCTACAATTAGATCTTGAACAGGCTCTGCCAGTGTCTCCCATCTCCCCTAGCTCTCATCTCAGCCTTCTGGGCAACCTTCTTTATTCTCTGTTGCCCCCTCCCCCACGGAGATTTTAATTTTGTTAAAACGTTTTTCCTGCAGCTGTGACTCAAGCAGTTCGGCGAGCTGCAGAAACACAATGTCATTTAATATTCCAGCCCACAGCCCAGACAGCCTCGCACTGGGTCATTGGGAGCAGAGCTGATGCGACAGCTTTATATCACAGTGATTGGCAACACCCTGCTGTTAGAAAACTGACAGCATAACAAACCGCGAATGTGCTCTGGGCAGTAGCGCTGCTTCTCATTCCAGAATACATAAGGAAGCCAGTTTAACAGAAGGGAATGGGATCATCAGGTGACACCAAAGCCACCATCTTGATTTCCTGTGCTAGTTGGGTAAGACGCAGCCATTCATTAACTCATCCCCCCATTCATCCAACGGTCATCAAAGTGGGCCTGTCTCGGGAAAAGCACCATGCAAAGGCAATGCTTAAGACACGAGACAATGTGAGCTGCTGCTACTAACAACCCTGGAATCTGTCAGGGAAGGCAGATGTCAATAAAGACTACCCACAAATAGTCTGGAAAAGTGACAGCGTCTAACACCCACAGTGGAGTTAACGGGGCTCACAGGAGACCTGACATTTGAAACTGATTTTAGTTCTGTATGTATTTATTTTTAGTTTTATAAAATTGTATTTATTTATCTGAAAGACAGCGAGATGAGGAGTAGGAGTGGGAGGGGTAGAAGGAGAGATATCGGCCATCTGCTGATTCACTCCCTCCCCAGAATGTCTGCAACAGCCAGGGCTGGGCCAGCTCAAAGCCAGGAGCTGGGAAGTGGAGCCGAGGTTCCCACGTGGGTGTGTCAGGGACCCAAGTATTTGAGCCATCGCTGCTGCCTCTCAAGGTATCTTGAGCAGGAAGCTGGGATGGAGAGCACAGCCAGGACTCCTCCAACCGGGGCGCAAGCATCCAAGCTGCATCTTGACCATTGGGTCCCATGCCCATCCCTGAAGTCAATTTTAAGGGCAGAACTGCATGTTTCCAGATGAAAAAAAAGTAGCAGATATATTCCTCACCAAGGAAATACATACCCATAGGCAAGAGACAGCAGTGACTAAGGTAGAGGTGACATGTGCTGGGATGGAGATAATGAATGTCGCTTTATATATTGGTGGCAGTATCTGTCGTGGAATCAGGGCTCAGACGAGACCTGGATCTGGAAATAGAGATTTGGGAGTCAGTGGCTCTGGTTCATTGCTAAAACCAGCCAGTTAACAAAATCATCAAAGAACATGCCAAGGGAAGACTCAAAGGAGCCTGGGACTGAATCTTAGAAGCAGCAATATTTTCAACTCCAGGGGAGTTGAAAAGAGGATAAAGTGTCCAAGGAGAGACACATGGCTTCTGTTTTCACAGAAGCCATCTTGCCTGGCTTTGCACTGTCCATAGCTGATGTTCATTCAGAATCTGGTTACGCGGTTTTAGGTATGGTCCAGGTTCGCCTTATCTGAGGAATGGGGAAAGTAAAGCCAAATGTTGTGCAACTTGTGTTATCAAGGTATCCTTTTGCCTTTTGTTCTCATTTTCACCGTATTTCCGGGTGTGGAGTTAACATTTATTGTGGACTCATTACACTTCCTAAATTGGGATTATCACCTCTCTTCAAGTCTTCTTAGTCTTACATTTAAAAAGATTGCATTTTGTACCTCTTTTTTCCTGGACTGCCTACTGAGAAGTGAGTGTAGGTGGCCATTTCTCACTCTCTCCTCTAGTCTCTCTAGTCTCTCTCTCTCTCTCTCTCTCTTTTTTTTTTTTTTTTAAGATTTACTTATTTATTTGAGAGTCAGAGTTACACAGAGAGAGGAGAGGCAGAGAGAGAAAGAGGTCTTCCATCTGATGGTTCACTCCTCAACTGGCTGCAATGGCCAGAGCTGCGCCGATCCGAAGCCAGGAGCCAGGAGCTTCTTCTGGGTCTCCCACACAGGTGCAGGGGCCCAAGGACTTAGGCCATCCTCCTCTGCTTTCCCAGGCCACAGCAGAGAGCTGGATTGGAAGTGGAGCAGCTGGGTCTTGAACTGGCACCCATATGGGATGCCAGTACTTCAGGCCAGTTAACCCGCTGTGCCACAGTGCTGGTCCCTCCTCCAGTCTTCTAATTCATCCTGTTTTCACTTTGTTCGCCTCTCCAGGCTGCTTTCTAAGTATTTCTTCAAATCTATTTTGCAGTTTGTAAATTCTATCCTTGGCCATGTGTAACCTGCTATGTAACCAGTAGCTGAGATTCCAGTTTCAGTGATTATAATTTTCATTTCCAGAAGTTGTACATCTTTTTAGAATAATTACTTTTCAAATCAACCTGATCTTTGGGAAGTTATATTCATTTTTGTCTTTTATGACTGTGTGTTTATTTTCTTCATTTTGTTCTTTAGCTGAAATGTCTATGCTCGGAGACTCTGGGACTCTACCCCTGGCTCTCCACATATCCGCTGGCCAGTGCCTGTGGGCGTCACCATTGATGGAGAGCTGTGAGGCCTGGGTTAGGGCTTGTCCCTCCTGCTTTAGGGCTCTGCTTCAGTTCTGCGAGGTGCTCTTGGGTTTTCTCCCCACTAAGATCACATGTTGTGTTGTGTGGATTTTGTTTTTAAAGATTTATTTATTTATTTTGAAAGTCAGAATTATAGAGAGAGAGAGAGAGAAGGAGAGAGGGAGAGATCTGTCTGCTCGTTCACTCCCCAAATGGCTATACTGGCCAGGGCTGGGCTAGGCCAAAACCAGAAGAAAGGAGCTTCTTCCAGGTCTCCTACATGGGGGCAGGGGACCAAGCACTTGAGCCATCTTCTGTGCTTTCCCACGTGCATTAACAGGAGCTGGATCTTAAGTAGAGCAGGCAGGACACAAACTGGTGCCCATATGGGATGCTGGCCCTGCAGACAGCAGCTTTACCCAAGCCACAATGCCAGCCCCATTGTGCTAATTTTAGTTTTTAAAGATTTATTTATTTATTTGAAAGGCAGAGTTACACAGAGAGGAGAGGCAGAGAGAGAGGTCTTCCATCCACTGGTTCACTCCAGAGCTGTGCTGATCCAAAGCCAGGAGCTTCTTCCGGGTCTCCCACATGGGTGCAGGGGCCCAAGGACTTGGGTCATCTTCTACGGCTTTCCCAGGCCACAGCAGAGCTAGATCAGAAGTGGAGCAGCTGGGACTTGAACCGGCGCCCATATGGGATGCCAGCACGGTAGACGGTGGCTTTACCTGCTATGCCACAGTGTCGGCCCTATGTTGATTTTTTGTGTGCCCCTAGGGACACTAGTATTTTAAGTTCCAGCGTCACACCGGGGGAAGGCGGGCCTCTCCAGGCCTGGGCTGGGAAGTGTCTGGCTCTCTGGAGAGCAGGCCCTGATCTGCGGCCTTGGTGCATGTCTGGGGCCTGAGTGCTCGCATCCTTGCTGACTTCAGGCAGCAGTTGCTTCCTGGGGAGCAGATGGGAAGGGAGGGCTCCTTCTGCTCTCGCAGGTCCCCCTGTGCAGCTCCAGCTCAGCACCGGGCGCAGGAGGAGAGCGTCCTACGGGAAGCCTTTCTTCACCTCCTCAGAATTCTGAGCCAAAACGGAAACGAAACGCACAGCAGCCCTGCAGGCCCCCGTGCCCCTGGGTAGGTTTTCCCTCGCTCAGTCTCCCGCTGAGAGCCTGCGTAGTCTTCAGAAATCAGGACTTACCAGCAGACCCGTGCAGTCACCACCGGACACACCCCAGGGCTCCTTCCCTGGTCCCCATAAGGCCATTAAAGGGTGAGTCCTGTGGAAACTGAGGCCGGAAAATTACCTGCTTGTCGTTATTTTTTTTTCTTCCTGAGCATTTCCATTACCCTACTATGAATGTATCTATGCCTTTAGAAGCATGTTCGGTGTAGCGGGTAAAGCCGCTGCTTGCGGTGCCGGCATCCCATACGGGTGCTGGTTTGAGTCCCGGCTGTTCCTCTTCCAGTCCAGCTTTCTGCTATGGCCTGGGAAAGCAGTAGAAGATGGTTCAAGTCCTTGGGCCCCTGCACCCACATGGGAGACCAGGAAGAAGCTCCTGGCTTCTGGCTTCAGATCGGGCGCAGTTCCTGCTGTTTGCAGCCATCTGGGGAGTGAACCAGCGGATAGAAGACATCTCTCTCTCTCTCTCTCTCTCTCTCTCTCTCTCTCTCTGCCTCTGCCTCTCTGTAACTCTGCCTTTCAAATAAATAAATAAATAAATAAATAAATAATTTTTTTAAAAGCGTGGTCATTGTATTTTATGCAGTACATCTGAATGTTCTTTATAGAAGAAGAGTATTTAGATAATTGAGTCAGCCATATTGGCAGCTATTGGAAACGGAACAACTTCCACGTACTTTTTGTTATTTTTTATTTTTAGAAAACTGTATTTACTTGAAAGGCAGAGAAACAGACAGAGACACGCTCTCAGGAAAAGTGAAGTCCAAGCTCTTTACAGGGCATTAAAGGCCCCAAAATAACTTGCAGCTACACCTGCTTCTCCACAGCTGCTTCCTATTCTTGTACATTATACACTGCGCTTCTCCCCTAATGGAAGTAAAGGACAGGCATGACCTTGCTCAAGCTAGCCCCTGCCAGGGAATATCCTTTGCCACCTTGAACCATTGACGGCAAAGACCCTTTGATCACTGACACTTAGAGCACAGTCAGAATGTGTCAGTGCCATCTCTATTGGAGCTGGAACCATCACCGTGTGCTTTGCGCTGTCCTTAGTTGCAGGGTAAAAGCAGCACAGAGAACATGCAATAGACCTTAGGTAGAGTGCCTGTTCTCAGTGCACTGTGTCATCTACTTTCTAGTAACACTTTGGGAGATTGATGTACAGTTGTTACATCGAACTGCTATGATATTCCAAAAAAGAACACTGAAATCTTCAGAGTCCATACATATAATTACAAAAAACTCTGAAGGGTCTAGAGTAACAGAAGAAAAATACAGTCAATCGCGCACTGTCTCAGGACATTTCAGTTGATGATGGGTCACATAGACAATGGCGGTCTCATAAGATCATTTCACTTAGTGATGTCGTTGCTTAGTTTGTGTGACTATACTCTGAGGTGTGAACAATGATAAAACTGCCTACTGATGCATGTCTCAGAATGTATCCTGTTAAGCAATGCATGATTGTTTTAGTATATAAATAATATAGACACACACATATATATATACACACACACATACGGGATTGCAAAATCTTTCAAATACCTATCTGTTTTTATGGAAAAGTCACTTTTAATCAGCTGTTAAGAGAGAGCCTGAGCAAGTATGATGAAAATGCTAGAACCAACTTTTAAAAAGTTTTTTTGTGTATTAGAGAGAAAAACAAAGACAAAGAAAAATCTCCCATCCACTGTTTCACTCCCCAAAGGCCAACAATGGCTGAGACTAGGCCAGCCCCAAAGTTGCAAGTGAGGAGCTTAGTCCAAGCCTCCCACGTGGGTAGAAGAAACCCATTCAGCTGAGCCATTGCCAATGCCTCCCAGCCTCATTAGAAGGAAACTGGAGTTAGGAGTTGGCAGCGGGATTCGAACCTGGATATGTCAGTGTGGGGCATGGGTGTCCTAGTGTATTATCCACTAGACCAAATGCCTGCCCTTGAACCCAGATCCCATTAAGTCTTATCTTTGAGTCATTAGGCACAGTTTTGTAGAAGTGGTGAGGGGAAAAGTGTGATGTTCTCTAGTATCTTCCAATCAATATTCTAGACAAAACAGGGCAATAGATTGCAATGATGGGTGTTGGTGTGGAGTATCATGGACAGCAGTTCTCAGATCTATTGAATGGCAAGACCATCCAATCCTGAGAGTAAACATAAAATTATTAGCAGACCACAGTCTTTACCTAAGGTCACGTGAAACCAGGATGTTTTACAATTCTGCCAACACAAATGAGCAAGAGCCTATCTCTGTGATGTGCTTCATGTATGATGGACAAGGAGGAGGGGGCTCCCCGTGGCAAAAGGGCAAAGCGACAGACCGAGGGGCTCCCCTATGCGCCACCCCCAGTCTGTGACTTGTGAGGAGTTGCTATGGGCAACCAGCAAGCGGGGACCAGCTGGTCTGGAAGTGCCAGGGCTGTTCAGGGTTTGAGGACTGGCACATCCCTGCTCCCCAGCCCGTCTTCTGCTGTGGCTCCACCCAGGTCACACCTGGAGCAGCCCTGCTGACCCTTCACACTACATTTTATGTGTATCTTAGGGTGAAGGCACCCCCTGCATCCCATTTTTGCGGACGTGCCTGTCCTTGTGAGGTAAAAACTTGAGTGGGCACCTCCCTCCTCTCTAAAGATGCAGACAGTCTTGCACTCTGAACAGCTCGCATCTCCAAGAACCCAGTGTTCGCATCCCAGTATGAGAAGTGCAGGTGAACAGCGTTTAAGGAATGAAGCTTCCAGCCGACTGGTGACCTCTGAACCCTGGAAGGCGCTGGTGAAGTGGATCAATGACAAATCTGCCAACACCCGGCAGTTGCTCCCAGACATAGTCGTGAGGATAATGTGAATTTACCCAACCCTGCCGAAGCCTTTAAGGACTGGAGAGAGTGGATACTGAAATGCCCCGCTATTCCCCCCAAATAAAGACCTTCAAATAGGAGTAATTACAATAGATATCGCATGGTACGCTTTCCTCTAGGAGCGCTTCACTGGAATAAGCTATTCACTGAGTTGGAGCCTGCTATAGAGCGCCAGGGTGGAAATGAGGCTCATTTTGAATAACACTCTATCAACTCTTCATCTTCTATCTTACTAGCCTGGCCTATGGCTGTGAGGACATCGTTTCTGTTCTTCACATGTCTCACCAGAGAGCTAGGACCAGCAGGAACTAGTAAGTAAATAACTACTTTAAAGACAGCTGCATGTAGGGGCCAGCAGTGTGGCATAGTGGTGGGGCCAACTCCTGCAATGCTGCCATTCCATAAGGGCACTGGTTTGTGGCCTGGCTGCTCCTCTTCTGATCCAGCTCTCTGCTATGGCCTGGGAGAGCGGTGGAAGATGGCCCAAGTGCTGGGGCCCCTGCACCCATGTGGGAGACGTGGAAGCGGCTCCTGGCTCCTGGCTCTGAATCGGTGCAGCTCCAGCCATTGTGGCCATTTAGGGAGAGAACCAGCGGATGGAAGACCTCTCTCTCTCTCTCTCTCTCTCTCTCTGCCTCTGCATCTCTGTGACTCTGCCTTACAAAAGGATAAATAAATCTTTTTTTAAAAGAAATTTTTAATCATTCTAAGAGAAATCTACCTTAAAGAATGTTTCAAAATAGTACTTTAAAAAAGATTTATTTATTTACTTGAAAGACAGAGTTACAGAGAGAGAAAAAGACACACACACACACACACACACACACACACACACAGAGAGAGAGAGAGAGAGAGAGAGAGAGAGAGAGAGATCTTCCATTCACTGGTTTACTCCCCAGTTGGCTGTAACAGCCAGAACTGGGCCAGACAGAAGAGAGGAGCCAGCAGTGTCTCCCAGGTCTCCCATGTGGGTGCAGGGGCCCAAGGACTTGGGCCATCTTCTACTGCTTCCCTAGGCCATAGCAGAGAGCTGGATCAGAAGTGGAGCAGCTGGCACTTGAATCAGTGCCAATATGGGATGCTGATGACACAGGCAGCAAACTGCCTAACCTGCTACACCACAGCTCCAGACCCCAATAATACTTCTTAAATTCAAAAATGTTACTGCTTTTTCTACTTGTATAGAATGACAGAAAATTTAAAAATCAAAATTTAAATTAGTGGAGCCTAATTGTAATAAAAGTTCTTTTCTTTCTCTTTTATCTCATTTTTTGTTCTTTATTATGTGGTCTGGTTATTCAGCAAGAAGCAATTTTTAGCCATAAGCCTTGAGAAATATCACTGAAGTTTTTTTAATGTTTAGATCAAACAAATTCTCAGTTTAATATCCTGCTAGAGCTTTGCAGATATTATTTTTTTTCCCTTTTCAGTTTATCAGATGACAAATGCCTCCTAATACAAGGCTCTCTGCCACACAAAGATAGTTCTGGGACGTGTGTCACAACTAGGCTGCAGTGTTAGGTTGGAGAGCAGTTGAACTCGAGATGGAACTGACTGAAGAACAGGTCAACAGAGGAAAAAAACATCCTTTGCTGTTACGTTTCGTCATGGAAGACAAGCGTGGAAACCCAGGGCTTCTCTGGCACAAACCGGGAGATAGTAGGAAAAGAGGCCTTGGGTTATTAAATCAGATCTCAGCGGGCTAAGGACTAGGAAGCACACAATCGGACCACACGGTAGGGAGCGGCAGATGAGACCATGCTGTTACAAAGCTGAGCGCTGTATGAGATCCGACGGTATCAGAGCAAGGCAGGCAGGCTGTCAAAGCAGCTGAGGACGCCAGGAATGGCAGCCTCAGAGCATGGGGAGGGAGGTTTGAAAGCAACAGCTACATACACACCGGCGTGCAGATACCTAGATGATCTCCCCACTGGAGCAAGGTTGGTTAGGAGGCACAGTTAGACACAGCTGCCGGCTGGCTCTGCAGTGTCAGTGTGGAGCAGTGGGCAGGCAGGTGGGGAAAGTTGCTTGCCCTGGGGGCTACGTAGTTCGCTTACTGCAATAAGCAACTGCTTCTTTTGTGAAACAACTTAACATCGGCCTTTCTTCCCTTGGCTTGGGGCTGCAATCCAGGAATATGAGTTACCCCCAAGCTAACAAAGCAATAGCCTTTGACTCCCAAACACCATCTGTAAAGTTACTGGACACCTAATACCCAAATTTTTACCACTTGGTGAAAATGGTCGTATTACATAGGAGCCTGCTGGGTTGCAACTTTTATGAGCTTGTCTGCTTTTCTCCATCAGTCGATGGCCTCATGGGATGCACCCTTTGATTGGTGGAATGTTTTTTCCTCTGGATTTGATCCTTACAAAATAACATTTACATTTTTCTGGTTATAAAATTTATGCACTCATATGCACTCCAAACATTTGGGAAACAGAAAAAAAGGAAAAATCACTAAAAAATGCTACCACTTAGATGTAATATACATTAGGGAAATTCCCTCTAAACTTATATACAGTATAGTTAATATACTTAATAGGATATAAGTTTGTGTATGTCATTGTTTATAACTTTTAAATTTATTTTATCACGTAAGAGTATATCACAGAAATTTCCCCCTTGTCATTAAGTATTGTTCTAAATGTGTCTAGCACGCTTTCAGGAGTTTGAGAAAAGACATAGACCTACTTCCAAGAAAAAACAACAAGAAAGGCAAATATACAGAAAAGCTGATACATCATTTAGGTCTGCCCAAGGCTCCAGACTAAGAACTCTGGGGCAAGTGTTTAGCCAAGGAGTCAAGATGGCCACACCCCACATCAGGGCTCCTGGGGTCTATCCTGGCTCCAGCTTCTGATTCCAGCTGCTTCCTAATGCAACTCTGGGAAGCAGCAGAGATGACTCAAGAAATTGGGCTCCAGCCACCACTTGGGAAACATGGATTGAGTTTCTGGCTCCTGACTGGCCTGGATCAGCCCTATTTGTTGCAGGCATTGGGGAATGAATGAGTAAATCAGCAGATGGGAGTTTCTGTCTCTGCCTCTGCAAGCCTAAATATTTGTTTTATTTATTTGAAAGGCAGAGTAACAGAGGAAGGGGGGGGGGTGAGAGAGCGAGAGAGTAAGAATCTTCCACCTGCTGGTTCACTCCCCAGTGTCCTCAATGGCTAGGGCAGGGCTGGAGCAGGCTGAAACCAGGAGTCTGGAACACCATTGGGGTCTCCCCCGTGGACGGCAGGGGTCCAAGCATTTAGACATCTTCTGATGCCTTCACAGGGGATTAGCCCGGATCTGGATCGGAAGCAGAGCAGGCAGGACTCGAGGGCTCCACTATCCCAAGTGGTGGCTTTATATGCTGCACTGCAATGCTGGCCCCAAACAGATTTTTAAAAACAAATCTGGTTATAAATTATGACACTTGGTGTATGCATAGCAGTCTCCTGTGTTAATGCACTCTTAGGTATTTAACCAAACACAAGTGGGCTGAATAGAAAGGCTGTGGAGTTCTACAAGTGGGGTTCAGTTAATGGTTCTGTTCCTATCTGGGCATACCTTGGCAGACTTCTAAGCTCGTCAAACCTATTGTAAGAATTAAATGAGAAGAACCAAGTAAAGGCTTAGGAGCCTGCCCGGCAGGTAGTAAGTACGCCATGTAGTGCTCTAAGTACGCCATGTAGTGCTCTAAGTACGCCATGTAGTGCACTTTCTCATTTTTAAGTCCCCTGCTTGTTTCCTTAGAAGAAATATCTAGAAGCAGAATGATTGAGGCAGAGGGGCTGCACATTCTTTGTCATCTACTACCAAGTTTTCTTCCAGAAAGGGCAAACCTCTGGCTGGATGGGAGAGTGGCCTTGGTTGTCTTCTGGCCACCACAATGGATTTCATTCGCATCTTTTCCAGTACCAAAACAAACGAAAATCAAATTGCTTACATTTAGTCTCTGGTTACTAGTGAGTACCAGAGTATGGTACTGAGTGAGTACGAATGGTAGTGAGTACGAATATGTATTTAACTATATATTTTTTTATATTGGCTGCTTACATTCCTTTTTTGTGATCTCATGTTTATTCATATCATTTGCCTTTTTTTCTTGCTGTTTGCACTTTTTAATGTATAAAATATTTTTTAAAGATTTATTTGAGAGTAAGAGTTACACAGAAGGAGAGGCAGAGAGAAAGAGAGAGAGAGAGAGAGAGGTCTTCCATCCGCTGGTTCACTCCCCAAATGGCCGCAATGGCCGGAGCTGTGCTGATCTGAAGCCAGGAGCCAGGAGCTTCTTCCGGGTCTCCAACGTGGGTGCAAGGGCACAAGGACTTGGGCCATCTTCTGCTGCTCTCCCAGGCCACAGCAGAGAGCTGGATCGGAAGTGGAGCTCCACCTGCAGGTTGATGACAGGGCTGCAGGACACTGGTGCGTCCCCATCCCAGCCCTCCTGCTCTTTGCCCGTCGTGCAGATTGCTGCCCAGGGCCCTCCCTGAGGGAGAGGAGCTGTGGGAGGAGCTGGTCCGGCTCTAACGACAGCCTTTTTAATTCGATTGTGGATTTTAGTATCTAACAACAAGGAGGCATTCTGGGGCCTGGGGTGTGATGCCTGCCCAGCTGGCTCCCCTGCCACTGTGCCCTTGGCTTATCTTGTACCGTCAAAAGCTCCTCCTTATCTTGTCTGTTTCTCCCCTGGGTGGACTCAACATTTGGGGAGCATGTTTTATTGTTTATCTGAAATACTGCTCTTTTACCTGCAGAACCCTACATCCACATGAAAATACCCCCACTTCTGGTGGCCTCTTCGGAAAGCGGCATAGTTTGGAAAAACTCCAAGGGCCCGTCATTTTTCTGTGTGTTTGCAGAAGCTCCGCCCTCCTGGTGAAGTCAGTCACTTGCGGTTCGGAGTGCAGTGCGTGTCTTTGGCGAATTTGGATCTCTCTGGCACATTCTCTGTCATTTTCATAAGACTTGGGGAGGAGGAGATGCAAGCGCCAGGCTCAGTCCACCACTGAGCAGGCAGTCACCCAGCGTCCTCTGTCTCCGGGAACGGGGTAAGGATAAATTCCCAGGAGGAAAAAGTCCTCCTACCTGGACTCCATTAGGGAGCAACCCCAAGACAGACCATTGAGTTCAGCCTAGAAATTCTGCCCTTGGCTTTCCCAGCTGGACCGGTTCCCCCAGCTAAGACGCACTTGTTTTCCTTTCTACACGCATCTGGTGAGCCGCTTAAAGCAGTGGAGTCTTTATTGCTGAGAATTCTGGAATTGATCCCCTGTCTGGAGCAGGGAATCTCAGCCCTTTATTTTCTTTTCATCCCTTTAGTCCTAATGTTAGGACTTTACTCAGAACACTTCGCGAATCTACGGCCACCGAAACACCTCTCCACCTGCCAAGAATTCCTCAGACACACATTTGTTCACGGGGATTTTCCTTAACTCCTCTCAGATATTATGGTGCAGGTGCATCCAGGTACTTGTGGGTCTGGCCGAGAGGCTGAGGCTTCCCTGGGTCTCACAGTCCTCCTTCGTGAAAACCTGAGCTTGTAAACATGATTTCTAGCTCACGAAATACTGCACAGGCGCTTGCTTGCATGGTACCTGGCTCAAAACCCACTGCTGTGATCATGAGTTTCTGCTGTAGGACTGATCATGACAATTGTGCAAGAAGGAGTTGTTGCAAATTCAAGCCAGATAGAGGATACCGCTGCCTGTGGAGCCAGTTGAGCCTGGCTTATTCCCCCCATTTTGTGTGTCTGGGCCTCCAGATTTCATTATCAAACAGGCAGAGCCCATCAGCAAACTTGATCGGCAGCCAGGCCAGGCGCGGGTTTCTCTCCACTTGTCTTTGTCAGGTCTTTGTTCCGCCCCTGGCTGCCCTGGAGCAGAACCACTTACTGGTGATTAAAAGGCGGGGGGGACGGGCGGTGGGGCGGGGCCTGCGGGGCGCGGGGCGCCGCGCGCTGCAGCAGCTTCTGGGCTCCGGAGCGATCTGGAGCGCGAGCCGGCGGCGGCGCAGACCCCGGCGCGCAGCACCCGCCCGTCGCACCCGCCGCCGCCCAGGCTGGACGGGCGCACCCCGCGAGGCCGAGCGAGGCGCGCTCGGCAGGAGCGGACCGCGCCATGGACGACACGGACAACACCAGCCTGCTTCTGACGCCGTCGTCTCTGCTGCCGGACAACTACACTCTGCCGCCCAACGCCAGCAGCCCTGGCCCCGGCGCGGACTTCTTCTCCCTGGCTCCCTCCTCCAACGCCAGCCTCGGGCCGGGATCCACCGTGGACTTCGCCACCGGCCCGACCCCGACGCCGCAGCCGACGAGCGGAAGCTTGGCAGGAAGCGCGGCGAGCCAGGGCTCGTCCCCGTTCCCGCGGCCCTGGGTCCCCCACGAGCCCCCGTTCTGGGACACGCCGCTGAGCCACGGGCTGAACGTGCTGGTGGGCGCCGCCCTGTGCATCACCATGCTGGGCCTGGGCTGCACGGTGGACGTGAACCACTTCGGGGCGCACGTCCGCCGGCCGGTGGGCGCGCTGCTCGCCGCGCTCTGCCAGTTCGGCTTCTTGCCTCTGCTCGCCTTCCTGCTGGCCCTCGCCTTCCAGCTGGACGAGGTGGCCGCCGTGGCCGTGCTCCTGTGCGGCTGCTGTCCTGGCGGAAACCTCTCCAATCTCATGTCCCTGCTGGTGGACGGCGACATGAACTTGAGGTAGGACCGGTGCGGCCGGCCGGGGCGGGAGGGCAGAGCCGGGCGCGCACTCCACCTCCCCGCGCCCTGGGGCTCTCCACCGCAGGCTGGCGCCGCTGGAGGACAAACGAGAAGAGGGGGTCGGACTCTGGGACTCAGGGGCCCCGTGAAGAAAGCAATGTCCCAGAGCGCGGGGTGGCACCGGGTCCCGTGCCAGCAGGAAGCGCACGGCAGCTTCTCCCTGGCTCCACTGTAAGGTCCGGGGAGGTTGGAAAGAAGAAAGCCCAGTCTCAGGCGGGCTCGTTAGGTTGCCAGAGCCAGGGCAGCGGCCCTGAGACTGCTGAGTGCCGTCAGGCTCGGACGTGCTGGCGCCCTAGCACCCCGCCCGACTCCAACGCCAGGCACCTGCCGGCCGTTTCTCTCCCCGCCCCGCAGCCCGCGAGGGCAAGGCGGGCCGCCAGCTGGGCGCCAAGCCCGTTCTGACTCGGGCTGCTTCTCTCTCCTGCAGCATCATCATGACCATCTCCTCCACGCTGCTGGCCCTGGTCCTGATGCCGCTGTGCCTGTGGGTCTACAGCCGGGCTTGGATCAACACGCCCCTGGTGCAGTTGCTGCCACTGGGCGCCGTGACCCTGACGCTGTGCAGCACGCTCATCCCCATCGGCTTGGGCGTCTTCATCCGCTACAGATACAACCGCGTGGCCGACTACATCGTCAAGGTGAGTTCCGGGCAGGTGCCATCCGCCCTCTCCGACCCCCGGCTCAGGGGCTGGGAAACGGAAAGAGGGGAGAGCATTTACAGGGTAAACTTCAAAGGTAACTTCCGCCTGTGGAACTCCTGCAATGTTAGATTTAATTGAATTAATCAAGGTGATTGCTTAATTAAAAACAAGCTCTGAGAACTCCACGTATCCACGGAGAGGGGAACCAGGCGGTGGCGGGTGACGTGGAGGAGACAGCGGTGCAGTTACATGGTGGTGATGTTCCGCTGACGTACAGGGCGTATCGCTAAACATCCGAGCACACTGCCTTTCCTCTCTATTTTAGAAATGCACTACTACCCTTTCAAAAGTGGAACTCCAATTTTAAGAGACCCTATAGAAGTGTCCTTTAAAATTGTTTCAATTTTCTAAAAAAAGAAGTTTGATACTAATAAGATTAAAAGCAGTTAATTGAAAAGTTACATTGTGGCACAAGATCTTGTCTTCAAAGCACAAAATTGGACCCTGTAGATTTCACTGCAGTGATTAAATCTGTGTGTTTATTTTTCCTTCCCCATTGGAGCATTTTATAGTTTCTGAAACTTTGAAATGGTAAAGGATTTTTATGATTTGATTCAGTATCTTCTACATTGCTTTATTTTTTAAAAAGTATGTTTTTTGTAGCAGTAGAAATTTTCCAATAATTGGATAAAATGTGTAAATTAAGGTTTCTTTGAAAAATAATGAAAAAGTATAAACAAGAGGTTCATTTTAGAAAGTTAGTCAAATAAAATAGATAACTAATTACTGTAAAAAGTACAAATTCCTTTAGACAAATAGAAAAGGAGTCACTCCAATGTTTGTTACATAGATTTAAGAAGACATAATCTATAGTGTTTTATTTACATTTTTAGACGTAATCATTATTCAGAGGAGCCAACTTTTATTAACATGAACAATAGAGGGTTCTTTTCTGTATTCATATTCAACCTTCAGATAAATCCATAATAAAGGTAATAAACATATATATGCAAATATAATAAAATATTATAAATATGTGTGTATTTATACATATTATATATCCTATACCCATAATCTTAAAATACATTAAGAACTTATTGACATAGGAATTAAAAGAGAAAGTCAATCAAATGAGCTATTTACACTCTAAAAATGGAATAGGGGCCAGCATTGTGGCATAATGGGCTAAGCCGCCATCTGCAATGCTGGCATCCCCTATAGGCAGTGGTCTGAGTGCTGGCTGCTCCACTTCCCATCCAGCTCCCTGCTAATGTGCCTGGGAAGGATGGCCCAAGTACTTGGGCCCCTGCTACCCACATGGGTGAATAATCTCCTGGCTTGACCCAGTCCTGCCCATTGAAGCCATTTGGAGAGTAAACCAGTAAATGGAAGATCGATCTCTCTCTCCCTCTCTGTCTTTCAAATAGATAAAATAAATATTTTAAAAATTCAGAAGAAATATATTTAAATAATGGGTAATTCAATACAATCTGTTACTGTTGAATTTAAGGTGAACCTATCTGTATTCTTTAATTAGCACACTATTAAAATATGGCTTATTTAGTGGTTATACTTTTGCATACACTTTATAATGAGCATTCAATGCCAAACTTCACCCAATTTTAAATAGTTCAGAGGAACTTTGGGACTACTATTTTCTTTCTTTCTTTCTTTCTTTCTTTTTTTTTTTTTTTTGACAGGCAGAGTTAGACAGTGAGAGAGACAGAGACAGAGAGAAAGGTCTTCCTTCCTTCCATTGGCTCACCCCCCAAATGGCCACTACGGTCGGTGCGCTGCACCAATCCGAAGCCAGGAGCCAGGTGCTTCCTCCTGGTCTCCCATGCGGGTGCAGGGCCCAGGGACTTGAGCCATCCTCCACTGCCCTCCCGGGCCACAACAGAGAGCTGGACTGGAAGAGGAGCAACCGGGACAGAATCCGGCGCCCCAACCGGGACTAGAACCCGGGGTGCCAGTGCTGCAGGCAGAGGATTAGCCAAGTGAGCCATGGCGCCGGCTGTGACTACTATTTGCAAAATGAAGAATCAGATTTTCTGCCAGTGCTTTCAGTGGGACAGTTTTAGACTTAGTAAATTTTGATTTGTACTGGTCTGGTTTCTGCCAATTAAACATCTGTAGTACTGCACCTGATAGGAACTTCAGCTTCTGTAAGGCAGAATTTTTGACCATGTCAGATACATTTTCAGTACTTTAAAAAAGAGCATAAAGAACATGTTACAGTCCAGTGTCAGACTCTGATTTTCCTTCTGGATACTCCCCTGGGGCCAGGCACAACACTTTGAGAAGTTTTTCGGGATCTCTGCCCTCCCTCCCTGACCTGACCCTCATTTTAGAAGTTTTAGGTTTCCACCTTGCTATTTATACAGCCTGCTTGACTTGAATCAGTGACATGTGCCAGTCGGAACATCATGATGGCACATGTCACCGAATCAGTTGTACTTGATCTAACACCAGCCTTGTAATTGATTCAACACGGTAACAATCTTCTATGGTGTGAAACATTTTGAGGGTCAAACATACCACACACTAAGTTTCATTACTTTTAATAGTCTTTTCTCGCGTATAAAATCAGAACTAATCTCTCCTGAAAACACAAGGCCTGTTCAAGGAGAGGACACGCCCATCTGTCCACTCTGTGCATCAGAGCACAGCTGGGTATCAGGCTCCATTCTCTCTGCTCCATTTATCAGAGGCATAGTCACAAGTTCAACACATGCTCGGAACAGTCAGGATACCAACACGGAGATCCGTGGTGGGGCTGACATCCTGGGGGATGTCTGCCTGGAGCGTAGCCTCCCTCTGATTGTGGTGGTCACACTTTTGGGGAACTGGTTTTCCAAAGGAGTGCACTGGTCTCGATAGCACCTGAGGATCTGTCTAGGTCACTTGACCTAAGGTCAGGGCTCCAAACCACTGGAGCTGTCCAGCACGGATCTGGGTGCTCCTGGAGAGGGGACCCGCAGCTGCCCAACTTCAGAAACTCTGCCACAGATTTCCCGGTGCATGGCAGGGCAGACCTGCTGAGGATCTTCCTCCAAGAGGCAGAGGATTTTCTGGCCACCTCATTGCTGATGACTTGTCTGTCCATGTTCTGCTACCAGGTGTCCCTGTGGTCCCTGCTGTTGACGCTGGTGGTCCTCTTCATCCTGACGGGCACCATGTTGGGACCTGAACTGCTGGCCAGCATCCCCGCGGCCGTGTATGTGGTGGCCATCTTCATGCCCTTGGCGGGCTACGCCTCGGGCTACGGTCTGGCGGCTCTCTTCCATCTTCCGCCCAACTGTAAGAGGACTGTGTGTCTGGAAACAGGAAGCCAGAACGTGCAGCTCTGCACTGCCATCCTGAAGCTGGCCTTCCCGCCGCGCCTCATCGGCAGCATGTATATGTTTCCCCTGCTGTATGCTCTGTTCCAGTCGGCGGAAGCGGGCATTTTTGTCTTGCTCTATAAAATGTATGGGAGCGAAATACTGCACAAGCGAGACCCCCTAGATGAAGATGAAGACACAGATATTTCTTATAAGAAACTGAAAGAAGAAGAAATGGCAGATACTTCCTATGGCACAGTGAAAACTGATAACTTGATAATGATGGAAACAACCCAGACGTCTCTCTGAACGCGAGGACTCGCAGGAGCTTCGACCCTGCTGAGATAGTCTCCCTGTTGATGGCCTGTCGTGGTTCACATGTTTACATAAAGGATGACAATTGGTTCACATGATCGTGTGTGTAACAGTTAGGATCTCCCTATTGTAAAATGTATTGCTGGCTCAACCAAGCGTTTTCACAAATTACAGATCCACATCGTAACATAATTTGCACCTGGGATGGCCCAAGTGAAGCTGGAATTAGTTAAATGTGCTTTTGGTTTTCACCATTACCGTTTTCTGTGACTGTTTTCGATGTAGAAATCATTAGAAAACACAGTCTTGGACATGTAGAATCCGTGTGCTCTATCTTATCTGAGTAAAAACAAGCTATCTGTAAAGTATCCAGTTTAATGTAATTGTTGTAAAACAAAAAAAGTGTGCTTGTTCAATTTACAAATACACAATAACGCTAGATTTTGACCTGTATTCAAAAAAATTCCCAAATAGGTCCATTAAACGGTGAAATACGGTATTTTATTGTCAGAACGTATCCAACAGAGGCCAATTTCATTAATGAATTTGATTATCTGGTACCCATCAGTAACGAATCGCCAGTTTCCAGTGGACAAGCCGTTTTGCTACCCGTGGATCTTCGTTATTTCTGTCTCTTACTGTATGTAGGAGGAGTGGCTTGGGAGGGAATTTTGTAGCACGGCTCTCTGCCCCGGAGCTAAACAAGGGCACCCCCTGGCCACCGCGGGAGAAGGGGAGCTTGCCCCAGAGCAGAGAGCAGCCGAGGGGACGGTGCCCCAGGCCTGCCCCATACACCCGCAGGAAGGGCACAGTGGGCAGGCGTCTCCCCGCAGCTCCGAGAGCACCGAGCTAAGAGGTAGTAGACCCACAGCGGTCCCCAATCTGCAGCATTCCGCCCGCCAGCTGGAGGCACCCGGGCTGCGCAGAACCTGGAGCAATCGGGGCATGGGGATCACCTGGCCCTGCAATCGGCGATAATTCGCTCTCGTTGGGATCCTCATCCCGGACGGGACGCGCCCACTTCCCAATCAGTACTTCACCGCAGAGGAAGCCTCTTCCCAGGTCACCCGAGGGTGGCTGTGCCAGGCTCTGGGTGCGGAGAGGACCCTTGGCGGGGACTCCGGACAAGAGGCCGGAGTGGAAGGGCGTGCAGGGTGGCGCAGGCCTCTGGGGCCCTGGCCCGGCAGCCCCCGCAGTCCCGGGCGAGCCGCCTATTTAGGGCGCGGCAGCGGGCGGAGCTACTGAGGCTGCGCTTATGGCTGCGCTGGGGGACGAGGTGCTGGACGCTTACATGTACCCGGCGTGCGCCCCCTACTCGTGCCCGTACCCCTACCCGCCCGCCCCCAAGGGCAAGGGCGCTGCGGCCCGGGACGGCTGGCGGCCCCGAGGCGGGGGCTACCCTCCCGCCGCCGCCTCGTCGTCCTTCCCGGGCTACGGGCAGCTGACGGCCGCCGAGTACTTCGACAGCTACCAGCGGGCGCAGCTCATGGCCCTGCTGTCGCAAGTGAGTCCTGGCCTCGGCCCGCGGCCCCGCAGGCCCAGCAGCCGCGACGTGGCGGTGCAGGTGAACCCGCGCCGCGACGCCTCGGTGCAGTGCTCGCTGGGGCGGCGCACGCTGCCGCGCCGGGCCCGCGACCCCGAGCCCCCGGCTTCCCCGCAGCCCGCCCGCCGGGCGCCCGAGCCGGCCAGCTCCCCGCGGCCTGTGCGCTTCCCGCGCACCGTCGCCGTCTACTCGTCCGTGGTCTCCCGCCGCCTCGCCGCCTTGCTGGAGGGGACCGAGGAGGCGGACGGCGAGCAGAGGCCCGGGGCGCCGGAGGGAGAGCGAGGGCTGCCGCCCGCCAGGCCCCAGGGCCCCGAGGACGGAGAAGCGTCGGCGACGGAGGCGCCCCAGCCGCCTGGGTCTCAGGAGGAGGACGAGGCGCAGGCCGCAGTGCGCGCGAGCTGGGAGCAGCCCGCCGACCGGCCCAGGCTGCCGCCGCGGGAGGCCCAGGAAGGCGAGGCGGCCCCCGGCAGCCCCGAGCAGCCGCTGGCGACCGGGAGGGCCCCGGACGGCGGGGACCCAGGCGAGACGACGACCGCTCGAGAGAAGGTCGTGGAGCCGGGCAAGGAGCGCCTGCGCTTCCAGGTGAGGCTGCGTCGGCCCAGGAAGCCGTCTGGGGTGCCAGGGGGAGCCTCGGGGCTGCGGGTCTCCGGGTTCTCGGCCGGCCCTCGCCCCGCGGCTGCCAGGGACGCGCAGAGACCCCGCGACCTTGAGCGCGGGCCGCGTCCGTGTGTGCGGCGGCCAGCGGGGGGGATTCAGTGCACTGGCCCGGGCGCCCCGTTGGCCATCGATCCCGGGTCAGCCGGCGCAGACCCTACCGGCGGGCGGGGGGTGGGGGAGAGGGGGCAGGTCTTGACTCCAAAGTTGGGCGCTGGACTCTAGAGCACCCGGAAGTGGCCTCTCCAGCGACAGAGCTGGTTCTTCACCCACTAAATGCACTACGGGGTCCTGCAAGCTCTCCCCTAACGGCCTCCCGCTGCAAGCTGGAAGCCCTGGAGGCCCTCCCGGAGGCAGCATCCCCTTTCAGAAACCCGATTCTGCCCGGGAAGGCTTATGGCGTGGTCTTTGTGTCCCGCAAAAGTCCCAGGGCTGTGTTTTGAGCCAGAGCCCTCACTCGCAGATTGGCCACACATACAAGGCCGTGTGGCATCTTAGGTGACTTCGTCTTACGTGGCTGCATTCACGCCTGCTCACCTGCAGTTCTAAAGGCCTAACTCTAAAAACCTGTGTGCCGCCTGCTGCGCCCTGGGCGGCAAGTCGGGAGACAGTATAGGGTAATCCTGACTGTGGCTGACCACCTGCTGGCCGTGAACCTGAGCAGCAGCCCCGAGAACTTGATCTTGAGGGAACACTTTGCGAAGCATCTTGGATGCAGTCTTGCTGCTCTCGAGCTCCACGGCTTCCGTGGGTGTGCGCAGGCGCGCCAGGAGCAGGCTACCCTTGCAGGGAGAAGGCTGCCCCGTGGGATTCTCAAGCTCGTTGGGGCCTGTGCTTATTTGCTTGACTACGCTATTGGCTCACGTAATCACTGCGGGGCAGAGGCTGACCCAAACCTGATTCCGCTTTCCTCCAGGGGCTGGAAGGCGGTTGTGTTAGGTAGCGGGCAATCCGCGGGTCTTGTTGGTAACCTGTGGAATTCTGTTCAGTTCCTAGAGCAGAAATACGGCTATTACCACTGCAAGGACTGTAACATCCGCTGGGAGAGTGCCTATGTGTGGTGTGTGCAGGGCACGAACAAGGTAAGGCCGCCGTGCGTCTGGCTTCGGTGCCTGCGCGGCGGGGCCTCTCGCTGTGAGTTAATCCTCTTTCTCATCACAGGTGTACTTCAAACAGTTTTGCAGAACTTGTCAGAAGTCTTACAACCCCTACCGCGTGGAGGACATCACCTGCCAAGTAAATCGGATGCTTGCATTTTGTGTCTGGGCTGGGGGTGCTGGCAGAGGGTTTTAGGAGTTCCTTGGATGTATTTGTCTTTTTAAAGATTTATTTTACTTATATGAAAGAGTTAAGCAGAAGGGGAGACAGGTCTTCCATCTGCTGGTTCACTCCCCAATTAGCTACAGTGGCTGGAGCTGTGCTGATCCGAAGCCAGGAGATCCTTCCAGGTTCTCCCACGTGGGTGCAGGGGCCCAAGGTCTTGAGCCATCTTCTGCTTTCCCAGGCCATAGCAGAGAGCTGGATCGGAAGAGGAGCAGCAGGGACTCAAACTGGTGCCTATAGGATGCCCGCGCTTCAGGCTCTGTTTTAAAGTTTTGTCTATTTTTTTTGACAGGCAGAGTGGACAGTGAGAGAGACAAAGAGAAAGGTCCTTTTGCCGTTGGTTCACCCTCCAATGGCTGCCACGGTCGGCGCGCTGCGGCTGCGCACCGCGCTCATCCAATGGCAGGAGCCAGGAGCCAGGTGCTTATCCTGGTCTCCCATGGGGTGCAGGGCCCAAGCACTTGGGCCATCCTCCACTGCACTCCCGGACCACAGCAGAGAGCTGGCCTGGAAGAGGGGCAACTGAGACAGAATCCGGTGCCCCAACGAGGACTAGCACCCGGTGTGCCGGCTCCGCAAGGTGGAGGATTAGCCTGTTGAGCCACGGTGCCGGCCTAAAGTTTTGTTTACTTGAGAGGCGGAGGTCTTCCATTCGCTGGTTGACTCCTCAAATGGCAGCAACAGTGGAGCTGGGCTGATCAAGGCCAGGAGCCAGCTGCTTCATCCAGGTCTCCCACACAGGTGCAGGGGCCCAAGTACTTGGACCATCTTCTGTTTTAGCAGGCCGTAGCAGAGAGCTGGATCAGAACTGGAGCAGCTGGGACATGAACCAGTGCCCATATGGGATGCCAGTGCTGTGGGTGGAGGCTTAACTTAGTACCCTACAGCACTGGCCCCGACCTTAGATTTTTATTTCTTCTTGCTAGGAGTTGTAGAAATAATACACAATCAAACCGTGGCTTTGGTATTAACTTCCTTCTGCCCCTGCCCGTTATGGGCATGTTAACTTTAACTGTGATCTCAATAGCAGTATGGATGAATGTTCCGCTTCCCTGCTGTTCAGTCTAATGTCATTTTAAAAAAAAGGATAATTCCCTACTGTGGTGAAGTGGTGCAGGCTGGCTGTTTGGAATGAGTGTGTTCACTAAAAGCATTTGGCTGAGTTCTGAGTACTTCATGTAAACACAGGGTTTAAACATTCCTCCTTACCTAACTGCTCACAAAGGGACAATTTGATTTCAGATAAATCCAAGCTGTCTAGCTTTATGGGGTTAATTCATAACCTTTTGCTTTCTTAATTTTCTTACTTGAAAGGGTGTGGGAGGGAAGGGGGAGGGGAGAGAGGTCTTCCATCCTCTCCAGATGGCCACAACAGTGGAGGCTGGGCCAGACGCAAGCCGGGAGCTTCTTGCAGGTCTCCCACGTGGGTGCAGGGACCCAAGCACTTGGGTCATCACATGCTGCTTCCGCTGGTGCATTAGCGGGGAGCTGGATCAGAAGTGGAGCAACGCGGACTTGAACTGGCGCCCAAATGGGATGCAGGATGCCGGCACCAAGGGTGGCTTTACTGGCTAAGCCACAGTGCAGGCCCCTGCTTGCTTACTTTTAACTAAGCAGTGTGCTGAGGGCTTGGCATGGTCTTCACGGGGCAGGAAGTGGCTAGTGTTGTCATGCAGCTAATGGGAGCTGAGGTGCCAGCTGAGGCAGCCTGATCAGTGCACTTGTGTCCTGTTGGGTGTTGACGTTGCCTAGAGTAGGTGGGGAGAAAGCAAGGGAGAACTGTTGCGGGTCACTGTGGGGCACCCTTCTCGATAGGGTACCTTACCCGCTCCGTCAAAATCCTCCCCTGCTTGCTTGCTTCTCCTTTCTATACACTTTAAATGCAAGGGGAAAAAATGTCCTCTTACCAAGCCATTTGAAAACAAAGCTCACGATTCAGAATCGAATCCGGTGCCATGTAGCAACCTTCCAGCATGGTTAGCACCCTTAGTTCCTAACCGTGTGGCTGCCAGGGCCGGGGGAGTGTAGACAGACAAAACCCAGGTGTGTGCAGATGGGGACGGCCTGGGCCCTTGCCAGGGGTTTCTCGGCCTACTTCTCACTTGGACTTTTTCAGAGTTGCAAACGTACGAGATGTTCCTGCCCGGTGAAACTTCGCCACGTGGACCCTAAGCGGCCCCATCGTCAAGACTTGTGTGGGCGATGCAAAGGCAAACGCCTATCCTGTGACAGCACGTTCAGCTTCAAGTACATCATCTGAGACAGTGCAGAGCAGGCCCGGCTGTGGCGTGCTGCGGGGCAGGCCCGGGGCGTCCTCCCGGGCTCCCCCCTCCCTCACAGTACTTCCAAAGGCAGTATGTTTTGACAGCCTCCAAATAAAGGTATTGCAAAACGATCTACAGGCTGCATAGAATCCCACGTCCTCTAAAAGTCCGGAGGGCTCGTTGTGGGCTGCGAGTCTGGCCTGGCACTTGTGTGTTGGTTGGCATGTCACGGGCCAGCCTCTGAGCTAGGTTAATGCTGCTGAAACAGGAGGCCTGCACACAGGGTGCTTCAAAAACCTCGTGGGGAAAATGGAAGGAAAAGAGACTTTGGGGCAGATGCTGTGTTGCTCCGGGTTGAGCCACCGCCTGCCGTGCCAGTGTCCCCTCTCGGCGCCCGTGTAGTCCCGGCTGCTCAGCTTCTGATCCAGCTCCCTGCTCATGCTCCTGAGAAAGCAGATGATGACCCGAGTCCCCGGGCCCCTGGCACCCATATGGGAGACCTGGATGGAGTTCCAGGTTTCTGGCTGTGGCCTGGCCTAGCCCTGGCTGTTGGGGCCTTTTTGGGGGAGTGAACCAGCAGGTGGAAGATTCTGTCTGCCTCTCCCCCCCAACTCCTTTCCTCTCTCCCTCTCTTCTGCCTTTCAAAGATAGTTTTTTTTTTTTTTTTTGTAAAGTTTACTTTGGAGTGAAACTTTGAAATCTGTAGCTTAGAATGTTTTTCCATGAGCTTCCTAAGGATATCTAGTGTGCATGTATTTGAAGTCCCAGGTAGGTCTGTAGGGTTGCAACTTGGGAGCCTCCCCTGGCCACCTGGGGAGGTGGAGCCAGGGGGCTGCCGAAGGCAACCCACCCTGGCCAGTGAGTGGCTGGGGGGGAGAGGGCTAGGAGCACTCGCCTAGTTGCAGCTTCCCAGGCTGGCGCAGGTTGCCCTCGGCAGCTTAGGAGGTTGAATGACAGCCTCAAGTGAACTTCAGATGGTAACAAACTCCCCGGGCGCCCCTGCCCCCCAGCTTTTAGAATTAGGCCTCCTGAGTTGTGTTTAAGGGTCTTGGGTCAGAGAACGTCTTCAGCCTCTATTGACTGAATGTCAGTCGTTCGGTTCTCCTTGGACCTGCACCTAGCTAGTGTTCCTAAAGGACCCCACAACACGAGGGCCCACTGCAGGCACCCTGCTTGGGCGGCGCTCACAGCCTTGGGTGCTTCTGATAAGACTGGAGGGACTGCCGGCTTCATGATAGGGGGAGTCGCAGCTGCCGCTGGGTGCTAACCGTGCCGTCCCAGGTCACCCAGAAGGCACCAGAAGTCAGTCTGTAGACACCTTGGCCATTGCAGCCAAAGGGGCTGTGAGAGCTGCAGGCTGAGGTCTCCCCAGGTGCTGCTTGCCACAGTGCAGCTTCCTGGGCCCCGTGCCTACTCACGATCTTGGGTGAAGTACATAAGCACCCCACTATGAAATCGAGCATGAGCCACTGGGTTCAGTCGGCTTCGATGGGGCCTCTCTCCTCAAGGAGCTTCCAGTGTAGAGGGTAGATGGGCACTGCCTTTCGTGTGAGGAAAAGTGGGAGTTGACATGCGCTATGCATGGCCTACTTAAGAGCCTATGCTAAATAGGCTTGACTTTGGGAGGCCAGGGAGGGCCTGCCTTAGAAGAATGACTTCAGCTGAACTGCAGCCGAATTAGGTGAAGATGGGACAGGGAAATAGTCCAGACTTGGGCAACATATGCAAAGGCCCTGTGGTAGAGAGAACCCAGGTGGCCACAGTGGTAGGTAGGTAAAAGTAGGGCAACACGGGGCGGACTTTCTTAGGCCTTGCTCAGAGGATTAGTTATCTAGTCACCATGAGAGAAACCACTAGAAGGTCCTAAAGGTGTGGTGTGGGTAGTGGGGCATGTGACAATCCGATTCGTCGTTGAAAAGAACCACACCTATACAGGATACCTGTAAGCAAGCCGGGAGACTCAGAGTCCACATGAAGTGGTGGGGCCAGAGAGAAATGACTGGAGCACGGGGAATGAGGAGGGGATGTTTTCACCTGTGCTGACGTTGCTATTGACTTAGTTGGGGGTGGTACAAGGCTGAGAGGTTAATTTGCCTCCCCTGGTGTGCAAGTGGTACGTGTGGTCAATAGGCATTTGCTGAATAAATGGAGCAATTAGAGACAAGGACCAGCAATGAGAAATCCGCTGGCTGTTACTGGCTGGGTACGTTATTCAACACTGTTTGCCATTCATCTACCCCGCGGGGCAGTCCACCCTGTTTTTATGGTTGGGGAACACAAGGGTCAAAGTGTGCCTTTTAGGGTTAGCAGACATTCAGCTACTGAAGGGGGTGGCAGCGACAGCATCGGAGCAACAAGGTACAGCCAAACCAGGCACATGTAGAGTCGGTGGTTTCTAAGACATCGAGTCTGAGAGGGGCTACAGGGAGGTACGCCAAAACGTCCTCTCTGGGCACGGGGACGGGACGTGAGCCTTCTCCGTGTCGCCTGTTGCCTACAGCGACCGTGGGTGACTGAGAACCGGAGACAGAGGCTGTGAAAGGAGCACAATGTTGACTCGCGTTTCGTCTCCTCTCCCTCGGCAGTGGCGGTGCCGTGGCTGGGCGGTCGTCACTCCGGAACTGCAGGAGGAACCGCACTCTGGCTTGGTGAGTGTCCTCCACGAGACGGGGAGCGAGTCCCACACCCCGGCCTCACAGCAGCGAAAAGTCCTCTTCCTTTGCTGTTATTTGACAAGCTCGTGGCCAAAAGAAAAAGGTGGTAAATAGCAAAAGCTGGCCTCTGTGTGGAACTAAATGAGAGGACACATTGGTCGCTGGACGTGTCTTACTAGTAGTAAGTGCTAACTTTGGATTCACGCACAGGTGTGCAGAAAGCCCAGGTGCGACAGGACAGTCCTAATGGATCTGCACTTTGCCTTCTGCAGGGGTATTTGTTCTATGTTACTGTTGGATTTAGTTAGACAAATACATGCAAAAAGCGATCCTCAACTGCCTGAGAGGTTTGGTTTGGGGAGCTGAATTTTGTTGTTACATTTAAGAATGAAGGTAACATTTGAAAGCTAACTGAGGCACACTATAGGGATTCATTTTTTCAAAAATGCAACATAAACCAACAGCTACAATGCTTTTTTATTTTTAACAAAAAGGATGTAAGGAGGGTGAGAAAAATAGGGGATAGTAAGATAGGATGTAAAGTGTGGTGTGTCTCTGGACACCATCCCTCTGTTCCTGCCCCACACCCAAAAGTTATTAAATAATTTAAAGGACACCATTTACAGTACCAGAACACCATCAAAATAATTGTTTTTTATCAGGGTCAAAAAATACAGTGATTACGAATGTGCCGTGACCAGTTATGGAATCTTGCGGGGAGCATGACTATGGTCAGCAGTCCAACGGCGTGCACAGTGCCTTCAATTAATGCACTTGAGCAGAATTACATTTCTGGCAGGGTCCACGCCCCCAGGAAAAGGCAAAGCCAAGCATTTCATTTCTACATTCTAAACTCTGGAGTCGCAGAGCCCAGTTTAAAAAGAAAAGTCACAGTGGATAAGAGATGCATATAAAAAATACAAGGTGTTCCTTTCAAATCAGAGGAGTTGTGGGACTACATTCATTTCTTTTACAAAATGCTATTTAAAAAAGGACAGAGAATCCAGTTCCTGTTAAGCGCCAGGCGTAGACAGTGAGTGAGTAGATTGCATGTTTTGGTAGTCAGTCTTCAGGCTTCCTTTCATTTTCCCCATAGCCCCGGGTTCCTTTCAGGTGAAACATGAGTCCTGAATCAACATCTAAAAATGCATTTGCATCTCTTTTTCTGGAATTCCGCAGACCTCGGAGCCTGCAAGTCATATATTCTGTCAATGACCACAATTTTTTCTTTAGCTCTGTACACCTGTTCTTGTATAACAGTGCATGGCACAAATGTACAAGAAAATACTGGTTTTAGTCTATACAGTTTCTATAATAATTATGGAATAGAATAAGTTAACTGTTGTAATGAGAATGGCTGACGGGCAGCGTACACCTTTATTTTACACTTTAAAGTCTCTGCAGGCATCTACTTTGGTTAGTTATCGACAACAGTAACAGAAGCACTGATCAGAGGACTGAGCAGCATTCCAATAACGTTAACAGATATATTATTTCTTTCTGAAATACCGGGAAAGCCCAGTTTTAAAATATTATTAAAATGTTCTAACATTTACACACTATGAAGAGTTAGATCTAATAAAATAAAATTTCTTCAAAAATAATCTTGCAGTGCTCTTTTAGGCATGCTCTGAGACGTTATCACCAAACATCCACACCTTGAAAATATGACTGTCACATGTCCATACATCCCAACTCTCTCTCTCTCTGACTCACTCATTCGCGCACACACACACACACACACACACGTAATTCCTTATACAGACCAAAAAAAAAAACCAGAACAAAAACACCCCAGTTCCTCAACCCACATAATGAAAAATCAATGGTTTTTGCAAATAAGTCTTCCGTGTACATCTATCTGAATGGATGTCCATGGAGGCGAGTAAGCATCAAGTCAGGGTTACGTCTGTGACTGCTAGAAACCCAAGCAGCTTTGCAGGTCTTCGGCTAAAACGAACCAGCCTTATTCCAGCCTCATTTCACCTGCTTTCTGATGTCTCAGTATTAGAGGCCATTATTGCGAACACTTCTGGAATCCTTTGCTTTCTCCAGAAAGTAATGTTATTGTATGCATCACTTTTAGCCCTTTTGTTTTCACATGGGTTAATTTAAAAATTCCATCTTCATATAGTTACTATGGGAAGTGCTGGCAGCTGTTGGAGTTTTTCCTTCTCCAGATCCTTGTTTTTCGTACAGTTTGGCCTTATAATTATAGATGCCGCCAGAAAAGAAAAAGATCAGTGAATCGCAAGGGTTCATAAAAGGTGCTTGGTTACTATTCTTAGTCCTCTTCAGTGAATGCCTGAAGTTGCTCAGAATCCAGTGCGCGCCATACTTCCCGTGTTTGGTCTGGCCTGTGCTAGGAGTTGGTATGACTGCACCATACGTAGAGACTCTCTTATTTCCAGATTGAGTTCCATCAGTTTGTAGTTGGCTTCCGACATGTCCAGGTTGGAGCCGATGACGGCGAAGCTTCCGGTGTGGCCCAGCGTCTGATGATGGAAGTAGATGTGCAGCAGCGTCTGCACAGCGTCGTCTTCACAGCCACCAAAGATGTCGTTGGGCCACAGGGACCTGAAAAGACAGGGCACGGGTCAAGTTCTGAGACGGGAGCATTTCAAGAGACCATCCCAACACAGCTTGCTTGTGAACAACCGACCTCAGATTTGAGCAAACGCATCACTTGGAGTTCCCCGCGAGAGGGAGACATGTCTAAGACCAGTGGTGGCAAAGTGCTAACTGGGGGGAAGCAGTCACGTCCTCCTCCCGCAGCGACAGGACGTGGGACCAGCGAGAACCGGGGCCCAGCGTGGGGGCAGGTCCAGGCTAGTGATCCAGGAGCCGTCTTCACGGCCCCTCACACGTTACCTGAAAGCTTTGACTTGGGCTACAGCTGATATGAATTCCTTATTTTTCAAAGTTTCGATTAAAGAGTGAATGGCAGTTTCTATGGTCGTTTGTGCCGCTTTGGAGATGTCAATTTCTTCGTGTTCTGAAGCAGACTCGGCTTCTTTGAGGATACTTTCCAGCTGGGCGAGCTCCTCGGACATGTTGATGACCTGAAACACGCGCAGAGGTAAGGAGCTGGCCTGTGTCCAGGGCCACAGAGCAAGGAAGTGGCTACGAGGGCACGCCTGATGCCAATCGCATTTTCTCTCATTGTAAAGGTTATTTTAAAATGTTACAAGTGGGGCCAGCATTATGTCAGAGGGTTAAGTTGCTGCCTGCAACGCCAGCGTCCCATATAGGCTCTGGCTTGTGGCCTGGAAAGGCAGCAGAGGACGGCATGAGTGCTTGGGCCCCTGCACCATGTGGAGAGACCCAGAGGAAGCTCCTGCCTTGGCCTTGGCCATTGCGGCCATCAGGGCAGTGAACCAGCAGATGGAAGATCTCTCTGTCTCTGTATTTCTCCCTCTCTCTGTAACTCTGACTCTCAAATACATCTTTTAAAAAAAAGGGCAATTAATATTTAGGAATACATAATTTCAGGCATCAAACAGTTGTTTTAAGGTTATTCTTGATACAGACCTAAGTTGTAATAAATGTTTTAACACGATTACATATTTAGATTGTAAAAATAGATTTACTGTTAAGGGGGGGGAATTATGGAAACTTCTTGAAATATGTATTCATTTTTACTTATTTAAAAGGCATGGAAGACCGATCTTCTATTTGCAGCTTCATAATAGCCAGGGCTGGGCCAGACCAAAGCCAGGAACCTATGACCTCCATGTGGGTCTCCTAGGTGGGTGGCAGGGAATCAAGTAGTTGAGCCGCCATTGCTACCTTCCCAGGTGCATCAGCAGAAGCTGGACTGGAAGTGGAACAGCCAGGACCTTTCCCAGGATGTGGGTGTCCCAAATGGTGACTTAACACCTCTACCATGAGGCCCACCCCATGAAAACTTTAAGTTATCGTATTTTACACGCACACATGATTTTAAAGAGTTCAAGGAAAATGAAACTATGTGCACATACACGTATGTATATGTACATACATACTTTTTACAGAATTAACCATTTCTATTTTTTTAAAATTAAATGATTTCCCCAGTTTTAGTACTGGCAGATGACAAGGGGGAAGACCAAAGCCACACTACTTTTGAACTTTTATGTTAATTGATTTCCAGCATTCAAAGTAACTTGAACATATTGTTCTTGAACCCATTAATAGGACTTACAGGAATAAGGTGATCGAGATGTTAAGGGGACTATGATATTTTTCCATCTCTGGAACTAATGTGCTGTACTTGACTTTTGATTGCAGCTGACCTGTCACTGCTGCTGGCTGGCTGCTGTCCTCCTTCCTAACCTCCCCATGGTGCACACTGCTTCCAAAGGTAATGCCTCAGCTTGGAAAGGGTTCGCTGTGCCTTCAGACTTAACCTCTTCTAACAAGGAAAACATGCATGCCGTTCCAGATTTTCTAGAACCAGTTACTGAGGCTTAGTACAACTGAATATTTACCTCTGCTTCGTTTTTAATTGTGTTTACTTGATTGATAAGTTTACAGTAGGCCTGGAACAGAAGCAGCAATTGAAAATGCAATTTGTATAACCTTCGGCAGAGCTCCAGCTCCTAGAAATAAATAACATTACATTACATTTAGGTGTTCTTTTCCATGCAACTTGACTAGACAGCATTATTTCCAAGTAAAAATTTATAAATAATTACATCAAAATAGCCTTGGCATTTATTTTTCTGCAGTAAGCAAGTTAATACAGTGTGAAGCTGATGAGAGGCATATGAAAGATGCTTTGAAGATGGGTGTTAAAATAGGATCATTGTTGGTTATGTAATTTGTTTGCAGGGTTAGGCACATTTTCACATTAAGCAATATATGGGGTACTTTAAAAGGGACTCCATAATTTAAAATTCATAATGGAAGAAATTTACAAATGCATAGACTTTTGCCCCCATTGATATGTAGATCTCATTGCATTTATTAAAAAAGAGCTTGAGAAAGCAAAGTGAAAGTGGATAGATAATCTCTTAACCTAAAATGTAAGAAGAGTTGGTCTAAGTCAAAGCTTTCTAAAGAAAACTACATAGTAATCTCAGTGAAATGAGACACTGAAATTAACATGTGCAAATTGATTTTTTTAAATTAAGAAATTTAAAAGGAGATATGTTAGTTGTAGAAAAAGGTGACTGCTAGTTGTACATACATACTATCTTATTTTTATAAAACCAACATTTCATGGATTAGGGCTATGAGAAACTGAAGCTCACACTACTTTGAAAGTAGTCCAGGACGAAACATTGCTAGGTCACGAATGGACAAATGGCAGATGAAAACCAGGTTGTCTGGCAAGGGTAAGTAGTCTATAAATCAAGACAGGTCACTTACTGCTAGAATTTCCATTTGCTAAGCAAGAGGTGATCAGGTCACAAAAAATACAAAAGAAGAAAAAGACCAAGAATTAGTGTAAGAAATCATTTTAACCAGGGTCACAGATGTCCCAGGCAAACAGAAGAACATACATTTACACCCCAAAGAAAATGCTGTTATTTCCAGAATACAACTTTGATATTTACTGGAACAGTTTAGGGTGTTTACTTCTTTGCCAAATAATAGCTAGATTACATTTATGTTACGGTTATTTCTGTATACAACCCAAAAAGAGTAAAACTGAATTCATGTAATCTTGAGAAATTTGGCTACAGTATTTTAACTAGGTTTTTAGACTTTAAAAAAAATCAACTGTAATAAAATTTCCATTAGTAAAGTGGAAAACTTACTAGAAAATAAGACAAATGAATTATTATCCTTTCTCAAAGAAGAATTGGCTAATAATTTTAATAATAAATCTTTAGCCTCTAAGAAGATCTCTGGTATGGCTTAACTAGGCTTCCCACCCCTTTACTACCCCAGGTTGTCCTAATTGGTGTAGAGTCGCAGGACAGAATATTCAAACCAATGTGTTACTTTAACCTCCACTCCAGTTGTAACTCATGTAGTGAGTTACAGAAATGTTCCAGGTTTCAATCAAAGATACTGTATCTAAAAATACATAGTGAAACATGTCATGTATGGACTACCTTAAAAATTACTGCAATCCAACATCTACAGCAACTTGGACCTGGTCTCATTAAGTGCAGAATGGCTTGTAATTAAACAGCAATTGGTACAATGTCAATATAGTTTCTAAAAGTCATTCTTAAGCCAGCTTTTCTAAATAGATTCCTCTGAAGGACTGTTTGTTACATTTATTCCTATCTGGAAAGGATTTGCTAAGCAAAGGTGAACTTAGCGCCACACCATTTACCATCACGGGTATGGACAGCCATGCAGTAAACATTAGCTGGGCACACTATGATGTCAAGCATGTTAGCATACCTAAATTTCTGAGATTTGGTTTTTATACAGTTTATTTCACATGGAAATTAATAATTTGAGTCAAATGCTTTTCTCACTTTTGACATTAATCAGTCTGATACAAAGTAAAGTCACTGATAGTTTATCATCATCACAATTGTAAGAAATAGCAAAAGTGTCATTAAAATTCTATGGGTCTGAACTACCAAACATTCATCCCACAGATACTAAGTGGCTAGATGAAGATACATATTTTAGATAGTTGCTTTTAAGTCTATTGACACTGGCATGGGTGTCCTCTGCATTTACTCGTTCAATAAATACTGTATGTAAAAGACTATACAGGGAAGGAGAGTAAAGTGTAGTGTAAGAGGGATCTCCAAATGAGAGAAACTGAACCTGAAGGGTGAGGTAAGAAATAGTCTTGGCGCCAGCATTATGGTGTAGCGGGTAAAGCCGCTGCCTGCCACACTGGCATCCCATTGGGTGCCAGTTATGTCTCTGCTGTTTCACTTCCAATCTAGCTCCCTGCTAACAGCCTGAGAAAAGCAGCAGAAGATGGCCCAAGTGTTTGGGCCTTTGCCACTGACCTGGGAGACCTGGAAGAAGCTCCTGGCTTTGATCTGGCCCAGCTCAGGCCAATGTGGCCATCTGGGGAGTAAACCAAAGGCTCAAAGTCTCTCTCCCCCTCTCCCTCTCTCTCTGTGTAACACTGACTTAAATCTTACAAAAGGAAGTTTTAAATGTGTAGTGTTCAATTCTCACTTAGAAAAGCTCTGTCAGTTGGCTTGAGTCTTGGAATTCACTTAGTATAACCATGTACTTTATGTAGGAAAAGAGGTTACACTACTTGCCCAAGTGCAAAACACTGGCAAAATTCTGCAGAAATCTAATCCCAGGCTGGGGTAATTTGGTACACTGCTTCACGCCTTTACAAGATGACTTGACAGTTTCTAAGACGGTGCAGGATTTGTAGCAAGCCTGCCTAGTTGGAGTCTTGGTGCTCTTGTTTACTTACTAGTTTTAGATAAACTTCTCTGAGCCTCTGTTCCTTCATCTTCAAAATGGGGATGATAGAGTATCTATATAACCAAGGTGTAAGGGTAGGGTGTGGCATGCCATTAGCACAGCCTGAACTAGGTCACTTAGCACTATTTTTTCCACATTTTGGTTTTTCTAAAAGTTCAAATTCTTGGACGAAGACAATAGTATTACTTTTACAGGACTAGAGTGTAACTGAAGTTGGACAAGATTGGCATTCTAAAGCCAAATGGCGGTGACTCTGTGGTTGATGATGCATTTTCCTCACGGAACATTGCATCTCCGTTAGAATAATTTATAGGTTGTAACTAATCCTCAATTCCTACAGTAAATAGATCATTAAATCTTTCACTCAAGTCTACACTGGCGAAAATATAACTTACCCGGTCAGATTTCACCTCTGGAGAGGCCGACCGGAGCGTCCGCCGCGTTGCTCCTGGGTCGGCTTCCTGACCAGACCGTCCATCTTCACAGCGTGAACACAGGACGGTTTGGATTCTAAGCAGCAGATGCAACTAAAAGCTGCCCTGGACTGCCCGGACACCCGCCAGGCTTATCTGCGGAGTGTTACTAAGCTTCAGTCACGAACTGGTCACTCATTTTTATTAAAGTAAATTTTTCATTACCCAGCCAGAATTTCATTGGGCCTAACTTTTACAAAGATTGTTCTGATAATCAAAATGACAAATTTCACACATGTCTTTATCTCTAGGACTACCAGATAAGGACATTTGAACATACACATGGTTTTCCCAGATACAGAAATACAAACAAAACAAGAAACTTACTTGTGCATCTGTGTTTATCCTATATATGTCTTCTTTGGCACCAAATGTCCTTTTACAATTGTCTAACCACTAAGGAAATAAGTAACAGTAAGTTACAATATAGTATTGTATAATACACAATGAAATTCATAATATAACAGCCTAGTCATATAAAACAACAGACTTAAAAATGGACAGATTCTGGCATTAGCTGCAGACATACACATTTTCATCTCAGAGTCGGTCCAACTCTGTGGGACACAGCAGGATACGCTCAGTATCACCAGACGCACCCATGGGACAGTTTCCTAGCGAAATCACAATAACTTCTACGGGCCTATGATGCTCCATTTCCGTGTAGAATAGTCTTCGTTTTGATTTTTACTGGAAACTTCACAACCTACACCTGACCTTCGTCTAATGTCAGCTGGGGAAGTAAACGCTGTGCTTCCCTTCTGGTCAATTTAATAAAGGCGACTTAGAATGAACCAGGTCTGTTTGCTTCTCAGGACACTGGTGTCAGTTTTAATTAGTGAAACAGAAACCAAGATGCATTTAAGATCTGGTTCGTTCGTTCTTTTTTCTTTTTGGACTGTAATGAATGGCAAATATGTTATTTCCGAAGAATAATAGATGCAGAAGCTGAATGTCTCCTGTATCCAGGGGCTATTCCTAGAGTTGTTTTTAAAGTGCATTTTCTTTATTCAACTAAAAGCATCCTGGTACAGAACACAGCACAACAGCCACAGAATTTCCCGGTTGACGTAAAAGCTAAGAGCCTGCAAGGTAAGGTCCTCCTAGGTTTTGACAGGTTTATTAGCAGTTGTTTTGACTTTGTTTTGGTGACATTACTAATCATTAATATAAGAAATCAGAAGGCTTTTTCATTAGAACTTTTTTTAAAAAAAAACCTAGCTTTATAAAGGACTCCAAAAATCTTTTAGTATTGGACATTTAAAATTCTCAATTGTAGCTCAATGTTCTACAAAGAATTAAAATTAGACCTCTTAGTTATTTCAGAAGCAATCTCTTTGACCTTATGTTCCTTTTATCCCAGTGCCTCAGACTGCTCCAGCCTCTAGGCTATTTACTTGACAGCATCTCGGAAGAAAAACATGTTAAGCTTTTCTGGTGAGAGATGGCCGGTGGCACCCACTGTCAAAAGCTATCAGCAGATTTCTTTGTATCGGCAAATTCAAGTTGACACCTACGGTGGAATTTGTGCATTATCTTTAGTCATATAAAATGTTTACACAATTGTCACTACTCTGGTCCAGTTTGTCCAAGAATTTGTATACTAATAAATTTAAAAGTAATTTCAGTTATTTACTGTCTTATTCTTACCATATAACATTTAATACTGTATACCTAGTAATACAGAATTTGAAGGCACTACTCAACATATATTTCTTTCTGTTAGAAGCCCGAACCACGAAGTCCCATGCTGCCCACTGGCCTGCAGAGCGCCTGAGACACAGCAGGTGGCCTGCACAGAGCACACCCTGCGGTGACCATCTGGTATGTCTTCTCTCGTCTTTTCTTGACTCAAGGCTCAAAGAAAGGTAGATTAACTGGTGAGGTTCAGTTTCTGGGTGTGACAGACCTAGGCGTGTAAGATTCCTAGAACAGTTAGAGAAGCTGAATGTTACCTGCCAGGACCTGCAGAGTTGGAGAAAGGCACTGAAGTGATCCCCACAGTCACCCCACGGATTATCCTGGAGGAATTTGCTTATTCATATTCCTGGACACAGAGGCTGAATCAAAAGTTATAGCCTGGAGTTTGTGCCCAGTGGTGTCACTGGGCTGGGAAGACGGGGTTAGGTGTGAGGTGTTGAAGGCCAGGACCCGGAAGGAAAGAGAACTGCCGAGGCCTGCTCCCCACAGCCTGCATGGGAGCAGAAAGGCCAAGGCCCCAGGCAGCAGAGGCTTCTGCTCAGGGTCTGGGGAGGCAGAATCACCCTGTTCCTGCCAGATGCTGGGGTCCTGGTAAACAGGGCAAGCCTTCACCTGTGGGCTTAGAACACATGGGGATAATTCCAAAAAATATGTAACTAAGAAACCAGTACTTCCTTGGTTCTAGATAAAGAGAAGAGACAGAACAGGAAGGAATCTAGGTTCACTTCTGTCCCTGTACAAAATTGTGTTTTAGCACAATCTGTTGAGAAGTCTGTTCTTTCCCACCTGCGTCGCAACGCTGCACCTTTGCTATATGTTCTGCATTTATATATGTGTACGTCTTGGGTTGCACTCTCCATTGTATTCTGTTGGTCTGTTTATCTATTTTGCCAGTACAACCCAGTTTTGAGATTTTTTTTTTTTTGGACAGGCAGAGTGGACAGTGAGAGAGAGAGAGAGAAAGGTCTTCCTTTTGCCATTGGTTCACCCTCCAATGGCCGCTGCGGCCAGCGCACTGCGCTCATCCGATGGCAGGAGCCAGGTGCCAGGTGCTTCTCCTGGTCTCCCATGCGGGTGCAGGGCCCAAGCACTTGGGCCATCCTCCACTGCACTCCCGGGCCACAGCAGAGAGCTGGCCTGGAAGAGGGGCAACCGGGACAGAATCCGGCGCCCCGACCGGGACTAGAACCCGGTGTGCCGGCTCCGCAAGGTGGAGGATTAGCCTGTTGAGCCACGGCGCCGGCCGAGAGTTTTCAGATTTTTAATAGGCCTTCTGGTTAGAAATCCAAGTCCTCAAACTTGGTCGTTGCTCTTCCAAGACAAGGTTTGGTGAGGCTTGTAGCAAAGACCAGATAGTGTTTTCAGCTGTGCACACCCTCCAGACTCTGCTCCAGGTTTGGAGCTCTGTGCTGCAAAAGGAACCACAGGCCATATCTGGATGGCTGCGTTCCATAAACACTTATGTACAAAAAGGGGCAGTGGGCCATATACAACCTGAAAACCGGCTTGCTGATCTATATTCAAGAAAATAGTTTAGGCCAGTGCCGTGGCTCAACAGGCTAATCCTCCGCCTTGCGGCGCCGGCACACCGGGTTCTAGTCCCGGTCGGGGCGCCGGATTCTGTCCCGGTTGCCCCTCTTCCAAGCCAGCTCTCTGCTGTGGCCCGGAGTGCAGTGGAGGATGGCCCAAGTGCTTGAGCCCTGCACCCCATGGGAGACCAGGATAAGCACCTAGCACCTGGCTCCTGCCATCGGATGAGCGCAGTGCGCCGGCCGCAGCGTGCTGTCCGCGGCAGCCATTGGAGGGTGAACCAACGGCAAAGGAAGACCTTTCTTTCTGTCTCTCTCTCTCACTGTCCACTCTGCCTGTCAAAAATATAAAAATAAAAAAAAAGTTTACCCTATTATCAGCTGTTTGTATTTGTGTATAAATTTAGAATCAGCCTGTCAATTTCTATGAGTATACTGAGATTTTAAATGAGATTGCATTAAATCTACAGGTCATTTTATGGGGGAAACGACATCTTTTCAATATTGAGTCCTCTGAATCACACACATTGTATAGTCTCATTTATTTGGTGGCCTTTACTTTCTCTCTGTAATACCTAAGGTTTCCTGTATCTTAGATTTATCTGTAGATATCTTATGTTTTTGCCATTTATATATGTATTTTCCTATTTTATAGTTATCTTTTGCTATAAAAACCAGTAGCTTTTGGTCTAAAATTTAATGGTTTAAAACAATAGGGAAGAAATACTTGTAATCCATTATTTCCAGTGAAGGATGAATCTACGCGTTGGCTGGGAGTTGCTTCCAAATTTGCCTGGGGTCACTCATGAGTCTGCAGTCACTGGGAGCTGGCCTCATGCTAGTGCCTGGCTCGCTGGCAGGCAGCTGCAATGCCCCTGCCTCTGGAAGGCCTCTCATCCTCCAGCAGGCTGGAGTCTATCCCGATTTACACCCTGACAGACATGAGTTAGTGCCAAAGGCCTCCCGAGGGCAGTCTCAGTCTCTGAAGTCATACAAGACTGCCTCTGAATCTGCCTGACTAGCATGAGTCACGTGGCTGTTGGAGACTGAAGAGCAGGGCAAACATGCTCATCTCTTGATAGGGAATGGCAAGGCCACGTTGCACAGGGGTTGGGCCATTACTGTATCTGTATACCTCTGCTGCTAGGCTAGGCAACGATTCTGAAGCCGTGGAAACAGAACCATAATAAAAAAAAGACTGATAGTGTGGACTCCATTAAAATTAAAGATCCATGGTCACCAAAGATGCTATTAAAGATGGTGAAAACCCTGGCCATAGGCAGGGAGATACTTGCAATACATATATCCAATAAAAGCCTTGTAATTAGGATAAAGAACTACAAATCAGAAACACAAAAATGGCCAAGGGACTAGAAGGTAAGTGTCACAAAATACCTAAATGAGGTATCAGTATGAAAGGGGCTCTACCCTTAGGCATCAGGGAAATGCAAAATAATATAATGCCACATGTCCAGCAGAATGATTGAACATTTAAAACCTGGCAATATCAACTGGTGGCCAAGATATGGAGCAATGCTCACTCTTGCACATCCTTCTCATAGGATTGTAAATGGCAATAACACCTTGGAGAGCTGTGTGACAATCTACTGAAGTAGACCAGATGTATACCCTGTAACCTAGAAATTCCACTCCTAGATGGTTACTCAACACACCTGTGCAAAAGATCCACATCAGCGTACCCACACAGTGTGTCATCAAGCGAGCACATCTGGCTGACAGTTTGCGGATGTTTTTGCTCTTTTTCTCCAACCTGTCAGTAATCTCTCAGTCCAAATTTAAGGTCCCTCTCCCCTGTGCAGAGGACAAATTACTGATACTAGTATTTTCTCATACCATATTCTCCCTGAAATAGTCCACCAATCCCAAATTTAACCCGAGTCGAAGATCATCTCCTCATTCCTTGCAGGTTTTCTGTTAGTTCCAAGTGACCCTTCCTTGGACACCGGAGCTTGGTCTGCATCTGTTCTGTCAGCTCTGTATGATCTTGGGAGATGTCATTGTTGCCAGTACTTTTATTTGTAGCTATAACTTGGGTGACAGATTATTTTTCTGCAGATTCGTATAGGTTGTCTGCTTTATGATGCTGTCTAGAAAAAAAGCCTACCCTTACAGTTTGTGTGGAAGGAGCGTTTTTCCCTCTGCTTTTCAGCCCCTGCTCTTTGAAAACACACCAGTTTACCCTCAAGGGTAAAGAGCTACTGTGTTCTCCAGTGCCAGCTGCAATGGAAGAAGCATGTCTTAGCAAGCATTCCCAGTCCTCTGCTGCGTGTGTGCTTTATCTCCTGCCTGCCCACGTACACGGTGCAGGAAGCAGATCACCACTTTGTCAGAGGCTGGAGGTTTTCTAGGCCACAATTCTGTTATGCGGCCTCAGAGAAACACGGCCGCTACTTCCCCCAGCAGTGCCGGCAGCAGCAAGATGTCTCAACCTAGCAGCCTTTCACAAAGCTGCGGCTGTCCACTGTGCTCTGTGAAGCCTGATCTCTAGAAGCCAGCTAGGGGAATTCACTGCATGGACAGCCCGACGTTCTCAGAAAAGCCGGAGGCAAGTGCTGGCGGGGCTGCTGTTCTGCCTGGGAGCTCCTGCTGCCGTGTTAGCAGTCCTGGTGTCGGGAGCCAACGACATGGTTCACACAGAGAAAAGCACTCACCTGCTCTGCGGCTTCCCGTTTGGCATTGTAGGTGTCCAGGTGTTCTTGCAACTCCAGGACGCTGAACTTGAGCGTTTCCAGCAAATCACATGACATCAGCTGTCAAATCAGAAAGAGTGATGTAGGTGACCACTTCTGATCAGCCAGGAGACTGACAGCTTTGGGTCAGGGAGGACCTGAGGGCTGCTTTTCCCTTTCTGTCTCTGTGCCATCCTAGGAGCTGACCTTTCACTGAGAGAAAGTCACAGTGCAGAGGGATGAGAGGGGTGTCCAAGAGGGACGGTGGTCTCAAAACTGACGCAGGCGTCAAACAGCGTGACAGGCCAGTATACACCTCAAAGGTATCACCCCTGGAGCTTTGAAGACCTTGAGCCATCAAATATCTTGAAGCACAATCCATAAGTGGGGGCCAGTGCTGTGGCATAGCAGGTAAAGCTGCTGTCTGCTGTGCCGGCATCCCATAGGGCGCTGGTTTGAGTCCTGGCTGTTCTGCTTCTGATCCAGCTCCCTGCTAATGTGCCTGGGAAAGCAGTGGAGGATGGCCCAACTACTTGGGCCCCTGCACCCACTGTGGGTGACACGGAATAAGTTCTTGCCTCCTGGCATCAAGCCTGGCCCAGCTCCATTTTTTTTTTTTTAAATGACAGGCAGAGTTAGAGAGAGAGACAGAGAGAAAGGTCTTCCTTCCATTGGTTCACCCCCCAAATGGCTGCCATGGCTGGCACACTGCGCCGATCCGAAGCCAGGAGCCAGGTGCTTCCTCCTGGTCTCCCATGCGGGTGCAGGGCCCAAGGACCTGGGCCATCCTCCACTGCACTCCAGGGCCATAGCAGAGGGCTGGACTGGAAGAGGAACAACCGGGACAGAATCTGGCACCCCAACAGGGACTAGAACCTGGGGTGCTGGTGCTGCAGGCGGAGGATTAGCCAAGTGAGCTGCGGCGCCAGCCCCCAGCTTCATTGTTGTAGCCATTTGGGGAGAGCACCAGCAGATGGAAGATTGATCTCTCTGTCTCTCCCTAACTCTGCCTTTCAAATAAATCAATCTTAAAAAATCTAAGTGTACTTGGCAACAAGGCAGGGGAAGACCAAGGAGCTCTGGGCACTTTATGGGGGAGTCTGGCCATCTACCCATTTTTATTCATGAGTTGGGGAAGAGGACACTGGTCGGGGGTGTGACTGGTGTCCCATTAGGACTCGGAGCAGGAGTAGCTGTTAGCTGCCTTTTCCTGCTGTACTCTGTACCATACTTGGGGCAGAGGGGGCTGGAGTCAGGAACAGTCGCAGGCTGCCGCTCTGATACACTGGAACTGTGTATTATCAGAAATCTATAACCAAGTCGAAAACTGAATTTTCACAGTTTAAAAGTGTCTTAAAAAGACCATTTACTGAAAGATACCATTCCAACTTAGTCTAGAATAAGCCTGTGAGTAAAAACTTACTGTTTCAGCATCCACAAACACTGTCGGGCATTCTGAACACATCATCATCACTTCCAGTGAACTTTTAAATTTGGTACCAATCCGCTGCAGGCTCTCGCCCAGAAAGCTGACTGCCTCATTAGTTATTTCACCAAACTTTCTTTGAATTGTCTGTGGGGAAAAGCACGGGAAAACATTTCAGACGGCCTTTTTTTCACGTTTAAACAAAGAAGCATAACTTACAAGTAGAGAAAACGTTATATATAACATCCTAATAACACGTCAATTTCCAAAAAAAAAAATTTATCAAGTAGTATTTCTGAAAGAAATTAATGACACCCATTACTCATGTCCCCATTCCTTAGGTCATTTTCTTTAGGACAGACATGGGGAACGCATGCTGTAGAGCGTTAGAAGTCAGTCCTCCATGTCTGAGGGATTCGCTCTGCTGCAGGGAAGACCTGCCTGAAAGAAACTGTCAGAAATGCAGCTTACCACCAGTGGCTGTGGGCTGCCATTCGACTGGATGGGCACTAGCTTTGTACAAATGCATTATGAGGAATATCTGCGGAATCCAGGAATCTTCATCTACGTTAACAACCAGGCAGTGCCAAACCCATATAAGACTCAATGGATTTAGGCTATTAGTTAATTATACAAATAATGTGTACATGAGTGTGAGTGTACAACTCTTAGGTGGCATCAGGATGATTTTAGAGCAAGTATAAGGAGTTATCAAGGAAAGAAAACCCAGACAGAAAACCAGGTAACAATGTAGTAGTACAGAGTTAAATAAATGCTATGGTTAATAAGCACCAAAGAAATGACAGGAGGGGGCAGCAGGAGGTTGGCATGGGCGGCGAAGCTTCTGGGAGAGGGTGTCCTTAGTGGGGTCTTCGGTGCTGGGCCAAATTTGCTTAGCTAGAGAGATGTGGGAGATGGCTCAGAGGACAATGACTTCAATGATGGCATCTCTCTCTGCCTCAGTTTCCCTTTCCACAGGATGCAAAAATGTTATCTACATCCCATTGTCATGTTGTGAGGATACTTTATATACGGCGGTTAGCATGGTGCCTCCCATGGAGTACTCAGCACAGCTGGGACTTGCACCGGTGCTCAAGTGGGATGCCAGCATCACAGGCAGCGGCTTTACCTGCTATGCCACAACTTAACACTTGGTTTAACTGATTCAGGGCACCAACTGGAAGCTCCTAAAAGGCAGGGACTGTGGTGTCCTCAGCGGTGCCAGGCACAGCAGAGCCTTGATCAGATGCTGTTTTGGAGTTTTATCCTTACTCCCTCGGGGAGGGCTGTGAACCAGTCACTGTATGAAGAACTAGCAGTTCTACAACATCGCTGTTTACATTTAAGCAATATCACTCTCTGAAAAAAAATCGTTAATCAGTACGACTACTAAACTTTGAGATGAATGACTTTAGAAGAAACACCATGACTTATTGAGGTCGACTACAATGTGAATTTAATGTGAATTCAGAGACTTGAAGCCTCGCTGACCTGGAACAGCCTGGAAAACACATGAAAGGTGAACACCGCGCAGGAGCCATCATTGTCCCGCAGCATCTGACTGACGTGGCAGCGCCAGGCTTCCTCGGCATCGTCGTACACCACTGGCTGGAAAGCAGCTATGATGGCAGAAAGAAAGGGTGTCGGCAGGGGCGACGTCTGGACCTCTGGAAAACCATCTTGCTCTTCTTCCTCTTGACTGTTAACACAAGTACCACAGTTATCATAATGCTACCATTAAAGAACAGACTCAATCAGTCAACAGTGGTTATATTAAGTCTTACATATACATTGGTTTGGAAACTGTACAATCTAAATGTTTAAAGCAGGCATGAATAAGCAAATTTGTTTTCTTTCTACCTTAACATTTTTGGAATTAGAGCTCTAATTTCATGCAGCTAGTTTAAAATAAGCCAAATTCTGTAACACGACACTGCTATGGATTAATCTCGGTAACTTCAATGAATAACCCAGAAGAGAATGCTTTCCTTTGAAGTGGTCAGTTTTGGAGGCATCTGATTTGCACAGGCCCACATTGAGGACGATCATGTTTTAAAGCTGTCAACTGGGCACTTTTGAATCAAGAGCTTGTTAGATGCTTTATATCAATCATTTTATTTAATCTTCACAATAGCTCTGTGATGGTTAAGTTCTACCGTTATCCTGATCTAACAGAGGAGGAAACAAAGTGAGGTTAAGGAACATGCCTGTGTCACCAGGTCAGAAATGACAGAGCCAGAATTTGAACCCAGGACTAAGGTCCAAAGCAACGCTAGGAGGCCCAGCACATACTGCAGGCTCAGCTACTTCAGCAGCACATCCTATGGATAGAATAGACTCGACTCAAAAGAACATAGGCCTTGCCATTTTCTTTGAGGAATTTATTGCAACAAACATACAAGAATGGGACAATGAAAAGACTATTTCAGCCGGATATTCTACAATCCTAGGTTGCAAAGATGAAGTAGCTGAGTCAGACACCCGGGTCTTAACATTGCGTGGATCATGTCACAAGAGAGCTCCATGTGGAGCAATTCATGTGGCAGAGAAGAACCTGAGTAGTGACTGCAGAAAAAGGTCAAAATGAAGCAGACATCTGGAGTGAAAAAATAGCCTCAAAAAGGTGAATTTTAAAAATGTCATTCTGGGGCCAGTGCCGTGGCACAATAAGTTAATCCTCTGCCTGCGGCACTGGCATCCCATATGGAAGCTGGTTCTAGTCCCAGCTGCTCCTCTTCCAATCCAGCTCTCTGCTATGGCCTGGGAAAGCAGTAGAAGATGGCCCAAGTCCTTGGGCCCTGCACCCACGTGGGAGACTTGGAAGAAGCTCCTGGCTCCTGGCTCCAGATTGGCGCAGCTCCAGCTGTTGCAGCCATTTGGGGAATGAACCAATGGAAGGAATATCTTTCTGTCTCTCCCTCTCATTGTCTGTAACTCTACCTCTCAAATAAAATAAATAAAATCTTTAAAAAAAAAAAAAGAAAACCAGCATCTTGGCAAGAGCCAAGCATTACCATTAAAAAAAAAATGCCATTGTGGTCACTGATTTTTAACAAAAGGTATCCTGCGAACTAGAGTAGCTATAACTCTATATTTAATAGGGTTGCAACATTCAATTTCAGCTGACACACTTGGCCAAAGTCAACTATTTGGCTTCAGCCTTTTAGAACGCTAGATAAGTGGTGCAGCGGGTGAAGCTGCTGCGTGGGATGTCTGCATCCCATACTGGAGTACCGGTTTAAGTCCCAGCGATTCTGTTCCAATCCAGCTTCCTGATATTGTGCCTGGAAAGTAGCAGCTGCTAGTGCAGGTACTGGAGTCCCTGGCACCCATGTGGGAGACCAGGAAGAAGTTCCTAGCCCAATCCTAGCTGCTATGGCAATCTGGGGAGTGAAGCAATGGATGAAGATGTCTGTCTCTCTCAAATAAATGACTCCTTAATAAAATGAAAAGAAAGCCAAATAACTAAATATCTACCTTAGCATCATTTCTGGCACACCTGCACTTGGTATAAGCAATGACTGATTACATGGATTGCTGCCATATCCAAACCAGTAAAAGGGAAAGATCAGACACTAAGGTTTGTTGTCACTGTATGAATAAACACTTTCAAACACAGGTAAATATTCTGGATGTATTGAGAGAAAAAAAAATGACCATGTGTCATGTGCTGTATATGGTAAAACTCTACTATCACATGAAATAAAAAGGCATAATTTTACTGTAATACTCTGAAATATTTGATTATCAATATTAATTTTTGTATTAAAATAACTATCAAGGAGCTTCAGTTTTTTAATACATTGAAAGAGTGCATGAAGAGATACTTTTATGAAGAACACTTTTGAGTCACAAATATTTATAAAAGTTTAGTAAATATTAGATGGTATCATTAATTCTAATCATTATATAATCATTTGGTATACAGGTTTCCTAACAGCCACCAAAATTTCCTTTAGGATATCCAGGCGGGGTTGGGCATCTGGTAGAGTAGTTGAGATGCCCATGTCCCACATCAGAGAAGCTGGGCTCGAGTCCCGAATCCAGCCCTCATTCCAGCTTCCTCCTGATGTGCCCTGGGAAGTGGCAGGTGACCATTCATGTGGCGGGGTCCCTGCCACTCACCTGGAGCACGTACATTGAGTTCTTGGGTCTCAGCTTTAGCTTGGCCCAGCCCCATCCCTCGTGGATATTTTGGGAGTGAACTACAGGTGGGAGCTGTCTCTGGCTGTCTGCCTCTCAAATAAGAAAAGAAGTCTATGGAGCTTTTTCATAATATGCATTTCCATGAACTGTTAAGAAAGCTCTATGAATGGATTTTGAATTTTTTGCACCAAAATTAATTTATATTTTAATTCCATTTCCATATATTTTTGAAGTATTCTAATATTGCAAATATGTTTTGGTACCATAAAAGTTCACCTGATACTGATTTTTAATTAATATTTTATTTTTATTTGAAGGACAGAGAGACCCAGAGTGATGGAGATCTTCCTTCAGGGTCCATTCCTCAAATGCCTGCAACTGCTGGAATTTGCTGGGCTAGGCCAAAGCTGGAAGCCTAGAACACAGCCGGTTCCCCTGTGGGAGGCAGGGACCCGGGTACTTGAGCCGACACCTGTTGCCTCCCAGGGTGTCAATCAGCACAAAGCTGGAACTGGAGCCAGGACTCAGCCCAGGCACTCTGATATGGGATACAAGAATCCTGAGCGGGGAGAGAGGGGTCTTAACTGCTGTGCCAAATGCCTGCCCCCACCCCCAATACTGACTTTAATACTTGGCCATTTGGCATTCTGGCAAAATAAGTATTTGTGTGGTTCTAAACATTAGACACTACTTACTATGTTTTGAGAATGGCCTACATATGTTTCTTTATGTAAATGTCATTTACTTGGGAAAAAACCAACGTAGCAAATCATTGTCATCTAAACAATGAACAGAGTCCAACTATAGACTAACACACATGGTGCAGTGGGTAAAGGCGAGTAAACTGGGATAGAGAGGCGTTTAGGGGAAGGCTTGAGGGGAAGATATCCCCTCTTAACAAGGTGTGGTACCAAGTCTCACCTAGACAGTCCAGAGAAGTCAGCCTCCTCTTCCTCACATCTCTCGTCCAACTCCTTCAAGGCTAAGGTCACATCCTCTTCGCAGACGGACTCGGGGTAGCTCTCAGGAGCTAGAGGCTCTGGCGTTTCTGTTTCTTCTAAATCAAGAATTCCTCGACACACCAGAGAATCCTGCTGTTCCTGAATCAGATAGGACCCTTCATCTTCAAAGGGTGTAACATGTTCCTCCTTTAACACTGAACTTGCATCCTGAAAAAGGATCAGATTTTAGTAGACTTTTAAAATCGTTAAAAAGAGAACTTTATCAACACAATACATGACTGCTGCCATCCGAGTCTGTTTTATGATGTAGTCTTCATCTACAGAGTCTGCTTGATCCTCAGAGTTCTTGGACTCGGATTACATAAAAGTATTTTTTAAAAGTCCTAGGCTTAATTTTTTGACATTAAAATATATCATCTAAAAAATAAAAATATATCACCTATTCCCATATTGAAATATCAAGGAGTTTTTGTCTTAAGTCACAGGATTTAGATATCTGTTAAGAAATATGTCCTTTGGTAACATATCTTTTTTTTTTTCACATATACTCTCTACACAAGTAAAACTTCCTATTTTTGATAGAAGTTCTCTCATTCGAAATGTCACTTTCATTATACTGGAACAAAGTGAATTCTGAATATAATCTTGGGAGACCATTCAAAATAGCAACTCAGTGGTCCTATGGGCAGCGATGAATCATGAGGAAGCTGCGCCTGATGCCTAGGGCAGCCGGACTGGCACACATGAGGTGGATATTTGTGACGGAAGCGCTGTCTACAGGCAGGAAGACTCCAGTGAAGTTCTGGCCTTGTGTACTCACAGAGCTGCATCACCAAGCTAGCAGTGTTCAGAAAACACTGGAAGATTTCAGACTGTTATGCTTTTGAAAATGAATCACAAACTCACTTAGTAAAAAGAATTACTGCATTTTCCTATCCCTTAATAAGTCATAATAAAAATGTTATGAAGTATACTAATGGGTAACTCTTCATATACACTGCAACATTACTGAAATAATGTTGTAATGTGACCACCATGTGGTAGCTACACAGATGCTGACTGAATAAATGAAATGCCAGTATTAAAAAAGAAAAAACTTCCACATTATGTGGAAAGAATTTCTAGCCACAGCGTGATATGATCAATACCAGTTTTGAATTTGCATGGATATTAATATTAATTAATATTAATTAATCAGTTTGAAAACAAGTACTAGGGGCTGGTGCTGTTGTGCAGGGGGTTAAGCTGCTGTCTGCAGTGCCTGCATCCCATATGGGTACCCATTCGAGTTCTGGATACTCCACTTCTGATCCAGCTCCCTGCTAATGCACCTGGGAAAGCAGTGGAAGATGGCTCAAATCCTTGGGACCGGGCAGCCACGTGGGAGACATGTAAGAAGCTCCTGGCTTTGGCTTGGCCCAGCCCCAGCCATTGTGGCCACTTGGGGAGTGAACCAGCAGATGGAAGATATCTCTGTCACTCATTCTAACTCTGCCTTTCAAATAAATAAATAAATCTTAAAAACAAAAAGTAAAAATGAAAAGCAGTATTAGTGGTCTCACAGGTTTTTTAAATTTTTTTAAAGATTATTTATTTGAAAGTCTGAGTTACACAGAGAGAGAAGAAGAGGCAGAGAGAGAGACAGAGGTCTTCCATCTGCTGGTTCACTCTCCAATTGGCCACAATGGCCGGAGCTGCGCTGATTCAAAGCCAGGAGCCTGGACCTTCTTCCAGATCTCCCACGTGGGTGCAGGGGCCCAAGGCCTTGGGCCATCTTCTACTGCTTTCCCAGGCCATAGCAGAGAGCTGGATTGGAAGTAGAGCAGCCGGGACTTGAACCGATGCCTACATGGGATGCCAGCACTGCAGGCGGCGGCTTTACCTGCTACACCACAGCATTGGCCCCAGTCTCACAGTTTTAAAATAAAGATCAGCTTCTTTCATTTATAACTAAGTTACTTCTTGGGTGTAGAGCAGTTTACTGTCTCCTTGTCATTAATAAAAATCAAATTTCCCTTACAAAATAGGAAAAATCAAAATCAGAAACCTCCCTGACCCTAAACTAGCTGGGGATTTAGTTTATTCAAATGTAAAATTCTTCTAGAAAGGGAAGGACTGACGAGATTCAGGCTGGGTGCTCTGCTGTAAATTAACTCAATTATAGTTTACAGGCTAATACTGGAATCAGGCTAATCTCTGTCTGTAACTCTGCCTCACAAATAAATAAAAATAAATTTACAAAAAGGGAAAGATGAGACCTGGCTGTGGCAACTGAGACACTAGTGTCAGAAGAAAGAGCAGACATAGGTATGGACCAAAATAGGGCAGGGATGGCATTCCAGGGAAAGGGGCCATAAGGTGTCAAAGGCACAGGCACAGGGACAGGGCAGAAAAACAAGGCACATTAATAAACAGTGGTCTAGACTTAATTATGCAGGGAGAGTAGCAAACTGAGTTTTCAGAAAATCGCATTTAAAAAATTCAAAATTTTTAATCATCTCATTAGCTTAGTACTCAACATCTTCTATGTTTCCCAATATAATTTTTTTTAAATGTCTGACCATTAAAAGGGTAAGCATTAGTTATTTGAGAAAATAAGTTATGTATTAGTGCTAGAGGTAGTTCTACACCTAGAATTTTCAGTCTAGATAATTTGAACATCCTATATTTCAATACAAATTTCTTAGTTTCAATGTCCTCAATTTTCACTAGTTTACATCTATATTCGGTTGTCATTTTTTCTGGAATAACAATTTCAAGACTATGTTTTATCTATAATTATATAATATACACTGAAATTTTCTAAGAGATTTCATGAAGAAAGTGCTTTGAAGCTAATGGGATGGAACCCATTGTTCCATAGATGATAAGAATCCAGTGTCCTTGAACTTACACAGCGACACACATATGTTTTGTTACATTCAAAAGCTCACTCTCTATAAGGAATAATTTTTATCTACCATGAGCAGAATTCTAAGCAATTACAAATACTAGAGGAAACGCTCTGTGAAGGTTTCTCTAATAAAGTGAAGAACTTACTTGCTTCTAGAGATCAGAGAGTAACTTGTATTACAGAGAAGGAGGGACAAGTAGCCCGAAAGTTCCTGTCGTGACATGAACTGCTGTAGCCTATTCTGCCTCCTAACATTAACATATTTCAAAGGGAAACATTTTTAGGAATGGGTTTCTTTAATTCAGCTATTAAAATCAATTGTAATCCTTAAGAAGTTGCTTTAAAAATAGTTCTGGTTTTATTTTAGTATCTTGGTACTGCCCTATTTTGTTTTTTAACAAGGGGCAATTTTGGGGGGCTGGCGCAGTGGCTCCCTTGGTTAATCCTCTGCCTGCGGTGCCGGCATCCCATATGGGCTCTGGTTTCTAGTCCTGGTTGCTTCTCTTCTAGTCCAGCTCACTGCTGTGGCCCGGAAGGGCAGTGGAGATGGCCCAAGTGCTGGGGCCCTGCACCCGCATGGGAGACCAGGAAGAAGCACCTGGCTCCTGGCTTTAGACTGGGGTAGTGCTGGCCATAGTGGCCATTTGGGGAGTGAACCAACGGAAGGAAGACCTTTCTCTCTGTCTCTCCCTCACTGTCTATAACTCTACCTGTCAAATAAGTTTAAAAAAAAAAAAGGAAGCAATTTTGGGTCATTTGTCACTGTAAATACACTAAGGAGAAACAAATTAGGCCACTTATCCAACAGATACAGTGTCAAATTGTATTCCCTGGTGACACTTCCAGTATCAGTAGAACTGTTTCTAAATGAAATACTGTGGTTTTAAAATATCCCTTGCATTCTCAGTCACCGCTGTCACAAAGCATAATGAAGCCCACTACTATGAAACTGAAGAGTTTCCCTTAGAACAGTCTCCCTGGGGACTTCAGAGTGCTTAGGAAGCAGGTCACTGGCTGGACGAATGCCCCCTTTGAAATAACACGGCATTTCCAGTCAGTACAAATTCCTTCTCGTGACACTTTCCTCACTAGAACTACTTAATCGTAGAAACAAAAGATTTTCAGGGCTGGTGCTGTGACATAGCGGGCAAAGTCACTGCCTGTGACACTTTAGCTCACATGGGCCCCGGTGTGTGCTCCCGGTGCTCCACCATGGATCCAGCTCCCTCCTAATGGCCTGGGAAAGCAGCTGCGGATGGCCCACATGCTTGTGTCCCTGCATCCAAATGGGAGATGCAGAAGAAACTCCTGTCTCCTGGCTTCAGCCCGGCCCAGCCGTGGCCATTGTAGCCATCTGGGGAATGAATCAGCAGCTGCAAGATCTCTCTCTCCCTCTCTCTCTCTCTGTCTTTCAAATAAATAAATAAATCTTAAAAAAAAATTTAAAAGATTTTCCCCTTTGTCAAGCAAAATTAAAATACATAGCCATTGGTCACAGGTATTTCTAGTATCAGTCAATTTTTCATTGTTTCTAATGAAGAGATCTGTTGCTCTGTTATACCATGTTTTGAGCCGAGTGCCACACAGTAGTTAGATTAATAACCAGGAGTTAACATTTACTTCACAACAACAGGAAGGAATAGTCCCCTTAGCACACATCCCTGAATCCCGCCGGTCCTCTGCACGCCTCCCACATACATGTACTCCTGGTGCAGGTCCCTCCCTCTCCTGCTAGCATTCTTCTCCCTTATCTCCTTATGCCACTTCCTGCAACCCACTGTGCACACCTCTGTCACAGAGACTATTAGAACACAAATGAGAAAGCAGCCCCCCAACAACAGGACCCTAACCCTAAGCTCCATGTGGCAGGTACTAGAACATACGTTCCATGGAAAAAAAAGGCCAAGATTAAAAACAAACAGACATGATGAGATCATGTCCTTCTTCCATTTACAAACTCCATGCTCACCTGCTGTGTCCTCTATAAGATCCATCAGGGCACCAGGCCACCAACCATCACCTCCACTTCTCCTGTGGCCTCTCATACAATGACTGTGCCCAGACCCTACTTGCCAGTCACTTGTTCCTGAGTCATACCAGGGCCTTTGAGACTGCTGCTTCCTCTGCCTGCAACACTTCCCCCAAATCGTGTCACTTAGCTGTCACCTAAGACACTGACCTCACTTTCTATTCCTCCCAAGATCACATACTATTAAGACTCTCATGTTATGATTAATAAGTGACCACCTTCTGATATGTTATTTATGTTCTATTTTACCTCTTTATCCATCTCTCTTCCCACAATTATGCCCCTAAGACCAGCAGCCTTTGTTTCACACATTGCTGTATGCCCAGTGCATACAACAGTATCGAGCCCATGGTAGGGGCATGATACAGTATTGGTGGAAAGAATGAATGCATGTTTGTGTGCCCTGTATTTTCATCTAGGTTTCTGGTCCCATGCTTCTTACTTCAGAGGTTATCTCTTGAAAGAATGAACATCCACCTGGCTTCCTATTCTGGCAGGGGCAAGTCTCGATCTTCAGAACTGCAGGTGGAACCTCTCACATCTTAGTCTCTATTCATCTCTCCTGGTGTTTCTCCTCTTCCTCCTCCCTTTTTTTTTTTTTTTTTTTTTTTTAAAGCCAGGGCTGAACCCAGATGCCTGAAAGTTAATACAGGTATCCCATGTGGGTGGCAGGGACTCAAGTACTTGAAGCCACTGCTGCCTCCCATGGTGTGTGCTAGCAGGAAGCTGGAATCAGAAGTAGATCTGGAACTCAGTAATGGAGGTGGGTACCTACGCAGCGTCCTAACTGCTGTGCCAAATGTCTGTCCCCTCCTCTCATTTTACTCTTTAGAAATACTGAATTTCCTGCAGTTATATGAACATATCATGCTATTCACATTCTCATGTCTCTCCCCTTGGTGTCCCTCTGCTTGCAATGTGGCCCATAGCCACAAAGCCTGTTCCTAGGACCCCTTCTCACCCCATGCACAGTGAATCATTGCTCTGGGCTTTTGCAAAGCCTTGACTGTCTGTTAGTGAGCTTCTCCATACTGAAATGTAATTTTTAAAAGACATTATAGAATGTGAACTCCCCAAGAATTGGTAACACCCTATTCTCCCTAACACCTAACTAAAGCCTGGCATTTAATGAAATCACAATCAATATGAGCATGGTAAAGACTGCCAACAAGGAAGCCAAAATACCTTCATTTCAGAATATGTCTGCTTACTGTTAAAGAGGGTTAGACACGTAAAATAGACTACTGTGAAACATGAGGATTCTCCTTACTACAGTATTATGATCCAATAACTAGATTACTGTGTATCAAATAACTTCATTAATTTAACAGTGACAAACATATAGTATTTTCCTAATACTTACCAAGGCATAAAAGCATATGTATCAGAACTATAGCAATTACATTTTTATAAAAACAATCTACGGTAATACAGAAAGACTAAGAAAACTAATACTTACTTATTTTTGGTCAGTCATAAGCTTGGAATCTGGCTTACTTCTCACAGGCCTTTCCAAAAAATGTCATACTAGTGGTTCCAAAGTCTTTTAAAAGATTTCATTTAACCAACTGCTAACCCAGCTGGCCTGAGGTTTTGATCCCAATCACAGCACCAATCACATAAACCCAATACAAAGCAGACAGAAGAAAAAAACAAAAGCAGTCCTTCAAAGAAAATGCAGAGCCACACAGGATGCTCGCCAACCCCAGAGAAACACCTGCCCAATAAGGGAGTCACAGTGTGCAATGCAAAATGCCCATTACGACACTGGGAAGTATTTTTAACCTATAGGTCATTTCCTTAAGTGACCAACTTTAAAAAAAAAAAAACAGATTTGACTCTTATTTAAAATAACCCAACAGGTTAGAAATACTGGAAACAAATCAAATAACTAGCACATCAGATGAAAACTCTTTTGAAAGAAAAGCAAAGGATGTAACAGTGCTAAAAGGAGCCTGGATTGGCCATGCACCAGCCCCCATTTCTCCCCACCTCAGGCAGCTGGCTGCTAGCATTATCTAGAGAAGCCTCCAAACTTGGGGTCTCATCTCTGATTTGAAGCACTTCCTCAGTTGTGCTGCTGCCGATGGAATCTTGCGACTGAAGAAGTAAGTCAGGGTGGTCTGGCATGGTTTCCTCTGCAGTAGAGTCGTTGTTTAACTAAAAGGAGAACGAGGAAAACGAGGGATCCATTTATGTGGTGCTCACAAGAACCACGGGAGACATTCTGCATCATAACATAGTTGAGGGCTTTCAAGTGTTCCAGGAATTCTCTCAAATTCTCTTTCTGCACTAGTCTATACCACCATGGCTGTCATTAATGCAAACAGCGAATCCCTCGGCAGAATTCAATGGGCACCGATGCAGGCTGCATTTTGCCGAACAGAAGCTCGCAAAGTGGAAGAGCTCTATAGCCCCGAGCTGAAATGCATTTTTGATGGTGCTGTTGTGTGTTTCAGTTGAGCTCAGGATTTGCGAGAAGGCAGAGCTCTCTGACTGCCCTGTGGCTTCAGGGCCACACATGAGAGAAATCCCAAGAAGTTGGACCTACACCAAGATCAACTGTGCACAATTAGGAAATGAGAAAGTAGGAAGAATAGGTAAAATCATTACAATGGCACTCCATTTTACATATTATAGTATGTAAAATTATTATAAACCCATCATTCTTGGGGTTTATTTTCTTTGACATGTATTGGTTATTAATTAGAAAAAAAATTGTACTTTTTATCTTTTAAGCAGGGTTATAATTTTTTCAGGATCTGCATTAAACACAAGGTCAAGTTTCTGAGTTAGAGTATATAGAAGCAAAAAATGCAGCTTTTTCTGTGACACCACTATGAGCAGGGCTGGCTCCACATTTTTTCTGACGCCAGCTCGGGTCCTGCCGAACAGCACTGCTGCAGCACTTGACCAGCACAGCCTGGAGCAAACGGGTCTCCCTTATTGGGCAGCACAGTTTAGGGTGGCAGGAAAAAGGCCTCCACGTGCCAGCTGTGCAACTGCAGCCGACACCTGGGCTCCGCTGCTGCTTCCTCATCCCTGTCACTGAATGAAAAGGTGGGCGGATACCATCTGTGTGCGCGAGAGGATCTGGCTGGCCGTGAGTGCCGCTTCCTCCTCGGAGGATTCATCCGTGTCCTCCTGGTTTGTGAGGTTGAGGCTGGGGGTGCTGCTGGAACACTGGTACTCCTGCAGGGAGGGCGTGTCCCCCTTGTCTATACTGTCCAGGGAGCGCCTGCGGACTCCCCAGTTGAAATTATCCATGCTTTCTCCCTGGGGAAGCAAGACATGATTTCTAAGACTTCAAATATATGCTTGCAAATGTTGTTAATATAACACACCAAGGAAACATACCAAGATGAAAAATACTTAATGCATCATCAACAGCAGAGTTTCAATCAGCCCTTCCGTTTCTTTAAACTTTTAACACATCATTAAATGTTAATATTTAAAGAGATCAAAATTAGTTGGTGTGATAACCTGTTTTATCTGATTGTCTTAACTTTCTATTTTGTATTACTGGGGACCAACTACATCTACTCTCTAGGTCATTTCTATTCTAATATACACAAGCACACATGGGACCACAAACAAGACAAATACATCACAGATGACGACAAGTAAACAACCCACAACACCAGGCTGCAACTTACCTGCAGCTCCTGGTTAGCAAAAAGGAAAATACACAGAATTAGAAAGAACGGAGACAAACACTTAAATAAACACTACACTTCCGGGGAAAATTCGTTGTGATTTCTCAAACCCCAAGACTGATTCAAGCTCTGGATTACACTTTGTGCAGGAAGCCAGTATGTGATTCAAACTACTTTTTTATGCAAAATATACTGTGAAGAAGTCAGAGACAGACACTTTAAAACAACATTTCTAATGATGCACTCTGGCGACACAAACTTGAAGAAAATCTTCAAAATTTACATAGATTTAATACTCAGTGCAATGGAAAAACCAACTTCAAATAACCACATTCAGTTGACAACATATAAGGCCACAATTACTTTAGCTGTATGATGGTTCTCAATGACTGGCTAAATTAAATGGTTTTGTTTGTTTTAACTATAAAATAATTTAAAATCAAGATCACCATTATTAAACATAACTTGCCAATCTAAAAGGTCAAGAGGAAATACTGACACATTTCAATTTCACTCCACTTTAGGGCTTATTTAAGTTATATTTCTGTTTTTCTAAGCTGCTCTTCCTTTTATAAGGATATAATTCTTGTCATCTTTCTTAGGCCCTGATGTGACAAATTACACTGAATTGGCCAGCAACCTCTGATCTATTTGTATCCCTTTACCCAGGAAAGAATTCTTAGAATAGAGGTTTTCAGCTATTTTTCTAAATAAAGTAGAGGAATATTTATTTCAAATGAAATTTTCGATGTAAGTCAATTGTACAAAACTGGTGACTCAAACCCAGAGCCATTCTGGTCGAAGACGGTGTCTAGGAGTTCTGCCATGTGGTCCTTGGATCTTTCTTGGTTGCTTCTCAAGGTTTATTGGAAGCCCTAAGGCTCTGGAGGTCAGAGCTTGAGGTATAAATGAGGACTCCTTCCCTCCCGCCTGATGACTTGACTTGAATTACAGATGAGGCTACGCTGAGCCTTAATCCACTCTGACTCAGGTTCTATTAGAAACCACGTTTGTTACTGTTGGCACTTCAGAGCACTGCATGAACCTGAAAGCATTTACGATGCTCTTCAAAGAGAAGGCGAACAAACAGCCCTACCCATTACAAACATGCAAAGAGCCTGCCTTTAGAGACTTGAAAAAAGCAAATACACACACAGGAATCTAGAAGCAGCTCACAGTCACGGCTCACAGACAAGGCCACCTCCACGGCCATGTGGTAGGGCAGCAGCAGGGCTCTTCAGCCCACCCTACTTTCTTGCCTGGCTGTGCAAGTCTGTCCTATTTCCTGCAATATGCTTTGAAAATGATGAGAATGAAATCCATTTTAGAAGGTGTGGCTGCCTTTTGTGGAGAACAAAAGAAAAAGAAGTGAAATGGAAGAGAACAAAAGATTCCAGTATGCACAGCATACAGTAAGGGTGTATATTCTTGGAACTTTTCTTTTCTTTTTTTTTTTTTTTTTTTTTTTTTGACAGGCAGAGTGGACAGTGAGAGAGAGAGACAGAGAGAAAGGTCTTCCTTTGCTGTTGGTTCACCCTCCAATGGCCGCCGCAGACAGCGCGCTGCGGCCGGCGCACCGCGCTCATCCGAGGGCAGGAGCCAGGAGCCAGGTGCTTTTCCTGGTCTCCCCATGGGGTGCAGGGCCCAAGCACCTGGGCCATCCTCCACTGCACTCCCGGGCCACAGCAGAGGGCTGGCCTGGAAGAGGGGCAACCGGGACAGAATCCGGCGCCCCGACCGGGACTAGAACCCGGTGTGCCGGCGCCGCAAGGCGGAGGATTAGCCTGTTGAGCCACAGCGCCGGCCGGAACTTTTATTTTAAAGAAGTGTCCATGTATATACTTAAATGTGATAGAAAATAAATTAACTGCAGATCAGTGTCAACAAACTTAAAAAGCCACTGCCTTACAAGGAGCTAAACAATACTTGTTCTTGGGTTTCTGTGAACTTGTGCAATTGTGTCTTTGGGAGTTTGTACATGGTGAAGTGTTAGAGGGGAGCCTGCCCAGCTCCTGAGCTAGCAGAAGGCATCTGCCCATGGTCACAGCCCCACATTGGCAAGGGAGGCCGAAGCACCCACGGAAGGGAAGCTCACCTCCCTAAACTGGTCTCCTGTTAACAACTAACATCGTGACGTGGCACACACAGGCCCCTGCATTTCCATCCTCCACCTCAGCTATCAGTGCCAAAGGATGCATTCAAGCTGCAAGAGTGAGTTTCAGTCCTTTAGAAAATGATTTATCAGGACATGGCAGTTTGGTCTTCTCACATAGAGATTTGTAATTTTAGAATGTATATTTTAAAAAAACCACACTTAACATAAATGATTCAGTTTTAATGACTGCGGTTTAGGGAATCTCAGCTACAGGGATTTAAGACAACCAGGGCAATCCTAGTCTTTTGCCAAAGTGAATGCTTCAGAAATTGGCCTGTGTCCCAGCTTGGGAAAAGAGATGGGAACAATAAGTTGCAATGAACATTTAGGAAAACGACTTCTTCAGATTTCTGAGAGCATTTTTGGAAGCAACCCTCAGTTCTTCAGAACAGTTGTGTGAGATTGTAAGTGCACATAAAACACACCACCTTGCTGCTGTCTGAGGTCAGAGACAGGCAGGGCCAAGGAAACTGCAGACAAACAGCCAGAGACCTTTTGAGCCACATCCAGATCCAGCCTAAGCTCTAAAGCTGGACTAGCTGTTTGTGAGCTAATAAATCTACTTGAGTTTGAATTTCCACTTAGAAAGCAGCTAGGGGCGGGTGTTGCGGTGTGGCAGGTAAAACTTCCAGCCAGTGTGCCTGCGAGACAACACATGATGACCCAAGTATTTCAATTCCTGCCACTCATGTGGCAATTTGGCTTGAGTTCCTGACTCTTGGCTTAGGCCTGGCCCAGCCCTGGTTGGTGTGGGCATTTGGTAAGTAAACCAGCAGCTAGAAGATTTGTCTCTCCCTCTCTCCCTGTCACTCTGGCTTTCAAATAAATAAATAGATAAATCTATTAAAAAGCATCTAAACTGGCATAACTAGCAGTATAATTTAGACTGAATCAATTCAGAGGCAAAAGCCTTTGAGAATGAAATGGATAGACTTGGCTGTATCCCAACGATGGAAGTGGTTAGGCATGACATGGGAAGAATGTCAGTTATTGGTCAGAGGGAAGAATTCTAGAAAGCCAAAGCCTCTAACATAAGCATAAAATAATTTAGGAAACCCGTTTCTTTATATGTTTTAAAGATAAATACGAAAAAATGGATTTCTACTTTTATTTCAGACTTATTCAGCTACAGACTTATGATAGTAATAAAATTTTGCTCTTAATTTAGATTTTTATCTTTACATGAACCTCAACAAAGAGAAGTCTAGGGGCTGGCACTGTGGCCTGGCAGTTTACATCACTGCCTGCAGCACCAGCATCCCATATGGGTGCCGGTTCAAGTCCTGGCTGCTCCACTTCTGACCTAGTTTCCTGCTAATGTGCCTGGGAAGGTAGTGGAAGATGGCTCACGTCCTTGGGTCCCTGCATCCATGTGGGAGATATGGATGGAGTTGCTGGCTCAGCCCTGGCTGTTATGGCCATTAAGGGAAATGAAGCAGTGAATGGAAGATCTCTCTCTCTCTCTCTGTAACTTTTTCAAATAAATAAATAAATAAATCTTTAAAAATAGAGAGAAAGAGAGGGAGGGAGAGAGAGAGAGAAAGAAAGAAAGAGAACTATCCTGTGCTCTAGTCCTCAATTCTCAGACAACTATAATAATCTGTAACTTTCATCATAGAAATTCCACATTCTTACCTCTGCATCTTCCAGTTCAACATCTAAAAAGTCGAAATCCTTGAAAACGCCAAACTGTTGCTCACTGGTATTGTCTTCCACAGCTACTTCTTCCTCCTGAATTATGTCTTCTGTTGCAGAAATTAGGCTAGTCTGTTGGTCGCCAACTTCCAGGTCTTCATTGGAAGAAAATACAACCTGACACCCCACAGGAACAGAAACAGAAAGCCTTATCCATCAGCTTTGTCACTCTGCATATGATACCAGCACCCCAAGAACCAGCATGGGCCTCCTTCCCTCAATGAATTCAGAGCTTAAATTTGGCCTTCATGTCCAACTAGCTGAAGATCTAATTAGCATAGCTGCTAGGTTATCACGATGGACAAAAATTTTTCATTCTTAGTTAATAATGTAAGTTAGAAAATGTAAGTGAAGAGACAGAATCATATTTTCATGAACCGACATGGCTTTTAAAACCCTTACATATGTCTTCACAATTACTCACAGATGGGTTCTTTGGGAGGCCAGATTCTGGACCACGGAGAGAAAGCACATTCATTAGCTTTTCTCGTGTTCTTCGCTAAAGGAAAACAGGCAAGTGTTAGGATTACTGGTAAAATAAGAAAAATTCTCAATTTTTCATACAAACAGCACAGGATTCTTCTGTCCTGTGAATGTTCTATTTTGATATTTGTTAGCATACCTGTGATAACTGAGGCCTTTTCCAACTAACAGGAACTAAGGCATTAGAATTGGAACCAGAAGAAGTCGAAGAAGTACTTCTAGTGACAGCTATAACTTTTGGCTTCCCATTTCTCCCAGCTGCACTGTGCTGGTCACCATATTTATTTCCAATAATTGGTGTCTACATGGAAACAAAATGCCTGTGTTTGACTCAAATATTTCAACATAAATTACAACCAGAAAATGACATAATAAGATTACTTAACATGAAGTAAATGCTACAAAAAACCAAAGGTAATGATATATATATATATACTTAAATCAAGAGACTTTATTGGAAATAACTTTATATCTGAAATTATCAGAGCTTATTCTTATTTTGAATATAATCTACTTTTATCCTTAAAAACCACTACCTCTACCCACCTCTGTGATTATAAAATATACCCTCCTTGTAGAAAGCTCAGAAAATATAAAAAAGATTTAAAAAAAATCACCTGTGACCCCATCACTCAGATTTAATGTCTGTTAAATTTTGGTGTTTGTTTAATGCATACTGTTCGGTGTGTTTTAATAATATGCTTTAGACGGCCGGCGCCGTGGCTCAACAGGCTAATCCTCCGCCTTGCGGCGCCGGCACACCGGGTTCTAGTCCCGGTCGGGGCGCCGGATTCTGTCCCGGTTGCCCCTCTTCCAGGCCAGCCCTCTGCTGTGGCCCGGGAGTGCAGTGGAGGATGGCCCAGGTGCTTGGGCTCTGCACCCCATGGGAGACCAGGAAAAGCACCTAGCACCTGGCTCCTGCCATTGGATGAGCGCAGTGCGCCGGCCGCAGCGCGCCGTCCGTGGCAGCCATTGGAGGGTGAACCAACGGCAAAGGAAGACCTTTCTCTCTGTCTCTCTCTCTCACTGTCCACTCTGCCTGTAAAATAAAAAAAAAATAAAAAAAAAATAATAATAATATGCTTTAGACAACAATGAAGGTAAGTAGCAACTTCAAAGTTTTCTATATAACTTACTACAAATCTGGTATGTAATATTTCCAAAATTTATTTCAGCAAAAATCCTATGATGATCCCATCATTTATATTTATCTGGTTTTGGGAAGTTTTCTGAATTTGCATTTGAAAATAAAATTGAAACTTATTTGCATGTCATACAAATGATCTATTTCTTCTTATCTCCTTAGCTGCAATTACACCACTCTCCTCAACTTCAAACTCTAGCATAACTCATCCTGCTTTCCTTCTCAAACATTCATGCTCTCTCAGTGGACCTGTTTTGGCCACTGCCCCCTGTGCATGGACTACCCACTAATTAAACCCCTTAGTGACTGTACTTCTAAGGAGGCCTGGGAGGCTTCTTACGCCAACACCACCTCTGCGTAATTATACTTGGACAGTCCCATGCTGATTCTAATTTGTTTATGTGCCTGTCTCCCCTTCCACACGTGTTTCCTAGACCATATCTCCACAGCCCCAACTGGATCTCCAGTGCCTATGCATAGTGGGCAATTAGGAATTCTTGCTGAAACAAATTGAAAGCAACTCTACCAAGTGTTTTCAGAATTTGTATCACTGCTTCAAATAAAATAATTAAGTTATATAATCAATTTCTGGCTCAGAAGAAACAGGGAAGTTACACTTCTCTATCATGTTCCCATGCTACATACTCCAGTTCATGTGTTAGCTAAAAAATCAGCAAACATGTTTTCTATTTAAACAAGTAACCAAGAAAGTTTGGGATTCATTCTAATACCAAGACTAAACTGCAATAAAACAATTTTAGGCAATAAAAAGTGGCTACATATTTAAATTTTATCTTTTTTTTTTAACACCTGCAATACTTGACCAATAACTTCCTTCTTGAGGAATTTCCTCCCTGGCTTCCAGAAGACCATTTGAATGAGCTTCGTTTTCTTTTTAGTTTTACTTCTATGGTTCTAGCTATCCACTTATACAATGCTGAAAATCCTTAAATTGTTGCTTCTATCCCAAGTTTTTCTCTACAATTTCAGCTCCAAAAATCTAATTGCCCAACAAACCTTCATTACTATGTTTCTCAGCCACTTTAGAATCAACATGTCTAAGACAGTCCTATTACATACTCCTTCCTTCCCTGCTAAGATCGGTTCCGGCATTCCCATTCTCCCTGAGTAACATCAACATCCACCCAGTTGTCAAGGCCATTCACCAACTCCCTGATGCCTCTTCATCACTAAGCACCTTCTCCCTTCCCAGAAAATACCGTCAGAGTCAGTATTTTCCTTGGTCTTTTGGTAAGCCATCCTCCCTCTGCCATTGCATTGGGGCTGTCTCACATTGTATTTATTTATGTATTTATTTATTTATTGCAGATTCTTTACCAATTTCTTCCCCCTTCTTCCTGGCTTATTTTTCATCCTGTTGCTAGAGTGCTCTTCCTACAATGAAAATTCCAGCATTCCTACTGCAGCTAACTATCCTTGAAGGGCTCACGCTTGCTCCCACTGTGGCACGCAGTGTCTCCGGGACATTGCCCTTTGTATGGTTTCAGCCTCTTCTCTCATTGCACTCTCATACTCTTCCCTCCATGCTCTGACTCCACGCTTGAGGTGTGCTGTGCTAGCTGGACGTTTCCAGAACACCAAGCTCCCTCGCGGTTACAAGCCTTCATTCACGCGTGCCTTCTCTCTTGGACTTAACTTCTCTACTGCCAACTGCCATATAGGCCTGTCCAGGATTCCTCGTCTTCAGCACCCAGCTCCCATGTTACTCCTTTAGGGCCATAACACGTAGCTTCACAATGTTCATTAGTCTGTGTCTCCAGGAGACACAGGCATCCTGAGAGCAGGCCCTCGCCCTCCCCCTCCCCACCCCCACTCTTCACAGCACCTACCCCAGTGCCTTACACTGAGCATGACCTCGGTCAACACTTGCTGAATCAGAGAACGAAGAAATGGACAAATGGAGTGTTCTAACAGGCACCTTTATCAATTCCTGAGCACCTTACCTCAGAGATATCAAAATGAAAATCTAAGGTCTTCCCAGGCAGCTCCTTGGAGACATTATTAAAAATTTTTGTGAAGGATATTTCAGGAGAGCCCATATCTCCTCCATAGGCCTTGGGCATATCGTTGGGGACAACAAGACTTGCAGAGCGTGACACCACCAGCTTTAATATGTTAAGGGCTTCTTTCCAGTAAGGACTCTGGTTTAAAAGATCATGAACACACAAAAGTCACAAATGCATATTGGAGAACACAAAGTTAGCATATACTGTAGACTATGAAAATATTATTTCTGTAAAACATCTGTCAAAATGATTCATTTTCACTGTGAGATCCTTAACAGAAGGTTGGATTCACAAAAGCAGAGAAAATACAAGTTACTCATTTGTTCTGCTGGGTTTATCAGATACCACATATTTTGTGACTGAATTGGAAAGTCTTGCTTTTCTCCCAGTAAATGCTTTATAAATAGAACTTTAGAAATTCTAATACAGTAATCTGACAGTCATGATAAACAACGGGGCTACGTGAATGTTTTGGATGAATGAGGTTTATGGCTGTATGCAGATAAAAAATTATTAAATCCAAAAAAAAATTATTGTATTCTCTTTTAGAAAGAAAAACATGAAAATACTAAAACATATTTTAAACTTTTTTTCTTGACTCAGGCTCCAAATAATGAGGGTAAAAATGGCACTAAACTGGTGCTCCAGGGATTACTGAGTTGTACACAGTCAGTCTTTTTTCCTACATTGTGGCCATGTTTTTTCAGTTATTTTTCTTAGCTTTTTATATTTTTACCAACACAATTTAGGAATAATTTAAAGGATAGATATATACATGGAAAAAAACCAATTTCTAATAAATAACATACAATATTTTTTACCATTACTGAAAATATGTGAAAGTGTTTTTTTTGTCTTATTGATAATACCAAAAGTACATCTCAACTTTGCATCTTGCATATTCTTTCACAGATGATGTGTGGGATGGGGCACCATTAAAACAGAAAAAGGAAGTGAAAAATCCTTGTTAGAACTGAGTTATTCAACTGATTTAACAGTATTGACAAACTATTTAATAACAATGAGAAGGTCCACATGATATTGTGAATTTTATGCACATCATTATACACAGTTTAAATCATCATTTTTTCCCCTAATATATAACTGGGAGTTCTGGGTGTGATGAAAAGCTACAATTTCTCCAGGGATGTTTCCTTAGATTGCATGAGTAGTTGTATTCTAAATGCAAAAGATTAACAGGAGTTTAATTATGTAAACTGCTGATTTTTTTTAGAAAATGGAAGCCACTAACTGTGATGAGCCATCAGACAAATATGATCTTGCTTCGCAAAACTTCTAGAAGTAAATCTGAGGGGTGAGCATCTGGCTCAGTGGCGTACATGCTGCCTGCAACACTTGCATGCCATATTGGAGTGCCTGGGTTTGAGTCCTGCTTCTGCTCCTGATTTCAGCCTCCTGCTAACTGCATCCTCAGAGAGAGCAGGTGATGGCTCAAGGACTTGGGTCTGTGGCACCCATGGCGGGAGACGGGACTGTGTTCCCAGCTCCTGGCTTTGGCCTGGCCCAGCCCTGGATGTTGCAAGGCATTTGGGAAGTGAACCAGTGAAGGGAAGATCTCTGTCCATGTGGCTTTTTTCTTGCCTCTCTCCTTCTGCCTTTCAAATAAATAAAAATTAAACATAGTTTTTTTTTTTTAATTTAAAAAGAAATTGAAGTCAACATTTTAAATTTAGTAAATTTTTTTTTTTGACAGGCAGAGTGGACAGTAGGAGAGAGAGACAAGAGAGAAAGGTCTTCCTTTGCCGTTGGTTCACCCTCCAATGGCCACTGTGGCCGGTGCATCACGCTGATCCGAAGCCAGGAGCCAGGTGCTTCTCCTGGTCTCCCATGGGGTGCAGGGCCCAAGCACTTGGGCCATCCTTCACTGCACTCCTGGGCCATAGCAAAGAGCTGGCCTGGAAGAGGGGCAACCGGGACAGAATCCAGCACCCTGACTGGGACTAGAACCCGGTGTGCCGGTGCCGCAGGTGGAGGATTAGCCTAGTGAGCCATGGCACCGGCCTAAATTAAGTAAATTTTACAGAAAAATTCAGATTTCCAGCTTCTCTAAAAATAAGAAGTTCCAGGGGCCGGTGCTGTGGCACAGTAGGCTGAGCCTCTGCCTGCGGTGCCAGCATCCCATATGGGCGCTGTTCCAGCTGTTCTACTTCCAATCCAGCTGACTGCTTATGGCCTAGGAAAGCAGCAGAGGATGATCCAAGAGATTCAGCTCCTGCACCCATGTAGGAGACCAGAAGAAGCTCCTGGCTCCTGTCTTCAGATCGTCCCAGCTCCAGCTATTGTGGCCATTTGGTAAGTGAAACAGCGCATGGAAGCCCTCTCTTTCTGTTTCTCCTTCTATCTCTGTAACTCTGCCTCTCAAATAAATAAATCTTTAAAAAAAAAATAAGAAGTTTTGGCCACTCTGGTCCTGTACTCCCAATGCCAACCACTGGGGAAGCTAAGCTGTGCTGTTCCTTTCAGACTGGGGAGGTGCACTTCACGTAGACGCAAATCTGTGCATCCTCTGGCTGCTTGCTTGTCCAATGGGCAGGTGAACCTATGGCTCATAAATCAGTAATTAAGTATTGGATGTGTTTCTATGCCAGATCCAGCAAATGCAGTAGTTCTCCACTTATACACAATTTTACTTTATGTGGTTTCAGTTAACCTGTGGATAAGAAGGGCAAGGACAGGGGCTGGCGCTGTGGCGCAGTGGGTTAAAGCCATGGCCTGAGCGCCAGCGTCCCGTGTGGGCGCCGGTTCTAGTCCCGGCTGCTCCACTTTCCATCCAGCTCTCTGCTATGGCCTGGGAAAGCTGTAGGGGATGGCCCAGGTCCTTGGGCCCCTGCGCCAGCGTGGTAGACCTGGAAGAAGCTCCTGGCTCCTGGCTTCAGATTGGCGCAGCTCCGGCCATTGCGGCCATCTGGGGAGTGAACCAGCAGATGGAAGACCTCTCTCTCTGTCTACCTCTCTCTGTAACTCTGTCTTTCAAATAAATAAAATAAATCTTTAAAAAAAAAAAAAAGGGCAAGGATAGCTAAAGAAACTTTGAGAGACAAAGAGAGACCATATTCACATAACAGTGTATTATCGATTATTGTTATTAATTTTATTTGCTTATTTTCATTTAATTTGAAAAGCAGAGAGACAAAGATCTTCCATCCACTAACTAGTTCGCTTCCAAAATGCTTGCAAAAGCTGGGGTTGGACCAGGCTGTCATCAGGAGTCAGGAACTGAATCCAGGTGTTCTGTGTGGGTGGCAGAGACCCAGCTACTGAGTCATTCTCTGCTGCCTCCAGGGTGCACATTAGAATCAGAAGCAGAGGCGCCGCGGATCACTAGGCTAATCCTCCACCTTGCGGTGCTGGCATACCAGGTTCTAGTCCCGATCGGGGCGCCAGATTCTGTCCTGGTTGCCCCTCTTCCAGGCCAGCTCTCTGCTGTGGCCAGGGAGTGCAGTGGAGGATGGCCCAGGTGCTTGGGTCCTGCACCCCATGGGAGACCAGGATAAGCACCTGGCTCCTGCCATTGGATCAGCGCGCTGCGCCGGCCGCAGCGCACCAACCGTGGCAGCCATTGGAGGGTAAACCAATAGCAAGGGAGGTCCTTTCTCTCTGTCTCTCTCTCTCTCTCTCACTGCCCATTCTGCCTGTTGAGAAAAAAAAAAAGAGAAAAAAAAAAAAAAAGAATCAGAAGCAGAGCCGAAACTCGGAAACAGTACAGAATGTGGGTATTCCGAGTGGCATTTGAACTGCTGAGCCAAAGCCTGCCCCTGTTGTTAATCTTTTATTGTGCTTAATTCATTAATTAAAAGTTCATCATGGGTCTGTATGCATAGGAAAAACCGGCATCTATCTATGTGTCTATCAGGCTTGGTAGTAGCTGTGGTTTCAGGTATCTATGAGAGGTCTGGAATATATCTCTCGTGCACAATGAGGGACTACTATATTTGAAGTGTTAGGTTCTTTAAGCTTTTTTTTTTTTTTTTTTTTTGACAGGCAGAGTGGACAGTGAGAGAGAGAGAGACAGAGAGAGAAAGGTCTTCCTTTTCTGTTGGTTCACCCCCCAGTGGCCGCTGTGGTGCTGATCTGAAGCCAGGAGCCAGGTGCTTCTTCCTGGTCTCCCATGAGGGTGCAGGGTCCAAGCACTTGGGCCATCCTCCACTGCCCTCCCAGGCCACAGCAGATAGCTGGACTGGAAGAGGAGCAACCGGGACAGAATCCAGTGCCCCAACCGGGACTAGAACCCGGAGTGCTGGCACCATAGGCAGAGGATTAGCCTAGTGAGCCACGGCACCAGCCATCTTTAAGCTTTAAGAAGAAAAGATAAATGTAATTTAGAAAGAAATATGATTACCATTTGATGAAGCCTTATTCACTGAGGAGTAAGATAGAGAAAATAAGTACTGTCACCCAAGAATGTTGCAATTTTTGAATATTTGCAATTACTGATTTTCTAGGGAATCCAAAAAGTCATCTGGGTTATATAACTAAGAAACTTATAACACTTTAACACAGTTTTATTATTTTCAGGATGGACTGGAACACAAGGTCGCTGTGAAGTATTTCCCTTTCTGAGTTTTGCTTTCATGAATATAAATATCATAGGGATATAAGCAAACATTAATCTAAGACTGAACACGCCTGCTTGCTTTCAGCAGTTGCATCCATGCTACTGACATGCTCACTAACGCCTTTCCTAACAGATGGATCAAAGGTGAAATTCAGTACAGACCAGGTTTATTTGCTGTCACTGAAATCCAGTTTGATTTCTTTACTTTGTAAATAACTGGCACTTTTAAATTAGACACTCTAAAGTATAGCTACTTCACAGAGGCCTTCTGTTTCTAAAAGTAGCATCTGTTCATTATGTAGATCTGGTTACCAACAAAAAGGCCCAGGGAAAGAAACAACAATGAGTCAGAATCCTCATTTCCGGAGATGGCAGCTGCTGCCTGGGAGCAGTCATTACTGAAGTGTGCGTGGGGCATGTAATTGTGGAAATCACTAGCAGGAAACCTGCCACCTCAGGTTCTGGTCTTTGTCACTGGGAGAGCATTTTCCATGGAGTCGACACTACTGAAAACACTGCTTATGGATTAACCACTTTCCACTCTGCAGCTTGGAAGGTGTTTCTGCTTCACACAATGATAAATCATTCTGAGATGAACATGGTGTCCAGAAGTTCTGTGGTCACTCACCTGGACATATTTGCCAATTATCTTGATGATCTCCAGATTAAACTGCTTGGCTGGGGCTGCAGACAGGTCAACATGACTCAATAGACTGTAGATTATCTGTAGTAATGACTGTTGCATACTGGACAATCCTTTTTCTAACAGCTAAAAGCAATATGAAAAAGAACATTTGAATCAGGTTAAAGAAAAACTCAACATTTACACATATGATATTGAAAAGCATTACAGATTTAACCTATGAATTTCTGGTTCGAGTATCCAAAACCCAGAGACTAATAAAGTAAAAGGTAATATCCATTATAATTTTTCCTTGGTTCAGAAAGGATATTTGGGTAATTATTTTTCATCCTAATTGTAGTGATTGTTTCCTTAAGTAATTTAGTTAAGCACAGTTTATTTTAGGTTAAGAAAAAAGCCACTACCCCATCATCATGAAAGAAAAAGTCTTATGTTATTTAGTTTTATTTCGCTTAAGGACAGTGAATGAGGAAATACCAGAAATAAAAAACGAAAGAATTAATTTTATAAAAACTTCCTTGGGGCTGGCACCATGGCTCACTAGGTTAATCCTCTGCCTGCGGCGCCAGCATATGGGCGCCGGGTTCTAGTCCTGGGTGCTCTTCTTCCAGTCCAGCTCTCTGCTGTGGCCCAGGAAGGCAGTGGAGGATGGTCCAACTGCTTGGGCCACTGCACCCGCGTGGGAGACCAGGAAGAAGCACCCGGCTCCTGGCTTCAGATCGGCGCAGTGCTGGACATGGCAGCCATTTGGGGAGTGAACCAGTGGAAAGAAAAACCTTTCTTTCTGTCTTTCCCTCTGTCTATAACTCTACATGTGAAAACAAACAAACAAACAAGCAAACAAAAAACTTCCTTTACACTTGAAAGGAATTACTTGTGTTTGTCTTTACAAAGATGTTATCTATCTTCAACCTCAAAGACAACCTGAAAATGAGTTGGTACCATTGCTGCTTCTAGAAAGAAATTCCCTTAAACGTTAGAGAGACGACATTTACCTCTGCAAGGTAAGTCACAAGATTAAACGTTGTGTCTGAGAAGGAGTCGTGCAGGTATCTGCACACCACATTGATCCAGTTGGCGCAGTCTCTGGAGTAGGTGTGCGTACTGTACAGACTCATCATGTGAGCCAGATTCACAAGCGGCGGGCATTTCTCTTCTGCACAAACCTAGAAAACCAACAAAACTATTTTATTCCCCTCAAATAAAGACACATTACTTAAGCTTTATTTTATACTAAATACTGCGTGTATTCAGAGATAATTTAGACGTGTAAAATGTTAAAGCTTTAAAGCATTTTATTTCGATATGGTAGAGAAGGGAAATAGAAGGGAAAGCATTAGGCAGCCTTAAGAGAGGGCCCAGAGACCCCATGGAAAGAGGATTAATGTGTCAAACGCTTTTGTGGGTATAAAATAGCATGGCTTTTATCGGTCTGGTGCTCTGTCAAAGTGGCTTTAGTAAAAACCCACATATGGTTTTGTAAACCCTATACATCATTTTCTAGCCACTTTGCTAAATCCATACGTGGTTCAGTGCACAGGTGCCTGGACAGGCAGACCCTGCCTGGGCGCTCTCAGGGAGGTTCCGAGTGCTCCTTGAGGAGAGGCTTCCATCCCCAGCTGCGTCCAGGCACCTCCGACGGGCAGTCCACTGCAGAGCATCTCACCACTGGAGCTCTGGCAAGACTTGGGTCCTGCTTCCCAGGGGATGGCAGTCTGCAGGGTGGCTGCCAGGATGGTCTTTCAGGAAGTCTAAAGTGCTAAGAGCCTTGCCTGGTCCTTGAAAGACCGCTCCAAAATGCACCAACTTCCGAGAGGCTGTTTGTAACACTACCTGGGCTCTGAATCCGTTAATGTCTGGGGGATGCTGGCTGACTACACTTTCCCAGTCTGTTCCTCCTTAGGGGGCCACCTGAACAAGGCACAGATGGAAATGGGCTAGGCCAGGAGTCAGGTGCCTCCTCCTGGTCTCCCATGTGGGTGCAGGGCCCAAGCACTTGGGCCATCCTCCACTGCCTTCCTGGGCCACAGCAGAGAGTTGGACTGGAAGAGGAGCAACCAGGACAGAATCTGGCACCCCGACCGGGATTAGAACCCAGGGTGCCAGCGCCGCAGGAGGAGGATTAGCCAAGTGAGCTGCGGGGCTGGCCAAGGCCAATTTTAAACACATGGGCATTTCAAACATTTGTGCAAACATGGAATTAAAATATGCATATATATTGGTATAAAAACTTTTTGAAATCCATGCATATGAGGGTTCATAAAAATGTATATTATTAAAAAACTATGCATGGATTTAAAAATTAATGCACCAAAATAAACTTATCTTTTAATTCTATGTGCCACAAAATATCCTCATATCTATCCCTCATAAAGGCTAAGTGGCCTCATCATAATTTCTGCTTTTGATTTTCCTTTTTTCACCTTCCTCACTTTGTTCTTCCATCTTACTAATGTTTACTATGCATCTCACAGCTGTCAGGAGCATTTAGTAAAGAAATTAGAGTATTACAATTTTAAGAATGTATATTTTCATTTTCAAACGAATATGGTTGACTTTTACTTTGATAATGCAGCAGACATTTAATAAGTTTGGAAGGCCTCAAGTTTTTCATATGGACACTATCACTGGACAGGACCAAGACATGAAAGTATGCCTGACTATGCAGAGAATTAACACACTACCTTGGCAGTTAGCTTATAAGTTATCAAAGCACCTGATTTCATGCATTAGTCTTATACTAATGACACCAGGGAGAAACAAGAAAAATCTAAATGATTTATTTGTATTTCAAAATAATTACGATTATTTTAAAAAGTCACATAATTTTATAATTTCACAACAATTTGTTTAAATTCTTTAAAATATAAAAAGTTTTCCTGGAAGATAAAGCATTCTTACAGAATTCTTAAATAATAGTTGCCTAAAGAATGATTTTTAAAAACCCATTTTGGGGCCAGCGCCACGGCTCAACAGGCTAATACTCCGCCTTGCAGAGCTGGCACACCGGGTTCTAGTCCCGGTTGGGGCGCCGGATTCTGTCCCGGTTGCCCCTCTTCCAGGCCAGCTCTCTGCTGTGGCCCCGGAGTGCAGTGGAGGATGGCCCAGGTGCTTGGGCCCTGCACCCCATGGGAGACCAGGAGAAGCACCTGGCTCCTGCCATCGGATCAGCGCAGTGCGCTGGCCACAGCACGCTGGCCGTGGCAGCCATTGGAGGGTGAACCAAAGGCAAAAGGAAGACCTTTCTCTCTGTCTCTCTCTCTCACTGTCCACTCTGCCTGTCAAAAAAAAAAAAAAAAAAACAAAACCCATTTTGGAAAATGGAGAAAATTTCTTGGATTTGGAATATATGTTGTGCTTTTTATCATAAAACCGCATTTATTTTGGAATTTTGGAATTTTTGAATTATGAGGTTTAAAAAAGATCCAGAAAGAGTGTTTTATAACAAACCTTTTAGCACACTCTTTTTTGCCATAATTGAAGGGAACAATATTTGTCCTAAGTGTTGCTTCATTTTGAAATACCAAGCTCTCCAAGGGCACAAACAGAACTGGTGATATTTGCATAATGAGGAAGCACATAATGGCAGAAAATTACTCTCCACAGTTTGAAGGGAGAGAATAATTAAGGAATCAATTTAATTCACATCCTGCAGGTTGCTAAAAGCACACAGAGAGGGAACCTTGTGTGCTGCCCAATAGGAAGTGAGCAGACTAAAAACAAGTTATGACTCATAGATGGTCATATTTCATTTCCTAAAGACAGAAAAGATATTGGGGAGTTTCCCGTGCCTGGCTGTGGTCACGACATCAGCAGTCGGATATTTGGGGCCTATGACATCCTTCAGGGTGGGCCCCTGGTACCCCAATATCTAGCAGGCACAGAGAGCACCTCAGCTGCCACTCCTACCTACTTCTGCTTTGCTAAACTAGGAGATTCATGCCTTTCATTTCCTTGAAATCCCAAACTGCAACAACATATATTTTCTTTCTCTTACATTTTGTCACTACCTCCTCATGTAAGAAAAAAATAGTTTTGATGACATTTTTCTAATTGTGTGTCACTAGAGTGTTAAAATGAAAACTATCTTAATAAAATTTATTTTATAATACTTATAGGCCTCATTAGTGAAAATGCACGTAGTAAAAGAAGTTGGCTTCTTTTAGGCAAATAATCGTTTTTAAACAAGAACATTTTATTTCTATTAATCTTACATTTTTACCCTCCCCTGATACTTAATATTCTATTAGACTCATTTGTTAAATAAAACCAAGAGTAGCAGACAATTTTTGGCTTATTTTCTACCACTATCATTTTTATTTAAGAAATGAATATACATTTCCATTAACTACACTAATGGCTCCTATTTTTTTATATATACAGACTTTAAACGGTTAAGAATCTCTCATATTTAACCAGTGATGGACTCAACAACGTATTTTATTAAATATTCCCTTGTCACTTATTAGATATTATCTATCTGGATAACGGAAAGGTTCTTAGTCTTGTTATGCTAGTGTGGTTTCTTTCACTATGTTGGTTCCCAGAGAGGAATCTGAACCTTCTGTGTTGTGCCCAGGGCCACGGCAGGGGGGCTGCTCATTTTGGCTTTCGGTGTGGTCCATCTTTCCACCACTGTGCTACTTGCTAACTGAATCCTAGCTCTAAAAGTCATGGAGAGAGCTCTTTCAGAGGTTCTTAAGTGTTAGCTCCTTTCTGTTGAAAAATTCTGGCTTTCTCTGCACTTTAGCAAGGTTCTCCTGCTTATGTTTCTCTTTACCTTCCCCAAGGAAGTGAATACTTTCTTGTATGTGCGTATAATACTTGTAAATGTATATAATTCCTTCTCATAACTGTTTCTATTTTCAGTTTGAAATGCCTTTTTTCCAGAGGTCAATGACTGACCAAAAGACTTCAGAATTATATTTAAGCAGGAAGCTGAGAATTCCTTATTGTCCTAAAGAAAGACAATTATTTAAATATTTATTTATTTGAAAGGCAGAGCCACAGAGAGGCAGAGGCAGACAGGGACAGAGACAGAGAGGCGAGTAAGCTTCCATCCACTGGTTCACTCCCCAAATGGCCACAATGGTCAGAGCTGGGCAGATCCAAATCCAGGAGCCAGGAGCTTCTTCTGGGTCTCCCATGTGGGTGCAGGGGCCCAAGGACTTGGACCATCCTCTACTGCTTTCCCAGGCTACAGCAGAGAGCTAGATCAGAAGTGGAGCAGCCGGGACTATGTGAAATGTCAGGCTGCCACTGTGGTGTAGTAAGTTAAGCCTCCATTTGTGGCGCTGGCATCCCGTATAGGCGCAGGTTCGTGGCCTGGCTGCTCCTCTTCTGATACCTTTCTCTCTGTCTCTCCCTCTCTTCTCTGTAACTCTACCTCTGAAATAAGTAAATAAAATCTTAAAAGAAAAATGTGAAATGTCAAAATCATAGTCCTCCAAAATTAAGAGGCACAACACTTTTAAACAAATGTTACTGGATGATTTAACAACAGCTACACTACTATTTTCAGGCAGGTAGGAGAGGAGGGAAGGAATCCACTACGGAAGGAAAAATGGGTGGAGTACACAGTGAGAAGAAATGAACAGAGTGCCAAAGATGGAAAAGGCAAACAGGGAGGGAGAAAGAACTTTCAGAATCCCAAAATGCACAGTATGTCCTTTCTTCCTCAGGGCCTTTGCACATGGGATCTCTTCTGCTTGGCCCTCATTTGGGAATCTTACTGTGGTTACTCCTCTCCAGCCTTCACTGTCTCCTTAGACATGAATTCCTTGCTCATCAGACTCTGTCATGGTTGTCTACTTACTTGATTGCATCCCCCACTCTATAGTCCACGAGGATGAGTATTCTATCTGCTATGCCTGTGGCTGTATTCCTAGTACCTAACCCCGTGCCCAGGAGATATTTGGTAGTGGATAAATGACTGAAAGAGAAATTGACAGAGAGGTAGGGGATAAAGCAGAGGAAGGGAGCAGAAAAAGACTCAGACTCAGAGAAGTGTTACTCTAAATGATTTTATTCACTGTCATTTGAGCAGTTTAACTTTAATCATTACTAAATAACTCCTTTAATAAGTATAAATAAAGTAATTTAGATGCAAAATTCATATAGGACATAAAGGGAGACTCTTCAGAGCTCCCCTTGCCCCACTCTCAGACACACCACAGAATAACTGCCCTGTAGTGTCACTTTTCAGCATAACATTTGCTTACCTTTGCTATTCGACTAGCTGTTTCTTTGCAAAACTGAGTTGGGCTGTCAAAATGCTGGATTAAATGAGGCAATAAGCAAAGGATGTTAAGAGGAAAGCCTATTAAAAAAAAAAGCAAACAATAACCAATTTTATTGCACATTATTTTAAAAGTTAAAGGTATTCTGTAAGTGGTTCTCAGAAACCATTTTATTTTCATTTCCTGGGATATTTGATCTTCTAAGTTCAATTGCTTTTGCTGTTACCAAATAATTTAAGCTATGTCACATTCTCAAAAGCTGTAACTTTGCAGAAAAGCAAACATTAGATTTCAAAACAAATGATTTTAGTTCACCTTTCACTATATGAAAATGCAAAATGCTGGTGCAATTATGTTAACATCACCTGACAGCTGGGAAGGATCCACCAATGTGTGTTTGGAGACAGAAATGAGTTTACTGAGGAGGTGCACGGTCATTTCTTGTGTAGACGCTGAGGTAAAACCTTTAAGGAAGAGCTGTTGAAGGCCTGGGAAATTATTCCATTTCAATTTGCTTTGCACATTTTCAATCTTCTCTCGACTCTCGGATTTATCCAAAGGCAAATGGATAAGCAGTTTGTTGAGGAGCCTGAGGGCCAGGAGGTATTCATATTCGTAATCTGATTCTAGTAACGATGCTGCGATCCAAAAAATGGTGGCCATCAAGTTGGTAGGCTCAGTAGTGGACTGCACATCATACATGCCCTTCTCTCGGAGAGAGGAGAGGCTTCTCGTCCTTGCTAAGCTACTGCTGTGGTTGATCCGCCCATCCATGATATCCAGTGTGTTGCTCCGCCGCCGGTCACCTCTTCGGTCACCAATTAAACTTAATCTTAGAGAGTTACTTCTTGCATTGCTGTTATATCCCAAGTAACTGCCACTATTTATGGGACTTGTGCTTAGATTGAGTTGTCCAGTGCTTTTCCTGTTAGCTGCAAACTTGTTTCCCATTACAGGATCATGGTATGAGGTTCTTTTTTAAAAAAGAAAAGAAAGAAAAGATGAACATATGCACAGTCACTTCTTTTGCTGCATTAATTTTACTCTTGAAGGCACCGAACAACAGAAACGGTTACCAGACAGACCAGCTATCAGGACATCTGACTCTGTTTCTTCAAATTCCAGTTTTCTCACCACATTGAAGCAAAACATATACAATGGTACCTTTCCTACTGTGGCTAACTGCTTCACCACTGAGTTAGAATGAGACACTCTGCTACAGTCAACTCGGATAACTTTCGGTTCCGGGACTGAGGTACACATGAAGTCCAAAGCAGACCTCATCTCTTTCACCCTCAAACTCGATGGTCCTGATGTCCCTCTCTGTCAACGGCACCCACTTTCCAAAAGAACCAAGCTCAAATATTTATTTATTTTGGATTTCTCTGTACTTACATATTCAATCATCACTGACTAAAAACACTAGTGACCAAATGTTTTCTGTATGTGCCGGCAGTCTTGCAGAAGGCTGGGAATGTTAGAGAAAGCTTTGGGCGCTGGGTGCAGAGAGATATGTAAGTGGATAATTTTATCAGCTGCTAATAGGTGTTAGCAGACACACTGTGAGAACCCACAGAACGGAGTTAGCAGTAATACCATGCTTAGCTAGAGGTAAGGCTTGAGATGGGGCTTAAAGGATCCCTCAAGCTGGGGTTTGCAAGGCAGGGAAAGGGGGCGGGGAGGGTGCTGCCAGCAGAAGGGACAATTTGGGAACTGGGTGGGTGGGAGGGGGCTCGTACAGAGGGCAATGGGATGTGGAAATTGGCAGGTGGGAGCTCATCAATGAAGCCCCAGTAACACCGTCCCACTGGCCATCACAAGAGGAACACGGCCCATGTCAGCTCTAGAACTCTACAGAGGCCTGAGCTCCATTCTCCTACTGGGGAACCATTTGCTGTCTGGGGTATTATTCGCTCCCCCAAGATTAAAATGACATAATGCTATAAACATATTTAGGCACTGGAATGCTGTATACAGTAGGTTGCCTTGTTTAAATTCTTACTGAGAAAGGGCAGAAAGAAGGTCATAATGCTTCATGGTTTCAGCCAAAGTATCAACTGCAGATTCCAATGTGAGAAGAAGCTCAATCACAAATCCCTGGAAAAAAGGGAGAGATGAATTAATTATGCACTGGTAAAAAGAAACTGTAATGGACTACCCGATGAGAGACTTAAAAATAGAACAAACTCCACATTAATATTACAAAATGATTAAACTCTTCAGCAACATGATCTTGCAGATTGATGAAAACTCATCAAACTAATGGTATAAATTGATTATAATGGCACCATAATTTACTCAAAATTGCTTGGGTCAGAAATCTAGGAGTCATTTTTTGTTTCTTTCTTTGTTTCAAAAATTTTTTTATTTATTTGAAAGGCAATGAGACGAGAGAGAGAGACAGATAGATAGAAATTTCCTATTCCCTGGTTTACTCTCCAAATGTCCACAAAGCTAATGCTAGAACAGTTCAAAGTCAGGAGCCAGCTACTCCATCCAAGGGTGGCAGGGTCCCAAGTACTTGAGCCATCATCTCCTGCCTCCAGAATGCATAAAGCTCAAAGCTGGATCAGAAGCAGAGCCAGGACTTGCACCCTGGCTCTCATGGGATGCATGTTTCCCAAGTGATGTCTTGACCACTGTGGTTTGCCTGCCACTCATGCTTCTTTCACATCTAAATTGCATCCAACAAGTTGTGAAAATACTAATTTTAAAATATACCATCCTCTCGACTTCCATAGCTTCCTTTAATCTAAGTTACTACTACTTCAGCAGAGACTCCTACATAACCTCCTACAGGACTTCTTGCATGCATTCTTGCCTTCTCCTAAGGACTCTACCCAGAAGCCACAGTGAGCTTCCTCAATAGCAAATCACATCCATAAAGTCCCAGCTCATGCCATGGCCCACTGGGCCACACAGGATCTGGACCTGCCTTCTTCATCAGTCTGCTGCCACTCCACCACCAGTTTCTAGCCACACTGATTTTATTGATGTCCCTCAAAAAAGGTGATTGCTTCTGCCTTGTGGCCTTTGTACTTTGTAGTCCTACTTTTCTCTGCTTGAAATGCTCCTTCCCAAGGTTATCAGGAGAACCCACTTCATTTTAGTATCTGTTCAAAAACCATCTTCTCAGATGATCATACACAAAATGACTCCTTCTCCCTGGCACTCCTTCAGTCCTTTATCTTATTACTTTCATAGCCTTTAGCACAAGTAAAATTGTTTCAGGCCACACTGAGAGATTAAAGGCTTGTTTCCCCCAGTAGACTTAGGCACCAGAATGCCAGGGACTTTGTCTTGTTCACCTCTATATCCTCAATGTCCAGCACAGTGTTAATAAAATCATTAGTCTGTGAATTCTTAATTCCCTAGTATAATATTTCACTTAATACATCTTAAGAAGTGACAGTCAATGTTCTACTTTACATTTAAATTTAACTTCCTATTTTTTATCTTGTGGTCATCCCAGGATAATATCCAGAGGGGTGTGTATGTGTATATCTTTCTCTGATAGGCATTAAACTATTTGATTTAAGTAACTGGTAACTATAAAACTTACATTTATTTCTTAATTCTTTGCCTGTTTTCAACCTGACATTAGGAATTCTTTTTATTTATTTAATTAATTAATTAGACAGAGAGACAGAAAGAAATCTCCTGAAGCCAGGGGTCAGAAACTCAATCCAGGTCTCCCAGGTGGAAGAAGCTCAACTGCTTGAGCCACCTCCAGTGCCCCACAGGGTTTTCACCAGCGTGAAGTTGGCATCAGGAGCCAGAGCTGGGAATGTAGCCCAAGCAATCCTGTGTGGGATGTGTAGCTTAACCACTAGCCTGGATGCTTGCCCCCATTAGTATTCCCATACGATCACTATCTTCCTCTAGCTGCAGCAAGCTGTAGTTGGCGGTTTCCTTGGTGACTAGCAGCTGCTCGGTAACTGGAAAGAATGAAATGACATACCTGTGCCTCCTCTCCTGGGTCCCCTACAGTTTCTACCAGTCTGGAGAGAACGTCAGAAAGTGTCGTTGCAGAAAGAGGTTGCTTTAGGGCCCTGAAGATCTGAAAGGAACGCCCAGCATAGTGTCGGGAGGAACAAGAAAGGGCTGTTTGCAGTGCAACTTCACTAAGGTGACGCTCCAAATGAATTCCTTCTGTGGAAACAGACAACAAGTGGGTTGTCTGAAGTTTTTAGAATACAGGGGTTATAATCAGAGGCTAACCATTTGAATACCATTATCAGCCCACTCATTACCAGCAAACTAAATGGACACTCACATTTTATGTCTTTCATGTCAGCGTTTTTTTCTGTGTTTGTGTTTCATTTGCATTCCAGATGATTCTTTGAGCTAATGTCTACAGAAGTGATGCTTAAGGATAGGGTTTTCCAACTTTGGCCCTACTGACATTTTGGGCCAGATAATTCTATATTGGAAGGGCAGTGCTGGGCAGTGCACAGAGCTCAGCAATGTCCCTGCCTCTATTCACTAGATACCAGTAGGCAACCCTTTGCCCCTGCCCTGCAATTGTGATAAAAATGTCTCAAGACATTGCCAAATCAGCTCTAGTTGAGAAACACTGACTTAGACACATAAATTTTTACTGTGATTTTCAGAATGTGTTAAACTTTATATCAGAGAAGCCAGTATTAAAGAATTTTTAAGTATATAATTTCTATGTCGCTTCAATTTTTCATAATTATACTATAATTTGATGATGCCATCATATAGGAAAATAAGATGTGAAGCACTCTTTTCTTTTAGGTAGTACCTTAATTTCTCTGCAACCAAGATGGATTGGTCATCGTTAATTAAAAAAAAAAAAAAACTAAAACTGAAATGTAGAAATCAGTTGTCAACTTTTTGCTAATTATTTTCGGAAAATTTGATATCACATTAAAATATCTCATTAAAATTCAATATTATATGAAACTTTATTAAAAGATACCTGGGCTTGACTGCTTAAAAACAGAAACCACATGTTTCAAAAATGTGGTTAGCTGCTCAGCACTCTTTATGCTGGGATTCTTGGCAGAGACGTCCTCATGGTTCCAAAGCGGCCCTCTTTTCCTGAAAACAGACAACACTGTGATCCCCTTTGATTTTTTTAGTTTATTTTTAGATTTATTTATTTATTTATCTGACAGGTAGAGTTACAGACAGTGAGAGAGAGAGAGACAAAGAGAAAGGTTTTCCTTCCGTTGGTTTACTCCCCAAATGGCTGCTACGCCAATCCAAAGCCAGGAACCAGGTGCCTCCTCCTGATCTCCTATGTGGGCGCAGGGGCCCAAGCACTTGGGCCATCCTCCACTGCCCTCCCAGGCCACAGCAGAGAGCTGGACTGGAAGAGGAGCAGCCGGGACTTGAACCCAGTGCCAATATGGGATGCTGGCACTGCAGGCGGAGGATTAACCTAGCATACCACAGCGCCAGCCCCGATGCCCTTGATTTTTAATTTACAGTAATAGTTAGTTGGTCATTCTTATCTAAACGTCACCCTTGTACAACTAGAAAGGATGGTAGCTGAATAGATTAAATAGCATGTCAGTCTACTCCTACTGTTTATTTTATTTTTCTTAAATATTCATTTATTTATTTGAAAGGCAGAGATTCAGAGAGCAGGAGGGAGAATGAGATCGTTCATCTGCTGGTTCAGTCCCCAAATGGCCGCAAAGGCCAAGCAGAAGCCGGGAGCTTCTTTTGGGTCTCTCACGTAGGTGAAGGCGCCCAAGCACTTGGGTCATCTTCCAATGCTCTCCCATGCAGATTAGCTAGGACTTGAACCAGTGCCCATATGAGAAGCCAGCGCCACAGGCGGAGGATTAACTTATTACGTGACAGTGCCACCCCAATTTTTTCTTTTTTTAAATACTTTTACATTCAGAATCAGCCCTTAAGGCATTCGGATCTGGCTGAAGAGCCCATGAGAGTATTTTAGGCATGGAAAGCCAAGACACTCTGGCAAAAAACAAAACAAAACAAAACAAACCAAAAAACTAAATGAAAGATCTCTGCGAGTGAGATCCCAGTAGAAAGAACGGTGCCATCAAAGAAGGAGGTACCTTTCTCTGAAGGGAGGAGAGAACTTCCACTTTGACTATGACCTTGTCTGAATAAGATCAAAGTCGGTGAACTCAAAAAGCTTCCATAGCCTTGGCAACTCATGAGCCTAGGGAGATTACTGACGCCATAAACAAGAGTGTCAAATTGTTAAGTCAACAACAGGAGTCACTGTGTACTTACGTCTCATGTGGGATCTCTGTCCTTAATGTGTTGCCCAATGTGAATTAATGCTAGAACTAGTACTGAAACATTATTTTATACTTTACGTTCTGTGTGGGTGCAAACTGATGAAATCTTTACTTAATACTTTACTTAATACTAAATCGATTTATATATAAAAATAATTGAAAATGAATCTCGATGTGAATGGAATGGGAGAGGGAGCGGGAGATGGGAGGGGTGTGAGTGGGAGGGAAATCATGGGGGGGGGGAAGCCATTGTAATCCATAAACTGTACTCTGGAAATTTATATTTACTAAATAAAAGTTAAAAAATAAATACTTTTATATTCTTGGTCAGCTTATCGTGAAGTGTAGGGTCATGCTGCCTACAGTCCCTTCTACCTCTAGTCCATCTGCACTCTGCTGTGAGCCTAACCATCTCCATTTATTCATTTAATCATTTGTCTCACTCTTCCCATCTAGTTCAATAATTTCCATTGCATCCCATACCTTTATAGCCCTCCAGTTTGAACTCTCACCTTTTCTAATATCGTTTAGCAAAACTCTGTTTTCTCAGCATTGCAGTCAAAATGGATAACTCACCACTTCACTTCGTTTTCTCATACCCCTGTGATGTTGCTTTGCTGTGACAGCAGGTTTTCTCCCTATCTATTTTCCTTCTTTACTTATAGTGCCTTGCAAAGAGTAGACCATAGATAAATATATAATGACCAATGGATAACATAGCTAATGAGAGAAGAATATGTACTTAGGTGCTCTACTGGGCACTTAGTAACCAGGCCTGATTAAGGCCCTGTTCCTTGTGAGTACAAAAGAAGAAAATCTTTGGTTATATCATAATTTTCAAAATACTCTCCAATACAAATCTGTGTATTCCAAACTCATGATATTTCAGACAACAAAAATGTGGCTTACAAAAGCTGAGCAATGTGGGGGCTGGCATTGTGGTGTAGCAGGTAAAGTTGCCACCTATAGTGCTGGCATCCTATATGGGCACCAGTTCGAATCCTGGCTGCTCCACTTCCAATTCAGCTCTCTGCTATGGCCTGGGAAAGCAGTAGAAGATGGCCCAAGTCCTTGGGCCTCTGCACCTGTGTGGGAGACCCAGAAGAAGCTCCTGGCTCCTGGCTTCGGATCGGCCCAGCTCAGGTCATTGCAGCCAATTGGGGAGTGAACCAGCAGATGGAAGACCTCTCTCTCTCTCTTTTTCTCTCTCTGCCTCTCCTTTCCATTCTGTGGAACTCTTTCAAATAAATAAGTCAATCTTAAAAGAAAAAAAAAAAAACTGAACAATGAAAGAATGCCATGACCTAAATATTGCTGGAATGCTAAGAGCTGCAAATGTTACCTTGAGGTAATGAATTCCATGAGGGTTTTGACTTTTCCATCCTGCTCTCCTGAGATGTCAACCTCATTGAGGATGGTGGTGTGCAGATGTGAAATGGCAGCACTGTTATTTCCTAAGCTGATGCTAGAAGAGGTAGAACTTGAGCTAAGCCCTGAGTCGGTCATAGGGGAGGGCTGGTAATCAGGTATAAAATCATTAATGCCTGCTGAAAGAGAAAGCTTGTCGTGAATATTGGCTCACACAAGAATGTCACACACTACATAAAGAATTCAATTATGTTGATGTTGATCCTTACCGACTAGGTAGGAAACAGGAGAAAATCTGTCAGTGCTAGCTGACATGAGCACGCTCCTGCTGATACTCACAACACCAGAATTACAGGAAGTGAGTTTTGGGCACACATGTTTTCACAGCTTACTAATAATGCGTAGCTTCTCGCCCTTACGGTGCAGTACCCTGCTGCCATCTGCTGAAGAGAGCTGCAAGTGGCAGCTTCCTAGTATTCTGCCGTATTTTCTCCGCACTGATTATACAGTCATATTTCTATAATGCAAACTGATTTTTCATTTCTTATGGAAGAGATTTTTTCACTGCTTCATTTTACTTCATGAAGGATCATCTTAAAGTCTATTTGTAATATTTCTCAGTCAGTTCTTAAACAAATAGGTTATTACTAATGCCCATATTTACAAAAATGACAAAAGGAGCCTTAAAGATGAACAACAAACCATGGGATTTTGAATGAAGGTGCTTTAACATAAAAGGGTGGTAAACTTTATTCCATTTTTCTTTAAATCATAATATTTAAAGGCCAGGAAGTTTCTTGATAATTGTTTCTTGCTAACTACAGGGTTTTAAGTAAATGACAGGGTTTTAAATAAGTAACTTTAAAATTCATTAACCTTGCATGCCTAACAAAATATGATTAGAAATAGATATAATTCTAATGTCTAAAAGTATTTTCTATAGCATCTGTTAGCAGCCTGCTTATACTAATATAATAAAAAATGTCAAGGCTGATGGGAAAGAATAAAATATAACTTACAAAGTAAGAAAAAAATTAACATTGACAGTGAAATAAATTTTACATTAAATCCCATTAATTTGGTCTCACTACTTCAAAATATATAGCATTTTAAATGCAGCAAATATAGTGAAGAGAATTAAAATTTTTTCAATGTCTTCACTTGCTAATATTCAGATCTTTGGAGGAGAAATATATGTTCAACATCTTTTTCATAACTAGTATTCAATAAATTAAGTACTCTTCCATTGTACTTTCTACATACATATTCAGAACTTAAAATATGACAAAGATACTTGAAGGCAATAAAGACTCAAATATTATAAGCTTAATTCATTCTGTTCCTGATTTATAAATAATATAAATGGTACTTAAAATGATAAAAGCCCACTAAAATATATATATACACTCTAGTATTTCAACTTTTATTAAGTTGACTTCCTCTTGTCCGAAATTGTACAAGGATTCCAAATTGCACATTTAAAGGAAATACCTGTGAAAGTATAATCTAAGTGTGCAACTTGTTTGACGGTAAGCACCCTGGGCTCATTAAACTCCTTGTTCCTGAGAAGAACAGAGGCAACAGTTCGGATGTTACTGTTGGGTCCCATTACTATTAATAAGTGCAGAAGCAAGCGTTTACAATGTTCATACACCTCAGGGTGGCAGTGGTCAAACCCTAGAAAGGAGAGCAGAAAGGTATAGTCAGGAAAGAGAAACGGTGAATATTCTTGCAACAGACATTTTACAAAAGACTTCATGGAACATGATATATTAAATAGGTTTTTACAATTGGTCTAGAGTTCTTATAAACTTTTATAATAGTCCGTTGTCCAATAGTATTAGAGAATCAAGTTTTCTTTTGTTTTGCTTTGAGAGGGAGACATACACAGAACTTCTATCCACCAGGTCATTCCCTAGATGCCTGCAATGGCCAGTGCTGCACCAGGCCAAAGCCAAGAGCCAAGAGCCAGGAACTCAATCCAGGTCTTCTACAAGGGTGGTAGAAACCTTACTACTTGACCCATCACTGATGCCTTCCAAAGAGCGCATTAGCAGGAAGGTAGAATGGGGAAGAGAGCCAGGACTCTAACTCATGTACTCTGATATAGGATGTGGGCATCTTAATCACTAGGTTAAATGCCCAATCCCAAGACTGTAAATGTGGTCCATGTTTAAACTTTTGTGGCCCCTTAGACATTATTACACTGCTATATAACACTATACCTACATGAACTTTTTAAAAAGGCAGACATTTTTGTGTTTGTGTGCCTAGCCCAAAATAGTAATTATCTGGCTACCAAAGAAATGTATACATGTGGGGCCAGCGCTGTAGCTCAGTGGGTTAACGCCCTGGCCTGAAGTGCTGGCATCCCATATGGATGCTGGTTCTAGTCCTGGCTGCTCCTCTTCCAATCCAGCTCTCTGCTATGGCCTGGGATAGCAGTAGGAGATGGCCCAAGTCCTCGGGCACCCATATGGAAGACCTGGAAGAAGCTCTTGGCTCCTGATTGGCGCAGCTCAGGCCATTGCAGCCATCTGGATCGAAGACCACTCTCTCTCTCTCTGTGTAACTCTGACTTTTGAATAAATAAATACATCTTTAAAAAAAGAGAGAGAAATGTATACATGCATAATAAGCATGCATTTCAAGACAATTTCTAAAAAGACGGTTGTTGTAACTTGCTTCAGGAAGCCACGCCTGTAACTATCAAAGGTATTGTAGACCAGAAGATCAAAGGTATTGTAGACCGGACAGCACGATGGCATTTCAGATGTACCATTCCAACTCTCTCCAATCCAGTTCTTCAGGGAAATACTTAGAACTCTATTTCTAATTGCCATTCACTCTGAAAATTCCCAATCCCAGAGGCAAAAGAATTTTACTCTTGGTACAACTACAGAACTTTTCCAGGCAGAGTACATGTGCATTTTTGTGTGTATCTGTGTGGGAGGGTGAGTGGTCACAGGATTGGAACAGGAAGGGGGATGACAAACATATTTGTGAGTAAAAGAGAGACAGAATAAGGTCCCCATTGGACCAGGAGTGCAAAGTGTCACTGTCACAAAAATAACACACAAAATCCAGGATACTGAAACATGTAAAAATGTTGTTATATCATACCGACTTTACATGTCATCAAAATATAAAATGAAGGCATTAGGATCAAATATTGTTTACCTATAAAAATTGCATGAAGAAGAAGATGGAGGTAGCTTCCCCATTCTACCTTCACACTATGATCAATGATCAGATCAGTCAATAGGATCACCGCTATGTTACACCTGTGACAAGCAAGAGGACTATTAGTGTTTTGCTATAACTGAAGAAACCTAGAGCAAATTCTGTACAAATCACTTGAGTATTTTATTATTATATTTCATGGAAAATACAATTTATCAAAGAAAACCAAGAAAAAAACAAAGACAACTGAAAAACTGTTGAGTGACAGCTCTAGAACAAAACAAGGGCTGAGGACTAAGAGTTCCTTGAGGTCAAGGTCATATTTTCTTCATCTTTCAACCTTAAGACCTAGCACGCTGCTTGCCATGCAAGTGTTCAGTATGGATGTGGGGCATGAATAAGTCTTGAAAGAATGCAGTCATTGTTCTATTGTGATTTTTGCTAAACAGAATTCAGCTGAACTCAATTCAAAATAAGAGTGCTGAGGACAAGAAATTCACATCTTTCCGATGTGGTAACTGGGTCCCAGAAAGGTCAAGTCCCTATGCCAGACACCCAGAAATGCAGCAGCAGAATTAGAATCACTAATATTAATTTGGTATGGTTAAAGTCTAAACACATCAATCTAATTTGTTGCAGCATCACAATGTGGAAGCTGGCTTTTAATTGGTGTTTTCAGACAGCATAAAGGAAGCTGAGTGTTGAGCAGCAACTGGCTCAAATGAAACAGGAATGACGCTGTAGTCCACCTGTGCAGAGGTAATCCAGGTGACGACGTTTCAGGCACGTAATCCACCAGCGGTGACCAGCAGCCTCCAGCTGGTGGGAAGGGCAGTGGCTCTCCTTGGTTATGCTCCATCACTTTCAGCCGCCAATTAGAATAAAGTGGCATTGAATCACCTATCAAGATAAAATGAGCTCATTTTCTATGCCATCTAATTTCTGCCAATAGATGCAATCTCTAGTAAGACATCAACTATTTATAGCACTGGAAAGTGACAAAAAATAATTTCTCACTACTTTAACATATGTTTGCTAGGAAGACCTGGATATAATTATCAGTAATTAGGCAAAGGGAGAGAAAGGGAGTGAGAGGGATGATGAGAAGAGACAGAAATCAATTTAGGTTTCAACCTTCATATCAAAACAAAACTCTATTAGCATTTTATTATGAATCCATAATTGGTGTTCAAGCCAGGAGACCACATTATGGGTGAAGATGCCTGATAACAGGGGCTGCTGGTACATTCTATTCAGTTCTAGATTTCCTGAGACAGGGCGGACACAGCCCCATGTTTAAAGGACATCTGCTCTACCACAGTGGGGCTACAGGGTGCAGTAAAAAATGACGTCAGGGAATGTGAGTTCTGTGTGACATGGGTAAGTCACTTAACCTCTCTGGACCGCAGTTCCAACATGAGCGACACGAGAGGAGATTGAACCAGATCACCTTTAGGGTCCCTCTCAGGCTGAAAGCCTTTATTTTTTAGTCTCCCCCACCTTAATGTGCCAGTGAGAATCAGGGGGTTACTCACTTTATAATTTTTTTTTGACAAAGTTAGACAGTGAGAGACAGAGAGAAAGGTCTTCCTTCCGTTGGTTCACCCCCCAATGGCCGCTATGGCCAGCGCTGCGCGGATCCAAAGCCAGGAGCCAGGTGCTTCTCCTGGTCTCCCGTGTGGGTGCAGGGCCCAAGCACTTGGGCCATCCTCTACTGCACTCCAGGGCCACCCTCTACTGCACTCCAGGGCCACAGCAGAGAGCTGGCCTGGAAAAGGAGCAACCGGGACAGAATCTGGCTCCAAAGGTGGAGGATTAGCCATGTGAGCCCCAGTGCCGGCCTTCACTTTATAATTAATTACAAGGGAGAACCATTTTTAGTAAAACATGAATGGGTGCAGAAAGAGCAAACCTCATCAAAACACCAATCTGTTCCCAGCGTTTGTCTGTGATGCTCCCTGGGCACCAATTCTGCTGTTTGATTTGTCTATAGGGAACCTGAGCTCTAAAAACAATTTTTTTCATTTCTGTTGCTTCTTAAAATCAGTTTCTTAAATCAAGACATTTCAGATGATGTTGGAGCACCACCAGTGAAACACTCTCTTAAAAAACCATTTGTTGGACAAAATATATTTAATTTAATAACACATATATAACAAAATACCTCACCATGATACTAGTATTAAAAAAAACACTTGGAATTCATTACTTTTTTCTTCTTCGTAAGACCCCCCAGAGCTGCTGCTGTATCGTGATTCCAGTCTGTGATGCTGCCGATTCAAGTGGCTGTTGAGGCCGCTGCAGATGTCCAGGTGCACGTAGCTAGGGGAGGGATCACTGCCATTAGTCTCAGCTCGGTGTGAAATGGCATTTGTACTTTACAGTTCACACTCTATGTTGAAAAAAAGAACTCGGCATGCCAATTATTGGCAAAGGTTTATTAAGACACATAGCAATTTCTACCTCAGAGTCCAAAAGCTTCACCTTTTGGGCCAATTATTTCTACATAAAGATTTTCTGAAATATGTATTCTGGTAAACCTATTTTATATAAAATAGGGAAAGTAAACACCCACTTAGAAAACTGAAAAAAAATAAGCAACACAAAAAGTGACTCATCATACTCCACCTATTCATTCACTACAAAATATAAAAAAATCTACCAATCAGCATCTTGAATGTAAAAAGTTCTTGCAGAAAATGTCCAATATAGACATACATTTCTACGCTAGAATTTTAATACAACAAAATGCACATGCCAGTGCAGAAATGGTCGTTTATTCAGAAGACAGTCTCATCATAGTGGAAGGCTAATGACCAAGAGGGAAGCACTCACCTCTCCTCAAGGTTCTCCTTTATGGGCTTATTATCAGGATTGCCATCTGTGGGGGCTACCATTGTATTGCTACTGGAAGTAGTTCCTGGAACAGAACAAACTGCCAGTGAATTTTAAAAGACCTGGGTAATTAAAGAACAAAGATTTCAGTCCAAGTGCCACTGAAAAGAGAGGAAAGTGACTTTTTGAAAGAAATGTACTCATAGTAAACAAGAGGGCAAGGAGATAGTAGCAACACATTTCTGAATGACAGAACATAAACGGGCTAGAAATCATTATTAAGGAGGTTGAATCCTCAGCAGGTAGTTGGAACAAGTAGGAAGCTTTTAGATCTATACTGTTGAGCACAGAAGATTCAGCAATGGGTAGCACTGAGTACTTGTAAAAGAAGTGAGAATATGTTAAAAACCTATTTTAGAAGTAGGTGGTTCCCAAAATCTATCTCCCTGTCTCTGATAGGTAGATGCCTATAATACACAGACTGCCAGGAATCTTCTCTAATGAACGGAAATCAGATTTCTGGACGAGGGCATGCTACTTGGGGTTGAGGGAGGAAGCATCTTATTGAGAAAAGGGAGATTAGGTAAAAATACGCATGCTGGTTTGAGGCTGCAGCTCTCCTCCCATCTCCACAAACTTTTTATCCCACTGAGCTTCCAAAAGTCATGAAGGCTTTGGTGTTTAAATAAGTCTCATCCACAGACATACACACCCCTTCTACTGCAGACTGGTGAGCGCAAGAGTTGTCTCTGGGAAATCTGATTGATCCAAGAGAAGAGACCTATAGACACTGACACCATTGAAATCATCACACAACAAAAGACTTAGCTATTGTTAATACTCCACTATTTTTATAAAGAGATCTAGAATTGGTAGGCTTTCAAGGAAAGACTTTACTAAGACAAATCAAAACAAACAGCAATACAGAGAATGTTGAGATTTCTGCTGGGAGAAAAAAAGTTTATAACTTTGTCAGATATAGAAAAAGTCCAGCCAGGAAACATGAATGAGATGCCACTAAAAAATTCTAATTAAAAAGAAAAATCTATGGAAAAGAAAAACTTTTAAAACATTCTAGTAGATTGGGTAATTCAATAAAAGCATTATTAGAAATCCCCCAGAAAATTAAAAAAAAAAAAACTGAAATGAAAACAATACAAAAGTTATAAAGATATAACTTAAACTATTTCTAATTATAGACATTCTTTTTTTTTTTCTTTTCTTTTCTTTTTTTTTTTTTTTGGACAGGCAGAGTGGACAGTGAGAGAGACAGAGAGAAAGGTCTTCCTTTGCCGTTGGTTCACCCTCCAATGGCTGCCACGGACAGCGCGCTGCGGCCGGCACACCACGCTCATCCGATGGCAGGAGCCAGGTACTTATCCTGGTCTCCCATGGGGTGCAGGGCCCAAGCACCTGGGCCATCCTCCACTGCACTCCTGGGCCACAGCAGAGGGCTGGCCTGGAAGAGGGGCAACCGGGACAGAATCCGGCGCCCCGACCGGGACTAGAACCCGGTGTGCCGGCGCCGCAAGGCGGAGGATTAGCCTGTTGAGCCACGGCGCAGGCCCTAATTATAGACATTCTTAACATACTGAAATATTTAATAAATACTGAGTCACAAAGAATTTCATAGAAATTTCATCTCCAATTATCCGGTTATTATATTGACTTTCAATGGAATTACTCTTTCAGGAACAGTTCTGCAACTTAAAATATTACATTGATAAATATTGAAGAAAATGGATATATTAATTCACTGGATTTAATTACTCTACCTTATATAAAGAAACCATAACATTTCTGCATTCCATAAATATACACAATTATGTGTTAATTTACAACAAAAATAAAGTTAAAAAGATTATAATAATTATAACTGTATGCATTACATACAAATACAGATACTTGATTGGAAACAATGTATAATATATATTCAAATAATTATAAAGAGAAGTTACACAAATAATTTTAGCAAGTAAGCATTTTCTAAGTTTAACATGACAATTATATTCACTAAAAATACATCTGTTATATAGGGATATATAAATTTATATTCCAGCTCTGGATAAGTATGTAAATATCATTTCCCTCTAGAGTATAAACATTTTCCACTGTCAAATCCTTTACTTATTGAAGGATTTATAAAGTCTCATAAAATTAATTTCCAAACATGACTCGTATTTGCTTTTGTTTCCTCAATAATATTGGAAGACTCAAACACTTGCTAAATGAGCGGTTATGTAAAGTCTCTCTTCTGATACAGAAGTCATCAGTTTCAAGTAACGTCTCACCTGAGGTGACAGAAGGGATTTTACAGCTGGAAGTGATTCGGTAATACGGGGGGTTATCCATGTGAGTGACCCCGGAACTGACGGCGTCGGTCAGCTGAAGCTCACTCACCAGCTCCTCCAGCAACTGCATTGTTTTGTCTCTACCTAAATACACAATAACTTTCTTCACCTGTCACAAAAGAAAGCATCCAGAAAAGAAAAAGCAAAAGTCTTATCTTATAAATGTCTTCAATTTTAGCAGAGTAATTGCAAGTGTTAGATGAATAAGTACAATCTAAATGTGAGCAGGTATTGACCAGCAATAAGACACTGATCAGCATCATCACCAGTGTCTTGATCTAGCCCCACAGTAGATCTGAGGGGAACTGAACATATTGTTTAGTGGTTCCCACAACTTTAGACACTTCCTTTACTTTGCTTTTTTCTTTTGTAAGCAATAAAATTTGCTTTTCCATAAAGTTTTTTTTTTTTTTACTATATATTATTTATTTGTTAATTTTATTTGAAGAGAGAGAGAGGGAGAGAGATCTCCCAGCTACTGGTTCACTCCAAATGCCCACAGAAGCTGGAGAAGAGCCAATGAAGCCAGGAACCAGGAAGTCAATCAGCGTGTTTCCCATAAGGGTGGCAGGAACCCAAGTACTAGAGCCAGTACCTGATGCCCCCCAGGGTACACATCACAAAGAAGCTGGAGACAGGAGCAGAGCGGGGACTCCCACCAGGCACTCTGATATGGGATGTGGGCATCTTAACTGCTACACCAAACGGCTATCCCTAAAGGTTTCTTTTTTTTAATGGAGAAGTTTTGGTTAGCATCATCTTAAGATTTTCCTCTGATTTTTAGTCAGCCAACCTCCAAATTCAGGATTCATCTTTTATTCTGCCTTCCCCATTCTGAGTACAGAGTCGGGGCTGGAGCTGTGGCACAGTGGGCTAAAGCCTCTGCGTGTGGTGCTGGCATCCCATATGGGTGCCAGTTTGAGTCCCGCCTGCTCCTCTTCTGATCCAGCTCTCTGCTGTGGCCTGGGAGAGCAGTAGAGGATGACCTAAGTGCTTGGGCACCTGCACCCAGGTGGGAGACCCAGAAGCTCCAGGCTCCTGGCTTCAGATCGGCCCAGCTCCGGCCACTGCAGCCATCTGGGGAGCAAATGGCAGAAGAAAGACCTCTTTCTCTGTCTCCCTCTCTCTCTGTAACTCTATCTCTAAAAATAAACAAATAAAATATTTTTTTAAAAAGGAGAAATAGTCATAATAAGAAGCAAGGAACTAGCACTGATCTAGACCTCAAACTACACTGCCTGCATTGAAATGTGGACCTAACACTCACTAGTTGCACCACTTGGAAAGTTACTTTCAGTTTTCTCATCTGCAAAACAGAGACAGTAATAGCACCTAATTTAAATGAATGAAATTTGTAAAGCGGGGCCAGAACTATGGTGTAGCAGGTTAAGCTAAGCTAGCTCTTGCTATGCCAGCAACAATATTGGTGTGTGTTCAAGTCCTGGCTGCTCTACTTCTAACACAGCTTCCTGCTAATGTGCCTAGGAAAGCAGTGGAAGATGGCCCAAGTCCTTGGGCCCCTGCACCTGGCTCCTGGCTTCCGTCTGGCCCAGATCTGGCAACAAAAGCATCATCATCTACAACTTGCTAGAAATACATACCCTCACGCCCCACCCCCACCCTCAGAATCAGAATCAGATCCGCAGATGTCTCTCTCTCTCTCTCTCTCTCTCTCTCTCTCTCACACACACACACACACACACACACAAGAAGCCATGCTGCAGATGACCCCTGAACAAATCTGAAAACATGCTTGATGGCATCTACTGAGTACCCAGCCCTCTACTTTCTTCATTCCTGCTCTGCACTCTGCATGTCTGCTGCTTCTCCCCCTTCCCTGGTTCAGTCTCCTCTGAACAAGCTTTATGCACTGCTCCCGTGCTCTGCCCCACCGGACAGAGATCCCTGGGCCTGCACTCCCAGCCCTAATCCTATTGAGTGTTCCAGCTCCACTCGTGCCCCATCACCTCCCACTCACAGGCAGGCTTGAGTTCCAGCCCCATTCAGGGCAAAGCTAGGTGGCTGTGTGACCGAGGCACTGACTGTTCTCTCTGTCTTCTTTCATTCATCTCTGAAACTGCAGCAGTCTTACCAAACATTTAATTCCAAGAATTAGATGGAATAATGCAGATGAAGGGTTTTACCAAGTGTGGCCTATAGTAAGTGCCTGAGAAATCGCAATTAAGAAATGATTACTGACATAAAAAAGGACTCTGTTTAAATTCCTGGCAATGGCTACTCCCCATTTCTAAATCTGAAAATTATAACCTTGGGCTTTTTCTAGTTCCAATTCCAAGTCACTCATTCATACATTTAAATGGGTTTGATGGGCATTAAGCACTTATTCTAGGTGCCAAGAATACAGGAATGATCCAAACAGAACTGCCAGTAAGGAGTTTACCATCTACTAGATTGAGGAAAAACTACATATACCATGTGTGGTGAGGATAAAGTGCCAGGAATACCTATGAGGCTGGCAAAGGGTAAAAAGTGTGGGGGTAGGGAGAACACCGGCAGCTGTAGACCAATGGGCAGCAAAGCTCTCCGTGAGAATTGACAGCTGAGGAGAGGGCTGAAGGAGGTGAGGGACACAGTAGTATCCTGTCTGGGGCAAGAAGAGTGCAGGAGCAAAGGCCCTGAGGTGAACATGCTGACGGGCAGAGAGCTGCATGCAGATCAGGGGGACCCGGTGGGGTCAGCTGTCTGGGATCAGACCCCTAACTTCCTAAGGGCTTCTCAATGACATGTTTCCTGTGGTGTGCCTTGAAAATGATGCTCACAGTGACACTGGGAACTCAGAAAATGCTGGCTCAAAGAAAGCTGTCAGATGGCTTGCTAAAGGAGCACCCGTCGGCACTTTCTGGGAAGCACTCACAGAATGAGTTTTCTGCGGAAGGCACTATTGGGAGATGCCGCCCTGTGACTGCGACCTACATTTATACATAGAGGGAGCCTTGGAAAGTTCACGGAAAATGGTCGTTATCCTTCTCTTCCGTGTTCACGAATGTTCTCAAGCCCACAGAACATACACAGACATGCGTGCCTGTGTGTAGAGTCCACATAACTCTCATGTTTGATGGTGGATTCCCATTGTCCTTTTACCCTGGACAAATTTAAGTGCTGCTTTTCCTTCCAGAAGACAAAGATGTTGCATCCTCCATTTTATCTACTCTTCACTTTCTACTTCTTTTTAAAGAGTATATTTATTTATTTGAGAAACAAGGAGATAAAGACATAGATAGAGGGAGCTCCCATCCACTGGTTAAATCCCCAATTGACCTTAACAGTTGGGAGTGAAATGGGCTAAAATTGGTAGCCAGGAATTCAATCCAGGATTCCCATATGTGTGGCAGGAACCAAGTTACTTCAACTATCACCACTGCCTCGCAGGGTCTACATTAGCAGGAAGCTAGAATTGAGAGCAGAGCTGGGACTGAAATCCGGGGCTCCAGTGCGGGATGGAGGCTTCCCAACCACAGGTTCAACTGCCAGGCCAAATGCTCCCCTTTGTCTTCTGTCTCTTCCCATGCTTTCCTTAGCTTCCTCAGGTACAACCCACTAGGCACTGGCCTCCTGTTTACATCCTGCTCTAACACCCAAGTGCCAGCTCCTGCCTTGCGGAATCTATAAACATCCCGATCCTGTGGTCTCAGCTTCAGAACACTTCCCCTCCAGTGTTTTTGTTACTCCTTTCAGGCAGCTGTGGTCCCTATGTTACTCCCCACTACACTGTGCAGTTTCCCTTTGCAGCTCTTATCACAACTGTACTAGACTAACATGCTGATTTATTTATGAAATCAAGTAGGCATAGGTTTGCAGAATACAATCTGTATCCCATCAGTTTGGAATACCCAGCACCTAGCATAGTACCTGGCCTGTAACAATGCCTGATCATCATTGTTGAACAACAGTACTGACGCAACATACTATTTCCCAACTCCCATCACCTCAGCCCTTGTCTTGCCTCCAGGAAGACATGTGAGTATATTTGTATAATACTGTTAAATGAACATGAATACATACGTAAGGCAAGAGGCTTGGTTCGCTGTTCACCCCACAGATGCTGATCAAAAAGTGCAAAATTATTTTCAAGTTCTTTGGCCAGCCGTCTGCAAGCGTGGTCCACACGTTTTCCACCTCTGACCAGGCCAGCTCATCACCATACTAAATGCAACACACACAACATGCATGTCAGTACTGATTGTCTATTTAAAACCAAAGCTGCTATCATGAAATATCAAAAATATTATTTTTATACACTGCTTTACTCTTTTCCACACTTTAGAGGATCAATCATTTCTTTCAACAAATCCAAACATCAATATGATTAACCACCTATGGTTTCAGTTAAAAAAATTTTTATATGTAATGTAATTTTAAAAAGGAATTTACAATGCATCCTTGGTTATCACAGAACTATTAAATTTCTTCATCTGTTTATAACCATTTTTACTCCTCTTGACTCAATAATTCTGTGTAGCAAATACAAACACAAAACTCATTTTACCTTTGCTGTCATGTACATCAGATTGTTCAAAACCATTGCAGTGGCTTGCGGGGATCCCCAGCCTTCTCCTCGTAACCAGCGCCTGCTGGTCACCATTAGTTCTCGGTCTTTTAACGAATCCTCTTCATCTTCATCATGTCTCCTAGCTGTGGGCAAAGGTTTTAAATCCACCAACTCGATGTTGTTCATCCAAGGTAACAGGTAGTGCAGCATTACTTGTCGTCCAGCAGGGTGCGCTGTCTGAATTCTCTGGCTTATCTCTGTAATTAAAAACAAGCCAAGAATTGTTCCTAATTTCAGTTTGCTTTCATCTGTAATTAATTTCAACATCCCCTTCTTAAAGAATAAGAAGCCACATTTTACTCATTACAATTACCAATTATAAGCACTATTTCTCTATTAAATCGATTTTATCACGATAGATCATAAAGAAAATTATAGCTAACATAAATTGTTATAAACATAACATACTTTTCACAGTTAAAATAATTCTGTGCACTGTTGAGGGGACTGTAAAATGGTATATGTTACCTAGAAAGCAATATTGCTGAGGACATGGAAATAGCAAAGATATTCAAGGCCATGCAAAGTATGGGAAAAGGGACAGCAGTGGGTGGGGAGGAGCCAGGCTGCAGACATCATGTAAAGAACCCTGTACTGGACCAGCAGAAATGATGAAACAAGGACCCTTAAAACTGTGAAGAGAGGGGGCCAGCACTGTGGTGTAGCCGAGTAAAGGCACTGCCTGTAGTGCAGGCATCCCATATGGGCACAGCTTTGAATTCCGGCTCCTCTTCTTCCAATCCAGCTCTCTGTTATTGTCGGGAAAGCAGTACAAGATGGCCGTAGTGCTTGGTGTCATATACCTGCATGGGAGACCCAGAAGAGGCTCTTGGCTGCTGGCTTTGGATTGGCCCAGCTCCAGCCATTGTGGCCATTTGGGGAGCAAACCAGGGATGAAAGCCCTCTCTCGCTGCCTCTCTACAACTTTGCCTCCGAAATAAATAAATAAAATTAAAAAAAAAAAAAAACTGTAAAGAGGGCAAAGTTTCTGGTACTATCAGTATCTATACACAGCAAAATGCCCAATGGATACTGTCTTCACCTTGCCATGAGAACAATGAAAGTGAAAATTACAGTGAGTTGGTTGAGGTTCACTTTAGAATGTGTTTAGGTTGAGAGGTTATGTTTTGGTTTAGAATACACGATTTTGAGCAAAAGTGTTAAAATCCTTTCCTTTTCCTTTAGGAGAAAGGACAAGGCAGCTGAGTCGTGGACCTGGACACGCTAACCAATGAAAGGGTCTGTGTGCCCAGCGGGGCTCCTCTGCTGTTTGTGCAGCAGCCTCCAGCAGAAGCCCACCAGCAAGAAAAGCAGTGTTCACGGTGGCCACTATCTTGTGTTGATGAACAGCAACATCCACCATGGAAGGGCTGTCAAGGATGTGGGAGTTCGAAAAAAGGAAAGGGGCGGGGCAGGCACTGTGGCTCAGCGGCGCAGTGGGTTAATGTCCTGGCCTGAAACACCAGCATCACATATGAGCACTGGTTCGAGACCCGGCTGCTCCTCCCCAATCTAGCTCTCTGCTATGGCCTAAGAAAGCAGTAGAAGATGGCCCAAGTCCTTGGGCCCTTGCACCTGCATGGGAGACCCGGAAGAAGCTCCTGGCTTCAGATCAGCTCAGCTCTGGCCGTTGCGGACAATCGGGGAATGAACCAGTGGGTGGAAGACCTCTCTCTCTCTCTCTCTCTGCCTCTCTTCTCCTCTGTGTAGCTCTGACTTTCGAATAAATAAATAAATCTTTAAAAAAAAAAAAAAAAAAGGAAAGAGGCATGATTGCTGCCTCCTACCATGGCAAACCAAACAGGTTTTCAGAACTGAATGTCAGCAGTTTCCACTGCTTTTTTCTCCCACTCAGGTCAATTAGGAATGGGAAACAATGAACTGCTGAAATAGGTCCTGTGAAAGATGTCCCAAGCAAGCTAAGAACACATGTCTTGAGCCCAAATGAAGGAAAGGACCCACGGCAGAATGCTGTGATTGCCTGGATGCCACTTTTGGTGCATATCCAGTACTCGGATTGGAGTGAGATCTTGTTGCAGCCGACAAGCAGGAAATTGTTCAGCAAAAGCCTAAGGCACGGTGGGGGCATTTACCATAGGCTTTGCATCAGAAAGTAGACTGAGTCTGGAGAGAGGAATTTTTACCCCACACATGGCCCGGATGTGCTAAAAACCCCTGGCGGGAATAGTTGTCTGCCCCAAGGACAGGAAGCTAGACCAGAAAGCCCTGTGGGACTAGCAGCAGTTCTGCTCAAGGCTCTGTACCACCTGCCCCTCTGCACAGAGGTTTCACTTACAGAAAGAGATTTTTATCTTTGTCCCTGACCACACACAAATTATACTCAGGAAATTCTATAGCTACTAAAGAAATATTTTAAATATTTTAAAATATTTTAAAACACACATGAAGCCCCTCTTTTTTAAAAAGATTTATTTATTTATTTATTTGAAAGTCAGAGTTACATAGAGAGAAGAGAGGCAGAGAGAGGCAGAGAGGCAGAGAGAGAGAGAGAAAGAGAGAGAGGAGAGAGAAAGAAGTCTTCCATCCGCTGGTTCACTCCCCAAGTGGCTGCGACAGCCGGAGCTGTGCCGATCTGAAGCCAGGAGCCAGGAGCTTCTTCCGGGTCTCCCGCATGGGTGCAGGGGCCCAAGGACTTGGGCCATCTTCTACTGCTATCCCAGGCCACAACAGAGAGCTGGATTGGAAGAAGAGCAGTCAGGACTAGAACCGGCGCCGATACAGGATGCTGCCACTTCAGGCCTTCGTTAACCTGCTGCACCACAGCACCGGCCCAAGAAAATGATTCTTTTACTTACTTTTTTGTTTTGACTCAACCTCAAATTTAACTCAAAGTTTCTAGGAATAGTTTAAGAAATGATTGCTAGAGAAAAATTAGTAACCAGTTCAGCGATCTTACCTGAGAATATGGCGAGAGTTAGCTCAGGATATGCCCTCGCTAGTTCCTCGGACAACTGATAATAGGAAACAGAATACAGATGTGGCAGAGGCGACAACTGGCTGAGCACTCCGTCTGTTCTCTGAACCTCCAGTTTGTGTGCATAGCGAAACATCTTCGGTTCCAGAATCTACAGGAATGTAATTCCACCAACTTCAAGTTAAGATTTTATGAGCCTTCTAAAGCTCAGCAATAACTAAAAAAAAAAAAAAAAAAAAAAACTTCTCCCAAGAAATATTACAGCTTAAAATTTGTTTCACTATAAAAAATGTTCAATGACTCAGAGAATAAATATATTTACCCTTATTGGATATTACCCAATGTATACACATAATATCACATAGTACCCAACAAATATGCATATTTTAATGTCTCTTAAAAGCTTTTTAAAAACTGAAACATTTTAATGTCTAATTCCAGGAACTGTTTGCAAGAGATTCTCAACTGTTTAAAAGGATTTACATTTCTTGTATTTATTACCAATGCTCCAAGTTAGTAGCAGAGTCTGAAAATAAATTCAGCAACGTATTATTCAATTGCTTGGAAAAGATTTTACCAGTTTCCCAATAAAAAAAGATGATGCAAATAACACATGAGTGAAAAAAAGTTTTCAACCAATCTTGTTTAATCACAGGTTAAATATGAAATAAAAGCCAAAAATCTTTTTGACCTTGTATCACATAAAGGGCTAAACTGCTGAACTTTCCTCTTAATTAATAAAGGCAAGAAGGTCTAATTCCTAAGATGGTCCTGCCAAAATCAGTATGGCTTCGAAGCTTTTGCAAGTTTCAGCATCCACTTGAATCGCATTCTTAGCCTTCGGTAAGGATTGAAGAACCTTGTCCCATTATGATGAGTTAAATATTGCGTAATGATAGGTACATGCTCAGTAAACTAACTTTCTAAGTTATTTCCCCTCAATCTTATAAGGAAAAGTTATAAAGATACCATAAAATAATTAATTATCTTTCACATAGCTCTCATAAAAAACATTAAATTCACATTATTCTCATCTTCTGAATAGCTGCATGTACACACAAGCTCTAATCACTCATTGTTCATAAGTTTGTTTACAGACACACAATCATGTACATAATCTTCCTTTAATACACTTCCAAATTGTTTGCATTACTTTATAAAGTATCCACATTATCTTTGTCTTCTATTTCTAACAGTGAAAATCTGATACCATATTTCACTATTAAAAATAAAGCTAAATATTAGTACTGGCATATTTTAACAACAAGATTAAATTATTGGGCTTTACTAAATACTGTCTAAAATATTTTAATTAACATCTGTTTACAAACCTGTAAAAGTTGCATAGCAACTTCATAGATACTTCTAGAGGAATCAGCTGCTTTAAACAGTATCAGATTTAGGAGCATCACTGTGTCACACTGATAATCCCTAGGGATAAATTTTACATGTTAGGTCAATCACAATGTTTAGAGGCATTCACACCAGTTAATAAATATGACACACAAAGGGCAAAGCTGCAGCTATGAGGTGACTACTGCTACTTCTTCTATGGCAATAGGTACAACAACAGATACATGGTGATCATTATCCGTGTTTTGGTTAAACTCCCGCCGAGCTTAAGGAAAGAAAATAGCCGTTTCTTAGTATTTCTGAATTCAAAAGGAATCATGTTTTTAAAGGAAGCATCTAACTAAAACAGGAGAGACAGTATCTGAGTACCTGTTCTGGAATACGTTAGCGATGGCATTAAAGCAGCCGGCGGCCACCCTCTTGGAACCTGTGTAACATCGGTCCACAGCCCAGTACATCAGGTTGCTCTGATCAGGGTTCAGCTCCAGCAATAATGTAACTGCTTCACAGCCCAACTGATGAACCTAAGCAAAGGAGGTAAAATTGCCCAGTAGGGAGAAAGTTATATGTTGTTCAATTGTTTATTTCTCTACATTTCTATTAAAGTAACGTGTTGTATATATTTATTCTACCCTATCTGTAATTGCAAAACTCAGTCTCCTTTTGTTCAACTCTTTCTCAGTTTATGCAGCCAGCAGAAAAAGTGGCCTGGACAAACTGTACGTGGCCTCTCACTCTTACACCAGACCCTTCAATACAATTCTCTCTTCCAAGGGAGCCTTGACGATAGTTGATGACTACCAAGAGTAATAAAGGGCTTTCAGAAAAATGAGCTAATAACCTCTCCAATTACTTGTATCAGGCCTTATTCTGGGTTTTGATAACACAAGAGAGAAATTATTCTGAAAATGTTAAGTCCTATTTTAAATTATGAAGTCTGTGTGTATACTGTATGAGAGAGTAAGGAGAAAATAAAAAATGATTAATTGCTAAGTGGCCAAATAACGAAATTATTAAACTTAGAAACAAACAGGGGGTGGCACTGTGGCGCAGCGGGTTAAAGCCCTGGCCTGAAGTGCCGGCATCCCATATGGGCGCTGGTTAGAGTCTCGGCTGTTCCTCTTCTGATCCAGCTCTCTGCTATGGTCTAGGAAAGAAGTAGAGGATGGCCTGAGTCCTCGGGCCTCTGTACCCACGTGGGAGACCCAAAAGAAGCTCCTGGCTCCTGGCTTCGGATTGGCACAGCTCTGGCCGTTGTGACCATCTAGGGAGTGAACCAGAGGATGGAAGACCTCTCTCTCTGTCTCTACCTCTCTCTGTAACTCTGTCTTTCAAATAAATAAAATAAATCTTAAAAAAAAAGAAAATAACATTACTATAATGTGGATATCAATCAATTCTATATTAATATTTTATTTATAATCAGAGCCTTATTCAGAGATATATATCACTACATTAATCCTTTAACAAAAAAGGAAAATTAAGATTATCCAAATGAGTAATAAATAGGAATTAGAATTTTCTTAGTTTATGGTATCCTATTTAATTTCACATAATATGCTTTTTTGCATATAATCTGTCCTAACTTATTTTTTGAAAGACATTTTCAGTGGACTATTTAAAAACCAAATAATGTCATGAAAATTATAACATTCTAATGGAACCATCAGAATTACCTTTTTGTCCAGAGAGTCCAAAATGTTATCCAACCATTTGTACAAATAGCCATCTGATGAAAGTCCTACATTATCTGCAACAGGGCCACAACACAGTACAGCAGACATAGCCTTCAAACAATAATATTAGAATTACACTTAAAAATTTTAAGAAGTTAAATGCTGGTTGCTTAATGAGAAGAGGCAAATATTTTTACTCATACATATCTAGCCAGAATATCTTTAGCTTTTTTCTTTACAATGAAAAAGGTAGTAGTGATTTTTAAAACTAAGACATTTATCATTAGTACATAAATATCATCGTATCAACACAGACATGGAGTTTGAATAGCATCACTAGAGAAGATAAAAGACCAAGAGAAAGTGCCTAATTAGAAAAAACTCAATTTCTCTTGGAGGCAATCCTTTGTTCTTTAAGAAAATGGTAATCACATTTTGGTCAATTCTGGCTTTTTTTGCATAGTGTTTTATGTATTTAAATACACTTATGGAATGAAGTGTCTGAATATAATAGTACTCTAAACAATTCCTTACCCTTTATAATATCAGTTACTGAGAGATAAAAATATTTAACTCTGCTCTTAAGAAAAAAGAAATCAGACTGCTAAGTAAATACCTTTAATGCACAGTATTGATGTCTATTAATTTGCATATTTCTGTCACTGTATCTGTCCAAGGGCGTAAACATGATGCTAAAAGGACCCGCCCAATGACTGAACAGCATAAAGAGACTGTGACGAAGGCTCTGTTGAGGAAAGATACTTCTTCTCTGGTGCACTGTAAATAAAAGAGACAGAAAAAACCCATTGCCATTTCTTAAACACCTGTGCCAACTTTTCTGTTAGTAAATATGTAATGATCTAAAAAAGAAAGCCAAAGTTTTCATGGTAACCTACTCCAAAGGCTATACTGTAACAGGGATCATTTACAAATGGCAAGTCCCGGAAACAAAGTGGCAGCCTGGGTCACCCAGCATGCAGCAGGTAGATGGAACAACTGGCTCACTCCTCCTCGGGCTGTCATCGGCCACGTGGTGGGTGTAGCTTAGACATTAACACAAACACACCTTCAGATCTTAGTTCAGTGGAAAGCAAGGGACTAGATAACCGTTTTGCCATTTTGCACTATTTTCAGCAGGAAATTTGCCTTCACAAAAGGAATCTCACATGGAATGTTAATGCACCACACGGATCAAAGGAGAACTGGCTGCTCTCTTTGAAGTAAGGGGTGAGGCCAAGTGTCCATCCCAACTGCTGCCTCTTGTTGATGGCACCAGAGATCTTGCAGGTTCTGAGAAGCAGCACAATACGAAATCCACTGGTATGGATACCTTCCAGGATTTTTCTCACTTTAAAATTCTATAAATTCTCTACATCAATCCTTTCTTCCTTAAAGAAACTCAACAGTAGCATAATAAATCAATGTGGAAGTTCTGGACAAGTGTTCACTAACTGACTTAATTATATTTCTATAATAGTGAGCTTCTTACACTTGAAATTAAGACACCTAAATAAGTGCTTAAATGACCCCGTTATGAAATACATGCTCTATAAAAGCCAACTGTATGCATACACTAAAGTGACAAAATAACTTCACATTTTTTCAAGAAAAAAAATCTGTATTTATGCTGTATACCAAAGGCTACAGTCACATTTTTATGTCCAAAACACTTCAATAATTTGTTACTTTTTAAAATGCAATTGCATGAGGACTGACACTGTGGCGCAGCAGGTTAACTCCCTGGCCTGAAGCTCTGGCATCCCATATGGGCGCCGGTTCAAGACCTGGCTGCTCCACTTCCCATCCAGCTCTCTGATATGGCCTGGGAAAGCAGCAAAAGATGGCCCAAGTATTTGGGCTCTTGCTACCCATGTGGGAGACCTGGAAGAAGCTCCTGGCTCCTGGCTTCAGATTGGTGCAGCTCTGGCCATTGCGGCCAACTGGGGAGTGAACCATCAGATGGAAGACTCCCATCTCTCTCTCTTTGCCTCTCCTCTCTGGGTAACTCTGACTTTCAAATAAATAAATAAATATTTAAAAAATGCGATTGCATATATCGAGTTTTCTAGTACCTCAACTAATATCTGTCAAGACTGTACCTGCTGCATTAACAGGCACCTGTTAATGCATCAATAATACTGCATCCTGGTTACACCTTTATCTGTGACCTATGCTCTTTTTTCGTCATTCAAAGGTTATGTTGTTAATTTAATTCTTATCATTTGGAGCATTACACTTGGCTCATTGTGTTGAGGAAAAGCTTGTTTAAAGAGCTTATTCTATTGATTTCTTCATATTTTTGTATTCGTGTGCCTTGATTATTATTGAAAATGTATCCTGGTTTGCTTTTTGAACTCTGTAATCACTGACACTAATTCAGAGATAAAACAAACTTGCCATCCATGTTCTGCTGACATTTTTCCAGTATGTTCAGAAGTTGCTTAATTAATAATTTAGTTTACAGAATCTCAAGGGAAGAAAAAACATGATATGGTCTCTTAATATTCAATAATGTTTTAAGAAACTGAAAATACTACCTGGAACATTCTGAATGATATTCGCCACTAAGGCACTAAAATGGCATCGTATATCCTTCAGTGTGTCAGAGTCTTTTTCATTTTCTGCTTCCAGGAGTTGTCTAGTTAAATCTACATACTCCAATAAAGTGTTGTTGAGGAAATGTGTTTCATTATCAAGGCCACCACTTGCACTGAAAATAATGAAGAAAATAAACGATAAAGAAAACATGACTTTAAACAAAAACAAATCTAGTACTCAAAATCAGAATAATACATATTAAACTTCATGGTCATGGGAGCATGGAACATAATATGCAAAAGTTAAATGAACATGACTTTGGTCTACTTAAAAATAAAAGTTGGTGGTTCTTCTTAGTCAAGGAACTGCTACTGCAACTTACATTATCCGACTCTGTGTGTGACATTAATCAACTATTAGGAAGGCTAAATGTCATTTCCTCTCTGTTAAAATACATAGCTTTTCAATCAGGGGTTGCAGAGGCTTCTGGGATGGGAAGTAGATTTAGAAAGACAGAAGGAGGAAAGGCTGTTCTACTCATTCTCACAGGTACTCTGGTTATTCATATTATGTCTCAGCACAAACAGATATCTATTGGACACTTACTCTAAGCAAGATTCTGGGATAGGTATTCTCAGGGATACAACAATGGAAGAGAATTCCAGGAAGGGTTGGATAGAGTAGAGAGCTAGATCCCAGACCTTCTTTCTAGACCTATGGCGTTTTATCAAGAATCTTTGCAAGGAGATTGATTAACTCTGAGGCATGGACTCTGTTCCTGGAAAGCACTGACTGACAGGGGGACACCTGTTCAGACCAGAAGTGTTGTATTCCTCTTTTGTTGCATCACTTCTTACAGGTACGTATCCAGGCTATACTTCAAAGGGCTTAGTAAGAATATAAGGGAGTCATTATATGGGAAAAGGCCAAGTAAAAAGTAAATGCTATACAAATGAATAGCTTTACATTTACCTAGGTAAGCTTTTCCTTGTTATATTTCTTTTTTTTTTTTTTAAAGATTTATTTGTTTGAAAGGCAGAGTGAGTGAGAGAGAGAGAGAGAGAGGGAGGGAGGCAGAAACAGAGAGAGAGAATCTTCCATCCGCTGGTTCACTCCCCAAATGGCTGCAATGCCTGGAGTTATGCCAGTCTGAAGCCAGGAGCCAGGAGCCTCTTCTGGGTCTCCCACATGGGTGCAGAGGCCAAAGTACTTGAGCCATCTTCCACTGCTTCCCCAGGCCATTAGCAGGAAGCTGGATTGGAAGTGGAGCAGCTGGGACTCGAATCAGCACACATATGGAATACTAGCACTGTACACAGTGGCTTAACCTGCTGTGCCACAGCACCAGCCCCATAAGACTATTTTTAAAACTCTGGGTCATGACATATTAGTGGATGGGAAACAAATTCAGTGTTCAAACACTTGCAGCTGGGTAAAATATTCATCATTTATTCATTTGACAAATATTCAGGGGCTGGTGCTGTGACGTAGTGGGTAAAGCTGCCGCCGGCAGTGCAGGCATCCCATGTGGCCGCTGGTTCGAGTCATGGCTGCTCCATTTCTGATCCAGCTCTCTGCTATGGCCTGGGAAAGCAGTGGAAGGTAGCTCCAGTCCTTGGGCCCCTGCACCTTTGTGTATGATCTGGAAGATGCTCCTGGCTCATGGCTTCTGATCAACACAGCTCAAGCTGCTGCAGCCAACTAGGGAGTGAACCAGTGGATGAAAGACCTCTCTCTCTGCCTCTCTTTCTGTGTTAACGCTGACTTTCAAATAAATAAATTTAAAAAAAAAAATCACTGATTATCTAGTATGTATTAGGCATGTGTGATCCACCAGGTGAACCAAAGATCCCTATCATTCTGACATTCGTAATTAATTCTGCCTCTTAAGGAAATAAAAGAAACCAAGGGTGCCATGTTTAGCTTAGTGGTTGAGATGTTAGTTAAGATGCCTGTGTCTCATCTTAGAGTACCTGGGCACACTATCTGGCTCCAGGTCCTAACACCCACTTTCTGCTAATGCAGACCCTAGGAGACAATGGTACTGCCACCCACATGAGATATGAGATTGAGCTCCTGTCTCCTATTTTCAGCACAGCCTAGACTTGGTTATTGTAGGCATTTGAGGAGTGAACCAAGTGAATCAACAAAAAGGAATGTTCATTCTCTCTTCCCCTTCCCCACTTCCTCCCTCCGTCACTATCTCTGTCTCCCTCTCTCCTTCTCTCCCCTCTGCCTCTGTCTCTTGCTCTCTGTGCCCTATTACTTCTGAAATAAAAATATAAAAATATTGAATATAATCCATAATAGCCGCAGTCACCTATTAGTTTCTCTTTGGTGCCGGCATTATGGCATAGTGGGTAATGCTACTGCCTGCAGTGTTAGCATGCTATATGGACATTAGTTTGATTCTCGGCTGCTCCACTTCTGATCCAGCTTTATGTTATGGCCTGAGAAAGCAGAAGATGGCCTAAGTCCTTGGGTCCCTGCACCCATGTGGGAGACCCTGAAGAAACTCCTGGATTCTGGCTTCAGATTGGTGCACCTTTGGCTGTTGCAGCCATCTGAGGAGTGAACCAGCGGATGGAAGATCTCTCTCCTTCTCTCTTTCTCTGCCTCTGCCTCTCTGTAACTCTGCCTTTCAAATAAATAAATAAATCTTTAACAAAATAAAAATAAAAAATCACAGGGCAGGCACTGTGTTATAATGGGTAAAGCTGCAGCCTGCAAATGCAGTATCTCATATGGGCATCAGTTCAAGTTCCAGCTGCTCCACTTCTGATCCAGCTTCCTGCTAATGGCCTGGGAAAGCAGTGGAAGATGGCCCAAGTGTTTGGGCCCCTGACATCCATGTGGGAGACCTGGTTGAAGTTCCTAGCTTTGTCCTGGCCCAAGTGTAGCTGTTATGGCCATCTGGAGAGTGAACCAGAGGATAAAAGATCTCTCTCTCTCTCTCTCTCTCTCTCTCTCTCTCTCTCTCTCTCTCTCTGTAATGCTGACTTTCAAAATAAATAAATCTTTAAAAAAACTATTATTACTCAATAGTGAGTATGCCTTTTGTAGTTTAAATCCTCAATATGCCAGTATTTGTAGTTCCTAAATAGTGCCATTCTTCATTTTCTAATATTACATTAAAAGCAACCAAAAAAAGATAAGATTCAGGTTGTATCGTAGATTAAGAATTAGATACCTAATACCTAATACAGATAGGATTGTATTAAGTTGTCAATTTCAGTTTTCCTAACTTCCATTGTTTTGAGGGGAGAGAAAAGAGAATGATGTTTCTTTTCATTTCACTTGATTTTTACTTGATACAAGAATTCAATGGCTTAATCCTCTTCAAGTAAAGCTCTACTTTGAAAGCACTGGTCGAAAGCATCCAGTGCAGCCGACTGCTAATCGGCTAATCCTCGGGCTGCGGTGCCGACACCCCAGGTTCTAGTCCCAGTTGGTGCGTCGGATTCTGTCCCGGTTCCTCGGCTTCCAGTCCAGCTCTCTGCTGTGGCCCAGGAGGGCAGTGGAAGATGGCCCAGGTGCTTGGACCCTGCACCTACAAGAGAGACCAGGAGGAAGCACCTGGCTCCTGGCTTCAGATCGGTGCAGCACACTGGCCGTGGCAACCATTTGGGGGGTGAACCAATGGAAGGAAGACCTTTCTCTCTGTCTCTCTCCCTCTCTCCTTTCTCTCTCTCTCCCTCTCTCACTGTCTAACTCTGCCTGTCAAAAAAAAAAAGCATTCAGTGCTGAATACGGAAGGTATCACGTATACTGAGAAATAACCAGCACCAACGCGAGGGCAGGTACAACGCTGTGCAGCTACACCGTTGCTTCGTAATTAACACATCTTTTTCCTCAAGGCTTCTCCTTTCAGTTTTCTTCTTTGGCGATGGTCAGACCCATTCTTTCTCTCCTTTGGTGCTCATTACTTTCCTAAGGAAGCAGTTATTTCTCAACACTCAGCTGACGGATTCCTCCTCAGAGGATTGACTATTCCCAGTGTCAAGATGCCTTTACTTCAGATTTTGTGCTTTTCTTTGTGAGTGGTAGAAAATATGGTTATGAATTATATTTGTAGATTTCATAATTTTCCCCTGTAACACTCTGCTGGAATAAATTTACAAACATTATAATGTATAGCCTGGGAATATTTGCATTTTTTTTCAAGCCAAAGGAAACAGATCTTTAAAGTGAGGTAAGAACAAAGTAACTCTGTCCAAAAATGACTACTGTCATCCCTTTGCCTAGATAGCTAGGCTCCAACAAATATCAAAATCACAGGAACATTATAACCAATTTTTGCCTGAAGCAATCTAGTTCTGGTGGTAGATTTTTTAAAATCCATTTTTGGCTTCTGTTTAATATATAGGATATATCTTTGATTGGTGAATAATATTTACAGTGATGCACCCAAGTATATTTTATTGCAAAGCTGCTTGTCTCTTTCTATGTATTTCACAAGAGATTCTGTTCCCTGATCATTCCAAAGTTTTTAAAAATCAAAACCCATACTGACCTGTGACTAATGACACCTGCATCCGCAAGCAGTTCAAATATTCGGACCAGTTGTACTCGTAAAATGTCTCGACGCCTGCGCCGTTTCATATTCTATTCAAAGATACAAAGGTATTAATTAAAAAAGCTCTCGTGGAAGTTGATAGGAAACTTGCGCTGTAACTTGGAAAGAATTATGTGAGTGCTTCAGAGAGCTTGTGGGCTCCTCAAAATTATTTTGCTTGTGCAGTGTAGATTATAAGCACTTTGGGAGCCTATACATCCAAGAGTTATCTATGTGAGGAGAGTTTGAAATTAATGACCCAAATAAAATCACATGACATTTACACAGTGACTCATTTTTTGTGTGTGAAGGGAAATAAAATTCTACAGTTGTTAAAGTTACTTTTGGGTGATTTGCTAATCTGACAATTTTAGAATTGATTAGTAAACTTCTGTCATTGAATGACTAAGAATCTTTAGACACTTTCCAAAATATGACACAATCCTAAAGGAGTCTTTAAGAAATCCCACAGATTTCACTCATGACATAACTTCCCACTGAATTAATCTGGTACCTACAAAAAATAAACAAAAACAAAAGAAAAACCTCTCATTCTGGTGTTAACAACTATGTTTGTATTACTAGGGTCAATGAAGTAAAGCCTAAAATAATTGATATAACATTTCAACTCAATTTCTGCTTCTCACAGGAAGTCATACAGTAGTAAGATAAAGATCTCCTGTATCACTATCATTGCCCATCACTTCATTTACAATGTAATTTTCATATTACAGAGAAATTAAAATCAATGCATTGTTAGTCTCCCATTTTCATGTCCACAATCCACTTTTCTGTCTTCTATAAGCAGGCCAATATCCTGATGACCAATGTATTACATTTATTGTTCCTTTGAGCTCTTTCCAAAGTTCAAAGCAGGGCTAGTATTGTGGCATACCAGGTTAAGTCAATGCCTGTGACATCAGCATTTCATGTTTGTGTCCCAGATGCTCCATTTCCGATCCAGCTCCCTGTTAATGTGTCTGAGAAAGTAGCAGAAAGGCCCAAGTGCTTGGGTCCTTGCATCCACATGTGAGACCTGGATGGAATTCCTTGCTCCTGGTTTTGGCCTGGGCCAGCCCGGTGGTTGTGACCATCTGGGAATAGAACCAGCCGATGGAAGGCCTCTCTCTCTCTCTCTCTCTCTCTCTCTCTCTCTCTCTTCCTCTCTCTGTGACTCTGTCTTGCAAATAAATAAATCTTTTGTTGTTGTTTTTTCAAAAAATAAAGTCCAGGGGCTGGTGTTGTGACATAGCAGGTAAAGTTACCACCTGCGACGCTAGTGATTCCAGCATCACATATGGGTGCCAGTTCACGACTGGACTGCTCCACTTTCAATCCAGCTCCCTGTTAATGTGCCTGGAAAAGCAGTGGAATATGGTCCAAGTGCTTGGGCTCCCACTTGGGAGACCAGGAAGAAGCTCCTGGCTTTGGCTTGACCCAACCCTGACCATTGCGACCATTTTGGGAGTGAACCAGAGGATAGAAGGTCTCTCTCTGTGTCTTTCTCTGTGTAACTCTAACTTTCAAATAAATAAATAAATCTTTTTAAAAAATGAAGTTCATAGCAATTCATTTTTAGGCGAATGATTTCTGAACAGTCTGAGGCTTTCTACAAAGTTTTAGTTGACCTGGTTTGATGTTTTCTCCTTGGAATGATTGTGAGTCTGAGGCTTTCAAACTATAACTCTCACTTAAGGGTCATCACTGTACTTATCTGATCACTTGGTTTGATGATGACTCCTGCCCCCTCCACTGAAACTGAGAAGCATAAATACTGCTACTTCAGTTTGTTTGCAATCCCACTTCCCTGTAATACAATCACCCTACACTGTAACCAAAATGATCACTCTGAAAGAACAATCCAATCAATGACAAAATGGAGATACTATTAGGACTGAAGAAGGGAAATGAGAAATTACTGATGATGCGTCCAAGTCTCCAAAACAGTAGCTACTCTCGCCATCTCTTCTCCTGTTTAAGTCCCCCAGGGGATCCCCAACATTAGAAACAGCAATCCTTATTCAATACAGTGAGCAGTGTTGGAACTTCTGGTAAGATCCTTGGTAACTGGGTAACTCTTAGATGTCACTGGCAGGTGGGAACCACTGGTCTACTGGATAAGCTAAAACTAGGAGTCTGTCATGAGATAGTTTCTATCTTCTTGTCTAGTCTAATATTCAATGACTTTCCCACAAAACATGATACAATCATATAGAGAAACTGGCAATTTCCAAGTTATTTTGTAAAGTTTGAAAGTGTTTTTCTTCTGTATAGAATGTCTTTCCCTTGCTTGTCCACTGGGGAGTATGCTACAAAATTCACCTTCAATATAGGCACTTTGGGGGTGAGCATTTTGTGCGGTGGTTGAGAATTCAGTTGAGATGCTTGTACCCATGCTAGAGTACATGACTTCACACCCTAGCTCTGCTCCCAATTAGCTTCTTGCTAATGCATACCCTGGGAGGCAGCAGGTGATGGCTGGACTACTTAGATTCTGGCCACCACATGGGAAGCTGAGTTCCCAACTCTTGCTTTGGTGTGGTACAGCTCTTGCTGTTGAGGCCATCTGGAGCGTGAACCACCAGATGGGAGTTCTGTCCATCTCCTTTTGTCTTCTTACCTCTCTTTCTGCCTTTCACATAAAATATATAATTTTTTGAATATCAGCATTTCATCTATAATGTCTTCCCCTCCTCTCAGAGTTCAAGGCTTTCTCTTCTGTGCAGCTCTTACAGCTCCTTATCTATGACTTTTTTTGGTGTATAATAAATTGCTATAATTATGCTTTATATAACCTGCCGCTGCACTAGAACTCTTCTCTCTTAATAATGCTCAGAACCTGATGCAGCTGTACAGATGTGGGACTCTAGACCAGGCGTTATCCAACTAAAAGCCCAGGAGTCAAGTCTGCCCACAGCTGCCTGGCACTATAATGCTTTCCTAGAAAACAGCTCAGGCAGGCTTCCATGCGACAAAGGCATGGCTACATGGCTGTAACTATGGCCTGCCGAGCCAAAAATACTTACTCTCCGGCCATGTACAAAGTCTGCCAACTCCAGCTTAGATCCTATTTCCTGCCCTCACTTAAACCATAATGATTTTTCATCTGTTTTACATAATGGGCCTTTGTGTAAAATCTCTGGGGGATGATGGGCAGAGACTGGCATGGGGAAGAGTCTGTATCTTTAAAAAAATGTACTGGATAATCTTTTTCATCTTGATTTCTAACTTTTGGTATAAAATGTAGACTGTAAAAGGAAAATAAGTATTTGTCAAATAAACATTTAATGATAGAAAGTTACAGAAAATAGCTTACCTCTGGCCTTCTTTCGAGTGCTTCTTTAATTATGGGATGTAATTCCTCTATTAATTCCCTAGAGGAAAAATGATATATGGTGTTGCAATTAATAGCTAACCAGAGATAATCTGATACATGAGACATAAACTGACAAGTATTAACCCTAATCCTACTGTCTGAAATACAGTATGTTTACTGTCTTGATTTATTTTTAAAAAATGGTAGAACATTTGGAAAACACATACAAGCACACAGTAAAAGTCACTTAATTTATAGGGGTAAGTACTATAAATTAGTTTGCAACCCACATGTATTTCAATAGTTGAAATACAATTATATTTAAATTGGTATCCTTTTTATGTTTTACCTAATATTAGATTGCTTTTCTCACATGCCTTTTATATATATGTACTATTCTGCTACAGGGTGGGATACCATAATTTTCCTGTTTTATTACTGAATCATTAAATTTTATCTAATTTTCTGTTAACAAAAGTACTAATTTGGTGAACAATCTGTTATCTTAATCATTTTTTTAATTTCTGGTTATCTCCTTAGGATTAATTTTACAAATAAATGGATAGTTTGAAGGGTATGAACTTCATGATATTAACAAATTTCTCATTGTTTACATTTTGATTTTTAAAATGTAAATGTCCTCAATTGTATAAACTTGGAAAAAAATTTAAAGTAAAAGAAGAAAATAAAATACATCCATAATTTCATCATTTATGGAAAACTTAGTGTGGGTATTTGGTATAGTTGTCTAAGACACTGTTTGGGATGTCTGCAACTCTTTTTTCTTCTTAAACTGCCAGCTATCTAGTTAGGTTTTCCATTCTGACTGGGCTGGGCTTCTAGGCCCAGGCTCCTGCTCTGGAGGAAAGTCGAACTTTAAGCTGAATTCCTTGGAGGTGAAAAATGAGACCACTGCTTCATGGCCTGTACAGGGATTAAAGCCATAACCTTGGCGTTATCAGCACCATGCTACAACCAGTTGAGCTAACTGGCCACAGTTGTCTGCAAGTCTTATCAGAGTGCCTGGATGTGAGGCCCAGTTGTGCTCTTGAGCCCAGCTTCCTAGTAATCTACACCTGCTAGGCAGCAATGATGGCTCAAGTAGTTGGGTCCCTGCCACCCACAGGGGAGCGTGGATTGAGTTTCCTGCTCCCAGCTTTGGCCTGGCCCAGTCCCACTTCTTGAGGGCTTTTGGGGAGTGAACTAGTGGATGGGAGAACTCTGTCTCTCTCTTTCAAATAAGTAAATAAATAAATAAATAATTTTTTGAGATTGCTGCTATTTAAAGTATTCTTCATAATCATTTCTAACTATGGGATCTTTAAAAATCGAGATCCCTTTTATGTCTCACCCCTTTTCATTAACACAATAATGTACTTATCCATCACAAAATGTTCTTCTGAAACTTCATTTATATGCTATTCTACACCTACAGCTATATTAAAATTTATTAACCTATGCTTTATATATTTACCTTAGAGATAAGACATCAAAAACTACTTCATATCTACTGAGAAAATTCTCAAAAGAATAAATGCAGGGCCCTGCAGGCCACAACAAAGCAGAGCCTCAGGCAAAAACTGAAGAATTTGCTACATCAAGAATGATTTAAAATATGTACACAAGTATTTGAAAAATATTCCAATTCTCTTGAACAAGGAGGAAATGTGAGGTTTTAACCAATAGATGGAGATTTTAATCATTATTCGAATCACTATGTAAAAAAATGAGTAGGAAAATATTAAAGATTCACACAGAATTCTATACTTTTAGAATATTTATAAATAATATTTTAATTTTCCTAGGAATTTTGTGACAAAAATAGACTAAGTCTTAATTTGCTCAATAAAAATGAGGAAATAATGTCTCAAGCAAATTAAATAACTTGTTAAATGGCCAGCTAATTGATCAAAGTCGGACTGGTATACAAGTATTGTAGAAAGTCCTCTGCTCAACTCAATCACACCTTCTAAGTAACAGTTACTATGGTAGTGTGTAGAGAAAACGTGAGAAGATAATTACCTAAAAGCTCCTGGGTTGGTCCTGCCAAGACCTAGAACAAGGGATTCTGTGATTTCCATGCTCTCAGAGCGCATCATTGGAACTATGTGCTTAAACAGGGATGAAGGGGATGGGATGCCAATAATCTAGAAAAAAAAAAAATCACATTTATAGCAGCCACTAAGGATACTACATCCAAGTAAATATGACATGTTAGCAATCTTCGGTCAGCAACAATGCACAGATAAAACTTAAGTGTGAATGATGCTTCAAATTCTCCCATGGAATATATAATCTAAAAAGGTTAAATACAGTGTGGGCATTTATACCGGTGGTTAAGACACTGGTTAAAGCATGTGCATCCCACACTTGAGTGCCTGGGTTCGACAGCTGGCTCCAGCTTCCTGCTAATGCAGACTGGGGAAGGCAGCAGTGCCAGCTCAGGTGTCAGGTCTTGCCACCTCAGGGGAGACCTGTACTGAGTCCCCAGCTGCCAGGTTCAGCCCTGGCCTCACCCTCACCACTGCAGGCATTTGGTAAATAAACTAGCAGATTAGAGTTCTTTCTCTCTCAAAATAAAATAAAGTGGTTAAATTAATTTTTCCAATAGCTTACTGCAAATTCACTAACAGAACTTGTTTGCAGAACTCTAAATTTTTTACGGATACTATCAGGTACAGGCTGACTCCTTCCATGATATATTCTGTATCTCTTCATGAACTTGAGTAAACCTTAATTACTTATAAAATAGTCAGTGTTAAAATCTGACAACCTGGTCTTCATTCTAATTTCTCTACTCCACAGTAGTTTGTGTCATAACATAAAAATGATGAAACTGCTCAAGTATCCTTTTTATCACTACATGAGTTAGGGGAATTTAGATGATTCCTTTACCAAGTGTGAGGATGGTAAGAACTAGAATAAAGGAAAATAGGTAGAATTTCTTAAAAAATATTCATCATGATGAATGAGTATAGGTCTTCCCCCTTCCCCCCCCCCAAAAAAAACTATGTATTAATGATACCAACTACGACTCCATAAAAGAGTGATGGAATTGAGGTTGGCAATGCGATGTAGCAGTAAATCCATGACCTGCAATGCAGTGAATCATGTGGGTGCCAGTTCACGTCCCAGTTCCTCCACTTCTGATCCAGCTCCCTGCTAATAGTCTGGCAGAAGCAGTGGAAGACGGACCAAGTGTTTGGGCCCCTGCACTGGAGGGCAGAAGCAGCTCTTGGCTCCTGACTTCAGCCAGTTGTGGCCATCTCAGGAGTGAACCAATGAATAGAGAACGCTCGCTCTCTCTCTCTCTCTCTCTCTCTGTCACTCTTTCAAAGCAAATAAATCTTTTTTAAAAAGTGATGAAATTTCTTAAATTATTTTCACGTGGGTTACTAGTAACCCGTTGTCCTCTTGCCCGCGAAAGGAAATGTTAGGCTACTCCTGACTCGGTGGTGGTCCGCAAAGCTCACTTTGGAGTCGAGGCTGCAGCCGCTGTCAGGGGTAGACGCCAGCGTCTCGGGAGGGGAGCACCGCACGGAACCCGCGGACGCGGAGCAGGATGCGGAGGTGGCCGCGCTGCAGCACAGGATCAGGTAGTTCCTCCACAGGCCCACGTACGAGTCGCTGCTCGTCGTGGCGCTGACTTTCTTGGCATTGATGGGGCTGCTGGGAAGAGAGAGAGGATATACATGTTTTTTAAAAAAGTTTAGTTTAAAAACTAATGTTACATTTCAAACAATTCAGGGAAGCATAACATTTTTATTACTGGCATTAAATCTTTGCGGAATGGTATAAGATAAAAATAAATAAGGCGTTAGGCTGAAAATTAAAGCATCTAACATAACCTAATGTTCCTAAGACAAAAGGAAACATTTTATTGAGCTGCATTTAATAATTTTTTAAAAGAATATTTACTTATTAATTTGAAAGGCAGAGTGACGGGGCAGGGGGAGAAGGAGAGAGACAGGGAGAGAGGGGGAGAAGGGGAGAGAAACGGAGAGGGGGAGAGGAGGGAGGAGAGGAGGGGGGAGGGAGAGAGACGGAGAGGGGGAGAGGAGGGGGGAGAAGGGAGAGGGGGAAAGGAGGAGAGGGGGAGAGGGGGAGAAGGGGAGAGATAGCAAACGCAAGTGATAGTTTTCACCTGCTGGTTTACTCCTCAAATGGCTACAACGGCAGGGGCTAGGCCAGATTGAAGCTGGGAAACTGAATTCCATCTGGGGGTCTCACATGGATGCAAGGGCCCAAGCACTTGGGTCATCTTTGCTGCTTTCCCTGGAGCATTAGCAGGGAACTGGATCAGAAGTGGAGCAGCCAGCCAGGACTTGAACTGGTGCCCATATAGAATGACCCCCCCCCCTTTAATGCTGGCCCCTTTTGATTTTGTTAAAGGTTTATCTTACAATGTATCTTATTACTTCTTATATATGCTCAAAGTAGAAAGAAAAATAAGGCCACAGAGTTTGGTTTGCCTACTTTTCACACTTTATCTAAACTTATCTTTGTCCACATCCATCCTCATCTTCAGGTCCCTTACTAATCCATTCATCAACACAGATTCACTGGACATATACTATGTACGAAGCACAGAATTAACTTTAAAGAAACTAATAATTAAATTTTTTGATCCTGAATTATGTAAAATGTATGATGTCTGTAGGACATCAATGTAGTATGGCATATTTTTTATGAGACTTCTACTTTGTGCCACTTTTCAAATACATACATTACAAAAGCTGACCAGCTCTACATTTTCTAATCTATTAGGGAAATTACTTACTTTATATCAACCTGTGGAGACAACATCTGAAGTCTTGTGTATGCAAACATCCAAGCATAGCTCACAGCTGTAGAGCAGTGTTTAGGAAGATTTTCTTGCTTTAAAAAACTGGAGAGACTTATAATCCATGGGTCTTGGCCTTGGGTCACATGTGCAAAGATCCATATGTGTGATGGGCTAATCACATCAAACTGGTGGCTAATAGGAGAAGAGTTCCATTCTGCTAATGTCTGTAAATCTATCGAGCCAGGGCAATAGAGCAAAGTAGTCTATGTGAAGAAAAAAAATATCGATTAATGCACGTTTCAATAACTTTCAAAGTTTTGCCATATGAATTGCTTTACCCTAAAGCTGGTATATTGATAGTTTCTAGAACCAAAGATAATATGAGGCTTGAGGAAGGCTTGAGTGAGTAGCGTATTCCTGAAAATTGCATGTAAGGTTTATTTTATGCATGTGCATACATACATGATTTTCTAGAGAGAGATTTCATGGCTTTCATTATTCTCAAAAGGGTCTATAAATCATCAAGGCTAAGAGCCACTATGTAAGTAATTCATATATGAATACTGAAGCAGCTAGAGAGCTAAAAAGTGAGCAACTGTCTTCCAGGGCTGATGTGACCTATCTATGTGTGAGTGAACAGACTGGAAAAGAGGCTCTTCCCCAGAGGTACATATTCTTAAATATCTATTCAGTAATATTCAAGCTCTTATACTGAAGAGACAAAGATTTGCCTTCAGAGCAAATTATGTTTATGAAGCATGCTTTAGGCACCAGGAACAAGTCATCCATTACTCTTTGTTTGCATAACTGATGAGTAATAACCTAAAAATTATTTAAACTGTACAAATTTTAAATCATCTTTGGTTTACAAAATATTATTGGGGCCAGCGCTTTGGTATGGTGGACTAAACCTCCACCTGTGGCATTGGTACCCCAAGTTCATGTCCCAGCTCCTCTTCCCATCCAGCTCTCTAATATGGCTTGGGAGACTGGTAGAATATAGCCCAAGTGCTTGGGCCCCTGCACCTGCATCGGAGACACAGAAGAAGTTCCTGGCTCCTGGTTTTGGATCAGCTCAGTTCTGGTCATTGCAGTCATTTGGGGAGTGAGCCAGCAGATGGAAGACCTCTCTCTCTCCTTTTCTCTGTCTATAACTCTACCTTTCAAATAAATAAATATAATTTTAAAAATGCTATTATTGGCTGGTGCCGTGGCTCAATAGGCTAATCCTCCACCTTGCAGCGCTGGCACACGGGGTTCTAGTCCCGGTTGGGACGCCGGATTCTGTCCCGGTTGCCCCTCATCCAGGCCAGCTCTCTGCTATGGCCTGGGAGTGCAGTGGAGGATGGCCCAGGTGCTTGGGCCCTGCACCCCATGGGAGACCAGGAGAAGCACCTGGCTCCTGCCTTTGGATCAGCGTGGTGTGCCAGCCACAGCGCGCCAGCCAGGGCAGCCATTAGAGGGTGAACCAAAGGCAAAAGGAAGACTTTTCTCTCTGTCTCTCTCTCTCTCACTGTCCACTCTGCCTGTAAAAAAAAAAAAAAAAAAAAAGCTATTATACCTCTCTTGGTTGAAACTGACTCATAAGAAGCAGGTGTTTCGCATAAAGCACATAAACCTCTTGTCCACGTGTTTGAAAATAAAAGGGAAAACATTTCAAATAGTAAAATTTATAGTTATTCCTTCATCAATCCGTGAATCTTTCTGTGACCTTTGATGTTTCTGTTGTTCCAAACTCAAATAAGAAAGTTTCTTTAAACTTTCTGTACAATGTGTTTGTAAAAAATATTTCTTTATTTGAATGAGTCCAATTACATATGACTTCGGCATAAAATATTATATATTTAACAAATGCACTTAAACTTATGTGATAAAGCAAACAAAAAATATTCATTAATGAGGTACAAGTTTTGGTTTGAATTCCAACAGTTTTTTCTTAGTATTCTTTTTTTTTTTTTTACAGGCAGAGTGGACAGTGAGAGAGAGAGACAGAGAGAAAGGTCTTCCTTTTGCCGTTGGTTCACCCTCCAATGGCCGCCGCGGTCGGCGCGCTGCGGCCGGCGCACCGCGCTCGTCCAATGGCAGGAGCCAGGAGCCAGGTGCTTTTTCCTGGTCTCCCCATGGGGTGCAGGGCCCAAGCACTTGGGCCATCCTCCACTGCACTCCTGGGCCACAGCAGAGGGCTGGCCTGGAAGAGGGGCAACCGGGACAGAATCCGGTGCCCCGACCGGGACTAGAACCCGGTGTGCCAGCGCCGCAAGGCGGAGGATTAGCCTGTTGAGCCACGGCGCCGGCCTTTTTCTTAGTATTTTAACTAGTGTCTTTATGTCAAGAATATTATATGCCATAATAAATAGCAAATAGTGCATAATATCATAAACTTAAGAGAAACTTCTTATACTGGAATGAATTACATATTACACACAAAAATAATAAATTAATTTTATTTCCATGGGAAAGAGTACTAACAGCATAAACAAATGCCACTTTGTAAGTATTTCTTTACTTTTAAAGTACTTTATATTTTCAAAAATATTTCCTAATGTTTTATTTTGTTAAAGAGATTCAAGTATGTATGCAAGGATATGTGTGTGTGTGTGTGTGTGTGTGTGCACGCAGATCCTTCTTCGGTCCCAAAACACAACTGAGTGGTGAGAAGTCATTATAGTTACCTGATCAGCCCCAGTGAGATGGATGAAGCTCTCAAGAATGGATGGACTCAGCCTATCCATTACATCTATGGCTAATTCATCATCACCCTACAAAAAAAGACATCATATGTCTAAAAAGGATTAAGAATGTGGAAGAAATGCTGCCAAACCCAAGGAAACACGGAAATTTTTTATTAGCATTATTTGTTACAAAGGGAATGGAGGGCAGGTGGATCATTAAGACTCTGTCAAAAGACTTTGTTAAAAAGTAAATTAAACCTACAACAGAAATAGGATATAGATGGATAAAAGAATAGTTTTCAAGTACTTTCATTAGACAACTAGATGAAATACCTAACTCTTACCTTAGGTATTTCCAAAAGTGCAAATAAAGCCCGAACCTCTCTGAGGACACTGACAGCTAATCTCCTAGTGCCAGGTCGACTGCTACAGAGTATGACAAGTGCAAACCCTTCGACCACATGGAACACATTTGAGTATGGGCTTCGTTCCAGAGGAGGGGGATGAGATGCTCCATTAGCTATACCATGCTTGAAAAAGGAACAAAATTATAAGATAAAGTAAAAAATATGTATGTAGAGATGTTCCGGCAAACCAGTTAATAAAGAGTAAAGTAAATCACAGAAATTATGGCTACAGGTCTTCCTTGGCTCAAGCGATTTAAATAATATTTAATTTATAATAACATAATTGGGTGCATTATAAAAATTTATAGCATGCCCAGTGTGAAAAAGCACTCCAGTGGCAGTCTAAATATGAATTCTGTACCCACCTTCTATCATTCTCTATTTTGTAACCTTTGAATTGCCAGGTAATCACTCTTCATCTCATATTTCTATATGGAAAATGAGGGACTGGATAGTATCTTTCACGCACAAAGTGTGAACCAATAGCATGGCATCACCTGGGAGCTCATTAGAAACAGACTCTAAAGCCCCTAATGATCTGTATGCTCATTAAAGGTTGAGAAGCTGGGCTGGCTCAGATGATCCTGCCCTAAAATTCTAAGGCTCTATGATTTGTAACATTATCATAAGTTAACAACTTGAGCACTTCGTATGGTTAAGAAGCACAGATACTATATACATGAAACAAGGATTAGTGATGTGGATAAAACAATCAAATAATATAAACCGAAGATTCCTAAACATTATTAATATATCACCTTTAAAAAATTGGAGACAACCTAAACATGAGTGAGAATTATCAAAACTTTCAATGAAAATTAAAACTAATTATTACTAAAGGAATTAGAATGGTTAAACACACAAATGCTAAATACATTTGCTACATGAACTATAGGAAAGTTCAGTTTAAGGGATTATAAAAACATTGAAAGTAATACTAATGAAATTTTTACTGTTTAAGGCAGTGAATTAATATTAACATCATTGCTAGTCATTTATCACAAACCACATACAAAGAGATAAGACAAAATAATTTGGTACCTGTGAGTCCTGGTTTTTGTTATGCATTTGGGCTGCTTGTTTCCACTGATTTATTAATTGTACCAACATTTTTACAGCATTATCAAGAAGTGTGGGATGGACATCCGTCACCTCACGAACAATAAAATAAACAAATCCTGAAAGAACATCCTCCCGCCAATCTGGAAAATCAAGCATTAGTGCCTGCAGAGTATTGAAAGCCAGAGCACGCAGTTCTTCATCCATATGAATTGTGAGCCTACCAAGAACAAAATTCCATTAGAAGCCTCAAAACCTTTCCTATAGTTTTATCATTTAAAACCTAAAGCCAAGAACTTAAAAAAGAGTATCTATTTAATTGTTTTGTGAGAAAATGATAGGATCCAGTGTTCATTTTTTGTGTCACATTCATCCTTAGGCTATACTATACTCATTTGTTTAAATTCATATATCAATCTATTTATACTAGTAGATATTTTTACTATAATTCAGAATAATAATTTTACCTTAATTTAACTGCTGTACTTTAGAAAAGAGTACAGATTCCATATGAAAATTCTTTAATCATTAAAATACATGCTTTTATCCTAAAATCAATCAAAAATTATGTCCAATCACATAAGATCTTAGCACTGCCTCACATGTATTTAGTCCTTTACTTTGAGTGGACAGGATACAGTTTAATTATTCCTCACATTTTGCTGAAGTTAGCTAAAAATCAGACAGTGGATTGTGAAGGAAACAGAAATCAAGAGGGATTCAATTGAGCAGAAATAATTCTTGTAGGTGAGAGTGAGAGTAAATTTGAGGGTAACATCATAAATGGCGGATGCCTAGAAGAAAATGAAAATGCGTAGACTCAACACATAAAGCCTAAAAAAAGTTCAGACTAAGTAAATTAGAGAACAGGCTATATAAAATTATCTTTTAAAGACATTAGACACTATATCTCAGTGAAGCCACCAATGTATAACACTATATAAATGGAAGCTTCTGATTTGTGGTTGAAGAGGTTTGATTTAGTGATCAACTATAATGCCAAAAGCACTAGAGTCTAGAAACAGTGAATAAGTAAGTAGGTAATGTAAAAATATGATAGAATTACATGCTTGGGAAGCTGGAGTTACCCATGACAGAGAAGGAAATTTCTCTGGTTTAGCAAAAAAGGGAAATAACATTGTCTTTTTTTGGGTGATCACAGTCCTGGTCTTCACTAAGCCAACCTGCAACTGATAATGAGACTGAAGAGAAAATGTTTTACACCCAAGCAGATTTGGAAGTAAGCCACGAAGCAGCAGCAGTTACATCAGCACACTAGAAATAAACAGGGCCAGATGATTAGGGATCTTTAGCTCAGTATTCAGTCCCTAATGATGGCACCAAGGGAGATACAGAGGGAGAGAAGCATGATAGTGTCCCATGAGGCTGACTTCAAAGGTTTTTAGAAAGTAAATCAAATAAAGGATTTAAAATGTCTTTAGTACTACCTTTATAGAGATAGATAGATAGATAGATGGATAGATAGTTAAGCACACATCTGAGACAGAGCAAGCAAAACAGACAGAAAGGGAGAGAGAAACACAAAGTTCCCATCTACTGGTTCAGTTCTCAAATGCCCACAATGGCCAGAGCTGGACAATTTTTGAAGCCAGGAGCCAGAAACTCAACCCAGGTCACTGATGTGGATGGAATCTGAGAAATCACCACTGTCTTCCAGGTTCAATATTAACAGGAAGCTGGAGCCAGGAGTCAGGAGCCACAGCCAGGCTTCAAACCCAAGTACTATGATAATAGGGATTTGGGCATCCCAAATGGCAGTTTAACTCCTAGACTAAATGCCCTCCCCAATTACTGCCTTTATAGTGATAATAGTTAAGAGATATATTAGAAATGAAAAAGGACACAGACATAAAAACTCACACAGCAGTTATTCTTACTTACCTTGCTAATAATTCAATGAGATCAGTTCTGCTCATACCATCAGGAATCAACCTTGGAATAGCGGCAATGCAAGTTCTAAACAAATCAATTTTGGGTTTTCTTTCTCCCCTGAAAAATATATCACAACAGGATTTAATAAGAAGTATGTTACACAGACACAAACATGAAGATATTTCAAAAAGATCATGGAAAAACACAATTAAAAAGTTTTAAATTTTATTTTACTTTTAAAGATTTATTTATCTGAAAAGCAGAGTGACAGAGGGAGACTGAAACAGAGAGAGAGAGATCTTCCACCTGCTGGTTCATCCTTCAAATGCCTGCAACAGCCAAGGCTAGCCCAAAGCCAGGAGCCAGAACACCATATGGATCTCCCTGGTGGGTGGCAGGGACAAAAATACTTGAGCTATCACCTGTTGCCTCCCAAGCACATTAGCAGGAAGCTAGATAGTAAGGAGAGGCAGGACTCAATCTCAGGTACTCCAATACGGAATGTGGGAATCCCAATTGGTGACTGAATCCACTGTACCACAACACCAGCCCCAGGTAAATTAATTTAAAAATCTGTGCATAGTACTGGCGCTGGGGCATGGTGGGTAAAACCGCCTCCTGCAGTGCTGGCATCTCATATGGGCACTGGTTTGAGTCCAAGCTGCTCCACTTCTGATCCAGCTCTCTGTTATGGCCTGGGAAGGCAGTAGAAGATGGCTCAAGTCCTTGGGCCCCTGCATCCATGTGGGAGACATGGAGGAAGTTCCTGGCACCTGGCTCTAGATCGGATCAGCCCAGTTCCAGCAGTTGAACCAATGGTTAGAGGACTTCTTCCCTTTCTGCCTCTGCATAACTTTGCCCTTCAAAAAAAAACAAAAACAAAAACAAAAACAAAAACAAAAAAACACCTGCGCATAGATTTTTCATAATACACAATTTCTGTGAATTTTGAGGACCCCTATTATGCATGGATTTCAAAAGCTTTTGGACAAAATGAACTTATTTAATTCTATTTTCCACATACATTTTGAATTACCCTAATATAATTTAATTCTACTATATATTCTTCTAGTTATTCAATAATTTATTTATTTTGAATGTCTAATCTCTTACTTCACTAATTTTTATTATATTTCATATTTATTATATTCCATATACATTTATAAATATTCCATATTTCAAGGTGAGGCTTTTGGTTGGTTTATTTTATCCCAATTGTTCTCCAGTTGGCCTAATACAATAATCTTTGTATAGAAAAGAATTTGAGGGCCAGCACTGTGGCGCAAGGGTTAGGCTGCCGCCTGCAGTGCCAGCATCCCATATGGGATCTGGTTCTAGTCCAGCTGTTCCACTTCCAAGCCAGCACTCTGCTATGGCCTAGGAAAGCAGCAGAAGGTGGCCCAAGTGCTTGGGCCCCTGCACCTGCATGGGAGACCTGGAAGAAGCTCCTGGCTCCTGGCTTCGGATCTGCCCAGCTCCAACCATTGTGGCCATTAGGGGAGTGAACCAGTGGACAGAAAACTCAATCTCTCTCTCTTTCTCCCTCTCTCTCTGCCTCTGCCTCTCTGCAATTCTGCCTTTCAAATAAATAAATAAATCTTAAAAAATTTATATTAAAAATAATTTGGAGGTTCTCAGTATTTTGGGTCAGTATTTATTACAGTGGCAATAAACTTGCTACCTTCTTTTGGAAATTTTCATAGCTCTAGCTCTTGTTAATTAATTAATTAATTATTTTTAAACATACTTGCCTTTTATCTCTAAGATCCGTTTGACTTATTTGAGCCAGAGGTAGGCATTTTATGTTTTAAGATTTATTTATTTATTTGAAAGGTAGAATTACAGAGAGGCAGAGGCAGAGGTGGTGGTGGTGGTGGGGGGTGTCTTTCATCCGCTGGCTCACTCCCCAAATGGCTACAACAGCCACAGCTGGGCATATCCAAAGCCAGAAACCAGAAGCCAGAAGCGGATGCAGGCGCCCAAACACTTGGGCCATCTTCTACTGCTTTCCTAGGCCATAGCGGAGAGCTAGATTGGAAGTGGAGCAGCTGGGGCTTGAAATAAATAAGCTTAGTTTTTCCACACCAAAAGCAGGGCTCAGACACCCTTGCCAGTTTCTAGTTCTACCCTGCCATTCTGTCTGATCTAGACATCTACTTCTGTTTGGTGGCAGCCAACCTATGGGGCAGCTACATACAAGCCATGTGACTGTCCCCATGCCCCGGTGTGACACGTCCCCCATGCCCTAGGCATACACTTCAGGGACCACCTTTCTGTCACAGCACCACCTCCAGGAACTCAGGCTGCCTTGCTTTCGGCCACCAATTAAAAATGCTCAAGGGAAACCTGTTAGGACAAGGCCCTGGATCTGATTAAGGTGCTGGTCTACAGGGTCCTTTCTCGCTCTTTCCTTGTGCTGCCTGACCTCTGGATGTGAGACTTCCAAGCACGCTGTGTGTAAATAATCTTCATTTCCAATGCCGTCTCTCCTAATCATTGAAGGGGCATTCCCTATCTTAAAAATCTAAGACTGAAACACACTGGTAGTGAAACTCCAACTGATGGTGATGACGCGCTGACTGTGGATTGGTGATGCTGCTGCCAATCAAGAGGCTACATGGACAGTGAGAAGAAGTGAATGGAAGCAAATTTACCAACAGAAATATGCAAAGTGGATCTGGGGAAAGGAGGAAGATTTTCCATGGAAGTAAAATATGTAAAACACTTCACATTAAAGGAACTCTCAGACATACTAGTATACAAGAGTATCTACTGGCTGGCGCCGTGGCTCAACAGGCTAATCCTCCGCCTTGCGGCGCCGGCACACCGGGTTCTAGTCCCGGTCGGGGCACTGGATTCTGTCCCGGTTGCCCCTCTTCCAGGCCAGCCCTCTGCTGTGGCCCGGGAGTGCAGTGGAGGATGGCCCAGGTGCTTGGGCCCTGCACCCCATGGGAGACCAGGATAAGCACCTAGCACCTGGCTCCTGCCATCGGATGAGCGCGGTGCGCCGGCCGCAGCGTGCCGTCCGCGGCAGCCATTGGAGGGTGAACCAATGGCAAAGAAGACCCTTCTCTCTGTCTCTCTCTCTCTCTGTCCACTCTGCCTGTCAAAAAAAAAAAAGAGTATCTACTACTTCATATTAAGTACATTGAGAGACTGAATGTCCAATTTGGTGTTCTAAGACATGTAATGCAAATATTAATATGCTCACAAAAAATATTCCCCCTTAGAGAGAATATAGATGCTTTCTAGCACATAAAAGAAATCGTCACCATAAAATACATCTCCTGGTGGAATGATAAGGAAGAAATATGGTAGGGCAACAAATCCTGACAAGACTGAGCGTTGTGGGGATGAGGTCTTATTCCTCATCCTAGTTTTTCCTTCTGTATCTCCTGGTTCTCAGGAAACAAAAATACCAGAGTTTAGAATTTTCAGAATTTTAAAATTATTATTATTTATCAGATTTCTGGAAATAAGAGTACTTATCTGAGTCAATAAATGCATCAAACCCACATACATCTGGGGTAACACTAGGATTTCTGTAAGCCCTTGTCATTGGCAACAAACTACACCAGGACTCAGAGTGACTTCTGTTATATACACTACTTTGACAGCCCTTGAAAGCATAAAAATTGAGCAACATGGGAAAAAACATTGCATAAAACTGCAGCAGATGGGCTATGGGAGAACTCAAAAAGGAGAAAGTGAGGAGATAGGTAAGTAAGATCCAACCATCTGCACTCTGTTATGAAAACTGAAGCAGCAGTGAAGGTAAATCATTTACTACATACGTAATCATATCTTCAGGCTCCTTGTTAGACATCTGCACGCTCGTCATACACATCGGCCTCCCAACTTCTTTGTCCAAGTGTCGGAGAATGCTATCCAATGCTTTTCTTACTTGGGGATAGTACACTGACATTCCTGGATGGGGGAGGGTGGAAGCTCACAGTTAGGAAACGCCAGCAGTGACATGAAGAATATCCAGTTACTTTTTGTAATAAAAGCCCATCCATTTTTAAATGACATCAGCGTATCGTTCTCACAAAAGGAGTTTTGGCTGTGAATATTATTCTCTCTGATGATCAGCTTCAGGATATGCAATAATTAGAAATCATGTAAAAATTATGCAGGGAACTAAAATTAATTTGAAGAAAATATGAAATGCAATAAATAGCATTTTGTGAGAAGACAGTGGTTTAACCAGAAGATTCTTACATGAACACTTACATGTTATCAGAAATATGTTCATTTTGCATTTCTCTATATACTGAGATAACTGTATTAGGCAAATATATACAATTTATACTTGATTGCAATTTCTACAAAACATAAAACTGGTCCTATAGCTGATTGATTACAAAGGACTGAGACTATTTAACACTCACCGATGACTTTTGCTTCTTCATCTGTCAGGGTTTTGTTGAGAAAAATTTTCTTGACCCGGAGAGTGTTCCCTGAGGGCAGAATCACTCCCGTGGTCGGCATTGGCGGCTCCCCGTCCTTCTGCTGCAAACTGTCCGCTATCACGAGGAAGACTCTCAGGCCGATGTTCATTCTCTTCAGAGAAAAAAGTTTCACAAGGAAGAAATCAAAATTATCTTTTTTTAGTGTTAGAAATATCTCATCAAATTATACTGGGGGGATGGAAGGAAGGTGGTCAGAAGGGAAACTAAGTTTCTTGTCCCACAAATTTTTGCCAGTTCAGGCATCAGAGTTTGCTTTCTTGTCAGATCCCACGTACTACCTGTACCCTTCAGAGGTCCACTCCTCTCCAGTTCTTAGGCTTACATCAAGCCTCTCCCACCCTTCTTCAAGTGTCCCATCTTCTGGTAATGACCTTGTCTCCTCCCCTCTCTAAGCACAAAATTTACCTCCTACTCAAAAAAGAAAAAAACATAAACTTTACTCAGTCTGACTGTGAATCAGACCGATCTACTTGTATCTGCACCTCTTCTGCCCCCCCCCCCCTTATGCTTTTGTTACAGTCTGGTGGGTGACAGTCATCCCTATTAGAATTCCAGCTGCTCTTACATTTTCTGGAACACTGTACCATCAATTATCACTTTGCTTTCTTGCATCTCCTACATTTCTCTTTCAGCGGAACACACCCCAATTCTCTGAACTATACTATTTTCATGGATGAAACCCTCATCCAAGGCTTTGCTAAAGTTAGCTGTCTCTCTTCAGTGACTGCATTGCTCAGGATAGGGTGAATTTTGCAAGATCCTATTTGGTATTTGAGCAGCATGGCCACTGGCAACTGTCCCTTCCTTGGACAGTTGTGTGTCGCATGTGCTATGTCATCTCTACCTGTGTTTTAGGCTTAACCGTCCTCACCTGTATGAAGTGTCTCAGGAAATGGACCTCATAGGCTGCCTTCTCCTATCATTATGTGTTCTCTCCCAAAGCAAGTTAGCAAGTTCACACATTTACAAGGATTCAATTTACCATTCAAACCAGATCACCTGCAAATTTTGTTTTTTAAAGTGAATATTGTTCAGGCTGAGTTTATACAGCCACAGTGGTGAGTTTTGCTTTGTTTTCTTTGTTTTTGGTAAATTTTTAAAATTATTTTTTATATAAAAGCAACAAATCTCATGTATTACATATATAGTTTTAAGAAACCCACCAATTTTAAGCCCAGCCTCTCCTCTCTATGCAGACCCCAGATCCATCTGATACCTCAGTTTACACATGTCAAAACCAAACATATGGCCTTCTCCCAAAACTGAGTTCTTTGCTAGTGTTTCTTTTCTTAGAGAATAGTCTCCTATGTGCACCACCACTATCTCAGGCTAAACTGCCATTATCTCTGACCTGCGCTGCTGGTCTCTAAAGTAGAATATTGCATCTACATGGGCAAGGAAGTTGGGTTACAGGAAGAAAATAAAACTTTTATTTATATACTTTTGTTATATAAATAAGATTAAGTTTTACTCATCACGATATATGATGTTGTGCTAGTACCCTCCCATAGTCTAAATATCAGAAGGCGTCTTCAGTTTTATGATTTTTGTTGCTGGAAACCATGTTATGCAGGTTATCTACAAAAAGTTCTGTTTCCCCACATTGAAAATTTGTGAATAATTATTAATCTATCACAAAAACTCTACAAATGAAAACTTCGAATATCTTACAATCAATTTGTTAACCACACAAACATATACCTTAGGATTTGACTATAAGAAGGACCAGCAAAGTTATTATAAATAGAACATGTATTTTGCTTTTTTTAATTCTCAAAAGTCACTAGCTCCCAATAAGCAATTAATAAGATGTTTTGAAGCATCCTGAAAATTTAATATCTAAAGAGTGAATCAGAGTTTACTAGTGAATAATGGGGCTACAGAACTAGGACACACATTTATCTTCTGTTGTTTTGTTTTGCCTTGTTTTATTTTGATTGTAAGCATCACCTGGGGAAAAGGATTTGTGTCTAACTTTTCTCCAACACTTACAACAATGGCTGGCTCGTTTAGGTGCTCAATAGTGAATGAATGATATTTACTGAAGAACAACTTACATATACATAATCTGAAGTAAATGAAAGCTGAGCTCATATCACAAGTTTTTGAAGACAGCTGAATGGGCTAATGTGAAAATTTCCCTCTATGATTCTCACCATGCTTAGCACTGCTATTAGCCCATTCAGCTAGTGATAAGAAAGGTTAAATTACATATCCTAGATCACAACTGTGGTTAAAGGTAGAGCTGAGACCTGGACCTAATATTCCAGAAACTGTACTCAAAAAAAATAAAGAGCAAACAGTAATATGTTACTAAATTACATATCATTTGTACCTCTGGATTAATGGTGAAAGTTTTAGTAGATTTTCCAACACTGAGAAGATCAAATATTATTTCTTTCATTGCAAAATCCAAACGTTCCTAGGAAAAAACTTAAACCAATTAGTAAATCCTTGCTATTGTATGTAAGATGTAAAGCTAAGAATTATACATATAATGACAACAATACAAGTTTGTGTCTCTAAAAGTCCATAAATCTAGGGGCCAGTGCTGTGGTGCAGTGGGTAAAGCTACTGTCTGCAACGGTGACATCCCATGTGGGTGCCAGTTCAAGTCCTGGCTGCTTCAGTTCCATTGCAGCTCCCTGCTATGGCTTGGGAAAGCAGGAGAGGATGGCCCAAGTGCTTGGGCCTCTGCCCCCATATGGGAAACCAAAAAGAAGCTCCTGGCTCCTGGCTTCGGATAGGCTCAGCTCTGGTCATTGCAGTCACTTGGGGAGTGTTGGAAGACCTCTCTCTCTCTACCTCTCTCTGTAACTCCACCTCTCAAGTAAATAAATAAAATCCTTAAAAAAAAAAAAGTCCATAAATCTAGCTGAATAGAAATAACACACATGAATTAAAACATATTTCTCGGCCGGCGCCGTGGCTCAACAGGCTAATCCTCCGCCTTGCGGCGCCGGCACACCGGGTTCTAGTCCCGGTCGGGGCGCCGGATTCTGTCCCGGTTGCCCCTCTTCCAGGCCAGCCCTCTGCTGTGGCCCGGGAGTGCAGTGGAGGATGGCCCAGGTGCTTGGGCCCTGCACCCCATGGGAGACCAGGAAAAGCACCTAGCACCTGGCTCCTGCCATCGGATGGGCGCAGCGCGCCGTTTGCGGTGGCCATTGGAGGGTGAACCAACGGCAAAGGAAGACCTTTCTCTCTGTCTCTCTCTCTCACTGTCCACTCTGCCTGTCACAAAAAAAAAAAAAAAAAAAAAAAAAAAAAAAAAAAAAATTTCTCTATCTATCTATCTAATTTTGTCAGATAATTGAATACCCAAATCAATATTATAAAATTAAATTTTTTTTGAGGCAGATAGAAATGAGTGGCTCACTCCCCAGATGCCCACAACAGCTAGGGTTGGGTCAGGCCAAATCCTGGAGCCAGAAACCGGACCTGGGTCTCCAACATGGGCAACAGGGACCCAAGTACTTGTGCCATCATCATCTGGCTCCCAGGATACCCATTTCTTCTGAAGCTTTTGATTTTTTTTTGTTGTAATTATTTTTTAAAGATATTTTATTTATTTGAAAGGCAGGGTGACGAGAGAGGGAGAGACAGAGAAAGAGACCTTCCATCTGCTAGTTCATTCCCTAAATGGCCATGATGGTCAGGTCTAGGTAGGGCTGAAGCCAGGAGCCAGGAACTCCATCTAGATCTCCCACATAGGTGGCAGGAGCGCAAACACATGGTCCATATTTTACTGCCTTCCCAGGTGCATTAGCAAGGAGCTGGATCCGAAGTGGACCAGCTAGCACTGCAACCAGCACTCCAATAACAGGATGAAAACTTCCAATATCTTACAATCAATCTGTAAGACTGGTGTCGCAGGCAGCAGCACAACCTGCTGTGCCACAACACTGGCCCTGTTTTCATTTTTAATTTACTTATTTTATTTATTCGAAAGGCACAGAGACACACAGAGAGAGATTTTCCATTTGCTAGTTCACTCCCCAAATGTCTGCAACAGCTGGGGCTGGGTCAGGCTGAAGCTGGTAGGCCAGAACTCCCATGTGGGTGGCAGGGACCCAGTTGCTTGAGCCATCACCTGATGCCTCTTGGGTCCATACCAGCAGTAAGCTGGAATCAAGAGTGGAGGCAAGACTTGAAGCTAGTACTCCAATATGAGAGATGCAGGCATCTTAACCCCTGAGCCAAATATCTGTTCCACTTAGATGTATTTCTGATGCATTCCTGTTTATACAAGCTGTAAGTAATTTACTGTAATAAGATGGAGTTTTTAAATGTTTAACACATAGAACATGGTGACATTTATTAATACTGAGTAGTGAAAATAAACATTCACATAAAATACAAACTTAAAAGAATGCTAATAATATTTTGTGAAAAAATAAGTTTATTTATTTTGGTGTAAAAAGTTTTTGAAACCCATGCATGGTTGTTTATCTAGTATGTATTTTCTACAACCCTTCTGAAGAGCCCTTGTCTACATGGATTCCAAGTTTTTGCCCCAAAGTAAACTTTCACTTCTTATATTAATTCCACATTTTCATGAGCTTTTTGAAGGGCCCTTGCACATACAGATGAGCGCACTCACCTGAGCAATGAACTGAATGATCTTCACAAAGATGTTGAGAGGGGTGTCACGAGGAACCACACTTCGCGAGCCTTTTGGAAAAAGTGCTGACACTATGCTCATAAGACGACTGTAGGGACAAAGATTTAGTTATGGTGAGAGCAGACATGGATAGTGCATTAGCAAGACATTCTTGCCTATTCTGCATAATATGTCAGAGGAGTTACATTGTGCTACCAGGTATTTTATAACGCTGACTAAAATTCCCTTAGTGTGAATTTTTTAATAAGGTTTTATTTTGAATGCAAAACAAAGGCACTCACCTTTGAGTTACAGTGTTGCTTTCACATTTTATTCTAATTACATAAACCCACAACAATCTATACAAAGATTCCAGTGCAACTCGAGACATTTTAGGGTCTTTATTCTATTTGAAAACAAAAGAGAATAAAATACTTATTAAAATACTTGCAATCATTTGAGATCAAATACATTCTCCAACTAAAAGCCCTCAACCTTTTATTATTATTATTAATCTAAAAAGAGTCAAATGAGTACATATCTTGTAAGTGGTAAGTCTGAGAAGTCCTCAAAAGCTCCTGCAAAATGCCCATTGTCTTTTCACTTCATTTGTCCACAACGGTTTTGAAGCTCTTTGGGTAGATAGCTCAAAAGTGACTATAATCAAGGAAATTCTGAGCCTTTCCTTTCTTACACAATAAAATACTAGGATGTTTTTAATGTTTCCAAGAGCTCCAAAATAATACATATGTCAACTTATTTGATAATTTGTTCACATAATATTGGGAGGGAAAGGATCTTTAAAAAGTTCATGAAAAATACACATTCTGAAAAAACTATGCATGGATTTCAAAAAAATTTTGCATCAAAATAGCTATCTTTCAATGCCCTTTTCCATGAACTTTCTAAAGTATTTTTGTGTTGATATAATAACAGAAGGATTACTCATCCTTAGAGTAATTCATTTGCAGCCCATAGGCAGTAAAAATAGAGAACACCAAACAGTATTATAGTGATTGCATTTATAAAGTAAGGCGAAATAGTACCGAGTTTATATCCTTATGAAAGATGGGGAGCCAAGTACATGGCCTCTGGAGTTACAAAGGGGCTCACATCCAAACCCTGTCCCTGGGCACTGTTATAACTTGGTGTGCCATGAAACCCTCATCTCCACAATAAAGAAATCATGGCACCTGCCTCACAGATTAACAAGCTTAATCTCTGTAGAGCACTTGGAACAGCACATAGAACATGCTCAATGTTCACTAGGTATCACATGTAATACTGGTTTTTATTTATAATTGGAATATTTTTGGAATTATTACTTAAAACATCAGGAAATTATTCCATATCAATTATAATTTGACTACAAACTTTTTCTTCATTCTGTTATAAGAACGAAAGTCCTCACATGAACATAATCATGTTACAAACTTTATGAATTTTGAAAATATAGCTAATAATTTTCTTTTTTTATTTATTTTTTTGACAGGCAGAGTGGACAGTGAGAGAGAGAGAGATAGAGAGAAAGGTCTTCCTTTGCCGTTGGTTCACCCTCCAATGGCCACAGCGGCCAGTGCACCGTGCTGATCTGATGGCAGGAGCCAGGGGCTTCTCCTGGTCTCCCATGGGGTGCAGGGCCCAAGCACCTGGGCCATCCTCCACTGCACTCCTGGGCCACAGCAGAGAGCTGGCCTGGAGAGGGGCAACCGGGAGAGAATCCGGTGCCCCGACCGGGACTAGAACCCAGTGTGCCGGCACCACAAGGCGGAGTGTTAGCCTAGTGAGCCGCGGCACTGGCCAATAATTTTCTTTATTAGGAAAAAACTCTCCATACATCTGTTGATTGGTTGTGGAAGTTATTGATTGATTTATAAATTTATAAGTTAAAACTGGCTTGTAGGATATCTTATTCTTAAACAATTTTTTATATATATATGGCAAATAACAAAAATTTTTTAAAATACTTTGCTTTACATTCTATTTTGTTGTCTTCCCTAAGATACAGAATAATGGATATCTATTTGATATGATTTAAAAGCAACACAAAAAGACAAATAAGAATGTTTTTAAAAAGGACATACCCACTAAAAAATGTATCAAGATAAAGATTTAATAGAATTAAGAGTGGAAAGTCAAGTACTCAGTCGGTAAGAGCCTTAGTATCGATTCCTCTCTCCATTTCGAGATCCATAAAGACCCCAAATACCAAGTAAACTTCCCAAGTAGCTTTCTATTATATTTGTTGCCAATACAATCAAAGTAACATAGATTGTGTGCTACTAACATAACAATCAAGCTTTTTTGTAGTAATTTAACAAAACATAACTTTCAATTATTTAAATCTAATTTATCAGATATCAAATTATGACTTGAGCCAAGGGTTGGGAAGACAGAGATGAACAGAGCAGAGAGGATTTTTAGACCAGGGAAGATATCCTGTACGAGACTGTCATGGTGCATTCACATTAAGATCCAAGAGTACTTCAAAAGGTGTGTGGAAAAATGAAAATAAAGATAAACTTATTTTGGTGTCAAAAAATTTCTGATATCCCTGAATAGTTTTTTCATAAATACACTTTCCACAAACTTTTTCAAGGCCCTACATATACTCGACCAAGCCGCAGAATGCAAAGCACCCAGAATGAACCTTATGTAAACTACTTTAGGTAGCATTGTTGGTTCAGCCATTGTAAGAAATGCACCCCCTGGTGCCCACGCTGATGATGGGGGAGGCCATGCAGGAGTGGGAGCGCAGGTATCTGGGACACCTCTGTATTCCTCTCTCAAGTTCATTTGTGAACCTAAAGCTACCATAAAAGAAAGTCTTCAAAACCTTCCTTCAATTAGAATTTTAGGTATATACCAAATAAAATTTTCATATTAAAATTTCAAAATATCAAGCAAAGTTATAATATTTAAGCCCTATTCCATGCAAAAACTCTTCTCATATAAATGAGTGGATGAGCTTATATGACCTTTGTTCTCATTTTATATGTCTCTTCAATTTTTTCTGCTGCGAACTTACAAAATAATTTGAAGTCGAGTCAAAGTTTTTAAAAACTCATTCTTCAAAATCATATTCAAAATCTAAGCTACTGTCTCCTTAACTTCATAGGAAAAAGTTTTTAACATTCATTTATAACTGCAAGATAATGTAAATCAAAGTATTTTAAAATGTTGGATTTCAGCATCACTTCTATCTCTAATATTCCTCTTCTTGAGGCCACATTAACATGAAACCTTCTACCTTTCAAATTAATCTTTTTTAAAAAAAATTGAACCTTCTGCAGAATGCACCTGCTGTGTGCTACTCTTCTTTTACAACACTAGAAGCAGATCTGAATAAATACATGCAGCGCAGCAATGGGTAAAAGAAAAACAAGTCACACTTACAGGAAACAAAGCAGTATTTTACTTTGTAAGGTCAACCCAACTCACCTGGAGTGTTTCTATTTGTTTTCTGATACTGTTGTTAGATGGCATCTAAATAAAGCAATGTGAGACAGCAAACATAAACATGAGATGCAGCACATGCATGTTAGATGAAAATAAGCACAACACAAGACAGCTCTTCACCAAGGTCTCTATTTAGAAGAAATTTGAAATGTCTAAGACAGTGGCTAGAAACGCTAAGAAAAAGATTCTACAATTTGGAGAACATGGGACATATCTGTAGTACTCAAACTAAGAAAAAACAACTAAATTTTCAATTCCCTAATTCTTGCTCTCGAAGCACTGCATGTGAGTTCTAACACATTTAATTATTTAAAAGAAAATAAGCATAGCATAGACTATATAGAAAAAATTTTCCGTATTATTTGTATATGATGTTTACCCTTATTAGTCCTTTCTTGTTAATTCTTCAGAAACTTAAGACCAATTTCCATATAAATTCTTAAATTGATATAAAAATACAAGAATGGGAAGCTACCAAATTCTTTCAGAACAAAAAATTTAAAATTTAGTGCTTCATTGAAAAATCAAGTGGTAGTCTCTCACATGCTATTTATAGGCATAAAAGAAGAAAGCCTATTTTTCATGGTCACCAATTTTAAAAGTTGGTATGGTAATTTTTTTTTAACTGCAGTATTTTAAACTGCCTTGAAAATTCAGCAAATTTATTCTTATGGCTCCAGAAAGCAATGCCTTTTTAATTTCCAAAAATTACAGCCAAAATGTTTTCTTAAAATATTCAGTATAGCAACATTCCTCACAGTACATTCAAAAGTAGCAATGTGTACCAGAAAGGTCAAGAATTATGGAACTGAATGAATCTGGAAGCAAATCTAGTCCTCTCACTTAATGGCTCCCTAATTGTGGGTTACTTACTTATCCTTTTCACCCTCAGGTGAAAATTATATGAAATACTATATTTAGAGGATCTACTTAGTATCTAATAAGTATTAATAAAAAGTCATCATAAGTGGTCTACTAATAAAAAATGTTTTAGATTTTTTGAAACCCAGAGATTACATGAATCTCAAAACAAGATAAACTTAGGTAAGACTTGCATCTTGGATCGATTTTTCCTATATACTCATATGATATAAATAAATTATAACTGTTACAGTAGATAACTAGCATATTTTTTCCTGAGAATAGTTAGCTCCTTACCTCAACTATGTAAAACAGCCACATTATCTAAAACTTGACAGGAGAAATTCATAAAATTTCTGCTGAATAGAGCCTTAATGTAAGTTAAGGGTTAATGCCAAGACAATCATATTCCAAATATTCATGCTAAGTGGCTCTTATCTCCTTTAGCCTGGCAGGTTGACATAGCCATTAACAAAAATGGACAATATGCCAGAAATATTTAACAGAGGGAAGGGTTCAAAGAAAACAGAGCATTTTAAATTAAAGCCTTAAAACCAAAACAAAACAAAAAAGGTTAAGGTACTGCGAAAGTATTGCAAATATGTTAGGTGGAAACGTATATATATAAAAAAAAATTCCAACAAGCCAACAGAAAAAGTATGAATAGTCATGAAACAAAGCCACCTCCTGGAAACATTTAAATGCAGGTCTTAAAAATAGCCTACTTAATATATGAAAATCTTTATGACCCAGAAAATGACGAATTCCCTTTTAGTATCTATATCTGTATAAGTTATCCAAATACAAAAACTAGTATAACATAATTAGTTAAATACAATTAATTTCTTGGTTACATGACATAAAGAGTTTAATCAGCTTGATTTGAGCCTGGGAATTTTCACAAAAAAGCAAAGAGGGTATATACATTCTCATCCAAACACGAATACTATCAGTATATATTTAGGAGGAAAATAGACAAAACATTTTTTCAAAGACTCATCTATATCCTATGGACCTTATTAACAAATCAAAGCAGTGCTGAAAATGATAGGTAAAATCATGAGAAATATGTATAGGATAACATCCTACAGATCATTCCTGAAGTAGGAAAGAGGGACCAGTTCAATTTTCACAGCATCACAACAGAGAGAGGTCATTTAATGTCATGTACCTTGGCAGTGTTATATTTGAAGTATAAAGTGTTCAGTCTCAAATCTAACTTAGAGGAGTAACAGGAAATGAAATGTCATGTATGCAAATGTTTCTATCACTTATAAGCAAATATTCAAATAGACTCACCTAACTATGCTTGAATTTAGAGTATTCAAATAGAGCTTTCACATGCCATGCAGGCGAGAGTACCCCTACCTTCTGTGTCCCACACTGGGGAAGGAAATAGTCCTTGTTATCTCTCACGGTTTTGATTGCAATCCTGGGAGAGACTGAACATGGCTGTGACAAACCATGTTAATAACAAGTAGCCCTTCATCTCAGTCCCAGTCACTTCAGGATCGTTTACATTGCTGGGGATCCAGGACCCCACTTTCACGTGTGGCTGGACACACTTGCATTAAATGTACTTTCAGTGATATTTTATTGTCAGTGCTTTTTTCATATTGCTCAGACTTGAGCTTACATGACTGGGTGGTCTCAAAACAAAACACAAAGTAAGTGTCAGGAGTTTTGTCAGATAAAGTGAATACTCTATAATTCTAATGGAAATATTCCTGGATCTAAGATAACATATACAAGAATCATTGAAAATGTACCAATTTGCATTCATTAAAACAACATAAATTCTCAGATTAACATTTTATTCATGTCTAAATATGAGTCCTTATAGAAGAAATAAAATATGCATAAGAAATGCAGCAAAGTATTACTATTCGAGGGTACCAACAGTAATGAAACTTTATTATTATACACTGCTCAATGTATGTACATAAATGAATAAGTCACAATCAGTGTTTACAGGTCAGACATGTGATTACGTCTTACCTTTAAATGTGACAAACAGTTCTGTAGGAAAATATGCCAGTTATTTAAAAAAAATTGCTTCTGACTGACACATAAAAGGCAGGTAATTAGTGGATATAAAGCCTACAGGAGACAGAAAAAAGAGAGAATCAACATTTTACATGGAAAAGCACTGGACTTATATGTTTATATTTCACCAAGTATCATAAAAAATGGAAATAATTTTTAATCTATTTGTAATAAGAAACACAGTCTCATAGAATCATCTCACAACAAACAGTGACAAAGGATAAGTTCTCCGTAAGAAGAATGCCTGAAGCTATCATATTAAACCATTGAACAGGCCACTTCCTCCCCAGGCCAACTTGCTCCACACACAGTACAGTGCTCTGAACACAGGCTCCGGCATCGCAGGGCAAACTGGCATGAATGTTTCTGCTTCCTGTTTGCCAAGTGGATGACCCCAGGAAGGCTACAGTAAGTGCTCTAAGCCTTGCTTTCCAACATGTCAAGTGGGGAACAATACTCACAAATATCCTACATGGTTTTGAGGTTTAAAGTAAGACAAAGAATGCAAAGTACTTAGTTCAATGTCTGAGACAATCAATGTTTATTATTAAACTTTCTCCAAGGAACATAAAATTGTGTGAAATGGATGGTGAAGAGGAAAAAAATGTGATCAATCTCTGAATAGAAAAGAGGAATCAGAGAGTCCTAAAAAACATGAGTATTAAGAATACACTTTATGGGTTTGGCATTTGGTGTAGCAGTTAAGATGCCAACTGACATGCCAGTATTCCACAGTGGAGTCCTCACGTTGAGGCCCAACTCTGCTCCCCGTTCCACCTTCCTGATACTGCACACCCAGGAGAGCACCAGGTAATGGCTCAAGCAGTGGGATGGGATCTCTGTCCCTCACATGGGGGCCTGGATTGAATTCCCAGTTCCCAGCTTCAGCTGGTTATTTAGGGAGTGAACCACCCCACAGAAGTGCTCTGTCTCTTTCTACCTCTCAAACGTTTTTAAAGACACATTATAAATGTAAAGACTTTTCTAATGTAATATAATGCTACATTCAATCTTTCCCATATTATTATACATAATTTAATGTACTTGTCAAGACAGATAAATACCTAGGAGGAAGACTGAAAACCTATCAAATACAGAACTAGTAAAACTAAGAACAGAAAGTTTAAAATAAGGCAAGAGAAAATACATATGTAAAATCTATCCTTGTATTCCATTACTGGGGTTTTACAATTTCAGATTTTCTAATTTTCTTAAATCTCCACTGAATTAATAAATCAATTACTAAAATTCTAATTCAATATGTAAAGTTTGAAACGTTTCTCAATACCAACGAATGCTTCTTTCTGGAGCTCAGCTCAAAAGTGGTCTGATAAAGCATCTCCACAAAATTTTTCAAACAAGGAACATTCACTTCATTTTTAACAGCCTAGGCAAAAAGATAATGAACAAGAAAGATGATGGTCACAAACATGAAACTATACAGGATCACAAGAATTTTCTATAAGGTTTGGAACTGGTTAATAATTCACAGGGGTTCTCACTGAAGTGTTATAATGTGCCAAATGACCAAGTGTTAAGTCAACAAGATAAACCTGGTCCCTGCCCAGAGTGAACAGAGAGCACAGGCAAGTGAGTAGGCAATGAGTACACAGTGTAACAGGTGTTCTAAGAACAAACTCTCCGCTCTGGAAGCACTCAGAGGGGGCCCCTAAAGGAGGACCCAGCAAGGAAGTAACATCATGGTCAACCCAGCCTCTCTTACCTGACAGACTACAAAAGCCTCCCCTCTAAGCTCTCCTGCCATATCTGCCACTACTGTGTACCTGTGCCAGCTTCCTTGCTGGCCCTAGAACACATCAAAGCATGCTCCTCTTTCTACTTCCTGTAAAGCTCTCCCTCCAGAGACAGAAAGTCTGACCGCCCCCACATTGTTCTCGCTTTGGTCAATTGTCACCATTTCTTTAAAGTGATGGTCTTTCCTAATCACATGCCTTATAAAATAGCCCATCTTCTATCTCTCTGGCAATCCTTATCTCTAGCCAGGATACACCTGGCACAAGACATGCTTTATATACCACTTGCTTTTGTGTTTCTAGCACTGGAAATGAGTTCATTAACAGCTGGGAGTTTTATTGTATTTCGTGTGCACAGATGAAGCCATGACATATACAATGCAGTCAATGCAGGCCAGCCAGACAACGATGGGAGGCAGGCCACGAGAATGTTCCAGGCAGAAAGAGCTACCTGTGTGGTGGCCTGCTGTTAGAGGTTGAACTGCAACCCCGCAAAATTCTTATGTTGAAGTCCTAGCCCAATATACCTCAGAATGTGCCCTTCTCTGGAAAGATACCACTGCAAATTCCATTAGGTAATTTACACTTAGGGGGCTCCTAAATGCAGCAGGACTGTGAGCGCAAGGAGAATGCCTTACAAAGATAGAGACGGAGATCAGGATGATGCTTGTACAAGTACAGGAAAGTAACAGATTTTTAGAAGACCACATGAATATGGTCCTCTCCACAGCTCCCATAAGAAGCCAACCTGCTGCTCACACTTTGATCTCAGACTTCTAGCCTCCATAACTATGTTTCATAACCATGAGACAATAATTTACTGTTGCTAAGTCAATCAGCTGGTGGGGCTTTATTATGGTAGCACTAGCAAACTAATAAACCTGGACACAAAAGCAAACATGACATAAAAGAATTAAGCAACTCCATGATAATTCACCATTCTCAAGCGACTTTATTCCTACAACCTATTCCTTTTGATGAATCACCTTAAAAACTACAACCCGGGGCCCATGCTGTGGTGCAGCAGGTTAAGCTACTGGCATCCTATACCAGAGTGCTGCTTTGAGTCCTGGCAGCTCCACTTCTGATCCAGCTCCCTGTTAATGTGCCTGGGAAGGCAGTGGAAGATGGCTCAAAAACATGGGCCCCTGACACCCAAGAGGGAGACCTGGATGGAGTTCCGGGTTCCTGGCTGGGGCCTGGCCCAGCCCTGGCTCTTGCAGCCATTTGGATGGAAGATCTCTTTCTCTCTCTGTTTCTCCTGTCAGTTTGTCACTCTGCCTTTCAAATAAATAAAATAAATCTTGAAAAAAATATAAAAGCAAATCTGCAACCTAATCCCCAGCTGATATCTGGCAAAAACCAATGATCAGATAAGGGAGGGAGAGCAAATGATAATTTGGGAGGGATGAGCAATAATTCCAACCACAAGGAGGAAGAGAAATGGAAGGAAATGTGCTAATGATAATAGACCAGAGTCAATATGGTTTTATAAACAATGGCCTGTTTTCTTTTTAATAAAATGAGTCACATTCACATAGTTAAAATTGGAGTGGGAGAGTAAGGGGGCTGCCTCAAACCACTTTAAAACCTTTAATTCATGCTTTTTTTGGTCATCATTAAAAAAAAAAAAAAACTTCCACTAGCCATAAGAAAGTATTCAAGATAATACAGGTTAAAAAATTCATGACAATTACTGAGACACTAATATTTTTAAGTGTTTAACTTTTTTTTTTTTTTTACAGTTCTATGTCCACCTTTTCTAAACACATTCTAAAGGCAGAATCTGAGTCCTACAAACTAATTCATACAAACACATGGATGACACGTCCATGATCAATGCTTAAAAATGAAAGGCAAAACTGTTCAACTACTCAACATGAAAATAAATTGGGGCAGGCGCTGTAGTGCAGAGGATTAAATCCCTGGCCTGCAGCGTCAGCATCCCACATGGGCACCGGTTCAAGCATCGGCTATTCCATTTCCAATCTAGCTCTCTGCTATGGCCTGGGAAAGCAGTAGGAGATGGCCCAATTCCTTGGGCCCCTGCACCCACATAGGAGACCTGGAAGAAGCTCCTGGCTCCTGGCTTTGGATCGGCTCCGTTCAGGCTGTTGTGGCCATTTGGGGAGTGAACCAGCAGATGGAAGACCTTTCTCTGTCTCTCTGGCGCTACCTCTCTCTATAACTCTGTATTTCAAATAAATAAAATGAATCTTAAAAAAATTGGGGGGCTGGCACAATGGCTCACTTGGTTAATCCTCCACCTGCAGCGCCAGCATCCCATATGGGTGCGAGGTTCTAGTCACAGTTGCTCCTCTTCCAGTCCAGCTCTCTGCTGTGGTCTAGGAGGGCATTGGAGAATGGCCCAAGTGCTTGGGCTCCTGCACCTGCATGGGAGACCAGGGAGAAGCACCTGGCTCCTGGCTTCACATCGGTGCAGTACCGGCCATGGCGGCCATTTGGAGAGTGAACCAATGGAAAAGGAAGACCTTTCTTTTTGTCTCTCTCTCTGTCTATAACTCTACCTGTCAAATAAATAATAAATAAATAAATAAATAAAAATATTAAAAAAAAGAAAAGAAATTGCTTCATGTTTTGACATGTTAAGTAGAATAAAACATGAAAGAAAAAAAGAAGATTGGAACCAAAATCCATTTATAGCCAAGATGGAATAAAGGGAACTAGATTAACCCTACCATCGGAAACAACCCAAACAAATGAACAAAATATATGAAAAGTTATGCAAAATACTGCCCATCAGTCAACAACAGAAAGTGACCCCAGAGGAAAGGGAAACAAATGCAACAAGCTCTTGATGGCCCAAGATTACTGTCTTGCTAGAGTTTTGGGGGAAGAAATGAAAGTATAACTGTTAGCTTCAAATGACTCACGAATGTACAAAAAGAAAAATATACTCACAGCAGCTACAGGGATCAGAATCTCCACAAATAAACCAGCAAGTGCATGTTTTATATCTTTATCCTTTACTTCTAAGAAATACTGAGCACATTCCTTGAAGGGAAAACCAATATATTTAGATTAACAAGAAAGGAAATATCACAATAATTTGAAGAACATTCTGTTATTTTACCAAAAACACTATGGTCAAAGCATCCTTTAGTCAAAAAATAGGAAGTCAGTTGACACTTGTGACAACTTCACATTTGTAACAAGAGATTAAAAGTGATGACGTGAATCCACCTATGCTTTGTTTCTCTAAGCAGCAGGGAAAACCAGTGTTGTTAGGATCATTTACTTCGTGCGGTTAATAAGGTGCATCACCTGCATAAACTGAAATGATGCTTCAAAATCTTCTACGGGATACATTTTCACCCGGAAGAATTTCATTCCCATTATTAAACTGATCACACTTTGTACCACATGTGGGCTTTGTTCCTTTTGTCGCAGTTCTTTTAATTCTGTCACGAATTTCTTCCTTACAGCTTGAAACCTTTAACACACATACACACACACAGAGAGAGAGTTTGATCTGAATTAGCAACACTAATTTCCTAAGAGAAAGAAGTCACAATGTGTGTTGCCTATCATATTCTTTCTCTGCCCTCATAAAAAATTATTGGGAAAGCACACAAAGGAAAATTAAAGTCAAAAGGGATTGTTGATTTATTTTCAAATTATTAGTTCCTAAATGAAAATTAAGAGGATTTCTTTGTTCCCAGAATGTTATCGATGTGGTGTTGTCACCATTTACAAATTAATAGGAAAAAACATGACCAAATAACTTGTCCATGAAATATATCCAAGTAAATAAAAAAATGTATATTTTAATAAAGTATAAGATTAGAATTATATGGAAAAACAGACTGGAAACCACAAATGTGTTCAGGAGCCAATCCACTGCAGAGTACTAACTGTCACTTGAAATTACTATGTCATCACACTGGAGAAGAGCCGTGGAGAAGGAGGGCACAGTTCTCCCAAGGTGAGGTTTTCAGAATCTGAGGCCCTGGATTCAGACCACCACAACCATTAAGGCTAGAAGTTTTTCTCTGCTACCCTTTGAAAAAGATATCGAACACTTTAGTAAACAATACTTAACTGCACCCCTCTCTTTATATTATGAAATAACCAAAGATGTTCCTGTTGCTTGGAGGACCTCTTCCTGACAGTTAAAGTGACCTCAAGTGAGGCATACTTTCCAATAACCATTGACCACAGTGAGGGGAAAAGAAAACCAAATTCTAATGAAATACAGACACTTGAAAGGAAATAAGGTAACTCATCTATTTCAATTTGAATCATGGAGAATACAACATCATTTTGCCTGCCACTGCTTTAAAACCTTTCATTAAAAAAATATTTATCAATAAAAATCCTGCCCTGAAATAATATTAGAACTCAAGGATTTTTTTCTATATTAACCAATCAAAGAGAATACACTTCCAATCCAGCTCCCTGCTAATGCACCAGGGAAAGCAGCAGCAAGATGATCCATACCCTGGGCTACTGAACCCATGTGGGAGACCTGGAGGGAGTTCCAGGCTCCTGGCTTCAGTCTAGCCCAGGCCTGGCTGTTGTGGCCATTTGGAGAGTGGACCAGCAGATCGAAAATCTCTTTCTCTCTCTCTGCCTTTCAAATAAATAAATATCCTTTAAAAAAGAAAACAGACAAGATTCCAATTTACCCCAACCTCTACACCCCTACCCCTTTCCCAGTCTGCTCTATCCCACTAGCCAGCTCCTCAGGTGCTAGCAGCCTAACCCACTGTGCATCTGTCCATAGTTTGCCCCAAGCTTACAATACGGACAAGTGGAAAACACCTCCACATCGCTCAGTAGTACAAATAGACTAGTGAGGCTGGCATCACCACATGATGCTACTGGTCATTCGGATGGCCATTCTGCTCATCTAGAGTTAGCTCTGCTGTGAGGCAATATTCTCCTGGATTCAACCTCCACATGCATTATTTAGAATTTCTGGCCTATATTCCTGAGACAGAAATTAATTTTTGCTGAAAATCAAAATATCATGAATTACCATGCCACAAAAAGAAATACATCATTACTAATACCTATGCTTTTTGTATGCTTTTTGGGAAAATTAGGGATTAATTATTGATTAAATATAAATAAGATCAGTATTATCTATGTCTAAATCATTTAAAATACTTAAACTATGTTTGAAGCTCTTTATCATTGGTTACTCAAGGTTCCCTTGTGTATTACAAAGGCTAAAAATATACATTAAATAAAAGATATTACTTAATGTTAAAATGCTAACCAGTAAACATGAACAATAATTGTGCTTGTCTTCTTAGAGTTTACAAAGGATGTTATATGATTTCAGGGACAAAAATTCTTTAAAAAGCATATAACAAAATGTGAATTGGTACTTTTTTCACTATAAATTTCCTACTGTCAGCAAAGGAAGTCCCAAATCTTCCACAAGGTTTAGAGAAGCCACAAGATGCTAAAGATAAGTTTACTGTTTACTAGAAGGAGGACTCATTAAAACCCAATCACTATACTACTAATGAATAACATTTGCTTTAATTTTTTTTTTTTTAAATCTGAGATGCAGAGAAACAGAATCAGAGAAAGCTCCCATTTGCTGATTCATTCCCCAGATACTTGCAACAGACCTGAGCCAGTGACCCTAAGCCAGCATTAGAGAACTCAGTCCAGATCTCCCTCACGAGTGACAGAAAGTACCTTCCAGACTCTTCATTCTCCCCAGGAAAGTGGGGTCAGCAGCCAGAGACAGATATTGAACCCAGGCACTTCTTTTTTTTCCTTTTTTTTAAAGATTTATTTATTTGAAAGGCGAAGTTACAGAGAGGCAGAGAGAGAGAGAGGTCTTCCATCTGCCAGTTCGCTCCCCAGATGCCACAATGGCTGGAGCTGAGCAGATCTGAAGCCAGGAGCCAGGAGCTCCATCCGGGTCTCCCACGTGGGTGCAGGGGCCCAAGGACCTGGGCCATCTTCTGCTGCTTCCCCAGGCCACAGCAGAGAGCTGGATGGGAAGTGGAGCAGCCACAGGGGATGCGGGCACTGCAGGTGGAGGTTTTATGGGTCCCTGCAGGGAGCTTTTGCGTGTGGCAGAGGGGGGTGGGGTGTCAATTGACTGATCAAACTCCCACACCTGCCTGAAGTGGTACCTGCTGTGGGGAAGGGGCGGGAGGGCTGGGTGGAGGGGACAGTAAGCAAGCCTGGGAGGCAGTGCCAGGGAGAGGCTCAGTGGCCTTTGACAGGTTGGATGAGATCAAGGATGAGTGTGGTCAGAGAACCCAGGCACTTCTAAACAGGACATGGGCTTCTCATACACTATACCAACTGCCAGCCCCTGTATAACTCTGAATGGAGTAATCTAGTAACTTTCATCTTTCCTTTTTGGCATCTCTTGTACCTATTCAAATTAATTAGTATTGAAATAAATAAGATGGGGGCCAGCGACGTGGCTCACTTGGCTAATCCTCCACCTGTGGTGCCAGCATCCCATATGGGCACCGAGTTCTAGTCCCAGTTGCTCCTCTTCCAGTCCAGCTCTCTGCTGTGGCCTAGGAGGGCAGTGGAGGATGGCCCAAGTGCTTGGGCCCTGCACCCACATGGGAGACCAGAAGGAAGCACCTGGCTCCTGGCTTTGGATTGGTGTAGCTCCAGCCGTGGCAGCCATTTGGAGGGTGAACGGAAGGAAGACTTTTCTCTTTGTCTCTTTCTCTCACTAACTCTGCCTAATAAAAAATAAATTAATTAATTAAAAATAAATAACTAAAAGAAATAAGTAAGATGATAAAAAGATATTTTATTGCTATCACAGAAATTAAAGTACTTAACTGGAAAGTTGTAAAAGTCTAACTAGCTCCATAAAGAGTTCTAAAAGAAAGATTTTTTTAAAAAACACTTCTCATGGAAGTGTTAAAAAATAAGGAATACAGTAAAGTTGACTACTTTTGATAATTTGTAACTTTTTTGATTCAGAAATTTATGGAAAATCCCACATAAATGGAAACAACTTGTGAAACTGAGGTACGTGTGTTTAGTGTCCCTAAGGATTAGGGTAGTAATAAGTGGCGGAGCAGACCTTATAATAATGCTCTGATAAAAATAGGTGGCTATAAAACTATCAGTGTCTATTGAATTAGTTTGTAATGAAGCATTCTAATACAAATCAAAATCAATGATTTATAAAACTTACTTTGATTGGGCAAGAACCCCTATGACCTCTGCATATAAATCTGCAATAATATGCACGTTCCCAGTGTTGGTTCCTGAATATCTAAAATAACAAGAGAACAAACATTTCATTCAAGTTTTCTGCAAATTCATTCCTAATAAATTTGATCATTCCTTATAAGAGTGTTATATAATTTTCTCTAAATATTCATTTATAGAATAAAAACGCACACAAATTTTCATTTATGTCTAGATTTTAACTTGGCACGAAATTTAACTTTCTGGTTCTTTTAAATCCAACTGACAGTGTTATGAGATATTTTTACAAAAACTTTCTTACAAGCTTTTTGTGTGCATTCAAGAAAAATGGGAAGATAATTGCTTTGAATGCTTAAGAAAAGATCAAGAACTCAAATTGTATTTAAAATAGCCTAAATTTGGATTGTGGAGAAAAACAACAATTCAAGTTAGTATTTTACTTACCCTTCCTTATGTTTAAAGTGCTTAAAAGCTAAGTTCAGAACTTCGTGAACTAAGGGATCAGGTACAGGATGAACGGGAATCTAGAATTAAAGAAAATGATCCAGAGAGAGCTAATAAGGTATTGATTAGTCTTTTATGAGCACTCTCATTATTTTAACTAATCAATTTAAAATTTTCATGATATAATCTATGACTAATCTGCCAATCTTCCTTTTTTCAGGGAATCTCGTTGATTTCCCTAAGAACTTCGTTACCCATCTAACTCAATAAACTCTAAATTAAATAAATGTAGCTTTATAATCGCAAATCATTAAACTATGGACTAAGTAGACGGACAGGCAGCAGTTATTACTACTGCTGCTATTGTTACTGTCACAAAGCTAAAACAAGAACCCTGCACAAGGCTATACAAAACCCACAAAAAAGCAACCTTTGTAATGAGCCAGCCCCACATTCCATAAAGTTCAATTTTCCATGATGAACAGCAGCCAAAAGGAACACAATCGCCAACAACTAAATCCTTTATGACTTTATTGTTAGAAATATCATTTAAACATCCTCATTTAAATTTCTTTAAAACTAAATGATAGTTCTCAACATGTAAAAAAATATTTAAATCACTAAATAAAATCCCTGTTGCTCTACACATATAATCACTAGCAACAACTTGAGGTATATCTTTCCAGACTTTTCCTTACACTCTCCCAACACACATGATTGCATATATGCTTCATTATATATCTTTCCATGTCAGTGCTTAGAGTGTCTCTTTATACTTCTTTAGACCCACATAACACTGTGCGTATGTGTGTGTGTTGTGTGTGTGTGTTAATTTACTTAACAAGCCCCCTGTTAATGAACAGTTCATTCCAGATTTTCCATATTCAAACAGTATTACAATAAACATTAATACATTTTATATTATGAAGAGGTTATTGTACAGTTTTGCCAGAAAGAGTCCAAAGGGGGGAACTGATAGGTTAAAGTGTATACAAAAGTCACTGCTGATACATATGGAAGGACGCCAACAAGTTTAGAGAAAAAGAGTTAAAAGTTTATTTTGGTGCAAAACTTGAAATCTATGCACAGTTTTGTTATATAATACACACGTCTTTTAACTTTTTAAAACCTTTCACATAGATGGTTTTCAGAAATTTTTTGCATCAAATGGACAGTTTGAACTACCTTCACATAATCAGCAATGCAGAAAACAATGAAAACAATTCCTTTTTTAAAAAAATTCACATGTAATTAATTTTAATGAAATAGTGAATAAGATTAAATTGTAAAAGAGATATTAAATAAAAGCAAGAAAGCTACAAAGTAGATTGAGGAAAAGAAATCGAGAACTATAATGTCTCTGAGATGATCAGAATGACTCCAGTGGGTCAGATGAAGAAAAATATTTTATTAAAAATGGAGATTATTTTTAAAAAATAAAGATTTCTCGGGGCCAGTGCTGTGGCATGGTGGGTGTGAGTCCCAGCTGTTCCACTTCTGATCCAGCTCTCTGCTGTGGCCTGGGAAAGTAGTAGAAGGTGGCCCAAGTCCTTGGGTCCCTGCACCTACATGGGAGATCAGGAAGAAACTCCTGACTCTTGGCTTCGGATCTGCTCAGCTCCGACCTTTGTAGCCAATTGGGGAGTGAGCCAGTTCCCTCTCTCTGCCTCTCCTTCTCTCTCTGTTTCAACTCTGTCTCTCAAATAAATAAATAAATCTTAAAAAAACCAGATTGCTCACAAAGGTGAATCTATCAGAAGGGCACTGGATTTAGTTGTGAATAATGGTCAAAAATTAGTTTAAAATGAGAAAGATATTAGATAATAATATCAAAATTAGGTTGTAGGTGCCAGTGCTGTGGCACAGCAGATAAAGCTGCCTCCTTTGATAATGGCATTCCAGGCGGGCGCCAGTCTGAGTCCCGGCTGCTCCTTTTCTGATCCAACTGGCAGCGGAGTATGTCCCAAGGATTTGGGCCCTTGCACCCACATGGGAGACCCAGAAGAGGCTCTGGGATCCTGGCTTCAGTCTGGCCCAGCCCTGGCCGTAGTGGCCATCTGGGCAGTGGATCAGCAGATGGAGGATCCCTCTCTATTTCTCTCTCTCTCTAATTCTTTCAAAATAAATCAATAAATATTTTTTTAAAAAGTAACGAGGGTAATAAATCCAAGAAACTCAATAATTATTCATTTACATTTATCCATCAAAATGAGAAGGTAACTAAAATCACATAACACTGGCATCACTTTCTTTGTTTTAAAGATTTATTTATTTATTTGAAAAATAAAGATTTGTTTATTTACTTATTTGAAAGGCAGAGTTACGGTGAGGCAGAGAGAGAGAGGAGCATTCAATTCCCTGGTTCACTCCCCAGATGGCCGCAATGTCTGGAGCTGGACTGATCCAAAGCCAGGAGCTTCTCCAGGTCTCCTGCATGGGGCAGCTTGGCCAACCGCTTGGTCCCTCTGCTACTACTTTCGCAGGCTATAGCAGAGAGCTGGATTGGAAATGCAGCAGCTGGGACTCGAGCTGATACCTATATGGGATGCCGGTGATGCAGGAGGCAGCTTTACCCACTATGCCATGGTGCCAACCTCTGGCACCACCTTATTTTTTTTTTTAAAGATTTATTTATTTACTTTAAAGTAAGAGTTACACAATGAGAGAAAAAGAGATAGAGACACATCTTCCATCCACTGTTCACTCCCCAGTTAGCCACAATGGCTGAAGTGATACCGATCTGAAGGCAGGAGCCAGGAGCCTCCTCCGGGCCTCCCACGTGGGTGCAGGGACCCAAGGACATGGGCCATCGTCTACTGCTTTCCCAGGCCATAGCAGAGAGCTGGATTGGAAGTAGAGCAGCCGGGACTCGAACCTGTGCCCATATAGAATGCAAGTACTGCAGACCAGGGCTTTAACCCACTGTGCCACAGCGCTGGCCCCCTGGCACCACTTTTAAAACACTGTCTCAAGGACAGGGAAGGCATGTGACATCATTTCATAAAGGGCTTTGGTGACCTTTCAGTCCATGGTCAAAGGATATGGCTTTGACTTTGGCTTAAGAGCCTGGATAAATGACTTGGGATTTAGTGTTGACCCCAGAAGGATCAGAAAGACCATTCATTTCACATTTCCTAGAAACTGACACAGCCTTACTACCTGAACCTGGAATTCAATTTGAAGAAAATGTACCATGGGGGACATTCCTATTCTTCTCTATCACAAGATAAAATAAGGATTATGTAATGAAGAAGCCAAAATGCAAACGCTTATGTTTGCTGGTCATAGAGACTCTTTTAATTAAAAGTACTTTGATGATTCCAGAAAGAAATGAAGTTTGTTCTTTGTAGAAGCTGAGGCCTTTAAATCCTATGTCAATAACAGGTCAAATCCAAATTTTTTTACATAGTAAATTTCAGAAATTCGGAGACACTAGACAAATAGCTTACCTTGTGTCCCACACTGATTACCTGAGGATTTAGCCCAGAATTTCTCTAGCAATTAGAAATACTTAACTAAGAATTTTATGATTGGTTTACATAATTATAAGAATATTCAAATCTCTTATAGAACTTCTAGTAGTGAAATTGACACTAAGAGAAGCAATGCCTTGATCAGCCCTTGTCCTGGCTGTCGAGGAACAGCCTACTGTTTTATTCTTTTTACTACTTTTTCTTTCTACTTAATACCATTGGTTAAACTCTTCACTTAACTCAGAATTATTCTTAGGTGTTTAAATCCAATTGAAAAGTGATCCCTGTTAAAAATAAGAGTGAGGGCTGGCGCCATGGCTCAATAGGCTAATCCTACGCCTTGAGGCGCCGGCACACCGGGTTCTAGTCCCAGTCGGGGCACCGGATTCTGTCCCGGTTGCCCCTCTTCCAGGCCAGCTCTCTGCTGTGGCCCGGGAGTACAGTGGAGGATGGCCCAAGTGCTTGGGCCCTGCACCCCATGGGAGACCAGGGTAAGCACCTGGCTCCTGCCATCGGATCAGTGCGGTGTGCCAGCCATTGAAGGGTGAACCAATGGCAAAAGGAAGACCTTTCTCTCTGTATCTCTCTCTCACTGTCCACTCTGCCTGTCTAAAAAAACAAAAACAAACAAACAAACAAAAATAAGAGTGGGAATAAGAGAGGGAGGAGATGTACAGTTCGGCACACATTCCTTTGGACTTACCCATAAGAGTAATGCTAAAAACTTGCCATGGGACTCCAAATCCCATTCAGTTGGCAGGCACCAATGCCATCTTACTACTTAAAGTGATCATTTTAAGTGCATAAATGATCATAAAGATAGGAATAAGTGTCAAAGAGGACATTGTGGCAAAAAATGACCTAATGAGAGAGCTCTGTGAGTGAGATCCCAGTGGAAAGAAGGGCCATCAAAGAAGGAGGAAAGAGCTTCCACTTTGATATGGCGTCGTCTAAATAATGTCAGAGTTTGTGGACTCAAGAGGCTTCCATAGCCTTGGCAGCTCATGCTAATGTACTTGGGTTTCTACCACACATGTGGTAGACCAGGATGGAGTTCCTGGCTCCTGGCTTTGATCTGGCCCAGCCCTGGCTGTTTTAGCCATTTGGAGAATGCAGTAGCAGATGGTAGATCTCTCTCACTCTTGCTCTTGTTCTCTCTCATTCTGTCTCTCGCTCTCATTCGCTGTGTCTTTGAAATAAATACATAAAGCTTTACAGAAAAATACCCAGGGTAACTCCAAGATTACTCTTAACACCTTCTTCCAAAATGCAGTGATTTTATCACATTAGAAAAGCAAAAACAACAATTATTGTTTATAGTCCTTGTCTGTACTCCTGAGGAACAGTGGTCTTTCTATTTACTACATGTTGAATTCTTTATTTAGTGGAAGATTCAGCTTGTGATTATAAAGTAAACTAAAGTTATAGCAAAAACTAAAAAAAAAAATAAAGGAGGAGGAGGGAGGGTGTGAAGTATCATTATGTTCTAAAACTCTTACATAAAGGCGTTGGCATTGTGGCGTAGCAGGTACAGTTGCTGCCTATAAACAGTGTCATATGGCTCAAGTGCTTGGGCTGCATCTACATGAGAGAACTGGAAGAAGCTCCTGGCTTCAGATCAACCCAGCTCTGGCCACTGCGGCCATTTGGGGAATGAACCAGTGGATGGAAAATCTCTCTCTCTCTCTGCCTCTGCAACTCTGCCTGTCATATAAATAAATAAATCTTTTTAAAAAGTGCTTTTGCTAATTGGCAAGGAGCAAAGGATTTAAAAAAAACCTGTATATATGAAATACATCAAATCTGTTCCCTTTATATAAATATAAAAAGTTAATATAGTTCTTATGATCTAGTACATTATTATTTTATGTTGAAAATATTTTATGAACTTTAATTTGTGTATTTACTCTGGAAGCTCAAAGACCACATTTACTGGTGTATTCATTTGATAAATATTAGAAATACCCAGTCTTTCTGATTGCTATGTTCTTTGCTTTCAGAGCTCACAGAGCCAGAAAAGAGAAAAAAAATCCTTCTCATAGTTCCTCCTCTTCACTTAACATGAGGTTCAGCCAAACAGTCTAACTCAGGGCCAGTCCTTCAGGGATGTGGAGGGTATAATCATATTTTCCCTATCATATCCATACTTACATATGGATGTTACAAAATGGAGGTAATACAGTGTATGCTATTTGATATCTCACAACATTTAATTCAATGCATATGAGAACTATTTTCCTCAAGTCAATAAATATTTGTCAAAACAAAACAAAAAGTAAAGAATAACAAAATAGGGATATTGGGGAGGGGATACTGGGGAGGCAGCAAGATTCACTCATTAGCTAAATGACCAAGTCTTGACACAAGGGAGAACAGATGCACACATAAGCGAAAAGAGGAATCACCCCACAATGTGAACCTTCAACATCTGAAAGGCCAACGTAAAAACCGAAAATGCCAAGGATCTATTCTACACACAACCAAGATTCTACTACTAACGCTAAGCAGATGGGGCTGGTGCTGTGGCACAGCAGGTTAATCCTCCACTTATGGTGTCAGCATCTCATATGGGCATTGGTTCTAGTCCCAGCTGCTCTTCTTCCAATCCAGCTCTCTGCTATGGCCTGGGAAAGCAGTAGAAGGTGGCCCAAAAGCTTGGGCCCATGCACCCGCATGGGAGATCCAGAAGAAGCTGCTGGCTCTTGGGCAGCTCCGGCTGTTGCAGCCATTTGGGGAGTGAACCAACAGAAGGAAGACCTTTCTCTCTGTCTCTACCTCCAACTGTCTGTAACTCTACCTCTCAAATAAATAAATAAAATCCTTAAAAAAAAAAAAATAAAGCTAAGCAGAGAGCTTGAAATGGCTCAAAGCTAGATTTCCCAACTTTCTTGTTTGTTTCAAAGAATAAACAAATAAAATTCAATATAAAAAAATTACTGGGGCCAGCAATGTGGTACAGCAGGTTAAAGCCCTGGTCTGCAGTGCCAGCCTCCCATATGGACATCAGTTCGAGTCCTGGCTTTTCTACTTCTGACGCAGCTCTCTGGTACGGCATAGGTAAGCAGTATAAGATGGACCAAGTCCTTGGGTCCCTTCATCTACATGGGAGACCTGGAAGAAGCTCCTGGCTCCTGGCTTTGGATTGGCCCAGCTCCAGCTGTTGTGGCCATTTGGGAGTTTACCAGTGGGTGGAAAACATTTGCCTCTGCCTCTCTGTAACTCTGCCTTTCAAATAAGTAAGTAAGTAAGTAAGTTAATAAGTCTTTAAAAGAAAAAGATAAGAAAATTACTTAGGATTTTCCGAATGCTCTACCTGTTGTCTGAACAAGCCTTAATCATGGATTATAAAGTACTGGCCGGTGCCGCAGCTCACTAGGCTAATCCTCCGTCTGGGGCACCAGCACTCTGGGTTCTAGTTCCAGTTGGGGCGCCGGATTCTGTCCCAGTTGTTCTGCTTCCAGTCCAGCTCTCTGCTGTGGCCCGGGAGGGCAGTGGAGGATGCTTGGGCCCTGAACCCGCACCAGAGACCAGGAAGAGGTACCTGGCTCCTGGCTTCAGATCAGAACAGCGTGCCAGCTGTAGCAGCCATTTGGGGAGTGAACCAACAGATGGAAGACCTTTCTCTCTGTCTCTCTCTCACTGTCCTAACTCTGCCTGCCAAAAAAATAAATTAAAAAATAAAGTCCTTGGTACTAACACACTATAATCTGTAGTTGCCCATTACCCCAATCTTACTTTCCTGAGAAAACAAAATTATTCTTCTATCACCTTGAGTTAACTTTGTTCCCATAATGACCTACATTACTTAGTTACATTTTATTTTTATTAACTAAATTTTTTATCTTTAACTTTGTTATGAGTCAAACTTTAATTCTGTAAGATACTGGCCATTCTACCTAGCTTCACACCAATGATTTCAACAATAAGAATAATTTCATTTTTAGTATTAAAAAGAGCAAATCTAGAGTAAGAAAAATATGATCTGGCCTAATAACCTTCAACATCTGTAAAATCAAAGAAACAGATAACCTTGACTGCGCACTTTGTACTCAGCATGTATTATTGTATTTAATGCTCGTGATTTTACAAAAATAATTATTCTTTTTTTTTTTTTTTTTTGACAGGCAGAGTGGACAGTGAGAGAAAGAGAGCGAGAAAGGTCTTCCTTTGCTGTTGGTTCACCCTCCAATGGCCGCTGCGGCCAGTGCACTGCACTGATGGCAGGAGCCAGGTGCTTCCTCCTGGTCTCCCATGCGGGTGCAGGGCCCAAGGACCTGGGCCATCCTCCACTGCACTCCTGGGCCACAGCAGAGAGCTGGCCTGCAAGAGGGGCAACTAGGACAGAATCCGGCACCCCGACCGGGACTAGAACCCAGTGTACTGGCACCACAAGGCAGAGGATTAGCCTGTTGCGCCACGGCGCCAGCCTAAAAATATTCATTCTTTTTATAGAGGAAGAAAGAGTTAGTGGGTAATAACTTCCCCAAAGTTACACAGCAAGCAAGACTGCTTGGGACAGTAACACTTGCTGAGTTTACTATAATAATCAGTTGGCACAACGGATACAGAGTCCTTCATGCATTAGCATTCTAAGCATGTATGATTATTACTGAATACATCACAAATTATCCAAGGAATAAATGATCTATAATACATGAGTCCAAGGACTAACCTACAAAGAAAATGTACTGCTCCTGAAAACTGAAGCAACTATGTATCAACATGTCAATACTCTTGAGTATGTCTATCTCACCAAAATACAACTGAATCACATTTTAATATAGGTATATCCTGTAGAACAAAAGAAATAGTCCTATTAAAGACATATTACATTGATTATCCTCTGCAGCTATTAAATGCTATGTCATTCTGACAAAAGAAAATTGGCATAGTTTATCATACTATTTTTATTGATTTTTACTTCATTTTCTGTAGTCTTATTAGTTTTGGAGATGTGAAAAGACTTGCCTTTGACTAGTGGGGAAGTTCCTATATAGAGTTTTAGACAGATAAAGTGTAGCTATGTTTTTGGTGAGAGATACTTTTTGTTTGTCTGACAAGTGCATTTGAATCAAGTTGCGAGGCTGACAGTAAAAGAAAGCGAAGGGTATATGCCAAGGTCACTATAGATTGGGACAAAATAGTGAAAGAATCAAAGACCAAGATTAGCTATCGGAGTCGCCATATTCCTCTTCTTCACACTTTTAGACCATGTGAACCATAAGTCAGAAACGATTTTGTGCAGTGAACTTGAAAAAAATGAGCCTATTGGAAAACAAAATTCTTAAATTTGTAGATTTAAAAAAAAAACAGAAGAAGGATATGGATTATTTAAGAAGAAGAAGAGGAAGAGGACTATAAAAGTAACGGAGAGAACATGGAGCCTAAGGAGGAAGAAGTGGGGTTCCCTGAAGCCATTACAATTAGCGGTATCTTTCAGTTGAGAAGAGAATGGGGTTGCTAGGAGAGGGACAGGCAGTGATCAGAGAGCTCTGGATGTAAGTTAGAGAGTTTGCAAATGTCTCCAAAGAGGCAAAGACATGTAAATACTGGTGACCAAGTCAAAGTCCATTCGTGATTTATGGCCATTTCTGGTCATCAGCTCCTCCCACCCTAGTTAGTTTGACCTCTAGCTCTTAGCATTCCTGCTAAACTGAGAGATCACAAAAATCAATATGGCTTATTAGCACACTCCCAAAGGAAATGCCTTTGCTTCACCTGTTAATCTTTGTGAAAGGTACAAATTACAGTTATTTTATTTCTGACTAACTCATTTATATATTTTTAAATACTGAATTATTTGTAGATTTCAGAGTATAAAAAATAACTCTTTTCCCATATACTGCAAAAACAAAAGTGAGTTTAAATGATTATATAATACAATTACTGTTATGCTGATTATAGCCAAAAAACAAACTATCAATTAACTAGTATATCTTCATTGGCTGCTTATTATCATATATTCCATTCCATGTAACAAAAACAACACTATCCAAACATGTCATATGAGAAATATGATTTTTGTTAAGGTTTCCTACAAAATGACATAATGTTCATCACTGAAACTACATGGATTATCCTCGAATTACATCTAATTTTTTAAAGACTGAAAACTTAAAAATATTTACAAATCAAAACTGGCATTTGTATGTAAACTTGTACTGATTTTGAACAGTAAAAATACATGATGAACCTAGTGTTACATATTTAATATACCTTTATTCTCTGTCCAATCATATGAGTAGTCTGTGACACACAACAAGCAGAGACAGTAAGCATTCTAGTACTCATTGGATGATAACCAAAAAAAAATTTCACTGGGGCCGGCGCCATGACGTAGCAGTTAAAGCTTCCACCCATAGTGCTGGCATCCCATATGGGCATCAGTTCTAGTCTTGGCTGCTCCACTTCTGATCCAGCTCTCTGCTACGGCCTGAGAAAGCAGTAGAAGATGGCCCAAGTCCTTGGGCCCCTGCACCTACATGAGAGACCTGGAAGAAGCTCCTGGCTCCTGGTTTCAGATCAGCCCAGCTCTGGTCATTGCAGCCATTTGGGGAGTGACCCAGCAGATGGAAGACCTCTCTCTCTCTCTCTGCCTCTGCGTTATAACTCTATCTTTCAAATAAATAAATAAATCTTTATAAAAAAAAAATTCATTATCTCACTTGTCAGAAATTATTTGAACTTGACAGTGTAGTCTTTTTTATTTTTTTGACAGGCAGAGTGGACAGTGAGAGAAAGAGACAGAAAGAAAGGTCTTCCTTTGCTGTTGGTTCACCCTCCAATGGCCGCTGCGGCTAGCACGCTGTGGCCGGCACACTGCGCTAATCCGAAGCCAGGAGCCAGGTGCTTACCCTGTTCTCCCATGCAGGTGCAGGGCCCAAGGCCTTGGGCCATCCTCCACTGCACTCCCGGGCCACAGCAGAGAGCTGGCCTGGAAGAGGGGCAACCAGGACAGAATCTGGCGCCCCTACCGGGACTAGAACCCGGTGTGCCGGCGCCACAAGGCGGAGGATTAGCCTAGTGAGCCACCGTGCCGGCCTGACAGTGTAGTCTTACCCTCATCAAATTACCATTACTTATGTATAACTGCACAATTACTACATGTTGGAATGCAGATTTGAGGAAGAGCGATTAAGTGGAAGCAAAAAGAGACTAAAATAGTTGAATGATGAGCAGACCAAATTATAGCAAAAAGTCTATATTGAACACAATTCCCATTCACCTATAATTTGCTAACAAGATGGTATCTGAAGGTAAAAAGAATAGGGAGTGATAGGAACAGGGCAGGAAAGCCCCAGGCAAATGAAAGACCTATATTTAAATGATAGGGATTTGGTTAATGTGGGTCACAACTTTAGACATTACACCTAAAAGAGAGAACTGAAATGTGACGATAGAGCAAGCAAAATGTTAGAAATACAGACGTGGCAGAAATAACAGAGCTTACCTGCTTTAGAACTTCGACTAAAACTAAACAGAAAATGAAATCTACTGCTAAGTCCCGCCTTTCAAGAAGATAATCTCTTTCACGTTGCTGTTCATCCCTGAAACAAGAACCCAAAATTACTATTAAGACTGCAAGTTTTGAAACACCTATAGATTAGTAGTTCATGTTGCTTACTGTGTTCCTACTATGTATGGTCTGCTATAGCAATTGTTTTTTTCATACACGCTTCACTATTTTATCTGTCAGCAATTAAACCTAAGCTAAGCTAATTAGTAAGAAGGAAAAAGAGTATTACACATTTTAAAAACCTAGCATTGTTGCACAGTGATCATTAATTGTTTTTATTAAGAATTGAAACAAGGGGTAGGCATTGTAGCACAGTGGGTTAAGTTTCCAGTTGGGACATCTACAGCCCATATTAGAGTGTCTGGGATCTAGTCTCTACTCCTTTTATTTTTTTTTAAAGATTTATTTATTATTTATTTGAAAGTCAAATTTATAAGAGCCGGTGCTGTGGCATAGCTGGTAAAGCCATCACCTGTGGTGCTGGTATCCCATATGGGTGCTGGTTTAAATTGCTTTGCTCCACTTCTGATCCAGCTCCCTGCTAATATGACTGGGAAGGCAGTGGAAGACGGCCCAGGTGCTTGGGCCCCTGCATCCACGTGGGAGACCCAGAAGAAGCTCCTGGCTTCAGCCTGGCCCACCCCAGGTCATTATGGCCATTTGGGGAGTGAACCAGCAGATGAAAGCTTTCTCTCTCTCTCTCTCTCTCTCTCTCTCTCTCAACCTAACTGTCCTTCAAATAAATAAATAAATCCTTTAAAAAAGGAAAGAAGAAAATCAGAGTTACAGAGGGAGGGGAAAGACAGAGACAGAGACAACGCTGGCACTGCAGGCAGCAGCTTTACCTGCTACACCACAACACTGGCCCCATCCTCCTCTGCTTTAGATCTAGCTTCCTGCTAATGCACAGCCTGGGAGGCAGCAGAAGACAGCTCAAGTAGTTGAGTCTCTGCCACCCATGGGGGAAACTAGGACAGAGCTCTGCATTCTAGGCATCAACCCTGCTTAGCCCTGGCTGTTGTAGGCTTTTGAAGAGTACACCCATGGATGAAAGCTCTCTGCCTTTCAAATAAATAAAATGAGTATCTGAACACTTTTAAAAAGAACTGTAACAAAAGTAATAACTTTTATAGATGATAATACAGCATGAGGTAGCTTTATCAAAAGTTGAAAAATCAATGCAGTAGTGGCATCTACTAAAGTCCCATAGTAAACCACAGGCAATCATCTGCATGAATACCATGGATGCTCTATAGAATACCAAGACCTCCTTGGGAGGCTCCAGCATTGTGGGGCTGATCCAGCTCCCTGCTAATGGCCTAAGAAAAGTAGTGGAAGATGGCAAAAGTACTTAGGCCCCTGCTACCCATGTGGGAGACCCAGATGAAGCTCCTGACTCCTGGCTTTGTCCTAGCTCAGACCTAGCTGCTGCGGCCACTTAGGGAGTGAATCTGTTGATGGAAGATTTCTCTGTCTCTATTTGTTTATTTATTTATTTGTTTATTTTTAGTAAGGTCTTCCTTCCGTTGGTTCACTCCCCAAATGGCCACTATGGCTGGCACTGCACCAATCTGAAACCAGGAGCCAGGCTTTTCCTCCTGGTCTCTCATGTGGGTGCAGGAGCCCAAGCACTTGGGCCATCCTCCACAGCCCTCCCGGGCCACAGCAGAGAGCTGGCCTGGAAGAGGAGCAACCAGAACAAGAACCCGGCTCCTATATGAGATGCTGGCACCACAGGTGGAGGATTAACCAATGAGCCATGGCGCCGGCCCCCAGGATCTCTCTGTCTCTCTCTCCCCCTCTCTCTCTTTCTGAACTCTGACTTTCAGATAAATAAAATCTTTTAAAAACAAAAAAGACCTCCCTGGGAAATGGAAGAGAAGCCAAGTTTCAAGATTTGATGACCAAAAAGAGCATCACAATGTTACCACACTAATGCAGGGCTTTGGCAGTCTTCCTGTATCACAAGAATTGCTTCCTTTCAAAAAACAGGTGAATAAGACCTTCCCTAAAGGAAGGTTGCCTGATTCCTTTGGCCATTAGAGCTCCAAACCAGACCACTGAAACACACTGCTGGAATTCATTTTTGTATAACTAGTGCCTGTGAAGGGTACTTTAGGACTACCCCCTGCTTTAATTGGTACAGTCTCATGATTTACACTTTCAGGAGGAACTATCTCTCCCTCTCAGTACCACATTAATAATAAAAGTAATCACTTTTTTTTTCTTTTGCTTAGAAACCAAATAACAATCTTCAGCCAATAACAGTATACCCTGTGTTGGAAGTGTTTAAATTCCAGGGAGAAAATGGAAAATAAACTGCTTACCCCTTCGACTTTGTGCTCGATCGAGGCCTATACTCATAAGATTCATCCTCAGTTCCATTTTGGCGTCTGTACCAGTCGAACAAGGTGCGGAGTAAGGAAGGGAGACAGTGCTCTGCTACTGAGCTCATTGAGCTTATCAACTGCAAACACAAGACACAACGAGAAGATCAAATACCTCCACCACCATGCTCCTACCTCCATCAGCAACCGCTGAGAAATGAAGAAACACAGTACCTCAAATGCAATAAGTGTGCTTTAAAATTAAAATGAGGGCCAGGGGGGTTAGCCAAGTCATAAAGTCAAGCTGGCTAAGTTTCACCCACTATCAAAACTTTATCCAAACCCATCCAATTTGGCTTGACCTTTCTCCTGTCTCCACATCCACTCACATGCATAAAAACGACCTCTGTAACATCCCTGATTATAAACAGAGACCTCTGGGAGAACTGTTAGGGAATAACATGAGAAAACTAGTCAGCTTCCTGTCCTGGCATGTTCCTCTGTGCATAGGTGAACAAAAGACTCTAAAAGGTTCCCATTTTGTAAGATGAAAAGATGTAGAAACAAAAAGACTACCTGTATCCCAAGAATTGCTTCCCTTTATAAATCAAGAGAATGGGGTCTTCTTTGACACTTTCTTGACTTCTCTGCTTTTTAGAGCTCCAAACTGAACTACTGAAATACTCTTGGAATTAGCTTGTGCATAACTCGTCCCAGTGATGGGTACTGCTTGGCTACACCTACTTTAATCAGTACACTGAGTTAGTGAGAAAGTTCTGATCTACGACACTATTCTATGACAGAAAAGATCAACTATTCTGATATCTACATGTTAGAAACATGCTACAAATAAGCTTTTAAAGCTTTAGAATGGACGGTGTGAAGATAAGTATAGTGTCATAAACAACCATTATTGAAATTGAGGCATCTTTCGAACTCTGAATTCTAGGTCAATATTGCAGATTGCTTCATGAATGAACCCAATTTGGCAAGACTTAGATTAGCAGTCCCTATCATCACTCTTCATCTTGAGTATCCTAAGAAAGACTTCCTCTCTTTGCAAGAATTTCTGTATTTCATGCAACACATTGCTCATAAAATTAATATTTTAAAACCATCATATAATCAAACATGCCTCAATGTGTTAATTTCTTTTTTTTTAATTTTTTTAAAATTTAAAAAAAAATTTTTTTTTGACAGGCAGAGTAGACAGTGAGAGAGAGAGAGAGAGACAGAGAGAAAGGTCTTCCTTTGCCGTTGGTTCACCCTCCAATGGCTGCCGCGGACGGCGCGCTGCAGCCAGCGCACTGCGCTGATCCGATGGCAGGAGCCAGGTACTAGGTGCTTTTTCCTGGTCTCCCATGGGGTGCAGGGCCCAAGCACTTGGGCCATCCTCCACTGCACTGCGGGCCACAGCAGAGGGCTGGCCTGGAAGAGAGGTAACCGGGACAGAATCCGGCACCCTGACCGGGACTAGAACCCGGTGTGCCGGAGCCGCAAGGCGGAGGATTAGCCTGTTGAGCCACGGCGCTGGCCAATGTGTTAATTTCTTTGAAAAGCTATGGTTTGGAGCTGATGCCGTTGGGGCCAGCATAGTAGGCTAAGCCTCCATCCACCATTCTAGCATCCCGTATGGGTATTAGTTCGAGTCCCAGATGCTCCTCTTCTGTTCCAGTTCTCTGTTAATGGCCTGGGAAAAGCAGTGGAAGATAGCCCAAGTACATGGGAGACCTGGAAAAAGCTCCTGGCTCCTGGCTCCTGGCTTTGGATCGGCTCAGCTCTGGCTATTGCGGCCAATCGGGGGGGTTAATCAGCAGATGAAAGATCTTTCTCTCTGTGTCCCCCCACTGTCTGTAACTCTACCTCTCAAATAAATAAATAAATCTTTTAACAAAAAAAAGTAGAGCTATGGGGGCCGATGCTGTGGCACAGCAGGTTAAAGCCCTGGCCTGAAGTGCCAGCATCCCACATGACCGCCAGTTCTAGTCCCAGCTGCTCCTCTTCCTATCCAGCTCTCTGCTATGGCCTGGAAAAGCAGTAGAAGATGGCTCAAGTGCTTGGGCCCCTGCACCCACTTGGGAGACCTGGAGGAAGTTCCTGGTTTCTGCCTTTGGACTGGCGCAGATCCGGCTGTTGCGGCCATCTGGGGAGTGAATCAGCGGATGGAAGACCTCTCTCTCTCTCTCTCTCTGTCTGCCTCTCTGTAACTCTTTCAAATACATAAAATAAATCTTTAAGAAAAAGAAAAAAAAGTAAAGCTATGGGTTACATGAATGCCCATGGTCTCATTCAGTTAACTATAGGAAGAAAGAGTCAGTTAATGAAGATTAAACTGGTATTTCTGGAAATCAAACATTTAATTTTCTTGATAGTTTATATACTACATGTAACTTCAAACTGTTTTTCATCCAGGAAATTAGATAATAATGATACAGTTTATTTGATTCTGTGGGCTATTCTCTTTTTCATTACTTTTGCCCTGTCTTAATCATCATTCTATTACAAATTGCCATAGTTTGACAAGAAAATAGTTCCTAATGTAGAAAATTAAAATAAAAACAAGATTCTAATATTATATAGCCATGTTTCTTTTAAAAAAAACTATATTAATAATGAACAGGATCATTCAAAGAAAATCCCTTTTAATATCCAAAGGCAAATAAAATACCATCTGTACTGTAAATATACACTAAACCAATCTACATCACACATGACTTTTTATTGTCAGGGGGGAAAAAAAATCAAGCTATGAGGCATGATCATTTATGTTTTTGTCAATCATTTATTAAGAAGACAAATGAAAATTTTCCCTAAAATGTTTATAACTAGATTTCAAGTCCTGATTATACAATGATAAGTGAGTAGACTCAAGATGTGAATAATCTTAACTGCACAGTGGCATAAGATTTGAAAAGCAATGCATAAGGTAATCTTATTATTGTAATAGAGGATTTAGCTTCCATTGTATGGTTGCTTGCACCAGTAGCTGTTTACTAAGCATATGCATCAGAATCTCCTAGGCAGCTGCTGTAACTACAGATGCCAAAACTCCACCCTGGGTGATTCTGATTCAGCATGTCTGCAGTGGGATCCAAGGACATAGCATTTTGTATAAGTTTCCACTGAATAATTCTTTTTTTTTTTTTTTTGACAGGCAGAGTGGACAGTGAGATAGACAGAGAGAAAAGTTTTCCTTTTCTGTTGGTTCACCCCGCAATGGCTGCTGCGGCCGGCACACTGCGGCTGGTGCACCGCGCTGATCCCGAAGCCAGGAGTCAGGTGCTTACCCTGGACTCCCATGCAGGTGCAGGGCCCAAGCACTTGGGCCATCCTCCACTGCACTCCCGGGCCACAGCGGAGAGCTGGACTGGAAGAGGAACAACCGGGACAGAATCTAGTGCCCCGACTGGGACTAAAACCTGGGGTGCCAGCACTGCAGGTGGAAGGATTAGCCTATTAAGCCGCGGCGCTGGCCTCCCACTGAGTAATTCTAACCAGACTTCTTTATCTTACAATTTCCGTAATATGAGCATTGGCTTCTACTTCTTACACGCAAAATCTTGAGTAAAGTGGTTCAGCAATACAAGATGGCAGCTGCTATGGTTTGGATATGGTATCAGTGTGTCACCCTAGGATTTGCAGGTTGGAAGCTTGGTTCCCAGTGTGGTAGTATGAAGAGGTACATTTAAGAAGTAAGTATCTTTAAGAAGCAGAACCTAGTGGGAGGTGATCAGGTCCAGAGGGCACTGCCCTAGTATTGAAGAATGAGTGAGTTCTCACCAAAGCAATTTTTAATAAAAAAGCAAGCCTGACCCCTCACTCTGTCTGGCTTCCTCTCTCACCATGAGATTTCTCCCACATGTGCTCTTGCCACTGTGTGTGATGTACACAATCATGAGGATCTCACCCAACCCAAGCAGAACCCAAAGCCATGCTCTTGGACCTCTGAAACTAAATAAACCTCTTTTTAAAAAAAAGAAATTATTCAGCCTCAAGAAGTTTATTACAGCAACAGAAAATAGACTAACACAGTAACAGAAATCTGAGTTATAGTTTTTTTAAATAATCAACATATAACAATTATGATAATCTATCACTTGATCTAACATTTAATCTCAGTAAGAGTTAGAATTAACATTAGAGGCAATATAATATGGGGTTCTAGATACTGGTATTCTACATATAAGTATAGGTTCTTAGAATATCAACATAAGAAAATAAATATTATAAAATAAAATATCATTATATAAAAATTGTAGAATTGGTATACAAGAAAAAGCTGGGAAATTAATTGGTAGCAGAAAAATTTCAAAAGTCACATTAAAGACATCAACAATGAAAAGTATAATGTTTTAAAATGCTAAATGAACTGAAATCAATAAAGTTCACAGTTCAATTACTTGTTAAACAAAAAAGCTTTACCAATTCCACAATGAATGTGCAGAAGAAGGATAGACAGGATCACTAAACAAAATGAAGGAATTTCTTAATAATTGATATATTTGGGTCAAACTATTAGGATGAACATTTTGCTTCCAGGAAAAATTATTCCCACACAACTGACATACCTGGTCAAACTGAAGATCTTCACCCCTCTGAAGAGATCTGGATAACAGCTTCTCCTATACCAAAAACAAAGCATAAGCAGAAAAATAAGAAATCTTCTATATGATCAACAGCTTGGATTGGTGAGCTGGTTTTGCTTTTGTTTTCATTTGCAATTAGGTGGTTTTGAAGCAAGTTAAGCCTCCTCTGTGCCTAGGGTCAGATGACTGAGAGATTTTTTTTCAAAAGTTCGCAAACTAAAATATAAGGGAAAATTTATATATTATAGAGCCAGGTTAAATAGTTAATAAAAATATTATGGTGATTATTCCTTAAGGGAAAAATGTCTATGACAGTTGTAACTGTAAAGTGGGTTACATGCCTCAACACACAACAAAAATGGTTTTTCTCAGGGCTGATGTTGAGGCATAGAGGTTAAGGCTGCAGCCTATGATGCTGGCATCCCATATGGGTGCCAATTCAAGTCCCAGTTGCTCCACTTCTGATCCAATTCCCTGCTAATGCACCTAGGAGAAGTAGCAGAAGATGGACCAAGTGTTTGGTCCCTGTACCCAAGTGGGAAACCCAGGAGAAGCTCCTGGCTCCCAGCTTTGGTCTGGCCCAGCCCTAGCTGTTGTAGCCATTTGAGGAGTGAACCAATGGATGGAAGATCTCTCTCTCCCTCAGTCTTTCAAATAAATAAATAAATCCTTAAAAAAAAAAAAAGACAGTTTTTCTCTTCCATTTCATGTCACTTCATTTCCACTGTGTGTGACAGTTATATTTTATCGTCAAATTTTTAAGAACTAAACACTTGTAAGTGTTAAAGATACAATGATGACCCAAGCAATAGAATCCTTGCCTTCACTGAGCTTAGGGAGACAGACATTAAAAAAATAATCATATCAACATAATCACAAACTCTGGAAAGTGTTGTAAAGGGAAATACCACATCGTCTGAGATACAATGTGTAAACTCATCTACTTGTGATGGTACTTTTAAGTGTCAACTTGTCTGGATGAAGGGATCCTCAGCTAGCTGACCATGATTTCTGTGTGTGTCTGCAGGCATGTTTCCAGAAGTGACTGGCAGCTGAATCAGTGTGTGGGGAAGGAGGATCTGCCCTTACTCACATGGGTGGGCACCATCTAACTGGCTAAGGGCCTGGAAAGAATGCAAAGGAATAGAGAAGGGTGAATTGTTTCTCTCCTGGAGCTGGGACATCTTTTTTCTCCTGCTCTTGGATATCAGAACTCTAGGCCTTCAGCCATGCACTGAGAGTTAATACCATTGGTCTCTTTGGTTCTGTGGCTTTCAGATTTGGACTAAGCCATGCAACCTGCCTCCCTCATTCTTCAGCTTGTGGACGGCCTATTGTGTGGCTTCTCAGTCACCACAATTATGGTAGCCAATTCCTTATCATCTATAATACATTTCTCTGGTTCTCTTTCTCTCCCCACACATACACACACACACACACACACACATACACACACATTCTGTTTTCCTAGAGGATCCTCATACAGATGTATAGACATTATTTCAGATTTAATTTTCTCTTTGAATCATGTAAAGAATATGTTCCAGGAAAAAAATTATATATGCATTTGCAGACAGGCATATACTAGGACATTCACTGTCAACAAAAAAATGAGGAGCACATTCATGTATAACAATGTGGAATTTGGGTCATAAGTAACAGTATATCTATATTAGATATTGTATAATCAGTAAAGTAACAATGAGAGCTAAATTATAGATTGGGAAAATCTTCTTAATATATTAATTAATTAGAAAATAATAGATAAAAGAGAATACATAGCACAGACTTATGGTAGTTTATAAGTTTAAACTCTAGAAATACATTTCTGCATATATATATATACACACATATATCATACTAATAATGTGAAATATGATAAGTTGTTTTGTGATTGGACCATCATTAGATAATTTTTGCTTTTAGTTTTCTACAAAGAACACAGATTACTAGTTCTTATTCCTTTATGTAATTTCTACAAAGAATGCAGATTACTTATTCTCAATCTTAGATTTCAGAGTTATTATTGGGATTTCCATGAGATTCAGCAAATTTACTTAATATGGAACTAACACAGCATACCATAAGATGTATGGTTTAAGAAATGAAAAAAAGTTCTATACATAAAATGTTTTCAAACATTAAAATAATAATTTAGACAAAAATCAGGAGGTATTGAGGAGGTGATTTAATTTCCTCATTTTTAAATTTGTCAAATTTCTCTCTCTATATATATATATAAATATATATGTATATAGATGTATGTATGTTTATATTTAACCTGAAAGATATCTTAAAAACTATTCTTTGGGGCTGGTGCTGTGATGTAGTGGGTTAAAGCCCCAGCCTGCAGCATTGCCATCCCATATCAGCACCAGTTCAAGTCCTGGCTGCTCTACTTCCGATCCAGCTCTCTGCTATGGCCTGGGAAAGCAGTAGAAGATGCCCAAGTGGTTGGGCTTGGGCCCCTGAAGCTGTGTAGGAGACCTGGAAGAAGTTCTTGGCTCCTAGCTTCAGATCAGCTCAGCTCTGGTCATTGCAATCATCTGGGGAGTAAACCAGCAGATTGAAGATCTCCCTCTCTTTCTCTTTGGCTGCATGTCACCCTGTAACTCTTTCAAATAAACAAAAATAAATCTTTTTTTGAAAAAAGCTATTCTTTTTGGAATAGAAATATTTATCTAAAATTAGGTCATTTTCATTTTAGTTTCTTTCTGTCCTATTAATTCAAACAAATTGAATAAAATAGCATGTGTAGTATGCTCCCTTTTGTGTTTTGCTACCTATTTGCCTTGCTGGATACCCCACATACAGCTATCTAACTTCCTGTATATATTCACAAGAAATGTCTGGGATTAGATTATGTTTAAATATATGATGGTTGGTTTTTTTGATTATGTTCTTTTAATTGAATTCTTATATTAAATATGTATGATGGAAAAATAAACATTCTTCTATTAAATAAAGCAAATTGAGAAATATGTATATTCATGAAATGTCTCTACCCAGCAAAGTCCTAATTTCCTTCTCTCATTTATGACCTATCTTTATGAAAATAAGATCACAAATGTATTACTACTAAAATATTAAAAAATTCCCAATCTAACTGTCAGAGACTCTTGTTTCTAACTAATTTAATTAGGGTCAGGAAAACATCTGAATCCATGACACTTACTTCTTCACCTGTAGGTATGTGGCATATTCTTACACAAGGGCCTTCACAGCCTAAGCATACTTCAGATAATTATCGTAGAAGCCAAACCTTAAACCTTGAGTTTCTAAAATTATACACATGCAACATAATGATGACTCTTTACAAACAGTCAGTTAGCCAGATCTAAAATTTAAGTGAAGCAGCAAGTCCGACAGTAAGCCATGTCCTGGAGAACACGGTTTCTAAAAGTGTCTAAGCTTGAAATCCAGTGAGCTTGCAGAGGAAAGCTACTATCCCACCATGAGCTGTGTATCTCAGATGTGGCTTGAGGGAAGGAAATGGAAAGCAGCACCCTCCCCAACTATTTGGCTTATTGGGTCCCCTGATTTGCTGTGAATTTTAAGTCTAAAGACCTTTAATAATATTTTTGAGAACCCCTAATCTAAGTAGTTTGTTACTTACATACTATGTTTATGTAACACAATAGTAAAAAGAGAGGGATAACTTACTGAGAAACACTCAACACTATCGCCTTGTATTTTACCCTTGTTGTTTCTCAACAAATTCACTCTTTCTCAAAATTTTCCAAAGATCCCACATCTAGGCAAAGCAGGAAATGGGGGATGGGTGATTTTTTCCATAGTAAGAATGGAAATGATTTTTGAATGCAAAAGGAATGCTCATGTTATCATCAATACAAAGACACGAAATAAATTACTGCATTAAACATAAATTACTAATCAAGGACTTTGTATTGACCTCTCAGTTTAATTATAGTATGGCTGAAAAAGCCCTAATCATTGCTTAAGCAGGCAACTTTTTTTTTAAAGAAAAGCCATTAAAAATGTTTGTAGTCTATGCAACCCATCATCACAAACAATAACTAAAAAGAATACAAATTTTTCTCTGTAATCACACATACATGAATGCAAAGACTATATACGAAAATGTTTACTAAAGCAGTTTTTTCATAGTAGCCTCAAATCCAAAGCTAATTATCAATAGGAACTGGTAAAAAACAAAACAAAACAAAACAAACAAACAAAAAAAACATTGGCCCTTTCATTTATTGAAATGACATTCAATTGCTAGGATGAGATAAATTAATATGGGTTGACACAGAATAATCTCCAATTTAAAAGATCTACAGGGGCTAGTGCCGTGGCTCACTTGGTTAATCCTCCACCTGCAGTGTCGGCATCCCATATGGGCGCCGGGTTCTAGTCCCAGTTGCTCTTCTTCCAGTCCAGCTCTTTGCTGTGGCCCGGAAGGGCAGTGGAGGATGGCTCAGGTGCTTGGGCTCCTGCACCTGCATGAGAGACCAAGAAGAAGCACCTGGCTCCTGCCTTCAGATTGGCACAGCACTAGCCATAGTGGCCATTTGTGGGATGAACCAACGGAAGGAAGACTTTTCTCTCTGTCTCTCTCACTATCTATATCTCTACCTGTCAAATAAAATTTAAAAAATCTACAAAACATATATATCTTCTCCATTTGCAAATGTTAACTCTTATTTATTTATTTATATATGTATTTATTATTGGAGAAAAAGAGAAAAGACAGACAGAGCTCCCATCTACTGTCCCATTACCCAAATGCCTACAACAACCAGGACTGTGCTGGGCTGAAGCTGAGAGCCAGGAACTCCATCCAAGTCTCCCACACAGCTGGCAGCAACCCAAATTCTGAGCCATCACCACTGCCTGCTTGCATTTGCAAATTAACAGAAAGCTGAAATCAGGAATGGAGCAGGATTCAAATCCAGGCACTAGGATATGGGATGCAGGCTTCTAAACCACTAAGTCAAACATCCACCCCCACCATTTGTGTTTTTTAAAACTGGTGAAGGGACCAGCACTGTGGTATAGTGGGTTAAGCGGTCACCTGTGGTGCAAGCATCCCATATGGGTGCTGGTTTGTGTCCTAGCTGTTCCATTTCCGATCCAGCTCTCTGCTGATGGCCTGGGAAAACAGTGGAAGATGGCCTAAGTGTTTGGGCCCTGCACCCACATGGGAGCCTCCCTGGGAAGAAGCTCCTGGTTCCTAGCTTCAAGACTGGCTCAACTCCAGCTGTTGTGGCCATTTGGAGAGTGAATCAGTGGATGAAGACCTTTCTCTTTGTCTCTCCCTCTCTATAACTCTGCCTCTCAAATAAATAAATAAATAAATCTTTAAAAAAAAAAAAAACAAGTGGCACTGGCTGGGTGTCATGGTACAGCAGAATAAACCCCTTTTTGGGACATCTGCATCCCATATGGGAGCCTGGAATTGAGTCCCACCTCTGCTTCTGATCCAGCTTCCTGCTAATGCATCTGAGAGGCAGCAGGTGATGGCTCAAGTAATAGGGTTTCTGTCACCCATGTGAGAGAATCAATGGATTTCCTGGCTCCTGGTTTGTGTCTGGCAAAGCTTCTGCTGTTGCAGGCATTGGGGGGGGGGGGGGGGGGAGAGTAGCAGCAGGTGGAAGACCTCTCTGTCTGTCCCTTCCTCTGTCACTCTGCCTTTCAAATAAACAAATCATTTTAAAAGGAGACAGCAGATGCTGCAGAAATGGTTAAACAATATATATGAAAAACACAATTGTTGACAGCGATCACTTGGTCAAGAAAGGAGAGATGTTTTTATTATATAATATCTAGAATTATTTTTATTTTTCATAACAATATTTTCATAATAGTATAGATCATTAATACTGACCCTAAAGCTCATAATCTTTTATATTCCTATTTGAGTCTATAGCTGATGTACATATTTATGGAATACTAACAGCAACATGTAGTTTCCAGGGAAAACAAGAGAATTTATTTAAAAGATTTTGGAACAGCAAGATTATAAGGATACTGAAATATTTCAATCATTAACAAAGTTGGCAGGTGAAAGGCACTCACAGGCAACATTCTCTTCTATACTACTGCCTTCACAAGACAACAGTAAATAACTTCTAAAGGGCTAAAACGAAAAGCAAAGGAGATTGGGAGAAGAGGAGTAAAAGCAGACGGCAGAACATAACTAACTCCTCTCCTCAAACAACAGTGGCTGCTAAGTAGGCACAAGGCAAAGTCTGAGGTCTGCCCACTCATTCATCTAAATTATTTTTGGGGCACACAGAATACCAGGCACTGTTGCAAGCTCTAGAGACACTGCCACGAACAAGATGGAAAACAATCCCTGCCACGTGGAGCAGATGGTCTAATGAGAGAGCAAAGGACAAGAACATTACATGAGATCTGGGACAGCAAGTGGAAGGGGGCTGATTCTGGATAACCACCAAGATGACCACAGGGCAGACAACACTGTGGCACAATCACAGGAAAGCCTGCCCAAGCCAGCTAATGCTTTGAAACTCCCCAAAGACTCAGGAATTGGAGAGCAAGGGAATTCGAAGAGTATTGGCCAAACTTGAGGACAGAAATGAGAGGGCTGAATGAAATGCTTATGAAAAATTGAAATGAAAAATGAAAGAAATGCTTATGAAAAATGAATGCTTATGAAAAATTGTTTAAGAAAGATTTAGACCCTCCCTTTCATTATCTTCACAATTAAAGACAGCAGCTTGAACCCATTCAAAGCCAACATTCTCTCCTGAACCAGCACCTCCACAAGTTATAGTAAATAATTTCTATAGGGTTAAAAACAAAGGACAGGAGAGTAGGAGAGGAGCAGTAAAAGTTTACCAAGGGCAGCTTCCTCTACCTTACCCGCAGAGGAACTGTCTATCTTAGGAAACAGCAAAGGACAGCGATATGGACTGGGGATACAGGAGTTAAGTTATCAGCATGAAGACAAAGAAGCTAGTAAAAATTTATATATCAAATTAAAAAAAAACCCAACTTATCTTCTGTTTCTTAGAAATTAATTAATTAATTAATTAATTAATTTGAAAGGCAGAGATCCAGAGAGAGAAAGTAAGAGACAGATATCCCCATCCGCTGGTTCACTCCCCAAATGGCTGCAAAGACTAGGGCTGGGCCAGGCCAAAGTCAGCAACCAGGAACTTCTTCTGGGTCTCCCATGTGGGTGCAGGGGCCCAAGTACACTTGGGCCAGGCATATCAGCAGGGAGCTGAATTGGAAGTGGAACAGTCAGGATTTGAACTGGTGCCCATTTGGGATGCTGGCACTGCAGGTGGAGGCTTAAGCCTTCTATACCATAGCACCAAATCGTTATCTTCTGTTTCTAGCTCCCTAGAGAGCCAGCAGCCAGAGCTTAAACTCTCCCACTCAGGGACTTCAGGAACGTCCTCTAGGGACTCAAGTAAATCCCTAGAAAAATATCTGACACTGATAATCCAAATTATTAGATACTGGAGACCACAGTCAAAAAGGCTTCCACATACACTATGCTACTAATCAGTGGTTTAGTGCTTCAGGCTTAAATATGACATGTCAAAATAAATGTGAAGAGAAGGCAAAAGTATCAGCAAAATGCAGTTTGAAAGAAACAGAGACTAACATACATATCCGTTTCATATTCTGAAAAACTAGTATAAGCCCTGTTTTTAGGAGGGGGGAGCTATCTTCTTTTCTATTCATTGGCAATCTAAAAGATTAAGAGATAAAGTTGGATCTGCCTGGGTCATTACCTAGGATTGATCCATCTCCTTTTAGAAAGCAAGCCAGCTAAGGTATTGGATTACATAGTTTGCAAGCTGCAATTCCAATCAATGACTGTCCTTCCTGAATCTTCTAAAATAGAAATGAAATTATGGCCAAAAATCAAGCCCAGCTAATCTTCGAATCTTTTGGCCTCTTTCACCTCCTTGCGTTACGTTTTATAATATGAGAATGAAAAAGCCAATTCACTCATTTTCATAGTGGATTAAATTCATTCAGCAGAAGCCATTCTAAGTTCTGCTGTGAGTTATTGTCTGACTGACCACAGCCAAGCCATCCTCCTTGCATCTGACAAGCCCTGGATGTTATTTCTTTAAAGGTACTCTACAAGATTTTCATTCAAGGACCCAGAATTATATCTTGATGGCTGTTTATTTAAAAAAAAAAAGGTATGGAATAGATTCCAAATAAATGAAATCACAATAAAAGCGTCTGAGGCTGTGTTATAAACATTGTGGCAGCCATTAGGTTAAATATATTATATTTTCATTATGTTGACACTAAGGATTTCCAGTTCATTCAAAACTAGATATAAATACAAATAAGGCTGGCAGACCCCTGATAGAGATCAGCAGAAATTATGCTGGTATAAAGACACGTAAAGGATAAATCTGTAATACATGAGGACTTGGAGTTTTTCTATTGTGTTAAGAAGAGTAGGCAGGGATGGCACTCCACTTTCAATGTGAGGATAGGGTAGAAACACCTGTATTCTGATGGAATCATTGACACAATTGGCCATAATTTTTATAACCTCATCATAGATTACATTGCCAGAGATATCTCTGCAATTACCTGTTAAATGAATGGATAAAATACTATCAGACTATTCTGAAAGAACTATTAGAAGCTCAGACTAGAAGAATGACATTGTGTTTTGTTAGGCAAAGGGCTCAGGCCACCACAATGTTTCATAAGGCTAAATTCAATTTAAGTTAAAAACCTTTACCAAGTACCTTCTACAAAGCACCTACACCAGGGCACTGCTGCAGATAGAGATGATAAAGATCTGGTTGCAGGCATAAAGTAACTCACAATCAAAGGGCATAAATATGTAGGCAACTGACCATAAATATGACATAATCTAATCTAGGAGTGTGTGCAAACTATTATGGTGATACAAAGACCCATTTAATGTGGAAATGATGTCCATGATAAAGGGAACAAGTGGAAAGTTAGGAAGGATGATGATGCTTTAAAAGCATTTTTGATTGAGAGAGGAATAAGAGCACACATCTCAGGACCAAAGCACACATAGAGGATACTTTCCACATCACAGCATACACCAAAAGAGGAGGACCATAAGGCACTAAACACACACTGTCATGAGATATGAGGAACTTGGAATGATGTCGAATTTACTCTCTAGCAATGAAAAGTGAGCAGAAAGGTGTTCATATTTGTGTTTTGGATGAAGGCAAGTCTGGTGAGAGGGAAATGGAAAGGTGAGGGACCCTTCTGTGACCGTTCAGAAACTGCCACAATGCTCTCCTGTGACAGAGCCTGAGCCTACAGGAGTGCAGTGACAACAGCAACAGAAGAAACAGGATGGAGAAAGATTGAAAAAAAGCATCTAACAGCCTCAGTAAAATTAGGTGATTTCATACATGTTTTCTTCTAAGACTTCCCCTCTCAAGACCTTTACATTTCAAAATTCAAATTTCTTTAAGAATGAACACACTATTTGAGAGTTGATAGAACCATACAGCAATGGTACTACTATAAAATATTTTATAAATCAGATTATGAAATTTTTAATTAATTTTTAATTTGAGAGGCAGAGAAAGAGAGTAAATGAGCGAAAAACAGTTCTCTCAACTGCTGATTTACTCTCCAAATGCCATCACTGGCCAGGGCCAGGCTGAATTGAAAGCCGAGAGCTGGGAGCTGGGAACTCAGTTCAGGTTTCTCATGTAGGTGCCAAGAATAAGTCACTGAGCCATTGACATCGCAGCCCAGGGACTGCATTAGCAGCAAGCCAGAGTCAGAAGCCAGAGCTAGGTATTGAATTTAGAACTCTGATGTGGATGTAGGCATCTTAACTGCTAGGTTAAATGCCCACCCTCTGAGAAAGTTTTTTTTTTTCTTTTTTAAAGATTTATTTATTTATTTGAAAGAGCTACAGAGAGGGAGGGAGAGGGGGAAAGAGGGAAAGGGAGAGGAAGAGGGAGACAAGGAGGGGGAGGGGGGAGAGAGAGAGAGAGAGAGAGAGAGAGAGAGAGAGAGAAAGAATGAATCTATCCATTGGTTCACTCAACAGATGACTGCAACAGACAGAACTGCACCAGGCTGAAGCCAGGAGCCAGGATTCTTTCAAGTCTCCCACATGGATAGCAGGGGCCCAAGCACTTGGGCCATCTTCCGCTGCTTTTCCCAGGCTACTAGCAAGTGGATCGCAAGTGGAGCAGCCAGGACTAGAACTGGCGCACATATGGGATTGCCAGCATTGTAGGTGGCAGCTTTACCAGCTACATCACGACTCTGACCCCCCGATAAAGTATTTTTAAAATGTGCTGTATGAGTTGAAAATTGCTGAAGCTAAGTGATGGATCCTGAATATTCTTAATATTATAGTATCTATTTTAATATGTTTGAAAATCTTTTAATAAAACTTTTAATGTGTATTTTAAAAAAGTGATTATTTTGATCATTAGACATTGCATATATTAATTATCATACTATAACCTTATTAATATGCACAAATACATGTCAATTACAATCCATAAAAATAGTTTCCTTTCTTCTTGTATGCTATTTAAGCAGGCTAGTAATTTATCATACAATTTAGAGACCACTGAAAATGAAAACTAACATTTTGTAGAGTAAGCACATTTAAAATTAAACATTATACTCATTCATTCATGTCTATAAGCTTTTGTAAGCCCATTTCTAAACCAGAACTTCACATTATTCACATTTTAAAGTATATATACTAGAATGAAATTAATCATAATTACAAAATGCAATCATGGAATAATTTAAACTGACTACAGTGATTTACACAACTATGAAATACACACTTAGCAAACAATCTTTTATCTCTTACTGTGTATTAGACACAAAACACATTATTTCTGCTTTTCTCAGACTGCTTTTCTCCACTTAATGATCAGAAAGAAACTTGTGCCCATAATGAGCAAGTGTAAGTCTTACTTCACTGTGAAAATGAAAAGCATATAACAATGATAACACCATTTTTTACTTCCTCAAGGTCATCACCTCCCCTCTCTGACGAAGGAGACAGGTTCTGAAGCCACTGCCATTGTGCCCAACTCCCCACTCTGCCACTCATTTGCTCTGGGCCTGAAACAAGCACCAATCCCTCTTGAGTCTCAAACTGGCAATGAGTATGTATCCCTACTACAGTTGTGTCAGCTGTTACATCCCTCTCTTTTTCTTCACTACCATCTCCTTCTAGCCTACACTGTGACCCTGGGACATCACATATCCACTCCCTTCAAACCCAAAGTTACTTCCTAAAGTTGTATCAGTAAGCTAAAACTGTGCTCTTAATGACCAGCCAAGATTACCTGCAAACCCAGAGAGCTCTTGTCTCAGTATTCACTGTACTCTGCCTCCATTACTGGCAATAATTATTCTATTTTCTGCTCTCTTTCCTTTGCAATCATCATTGGCTCTTTTAGCTTCATACAGATGGCACCAAAATCTGTATTTCTAGTTACCACCTCTTGTAAGAGCTCTATAAGAATTTCCAACTGCCAATCAAGCAAGGCCACATGGTTAGGTCGCTATTAACTCAAGTTTAATGTTCACAAATGAAAAAAATTATCTTATTTGCTTTTCCTAACCCAAGTAAATACATTACCACCTTTCCTAACACTTCAAAACATCTCTACCCCAAACTTTCTCTCAAAACGCCACTCCCATTTAATTACTTGTCAAGTTCTATTGATTTCACTTTTATGCCTCTCTTTCTTCTGTAACCATAATCCACTGTTGGTGCCCTACTCAAAGGACCCTTTCTCTTCAGCCTCACCCATGTACAACAGCATATGAGTCTCTACCCTCAATCTCTCTGTCTCATACTCAGCAAGCAGCATATCATCCACCATGACAGCATTTACAACTCATCAGATTCTGACCTCAATGTTCTTAGCTTTTCTGTCCCTTCCTCCTCACCACGGGTTCTAATCACACAGAGCTCCTCACTTTCTCTATGCAGTTCTCATGTACTGTAAGTGCAAACACATGTCCACTTGCTTATTTTATGTTTGGCTACAATCTGACCATTAACTTGCAGAATAGCTGAAACTTGCCTTTATTTCTTGTTATGTTTTATCCGGCCCCACAATTCCCACTGCTGAGGTACATTCTTGATCTTTTGTGACCCGCAGTAACTTATCAAAGTAGATTCCAAAATCATTGAAGCTTTCTAGATTACCACCGCACTACTAGCCTGTCCCTTATTATTTTTTTCAAGTATGCTTTTTCCTTTGGAAATTTTGTATCTAATGGCTAATACAAAAGTAAAGAAAATATTTCAGATTTATAGGTCAGCTCTACTCACCAAGGGTTCAGCCATTACAACTTCAATTTTCTTTTCAGCTTGAACAGCGAATTCTGCAAAGAGGCTCTTGATGACATATTCACCAGGCTTGACATCTGGGTCAATCGTAATGTTTGACATGATGATATTCTTTTTTCCCCAAGTGGAATGAAAGTTAGAAGCAGCACAGTACTTTTTCACTTTGCTGACTCTTGCTGAAGCTAAAAGTAAAAGAAAGACAAGACCCTGATTTAAAAATCAGCTCAACCAGGCCTACCTCAACAGCCTTACTGATATTTATTCTGCCCCAACCACCATTCAGATGTCCCAATCTCCATTTGCCATATTCCATTTTTCTTTTATTCTTGCCTTCTTCTAACATAGCTATAATGTAATTATATATCATGTTTATTATGTACAGCTTCTCTCTTTGCCCTACTAATGTCAATTCCATAAAAATAGCCATTTTATTGTCATTTGTTGTTCCTGAATGAATCCCAAGTGCCTAGAACAATGCTTACCATAAACTAGGTAGAAAATAAACATTCATTGAATGAATGAAAGATTGAATGAATGAGTTCAAATCACAGAATCGGGTGCAACAAAGAAAACAAAATGTGAATAAATGAAACAAGAATTAGATTAGGTTTTTGAAAGATATTAACTTTGGAAGGAGTGCTCGGGGAAGGCCTCACTGAAGAAGCTACACTTGAATTCAAAACTAAGTGATGAAAAAGGCAACAAAGCAAAGCACGAGGAAAAGAAAAACTGAATAGGAGCTGGCACTGTGGCCTGGCAGGTAAATCTGCCACCTGCAGTGCTGGCATCCCATGTGGGCACTGGTTGGAGACCTGGCTGCTCTACTTCTGATCCAGCTCTCTGCTAAGGTCTAGGAAAGCAGTGGAAGATGGCCCAAGTCTTTGAGCCTCTGCACCCACATGGGAGACCGGGAAAAAGCTTCTGGCTCCTGGCTCCAGATCAGTGCAGCTCTAGCCGTTGTGGCTATCTGGGGAGTGAACCAGTAGACAGAAGACCTCTTTCTCTCTTTCTTTGCCTGTGTCTCTCTGTAACTCTGCCTTTCAAATAAATAAATCTTGAAAGGAAAGAAAGGAAAGAAAGGAAAGAGAGGAAAGAGAGGAGAGGGGAGGGGAGGGGAGAAGAGGGGTGGGGAGAGAAGGGGAAGGGAGAGGAGAGGAATGGAGGGGAGGGGAAGGGAGGGGAAGAAAGAAAGAAAAGTTGAATATGCACACTTGAGAAACAAAAAGGCCAGTGAGGTGGGAGCTCAAGGCAGCAGGTCGGGATGCAGGGAGAGATGAGGTCAGTCAGCAGTTGGAGAACAAATCACATTGGACCTTTTAGAATTTTGTAAGGAAATTAAATTTTATCCCAAATGCAATTATAATTCAATAGAAAGTATTTTTAAAAAATCTTTCTGGAAAACAGGTTGTAAAAGGGCCAACGTAGAATCAGGAAAGCTGTTACAGAAATCTAGGTGAGATGTCCACAGCTGGAGCTAAGAGGAAAGCAATGAAGAACAGACAGATCTGATACATGTTCATGGATTTGCTCTCAAGGTAAGGGAAAGAGATTAACCATGGCTGTCATGATTTTTATTTGAAATCACTTGGTGGCAAGCTCAGATGGGAATGACAGTCTGGCGAGCCGTAAGTTGCAACAGGCTTGTCACAAAAAGCACACACCAGTGCATGCCGGGCATCTGCAGCTGTTCTCCTCTCTGGACTGCCAGGGCGGCCTGCCTGGCTTCCTATCTATCACCAATCCAGTAGCCTCCATCTCCCACCCTTCATGCATAATTTAGACCCCCCCATGCTCTAAACTTCATCTCATGTCACCCCTTGTGGCCTAGAATATTCTTGGAGAAGCTGCAAGTTTGCACTTCTCTAGATCAACCTGATTTCCAGATACTGCCCTAGGTACGCTACCTTTTAAGTAACTACATTCTTGAAAAGGGAGGCAGAACCTAATTCAAACACTGAATTTCTGTGTATGCATAGATAACTATAGGAAAAGGAATTTGTCCTAAATACATAAACTCAAAACTTACAAATAATTATTCTGTCAAATTAGAAAATCCTACTCTTCCAAACAATACATCAACATGCATAAATCTGTTAAAAAAAAAATAACCTAAGGAATACTGGAAGCTGCTAATAATGTAGCTAAAATAAGTATCTTCATAGCACACCAAGTTAAATATAAGTTAAATACAGTTATGTATCAGCCTCTTGAACTAAAGAGTTAAAATACATTATGTATCAGACTCTTGAACTAAAGTTATATAATGAAACCAATTCAAAACAAAAATTCACAGCCGTCAAACACAGTGCACATTATTTTAAACAATGACCTGTTTGTTATCTCTCTGTCATGACTCAACATTGTGTATTATTAAGAAGGGAATCTATTAACAAATGATGGAAAAGGAAATTTTAAATTAGGAGTACTATAATTTGATATAAGCTAGAAGATGAAAGTGTATCTGTCACTTAATTAAGATTATTAAGCCCATAATTAAGATCCCTAAGATCATTAGAGAGTTCCTCTGGCTTTATCTTCATAGTAAACACAACTAAAAAGAAGCCTTATAACAGACCTAAGTACTTAAATTCTAACTTTTGCTGAAGTAAAACCTACTTTGATGACAGCTTTGAGCATTTTTTTTTAAAGAAAAAAATTAACTTAGAATGACTTCTCAGATAACCTGCCTTTACTACTGTCATCTATTTCCTTAAATATTAAGCACAAATATTCCTGGGTATTATAACTGCATACTTTAAGATTTTGACAATGAGAGCCAGTGTTGTGGTGTAGCAGGTAAAGCCATGCCTGCGACACCAGCATCCCATATGGGCACCAGCATCCCATATGGGCACCAGTTCAAGTCCCACCAGTTGAAGTTGCTCCACTTCTAATCCAGATCTCTGTTAATGTGCCTGAGAAAGCAGCAGAAGATGACCCAAGTGTTTGGGTCCCTGCACTCATGTGGGAGAACTGGAAGAAGCTCCTGGCTCCTGGCTTTAACTTGGCATACTGCTGACCAGTGTGGACATTTTGGAGGTGAACTAGCAGATGGAAGATTAAACAAAAAAAAAAAAGATTAAGCCAATAAATGCAGGTTTTAAGAAAACCTTCATTTCTATTATCTTTCAAAATAAAAATAATTCTAGTTTGAAAATGCAAAATTTTGTAAGAAAAAAACAAATGCTTTTGATTAAATCAATTTATTTCAATTATATTTCTTATTAGTTATCTAATAAATCTTTAGTTTATTAATACGAAGAGGAACAATGACTTGACCATATATGATTGAAATTGCAGGTCACATTGGGGAAACACTTCAAGACATTGGCACAGGCAAAGAATTCCTGGAAAAGACCCCAGAGACACAGGTAGTCAAAGCCAAAATGAACAATGGGATTACATCAAATTGAGAAGCTTCTGTACAGCAAAAGAAACAGCAGAGCGAAGAGGCAACCGACAAAATGGGAGAAATTATTTGCAAACTACACAACAAATAAAGGATTAATAACCAGAATCTACAAAGAGATCAAGAAACTCCACAGTTAACAAAACAAACAACCCAGTTAAGAGATGGGCCAAGGACTTTAACAGGCATTTTTCAAAAGAGGAAATGCAAATGGCCAACAGACACAGGAAAAAAATGTTCAGGATCTCTAGCTGTCTGGGAAATGCAAATCAAAACCACAATGAGGTTTCACCTCGACCCAGTTAGAGTGGCCCTCATACAGAAATCAACAAACAACAAATGCTGGAGAGGATGTGGGGAAAAAGGGCACCATAGCCCACTGTTGGTGGGAATGTAAACTGATAAAGCCACTATCAAAAACAGTATGGAAATACCTCAAAAATCTCAACATAGACCTACCATATGACCCAGCCATCCCACTCCTGGGAATCTACCCAAAGGAAATGAAATCAGTAAACAAAAGAGCTATCTGCACCTCCATGTTTATTGCAGCTCAATTCACAATAACTAAGACATGGAAGCAACCAAAATGTCCAGACTGGATAAGGAATGTGGGATGTGTACACTATGGAATACTACACAGCAGTTAAAAAAAAAAAAAAAGAATGAAATCCAGTCATTTTGCAACAAAATGGAGCAAGCTGGAAAACCTCATACTTAGTGAAATAACCCAGTCCCAAAGAGACAAATACCATATGTTCTTCCTGATTTGGGAGAATTAATAGTGCTCCTAAAGTGAATGTTATAGAAGTGAAATTGACACTTTTAGAATCAATGACTTGAATAGTCCTTGACCTAACTGTCAAGGGACAGTTTATCACTGTTATTTTTTATGATGTATATCCTTTTTGTTTTGTTTTTTCTGTTTCTTTTCTTCATATTATATGCTGAACTCTTCATGTAACATAGAGTTAACCATATGTATTTTTAAGTCAATTGGAAAAAGATCCCAGCAAAAAATAAGAGGGGGAATAAGAGAGGGAGGAGGTAGTCTATAACTGTAAATCAGTATAGTTTTGCATACAGTCCTACAGACTTACTTCTAAGGGTACAGCCTAAAAACTTGTCACAGGACTCCAAATCCATAAAAATCAGTGGTATAAATGCCATCTTAACTGTTAAAATGATCATATTAAATGTTAAAGTCAACATATAGATAGATTTAAGTGTAAAAGTGATCATATAAATAAAATTAAGTGCCTGGTAATAATACTAGAATTAAAAAGGATGGAACGTTCAATATGGGAAGCAGTCTACACAGCAGACTCCTAGAATGACATTCGCTGTAAATAACACTCTGAACTCAGAATCTACCCTTGAGGCTTCCTGGTCTGGCTGAAAGGTCTGTGAGAGAATTTCAGGCATAGAAAGCCAAAACTCTGTGGCAAAAAATATTCTACACAGAGGATCTCTGTGAGACCTCAGTGGAAAGAAAGGGTCATCAAAGAAGGATGTACTCTTCTCTGAAGGGAGGAGAGAACACCCACTTTGCTCATGGCCTTGTCCAAGTACCAATGGAGTCTATGGTCACAGAAGGCTTCCATAGCCTTGGCAGTCCATGGCAAGAACCTTGAGTGATCGCTGACGTCATAAATAAGAGTGTTAATTGTTAAAGGACAACAGAAGTAACTGTGCACTTACTCCCCATATAGGACTTCTATTCCTAATGAGTTGTACTATGAAAATCTACTGCAAATTTTGTTCCCAAACTGTACTCTATATGTTGTGTGTGTGTGTTAGTGGGTGCAAACTGTTGAAGTCTATGCTTAGTACGCAGTTGGTCCTCTGTATATAAAGTCAAACTGAAAATGAAACATAATGAAGAAGGAGATAGGAGAGGGAGAGGGGGGTGGGATGAGAGTTAGGGGGAGGGAGGGAGGGTATGTATGGGAGAAAGAACCACTGTATTCCTAAAATTGTATCTATGATAAAATGCGTTCATTAAATTAAAAAAAATAAATAAATAAGAAAGAAATTGCAGGTCACAGAACAACCTAATCTCAGTAATAGGAAATTAACAAAATAAATTATTTTACAATCTAACAAACAATTTGATGCAGACATCTGAAATGGCACTGCCAAGAAAGAGTGAATGGTGGGGCCAGCGCTGTGGAACAGTAGGCTAAGCCTCTGTGGTGCTGGCATCCCATACGGGTGCCAGTTCGTGTCATGGCTTCTTTTCTTTTGATCTGGCTCTCTGCTATGGCCTGGGGAAACAATAGAGGATGGCCCAAGTGCTTAGAGCCCTGTACCTGGAGACAAGGGAGAAACTTCTGACTCCTGGCTTTGGAATGGCCCAGCTCTAGCCATTGGGACCATTTGGGGAATGAGCTAGTGGATAGAAGATCTTTCTCTCTTCCTCTCTAACTCTACCTCTTAAATAACTAAATAAATCTTTAAAAAAACAAAAAAGAGTCAATAGCATGGGAAAGTGTTCAACACGGAATGTCAATTGAAAAAAGATCCTAAGAGTATTTTACAAAACCAAAACAACATTGGACAGCAGAAGAAATTATTTCTGGTATATAATACTTATACCTCCACTCTCAAAGCTCTAACGAAGTCAATCAAAAAAGACCTCTATTCCCTCCAAACTGAAAAGTAGACAAAAGACATGAATAAGTTACAAGATAAAATACAAGAGGCAAAAACCTCAGTAAATAATACTTAACCTCACTAATAATCTGAAAATGAATAAAAATTAGATAATATTTACTGTGTGATACAGTCATTCCCCCACAGCTTTGTATTTCATTACGATGCATTGCTAAGGATGTGTTAGCTTTTCTCATATTCTGCTAATCAGAGAGGCAAGGATATGATCATTGCAAGCAGGGGAAGAAGGCTAGTTTCCACATAACTAGATTAACTTCATGATGCTTGGCTGCTTGAATGAAATACTTTATAATGCTTAGTTTTTTGAAAAGACTTATTGGTCGGCACCGTGGCTCAACAGGCTAATCCTCCGCCTTGCGACGCCGGCACACCGGGTTCTAGTCCTGGTCAGGGCACCGGATTCTGTCCAGGTTGCCCCTCTTCCAGGCCAGCTCTCAGCTGGGCCTGGGAGTGCAGTGGAGGATGGCCCAAGTGCTTGGGCCCTGCACCCCATGGGAGACTAGGAGAAGCACCTGGCTCCTGCCTTCGGATTAACGTGGTGCGCCGGCCGCGGCGGCCATTGGAGGGTGAACCAACGGCAAAGGAAGACCTTTCTCTCTGTCTCTCTCTCTCACTGTCCACTCTGCCTGTCAAAAAAAAAAAAAAAGATTCATTTATTTATTGAAAGGCAGAGTTAGAGAGAGAGAGAGAGAGAGAGAGAGAGAGAGAGAGAGAGAGGTCTTTCATCCACTGGCTCACTCCCCAAGTGGTCGCAATGCAGATCCAAAGCCAGGAGCCAGGAGCTTCTTCCAGGTCTCTTACACAGCTGCAGAGGCTCGAGGACTTGGGCCATCTTCCATGGCTTTCCCAGGCCATAGCAGATTGCTGGATCACAAGTGGAACAGCTGGGACTTGAACCAGTGCCCATATGGGATGCTGGCACTGCATGCAGTGGCTTTACCTACTACGTCACAGCACCAGCCCTAATATAATGCTTAATTTTTTAAAAAACTTATTTTATTTGAAAGGCAGAGTTGCAGAGAGAGAGAGAGAGAGAGATCTTCCATCCTCTGGTTCATCCCCCGACAGTTGCAATGGCTAGCACTGGGCCAGGACAGAGCCAGGAGCTTCTTCCAGGTCACCCACTTGGGTGCAGGTGCCCAAGTACTTGGATCATCTGCTGCTGCTTTTCCAGGCACATTAGCACGGAGCCAGATCAGAAGTGGAGAAGCCAGGACTTGAACCGGCACCCATATGGAATTCTGGTGCTGCAGGCAATGGCTTATCCCGCTGTGTGGCAGAGCTGGCCCTGGTACTTTATAATGTTCAGTTTAAGATTTCTCTACATGCTATTATAGAATTCTGAAAAATTTATGCAAGCTTATGTGAGAATAAAAACATGAATGTTAAGAATATAATTCTTAAGAACATAATTCAGGCATTGAATTGCAAATTGCAGAAATCCAATGTCATATTAAACATTCTTGAAATATAAATCTATGAAAATCTAACTGCTAATACTAACTATAAAGCAAGACTTGAATAATTAAAATTCGGGAAATCTAAAAGTAAGCATGCCTATTCTTTCTCTTAGATAAAGTTCAAGTACAACAAACATCATTGTTTTCAGATGGCTTATTCTCTCTGCAGCACTGTCCTTAGCATATTTAATAAAACAATTAAGACCTTCTTCCTCTTCATAGAACTTCTATACCCTTATAAAGTACTAAATTCATGGGGGCAGCGCTGTGGTGTAGTGGGATAAGCCACCACCTGCAGCGCCAGTATCTCATATGATTGGCGGTTGGTGTCCCAGATGTTTCACTTCCAATCCAACTCCCTGCTAAAGTGGCTGGGAAAGCAGCAGATGATGGCCCAAGTGTTTGGGTTCCTGTACCCATGTGGGAAACCCAGGAGAAGCTCTGGGCTCTTAGCTTCAGGTGGTCCAGCCCCGGCCGTTGAGGCCAATTAGGAAGTGAACCACAGGATGAAATATACCTCTCTCACTCTGTCTCTCCCCCTCTCTCTGTAACTCTGTCTTTCAAACAAATAAAATAAAAAAATAAAATCTTTTTAAAAATGGATTACTAAATTCAGTCAAAGAGAAGAGACAAGTGAGAAGAGACACACAGCCCTTAAAATGAGGTGTGTTTGGGTGAATTCATTACTTTACAGCAGTGAATCTCAGCTTTTTTTTTTTTTTTTTTCTGCTTTAAATATGTTCTAATGCACAACACAGACATAGTAACATCCCTTACACACACACTGGTTCTCAACAATCACGGAATCAGAAAATTCCTACAGGTAAATGTGGTTAGATACAGAGTATCTAAGTTCAAGTTCTGGGTATTCCATGTTTCTGAACCAACTTCCTACCCAGGCTCCTGGGAGGCAGCGGATGATAGCCTCCCAGTACTTGGTTCCTGCCACCCAAGTGGAAGACCCAGATGGAGTTCCTGGCTCCTGGCTCTGGCCTGGCCCACCCCTGGCTGTTGCAGGTACTTTGTGAGTGAATCAGCAGGTGGAAGATCTTTTTCCTTCCCTCTCTCTCTCTGTCACTCCATCTTTCAAATAAATAAACAAATATTTTTTTAAGATTATTTAAGAATAAAAAAGGCCTTGGTGAAGTCTGTGTAAGCTGCCTCTAGCTCTTCACCCCCAAGAAATGCTCTTCGGGGATTAAAAACGACTGCTTTATGGTCACAAACGTGCATGTGCATGCAGAATACATGCATATATTTACATATTATGAAAATACAATACAACATCATACAACCCCTTATTCTTAACAATAATTAGTTAAAAAAACTCTGATGGCCACTCAATATAGAGAAGGTATAAGATTTTAATTTTTTTGAATTTAAAAGGCAGATACAAAAATTGTTTTTCTTTTATTTATTTGACAAGTAGAGTTATAGACAGGGAGAAAGAGAGACAGAGAGAAAAGTTTTCCTTCCATTGGTTCACTCCCTTAAATGGCCACTATGGCTGGCCCTGCGCCGATCCGAAGCCAGGAGCCAGGTGCTTCCTCCTGGTCTCCCATGCAGGTACAGGGGCCCAAGCACCCAGGCCATCCTCCACTGTCCTCCCAGGCCATAGCAGACAGCTGGACTGGATGAGGAGCAACTAAGACTAGAACCCGGCACCCATATGGGATGCCAGCACCACAGGCAGAGGATTAACCAAGTGAGCCAAGGCACCGGCCCCAGATGCAAAATTTTTAAAGAGCCTGCCTACTCCAGCTATTTTGTGGATTCCAGCAAACTCATTCTAAAGTTTATGTGGAAAGGCAAATGAGACAGAATGGCCAACACAATCTTACAGGAGAACAAAGTCAGAGTACTGACTCCTTGACCTCAAGACTCACTAAAAATCTACAATAATCAGGACAATGTTATTGGCAAAAGAATAGACAAATAAATCAATGGAACAGAATAAAGAGCCTGGAAATAGATTCACACAAAAACAGTCAACTGATCTTTGGCAAGGGAGTACAGGAAATTCATTGAAGAAAGGAAATTTTCAACAAATGGTGCTAGAGCCAGTAGATATCCACATGGTTCAAAAAAGAAAGGAAAATCTACACACAGAACTTCTAACTTCCACAAAAATTAACTGAAAATGGATCATAGATCTAAGTATGCAATGTAAAACTCTAAAACTTCTAGAAGAGAAGAGAAAACCTAGGTGATAAAATTTTGAGTTTCGTGGTGACTTTTTAAATAAACTTTGAAGTCATGATCCATGAAAGAAAAAAATTGCCAAGATGGACTTTATTAAAACAAACAAACAAAAAAACTTTCTTGAAAAGATACTGTTTAGAGAATGAAGTACAGGGCCAGTGTTGTGGCATAGCAGTTGAGGTACCACCTTCAACACTAGCATTGCATATGAGCACCATGAGCATGGGTTCAAGTCCCAGCTGCCCCACTTCCTATCCAGCTCCGTGCCAATGTGTCCAGAAGAACAACTGAAGATGGCCCAAGTATCTGGGCTCCTGCTACCCATGTGGGAGACCTGGATGGATTTCCAGACTCTTGGCTTCAGTCTAGCCTAGTCCCAGGTGTTGCAGCTATTTGAGGAATATACCAATGGATGGAAGATCTCTCTATCTGTAACTCTGCCTTTTAAATAAATTAATTAATTAATCTTAAAAAAAGAAAGAAAGATAGAGAATGATACACAAGCCACAGGCTGAGAGAAATTATTTGTAAAACACATAGCTGAAAACTAACTGGTATCCAAAATACATAAAGAACTGGTAAACTCAACAGTAACAAAATAACCATCCTATTAATAAATGGGCACAAGATCTGAACAGACAGCTCACCAAAGACACAAAGATGGCAAATGAGCATATAAAAAGATGCTCAACCTCACAGATCTCCAGGAAATTGCAAATTATAACAACGAGATACCACTACACATGTATTAGCACTTAAACCAAATGCTGGTGAACAGGCAGAGCAACAGGAACTCTCATTCATCACTGCGGGAAAGCCAACTGGTACAATTACTTCTGGAAGTAAGTTAGTGGATTCTTTGAAAATTAAACCTACTCTTAACATATGATCTAGCAATTATGATCTTGGTATTTACCTAAATGAGCTGAAAACTTAGGTCCACACACAAACCCACACAAAGATGTTTATGGTGGCTTTACCTCTAATTGCCAAAAATCTGACAGCCATCAAGAAGTCCTTCAGCAGGTGAATGGATAAACTGTGGTGTATCCAGACAAGGGAATATCACTCAATACTAAAAGGAAATGAGTTATCAAGCCAGGAAAAAAGACAAGAAGGAATCTTAAATGCATATTATTAAATAAGATAAGCCATTGTGAAAGAGCTGTATACTATATTATTACAGCTATGACATTCTGGAAAAGAAAAAACCACAGAAATAATAGAAAGATTGATGACTGCCTGCTGGAGGTGGGGAGGGGAAAATGGGATGAACAAGTGGAACACAGAGGGTTTTTAGGGCACTGAAACTGCTCTGTACAATACTATTATGGAAGGTATAGGTCATTCTACACCTCTCAAACCCTACAGAGTGCACAACATAAAAAGTGAAACCTAATGTAAACCATAGACTTTACTTAATAATGCTATTAATATTTTTATCAATGACAACACAGGTACTACACTAAGAATATGGGAAACATGGGAGAGGGGAGCTATTATATAGCAGCTCTCTATACTTTCTACTCAATTTGTCTGTAAACCTGAAACTGTTCTAAACATAAAGCGTTAATTTAAAAAAAAAATTAACAAGCCTATTATATCTCTGTCAGCCAGAACTAAAAGTGCCTGGGAAGAGTCAAACACCAGCTCCAGCTGAAGCTTAAAACAATTATGTACTTGGATCAAGCTCAAAGACAGGAAACTATAAGTCAATTAAAAACAAAACATCAAAAACACAAATCAGTTTACATGGTAGGCAGATTAACAGTAGAAACAAAGAAAGCAAAATCAGTATCAGGAAATAAAAACAAATTCAGCTTCTACTGAGACCAATAGGGTTGGTATATCCTTCAACTACTTAGAGGATAACTGTATATTTGAAAGGCACTCAGAAGAGGTGAAAAGAATGTAAGTCATGTGCATGTTGTGTTATGCTGAGTGCTACAATTCAAAGGTGTCATTTGATGGCTTTGGTGCAGAAGCATCACCTTCATGTTAGTGAAAAGCATTAACAGACGCTGTTGATTTCTGATAGAAATGAAACATCATTTAATACACAACATGACTTAATAAAGCATCATAATCACTGTATCCTAAGAAATTGCTAGATTTGGATGTGGTGTGTTCCAGCGCAATGGTCACATGTTCAAAGTTTGGTCGTCAGGGTGGTAGTGTTCGGTGGTAGCTTCTTGGCCTTTTGCTTAAGATCAAGTGTAGAATGTTTAAGAGGTGAGGCCAGAGGGAAACCCTTAGATCATAATGGGTGCTGCCCTCAGTCTCCAGGAAGAGACTGAGCCTGGCTTCCTGCTAGCTTTTTGCTCTCACATGAGCTCCCCCCACGCCCTCCCCAGAGCCTGCATCATGCTGCTGGGGCTCAGCCTTCGAAACTCTTTTCCTTTGTGAGTAGATGGCCTCAGGATTTCATTCTTAGTATTACAAAGCTATTCTGATTTCAAGTGATATGCTGGGAAATACTTTCACAATGGCCGATTTCAAGCCAGCAATGGTTTACCAACTGATAAAGTTTTACAACAGGTAAAATGCTAGGTGGGAACAAGATCTAGAACATCACTCCTAGTTATAATCCATTTATGATGAGGAAATTGACTCCAGATTAAAGCTACTTGTCACATGGGAGTGGTGGAGTCGAAATGCGAAATGTGAACTCAAGTCTTGGTTTCTAAGAGCTTTCACACTAGTGACTTAATTTTCACCAGAACTACCAAATCCAGATGTATTCTTTTCTCTTTTAAAGGTACAGATTAAAAACAATATTTATTCATCTATTTTTATTTATTTTAATGGCAAAGAAACTAAGACAGAGAAGTATGGAGAAAGATCTTCTATCCACTGATTCACTCCCCAGATGCCCACAATGGCCAGAGCTAGGCCGCACTGTCAGGAGCCAAGACTGCATCCAGGTCTCCCACATGGTGGCAGGGACCCAAGTGCTTGAGCCATTATCCTCGACCTCCCAGGTTGCACATTAACAGGAAGCTGGATCAGAAGGGGAAGTGAGACCCTAAACAAGCACTCCAATAAAGTATCTAGGCATTCTAAGTGGCAGCTTAATCCACTGTGCCACAATGCTCACTCCCCCTTAATGTTCAGATACTTAACATACCATCTGCTTAGAATAATTATTTGCCAAATCAAATATTTTGGTTGCATGTCTTCTAATTAATTTGCATATAGGGGATAAAAAAAAAACCTTCCCCACTTTGATTAGATATATATTTACATATATATTCTCTTTTTTAGTTAGTTTTATTTCTTCCATTTAAATTTGTCATCTATCTAGAATTTATCTGGGCTATAACACACCAGTCCTCATTTTACTGAGGCTCTGTCATTGATTTTATTCATTATCATAAACTAAATCCATACTCAAATATGCTTTCTGGTCTTTCTATTCTGCTCACTAACAAATCTTTTGTATTAGTACCATATACTTAATTACACTAGTTTGATAACAGGGTTTATTATCTGTTGGCACAAATATTCCAGCTTACCATCTTTAACTATTGTTACACATCTAAGCTTATGCATATCTTCACAAACTAATTCATGGAAAACTGGCATGTTTATCACAGTGAGACTCCTTGCCTGGAATCTGGCACATCCTTTCTTAACTCATCTCCCTCTGTGTATCCCCCCAAAATTGGTCTTTTCCTTCAAAGACATCAATCTAATTCTTACTAATTTTATTTCTAAATTCTCTGTTCTTATTTTGTGTAATAGAAGTCATTTTCCCTTACTACTCAGTCCAACATTTTTGCTTCTGGTTCAATTTTCAATATAGAAAAATTGGGAATTTTGCTTATTCTTTGGACAGCTGTTCCTAAAATGTTTATTTATCCTAATCTAAAGTATTCACACTGAAAACAGTTTCTAAACATAGAAGTCCTATGACACCCCTGGCACATGTCCAGTGCTTTTTACTTGAAGTCTACTACAGAAATATCACTTATTATAAGGATCAAGAAAAATGACCTTTCATCTAAATAATCCATTATTCACTCAGCTAGAGTCTCTCTGAGGTTATTATTTTCTTGTACTCATGGTAAGATTTGGAAGCTTGGCTAAGAAACTACTCTAGAAACTTAAGAGATGATGTGGTTATTTCTAAGATGTGCATGGATCAGAGAGTCAGGAGACAAGGTCCTGGGCTTGACTTGGCTACTTACTATCATTATGATTTGGTCAAATTATGTAGCTTCTTATGCTTCCCAGCCAGCAGATGAACAAGGTGAATTATATTTCAATCACTGGGGGTGGAGGGTTGGGCACTGTGATATAGCAGGTAAAGCCGCTGCCTGCAGTGCTGACATCCCAAATGGGCACCAAGTCCCACCTGCTCCACTTCTGATCCAGCTCTCTGCTATGGCCTGGGAAAGCAGTAGAAGATGGCCCAAGTCCTCGGGCCCCTGCACCCATGTGGGAGAAGACCCGGAAAAAGCTCCTGGCTCCTGGTTTTGGGTCAGTCCAGCTCTGGCCACTTAAGCCATTTGAGGAGTGAACCAGCGGATGGACAACTTTCTCTCTCTCTCTCTTTCTCTCGCTCTCGCTCCCTTTGCCTCTGCCTCTCTGTAATGCTACCGTTCAGATAAATAAATAAACCTTTTTTTAAAAAATGTTAATCATGGGCATGTGTTGGGAGCAACATGAAAGCTGTTTTCACTTTTGTTTTCCAGTCTTGCCACCACAAAAAAGATTCACTGCAAGTGAAACAGCTATTGTTGCAAACTTTGCTCCTCTAGCCAGACACAAGCCTGGGCATCAGCCTAGGACAGCTCTCTGGCAGGAACTCATCCAGCAAACATACCTGAGCAAATATGCCTTCAGAAGGCGGACAACTGCAGGTGGACATGGAGCCATGTTCTGCCTGTTAAAAAGCCGAGCAGTGTTGCAACAGGTGGTTGGGGATCTCTGTAGCTCGAGGGCAGAGATGGTGAGAGAAGATGAGGAGTAAAGGGGCCTCATTCAGATATTTTAACAGGATGCCACTAACTAAGTGGACAGAGATAAATGCTGGTTTTCCTCTAAGCACTCTCGGGATTATTCTTTAAAACACTGGAGTAGTTTGACCCACACTAAATTAGTACACAAAGAAACTATAAGAACATCATAAACAAAGACACATTCATAGGTGAGAGGATGTGTTTTCTTAAGTGTCAAAGTTCAGAAAACTGACATACTAATTAGCACAATTCCAATCAAAATTTTGATACCTTTTATTATCAGGCTCCAGGCTTTTGCCTGGCCCAGCACTGGCTGTTGCTGACATTTGGGGAGTAAATCAACAATAGAAGATGCAAGATAGATCAATCCATCACTCACTCACTCGCTCTCTCTTCCTCTCTGTCTCTCTGCCTTTCAAATAAATCTCAAAAAAGAAATTTTTTTAATGCAAAACACTTTCAAATAACATTTGAGAAATAAGTCAGAATGCAATATAAAAATATCAGATCATAACTAATCAAAACACAATATTAAATATAATATAAAATGACAGTATCAGAGCATAATAATAATAAAGCCATAGACCTAAGTGAAGACAAATTAGATTTATATAAAAGAATAGAGAATCCTCCTCCCAAATGCCACAAAACTGGAAGAGAAAGAATGATCTATTTAGCAGTAATGCTGAAACATCTGGCTATTCATCTGGAGAAAAATAAATATTCAAAAACCAAAGTACACATAGACACAAAGTTGGAAATTAGCTTTTATAAGTCTTAGAAAAAAAGTAGGAGTCATCATTTGTCATCATGGGATAAGCAACCTTTAGCCTAGATAGAAAACCCAAACTATTAAAAAAAAAGCCAACACAATAGAGAAAATTGACTGAAGATCTCAACAGGCAACTTACATAAGAACAGATCTAAAAAGCCAACAAGCATATGAAAAAAAGTTCAGATTTCATACTTGTACAACCCAGAAAATGTCAACTAAGCTAGCAGTGAGCTTGTATCCAATAGACATCAGATTGGCAAATATTAAAAGGAATGAGTACATCTACTGTGAATAAGGAATGAGAAAATGGAACACTAAACACACGGCAGATGAAATGCAATGCCCACCCAAGCATAGCTCAGGGGAGAGAGTGTTCGGAACAAAAGGAGGAGTATTCTGGCCACTACAGCAGGGCATAAATTTCATTGATCTTAGGCTCGCCATGTAACCTTCTGATTAAAATTTAGCTTTGTATGCTGGTGATAATTTAACTTTGTCTGAACCTACCCCAGGAGAGAAAAGGACGCTTTGCCAGCTCTAGCATTAACGTCCACTTGGCCTATTTCTCACTGTAAATTAGTAAATTGGCAAACTTGTAAAACCTTGCCTGTCATGTTGTTTATTATGAGTTCACCCCTTGAAAAAGATTTCGTATCCCCTCTTAACACTCTGACAAAGCCAAGCTTTCTGACCTTATCGTGAATATCTGGCCATACCTGGCAATATCCTACATCAGAATAAAAAGCTTTGGAGGGGGGCCCAGGTGTCTGCATGGTTTTGAAAGTCTCCCAAGGTGATTCTATTATGCAGCCAGGGTTGACAACCACTGCCTTAAACAATTCTTATAAAGTGCAACAGCTAGCACTACATAATTGTATTTGAAATTAATTTTTTTAGATTGATTTATTTATAATGCAGACTTACAGAAAGGCAGAAAGAGAGAAAGATCCCCAAATGGCCACAATGGCCCTGGCTGGCCAGGCAGAAGCCAGGAGCTGGGAGTTTCCTCAAGGTCCCCCTCATGGGTACAGGGGCCCAAGTACCTATACTGTTTTCTCAGGCCATAGCAGAGAGCTGGCTCGAAAGTGGAGCAACTGGAACTCAAACCGGCACTGAAGGCAGCAGCTTTATCTGCTAAGCCACAGCGATGGCCCCTTAAAATTAATTTTGATTAAAAAGTTTCAAAGACACCACAATTAAGGAAACCTGCTAACATAATACCCATCAAACAGTTCAGAGAAATTTAAATAAATGTCTATTAGGGGACAAAGGTCCAAAGTCAAACTGAAGGACAACTAAAACAAGTCAAAAATCTAATTTCAAAAAATGTTTTCATTTACTGGGGAGGCAGAGAGAGAAAGTGAGAGAGTGCACACCCATCTGTTGGTTCATTCTCCAAAACTCCACAATGGCTGGGCCTGAACCAGCTGCCAACTGGGCCAGCCTACAGCCAGGAGTGGAATCCAGGTGTCCCACATGGGGAGCAGGAACCCAGTCACTTGGGCCATCACTGCAGCTGCCTCCCAGGAAGCTGAGGTCAGCATTGCAACATGGGGTGTAGGGCTTTTAGCGACTAACCCAAAACTCGCCCCCAGAAATCTAATTGTAAAAAGTCAAATATGCATGATGCTCCCAGTTCATGCTAGGAGTCTTGACAAATCCATTTTTCTCTCAAGATTTCAAAAAATTCACAGTACTCACTCTCTACATCTAAAGTCATGTATCTTGGTGCCGTATCAATTCATTATCTACAATCCCAAAGGGTGAGATTTCATTGATACAAACCTTAGAATCATTAATTGCTCTTATCTTCTTTTTTTTAAAAGATTTATTTATTTATTTAAAGACAGAGTTACAGAGAGGCAGAGACAGAGAGATCTCCCACCCACTGGTTCACTCCCCAAATGGCTATAAGAGCAGGAGCTAGGCCATTCCAAAGCCTATCAAAAGGAGCATCTTCCAAGTCTCCCACATGGGTGCAGGAGCCCAAGGACTTAGGCCACCTTCCGCTGCTTTCCCAGGCCACAGCAGAGAGCTGGATCAGAGGTGGAGAAGCCAGGACTGGAATTGGCACCCATATGGCTTGCCAGAGCTGCAGGCAATGGCCTTACAGGTGATGCCACAGTGTCGATCCCTTATCTTCTATATCTAGTTTACTCATCTAATCCCATCACCACTTAAAATAATCCTTTTCTTTCTGTCTAGTTCTAAAGTTCAGAACTTAATAATGTTTTATTATCATCATCATCATCATTATTATTATCATCCTGAAAAGTCCTCCTTCAAGGATCTTCCTCTCTCTTAGCAGGTAAAGTAACTTCCTAAAGCAGCCAAAGTGACTAACTCCTATTCCAATCATACTAGACCCCACACATCAAACCATGGCAATACAGTGCCTTTGAACCCTCGGCATAGAAACTCACTACTAACCTTGTCTTCAAGAGTATCACTCAGGGCCGGCATTGTGGCACAGCAGGCAAAGCTGCCTCCTGCAGCACCAGCATCCATATGGGCGCCAGTCAAGTCCTGGCTGCTCCACTTCCTATCCAGCTCCCTGTTAATGCACCTGGGAATGCAGGGGAAGATGGTCCAAGTCCTTGGGCCCTGCACCCCCATGGGAGACCTGGAAGAAGCTCCTGGCTCCTGGCTTCAGACTGGCCCAGCTCCAGCCATGGCGGCCATTTCGGGAGTGAACCAGCTCGCTCTTTCTCTTCCTCTCTGTAACTCTTACTTTCAAATAAATAAAATAAACAATAAAAAAAAGACTATTACTAAGGGCATTTAATTGGAGACTTTTTCTTATCTTCTGCAGTCTCCAAACAATAAAAATGACTCATTCATATGTTGTTCAAAATTTTACGTGAACCTTATTTAAACAAAAAAAGAAACCATGTAATGTACCTAATTTAAGTCTCCTTTTGGTATGTTACATCATTATTACATTACATGTTAACAGATATTAATTTATTTTTATGAATGTCTTCAACTATTTTCTCTAACATGTCAATAAAATAACTGAAAATATGGGTTATAAAACAATTCATATGATTTTTCTGTGCATTTGTAGGGAGGTTGGGCAGATGCAGCCTGGGATAGTAAACAGGCCCTCCTGGGTTCCCCAACTTAGCATAGAGCTGAGACCAGAGCCTGTTGTAAGACTGACTCTACTACAACTACAATAGAGGGTAAGGCTCTGACATCAAGGTTCACGAAACAGAGGCTCGGAACAACACAGACACAACACTGATCTTTTTGCATACACATCAGTCATCTAGGAGAACTGAGAGCACCCGTGCTAGAGTTCCCTGACTTTGAATCTCATTATTAAACTGCATGTCTTTATTCTAATATTAGTCAGTGAAAAAATTTAAAGCAAAAGATGAAAACATTTATAACTTAGACAACAAGCTGTACTTTTTACAACACAAGATATTTAGTCTTAAGAGGAAATACTTCCTTTGTGAAGTAAGATAAAACTATAGAAGGAGTTATAATTTTTTTAAAAAAATGGATAAAGTGGATCTATGATTCCCAGGTTTGATGACAAGTGTAGTATGAACTACAACTTCAGCGGCTCTCACAGAGTTCACATGATTCATTTAACAGCAGTGAGCTGGCTTCCTCACCTGGGATCCATTCCTAAGACAGAGTTCTCTGAGACACGCAAGACTAGTTTGGCAATAAGCAATAAGTGATTCTTCTCCACTATGACTAACATTAACCCTCAACAAACACATCTTGGAAATTATAATCAATGACAATGCAAATTATCGCAAAAATTCATTTCACAAAAACCTAAATTAAAAATCTCCCTTACCTCCCATGTCTAAGCCAACATGTATTGTTCCTACTCCTTAAATATCTCTAAGAGTTAATATTCTGTAAAGCATTTTAAAAAGTACCTACCCATGGGGCCAGCGCTATAGCACAGTAGGTGAAACTTCCGCCTGCGGTGCCGGCATCCCATATGGGCACCAGTTTGAGTTCTAGCTGCTCCACTTCTAATCCAGCTCCCTGCTAATGGCCTAGGCAAACAGTGGGAGACAGCCCAAGTGCTTGGGCCCCTAAACGCACATGGGAGACCAGGAAGAAGCTCCTGGCTTCTGATAGGCTCAGCTCCAGCCATTGCAGCCATTCGGAGAGTGAACCAGCGGATGGAAGATCTCTCTCTCCCTCTCCCTCTCTTTGTAACTCTGACTCTCAAATAAATAAATAAATGTAAAAAAGTACACCCAGCCGGCGCCGTGGCTCAACAGGCTAATCCTCCGCCTTGCGGTGCCGGCACACCGGGTTCTAGTCCTGGTCAGGGCACCAGATTCTGTCCAGGTTGCCCCTCTTCCAGGCCAGCTCTCAGCTGTGGCCTGGGAGTGCAGTGGAGGATGGCCCAAGTGCTTGGGCCCTGCACCCCATGGGAGACTAGGAGAAGCACCTGGCTCCTGCCTTCGGATTAACGTGGTGCGCCGGCCGCGGCGGCCATTGGAGGGTGAACCAATGGCAAAAGGAAGACCTTTCTCTCTGTCTCTCTCTCTCTCACTGTCCACTCTGCCTGTCAAAAAAATAAAAATAAAAATAAAATAAAATAAAATAAAGTACACCCAAGCAGCAGGCTACATATGTTTGTTTTCTAAACAAAGAAACAACATTTCTTCATTTGCTCAACCTTCATCTCACATTTGGTCTACTGCAATAGCATCCCCAACACATGTTCCTACACACACTTTACCTCTCTTAGCTCCCTCAGACCCAATCCCAGGAAAGATGGAAAAGGGATGAAATCGCCCCAACCATTTTCATGAATCTCATCAACTGTTACCATTCTTTCAGAATTAAGACCAAAATCAAAAACACGGTTTTCAAGATTCTACGTAAACCCTTGCCTACCTTTCCAGCCTACTGACTCCATGTCTCTAGGCTCTGGCCAAACTGGCACATTCCCTCCAGTCTCCAGGACTCCCTTTTGCCCTTCTACCCTTCTACAAACCTGTTATTAAGAGTTTTCCTGAAAGTTCATGGAAAAATGGAATTTCGTACTTGGGTACAAAAAAATTGTGAAATTCATACAAAGCTTTTCCCCGACTACGTATTTTCCATGAACTTTTTGAAAACTCCTTATATGCAGCTTTTGAGATTTTTGTACCCAAATAAACTTGTCTTTTAATTCTATTTTTTCACAAGCTTTTAAAAGTACCCTTGCATTTCGTCCTTCAGATTCTGCTTAAGTATCACTTGATGATCAGGCAAGCCTTAAATTAATACAGAAAAGATCAAAGGAAGATAGCTAGGTAAAGAGTTTGGGTGGAGGGGGTTTTTCTTGTGGCAGGGGAAGCAGTGTTCTTAATGTTTCTTTAGCCTTTCTGAGTCCCAATTTATTTCTCTATGAAAATAGTAAATTATCAACTGATGGACAGAAAATTAACATGTGAAGTATTCACACAATGGAACATTAGGCAGCCATGAAAAACTACAAAGTACTAGCATATGCTACAACATGAAATTCAGGAATATAGTAAGTGAAATAAGTCAGTCAGAAAATAAGACCTCTTGTATGATTCCATGTATATGAAATATTCAGAAACACAGTGACAAAAAGTAGGCTAATGAGTATTTGTTTAGGGGATGATGAGAACGCACAATCTGTAGTGATAATGTTAGCACAAAAATTGCACATTTTCAGAATTACATAAGATTTAAAGAATATATATGCATATAATGTGTGCATGCACAGATGAAGACACACATATAATAGATGCCACAATATTATACCCTTGAGTCCTTCAACAAGTTTAGTATTTCTTTACTTAAATTAAATAACAGATTTTAATTGACATTTGGATTAATATACAATATGATTTTGGGGTGTTTGGCTTTTATTATTCTGGCAATTCAAAAAAAAATCTGAGTATTAATAACTATTTACAAACTTCCTATTGTACAAAAAGATCCAAGTAACTCATGTTTCTTAACATACCACATCTTATTCACGTTTTAGTTTATAAAACTGTGGTTTAAAAAGGCCAATTTATCTGTCCTATTTTTGTGATAAAAACGGGATCTTTTGAAATACTAACTGTAACAAAATATGTAAGCTAAGTAATTTTTAAATATTTTTATTTTATTTATTTGAAACACAGAGTCGGGTGGAAGAGATAGAGAGATTTTCTAACTGCTGGCTAACACACATCCCACCACACCCCCCGCAAATAGCTGCAATGGTCAGGACGGGGCCAGGCCAAAGCCAGGAGCCAAGAGTTTCCTCCAGGTCTCCACATGGGTACAGGGGATATGCACTTGGGACATTCTCCACTGCCCTCTCAGGTGCATTAGCAGGGAACTGGATCGGAAGTGGAGCAGCCGGGACTCAAACCAGCGTTCACGTGGGATGCTAGCATCACAGGAGGCAGCCCAACCCTCTTTGCCACAGTGCCAGCCCCAAGCTAAATAAATTCTAAAAGGTATTGTTTATGGGGGTATCATGTGAAAAACAATTGCATCTATGACCTTAATTAAAACAGAAGATGGGTAATTGGACAGGCTTCAGTACTAAATCTTACTTTGTCTTACCAGTTTTAGGGAATGAAGCCAATCTTTTAAATGATAACATCCTCACTACACAGCTGGTTTAACAGAATGTTCCTGATTTGGTTTTTAAAAGAAGTAATGACTAAAACTGTTGGCACAAAAACAAAATCCCGAATTTAGGCCATATGAATGTCACTTCATTGTTGTTACTGAAAGAAATAAGCTCAACTATAATCAAACTCCAGCAGCACTGTACCTACATTCTGCCAGCTAAGCAGGCCATGAAAGCAAAGGGCCTCTAGTGATTAATACCCAAAGTAGCATTTAACATTGGTACAAACCACCAAATGATTCTGATCAACTAGAAACATTATTATAATTAATAAAGAACTATAATACTAGATACTGTTGTTATGCTAAACCATTTAAAAAATTTTCTTTTTCTTCTTCAGGAAAGTAGGGGCAATATTTGTAATAAGTAACTTATAGGATGAAAACAATTACCTTCTATTTATTAACAGAACAGGTTTTCTTCAGTTCTTCCCAAGAAATTCATTTAAATGGAATTTAGTGAAATGTTATTTTTTTTTAAGTCACTAAGATATCATCTTATACATTCCTGCTTTAGGAATCATTCTCCTGAGAAACATCACTGGTACAATAATATTAATAATCAGAAAGCTTAAGAGAGGTCATATATTTATTCTCCTACCCAATAACTTAGTTGCCTACGCATGTATCAGAACTTGACTATGCATAGGTACATAAAGAAGAACAAAGACAATTGCTCTTTACCCTCCAAGAGCTTACACTCAAGTAGCAGAGAAAGACATGGGTAGGGTGATAAATGTGATAAGACAATAATGTCTAAAGTGATGATTAAGGAAGGATGGGCCTTGAAAGAGACAGAAGAATTCACTGTGAAGCAGAGAGGCCAGGGATGGGGTACACTCCAGCAGACAGCAGCACACATGAAGGCACAGCATGCTCTGTGCAAGAGGAGAGATGGGCAAGACGAGGAGCTAGATGAGGAAAGGCATTGTCCTACGGGGCAGCAGAGAGCCTGGGAAGTAAGGCAGGGAGCCATGAAGGGCCGGTGTTTGTAAGGAAGGAAGCCTTGGCAGCAACATGGAAGATGCAAGCAGGATAATAAAAGCATGCTGTGGCAATAATCCAGGTGACCATGAAGAATATTAATAATCAGACAGTGGCCATGGCAACAGAAGACAGGAGAGAAGGAGAGAATACAGAAGGTGGGGTGACAAGGCCTGGTCAGTGACTGAAAGAGGGACAAAGTGGAGAGGAATGTTCACTGACCCCTTGTTTCTGGTTCATGGAAACTGCGGGTACCAATGCTGCTGTCACCATGGGCAACATCTCATCATTCAACACCAAATCAAAAGTCCCCGTCCCTCTAATACTCCACTTGACTCCTGCAGTTCAAGTTGATGCCCTCCATCTCTGTACTCCCCATTCTTCTCATGTGTGATAGTCATCATTCATATGTAATACATCTCATTCAACTTCCTTACTATAACATTCCATGTATATTTTCTCTAAGCTCCTTTACAGCAACAATCATATCTCATACCTCTATCTGCCACAGCACAGTAAATACTCAATAAATATTGGTTGATTTCAAAAGTGTTGGTGCTTAAAAACATCCTTAGGAAGGCCTTTCCTAGGGTCATATTATTTTAAATCGTCTCTCTGTATCTATGTTTCTCCTTACCACACCCTACCCTGATGCCCATAGGGCTAAGAGAAAATTTAAAAAGACACAGATGCTGGTCAAATAAAAACATTTTCCCACGTCCAGAGTTAGGGCAGACATGGTTACTGCCTTACTGCACATTGAGATAAGCAATTTCTTTCCAATCGGACTGTAAAATGCTTTCCAGAGACAGGTAAACTACAAATGCCCAAAGGCAAGGCGATACTCACAGACTTAATCACTGTATCACTAACAGCTAAAAACAAAAGCTTTACAAACATCTGGTTTTGGTTCACTCCTGGATTCAGGGAATATGATTAAATGAGATTTGGCTGTGCTAGTTACAGGATTCAGGCAACATTATGTAGAAATACTTAGAAAGTCACAAAACAAAACAACAACATATTTCACAAGTACCAAAGTTTTTAGAAGACAAGCTGCTATGACATAATTTACTATAATTCTGTAAGAACCTGTTCATTATAGCTTCACTCTCACTATAAAATTATATTACTGGTTTTTAAAAAGTACCTGGTAAGGATGGAAGAAGGAGGAAGGAGGAAGAGTAGCAGGGGAGAGAAAGATCAGAAACCAGAGTTATATTTTAGCAGACATATATTCAATATCATTTTCTCCCTTATTCCGTTAGTATATTACTATCTCTCTATAACTAATAAAAGTATTTAACTTAGATAGTAATTCTAACTCTCCCAATATTTTAACTATGTATACTCACTTAGAAACTTCACTAGAACTAAGATAAGTTTCTGCCATATGGCACAGTAATGTCTTCACATGGAAAAACTACTTACAGATCAAAAACAAAAGAAATACAGGGATTGTAAATGCAGTATATTTGGCATCACACAAATCTTAAAATTATATTCAGTAAGGCTCTATCTTATGAGGGTTTTGTTCCTCATGTCAACATTTGGTCCTTTGTATTATTTGCTTACAAAAGAAAAATACACTAAATAAATATTTTTATAGAGTTAAACTGGAAAAAATTTAAATTTCATCTCATACTTTATTCATTAGTTTACTGAGGCAACAGCAGCACAGCTGGGAGCAAGAACAACTGTGTTTGGCTCCCAGTTCTTTGCCATCGTATGACCTTGGAAAAGTCACATTTTTTTATTTTCAATTTTATTTGGGCAAAACAAACATGATAATAGAACCTGTGTTTGCTTAAATGATAGTGTGATATCCTATTACAATGATTTTTTTTAAAAAAGTAAACTACTTATGGCAAAAGATTCTTTTAAGTGTTTTGAGATGTGCAGAGAAAAAGGACCACTAGAAATTACTGGAAACATTCATAATGACAAAAATCAGTATTTCTGCCAAATCCACATATTAGGGAGTTATAGACAGAACAATCCTTCAATGGCACTTGTTTTACTGACTTAACTGAACTTGGAAATTCTAAGTACATTATCTGGAATGTTCTTTATCTGAACATTTGCTACATATGAAAATTATTCACTGTAACTTCAGTTATAACAGGAGAAAGTTACTATCATTACATTAAATTGATGTCCTATGATAGCTGATGCTGCTTCAAGCATTTTGTGCCAACAGAACTGTGGAACTGCTATCTGCTAACCCTGCAGAGATCAGTCTACTTATCATCTTCTTTTTCCCCCACCTTTGATCAATTAGGAGAAACTTAGCAAGGCAACAAATTAACAAGAAAACAAAGGTTGGGAAATTTTTGTCAAACAAAATTTAACTGCCAATATTACAACAGCCCAAAGTGTGCATGCTAGGTTTTCTATCTTCCAGACCACCACTCAAGAAAACATTCTTCATGCTATTTTCAACAGCTTCTATTCTGTTTGGATGGGTCCAGAAGAATGTGCATGCAAGGAATGGCAACGATCATCATACCTCAGCATCTCTCCCATTTAGGAACATATACTTACAGCTGCTGCTCCAGGACTTTAACAAGGACTTTATGCTAATTTCAAAAAACACAGAATCCTGTAGACTCAACATCGTGTCTCAATCAGCTGCAACGGCGGCAGCAACAGCAGCAGCAGGGGCAGCGGCAGCGGCAGCAGCCGCGACAGCAGCAGTTTTGTTGATCTATCTCTCCAAGCCGCCGTCCCCTCTCTCCTCTCCTCACAGGCAGCAGAGTTTTGGCCCACAGTGCCTTGGCTTCATTACCGTGCAGTCTCGCAGTGACGCACAACTATAGTGGAGCCGCTGCTGAATGCAGATGAACTAGCCAGTTAAATCAAAGCGTACAAGTTTATAAGAAGTGCCCTGAAGGACGCCCTCACCTTTCTTCATGCAGATCTACACATGCCCCAAATTCTCTTCTCTGTTTAGGCTCCTGTTATCAGTTTTGAGGAGCAGAGGCTCCAGCTGCTTTCCACGTAATCACTACTGCTAGCAAACACACAAGGGTAGGAGCTCTGTCCTTGGATGCCAACTTTTTTCACCAGCTACGGGTCGTACAATAACATTTTTCTAAAAATGTATTTGGATCTAGCACTATGATCTATAAATCGGTTCCTTGAATAACTGACCAACAAAGAAAAAAAAAAGCCATGGTTTTTATTGCACTGTGGTATCAGTTTCCTTTCGTTGGTTTCAGTAGTGTATTCTCTCCACCCCTCCACACAGCCAGGCAGTAAGCAGTGATTTTCTCAGCAGGCTCTGATGATGCAGCGTCCACCCCGCTCACTTACCCCGCCGGAGATAACACAAGCTAACGGGATGAAAAGATGATGTCATGAACACTGTGGCTGAGCCTCCATCTGCCTCTAAAACTGCTCAGCTCAGGACAAAGTTTCCTCTGCTGCATGCAACTTATTCAAAAGAGACAGCTCCAGTATAACAATGGGATTATTTTAAAACACAGGGGCTTCTATTCTTAATATAGCACCTAATTCCCCTGAAAATCTCATAGTCACAATGTCAGTGAATAACCAGAAATTCTCTGGTCAAACAAAATGCACATCTGTGAACCCTTATGCTACAGAAACTGTTTTAAACTGGAAGCACACACTAGCAAAAGCCAAAACTGCTCTTCGAAACAGTAGCAGAATTTCACAACCAAACTAAATACATATTTTATATCAGTATCAGAACAAAAATGTTTTGACCTCATAATAGTTTGTTCTAATTTTGATGGTCAATGGGATGTATGTTCAGATTATTTTTTTCCAATTGTGGCAATACATTTGTACTGATTCATCTATGTCATTGTATCTTGAGTGCCCAAATAGGAAGTAATCATGGTGGTCAAAATCATTAACTGAATTAATTAATTCACAGTCAAATGGTTAGACATTGCATGAGAAGCCAAAATAACATTACTCATGCACGAATATCATACATCGCAGGAAAAGGGATAATCACATTCATTAAGTCGTATTCAATGGCAACAATATTGTGGTGGGGACATCCCTTAAAACTGTACTTTGTTTGTTTTTCCGCAGAACAATCCAAAATATCTGATATAAAGCCTGGGCCATTCCTACTACTGATCAGACCAAAAAAGTAAATTCAAACTAAGATTTTTTTTTTAATTTATATATATATTTTTTTATTTTTGACAGGCAGAGTGGACAGTGAGAGAGAGACAGAGAGAAAAGTCTTCCTTTGCCGTTGGTTCACCCTCCAATGGCTGCCGCAGACGGCGCGCCGCGGCCGGTGCACCACGCTGATCCGATGGCAGGAGCCAGGTGCTTCTCCTGGTCTCCCATGGGTACAGGGCCCAAGGACTTGGGCCATCCTCCACTGCAGTCCCTGGCCACAGCAGAGAGCTGGCGTGAAAGAGGAGCAACCAGGACAGAATCCGGTGCCCCGACCAGGACTAGAACCCAGTGTGCCGGCGCCGCAAGGCGGAGGATTAGCCTGTTGAGCCATGGCGCCAGCCCAAACTAAGATTTAAGTTTATTGGGAGGAGTTTCCAAGATGGCTGAACAGGGAGGGAGCATACTGCTATAGTCTAGGGGAAGATAGTTATAAAAAAGTGAAGAGAGTGCAATCTCACGGAACAGAGGGAACCAGAGGAAACATCATGCAAATTAGAGGGACACTGTAGATCTACATGGAGGGTATCAGTACACCCAACTCAGGACCCTAGCAGCCAAGAGCCTCAGCATCAGCTTTGTAGAGTGAGGTGAGAGCTGACTGCAGCAGCCCAAGCCACTGGCAATAAAGCTGCAGAAGAGCCTGGGGTGACTCTGACTAGAAGCCCTGTGAGGGACAGTATACCTGCCAACCTAGAGAAAAAAAGGGTGAGGGGCACATTTTTCTCTGTCACCTTATACACTCCTCTCACCCTGGAGCACTGAACACAGCACAACCTGTGGGTATTCACTGAAAGAGCGGACACTCCACTAACCACAGAGGCATAGTTCAAAGATAAAACCCATCATGGGGTGGGGGAATCCCAACAAGTATCTCCACCAATGCCCAATAATAAATACAACAATGCAAGAAACAAAAGTAACATGACACTCCCAAAAGAATATATTACTTCAATACTAGAATTTGAAGATGAACAGAATGAAGAAAAGCCAGAAACAGAATTCAAAAAATTGACTGTAGGACAACTTAGTAGTAATCAGGAGCAAATCGATGAATTAAAGAAATCCATACATGACATGAATAAAACTTTTCCCGTGAAATTGGGATTTTAAAGATAAATTAAAACAGAATATTGAAAAATTCAGTAGAACAAATTAAAAATGTGGTGGAAAGCATTAACAGACTCTGAGGCCGAAGAAAGAATGTCCGAGTTAGAACACAAATCTCTGGAAATGTAACAGACCAAAAAAAAGAAGAAATTAGAAAACTAAAAAACACTATTGGGAATCTACAGGATACTATCAAACGACCCAACATACAGGTTCTAGGAGTTCCTGAAAGCAGGGAAAGAGAGAAAGGATTAGAAGGCCTTTAGTGAAATAATAACAGAAAATTTCTCTTATTTGGAGAAGAAAGGCACATCCAAGTACAGAAAGCACATAGAATTCTTAAGACATAACCAGAAAAGATCTTCACTACTACACATTGTAATCAAACTCCCCAGAGTAAAACATAAAGAAAAGATTCTAAAATGTGCATGAAAGAAATGCCAGGTTACTGTCAGAGGATCTCCAATTAGACTCATAGCTGACTTCTCATCAGAATCCCTACAGGATAGGAGAGAATGGTGAGATATATTCTAAGTTTTAAGAGAAAAAATTCTCAACGAAGAATACTGTACCCTGCAAAGCTCTCATTTATGAATGAAGGTGAAATAAAGACCTTCCATAACAAACAGAAATTGAAAGAATTGGTTATCATTTGTCCAGCCTTACAAAAGATGTGTAAGGATGTAATACCCATAGAAACACAAAAACATCATCATCACTATGAAAGAAGATGAAGGCAGAAAATCTCCCAGTAAAAGTACAAAAGAAATCCAAAGTAAACAATAGAAACATTTATGGGAAAATGGCAGGGCCAAATTATTACTTAACAATAGTCACCTTGAATGTAAATGGTCTCAACTTGCCAGATAAAAGATATGGGCTGCCTTCATGGATTAAAAAACAAAACCCATCTATTTATTTCCTATAAGAAACACATCTCAGCAACAAACATCACACAGACTGAAAGTAAAAGGATTGAAAAAGGATAGCCATGCTAACAGAAACCAAAAAAGAGTTGGTGTAGCCATCCTAAAATCAGACAAAATAGACTTTAACACAAAAACTGTTGAAAGAGACAAAGAAAAAAACTATTAAAAGATACAAAGAATGGCACTATGTAATGATTAATGGAGCAAGTCAACAGGAAGATGAGACTATTATAAACATATGTGCACCTAATTACAGGGCACCGGGCTATTTAAAAGAAATGTTAAAGGATCTAAAGGGAGATATAGACTCCTATACAATAGTAATGGAGGACTTTAATACCCCACTTTCAGCTAAGGACAGATCAACCAGATAGAAAATAAACAAAGAAAAAATAGTTAATCCACATTATAGACCAAATGGACATAATATATATCTATAGAACTTTTCATCCTACAGCTACAAAATACACATTCTTCTCACCAGTACATGGAACTTTCTCTAGTATAGACCACATGGTAGGCCATAAATCAAGTCTCAGCAAAATCAAAAAATCAAAAGCATACCATGCATTTATCTGACTACAATGGAATGAGGCTTGAAATCAACAACTCAAGAATCTCTAGAACAAAAACAAACATATGGAGAAGAAAAACATGCTCTTGAATGAACAGTGGGTCATAGAAGAAATCAAAAAATTTCTGGAAATGAACATATAAAAACTTATGGGATACATCAAAAAGCAGTGTTAACAGGAAAGTTTATAGCAATTGGTACCTACATCAAGAATTTGGAAAGGCACCAAAGAAATGACCTATTAATGCATCTCAAGGACATAGGAAAACAACAGCAAACCAAACCCAAAACTAGTAGGAGAAAAGAAGTAATTAAGTTTTAAAAATCATCAAAATTGAAACCAAGAAAACAATACAAAAGATCAGCAAAACAAAAAGCTGGGGCCAGTGCTGTGGTGCAGCAGGTTAACGCCCTGGCCTGAAGCACCAACATCCCATATGGGCACCAGTTCAAGACCTGGCTGCTCCACTTCCAATCCAGCTCTCTGCTGTGGCCTGGGAAAACAGAAGAAGATAGCCCAAGTCCTTGGGCCCCTGCACCCACATGGGAGACCCAGAAGAAGCTCCTGGCTCCTGGCTTTGGATTGGCACAGCTCCAGCCATTGCAGCCAATTGGGGAGTGAACCATCGGATGGAAGACCTCTCTCTCTCTCTCTCTCTCTGCCTCTCCTCTGTGTAACTCTGACTTTCAAATAAATATCTTTTTAAAAAAGTAAATGGATATTAATATATATGTGTATATATATATAAAGCTATTTTTTTGAAAAAAATAAACAAAATTGACAAATCATTGGCCAAATTGGTGCAGCAGGTTAAAGCCCTGGCCCGCAGCAACAGCATTCCATATAGTTGATAGTTCAAGTCCCAGCTGCTCCACTTCTGATCCAGCTCTCCACTATGCCCTGGGATAGCAGTAGAAGATGGCCCATGTCCTTAGGCTCCTGTACCCACACAGGAGACCTGGAAGAAACTCCTGTTAGGAGCATGTGCCTGCCTACATGCAACAGCTCTGGCTGTTGTGGCCACATGGGGAGTGAACCAAGGGACAGAAGATCAATCTCTCTCTCTATGCTACTGCTGCATCTGCCTCTCTGTAACTCTGCCTTTCAAATAAGTAAATAAATCTTAAAAAAAAAAAAAAAAGAATGGTAATAGGAGAGGGAAGGGGAAGAAGGGTGGTAGTGTGGGTGGGACAGGTATGGTGGAAAGAATCACTATGTTCCTAAAGTTGCATTTAATGAAATGCATTAAGTTTGTATTCCTTAAGTAAAAGCTTTCAGGGGTTAGAGAAAAACAGATTCAAAGACTGAACAACATAGGACCTATCATCACAACATCTGTTTGGGTACATCTCCTTGTTCAAGACATCTCAGAATCAATTAAGACCAGGGATTCTCCTGGTATAATGACACAAAACTGCCTTCAGATGTTAAATGAATAAAGGGTATCCCATCATCCCCAAACACAACCTACTACATCCCATTCTTGTACATGCCCAATGTATGTCAATATGCAAAGGACTCCAAGTTATAAAGAAACAAGTTTAATCATTCTTTCCATTTAAATATTTCCCAAAGTGATCTGACAACACAATCCGCTTTTCATCAGTTGTTGATAGTCAGGAAACAAACTGTCTAGACCCAAGCAAACTAAACCATTAAATACCAAGGCTCAGAAACGAACCATGCAGCAAACAGACAAGATAGCAAACTGCCATATTCGCTCTGCCCTTATTAAGCTAAGCCTATTAGTTTTACACAAGTCTTTTTTTAAAAAGATTTATTTATTTATTGGATAGGCAGAGTTACAGAGAGGCAAAGGCAGAGCAAAAGAAAGAGAGAGAGAGAGAGAGTTCTTCCATACACTGGTTCACTCCCCAAATGGCCACAATTGCTGGAGCTGGCTGGATCTGAAGCCAGGAGCCAGAAGCTTCTTTCAGGTCCCCCTAGTAGGTGCAGCGGCCCAAGGACTTGGCCATGGTACACTGCTTTCCCAGGCGCATTAGCAGGGAGCTGTATCAGAAGTGGAGGAGCTAAGCCAGGAATCGATCCAGCGCCCATATGGGACGCTGGCACTGCAAGAGATGGCTTTACACACTACATCACAGTGCCAGCCCCAATACACAAGCCTTAAAGAGCAACTTAGTAAACAGCCAGCATTGTAGCATAACAGTTAAAGTCACCAGCTGTAAGAGAGACCTTCAATCTACTGGTTCACTCCCCAGATGGCTGCATCGGCCGGAGCTGGGCCCAACAAAGCCTGGAGCTTCTTCCAGGTCTCCCAGAGGAGTGCAAGGGATCAATTTGGACATATTCTGCTGCTTTCCCAGGCTCACTAGCAGAGAGCTGGATAGGATGGAGAGCAGCCAGGACTCAAACCAGTGACCATATGGGATGCTGGCATTACAGGCAGCAGCCCAACCTATTACACAGAACACCGGCCCACAAATATTTTTTTAAAAAAACTTAATTCTACTTAGGTATAATGTCCTACAAAGGTAATGAAAGTTCATGTCTACTAAAATTTTTAAACTATAGCAAGCAAAATCTATTTGGAATGCCAGGGTAAAATTTTTTTAGAGTGAAAAGTAATTGATTTTTGAGCAACTTTTTAAAATTGATTTTATTCTGCTTATGTTTTATCTATATGGATCTAAAAGAATAAATCAGAACCTAAAGTTTCTATTCAATATAATCAGTCTATGTTATGAGCATGTGCCTGCCTACATGCATATTAATAGTTTTTTTGGGGAAACATGCATAAAAATACATTCAGGGTACATTTTGGAAGTTCCATTTCACAATAGAACTTCAGTATAGACAGAAGGCAAATGAAAGTGGCACTTTCCATTTACATATAGACTAATTCAATAGGCCTTGGCTATTAAGAACTTTATTTTGAAATGGAAAAAACAAAATGAGTAGTTCTACTATTTCAACTACTGATCACAGCCATCACAGCAAAGGGTAATGGAACCAGCAGTTTCTTTCTAACCCTTCTGAAACTTTAATCATCCAAATCACTAGTGTTCACTAGGAAAACCACATTCACATCCAACAATCCTTTTAGAAGCCTATGGAAGAGACCCACTGTAATATGATTTTTTTCTCAGTCCCTCAATCACTAATCCTGTTTTAAGATTACACATGTAATGACATTGCAGTCATTCTTTGAAATCTATCCTTAACCTGCCAATTAATAACAAAAACTCAATCTCAGCCTAGAGCTCATCAGAAACTTGTCAAGAAACAAGAAATGTCAGTGTCCCATTTTGTTCTTTCTATAAATTCAGAATTCTCCAAGATGTATCGTACATACATATATTTTGGTCTCATCACCATAAAAAGACAGTCACAGAAATAGTTTTTTAATGGTATATCCTTGGCAAAGCAGAAAAATATAATTTAAATAATTTCCTTTGTTCATACTGTCCCTTATTTTTGAGTTTACAATGTATTAAAGAATGCTTTTAAAATGATAAGGTTTTTTCTTGGGGGTAGGGAGCAGTGCAGCATGGTGGAACAGAGGATTAAGTTACAACTCGTGACGCCAGCATTCCTTATGGCATGCCAATTTGAGTTCTGGCTACTCTGCTTCTGATCCAGCTTTCACCTAATGCACCTGAGAAGGCAGCAGAAGATAAAATGATCCAAGTTCTTGGGTCCCTGCCACCTATGTAGGAGACAAGGATGCAATTCCAGGCTTCTGGCCTCAACCCAGACCAGACCCAGCTGCTGTGGCCATTTGGGCAGTGAACTAGCAGATAGAGCATCTATGTCCGTCCGTCTGTCTGTCTGTCTGTCTCTCTTTCTCTGTGTTGCTCTACCTGGCAAATAAATTGACCCTAAAAATAATAAAATAATAAGTTTTAGAATACTTTTAAGAAAGTCACAATTCAATATAATTGGACTTCACTGTGGTCCTCATGACAGCAAATACTGGGCACAAATGATGACCCTGGGAGTCCCCTTGCCCTCAAGGAGTTAAAAGTAAGTGCTCTCTCTTTTAATCAATTTCTACTTCAGTCTGTACCCTTTTAACTGGTGTTTTAAGGATTCACACAATTAGTTACTTGCTTCATTTTTTTTAAACAGGCAAAGTGGACAGTGAGAGAGAGAGAGACAGAGAGAAAGGTCTTCCTTTGCCGTTGGTTCACCTTCCAATGGCCACTGCGGCCAGCACACCGAAGGCAGGAGCCAGGTCCTTATCCTGGTCTCCTGTGGGGTGCAGGGCCCAAGCACTTGGGCCATCCTCCACTGCACTCCAGGGCCATAGCAGAGGGCTGGTCTGGAAGAGGGGCAACTGAGACAGAATCTGGCGCCCCAACCGGGACTAGAACCTGGTGTGCTGGTGCTGCTAGGCGGAGAATTAGCCTATTGAACCGCAGTACCGGCCCCCTGCTTCATATTTTTTAAGTAGAACATAGACAGAGGTACATACCAGAATACCAAAACCACGTATACCAAGGAACCTTCTCAGTAAATCTTACAAAATAGTGAGTGCTATTCATATATAAGATCTAATGGGTGCTGGTTCTAGTCCTGGCTGCTCCTCTTCCAATCCAGCTCTCGGCTGTGGCCTGGGAAAGCAATAGAATATGGCCCAAGTACTTGGGGCCCTGCACCCATATGGAATACCAAGAAGAAGCATCCAGCTCCTGGCTTCGGATTGGCGCAGCTCCGGCCAGTGTGGCCATCTGGGGAATGAACCAATGGAAGGAAGACCTTTCTCTCTGTCTCTCCCTCTCACTGTCTATAACTCTACCTCTCAAATAAATGAAATCTAAAAAGAAAAAAAAAAAAGATCTAAACAAAATGGTCCTTGAAATAATGAAAATTGGATTTATCTCTAAAAATTTATTGAAATCAGAAGTTCTAGCTACCTAAAAGGAAATAAAGGGGTTGGCCCTGTGGTGTAGTGGGTAAAGCCGCCACCTGCAATGCTCGTGTCCCATATGGGCACTGCTTTGAGTCCTCGGTGCTCTACTTCCAATCCAGCTCTCTGCTGTGGCCTAGGAAAGCCGTAGAAGAAGGCCCAAGTGTTTGGGCCCCTGCACTGCATGGGAGACCCAAAGAAAACTCCTGGCTCTTGCCAACTCCAGCTATTGAAGCTATTTGGGGAATAAACCAGCAGATGGAAGAACTCTCTCTCTCTGCCTCTGCCTCTCTGTAACTCTGCCTTTCAAATAAATAAATCATTTTTTTCTTTAAAGGAAATAGAATTCTTCAATTACTAACTCATTCTTAAGGTAATATTGCCAAGAAATGGATTATTCCTCATATGAGAAGCTTGTCAGATACCTCAGATTATTAATCTGGTATCTAAAGCTAGCTACCACATATGAAAAATAACAGAAACTTGACAAGTTTTCCACACAAAATGTCCTATCACTCATCAAGCTGTCTACAGCTCCCACAGACTTCAGCTTTTTCAAAGAATCTTCATCTGTTCTGGACCCTATAAAAGAGATGGAAAGGTTTTGATAGAAGGGAAAGATTCTCACAATTCTATTATACAATTACCACCACACATGAAATACAAACATGAAAAAACAGTTATGAAAGTCACTTCATATTTTTGCTTGAAAACTCCTTAAATAATACAACAAAGAGTCAATAGTGACTCTATTACTAACTTACTTCTTGGTGTACTTACTACTGTTTACTTGTTTCTATCTACACTTCCCACATTTTCCACAAAGAGTGTTTACCATTCTAAAGTTCACCGCACAATTCATGGAGAAAATGGCTGATCCTGGAGCTGGACAGCACATACACAGGCTCAGCCTGGAGCGTCCTGAAGGGTCAGAAAGCAGAGAGGAGCTCAAAAGCCAAACAGTGTGGTATGTCAAAGTGTGCTCGATGGCCAAAGCTGTAACAATCTGAGCAACAAAATAAACAACATAATTTGGGAATATATGCCAAAGTAAAAAAAAAAAAGAAAGAAAGAAAGATAGAAAGAAAGATAGAAAGAAAGAAAGAAAGAAAATCATGAGTCCATGTTGATTGTTGTGGTTTGAATTTCGCCACCAAAACTCATGTTGAAATTTAATCCCCACATGAAGTATTAAGAGGGCGGCAATTTAATCCAACTACAATATTTGGAGGTAGGAACTTTGGGAGGTAGTTAAGGTTCTATCAGGCCATAATGGTAGGCCCTAATCTAGTGGGACTGTGGCTTCATAAGCAGGATAGACCTGAGCTGGGATGTTCTGTCTCACCATGTGCTGTCCTATACTGCCTTTGTGGACAGTGCCCACTAGCAAGAAGGACCTCAATAGATGTAGTTGCCTGATCTTGGGCTTCTTAGCCTTCAGTATGGTCAGCTAAATAAACCTGAGTTCTTTATTAATTAACTAAATCTGTGTTTTTCAGTTATAATAACAGAAAATAGACTATGACACTGAACTGTGAAGAAAAAAGTTAAACTATGAGGTCTGACTGCTGTCTTTTGAAAGGCCTCTTTACAACGTTGGCCTTTGCCAAACTTCTATTTGGGGAGTGTCCCACCACTCCCAGGAGAGACAAGGGAAGTTCATTATGCCTAAACTGTTTACACAGATAATATGGGTTATACTGAACACCTGCTTTCTTTCTGGAAATCTAAAATTTGGGTATATGCCAGGCAGGGATGCCTACATGATTAGCTGCAATAAAAACCCTGGACACTAAACCTCTAATGAGCTTTCCGGGTTGACAACATTTTATTTGTGGTGTCACAGTCCACAGTTGGGGAAATAGAAAACAGGTGGGAACGCTCAATTTCGTTATGGAAAAACCTGATAGATACTACTTCAGTGAGGAGAACAAGGTCAGCGTCATCACTGAGAAGCCATGTGAAAGGTAGATACATTTGACATGATGTGATGAGAATGGCACTTTACCTGTATTCTTCCCCCTAAAGCCCTGTAAACCCAAGCTAAAACTGAAAAAAAATCAGACAGCCCCAAACTGATGGACAGACTACAAAACATCCAACAGATGCTATCAACCAACACTAATAAGATCATTAAGAACAGAAAATTTAAGAAACTCTTAACAGTCAAGACGAGCCTAAGAGACACACAAGCTAAATATAAAGTAGTATCTTGGATTAGACATTGGAACAGAAAGGGTTCAACATAAAAAAATTAAGAAAATCCAGGGTGGGCATTTGATGCAGCAGTTAAAATGCCACTTGGGACACCACATCCCATCCTGGGTGTGCCTGGGTTTCAGGCCTGACTGTGCTCCTGATTCCAGCTTTCCAATAATGCATCCCTGAGAGGTAATGGCTCAAGTTATTGGGTCCCTGCCACGTGGAAGACCTGGATTGAATTCATTGCTCCTGGCTTTGGCCTGGTCTGGCTGCTGCTATTACAGCCGTTTGAGGAACAAACCAGCAGAGGAGAGCTCTGTCTTTTCTCTCTACCTCTCAAACAAATCCTACTACTACCACTAAGCCCCAGCTCCAGCCAGTGCAGCCATTTGGGGAGTGAACCAGTGGATGGAAGACTTTCTCTCTCTCTCTCTCTCTCTCTCTCTCTCTTTCTCTGCCTCTGCCTCTCCGTAACTCTACTCTGCCTTTCAAATATATAAATAAATCTTTAAAGTAAGTAAATAAATTAACTAAAAATAAAAAGTTAGGGCCTGCGCCGCTGCTCACTAGGCTAATCCTCCGCCTGCCGCGCCAGTACCCCAAGTTCTAGTCCTGGTTGGGGTGCCAGATTCTGTCCCGGTTGCTCCTCATCCAGTCCAGCTCTCTGCTGTGGCCTGGAAGGGCAGTGGAGGATGGCCCAAGTGCTTGGGCCCTACACCCACATAGTCAAAACAAGTAAAATGCTGTGAATCACTAATAGGGTAAGCACAGAATTTACTGTCCAAAGCCGGACTGTTTGGAGCATAGAGCAGATACTATGAAGAGCCATGTGAGAATAAAGATACAATAACCTGCACCTACCCAGGGTGTACAGAAACCTACAGTCACCTTATCCATGAATCACTCATTAAAGTATCACATTATAACTACCGACACTTGCTTTTCTGTATTTTTCCTAAATTATGACTACCATAGTAAGTTTTCAATCAACCAGGGGGTTTTATCATTTGAACCACCTTTAATATCATTCTAGTTTTAAAAGAAGATGAGTTAGCACAGAGGTAATAAAGCATAAGAGGAAGTCTTTTTTTTTTTAAAGATTTATTTATTTGGAAGTCAGAGTTACACAGAGAGAAGGAGAGGCAGAGAGGGAGGGAGAGAGAGAGAGAGAGACAGACAGACAGAGGTATTTATCCACTAGTTCACTCCCCAGGTGGCCATAACAGCCAAAGCTAGGAGCCAGGAGCTTCCTCCGGGTTTCCCACATGGGTACGGGGGCCCAAGGACTTGGGCCATCTTCTACTGCTTTCCGAGGCCATAGCAGAGAGCTGGGTCAGAAGTGCAATAGCCAGGATTTGAACCACTGCCCATGTCTGGTACTGGCACTGCAGGCAGTAGCTCTACCCACTATGCCATAGTGCCGGCCACAAAAGGAAAAGTCTTAACCAGGAAAGGAAGAGGCAACAAATTGCAGGGGCAACCATCAGTAAAGACAAAAATTTCATGTAGAAAGAGAAGGCCAATAGGGTTAGGAAGAAAAAACAAAGAGACTGTCCAGGAAAGGAGTGGGAAAGATGCATGGAAGGCCCGGGAGAAGTCTGATGGACAATGACTTCCATTGTGGAAGGATCCACAAAACATGGTTGATAAAATCCACCTCTTCAGAAGTCTACACCAGATATATGGGGCAAATAGGGAACGTGGTAAACCAATACCTGTTAAGTCTAATGAATAAGCCATTTGGCCTTCCAAAACCTTTGCCAGATTCACACTTTAAAAAAAAAAAAAACTGGAGAGACCTCACAATCTTTCATCATAACCTCTTAAATTTTATGAGACAACTGAAGCCCAGGAAGGATAAATGATGGAATTGGATTCCAAATAATTTTTACAGAGTAGCTAATACAAACAAAACACTATTGCTAGGGTTGTAGAAAGTACAAATAAGTATAATATTGGATCACCACTTCCATCTTCTATTTGTCAGGTAAGTTACCCATTTGTAGTTCTTTAGATGGTAGCAATATTGTCTTCTATATTCTAGCTTAGGAGTGGAAAAGTTTGATCTCGGGGCCATCGCTGTGGCACAGCAGGTTAACACCCCGGCCTGAAGCGCTGGCATCCCATAGGGACACTGGTTCGAGACCCAGCTGCTCCACTTCCAATAAAGCTCTCTGCTATGGCCCGGGAAAGCAGTAGAAGATGGCCCAAGTCCTTGGGCCCCTGCACCCACGTGGGAGACCTGGAAGAAGTTCCTGGCTCCTGGCTTCAGATTGGCACAGCTCCGGCCATTGCAACCAATTGGGGAGTGAACCATCGCATGGAAGACCTCTCTCTCTCTCTCTCTACCTCTCCTCTCTCTGTGTAACTCTGACTTTTAAATAAATAAATAGATCTTAAAAAACAAACAACAAACAAACAAAAAAACTTTGACCTCTTCCAAGGCCAAATCTGGCCCGTGGACAACATCACAGCAGAACACAGCCACACACGTTCATTTGTTCCACTAGCATCTGTGCCTACTTTTGCTCTACCAAGCCAGAGCTGAGTACTTGTGACAGAGGCTTGCGGCCTGCAGAGCCAAAAATACTGACTGTCTATTCCTTTACAGCAAAAGTTTGCTGACCCCTGTCCCAAATCATCATTTGTTTGACCTGAGGTAATTTGTCTTTACTTATTTTGAAACTTATGGCAGGCTGGTTTTGCCTTAGGAACCTTTGCACATTGAACAATGTGCTGGATGGTTTTGAAGGAAAAGTCACTGGGCTAAATATGGCAATGCACAGCAGCTCTTGTTAGCAAGTAAAAACTTGCTCTGGCACCTAAAGGACAAGAACTAAAAGACAGAGGACTCTAACATTTATTCAACCAACACTTTCTGACTGCTTAAAAAGTGTGTGCCACTAGGCTATGCTCTGGGGCTACCCAAATAAATCAGACCAACTCAGTTCTCAAAGAACTCACCATCTGTAACAGGAGCAAGACTTTCATAGTCAAAAGAATAAGAGAAGCTGCTGGGCAATGAGCTGGAGTCCTAACACAGAGAAAAATTATCTCAGGTTAGGGGGTGAAGGAAACCACTCATCTCAAGGATGGTCACACAAGAGACTTCTACTCTGGTCCCCGCAGAATTCCAGTTTCAGGAAGCCCCCAGAATTGGAAGCTTGTAACTCCCTACAATTGTCCGAACCCAGTGGAGAGAACACTTGGACTGGACCCTGCTTCCTGAATTCCCTTTACAGCTCCCTTGTTAACCTTTCTGGTATATTCCTTTAGTTGTTAGATTTCAAATTTCAGTTTTATTCATCTTAACCTATTTTACTAATTTTTTAAACCATATAATTTTTTTTAGTATCTTTTTTTTTTGATAGGCAGAGTTAGACAGAGAGAAAGGTCTTTCTTTTCCGTTGGTTCACTCCCCAAATGGCCGCCACAGCTGGCGCAATGTGCTGATCCAAAGCCAGGAGCCAGGTGCTTCCTCCTGGTCTCCCATGCGGGTGCAGGGCCCAAGGACCTGGCCATCCTCCACTGCACTTCCGGGCCACAGCAGAGAGCTGGACTGGAAGAGGAGCAACCAGGACAGAATCCAGCACCCCAACCAGGACTAGAACCCGGGATGCCAGCGCCGCAGGCAGAGGATTAGCCAAGTGAGCCGTGGTGCCAGCCTCTTTAGTATCTTCTGATACAGATATTTTTATTGTCTTGTTTATCTTTTTACATATTCTGCTTTTTCTGTATTTTTTGCCCAATATTGAATTAGCTACATTCATATGTTTAACTCCTTTGTTTATGTGGTTTTATGTTAGAGTTAATACCTCTTTCTGTTGCTTCATAATTGAAAAATAAAAACTCAAACCCTAATCTGTTTTTTTATAATACACATCCATGTAACTTGGAGAAACTCTCTAAAGAGATTTAAAAAAAAATATTTATTACTGAGAGGCAGAGAGAAAGAGACATATACACAGGCACAGACACAGAAAGATCTCATCTACTTGTTCACTGCCCAAATGACCACAACAGTCATTCCTGGGCCAGATAGAAGCAAGGAGCTGGGAACTCAATCCAGGTCTCCTACACAGATGGCAGGAACCCAACTACTTGAGCCATCAGAGAGAGAAGCTGAAGTCAGGAACCTAGGCTAAATACTGCCCCAAAGATCCTTTTTCAGAAGTAAGTGGGCTAACTGTAAATACAGCCAAGAGAAACGACACTAGCTTCAAAAAAATCCTATGTATCTGAATCATGCAATCATCTGGCAGTAACTATTTGGACAAAGAAGGAAGCACAAGAAAAGGTGCTGTAACTCAAGCCCCTATAAACTGTCATGTAGCTACAAGTTGCATGCTAAAACTTTTTGGAATTAAGTACAATAAAAGACATAAATCCAAATCCCTAGAATATTTTCTATGATGGATGCCCCAAATACATTTCAATTAAACTGATTCATCTATCTCCAAATCAAAAATCCAAGTTTTTGTAATAGCAGTCAGCTTAAAATATATAATTATGATTAATTTAAATATTAATTACATAAGAAAAAATGAACTGGAAAAAAAAATACCCACTCAACTCTGTGTGAACTTTGTTGACTATTCTTATAATCTTCAAAACAATGACAGTCTGGTAGTGAGGTTAACTGGCCTACAGAGATTAAGTAGCCTGTTCTAGTTCAGCTTTGTCTCAGCCAAAGCCCCAATCACTTCTCCTCAACACTTCATGCTGCTCTCCTAGCATGCCTGTGAGTCTTCCCGATCGCACTCCTTAAGCTAATGGGAGTGGTCATGAGACCCAGGAAAGGAATGAATGCAGTAAGGTTACCTATCCCAATAATTACAGCTTTAAAGTGTTCCAAAGCAGCTTTTTAGTAAGGGAAACTATGCTTGTGTGATGACATTTTGTAAGCCCAGTACTCCCTGATCCCATCTGTGTAAGAAAGAAGAATCACTGTTCACACACTTACACAGCGAGTACACGGTGGCATGTGGGCCACGTGGGAAGTTCCATAGCAAACCAATCGTTATCTGGAGCACAGGTTCTTTCAGATCATTGCCCTGCCCAACTCCGTTAGCACATTAGAACTCCATCCACAATTCTCCATCTCCTTCAGTGTGTCCACACCACAAGCACTGGAGGTGTCAGAACGAAACTTCATTTCCATTTCTTCCCAGGATTCTCTAAACTTCTCCTTGGTAGTCTCATCTTCAAGGAAAACACTTAAATTGCTCTTTCTCCACCTTGTCTCCTTCTTAAGAGAAAGTGGCTGGCCATGCTATTGCCTAGGGTGATCCTGCTCTTCTGGGCTTAAATAATTTATCCACTGAGAGCAATGTCTCCATGAAAATAAAACTAGAAAGATCACTTGTTAAGAAGATCCAGTTAGTAAGAGTGAGCATCCACCTTTCTTGACTGATCAAATATACTTGTAGATAGCAGCTTGTAAAGCTCAATGAAGGCCGGCGCCGCAGCTCAACAGGCTAATCCTCCGCCTAGCGGTGCCGGCACACTAGGTTCTAGTCCCAGTCAGGGCGCCGGATTCTGTCCCGGTTGCCCCTCTTCCAGGCCAGCTCTCTGCTGTGGCCCGGGAGTGCAGTGGAGGATGGCCCAAGTGCTTGGGCTCTGCACCCCATGGGAGACCAGGAGAAGCACCTGGCTCCTGCCTTTGGATCAGCTAGGTGCGCCAGCTGCAGCACGCTGGCCGCAGCAGCCATTGGAGGGTGAACCAATGGCAAAGGAAGACATTTCTCTCTGTCTCTCTCTCTCTCACTGTCCACTCTGCCTGTCAAAATAAATAAATAAATAAAAGAAAAAAGAAAAAAGCTCAATGAAATGCATTCGGAAGTTTGTAACAAGCACTACATTTTGGTTTGTCCCTGTTAGTAAGTTGTGCTGAATCTCAAAAGAGATGAATACCAGTATACCATTTAGACACTTACATACCTGGAATCATTAACACTTTGCAATGAAATGGAAACAAAAGCAGAATCTGCATCTCTTCACAGCTCTGTGAAAGTCATGTGAAACATAGGAACTCAAAGAATAATATATTGATAATATATCAGTTAAAATGAAAGCATCAAAAAAGTATATGTCCTTTGATGTTACAGTTAAACTGAATAGACCCATAGTCTCTGAAAAACCATTTCACACTTGAAGATTCAAAAAGATCAAACACCACCACAGTGAGATAGAGTAGAAGAAGCCAATGCCTGATTTTAAAATAACAGCATGGGTATACCTCTTAGTGAAAAACTTCAAATAATTTGCTTAAGCCTTAGAGAATTTTTAAGTTTTGGGTAACAACCTATCTCACAGAGTTAGGAAGAAGACTTAAATTAACAGTTATTCAGTCAACGAGTATTTATTGAGTAATGATTACATTCCAAGCCCTGAAACACATCAAACGAAGAAAGCAAAGCTCATACTCAGCTTACATTCTATTTGAGGGGGCAAAAGGAACATACATGTCCTATGTAGGTAGACAAATGAGATTATATCAGTTTTTAGTCAAATAAAGCAAAATCACAGAGTCCAGAATGTAGAAGGCACTCAAACGTTTCTTTCATCCTTAAGGTTGATATATACGGTCTTCTGTTCAATATGTCATTATTCTGTTCTTGGGGATTCTAAAAATGAGTTATGCTTGACTCCAAGTAGAATGAACAACACCAAAATCAAGGGTGATTCCATCAGAACAAAAGTAACTCAAACCTGGAGATGTAAGCACATTGCAGCTATCACAAAACAGTCTACAGAAGCACACAGACTATCTAATTTTTAACATCTGATGGTAGCTAATGTTCACTTTTCTTCAGTAGCCTGAAAACACTGTAGCAAATTCTGATTCCATTAAGCACATTTTCTTTTCATCAACTTTTATGTCTGAAGATAAATATTACTAGAATTGGGAAATATATCTATCAGTAAAATCAATCTTTGATCACACTGTAAGGACTCTATACAAAAAGTATAAGGATACATGACTATGACACAAATAAGGTCACATAAAATGTGATCATTTTGACTTTTTTTTTCAGTAAGGAAGTAGGTATGGCCCAAAAAAAAAAAAAAAAACAAAAACAAAAAACCAGTAGAGTTATATACAGTAGAGTCCCTTTACTGTAAATTGCAGCTGCTTGGCTAATCATTTAATTTAAAAGCACCATTAAAGCAGGAATCAGAAAGGAATCAGAAGAAAAAAGATCAAGAGGCTCATTAAAGGTTTTATTTTAACTTAAAATGTAAAATCCATGTTTAAATCTCCAGGCTTTTGATGCTGTGCCAAAACTTTGTCTTTCAAGGTAGACTTGCTGATTATAACGCTGTCTTTGTTGCCTAAAACCAAACCCACCCACACATATCAGCCAAGATTGCCAGTTTCAGTTTCTTCATAGTGGCACGGGAAGTTGTAGGATGTTAGGGCAAAATCCTTCCAATCTTGTACATTTCTCAGGCCTACAGGTAATTCAAATGCAAGTTCCTTTTACGAATTCATCTTTAAGCAGTCTGAACAAACCACTCAAAACCTTATTCACACTAAAACAACCTTTTTTTTCCAATCTCATATTTTGGCAAATTATCCAGTGTGTAAAAATCGCATAAGGCGCACAGAGGTTTGGTTAACAACACAGACGACTCTTGAGTAGCCCACAACTCAGCCTGTGGGGAACAGTAATGGTGGGAGAGAAATTTTAAGAGTGTGTGGTGTGGTACAGGCATTTGTTAATATATTTTATAGAGGATTAAAGGATATCGGCAAATCTAGTGGGTTGTTTGTTTGAAAATGTTTATAAAATTTATTAAATGTTAGGTTATTTAACATTTGAAGAAAGGTAAACATTCTGTAAGTAAACTACCAATTTCCTGACATCTGGCTAAACTACTGCATTATCTCTACCCCAGAACCACCAGTACACATGAGTCTCAGCAACTCAGCACAAGTAAATCTGACTTCCTGTTTACTGTCAATATGAATTCCACACCTACAAACTTACCATCAAATTTTGAGATTCAAGAAGATGACTTTGATGAGTAAATTGAAATTAAAGGAGCAGATAGCTTAAAACCAGATCTCTCTATGTTAACTTCCCAACAAGGTATTTAAATTAATTATAATAGGCATTCCCTAAAGTTCAACCTTTTTTGAAGAGAAAAATTAGGCATGATTATTTCCTCAAAGAATCTAGAATCTCAGATATTTCAAGACATCAGATTCTTCACTACTCCATGATTTTGTTTTGTTTCGATCTTGATTGGTAAAAAAGCTATATACTTAGTAAATTTTTGTTTATTTTCATTTTATTTGAAAAGCAGAGAGAGAGAGAGAGAAGGTGATCTTCCATCCACTGCTTCATTCATCAAATGCCTGCACAAGCCAATGCTGATCCGGGTCAAAGCTAGGATCCCAGAACTCTACCTTGTCTCCCACATGACAGGGACCCAAGTACTTTAGCTATCATCTGCCACCTGCTGTGTTATCAGGAAGCTGGACTGGAAACAGAAAAGCTGTGACTTGAACTGAGTATTCCAATATGGGATGATACCCAAGCAGCAGCCTAACTGGTACAGCAAATGCACAGCTCCAGAAAATTCTTGCTCGTTAAACTGAGTACTTATATATGCAGATTAATATAAATTATAAAATCTGATTATTATACTTTGTAATATGTGTGTTCTATTTAAAAGAATACAAGAAAGTCTTAACAAAAAAGTTCAAAGATAAAAATAAGAAACCATATAAATGAATATCACATATTACACTTAGATACCAAGTCCAACCATATACTTTGTGGTACAGTGAAGAAAACTAAATGATTCAATACTGAAAGTAAAAAGTAAATTTCCCGTGGCTTAAGTGGTAGCATGTACTCATATTTCCACTTATGCATATATTTACTCTTGAACACAAAACTAAGGGCAGCTGACTGATCTACAAATTTTAACTGAAATTAAGGGGCACTTATTCATCAGCAGCCTCGCCTCCACTTTACCCTCTTCCATAAGTGAAGACTACAAAAAAATGATCACTTTTAAACAATAGCACATCATGGATATTGATAAATTTGCATTTATCTTCAAAACTTAAAAAGTCCTTCATTCTTTGACATAATTAATATTTTTAGAATAGAAATTATAGTTTCTCATAAATATGATCCTATCTTTTAAGTTGACATAAAACAGTGTTAAGGAGAACACAAAGTAATAGAACTCTTGAATATTTTGCTCTGGGGAGCTTATGTTGAGAAATTTTTGAAGAGATAAATGGCATTGTCAATCAAAATTAAAAATTACATAGAATTTTACACAAAGAATCATCATCCAAAGTGACACATAAATGAATATTAATTATAGAATTGTTTTTAATAACTAAAAACTTAAATCATTCTGCATGTTCATCAATAAGAGAGAAATTGAATAAATCATTATATCCATATAATGTGACACTTCTCAAATGAGACCAACAGATGCCTATGATGTACTAAACGAAAAAGCAAGTATCAGAGCCATTTAGGCAATGAATCTCATTTGTAAATTCTACTAATAAAAATGCATCTGAGCATGTGTAAATATATGGGCTATTAAAATATAATAGACATCATCCTTACAAAGACTTTGCATAAACTTATATCCACTAACTACCACATTAATTTATATAAATAGCTATTTACTACCTAAGTACAAAAATTCATAGTTATGCAAGACCATTTTAAAGTATTTTAATCAGAAAATGAAAACTAAAATTAATGGATTTTAAAATTAAAACATCTAATGGATTTTCCTTTCTTCCAATATTTGCTACTCATGGTATACAAAACTGATATTTTTCCTAAAACATATTCAATATCATCCTCTCAAACTATAAAGGGTATTAAATTCAACTTTGGAGAACTACATGTAACAGAACTAGTATAACACAAAATCATCATCATCACAATCAAAGATCTGACTTTGTAATACTTAACCCCGAATATTCCCTGCATTTGGGACAATGAAATAGAAACGTTCAGTGATTTCTAGTGAGATAGATAAAACTCAGTGTCTTATTTCTGTTTACTTATCCTACAGGCTGTAACCATATTTTCTCACTAAGATTTTTTTTCTCAAAATATTTGCTAAAAATTAAAACAGTTAACTTGGGCTACGGCGTAGTAAGTTAAGCATCCACCTGTGGTGCTGACATCCTATATGGGCATCAGTTCTTGTCCTGGCTGCTCCTCTCCCGATGGCCTGGGAAGGCAGTGGAGAATGACCTAAGTGCTTGGGCCCCTGCACTCACATGGGAGACCTGGAAGAGGCTCCTGGCTCCTGGCCCCTTCAGCTGTTGCGGCCATTTAGGGAATGAACTAGCAGATGGAAGACCTCTCTCTCTGTTTCTCCCTAGCTCTGTAACTCTGCCTCTCAAATAAATTAATCTTTAAAAAAAAAATCTGGTAACTTTATAATGCCTTTATCTTGATTTGTAGCATGTATCTGAAGACAAGACAAAACTTTTAATATTAAAAATAGGCCAAGAAGTTAATTTATTAAACATTTCTACCATTTAGGCTCAATTTTCCAAATAAAGATTTATACTCACTAGAATTTATCCATAACTTCTTTTTTTTTGACAGGCAGAGTTAGACAGTGAGAGAGAGAGAAAGGTCTTCCTTCCGTTGGTTCTATCCATAACTTTTAAACTTGATTTTCTAAATAAAAATTTGTACTAAAATTTGTACATGAAAAGTAATTTTACTTTTCTAAAATGCTTTTTTAAAGAATTAAAAGTAATACATTTTTACTTTACCTAGCTGTTGATGTCGGCATTTTTCATAATGACTGTGACAGACATTGATTCCATTGTGCTCATTCATTGTCTTCTCTGATGAAAGTAAGCTAAGACGCTTCATTTTAAGCAATCTCGGGGAACTTTCCTGAATACTGTCTCTAGTATCCAAAACCACGTCTCCCGAAAGAATGGGAGGAACAACTCTCTTAAGAAAATCCATTTTGAAGTTCTTCTACATTACTAGACCCACAAGCACACAGAAAAGTACCTGCGCCAGTTTCCTTGATGAAAGTGAAGGCACACTATTTGTGTGAAAGAGCGAAGAAACGTCACGTGCAACCAGGCGGTGCTAAAGCCCAGTAGGTCAACTGCCAGCTGTTTGGAAGCTGATTTTCAGGACATTTACTGTTCATACTGATAACAAACTAAACAGCTATAGACCATGAAACTGCACTTCATGTGTACATATACACGTACATGTACAATGGGTGTTAACAGCAATATTGGGGCCATAAAATGTTTAGCATCCATCTAGTTTAATATTTAGACTTTGAAAACATTCACCGTGATAATGTAAAGAGCAATTTACTTCAGTCTCAGGTGTGTCCTCCTTTTAAATAAACTTACAGCTGAAGTGTGAAACAGTACCTTGTTTTCAAAAGATAATTCTTATCATTTTAAAAATTCACCAAGAGACCTCAGGAACATCAACCTTTATAGAATTTTATACTGTGTGATGAATATTTCAATATACCATTTTTTCAAAAATTACTTGAGAGGCATTGAGGGGTGCCCGTCACAGAGAGAGACATGGAACTCCCATTCAAATATCTGCAACAGCCAGGGCCAGGCTAGGCCAAAGCCAGGAGGCATGAACACAATCCAGCTTTAACACACAGGTGGCAGAAATCCAACTACTTGGGCCATCAATGCTGCCTCCCCAGGTGTGCATTAGCAGAGAGCTGGAACCGGCAGCAGAATCCTGCACTCCAGTGTGGGACCCAGACATCCTAATCTGCATCTTAACCACCAGGTTAAATGTCTGCTCAATGTATTTTTTAATTTTTTAATTTTCATTTATTTTATTTAGTTGAAAGGCAGAGAGACAGAAATCTGCCACCTACTGATTCATTCTCTAGATGCTCACATCTAGGGCTCGGTCAAGTGGAAGCTGGAAGCTGGGAATTCAATCCAGGGTTCCCACATGGTGGCAAGTCCCCAACCACTTCAGCTATCATGTATTGCTTCCCTGGGTGTGCATGGACAAGAAGATGGAAAGGACAACAAAGCCGGAACCCAAACCCAGGCACTCTGATATGGGATGTGGGCATCCAAGCAGTGTCTTAACCACTGTGCCCAATGCCCAACCCTCCAATGTACTTTTAAACTAAGTAAAATAAAATAAAAATTCAATCATTTTTATAATTAGTACTGGTGGAAACCTTGACATGAATCTCACACACACATATACACACACACACATACACACTGGTAATTTAAAATAGATGGATCTAAGAACATAAAGCTGAAGAATTTGAAGTATAAATATTTAAAACCAGTAAATGCAGTAATCAACATTATATAAATTATTTCCAAACCACCTGAGTACTTTACTAAATATTTTTTTTATATAAAGCTTTTATTTAAAGAATATAAATGAGCTGTTCTTTGGAAATTTACTAAATATTTTAAAACAGCAAAAGTGAGCTGATGCTACTAGGTTCATGTAATCCAGAAACACGACCAAACAGGGTGTCTGCAAAAGCCTCTGCACACTGAAACTACGCGTCTTCCTTCCTTTGCCTGCCCTCTGGTGGGGGTGAGTGAGCAAGAAAGAACTGAAGAGAAAGTCAAATTGCTAAGTTGCCATATTTATAACTTCTAGGAATATACGTATTCGTGCCAATTTTAAGCATCTGGGTCACTCAAAACATAAACACAATTTCATTCTTCCCATACTCAACATGAAGAAAATGATTTACCTAACATTTCAAAAGATTAAGCAAAAAATGGGCTATATGGGTCTCAGGAAAAATGGTTGTAACAGGAAACCAAGTAAATGTTTGGTTCTGAATTATTCAGTCTTTAGTCCTCCTTCTTCTACCACATTACTTACGAACTCAGCTACTCCCCTTTTCATTTGTTTAAAAGATATTGAAGGTCCTTTATGTGTAAAGCCTTAAAATAGTATTACAGTTTAAAGAAGATTTAAAGGATTTATCAATGCAAATCCTGTCTCAGAAGACTCCAACAGTAAAAAGGAGGAAAAACAACAAAGTAAAGTAAAATATTTAAATTTCAAGCCAACACTATACCTAATAGAAGAAAACACTGGCTGTAATGCTTCTAAGTAGATTCTATCGGGACCAAAGTGAACTAAATTACCAGCAGAACAATAACTGGTTAGAACCATAAACTCTGTATCTTAATAAGCTTATCTTAATAAGTTATGACTATGTTTTCTGGGTGTTTTGTCTCTTTGTCAGTCTTTTAAAGATATGAGCTCTGTTCTTTATATTATAAGCCTGTGGGTTTTTTCAGGTCTCTTTGCGCCTCTTCCTTATCTATGGAGCCCAGAAACATGGTGGCATATAGCACATGCTAATTGCAGAAAAGTCATCTTGCTTGTTCAAGATACACAAGACAGCCAGCTGTGTCACTATCAACCTCACTGTTGTCTGTTGTAAACTCTCAACCGGAGATAGGAAAGCACTGAGATGAAGGGGGCAAGAATTAGGGGCTATGGAAGAGACTACAGATTTCATTCATTCAACAAATATTTGCTGAGCAGTTTCTGTATCGATCTTTGCAGAATACAAAAGCATTGAAGATATGTCTGTATACCCAAGAAACTTACTAATTAAGAAGGGAAATAAACTTATAGCTACAATACTCCCTGTAGGCTTGACCAAAGCTGCAGCTCAATTTCCTCTCTCAATCTGCTTCCCACACTCCTCTCTTTATGGGTGCCAATAAGTCTGTATGTAAACTACACTCCTTTTCAGCACCAGTTTCTGGAAGACACCCTGAGTTATAAAGCAAGAGGAAAGCACAGCATTCTACTGACAACTGTATCCATTACTAACTGAATCTGCGAGGAAGAAATGTATATACATGTTATTTCTAAGCATTCTGGTTGAATATCACAACTCTGAACTCCTGCTATAATAAATTAAGAGACCAGGAACTTAGAAGTCAGTAGCTAAAATACATTTAAAAATCTATCAAATCTCAATATCTCTAGTCTTTAGAATGTTTACTATAACCTTACCTTATCACGTGTGACAGTAATTTCTTGGTGGTAATTTGGATCATCTAATCCTGACTGTGCAATTCTTGAGTAGTTGTGAGAATTAAGCATTTAGGTGTTAATCATCCAAGATTCAAACAAATGGCTTCAGCTCTGAAGAAAAACAAAATACATTAAACATTAGGTATGTTTACAATAAGCCCATTTACTTCTGAATGTATTATATACCACTGTCATTTTGTGCAGCAGTTACACTCTTTCAATAATGTCACATTACATTTTTGCTTTATTATGTAAAACTTCAAACTAACACAAAACTATTGAGAGTAATGGCATACGGCACTCCCCCCTTATTCATAGCTTCTATAATTAACTCATGGTAAATTATGTTCATTTATGCTTTATCCATCCCTTCAGCTCCTACCCCACCTTCTGGATTATTCTGAAGCAAACTCCAGACATATCATTTCATCTGTAGATAATTCAGTATGTATCTCTGAAATAAGGATTTACCTTTTAAACATAAGCCAGTATCACTATAATACTTATATTAATATAATAAATTCTTTATAACATCAACTACCAATCAATGGTCAAATTTTCTCAGTTGTCTCATAACTGTCTTTTTAAAAAATCTGTTCTGGGGCCAGTGCTGTGGCGCAGTGGGCTAAGCCTCCACCTGTGGCGCTAGCATCTCTTACGAGTGCCGGTTTGAGACCTGGTTGCTCCACTTGCAATCCAGCTCTCTGCTATGTTCTGTGAAAGCAATGGAAGATAGCCCAAGTGCGTGGGCCCCTGCACACGCATGGAAGACCCAGAAGAAGCTCCTGGCTCCTGGCTTTAGATTGGCTCAGCTCCAGCCATTGCAGCCATCTGGAGAGTAAACTAGTGGATGGAAGACTTCTCTCTCTCTGCCTCAACTTCCCTATAACTCTGCCCTTCAAATAAATAAATAAATAAATCTTTAAAAATAAAATTTGTTCTAATTTAAATGTAAACAAAATCCATGCAGGCAATGGTAATTGTATCCCTTAAATCTTTTGAATCTATACTTATCTTTCTCCTTTTCATCTATTTGTAGTAACAAGTAATGCTTTTACTAGCCAATGAGTGAACTAATACATCAACACCTTAATTATTCAATAATACATTTAATTACTTTTCACTAAAATGAATACAGATTTGTACAACAGATCATACATCTAGTAGGCCTAATATTTATCCCATCTACAGATAATGTCTGGAATGAACATTTTCCAAAGTCTAATTATAACAACTCTAAGGGGGTCATGGACTGTGAACTACTGTACCATATCCATAATATTTTGATGGTTACTAAGAATAAAGCAAATGACCACAGGGTGTTGTCCTTTTACCATTTGTAAGGACTCAATGTGTAATTGTGCTCATTCCATGTTTTATTACCATTAAAGGTCTTGGCATTTTTCAAAAGTTATATAAGCCCAATGTTAAATCTGAAATTGAAACTCAAAATAGCCTCATTTAAAATCATAATCAGCTTCTGGGTTTTTTCCTGTTCAACAGAAAGGATTCTGAAATATTAATTTCAATGCTTAAAATTCTTAATTTAAAATTCCTTTTTGCCTTGTTAGAAAAATAACATTCCATATAGTCAAAGGTAAAATCAACTAAATCAGGACTAAAACAAAACCTTCAAGGCCAAAAACCTGGTAAATATGAATAAAACACAAATACATTTAAAATTGCTCATAATCAGCATCATTCAGATGTACTAGAATTTTTGACTGGGCCATCAAGTATTTCTGAATCTGTTAACAACATGAAAGCTACAGTTCTGTCTTAACTCTTGATACTTTCCTTATCTTAGGTGTATAGAATCATTTCTCACTTGCAGCAAATAAAACTTAAGTGACAAATACTGGAAAATATTTACTGGGGTTTAAACCACTTAGCACTTTTTCTTTTAAGAGTAAGTCACAAATCCAAATCACTAGTGGAGTACACAGCAGTTTCAGGATCTGCAACTCCATTTAGGATTGATTTGTACCACAAGGTCTAGGTCTTTCATTTTGCTTCCCTTTTTAATAACTTCCTGTTCATGCACAGCAAGTTTCAATGCTATACTTCTCATGTTTACTCTTCCTGGAACCACACTGTTACAGCATTGTCATGTTAAGTCTTCCCAATGTTTGTCTAGAATCTTTCAATACCTCTTCAGTAGACACACAATCTTCCTATTTTCAACTTTTCACTTTTAATATAATAAACACATCTTTTGGTCATCCTAGAAAACATCTGGTTTATTATTTTTCTGGCTTTCTTTATAGGCTCTAAAAATCTTTAAGCAGGGTTGGGATTTGGAGAGTTTGTTTCTAGAAAGGGTTTGTTGGTTTGCTTTCTTGCATGTCAATGGCTTTTTCATCTTATCTCTATATATCTTATTTAACATACGACATACTCTCATTTTAATTTTGCTTGATTTGAAGAATATTTTTTAATCTGTAGCAAGAGTAATTTTTACTACTATTTTTATGATACTGTCTTTAAGACAGTGAAGGTTAGAGGGGTTAGGTATACAGTCATGCTGTACACATGATCAATGCTGTTATTTCTTATGTAAAAATAAAAAGGTCAAACAAGCAAGGACAGCCGGTATTTAACAACACTGAGCAGAAAACTGTAAACAGGCAAATAGCACAAGCTTTACAGGGCAAGAATTTCACCTGTAGGAAAAGGGCAACAAATAAAGAGACTTGTGGCCCAGTTTTGGTACTTGGAAGGACCTCAGGGCAAATGAGGCCCTCCAGGGAGAACCTTGTTTCATTTTAGTCCAGAAAGTGAAAGAGAAAATTGAATGAGTGTTTAGATAAAACATTAACTTAATTTCCTTTTTAAACAGAATTTTGGGAATAATTAACACAAGCAATGCCACAAATTTAATTATCCTAAGTTTAGTGAGATGTTTGATGTGTGTGTCTCTGATACAGGTTAACACAGCAAATAATCTCAAGCTAACAGAGCAAAAAGGAAGAGCAAATGAATCTCAGTGGTGTTCATTATAGTATTCTCACTACTAGTATGTGTGTTTACAATTCTTCAGTTTCAAGAAGAGAACAAGGAAGTGGTGGTGCCTAGCACAAAGTAAATTTGTCCTCAATGAAAAGAACAACTTAATTACTACACAAGTTAAGAAAAGTCTGCTTCATAAAATAAGAGTCCCTACTCATTGAGCTTTGAGGCAAAAGTGGTCAGGAATGCTTACATTCGAATGTTAGCATAGGGTATTACCCCCATTTGATAAAAAGATTAGGGTAAATTGCTTCAAAAATTCCAACTCAAAACTCTCAATCTGACTTCACAATATATATTATACTTGACTACTAGAACATGGTTAAGCTACACCCTGCAATGCCAGCATACAATATTGGTGCCAATTCCAGTCTCTGTAGCTCCACTTACAATCCAGCTCACTGCTAATAATGTGCCTGGGAAAGCAATGGAAGATGGCTCAAGTACTTGGGCCCCTGGCTTCTGCCTAGCCCAGCACTGGATGTTGTGGCCATTTGGGAGTGAACCATCAGACGAAAGACAGCTCTCTCTGTCTCTCCCTCTCTCTTTGTAACTGTCTTCAAAAAAAAAAAAAGATAAAAATAAATTTTATATAATATATATATATATATATATATATATATTCTGAAGGCTCATAAGGCCTCTTAAAGTGAAGCAAAAATACCAAAACGATATAAATGACCAGAAAGCCTCTTTGAAGAATGAAATGGTTTTCGAATGAGTTTTCTTTTTTTCTTTTTTTTTTGGGGGGGGGGGGGTTGACAGGCAGAGTGGACAGTGAGAAAGAGAGAGAGACAGAAAGGTCTTCCTTTGCCTTTGGTTCACCCTCCAATGGCCGCCGCAGCCGGCCCACTGAGGCCGGTGCACCGCGCTGATCTGATGGCAGGAGCCAGGTGCTTCTCCTGGTCTCCCATGGGGTGCAGGGCCCAAGCACTTGGGCCATCCTCCACTGCACTCCCGGGCCACAGCAGAGAGCTGGCCTGGAAGATGGGCAACCGGGACAGAATCCAGAGCCCCGACCGGGACTAGAACCCGGTGTGCCAGCACCACACATGGAGGATTAGCCTATTGAGCCGCGGCGCCGGCCTTCGATGAGTTTTAAATGATCATACCTCCTATCTGTGACACCAACATAATTATGGAAAACACAAAAGGCAATAATTTTTAATATCCCAAAGACTATAGTAAAACATGACAAGTCTACTCAGAAATAATCCAGTGCAGACGGCTAGCAATTAATCAAATATCTTTTATGACAGGTAAAAAATTACTAAGGTAAAAAATTTTGTGGTCATCCCTCTAATTACCAAGGAAAATTCATAATTCATGTAAAATAAAGTGATTCTATCATACTTCAAATTTTAAGAAATTCACCTTTTCTATTGTTTTTACAATACTGTAATATTTACAATTTATTTATTTGACAGATAAAGAGAGACAGTGAGAGAGAGAGACAGAGAGAAAGGTTTTCCTTCCGTTAGTTCACACTCCAAATGGCAGCAACAGCCGGAGCTATGCCGATCCGAAGCCAGGAGCCAGGAGTCTCTTCCTGGTCTCCCATGTGGGTGCAGCACGCAAGCACTTGGGCCATCCTCCACTGCCTTCCCAGGCCACAGCAGAGAACTGGACTAGAAGAGGAGCAACCGGAACTAGAACCCGGTGCCCTTATGGGATGCCGCTGCTGCAGGCGGAGGATTGACCAAGTGAGCCACGTCGCCAGCCCCAATATTTAAAATTTTTAAAAATGGACTTGCATTTTACTCATCCCTCAGTCTTTTTTAACCTTCTTGCAAATTTTAATTTTAAAGAGCATAAAAACATTATGCTGACTAATGTATATTATATTCTATGACCTGCTAAAAATGCTGTATAATGATACTGAGCGACAGTAATTAGACTTCACTGCAAAAATCTCTATCTCTTGCTGATAAAGCAATGTTCTCTACAGGTAAAGTTGTCAACCTTTTGTTGATTCTTGCATTTCCAGCCAGAAATGCAGTTGTTGCCATCATACTCTATCTAATGAAAACAATCAGCAAATTTTCCATTCACAATTTTTAAGAGAAAGTTTTCTGTAAGATTTCATTCATTGGATCAAATGAAAATACAACCGCAATACATTTCCTTTTCTACTGGTAACTGAATAGATATTGGAAAATGTTTTTTAAAGTGTTACTTATTTGAGAGGCAGAGAGAAAGAAACAGAGAAAGGAAGACAAAGAAAGTGTGCCACCATTCAGTAGTTCACTTTCCAAATCCCCACCAATGGCCAGGAGCAGGCCAACTGCACACAAGAGACAGGTCTCCCCCATAGATGGTAGGAATCCATCACTGTTCTCTCTCAGGTGCAGATTAGCAGGAAGCTGGGTTAGAAACCAAAGCCAGGTATGGAACCCAGGCACTCTGATATAGGACACAAACTTGGATAACAAGGCACAGACTCTGATACAAGACTCGGGTGCCTTAGCCGCTAAGCCAAATGCCTGCCCCTACATATTTATTTATTTGAAAGACAGAGTTACAGAGAGAGGTAGAGACAGAGAGAGAGGCTTTCCATCCGCTGGTTCACTCCCCAGATGACCACAATAGCCAGAGTGGCACCGATCTGAAGCCAGGAGCCAGGAGCTTCTTCCGGGTCTCCCACATGGGTACAAGGGACCAAGCACTTGGGCCACCCTCCTCTGCTTTCTCAGGCCATAGCAGAGAGCTGGATCAGAAATGGAGCAGCTGGGACTACAACCAGCGCCCACATGGGATGCTGGTGCTTCAGGCCAGGGCTTTAATTGGCTGTGCCACAGCACTGGCCCCTACCCCTATATATTTTTAGAATAATTATCCTATGCTATTTCCATGTTGGCATAGAGAAATACAATGAAATTCAACCAAAAATTCATCATATAAATGTTCTCCATGCTACCTACCCATCTATAATTAACCACTAAGAGAAAAATTTTAGACAAAAGTAGAAATAGCCCATTAAGACACATCTGGAATGCACCTTCAGTCCATAAATCTGGAATGTACACTCGCCCCTAACTTCTAAAAGCCCATTACTACAACTATACTACACATAAATTTACAGAAATAATACATTCAACAAATATGCAGTGGGCAGAATGATCTGTCAAGAACCAAGGACACAAATAGTACTTTATACTTTGTGTTTCTGTGTGGCTGCAAACTGTTGAAATCTTTACTTAGTATATACTAAGTTGATCTTCTGTATATAAAGATAATTAAAAATGAATCTTAATGAAGAATGGGAAGGGAGAGGGAGTAGCAGATGGGATGGTTTGGGGGTGGGAGGGAGGTTATGGGGAGGAAAACCGTTATAATCTAAAAGCTGAAATTTTTAAAGTTGAAAGTTTCAAAATTTATATTTATTAAATAAAAGTTTTTAAAAAAGGAACCAAGGACAAAAGAATAAATATAACAAACAAACAGCCCTAATTTTGTGGAGCTGACATTCTTGTGAGAGTTTCAAGTCTTCTGGTATCATTTCTTTGTAAGACTTAAAAACAATGGAAACCACTCCTTCCAAAATGTACATTCATCTGACTGTGCAGTTATAAACCCTCATAATCCAACCATTAATTATAGATTAAGAGCCTGTGATAAGGGGCAGGCACTGTGGCATAGCAGTTAAAGCCACCACCTACAGTGCCAGCATCCCATATAGGCGCTGGTTCAAGTCCCGGCTGCTCCACTTCCCATCCAGCTCTCTGCTATGGCTTGGGAAAGAAGTAAAAGATGACTCAAGTCTTTGGGGCTCTGCATCCATGTAGGAGAACCGGAGGAAGCTCCTGGCTCCTGGCTTCAGATTGGCACAGCTCCGGCCATTGCAGCCAATGGCCATGTGGGGAGTGAACCATCAGATGGAAGACCTCTGTCTCGCTCTACCTCTGCCTCTAACTCTGCCTTTCAAATAAATAAATAAAAATTTTTTAAAAAGCCTGTGAAAACCTCAGAAGCCTAAATAAGAAAGCTGCATATTAGAAAAATTAATATTTTTTTAAAAAAGAGCCTCTGATAAAAATCTTCCTGGCACATATTTTCTTTTTTTTTTTTTTTTAATTTTTTTTACAGGCAGAGTGGACAGTGAGAGAGAGAGACAGAGAGAAAGGTCTTCCTTTTGCCGTTGGTTCACCCTCCAATGGCCGCCGCGGCTGGCGCGCTGCGGCCGGCGCACCGCGCTCGTCCGATGGCAGGAGCCAGGAGCCAGGTGCTTTTCCTGGTCTCCCCATGGGGTGCAGGGCCCAAGCACCTGGGCCATCCTCCACTGCACTCCTGGGCCACAGCAGAGGGCTGGCCTGGAAGAGGGGCAACCGGGACAGAATCCGGTGCCCCGACCGGGACTAGAACCCGGTGTGCCGGCCCCGCAAGGCGGAGGATTAGCCTGTTGAGCCACGGCGCCGGCCCTGGCACATATTTTCTATCTCTAAGGTTTACAAGATAGTTTTACAATTTGACTATTCATATTACAAAGAAGTAGGACTTCCATTTCCCATTAATGTACTTAAGAGTCTTTGAATTTCAGTACAGCAGCCTGTTGGTATGCTCACAATCCATATCCCACACCGGCTACTCTATTTCTGATCCAGCTTCCTGCTCATGCGCCTAGGAGGCAGTAGATGACCATTCAAGAGCTTGAACACCTTCTACTCATGAGGGAATTCTGGGAATTCCCCACAGATGGGAATTCTGGGCTCCTAGTTTTAGCCTGCTCAGCCCTAGCTCTTGCAGGCATTTGGGGAGTGAATCTGTAAAAAAATTAACTAACTCTAACTCACTCTCTCTCTCTGTTGCCAGGAGCTTCTTCCAGGTCTCCCATGTGGGTGCAGGGCCCCAAGGTCTTGGGCCATCTTCTACTGCTTTCCCAGGCCACAGCACAAAAAGCTGGATTGGAAGAGCAGCAGCTGGGACTAGAACCAGTGCTAATATGGGATGCCAGTGCTTCAGGCCAGGGCTTTAACCCACTGTGCCACAGCACTGGCCCCTCTAAAATACTTTTTCTTTTCTTTTTTTTTTTTTTTTTTGACAGGCAGAGTGGACAGTGAGAGAGAAAGAGAGGCAGGCAGAAAGGTCTTCCTTTACCGTTGGTTCACCCCCCAATGGCCGCTGCGGCCGGCACACCACACTGATCCAAAGCCAGGAGCCAGGTGCTTCTCCTGGTCTCCCATGTGGGCGCAGGGCCCAAGGACATGGGCCATCCTCCACTGCACTCCCGGGCCACAGCTGAGAGCTGGCCTGGAAGAGGGGCAACCAGGACAGAATCCTGCGCCCTCACTGGGACTAGAACCCAGTGTGCTGGCGCCGCAGGTGGAGGATTATCCTATTGAGCTGCAGCGCTGGCCTAAAATACTTTCAAGGATCATTACAGTGTCTACTCAATATGTTACACTTGGATACCTACAGTTTAAAAAAATCATAATAGAAATTTCCCTACATAATTATGATCCTATGAGCCAATAAGATAAAATATTGCAGAAAATTAATATACATAAAATTAACATTAAACATAAAATTAATATTTTATGTTTTTATATAATATTTTGTAACCAGATTTTAAGTTAGAGAGAAAAATGGCTAAGTAAACATAAAGTGTTACCATTTAAACTCTGAAGTTTCTCATTTCTCTTTTTGTCTGTGTTTGCCATCTTCAGCAAGCTTAGAGAAGGTCAATTTCTATAAAAGAAACTAAGAAAGCACAAATTCCCACTGATAATTTGAATGACCTATTTCTCCCAAATTTATAGCCCCAAAATGACTTTTCTAAATTTATAGAAGTATGAGCATTTGTCATCTGCAATGTTAGAAACTGTATCAAAAGCCTTTAAGGGGCCAGCACTGTGGCTCAGCAGGTTAAAGCCCTGGCCTGCAGCACTAGCGACCCCCATGGGAGTCAGTTCAGGTCCCGCTGCTCCACTTCTGAACCAGCTCCCTACTGATGGCCTAGGAAGACAGTAGAAGATGGCCCAAGTGCTTGGGCCCCTGTACTCAGATGGAAGACCTGAAGGAAGCTCCTGGCTCCTGGCTTTGGATTAGTTCAGCTCCAGCTATTATGGCCATTTGGGGAGTGAACCAGTAGACAGAAGACCTCTTTCTCTCTCTCTACCTCTCTCTGTAACTCTTTCAAATAAATAAAATAAATCCTAAAAAAAAAAAAAAGCCTTTAAAATTTTTATGATTTTTGGCCCAATAATTATACTTCTACAAGCTAATTCTAGAATGGTAATCAGAAATGCACATAGAGATTTGCAAAGATGACTATGCTACTATTAATCCTATACCCAGGATGTTACAGTTGAGACAAAAAATAAAAAAAAGGACCAGTTGAAAAAAAAATCATGGTGAAATCATAAAATGAAATGTTATCCATCAATTTTTAAAAATTCAACATTAAGATGCCATCATATTCTCCCTATTTCTAAGAAGCATAAAAACAAAATAATGTTTATAATATACTCAATTGTTGGAAAAAATTAGATTTAAAGCAAAGACTAAACTTCCAAGGAAAGATTTAATTTGTCAAGGTACTAAATCTCTCGGTACCTCCACTTCCTCCTCTAAAAATAACAAAATCTCTTCAAACTATTTTAAGAATTAGGTGTGAAAGATGAAAAGGGATATAGCTTGAAACATATTAAGTATGGAATAAGTATTATTAATATATCACAATCTCTAGTAAACAAAAATTTGCAACAATTTCAATAAAAAAGTAATGAAGAAATTAAAAATCATTCAATTTCTATAACCAGAAATGGCCACTATTAATATGCATTAGTATCTGAGGAGGGGCCAGCTTTGTGGCGTAGCAGGTAAAACTACTGCCTGCAATACCCACATCCCATATGGGCAGTGGTTCTTGTCCTGGCAGCTCCACTTCTGGTCCAGCTCCCTGCTGGTGGCCTGGGAAGAGGCAGAGAATGGCTCAGGTACTTCAGCCCCTGCTACCCACATAAGAGACCTAGAGGAGGCTCCTGGGTCCTGGTTTTGGCTTGGCCCCACCTCGGTGCTTGCAACCATCTAGGGAGTGAACCAGCAGGTGGAAGATCGCTCTCTATCTCTCCCTTTTTCTCTGTAACTCTGATTTTCAAATAAACAAATAAATAATCTTTAAATATATATATGGGTTAATTTGTTTCAGAACTTTCATAATACATACATCTTTTGACACAACTAGTATCAGTGTATAATTTCCAGTGGTTATAAAACATTTTTTATAAATATATTATCTTCATTTAGCCATTCCACTAATAATTGAGCATTAGGTTCATTCTTCATTGCCATAAACAATAGGGTAGTAAATCTTCCGCCTGGTGGTCTTTGCAGACATCTTTGATTTTTCCCTCACAGAAGAGTACAGACACAAAATTGCTACTCCAAATGGTATGAAATGCAAAGGTACTTCAGAAAGTTCAAGGGAAAAACAGAATTAAAGTTTGTTTTGGTACAAGAAAATTTTGAAACTCATGCATAGTTTTTCCTAACACATAAATTTTCATTAAATTTTTGAAGACTTCTTTGTACACAAATATTTCAGTATTTTTGCCGCAAAATAAACTTATCTTTTAATTCTATCTTCCAAAAACCTTTTAAGGTACCCTTGTATCCTTGACTTTACTCCCCTACTGACTGGTATGAACTGCAGACACATACTGGCTGTTCACAATATCAATGTTGGGGCTGACACTGTAGCACAGCAGCCGGTTAAGCAGCAGCTTGCGACACTGCCATCCCAAATCAGAGTGCCAGTTCAAGTCTGGTCGCTCTGCTTCCCAGCCAGCTTCCCACTAATGCAACTGGGAAAGCAGCAGAAGATGGCCCAAGTACGTGGGAGACACAGGTGGGGTCTGGCTCCTGGCTTTGGTGTGGCCCAGTCATGGCTGTTGGAGCCATTTGGGAAATGAGCACGCAGACAGAAGTTCATCTTTTCCTCCTCCCTTCCCCTCTGACGCCCTGCCTTTCAAATAAATACATCTTTAAAAAAATGTTGCTTTTCTCTCTGGTTCCTCTCAAATCTATTACCGGATGGGGCCGGCACTATGACACAGTGGGTTAAAGCCCTGGCCTGCAGCGCTGGCACCCCACATGGGTGCCAGATCAAGATCTGGCTGTTCCACTTCCAATCCAGCTCTCTGCTATGGCCTGGGAAAGCAGTAGAAGATGGCCCAGGTCCTTGGGCCCCTGCACCCATGTGGGAGACCCAGAAGAAGCTCCTGGCTTCAGATCAGCTCAGCTCTAGTTGATGAACCAGCTGATGGAAGACTTTCTCTCTCTCTCTCTCTCTCTCTCTCTCTCTCTCTCTCTCTGTAACTCTTTCAAATAAATAAATCTTTTTTTTAAAAAAAAAGCTATTAATGGGCTTCTTCAGTGGTTTGTGGCACAACTGCTTGTTGGATAGTTCTTTGTTTCATTTCTTTCAATTAAAGGACTTCACCTTTTCCATCCCTCAACATTCCATACACAATTTCAGTGTTTTAATTTTAGCACATTCTTCCATAAGGTTAGATTCTACTTTATCTGTCCAAAAATGGGACTCCTTGTCTTTTAGAAACATATACTGAAATATTTACAGATACTATGTTTATGACACAGGAAATGCATTAAATTAATCGGGAACTGGGGAAAGGGAGAGGGTATGGGATAACAATGAGTTCATAATGTTTAAGCCGAGGAATGTTTTTCTAACTATTTTAGTGGGAGGAAATTGTTTAAAAGTGTACCTTTAAAAGAAGATCTGATTATTAAAATAACTTCTACAAAACAGTTATGGTTTAGTACAGAACAATAATTCAGTGATTACCAGAAATAGACCAAAATTATTTAAGCCAAATTCAAAAATGAAGAAAACAATTCAAGTATTTAGAATCTCTCAATTATTCCTGCCAATAATTCCCACAGATAAAAACATACTACAATGCATTTTTCCAAACCATGGCTTCAGCATACCATGCTAATTCTCCAAGACAATATTAGTATTTATATTGTGCATTACAAGAATACAATCATGCCTCTGTATGTGCCCACGTGAATATCTGGTAAGTCATTTTATTGTGTACTAGTATTAAATAATCCAAATTCTCTTGGTGCCTAAATCACATCTTGGTACCAAGTTAGACACATCATAAACAACACTTACAGATTAACAGTTATCAGAGTCACCAAAGTGCTTTATCTACACCGGGAGGTAATCAAGCAAGACAAGCATAACAATAAAAAATTTTTAAAAACTACCTTATCGCAGATCTTTTAGGACAGTGTATTAAGGGATAAAGCACCTGATTTCTGTGTAGAAACACTTCACCTTGAAGTCAGGTGGTGATAGCAGAGGTGTAGCAGAAAGAGTAAGGTGGCACACCCAGGAATGAAGGAAACAATGGCTGCTCCTTAGGTCTAAAGGCAAGCTAGGGTGGTCAGATTAGATATGTTTTATAAATTCTTTCTACCATGGTAACAAAATATACTTTAATCCTCCACCTGCAGCGCTGGCACCCTGGGTTCTATTCCAGGTTGGGGCACCAGATTCTGTCCCGGTTGCTCCTCTTCCAGTCCAGCTCTCTGCTGTGGCCCGGGGAAGGCAATGGAGGATGGCCCAAGTGCTTGGGCCGTGCACTCACATGGGAGACCAGGAGGAAGCACCTGGCTCCTGGCTTCAAATCAGCACAGTGCACTGGCTATAGCAGCCATTTGGGGGGTGAACCAACAGAAAAGGAAGACTTTTCTCTCTCTCACTGTTTAACTCTGACTGTCAAAAAATATATATATAAATATAAATATATATATAAATATATATAAATATATATATATATATATATATAGGGGCCAGCACTGTGGCATAGTAGGCTAAGCCTCCACCTGCAGCATCAGCATCCCATATAAGCAACAGTTCGTGTCCCGGCTGCTCCTCTTCTGAGTCAGCTCTCTGCTACGGCCTGCGAAAGCAGTGGAAGATGGCCTAAGTGCTTGGGCCTCTGCACCTGCTACTTGGGAGACACAGAAGAAGCTCCTAGCTCCTGGCTTCAGGTCAGCCCAGCTCTAGCTGTTGTGGCCACTTGGAAGGTGAATCAGCAGATGAAAGACCTTTCTGTCTGTAACTCTGCCTCTCAAATAGGTAAATCAAATCTTTGAAGTGTGTGTGTGTGTGTGTGTGTGTGTGTGTACATATATCTTATATAACAATGCAATATATGTATAAATGATATGCGATATGATACTTGAAAACGATCTGCAGGACACTGTGAAAGTCTCTAAACCGTTTAGGAATAGTGTTCATTTCCAGTTGTTTCCCATCAAAATAATTTCCTAACTTTATCTTTTGTAGATCCTTGGACTGAAAAAACTGGTTTACATCTCCTCCTGCTTAGTTAGCAAAGGAGACATGGGAGTGGGTCAGAATCAGGGGCTGGCTGCTGAAACTTCCCTCAGATATGATGATCACCAACTTCTTTCTGTTCTGAAACCCTGTGGTTCTTTCTAGAAGCCAGCTCTAAGACTGGGATCCCCTAGTGGGCACAAACATCATAACATCTCCCACAGAGCTGCTTAAGCACTTCATAAACATGTATTCAGTTCAACTGATAATACGCAAACTAAGCAAACATAAAAAGGTGTCAGTCATCTAAATGTTAGTTTTCCCCACACAACTATTAAGTGTAAAAATCAATGATAGTGTATATTATTTGAAAACAAAGGCATGATAAATATTTGAGGAGACAAATGATGTTTATCCTGATTTGAACATTATGCAATGTATACACGCATTGAATTACCATGTGGTACCCCATTAATAAATTTAATTTTGATGTTATCAGTACAGCATAAAACTCCCAAACATTAAAATATTAGAAGATATGTATTATGTAACATCTATACATATGTTTGTTTTTGAGTATGTGACACACAAATGTCACAGAACAAATACTACTTGTTACTTCATCCATAAAAAGTATAGAAATAATTCACTGCAACACAACTCCACAACAATCAAATTACTAATTTTAAGTTTCAGTGTTACTCTTTTCATTCCTGCCTGCTTAATGACACTATCATTAATGAAAGAGGAAAGGAGTATATTGATGAACAAGGAAAGAGATACAATATAACAGATCTATTACAAAAGAAAAAAACAGTAACAGGACTTGACACTAAAAAACTTGAATAGCTCAGCCATGACCTAACTGCTCTGAGTTTATCCAGTTCTTGCTTCAAAAGGTCTCCTCTGCTCCTGTCTGTCTAAAAAGAATAGTTTTCTCCAAAAAACAAAATTTCAACGGCATCAAAGTTTTTGCCCTGTACACATTAACTTTCAATAAGCTATTATGATTTAATAGTAGTGGAGGAGGTTTGAAAAGCAGTCTACACAGAAGACTTTGAATTTTAAATCATGGTAAAGCCTTTTATAATAAGAACAATTACCATACTTTTATATAATAATATAAAATGTCATATGATACAAGAGATATTTCCCAGGACAATCTAAAAATCTCACTTTCTTTCTATAAGCTTTACCTAAAATTCTCATTATTTGGGGGTATGAATTATTTGGAAAAATAATCTAAAATTCTACCAAAACCTTCAGATTTTTAAATGAGGAACATGTTTACAAACATACTTTTGTTACTGTAGAAAATAATGCATTTTAAGAGACCAATTGTGAATTTCCAGCCCTAGTTTATATTTTGTATCATTCTTCAGATTTCTAAATATTAATTGCTACTAACTAAAATGAGATATGCTTTTTAAAAGCTTCTTGCAGAAGGACTTAAAAGAAATAATGGAGGGGCCAGCGCTGTGGCCCTGGCCTGAAACACCGACATCCCACATGGGCACCGGTTCTAGTCACAGCTGCTCCCCTTCCTATCCAGCTCTCTGCTATAGCCTGGGAAAGCAGTAGAAGATGTCCCAAGTGTTTGGGCCCCTGCACCCACATGGGAGACCTGGAAGAAGCTCCTGGTTCCTGGCTTTGGATCAGCGCAGCTCCGGCTTTTTGGCCAACTGGGGAGTGAACCAATGGATGGAAGACCTCTCTCTCTCTCTCTCTCTCTCTCTCTCTCTCTCTCTCTCCACCTCTTTCTATAGCTCTGTCTTTCAAATAAAAATAAATAAATAATGGAAATAGAGAACTTGCACTGGTGGAGAAGAAATAGGAATGTGAATGATGGGGGTGGGACAGGATGGGAGTAGCCTCCACAGAGTTTTCCATTACAGAATTGACAAAATCAAAAGGCAGGATTGAATCAGTTAATACTGAGGATGTCGCACAAGCCACAAGAAGAGGTGCATTTAACATCTACTGAGGATATACCTGAGCACCCAGCACCTGCACCAAGTAACACTTCCACAAACACAACCTCGATCATCCAGGAGATACAAACTGGTAAAGACATATGAAATAATGTGTTTCACATGCTTTGAAAGAAATTATCAAAATATGTTCAAGCTACAATTGGGCATGAAGCAAACAGGTATCAATTTGAGTGGAGGATGGGACTAGAAGGCTAAGTGCAGTAACAATCTTACTACAGGAGTGCCTTCTTACTCTGCTTCAAGGAGCTGACTGTTGATTTTTAAAATGCTGCTTAGGGGTAGGTATTGTGCAGCAGTGGGTTAAGCCACTATGTGGTACACTCCCACATCAGACTGTCAGTTTGAGTCTCAGCTACTCTGCTTTAAAAAAAAAAAAAAAAGATTTATTTGGGGCCAAGGTCTTGGCACAGTAGGTTAACCTTCCACCTGTGGCACAGGTGTCCCATATGGGTGCCGGTTCTAGTCTCAGCTATTCTTCCTATCCAGCTCCCTGCTATGGCCTGGGAAAGCAGTGGAGATGGCCCAAATGCATGGGCCCTGTACCCGTGTAGGAGACCTGGAAGAAGCTCCTGGCTCCTGGCTTCAGATTCATGCAGCTCCGGCCATTGCAGCCATTTGGGGAATGAACCAACGGAAGGAAGACCTTTCTCTCTCTTTCTCCCTCTCACTGTCTGTAACTCTACCTCACAAATAAATAAAATCTTTAAAGAAAAATTTATTTATTTATTTGAAATACAGAGTTATAGGTCAGCGCCACGGCTCACTAGGCTAATCCTCCACCTACGGCACCGGCACTCCAGGTTCTAGTCCCGTTTGGGGCGCCAGATTCTGTCCCGGTTGCTCCTCTTCCAGGCCAGCTCTCTGCTGTAGCCAGGGAGTGCAGTGGAGGATGGCCCAAGTGCTTAGGTCCTGCACCAGCATGGGAGACCAGGAGAAGCTCCTGGCTCCTGGCTTCAGATCAGCGCGGTGTGCCGGCCGCAGCAGCCATTGGGGGGTGAACCAACGGCAAAGGAAGACCTTTCTGCCTGCCTCTCTCTCTCTCTCACTGTCCACTCTGTCTGTCAAAAGAAAAAAAAATACAGAGTTATAGATAGGGGAGAGATATTCTATCTGCTAGCTCAATCCCCAAATGGGCACAATGGGCCAGGAGACAAGAAGCTTCATCCTCCATTATGTCATAATCTCCCAAGGTGACAGGCTGACAGGATGGGTGCAGTCACATACACTCTGAGTTATACAACAATTTCTGGCTCTCTCCCAAAAGTAATTATCCTGCTATTGCCTCCTCCCTGTGTTTATGAAAGAAAGTATTGTCTTGGGTAAGATGTATACTGACTGACAGTTCCATTCTAGAAATGTATAAAAGGATAATAAGCAATTTATTCAGATCAACATCCTTTGTGTAGAAAATAACACATTTCAAAGTTCGTAACAAAACAACATTCCAAGTCAGTCTGGTCACCATGGACAACCACACAGAACATGCACAAAGCTTAATCCTTCACATTCCAGTGCACATGCAGCAACCCCGAAAGCACTTGGATGCAGGATTCAGTAAGCCCCACCTTCACCCAACCCCACAAATAGGCTTTATTGTTCACAGTGGTTAGGTCAGTCTAAAATTACAAATATAGAAGGGTAGAATTCAGAATTGGGTTACTGCACCCTAAGAAATAATGCCCTAAAAACCCAACTAAGTATCCAATGACAACCACTAACTACTGAGAGCCTACTGTGTATGACCAATCAGGTTAGGGGCTTTATACACATTACTTCATTTTACAGAAACAAACCCATGATTCCTGTAACTATTCAACGTTACAGGTGTGCAGACTGACAAAACTAGGAAACAATCTGAAAAATAGCGCACATCTGGATTCCTTTATAGTTTAAAACAGGCTGTTATAGGAAGTTATATGAGAAAGTTTTCAAAATAAAATGCACTGTTGATTTCAATGAGTTATTATTGATTTTCAACTTCAGAACGAAAGCTGGAGATTGTTCAAAAAAGGATAATGAAACATAATTAACACAATTTTCTTTAAGTATTTCATGAAAAGTAAGTTTGCATTATGAAAAATAAAAACTAGAAGGGAAAAGAGAAACCATATTATAAACAACAAATCACAGAGAGCCTTATTTTAAGACTAAATTTAATCCTCTTACTGTCTGACTATATTTAAAGTCCAATGAACAATTTTATAAGGTAACAGTCCCTGTTTCAACAAGCATTCTTAAAATAACTTTTAACCCAAAATGTATACTTCCCTAAGACAGACACTCAGTTTAAACACAGTGATAATTCAATCAGCTGCACAATTCTGTCAGCAATTCCAATATTAGAGGCAAAGCCTGATAAGGTACACAAGGGATCAACTGCCATATCTGTGGTTTAAAGTGAAAATTCTGGGGCAGGCATTTAGCCTAGCAGTTAAGAGGCCCAGATCTCATCATCGGAGTGCCTAGGCCCCTCTACTGAATTTCAAACAAACAAACAAAAAAATCACAGAGCCAGTGCTGTGGCATAGCAGGTAAGGCCACCATCTACAGTGTCGTCTGCAGCGCTGGCATCCCATACAGGCACCGGTTAGAGTACAGCTGATCCACTTCCGATCCATAGGTCTGATGCCGAGCTCCAGGTTCCCCATTAATACAGACCATGGGAGGAAGCAGTGATGGCTCAAGTACTTGAGGCCCTGCCCAATTCTGGACTTTGTTCCTGGTGCCTGACCTCAATCCAGCAAAGGTGTTATAGACACTGGGGAGTAAATTAGAGAATAGGAGCTCTGTTTCTCTCTCTCTTTCCCTCAAATAAATAAATAAATAATTCAGATACTTTCCTTTTAATCTCCTATTAAAAATATCTTTTAAAAAGTAACAAGCTAGGGGCTGGTGCTGTGGTGCAACACCATCCCATATGAGCACCAGTTTGAGAATCAGCAGTTCCACTTCCTATCCAGCTCCCTGCTAATGGAGTGAACCAGTGGATGAAAGAGACATCTCTTTCTCATTCTCTCTCTCTTAATGGAAGATGTCTCTCTCTCTTTCTCTCTTTCCCCCTCTTTGCCCCCCCCATAACTCTGACTTTCAAATAAAATAAATCTTCAAAAATAATTAAAAATTAAATAAGATTAAATTTACCCTCAATCCACTTAAATTACGCTTTTTCTCCTCAGCCTCCACATGCCTCTCTTCCTGTTCCATTTTGGGAGAATACTGGTCCCTGGCTCCGTTTACAGAAGTTCAGGGTCATCTGTACAACACCTCTGAATGTCTTCTCTGAATCAATTTCCCAGTCTAGGTTATGCTCCTCTTCCTGTTACAAATTTTAAAATGTATAATATGCATTTAAATCCTATTCAGACTACATGTAAACACTAACTAGAAGATTTACTGGAGTAAAGCTAAAAGACAAAAAAAAAAAAAAAAAAAAAAATCAAGCTTTCTAGAAAAATGCCAGGTCCAGTATAATAAATAAATGAGTCCAACTGTGTATCAAGCCTTACACTAGTAAGGAACACAAATAATGACTAAGACACAGTCTACGACCTTAAAGAATTCAGTCTGACTCATCCAGCTCTAAGGCCATGCTTACTAAACTATCCCATAAGGAGAATGTGACAGAAAATTCCAACACAGTACAAAAGTAGTTAGCAAACAAAAACCCAAGCTTATCTTTTAATATATCAGGCTTCAGAATTAACGCTCTTATTGTACCTGAAGCTGGAACACTCACATAGGACTTCAAAGAGAAAAGAAAATGAGGCATGCAGAGGACAAAAAACTGAGTCATTCTCCCCCTCATCAGGTTTTGTCACCATCACTACTAGTTATATAAGTCCCATGTGCAATGCAATATTTCACTTATGACAATTTTATCTTTTAAGCCTTTCATAAACCTGTCAAACCATGAGCTACATGGAATATTTTTGGTTCTATAGACTCGCAGTTTTAAAAATAAAAACTTTCATCACTCTAAACTAATAGCATTGTGATTGAAGATCATATTCTCACCTAAAGCAACTGCCCTAGTTAATGCTTCAAAATAATTTTTAAAAAATCATACTCTAGAAACTGAGACTCAATGTCTTAATTTAATCTTAAGATAATTTAAAATTTCCATTAGGATATTTTTACCTTAAAATAATAAAACTAAAATACTTTTATTAGTTAATATTGTTGAAATACCCAAATCATCAAATGTGACTTTAGGAAAATTGCTTTTTTAATTAATTGATTGATTGATTTTAATTAATTAAAGGTTAGTCTCCCCTGAATTTAATTATTTATTTTAGTTCTATTTATTTATTTGAAAGGCAGAGTTACAGAGAAAGAGAGAGACACAGAGAGATCTGTCATTCACTGGTTCACTTCCCAAATGGCCTCAATTGACAGGGCTAGGCAAAGCAGATACTAGGAGCCTGGAACCTCATCTGGGTCTCCCAAATGGATGCAGGGAACCAAGAACTTAAGCCATCTTGCTTTGCTTTCCCAGATACATTGGCAGGGAGCTGAATCAGAAGCTGAGCAGCCGAGACTCAAACTGGCAGCTACACGGGATGCCAGCATTTGCAGGTGGCAGTTTAACTGCTGTACCAAACGTTGGCCCCCCTACTGAATTTCAAATAACAAAACAAAGCACATTCAGTATGGAACTAAAGTTACGATAATCACCCAACTTTTATTGCATCAATATATATTAGGAGACAAAATAGTCATTTAATTCAAAAGGTGATCTAAAGAGACTTGAAAGTCAGATTAGTATCTAAAAAGTCACATGTAATACCAATTTTATAAAAATCCTATTTCCTTTATAATTTCAGAGAAACGACCCCCTGAGAAGACTGTACAATGTATGGATAGAGTTACATAACACTAAGCTATAGAAATTTAGACAAAGTGACTTAACCTCATCCATAGACAGAAAGGTAGAAGGGTAAGGAAGGAGGGGAAAGAGGGCTAGGACAACAGAAGGAGACAGGGAAACCTACAAGGGTTACAAAAAGATGGAGTACACAAACCCATTTTACAAACAGCAGAAAGCAAATGACGGTGCCCTTTACTTCACAAAAGAAACATAATAGTTGGTCCTGATGTATAAAGTATGAGAATCAAGTATACTAATCTTTGTCAATCCAGACTATTATACTTTTCTTAAGTAAACTTTTTTATTTTTTAATTTTTTAAAAGATTTATTTATTTATTTAAAATGCAGAGTTACAGAGGGGCAGAGAGAGAGAGAGAAAGAGGTCTTCCATCTGATGGTTCACTACCCAATGGCTGCAATGGCCAGAGCTGCACCAGTCCAAAGCTAGGAGCCAGGAGCTTCTTCCAGATCTCCCACGTGGGTACAGGAATCCAAACACTTGGAGCATCTTCTGCTGCTTTCCTAGGCCATAGCAGAGAGCTGGATAGGAAGCAGAGCAGCCAGGACTAAAACTGGAGCCAATATGGAATGCTGGCAGTGCTACGCCACAGCTACTTGCTACACCACAGCACCAGCCCCAGACTATTAGATTTAACCTAGAAAGATATGTGCTAAAAAGTTAGACATGTGGACAATGAGTCCACAAGATATTATTGGAGAAAGCAGAAGTACATTTAAATATGTTACATATTTATGATTTCATTGGCTACTCTCTATCACCATGAAAATATAATATTTAATGCTCTAAATATCCCATTATATCCAGTGTCATAAAAATTGGTTCTTATATAAATATGTACTTTCGTCAAATTAGTGTAAAGAATATCATTATTATTTGATGTGCAATGAACTGTAAAGACTGCTTAAAAAGGCAAGTAGGATTTTTTTCCTTCTCTAAATGAGGTCATTTCCTGAAAGTTCTGTTCAAGTTATTTGTAAATTCTCCTTGAGACTTTCCTCTTTCACAAGAGATTTCAATGACTGATTCTCCACATGAAATCTTCCCTTAAACCATACAATCCAAATGAACAAATATCTATTGAGTTCCTCTCAGTTATGAAAATGAAAAATATGGAGCTGGCATTTTGGCAAAATGGATAAAGCCATTGCCTGCAACGCCAGCATCTCACATGGGCACTGGTTGAAATCCCAGCTGTTCCATTTCCAATCCAGCTCTCTGCTGTGGCCTGGGAAAGCGGCCCAAGTGCTTGGGCCCCTGCACCCACGTGGGAGACCTGGAAAAAGCTCCTAGCTCCTGGCTTCAACCTGGCACATCCTTAGCCATTGCAGCCACTTGGGGAGTAAACCAGTAGATAAAAGATTCTCTCTCTCTGATGGTGCCTTTCTAATAAGTAAAAATAAATCTGGAAAAAAAGAAAGAAAATGAAAAATACACAATTCTTTGCACTCTAAAAACTTACATGAATATTTCTAATACAAAACAGAGTGTAACAGATCTTAGGGTTGAGATATCAACAAAAGGAAATAGGGTGTATATATTTAAAAAAAAATAATCGGACTACCGCAGTTAATTCAGAACAGAATTAGGGGAATGGTTACGATTTGAGCAGAGCCAATAGGAAACAACAGAAATAGAGGAAGAGAAGTCATAATGAAAGATGAGCTAAGAAAGGAGATGGGAAAATAATAGCCTTAGTTGTCTGAAAGAAAGCAATCTCAGAGATCAGGCCTCGAAGCCTAAGACAAGGAGAAAGCCTTCAGTTACAGGTGGGATCTCATCATCTCAATGAAGCAGCTACCATGAGCTTGTGAGAAAGGAAATGATATACACAGAGCCGTGATTTCTTTTTTTTTACAGGCAGAGTGGACAGTGAGAGAGAGTCAGAGACAGAGAGAAAGGTTTTCCTTTGCCGTTGGTTCACCCTCCAATGGCTGCTGTGGCCGGTGCACTGCGGCTGGCGCACCGCACTGATCCGAAGGCAGGAGCCACGTACTTATCCTGGTCTCCCATGGGGTGCAGGACCCAAGCACTTGGGCCATCCTTCACTGCACTCCCGGGCCACAGCAGAGAGCTGGCCTGGAAGAGGGGCAACCGGGACAGAATCCGGCGCCCCGACCGGACTAGAACCCAGTGTGCTGGCGCCACAGGGGGAGGATTAGCCTAGTGAGCTGCGGCACCAGCCCTGACCCGTGCTTTCTAAAAGCTATCTTTTGAAGTTAAATGGAAGCGGAACAGGGGCTAAACCACAGGAGGATCAACTTTTTTATTTGACTAGTCAAGAGATAAATTTGTAAATTAATCCCTCCAGCCCTTTTCTTTCCCTCTCTCCCCTGCATCTCAAATTAAAAACGTTTTTAAGTTCACCTTCTTTCCTGCCTCAAGATCCTTCACATGCTGTTTCCCATGTCTAGAAACTGGCACCTGATTTTCCTTCCACTAGAGTAACTGTATCTATCCTTCAAATCTCAATTTTAATGTCAGTCTTACCAAGAGGCAACCCATAACCTCTCAGCCAAACAATGGGTTCTTAAATTCACTCTTGAAACCCAGGCATTTATACATGGGTTTATTTACTATCAACTCTACTAAGACATTTCCTTAAGGGCTAGGACTATTAGTTACCTAGTGCCTAGCCCAGTACATGAAACCTGGCAGGTGCTCAATAAATGCTTGTTGAGTTAATAATAAACAGACCCACAAAGGGTCACTTCAATTTCTCAACTGAGAACAGGGTAAAGCCATAGGAAATACAAGAACATCAGGGTTTTGGATTAAGTCAAACTCTATCTGGGACATGTTGAGCTTGAAGAAATAGTGGAATAGTTTGATGTATGTAAGCAGAGTTATCAAATAGCAAATGATCATTTAGACACAAGAATAAATGTACTATCAATGGGAAACGATGAGAGAAAACAAGGGAGGTTGAGATCAGATTAAGGAATATCTCTACTGAACTGTCAGAAAGAAGAAAACTAATAGACAACAGGCTGATATTCCTAATGCATAGAGTTTTATAAAACAGAAAAAAGCAACAAATCTACAGAAAGGAAGGTTAAAGAAATGGACAGTTAACAAAACAAGAAATGAAAATGCCTCTTACAAATAGAAAAAAATTTCAATCTCATTCATTATCAGATGAAAACCAACACTACGATGACATTCCATCTGTCAGTAACTCCATAAGTCTGACAACATATTCTGATAACAAGGATACATATGGACAAACAGGCACTCTCATTCATTACTGGTAAGACCACAAAAACTACAATGCATATGAGGACAAATCTGGCAAACCTAGTAAAACTGCGTACACATTTACCTTTGAACTCTGCATTTCCACTTCTAGGAATCTGTCCCAGATGTCACTCAGTGTCACAATATAAAAAACATATATATCCACAAAGTTATTTACCACCTATTATTTATACTAGCAAAAGATTAAAAATAACCCAAACCCCCAACAAGTGAGAACTAATTAACTCAACTATGGCATATCCACCCAATGGGGTCTTTTTTTTTTCCACCCAATGGGATCTTGTGTAGCTATAAAAAGAAATGACTAATATACTAAAGAATGAAAAAAAGCAAGGTACATGGTATTCTACCATTTATATGAAAAAGAGACATGTAAACATAGCCTGCTTATATTTAAAAAGTAAATGAACTGGAGTTTTTAGAATAAGACCATGTATAAAAAGAGGGAGAAAAGAAGCCAGGAGCCAGGTGCTTCCTCCTGGTCTCCCATGCGGGTGCAGGGCCCAAGCACTTGGGCCATCCTCCACTGCACTCCCAGGCCACAGCAGAGAGCTGGCCTGGAAGAGGAGCGACCGGGGCAGAATCCGGTGCCCCAACCAGGACTAGAACCCAGGATGCCAGCGCCGCAGGCAGAGGATTAGCCAAGTGAGCCATGGCGCTGGCCCTCTCTCTCTCTCTTTACCTCTCTAACTCCATCTTTCAAATAAATAAAATCTTAGGCTGGTGCCGTGGCTCAATAGGCTAATCCTCCACATTGCGGGGCACCGGATTCTGTCCCGGTTGCCCCTCTTCCAGGCCAGCCCTCTGCTGTGGCCCGGGAGTGCAGTGGAGGATGGCCCAAGTGCTTGGGCCCTGCACACCATGGGAGACCAGGAAAAAGCACCTAGCACCTGGCTCCTGCCATCGGATGAGTGCGGTGCGCCGGCCGCAGCGCGCCAGCCACGGCGGCCATTGGAGGGTGAACCAACGGCAAAGGAAGACCTTTCTCTCTGTCTCTCTCTCACTGTCCACTCTGCCTGTCAAAAAAATAAATAAATAAATAAAATCTTTAAAAAAAAAAAAAGTTTTATAAAGTGGTACATTTTATTACACCAATTAAAAAACACTATTTATTTATTGAAAAGAAGAGTTACACAGAGATAAGTGGAAAGAGAAACAGAGAGAGATATCTTCCACTTGTTTGTTCACTCTCCAAATGTCCTGGTCATTGCAGCCACTAGGGGAATGAACCAGTGGATGGAGGATCTCTCTTTCTCTGCTTTTGCTTTTCTGTGTTTCTGCCTTTCAAATAAATAAATAAATATTTATATATATATGTATATACATATATATAAACACATATATTTATGTAAAAGAGAACTGCAAATTCCATTCCCAAGTATACGTCCAAGAGAAAAATATATATGTGTGTGTGTACACTAAGACATGAACAACAAGAGTGTGCATAACAACTTTATTCTTAACAGTTTCCAAAGTGAAGTAACTCCAACATGAGTGGGAGAATGAATAAATAAGCAATGATATTTCACACAATGGAATACTACACAGCAATGAAAAAGCTACTGTTTAATACAACATGTGTGCATATTCACAGATTAAGCAAAAAAGACCAGATAGACAAAAGTTTTGTTGTTATTGCTATTCCGATACTATTATGTATGAGGGCACTATAAATGAGTAAATATTTAATGTGCTAATTTTTAGCACTCTTATATAATTATGACTGAGGACTCTCAGCTGAGAAAGGTATGAATGTTTAAAAAAAAAGTAAAAGTTGAAACTGAATTAAAAGTTTCAATATGAACTCATAAGTTACTCTTTAAAAATTTTTTTCCTAACCTCGACTACTGAAAAGACTTAAAAAAAAATAGATCAACCCATTAGCCTAAGAACCTTTGAGCCCATATTGTCATCTTTAAATCCCATTTCTCAATAAAAGGAATCAAGTCTCCTTGGAAAAATTTTTTGATACCAGGTTTGGGGAAGAAATGAACATGCTAAGCCTGGAACACCTTGTCATAACAGATAACAAAAAAGATATCAAAGAAGCATTATTACACGTTGACAAAGTACATCAGGAGCAGTAGCTCTTCACAGATTACTTCAGAGCTAATAGAGTGAAAAGGAATTGCCATATTAAGATATCACCACTTTGCAATTCCTAGTGATTCCAAAAACCTAAGGAAGAATGTCTACCACTTGTTTTTGTAAATAGTTTTATTGGAATACATCCACATTCATACATCTACATGCTTTGTCTATGGCTAATTTCTCAGTGTATCAGCATTTTACTAGTTGTGACAAAGGAGACCAGAGAGCCCACCAAGTCTAATATCTATACCACTTGTTTGCTTATGGAAAAAATCTCCCAACCCTTCATCTAAGCATTGGACACCAACTATCCGCACAGAAAGACATAAAATAGATGTTGGGTGCACTAAACAGACATTTGCCAAAAGAAACACACTTGCCAAATGAAAACAAATCTGAATACTATCAAGTCTCTAGATCCAACTACCACCTAATAAAAGATGGCTCATATTAATCACTCATAGAACACAACCAGGCACACGTACAGCTGTAGGACAAGGATCTGATTTGTTGACTAAATAAATTTTAACAACAAATGGAGAGAAGGTGAGGAAGAAGGAGGGATAAAGAGACCAGGGGTTGAAAAAGACAGAGACAGGGAAGGGAGGAAATGGAAGAGGCTTAGCTCAGTCCTGATTCAATCAAACTCCCTTCAACATACATGAGAAAATTAGAATACTGAGAAAATATTTGATACTACTGAAATTGCGCCTGCTTTTTCTTGAAGAGTAATAATATATTTTTAAAAAGGATGTCTTGAGGGACATGGGCTTTGGGCCAGCAGTTAAGATGCCCACTTCCCACATCGGACTATCTGTGTTCAACACACCTCCAGCTCCCACCTCCATCTTCTTACTAACACACCCTGGGAGGCAGCAGCATAGGCTCAGGGAGTTGGGTTCCTGTCACCCACACAGGAGATCTAAATTGTTTTCCCAGCTCCAGGTTCCAGCCCTGACCTCAGCCTGACCTGGTCACTGTGGGCACTTAGGGAGTGAACCAGCAGATGGGAACTCTGTTTCTATTTTGGTCCCTCAGAAACAGATATTTAAAAGTTTAGGATTTTTTTAAGAAGTCTTAAGGATACATACTGAAATACAAATAAGTCACATGATATCTAGCATTTGCTTTAAAATAATATAAGAGAGGAATGAAAGGTGGCTGTGACTTGATAATTTTTGCACCTGTGTGAAGAATATACAGAGATTCACTATATCAGTCTGTTTACTTTTACATATTTATATTTTCTATAACAAAAATTTTATATAAGACAAAAATTTCTTCTTCAGGCACACACACATACACACACACAAATCATGTAATCAAGAAGTGATGGGGAGGGGGCTGGCACTGTGGTATAGTGGGTAAAAGCCACTGCCTGCAATGCCGGCTTCCCATATGGGTGCAGGTTCGAGTCCCGTCTGCTCCACATCAAATCCAGCTCTCTGCTATGGCGTGGGAAAGCAGTGGAAGATAGCCCAAGTACTTGGGCCCCTGCACCTGCTTTGAAGACCAGGAAAAAGCTCCTGACTCTTGCTCCTGGCACAGCTCTGGCCATGCGGCCACTTGGGGAGTGAATCAGTGGATAGAAGACCTCTGTCTCTACCTCTTTCTGCAACTGTCTTTCAAATAAATAAAATAATTTTTTTGACAGGCAGAATATGACAGTGAGAGAGAGAGAGAGACAGAGAAAAAGGTCTTCCTTCCATTGGTTCACCCCCCAAATGGCCGCTACGGCTGGCGCTGCGCTAATCCGAAGCCAGGAGCCAGGTGCTTCCTCCTGGTCTCCTATGCAGGTGCAGGGCCCAAAGACTTGGGCCATCCTCCACTGCCTTCCAGGGCCACAGCAGAGAGCTGGACTGGAAGAGGAACAACTGGGTCAGAACCTGGCACCCCAACTGGGACTAGAACCCACGGTACTGGCTCCACAGGCAGAGGATTAGCCAAGTGAGCCACAGCACTGGCCTAAAATAAATCTTAAAGAAAAAAAAAAAAAGTGATGGGGAGTGAGAAGTAGAATTTTGGGGTTCCAGAACTGTTAAACTAATGCTGAAAGCCAACTAGTAATTGGTTTCAGCTACCCACCAAAGAACCACACCATTCTCCAGAGTTGTTTCAGAAGGTTTCTGCATGTTTTTTTTAAAGGTCCTAAGATTAGAACTACTGGTCTATGAGGACATTCACTGGAAAATTACTAGGGCGAAGATAATGGATGTTGGAAAGGTCAAGAAAGCTGGGTAAGAGCTGTCGATACTTCACAAGAGTGGTCAGAAAGGGAACATTTGAATCAAGGAAGGAAAATCCTGAGACCAAGAGAAGAAGTTAAGTAAGTAGAATAAAAAGGATAAAAGAAAGACGTCAACTTCAAAACTAAAGGACTAACGGAAAATATCCTGATCATAGAACTGCTCCTTATTCTTGACCCATAATTTGATGAAAAAGAACAAAAATGGTCCTATGAAATAGAGGGAAAGAAATGTATCTCCCACCTCTCCCCTGAAAAAAAATCCCAAAATCTATCAATTTATTCATCACTATGATAAAGTGTTAGTTGTATGAAAACATTAAAAAGTCTTACAAATCATTAGTCTAATTCAGGGATGAGGAACCTTTTTTCTGCCAAGGGTCATTTGCATATTTATAACATCTTTCATGGACCATACACAATTACTAACTTAAAAATCAGCCTGCTATAGACTCACTGAGTTTTAAGTCCCACCTGTGGTTGCCTTGGCAGGGCCAGATCAAATGATTCTGCAGGCCTTACATGGCCCATGGGCCAGATGTTCCTCACCCCTAGTCTAATTCCTTCACTGCATAGGTAAGAAAACTCAAATCTACTTACTCTCAAGAATACCATGCAATTAATGATTAGAATTCAAGCTAAAATGTACCCTATTCATTCCTTCCTATACTTACGAGCCTCTTGGCCTCATCCATTACTGTGATTTCCATTTGGCGACTAACTTCTAATATACTACGTATTACCACAAGTTTTCATTCATAAATAGAAATTTTATAAATGTTTTTTGACTGACTGGCTCAGAATGAGCCAACTTCAGTCATTTTATGTGAAAGATCTTCCTTTGCAGCAACTTATTCTGAACAATTTTCCTTCTGCATCTAGCCCTCCCAAATATATTCTGAGTACACCTCAGAGATGTTCAGAAAGTTGTTAGCTGACTGGCATCTATGCTTCCAGAAAACCTGTTAGAATGCGGAAGAACACACTAATGCCATGCTATAAAAAGAAGAGCTGGCATTACACACCTCTGTTATTATCTCCATAAACGTGTACATAATTTGCAATCACCAGGAAGTAAAAGGATGTTCTTGTCTCACTGGGCTCAAAATACCTAAATAGACAGGAAAAGACAGTAACAGGATAAACTAACTCAGCCTCACAATAAAGGATTATACAGAACATATAAAACACAAAGTATACACAAAGTTGTTCAAGCATTTTCATTATTGATTCTTTATAAATATTACATATTATACTGCACTCAGAAATGTGATACATAAAGAATGGTTCAACACCTCAAATAATTCAATGTTACTACTTTTAAAAGTGATTTAGAAAAAAAATTGGCCAACAAATTACAGAAATTAACTTGTATGTAAAAAGAAAATGCTTAAGAAAAGGAAATACAAGTTTATATTCTACTATTAGTCTTTAAAAAAAGTATACATCCTTACCACTTGGAAATGGTTGTTGAGGCACAAAGTTTGTAGAAAAGACATCGAATCTGGAAAGGATCCATCTAGAAGCCTTTTCAGTCTGCAGCCTGTACTTGATAGGCACTCAAGTGGGCACTCGGTGCAAAGCAGCTGTGATTCCCCGTGGATGAAGCAGAACATGGAATGCTGAAAGCTGGAAGATTAGAACAAGAAAAAGAAGGAAATGCATTGGATTCTTACTCTTTCATCCTGCTTTCATAAAAAAAAAAAAAAGCATAAACTGCTGGGGCCAGCACTGTGGCATAGCTACGTAAAGTCACTGCCTGCAGTGCTGGCATCCCATATGGACACCGGTTCAAGTCCCAGCTGCTCCACTTCCGATCCCGCTCTCTGCTATGGCCCAGGAAAGCAGTGGAAGATGGCCCAGTCCTTGGGCCCCTGCACCCACGTGGGAGACACAAAAGAAGCTCCTGGCTTCTGGCTTCGGATCAGCACAGCTCTGGCTGTTGCAGCCATCTGGGGAGTGAACCAGCAGATGGAATACCTCTCTCTCTCGCTGCATCTCCTTCTCTCTGTGTAACTCTGACTTTCAAATAAATAAATACATTTAAAAAAAAAAACTATAAACTGCTATATGGTTAGTATCATAACAAAATTACTTCCCTGAAAAATAAAACCAAATAGCAAATTATTTTCTCATCCTTCAGAAAAACCCTTGTCATGGCTAACAGTAGCAATTCAACACACCTGGAGTGCCCAGCATGCACCAGCTCTGTATATATTAGTAAATAAAACTGAAAAACCCATACCCTAGTGATCTTATAATTCAGTTGCTAACCTATTTACTCATTGCTGGTGGAAGTACAGCTAGAAAGGCATAACTATGCATTGCTAGAGGAGGTATATATTTGATAACTATTCAGAAAAGCAATTTACCAATTTATAACAAGAATCTTTAAAATGCTCACAGCCATTGACTCACTCCACTTCTGAATATTCAACATGCAGACAATTCTATAAACAAATGTTTTACATTAATTATAATTAAAAATTAGAAAAAAATCTATGTCTGAAATGTGCAGTTGACTAAATTTTGGTTTACTAGAAAAGGTATTCTTTGAATGGCTGAAATTTAAATATATTTTCAAAAATAATGTAAGAAAATGTTATTAAGTAATTATATAAACGTACACATACATTTCAGCCATGTTTCTAAATTACATTAAAAATATAGGGCCAGGGGCCTGCACTGTGGCATAGCAAGTAAAGCCACCGCCTGCAGTACCAGCATTCCATATGGGCAATGGTTTGAGTCCCAGCTGTCCTACTTCAGATTCAGCTCTCTGCTGTGGTCTGGGAAAGCAGTAGAGGATGGCCCAAGACTTTGGGCCCCTGCACCCATGTGGGAGATTCGGTAGAAACTCCAGACTCTTGCCTTCCGATTGGCCCAGCTCCAGTCGTTACTATTTGGGGAGTAAACCAGCAGATGGAAGACCTCTCTTTCTCTGCCCCTCTGCCTTTCAAAGAGGTTAAGCCACTGCTTCAGACACAGGAATCCCATAAAAGTGCGACTTCAAGTCCAGGCTGCTCTGCTTCTAATCTAGCTCCCTGCTACTGTGTATAGGAAGGCAACAGAAAATGGCCCAAGTAGTTGGGGCTCAGCCACCAGTGTGGAGACCAGGATGGATTTCCTAGTGCCCAGCTTCAGCCAGGCCCAGCCCTGGCTGCTGTGGTCATTTGAGGAGTGAATCAGCAGGTAGAAGATCTCTGTCTCTCTGTCTCTGTCTGTGTATGTATGTATATGTGTGTGTGCTCTTTCTAACAAATAGGCAAAAAAATTTTTAAAGTCTTTAAAAAATATGAAGAGGGGCTGGCACTGTGACTTAATAGGTTAAGCATCTGCTTGCAGTGCCAGCAACCAATATGGATGCTGGTTCGAGTCCCAGATGCTCCACTTCCAATCCGACTCTCTGCTATGGCCTGGGAAAGCAGAAGATGGTCCAAGGGCTCAGGCCCCTGAACCCACATGGGAGACCCAGAAGAAGCTCTAGCTCCTGACTTCGGATCAGCACAGCTCTGGCGGTTGCAGCCATCTGGGAGTAAACCAACAGATGGAAGACCTCTCTCTCTCTCTGCCTCTGCCTCTGTCTCTGTATCTCTGCCTTTCAAATAATAAATAAATAATCTTTTAAAAAAAATGGAGGGGCTGGCACTGTGGCATAGTGGGTAAAGTCACTGCCTGCAGTGCAGGCTTAATAATTTAAAAAAAAAAAAAAAAAAAAAAAAAAAGACTGCCTGGATACCACGTGGTCATTCTAACTGGTCTCTGACCTCATCTCTGTCACTACTCTAATTCATCTCAAATACTGTTTCCTAACACACATCTCTGATCACAGAGCTCCCTGGCTTGGTAATTCAATCGTGCCCCAGTGCCTGCAGGATACAGTCTAGGAGTTCATTTCCCTCAGAGCCAAGATTGTAATGAAAGAGATGAGACTGTTAGTTCTTCTCCTTAATATCATCTAGACTTCAGTAAGGCTGAACGCTGCTCTATGCAAATACTTGTCATTCACTACTATACCCAGATCAATATGCATGCTTTCCTCCATCCGGAATACCCTTGCTTCACTTCTATATATGTGTATTCCTCTAATATCTTCTTAGAATAGAAAATTACTTATCAGAGTGCAGTTTTCTAAATGATAAAAGAGAATAGTACCTTCAAGTACTATTTTATAAAGATTAAAAAGTGATATAAGTAACAAAAATCAAGTGTAAACTTAGAACAATAGCCGGCAGGTATCACTCAAGAAACAGTTTTGTTGTTCATTCAATACAATGAGTGGCCAATAAATACTTTCTAAACTGACCAAATGAAACAATAGAAAATGTCTTTTCCAGCCACAATATGGTCTTTGCACTACAAGCAGTGGTTTAAGGTTTGACACCTTTGGAAGTTACAATGATGAAAATTCCCGATAGCTTTAGTCTTCCAAGAATTTCTCACAGATGCATGACGCAAGCACAGCAAACCACCATTGCATGGCTGAGTCAAGAAAAACTCGGTTAGTAAACATAAACCAAAAAGGGGGTAGGTGGCAACATCTAGCAGAAAAAAAAAAAAAAGTTTTATCACTTATATTTTTAAATTGTGGTAAAATACAGGTAACATATAATTTACCCTTTTAACCGTTTGAAGTGCACACTAAGGGTCTACCTCTCTTGGAGCCCCCCTCCCAGTCACTTCATCAGGAGTTTCTGACTTAAAAATTGTTTTTCTCTTAAAGAAATGCACATTAAGTACATTTAAATTATTGTACAACCATCACCATCATCCATCTCCAGAACTCTTTTCATCATGCAACACTGAAAGCCTATACCCACTGCACAACAGCTCCCATTCTGTCTGCCCTACTCTCTGCAACCTCCATTCTACTGTCTGTTCTCTGTGACTCTGACTACCCTGGGTACCTTAGTGTTAATTGGAATCATACAGTATTTGTCTTTCTGTTATTGGATTATTTCACCAAGCAGGGTCCTCAAGGTCCATCCATATTATTTACATTTTTTTTTTAAATTTTTGACAGGTAGAGTGGCTAGTGAGAGAGAGAGACAGAGAGAAAGGTCTTCCTTTGCCATTGGTTCACCCTCCAATGGCCGCCGGGGTTGGCGCGCTGCGGCTGGCGCACCGCGCTCATCCAATGGCAGGAGCCAGGTGCCAGGTGCTTTTTCCTGGTCTCCCATGGGGTGCAGGGCCCAAGCACTTGGGCCATCCTCCACTGCACTCCCGGGCCACAGCAGAGGGCTGGCCTGGAAGAGGGGCAACCGGGACAGAATCCGGCGCCCCAACCGGGACTAGAACCCAGTGTGCCAGCGCCGCAAGGCAGAGGATTAGCCTGTTGAGCCACGGCGCCGGCCTATTCCAGGCCACACAGGACGTGGTTTAAATATACTCTAGTTGAGGTATATTATATGGCACCACACCGTGGACGTGGATGACTCAAATTATAGACAGAAAGGGAAACATTGAACAATACATACTTGACAATCAGATATGATGCAAGATAGCTACATTTCACATACAATTAAGTCCACACTACACACAGTCCCTGCCACCCATATGGGGAGATATGGATTGAGTTTCATGCTTGCCCAACCTCAGCTGTTAGGGTCATCTTCAGCTGCTTTCCCAGGCACATTAGCAGGGAGCTGGATAGGAAGTGGAGCAGCCAGGTCTTGAGTCAGTATCCATATGGGATGCCAGTGTCGCAGGCAGTGGCTTTACCCACTACGTCACAAAACTGTCCCAAATTTTTATCAAATTTTACCTGAGTTTTTCTATTAAGCATGAGTTTACAAGAGAAGGCAGATACCAGGTTGTAATTTATAGTCTACTATTATGTTTTTACTACAACATTAACTACGTTTTCAGGAATACAGATTTCCTCCTGCTTCAGATTGAAAGTAAATATTTTCACCACCCTGTTTTGCTATATCTTCTCCCTAAAATTGATTCAGACTCTGTATTACATCTCGAGAAGTCATTAACAAACAAGGATGTACTACTAGCTTTCTCAAACTGTATTATTTTTATTTCTTAACTTGAAGAAACTACCTCCACAATTAGAGGAATTTAAAATGGAATGAAGAAAAATTAGGTTCATCTAAGGACGTTGACTAAATAAATCCCCACTTGTAACAAAAATCTACCTTTCCCATCAACTTGTTTTCGTATAATAATTTCTTTTGATCACAGTATGAAAAATGTTAGTCATAAAAGGAGTATGTGTTCACAAAATAATTTTATCTTCACTGATGTAACAAGAAGTCAGTGGTTTCCTCTTTGTGGTAAACAATGGGCCTTGGCAAACACATTCCTTGTTAAATGTCTTTTACATTTTTTATACACAATTGGTTCAACTTCCTAATAATCATCATTTACCAGAAACATGAAAGATAAAAATCTACCATGATATACAATAAGACTAACAAAGCCAAAAGGAGGAAAATAAAATTACAAAGGCTCCAAAGAAGGGGTAGAGAAAACTTTCAGCCCACCACCAACCACCTCCAAGCATTTTAAAAGCAAAAATAGCAATTTCAGGAGACAAAAAAATCTCATCTTCTTTCTCCCCTCCTAAAGGACCATGCCCTTCAGCACACAGGGGAGAAAAGAAGAGGCCTTCCTGACCCTGAACCATCCTGGACTATTACTACACTCTCAGCTCCCCTTTACAATAAAAGCCCTCCAAACAGTTGTCTCTGTTTTGCATTTCACTTGCTTCCCTTCTCCATCTCATTCTTCTTCCCCCCATTCTAAGGCTTTCTACTGCACACTCCTCGGGACCGCCTGCCACTGTGTCTAAGGATCCCCACACCTGGGGAAATCCAAAGGTGTTCACCTTGTTGGTTCAAGGGCAGCATCTCTCTCCCACCTTTCTGAAGCAACTTCTTCACTTGATTGCAAAATGCTACACATTCTTCTGGGTCTCTTCCTCTTCTTCACTCTGCTCTGCCTCTGCCTCCTTCCAAACTCTAGAAGTTGGGAAAGCCCAAAGTCAATTCCTGACTGCTTCTCCGTGGACATGGCCCCTATGTGACCTTACCTGGATTTTGTCAGCACATAGATGGAATCTCTAGCCCATTATCTCTCTTTTCTGAGCACTAGCCTCATAAACTCAACTACTCACCTGGATCTGTAAAGCATCTCAAACTCAACTTCTTTTTTTTAAAGATATATTTATTTATATGAGAGGCAGAGTTTCAGACAGGGGTGGGGGGAAAGAGAGAAAGAGAGGTCTTCCATCTGCTGGTTCACTCCTCAAATAGCCACAACAGTCGGAGCTGGGCCAAGCCAAAGCCAGGAGCCAGGAGCTTCTACCAGGACTCCCATGTGGATGCAGGAGCCCAAGCACTTGGGCAATCTTCCACTGCTTTCCCAAGCACATTAGCAGGGAGCTGGTCTGGAAGTGGAGCAGCCGGGACTTGAACCACCATCCATATGGGATGCTGGCACCACAGGCAGAGGGTTAACTTATCCTGTACAGCGCCAGCCCCTCAAACTCAATTCTTAATATACCAAAATTTTTGCCTACCCCCAGCATTGCACCCCAGCAAATAATACCATCATTCTTCAGTTACTAAGGCCAAAAACCTGGCAGTTACTTTTATTTCTTTTCTTTCCCTCTTATTCCCATATCTAATCCATCAACAGTTTTTGTATATCTTAAATCTGACCACTTCTCTCTGCTGCCATTCTAGTCAAAACCATCATCATCTCTGGTCCAATAAAAGTAGGCTGTAAACTAATATATCTAAATCTATTTGGTATGGGACCAGTCAGGGAGATAGGATTAAGCCCATGAGCTGGAACATACTCCCTTGCCCCTATGTGATCTCACCTGAATCCACCAACCTGTCATCAGACTATGCAACCACTCCCCTGTTGGCAGTGAATAAGAGGCTGCAGAGTGTTGGCCCTCCACCCACCCGCTCTCCCACTGCTGCAGTCTCTGGCCTGCAATGCAACTCCTCCTTTACTCTTTCTGACCCACTCTCCCTTCAAAAAGGCCTCGTGCTCCTGTGTATTTCTCTCACTCTCTAAATAAATCTTAAACCTTACCACGTCATTATGTCCTGTTTGAGCAGGTGCTTAGAAGTTTTCTCTAGGTAGATGGCAAGAACCCGGAATATTAAATTTTGGCTTTAGCTAGGCCATACATACTTATTATTCAATTCTCCACTTAATAACCAGAGTGATGTCTATAGAATATAAGTGTATTCAATCCACTCAGGCTCAAAAATGCTCTAACAGGGGCAGGCATTTGGTGCAGAGGTTAAGTTGCCAGTAGAGATGCCCAGATCTCATATCTGAGCCCCCGGGTTTGAGTGCTGGTTCTGCTCTGAGTTTACTTCCTGATAATGCACACCCTAGAAGGGCAGCAGTGATGGCTCAAGCACTTGGGTCCCTGCCCAGCCACATGGCAGACCCAAATGGAGCTCCAGGATCCTGGATTCAGCCGGGTCGGCACTGGCTGACACAGGCATCTGAGGAATGAACCAACAGATCAAAGATAATTCTCTCTCTGCCATTCAAATGAAAAAGTAGAACTCTACTAGTTCTGCATCAATACAGGGGGAAAAAATCCATGATATCTCAGACCTTTCCTTTTTCTTATTCTAGCCACAGGGGCTTTCTGGCTAATCCTCAAATTTAAGGAGCTTATTCCCACATCAGAGTCTATAGATATGCTAATCCCAGTGCCAAGAAAGCTTTCTCCCAGGAGGTAGGCTTGGGGAGGTTGGGGGGTGGAGGGGGCAACTTATTCAAATCATTGCAAATATGACCTCCCCAAAGAAGCCTTCCCAGGTAGCCTATCTAAATATTTAAAATAACTGATGCTCATTACACTCTAACCAAATATATTTTCATCACAGTTTATCATCCAATATTTAATGTTTGTCTACCCACCTGAAAAACAAGCTCCAGGAAGGCAGAGACTCTTTTGTTGATATTTATAATCCCCAATATCATCTCCTGACTCAGAGGAACTCAACAAATATTTGTTGATTAAATAAATGACGTTCATAATAAATAATGGTGAGCACAAAAGGAGTATTGTTAGGTTAGAGGCAAACTTGCAAATATTTTACTCAATAAAATAAATATTAGCAACTTCATAAACTGTCATTTTCTCACTTTCAGAGAAGTTCAGGATAACAGAGGAAAGGAGACAAACTTCTTGCCTTCAACACATAAATCCAATATATTTGCATATCTTTTCTTGTTGAGATGGAACCTAGTACCTCCAGAAAATAACAGGCTTTAAACGATTTCCTTTACTTCTGATAAATACCTAAATCAACCAATATCCAAACAAGCTTAAGAAGAAATAATCAGATCACAACCTAAGGTGACTTCTCCAATATTCCCTGAGATGATTTGATCATTATAAAGTCAATATAAAAGAGAAAACTCAAGCATCATTAGAAATCAGAAAGGAGCACCTCATCCCTGAAAATTTTGAGTATTCACAAAGATATCTCAAAGTTTAAAAACAAAAGGAGAGGAGAAACAACCTGTCCCATGTCAGTCATCTACTGCGCTTTAAAAGCCTGTCAGTCCACTCCATTAAGATGAGTCCCAAAAGAAAATGGCTCATGCTCAATCCCCCTGCATAAAATTTCCCAAGATAGGCTGACGCGGTGGCTCAATAGGCTAATCCTCCACCTAGCAGCGCTGGCACACCAGGTTCTAGTCCTGGTTGGGGCGCCAGATTCTGTCCCGGTTGCCCCTCTTCCAGGCCAGCTCTCTGCTGTGGCCCAGGAGTGCAGTGGAGGATGGCCCAAGTGCTTGGGCCCTGCATCCCATGGGAGACCAGGATAAGCACCTGGCTCCTGCCTTTGGATCAGCATGGTGCGCCAGCCACGGCGGCGATTGGAGGGTGAATCAACGGCAAAGGAGGACCTTTCTCTCTATCTCTCTCTCTCACTGTCCATTCTGCCAGTTTTAAAAAAGTTTTTTTTTAATTTAAAAAAATTTTTAAAAAATTCCCCAAGATAACAACAGACCACAATACTCAACTGTTTCCATCTTTCCTTTGAGAGAAGTGAAGGAGAAGCATAGTTTTATGGCAGGCTGTGACAGAGCTAATTCCATTTATCAAACACTGAATGAGGTGCATATGAAGAGCATTGGCACATATGGAGGACTACTGAGATTTTCTGAATTCTAAAGAAAATGACCTTAGCAAACTTCTAAACAACGGTATGAAAGGCAACTTGCGCTATAAGGCATGGACCTGTTGTGAGTAAGAAATCAATCTCTGAATTTTAAGTCACTAATAACTGGTGAACAGTTTCTATTGCAATCTAAGATAACCTAGCTTGATAAGTATTTCATTTCTATTAAGGTTTATTTATTTGAAAGGCAGAATTACAGAGAGAGGGAGGGAGATACAGAGCGATCTTCCATCCACTGGTTCACTCCCCAAATGGCTGCCATGGCCAGGGTTGGGCCAGGTTAAAGCCAGGAGCCAGGAGGTTCTTCAGCATCTTCCAAATGGGTGCAGAGGCCCAAGGACCTGGGCCATGTTCTGCTGCTTTCCCAGGCACATTAGCAGGAATCCGGATTGGAAGTGGAATAACCAGGACTGGAACTGGCATCTCTATGGGATGCCAGTATTGCACGCAGTAGCTCAACCCATCATACTACACACCTGATCAATATATTTCTGACATGTGCTCTTGGACTTTGATGGGATTACAGCCTGATAAATCTATCATGAGATTGGATTAAGATGTCAGAGCAGGGAGGGAGCTTACCATTCTAGTCTAGAAGATAACTTTTAAATAGTGGGAAGAGGGTGGCACTGTGGAGCAGTAGGTTAATCCTCCACCTGCGGCGCCAGCATCCCATAAGGGCACGGATTCTAGTCCTAGCTGCTCCTCTTCCAATCCAGCTCTCTGCTATGGCCTGGGAAAGCAGCAGAAGATGGCTCAAATCCTTGGACCCCTGCACCCGCAGGGGAGACCTGGAAGAAGCTCCTGGCTCCTGGCTTCAGATTGGTGCAGTTCTGGCCATTGTGGGCATTTGGGGAGTGAACCAATGGAAGGAAGACCTTTCTTTCTGTCTCTCCCTCTTACTGTCTGTAACTACCTCTCAAATAAATAAATAAAATCTTAAAAAAAAAAAAGTGGAGAGAGTGCAGTTTCAGGGAAGAGTTAGGAAGAGAACGGCAGAGGAAACTCCACGCAAATTAGTGGGACATAGCAGACCTATGTGGAGGGTGTTGACACATACAAATCAGGATCCCAGCAACTGAGAGCCTCCACACCAGCTTTGGAGAGAGATGGGACCAGACTGCACAAGCCACTGGCCATAAAGCTGCAGGAAAAGCCTGGAGGGAATCCGGCTTGGAGCCCTGTATGGGACAGCATACCTGCCAAACCACAGGAGAACAAAGTGGGGAAGGGACAGGTTTCTCTCTCCCTTATCACCCTGCAATGGCATCATGTAACAAGCCAATAGAAAATGGGTACCATTTTGGACAAATGTAACAGCTATGCCAGCTCGTGCCCACACCCAGCAACCAGTTGAGCTGAGACTCCAGAGTCTGGTGGGGAAAACTTATGGAGGGGACTGGGTGTTCATGACTGTGGGAGGCTTGTGTGCCAGGACTGTGAAAACACTGAGACTGTGGAGCTTTGAAAACACTGAGGCTGTGTGCAAAGGCTCAGGGTGTGGCTGGGACTTTGGGCAGTCACTGTGGGAGGCTCCACACAATCAGGGCTCCCTGGTTCTCTGGTGAGGGACATTGCTGGGGAATCTGCTTACACTAAGAACTGCACAGATCCTTTGTGAAGTCTTTGTGGAAGCGCAGAGAAATATACCAACTGGGGCAAGTGCCCAGGCACTGGTCTCTTTTGAGGGTAGGGAATGAGCTGAGTCTATGCCAACAGAACAGAAAAAACTCCTCTCTGATTAAATAAAAAGGAGGGAGGGGATTTACCATGCCCAACCTGGATATCACCTTAATACTCCTTTCACCCTATAGCACTGAACAGAGCTCCCTGGCCACACTCACCATACACTTCTAGGTATTCCCTGAAAGCAGACACTCTACTAATCCACACAGACATAGTCTAAAGATAAAAGATGCCACAGCAAAAAAAAAAAAAAAGAAAGAAAGAAAGAAACCAACGAGTATCTCCAAAAGTGCCAAATAATAAATGTACTAATTCAAGAACTAAGAATAATGAACACAACATGATGCCCCAAAAGAATATAACACTTCAATACTAAATTGTGAAGAGGAAGATTTTGCAGAAATGTCAGAAGTGTAATTCAAAAAATTGATCACAGGATTACTTAGAAGTAATCAGAAGCAAATGTATGAACTATGAAATCCACACATGACAAGAAACAAAGTTTTTCCCACAAAATTAAGATCTTAAAGAGAAAGCAAAATGAAATCTTGGAAATGAAGAATTCAATAGAACAAATAAAAAATGCAGTGGAAAGCCTTAACAATAGAATTTGTGAAGCAGAAGATAGAACATCCAACTTAGAAGACAAATTGCAGGAAATTATGCAGTCAGACAAAAAACAAGAGGGAATTAGAAAACTAAAAAACACTGTTGGGAATATCAAACGACCCAATATACGGTTCTAAGAGTTCCTGAAGGCATGGAAAGGGAGAAAGGATTAGAAGGCCTTTTCAGTGAAATGGAACAGAAAACTTCCCTGACTTGGAGAAAGAAAGGGACATCCTTATACAGGAAACACATAGAATTCCTAATAGACATGACCAGAAAAGATCTTCACCACGACACATTGTAATCAAATTCTCCACAGTAAAACATAAAGATTCTAAAATGTGCAAGAGAGAAATGCCAGATTACTTTCAGAAGATCTCCAACGACACTCACAGTGGAATTATCATCAGAAACCCTATAGGCAAGGAGAGAATAGTAAGATATATTCCAAGTCCGGGCTGGTGCTGTGGCATAGTGGGTAAAGCTGCTGCTTACAGTGCTGGCATCCCATATTGGTGTTGGTTCGAATCCCAGCTGCTCCACTTCTGATCCAGCTCTCTGCTATGGCCTGGGAAAGCTGTGGAACATGGCCCAAGTGCTTGAGCCCCTACATCCTTGTGGGAGACCCAGAAGAAGCTCCTGGATCCTGGCTTCAGATCGGCACAGCTCTAGCTGTTGTGGCCAACTGGGGAGTGAACCAGCAGATGGAAGACTTCTCTCTCTGCCTCTCCTTCTCTCTGTGTGTAACTCTGACTTTCAAATAAATAAATAAATCTAAAAAAAAAAAAAAAGAGAGAGATATACTCCAAGTCTTAAGAGAAAAAAAACTGTCAATCCAGAATACTGTACCCTGCAAAGCTCTCATTTATGAACAAAAGTTAAATAAAGACCTTCCATAATAAACAGAAATTGAAAAAATTCGTCATGATCCATCCAGCCTTGCAAAAGATGCTTGAGGATATGCTGAAGAAACATGGTCATCACTACAAAGAAGGTAAAGGAAGAAAATCTCCCAGTAAAAGTACAAAGGAAATCCAGAGTTAAAAATAGGAATATTTATGGGAAAATGGCAGGACCAAGTTATTACTTATCAATAGTCACTTTGAATGTACATGGTCTCAACTCTCCAGTTAAAAGACATAGACTGGCTGAATGGATTAAAAAACAAAACTCATCTATTTGCTGCCTATAAGAAACACATCACATCTAAAAGAAGAATGCAGACTGAAAATCAAAGGATGGAAGAAGATATTCCATGCTAACAGAAAACAAAAGATTTGATGTAGCCATCCTAATGTCAGACAAAATGGACTTTAACACAAAAACTGTTAAAATAGACAAAGGGCACTTTGTAATGATTAAGGGATCGATTCAACAGGAAGATGCTTTAATTATTATAAATGTTTATGCACCTAATTACAGGGCACCTGGCTATTTAAAAGAAATGTTAAGGGATCTGAAGGGAGACACAGACTAAAATATAATAGTAATGGGCGACTTCAATACCCCACTTTCAGCAATGGACACATCAGATAGAAAATTAGCAAGGAAACAACAAAGTTAATAAACACTATAGACCGAATAGGACTAACAGATATCTATAAAACTTCTCATTCAACAGTTGCAGAATACACATTCTTCTCACCAGTGCATGGAACTTTCTCTAGGATGAACCACATGTTAGGCCATAAAGCAAGTCTCAGCAAATCCAAAAAAAAAAAACAAACAATCCAGAGAAGAAATAGGCAAAGGACTTAAACAGACATTTTTCATAAGAGGAAATCCAAGAGGCCAACAGACACATTTAAAAATGTTCAAGATCACTAGCCATCAGAGAAATGAAAATCCAGACCACAATGTGGTTTCGCCTCACCTCAGTTAGAATGGCTTTCACAAAGAAATAAACAAACAACAAATGCTGGTGAGGATGTGGGGGAAAAGGTACCACTATAGGTAGGAATGTAAATTGGTAAAGCCACTATGGAAGACAGCATGGAGATACCTCAGAAATCTGAATACAGACCTACCAAATGACCCAATCATCCCACTCTTGGAAATTTACCCAAGAGAAATGAAATCAGCATATCAAAGAATTGCCTGTACCCCCATGTTTATTGCAGCACAATTTACAATAGCTGAGACAGGGAATCAACCCAAATGCCCATCAACTGAATAAAGAAATTATGGGATATGTACACTATGGGAGATATACACTGATAAAGAAATTATGGGATATGTACATTATGGAATACTACACAGTGGTAAAAAAAAATTAAATTCAGTCATTTACAACAAAATGGATAAATCTGGAAAACATCATAATTAGTGAAACAAGCCAGTCCCAAGGGGACAAATGCCACATGTTCTCCCTGATGTGTGTTAACTAACAGAGCACCTAAAAGGCAATTTGTAGAAGTGAAATTGACACTTTGAGAAGCAACAACTTTAACAGCACTTGTCCTGACTGTTGAAGAACACTTTTTTTTTAATATACTATTTGTTGAACTCTTTACTTAACACAGAGTTAAATATATATGTATAAAGCCAATTGAAAATAGATCTCAGTAAAAAAAAAATAAGAGTAGGAATCTGAGAGGGAGGAGGAAAAGGGGTTGGGAGTATGGGTAGGAGGGTTGGCACAGAAGAATCACCACGTTCTCAAAGTTGTAATTATGAAGTGTGTGATGTTTGGAACTGTAAAGCTTTATAGTTCTACCTACATTCCTACAGACTTTCTTCGAAGTGTACATTTAAAACCTTGCCATGGCGGGGAGGGCGCTATGGCTCACTTGGTTAATCCTCTGCCTGCAGCACCAGCACCTCATATGGGCACCGAGTTCTAGTTCCAAAAATTGCTCCTCTTCCAGTCCAGCTCTCTGCTGTGGCCCAGGAAGGCAGTGGAGGATGGCCCAGGTGCTTGGATGCCTGCACCTGCATGGGAGACCAGGAAGAAGCACCTGGCTCCTGGCTTCGGATCAGCACAGTGCCAGCCGTAGCGGCCATTTGGGGAGTGAACCAATGGAAGGAAGATCTTTCTCTCTGTCTCTCTCTCTTACTATGACTCTACCTGTCAAATAAAAAATAAATAAAAAATAATAAAATAAATAAAAATAAAACCTTGCCATGGGATCCCAAATCCCCTAAAACTCGGTGGTAAAAATACCACCTTAAGTGTAAAAGTGATCATATGGATAGGATTAAGGGTCTGGTAATAATAATAGATAGAAATAAAAAGGAGGGAATGCTCCAACATGGGAAGCAGTCCACACAGCAGACTCATAGAATATCAATTGCTTTAAGTAGCGCTCTGACTTCAGAATCAGCCCCTGAGGCATTCTGATCTGGCTGAAAAGCCCACAAGAACATTTCAGGCATGGAAAGCCAAGGCACTGTGGCAAAAAATGTCCTCCATGAAGGACCTCAGTGGGTAAGACCCCAGTGGAAAGATGTGGTCATCAAGGAAAGGATGTAGTTTTCTCTGAAGACAGGAGAGAACTTGCACTTTGCTTATGGTCTTTTCTAAATACTGACAGAGTTTGTGGATTCAATAGGCTTCCATAGCCTAGGCAGCTCATGTCAAGAGCCTTGGGTGATCACTGATGTCATACATAAGAGTGTTAATTGTTAAATTAACAGCAAGAGTCATTGTGTACTAACTTCCCATGCAGGACCTGAAACCTCAAAGAGTTGTATTATAATTATGTCTAAGTGCTCACAAAAGATGTATCATTCTTGGGTGCTTCTTTCAAGTTAATTTTCTTAAAAAAAAAAAAATGAAATTAACTTCAAGATGCAATGCCTTTAAATAGCCCTTGTCCCGACTGTTGCAGAACAATATCTTGGTTTTGTTTTGTTTTTGTTTTTTGTCTTTCTTTCCACACAAACTATTGACTCTTTACTTAATGTACTTAATCAAAAATGGATCTTAGTAGAGAAAGGGACTGGGAATGGGACAGGGAGGAGGAGGATGGATGGGAGAGTGGGTGGGAGGGTGGGAATGGAGTAAAGAATCACTATGTTCCTAATGTTATACTTATGAAATGCATTTAGTCTGTATTCCTTATATAATAGATTTCTTTGAAGGGAAAATAAATTTAAAAAAACTATCATATGCTGAAAATATAATAAATCAAAAAATACATTTAACACATCTAACTTATTGAACATCAAAACTCAGCTTAAACATGCTCAGAACATTTAATATCAACCTGCAGCTGGACAAAATCATAAAACACGTAGCCTATTTTACAATAAAGTGTAAAACAGCCCTTGTAATTTACTGAAAACCTGAATAAAAAATGCTGGCAACACAATACACTGCAGAGTATCAGCTGTTTATGATCATGTGGCTGACAGAATCAGAGCTTGCCACTTGCTGTGTTCAGCACTGCAATAAATAAGAGCACAGCATATTATTAGCCAAGAAAATATCAGAATTCAAAGTACAATTTTGACTGAATGCATATAGATTTTGCACCATTATAAAGTCAAAAAATGGAAAGTCAGAGACCATCTGCACAAGTGTAAACAGAATTTGACCTTAACACAATACATTTATACCAAAAAAGAAATACTTAGGTATAAAACTAACAAGTCATGTATAAGTCCTATATGGAGAAAATGATAAAACTCTAATGAAGATAACCAAAGAAGAACTACACATAAAGAGATATATCCCATGTTCACGGATAGGAAGATTCAATACTGGCAAGATAACAGTTCTTAAAAGCAACTTGATTTATAGATTCATTGCAATCTCAGTCAAAATCCCAGCAAGTTAATTTGTAGATATTGACAAACTGATTCTGAAACTTATATAGAGGCAAAAGACCTAGAGCAATCAACACAATATTGAAGGAAAACAATAAAACTAGATGACTGACACTATCTGATCCATCACTTACTATAAAGCTACTATGTTCAAGGCAGTGTGGTATTATCAAAAGATACATATATACATACATATATGCACACATATGTATAGTTAACTGATCTGTGATAAAAGGACAAAGGCAATATAATGGGGAAAAAATAATCTTTTCAAGAAATGTACTAGGACAAATGGACATCCACATGTGAAAAAATTAATCTAGACACAGATCTAAATGTAAAATGCAAACTTTTACAACTCCTAGAAGATAACATTGAAAAAAATCTAGAAGACCTTGGAATTGGTGATAACTTTTTAGATATAGCACCAAAGACAGAACTCATGTATGAATAGGTAAAATATATTTCATTAAAATTAAAATTTTCTGATCTGTGAAAGGCATAGCAAAGAAACTAAAAAGACAAGTCCCAAAACTGGGGAAAAACACTTTCAAAATACATTTTTTGGAGTTGCCAAGCCTCCACCATCACCTGCACCAATTTTTTTAAAATTTAGTATATCTCTCTGTCCTTCTGCCTCTCCCCATCACCTTCCAAACACATAAAGCCTGCTGGTTCAGTTTCTCTGAAGAACACTAATATAACTAGGGCTAGCATCTGGAAGAATTTCAGCAATTACTAAGTCAATAATTTACTGAGAACATTAACAAAGCTTTGAATAAATCTGTAAAAACAAAATGTAAATGAGTGGGAAAGGGGGTGACTTAATAAGTAAGAGATTCCTTTTGGGGGGTGATAAAATATTCTAAAATTCGATAATATTAAGAGGTATACAATGCTGTGAACATACTAAAATCTACAGTTAGAACACTTTTAAAAGGATTAATTTTATGGTATGTGAATTATATCTCAATAAAGTTACTACATACAAAAGAAAAAGAAGAAGGAAGGGAGGGAGGGAGGAGAAAAAGGAAGGAGGATAAGAAGGAGGGAAGGAAGAAAAGAACAAGCCTGTGAAACTAAGAAGCATTACAAATGCAAGGGGATGAATGACAGCCAATTAACATTTACTTGTTCAAAGTCACTAAATCATACGAGGACCTCAAAGAATCTTACATAAGCGAATGGAATGTCAAAGAAAGCCAACAAATTAGTTGCACATGCCTGATTTTAAAAAAAAATCAAACGTAACAACACAGCTAAATCAAAGTTGTGACATCTGAGAGATCAATAATAAACTGCACTGAAGAGAAATGTCTCAACTAACAATGACATATGAAATCAAACTAGAGGACTAAACTCATTTGGGATAACATAAACTGATAAACCCTTCCTATACTTACTTAGTTTAATCACAGAGATCGCTTCAAACAATAAGAGGCTTCTATTGTATTTACCACATTTACACTATTTACAGAAGATTAAAATATAACTTTACTATAAAATCCTTAATATTTCCCACTTCAACATATAATAAGAAATTGATAAACTCTCAACATAAAATTTTTTTTTCAAAAGAACACATCACAGATAACATTTTTATGTACACAGAAAAAGGCAAAGAATAACAGAAGGCATGGTAAGTTATAAGCATAATGAGAAATTTACTGTGACTGGAGTAAAATGAGCATTTGTGGGAGTGGAAAGAAATAAGGTCAAAAAGCTACACTGGAAACACATCAGAAAGCAGTCACACATGGTAAGGAATTTGTAGAGTCCAAGAGAGTTTTAATCAGAGGAACCACATAATCAAAACCAAGCTTCAGAAAGGTACACTAATGTGGCAGATACTAAAAGAACGAAAAACTGCTGGGAGGGAACAGTAATGACCTAGGTCTTTAAGACAGTGACCATGAGATTGAATGAAACACAGACTGGGAAACATTTGAAAGGTTGAATGATGAAAAGATATCTTGTGCAAAGTAGCTACTCAGCATCTTGAAGTAGATAGAAACAACCCCCCAAAAAATGTTGTTTAAAAAGAGATGACTCAAAGATTTCTACAAGTCTTGCACCAAGTACACTGTCAGAAAAAATTTTACAACTATTAGTAAGATATGTTCATTAAAATTGTTGAGGAGGGGCCAGCATTGTGGCATAGCAGGTTAAGCCACCACCTGTGATGCCAACATTCCAGCACTGGTTCAAGTCCCAGCTGCTCCACTTCCAATCCAGCTCCCCACTAACGTACCTGGGGAAGCAGCAGAAGATGGCCCAACTATAGGTCTTCTACTACCATGTGGAAAATCTGGATGACATCAGCCTCCTGCTTTGGCCTGGCCCAGATCTGGCTGTTGTGGCTATGTCAGGAGTGAACCAGCAGATGAAAGATCTCTCTCTCTCTCTTTTTCTCTGTAACTCCACCTTTCAAATAAAAAAATTTTTAATATCTTTAAAAGAAAATATTTTAAGGAATGTTTCAAATAAAACAAGGAGGGGCAGATGTTTGGTGCTTGGGATACCTGCATCCTAAATTAGAGTACCTGGTTCAAATCCTGGCCACTCCACTTCCTATCCAGCTTCCTGATATGCCTGCTGGAAGCAGGAGGTGATGGCTCAATTACCTAGGTCCCTGCCACCTATGTGAAAGGCTGAGTTCCAGGCTCCCGGCTTTAGCTTGGCCCAACCCCAATTGTTGCAGACATCTGGGGAGGGGAGTGAACAAGTGGATGAAAGATATTCTCATTCCTTCTCTCTCTCTCTCTCCCTCCCTCTCTCTGCCTTACCCCCCCATCTGTCTCTCTCTCCCTCCCTCCCTGTTTTCTTTCAAATAAAATAAGTAAAAAAAAAAAAAAAATGCTTTACAAATGTAAAACAAGTCAACTGGTATATGCACAGCAAAGGCACAGACACATGTTTTGTTTTGTTTTATTTAGAAATATAAATTTCCAAAGTACAGTTTATGGATTACAATGGCCTTCACCTCCCCCTCATAATTTCCCTCCCACTCACCCCTCCCATCTCCCGCTCCCTCTCACATTCCATTCACATCAAGATTCATTTTCAATTATCTTTATATACAGAGATTGATTTAGTATATATTAAGTAAAGATTTCATCAGTCTGCACCCACACAGAAACACAAAGTGTAAAATACTGTTTCAGTACTAGTCATAGCATTACTTCACATTGGACAACACATTAAGGACAGATCCCACATGAGAAGTACACACACAGTGACTCCTGTTGCTGACTTAACAATTTGACACTCTTGTTTATGGCATCAGTAATCTCCCTAGGCTCTAGTCATGAGTTGCCAAGGCTATGGAAGCCTTTTGAGTTTGCCGACTTTGATCTTATTCCAAAAGGGTTATACTCAAAGTGGAAGTTCTGATAGTATAAGAGTCAAAGGGATCACACAAACAAGACTAGTGTCTGCTGATACTAACTGATAGAATCAAAAAGGGAGAGAACGATCCATCATGGGAAGTGGGATACACAGCAGACTCATAGAATGGCAGATGTCCTAAATAGCACTCTGGCCTCAGAATCAGCCCTTAAGGCATTCGGATGGGCTGAAGAGCCCATGAGAGTATTTTAGGCATGGAAAGCCAAGACACTCTGGGGAAAAAAAAAAAAGACCTAAATGAAAAATCTCTGTGAGTGAGATCCCAGTGTAAAGAACGGGGCCATCAAAGAAGGAGGTATCTTTCTCTGAAGGGAGGAGAGAACTTCCACTTTGACTATGACAAACACATGTTTTTCTCTGTGATGAGGAGTTAGCACCATTCTCCTAACAAAGAACCTGGATTTCTCTGGTACCAACTGGTCTAATTTTGACAGCAAAGGGATCACAGCATAGTTTTAAAACAAGTCTGCAAATTCTTTTGCCCCTTCTTTTTACCAAGAGTGGGATCTATGTCCCCTCCCCTTAACCACAGCAGTCTTGGGGACTGCCTCCACAAACAAAATGTGGCAGAAGTGACTCCAACTTCTAAGCATGTCAGCAAAGGCCACACAGCTGCTTCCAGTCTCACTTAAGACACCACTGCAGGGGCTACTAGCCACTGTGCAAGTCCTGCCACTCTGCAGGCACAATGTGAAGAGACCACATGAAAGAAACTGGAGGAGCCCAGCTGCTCCCCAGGCCAAATGCAGACCCCGGCCCCAGTCCCTGTCTCACTGCGGCTGCCTCAGAAACTCCCTTATTTGTAAGCAAAATGAATGGTTTGGCTGAAGCCCATGGCTTTAAGGTGGTTTTTCACACAGCAGCATTGATATCAAGGACAAGTCAACTATAGCAAAAGAGCAGAATCCTCCCCTGATCCCATATTGAGGTGGAGGACTGGGGAGGAGAGGTTAGTTAATGAGAAGGAGAGAAGCAAATTTCCTTGGAACAACTTCCTTTAAAAAAAAAAATTACAGGGAGAAAGTTAGGTAATAACATTCTTGTACTTTTAATTCTTATGTGGAGGAATTAAAAACTAGCTAAAATCTCACAAGGCAGTACTTGTTGAAGATCACTTTAAAGTGGGTGACTGAAAATTTAAAAAAAAAAAAAAAAACTCACTCCTCAAAGGTTATTTCCCAAAAAAAGGGAGAAATCTTCCAGACAACCTAAACTCTTGAAATATTTTTCTCACCTAAAGCAAAAATGTGGACTCTCATAAGTAGGAAGCCAGATATAAGGAAGGCAGGTATGACAGAATATGACTAAAATATTTTAGGGCCCAGCACTGTGGTGCAGTGGGTTAAAGACCTGGCCACAGCAGAGAGCTGGCCTGGAAGAGGGGCAACTAGGACAGAATCCGGCGCCCCAACCGGGACTAGAACCCGGTGTGCCGGCGCCGCAAGGTGGAGGATTAGCCTATTGAGCCACGGCGCCGGCCTTATTCTAGTTGATTGTAACATCCGCATGGGTAGTCCTTCCAATAACCTTGGCCTTCTTGAGAGGTACTGCACCTATTAATCATTTCTGTCTTTCCTTGCTATTAAAGCCCAATTTGTCCAAGTGTTTGGTGCTCATGTGCCTCATGGGCTCCTTTTCAGCCCACACGGGCAACTGGGAAGTGATCAGCCTAAAGTCAGTCATATCAGTTCCATTTCCCTTGCCAGTGATATCTAAGCATGTTGACACACAAGGGGAGTCCGCTGCCAGTCTGATTTCCTGGAGTATAGGAATGTACACTCCTCTTGGATGTTGTCAAGTGAGCTCGAGGTACTCGGAGCTGCTGCAGCCATCTCAGGTCATAGAAGAGAAAGTAAAATGATGACCTACAACTCAAAATTAACTTTTCAAAAAATTTAAGTTCTCCTAGGGGGAGCCATTGTGGTACAGAGGATTAAGTTGCCACTTGGGACTCCAACGTCCCATATTTGAGTGCCAGTTCAAGTCTCTGGCCCAGTGCATGCCGTTTTGGCCATCTGGGGAGTAAACCAGCAGATACAAGATCTCTCTCTCTCTCTCTCTCTCTCTCTAACTCTTTCAAAATAAATAAATCTTTAAAAAATAATAAATAAAAAGGTGACATGTGAGCGAAGATTTGAACAGAGCCAACCAAGTAGACACGGAATAAGAAGTTTCCAGCGATGGGGAAGAGCCATTCAAAGCCCAAAGTAGGAACATACCTGGCACATCAGAGCCGCAACAAGACCATTAACTAGAGCAGATGAGCAAGAAAATGGTAGAAAAAGAGTCAGAGAGGTCATGAGGGACCAACTTGGGCAAGCCCTGTGGTCATCTGCACTCTGGGTAAAGTGAGGAGGCAGGGCTGGGTGTGCAGAGGGAAAAGGGGACCTGCTCTGCTTTTGAAAAGACCACTCCAGCTACTGTGCAGAGAACCCACTAAAGGGGAGAGGAACACAGAAGCAGGGAGACCTCCAGGCAGGAGCTATTTGTGATTCAAGTGTTTTCTACTTGGTCTTTGAACACAAGAAATGACTCTTGGATTCAGTTAACTTAGCTCTGTCAGCTCTGTTCCTCTGAAAATCACACAGGCAGAATATCAGCTGTGTTACTAGGCAACCTTGCTTATGATAAAAAAGACCCATTGGTAAACTGCAAAGGGACTGGGAAGAACTATAAATACCTACTGAGTGGCCATAACATTGGGCTTCTGTCAATGTGATGACTCCATATCCCTTGTAGGCCAGGCACTGTGTAGGGATGTACTAACCCTGGGAGCTATGCTCCTAAGGTGTCATATGACATGGTGACTTTTGTAAAACATGGGACCCCTATGCCATATGAACCACAGACCCATCCATGTGAGCCTTGTTATTTACACTTGACCCTCGCCTGGAAGCAATGAGAGTTATAGGGAGAGCTGACCACTCTCTTTGAGGGCTCCTCTGTGTGTCTAATTATGAAGACTTGCTACAAGGACTCCCTTCAGAGTGGACAGGAAAGTGGGGCTTTCCTGCTGGTAAGAAGTATTTCTTGTTCCATTTCTTCCCAAGTTAATCTGTGAGGGCAGACATGGCCCATTGGTGATCCATAAGTCTGCCTAGTTGAACTGTGATAAAAACTCCCTGGTGGGCTCTGCTGTATTACTCTAGGAACCTAAGCAAGCAATGGTAGTGGCTTGGGCCAGGATGGCAGCAATGGAAACAGTAAAAAGATATAAGATTGGAGATATAATTTAAAGGAGAAGCTATGGGATCTTCTAATGAATAGAATGTGGGATGTGAAAAAAGAAAAGTTAAGGATGACAGTAAGATTTTTAGCCCAAGCAACTAAAAACATAAAATAAGAAATTGTGGGAAAGGGAAGTAGAGATCATGAGTTCAAAAAAAAATTTTTTTTTTAAAGACTGATTGAGGGGCCAGAGCTGTGGTGTAGTGGGTAGAGCTGCCACCTGCAGTGCTGGCATCCCATATGGGCACTGGTTAGAGTCCCGGCTGCTCCACTTCCAATCTAGCTCTCTGCTATAGCCTGGGAAGGCAGTAGAAAGATGGCTCAAGTCCTTGGGCCCCTGCATCCACATGGGAGACCCGGAAGAGGCTCCTGGCTCCGGATCAGCGCAGATCCGGCCATTGTGGCCAATTGGGGGGTGAACTAGTGGATAACGATCTCTCTCTCTGCCTCTCCTTCTCTCTGTAACTCTTTCAAATAAATAAAAATAAATCATTAAAAAAACCATTTTATTCAAATTTGTTAATACTGTATATTTTCTCAGATTCAAAATAATCAAAATGTGGATTCCTTACCACTTTCTTGATGCATTAACAATCTGGACTTTAACAAAAACTGTCTTTTTTTTTTTTTTAAGATTTATTTATTTGAAAGAGAGAGTTACAGAGAGAGGCAGAGACAGAGAGAGGTCTTCCATCCGCTGGTTCACTCCCCAGATGGTCGCAATGGCCAGAGCTGTGCCGATCAGAAGCCAGGAGCTTCTTCTGGGTCCCCCATGCAAGTGCAGGGACCCAAGGACTTGGGCCATCTTCTACTGCTATCCCAGGCCACAGCAGAGAGCTGGATCAGAAGAGGAGCAGCCAGAATTAGAACTGGCGCCCATAAGGGATGCTGGCGCTTCAGGCCAGGACTTTAACCAGCTGCACCACAGTGCTGGCCCAAACTATCTTATTAATTTGAAGGAAAAGAAAATGAAACATGATGAATTCCATTCATAAATGTCTTGAGCAATGTGGTGAGCAAGGTGGGCAGCCGCTCAGGGTAGGGGGCATTTGTGCCCCCTGATCTGGATCTCTCTCCTCCTTCCCCCTCACTGAACACTGAACTTACCAGATGTGGAGGACACATGCTATCTACAGCAGAGTCAACCCACTTACTGGCCTGCTCCCTCTTCCCCAGCAACATATGGGAAACACACACTTATCTTGCATAAGCCACACATAGCATGAAAAATATAAAGCATCAGCGTTGTCAAGAATTATCCTGGGCAGTTTTAATGTATCAAATAATATAAGAGTTGAAGAATCTTGCCATCCTCTTGCTAACACGCTAACGGTGGGAGACAATAAGCAACAGGTATAATAATTATGGAGTATGAAAAGGTGAAAGAAGCTACAAAAAGACAAAGTAGACAAGAAATCATGGGATGGTAAGTGCCAGGAGTGGCAAGGGGTTGTCCTTTTGCAATAGTCAGAATACATTTTATTAAAAAAGATGACATGGGGGCCATGGCTGTGGTGCAGTGGATAAAGTTGCTAGCTGCGACACCAACATCCCAGAAGGGTGTTGATTTATCTCCTGGCTGCCCCACTTCCAACCCAGCTCCCTGCTAATGTCCCAGGAAAAACAGCGGAAGATGACCCAAGTGACTGGGCCCCTGCCACCCATTTGAGAGGTCTTCCATCCTCTGGTTCACTTGCCAAATTGCTGCAATGGCTGGAGCTGAGCCGATCTGAAGTCAGGAGCCAGGAGCTTCCCATGTGGATGCAGGGGCCCAAGGACTTGGCCATCTTCTGCTGCCTTCCCAGGCCATAGCAGAGAGCTGTATGGGAAGAGGAGCAACTGGGGCTAGAACCGGTGCCCATATGGGATGCGGCGGCCATTGGAGGGTGAACCAATGGCAAAAGAAAGACCTTTCTCTCTCTCTCTCTCTCTCTCTCTCTCTCTCTCACTGTCCACTCTGCCTGTCAAAAATAAAAAAAAAAATTTTTTTAAATGAAAATCAACTAGAATAAAAGATTAGTAGTAAAGCAGATATACAAAATAAGATAGGGACCAGGAAATAAATGAGAGGAAACAACCTACCTTCTGATATTTAAAAAATGTTACTTAGGGGCCAGCACTGTGGTGTGGTAGGTTAAGCCTCCACCTGTAGCACCAGCATCCCATATGAGCACCAGTTCGAGCCCCAACTGCTCCACTTCCAATCCAGCTCCTTGCTAACGTACCTGGGAAAGCAATGGCCCATGACCCCTGCACCCATGAGGGAGACCTAGAAGAAGCTCCTGGCTTCTGGATTTAGATGGGCCCAGCTCTGGTCATTGCGGCCGTTTGGGGAGCAAACCAGTGGATGGAAGACCTCTCTCTCTCTCTCTCTGTATCTCCTCTGTCTGGAACTTTGCCTCTAAATAAATAAATCTTTAAGAAAAATGGAGCAAGGCCGGCGCCATGGCTCAACAGGCTAATCCTCCGCCTTGCGGCGCCGGCACACCGGGTTCTAGTCCCGGTCGGGGCGCCGGATTCTGTCCCGGTTGCCCCTCTTCCAGGCCAGCTCTCTGCTGTGGCCCGGGAGTGCAGTGGAGGATGGCCCAGGTGCTTGGGCCCTGCACCCCATGGGAGACCAGGAAAAGCACCTGGCACCTGGCTCCTGCCATCGGACGAGCGCAGTGCGCAGGCCGCAGCGTGCCGTCTGCGGCAGCCATTGGAGGGTGAACCAACGGCAAAGGAAGACCTTTCTCTCTGTCTTTCTCTGTCACTGTCCACTCTGCCTGTCAAAAATTTAAAAAAAAAAAAAAAGAAAAAAGAAAAATGGAGCAAACCAGTGGATGGAAGACCCCTCTCTCTCTCTGTATCTCCCTCTGTCTGGAACTTTGCCTCTAAATAAATAAATCTTTAAGAAAAATGTTACCTAGACAAATTCTGTGAAATTTCACAGCCAAGAAAAAAAATTCTGCATGATTCAAGGGAAAAGAAAGAAAGAACCAAGAATCTGACTAAAGGCAGAAACTCTGGATGGTAGAAGACAAGGCAATGTCTCAAAAACTTCCAAACTGCAATAATTTTGACCTAGATTTTTACATCCAAAACATCAATCAAGTGAGGAAGCAGAACAAAGACGTTCTCAGACATGTAAGGACACTACTTAAGAATGTCCTTTAGCAAAACAAGGATGAAAACCAATAAAGTTTGACATGACATTACCGAGGAGCAGTGGAAAGGATCCAAGAGGGAAATGAAAAAGAAGCTCCAGGATGGCAGCTGTGCAGCACAAACAGACAATAACTCACCCTATTAAAACAGAAAATTAGCGAACTCCATGAATGGAAGAAAGGAACAGATTCTGTTCAAAAGACAGAATCATTAAGATTCTGTTCAAAAGACAGAATCATTAAACATTAGCTGGCTTCCTGACAGGAATTTATGTGTTTCTTTTCTCAGTTAAAAAAGATAAGCAACAGAAAACTCAAGTAGAATGCCGCGGATTTTCTTCCCTTTTCCCTTGCTGAAGGAATTCAATTCTTTGTTCATTTTTGTAGGCATCAGATGACCAGTACCTGATTTGGGAGAGTAGCCCTGCCCCCAGACGCATACAATGAATCGCTGAAAAACTAACCCTGAAAATATGATTCCCCTTTGCGAGTTATCAGTTCACAGGTTGGCAAGACCCTTGGTTCAGACCAACAAGACCTACAGGAAAGACATATTGTGAACTTCTTGGAAGAAGATCTGACTAGGGGAGTCAAGGCAGGTTTGTGAGTTAAAGGATATTACTGGGCAACTGGTGAATTTGAATATGGACATGTATATTGCATAATAGAGTTGTACTGTAGCAGACATGGAGATGCATCACTCATATCCAAAACTCTCACTGCATGGAGAGAGAAGGACGGCTAACTGAAAGCCCCCTGTAGTTAGTTTGACCACAATCAGGATTCATTTTCAAGAGTCTCACTATTCTCTGGACAGCCCTAGCCCATGACTGAGAAAGGCAATAGGACAGCCAAGCAATCTCTACCCAACACAGAACTCCTCTGATAAACCAGCCTGACCCCAGATCTGCCCCTGGCACAGGCAGACGGAGTAATAATGATCCAACAGCCTCAGCTGTCCAAGTCTGCCTCTTCCTTTCATTTTTGTACAATCACGATTCTGTCTCGGCATCTGCTTCTCAGAGAACACAACCTGTGACAATTATCAGTGCTACATTTCCTGAATTTAATCATTCTGTGACTGCATGAGATAGTCTTTTCCTTCAGTGATATGTGGTCCAGTAGTTAAGCATAAGGGGTAGTGATATCTGCAACTTTCTCTCAAAAAATTCACCAAAATAAAAATAACTCCAGGTTCACATCTAGACATATGGACCTAGATATGTGAGAGATTTTTAATTTATGGAGAGTACATATCATGAAAAAAATTATGTGTAGTTTTCAAAAATGTTTTGTATCTAGGTGGGCATCTGGCACAGTAGTTAAGATGTTACTTGGAGTACCTGGTTTGAATCCCTAGCTCCACTTCCAAGTTCAATTTCAGCTTTCTGATGGTGGACAGTGATGATGGCTGAGATAATCTGGGTCCTTGCCACCCATGAGGGAGACTTGTACTGACTTCCCAGTTCCCAGCTTCGGTTACTTCAGCCCCAGCTATTGCAAGCACTTGGGGAATGAACCAGCAGCTTGTTCTATCTCTGCTTTTCAAACAAAATGGAAATAAAGCAATTTTTTTTAAGTATGCACCAAAATAAATTTCTTTTAACTACATTTTCCCATGAACTTTTTGAAGACCCTTTGTATAAACAAAAGAAAGGGCAAATGTGGCAAAATATCTATAACTGATGAATCTAGGTTTTCCAAAGACTTGCTTAAAAAGCAGAAATATCCAGAAGCAACAGCACTCACTCTTCTCCCTTCTTCCCACCTTTTCGCACATGAGAAAATGATGCTTGGCACTATAACAGACACTGGCAGTAAGAGAAAAGTCAAGGAAACCAGAAGTCACCTATAGTTGGATGTTCTGTTAAATTCACCCAAAAATCAATTAAAGTGGATGGCGCTGTGGCGTGGTGGTTAAAGCCACCGCCTGCAGTGCCGGCATTCCATATAGGTGCCGGTTTGAGATTTGGCTGCTCCACTTCCAATCCAGCTCTCTGCTGTGGCCTGGGAATGCAGTGGAGATGGCCCAAGTCCTTGGGCCCCTGCACCCATGTGGGAGACCTGGAAGAAGTTCCTGGCTCCTGGCTTTGGACTGGCACAGCTCCAGCCGTTGAGGCCAATTGGGGAGTGAACCAACGGATGTAAGACCTCTCTCTCTGTCTCTGCCTCCAGCCAAACAGTAAATAAATTTAACTGTTCTGAGCATTTCATATCAATGGAATTATACAAGATGTGATTTGTTTTAATGATTTATTTATTTGAAAGATAGAATTACAGATAGGCAGAAGCAGAGACAGAAAGAAAGAGAGATCTTCCTTCTACTGATTCACTCCTCCGATGGCTGCAACAGCCAGAGCTGAGCTGATCTGAAGCCAGGAGCCAGGAGCTTCTTCTAGATCTCAAGTGGATGCAAGGGCCCAAGGACTTGGACCATCTTCAGCTGCTTTCCCAGGCCATGGCAGAGAGCTGGATCAGAAATGGAGCAGCCAGGACTGGAACTGGCACCCATATGGATTGCCAGGCCCACAGGCCGCGGCTTTATCCACTACACCACGGCACCAGCCCCAAAATGTGGTATTTTAAGCTTCATGTACTTTATAACAAATATCATCACTTCATTTCTATAGCTGAGTAATATTCCATTATATGGATAACCTTTTGATTATCCATTTATCAGCTGATGGACATTTGGGTTCTTTCTAAATATGAGCTAATGTAAATGAAGCTGCTATGAACACTCACGAATAAGTATTTGTTTGACTGTTTTTAATTCTTTAAAGCATGTATTTAGGGGCAAAATATCTGGGTTATGTGATAATTCCACATTTAACTCATTAAGGAACCACCCAACAGTTGTACACAGCAGCCGTGTCACCTACATTCCCAAAAGCATGTCTCCATATAATCACAAACTTTTCTGTTCTCTCATTTTCAAATGTAACATCCAGAACAACACAATATGCTAGGTTCAGTATTGTGTACAGAATAAGACTCACACCCTCCCTCTTCTGAACCACCTATTAGATCAGAATATGATTCTGTAATGGTTTCTGGAAGTTCCATTACATTTTATATCCATACTGAATTTCTAATATAATTGAAACACTGAAGTTGTTTGTGTTGAACTACATCTCCCTCACCACTATAATTTTACAGCTTGTTTTTGAGCTTAAGTATAGGGCTTTACATCAAAGTCTGTAAAATGACCATGATAGCCATGGCCCATGGTTTCAATCAAATATTATTTTCTGTAGGTTAACCCTAAAAATCCATTTCATTCAAAAACTTGATAGATATAGCATCAATGTATTCATTCACATCACAAAAAAGTGGAAAGCATGCCATTAGAAATTTCTCTCCATTTACCACTAATTCATTATTCATTAACCATGAGAGGTATTACTCAACCAATTCATCCAGCTGACATTATCCTTCTTGTCAATGAAGAGAAATGTAAAATCTCTGGCTAAAAGCCGGTTATACTGTATCTTCTACATTCTTCTGACCTTCAGCCTAATAAACCTTTCTTTTAAAAGTAAGGTTAATCTAACATAACTGTCTTTACTCATGCCATGGGATACCTTCGTGTGTTGAGACTAGTTAAGCTGCCACCTGTGATACAGGCATCCCAAATGGGTGTGGGTTCGAGTTCTGGCTGCTCTACTTCTGATCCAGATCCCTGCTAATGTACCTGGGAAAAGCAATGGATGATAGCCCAAGTACTTGGGTCCCTACCAGCCACATGGGAGACCCATAAAAAGCTCCTGGCTTTGGCCAGGCCCAGCCCCACTGTTGCAAACATTTGGGAATGAAACAGCAGACGGATGAACTCTCTGTCTCTCCCTCTTTCTCTCTCTCTGTAACTCTGCCTTTCAAACAAAATAAACCTTTTTAAAAATTGTCTAAAAAATATAATCAATGTTTTTAGCACAATGACTCAGAGGAGGTCATACTAAATTTCAAAACACTTTGAGGTTTTTACACCAACATTAGAACATAACACAATTAAAAGACAGCAACACAGGGAATCAAGATACTTCATGTTTTCTACTTGAGATTACCAAGACAAGCACATCATCAACTTACTGTAATTTTAAGTTTATTATTTAAGTATTTCCCAAACCATGAGAAGTTCAGTAAGAAAAAAATGCTTTCTTCTAGTTTGCTTACAAACACAATTTTACTGGCCAACTTTCGTGTTTCTAATAATGTGGATTATCGAAACCAATTTTCTCCATTCTTTTAAAAGCATCTGCCCAACTCAAATCTCTTTTCACATTGGCTTCAGAGCTTGTTCCAGTCTAAAATGACCTCTCTCTCTACAATGCCATTCCCAGATACCTACTTGTGTCTCTGCCCCTCTTGAGGACAGCTGAAGCCCACCATTCACTGCTCACTGTTTATCAGTTTACTAATTGACTATAACAGGCTCCTTCAGGGAAGAGACTTTTTCATTCTTCCCTCACTGCATCACAACCAGCACAGTGCTTATGAAAGGGTATGCTCTCAAGTGTTTTCAGTAACTTATATCACAATGTAAACTTATAAAGGATTAAAGTCAAGGTGCAAACTATCTGAGAAATCTGAAGACGGTGAGAGTTGTCAGGTCTATAAGGATGACAGCAGTGTGGTAACCAACAGGGAGAGCTGGGTCACATAGAGGAGTCCCCAAATAAGGTAGCTCCGTGCATATTTCAAGGGAAGGGAAGATACTTCTGACTGAAGATACGCAAGGTAAACGACAATGTGGAAGGAATGAGAACCCAGGGTGCAAGGGAAGAGCAAAGACATCTTTTTCTCTGAAAAAGGAAAATTAAGTCCACATATACATTGAAGTAGACAAGGTTAAGTAAGTGCAGCAGGTCACATTAAAAGAGAAAGAAAATATTAACTCCTAACATGTATTAAGTAAGCACCATTTTAGTTTCCTACTGCACCAGTAACAAATTACCACACACTTAGTAGCTTAAAACAACACAAACTTATCTTACAGCTCTAGAGGGCATAAATCCAAAATGGTCACACTGGCTAACATAAAGACGCTGGCAAGGCTGCATCCCTTTCTGGAAGTTCTAAAAAGAATCCGTTTTCCTGCCTTTACCAGTGTCTAGAGGCTGCCCACACTCCCCGGCGCGTTGTTCGCCTCCCACCTCCAAAACTCGCCATGGCTTCTGGCTGGCTCTGACTCTTCTGCCTTGCATTTCCACATTGAAGGACCCTTGTGACTGTATGATGCCCACCTGGTAACCCAGGAGAAGCTCAGCTGATGAGCAACATCAATTCCACCTGACAACTGACTTCTCTTCTGCCGTGTAACAGGACATGCACAGGATCCAGGGATTAAGAGGTATGTCTTTGGAGCGCAACTGTTCCACAAGCGCTATGTTGTGTTCTTCATTTCTATCTTCTTATCTGATCCTCACTACAAATCTGAGGGAAATTAATGTCTCCCCATTTTATACTTGTGAGGAATCTGAGGCCACACACTGCACTTTAGATTTTTTTAACAAAATTTTCAATGTTTTTTCATCTACTAAAAAGGTTGAGAGATGGGGGGAGGTCAGAAGAGACAGTCAGACTCAGACACGCACATGCACACACACACACAATCTTCCACCTGCTGTTTCACTCCCCGAAGACCCACAACAGCTAGGGTTAGGCCAGGAGGAAGCCAGGAACCCAAACTCCATCCAGTTTTCCCACGTGGGTTGGCACAGGCTTAGGCACTTGGACTACCATCCACTGCTTCCCAGGATGCATTAGTAAGGAGCTGAGTCAGAAATGGAGTAGCCAGTACTGAAACTGGCACCATGATAAGGTATGCAGGAATCCCTAGTAGGGGCTTACCCCTCTGTGCTACACCAGCCCCGACATGGCCCTTTTAGAGACCTTACCAGCTTAACCCAAAGAGGCAGGCTTAAAGGAGATGCTACTAAAATGTGGAACTCAGCCAACAGAACCAGGATTCAGATGGCACAGCCACCAGCAGCCTGTCTTTAAGCCCTCACTGCACCTCAAACCATGGCGGGAGAGAGACTGGAGGGGGCGGGGGGAGCGCGAGTGAGCTGGGGTGAAAGGAAATGAACAAGAAGTAAAGTTTTTCTCGCCTCCTGTTTCAACAATAATCACCTCTTTCCTTCTGTTTCTTTACATTTAAGATCTCTGTGCATGGTTTTCCTTAAAGAAAAGGCTTTTGGCGAGTAGAGCCACTGCCTGTGACACCGGCATCCCATATTTGCCTTTCAAGTAAATAAAATAATTTTTCCCTTTTAATTTCTTCTTTACACCATGCTCCGGAGACTCAGGCACTGGTGAATGAGAAATAGCCACGTGTTAAGAAAGAAGGCTAGAACTCTGTGGAAGGACGACCTATCAGGTATGAATGTCAGATGCACTCAGGTGTCATTGTCCAATGGGACTGCTTCAGAAGGTGGAGACTCTGGGAGATTAGCAGGCCTTGAAGGTACAGCCCTCAAGAATGTGATTAGGATCCTTAGCCAGAGACAGGATAACGAGCTCAGGTGTTGGTGTGATGAGAAGTCTGAGTTGGCAACCCAAAGTGGGCCCTCACAGAATTTGACTGTATTGGCACCCAGATCTCAGACTCCCAGGCTCCAGAACTGTGACAAACAAAATTCTGCTGTTTATAAAAGTACCACTTTGTCTATGGTATTTTGTTACAACAGCCTGAATTAACATATTTCTCAAAGTGTAATATATTGTTAGAGATGAAAAGAATGTTTTACTATGTCTTGACACATATAGCCCATTATTTTACAGGATCTCATTAACCATATATGAGTGTATCCTTTTTTAAAAAAAGATTTATTTATGTATTTGAAAGAGTTACAGCAAGAGAGACAAAGAGAGATGTTCCATACCCTAGTTCACTCCTCAGATGGCTACAATGGCCAGGACTGAGCCAGGGCAAAGCCAGGAGCCAGGAGCTTCATCTATGTCTCCCTTGTGGGTGGCAGGAGCCCACACTTGGAGCATCTTCCACTGCTTTCCCAGGCCATTAGCAGGGAGCTGGATCAGAAGTGGAACAGTTAGGAAAGGAACCAACACCCCCTTTTGGGATGCCAGGATCGCAGGCTTCAGCCTTACTGGCCACACCACAACACAGGCCCCAAATGTATCCTCAAAAAAAAGAAAAAAAAAAAAAATCACTAGGGTGATACAATCAACTTCCAGGTATCTCACCTCATCTAATAATGAACTCTTACCAGGTCGTTTGCCCATCACTAAACATTTGCATAACAACAAAGTATTTTCATTTTCTGTCCAAAAGGAAACTATGGACACAGGATGGAGATAAGAGAAACATTTGTGATGTATAGCAAAAGCCCTAGTGTTAAATCTGGCACATGTTTTAATTTCACTTATCTCTCTGGGGCAGCCATTTTTCCTGGGTCATGGTCCCACCTCTGCGAATCCAAGGAAAACTATGGACCACTCAACAGAAAAATGCACATGGGCACAGACTCACGTTTCCACAACTCATTCTAATGCATCCTAAATTGACTGTCATCACACACCATATAAAATCAGTCTTTGCGAGGATTTTTGTATCATATTTAGTGCTGAGCCAAAGTTTGCTTTATACAGGAATAAAATCCAAAGTATGCAATAAAAAGACATTTATTTTCAACAGATACCAAATCTGTAATGATTATAGCTATATAAACTATGGCACCAAAGCATGGTTTAAGAAGAAAACACTCTTGAGGCTGGTGCTGTGGAAAAGCTGGTGCTGTGTAAGGCTGCTGGCTGCAGTGCCGGCATCCCATACGGGCGCCAGTTCCAGTCCTGGCTGCTCCACTTCTGACCCAGCTTTCAAGCTATGGCCTGGGAAAGCAGTGAAAGATGGCCCAAGTCCTTGGGCCCCTGCACCCGGCATGGGAAACCCGGAAGAAGCTCCTAGCTCTGAATCCGTGCAGCTGTGGCCGTTATGGCCAATTGGGAAGTGAACCAGCTGATGGAAGACTCTCCCTCTATGCCTCTCTCTGCCTCTCTGTTTAACTCTGGCTTTCAAATAAATAAATAAATCTTTAAAAACAGAAGAAGAAAACACTCTTTTATACTATTTTGCTGGGAGACCAAGTCCCAACAGTAAAGATTATGTCAACTGAATTTAATGAGTATTCCCAAAACAATATTTTATATTTGATTTTTTAAAAAAGGAAAGGTGGGGCCAGCACGGTGGCATAGCAGGTAAAGTCGCCGCCTGCAGAGCCGGCATCATATATGGGTGCTGGTTTGAAACCTGGCTGCTCCACTTGCAATCCAGCTCTCTGCTATGGCCTGGGAAAGCAGTAGAAGATGGCCCAAGTCCTTGGGCCCCTGTGCTCGCATGGGAGACCCAGAGGAGGCTCCTGGCTCCTGGCTTCAGATCCGTGCAGCTCCGGCCATTGAAGCCAACTAGGGAGTGAACTGGCTGATGGAAGACTCTCCCTCTCTGCCTCTCCTTCTCTCTGTAACTTTCAAGTAAATAAATAAATCTTTTTTAAAAAGTAAAAAATATAAAAAAGGAAAAGTATGATCTTAGAAATTAGGAGACTAAAGATAAATTTAAATGCGTGGAGGGGGGAATCATACCAGACCTATTATGTTCCTACTACTTAGTGAAAACATATTAAATTCAAAAGGAATACAGGCAATCCTCAAAGGCAGAGTGACCAAGCCATTGAAGTGAAAAGAAAATACTAGAAGATCATATATATTTGTTATCTTAAATTAAAATTTTGAGCTTTACTAAGGCCACATACAACAAGACAACAGCAGACATCATACTCAACAGAGAAAAGCTAAAAATCTTACTTCTAAGATCAGGAATAAGACAAGAATATTCATTTTTGCCACTTCTATTCAGCATACTAGTCAAAGTATGATGCAGAGGAAACATGCAGGAGAAAGAAATAAAAGGCTTCTAAATCAGAAAGGTAGAAGAAAAACCTATCTCTGTGGGTGACATTATCTTTTACAATAACGTGCCACATCATGTTTCAGTCAGCAACAGACCACACATACAATGGCATAAGCCATATATGATATGTAGCAGGCTTTCTAGGTTTGTGTAAGTACACTCAACGATGTTCACACAATGATGAAATCTCCTAACAATACAGTTCTCAGGACATATGCCATCATTAAGCAAAGCACGGCTATGTACAGAAAACCCTAAAGTCTCCACCAAAAACCACGTGGGAGACCCAGAGGAAGCTGCTGGCTTCAGATTGGCTCAACTCCAGCCGTTGCGGCCATTTGGGGAGTGAACCAGCAGATGGGAGATCTCTTAGTCTCTGTGTCCCCTCTCTGTAACTCTGCCTCTGAATAAAATAAATCTTCAAAAAAAAATTCAGTCACCTTTCTCTATATTAACATACCATCTGAAAAAGAAATTAAAACATTCTCATTTAAGTAACATCAAAAAGAATAAATATTGAAGAATAAATTTAACCAAGGAGGTAAAAGATCTATACACTGAATACTACAAAAAAAATGAAAGAGGGGCCGGCGCCGTGGCTCACTTGGCTAATCCTCTGCCTATGGTGCCAGAATCCCATAGGGGTTCCGGGTTCTAGTCCCGGTTGCTCCTCTTCCAGTCCAGCTCTCTGCTGTGGCCCGGGAGGCAGTGGAGGATGGCCCAAGTGCTTGGGCTCTGCACCCGCAGGGGAGACCAGGAGGAAGCACCTGGCTCCTGGCTTCGGATTGGCACAGCACACCGGCCGCAGTGGCCATCTGGGGGGTGAACCAATGGAAGGAAGACCTTTCTCTCTGTCTCTCTCCCTTTGAAACTCTACCTGTCAAATAAATAAATAAATAAATCTTTTTAAAAAATGAAAGAAATTGAAGACACAAATAAACAGAAACATAACCTAAACTCCTGGATTAAAAGAAATAATATTAGTAAGGTGTTTATACCACCCAAAGCAATGCACAGATTCAGCACAATCTCGATCAAAGTTCCAATGGCATTTTTCACAGAAATAGAAAACACAGTCTGAACTTCATATGGAACCACAGCCCAGCTGTGGAAGCAACCTTGGTATCAACAGATACCCTAAATACATACAAGTCAGCCATACATCAGTAAAGCTGGAGAAAATAAAATCGGGGCTTCATCACTCCTTGATATACGAAACGGACACACTTGCTGTTTCAGTCTCATAAAAGTATGCTGGGTAGTAACGACTGGCTTTCTAGAGCTTGCAGCTTGAGGACTAGATTTTAATTAGATTATACCAACCAAGTATATTCTAAAAGGCACATTTTCAGTTTTGGGGAGCCAGCACATTTGTAGAAATGTGCGATTTCTCCATAGCATCATTTTAGGGCTCATCCTCCAGCTTCTTGGACGATGAGACACAATGTGATAACAGCAGCAGCAGGGGCTCCTTGACCTAACCTCCTAATGCTGGACTGCTGCCGCGGGTCCCTTCTCTGGACTAGGGAGTGTCGGGAGTTAAAGGAAGTGGCAGCGAAGGCAGTGGTGGTGGTGGCAGCACATGCTCCGGATTCCAGAATAGCTTCAGCAAATGCCCTTACAGCAAACCTTGTGGTTACCTCTGCATTGCTTTGGAGTCAAACCCGGCAGTCCACTCTAAAATCTGCCAGTTGACCCTTTAGTCCTTGCAGTTCAGTAAACACCTCCTAACAACTCAGTAAGCACCTCATACCTTTCCTTAAATCTGTTAGGGAGCAGGTGTTCAGCTCAGTGGTTAAGATGCCACTTGAGACACTCAGAATGCCAGGGTCTGAATTCTGGCTCCACTGCCAACCCCAGCTTACTGCTGATACACACCCTGGAAGGCAGCACTCGATGCCTCAAGTACTTGGGTCCCTACCACCATAGGGAGACCTGGAGTTCCCCACTTCTGGCTTAGGTCTGGCCCAGCCCCAGCTGTTATGGGCATTTGGACAGTGACCCAGTAGAAGGCAGATTTCTTTCTTTCCATCTTTCTGCCTTTCAAATTAAACAAAAATAATCTTTTTAAAATCTCTTCACAGTAGGTAATGGTTTCCTAAAGGCAAACCTGAGAGGGTTGCTGGGGATAGCCTTACATGTTTGTTCATTTTCACTGTACCACAACATCCTGCAGCTTCCAGATGCTCAATGAAGTAGGTTTTCTGGTCTCAGCTGAATTATATCACTCAAAAATGAACACATGGACTAAAAAACAAAACTTCTTAAAAATTACATGGTTTAATAAAGCGGTTATATTGTTAAATAGAAAACTATAAAACTTTAAGAAGACAACATAGGAGAACATCTTTGGCTCTTAGGACTAGGTGAAAAATCCACACACATGATACTAAAATACAACTCATAAAGGAAAATAAAATTAAGCAGACCATATGAAAATGTAAAAGATTCACTCTGTGAAAGACCCTGTTAAGAGGATGAAAAGACAAATTATAGCTGGAGAGAAAATGTTTGCAAAGTACATATCTGATAAGTATTATACCTATAATAAATTTTTAAAATTCTCAAAACTCAGTAATATACAACAAAAAAATCTCATTTGCCCATTTGAACAATTTAGGGAAAGACATACTAAAACCACAATGAGAGATAACTATCAGAACAGTCGAAATGTAAAATGATAGTACAAAACATTGAAGAGTATGGAGAAACTTTAATAAGGGTGAAATGAATCCTTCATTCACTGTTGGTGAAAATATACAGTCATTTTTGAAAATAGTCTGAGTGTTCCTTATAAAACTAAATATAGGAGGCTCATGCTGTGTAGTAGTAGGCTAAGCCTCCACCTGCAGTGCTGGCATCCCATATGGGCACTGGTTCATGTCCAGCTGCTCCTCTTCCAATCTAGCTCTCTGCTAATGGCCTAGAAAGGCAGTGGAAGATGGCCCAAGTGCTTGGGCCCCTGCACTCACAGGGAAGACCTGGATGAAGCTCCAGTCTCCTGGCTTCTGACCTGCCCAGCTCCGGCCACTGTGGTCACTGGGGAGTAAACCAGCAGATGGAAGACCTCTGTCTCTCCCCCTCTCTGTAACTCTGTCTTTCAAATAAATAAATAAATCTTTAAAAAATAAATTGTCTAAAATATTTTTCTTCTTCATCACATTACTTTTTATTGAATAATATAGAGTATGTAACTTATAATAAACATACACATTTTGGGAACACAGACTCAGTTTTTTACATTGCTGGAATGTGATATGAAATTCTGGCAGACCTCTGTTATAAAGGCTATGAAGGGCCGGTGCCGCGGCTCACTAGGCTAATCCTCTGCCTGCAGCGCTGGCACCCCAGGTTCTAGTCCCGGTTGGGGCACCAGAATCTGTCCTGGTTGCTCCTCTTCCAGTCCAGCTCTCTGCTGTGGCCCGGGAGTGCAGTGGAGGATGGCCCAAGTGCTTGGGCCCTGCACCCACATGGGAGACCAGAAGGAAGCACCTGGCTCCTGGCTTCAGATCGGCTCAGCGAACCAGCCATAGCGGCCACTTGGGGGGTGAACCAACTGAAGGAAGACCTTTCTCTCTGTCTCACTCTCTCTCACTGTCTAACTCTGCCTGTCAAAAAAAAAAGAAAAGAAAAGGCCAGCGCCGTGGCTCAACAGGCTAATCCTCCACCTTGCAGCGCCGGCACACCGGGTTCTAGTCCGGGTCGGGGCGCTGGATTCTGTCCCGGTTGCCCCTCTTCCAGGCCAGCCCTCTGCTGTGGCCCAGGAGTGCAGTGGAGGATGGCCCAAGTGCTTGGGCCCTGCACCCCATGGGAGACCAGGAAAAAGCACCTAGCACCTGGCTCCTGCCATTGGATGAGCGCGGTGCGCCGGCCGCAGCACGCCGACCGCGGCAGCCATTGGAGGATGAACCAACGGCAAAGGAAGACCTTTCTCTCTGTCTCTCTCTCTCACTGTCCACTCTGCCTGTCAAAAAATAAATAAATAAATAAATGAAAAAAGAAAAAGAAAAAAAAAAAGGCTATGAAGTCCAAGACACTAATCCAAAACAAGTCATCAAAAAAAAAAAAAAAAAAACAGGGAACAATACACGTCAGAACAGGAAAAATACTGGATGAAAAAAAATCAAAGGAACTCAATTCTATCCACAATTTAGACAAATTACAATCTCATTCTTATCTATAGAATATAGGAATTGCATTACGTTATTCCTATAAATATTCTTATTGGCATTGGTTCCAAACTGCAACTGCACCCTGCTCTTGATACCCAAATCTCCAGATCATACTTCCTTCCCCAGGGCTTGGCTGATGCTGTGCCCTGAGCCCCAGGGTCAGAGTTAACTACAACTGGTCCTCTGGCCCAAACTACTTGAGTGGAAGTGCCTCAGGATCACACATCCCAGTTTTGCAGGCAATGTGTACCCAATCCTACCTCAGAGTCAACCTGCTCCCCATAGCCCAGGTACCCCAATAGGTTCACAAGACTCTGAGCCCAGGAACCCAACTCCACAGCTACTCTGAGTGTCTGCATGTTGGAATCTAAAGTTGCTGCAACTACTTGTGGGCCATGTCAGACTCAACTCCAAGAGAGATCTCCTCAGCTAAGACTCACACTACAGAGAAAATGAGAACAGGAAAACCCCAAAAGCCCTTATCATCAAGTACCCTATCAACCTACACTGCCACTGTCATTGCTCTGCCATGAACTTCTACACCCTAGGCCACTGAGGTATACAGTAGATAGTTTTTAATTCCATAAAAAAAAATTAATTAAGCAGATTACATGAAAATGTAACGCCCTTGATGTTGATCACAGCTGAAGAAACAGCATGGAAGTTCTATCACTGCCTCTACTCAGAACCACACCCTTCTCAACCAGCAGACTCAGACCAACTGCAAGGTGGATGCAATTTCCCCCTCAAAGCCGATCTGTAAAGTCTGCAGGAGCTAATTGTTTCACCACATGCACAGATCTCAATGCAAGGACACAAGAAACAATACACCATGAAAGGAAGACAACACTTCTGTAACCCAGAGAAAAGGAAATTTATGAATTGTCTAAAAAGAAATTCAAAATAATGAGCTTCAGGAAATTCAGTAGATACAAGAACAAAGTTAATTCAATTAAATCAAAAAAGACGGTTCATGCTCTGAATGATAAACTTAACAGAGATGAGGTGTCTTTAAAAAGAAACAAATAGAAATCTTGGAGTTGAAGAATTCAATGAAAAAAGAAACACAATAGAGAGTATTTCAACAGTAGGCTAGATCAAATAGGAGATTCTCTTAACTTGAAGGTATGAATTAAATTAATTACCCAGTTACAGAAGGAAAGTAATTTCTTAAAGATATATTTATTTTGAAAGTTGGCACTACAGAGAGAGAAAGAGACAGAGAGGGAGACAGAGAGAGATCTTCCATCTGCTGGTTTCACTCCCCGAATGGTTGCAATGGCAGGGGATGACCCAAGTTCTTGGGCCCCTGCACCCACGTGGGAGACCCAGAAAAAGCTCCTGGCTCCAGATTGGCACAGCTCCGGCTGTTGCGGCCAAATGGGGAGTGAACCAGAGGATGGAAGACCTCTCTCTCTCTCTCTGCCTCTCCTTCTCTCTCTGTGTTAACTCTGACTTTCATATAAATAAATAAATAATTTTTTTTTAAAAAATACAAATCATGAATTTTAAAAGTAGCAAGAGAAAAGCATCAAGTCACAAAGAAATCTCTATTAGACTATCAAGCAGATTTTTTTCAGCAGAAATTCTGCAGGCTAAGCTTAAGAGAATGGCATGATACATTCAAAATACAGAAAGGAAAAAAAATGGCTAGCTAAAAATACTATGTCCAGGAAAGCTGTCCTTCAGAAATGAAGGAGTGGGGCCTGTGCTCTGGCACAGCGGGTAAAGCTGCCGCCTGCAGTGCCCAATTCGAGTCCCGGTCGCTCCACTTCTGATCCAGTTCTCTGGTATGGCCTGGGAAAGCAGTGGAGGATGGCCTGAGTTCTTGAGCCCCTGCACCCACATGGGAACACCCAGAGGAAGCTCCTGGCTCCTGGCTTCAGATTAGCGCAGCTCTGCCCGTTGTGGCCGATTGGGGAATGAACCAGCAGATGGAAGACTCCTTCTCTCTGTGTAACTCTTTCAAATAAATAAGTAAATCTTTAAAAAAAAAAAAAACGAAGTGAAAGAGAATTCTTTAGTCTTTCTCAGATAAGCAGAAGCTGAGCGAATACATCACCACTAGACCTGCATTAGAAACAAGAGAAACAAAATGACACTAATGGTTAACATAAAAACCTATGTAAGTATGATTCATCGGTAAAGGCAATTATAAACACAAATCCACAATATTCCAATTTTCAGTGTTCTGTAAATCATATGCATCTCTAGTATGGGAGCTAACAGTCAAAACAGCCAAAAACAGTGATAGCTAAATTAAGTTGTTAAAAATAAATATACAGGCCGGTGCCGCGGCTCAATAGGCTAATCCTCCACCTGTGGCGCCAGGGGTGGGTGTTGAGGGACCCCTGCATACCGTTTCAGAGTGCCTGATCACAGCTCCTCCATCTCCATTCCAACTTCCTACTAATGCACCTGACAAAGCAACTGATGATAACCCAAGTACTTAGGGCCCTGTCACCCACATGGGAGACGGGGATGGAGTCCCTGGCTCCTGGCTTCAGCCTGGCCCAGCTCCAGCTACTTCAGGCTTTGGGGGCATGAACCAGCAGATGAAAGATACCCCCCCCTCTATCTCTATCTCTCCCTTCCTCCCTCCCTCCTTCTCCTCCCTCTGTTTCAGTCACTCTACCATGCAATAAATAAATACATATTTTTAATTAAAAAAAAAGACTGGCTGAATACATTATGCTGCCTTTAAGAGATCTACTTTAGCATTAGCATTAAAGACACTAAAAGACTGAAAGTGAACAGACAGAAGAAAATAATGCCATGCAAATGGTAACCAAAAGACAGCAAGGGCAGCTAAACTTATAACAGATAAAATAAACTGAATTTTACCAAGCTTTTAAAGAATTAATACCAATACTCTTTAACTCTTTGAAAAAACAGAGCTAGAGGGAATATTTTCTAACACATTTTAGGAGGCCATCATCCTGACACCAGCCAAAAACAGCACAAGACAAGAAAACCACATGGCAATATCTCCAATAAACTTGACAGAAAAACCCTTACTAAAATATTAACAAATCAAATTCAGCAATATCAAAGCGTATACATCATGACCAAATGAGAGTCATCCCTGGTATGCAAAGCTGGTTTTACACATGCACACTTCACATTAACAGACTGAAAGACAAAAGCCACAAGAGCTTATCAATTATGCAGGAAAAGTACTTGACATAGTTCAACATATTTTCTTGATTAAAAACTCTTAATAGTTTAAATATAGAAGGAAGTTCCTCAACATAATATAAAGCATTTCTGAAAAATGCAGAGCTAACACCTTAATCAATTAAAAGGTTTCCTCTAAGATCTGGTATGAGGCAAGGCTGTCCACCCTAGTGTGCCTGGTTTGACTCCTGGCAACTCCACATTTCCAATCAAGCTTCCTGCTAAGGTATCTGGGAGGCAGCAAATGATGGCTTAAGTACCTGGGTTCTTGCCACCCACTTGGGAGGCCCAGATGGTACTCCTGGCTCCTGGCTCTGACCTGGCCCATCCTCAGCTCCTGTGGGCATCTGATGAATGAAGTAGCAGAAGGAAGATATCTGTCTGTCAGTCTCTCTCACTTTCAAAAAATAAATCATTTCTTAAAAAGCTGTTAGATCTAATAAAATTGCAAGTTATAATATCATTTCTATACATAAATAACAACTTAAACTAAAAAGAAATCAAGAGGGGTTGGCACTGTAGCTTAGTGGGCTAAGCCTGCACCTTCGGCACCTGCATCCCATTAACATTAAAGACACTAAAAGACTGAAAGTGGACAGAAGCAACTAACACCATGGGTGCCGGTTCTAGTCCCGGCTGCCCTTCTGCTGATCCAGCTCTCTGCTATGGCCTAGGAAAGCAATGGAAGATGGCCCAAGTGCTTGGTCCCCTGCACCTGCATTGGGGACCTGGAGGAGGCTCCTGGCTCCTGGATTCAAATCAGCTCAGCTCTAGCCATTGTGACCATTTGGGGAGTGAACTAGCGGATGGAAGACCTTTCTCTCTGTCTCTCCCTCTCTCTCTCTGTAACTCTACCTCTCAAATAAATAAATATAAATAAAATCTTAAAAAATTTTAAACCTACCAATTTGTGATAAAATTTACATGATTAAAAAAAGAAATCAAGAAAATAATCCAATTTATGATAGCACAAAAAATACTTAGGAATCAACTTATCCAAGGAAGTAGAAAAAGTTGCATATTGAAAACTATGAAATACCAATGAGGACACCAATTCATGGAAAGATATTCCATGTCTATTATATGCTCACAGATTAGAAGAATATTCCATGGCTTTTTATATGCTCATGGATTGGAAGAACAGATACAAAGTTATTTCAAAAAGTTCACTGATAATGTGAATTATAAAAATGTTATGCAAAGATTTCAAAATGTTTGCACCAAAAAAATTACCATTTAATTACATTTCTATTTATTTGTTTGTCTATTTTAGAGGCAGCAAGACTGAGATAGAAAGAAGGGGAGAGGGAGAGAAAGAGAGATAGTAAGAGAGAGAGCATGCCCCCATCCGCTGGTTCATTCCCCATATGCCCTGATGGCTAGGGCTGGGCCAAGCTGAAACCAGGAGCAAGAAACTCAACCCAGGTCTCCTAAATAGAAGACAGACACACTCAACCACTTGAGACATCACCCACTGTCTCTCAAGATGAACATCAGCAAGAATCTGAAGTCAGAAGCAGACCCAGGATTCAAACTCGGGGACTCAGGGATGCAAGCTTCCCAAGCCTCTGTTTTAACCCTAAGCCAAATGTCCACCCCTATTTTCCACAAACTTTTTAAGGTATCCCTGTAATGTTAAAATGTCCGTACGACCTAAAGCAATGTATGGATTCAACACAATTCTTCCGGAAATCCTAATGGCATTCTTCACTGAGAGAGAAAAAGCAACCCTAAAATTAGTATAGAGCTCAACATACCAATGCATACAAGTACCTGGGGACATGCTCAGGGTTTGTGATGGTTTTTGAAAAAAATGGAATATCAAGTCATTTAAAAAGGAAGAATAGTTATTCCCTAGCCACTTGTGTTAGACTTTAATATGACAGAGTTTTGGCCGGCATTGTAACAGAGTAGACTAAGCCTCCACCTGCAGCACCGGCATCCCATATAGGTGCCGGTTTATGTGCCAGCTGCTCCTCTTCCAATCCAGCTCTCTGCTAATGGCCTGGGAAGGCAGTGGAAGGTGGCCCAAGTGCTTGGGGCCCTGTACCCACAGGAGAGACCTGGATGAAGCTCCTGGTCCTGGTTTCAGATCAGCCCATCTCTGGCCATTGTGGCCACTGGGAAGTAAACCAGCAGATGGAAGACTTTTTTCTCTCCCTCTCTAACTCTGCCTCTCAAATAAATAAATAAACCTTAAAAAAAAAAAAAGGGTTTTAAGGGATTATTCAGGAACGTGAAACATCCACAAGGGACATGCTATTACATCACTCTGTTGCTATCTAGAAGCATCGCCCACCTGAAACAGAATCAAAACAAGGAAAGAAGCAAGAGTCCTGGAAACAATTTTAGAAATCAACTTTCAAAGGGCCAGTGCTGTGGCACAGTGGGTAGAGCTATTGCCTGTGATGCCAGCATCCCATATGCTGCCTATTCAAGTCTCAGCTGCTCCACTTCTGATTCAGCTCTCTGCTTATGCGCCTGGGAAGGCAGCAGAAGATGGCTCAAGTGCTTGGGACCCTGCACCCACATGGGAGAACTGGAAGAAGCTCCTGGCTCTTGGCTTAGGTGTGGCCCAGCTCCAGCCATTGTGGCCATTTTGGGGGATGAACCAGGGGAAGGAAGATCTCTCTGTCTGTCTCTCTCTAACTCTGCCTTTCAAATAAATCTAAGAAAGAAAGAAAGAGAGAGAGAGAAAGGGAGGGAGGGAGGGAGGAAGGGAGGAACGGAGATCAACTTACATGGCCCTAGCTCTAAATCCCTTTGCACAGCAAATCTGTTGGTTCCTCACCCAGAACAGTCTGTCAATTTTATCCACCATTCAGCAAGCATGTGTTCTGTTCTCATAGCACACTAAAAGCATCAAATTAGAAAGGAAAGGAAACTATAACAGGCAAGCATAATGAGAGCAAACAAAGAGATAACAGCACATAGTAAAGTACTATGTAAATCAACCCTAAAACTAGACATGATTTATAAAGGAATGGTTCCATTAACTGAAAACTATGGTTATCTGTATATTGCTCACTTAACATTAATAGCCTAAGCTGCTTCTGTAAATGAATTGTTCTGAGGTCACTGACAACCTAGAAACACAAATGGAACCACAAAACTAGTATATATATTTTTAAACCAGTATTATGGACAACATAATCCATCTTAAGTTTTAAAATAGGGAACAGGGGCAGGCATTGTGGCATAGCAGGTAAATATGCTGCCTGTGACTCCAGTATCCCACAGGAACACAAGTTTGTGTCCCAACTGCTCACTTCCCATCCAGTTTCCTACTAATGTGCCTGGGAAGACAGCGGATGATGGCCCAAGTGTTTGGGCCCCAGTAGCCATGTGGGAGACTTGTATAAAGCTCCTGGCTTCTAGCTTTGGCCTGACCCAGCCTTGGCACATTGTGGCCATTTGGGGAGTGAGCAGCAGATGGAAGATCTCCCTCTCTTTTTTTCTTTCTTCTTTGTGTGTAACTCTTTCAAATAAATAACTTTTTATAGGAAAAAAAAAAAAAAGGGAACAAAACTACAAACTGTACTTAAATTACTTTCCAGAATTCTTTAGTATTGAACTAAATTAAACTGCATCTAAAAATTAACATGAAACAAAGAGACATAACCCCCCCAAAAAATTCTGAGAAGTTGATATATTACAATGAAATCCATTCAAGCAACAAAAAATACATGTGAATGTTCTAAAACCTAAAAAATGAGACTGCATTGCAGTAAGTGTACAAATTAATGTTTGATTTTCATCAACTTTTCAGCCACACTTAAAAAAAAAACTTTAACATCCCTGAGGTACAAATGCTCTAAAATAGAGATGCATCCTAGAATCGCTGCTGTCAGCAGGATGTAGTTGGTGAAAACTTAATGTTGATACCTCCTACAAAGATCAAGAAAGCAGCACCATCAAAGAACCTTACATTTTTAAAAAAGGGTCACTCAAAATAATCTTTAACAAAACAAATGATCAGAAGCCTAGAAACTATAATCAATGGGGATAATTACAGAAAATTCTCAAAAATATAAATTGCATCCTTCTATTGGAAAACACAAGTACATGCAAAGCACTTATTACATTACTTAATAAGCAATCAACACATTGAGCTATTATTATTATTAGATGGGAAAAAGGACTAGGAGAGCTAATGAAAACACTCACAAAAGTAGTAAACAAGCAATCAACCAATGCTTACTACAGGCCTACCAGGCTACCAGCAATGCACAGACATTGTGAGTTCAATATGATGAACCTTCTGAAACATTAGCTATCAAATAAATAAAACATTTTGAACCAATAAGGGATAAACGTCACAATGATTAGAACGTACTGAGTATCTTTAACTTCTTTTAAATTGCTGTCCTGAAATCTGCAGAACTTGAGACATAAACTGTTTACTTGAAAAGTCACCAAATGATTAAAAGAGCATAAAGAAGCTTCTCCAAAATGAGTCTAATTATTTTCACAAAGGAGGGGAAATTTTCTCCCCATTAATTTCCAGGTTTACAGACAGTGAGGATAGAAATAATTTTTCTGTTAAAGAAAATCTTTCTAAACTAGGAATTGTACACATCATGAAAAGACCCCCTTGGGTCTACTCCTAGGATTTGTAAACAAGGATAGGGAGCAAGTTACACTGGAATGCACATTTATTAAAATAATATTTTCATTTATATGAAATATCCAGGAGAGCCAAATGTGGAAAAACAGCATGTAGATCAGTGGTTGCTTAGGCCTGGGGAAAAGACGATGATGGGAGTGGGGGATGGCAAAGCTCTAAAACTGGTTATGGAAATAGCACCCAAGCCTAGAATATGATGGTACTTCAAAGAGTTTCTAGAAAACAGAACTGGGCCTGCACTGTGGCATGGTGGGTAAAGCCACCGCCTACAGTGCTGGCATCCCATATGGGTGTTGGTTGGAGTCCCAGCTGCTCCACTTCTGATCCAGCTGTCTCCTATGGCCTGGGAAAGTAGTGGAAGATGGCTCAATGCGTGGAAACCCAGAAGCTCCAGGTTCCCAGCTTCAGATCAGCCATTTGGGGAGTGAACCAGCGGATGGAAGATAGCTCTCTTTCTCTCTCTGCCTCTGCCTCTCTGTAACTCTGCCTTTCAAACAAATAAATCTTAAAAAAAAAAAAAAAGAAAAAGAATTAAAAGACATGTTTATTTTCAATTTTGACAATCCATACCTGCAAAGGGTTTTTTAAAATTCATGAAAATAAATATTTTAAGCACGGGGCCAGTAGCGCAATGGATAACGCATCTGACTATGGATCAGAAAATAAATATTTTGAAGAAAATATGAATTGATTTCAAGATTTTTGAACCAAAATAATCTTTAATTCCATTTTCCATGAACATTTTGAAGCTCTCTATGTACTAACATAGTAAAAACCATTGGATTGTTACCATTTCATAGATGAAATATGTGGTACGTGAATTTTAGGAGAGCTGTTATGTTAAAAATTTAAGCCTTCAGAAACTTGAGAGATCAGAATTGCTACATTATGGTCAAGCTCCATAGGATCTACCTACTCCTCTGTCAGATATTTTCTCTGGCTGGTTGACCTCATCACCAAAAGTCCCATGTAGTGCCTTTCTTCACAATCTAATTCTTACCCCACAAACACAAAGATGATGTGGGATAAGGGGAGGTGAGGAGGTCCATGTTGTAAAAAATAGAACTATTTCACACTGAATTTTAATATGGTTTCTCAACCTAATTATTTTTATTGGAAAACCACAAATCTGGTCAAATTCATCTATTTTTATAGTACTTTGAGCTTAGAAGAATGTGTTACTCCTCTGTCAATACAATATGAATTAACTGCTAGACTACAGATGTAGTCTCAAACTCGTGTTCTTTAAAGTGGTAATATAAGGAAAGATATATATTTGTAGAATTGGGGAAATATTCTGCTCCACTTGAATAGCAATGTTTGTAACCCCAGAAGACAATTCTAGGGCTCACAGGTTTAATTTACCAGGCTCCACTTGATCTTCACCATCGCCTATAGAAAACCAGGTTTCTTTGCTATGATACTTTGGAAGAGGCTATGCAGAACAATAAGCAAACAAATGAATAATAGGCTTAATCTTATCCTCACAAACCAGCATAGTTCCCACAGTAGTATGTGCAACTCTGAAAAACTGGCTCATGAATGGAGATGTTAGGCCAGCTGGCTGTCTGCAGCTGGGCTTTCTATCAGGAACCTTTGGAAATATTTTCCGTAAGGAGCCACCTGGAATAAGAGCCTCTTCTTCACACCTACTTCATCAACCCAAACTGTAGCTCCTCCTCTTCATAATGAGCAACCTCAAGTGAGAGTACAATCTCCTTCTGTGATTTGATCATAAACTAGTCTACATTTCCCCTTGGGCTACTCTGAGGAGTGCCTACTGGCAGGCTCAAAGCAATTTTAATGCTCTCTATAGAGAATGAAGACTCTATACTTAAAATGTACTCTCCAAAAATACTTTAGGGGAAAGGTAGGTATATTGCTCCAGTAGATAAGATTACTTTTCTCCATTCTCAATGAACACAACTTAGTAACTGAAATTTTTTTTAATTTTTTTTTTTGACATGTAGAGTTATACACAGTGAGAGAGAGAGAAAGGTCTTCCTTCCGTTGGTTCACCCCCTAAATGGCCGCCACGGCTGGCGCTGTGCCGATCCGAAGCCAGGAGCCATGTGCTTTTCCTGGTCTCCTACACAGGTGCAGGCGCCCAAGCACCTGGACCATCCTCCCCTGCCCTCGCTGGCCACAGGAGAGCTTGACTGGAAGAGGAGCAACCAGGACTAGAACCCGGTGCCCAAATGGGATGCTGGCGCTGCAGGCAGAGGATTAACCAAGTGAGCCATGGTGCCGACCCAACTAATTGAAATTTTCAAGTACAAGGGTGGGCATTTGGCCTAACAGGATGCTAGCATCCCAAAACAGAGTGCTGGGCTCAACATCCATCTGCAGCTCCTAACTTCAGCTTCCTGCCAAGGCAGAGCCTGGGAACTTCAGGTTCCAAGCTGAAGCTGGCTACTGTAGGGAATGAACCAGTAGGTGAGATTGCTTTTGCTTTCTTTCTCTCTCTCAAATGAATAAATATTTTTTACATTTTTTCAGATATGAAATAGTTTAGGCAGCCCTATCTGAAGATAAAAGAAGGGAACAAAATTATAAGAATAAATAAATATAAAGGGTCCGGCGCTGTGGCATAGAAGGCTAAGCATCTGCTTGCGGCGCTGGCATCCCATATCGGCTCCAGTTCAAGTGCCAGCTGCTCCATTTCCTGGGAAGTGAACCAGTGGATGGCAGACCTCTCTCTCTCTGTTTCTCAGTCTCTGAGTCTCTCCCTCTCTGTATGTAACTCTGCCTCTCAAGTAATAAATAAATCTTTTAAAAAAGAAAAAAAAAGACTTTACTTAAAAAAATCAAGCCAATAACAATAGTTACAATGTGTTAAGTGTGGTACTGTGAGACACTCTTAATTTCTAAGTTATAATTTTCTTTCACATCAATATTTTACAATGAGCATGTGAAACTCCGGTGATAAGGAGAATTGTTTTTCTTTAAACACACATATATGTTTCCCAAAGAGACTAAATTTGAGCTTCTATAGTTCTAATTTTACAGAATAAAGGTGAACAAATGGAACTGCTTGAGTACTTTAGGTTAACAGTAAAAATGATAGACTGAGGCCAGTGCTTTGGCATAGCAGGTTGAGTCTCTGCCTGCAGAGCCAGCATCCTATATGGGCTGCTCCACTTCCAATCCAGCTCTCTGCTGAAGGCCTGGGAAAGCAGTGGAAGATGGACCAAGTGCTTGGGCCCTTGCACAGACACGGGAGACCTGGAAGAAGCTTCTGGCTCCTGGCTCTTGGCTTTGGATCAGCCCATCTCCAGCGTTGCAGCCATTTGGGGAGTGAACCTGCAGATGGAAGACCTCTCTGTCTCTCCCTCACTCTATAACTCTGCCTCTCAAATAAATAAATAAATCTTAAAAAAAAAAAAATGTAGGCTCCACTTCTGAGCTAGTCTTGGCTAATGTGCACAATGTGATGGCTCAAGTACTTGGCTCCCTACTACCCACATGGGCCATACTTAGTGAATTCTGGGCACCTATCTTCAGCCTGACCCAGCCCCAACCATTTCAAGCATTCAGAGAGCAGACCAGGAAATGAAAGATTAGTACCTCCCTTCCTCCCTCCCTCCCTCTCTCTCCACACACACATACACACACACACACACACACACATCTGCCTTTTAAATAAACAAATAAATAATTCTTTAAATGACAGGGCTCCAATTTCTGTTCATGGATTTTACCAAACTCCATAATCTAACAAAGGAAATATACACATAACCTCACTATAAGCAACAACTGGACCACGGCTTGCACTGTAAGAGGATTTTACAGGATCAAAAGGAAAGAGCAATCACTTCTGATTAGGAGATGGAGGAAGAGCTTGCAGACAAGGTGATATTTGAACTGGGCCACAGGGTTGATCCCTCTTCGCTAGGTACAACTGATGAAATTCAGGGCACAGGTTCCATCTTTCCAAAGTATTTTATAGATAAAAAATGAGTCAAGTAGAGAACAGATAAGTGTACCCAGTCTAACCCCAAAAATACTTTACAAAAAAAAATTTCTACTAAAACATATAATATCTGCTAAAACCATGAAAACTTTCCCATCTCCCTTGGGCTGCTTCTATCACTCCAATGTTCCTTACCATTTTGGCATGAATCCTGTGCCACTGTCATTTTGAACTTGTTACTGCACTGAGATACACCCACTGTCTTTTTCCTAAGGATGGTCATTTGAATTCTTCCCATTAAACTGTACAACATATGAGAGCAAATCCCATCCATTTTTCCTTATCTTCCCAACAAACTCCTTAAACAAATGGGTACTCAACAGATGCTGGGACAAATTAAACCTAGTCCTAGCACTTGTAACAAGAAGAAATCACTACCACAAAAAAATGTTTGTGAAACAAATATAAATTAAACCACAGTTCTGAACAAAGAGATCTAGATTATGCCATCCTTCAACCATCATCCAACTGCTATTCTTTGATATAATTTGTTCAGAAGGGTGTTCATTTAAAAAAAACTAAGTACTCAAGTACTTTTTAGAGATGACTATCTTTTCCTATCACAAGGGCCTAAGGTAACATATTTACTGGGTACTAGAATGGTACTAGGTGACACAGTGATTCTGCATAGAAATGGGGGTCACTCCTAGTCCAAGTATCTCAAGGGAAGGTTCCCAACTCAAGAAACATCTTGGCGATGTGCAAATCCAAAACAATGTGTTCAACACAATGTGGAAAGCACACAGGAGAAAAATGTGTTTTCCAGGAAATACAGCCTTGAGATTTCAAAGATAATTCTTTCTGAATGTTTTCTTTATATGGGCTCCTTCACAAGTTTAGGAATTTGCTTTTCTATTGTTTAAGTAAGCTGCTAAGTAAACAACACAGAAACATGGAGACTTGTTTTAAAACTTTCCATTTTTCTATATTGAGAGGGAAAGGAAGATTATGCCTAGACGTTTCCCTGACCTCCTTATCTCAAAAGAGGATTTAAAAAAAAAAAAAAAGGAACATATGGTGTTACAATGCCAGATACCATCAAGCCTACTATGGTGGGGAAGGGTGAAGGAGAGAAGCCATGGCTCGGAAGTGCTGGCATTCCATATGGGAGTCCCAATTCATGTCTTGGCTTCTCTATTTCCAATAAAGCTTCCTGCTAATGCACCCAGGAGGGCAGTGGAAGATGGCCCAAGTGCTTAGGTTCTTGTCATCTACAAGGGAGACCTGGATGTAATTCCTGGCTCCTGGCTTGGGTCTATCCAGCCCCAGCTATTGTGGGCACTTGGGGAGTCAACCTTGGATGAAAGAGAGATCTATCTCTCTTGCTCTCTATTCTTCTGCCTCCATCCACCTGCCTTCCAAATACAAAAAAAAAAAAAAAAAACTTTCTTAAAAGATTATTACACACCACCATGTTTTTGTGATGTCTCCATTTCCTACATTCTGTGGGCAGAATTATCTTTCACACATTCTCTCTGAAATTGGCTTTCAGTTTCCCAAGTATAGTTTCTGTGTTGCTAACTGCTGAGCCTGTGAACAATACTCCATGCCACTCAGTTACTACACAGTGAGCAAATCAATGAACATTTTACAAAGTTGTTAGTATTGCTTTAAAAAAGAAAAACCCGGCCAGGTGTTTCAACATAAATCTCTCTTCTAGAGAAGTAATTTACAAAATAACTTAAGAGTGGAAGAGAAGACAAGATGGAATGTTAATTTTGATAATGAGTAGCAGGGGAAAAAAGACTACAGAATAACACACCCACTGCTACTTTGTTTATACGGTTGTAACTTGCACATGCAAGTACTCTACAAAGTATTGCACAAGAAGAAACTGTCAAAAATGACGGCTTATGAAAACATCCTTTTCTATATAAGGCCTCAAACAAGGGACGTGTTGTTTCAATGGTTTCTTTAGCAAGTATTGACAGGTACAGCACAGTGATAATACAATTAAAAGACCTCTTACGCTTGCTTTATCAACAGTAAAAGTTGCTGTTACTAATTATAATGCATGTAAGTGTAGTAGCAGAAACCGACTTTACCGAAGATACCTGCTAGGCAGAACAACAATTCAAAACAAACTTTGTGTCCATAAAAAGTGGATGTTTTCCTGGTGCTATAGACAGATCCTGACAACCCATTTTGTTGCGCCGTTTTTTGTTTTTGTCTTTTTCCTTTCCACCTGTCCAGAAGTGCCAAAGCGCAGGGGGCGGGACAGCAGTCCAAAGAATACGGCAAATGCAGCTCTACCTCGACCTCTATCTTGCCCCTCACCAACTCATACCCCAACCCATTTTCCTTTCTCGTTTCAAATCTTAGTCTGCGAGAAGGCAATGCTCCCATATAATTGCAAATTCACAAGAAAGGAGATTTTAGGGGGCCAGCAACGAAAACAGGGATGGTAGGGAAAACCGACAGACCCATTCCGCCCTAAAACCAGCCGCTCCGGAATGGAGAAAACGAGCCTATGCCCAATGAACCTGCCGCCCTGCAAGCCACAACTTCCATCAAACGGCAGAGAAAAGTTGCAAGGAAGAGCTCGGCGCCCGTGCTAAGCCGAGACCGAGAGCGGCAGAGACCCGCGGCAGGCCTGGCCGGGGGCGGTGGCGGGGCCCACCCCGGCTCCGGAAGGCTCCAGGTCCGGGGTGCGCGGCCGGCCCCGGGCTGCGCGGGCACAGCGCCCGCGTCCGCACCCCTCCCCGCCGCCGCGAGCAGTGGGCGGAGAGACGAGAGCGAAGGGAGAGGCGGACAATGCCGGGCTGGGCTGGCGCCCTCCGCGGGTACCCGCTGCCCCTCGCCGCCCGCGGCCGCGCCAAGTTTGCTTCTCAGTCCGTCCTGCACTGCCCGGGAGGCGATGCGCAGGCCGGCGACCTGCCTCCACCCCGCGGCCGCCGCCGCCGGCCGCCCGCCGGGGCGGCTCCTGCGAGTCCGCGAGCAGAAGGCGGCGCGCGAGGGGAGCGGGGCGCGCAGGCAGGCGGCGCGCGGAGGGGCGCCGGGCGCGCGCCAGTGGAGCCGGCCGCGCGGGCAGCGCCGGGCGCCCGAGGAGCAGGGGGCGCGCGGCGCTCCCCGAGGACCCGCCGTCGCTCGGCCGGCTCTTCGGTTGATCCCGGCGCTGCCCGCGGCTGGGTGTCCGTTAGGAGTCCCCGCCCGGGCGGCGCAGCTTGCCAACCATCCCGGCCCGCCTCCCCTCGCGGCTCCCTCCAGGAAGGGCAGCCGGGCGAGGGCCAGCGACCTCGGCGCCTCGGCTGTGGCATCCCGGCGCCCGCCGCAGGCTGGAAGAGAAAGTGAAATGAAGCGCCGGACCCGGGCACCACCTACCCGTCCCCAGTTCGAGCGCAGCTGCCTCGCTCCTCAGGCGCTGCCGGTCCCCGCCCTCGGGCTCCAGGCTCCGTTCTCTTGACAATGGCGCGTCCCCTTTAAGGAATAATCCGATCGGAACGGATCCGTGATTAAACCTCCCTCCGACTCTGATTTTAACCGGATTTCTCTCTCGCTCGTTCGCTCGTTCGCTCGCTCGCTCTCCCAGAGCCCGACGGGCGCCCGGCGGTGCTGTGAGCTTTTCCCACCCTCTCCCTGCCCCGCCCACCTCTTCGCCTTCCTGATTGGCGAGCGACCTACAACAGGAACAGCAGTCCTCGGGCCCCACTGGTCAGCCTAGCCGCCGCTCAGGGTTACGCCCACCCCCAGCCCGCCCCCTGTCTCCGGTTGGCTCTGCTTCTAATCACTCTCTGTCCTCTCCCCTAACGTTGCTCTGGAGAACTGGCAGTCAAGGCTCATCCTCCCGCCTCCGGAAAGCGAACTTTATTTTTATTGGTGAAGGGACATCTTCCTGTGCACCTGATTGGGCAAGGACAGAGGTGGTCCGCACGCCCCTTACCCATTATCGCTCTCCCTTTATGGGTTTGAGAAATACAGCCGCCAAGTCTTCCCTACTTTGCCGTCTTGTAAGCGCCTTTCCCTTTAAATGTTGGTAGGGGTCAGGAAAAAACTCCCAGGCCTGTGTTGAAGGAAGCGGGAAAGGGAGAAGAGAGCGCTTCAAAACCCTCTCGAGGCTGAGCGTGGCGTCCGGAGCTCGGCCTGGGGCCCGGCGGTCCGCGGAATGGAGCGCCGAGCCGGAGCGAGAACACCTGAAATCCTAGCGCAGACTGCCGGGAGCTGCTCAACAAGTCTTCGCCCACTGCGCTCTGCTCCCGCCGCCGGCTCCCGTGGCGTCTGCCACCCGGAAGAGCTTGAACAAAGGCGTGCGCTCAGCTCTAGTCTCCTTGTTTTGCCTCCATCCTTTTCACCAGAAGTTGCGGTGCCGTCCCGTCCTTGGCGTCGTTGTGGGGTTTGCACGAGAGCGAGTGACTTTTCAGGAAGAGATGCAACTGGGGGTGCCCCTGGCGTCCACCTCCAAGTGTGTGGGACTTGGGCCCCTCTGGCTGGGACTGTGGGAAGGACACGCAGCGGGTCCCCAGGCAGGCACCCGACGGCTGCGCTGAGCGCCTCTAGGGAGTCGCAGCCTTAGGGGGATCTGCTGTGAGGATTTCCTCAGGGCCCACCGGGCTGTGAATGAGAACCAAGGGTTATTTCCACCGAAACTAAATGCACTTGCTTTTCTGGTGCCCATCTTGAAACGTTAGGCGTTTGCCTCTTTGCAAAGGAACTTTGAGAGGCTTTGGACCTCAGGGACTTCGGTCCGTTTGCACGGAGATCCCAGCTGTAGCCAGAAAGTGGCAGCGCCGGCCGGTACCCTAGCAGCAAGTCCACTGCCAGGGGAGAGAAACACCAAGTGGTCGATAGTTTTTTTTTTTTTTTCCCCTGAAAATCTTTGTGGGGATACCAAAGATTGTTGAAGAGAATGTCACAGTATCTCTAGTAAGGGCAAAAGAAAAGAAACTGGCTGTATTTACATCTCTATGGCTGTCCCAGATAGCCCTATTGAGCAGCTATAACTAAAACCCTATTTTCAGCAGCTTTGGCTTAGGTATGCAGCCATTCCTTGGTATCTCTGGGGGACTGGTTAAAGGACAAGTCCAAGGATGCTCAAGACCCTAAAATCAAATGGCCTAGTAATTGCTTGTAACCTACAAACATCCTTCCTTAGGCTTGAAATCAGTTACTTTGTTACACTGCATTGTTTAGGGAATAATGAGAAGGAAAGTACAGATACTTCCCTCCTGGGGTACCCATCAGCAACAGTGTAACTATCCCTGAATCTGCAGATATGGAACCTTCCAATAAATGGGCAGACTGTAACACCTGTGTACTTAAAACTGCAGCAAAGCTAGTCTTAGGGTTTTTTCTCCTCTCCATCTTTGAAGACTGCTTCTGGAATCTAGTATTCTACTTTAAAATGCAGTAAGCATAAGAATATCATCTATATGACCTTCTGGAGATGAATTCACCCAGAATTTCAGGTGTGTACACACCTGCAGCTTTGGTTTAAGGTATAGGTGATATTTTCAAATTCTTACTAAAACACCTGCTTTATGACAGCCGGCTTCTCGTTGCCCTGTGTTGTTATACGAGCACATTGGGCTCCTTACTCCAGAAGGCATTCAGATTCTTTCCCTTACACCTAACCAGTCATGCTGAGATCATCACCTTTCAAATATAAGTTTGTTATTTTCTCTCTAAATATTTCAAACTTACCAACAACAGGATCAGTTACCACTTTTCAGTCCACACCCAGCAGCCTGGTCCTAATACTTTTGGTGTTTCATGGGAAGAATTCAGAAAATTTGTAAACTTGGAGTTTACGCAATGCAGGTTATTCTTAAGAATGATCCGTTGGGCCAGCTCTGTGGCACAGTGGGTTAACACCCTGGCCTGAAGCGCCAGCATCCCATATGGGCGCCAGTTCTAGTCCCGGCTGCTCCTCTTCCGATCCAGCTCTCTGCTGTAGCCTGGGAAAGCAGTAGAGGATGGCCCGAGTCCTTGGTCCTCTGCACCCATGTGGGAGACCCGGAAGAAGCTCCTGGCTCCTGACTCCTGGCATCTGATCGGCCGTTGCAGCCATTTGAGGAGTGAGCCATCAGATGGAAGGCCTCTCTCTTTCTGCCTCTCCTCTCTCTCTATAGCTCTGACTTTCAAATAAATTAATAAATCTTACCCAAAAAAAAGTGATCTGTGTCCAACCTGGAGAAGTGTACAACCTACAATTTTACCACACAAAGGGACTTTATCTGCCTGCCCTAGTTTTTCATCTCTAAGCCAAATCCCCTTTCCTTAAAAGAAATATTCCCCCCAATGTGCCAAGGTGACTACAGCTTTCTTTTTTTTATATTTATTTTATTATTTGAAAGGCAGAGTTCTAAAGAGGTACAGGCAGAGAGAGAAAGAGGTCTTTCATCTATTAGTTTACTCCTCAAATGGCCATAATGGATGGAGCTGTGCTGATCCGAAGGCAGGCACTTTTTCTGGGTCTCCCAGTGTATGCAGGGGTCCAAGAACTTGGGCCATCCTCTACTGCTTTCCCAGGCCATAGCAGAGAGCTGGATTGGAAGTGGAGCAGCCTGGACTTGAGCCGGCATTCATATGGGATGCCGGCACTGCAGGTAGTGGCTTTACCCACTACGCCACAGCACCAGCCCTGACTACAGCTGTTTAAATCTTTATGGATCTTTGTTAAAGTCTTTTAAAGGGTGAAATACATTATGATCACTATTCTCCCTGTCTATATATAAATCTACCCCCTCAAAGAACTACTATCGTTTAGCTGGTAATTATGTTTTCTTAGAAGAATTATGTTAACATTTCTAGTGCAAATTCTTTTCAGTTCATACATTTATACGCTAACTATTATGCACTAAGAATGGTAGGAAAATGATGACTGTATCTCCATTCTCCAGAGAACATAATGAATCTCCACCCAGAAGCAGCAGTTTTATTCTTTGTTTCCTTCAAAGCTCCTGAGTGGATACCATCTACTAACCAGCAATTTTCTACAGTGGAATGAAGAGAAATCAAATTTCTAGAAGCTGTCAAACAAAATCTCTTCCCGCAGTCCCCTATGAATGCTAACACATCAAAATCAGTGAAAATAAGTTCATAGTAATTTGATTTTGTAAAGAAACTTCAAGAAAGTTTCCTGAGTGTTCTGGAGGAGTCCCATGTCCTCCACCTTCGATATTTAAATATGTTCCTTCGTAAGATGAGAACCGGTATTCCTGGAGCACATCCCTGAAAGATCTTCTATCATCAGCAAAAAAAATTCAGTTATGCTCAGAATACTGCATTACTGAGGCAGAAAGGAGATAGGAACACGTTTTAAAGAAAGATTGCCAGTTTGGTCCTGCTTAAAATGCCTGAGGGGTTTCTCTAGGTATGTACTCATATAGTCCAGGTATTTCAGCAAAACATGCAGGTCCCTTTGCAATCTGATACCAGGCCACCTCTCAAATTTCTTCTCTGACCACTCCCTCATTTGTCACTTGAAATACTGCTTCTAGCAATATCAACTCAATGCCTTTGCCCTCTGTGTAGGCCAGGCTTCCCCTCTGCTCACCTGAAGGGCTCTCCTGGCCATCAATTTATGGGTGGACCAATACGAGTATTACCTTCTTTGTGGAGTCTTCTCTGATTGTGTTCTTTCGCTTGACTGAATTGTTTCTTTGTGCCTCACTACTGAGTACTATCAGTACTAATAGTACTACTGAGTACTATTCTGATTCCATCTAATCAATAGTGTTGAAAGCAGAAATGTTGGGTTAAGCCACTTCTCCCTACACCAGTCCCTGGGGTTTGAGTCCCAGCTGCTCTACCTCCAAAAAGCTCCCTGCTAATGCACCTGGGAAACCAGCAGAAGATGGCCCAAGGGCTTGGGTCCCTGCCACCCACGTGAGAGGCCTTGCTGGAGTTCCAGGCTCCTGGCTTCTGCCTGGCCCAGCCCTGCTGTCGCAGCCATTGGGGAATGAACCAGCAGATGACCATCTCTTTCTGCGCCTCCTTCTCTCTATATAACTCTGTTTTAAGTAAATCAGTCAATCTTATGGGACTGGTGAAATAGCAGAGCAGGTTAAAGCTGCCACCTGCAATGCAGCATCCCAGATGAGTGCTGTTCAAGTCCCAGGTGCTCCACTTCTGATCCAGATCTCTGATTACACACCTGGGAAAAGCAGCAGAGAAGATGACCCAAGTGTTCAGACCCCTGCCTTCCATGTGGGAACCTGGATGAAGCAAATGGCTCCTGGCTTTGGCCTGGTCCAGCCCTGGCCATTGCAACCATCTGGGAGTGAACCAGCAGATGGAAAGTCAATCTCGGCCGGCGCCGAGGCTCAATAGGCTAATCCTCTGCCTAGCGGCACGGGCACACCAGGTTCTAGTCCCAGTCCGGGCATCGGATTCTGTCCCGGTTGCCCCTCTTCCAGGACAGCTCTCTGCTGTGGCCTGGGAGTGCAGTGGAGGATGGCCCAAGTGCTTGGGCCCTGCACACCATGGGAGACCACGAGAAGCACCTGGCTTCCGGCAGCAGCACGCCGTCTGCAGCGGCCTTTGGAGGGTGAACCAATGGCAAAGGAAGATCTTTCTCTCTGTCTGTCTCTCTCACTGTCCACTCTGCCTGTCAAAAAAAAGAAAAAAGAAAGAAAGAAAATCAATCTCTCTCTCTCTCTCCCTCTCTCTCTTTCTCTTTCTCTCTCTCCTCTCCCTCTCTCTGTAACTTTGACTTTCAAATAAGTAAATAAATCTTAAAAAGAAATCTTCAAAAAAGGAAAATGGAAATATTTCTTTTTCTGCCTCTTTCATCTTTTTTTTTTAAGATTTATTTTTTGAAAAAGCAGAGTTACAGAGAGAAAGAGAGAGAGAGAAAGCGAGCGAGCGAGCTTCCACCTACTAGTTCACTCCCCAAATGGCCTGCTAGAGCTGCACTGGTCCAAAGGTCAGGAGCCAGGAGATTCTTCCGGGTCTCCCACATGGATGAAGGGGCCCAAGCACTTCAGTCACCTTTGGTGCATTCCCAGGCCATAGTCTAGAACTGGATCAAAAGAGCAGCATCCAGGACTTGAACCAGCACACACAGTGGGTATCGACACCACAGGCAGCATCGGCCCCAGGATTCCTTTATATAGGTAGGATGCTTAGCTATTCTGTACTACCCCATTATAAAGAATTTCTATCTGATTGGTTGGTTCTATTATAAAAAACACTTTCCATTTATGTAATACATTTCTCTCATATGCTTAATATTGTTCACATTATCATGGTGATAACTCTGTGATGTAGGATAAACACTGTGGTAACTATTGATAGGCACTTAAGTTACTGGAAGCTCAGAAAATATATCTGCTATATGCAAACTTTTTTTTTGAATGGGAGCTTAAAGTGTTGTGATTTGCCTCATTGACACCAATGGGGGAAGTTATTAAGGACTAAACGATGGTTTCTAAGGAGCACTAAGCTTCCCAAAATAAAAGAAGGGAATTTTATAATGCATCGTAGACCCAGAGAAGAACTCCAGAGGCAGTTTTCAAGGGCCTCCAGAAGCATCTGAGTCTCTCTACAGACATGAGGCTACTTCAAAAAGTTTGTGGAAAAATGGAGTTAAAAGTTTGAATCAATTTTGGTGCGTTTTTTCCCACAATTCATGGAAACTGTATTTTGAAAGAAAAAAAAAAAAACTCTGCATGGATTTCAAATACTTTTTGCAGTAGAATAAATACATACTTTTAATTCCAGTTTCTGATGAATTTCTTTGAAGTACCCTTGTATTCTGGCAGGAAACTAGCAAAGAAACCAGTGATAACTCTTTTCCCTTTGTTTACTCATGGCTAGAGTGAAAATTAACAATCCAATCACTTTTTCCTTTTCATGGACATGTTGGAGGAAGAAATGTTACAAATATTCCAATTTCTACAGCAAATATTAAAGTAGATAAAAAGAAACATCAGGCCAAATAATATGAAGTGCAAAGATTATTCTAGATCTAAAGACTGGGAACCAGTGAGCTATAAGATAGATTCACAATATAATATTAAGTAATTAGAATGGTATTCTGGCTAGGTTAGATTTGCACATTATAGGTTAATTTTTTGTCTTTTTTTTTAAAAAAAAAGATTTATTTATTTATTTGAGAGGCAGAGAGAGAGAGGTCTTCCATCCACTGGTTCACTCCCCAAATGGCCACAATGGCCAGAGCTGGGCAGATGTGAAGCCAGGAGCCAGGAGCTTCTTCTGGGTCTCTCAGGCAAGTGCAGGGGCCCAAGGACTTGGGCCATCTTCTGCTTTCTCAGGCCATAGTAGAGAGCTGGATCCGAAGTGGAGTAGCTGGGACTCGAACTGGTGCTTAGAGGGATGCCTGCACTGCAGGTGGTGGCTTTACTGGCTATGCCACAGCTCCAGCCCCAATAAATAAATCTTAAAAAAAAAAAAAAAAAAGAATCCTCTGACACCATAAAAAAAAATCTAGACATACTGTACCACCTTCTAACATGAGCTAAGTTATTGATTTCTTATTCTGCAGAATATACAATGTATATGAGATCATCATCCATTAATAAAATATCACATTTATTTTGTATTCAATTTCTTTATCTATTTTAGATTATTTAGGAACTAAATATTTTAATACTATTTCTCTTCATTAGAATACTGTTATCAGTAAGATCTTTTATCCAAAGTGTTTTATTGTTGGTATGTTAGTATTCTGCCATTTTTCTTTTCTATTTTATGATCACAAGGGGATTTCCTTCTACACAGATCCATTGTGTGAAAATATTAATTTTAAGAATAAAAAAAAATCAAGGGTTGAATGTTGACTTGTGAGTGAATTGGCCTGAGGGAATTTTTTGAATATTACTCAGTCTACCTTCTTATTAAAAATATCTTTGAACTCAGCACCCAAGAACACATATAGTGATTATTTTTCAGGTTAGATTTTTAAATTGAATTCTGTAAAGGAATGAATAGTTTGTCACTGCTTTAGTGGTTATCTCATATTTTGGTGAAATCACTTTGAAAATATCTTCAGATCTTGCTAGATTTAAATGTGTGTTTTAAAGGATTACTCTGGTAAATATGGATTTGCAAATAGAAAGGAATTTAGTCCCTTTAAAAGAAGACAGAAAGCAGTTTTAAATCTGTTCCACGTTTATGAGCTGAAGGAAAATAGGTGGGAAAATGCAGGCACTCTATTTCAATTTATTGCTACCACCTAACAAGTTATTATCTCATTCTGGAGAGGAATTCATGAATTATCCGAAGAACTGGGAAATCTTCTGACTGGGGAGAAAAGCAGTTACAGGATCACACCACCAAGAAAGGAGTTTAGCCTCTGACTGGTCTCCTTGGGAGGTTGGGGGGAAGGCTTCTGTCTCAAGAGAAGCAGAAAAACAAAAGACAAAGGAAAGGCTCTTTAATTAATCCTCCCAACTAAGCAAAATAAAGAGATCGCTTGTTTCAGCAACAGAAGCAAACTGTTGACAACTGAGAAAAGCCACCTGCAGGTGCTTTTGAACACCAGCTTCCCCACAGCCCAGAAATACTATTGTCTACCACAGGAGTTCTGCAAACTTTTTCTGAAAAGGGCCGGCCAGATAGTAAATATTTTTGGCTTTGCAGTCCATATGGTCTCTGTTGCAACTACTCAACTCTGCAGCTATAGCACAAAAGTGGCCAAAGGCAATACACAAATGAATATGTAGCATTACATTCCAATAAAATTTTATTTATGGGCACTGAAATTAAATTTCATTTCATTTTCACATGTCAAGAAATATTATTATTCTGATTTATTTTCAGCCATTAAAAAAATGTAAAAGCCATTCTTAGCTTGCCAGCCATGCCAAAAGAGAAGGTAGGCTGGACTTGGTCCAGGAGCTATAGTGTGCCACTCCCATTCCAACATAAATTCATTTATTGATCATTTATTAGATAAATATTTATTATTTATACATAATTCATTGATAATTATTTTTCTGATTGAGTACCTGGAATGTGTCAGGCACTATGCTAGGACTGGGACTATCATGGCTAATAAGATATAGATATGGTCCCTGCTTTTGCGGAGCTTACGGTCTAAGAATCACAATACTATCTCATTAGAAACTATAATGAATGGCTAGAAGAAAAAGTACTGGGTGTGTAAACTGAATAATCCAGACCAGGGATCAGGGAAGGCTTTGCTGAGGAAGGATTCTTTGGCAAGGATGGAAAAATGAGTGGGGGTTGTGAAGTGAGGAGCAGGAAGAGGGAAGATAGTTCATGCAGAAGGTACAGTGCATGTGGCACCTTGATGGCACGAAAGGAAGTCCTGTGTGCCTAGAAGATACACAGTGAAGGGAAGAGAGTAGAGAAATTGCTAAAAGCCAAAGCATCCAAGGGCCTAGCAGGACTTTCTACAGAGTAGCTGAAAGCCACTGAAGGCTTCCAGTTAAGGCCATAACACGGTCAGGTTTCCATACAAGATCACTAGCTGCAGTGTGCAGAAAGCATTAGCGAGGGGCCAGAACAGTGACTGCAGCAGTCAAAGGTTTCTGGTGCCTGTACCTGAAACCTCTACCCTGTATGGCCTGGAACCAAATGCCATAATTCTACCCATGCCTGACACGGTTCTTAATGCTTTCTATGTACCGACTCACTAAACTTTCCTAACAACCCCATGGGTAAGCATCATTAGCTCCCCTGAACACAGGAGGAAATTAAACCATATGCAGCCTCTCTATGTCTTTCCTGGCATCGCCCCAGTTGTCTCCAGTTTACAGAATCAGAGCAAGTAATTGCCTCACAAAGAGAAGAGTGAAGTGAAAAGGGAAGCAGAAAGAAATGAAGAAGGTGTGTTCAATGAAACCTGAGACTTGGCTCATACCTGGGTTTCTTTTCCAAGATACTATATAATTTACTGGGAACGAGCCCCTAATTCAAAGAAGTAGCAGCGCATGGGTGTCTGCAGAAGTCCTGTACAATACTCATTTCTACACCAATTACTGCACTCTTGCCCTAACAAAGTACCCACTGTTTATCTCAAATTCAGACTTCACTGGGTGGACTATATTTTACCTGACAACGGTTAGGAAACAAATACATTCCCTCCCATAAATCTTACGTGCCAGCTGAACACACCTGGCCCCTTCAGCTTTGGAAAACTGGCTCCAAATACCTTATGTAAGTCCAAAGGCGCCCTGAAAGACCTTTGTGAAAGACCAGGGCAGTAGAGGGAAATGGATGATCCCCTGTCTTTTTCTTTGCCTCCTTTGCCTCCAGGCTCATCCTTTCTCTTTTGAGACTTCTGAGACTCGTCCGTAAAGGCAGAAATCAACAAACTCACAGAAGTTTGTGAGGCCGGCGCCGTGGCTCAACAGGCTAATCCTCCGCCTTGCGGTGCCAGCACACCGGGTTCTAGTCCCGGTCGGGGCGCCGGATTCTGTCCCAGTTGCCCCTCTTCCAGGCCAGCCCTCTGCTGTGGCCCGGGAGTGCAGTGGAGGATGGCCCAAGTGCTTGGGCCCTGCACCCCATGGGAGACCAGGAAAAGCACCTGGCACCTGGCTCCTGCCATCAGATGAGCGCGGTGGCCGGCCGCAGCGCGCCATCCGCGGCAGCCATTGGAGGGTGAACCAATGGAAAAAGGAAGACCTTTCTCTCTGTCTCTCTCTCTCACTGTCCACTCTGCCTGTCCCAAAAAAAAAAAAAAATATGTTTGTGAGTGTGGCAGATTTCCAGGGAGAGCAGAGACAAAGGCAACCATCCCATTTCACACAGCCTTGCAAAGAGCTCAAAGTACTGTTTTTATATACCGTGGGTCCTCCATATCCAGAGAAAAAAATATTTGAAAAACATTGTGTCTGTACTTAATGCTTACAGACTCTTTCGTGTCATTATTCCCTAAAGAATACAATATAGCAATGATTTATGTAGCATTTACATTGTATTAGGCATTATAAGTATTCTAGAAATGATATAAAGTACAGGGGAGAGGGTGGTGTCACAGGCATTGTGGTGCAGCAAGTTAAGCCATGACTTTGAACCCCTGCATCCCATATTGGAATGATGGTTCCAGTCTGTTTACTTTCCTTATGATGGAGCTTCCTGCTAAATGTATCTTTTTTTTTTTTTTTTTTTTTTTTTTTTATAGGCAGAGTAAGAAAGAGAAAGAGACAGAGAGAAAGGTCTTCCTTTGCCATTGGTTCACCCTCCAATGGCCGCCGTGGCCAGCGCACCGCACTGATCCGAAGGCAGGAGCCAGGTGCTTCTCCTGGCCTCCCATGGTGTGCAGGGCCCAAGCACTTGGGCCATCCTCCACTGCACTCCCGGGCCACAGCAGAGAGCTGGCCTGGAAGAGGGGCAACCGGGACAGAATCCGGCGCCCCGACCGGGACTAGAACCCGGGACGCCAGTGCCGCAGGCGGAGGATTGGCTTATTGAGCTGTGGTGCCAGCCCTAAATGTATCCTTGGAGACAACATATGATGGCCCAAGTGCTTGCGTTCCTGCCACCCACAGGGGAAACCTGGATAGAGTTTTTGGCTCCTGGCTTTAGTCTGGCCCAGCAAGAGGTGTTGAACACATTTGGGGAATGGATCAGTGAAGGCAAGATATCTCTCTTTCTCTCTCTCTGCCTCTCTTTAACTCTTTCAAATAAATAAAATAAATCTTTTAAAAAAAAGAATTCTGATGTCAGCAGTTAAGACAATATTTTTGTTAGATTAGTGCAATGACTTCATTTTTGCCAGCATATGGAAAAAGCATATCTCTTTGGGTTGTATCCAGTGGGGCCCTTTTCTTTTTATCACCTACATGGTTTTTCTCTTGGGAGAAGTTCGCTTGATTTTTGTCCTGTGGATAGGTACATTAGAAGTTCAGGAAAAGCTCTTCTGGGCAGCATTTTGGATTTCAGTATAAATACCAGTTAATCCTGTTTGTGAGTCTGTTTTTTTTTTTTTTTTTCCTTTTAACCTAAATCAAAGCTGATTTTTTTTTCTAGGTAAATAAAAAGGTTTTGGTAAACATTACTATACTTCATTTTAGCTGGAAACATTACCTGGTCTTTTCAGAAAGAAAGAAACAAAGGAAAAAAAAAAAACTAATGAAGGCACTATCAAGAAAACTTGAGTTAAGAATAAGAAGGGAAAAATATGAAAAAAGTGGTCTCTAATAAGAGCTTTGGCTCAATTCTAGTCCATTATCTTTTCCAAGTTTATCATTTTTTTCATTTTTTTAAAAAAATTATTTGAGTTGCAGAGTTACAGAGAGAGGGGGGAGAGAGAGAGAGAGAGAGAGAGAGAGAGAGAGAGAGAGAATCTTCTATCCATTGGTTCACTCCCCAAGTGACTGCAATGGCCAGAGCTGGGCAGATCTGAAGCCAGGAGCTAAGAGCTTCTTCTGGGTCTCCCATGTGAGTGCAGCACTTGGACCATCTTCTACTGCTTTCCCAGGCCATTAGCAAGGAGCTGGATTGGATGTGGAACAGCCAGGACTCGAACTGTTGCCCATATGGGATGCCAGCGCCACAGGTGGAGTCCTATGCCACAGCGCTAGCCCCCAAGTTTATCTTCTAAATTTAGGTTTACTAACCTGACATTTTCCAGGTAGCTCCCAGAAACAAAAGCTGCATAAAGTAATCCTGCTAGCCATAACACTGATAATAATATAACACAGATTTCTGAACAAATATTCCCATAAGGGTTCATCTACAGTGAATTGCAAAAGACTGTTGGTCAATCACTCATATACTCTTAACTGCCTTGCCATGATTATCTCAGAATTAGCAGTAGTAAGTTTATCTGCTGACTGATCTTGGTTTTGTTTGTGCTAGCTGAACAAAAACCTTAGGGTTTGTCTGCCTTTCAGCAATTATATATCTGGTCTGAATTTAAATGTGTTGATAACTGATATCAGACTATCACAGACAACATCCATATGCTAATTATATAAGTAGTAAGCAGATTAGTAATTTAGTAGCCACATTGGCAATATTATAGTAGAGAAGCAGAGGCTCACGTTTAAGTAGCAAAACAACATGAATTTAATTTGTTATGTAAAAATGTATTTGAAAGAAGAGAAAGATTTCTCATTTACTGATTTACTCTTCAAAATCCTGTAACAGCCAGGGTTGGGCCAGCCCAAAATCGGGAGCCTAGAATTCCATCTGGGTCTTTCACATAGGTGGCAGGGACCCAAGTACTAGAGCCATCATCTTCCATCTTCCAGGGCACATATTAGCAGGAAGCTAGAAGCAGAAGCAGAGCCAGGACTCAAACCCAGACATTCTGATATGGGGTGCAGGTATCCCGAGTGGCATCTTAACCATTCTGCCAAATGCCTGCCCCAAATGTGTCATTTTTCCAGATCTTTATCAAACCAGAAATTGTCTATCTGCTACATATACTGAAGGCTCAACCTCGTAAATATTTCTACAAACCATCTGAAAGAATAAAATCTTCTCTCAGCAAACTATTGCTTTAACATAGAGAATAAAATTCACAATAACTGAACAGTGTTCTGAATTGGCTTTCAAAGCAGCACCTTGCCTTTACAGAATTATGCTCTTTCACTCAGTGAAACAATGTAAATCTTTTTCAGTGAAGGCTCCCCACCCCCAGGAAAATCCTCAGCTTTACACGCCCAGCACTTAGCAGGCCACATTTTCCATAGACAAGTCTTACAAACCATATGCAGATATCTGATGGCTGTTGTGAAATCCCACTCAACACCATTTAGTATTTTGGATCTATTTATAGAAGTCCTGTTATGTGAACATTTTTAGCTTGGACGATGGCAGCCTGGTAATTTTCACGAAAGTAAGAAAACAATTTGTTCTAGCTTCCAAAATGGTGCTGACATCAAAAGTGTCCTTCATGTTGGAGAACTTTCAGGAAAAACAGTAAAATGGTGGCCATAGCAAGCAAATGCCACTTAAGCAACTGTGGTAGTGGAAGAGAGGTGACTTTTCTCGGCCAGCATAAAGGAGACGGAAAGCACCATTGAGGGATTGCAAGGATCTGAGTGAGTGAAGCATCTTTGTGTATCATGAAGATTCTGCCAACCTCACAAAGTCTGAATTGTTGCGGGGACATTTTTTTTTTTAAGATTTATTTTATTTATTTGAAAGACAGAGTTACAGAGAGGGAGAGAGGGAGAGAGGGAGGGAGGGAGGGAGAGAGAAAGAGTCTTCCGTTCACTGGTTCACTCCCCAGATGACCACAATGGCCTGGGGCTGGGCAGGCCAAAGTGGAAGAGCCAGGACTCAAACTGGCACCCATATGAGATGGTGGCTTAACCTGTCACACCACAGCACAGGCCTCCTATTTTTTTTTAATAGCAATTGCATTGCAGACAGCAGATCCATTCTTCTAATATGATCTCCCACTATACTCCGATTACTCTCATCAAATGGTCAGTATGTTATTCCTTAGATTACTTTGTTGCCCTTGCGTACATCACAGAAAAACTTCTTAGAAGAGTGGAGTCCGTGAAGGTTAAGATGCTGCTTAGGACACCTGCACCCCATATCAGAGTGCCTGGGTTCAAGTCCTGGCTGTACTTTCAAACACAGCTTCCTGCTAATGTGTACCCTGGGAAGCAGCAGAGGATGACTCACACACATGCTTGGGTGCCTGCCACCCACAAGGCAGACCCAGACTGAGTTCCCAGCTCCTGGATTCAGCCTGCCCCAGCCCGGATGTTGTGGGAACCTGGGGCAGTGACCCAGCTGATCGGAGATTTGTCTCTGTCATTCTCTCTATATAACAGTTGTTCTGCTTTAAAAAACAAATATCCTTGGGGCCCAGCATCGTGGTATGTTGGGTGAAGCCTCTGCCTGGCCGCCAGCATCCCATAGGAACACCAGTTCATGTCCCAGCTGCTCCACTTCTAATCCAGCTCCCTGCTAATGGCCTTCGAAAGGCAGCAGAGTATGGCTCTAGGACTTGGGCCTCTGCCACCCACATGGGAGATCCAGATGAAGTGCCTGGCTCCTGGATTCATCCTGGCTCAGCCCTGGCCATTGCGGCCTCTTGGAGCGTGAACCAGCAGATGGAAGACCTCCCTTTCTCTCTGTAATTCTGACTTTCAAATACATGAATCTTTTAAAAATAAAATATAAACTCTACAGATGAATCTGGGCAGAATGAGAATAAGATCTATAACAGATCCTCTCTGTTTATTCAACACCATAAGTGAGGCATAGCTATTGTCAGGAACTAAGGACTATGCTGGATTGTCCTTAAGGAATTTGGAAATGAGAGGGGTCTAGAGGTCATCTTAGAGCTCACTGTAAAGCCAACACATAATGAATCAGAGAAGAGCAATCTGAGGACACCAGAAACAGACAGAATGGCTCCAAACCCCACAAGTCTTGTCTGAAATGTACCTAAACGACAAGAATGTCCATCAGAATGAGGATGATTTCCTGCAGAGGCAGAGAACAGGAGAATTACAGAACACAGCTGGCAGCCTTCATCCTGGCCCTGATGGAGAGAGGATGTCTTAACTGAAGGTGTCAACTTGTCCATCCCAGTACAGGAAGACTTCATTTACATTCGTGCTACGTATGTTAACTCACTGGCTTCTTTAAAGTACCAGTAGCACTGCATCGCTCATGCTTCTTTTATGGCAAATGGCAGACTACCATAAGCAAGGAGGGGGGCTTTAGGAGAGGACACAAAGACGTCTCTAGAAAGATGGAAGCTGCTGAGCTTCTGAAAGACCTGGCACAGGGAGGCAGCCGGTGCTGCCCCACACTGTCTCTTTTGTGCCCATGGCCCCATTCTTTGTTTCTCCAGGCAAGTCTGCGTCATTCTCCTGTCCCTTGCTGGGCAGCCCCAGCTTCAGCTAACTCCAGCAGCACATGGCCAAGCATCATTACACCACAGAGGCAGCCTCTCGTCCCAGGTTTACATCACTTCGTTCAAGCAAATCGACCAGACAGGATAAAATCTCTGGATTTAAATTGCAAATTCTATGAAAGAGAACCTGACTGGTTCCACCTCAGTGAGGAGTCTCTGGTTCATCCATTTCCCTGTAGACCATGGTGCATGGTTGCAATACAGAATTAGGGGTGGTAGAGGCCCACGTTTACAGGAGGGAGGAGTGGGGGAAGGTATCTATTCTCAGAGGGAGTGAACCAGTATGGCCTGTGGAGACATCCCCAAGGGATCTACTACAAGTAGGGACCATTATTATCCTCATTTCACAGATGAGGAAGTTAAAGCATTCAGAGCTTAGGTAACTTGCCCATGTTCTCAGAGCTAGGAAATGGCAGACTCAGGATGTAAAATCAAGTCACTTTTTAAAAAGTATTTATTTTTATTTTATTTGAAAGACAGAATTATGGAGAGAGAGGTAGAGACACACACACACACACAGAGAGGTCTTCCATATGCTGGTTCACTCCCCAAATAGCCATGACAGCAAGATATGGGCAGATCTGAAGCCAGGAGCCAGGAACTTCTTATGGGTCTCCCATGTGGGTGTGGGGGCCCAAGGACTTGGGCCATCTTCTACTGCTTTCCCAGGCACATTAGTAGGGAGCTGGATAGGAAGTGGAGCAGCTGGTACTTGAACCAATACCCATAGAGAATGTTGTTGCTGCAGGCCAGGGCTTTAACCTGCTTCACCACAGAACTGGCAACAAATTTGACTCTTAATCACAATGCCATACTATGTCACCAATCCCTGCTTACCCAGCACTTTCTCATTTGGTACGGCTTCTTACGAAGGTCCTCATCAAGGCACTGATTACACAGACCTATATATTCCAGTTTCTGTGATGATTATAGTTCTCACAACACACTAATAAACTGGCAGTCTGGCTTATATGCCATTATCACAAGTTTGGGTAATGTCAGTCCAGTCCTAAGAAGTGGATGTGTCACTAACACGTTGACAAATTAGGGTTTCATATCCTGTAGTGCTAACCCTGACATACTCAGCAATGGTTGTGATGGTTGTAACTTTTACCATTCAGGAAATGTGTGTTCCTAGGAAGTTTCTTAAAAGATAGAAATCAGACGTTCTCACATGACAATCCTCTTCTTGCTGCATGAAACATTTTGATTTCTACAAAGATTGGGTCCCTTTCTCCAGACAAAAACAGGTATCCATTTCCAATCCTGGGAGTTTATATTTTCCATTATGTACCAGAAAGTGTTCTAGGTAATAAGAATGCAGCCAAACACAGGCAAATGATCTGCCATCTGATTGTTTATACTCCTACCTAGTGTAGAATTTAGCCTAGCAGTTAAGCCCTCTGAATGTTTGATTCCCAGCTCTAATTCCATACTCCAGCTTCCTGCTAATGCAGACACTGAGAGGCTGCAGTAATAACACAAGTAACTCACTTCCTGCCACTTGTGTGGGAAATCTGGATTGAGTTCCTGGCTCCCAGATTCAATCAGACCCAGTTCTGCCCCTATAGTAAAGAAAGTAGAGGGGCTGGTGCTGTGGCACAGCAGTGTGCCAGCATCCCATAAGGGTGCTGATTCAAGTCCTGGCTGCTCCTCTTCGATCCTGCTCTCTGCTATGGCCTGGGAAAGCAGTAAAAGATGGCCGAAGTGTTTGGGCCCCTGCACCAGCATGGGAGACCCAGAAGAAGCTCCTGGCTCCTGGCTCCTGGCTCCTGGCTCCAGATCTGCCCAGCTCCGCTGCAGCCATCTGGAGAGTGAACAGGCAGATGGAAGACTTGTGTGTGTGTGTGTGTGTGTGTGTGTGTGTGTGTGTCTGCCTCTTTGTAATGCTACCTTTCAAATAAATACATAAATCTGGGCCTGGCGCTGTGGCTCACTTGGTTTATCTTCTGCCTGCAGCACCAGAATCCCATATGGGCGCCAGGTTCTAGTCCTGGTTGCTCCTCTTCCAATCCAGCTCTCCGCTGTGGCCTAGCAGGGCAGTGGAGGATGGCCCAAGTTCTTGGGCCCCTGCACCTGCAGGGGAGACCAGGAAAAAGCTCCTGGCTCCTGGAGTGAACCAACGGAAGGAAGACCTTTCTCTCTGTCTCTCTCTCTCACTGTCTGTAACTCTACCTGTCAAATAAATAAATAAATAAAAATACATAAATCTTAAAAAAAAAGAAAGTGGAAAAAAGATGTGTGTACCTTTTTCCACCAGAGAGACAAATAAACAGGGAGTAGAGAGGAGACGGAATCCTGGATTGATTAAAAAATAACTCAGAGATAGACTTCATGAATTCTTATTAATATATTAATCATGAAAATGTTGTCTTCCAGTTCACAGCCCACTGGGTAAAAAAAGTATACATTGTGACATAAATAACCCAAATCAGGGCAGACTTGGCTAAAGAGCAACTGGTGTCAATAACAACCAAAGTATTACATGATTATGGTTTTCTGACATGTTCACTGCTCCACCAATTTAGCAATCAAACCACATATATATATATGTATATGGTTCATATATACATGTATACATATCATACATACATATATGATTACAAATGCAATTTGATTCAACCAATGGATCCATCTGAGCTTCAGCATGCTAAATTAACCAGACCATTGCTAAGTTCTTGTCTATCCTAAAAGCAAACTCAGATTTGTTTTACAAGCCCTCCCTGGGAGAGGAACAAGTTTGGCATGTTAAAAGAAGAGCAGGAAATCCAAGTTGCTGCATCAGAGGGAAGGAGAGGGAGAGTTATAGCGATGAGGTCAGTGTGGTGGGCTGGGTGATTAGTGCCTGTAAACATGGATAAAGACCAGGTTTTGTGTTCTAGATGCAACAGCAAACCACTGTAGGGATCTACTACAATGAGTGACAAAATTTGACTTACCAATTGTACACCATCATTCTGGATTCTAAGTGAAGATAGAACCAGAGAGACCTGTTAGAAGAATTTTCCAAAAGACTGGAGAAGATGTCATGTCGGCTGACTAGAGTGTTAACAATGGAGGTGGTAAGAGTTCACTGGATTCTGCATGTGTTGTGATGATGGAGCTGATAGGACTTGCTGAGGGACTGAATGTGAAGGAAAGAGAGAAGTCCAGGATGATCTCAGGTCAGTGGTGTAGAAGGTGTCAGGTATGAAAAAGACGAATATTTGGGAAAAAAAAACAGTTTATGGGAAGGAAACCAAAATGCCAAATAAACACAAAAGGGAGTTCAGTTAGGAGCTATGAGTCAGGAGGAGTGGTTTGGGCTAGCGACATAAATTGGGGAGGTTGGGGCAGGAATTGTGGTGAGGCAGGTTAAGCTGGGGCTTGGGATGTCCATATCTCATAATGGAATGTCATTGGGAGTCCTGGCTACTCTGCTTCCAATCCAGCTCCTTGCTAATGTTCCTGGGAAGCAGCAGATAATGTCTCAAGTACTTGAGTTCCCACCATCCACCTAGGAGACCCAGATGGAGTTCCTGGCTCCTGGCTTCTGCCTGACCCCACCACTGATTTTGCAGGCAGGCATTTGGGGAGTGATCAAGAGGATAGACGATCTCTCTCTCTCTCTCTCTCCATTTCAAATAAATAGATTAAAACATTTTAAAAATAATAAATTGAAGAAGCTTTAGAGTGTGGATGGTATAGAAACCATGGGACTAGGTGAGACCATTACAGAAAGGTGCATAATAAGCATAGATAAAGAGAAGGCCAAGAACCCTAATGTACTCCAACATTTAATAGTGGTGGAATGATGTAAGAGAAGCAGGAAAGAGCATTGATCTAGAAGCTAAGTGAAGAAACATTTAACACTGTTAAGAGGCCAAACCAAATGAGAACTGAGACATCAGCCCTGGGGTTACCAAGACAGAGGTTACTGCTGGACCTGGACAAGAGTGGTCTCGGAGGAATAGAGCACTCCAGCATTCCAGCTGGAACAATGCTGGGCTCTGGAGTGAGTTGAAATTCTGAGTGAGTCAAGTTAAAAATGCGAGGTGACAAAATTGAGACAGTAATAAGAGACATCTTAAGTGGACTATTTCAGTAAGTAGAAAAAAACTGGCATTAATTGCAGGAGAATGAGGACACTAGAGATAATTTATGTCCTACTGTATGCTGGTTGGAATAAACAAGAAGAGAAGGAAAAATTATAGATGCAAGGGATGTTGCTGGATTGAAATAGTTGATGGGCCAAAGAGACAGGATCTAACAAACATGTGGAGAAGTTGGTTTATGCAAAGTAACAGAAGGGAAGGCAAAGTATGTAGCTATATATGCTAGCAAGCTGGCAGATTTAGTGAAGAAATAAATGAGATGGTTAACTTCCAATTGCCTCTATTAATCTCAAATTAGAAGGGTGGTCCTTATGTGCATTAGTCAGCTTTTTGTCCCTATAACAAATACCTGAAGCAAGCAACTTAGGAAGGAGGTTTATTTTGCTTCACAGTTTTATTCCCAGTCCAACACTGGGTGGGCCCCATTGGTTCAGCCATCTGGTGAGGCTGGAGGAATGCAATTGTGTGCAGCACATGCAGAAGAATCACATGCAAAGCCAGGAAGCAGAGAGGGAGAGAGAGACAGAGAATGCATTCATCATCTATGTCTATGTGACCTCCCGCTGGAAACCAGCATGATTCAATCACCAGGGCACCATCCTACCCGTCTGAGAGGCAATCTATCAGTTCTCAAGGGTTCCACCTTCAGACACTATAACGGGATTAGGTTTCCACCCTTAATCCATTAACCCTTCACATAAGCCATTAACCCATGGGCCTTTGGGGACACACAGACTAATCCAAACCACACCATTATCTAAAAGAAGTGGAATAAGGATGTCAGAAGTTTAAAGAAAGAGGAACTCTCCTTTAGACAGGGCCCTCACTCTCCCATGCATCTTTCACACTAAAAAAAAGCTTAACATGTAATAAATAAATAAGAGGGAAAGCTGAGAAATAATTATCTAGGAGAGTGGGGAAGATAGGGAAAAGGCAACAAGATTGTCACAGGGTTGGGTCCACTTTGAAATTTATGGTTAAAATATTTTTGAAGTGATATCAGTAAACACAGTCGCATATTGCTCTCCAGCAGCGTTCAACTATTTAGAGCTGATGTAAACTAAACGGAGAATTATATTTAAGACAAATCTAGTGAGTAAAATGGAGAGAAGAGCAAGGCAATTAAGGGTATATGCAAAGAATGGTTGAGTACAGTAATCCAGGGAAAAAGAAGACAGTAACACAAGTGGAAAAGTAGACAATCAAAGTCATTAGATTGCTACAGAGGAGTCAGTTGGAAGTGGTTATCACAGTAGAGCTAGAAAGATAACAGTTGATTGGTCAAAAGAGTATGGACATGCTGAAATCAAGATGGTTGGAGGTGATATAATTATATGTTAACAATAAATTCTCTAAGAACCATGACAGTGTTTTTGCTGAAAGGAATGGAAGAAAACAATATGGAAAATGTGAAGACTTAGAAATAGAGGAGTTAGGGTCTTTACAAGAATAATTTTTGTGGACTGCTAAAGTCACTGCATTTGATAGTAGGGTAGGGGCCAGCACTGTGGCATAGCAGGTAAAGCCACCACCTGCAGTGCCAGCATCCCATATGGGCACCAGTTCAAGTCCTGGCTGCTCCACTTCTGATCCAGCTCTCTGCTGTGGCCCGGGGAAAGCAACAGAAGATGGCCCAAGTTCTTGGGCCCCTGCACCTGCATGGGAGACCCAGAAGAAGCTCCTGGCTCCTGGCCCCTGGCTTCAGATCAGCGCAACTCGGCCATTGCAGCCAATTGGGGAGTGAACCAGCAGATGGAAGACTCTCTCTCTCTCTCTCTTTCTCTCTGTGTGTAGTTCTGACTTTCAAATAAATAAGTAAATCTTTAAAAATAAATAAATAAATATTTAAAAATAGTAGGGTATAGTTGTGCAGAGAAAGACTAGATGTTGAAATCTTTGTTGGATAAGGAAGAGTTATCAAGAGGCTGGGAAATGCCTCAGCAAAGAAGAGTATTGGGCTTATTGAAAATATGTGCCTCAGCTATGTGGAGAGTTCTTCGTGTGTTCATTTGTTTGATTTTGTTTTTAGGAAGAACAACAAAAATATCTAAAAACAGCCATGAGAAACAAAGAAGGGCACCATCTCCAGGTCCTGAGTTAGCAGAGAACAGACTAGCACCTGAGAGATCTGAGGAGACTGTGGTGCTTTGAAAGGTTGGCCAAGCTTCAGTTAAAGAAAGAAAAACATAATTCCAAAGCACACAGTGGAAGAGCTTCTTTGTTTGGGGAAGAGTGGGAATCTGACTCAGATTTGTGGTTCTAGTAAACTCTATGAGTGATAATGATTGATCCACAGGGCTTAGATGTATGCCTCCCTGAAGTATATGAGGCATTTGGCATAATGAGATCAATTCTGGTGTCACTTAAGGGAAGCTGAGACTGAGTCTTCTTTATAGCCTTTACTTTGTACCTGATTTCTTAGCACTTCGTAGGGAAGAGGCAGGTAGCATGTGGCTCACTGGCAGGTGGCAGCCTTGACACCTATGTATCCCTTCCTTCAATCCTCCTGAAGGTACCTGAGAGCAGGGAGAGGACTGATTTTAACAAGGTCAATGCAGTCCTCACAGCCTGGATTAAAGCTTTCTGAGCCTTTCTACAGATTATTCCATTTAGCCATCAAGAACACATTCTGGGGGCTGGCGCCATGGCGCAGCAGGTTAACCCTCCACCTGCAGTTCTGGCATCCCATATGGGCACCGGTTCAAGTCCTGGCTGCTCCACTTCTGATCCAGCTCTCTGCTATGGCCCGGGGAAAGCAATAGAAGATGGCCCAAGTCCTCTGGCCCCTGCACCCACATGGGGGACCTGGAAGAAGCTCCTGGCTCCTGGCTTTGGATCGGCGCAGCTCCTGCTGTTGCAGCCATTTGGGGAGTGAACCAACGAAAGGAACACCTTTCTCTCTGTCTCCCTCTCACTGTCTGTAACTCTACCTCTCAAATAAATAAATAAAAAATCTTTAGAAAAAATACATTCTGGGTTGGAGGGCAGGTACGGTGAGAACAATAACTATGTACATAATGTTGTATTTATGAAATACATATAAATTAAAAAAAAAACATTCCTGGGGCCAGTGCTGTGGTGCAGTGGGTTAAGCCAAAGCCTGCAGTGCCAGCATCCCATATGGGCACCTATTCAAATCCCAGCTGCTCCACTTCCAATTCATTCCCTGCTAATGGCCTGGGAAAGCAGCAGAAGATGGTCTAAGTCCTTGGGCCCCTGTACCTACGTGGAGACCTGGAAGAGGCTCCTGGCTCCTGGCTTAAGCTTGGCCCAGCCTTGGTCATTGCAGACATTTGGGGAGTAAAACAATGGATGGAGGACCAACCTCCCTCCTTCTTTCTCTCTCTCTCTCTCTCTCTCTCTCTCTCTCTCTCTCTCTCTCTCTTTCTCCTTCTGTCTCAGTAACTCTGCCTTCCAAATAAATAAATCTTAAAAAACCAAAAGTCATACATTCCCTTGGAAAATTTCTTCCTTCAGTGACTTAGTCCACTCTGTGTTGCTATTGTAAATACACCTGAGGCTTGGTACTTTGTAAGAGGCTTCTTTTGCCTCAGAGTTCTGGAGGTGAGATCAGGTGACTGCATTTGGTAAGGACCACATGTTCCATCACAACACGGTAGATGGCATCACATAGTGGGAGCTGTGGAAGTGGAGAGTGGCACATGTGGAAATGATCACAGGATGAGAGATGAAGCTGGAGCTCAGAGAAGGGCCAATCTTCTATCATACACCTGCTCTCTCAGTGCTAATTTAACCCCACGGCGGGGGGGGGGGGTGAGAGCGCACCAGAACTCCCTTGGGACAGCATTAATCCATTTTAAAGAGCTAATCATGTGTCTCATGGATCCCACCACACTGGGGATCCAGCTTCCAGTACTTGAACCTTCAAGGGACAAAGTGTGGTCAAACCATACCAGTGTCCAAAGGCATATGCTGTGGCTCCCAGGCACATCAGCCAAGGGCTTAATCAGTTCTAGTATAGTCTGCTTACCCCAGGAATCCCCCAGTATTGAAATCAAAAAGCATTAGCTAAGGGCCTGCACTATGGTACAGCAGGTTAAGCCATAGCCTGAGATGCCAGCGTCTGATATGAATGCTGGTTGCAGTCCCAGCTGTTCCACTTCTGATCCCGCTCCCTGCTGATGCACCTGGGAAAGCACTGGAAGATGGCCTGAGCATGTGTGTACCTGCAACCGCTGAGGGAGACCCGGATGGAGTTCTAAGCTCCTAGCTTCATCTTGGCCCATCCCTGGTTATTGCAGCCATTTGGAAAGTGAACCAGAAGATAGAAGATATTTCTCTCTCTTTCTATTTCTTCTGATCTCTCTGTAACTCTTTCAAATAAAGTAAATCTTTAAAAAAAAAAAAAGCATCAACCTAGAGGTCACATCATTCTTTCCCAGAATACACCAAAGAAAATTGATATGAGCTAATGGCTCTTTCCCTAAGGACTTACATTACTGAGGGAAAAAAAGTTTCATAATTGGGGCCGGCGCCGTGGCTCAACAGGCTAATCCTCCGCCTTGCGGCGCCGGCACACCGGGTTCTAGTCCTGGTCAGGGCACCGGATTCTGTCCCGGTTGCCCCTCTTCCAGGCCAGCCCTCTGCTGTGGCCCAGGAGTGCAGTGGAGGATGGCCCAGGTGCTTGGGCCCTGCACCCCATGGGGAGACCAGGAAAAAGCACCTGGCTCCTGGCTCCTGCCATCGGACGATCGCGGTGCGCCGGCCGCAGCGCGCCGTCCGCGGCGGCCATTGGAGGGTGAACCAACGGCAAAAAGGAAGACCTTTCTCTCTGTCTCTCTCTCTCACTGTCCACTCTGCCTGTAAAAAAAAAAAAAAAAAAAAAAAAAAAGTTTCATAATTGGTGTTTGTTAAACTCCTAAAATTCCATGATAAAAATATCATATGAAAATAGAAACTATTTATAGTACATTATTTTCTTCTTGACAATTATAATCTTCATTCCCAGTGTTACTGTCAAACACATATTGACAGTCACCATTAATCTGGACATAGTTTAAAAATGCAAAGCAGCTCACTGTGAGAGAAAGTAGCAACAGTTTTGAAAAATGAAACAAAATAAAAGGGAGAGAACATTTGTAGGCTGGTGAGTGTTTATCCAACAATGAACTATGCTGGATAAATAGTAGGAGGACCACAGTTCAAAGAATTGAAATTCACGTTCCAACAAGCCAAAAATTATTACAAGAGCCTTTCACCCCCACACCAACACTCGATGTAAACTCATGACACAGAGTGACGTTTGAAACAATGGGTGTTTTATATTAACACTGCAAGCCCAAGGTGTTAAAAGCTTATTGCTGGAGTCTTGGATGCCCAGATGGCTGCACTTGAAAACTCTCGAAACCTGCCTGAGTCTTACAGAGACACAACAGAAAGTTAACGCAGGTGATCACAACGGACAGTCAATTTTAAAACACACTGTTGTTAAAATGATTTTAAATCTTAATGAGAACTAAATTCAATGGGTGAAGAGATAGATGAAAAAATAAGATTTAAGGGAAAGGATTTGAATCAGAAAGATTCAATAGTGTTTAAAATAGACCATGCTTGGGTGTTCAACCCTTCCCATTTTCACAATTCCACCTATGGGTAGTGTAGGAGAGTCGTGAACGCCTTTGAGAAAGCCTCCTCTTCGGCATTTATTTCCTCCACAAGTCCTTTCCCAAAGCAGCTGCCAAAATCAACTTCCTCTGTTGCCATTCTAACAATGTCACTCCCTTCCTAAAATTCCCTTTAATGGCCTGTGCTGGTCTTGTGCTAAGACAGACCTCTTGCCCTGCCTTCAGGACAAACACACTATTCCTGCCCAGATTTATTTAAAGCTCTTGCCTATTTTTGCCACTTCACATGTCATTTCCCTCTGTGTGGACTGACTACCTTTCAGCTTCTCCATTTCTTTATGTTCGTTAATGTTCAGATATAAACATTTGCTTCAGTTTTTGTTAATGAGAGTTCCTCTTTTTACCTCTAACCTCCCCTCTTCATCCCTACTCCAAAACAAATATGAGTATGGATACACTAAAGAAATTTCTCTGAAGCTATTTTTCTTACTCAAATTTCTTCTGAAGTGATCAACCATGTTGAAAATTTTTGTTTAAGAAAAACTGAACATCAAAAAACAAAGCACTCCTAAAGGATGAAAATAGTATTGTGGAATTCCCCTAAGAACCATAAAGATTTTTTTTTTAGAATGAGTCACAGGAAAAAATATCTAATATTATTATCATGAGCAACTTCTAGGAAAAGGTTCTCCAGATTCATCAGTGTTATGGTCTTTTTTCCTTTCCAATTTTTGTTTGTTTTTACATAAGCGACCTGGATTTAAGCGCCAGTTTGGTTATTTGCAAATTCCATGACTTTTGCCATATAATCTCTCTCTATGGCAGCTTCATGTTTGTGAAGTATAAATAACAGTATCTATGTAAATTTTTCTTACAATCCAATAGCATTTGTGAAGTATAATTTCTATACAAATATAAGGTATTATTATTACTTTCTTCAAACCTCCCTTCTCCTGGAACTTTCCCAGGATTTCCCCCTTTTTGTCTAGAGGCAAATCTGGAAGTGTACTTAGAGATCTTCCTTCTAAATGAAAAACTGCTAAATCTCTCAGAGATATTGAATAATGCTGCTGATAATTTTTTCTATCATCATTGTATTTTATAGGAAAGCAGATGCATTAATTTCATTTTTTGTGACTATCATTTCTAAAAAATATAAACTATAAAACAAATAAAATGTATCAGTAACTTCAAATCCCAGAAAAACCACTATTAAAATATTGGTGTTTAGGAGTGGGTATTTGGTTTAGTAGTTAAGATGCTGGTAGACCACCTGTGTCCCATACTGGAGTTCCTGAGTTCAAGTCCCACCTCAGGATCCTGACTCCAGCTTCCTGCCAATACAGACTCTGGGAGGCAGCAGTGACAGCTTAGGTAATTGGGTTCCTGACACCCCCATGAGTGACCGGGACTGAGTTCCTGGCTCCTGGCTTTGACTGACCAGCCCTGGCATTTGAGGAGTGAACCAGCAGGTGGGAGTACTTTTTCTCGCTCTCAAGTAAAATATTGAAATTCTGTATTTTTTCATATTTTTCAAATGTAAATGAACTGTTTGCTATGTGACAGATACATTGAATGAATTATCCAATTTATTCCTTAAAGCAACCTCGTGATAAAGGTATTATCACCATCTTCTACTTTCCTTTTTTTTAAAGATGTATTAATTTTTTTGAGAAGCAGAATTACAGACAGATAAAGGGAGAGACAGAGGGAAAGGTATTCTATCCACTGGTTTATTCCCAAATGGTCACAACTCCCAGAGCTGAGCTGATCTGAAGCCAGGAGCCAAGAGCTTCTTCTAGGTCTCCCACATGGATGCAGGGGCCCAAGCACTTGGACCATCTTCTGCTGCTTTCCCAGGTGCATGAGCAGGGAGCTGGATCAGAAGTAGAGCAGCCAGTATTTGAAATGATGCCCATATGGGATACCAGTGCTGCAGATGGAGGCTTAACCTACTACTCCACAGTGCTAGTCTCTCCATTTTCTACTTTTCATAGAGGGAAAAATTGTTCAGAGAATTTAACTTGCAAAAAGCGATACAAGTTAAGCAATCTCAGTAGGAGTTGAGTCCTAGCTGCCTGATACTCAGATCTCTACTGCTAAGCACTGTATTATTCTGTCTACAACACTATGCTAACACTGCCTCATTTTCACTCACCATAAAACCATGACTATAACTACTTGTTATTTCAAATTTTTCACGATAACATTTATTTTTCTAGTGATAATTATATACATGCTTATTGTCCAATTTGTTTTTAAATAAGAAAATATACATAATGTAAGAATCCCTGTATGCCATTCTCTGAGGAAAAACTCTTCGCTCCGCACTCATATACATTCACCATTCCTAACTATTTTCTTTTTTTTAAGATTATTTAATTTAATTTATTTATTTGAAAGGCAGAGTTACAGAGAGAGAGATAGAGACAGAGAGAGAAAGAGAGAGGTCTTCCATCTGCTCCTTCACTCCCCAAATGGCCACAACAGCTGGAGCTGGGTGGATCCAAAGCCAGGAGCCAGGAGTTTCCTCCGGTCCCCGACATGGGTGCACTTGGGCCATCTTCTACTGCTTTCCCAGGTCATAGGAGAGAGCTGGATTGGAAGTGGAGCAGCCAAGACTCAAACCAGTGCCATTATGGGATGCCAGTGCTGTAAGGTTGGGGTTTTAACCTGCTGTGCCACTGTGCCAATCCCTAACTATTTTATTTTCATTTTTTGACAAAACAAAGTAATCATCCTGCATAGGTCTTGAATATTTCTTTTGTTTTTGTAGTGTTTTATGGACCTCTTTATCTTTCTGTGTCAGTCATATGTTAATTGGGATTCTTTGTATGCAAGAATTGGACACTAATTCAAACTAGATTAGATTAAAAAGGAATGTCTATTTTGTTTATGTGACTGTAACATCCAGAGGTAGCTCTGTACTTCATGTGCAGCTGGATACAGGTATCTAAAGGTTGTATCAGGAAAACTGTCTTTCTTCCATTCTGGTCCCTGTGTTCCTCTGCAGTGGCTTCCTTCTGAGGCAGGCACCAGCAGCTTAGCAACGCTGGTGGAAAGAGTGTGCCTTTTCCCCAATATTGTCAGCCAGATCCCAGTCCAGTTTGACATGGGTCGCTGGCTAGATCTGAGAGGTAAATCAGCCTCAGTCTCTCTACACTCTCTCAGGGGGAAGCATTTTGTTTGGCAAAGGAAAATCCAGGGCATTGCTACTGGAGGAAGGAAGATGGGAGTCTGGGTAAGAGCAATGGTAAATATTTACTGTGGTAGATATGAATCTGCTCATGATATTTGATAGTTATTTTCTAACTTGATTAGATCAAAACTTAGCTCATTGTGAACTAGTATATTTTACACTCATGTTGTCTGATATTTTAATCAAAAGTTTCTTTAGTATTCACCCAATTTCATATTTGTTGCATAATATATCACAGATCATTTCTAGTCTTACATGCCTTGTCATTACTTTGGCAGTGCTTTACATGAGCATAAATATAATGTATGTTATGAGTTGAATTGGATATCTCCAAAAGATAGATTGAAGCCCTAATTTCCACTATCTCAGATCATGATCTTATTTGGAAATATGGTTTTTACACAGGGAATCAAGTTAAAATGGGGTCATTAAGGTGAATCCTAATCTCCTATGACTGGTGTCCTCATAAAAATGGGAAGTTTGGATGAGAGATGGGTATGCACAGAGGAAGACAGTGTGAAGACACAGGGAGAAGATAGCCAGGTGACTGGCATGAGGCTTGCACAAGCCCGGCACACTGAGGAGTGCTGGCACACACCACGAGAGCAATGAGGCAGGGGAAGGATAGCATGCATGGCCTCCCGATGTTGGACTTTGCACCTCCACAACTGTTAGACAGTAAAACCTTTCTGTTTTAAATATGCCTCCCTCCTCCTCATCCCCCGGGGCTGGTGCTGTGGCATAGCTGGTAAAGCCTGCAGTGCCAGCATCCCATATGGATGCCAGTTCGAGTCCTAGTCCTAGCTGCTCCACTTCCAATCCAGCTCTCTGCTATGGCCTGGGAAGGTAGTGGAAGATGGCCCACGTCCTTGCACCCAGATGGCCCCTGCACCTGCATGGGAGACCCAGAATAAGCTCATGGCTCCTGCTTTGGATGTGCCCAGCTCTGGTTGTTGCAGCCATCTGACGAGTGAACTAGCAGATGGAATCTCTCTCTCTCTCTCTCTCTCTCTCTCTCTCTGCCTTTGCCTCTCTGTAACTCTGCCTTTCAAATAAAATAAATAAATCTTTAACCCCCCCCCCCAATTTTGGTACTTTGTTGTGACATCCCTAAGAAACCAATACACTGGCCGGCGCCGTGGCTCAACAGGCTAATCCTCCGCCTTGTGGCGCCGGCACACCGGGTTCTAGTCCCGGTCGGGGCGCCGGATTCTGTCCCGGTTGCCCCTCTTCCAGGCCAGCCCTCTGCTGTGGCCCGGGAGTGCAGTGGAGGATGGCCCAGGTGCTTGGGCCCTGCACCCCATGGGGAGACCAGGAAAAGCACCTGGCTCCTGGCTCCTGCCATCGGACGAGCGCGGTGCGCTGGCCGCAGCGCGCCGTCTGCGGCGGCTATTGGAGGGTGAACCAACGGCAACGGAAGACCTTCTTTCTCTCTGTCTCTCTCTCTCACTGTCCACTCTGCCTGTCAAAAAAAAAAAAAAAAAGAAACCAATACACTATACTCACCTTTCCTGGAGGATAACCCGTCGCCGTGGCGGTGAGCATTACTTCATATCAAAAAGACTGATGTAAATTAGAAAGCTAGATCAAAGACAACATTTGGTAAGAATGTGGGGACATATGACACAGGAAGCCACATCACTGTTGGTAGAAGAACAGCCTGGTGCAGCTATTCTGGAGAGAAGTAGGGCAGTGCTTGGTCCACTAAGAGCCCTGCATAGCCACTGTCCTTCTGGGTGCACACACCCTGGAGAATTCTCACCCAGGCCTGAAAGGCATGCTTAAAGCATGGTCTTGGTTTCTTTAACTGAGGTGGTAAGTCTGAAGTGTCCTGTGAGCCCATGCCTGGGTGAGCTTAGAGGTAAATTGTGGATATACAGTGTCGGGGGCTATGCAGCTGTGAGAAACAATGGATTGATGCACAGTAAGAATGTGCTTGGATTTCAGTAACATGGTTCTGCATTTAAAAAGGAAAGGAGAGAGAAGGGAAGGGAACGGGAGGGGGAGGAGGACGGGGAAGGGGAGGAAAGCAAAAAAGGAAGGAAGGGAGGGAAGAAGGGAGGGAAGGAGGGAGGAGGGAAATTTGAAATACCGCGCATATGAGCAGTCAAGCTGAGGCCCCACTCTATGAACATACAACAGAAAACCAGGAACCAGAAATGTGTTGGAAGCCAAAAGAAAGACAGTTTTATATAGGGACTGATGGCCGGTATTAAATGTTGCAGAGATGTAAGAAGCTTCCATTTAATCTAGCAGTCAGGAAGTCATTAGTGACCCTTGGAGAAGAGGCTCAGAGCAGAAGCGGAGATAAAAGACAACAAAGACAATAGCCTGTGGAATAAATGGCAAGTGAGACACTGGAGATGTGGAAGGGAGGCTATTTACTCCAGGAAAATGGAGCATCATCCCTACGACAGACAACTCTGACATGAAGCTATGCTTCTGTGCAATAGAGACTGGTGGCTTTGAAACACAGTATGTCCAAAAAGCTTTGATATGCCTCCCTTTGATCTGGAGGAAGTGATGGTGCATCACTTCTGATCCTTAGGTGATAAGGGGCATGACAGCTCCTGCCTCTCTCTTGAATCATTCGCTCTGCAGAGGCCTGAGGCCTGATCATGAGCCCTGTGCAGAAGAACCACGGCCTCCGCCAACAAGCACGCGATTAAGCTGCCTTGAAAATGGACCCTGCAGCCCTCAGAGATGCCTTCAGGTGACTGAACCCCCAGCTACACCGAAACCACAGCCTCCTAAGAGAACCCAAGCCAGAACCACACACAGCTAACCCACTGCCAAACTCCTGATCCATAAACACTGGGTTGTAATAAACACTTTTTTAAAAAAGATTTATTTTATTTATTTGAGAGGTAGAGTTACAGAGAGAGGGAGAGAAAGAGAGAGAGAGAGAGAGATCTTCCATCTGCTGGTTCACTCCCCAAATGGCCACAACAGCCGGTGCTGGGTCAATCCAAAGCCAGGATCCAGGAGCTTGTTCTGGGTCTCCTACGTGGGTGCAGGGGCCCAGGCATGTGGGCCATCTTCTACTGCTTTCCTAGGCCATTAGCAGTGAGCTGGATCAGAAGTGGAGCAGCCGGTACTTGAACTGGTGCCCAGAGGGGATGCTGGCTCCACAGGCAGGGGCTTAACCTACTATACCACAGCACAGGCCCCCATACATTTTTTTTTTTTAAAGATTTATTTACTTATTTGAAAGTCAGTTACACAGAGAGAGGAGAGGCAGAGAGAGAGAGAGAGAGAGAGAGAGAGATCTTCCATCCCATGGTTCACTCCCCAGTTGGCCGCAATGGCTGGAGCTGCACTGATCCAAAGCCAGGAGCCAGGATCTTCTCCCAGGTCTCCCACGTGGGTGCAGAGGCCCAAGCACTTGGGCCATCTTCTACTGCTTTCCCAGGCCATAGCAGAGAGCTGGATTGGAAATAGAGCACGCGGGTCTCAAACGGCGCCCACATGGGATGCCAGTGTTTCGGCCAGGGCATTAACCCACTGCGCCACAGAGTCAGCCCCACGATGGATAATTAATACAGGGACTTTCCACTTAATAAATTATTTGAATCCTTGTATTGCTAACACTATTACTTATCTTAGATCTATTTGAAAAAAGACATACATGTTCATATAAGATACATTAGAAATCTCTCTTGTTTATTTTAACCCAATTTACCTAGATAGCCAAGTCTTGCAATTTTTTTTTTTAATTAATTTATTTTTTTTATTTTATTTATTTTTTTTTTTACAGGCAGAGTGGACAGTGAGAGAGAGAGACAGAGAGAAAGGTCTTCCTTTGCCGTTGGTTCACCCTCCAATGGCCGCCGCGGTCGGCGCGCTGCGGCCGGCGCACCGCGCTCATCCGATGGCAGGAGCCAGGAGCTAGGTGCTTTTCCTGGTCTCCCCATGGGGTGCAGGGCCCAAGCACCTGGGCCATCCTCCACTGCACTCCCGGGCCACAGCAGAGGGCTGGCCTGGAAGAGGGGCAACCGGGACAGAATCCAGCGCCCCGACCCGGACTAGAACCCGGTGTGCCGGCGCCGCAAGGCGGAGGATTAGCCTGTTGAGCCACAGCGCCGGCCCAAGTCTTGCAATTTTAAGAAGAAAATAATATCAATTACATTTAAGTGGTGAGCAATTGTATCACTTTTTTCTTTATGTGGGTACATGGATTATACAGTTATATTTTGGCCTAACAAATGAATAATTTCTGGAAAAAACAACATCCTTTCTCTGTTTTCTAAAATTCAGCCATATAAATCTTATTCAAAGTTTTACATCTACTTTTGGTATTTTTCATTTAAGTCTGGGAAAACTCTGAAACTAGCACATTTTAACAAAAAGATTATTTATTTATTTGAAAGGCAGAGAGAGAGAGATAAGTCTTTCATTTGCTAGTTTACTCCCCAAATGGCCACAGTGCTGGAGCTGAGCTGATCTGAAGCCAGGAGTAAGGAGCTTCTTCCAGGTCTCTCATGCAGGTGCGTGAGACTTGGGCCATCTTCCACTGCCTTCCCAAGCCATAGCAGAAAGTTGGATCAGAAGTGGAGCAGCCAGGACTCAAACCGGTGCCCATAAGGGATGTCGGCACTGCAGGTGGTGGATTTACCCGCTAAGCCACAGTGCCAACCCCTATTAGGACATTTTCTTTGCAAACTTTGAAAGCAGTCTTTATACGTTGCCGGCTTTCATTCTTTATGATTTTCTTCCTTCATATTTTTCCACTTAGAAAGATTCTCTACTTTTTTCTTCAGATTTACAAAGAATGCTTTAAAAATCATTTCAAATTGCAGTTTTATTTTTTTATTAGGCCACAGATACATAGAATTAAACTGATTTTACTAATCACATTATTTGGTTGATAGTCCAGAATCATCACTTTAACCCTACTATTAAAAGTTAACTTTAGTCACCTTTACTTTAAAAAAAAAAGTTGTTTATATATTTTACTTATTTGATGGGGGCTGGCATTGTGGTACAGAAAGTTAAGCTGGTGCTGATGCTAGCATCACATGTCAGAGTCTTGGTTCCAGTCCTGGCTGCTCTGCATCTGTGCTTCTGATCTAGATCCCTGCTAATGTGCCATGGAAGGCAGTAGATGATGCCCAAGTACTTTGGCCCTTGCATCTCATGTGGAAGATCTGGATGGAATTCCAGACTATTGGCCCAGACAGCTGTTGCAGCCATTTGGAGAGTGAATCAGTGGATGGAGGCTCACTTTCTCTCTCTCTCTCTCTCTCTCTCTCTCTCTCTCTCTCTCTCTTTCTCTCTGAAACACTGCCTTTCAAAAAAGAAATAAATATTTAAAAAATTGAAAAAAGAATTGCCTTCAATGAGATGGAGAAAACTGAAAAGAAGAGGGTCTTTTTTTTTTTTTTTTCTATTGCAGGTTAGGAGATCAGGAATTTGGTTGTAGGCATGCAAAGTTTGAGATGCAAATTGGACATATATAGGCAGAGATAGGAGTCTGGAGTTCCAGACAAGGAGGTCTGCACTGGAGAACTAAAACTGAGAATTATCTGGGTGGACATTGCAGCACAACAGGTTAAACCCAGCTTGGGAAGCTGCAGCCTGTTTGAGAGTGCTGGGGATCAAGTTCCCTCTGCTTCTGATCCACCTTCCTGTTAATGAGCCCGGGAAGCAGCAGTGATCCCTGCCCCTATGTAGAATACCCAGATGGAGTTGCAGGATCCTGTCTTTGATGGGGCCCAGGCTTTGGTGCTGCAGCCATTTGGGGAGTGAGCAATAAAACAGAAGATCGGTCTCTGTCTCTCTCTCTCTCTGTCACTCCATCTTTCAAATAAATAAATAATAGAACTTTAAAAAAAACAAAAATTTTAAAAATAAATAAGAAATAAAATTGGAAATCATCACATAGTATTTAAAACCTTGAAACTAGATAAGATTACCAGGAAAAGGACAACTGAGATGTCCAAGTTCTGAGCCAATGGATAGCCCACAATTTACTTCAAAAACATGAGCGAGCCAAGAGGCTGAAAAAGAGTGAGAAAGAAAAAAAGAAAGAACTGCGTACTTTGTAACCAGGTGAAGAAAACATCTGAAGAAGGAGTGACTGTGTCAACTGCTTTAGAATAGTCAAATAATACAAGGGTTGTGAATTGAAAATTGATTTGTAGCATGGGGGTCATGGTGACTTTTACAGAGGAAGAGGAAGGGTAAAGCATGCTGGTGGTACAATCAAGAGAGACTGGGAGAAGAGGAATTGGACCCAGGAATAACAGACAATTCTTTCAAGGAGTTTGCTGCAAAAGAGCAAATAAGTGGGAATGTGGGATCAAGGGAAGTTTTGGGGTTGTCATTAAAGGCAGGAGAGTTTTAGCTCACTTGTAAGTTGATGGGGATTTTTCAGCAGAGAAGGGAAATCAAGGACAGGGAAGAGAGTGGGTAGAACTGCTGGAGGGATGTCTTGAGTAGGTGGAAGTAGAGGAAGTAGAGGAAGGGAAGGGATTTACCTCACAGGTACAGGAATGGGGGCAAACATTGGCTCAGCAGTTAAGATACCACTTGGGATGCGATATTGGGGTGCCTGGCTTGAGTCTTTTCTCCCCTACTTCTGACCCAGCTTCCTGCTAAGGCTTATCTTGGCAGGCAGCAGGTGATGGCTCAAGTACTTTGGGTCTCTCTCACCCACATGGGAGACCTGGTCTGGGCTCCTGGCTTCAGCCTGGTCCAGCCCTAACATTGTGGCACGTGGAGAGTGAATCAGTAGAAGGAAGATCTCTCTGTCCCTGGCCCCCATACCCCACCTTTCAAGTAAAGTGAAAATAAACTAAAAGAACAAAGCCAAAACCAAAACAACAAATGTAGAGGTCTGGTCTTGGACAGCATAACAAGCAGAAGTTCCATAGCAATGGAATAAAGAGAATGTACGGGCACATGTGCAGAACAACAGGTACACATTGTCATAAGAGCCTGTGGCTTCTGACTGCATCTACTAAAGGCCCTTTTAAGAAATACCACATTTATGATTTTTCCTCTGATCAAACTTTTAAAAAAGTATTTATTTTATTTATTTGAAAGGCAGAATTACGGAGAGAGAGAGAGAGGGAGAGACACAGATAGATCTTCCATCTGCTGGTTCACTCCCCAAATGGCTGCAACAGCTGGGGTTGGGCCAAGTTGAAGCCAGGAGCCTCATCCGGGTCTCCCATGTGGGTGCAAGGGCCACGCACTTGGGCCATCCTCTGCTGCTTTCCTAGGTGCATTAGCAGGGAGCTGGATCAAAGTGAAGCAGCCAGGACTTGAAGCGGCACCTATATGGAATGCTGACATTGCAGGCGGAGGCTTTACCTGCTACATCACAATGTTGGCCCCCTAAGTTTTAAAAAGAGCCTGGTATGCATGACACTGTAATCATAAATGTTGGGGAAATTTTTCTTTACTTGCAAGAATCAGTATTATGGGCAAACAGGAAAACAGGTATGGGAAGAGTTATCATAATGACATGGGAAAATGCTTCATGGGCCAATACTGAGAAAAACAGGATTTTCAGGTCATACAAGGGTAATTCCACAAGTTTGTGGAAGATGGAATTAAAACACAAATGGCCTAGTGCTGAAGACCTGGGTTAGGATGCCTGTGTCTCACTTCAGAGTACCTGGATTCAATACCCAGTTCTGACTCCTGATTCCAACTTCCTGCTTATATGATCCCTGGGAGGCTGCACTGAAGGCTTAAGCATGTGGGTTCCTCTACCTGTGCAGGAGATCTGAGCTGAGTGCTAGCCTCCAGGGTTCAGCTCCTCCCTAGCCATTGTAGGCATTTGGGAAATGAACAGAGGATGAAAGTGCTCTCTCTCTGTCTCTCTCAACCTAAAAAAGAAATGTTTATTTTTCCATGAACTTTTGGAGTATCCATGCAGCCAGTACTGATTTTTCTTTGATTTTACTATTCTGGGTCAGTACGTTTTTAAAAACACTCTGTCATAACAGGAGCATGTGAAAATCCTCATTTCCCTCAAAGACAAATAAGTGAATGCTATATCTGTCTTAGGGTCAAGTTGTGGTTGAAACCAGCCTTAAGCTGTTAATATGATAGATTTGCAGCCTGCATCTCTGCATGTAGTATCTCTACAGCAGACATCAAACCTGCTTCCATATCATAAAGTACTTGGCTCTTGAGTCAGTATTAACAGCATTTTGTTTCATGTGGTACTATTTTCTTAAGAGGAACTCATGAGTAATTATTTAAATATTTATACAGTTGGCTTGAATTTTAAACATTTGGTTGGAATTGTTATATGTATATAATTTTAAAACTGTCAGAGAACAAAATTTTAAGACCCACTCTTTAAAAAGTTTTATTATAAAATGGTTTATTCACTTTGTGATTCTAATGTCATTTAAAAGTTATTTCAAAACTGAAATTGGCATATAGGACCCAGGTGCAAAAATTCAAAATAAGCTCCATGCAGCTGCACTCTGGTTCCCCTAATTCATGTAACAGCTTTTAGTGGGTTCTATAAGTGACATTAGAAAAGACACAGCAGATGTGCATGATGGCTCCTGGAATCTAAAGTGGGACAGATGGCTCTCTGGTTGATTGACAGTATGAGGAACACTGCAGCCAGGGTCACCTCCTGCAGAGGGGTTCCCCCCTAACCCACACACTCAGCTTCTGCCTGAAAATAAAGCTGCCATACAAAGAAGAAAAGCAGGGGAGGCCTCTTCAGAAAGTCTTTCTTTTCAAACATTCGCTGCAGTGAAAAGGTTCTCTGCAATACACAGACACCTGGATGTGGAAAAAAAGTCTCCTCTGATCTTTGACAGAGAGTTGACTCTTTGCATAATTGTAACAAGATAGATTCATGTTTGAACACAATACTCAGGATACTGGAGTTAGAACTCAGGTTAAGGAGGAGCTGGTGTTGTGGTGTAAGGGATTAAGCTGCCTCTTGTGACATTGGCATCCCTTATGAGAGCGCCTGTTCGAGACCCAGCTGCTCACTTCCAATCTAGCTCCCTGCCAATGTGTCTGGAAAAGTAGCAGATGACCCAGATCCTTGAGCCCCACGTGGGAGAACTGGATGGGGTTCCATGCACCTGGCTTCCACAAGGCCCAGGCCCAGGCCCAGGCCCAGGCCCAGCTGTTTCATTTGGGAAGTGAACCAGTGAATGGAAGATCCTCTCCCTCTCTTCTGCCCTTCCCCCTACCCTACCCTCCCCCCTCCCCTCCTTTCCCCTTCCCTCCCCCCCGCCCCCCTTAAGTTTGCCTTTCAAATAAAATAAATGTTTAAGGGAAAAAAAACTGGACAAATTATTTTCAGTTGCTCCCAGGAATGACTCTAAGTGAGCAGTCTGGGCTATCTCACTGGTATGCTTCCCTCTCTTTTTTATATTCCTTTTTAGTACTCTAACTCTCCCAAAAAAATTAAGCAGAACTGACATTTACTGTATGCAGTAAAGAGGACTGTTGAGTACTAGTACTTTGTAAGATGTAGGGTCTCAAAGATACGCTTATATTCATATTAATACTGATGCAGGGTCCCTATAATTTTATTGAAGCTTCCCTTCATCACTTGTGCTGAAAAATAGACTCATCACAAAATATGTCCCAGGTTGGGTGGACATTTAGCCTAGCTGTTGAGACCACTGCACCCCATTATGAGTGCCTGGGTTCAATTCTCAGCTCTGACTCCTGATTGCAGCTTACTGCTGGGACAGAACCTGGGAGGCAGTAGTGATGGCATAAGTGGTTGGGTTTCTCCCATCCATTCAAGGGCCCTGGATTGAGTTTCTGGCTCCTGGCTTTGGCTGCAACCTAGCCTCAGTTGAGCCAGTGGATGGGAGCCCTGTGTATCTCCCTGACTCTACATGTAAAATAAATCAATTTTTACAAAAACATTTTAAAAAATGCCCCAGACATGTGCATAATTAATTCAGATGCATACTAGGATTCCAGAATTTCTGAAGTCCCTTTACGTTATCTTGTGGGAGTACTTGTACTGTCCCTGCTGGTCAGGGGCCAGTCTCAGGCTTAAGACCCCAGCAGATTGAGGAGCTGTATAGGATGCCATGGTTTGAGTGTGTGTCCTCACAAAAGTCAAGTGCTGGAAATCTAATCCTCAACATCATTTCATGTTAATGAAACTTTGAGATGGGACCTGCAGGAGGTGATTGAGTCATGAGGGTAGATCAATGTGTGGATTAATGGATTTGTGGGTAATTGCAGGAATGGCTGTGTTATAAAAGTGAGCTCTCTGTGGCAAGCTAGTTCCATCCCACAATGCAACAGATTTGCTGCCTCAAGCTCAGAGAAGGGGCCGGTGCCATGGCGCACTAGGTTAATCCTCCACCTGTGGCACCGGCATCCCACATGGGCACCGTTCCGGTTGCTCCTCTTCCAGTCCAGCTCTCTACCATGGCCTGGGAAAGCAGCGGAGGATGGCCCAAGTGCTTGGGCTCCTGCACCCACATGGGAGACCGGATCAGTGCAGCTCCAGCCATTGCGGCCACTTAGGGAGTGAACCAACAGAAGGAAGACCTCTCTCTCTCTCTCACTCTCTCTCTCTCTCTCCCTCCCTCTGCCTGTAAAATAAATAAAAATAAAATCATGAAAAAAAAAAAGACTCAGAGAAGTTTCCACAAGCAAGAACGCCCTCCCCAGGTGCTGCCCCCTGGCTTTTGCAGCCTCGAGAACGTGAGAACTAAATTTTCTTTTCTCACAAATTACCCCGTCCCAGGTATTCAGTTTCAGCCATAAAAAATGGACACACACACACACACACACACACGTACTTAAGGGGTACTTAAAACACTGTGGAAATTCAATTAAATGGTTCAGTCCCCAAATGGCTGCAATGGCCAGGGCTGGGCGAGACCAAAGACAGGAGGCAGGAGTTTCTTCCAGGTTTCCAACATGGGTGCAAGGGCTCAAGTACTTGGCCATCCTCTGCTGACTTCCCAGGTGCATTAACATGGAGCTGGATCAGAAGTGGAGCAGTCAGGACTTGAACTGGTGCCCACAGGGGATGCTGGCATTGCAAGTGGCAGTTTTACCTGTTGTGCTACAGCGCTGGCACCAGCTTTTTTCTTTTCTAGTTGTCCTCAGAGGACATGAAGATAGTTGCTTATGAGGCAGGCAACTGGTCCACAGCCTACCCCAAAGGCTGAGTGAGTGGATCAATAGTTTGTAGCAAATTTAAAATACATATATGAGAGTACTGGTTGAGAAATATGCCTTATGCTATTAATCATCCCTTTTTCTTCTGTATTTTGAACTCTTTACTGTTTCTTTATCTTTGCTAATTACATTTAAGTAGCTACGGCATTAAAAAATAAAAACAAAACTAACCTTCATTCATTCCTTGCTTTCTCCTCGAGATGAACTTCTGGAAAAAGTACCCTATTCTTTTCTCCACATGATTCCCAATCATTCTGTTCTCTTTCCATTGTATTCTATATGTTAATGAAAGTACACTTGCAAATGATACAAATAACTTCTTTTAAAAAAGATTTATTTTTTTTTTTGAGAGGTAGAGTTAGAGAGAGGGCTCTTCCATCCACTGGACCAATCAGAAGCCAGCAGCTAGATTTTTCCAGGTCTTCTATGTGAGTGCAGGGGCCCAAGCACTTGGGCCACCTTCCACTGGTTTCCCAGGCCATTAGCAAGGAGCTGGATCAAAGTGAAGCAGCCGGAACTCCAACCAGTGGTCACGTGGATGCTAGCATTGAAGGCAGTAGCGGCTTAACCTGCTCTGTCACAGTGCTGACCCCAATTTTCTTTTTTTTTTTTTTTTTGTTTTTTCTCTTGGAAAAATGTACTCAACAAAAGCCATATCTGTCTGGCATACAGTGTGAAATTTCAGATATGGCTTTTGTTCTTGAGGATGATTAATTTTACTGAGGAAGAGGAGCAGGAAAAGGAAGGAGAGAAGAAGAGAGAGATTACACAAAATAGTTGATAAATTTTTAGAAAACAAATGAGGTGACATGGAGAGTGACTGGGGTATCATATTATTTTGATGTTCAAGGAAGGCATCTTTGTTGTGGAGATGAGAAATCTGAGACAAGAAGCCATGGAAATCTGGTATAGAAGAGAGCTGGGCAGCTGCAAAAGCCCTGGGCCCCGAATGAATTTAGCATTTTGTAGGGACTAAATGAATATTGATTTTTTTTTTGACAGTCAGACAGTGAAAGAGAGAGAGAAACAGAGAGAAAGGTCTTCCTTCCGTTGGTTCACCCCCCAAATGGCTGCCATGTCAGCGGAAGCCAGGAGCTGGGTGCTTCCTCCTGGTCTCCCATGCGGGTGCAGGGCCCAAGCACTTGGGCCATCCTCCACTGCCTTCCCGGGCCACAGCAGAGAGCTGGACTGGAAGAGGGGCAACTGGGACAGAACTGGCACCCCAACTGGGACTAGAACCTGGAGTACCAGCGCCACAGGTGGAGGATTAGCCTAGTAAGCCATGGCGCCGGCCTTAATATTGATTAACACTGATGGTCTTGAGGATATATTTGGAAGTATAAAGACTTATAAGGCAAGGTCCCTGGCCTAAGAGCCCTGTAACAGCCAGCCATAAGCAAGAAGTTCACAATACAATGTAGGGAAATGTTGCAGAGACAGAGCAGATCCAAGGTAAGGATGAAGAGGAGTGATTATCTGGGGTGTGTTTCAGAGATGGTTTCATAAAGGAGAATAAAAGTAGGATTTTGAAATATTGGTGAGAATTGACAAAGTGCAGAGTATAGTTGTGCCTGAGGAGCAAGATGTAGCCCTATAGACTGTGTTTCTTTTCTTTCTTTATTTATTTATTTAAGAGGTAGAGCCCTGGAGAGAGGGAGTGACAGAAGGTCTTCTATCCACTGGTTCACTCCCCAAATGGCCGCAATGACCAGAGCTGGGCAGATCTGAAGCCAGGAGCTTCTTCCGGGTCTCCCATATAGACAGAGGAGTCCAACCACCTGGGCCATCTTCCACTGCTATCCCAGGCCATAGCAGAGAGCTGGATTGGAAGAAGAGCAGCTGGGCCACAAACTGGAGTCCACAGGGGATGCCAGCGCCGTTGGCGGAGGCTTAGCCTACAATACCACAGCGCCAGCCCCAGGCTGTTTCTTAACTGGTGAGCACTACAAAGGCAGTCAGATGAAGTGGCACAGAAGCCAAAGCCTGAGGGGCCTCCGAATCTGTGCATGATGGGAGTTATTAAAGGCTCTGGGTTAAGGAACTACACGGTTAGCTTTGTTTTAGATGACTGTGTCTCTTAAATATGTCTGTGGCAGAATAAATTTAGGGCAGTTCTTGAGACAGCGAAAAAGATGAAGCTGCCAGTACCGTGGTGTAGTGGGTAAAGCCACCGCCTGCAGTGCCGGCATCCCATGTGGGCGCTGGTTTGAGTCCCAGCTGCTCCACTTCTGATCCAGCTCTCTGTGGCCTGGGAAAGTGGTGGAATATGGCCCAAGTCCTTGGGCCCCTGCACCCACAAGGGGGACCCAGAAGCAGCTCCTGCCCTCGAATCAGCCATTGTGGCCATCTGGGGAGTGAACCAGCGGATGGAAGACCTCTCTCTCCCTCTCCCAGCCTCTGCCTCTCTGTAACTCTGCCTTCCAAGTAAGTAAATCTTATATATATATATATATATATAAAAGACAAAGTAAGGATAGAGGCAAAGGGACTCACAAAGAGATGACATCTGAGAAGTTTTAGGAGCTGATGACACTTGAAGACTGGGATTACTCAGTAAGTACTTGCGGAGGGAATGAATGAATGAAAAGGAACGAATGGTTGCTGGGTGTGGCAGCATGGTGTCTGCCTGACAAATCCGAGTCCTGCTCTCAAATACATGATCGCTAACACAGCGAGCACCTGCGCCTCACTTTAGATGTGTTTTAATCCTAACAACCCTATGAAATGGCTATTATTTCCATTTTTTTTTTTTTTAATTAGAAAAAAACCAAAGCAGCAATATGCTCGAAGGTTCTAGACCTGGGCAGACACTGGACTCCAGAGGGTCTCCCAGCTATACTACCGCGCATGCTTAAAAGTTGAGTCGTACGTTAGAGCCCAGAGGCTAAGCCTCAAAACACTGAAAAACAAGAAAAGCTGGGAACTTGCAACAGGCGGACGAAGGTGCAGGGTTCCAGTCAGGCTGCGTCACAGGACGATGAGCGAGGTGCGTCACCACTGCCTCAGCCGCGCTTCCACTTGCCTTCAGGGAGGGGGCGGGGCGGCCTCCCGGCCGGCGGCGGTCGCCGGCGCAGCCGCAGTGCAGCTCGCCAGCGCCGCGGCAGGCCTGAGAAGCGGGGACGGACGGGCAGCGGAGGGCGGGGCCGGCAGGCGCAGGCGCAGACGGCCACTCGGGCGCCACGCTCCTGTAGAAGCTGCAGGGAGGCGTTGACGTGAGTTCCTGCCGTGGGCCACTAGTGTTTCCGGGTCGCGGTCATTTTTGAGCCCTTGTCTTGGGGGTTTGTGGGCGGCTGCGTCGCTGCCCACCCCTGCCCCCGCAGCTCTCCCACTCGCTTTTCGCCCTCCCTACCCCTTTTTGGGTCCTCATCGGCCCCGGTCGCCCGGGCTCGCCTCGCAGTCGCCTGCCGCCGTCGTCGGGAGGTGGGTGAGGTGACGCAGAAAGTGCCATTTGCCCCCCTTCGTCTGTGCTCTCCACCTTTGCGCGGCTATCCCCTCGTTTGCGCTTTCCGCCATTTTCCTCCTGCGGGGTGGACCGATCGCGCTTTGGGTCTCGGGCCTTCGAGTGCTGGTGCCTGGGCGAGCGAGGGGCTGTCCTTGGTGGGGTGTAGGGGAGAGAAGGTGGTGGTGACGTATTGCGGGGGTGTTGTTCGGGAATGGCGGGTGGGACAGGGGTATAGTGTGCGTGGAGGATGGAGAACGGCGGGAGGCTGGCGAGCGTTCGATTCAGGTTTTTTGTTGACGGAATTAAGAGATTAAAGTGGTACTGTTTTAAGGGGCCTTGTCGGCCTTGACAATGTCCTTTTAGGGTTGTGGGAAGTGAGAGGGTTGCATTATTTCCTAGGAGGTTTTTAAGGTGTAAGTAGTTTGTTCAGCAGGCTCCGCATTGCAGGAATTATCCTGTTTTTATTTCTATTCTCTGTCTAATGGGTTGTATAGTAGGCCCTCAGTGATGGTTTATGAAAGGGTCCAATTGCCAGACTTGTTCGTGTATGCCATTTCCTGGTTTCATGCAAATTGCCTTTAAAGTGAGAATAATCCTGAGCTTCCGTTAGTTAACATTATATAAACTAGTTACCTAGTCTGTTGGTCTGTTAAGCGCTGAGGGATGAGTTAAGAAAACAAAAAGAATTGAGAAATAAAAATGTGTATTTTTGTAATGTACATGTTTTTTCTCATATTCTATGTCATTTGAAGATTATCTGGGTGAGGGAGGAAAGTTTGAGGAATTTGCTGTTATCAGCAAAGGAGAAGGTTATGACGTCTTTGTTATTCCATTTTTTTTGAGTACTGCTTTGCATGTGTCCGGATTGATGATTTCATTTTTTAAAATTGAAACCCAGGAATGACTTGAGGTTTTTAAGTCTTCTGTTTTGGAGAACTATTTTAATCATTGTGCATCAGCTTCTGAAAGGTTAAAAGCTTCAGTAAGGGAAAATTTTTCAGTTGTTGAGGTGGTGTTTTGTATCATTATATTAAGCAGATGACAGATCTTAAAGAAGGCGAAAGATTTATTCATTCTGAAGAGAAACCAAAATATATGACAAATACTTATAAAGCACCTCTTTTCAATTCAGGAACCTAACATTAATAATTAGTCCCAAATTTTTAGTAAGAATGTAACTTTTTCATGTAGCTGTTTTATTATATCAAGTTACTGTACTTAATGTTTGGTGTTTAGTAAATATTTGTTGGTTGCTTCTGGCTTGTTGATAGTTCCTAATGCTTAATATAAATGTTTTTGATACAGGGAAGATGAACGGGAGGGCTGATTTTCGAGAGCCGAGTGCAGAAGTTCCAAGACCAATTCCCCGTAACTATCTATTAAGTATTTATAAATAGAAGCACTTTCTATGTAAAAAAAAATGCCACTTGAATAACAGTAGCAGCTGTGCTGGTCATCACGGGTGTTTCATCTGTGCATTCACACAGGACCCCACACTTACTTGGTTTAATGTTCTACAGTTGCCATCTGATACTTTTTTTTTTTAAGATTTATTTATTTATTTATTTATTTGAGAGGTAAAGTTACAAACAGAGAGAGGGAGAGACAGAGAGAAAGGTCTTCCATCTGCTGGTTTGCTCCCCAAGTGGCTGCAATGGCTGAAGCTGTGCTGATCTGGCACCAGGAGCTTCCCCCAGCTCTCCCACGAGGGTTCTGGGCCAACTTCTGTTGCTTTCCCAGGCCATGGCAGAAAGTTGGATCTGAAGAGGAGCAGCCAGGACACGAACTGGCGCCCCCATCTTCATATTCTTAGTAATTTGAGCAAGGGGTCTCACCTTTCCATTTTGTACTGAATCTAGCATATTTTCTTTTTTTTCAGATTTTTTAAAATTTATTTGAAACAGTTACACAGAGAGAGGAGAGGCAGAGAGGTTTTCCATCTGATGGTTCACTCTCCAATTGGCTGCAACGGCCGGAACTACGCCGATTAGGAGCCAGGAGCTGCTTCTGGGTCTCCCACTCGGGTGCAGGGGCCCAAGGACCCGGGCCTTCTTATGCTGCTTTCCCAGGCCATAGCAGAGAGCTGGATTGGATGTGGAGCAGCCAGAGCTTGAATTGGCACCCATATGGGCTGCAGGTGCTGCAGGCCAGGGCGTTAACCCGCTGCGCCACGGTGCCTGGTGCTAGCAAATTTTCTAGTCAGAGTTTTCTAGCGCAGAGTAGCATTAAATTCTGTTTGAAGTCCAATTATGTAAAAAGTTTTCAAGCAACTGTTTCACTACTTCATTAAGAAAAATACTGGTGTATTTTGTTAATATTTGACAAAACTGAGTTGTTTTATGGGTATTTACATATTTTCTAATTTGCTTTGGTAAAAGACATAGGGGCTGATTACATTCCAACAGAAGAAGAAAGAAGAGTCTTCGCAGAATGCAATGATGAAAGCTTCTGGTTCAGATGTGAGTTTAATTTCCTAATCAATATAATTTGATACAAAATTAGTACAACACACTTGGCATAGTGTGGTTGTGAATAAAAGAGGTTGATTAAAGAAATAGAGGAATTGTACACATTTTAAAGTAATCCAGAGATTTTTTTCAGGTTACGAGGTGCTTTTGTTGATTGAAACTGATTGGAACTGAGTGTACCTGGATTATGTAAAACAACACAATAAAGTTGATAGCTATTATCCTCACTTTAACCATGAAGGAATTGAGGTTTGGAGATGTTAAATGACCTGTTGCTATACCATGGGTACCTCATGTCAGGACTTAAAGATAGGTCAATCTGAATCCAAAAGTCATGATTCTAAATTTTTTGCAGTTTTTTTTTTTAATTTCTTTTTTATTTTTATTTTTTGACAGGCAGAGTTAGACAGCGAGAGAGACAGAGAGAAAGGTCTTCTTTTTCCGTTGGTTCACCCCCGAAATGGCCACTACGGCCGGTGTGCTACGGCTGGTGTGCTGCGGCTGGCGCTCTGTGCTGATCCAAAGTGAGGAACCAGGTGCTTCCTCCTGGTCTCCCAAGGGGTGCAGGGCCCAAACACTTGGGCCATCCTCCACTGCACTCCCGGGCCACAGCAGAGAGCTAGACTGGAAGAGGAGCAACCGGGACAGAATCCGGCGCCCCGACCGGGACAAGAGCCCGGAGTCTGAATTGATTGGAGAAGAGGTCTTTCATTGTGGGTAGAAAATAAAATACAATGCTGAGGAATTTGATTATATATTTTAGATCCTAGAAGGAATGATTTTTTTTAACCTTTTTTTTTTTTTTTTTGACAGAGTGGATAGTGAGAGAGAGAGAGACAGAAAGGTCTTCCTTTGCCGTTGGTTCACCCTCCAATGGCCGCCGTGGCTGGCACGCTGTGGCCAGCGCACCGCACTGATCCGATAGCAGCAGCCCGGTGCTTCTCCTGGTCTCCCATGGGGTGCATGGCCCAAGCACTTGGGCCATCCTCCACTGCACTCCCGGGACTAGAACCCGGTGTGCTGGCGCCGCAAGGCGGAGGATTAGCCTATTGAGACACAGCGCCGGCTGAGGGAATGATTTTTATGTTGTTTGTTTTCTAATTCAATTGGGCATTTTTTTTTTTTAATATTTATTATTTGGACAGAGACGGACACAGAGCTCCCATCCATTGATTCATTCCCCAAAGTCCCACAAAGGCTGAGTGCGGGAACTGGGGATTCAGTCCAGGTATCTCACTTGGGTAGCATGAAGCTGGAGTTGGCATCCGGGTATTGAATCCAGGCATTCCGATGTGGGATGCAGTTACCTGACATGCTAGGCCAGATGTTAGTTTTTTTCATTTTGTTTTGTTTTCAAAGATTATTTAGTGTGTGGGATGAATTTAGAAAGTTAAGAAGTTGTACTTGGTGAAATTTGTTAAGCACTTTTGGTAATAACTCAAGCATATAGTTACTGAGAAGATGTAGTTAATTAGTGTCATTTGAACTGTACAAGATAAGCTGCCAATGAGTGATTTTTTTTTTTTTTTTTTAGGACACATAACAGGATTTTTAAAAATAACTAGAGGGAATGAGGAAAAGGTCAGAGTCAAATGATAAAGATATCCTTATGACATACAGATTAAAACGTACAAGTAGAAGGAGCTCTTGTTTGAAGGGGGAAACTAATTTGGACATTGTGAGTTCATAATGCCACATTCTGTTGTGGAAGGCTGGAGCAGTTAGATAGAAACGAAGATACACATCAGAAAATAGGGTTGGTGCATTCACCTAGGAATTTAGAGATAAAAGCATACCCTGGTGCTAGTGTCTATCATGTAGTTAATATTAGGATATTATAGGATATTAGCATAAATGACAAATATGGGTAGTACTCATGCCTAAGGAAACAAGTGGTGTAATGGATCTCCGGCAGAATCCTTTCTATTTTTTTTTAAAGAATTTTATTTATATATTTGAGAGGTAGAGTTACAGAGAGAGGGAGAGACAGAGGGAATGGTTTTCCATCCACTGGTTCACTCCCCAAATGGATGGAACAGCCGGAGGTGGGCTGATTCTGAAGCTAGGAGCTTTTTTTTTTTTTTTTTTTAATTTAACAGACAGACAGTGAGAAAGAGAGACACCCCCTAAATGGCCACCACTGCCGGAGCTATGCTGATCTGAAGCCAGGAGCCAGGTGCTTCCTCCTGGTCTCCCATGCAGGTGCAGGCGCGCAAGCACTTGGGCCATCCTCCACTGCCTTCCTGGGCCACAGCAGAGAGCTGGACTGGAAGAGGAGCAACCGGGACTAGAACCCAGCGCCCATATGGGATGCAGGCGCCGCAGGTGGAGGATTAACCGTGTGAGCCATGGCACTGGCCCCCAAAACTAGAAGCTTTTTATGGATCTCCAACACAGCTGCAGGAGCCCATGCACTTGGGCCATCTTCTGCTTTCCCAGACTATAGAAGAGAGATTGGAAGTGGAGCAGCTGGGACATGAACTGGTGCCCATATGGGATGCTGGCACTGCAGGCGGAGGCTTAGGCTACTAAGCCACAGCACTGGCCCCATCCTTTTCCATTTTATCTATGGTTTAATTATGTTCTTTATGCTGGAAAGAATATAAGTAAGAAATAGATGATGGTGACTTCTCCAGTTTGAGAATAATTATTTTAGATGGATAGTCATTATGAAACAAGACCTTATAAAAATGTAGATGACTCATGATATGGGAATAATTAAATTTTTTTTATGCACTTGAAAGGCAGAACAAACTGGTAGAGAGAGAGAATGAGAGTGAGCCAGCGCTGTTCCATCCACTGATTCGCTCTCCAAATGTCTCCAATAGCTGGGGCTGGGCTAGGTACAAGTCAGGATCCTGTCTGGGTTTCCCATATAGGTGGCAGAGCCCCAAGCACTTGAGCCATCATCTGCTGCTTCCCAGGCTGCACTAGCAGGAAAGTGGAGCCAGCAGTAGAGTAGCTGGACTTGAGTTGACACTCTGATATGGGGTGTAGGCATCCCAGTGTCAGCTTTACCCACTGTGTTGCCATGCTCACCCTGGGAATAGTTTTGTAGAGAACTCAGCTATGCTTTGGGAACAGATTTCTTTCTTTCTTTCTTTCTTTTTTTTTTTTTTTAAGTTTGGGGATTATATTGCGTAAGCAAGATGAAATGATTTTCAAGTCTTGATGACTCAGGATCAAGAAAAAGACCAATGTTCGGGCCAGCATTTGGTAGTAGTTAAGATGCTACATCCCATATCAGTGCCTGGGTTCTTTCTGTTCCCGGCTCTGGCTCCGAGTTCCAGCTTACTGCCAGCGTGGACCCTGGAAGGCACAGGAAATGGCTCAAGTAGTTGAGTTGGCTGTACCAGGTGGAGGGAAATTGTGTAATTATCAGAAGGACTGGTATTCACGCATTAGGACATTTTGTACTTTAACATTTATATCTTCAAATAAGGTATTCTACGCAGAATGTGATATTTATGCATCTATATAAACAAACAATAGAATGCATGTTACTTTGGGAGAGTAGCAGCTTGTGATTGTTGATTAGTGAAAGAATATGAGGAAGACAGTTAGGAACATGTAGAAAAGTATGCGCCTAATTTTAGCATGGGGGGATCTGTTAAATACATGTCATATTTTTTCAAAATAAGAGTAATTGGCACCAGGAGTGCCCCATAAAGTCAAAAATATTTGCCATCTGGGTTTTTTTGCAGAGCATATTTGCTAACCTCTGATCTGGAACAGCACTGTCCAGTGTAGCAGCATCCAATCATATGCACATATTTAAATTTAAAATAATTTACAGTGAAAGGATACGAAGCAAACTGAGTAAAAAAAAAAAAAGGCATGGGTGAAACTAGTCATGAAGTTCCAAGAGTCCCCTCTCAGTGGAGTCACACATGAAGGGTGTGTTTAATTTTTCCAGCGGCTGTTAGCAGTTATCTATCAGGGAAGCTCATTGGAGACTCAGAGCCCTGGGAACTGGTCACATGGGCACCCTCAACTTAGCTGGGACCAGAATTCCATACTCCATACATAGGAAAGCAGGTACTCAGCACAAATTGTGTTTTCACAGTTGAGGCACACAGTGGGCCACTTACTCATTTAGATGAAGTTTGTGAACTGTTTACCTGTCAGGTTCCCAGACCAAGTCACTTAACAAGGTTGGTCAGCTGAGGACCAGCTCCTGTCATCATAGAAAGTGGGTTACATGTTGTTATTGTAGAAAACTGTTGATTCAGAGCTGTTTTTAAATTAGAAGCTCCTTTGAGATGTGATGAGAGCTTTGGATTTTTCACTCTGAGTTAAAAGGCATGTTTGAATGTATATATAGATGTCTATTTTCATAGGAGTTTTAAGGAGTCCACTGGCTTGGAAGAAAGAACATTAGTGTTTAAAATACATGCTTTTTAAATTCTTGACCCAGCCATCTTATGATTATAGTCAAACATATTTTGTATTTTAATTCACACAGTTTAATGCAGCGTTTGAGTTTTGGTACTAGACAGATTTCATAAGAATCTGGGACTGCCATTGAAACAGCTGTGTGGTCTTGAGCAAATTACATAACTTCTAAGCTTCAGTTTCCTTATCTTCAATATTTTATCTACCTTTCTCTCTTATAAGATGTGGTAAGAAGCAAATAAAATAATGCAACCACAGCATTTCAAGTGGTAGATAGAATTCAGCCATTATTTTGGTAGTGATTCTTAATTTAAAATTTGCTGCTGGCTCTTCCTTTATTTCTCTAACGTCAGAAGTAATTATTAAAAACTTCCACTGTGTTATCCTAATTGATGATATTAATGAATGGCTGACTGTTTTGAAGCCTAAATCTAGATGTTTTTTCAATTATATTGCTTAATATTTTGTAATTTTTTCTTAAATTTAGAATGCTCCTTTAATTCTTCCACTAACTGAATACAGGACAGCTTTTCAAAAATGAAACAGTCTCTTAAAAATCTTAGTTGACAGATGATTTTACTGACACTTCTAGTGAACTGAGGATAAAAATCTTCCTTTGTTATTGTTGACAAATTCTTTTTCCTCTTACAGCTGTACCTTTGGCTGCAACAAGTATGTTGATTACTCAAGGACTAATTAGTAAAGGTAAGTATTTAAATGTGGAATTTATTTAGCATTTTGGATATTGTATTTGTTTTCTGTTTTGCTAATTTTTAGATACAGCAAAGATGATAATGTATTATATTAAGCTTTATCATTGATGAGTTTTTATGATATTGAAGAGCTTTGTCTCTGAGGAGATACTGGCTCAATTACCTTGGTTTGAAAATATGTTTTTTTGTGCTGTAGCCTTATTAACAACTTACAAGAGCAAGAAGGTAACCAAATGCCTGCCAGTAGTTTGTTGTGAGGTAGACAAGCAAACCTGGTGCAGGTAGGCCAACAGCTCTACTCTGACTTGGAGCTTACTAGAAAAACCATGTTCATGGGCTCTGCTGAGCTACTGAGTCAGTCTCTGAGGTGGGCCCTTGAATCTGCAACTTACCAGACTTCATGGGGTTCTTAGATTCTGTTTCAACAAACAGTAGCTCCCTCAACCAAATTATCTTAATTTGTGGGGGGATGGCTGGGGATGAGTTAACATTAAAAAAAAAATTATATTCTCGGGGCTCTTGCAGGTAATAGAATTTTAACAAGCCTCTGAGGAGACTTTCTTGACCTAAATTCTGTTGGTTTAAATAGTACAGTGAAACTGAGTTTAGATTATTAATATATCTTAAAATTTAGTGGTATAAGTGATAGAGTTGCTTATTACATTCTTAGTGAACTGCTTGGTAATGCGTAATGGGGAGGTGTCCCAGAAGAGGTGGTGACCTTAGGATGGCCTCCACACACTCTAAAAACCTATTCTTTTATTTAGGTAACTAGCTCCAAAAATGTGACTGTGATAGGAAGTTTTAGGCTATTGACATTAGTACTCTGGAGTACTTAGATGATAATCCAGACACAGCAAGCTGCTGAAAGTAGTTTTGGAGGGAAATCAGGATTTTCAAATAAAATTTTATTTGAAGAATTTCCAAAGAACCTCATTTTAGAATTTTAAACGTAGAAACTAGACAAGATACTCAGAAGGTCTTATATGTCCTTTAAGACTAAGTTGTTTAATGGACTGAGATTGGTTCAGTATTGTGAAAAAGAAACTTAAATCATATTACTTTGAAGGAAAAACTGGTGCAAGAGTTAGGAATGCAGAAATCATAGTGTGTATTATTGTTCTACCTGCTTTATCTATCTTAATCTGGTGTGTTACTAATAATGATTGGAGCTAAGAACAGGAGGGCCTTATACAAAAGAAATTTAAGAGCTACCAGTAGTTCACTTGTGGGAAACAAATTGATGTGAACACATGCTAAAGCAGGTAGAAAACTAAAGATTTAATACACTATTGTATAATAGAGGCTCTAAAAGTTGTAGTTCTTCCAAGAAGAAAAGATGTCTTAGGGCTGTTAGAGTCAAGGACATTTTCTTGAAAGAAGTGAATTTTGAAGGACAGGCAGAATTTAGATTAAAAGAGTAGGAAGAATTAGGAAGGAAGGACCTGGAGATTAAAAGGGTAAGTGTGACTATTGAGATGGGCAGTCAGTAGAGTGACCTGGCTAGAAGTAGAATCACTCAGGGTGGAGTGAAAACTCCATTAGATAGCCAAGATGGAACCAGGAGAAATTGTAATTTGGATTAAGGTATGGAAGAAGGGAAAATTTTTAGAGTTGGAGTTTAGATGGAGTCGAATACTTGAGACAACTTTAAAGTAAGACAAAAGTAAAGATTGGAAGAGGCTTTAATGCCTCAAGATATTTTGCATTTATTAAGGTGCCTGTCATTTTGTATATGCCCTCATCCACAGTGTATCATACTCAAGGTGAATCGGCTGCTACCCTCCCTATTTGTTCCTGCATTTAAACATGGTCACGTCTGTTCTGACTTGAGAACATACAAAGGAAAAAATACTTACTAGGCCTTTCTTTTTTTTTTTTATTTGAAAGGGTTTATTTCAAAATTAAAGCATTATCAAACAATAAAACTGTTGTGGATTAGCATCATGCAATGAATGACAAAAGCATGATTGTTATATATTAATGTTAGCACACTGGACACTGGAGTAAGGGAAAGGGTTTATTGGGGAACACTCAACAGACCAGAGTGAAGGGGCGGTGAAGGAAAAAGAGAAGGAGACTGTAAGAAAGAGAGACAGAGAGGAGGAAGAAGAGAGATGAGAGAAGCCAAGAGAGCGCAGGAGAGAAGGACCAAGAGCCCAGAGAGCATGTGCTCAGGAACAGGCCCTTTTAAAACTTTGCCTGAGGGCGGGCAGGGAAGCAGGAGCAGCCAATCCCATCAGGATGGGGGTGGAGCCTGGCTCAGGTAGCTGGGCCATGTGGCCACCTGGCTAAAACTGCACCAGTTTCCTAACATTCCCCCCTTTTGTTTTTTATAAAGCAGGATTTATATGGGATTACTTTAGTCCCAAAAGTCCAGGAGGGGTAGATGGGCGATGATCTGTCTTTAGAGCTACTTCCTGCTGACATGGGGTGATGATGTACACTTTGCTGGTGTGGGGCGATGTCTTAAGCCACTGTCTCCTGGGTGGGAGCTGAGTACATCCCTGTAGCACCATTTGGTTGACCGCCTGGTTGTTGAAGGCCTTTGTTAGTTCCATTATAACCTGCAGTAAACACTTAGACACTGTTGTATAAAAGACAGGGTTAGAATTTTGACCAATGATCCTAAGAGTAGCATTAACCTGGTAATAAGAGGATTTTATAGAGAGGAATGGAGGGGGATCTCTGGACCCTTGTGGGGACAGTTTGATGGATGTGGCTTAAAGCTGATTCCAGCCAAGACTGGAGATAGGCCACTTTTGCAGGTAGCGGGGTTTGTCTGTAGAGAAATTGTGAACAATCATACATTAAGTGGGGGAGAGGACCATCAGTACACACAGGTTGGGAGTAGAGCCATTGGTGGTAGAGTAGAGGTTATAATTACAAAGGAATGAGACCCAAGTGTGCTAGACAGGGTCTGGAACAAAGGACAGAGTCGTTATTAGAGGAGCTAAGAAAGGTGCTGTCTAAGCTACAAATCAGTTTTCTGACTGAGAGGCAAATAGAACCTGACAGAAGGGCTTGATAATCTGGTGGGCTTTAGGCCTTTTACATTATGAGGCTCAGACTCACCTATCTCTTCACATAGGTACATCCTAAGGGAGGTGTGAACCTCCTTGGGGAAGGCACCCTGTTGACTTCCATTACCTAGCTGGCCAGGTAAAGGCAGGTGGCATCTCTAACAGGAAATTTACAGCTCTACCTGCAATGTTGCTGATCCTGGTTGGCTGTCACCTCAGCTGCAGTGTTCATTTTGGAAGCTGGGCTGAGTGAAGGGCTTTTCAGCTTAGAGCCAATAAGATCTGTGGTTCTGACCTGGGCATCCTTCGACTCCAGGGCAGGTCCATTTCCAGTGATCCAACTCTTGGCTGGCAGAGCTGCCAGGGCTCTCCACAAGCTGACTTCTGCTGAAGCCCAGGCTTGCCACATTGAAAGCCACTGCCCTACTAGGCCTTTCTAACTGCCCCCAGCAGCTTCACAGTTGAAGCTAGACTTCATGAGTGAGCACTTTAAGCCATTGAAGTCCATATCAGATTATCCATGTATTCTTCCATTTATCAAAACTTTTTAAAAGGTTACCAACACAGCCTCTGTGTTGCTTAAGTTTGATGGACAGTTTTGTTCTTGACCAGCATCATGTATCTCTGAACTAGTTCTTGAAACATTTTTTTTTTTTCTCTTGGCTTCAGTGACAGCCCATTCATGAATTTTCTCCTATCTCAGACAACAACTCCATCTTTTCATATTTTTTAAAAATTTATTTTATTTATTTGAAAGGCAGAGTTAGAGATACTTATCTTCCACCCGCTGGTTCATTCCCCAAATGGCTGCAACGAGCAGGGCTGGGCCAGACCAAAGTCAGGAGCCAGGAGCTTCTTCTGGGTCTCTCATGTGTGTACAGAGGCCCAAGGACTTGCACCTCCCTCTGCTGATTTCCCAGGCACATTAGCAGGGAGGTGGATTGGAAGTGGAGCAGCTGGACTTGGGATGCAGGCATTGCAGTTGGTGTCTTAACTCAATATCCCACAATACTAGCCCCTGAAGTGAACTTTCTAAGTGTAGCCATTGTGAAAGTCTTTAGATTTTCTTTGTATTTCTGTTGATACTGAATTTACTTGGTTTTCTCTTTTAAATAGTGTAGAGTCCTCTAGTGTCTGAAAAAGAGCTAATGTTACCAGGTAATGTTTAAAGATAGTCTGCACTGATTTTTCTTTTCCTAACAATGTTACTCAGAAATAACTGTTTCTTCTTTAGGAATTCTTTCAAGTCATCCCAAATATGGCTCCATCCCTAAACTTATATGTAAGTATGAACAACACTGTAGCTTTCTTAGTTCTTGATCGTAAAGAAAATTGATTTTTATCAAATGTTTTGCTGTAACTTATGTTAATTATATGATTATATGTTCTGATGATTTGTTTAAATAAACTTAAGGCTTTTAGTGGAATTCTGGGTATTTATTTTAGCATCAATAATCATGAGTTACTTGAAAGAGATCTTTTTTTTTTTTTTAAGAAGTTTTATTTATTTATTTGAAAGGCAGAGTGACGGAAGGACAGACTGACATATCTTCCATCTGCTGGTTTAGTCCCTAAATGACTGCAATAGCTGGGGCTGGGCCGGGCAAAATCCAGGAGCCTGGAACTCCATCTGAGTCCTACAATGGTGGCAGGGGCCCAAGCACTTAGACCATCTTATACTGCTTTCCAGGTATACTAGCAGGGAGCTGGATCTGAAGTGGAGCAGCTGGGACACAAACTGGTGCTCATATAGGATGCTAGCATAGTAGGTGGCGGCTTACTGCTCTGCCACAATGCTAGCCCCTAAATTTCTTTTTATTTTTTTTTTTTATTTTTTTTTTTATTTTTTACAGGCAGAGTGGACAGTGAGAGAGAGAGACAGAGAGAAAGGTCTTCCTTTTGCCGTTGGTTCACCCTCCAATGGCCGCCGCGGATGGCGCGCTGCGGCCAGCGCACCGCGTTCGTCCGATGGTAGGAGCCAGGAGCCAGGTGCTTTTCCTGGTCTCCCATGGGGTGCAGGGCCCAAGCACCTGAGCCATCCTCCACTGCACTCCCGGGCCACAGCAGAGGGCTGGCCTGGAAGAGGGGCAACCGGGACAGAATCCGGCGCCCCGACCGGGACTAGAACCTGGTGTGCTGGCGCCGCAAGGCGGAGGATTAGCCTGTTGAGCCACGGCGCCGGCTCTAAATTTCTTTTTTAAGAAAAAAAAATGAGGCTTTTCACGAATCTTTTCAAGTTTACTTCTCTTGTGTTTCTTGTGTTGGAAATGGACTCATGATGGAATACTTGCATTGTTAGGTTACAAGTCACAATTCATTTTAACACAAATTATGAAGCTGTTGTGCAAATATGATTCTCATCTACAGGAAAATAAATGACCTAAATCCCTGTGTTTAGGCTAGAACTCCAGTGTTTCCATTCTTCTTTCCATTATACCTTTACAACATTTTTCCTGTCTGTATTAATTAGAAATTGGACTTAGGCCGGCGCCATGGCTCAACAGGCTAATCCTCCGCCTTGCGGCGCCAGCACACCGGGTTCTAGTCCCGGTTGGGGCACCGATTCTGTCCCGGTTGCCCCTCTTCCAGGCCAGCCCTCTGCTGTGGCCCAGGAGTGCAGTGGAGGATGGCCCAGGTGCTTGGGCCCTGCACCCCAGGGGGAGACCAGGAAAAGTACCTGGCTCCTGGCTCCTGCCATCGGACGAGCACGGTGCGCCGGCCGCAGCGCGCCGGCCGTGGCGGCCATTGGAGGGTGAACCAACGGCAAAAGGAAGACCTTTCTCTCTGTCTCTCTCTCTCTCTCACTGTCCACTCTGCCTGTAAAAAAAAAAAAAAAAAAAAAATAAATTGGACTTGATTCATCTTATAACAACTTTATTTTGGCTTATTCTATTTTGTCATAGTGAATTATATCCATAGGCTTTTGGACTCTTATGTCTAATGTGGTACTTTTACCATTAAATTAATTTTACCATTAAATCCGTCTTGTTGAATCAAAGACATATTTGAATCATACTTTTAAAAAAAGTTATTTTAGAAAATATTTTGTCTAAAAACACATATTCAGTGACACTTTTATTTTTTTAAGTTGCTTGTATCATGGGGTACTTTGCTGGAAAGCTTTCTTACGTGAAAACCTGCCAAGAGAAGTTCAAGAATCTGGAAAACTCCCCTCTTGGAGAAGCTTTACGATCGGGGCAAGCACGACGATCTTCACCAGCTGGGTAGGCTATTTCTGATCTGAAGGTTTTACTTATAAAGAAAAGCAACGACTGGGTATTGCTATAATTCAGGGCACAAAACTGAAGTCCCCTTGAAAACTTAGCATTTGCTGGAGGCCAAAAGTAACTTGCTTCAGAAAGTAGAGCAGTACTTGCCTACCATTGTTTTAAAAATAGAGTTGTATCCAATTGAAAGTATTGACATATTCCAAAATTAAAGAATTTTTTTTCATTGATTCAGTTTGGCATACACCTTTGGTTGCTGTATTTTGGCCTTTTCTTTTGAATTCCCACATTTTGTCAATTCTATCTCGTAACAGACTTTAACTCTTTGTGCTGTTTCTATTTAAAAGAGTAGAGAAATGAATTGAGCTGTTTGATATTCTTTGACATAACAGTACATTGATGTTTGTTTAGGCAGTCTGGCTTCATTTAGAAATAATAGTGCTTCATTAAATAATTTCAAAAGCAAACTGGTACCTGAGTATATTTCTTACATAGATCGATACGGGTATTTTGGATAGTATTTTGTCAGCATACATTGGAATTACTAACATTTAGAATTCTGAGTTTTTTTCCCAAAATTCTGTGAATTTGTAAAATGAAAAACAAAATCTGTAAAATGAAAAACAAAAACTATAAGCATAAAGTTGTTTACGACTTCACTTTAAAGAGAAAAGATGGACTAAAGTTCATTTCCATTAGGGCAGAATGAATGCTCCATTAATGGGACATTATGAATTTACTTAAAAATATGACTGAAATCTTTGAAGCAACATGATGAAATGCTTTTGATAAACTAAAAAGGATAGAATATAAAATTGTACAAAATAGAATTAACTCTATATACTTGTAAAAGTATTGGAGATCAGTGATGATAATAGCTGTGATTTACGGGCTTTCCTCCCATATTCTAACCTAAACAAAACACTTTTTTTCAGATATCAAAAATTTCTAGTTTCTGGCCGGCGCCGTGGCTCAACAGGCTAATCCTCTGCCTTGCGGCACCGGCACACCGGGTTCTAGTCCCGGTTGAGGCGCCGGATTCTGTCCCGGTTGCCCCTCTTCCAGGCCAGCTCTCTGCTGTGGCCCGGGAGTGCAGTAGAGGATGGCCTAAGTGCTTGGGCCTTGCACCCCAAGGGAGACCAGGAAAAAGCACCTGGCACCTGGCTCCTGCCATTGGATGAGCGTGGTGCGCTGGCCGCAGCGCGCGGACCCCGGCGGCCATTGGAGGGTGAACCAATGGCAAAAGGAAGACCTTTCTCTCTGTCTCTCTCTCTCTCACTGTCCACTCTGTCTGTCAAAAAATAAAAAAATAAAAAAATTTCTAGTTTTTTTTTTTTTTTTTTTTTTCTTACAGGCAGAGTGGACAGTGAGAGAGAGAGACAGAGAGAAAGGTCTTCCTTTTGCCGTTGGTTCACCCTCCAATGGCCGCCGCAGCCGGCGCGCTGCGGCCGGCGCACCGCGCTCGTCCGATGGCAGGAGCCAGGAGCTAGGTGCTTTTCCTGGTCTCCCCATGGGGTGCAGGGCCCAAGCACCTGGGCCATCCTCCACTGCACTCCCGGGCCACAGCAGAGGGCTGGCCTGGAAGAGGGGCAACCGGGACAGAATCCGGTGCCCCGACCGCCTGCGCTGTGACACAGCGGGTTAAAGCCCTGGCCTGCAGTTCCGGCATCCCATATGGGCACCAGTTCTAGTCCCAGCTGCTCCTCTTCCAATCCAGCTCTACTATGGCCTGGGATAGCAGTGAAAGATGGCCCAAGTACTTGGGCCCCTGCACCTACATGGGAGACCCAGAAGAAGCTCCTGGCTCCGGACTTCAGATCGGCATAGCTCCAGCTGCTGCAGCCGTCTGGGGAGTGAACCAATGGATAGAAGACCTCTCCCTCTGACTCTGCCTCTCTGTAGCTCTTTCAAGTAAATAAAATAAACCTTTTTTAAAAAAGATTTTAAAAAAAGATTTATTTATTTACTTGAAAGTCCGAGTTACACAGAGAGAGAAGGAGAGGCAGAGAGAGAGAGAGAGGTGCTCCATCTGCTGGTTCACTCCCCAGATGGCCGCAATGGCCGGAGCTGTGCCGATCCGAAGCCAGGAGCCAAGAGTTCTTTCAGGTCTCTCATGTGGGTTCAGGGGCCCAAGGACTCAGGCCATCCTCTACTGCTTACCCAGGCCATAGTAGAGAGCTGGATCGGAAGTGGAGCAGCTGAGACTCAAGCCAGTGCCTATATGGGATGCTGGCACTGCAGGCAGCAGCTTTACCTGCTATGCCACAGCACCACCCCCAGAAATTCTGATTTCTAAGTCTAGTAAATAAAGCCATGTTGAACATGTTAGTGATTTTAATTTAGACTATGGTTTGGTTATTGTGTTCTGTAAGTAGAGGTAAATGGAATCTTTCTGGGTAGATAGAGTTAATGATAAGACAAGTAGATTGTTTAATATTTATATCATAAGATGGCATAATGTAAATCTCTGGAGAAATAGTACTACCTATATGTGCTTTAGCGGTTAGTGTTTATATGGACTCCTAGCTGTGGACGTTGAAGCTGGACCTGATGTGAGGTATTTTTTTTTCTTTCTAGAAACTTTAAAACACGTTAAAATAATCTCTAAAACCTAATATTTAGAAAATTAGATAAACATTTTCTATTTTTCTGTACTATGAATGACAGTTTTTAAGTTGTGTAGGTGGGTCAGTACGTTTTTAAAGATGGCTCCTGTGGCAGAAACAGCCATCATTTCACTACTTAAAAATAACTATACTAAAAATTATGATTGTTTTAGAAGTGAGCTAACTTGTTTTCTTACCTTAATAAGTCTTTAAATAAAGTTGAGACAATGACTCATGTTTCTTGTACCATATGATTTTGTTTTATAGGCACTATTCTCAAAAGTCAAAGTATGACTCAAATGTGAGCGGTCAGTCATCTTTTGGGTCATCCCCAGCAGCAGACAACATAGAAAAAGAGATGCTTCCTCGTTATGAGCCAATTCCATTCAGTGCTTCTATGAATGAATCTACTCCCACTGGTATTACTGATCATATTGCCCAAGGTAGAAACTTCTCTTGAAATGAATTTCAGCATTTTATGGTCCAACGTATGTATAAACTTTATTTGATGACCTTTTCTGCTGGATATCATCTGTATGTGCCGCCATCAGCCATCAACCTAAACTCCTCTGTCAGTCTAAACTCAGCATGTGTGTTTGTGTGTTTGTTCATTTTACTTGTTTCTTCCTTTCATTGATTCAACATTTCTTGAGAACCAGTAGGCTTCAGGCACTCTTGCTAGGTGTGAAAGAAGTAAAGATGGCTAACACTTAGTTATTGTCCCTTAGAAACTTTCAGTCTGTCAGAAGATATAGAAATGAAAGGATAAATTACTAATATGTCCTCATAATTGAAAATAATAACACAAATTGAGTGGAATAGTTGAAGAAGTGGTAAATTGTGCTTTGGGAATAGAAGCTTCAAGAAGTCTTAAAACATTACATTTGACAGATTGATCTTAAAGGCTTTCAGTGTTCTTGTCAGTAATGTAAGAAAAATAATACTTACCTACCTTACAGAACTGTTGTCAAGTAAGAAAATCCATGTGAAAATGCTTTGTGAAGTTTTGTAAATACTAGCTTTGAAGATCGCACATGTAAGTGAAATAACATCAATTTTGGATTAAGGCCTGGATCTGAATCTTGATTGACATTTGTTAGCTATGTGACCTTGTAATTACAGTTACAATAAGTGACTGTATTTTACAATCCCTTCAGTTGTGTTCTCTTGAATGGAAATGTAGTCTTTCAAAGAACCATTGGAATTAGACATAATAATCAGAGACAATGTCTGGCAAGAAACATACTCCAACAATGTTAGTTTCTTTCTTTCAATTTGGTCTGCAGTGGAAGGTGAGGAATTAAAAACAGGAAGTACAGGTCTACAATTCCTTCTCTAAAATCCAAGAAACTTTGAAAACCAAAAGGTTTTTGAGGTTTGACTTGAACTCATTTGGCAGCAAATGGTGACCTAAGTTGACATGTGTATATAACCATTACTTTTAACTAATAATGATGTTTTCCTGTATTTTGTTGTAGAAATACTAATATGTTTGCATATTCATTGCTGAATATGCTGAAACCAATGGACATTATCTAATGTAAGGAATATTACACTAGAATATTTTTCTAAAATCTGAGAAACTCTGGATTTGTGAAACAAATCTGACTCCAGAGGTTTTGGATAAGGAATTGTGAACCTCTGTAGAGCAGGCTTCGAAAACACATACTTTGAAACAAATTTAATAAGCCAATAGCTGGAGAGCAAGTAAGGTTAAAGGAACATTTAGATTTTTATGGTTTTGTTTGTTGGTTTTTTTGGCTTTGTTTTGTTTTAGATGGGAGAGATCTGAAAAGTAGGGAGAAGTTGATTATAGGTCAAGGAATGTTCTAGAGATTTCGGAGTCTAGATAGGTCAGAATATGAAGTAGCAACTAGCCCTGTAACCATATATGGCTATTTACATTAATTGAAATAAAATTAAAAATTCAGTGTCTTATTTGCTTTGATTAGCATTTTAGCTGCTCAGTAGTGGCTGCCAGTATAGAACGTTCTCATTGCAGAAAATTAATTTGGCAGCACTACTTTAGAGCAGAAGTTGGCCAAAGGGTGTTAACTTTGCAGCAGAGAAAGGACAAGAGAGAATGGAAATTCAGATGGTTAAGGAGACCCTGAAAACTGGTTGAAAGTTGTTGAATCTCTTATCTGCAACTCCTTTAAATATTTTTCCTCTGAATGATTGAAAAGCAGAGGTGTTACGAAATTAGTGAGAACAGGAAGGAAGTTTGTAGATAGGAGAGACTGGTTGAAGTCACTATTTTATCTCTAATGGGATCTATTCTTGTGCCTCACTGTGTCTCATTTTCTCAGTCTTGATTTCAAATCCATTCTTGTGTTCTAGACATGTACCAACTCTTTCCTTGTAATAACTTGCATTCTTTCTACCATTTGCATTAGAAAATTCCCTCATATAATTTCTTTTCCATATAAAAGCATATAAACAAAAGGCCCCTGGTATCTCCTGACAGATTACAGCAACCGTTTACAGCAGCCAGCCATCTGTCCTTTGCTCTGCTTACTGAGGTCCTGCTCTAAATCATACTGTCACTTTTCAGTGCTTCCCTCAAGGGCCAGCACTGGCTTTCTTTGTTTTGCCCCAGATGCTGTCCTCCTTTACCAGGGTGCCATCTACTTTTGTTTAAGTCCACTTCCTCTCTTTAGTTCTGCTTTCTTTGACTAGAAATTCAAAGAATTATTAATGTTTTAAAAATAGAAAGCACTCCCTCATTGCTGTTATAAGACTTACAGTTTATTACAGTTGGATTTAAAATCAATACTTTTGCATTTTCTTATTCCTTCCAGCTCTTCATAACCTCTAAGTAGTAAATCATGTTCTCTGTACAATGCAAGATATTTACATTCAGCTTTTATAAGTGAGAAAAATTCTTCTGATGTATGGCTTTATTATTTGACACAGAATTTCAGAGTGATAAATTATTTTTCTTTGGGATAAGAAAAAATATTAGACCTGGAAGGAATTTTATAGATTGTCTTTAGTCAGACTACATTTGAGCAACCAAGGTTCGAAGAAGCTTAGTGATTTGCCCAAGGACGTCGGCTGATTGTGCACAGAGTGCTGTGGGGATTAGGATGGAGGCTTCCTGAAGTGTACCCTGTCTCCTGCTGAACTGTAAAAATACCATGTGTGCTGAGGGGAAATCCAGCAGATCACCTATTGCTGATGAAATGCAGAATGCCTTAAACGCAATAGAAAGCTGTAATCTTTCTCTTTACATTCTTTTTCTTTAGCCAGAAAAATTTAGTCTTTTACCATGGTATAATATTAGAAATAATCGGTAGAAATTTATGTCCTTTTGGCTTTGTATCATTGCTGTATATGTTACTTACAGTTCTTTTTAAATTGTTACAATTAATGTATTATTAAAATGATATGCCCAATTTGTGTGTCTCGTTGAAAAATGTTAACTTTGGGTATCACATGTAAGACTTTGTTAATGTTAGCATTAGTTAAATTTCTTTATGTTTTATATGGATTTTTTTTGCTGTTTTTACATTAGACAAATTGTGTTCTCTATTTGATTCTCTCAACCAATATTCAGATTATAGCCACATCATTATTTTTAGTTGAGTATTTGACTCTTAATATCATGTATTCTCAGTGTTTTGGCTAAGATCAAGTGTGATGATATGTATTGTTTGCAATTTGGTTCTCTTTATGAGAGATAAAGAATGATTGCTTGCTTCCTGGCCAAATATAGTTGCCACATTTTTTGGGGGGAATTTCTGGATTATTATTCTTCTTATTTTTATTGTTGTCACTTTCTTCTGCCTCAGTATTGCATCCATTAGAACAGATTAAAAATGATGCATACTCTGATAAAAGGCTATGTTTTATACTTTTCAGTAGGTACTTTCAAATATTTTTTGTTTGTTTTACCATAAATATGGTAAAATAAGTAATTTAAACATAGCTGGAGTTGTTTGCATATCAACTCTGGTTATAGGCACATTTAACTATGGAAAATTACTAAATATTGCTAACTAAAATCTATACTGTGTCAAGTTTTATTTGCTTGTTACTAGTATAAATTGCTCTTTAATTCCATACATAGTATGAATAACTTTTCAGTTTAACACACTAACATTTTAGTCAGCTTTATTTGTACTGTTAATTTTTTGGTATCCATTCTTTATCTGGTCATGTTTAGTTTTGAAAGTTTTTTATGTTGATTTTAAATTTTAGAAATAAAAGTTGAAAAATATAGAGCAAATAGATTTTAGCTTTATAGTTACCTTGGTTAAGTACTTTTTGAATGCTAGTAATTTGATTCTTTCATTTCATTATCCTGTTTTGATTGTAGTAAGAAACATTACAAAATTTAGTTGCCACGGATTTGTCCAAATTTTTTTTATCACCATTTATTAACTGTTTGTTGTTTTAGGACCTGATCCCATCCTTGAAGAAAGTCCCAAAAGAAAAAGTATTACATATGAGGAATTAAGGAATAAGAACAGAGAGTCATATGAAGTAACTTTAAGCCAAAAGGCTGAGCCCTCAGTCAGGCCTCTGCAGGACAGAGTGCCAAAAAAAGAAGGTAGGAGAGTTCAGTCTGAATCACTCTCTCTAGGATTGAAAATGGAAGCATTAGTATAAAACTGATCATGTTAAGATGCAGTCAAACGGCCGGCGCCACAGCTCAATAGGCTAATCCTCTGTCTGCGGCGCTGGCACACCAGGTTCTAGTCCTGGTCGGGGCGCCAGATTCTGTCCCGGTTGCCCCTCTTCCTGTCCAGCTCTCGGCTGTGGCCCGGGAGTGCAGTGGAGGATGGCCCAGGTACCTGGGGCCTGCACCCCAGGGGAGACCAAGAAAAGCACTTGGCTCCTGCCTTCGGATCAGCACGGTGTGCCGGCCGCAGCGTGCCAGCCGCGGTGGCCATTGGAGGGTGAACCAACGGCAAAGGAAGACCTTCCTCTCTCTCTCTCTCTTTCTCTCTCACTGTCCACTCTGCCTGTCAAAAAAAAGATGCAGTCAAGCAATTAAGGACACAGTTCTTTGGCAGATACCCATTTGTCCATTTTTAAAGTGTTCCAAAAGCCATTCGATGTTAGAAAATAATGAAGTACAGATGTTAAGACAGTGAGATAGCTTTTGTAATACAGTGTAGGAATCATAGACCCATTTGACTATTTTTCCCCATAAGTTACCTGGGGACTTTTCATAATGGTATATGTATTATGTAACCAGAACTGGTGACTTGAGGTTGATAATTGAGCTATAACGCCACTTTAGGCAGAACCATGGAATCTTTGAGTAACTAGAATGATTTTCTTGTATATTTGTGAAATTGAAAGAGTTACATACCTTTTACAAACCAGCTTTTAGAGAATTTTCAAGAGAAGAATTTGATATTTTTATTTTTTTTATTTTTTACTTTTAACAAATTATTTATTGGAAAGGCAGAGTTAGAGAAAGAATAGTGAGAGAGAGATCTTCTATTCGCTGGTTCACTCTCCAAATGGCCACAATGACTGGAGCTGGACCAGGCTGAAGCCAGGAGCCTGGAACTCTCTCCGGACCTCCCTGATGGGTCCAGAGGCCCAAGGATTTGAGCCATCTTCTGCTTTTTCCAGACCATTAACAGGGAGTTGGATGCAAAGTGGAGCAGCTGTGATTCCAGCCAGCGCTCGTTTGGGATGCTGGTGTTGCAGGCAGTGGCTTAACCTTCTGTGCCACAACACTGGCCCTTGATTTTATTTTTCAGACAATACTTTATAATTGTAAATATTTTTTTTAGAGGCAGAGATTTTCTATCCACTGGTTCACGCCACAAATGGCTACAATGGCTGGAGCTGTGCCCATCCAAAGTCAGGAGCCAGGAGCCTCTTCTGGGTCACCCATACGGGTATATAGTGCCCCAAGTACTTGGGCCATCTTCCACTGCTATCCCAGGCCATAGCAGAGAGCTGGGTCGGAAATGGAGTAGCTGAGTCTTGAACTGGAGCCCATATAGGGTACGGCACTGCAGGTGGCAGCTTTATCCTCTACACCACAACACTGGCCTCTATAATTGTAAATTTTAAAGTCAGAAGTTCTTTCTTAATTTTCTCTTAAATCTAATTTAAAATCTTTTAATTAAAATCTTTTAATTTTCTTTCTTTGGGAACATTTTAAATTACCCCCAAGTGAATTTTCTGACACAGAAATTTACCTTTAAAGGAAAATGGCATTTTGAGTGGGGGTTTGTATTTATTTCAGTGTAGAATTTCTTGTTTCTTTTTTAAGGAATTTTGGAGAATATGTCATTGTTTCAGTGTTTTCTGTTTCCTGCTTTAAAAACCAAGGGAAGGAATAGATGCTTGTGCCTTCCTGAGAATTGTTAGTGGTTGCTTCATTTAGAATCGTTTCTAAAGCAGTGATAAATAAGATTGAGTTATTGCTGATTTTAAAAAGTTAGCATTGAAAGAGATTTGTAATCTGTAATGCTTGTTGCTTTGTAATGTTTGTCATTAGAAACATTTAACATACACTTTATGCCTTACTCTTGTAATATGTAATAAAGACTTATTGGGACTTTGTTCTGCTAATTAATTTGAGGCATTTAGATTGTAAGCTCCATGAGAGCAGGAAGTAGTATTTTTTTTTTTTTGTAGTTTTTAAAAAACTACATATCACTACAGCGTAGTACCTACCACTGATATATTAGAAATGGAGTGTTTTGGTTGGGCTTCCATAGTAATAAAAGTGAAAAGAGAAGGAAGTATGGCAGACCTTTAGCATTTGCTAGATTTTGACATTTGTGGCTTTGACTGACTAGTCTTTAAATTTTGTTACATGATACAGTGATGTAAAATTGTAGACTTTAATCCTTGTAAAAGAAAGCTGATTTTTTTGGTGTGCTTTACATAATTTAAAGAAAAGAGGTCTGTTACAAAGTAGTTTCAGTGATTTTCTAGAATGTTCTTGAATCTAGACAGTAAATTTGACATTGTCCAGTCTACATTCACAGGATCTGAAAGTATGGAAGTGTTCAACTTCAGCTTATGTGGCTTATGTGTATCTAAATAGAAATTAAGACTGAGAAATTTTAGAAACAGGGATATATTATATTAGCTGTCAGAACTGTGTTACTACATACCATTTAGTCTCTAGAAAACCACTGTATACTCATGAAGGAATGAGAACAAGGGGAAATGCAGAATATGTGGCAATGTCATATAGTATATACTTTGGACTTCATGCATTTCCTGTTTGGGATTACGCTGTGATAACTGCTTCTTTACCTTTTCATGATTACTTGGGTCTTGAACAGTTGTTCACAGATGGAGGTTATAGAGAAGAAAAACTAAAAAGTGTAAGAGTAGAAAAGACAGGACCATGTTGTAAAATTTTTAATTGCATGTAAAATGCAGGAATATTGGAAACTGTCTTTTTCTTGTAATATTTCAGCTCATGAGAGATTGAATTAACCACAGCCTGAAGATTTGGACATTTCTATTACTGTGATTTTTGTGAAAAAATTTAATTGTTTGTGTATTTCCTGGTACTTTTTTGTACCTGCTGTAATATATTCCACAGTTAATACTGTGGTTAGTCATAAAGGCACCTAGGCTTTGTATCTAAACTGACCTGTGATCAAAATTTTAGTTCTGCTTGGTGAGGCTTGTACCTTGGGCAAGTTACTAATCTATAGTCTTACTCTTAAGATGGGGACTGTTTTTACTGAGTCCTTAGGAGGATCAGTTATTTGTGTAAGGTTTTGATAGAGTACAGTTACAGGTATGTCCCACCCCCCAGTTCACACTAGCCAGCTCCTGCTGTAATTTGACTTATCATGTGCTTTTATTCAGATGAAAAATACAACTTTTCATTGTAGTAACAGGGAACAGTATCTTTTACTTATTACTATTTGGAATCCTCAATTATTTGTGCTTTTTTCCTAGTCAAAGTAAACAAATATGGAGATACTTGGGATGAGTGAAAAATTCCACCACTGGACCTACCGAAGGAGTTTCAATATCCAGCTTCATCTAGGAAGTCATGAATGCCTGCATGCTTTGAGCTCAGCAGCAGTCTTCATAAACACATGTGGAAACGAAATCTGGGGTTTGTGTGGTTTGATTTACTGTGTTAAAAAACAGTGTGTAAATGTACTCACCTTGAGGGGAATCATGTGAATGCTGGTGTTAAACCAGGATTGCACAAGGGATCTTCACAAGGTTCATGGAAAACGAGTATGTGGAAAAACTGCATGGATTTCAAATATCCTTTTGCACCAAAATAAGCTGATCTTGAGTTTCGTTTTCTATGAACTTTTTGAGGTTCCCTTGCATACAGTTTGTGAAACCATTTTTAAGCTACAGGACAGTGATACTCCTAAACAATCAAGAGACTGTCTTGCTCTAGAATCAGCATATCTGAAAATAAATATCTGCATGTTGAATTGGGGTGGGCGGGGGCAGTAGACTAAAGCTTTACATTAAATAATTAAAAAGTGTTTCTTCAGTATTTGCCGTTTTATCCTTATGGTAAATAAAATGTCAAGGAACATGCAACAGCTCTCATCTTTATTGATTTAATAGTTTTATTTCAATTTGTTAAATTTTTAAGTATAGTTATAGGTAGTGTTTTATAGGGATGGGTTATAAAGTCATGGCATATTTGATAATGCTAATGTGACTCATGTAGAAAAACTGATGTATAATAAGTAGCTAAATATCTTTAAAAGGCAAGTGGTCATGTTCCAAAAGTTTGCAAATTACAGGGGAGTCAAAATGTATTGTGCTTCATTATTTATTGAATGTTAGCTTCTGGTTTAGAGATGTGATTATGGTTTCATTCGCATTCTACTTATATCACATTTCTACCAGAAACCTGTTTCAGTTAGCTACTGCTGCAGATCATCCCAGAACATAGTGACTTTTTTTTTTTAAGATTTATTTATTTGAAAGAGTTACACAGAGAGAGAAGGAGAGGCAGAGAAAGAGAGAGGTCCTCCATTCAATGGTTCACTCCCCAGTTGGCCACAACAGTCAGAGCTGCTCCAATCCAAAGCCAGGAGCCTCCTCCAGGTCTCCCATGCGGGTGCAGGGACCCAAGGACTGGGCCATCTTCTACTGCTTTCCTCAGGCCATAGCAGGGAGCTGGATGGAAAGAGGGCAGCCGGGACTAGAACTAGCGCCCATATGGGAAGCCGGCGCTTCAGGCCAGGGCATTAACTCGCTGCGCCATAACGCTGGCCTTGAGCACAGTGTCTTAACACAGCAGTCATCTATTAGCTTTCAGTTTTCAGTGAGAGGAATTCCGGGTTCAGCTGAGAGCTTTGGCTCTGGGTGTCTCAGGATTGCAGTCAGGTGCTGAAAGCAATGTCAGAGCAGCTGCAGCTTGGCTAGGACATTGTCTGCATTTATTGAAGGACTTGCCAGGTCTCTGGGTTGCTTTGGAGTTCTCACAGCATGGTGTGCTCGGGGCAGTCATACTCCGATGGCTCCTAGGGCTGCTGTGTGAGTTTTCAGCAAGCTTGTCAAGAACTGCATCGCCTTTCAAGCATGATCTAGCCTCACACGTCAAGGTAGCATTATTTCTGCATAGCCCTTCCTATTGGAGGGTGGGGCTGTAGACTTCCCATCTGGTCACATTTTAAAAAGAACACATGGCATGTTTGGTGCTGGGGTTAAGTCGCTGCTTAAGAACTCTGCATCTCATATTGGAGTGTCTGGGTTCAAGACTTGGCTTTGGACTCCATTTCAGCTTCCTGCTAATAAGCACCCTGGGAGACACCAGATGGCTTCCTGGCTTTGGCCTGGCTCAGCCCTGGCTGTTGCTGGCATTTGGGGAGTGAACCAATAGATGGAAAATCTCTGTCTCTCCCTCTCCTCTCTAGTGTCTCATTTGGGAAGTGAACCAATAGATGGAAGATGTTTGTGGCTTTCAAATAAATAGAAATTTAAAATATACAGAAAGAACAGCAAATTAATTTTAAGTCGCTCATGTGAAAAAGCCTAGCATAGGCCATAAGTGGACTCAACACTTCTAGACTGCATTAGTAGTCATAGTAATAGCTAATACCCATTGAGTTAGTGGTGCACTGTTTTTTTAAGTATTCTGTACTCATGAGCTCATTAAACAACTGATCATTTTACATATGGAGAAACAGGCTCACGTATATATCACAGCCCACAGCAGAAAAGCAGCAGGTAACTAGGAAGAAGTAGAGCCTGGATTTGAAGCACAAGAACTAATGCAAGCAGTTCTAGTGTGTGAAATGAAAAGTAATCCTGCTTTCCTCTGAACTGGCCAATCCATTTCTGGAGTTTGTGTGTGCAGACTGCAGCCACAAAGGGTGTCCCAAGACCAGTTTGTGACAAGTGTGGATACCCACCCCTCATGGTTGAAAACACTGGGACACTTTAGCCAGAATTCTGTAAGAGAAACATGGTGTCCGGTATATAAAGGCTGTCACGTGGAAGAATGAGAGTTACGGAGCTGTGTTCAGCGTGTGGGGCACACTGGTGGGGGATGGGCTCTGGCTGGGCAGTCTCCACCTCTGTGGCTTCACTGATCACAGCCCACGCTTCATTTCCTTCCAGCTGGAGACTCGTCTCTGCAGCACCTCCAACCTGCATTTCCACTTAGTGCTGTCATGGCAGCTTCTGCAGTGGCTCCACCTCTTCTGCAGGTCTGTGCTTGGACGCACACCCTGCCCCCCAGGTTGTTGGAGATGTCCCTTGGAGTCTCGGTGGAGGCCTCTGGACCGCCACAGCTCTGTTGGTCTCTGTGATTGCTGCCTTCTGAGCCTGTGTGCAGATGTTTGAGGCTACACACAGCTGTCGGCATCTTTCCAAGGCAGAGAGGTCTCCCGCTGCTGGTCACTTAGCAGCCTGTGGGCTCAACGTCAGCTTCCCTGCACAGCTCCACTAGGCACCGTCCCGCCAAGAGCTCCATGCAGGGGTTCCAACCCACAACACAACTATGCCCGGCCTCCGCGCTTTCCTTTGATATCTTGATAGAAGCGGCTAAGACACATAACTACTGCATTCTAAGTGCTTGGAAAACTAGCATCAGAGTGACACCAAGATTGCTGTGGGGAGGCCTGTGTTTGGGCCTGCTGGGATGACGGCTGCAGGCCCTGTGGGCTTGCTGCAGGGGGGTCTTGGGCAAGCTCTTGAAAAATGTCCCAGAGTTCACGACACAATTCTGCCCTTCCAGGCCTCTGGGCCTGTGATGGGAATGTAGGCCTCAAGACATCTGAAATGCCATAGGGTCTGTCTCCCAGGGTTTTGCCACTCAGCATGCAGCTCCCTTTTGCTTGTGCTAATCTCTTAACACATGGTTTCTGCACGGCACACCGTCATCCCGAACACAGCATTTTCTTTGCTCTTCCTCTGGCTAGGCTGTGGATTTTCCAGATCTTTCTGCCATGCTTGTTTTTGCTCCTGATTTTCACTATAAAACTGCCTAACAGCAGCCAACACTACTCATGCTGCAGCCTGAGTGTTTCACTGTTTAGAAATCTGCACTAAATAATTCGTCCACTATTCCTAAGTTCAGCCTCCCACTTAAGTATTGGTACAGGGACACAAAAGAGGTTCTCTGCTACATCCCAACAAGGATGGCCTTTAGGTCAGTTCCCAATAGAACCCTCATTTCCACCGGAAGCTCGATCAGCCTGCACTTACTGTGCATACTTCCTATGGGCTCTCACCAGAATCGCCATAACACTTTGCTTACAGCATTCAAAACTTCACTCAGCCTGTTCCTCCAGACTCTCTGCCAGTTAACCAAGTACAAACTATAATACCACTCCTCAGAACCAATTTTCTGTGTTGGGCTTTTTGTTGTTTTTTTTCTTTACTACAACAAAATACCTAAGGAAAGCTACTTATGAAGGAAGGAGGTTTATTTTGACTGAAGTTTTGTAGGTTCATGGTCCAAGATCAGACAGGCCATTGGTCTGACTGTTATGTCAGAGGTTGGCAATGGCAGACTGTGTAGAGGAAGGACCATACGTCTAGCCAGGAAGCAGAAGCTACACCCAAAGCTGCCCTCTGATGAGAACTTCCTTTTGGGAGTATGCCCTTAATGATCCACAACCTGCCACTGAGCCCACCTCTTAATCGCCATGATTGGATCATGCCTGCATCCTGATAGGACTGCCAGCCCTACTTTGGGGTTAAAATGTCTGCATGACTTGGGGAGCCAAATCCTGTCAAACCATAGCATCAGCTTCACTCAATTACATTGTCTGTCTGTCCTGGACTTTGTGACCTGTGGGTTAAATCACTGAAATCACTCTGCCAATGCCACACCACTACAAAATCTAACTTTATAATTCTAATTTGGGGTAAATGTTCCAAAGAGGAAAAGATTTTCTGTTAATAGGTTTCATTATCTGATTATCAAGGAAATTTCCTAGGTGAAATTTGCATTACATGTCCTTAAGTCACTCAAGATAAACTTTGTCTCTTTCATAATGCTGACAAAAATATAGAGGTGGATCATCTATCCTGAGAGCAAAAGATAATGTTAAGAAATATTTTAGGGGCCGGTGCTATGGGGCAGCAGGTTAAAGCCCCAGCCTGCAGCGCCAGAACCCCATATAAGCACCGGTTAAGTCTTTGCTGCTCTACTTCTGATCCAGTTCTCTGCTTTGGCCTGGGAAAACAACAGAAGATGGCCCAAGTCCTTGGGCCCCTGAAGCTGTGTGGGAGACCTAGAAAAAGTTCTGGCTCCTAGCTTTGGATCATCTCAGCTCTGGCATTGCATTCATCTAGGGGTTGAACCAGTGGATGGAAGATTTCTCTCTCTCTCTCTTTCAAATAAGTAAATCTTTAAAATATATTTTAAACATGTCACATATACAATATATCACATGCTATATTTACATACCCAAACAACATACAACCTTCCCGGAAGTTCTAATTAGATAAGAGAAACAGACCCAAAAGGATTACTCTACCACTTTTAAAATTGTGAAACATACATGCCACATACAGTTGAACTCCAGCAATAACTTTTGAACCCCAGGAGCTAAAGCAAAATTTAGAAAGAAGTCATCTTAACTAAGTGGGATGTTTGATCAATGCTTTCTTCAAGACAATTATTTTCATTTATTTGAAAGGCAGAAAGAAGCCATCTCCCACCTGCCCTGAAAATGCCCATAAAGGCCTGTACTGGGCTGGGACAAGCCAGGAGTCTAGCATCTGAGTCTCATGCATAGGACAGGGATGCAAGCCATCACCTGCCACCTCCCAGGGTGTTCATTGCCAGGAAGCTGGAATTAGAAGCACAGCCAGGACTCTACCCCAGGCTCTCCAAGATGGGGTGTGGGCATCTCAAGTGGCTTCTTAACTGCTGGGCCAAACAACTGCCCCTTAAAAATATCTTGAAAAGATCCTTTGTAGTCATCCTCTAATATGTAAGCCTACAAAGAAATGCACTTCTGAGCATGTTTGGAGTAACACAAGGATGCATCACATTAAAAGAAATCATTTTGATGCTTTCTCTAAAGTAGGATAGGCTGTCATTCTCCATTAAACATTTGAATGTGTTCTACAAGGTTTGTTTGTAGATATCAGGTTTGTTTCATAGGTACACTATGGATAAAGCAGACTGTGTTACATTTTAAAATCAAAATACAGATGGTTACTGACTTAGGCTGAATTAAGATTTTTCAATTGTGATATTGCAGACACATACCCAAATAGCCATTGTTTTTCACTTTCAGTTCAATATTCAATAAACTACATGAGATATGCAGAACTTTATTTTTTTTTTTTTTATTTTTTACAGGCAGAGTGGACAGTGAGAGAGAGAGACAGAGAGAAAGGTCTTCCTTTTGCTTTGGTTTACCCTCCAATGGCTGCCGTGGTTGGTGCGCTGCGGCCGGCACACCGCGCTCATCCGATGGCAGGAGCCAGGTGCTAGGTGCTTTTTCCTGGTCTCCCATGGGGTGCAGGGCCCAAGCACTTGGGCCATCCTCCACTGCACTCCTGGGCCACAGCAGAGAGCTGGCCTGGAAGAGGGGCAACCGGGACAGAATCCAGCACCCCGACCGGGACTAGAACCCGGTGTGCCGGCGCCACAAGGCGGAGGATTAGCCTGTTGAGCCACGGCGCCGGCCAGAACTTTATTATAAGATAGGCCTTGTGGTAGATGATTCTGCCCAGCTGTAGGCAACTATGTATTCTGCATACATTTAAGTCAGGCGAGGTTAAGCTATGATGTTTGATAGGTGTATTAACTGCATTTAAAACTTCTAAATATTTTCTTAATGGAAAATATTAACCCTGTCATAAGTGAACAGGATCTGTAATGGGTTATTTTCCATTTTCTTGGCTCTGGAATATCAGTTCATAACACCCCAGGGAACGTCTGTCACTAAGATTGGTTAGATACCAATTTTTATCAGGTAGTCTTTTTTTTTTTTTTTTTTTTAAAAGATTTGCTTTAGGCCGGCGCCGTGGCTTAACAGGCTAATCCTCCGCCTTGCGGCGCCGGCACACTGGGTTCTAGTCCCGGTCGGGGCACCGGATTCTGTCCCGGTTGCCCCTCTTCCAGGCCAGCCCTCTGCTGTGGCCCGGGAGTGCAGTGGAGGATGGCCCAGGTGCTTGGGCCCTGCACCCCATGGGGAGACCAGGAAAAGCACCTGGCTCCTGGCTCCTGCCATTGGACGAGCGCGGTGCGCCAGCCGCGGCGGCCATTGGAGGGTGAACCAACGGCAAAAGGAAGACCTTTCTCTCTGTCTCTCTCTCTCACTGTCCACTCTGCCTGTAAAAAAAAAAAAAAAAAAAAAAGATTTGCTTTATTATTTGGAAGATAGAGTTATAGTGAGAAATAGAGACAGAGAGGTCTTCCATCTGCTTGTTCACTCCTCAGATGGCTGCAACAGCCAGAGCTGCACTGATCTGAAACCAGGAGCCAGGAGCTTCTTCAGGGTCTCCCACGTGGGTGCAGGGGCCCAAGGTCTTGGGTCATTTTCTACTGTTATCAGGCCATAGCAGAGAGCTGGATTGGAAGTGGAGCAGCCAAGACTAGAACCGGTGCCCATATGAGATGCCAGCACTTCAGGACAGGACGTTAACCGGTGTGCCACAGTGCCGGCCCCACCAGGTAGTCTTATAGTTTCTTTTTGTTTATGTAAGCTTATCTACAATTTTATTCTGTTATTTTTTGCCAAGGTTCTTAATTTTTTCCATCATAAAGGTGATCAGCTTGAGGATGAGTGTGGGTAATTATTAAATGCTAAAAGGCAGATGCTGTTCCTTTAACACAAGAAATAGAACCCTCCCTGCCCCCCGTACTTGCTTCCTTATACACAGTATATGCAATGCAATAGCCAAGATGTTTTGGATGACCTTACAGTTTCTTATTGATTTCCTTTCACAGTAAGATAGATAGCCCTGATAAAGTGCTTCAGTGAGTAACAGCTACTTCAGAAAAGCAGAGCCCAAGCAATAAACCCAATTTGATTGAAAAAAACTGGAAAGATGTCATCTGTAAAAACAATATTCCTTTTCAACAATAATGCATTTTTCCCAGTACCCTGAGACTGATGTTAACATTGACTTGCTGTGCTAAGCAATGTGAAACTGTTGTGAGCTCTGGGAATTGGGATGTGCACAGGAAATAAATGTGCCCAATTCTGAATGTTGCCCATAACTGAGATAACAACCAGTCACCAATTGCTAGTTGTCAGGGCCAAGAGTTAAACTGCATTCAAGAAGCTAGGATATAGGCTCTGCACTCTTACTTACAGAAATGAAATTTTATTGACTGAAATAAAGAATATGTAATATAAAAAGAGGCTTAGAATCACTCCATTTTATACTTAATGTTCATGTAAAAATAAAAACCTCCACAGGCCAGCGCTATGGCATAGTGGGTAAAGCCCCTGCCTGCAGTGCTGGCATCCCATATGAGTACCTGTTCAAGACCTGGCTGTTCTACTTCTGATCCAGCTCTCTGCTATGACCTGGGAAAGCAGAAGATGGCCCAAGTGCTTGGGCCCCTGCACCCATGTGGAAAACCCAGAAGCAGCTCCTGGCTTCTGGCTTTAGATTGGCCCATCTCCAGCCATTCTGGCCATTTGGGGAGTGAACCAGTGGATGAAGACTTTCTCTCCCTCTCTCTCTCCTTCTCTACAACTCTGCCTTTCAAATAAATAAGTAAATCTTGAAAAAACCCTCAAAATATTTTTAAAGGGTAAAATAAAAGACTTCACATCCAATATGAATTTTTGATGAGGTTTTCCTTTTAACCCCTATGATATAGGTTTTAAGATCAGCTCACTGAAATACGTATACATTGCACACACCCTCTGTGTATAAATGGTGACTCACATTTGAAGCATTTTCTTGAGAAGATGCAGTGATGCAAAGGGAAGTTTAGAATTCAGCCAATTTGCCATAAAACATAAGGTTCCAAAGTGGGAAAAAATTCTTTTTCATGCAATAAACCTGTCAAGAGAATATGAGTTGCACTGGCTGACTCTGAGCTCCCCAAAGTTCTGAGTTCATCATTCTGTAAGTTCATTCTTCTAGCAATTCCTGCCCTAAATAGGCTGCTCCTTGGGAGAAGTAAGGAAGTTGTATTTATTTTTTCAGGCTAAGAGAATTTAAAGGAAATTCATTCTTGAAGGTGGACCATGAGCAGGTGTCCATGAGCTAAGCAAGTGACAAGACACTCGGTCCTTCCAAAACCCCACCACACTGATTGGTGGTAATGTCACCTTGATCAGCTGATTCATTTGAGCCTTTCAAATCAAAGGCTTGTCATTAAGTTAGAAATCTTGGCCCATATTTTTTAGGAAGCCCTTATTCCTAGAAGACAGCCTTTCCCGTCCTGTATTTCTGCCTCCATAAACACGAATTTTCTTTGGGTCATGACTTCCCAATGGTCTCAGTGATCATTCCTGTCCTCTACAGGAGCAGAGTCAAAGAATGGATGGAGACAAATCAGAGAAGACTAAATGCTTTTACTTAGCTTAAGCAAGGAAAAGTGCGACATCAGTGCTTTTTTGCTGTGTGAGGGCTCCTAACACGTTCTTAACAGAGCAGTTCTACAGACAGCCTTCTGCAGAAAGCATATCAGTAGAGTGATAGAATCATGATGCTTTTATTTCACTACAAGCATATTTTAAAGTGTACTTGAAATTTGTAATGCATCCAAATTCAGATTTAAAAATCTTTAAAAGCCGTAGACACCGAGTTTAGGAGGCTGATGGCTGTGAGTCTCCCTTCTGGCTTAATCCATGCCTTGTTTTGCATTCCTCACAGGTGAGCAGGCAGTGCCTGGAAGAGAAGCAAACATAAGTGGTGATTTGTGCTTTGACACTGGGAGCTCCAGTCTTAACACATTATTTAGAGGATATTTTTCATGCTAAAATTCCCTAGCCTAATTAAAAAAAAAAAAAAAGATGATGCAGTGGCTTTTTAAAAAGATTTATCTGACAGACAAGGATAGGAGAGTATGTGTCGGGGACAGTGTGGAATGAGAGAGAGCGAGCTTCCATCTGCCTGTTCACTCTCCAAATGGCCACAAGGGCTGGGGCTGGGCCAGGCTGGGACCCGGAGCCTGGAACTCTATCAGGGTCTCCAAGACTGGTGGCAGGGGTACAAGCATTCAGACCATTTTTTTGCTGCTTTCCCAGGTGCATCAGTAGGGAGCTGGATCAGATACTGAACAGCAGGGACTCAGACCAGTGCTCTGATATGGGATCATGGTGCCCCAAGGGGCAGCTTATGGGCTGCACCACAACACCAGCCCCTAGCCTAATGGATAACAGCAATCATTTCAGCCAACAGTGAAGTAGAAACAGAGTTGTATTTGTGGTGAGTGTCACATAGACAGGGGTTGAACACCTTCGCTCTATTTTAAATAAGTCATTTCTATCAATAGCATAAAAAAGTCATTAACAGGACTTAACTCATGCATACATATATACACATAATTTTTAAAGTTAAAAAAAAAAATTGACCAGACTAGAATGAGCGAAAGAATTGAAAAGATATTTCTTAACACTTAAACCATATTAAGGGGTAAATTTAATGTTACATGTTCTTACTACAATAAAGAAATGACAAGAAAAAAATTGTAATGACATTTCCATAATTCCTGGTTTATAGTTTGCTTAACTCTGTCAGTTTCCTTTTGATCCAACCTAATATAAAGGAAAATGCAATTTTGTTTTAGAATAACATCCATACTTAAAGGTGTTCGGTGCCCTTATTCTATTCAAGTACTGAACATCTGCTACTCTGAGGAGTTTGCAATGGCAGAATTTTATTTAAGGACAGTGATGGGATGAGAACAATCTGACTTGAGTGGTGCCATGGCGTGGATACAGCTTGAGTTTGCATAAGGGTTCATGTGTGGAAGCTTGGTCTGCAGGGTAGCAGGGGTGGGAGGTGGGGCCTAGCAGGAAGTAATTTGGTCACAGGAATTGCTGTAATCCTTGTGGAACTCTGGGTAGTTCCCCTGAGAGAGTCTGTTATAAATGGGAGCCTGACCCCTCAACCTCTCTTTGACTTCCTGTCTCACCAAGTGATATTTCCCTCTTACCCTTGCTCCTGCCATGACCTCATCCACCACGAGCTCCTCACCACAACCAAGCTAGTGTTGGCACCATGCCCCTGAGCCTCCAGAACTGTGAGCTAAAGAAATCTCTTTTCTTCATAAAGTAGCCAGCTTTGGGTATTTCGTTACAGTAACAGAAAGCAGTCTAGTACAATGGGGGAAGGATTACTCAGGAGACATCAAGACTAGAAGCTGTTGTAAATCCGTGGAGAGTTGGATGATGGGACCCCTCGCTCCTTCCTTCATCACTCATTTCACTCCCTTGCTTTGAGAATGAAGTGAAAATCCTTACCATGGCATAAATTTCTCTAGAACTGACCTCCACTTGCATAGCCTCCCAGCTTGTCTTCTGCCATTTCCCTGTAGCTCTTTAGCCATAAGAGGTATTAGTGTCTCCCTTTAATAAATCACGTCTACATGCTTTTCCTGATCCAGAATCCTCTTGTTCAACTTTGCCATAACTTCTACTGATATGTTTGTTTACTTATTTATTTGAGACAGAGACAGATAGTGCCATCTGCTGGATCACTCCCAAATGCCCATAACAGCTGGGCCTGGGTCAGCCTGAAGCCAAGGAGCCAGGAACTCAATCCAGGTCTCCCTTGTGGGTGGCAGCAGCCATCACATGCTGCCCCCCATGGTGTGCATTAGCAGGAAGCTGGAATTAGGAATGGAGCCTGGAACCCTGAAGCTCCCATGGGGGATGCAGGCAGGCCAAAACCCACCCACACTGGTTTTTTAAGATTCAAAGCAAGCAACAGCACCTCTTCCAAAAAGCTTTTCTTCATGTTCCTCTCCTCCACCTCACCTTAGTAAGGTGCCCTGCTCTAGTTTGCCTTAACTAGGAAACAGAACAGCTTGACTCCATCATGTGCTGGTAATGGCCCTTTGCATGGAGCCTTGTGGTTGACTCCCAGCCATTGATATAAGTCCAGAGTGGCACTGCTGTGGCCAGGGATGGCCAGGCCACGTGGGACCACAGAGCTGAAAGGAAACTTGGAGCCGTTCACTTCAACCACCTACTACATGTGCAGTACACAGCAATGGAGAGTCTCTGAAAATGTAGACTTCACTCTTGTGCTCATAACTATTCTGGAATCCAAAGTTGACTAATAGCAAATGAAACTCCTGAAATTGGAGATGAGGCAGCAAGCCACAAGATTCTCTCCTTCACCTGTGGGTTGTTTTGTTTTTGTTTTTTTACTTTTTCTGTAGACCGGCGTCCTCAGCAAGCAGGGTCCTAAAACACAACTTCGCAGGGATGGGCTAAAGCCGGTGTTGTCTGTGAATGTGGAGTTGGTGACTCTGGTGGGAAGGGTTTGGGAAACAAATGGGTGAGGTTCGTGTTCCCCTTCCACTGAGCTGAGCTCATCACCTTTGGAGATGAGGCGCACCTCATCAGGAAGAGACAGCTTGTGCGGTTTTACCCGCCTCTACGGAGCCAGGGAACGCAGCTTTCCAAAGTCACATTAGAAAAAGAATGTGGGAGTCTGCGTGGTGCTGTAATGCGCCAAGCTGCTACCTGTGATACCAGCATCCCAAAGGGGTGCCAGTTTGAGTCCTGGCTGCTCCACTTCCATCATCTCCCTGCTAATGCACCTGAGAAAGCAGCAGAAGATGGCTCAAGGGCTTGGGCCACTGCACCCACATGTGAGACCTGGAAGGAGTTCCAGGCTCCTGGCTTCGGCCTAGAAGTAAACCAGTGGCTGGATGGAAGACCTTACTTTCTGTCTTCTCCCTACTGCTTTGCAACTATTTCAAATAAGCAAACAAATCTTAAAAAAAAAAGAAAAAAAAAAGAAAAAGAAGAACTTGGGGGGGCAGGGGAGGTGTTTGGCTTAAAAATGCCTGGGACTGAGTCTTGGCTCCATTCTTGGCTCCATTCTTGATTTCAGCTTCCTGCTACTGTGTACCCTGGGATCAGTGAAAATGGCTCAAGTACTTATATCCCTGCAGCCCCTGAGGGATACCTGAGTTGAATTCTTGGCTTTGGCCTGGCTCAGTATTGGCTCTTGTCGGTATTCGGGGAGTGAACTAGCAGGTGGGATTTCTTCCCCTTTCCCTCTCTCTCTGCTCTCAAATAAATAAAGAATTTGGGTGCCCTAACTTCTAGTCCAATGTTGCTTTCACTGTATTACACTACCTTTAAAATAGAATCCACTGTAACAAGTGAGGGATTTTTAGAGAAATGTGTCCAGCATCATCGTCCTATCATACCGCAGTAGAATAGCTAACATTTACTGAGTGCTACAAAGAGCCAACATCCCATGGAAATGATTCTGATCATCATTTTATATACAGGAGAAAAATGGAGATTAGAAAGTTAAAAAAACTTGTCCAAGGCCACGTAGGTTAATAAGTGGTAGAAATAAATTTTTAATCCAAGTAGTCAAACAGCAGAAGTTATATTATTAGCTCCAAAATTCTGCAGTGTATCTCCCCCATGGAGAATCTCCACATACGAATACGTTAAAGACTCTGAGAAACCTTATCATAAGAAGCCTGTTTATATTTTGTGTAACCCTGTGATGGCAGAAGCCACAGCTGCTCACTAAGCTATTTAGAGACTTGGATAATACCTTGAACATAGTAGGTGTCCATTAAGTATTTGTAAGGAGACGGGGGTGTTTGGCATAGAGGCTAAGACACCACTCAGACACTAGCATCTCAGGAGTGCCTCTGTTTGAATCTGTGGTGCTCTATTTTTTAAAAAGATGTATTTATTTATTTATTTGAGAAGCAGAGTTATGGACAGAGAGAGGGAGAGACAGAGAGAGAGGTCTTCAATCTGCTGGTTCATTCCCCAGATGGCTGCAATGGCCTGAGGTGGGCCAAAGTGAAGCCAGGAGCCAGGAGCTTCTCTTGGGTTTCCCACGTGGGTGCAGGGGCCGAAGCACTCGGGCCATCTTCTACTGCTTTCCCAGGCCATAGCAGGGAGCTGGATCGGAAGAGGAGCAGCTAGGATTCGAACCAGCGCCCATTTGGGATGCCAGTACCACAGGTGGAGGATGAACCTACTGCCCCACAGCGCCGGGCCCTCCCCGCCCCAACCTGCCCTGTGCTCTACTTCTGATACCAGCTTCCTCCTAATGCCCTAAGAAGCAAGAGGTAACGGCCCAAGAAGTTGGGTCTCTGCTTTTCACCTGGGAGGCCTGTTTCAGCCCCTGGCTACTGTGGGCATTTGGGGAGTGAAGCAGCAGGTAGGAGATCTCTGTTTTTCTGCCTTTCAAACAATAACATAAAAATTAATTAAAATAACAATTTGTTAATGAAATAGGTAACTAAATATTAAACAAATTACTGACTTCTGATAGTTCATCTTAGAACCAGAGGGTTAAAAGTTTCTTTTTTAAGCATATTTTTTTTAAAAACCAATTTATTTATTTATTTCAAAGACATAGAGAGAGAGAGAGAGAGATCTTCCATCTTCTGGCTGACTCCCCAAATGCCTGCAACAATCAGGCTGGGCCAGGCTGAAACCAGCAGCCGGGAAGTCAATCTAGGTCTCCCATGTGGGTAGCAGGAACCGACTTCCTGGGTAGCTACCACCTGCTGCCTTCCAGGGTGCCCACTAGCAGAAAGCTGGAATGCAGAGTGGAGCTGGAACTCAAACTCAGGCACTATACCTGGGGACGCAGGCATACCAAGTGGTGGCTTCCCCGCTCTGCTAACCGCTGCTTAATATTGCAAATCGTAAGTGCACTTTCACTGTAATTATCTTCATTGTAAACCCTCAATCAAACAGATGACAAACCTGTTGTGGTGTGGACCAAATCCAGCCCCACGAAGCTGATTTTCAAAGGAATGGAATTTACTCTGGCACACTCCAATGTAGGATGCCTTTCCCAGGCCAAATCCCAAGATACCAGCAACTGTAAAAGCAAGTTAAGAAAGACAGATAAATCAAAGGTTCAGAACCTTCTCCACTAATTATCTTCTAGAAGTTTATTAACATTAGTAATTTTTGTGTTAAAAGTACCATGATAAATCAATGAGCCAAACTCTGAGAAAAAGCAGGATTGGGCGCAGGAGACTTTCTGTTCTCCTCAGCTGTGATGCAAGACAGCCATGACAGTGCAAGCAAAGTGCTGTCCCAGGGGCAGACAGCCAGACAATGGCCCAGCTGTCAACCAAACAGTGGAGGCCACTAGAGGAGGGAAAGGTGGGGGCTGGGCTATCGCTAAGGGCAACCTCCAAACCCCTGGGTAGGAAGGCCACTCCGTTTGCTTTATGGACTTGGAGTAGAAGGGAGCTCTCTCCTTGCCTACAGGCGAGAACTCAGCAGAGACTGGAAGAAATCTTGAGCCTGTATGCTGGACCCAACCCTCTCTGCGCAGAAACTTATGGTCTATGTATATTTTCATGTAAAAGAGGAAAAGTCTCTGATTCCTAAAAATCACACATTTCGTGTGTCTGTTGTAGAAAACACTTTGAAAAGATTGCCCAGGGTAAAAAAGGAAATAAAAATCCCTAAAGGATCTATCATCCAGAGGCCCGGCTGCCGGCGATTCCATTACAGCGGGTCCTCTGTAGCCATGGGCTTCATATATATGGATTCAACCAACCGCAGACCCAGAATTTTCCCAAAGTTTTGCATCAGTAGTGAACGTGTATAGACGTTTTTTTTGCGTTATCCCCTAAACAATACGGCATCCCATCTATTTACGTAGCATTTACATTGTAGTAGGTAAAGTGGGTAGGACAGAGATGACCTAAAGTATAGAGGAGAATGTGCGCAGGTTATATACACACCCTGTGCCATTTCACTCAAGGGAGCTGAGCACCTGCAGGTTTTGGTGTTCTCAAGGGGTTCCTCACCACACCCTGAAGATACTAAATGATGACTGGCTCGGTCCTGCCAGTCCCTCCTGCTAAGCTATACATCAGAAAGTGTTGAATGAACCGAGAAATGCAAAGTGGCAAAAACAACACAGGCAAAGTAGTTAAGCTGAATGTTCATGTAAATCGTCTTTTTTCAAAATGAATCTGCTTTTTCTTACTTCAGTAACTTACGTGCAACTTTAGGCAATGATCCAAATCTTGGATTAGCTGCTAAATAACCTAAGGAGTAAGAGATAAATACATTGTTATTTCATTCTACAATAAAACACAACTTTATGCACAAAACTTTGAATTTTAAGATAAAAATCCCTTTAATGTACATATTCTTAATCTGACTGAATGGCCTTATAACTACTGATTCAATTCTTAGTTGAGGGGCTGTGGCTAGCAGGAAAAGCTGCCACCTGCAGTGCCGGCATCCCATATGGGTGTCTGATGGAGTCCCAGCTGCTCTACTTCTGATCCAGCTCCCTGCTAATGGACTGGGAAAGCAGTGAAGGATGGCCCAAGTGCTTGGACCCCATGTGGGAGACTCGGAAGAAGCTCCCGGCTTCGGATCGGCTTAGCTCTGGCCATTATGACTATTGGGGTGGGGGTAAACCAGTAGATGGAAGTGCGCTCTCTCTCGCTCTCTCTCTGCCTCTGGAACTCTGCCTTTCTAACAAATAAATAAATCTTAAAAAAAAAAAAAAACTTCTTGGGGGTTGGTGCCATAGCTCACTTGGTTAATCCTCTGCCTACAGTGCTGGCATAACATATGGGTGCTGGGTTCTAGTTCTGGTTGTTCCTCTTCCAGTCCAGCTCTCTGCTGTGGCCCAGGAAGGCAGTGGAGGATGGCCCAAGTGCTTGAGCCCCTGCATCTGCATGGGAGACCAGGAGGAAGCACCTGGCTCCTGGCTTTGGATTGGTGTAGCTACGGCCATGGCGGCCATTTGGGGGGTGAACCAACAGAAGGAAGACCTTTCTCTCTGTCTCTCTCTCTCACTGTCTAACTCTATCTGTCAAATAAAAACAAAACAAAACTTCTTAGTTGAATTTAACTCCCAAATAGCTATTCTGGCAAATTGCAAATATTAGCTTTAAACTATAGAAAAGGAATCTGAAAACAGACAATTGGAGACTGATTTAAAGTTATTCATCAAGCAAAAGGTAGACGTAACAACTGAATTCAAAGAAATCAAGTTACCATTCATCCTCTCCTATTTTTAAGAAGCTCAACACAGAAAGCTTCAACTTAGAGATTCAGAGTACATACATTATGATTCTAAAACAAACACATTACAATTGTGGCAGCCACAATAATAGTCTCCTGAAGATGTCCATAGCCTAATTTTTGGGAACTGTGAATAGGTTACATTACATAAAAGGGAATTAAGATTAAAAAAATAAGGGGTGCAGTGGTTAAGTTGCGCCCTTGGGATGTCTACGTGCCATATTGGAGTGTCTGGTTCAAGTCCTGGTTCCTCCATTTCTAATCTAGCTCCCTGCTGATGTGTACCTGGGAGGCAGTAGGTGATGGCCCAAGTACTTGGGCCCCTGCCAACCATATGAGAGACCCAGACGAAGTTCCAGGCTCCTCTTTGGCCTGGGCCAGCCTTGGCTGCTGTAGCATTTGGAGACTGAATCAGTGAATAGAAGATATCTCTTTCTGACTTTTAAATAAAATGAAAATAATAAAAATGATAGAAAATGGAATTAAGATTGCTGGTCAGGTAACTGACATAAGGAGATGGTCCTGGACGATCCCCGTGGGTCTTTGAGTGTGGATGAGAGGAAACAGACCCAGAGAGATGGGGAGAAGCTGGCCCAACGTTACTGACTGTGAATACATGGGAAGGGGCCGCCAGCCACGGTATGTGCGTGGCCTCTGGAAGCTAGAAAGGGACAGGAAGCCCGAGAGCCATGAGAAGCACACCCTGGGGCTGACACCTGGCTTTTAGGCCAGTGAGATCCATTTCAGACCTCCAGGCTCCAGAGCTGTAAGCTAATACGTTTGTGCTGTTTAAAGCTACCAAGCTTGTGCTAATTTGTTACATCAGACATAGAGATCCAACTTACACAATCCTGAAGAAATATGCACAGAGGCAAGAGATGGTAGGCTGGGCAGCTTAATGAACCCTGTAGATGTCCCAGTCATAGATATTTTCTGTGTCAAAAACGCCTCACAAAGGCTTGTTACTGATTGATAAATCTATTTCTACAAAGAAACTACCTTCCGATTATAGAATTAATTCACAGTAAATGCACAGCCTTTAGGAACAACTAATGTCGATGGACATGGGGTTCCCCTAGGTAAATGAGATCCATCTTCTCTCACGTTCCTGGGTATGAGCACCCCTCCTAAACTCCTGGTCATCAAGCGATGCTCAATAAAATGGGCTGGAACAGGGCCAGCTGCCTTCTTACCTGGGGGTTCCCTGGTCAGGTGGAGACAGAGAGAAGAGAATGAGGAAAAAGCACAGAGGCAAACTCAGGGGCAGGAGGGCCTGTGTGGGGAGATGCAGGGCGGCTTCTCATCCTTGTGGTCTCCTGCATGAAGCGGCCCGGGCGTCCCTCAGGCAGCTGCAGTCTCTGACCAGGAGAAATGCTCAATGGAGAGAGGCTGCGGTGACTTTCAGAGCCACTCACCTCCTCCTCGGGGCTCCCTTGTACAGGGGACACACTGTCGACCCACAGGTGATCGGTCGGACCTGGGAGACACGGGCACTCTGTGTTGGCTGCCTATCATTGTTCTAATAAATTATCACAAACGCAGTGGCTTAAAGCTACACAAATTTATTGTCTTAAAGTTCTTGAGGCCAGAAGTCCAAAACAGGTCTCCCTGGGTGAAAATCAAGGTTTAACTGCATTCCTTTTAAGGCTGGTTTCCTCTCTGGAGGCTCCAAGGTTCATTCATGCCATGGTCTGACTCTTGAGTCAAGGGCACTAACGAGGGTGCAGGCTCCATCCAGTCACGAGTTTGGGAGGTGGGGACTAGGGGACTAGGTCGTTCTCATGAGAGGGCCCCTTAAGGATCCTTCCCTTGCATACGGCTCTGCCACTGCCAGCAGCTAGACCAGCGGGGCCTGCCTGATCTGGGACTGAGAACCTCCAAAACCACAGCCAAAATAAAACTCTTGTTTGCAGTGGGCTTCTTTCAGCTTTCGTTACGGTGACAGAAATCTGGGAACGACTGCCTCTCCAGACTCCAAAGCCACCCACATTTCTTAGCTCATGGCCCTTTCCTGGATCATCAAGGTCAGGGACACTGCCATCTCTGTGGGGCCACCTTCTGATACTCTCTTTCACTTTTGAAGGCCCCTTTGATTACAATGGGCCCACTTGGATCACCCAGAATATTCTCCTTATTTTAAGGTCAGCTCATTAACAAGCTTATTGCACCTGCAACTTGAAGTTCCTTTTGCCAGGGGACCTAATATATTCACTCATTCCAGGGATTAGAAGCTCTCCCGGGAGGTGAAGTCACAGTCCGAAAATAGACAAAAGCTTGTATAAATAAACCTTCACCAAAAAAATAAATAAATGCCAAGTGCCAAAAAGCTGCCAGAGGGTCACAGACTACACGGCTCTCTGAAGTGAAATTATTTAACAAAATCAGATCTTACCTTGGTGGACTAGTCCCTGGGTGACAAGCATGCTTACAAGAGAAAAAGGCAGAGCTGTAAAACAAAAATGCCCTTCAATGTTCGTATCTTAAAACTTAGCAGTCACCTAGAATTCAAGGAGAATTACTCTGAGCTTTTTGACTTATTTCATTGGCAGTAAGTTTATATTGTTGTTGTTTTTTTAATTTTACTTATTCTACAAATATTTATTAAATGCTACATGGAGAGTTTTCTTGGCTTCTGCTTCAGTCACTCACCCAGGTGCACAGCATTAATTAGACCAAACCTAAACCCCATGCTGCTCCATCTCTGGCATCCACATGTCCTCCACGCCCAGCACACACCAGGCACTAGTCAATCCACACAGACAACACAGGCATCATAGTGTATGTGAACTCAACTGTTTAGTTTGGGAGCTGTCTTTGGCTATGTATTTTGCCATTTCTACATAGCATTAAAACACAGTAAAATAAACTCAAATTCAAACCTCCTCAATTGGCCCAATAATGATCTTCATAGCTGTTTTTCCAATCCAGAAAAATAAAGAATTATGTCTTAATTTTATTCTTTAATCTGTTTTTATTTAGGACAGTTCCCTGCCTCTCTTTTGAATCTTTCATGATATTTTGTCTCACAATTTGAATATTTGTCTCAAGATCCAAAATAAAGATTACAAGATGATTACACTCATGTTAAACATGTGCGAAGTTATTTATGATTTTTGAAAGAAGCCATTTAGAATGGCAAAGATAGTTTCTAGTTCTGTCAAAATGACGTTTCTAAAACACTGGATGACTGAGAACATTGATAAACACCTAACTCTTCCTATCAACCGACACAAATCAAATAGCAACTAATTGTTCCACTCACAGGCACCTACCTAGTAAGTGTTCATCTAGTAGGGCCCAATTAAATATTTACTCATAGGCTGTCTAGGAACAAAACCAGTAATCACAGTAATGCATTGCAAATATCTACTTCTAAAAGGTGCTTCTTCCAAAACAGATGATTCTGAATTTGAATGATTTATGAAATTAAAATGAGTATTTCAAATTATAAATTATCTATCAGTGGTGTCGCAAAACATTGGGTCTATATCTAAAAACTATTTTCAAGTGATGAATCATGAATTCTTCACGCCGGAAGGGGCCTTAATGCACAGACTGAATGCACACTCTGGTCCTTCGAAAGGCAGGGCCAGAGAGAGGAAGCTACTCAGCAGAAAGGGTGATGTAAGAGACAGGGCAAGAGAAGAATGAACGGGACGCTGCCCTGTTGCACTCAGCAAATATTTATGAGGTATTTTTTATGATTAAGACATTGTATAGGAGGCACCGGGATGAAGTTTCAGGTAAACCTGACATTGTTACTGAGCTCTATAAAGTTTAGAGTCTAGTGGAATGTCAGAAGCTCCACTCTCTCGTAGTCAGGAAATTCTTAACTATGGTCTTGGTCCATGCTCTTGGTCACGTGAAGGAAAGTTATGTGTGCATCACTTTTTGCTAAATGAGGTGAATCAAATGCTCCTTAATCAGATTAAACATCTGCACTAAAAAGGATCTCGACATAGATTTAAACTCTAAACACTCTGGAATATCAAAGATGTCAAGGATTTCTGCAAGTCCTTGCTCAGAAACAAAGCATCACCCTGATTCTAACAGGATCTGGTTGTAGCAAATAAAGTATCAAGATCAAGATGGGCAGCAATTACCTCTCTTCCAGAAACTTTCTTCTTGACATTCTCGGATGATCTTTGCAATCTCTCCTTTATGGATGTGCAGTTTTGATTTCGGACAAAACAGCAGGCTCTGTAAGGAAGGTTGTAGGGTGAATACGCTGAGATAATCAGGAAGCACCTGCCCTGTTTGCTCTGTGGAACACAAGGAGGCCCCTTCACTTGTTGAGGGTGTACACTCTGTGCCCGCTGCCAGCACAGAGCAAGGATCCATCGCCACGAGTGCTTTCCAGCTGGGCACGCTGGATGAGCAGCTCTCTGGTCAGGCTGAGTTACATCTGAGACCAGGTGTTCCGTCCTTGCTATGTGCCATGCCTAGAGTGCTACTCATTCCCTTGGCCCACCTAATCTTGAGACCCAGCCCAAAGGCCAACACTGTGACACAAGAGGTTAAGCTGTAGCTTGCAATGTGGCATCCCATATCAAAGTCCCAGCTGCCTTGCTTCTGACCCAGCTTCCTGCTAATGCACCTGGGAAAGGAGTGGATGATGGCCCGAGTATTTGGGGCCCTGCACACACACGAGAGACCTGGATGGAGCTCCTGGCTCTAGCCTGGCCCAGCCCGGCTGTTGTGTGCATTTCTGAGGAGTGGACCAATGTACGAGGATCTGTCACTTTTTCAAATAAAAATTTTAAAAATTCTAAGAGAGCGAGTGAGCCAGCCCCCTAGCTCAGTGTTGCTTTTGGGTGAGAAGAGCAATTTCCCCTTCAGCACAATATGTAGACATCTGAGACAGTACTCAGAGCACTCTAAGTTATCCACCCAACACATCTGATTTCCAATTTACCCATTTATACTCTACATGAATTTTTAGACAGTGGACTCATGAACAGACTGCTTTCCATTATTCTCTATTGTTTAATTTCAATTTTAACAGTTTTGTTTACAGATTTGTAAGAGGTCTGAGTATAATTTCTGGCACACTGCTGACCAAATGACTTTCCTATTATTTTGTATCATGCTGAAATGTTGTCACCTAGAATAATTCTCATCTTTTATGATCCCTCCCCCTTTGTGGGTACAATATTACAAAATGTTCATGGAAAATGGCATTAAAAGATAAATTTTTGTTGTTGCAAAAAAACTTTTGGAAATCCATGCAGTTTTCTCATAATATGCAGTTTCCACAAATGATTTGAAGTCCACTAGTATATATTATTCATTCACTCACCTCTCTCATTCTGTTCTGCCCACAACTATTCTGGGTGTTTAATGTACACCTTTTATTAGTACGTATTCTTTTTGCTTAAAAAATATTTATTTTATTTATTTGAAACAGTTGGGGGGTACAGAGAGAGAGAGAGATTCCATCTGCTGGTTCACTCCCTTAGATGGCCACAATGAAGCCAGGAGCTTCATTCCAGTCTCCTGTTTGGGTGCAGGGGCCCAAATATTTGGGTCATGTGCTGCTGCATTCCTAGGCACATTAGCAGGGAGCTGGATCAGAAGTGGAGCAGCTGGGACTCAAACCAGCAGCCACATGGGATGCCAGCATTGCAGGGGGCTACTTAATCCATTATACCACAACGCCAGCCGGTACACATTCTTGCAAGATGTTCATTGCTTTGGGTACATGCATGTTTGTAATAAAAATGGCAGCTTTATAAATGTTTTTATTTATGTGAAAGGCAGAGTTATGGAGAGAGAGAGAGGAAGAGACAGAGAAAAAGAGATCTTCCATCTGCTGGTTTACTCCCTAAACGGCCACAACAGCCAGGACTGGGCCAGTTCAAAATCAGGGTCCAAGAACTCCATTCTGGTCTCCTACATGTGTGGCAAGGGCCCAAACACCTGGGCTATCTTCCATTACTTTTGCAGCCATACTAGCAGGCAACTGGATCAGAACTACAGCAGCTGGGACTGGTGCTCATGTGGGATTCTGACAACACAGGTGGCAGTTTAGCCTACTGTGCCACTATGCAGAATCCTCAAATGGTATTGTTTTATCTATTTTATTTATTCTTTAAAATATTTTCAAAGCAGGGGCAGATGCTGCGGCGTAGCAGGTAAAGCTGTTATCTGCAGTGCTGGTATCCCATATGGGTAATAGTTCCATTCCCAGCTGTTCCACTTCTGATCCAGCTTTTTGCTATGGCCTAGGAAAGCAGTAGAAGATGGTCCCAGTCCTAGGGCCACTGCATCTGTGTGGGAGACCCAGAAGAAGCTCCTGGCTCCTGGCTTCGGATTGGTGCAGCTCTGGCTGTTGTGGCCATCTGGGGAGAGAATCAGTGGGTAGAAGACCTCTCTCTGTAACTCTGCCTTTCAAGTAAATAATCTTAAAAAAAAATTTAAACTCAGCTCTATTCCTTTAAGACCCATCTGTGTTGATTATCTAAGATACTTCTTTTTAAAAATGTTTTTGTTAAAAAATATGAAATCCATGCATAGTTTTTTCATAATACGTATTTGCCATGAACTTTTTGAGGACCTCTCCTATATGACGTTCTATTTTTTTTTTTTTAAGATTTACTTATTTATTTGAAAGTCAGAGTTACACAGAGAGAAGACAGGCAGAGAGAGAGAGGTCTTCCATCATATGGTTCACTCCCAATTGGCCACAATGGCTGGAGCTGTGCTGATCCAAAGCCGGGAGCCAGGAGCGTCCTCCTGGTTTCCCACAAAAGTGCAGGGGCCCAAGGACTTGGGCCCTCTTCTACGGCTTTCCCAGGCCATAGCAGAGAGCTGGATTGGAAGTGGAGCAGCCAGGTCTCAAACCGGCGCCCATATGGGATGCTGGCCCTTCAGGCCAGGGTGTTAACCCGCTGTGCCACAGCACCGGCCCCAACTAGGTTTTCTAATGTCTGACATTATCCAGTTTTCTAAGCTGCAGGTCTGAGGTAATGTCTTATTTGCATTTCTGTGATACCGATGTGTCTGGGCATCTCCATACATTATTGAGCCAGATCACCCTTCTCTAGTGTGGAGGCAAGCACTGCAAGTTGTTGGGTTGGGCAGTAATCTCTCATTGTCTAGATATTAATATTAGTCAGTTAATTTTAATTTTATTTGAAAGGCAGAGAGAGTAAGAGACATATAGAGACAGACACAGAGAGATCTTCTACGTGTTGGTTCACTGTCCAAATGCCTGCCACAGCTAGGGCTGGGCCAGGACAAGGCCAAGAGCCAGGAACTCAATCCAAGTCTTCCACAAGGGTGGCAGGAGTCCAAGTATTTGAGCCATCCTTGTTGCCTCCCAGAATGTGCATTAGCAAGAATCTGAAATTGGAAATGGAGCCAGGACTTAAACCCAGCCACACTGATATGGGCACACAGGCATCTCAAGCAGTGTTTTACCTCTATGCCATATGCTATACCTCTGCCCCTTTTATTACCTTAATTTTATCATGGTAAAATACACAATATTTACCATTTTGATCCTTTCAATGTATGTAATTAATGGCATGAAGTACATCTAAAATGTTGTGTAACCATCACCACTATCTAGTTCCATTACTTTTTCATCATCCCAAAAGGAAACTCCACACCCATTAATTCTCATTTCCTCTGTCCTCCCACCCCCGGCCACTGCTACTCTGCCTTCTGCCTCTGTGAACTTGGCGCTTCTGGATGTTTTATAAATACGGAATCGCAGCATGTGTGACATTCGATGGCTGGCTTCCCTTCCTTTGCACAATGTTTTCAATGTCTGTCCGCACTGTGGCAAGCATTAGCATTTTTATTCCTTTTTGTGGCTCAAGAGTATTTCATCACAGGGATATACCGTATTATTTTTATATATACCATCCATCGGTGGGCACTCGAGTTGTTTCTACCTTCCGGCTACTGTGAACAGAACTGCCAAGGATGCTCCTTCACAAGTTTTTGTTTGGACACCTGTTTCAATTCTGTTGGGCCACACGGTCATTCTAACTTATTGAGAAACTGCCAAACTCTTTTCTAAGCAGCTGTACCATTTTACTATTCTCACCAGCACACTACATGGGTTCCCATTTCTCCACATCCTCACCATCACTTTCATTTTCTATTTGGCTTTTTTAAAAAAATTATTTCAAGGCAGATTTACAGGGCAAGAGGAGAAACAGAGAGAAGTCTTCCATCTGCTGGTTCACTCTCCAAATGGCTGCAATGACTGGGGCAGGGCCAGGCCAAGGCCAGGAGCTTCCTCTAGGTTTTATGTGAGTGCAGGAGCCCAGGCACTTGAGCCATCTTCCGCTGCTTTCCCTGGCACATTAGTAGAGAGGTGGACAGGAAGTGGGACAGCCGGGACTCCAACTGGCATCCATATGGGGTGCTGGCACTGTAGTCTATGGCTTAACTCACTGTGCTGTGAGCCAGCCTCTTGGCTTATGTTGTTGTTTAAAGATTTCTTTCTTTATTTGAAAGGCAGAGTTAAAGAGAGAGCAAGAGAGGTCTTCCATCTGTTGGTTCACTCCCTAAAAGGCCACAATGGCTGGAGCTGGGCCAATCTGAAGCCAGGAGCCAGGAGCTTCTTCCAGGTCTCCTCTGTGGGCGCAGGGGCTCAAGGACTTGGGCCATCTTCCACTGCTTTCCCAGGCCATAGCAGAGAGCTGGATCGGAAGAGGAGCAGCCGGGACTCAAACTGGTACCCATATAGAATTCTGGTACTGCAGGTGGTGGCTTTACTCGCTATGCCACAGCACCAGCTGCAGCTTTTGTTTTTATTTATGGCCTTCCTAATGGGAGTGAGGTGGTGCGTCAGTATGGGTTTGATTTACATTTCCCTAAGGATTGATGACATCAAACCCAATTCTATTGATGGTTCATTTGTTTAAAACAATTTCTTAAATATTTTATTTGAAAGGCGAAATTACAGAAAGAGAGAGAGAGAGATCTTCCATCCACTGGTATTTTCTCCAAATGGCTGCGACATCTGGAGGTGGGTTGATCCAAAGCCAGGAGCTTCTTCTGGTCTCCCACATGGGTGCAGGGGCCCAAGCACTTGGGCCATCTTCTGCTGCTTTCCCAGGCCTATTAGCAAGGAGCTGTATTGGAAGTGGAGCAGCTTGAACACGAACCAGTGCCTATATGGGATGCCAGTTTCTCAGGTGGAGGCTTATCTTGTTACACTGAAATGCCAGCCCCTGTTTTTACATTTTTAAATAGTTGAAACAAAGTCAAAGAGAAACAGAACTTCATTACATGTGCAGGGGCCCATTAGGCCACAACGCTGGCCCCTAAAATTTTTGAAATTTAATTTGTTTCTCACTTGTATTTCCTTGTTTGTGAATTATTTACATAGGTCTCTGGCTTAGTATTTCTTGGGGTTCTGGGGTTTTTCTTGCTGAGGTACAGCTCTTGGTCCTTTGAAGTGCACCTTGCCTTTTTTTTTTTTTAATATTTTATTTTTTTGAAAGAGTTACAGAGAGAGGTACAGAAACAGAGAGAGGTCTTCCATCCAATGGTTCACACCCCAGATGGCTGCAATGGCCAGAGCTGTGCCAATCAGAAGCCAGGAGCTTGTTTCAGGTCTCCCACATGGGTGCAGGGGCCCAAGGACTTGGGTCATCTTCTACTACTATCCCAGGCCACAGCAGAGGGCTGGATTGGAAGAGGAGCAGCTGGGACTAGAACCAGCGCCCATATGGGATGCCAGCACTTCAGGCCAGAGATTCAACCCGCTGTGCGCCAAAGCACCAGCCCCACCTCTGTTCTTTCTTAGCCTCTTCATTTGTAGTAGATATCAATGTGCATGATGGTCACCATTCCAAGTGATATCATATCTGACATCTTATTACCTGGGTGGAGTGTCCCTGTGGCTCTGATGCATTCAGAGCAATGGGAGCAACCTCCCTCTTTGTCTACAGCTGCCCACGTCCCAGCACGAGGAAGGAGTGGACAGGTGAATCCAACAACAGGGGAAGCAGCTGCTCTTGCTCAGTTGCTCAGCAGGGTCACTCCTGGGCAAGCACCCCTCCTTGTGCCTCGTGTTATACACATGGTCCAGACTCAGCAACGGTTCAACCTACGATTATTCAACTTTACGACTGTGCAAAATTGACACATACGCAGTAAAAACTGTTCTTCCAATCTTGAATTTGAAGAGATGTGAGATGCGGCACTGGGCAGCTGTAGCCCCACCCTGCTGTGTGATTTGGAGAGGAAACACCAGCTACTTTGCAGTGTGCTTTGTGGCTAAGCTGTGCTGATGAGCAGGGGAGGTGTTTCCAGTGCATTTTCAACTCACAACACGTTCAACTTCGCATGTGTTCATCAGGACATGACTCCATTGTTAGTACATTGAGAAATATCTTTATTTGTTCTTGCTCCTGGCTGTGGCTTCAGAAGAAAAAGGGGGACACCTCCCCAAACCCACACGTATGCACACACCCAACTACCACAGCTGCTGTGAGCCCTGCAGCTCTCCTGAAAGGAGCTCTGCTGGCCTTCGGTGCAGCCATAAATGTTGCATGGTTTTCCGTTTCACCGAGGCCACTTGGGTGTCCGGATTCTTCTCCTGTGACTTATCATCTGTCTGTTTGCCTCTCTAAACTCTGCTCCTTAAAAAGCATCTCCTCCAGGATAAACAATGTTTAGCTGGAAAAGTTTACCTCACAGAACATAAACCCCACTTGTTTACCCACCAAACAGTTCCTCGTCTTCGCTGCATGTTCCCAAAACGCCAGTATTCATCCCTAACAGGCAGTGAGGACGCCCGTGCTACCCCCTGGGTTCTCAGCCTGATGGCCATTTGGTAATTAAGGACTCTGACAGACTAAGAAGAGCACCTGTCAGCAGCAGTGCTGGTAATGTGCACCCTTCCAAACAAAGCTGTAAAAATGAACAAGATGCATCATTTGCTGGAGCTCGCTGAGGCTTCTGTCTGCCACAGGGAATGACTTCAGTCGCTGACAGCCTAAGAGTTAGTTAAGCTGGGATCTAAGCAGGGAACAGTACAGAAGGGCTTTAAAATACAATTTTAAAAGGTTACTTTCCAAGGCAGCTAAAAACCCACTTTTCTTCCTCATACCATTTTCCTTGAACCCACTGGACAAAATGCTAAGTCAGAACACTGGGCAAAGATGCAGTTGAACAACAGTCCTGAACAATTTTTCAGAGAGGTCTCCCCCTGCTCCCAAATAAAAAATATACCTTCTTGTTTAGCGGTGGCAAATAGGGACCTTTCTCCTGGCTCTCATGAGTCGACACGGATGCCATGGTGATTGGTCCTGGCTGCTCTTCGAGCTGGGTGTACTCTTTACCCAGTGTCTAAGAAAAATATAAGGAAATTGCTGTGCGATGACTGAATGTTTGTATCACGTTTCAAATCACCCTTAGCATCAGCTGCATTTGGAGACTTATTTTCATTCATCTTAACCTGCAATTGTCTACAAATTCAATGTCTAAAGCTCTTCCCCTGGTGACACCCACGCATTAACTCACTGATGGGGACAGATCTGAGTTAGTGTAGACAAAACACCATGCTGTGCACCTGAAATGTTTTATTACCTATAAATTATGTCCTAAAAAAAGTTAAGGTCATCAGTGACACAAATACAAGGTGACTTCAAAAAGTTCACAGAAAATGGAATTAGAAGTTTACTTTGGTGCAAAAATTTTCAAATCAATGCAGTTTTTAGATAATATACATTTTACGTGAGCTTTTTTTAAAAGTTAATTTTTTTGAGGGGCAGAGAGAGAAGGGTACATAGCAAATACTCTCCCATCAGCTGATTTACTCCCCGAATGCCTGGGACAATCAGGGCTGGGCCTAGACTGAAGCCAGGAGTTGGGAACCCAATTCAGGTTTCCCAAGTGGGTTGCAGAAAACCAAGTACTTGAGCTTTCACTGCTGCCACCCAGAATCTGTATTAGCAGGCAGCTGGAGTCAGCTGGGTACTGAACCCAGGCACACTTTGATATGGGATACGGACATCACAACTGTGTTTTAACCACTCACTGGCCCAAATGCTTGCCCTGCCTTGAACTCTTTGAAAACTCCTTGTATTGACTGAATGTCTATTATGTGTCAGACCCAGGGATACAAAGAAAGGTAAGACCACACACACACACACACACACACAAAATCCCTGCTGAAGGAGGTAAGAGTTTAAAGGGGAAGACAGGTAAGTCAACAGTGACCCAACATGGGAAGGTTTCCAGAGGTATGCCCAGGGGCTGAGGAAGGAGGGCGGGAAAGGTCTATTCTGTCTGGTCAAGTCCAAGGACACCAGAGAGACTAAGACTCCTAAGCTCGCAGAGAGATGTGCAGGGGGTGGATGGAGCAAGAGGATCCACAGGGAAGGTAGCACAACAGTTGGGACAAGGAGCTATGGAGATCCGAACCAAGACCCTGGAGGAAAGGATGGGGGTGATAAACTTGGGTTGGAAAGGTTGGATCTGGGTATCTACGAAAGCAAATAGTGGAGTTAGTCAGTAGGGATTAGACTATTTGAGGATCTAGGCCTAGCATTCCAGGAGAGATGAATCTGGGAGCTGCCACCATAGAGAGCAAAGGCAAGGAAGCTGAATAAATCCGTCTGGAGAATGGAAACACTGAGCCCAAGCGGCCATCAACTAGAAAAGGGGGGAAATGGGCCAGGGAAGAGCTGAGAGGCAGAGCAGCTGCAGAGGTGAGGGAGTCTGCAAGAGGAGGTCAATCATTAACAACGTCACATGTCTCTGAAGAGTGGACTCGGGATTGGCAATGGACAGATTCCAAGTGGACAGTGAACTTCCTGTCCCTTTCCCTCCAATGGCCACTGCATTCTTACATGCTTCATGACCACTGATCTCCCTGCAAAAGGAGTACCTTCTTACACACAGCCTTTTTCCTCATTAATTACTCCCCAAGGGGGGCCATACTTGCACCAGATTTCACCATTAGGTGCCGCGTGTTGTAGAGACAGCATGGAGCTCTGTAAGGTTAAGTCCTGGAGTCAGACTTAGGTTCAAATCCTGATTCTACTCCTTGCTAGCCCTGTGCCTAGGGGCAGGTGATCTAACGGGCTGTGCCTCAGCTTTGCCACCTGTTAAGCAGGGGCAATCAATGCACACAGCAGTCCTGAGGGGCTGTTGCAAGGATGACAGATGAGGACGAGCAAGGAGGCCCAGAAAGCTCCAGCTCAGCGCCCAGCTCACAGGGAGTGTGTAGGTGGTGAGGGGCAGCTGTCAGAGTGGCCTAGGGTCAGAACGACTTCCTGGGAGGCCTCAGGAAATCAGGTGCCCAAGGCCAAACTACATTAATTCTGCTTAGTCAAGCATTAGGCTGTTGCTTCAAATTAGAAAGCAAAGGCACCCCAGCTCTTTAGCTTCGGTGATCCGGTCCCCTTGCACCCCATGAATTCCCAGTCACCCTACGGAAGGAAGCCTTTGAGGGGCTTGCCTGCCAGGTGCAGCTCCCGCTACCCACACGAAGGTTTGGTCCGCTTCCTGCGCGGTGCCGGAGGGAAGCAGAGGTGCTAAGGGGGCGAGAAGGCAAGCAGGACCCGGGACGCGAGGGAACACCGCGCCTTCGGACCGAGGACAGCCCGGAATCCGCCTGTGAGACTCCGCCACCCACCACCCCTACGGTCCTCCCGCACAACACGCCGGAGCCGGAGCCCGAGCCAGGAAGGCGGTCACGGCCAAGCCCCTAGCCCTGCCCCTGCCAGCGTCCCCAGTGACGCCAGAAAGCAAGCGAGCAGAGGAGGCCTTCGGTCCCCCACCTACCCCCTTGCCTGTCACCTCCCAGACCGAGTGCCCGGCGCCCGCTCTGCGGCCGCAGCCACGGCCCGAACCCTCCTCGCTGTCCTCCGCGCCCGCCCCTCGCCGCCCCGCGGGGCCCCAGGACCTGGGTCCGCGCGTCCCCGGCCCCCACCTGTCTTCCCGAGCGCCCTCTCCTCGCCGCGGTGCTCCCGGGCAGCGCTATCGCTTCCCCGCTTAAGTCACCGCGCAAGTGCATCCCCACCCCCAGCCCGCAGGCCCGGTCTTGATTGGTGGCTGGAAGCAGCCCCGTGCTAGGACCTCCCCCTTGACCCCTCGGCCTGTCCTGACCCGTCCGTCACGCTTGCACGCGATTCTTCCTCCGGAGGATAACTGGTGCACTCCCACCCTGAGCCAGGCGCTGGCCTCCACTCACCTGCAGCCCTTTCCACACCTCTGCGGGTTAGTGCTGCTCTCTCACTTTCCGGGCTGGCCAGCTGAGTGGTGCGGGGCTCTTTAGGGAGGTTGGAGTCAAACCCAAGACCGCTGGGTTCCCTAGCCTTCTCCGTGCGTCAGTCTCTGACGCGTGGGCGAAGCCGCCGACACGTGTGTGTGTGTGTGTGTGTGTGTGTGTGTGTGTGTGTGTAGGGGGTGCCCGTCCCACCTCTAGCGCTCAGCCCGACCTCCCCGCCACTCTTCCCCAGGTAGAGCTGGGCGTCGCCTGGGCTGAGTTGAGCTGGAGAGGGGTTGTGGACCTCGGGGAAGGCCCTTATCTTTGCTTACCTGGTCTGCGTGCCTCAGGGGCAGCCCCTGCCCAGGGCTCAGCCCTCCCTCCTGGCCCCCTTCTGTTCCCTGCATTCCCTCCGCTCCCCTCCCTCCCCCCAGGAGCCCTGCTTCTTGCATCCTGGCTTCCTCCTACCTGTGCTTCTGGGTTGTCCATTGGCAAGCCCTGCCCTGGCACCTGTCTGAGTGTCCGCAGAGCAGGGAGCATCCCCCGAACCAAGAGGGATGCCTGAGGCGGAAGAATTGAAGACAGAGGCGCCGAGTAAGAATAGAAGTTTATTAGGGTAACTTCCAGACTGGACTCCGGGCTGGGACAGATGGCCGGCCTGGGCATAGCTGTAAGGTTTGTTTCACACAGAATGGCAAAAGAGGCAACATTTGCAAGTTATTTTACACATTTCGGAGTTGATGGGGAACTGGGTAGGAATTTGTGTTATTCTTACTGTTTTTAAGATTTATTTATTTATTTGAAAGTAAGAGTTACAGATAGGCCACAACAGCTGGGGCTGGCTGGGCCAGGCTGAAGCCAGGAGCCAGGAGCTTCTTCTAGGTCACCCACATGGGTGACAGGAGCCCAAGCACTTGGGCCATCATCTTCTGCTGCTTTTCCCAGGCCATTATCAGGGAGCTGGATCTGAAGTGGAGCAGCTGGGACATAAACAGGTGCCTATATGGGATGTTGATGTTGCAGGTGGTTTGCTTTACCCGCTATACTACAGTGTTGCCCTGGTTTTGTGTTGTAAGGTTCCTTTGCTACTCTTCAGGATTCAGCCCTTCAGGCAATCTGCTGGGATATCCCACCTTATCAGAAAGGCTTTTGATAGCCTAAAAGTTTATGGGGGGCTGGCCCTGTAGCACAGTGGGTTAAAGCCCAGGCCTGCAGCACTGGCATCCCATATGGATGCCAGTTTGTGTCCTGGCTGATCCTCTTCCAATCTAGCTCTCTGCTATGGCCTGGAAAAACAGTAGAAGATGGACCAAGTGCTTGGGCCCCTGTACCCAAGCGGGAAATCCAGAAGAAGCTTCTGGTTCATGGCTTTGGATTGGCTCAGCTCTGGTCATTGTGGCCAATGGGGAGTGAACCATCGGATGGAAGACTTCTTTCTCTCTCCGCCTCTCCTCTCTGTAACTCTGCCTTTCAAATAAACAAATCTTTAAAAAAAAAAACAAAAACAAAAACTTGCTGCAGTACAGCCCATGTCCCCCCATCTCTACTTTCCACCAGAACATTCCAGTTAATTGCATTGAATAGCCGAAGATACCATATGTAGTGTGCAGCATCATGAGTTCGTAAGTTGGTATTTATTGGGCAAATCTGATTGTCCATGCATTGTTCTAGGCACTTTCAGAGATGAAAGGAAATGGGCATGGGTTCTTCCCATGAAAGATCTATCACTTTCCAAAGACTTAGGGCCTAGATGTGGCACTGGAAGCCTGGTTGTTACACTGAGTGGCTCCTTTCTTAGGCTTTAGCTTCCTGCAGAGCCTTGGGATCTGTATGAAGTTGATGATCATTGGCCTATGCCGGGGAAAATGTGTCTGCTGTAGCAAGCACCACACTCTTCATGTCGGCCTCTAGCTCAGACTCCTCCCAGGGCCCTGCATCATCCTAGGCGAAGCACAGGTTCTTTAGCAAGGTCCTGCACAGTTCAGCTCTTGCCTGTGGCTGATATTTTTGCATGTGCTGTTGCTTCAGCCTGAATCAGCCTTCCTGGACTTCTGCACTGCCCTCTCACTCATGCTTAAAGACAGAGCTCTGGGTAACCTCCTCTTGGAAACCCTGCCAGACACAAGTTCAGTTTCCCACCTTTTGTGCTCCTATCTGTAATGAATACCTGCTATATCTACCTCTGTGTGCATATATGAGGGTATTTTAAAAAGCATGTGAAAAATGTATATTATGAAAAAGTGTGCATAAATTTAAGAATTATTTTTTGCAAAATAAACTTTTTAAAAAAATTTGAGAAGCAGCGAGAAAGAGAGTTCTCGTCTGCTGGTTCACTCCCCAAATGCCTGCAATGGTTGAGTCTAAGCCAGGCTGAAGCTGCGAACTCAGTAGCTAATTTAGGTTTCTCATGTGGGTGGCAGGGACCCAATCACTTGAGCCATCACCACCTGTTGCCTATAGGGTGTGCATTAGCAGGAAGCTGGAGTTGGGAGTAGAATCCAGACACTCTGATACGAGATGTGGGCATCTTATTTGCTAGGCCAAATACCTACCTGAAACTTAGTTTTTTTTTTGACAGAGTTAGACACAGAGAGAGAGACAGAGAGAAAGGTCTTCCTTCCATTGGTTCACCCCCTAAATGGCCACTACGGCCAGCATGCTGCACCTATCTGAAGCCAGGAGCCAGGTGCTTCTCCTGGTCTCCCATGCAGGTGCAGGGCCCAAGCACTTGGGCCATCCTCCTCTGCCTTCCAAGGCTACAGCAGAGAGCTGGACTGGAAGAGGAGCAACCGGGACAGAATGCGGTGCCCCAACCAGGGCTAGAACCCAGGGTGCTGGCGCCACAGGCAGAGGATTAGCCAAGTGAGCTGCAGCGCCGGCCCCTGAAACTTAATTTTAAATTTTATTTTCCACCACTTTTTATAAGTACCTGTGTACATGTCTGCTATGCATGTATGTATAGATATGTAATATTCACAGTGAGCATGCCTGAAATACTATGTGCCTGGTACTCTTCTGCTCTCTTGTCACCTTTGAATTCCATCTCCACTGCTGGTCCATGAGTGATGCTAATAACTCAGTCACAGCACCAGGAACTGGCAAGAACTAGAATTTGAGCTCAAGCCCCAGAGCCGTGTGCCAGAGCAATGCCACCCTGCTGGCCCTTGGCTGTCATCACACTGTGTTGCAACCACTGATGTCATTCCTGGTCACCCTCTCTTGATTCTTGGCTCCTTGAGGGCAGGGGCACATTGTGTGAATCTATGAATGACAAAGATGATGATAAATTCAGTGAGACACAGAATTCATTGCTTTTCTTTTTTCTTTTTTAAGAATTATTTTTATTTATTTGAAAGAGTTAGAGAGACAGGTATAGCCAGAGAGAGAGAGAGAGAGATAGAGAGAGAGGTCTTCCATTCTGCTGATTCACTCCCCAAATGATCTGAAGCCAGGAGCTAGGAGCCACTTCTGGGTCTCCTACACGGGTGCAGGTGCCCAAAGAGTTGGACCATCTTCTACTGATTTCCTAGGCCATAGCAGAAAGCTGGATCAGAAGAGGAGCAGCCAGGACTGGAACCGGCACCCATATGGGATGCCAGCACTGCAGGTGGCATTTTAACCCGCTGTACCACAGTGCCGACCCCCATTCATGGCTTTTCTTTCAAGAGGCTCACAGTCTTCCCTTTCTTAACAAAATGGGTTCAGGGCTTCTAAACAACCCTAGAAATACTTACATTATTCCAACTTTATGGGTAAGAAAAATGGGGTGCAGAAAAGTAATGTGCCCAGGTTCACAGCTGGGAAGCACTTGCAGGAGTTCAGACCCCAGTGGCCTGGCTCCAAAGCCTATGCTCTTAATTTCTACAATGTATTCCCCTTTAGCATCCTCACTGGACAGAGCAGACACAGAACAAGAGCCAGGTACAAACACCTGAGCAGCTAGCGAGGACGGGGAACCAGTCGGAAGCCTGGGAGAGGTGGGAGACAGAGCCACTCAGCAAGGCTGGATGGATGCCTGTCCTAGTGGTGTAGGTTGGAGAGGGGTGAGAGCTGAAATGCAGATGGGGGTCTGGATAGCTCCATTCGAGCTTGGAGCTCATTCGCAAGCAGCTCTTCCCTGCTCTGTAAAAAGGGTGTTGGCTGATTTTGTGGTCAGGGAAGGTTGCACGGGTTATGTGTTTGGGGCATGGGGGGATGCATCTTGGTTGCCCACCAAGAAGCAAGAGCAGAGCAGCCAGCACCCTCCTGCCTCCCTTTGTCTTGTCCCAGTTGTCCGCTTGCCATCTGCGTAGCTCTGTGACAGGCGCTGTGAATCACAGGATCGCCTGAGTCACTCGTTTCCTCTCTGAGGAATCAATAATGTCAAGCGTCACAAAAGCAGAGCAATCAGGTTTGAATGAGGAGTCACAAAGATTGAGCACTGGCTCTGCGTTCCTGATGAACTGGCACTGCTGTCGGGCCAGGCATGCTGCCAGCTCTCAGCTTGAGCTTTTGGGCCATCAACCCAGAGTTCTGGCTCCTTGACTTTCATCTGGATTTGATGTTCAGACTGCAGACTCAGCCAGAGGCACGGTGGGCCTCAGAGATCATAATTTTGGCTCAGATGGGGAAAGTCTAAAATATGAAGATGAGTGTGTACTGATTAGCTTGTGTCTTGAATCTCTGAGACAGGCCTGTCCTTTATTTCACTTACAAGTGCTAATAGATGTCCTGAAAGTAAATTTACTGCTTTCATATCCCAGAACTACCTTCTATAGCTATGATGCACAAAGCCTTTGAATGCAATAGAAAAGTTAGAATGCCTCTGGTATAACAGACTATGTGGCTAAGCAGAGGCCGTGGCCCATCTCATCCCAGGGTGCCCTGTCATCTTCCTGTCCTAGTCCCTTGCTGTCCTAGTTCTGCTGTGATGAACTCACACTTACTCTGCAGCCCTGGCAGAAGAGAGCCCTAGAGTCTAGGAGTTTGGGGCATGTGCCCTGGAGCCAGACTGCTTAGGCTACTGTTCTAGCCTCACTCTTCCTCTCTGTCCAGATGATTACTCGGGAGAGCGTCTGGCACATAGGTAGGGAGTGCTGTTAAAGTGTTTACGCTCCAGGGCCACCCTGACAGGGTCCCTCCTCTCTGCTCAGTCTTAATGACCACTTCGTTTGCCTGTGTTCTAGGATCTGGGCCATCCCAAGGCCAGGCTTCTCACCTTCATGCCTGTGGCTGGAGATAATCATTTCGGTGTTGTGGCCTTTCAGCAGCCTGAACGAATGGTAGGTATTCTCCCCTCCCCATTCCAAGAATGCTGCCAAGGGTGTCCTTGGCAACTTTGGCACTGTGGGAGTAAACAGAGAGGCCAGAACTAAGGCACCCACAGGCATTTGGAATATCTCCCCCATGCAGAATCGTGTCGCAGACAAAAAGTTCCAACTGAGAGGGGGAGAACTGGGCTGACCATGAAGGGAAGGAGGTTTCGTTGTTGTTGTCTTAATTAATTATTTTTTTATTTGAAAGTCAGAGTTACTGAGAGAGAGGGAGAGACAGAGAGATAGAGAATCTTCCATCTGCTGGTTAACTCCCTGCAATGGCCAGGACTGGGCCAGGCTGAAGTCAGGAGCCAGGAACTCGATCATGGTTTCATAAATGGGTGCAGGGACTCAAGTACCTGGGCCATCTTCCGCTGCCTTGTCAGGCTCATTAGCAGGAAGCAGGACTGGAATTGGAGCAGCTGAGATGTGAGCCAGTGTCCATGTGGAATGCCAGGGGTTGCAGGTGCTGACTTTCCTCACTGTGCAGCGCCAGCCCTGAAGGGAAGGTTTTGAAAGCTATCTGAGTGCTGGGAAGAGGGCAGAGGTGTGCAGGTCCTGGAATGGTGGAGACCAGGACCCCAGTCCTTCCCTCTGCGTGGACCTCATGGCAGAAGTGGTACCCTAAGGAAGGGTGTTCATGAAGCACTGGTCCTGCTACTAGTCTTGGAGAGATCTGGGGCTTGGGCTCAGCCACTGCTTGCAAGGGACTTGTGTGGCTTTTTTTTTTTTTTAAGATTTATTTATTTTACTTCAAAGAGTTACACACACACACACACACACACACACACACACACACACAAAGAGATGAGAGAGACAGAGAGAGACAGAGAGAGGTCTTCCATCCACTGGTTCACTTCCCAGATGGCCACAATGGCTGGAGCTGTGCTGATCCAAAGCCAGGAGCCAAGAGCTTCCTCTGGTCTTCCCATGTGGGTGCAGAGGCCCAAGAACTTGGAGCATCTTCCACTTCTTTCTCAGGCCACACCAGAGGGCTGGATCAGAAGTGGAGCAGCTGGAACTCAAACCAGCACCCATATGGGATGCTGGCACTGCAGGCAGTGGCTTTATCCACTACACCATAACACTGGCCTCTTGTGTGGCTTTTGGCACTGAACATCTAAACAGTGACCTGAAGGAATCAAAGGGTTTTTTAGAATGTTCTAGACTGTGCCACATCACCTCTCTGGTCCTAGGGAGAAGGTTACCATTCCCCTGCACTCGGACCGGTGTTGGGATTGAATTTCCTGGTTGGAAGTGGCTCTGAACGAATGTAATGGTTCAGAAACAGAAAACAGCATGGCCTTAACCCCTAGTGAAGTGCAATTCCCTGTGTGTCCTGCCTATGGAATTGGCAGAGCTAAGTATGGAATATTTGGTGAGGAGGCAAATACTGGTAGGACCTTGACGTTTATCCAGGTTATTTTAATAACACCGTAGAAACATGATTTACCTACCTTGAGTAATGGCTGTCCTGGCTGTTTCCTAAGCAATTAAGCACATTCAAATGAGCTGTCTTGGAACAAAAACTCAAAAGGGATTCGTGACTGCAGGTTGGCAGCAAGTTGAATTTATAACTCACCAGGCTCACATTGTTGGTTGCTGGAGCAACCAGGCATGCTGCTTTGTTCTACCATGGCTGAATGGGAGTGTCCGAACCTGGCCCACGAAGCCCCACCTAGTGTGATAAAGGTTAAAGACGAAACTCCAAAGTCTTGCTTTGCCTGTTGATGTCCATTTCACAAAGCTGCCCTGTGCCTACAGTCTTAGACCTTGCTCAGAATGAAAGTTATTTAGGCTGTTAGTTATTTTTTTTTTCTCTTCTCAATTACTTGTGGTTATTTACACAGGGATTATTCAGGTGAACTAAATCTAGAGAAAATCGAGAAATGTTCCTTTAGCCGTTGGTCTCTACTGTTCCCCTCCCCACACTTCAAAGGCTTCTTTTAGCCTATAGATTTTAGTGGGTGTTCCAGTGGCGTGGGTGTTCCAGTGGTGCAATCGGTAGCGTGCGATACTTATAGAGGAGTGCATGTGTGGGGGATGCCTAGGTTGTGAGCCTATAGATTTTATTTATTTTCCCTCCCAGGACCCCCAAGAATTCATCCTTAACTTCTCTCCATGCTCTTTTACCTAGGTGCAGTTTTTTGTTTTTTATTTTGCTTCTAATTATCTTCTAGAGAAGTGTGAGTGTCTGAAACTGATCAGAAGGGACAGAGTTCCCATGTATCTGCCTTGCGCAGCCTCTTGCCTTATCAGGGCGTGTACCTGCCCTGGGCTACAACGACGGAACCTGTGCAGGTGCACTGTTAGCACCGACTCCGTAGTTCACATTGGGGTTCACTTTGCTCTTGTGCATTCTGTGATCTCCAGCAACGATAGCATTAGGCAGAGCGTTTTCACCTCCCTAAAATCCTCTCTGTTCCCCCTGTTTGTTTTTCCCTCTTCCCTAACCTTGGCTGCTACTCCTGTTTTTACTGTTGCCACATTTTTGCCTTTTCCAGAATGTCACATGGCTGCATTTTAAAATAGGTAATCTTCTTTTACTTGGTAACATGCATTTAAGGTTCCTCCATGTCTTTTCATGGCTGGATAACTCCTTTTTGTACTGACCAATACTGCCTTATCTAAATGTACCACAGTGTATTCATTCACCCAATGAAGGATATGTAGATTGCTTCCAAATGTTGGCAATTACAAGTGAAGCTGCTATAAACATCTCTGTACAGGTTTTTGTAAGGGTCTAAGTTTTCAGCTCCTCTGGGTTAATGCCAGGGAGCAGGATTGCTGGATCAGAGGATAAGAGTATTTTTAGTTTTGCAATGAAAGTGTCTGTACCACGTGGTATTCCCATCAGTGATGAATGAAAGTTCCTATTGCTCCACATCCTTGGCAAAATTTGATGACGTCAGTGTTCTGGATTTTGGCCCTTTTTATGGTGTGTGTTGGTCTCTGTCTCTCTCTCTTCTTCTTCTTTTTTTGTAAAGATTTATTTATTTGAAAGAATGGAGGAGAGAGACAGAGACAGAGGCAGAGAGATATCTTCCACCTGCCGGTTAACTACTCAAACAGCTGCAACAGCCAGGCCTGGACCAGGCTGAAGCCCGGCATCGGGAACCCCATCCAGGTCTTGCACAGGCGGCAGGAACTCAAGTACTTGGCTGTCATCTGCTGCTTCCCAGTCACATTCCATAGAAGCTGGATCAGAAGCAAAGTAGCCAGGACTCAAACTAGCACTCCAGTATGCGATGTTGGCATCCCAAGTGGTGACTTAACCTGCTTTGCCACAGTATGGGCAATAAATGGGTAGGTAATAAATGGAGAAAATGGAAAGAAGCTACATTGTGACAAAGTGTTCAGGCACATGCTTAATAGGGGACATTCCACTGGATAACTGGCCTGGACTCTCAGCAAGCTAGCATTGTGAAAGCAGTATTTGTTACAGAGCAAAAGGCCTTTAAGTGACTGTCAGGGTAACCAGAGAATGCAAGCAATAAAGCATGAAGAAGGCATGTGGAATATCATTGCTGGTGCAGAGTTTTGCACACCAAAAGCCCCAAATGGGAGGGGAAGAAGTGACCAACCACCAAGGCAACATGTGGTCCTTAATACTAGTTTGCATTTTTTAATGTTTATTTTTTATTAATTTGAAAGACAGAGGCAGAGAGAGAGAGAGAGAGAGAGAGAGAACCATTCTCTGGTTCACTCCCCAAATGGCTACAACAGCCGGAGCTGTTTGGCCAATCCAAAGCCAGGAGCCAGAAGCTTCTTCTAGGTCTCCCACGTGGATACAGAGACCCAAGGACTTGGGCCATCTTCTACTGCTTTCCCAGGCCATAGCAGAGAGCTGGATTGGAAATGGAGCAGCTGGGTCTTAAACCAGCTTTACCCACTACACCACAACGCCAGCCCCAGTATGGGTGTTGTTTTTTTTTTTTAATTTTTTTTTTTGATAGGCAGAGTGGACAGTGAGAGAGAGAGACAGAGAGAAAGGTCTTCCTTTTCCATTGGTTCACCCCCTAAATGGCCACTACGGCCAGCACACTGTGGCTGGCGCACCTCACTGATCCAAAGGCAGGAGCCAGGTGCTTCTCCTGGTCTCCCATGCGGGTGCAGGGCCCAAGCACTTGGGCCATCTTCCACTGCACTTCCAGGCCACAGCAGAGAGCTGGCCTGGAAGAGGAGTGACTGGGACAGAATCTGCTGTCCCAACCAGGACTAGAACCTGGTGTGCCGGAGCCGCAGGCAGAGGATTAGCCTATTGAGCCACAGTGCTGGCCCAGTATGGGTTTTGATAGCTGCAAAAACCATTTGGCGCAGAATTATGGAAATTGATTATGGATTGGATCATAAGTGATATTAACACTCATGAAGACTGTTATTATGGTTTATTAGGCATGACTGGACTAATTTTCCTTATGGAGACTGTCCTGATTTATTTTTTCAGTTGCATGCTAAAGTATTTAGAGACAGAACATCATGCATGCACTTTACATTTAAATACTATAAAAATAAAGTGAATGCAAGAGAATAAAATCTGGAAGAACAAAATTATTTATTTATTTGAAAGAGAGATGATAGAGGGTGAGAAGTTGAGAGAGAGAGAGAATATCCTCCATCCGCTGGTTTACTTCTGAAATACTTGCAATAGCCAGGATGGGCCAGGCCAAAGCCAAGGGCTGGGAACTCAATTTGGAAGTCCTGTGTGGGTGGCAGAGATTTGAGTGTTTGAGCCATCACCTGCTGCCTTCCAGGGCGTGCATTGGCAGGAAGCTGGAATCTGGAGCAGAGCCAGGTACTTCCATATGGGAAGTAGGCTTCCCAAGTGGCATCTCAACTGCTACACCATATGCCCAACCCAAAGAAGTGATGCCCAACCCATTAGATTTTTGTTGGTTGTTCCAACCCACAAGGTAGCTGTACTGTAGTCCATGGGTAAAGAGACAAGTCTTGGGCCAGCATCGGCATCCCATATTGGAGCACCGGTTCAAGTCCCGGCTCCTTTGCTTCTGATCCAGCTCCCTTGGAATGCACCTGGGAAAACAGTGGAAGAAAGCTCTAGTACTTGGGCCCCTGCCACCCACGTCAGAAACCTGGATGGAGATCCTGGCCCTTGGCTTCAGCCTGGCCCAGGCCCAGCCATTGCAGTGAACTGGGGAGTGAACCAGTCTGTGGAAGATCTCTGTCACCTTGCCCTTCAAACAGATAAATACATTTTGAGAGAGCGAGAGGAGAGTTTCTGAACTGTATGATCTTGGCCCAGGTCCTTTGCCTGTCTGTGCCTCAGCTTCCTCAGCTATGAGGTAGGATAATATTAGTAAACCCACCACACAGGATGGCTGTGAGGACAAATGAGCTCTTCCACGTAAGAGCGTTAAAAGAGGCCGGCCATAGCGGCCACTTGGCGGGTGAACCAACAGAAGGAAGACCTTTCTCTCTGTCTCTCTCTCACTAACTCTGCCTGTCCAAAAAAAAAAAAAAAGAGGTCTGGCACATAGCAATGACCCAGTGTTAGGTGTTGGTGTTGCTGTAGCTGTTCTTGTTATTGAAGTGTATGTTCCTACAGCTGTTGGGGTGGCATGAACAGATAGAATCGTGCCCTTCTCGGGTTTTCTGGTGTGTTGCTAGTGGCTGCAAGAGCTGCATGTTCCTTGGAAGCTATTTTTTAGTTCTTTCCACTACACTGGGAACTGTCCCAGCCCCTATTTTAAGGGCTGATGATGAGGGCTAAGGCCTAGAAACATTTGCCGTTACTGCTTGTAATGGGGCTTTTGGGTTTCTCTCCCATTAAAAATCAAAAGTTTTAAGTGAAGTGAAGTAACAGGTGATTGAAGCTACTCCTAAGCCTAGAATTTTCTGGCAGGAAGATTTAACTTTTTAGATTATGAATACTGGGCTAGAAAATGTTTTTCAATGAACAAACACAACAGAAGATGCCTGTAAAACTATGTCTCTTTGAGCAAGTCTGATACATAATGATTAAGGACCACTGTTTAACTTTGTTACTAACGTACTTTCTAGTAAACAGGATTTTGTAAGTCTACATCAGATTTTCAGTTGGAAAAATATTTTACTTCAGTTAATATTACAAATGGCTTTATTTTGTATTGTTCTATATTATTTTTCATTTTGGATCTTTAGTAGCAATTAATAATATTTTTTTTTGTTCCTGTCTTCTCTCAAACACTGGGAACACTGGGTGTTTGGAAGCTATAAGGACTTGCTCACCCATTATAACAGCTCATTTTATTACAGATTGATTCTAGGGTAAACAGAAATCTTCAAGACTAAATGGATGTATATCAGAGAACATAATTAGGTTAAATTGTACCACTGTGAGTAATTAGGAAAATCGTTCCTCTTGCAAGGTCAACAGTACCCAAGAGCTTTAGACATTAGAATGCTATTTTGATGCTACCATATCATGATTCATAAAGGTAAAACATTTAAAATATATGTAGAAATGATGTTTATTTTATTTTTAAAGAAGATTTATTTATTTGAAAGGCAGAGAGACAGAGAGGCAGGGAAAGAGAGAGAGAGAGATCTGTCTGCTGATTCACTCTGCCAGTGGCCACAATAGACTGGATTGGGCCAGGCCGAGGCCAGGAACCTGGAACTCCATCTGAGTCTTCCATGTGGGTGGCAGGGGACCAAGAACTTTTGCCACCTTCTGCTGCCTTCCCAGGTACATTAGCAGGGAGCTGGATGGGAAGTGGAGCAGCCGGGTCTTGAATTGGCGCCCACATATAAAGCCGTCACGACAGGTGGTGGCCTAACCTGCTACGCCACAACACCAGCCCCCTAAGTGATTTTTAAAACCTGACAATAAATTCCAAGTACTGTGCTAAACTGTTTTACGTGGGATATCATATTTCCTTCTCTCAGTCACTCATGCGTCTGCCTGTACCTGTCTTTTCCTAGCAAGGCATTGAAACATGGACAAGTCGGATGCCTGGCCAAGATCACATCAACAGTTGTGCTCAAGGCACGATTGAAATTTAGAATCAATGGTTAATTCTTCATCCAAACAGGAGCCTGGAACTCTCTCCACATCTCCTGCATGGATGGCGGGGACCCAGCTGCTTGAGCCATCACTGGCTGCCTGCCAGGATGTGCATTAGCAGGGAGCTGCAATTGGAAATGGAGCGAGGGCTGGAACCAGCACTCTGATATGGCTGAGGGCATCCCAGGTGGCGTCTTATCCACTGTACTAAACAGCCACATGTTGACATTTGAGCAAATCCAGGTAGGCGTAATTACTTTCTTCCTTATCTCATATAGAGGTTAGCAAACTGTAAACATCATTGTGCTCCTTTGTTCTCTCACCTGCATCCACCCCCAAATCTCTTTCTTTCGAATCCACGAATCTTGCTATATCACTACATAGAGAACTTTCTTATTCCTTCTTTGTAACTTTGTAGAATTCCATGCTGTATACCTACCACAGAGTACTTAACCAGGCTCCCATAGGTGGATACAAGGATTGTCTCCACTTTCTGCTTATACTGCAACAAATAGATTTATACAATGTGACTTTTTAAAATTTATTTGACAGGTAAAGTTTTACAGGCAGTGAGAGAGAGAGAGAGAGACAGAGAGAAAGGTCTTCCTTCCGTTGGTTCACTCTCCAGATGGCAGCAATGGCTGGAGCTATGCCGATCCGAAGTCAGGAGCCAGGAGTCTCTTCCTGGTCTTCCATGTGGGTGCAGGGGCCCAAGGACTTGGGCCATCCTCTACTGCTATCCCAGACCACAGCAGAGAGCTGGACTGAAAGAGGAGTAACCGGGACTAGAACCCAGCACCCATATGGGATGCCAGTGCCACAGGCAGAGGATTAACCTAGTGCGCCACTGCTGCCGGCTGGCCCCTACAATATGATTTTTGTAGAGGGGTACAGCTTCATAGAGTTGGTAAATGGTAGGGCCACAATCCTGAGATTTTTGACTCAAAAGAAAGGTACATTTATTTTTTAACAGCTATTGCAGATTTCTCTCCAGACTTGTCTTCTGCAGATGGTTCTAGGTTTATTTCCAGGGCCCTGTTGGCTGCAAACTCAATGGAGAAGAGTGGCTGGGGATACCTGGCTGTCTCCCCTCTGTGGTCTCCAGCAATGCAGGTTTGGCTCCAAACTTGCTTGTCCCATCAGCAAAGCAGATGCCTGGCAGGCAGACAGCCCCAACACTGGGAAAGGCAACATAACAATCGCTGGTACCAGGAGCTAGAGCCTTTGGGGGGTCTTATACTCTACCCCATGCAGCTGGTCAGAGTCTTCCTTTCTGCCACCCTGTATTTGTCTCTGAGGAACTGGAAAGACTTTGTGCAATGTCAGCTTAGCTAAATTGGAACCCCATTTCATAGATACACAGGAATACCATGCCCAGCAGGGTTCACGGTTATGGTTGCTGCTGGAGAAAGCAGTGTGATATTTGAGAGGCAGAGGTGCAGCAGCAAGGGCACTTTGAAAGCCATGGATGGCAGAGGCAGTTAGCAGTGCCAGTGGATTCCACTTTGCTCTCATTTTTTTCTTCTGGATTCTTTTCAATGTCCAGCTCTTCTCTCCACTGCCGTCTGTACTCACAGCCGTGATCCAAGCCCACCACACCGTGCTGTGCTGTGAGCTCACAGAGGTGGAGCCATGAGGAGCACACAGCCTTCTACAGTCTTGACTCCAGACCCCAGCATGGCTCCTGGTTTTGGCCTGGCCCAGCCCTCACCATTGCAGGCTTTGGGAAGTACTCAAACCAGGCACTCTGATATAAGATGCATGTAGCCCAAGCAATGTCTTAAACTGCTGTGTCAGATGCCTGCCCCCAGAGCAGATACTCAGACTCCTGGAACAAACTTTGCTATCCACAGTAAAAGGTGAAGAGAATAAGGATTAGGTCAGAGCTGACAAAGTCTGAAAAAACATCAGAAATGAACAGATTTTATCAATAAGGAGGAACCTTACCTTAGGGAGTATTTTGCCCTGAAACTGGTATGGTATGATATCCTTGTGATTAGCAAGGCATTTACAGATGTTGTTTATCTCATCTGTTTATGATCATTTTAGAGTTTGTTTACATGTATGATACTGTTCATGGTGCATTGGTAAGTATACTATCAGAAGCATGGGTTGAACATTTTTTGCCAAGTAGAGGGGCATGGTTAAAACACCGGTGAGCACTGCTGGGGACTAAGACTGACATGTCCGATACTCACCAGCTTAGGAAGAAGCAGAGTGTGCGTGGCACAGCTTGGACTCTGCAGTTAGAGACTGCAAAACACCGATGGCTCTACTTTTTATGATGTGGGACACAGTTAAAAAAAGGATTGCCTTTAACAAATTCAAATAAATATTTTGACTGTTAGGAAAAATTTACTCCAAACCCAGTTTCTAGGGAAAACAGGACTAAATCTAAGACTTTTGCTTTTACCTGATTCAGCATCTGAGCAATTCCATATTGCTAACCTGTTGATGTTTTGGAAATCAAGAGAGAATTTTGTTAGAGTATTGAATATGTGCAGTGTGTATTTTTGAGTGTGCTTGACAGAGCTAAAGTTTTCCTTTGTTCAGGAACAGAAGCATCCCTTGGGCTGTCATAGATCGATGGTTCATCGCATAAAATTTTAAAGGTGTATTTTATGCAGAAAATAGTCATATTTAGTGCTCTAAGTTATTTTAAAACTTTGCAAAAATCCAGACAGGAAGCAGAAAAGGAAACAGGGTGTAACTGTGGACTAAACTGTGCTACAGTACAGATAATCCCCTAAATCTCAGCGGGTTGATGCTACAAAAGCTTTCTTTAAAATCCACAGTGCATGTCTAATGTGGCTTGTCGGGTAGAGCTCTGCTCACTGAGATCTCTCGGGGACTGTGTGAGGACGTTTGAACCTGTGAATAGGCTCCCTTGCCTGGTAACAGGCTCTTTGCTGATGTGATTAAGTAGGAGATCTTGAAATGGGGAGATTATCTTGGATTATCCTGGTCGGTCCAATGTAATCACATGAGACTATACAAGAGGAAGGCAAGAAAGTCAAAGACAGTGGTAGTAGGAGATGTGACCACAGAAGCGAGAGGTTGGATGGATGTGAGGAAGGGGCCCCGAGCTAAGCAGGGAATGGATTCTTCCCTGAAGCCTCCAGAAGGAACTGGCCCTGTTGACACCTTGACTGTGGCCTAGTGAGTCAGCTTTTGGCCTTTGACTTCCAAAACTTTCAGATGAAAGATGTGTGTTGTTTTAAGCCGCAACGTTTGTCATCATTTGTTATGGCACCGATAGGCAACTCAGAGACCTGAGTCCCATCTTGACAAATGCTTTAGTGACTGCTAAGGCAGAAAGTGGGAAAGTGGTGAACTATGCATTTGTTCTTCAAGCTTCAACTAGAAATCACGCATGCAGTCTCTGCTTATATTTGTTGGCTAGAGCGAGTCACACGGTCACCCTGACTTCAGAAGAGGTGGGGAGTGCATTGCGACCACTGACCTGGAGGGAACTGAGGGGTGGGGTCTTGGTGAGTGGCTAGGGGCTAACGTAGCAAGAGCAGAACATTAAAGGATATGACTTAGGACAGCAAAGGTATGACTCACTCATGGCAACTCAATAGGTGACTGAGGGCGCACAATCAGGACTGAAAAAAAGTACGGTTCAACAATTTCACGAGTGAATATGGGGAAGACATTGGTGAATGCTGCAGTGGCTCATGCGCAGAATCCCAAAGACAGGAAGATTCCACCTCCCCAGGGCCCCCCAGAGCAAGGAGAGGCAGCTTAGTCCTGACACGAGGAGAAGGGAGGCTGAGGAACAGGGCCAGGGACTCAGTGCAGTTCCCAGGCTCTCTGGTCAGGTGGCTTCTGGCTGGCTTTGGCCCTTGATAGGAAATTGGTGGTAGGAGGAGCCAGGCTATTTCTCCTGCTCTTCTCCTTGGGCCGGGACAGGGACTGCCTCTGCTCCTGTCTGCCAGGGGACCCTGAGCTCCAGGAACTCCCCCTTTTCCTTCGTCTCTCCAGTGGGGGGTGGGAGTAATTTGCAGTTCTGCTAATCTGTGAGTTGCTCCTCTGTGAAACCAGTTTCCTGTGTTGGAATTCCTAGCTGGACTCTTGCTGAAGCGCTGAGTAACCCAGAATCTGAGCAGTATGGCTCACAAGGGCCAGCTCTGGACGAGGGAATGTTCTTGTGGTTTTAAGCAGTGGGTGGGAAGACTTGTGAAAGCTGCACACACCAACAGGACCAGGGCAGGGTGGACAGAGATCCAGGTTTGCCAGGTGCAGTGCAGGGCTGCCTCATGCAATAATATAGACTGGATAATCATTCTTTGTTGTCAGAGCTGTCTTGTGCATTGTAGGATGTTTGGCAATATTTGGAACATATTTAAAAATTACTCATTGTTTATCTGAAACTCAAGTTTAACTGGGTGTCCTGCATCTTTATTTAATAAATCTGGCGGCCTTCCTAGAGAATGAGCTCATGTTGAAAGCTGTGTTTCATGCTGGACTGTGCAGGAATAAATATACAAGTAGGCAGGGATGGTTTGGGGAGAAATTAGGCACTGGAATCAGATCTTGATTGATATAGTTATTAACTAACTGAGGCAGTTAGGAAGCATGTATTAGTTCAATCGGAGAAATTATGAGAGTGAAGGCTCAGAAAAATGCCTGTGTGGGGCCAGCACTGTGGCACAGTAGGTTAAAGCCCTGGCCTGAAGCGCCGGCATCCCATTATGGGCATTGGTTCGAGTCTTGGCTGCTCCACTTCTGACCCAGCTCTCTGCTATGGCCTGGGAAAGCAGTAGAAGATGGCCCAACTCCTTGGGCCCCTGCACCCACATGGGAGACCTGGAAGAAGCTCCTGGCTCCTGGCTTTGCATTGGCACAGTTCTGGTGGCCAGCTGGGGAGTGAACCAGTGGATCTAAGACCTCTCTCTCTGTCTCTATCCCTCTCTGTAACTCTGCCTTTCAAATAAATAAAATAAAAAAATTTTTTAAAAAAAGAAAAATGCCTGTGTGAGTTCGTTTGTATGTGTGTGTGTGCATATGCACACACCTAAAGATGAGTTATTGGCTGGCGCCACAGCTTACTTGGCTAATCCTCTGCCTCCAGCACCAGCACCCCGGGTTCTAGTCCCGGTTGGGGTGCCGGATTCTGTCCCAGTTGCTCCTCTTCCAGTCCAGCTCTCTGCTGTGGCCCAGGAAGGCAGTGGAGGATGGCCCAAGTGCTTGGGCCCTGCACCTGCATGGGAGACCAGGAGGAAGCACCTGGCTCCTGGCTTCAGATTGGTGCAGCGCGCCGGCTGTAGCAGCCATTTGGGGGGGGTGAACCAACAGAAGGAAGGACCTTTCTCTCTGTCTCTCTTTCTCTCACTGTCTAACTCTGCCTGTCAAAAAAAAAGATGAGTTATAGAAATTACCTGAAATAATGGCAAATGCTAGAGAAGTATTCTCAACTATTTGGGAGCCTAGCAATGGTGAACTGCTACCTGTTTCTTGAGCATAGTAGTGGGAGACCAAAGTACCCTCAAAGATCAAATGTCTGGCACTGGGATTGTAGTGCAGCTGCCTGGGATGCTGACATCCCATAATGTAGTGCCAGTTGGAGTCCCAGCTGCTCTGCTTCTAATCCAGCTTCCTGCTAATGTGTCCAGGAGGCAGCAGATGGTGGCTCAAGTCCTTGGGACCCTGCCATTCACGTGGGAGACCTGCATGAAATTTCAGGCTCCTGTCTTTGACCTGGCCAAACCCACACATTGTTGCCATTTGGGGAGTGAACTAATGGACGGTCTCTCTCTCTCTCTCTCTCTCTCTGTTATTCTGCCTTTCAAATGAATTAAATAAATCTCTTTAAAAAAAAAAACCAGACCAAATATCCAAACTTGGTGATCTGTCTCAATCAGTGGTCCTCAACTGGAGGCACTTGTGTCCCCAGGGACTATTTGGCACTACTTAGAGATGTTTTTGACTGTCACGAGTGGTAGAAGGTGCTATTGACATCAACTGGGTAGAGGCCAGCTGAACATTCGGCAAGGTACAAGCCATTCCTCAAAAGAATGAATTATTTAGTGCAAAAGATCATTAGTGCCACTGTTGAGAAACCCTGCTGTAAATGCATCTGGAAAGCCAGCAGTTGGCACACGTCCTGAAAAACCTCTACAGAATGTGTCCCTCTGGGAGTGAAACCAGATAATAGGGCAGAAGTCCCAGGAGGACAGATTCCAAACTGAAATGGAAGCAATTGGCCCCACGTTTGTCATCCTCGTTCTGGGATTTAGCCACCTATGCAGATAACAGTCCTCACTATGTGGGGTATGCATGGCGTTGCTATCCCTGTGTGTATTAGTGTATTTGGTGTTGCTATAACAGAATACCTGAGGCTGAACAGTTTATACGTACAAGAGGTTTATTTAGCTCACAGTTTTTGAAGCTGGAGGTACAAGATCTGGCAGCTGCATCTGTTTGGCCTCTGGGAAGTGTTCCCTTGGCTGTATCACAATATGGTGGAGAAATCGAGAGGGAACCAAGGGGCCAAGTCCTTTATAACATTCAAATTTCAGGAGAGCTAACCAGGGTCATAGAGAAACTACCTTAATCCCTTTATTTCATTTATTTGAAAGGCAGAGTTACTGAGAGAGGGGGAAAGATAGAGAGATCTTCCATCTGCTGGTTTACTCCCTAAATGGCTGCAATGGCTGGGGCCAGGCCAGGCTAAATCCCGGAGCCAGGAGCCTCATCCAGGTCTCCCATGTGGGTGCAGGGACCCAAGCACTTGGACCATCTTCCACTGATTTACCAGGCACATTATCAGAGAGCTGGATTAGCAGCCAGGACTCTAATGGTGCCCATGTGGGATGCTGGCATTGCAGGTGGTGGCTTAACCACTATGCCATAACACTGATCCCTAGATCTCACCTCTTACAGATCCTACCATGCAGCAGGTTAAGCCATCACAGCATCATATCAGAATACTGGCTTGCTACCCAACTTTTCCACTTCTAGCCAGCTTACTGCTAATGTTCTTAGGAGGCAGCAGATGATGGCCTGGGTGCTTTGGAGACCTGGATGAAACTCCTGGCTCCTGGCTCTGGCCTGACCCAGCTCTGGTTGTTGCAGCTCTTTAAAGAGTAAATCAGCAGATGGAATCCCGCCCTCTGCATCACTATGCCTTTGAAATAAGTACATATATAAAATCTTTTAAAAAAGATTCCACCAGCTGTCACATCATCACCCTGTGGACCAAGCTTCCAGAACATGAGCCTCTGGGGGATGCACTACATGTAAGCCATAGCATGGTGCGTATTTAATCAAATTCCCACATGTTTTAGTCTTCAGTGTGATTTATTTCAGCATAAATCAAGAGGTGGATATATGGGTGGCAATGTGGTTCGAGTTCAAGGAGATCATTTTGGGAAGCTGAGCTAAACCAGGCCAAGGAGCTATTAGAGACATGGATGAAAACCAAGGGAATTCTCAGTTCTTGGCAGAGGCAACCAAGTGTATTTATCAAAGCTCTGTCAATTCCAGAGGACAGCAAAACAACTGGGTTGTTCTTGGGGTAGCTCATGGTCCTAGAGGAGGAGCTGTACTGTAACAGAGCCGCCTCCTGGATTCACTCACTCTCTCCATCCATTTCTCATTCCTGGCTTCGCTTTGCAGAACAGCTTTCTCTACATGGTCATGGGGAAGATACCAGGTGGCAGCCTAAATGTCACATCCTCCCAACATAGAACTTGTCTTTTCCATTATGCATATGTCAGACTCAGGAAAAGTCCCTGTTTACTCCTGGACCATGCACTGGGTCTGGGGACGAGGGCGCTCTGACTGGCCAGGCCTGTGTCCCAGTCCTCCCCTTGTCATCAGGAATGAAGTAATGCATTCAAACAGTAGACATGGAAGGAAGAATGCTTTTTCTGGGACCACATTACTGGGGCTCTCGTACTGACATTTCTTGAATGTTGCAGTTGGCACTTGACTGCTGGAAGGAGCTAGACTTGGGAGAATTTTTATCCCTGGTGTTGCAGGCCAACTTGGAGACTGTTTGGCTAAGGACCCAAACCTTTTCAAGTGGGGAAATTATCCTGTGCTCCTGGAGCCTTTCCTATCAGAGAATTATGGAAATAGAATCACCCGGTAGGAAGTCACTGCTATATGTTGGTTGATCAATGTCATCTCAGTACTGATACATGTAGGTAGTGCACAGTACCCTCTCTGTAGGCCCCCTTAGGCTGGTGGCCTCCCATAGTCATTGGAGTCCTGTGAGCTCTGGAATCCCATAGACTGAATTCTGCCCCAAGTCTACTGTTTTTGGCTTGGATCCACTGGACCCCACTAAACCCCACCTTCCTCATCTGTGGAGTGGACCAATAATCCCACCTCAGGGCTTGTCAGAGTATTAAATGAGACAGTCTGTGTATGGTGTCTGCATACAGTGGATGTTTCACCTTCTTTCCTCTCTCCTCCTCGTAGATTTTTTGCCTGCTTTTCAGAGAAATGTAAAGATGCTGGATTACTTTAAAGTTCAGCAATATATAACTCCACTTGTAGGAACATTTTTGCACATTGAAAAGAACACTCAGCTGATATAGATGTAAATATTTAAGAAAATATAACTTTAAAATATGAGACATGACACATAATAATTTGGTTAGTAAACTAAGCTAATCATGATTCAATTTTTATGTTGCCCAACAAAATAACTTTAGATCTAAAAGGACACTAAAAGTGAATATTGAATATATTAAATAGACTGCCACTGACTTTGCCCCCTCCCCTTCAAGAAGTCAAATGCTCTTTTCATACCGAAATCTTGAAATGGGTGTAACATTTCCTTTTTTGGTGGCTGCACTCTTGGTAGCTTGTAAATGCTAACTTGTAGGCCTTCCTGACAGTGCACTCCCCCAAGCTGCTGAGGATGAGGAGCCTGGAACCTCACCAGAGCAGTGCTGTTTGAATAAATACTGTGGGGAAAGCACCTGGAGAACTGACCACTGCCTAGTCACAATCGTTGCTCCCAGCACAAGCAAGAGTGGAGATTTATACCTCAGAGTCAATGGAGAAGAAGTCCTCGCAACCTGAAATTTTAAACTGTTTACTAGTCTTGGCCTGAATTTGGCCTGTCTAAAGGGAAAAGCACAGATCCCATTTAATAGAGTCTACGTGTAAAGTGTGAGGCATGAGAGTTCTTAATTTTCTGTCGCAGCTGAGTTAAATCTTTGGAGTGTTGGTTGGCACACATGAAATGAAATGTACAATAGAGCTTGACGAGTTTGATTTACCCAGAGAAGGATTAATGTTTCTTGTTTCAATCCACGGAAGGCTCAAATAGAACAAATAGGCAGAGGAAAAGGCAAAGTCCCTTTCTGTTTTAGAGCTGCCTTGGGACTTTAGAACGCTCAGCTTCCTGGCCTCTGGACTCCAGGATTTGTACCAGCAGTTGGGAAACCTTCAACTTAGTCCAAGTCACAGTGCTGGCATCCCAGGGTCCCAAGCTGGCACACATCCTGTTGTGGGACTTCTCTGCTGCCATAATCACATAAGTCAATCACCCTAATACATCCCCTCTTATCTACCTATCTATCATCTATCATCTGTCATCTATCATATGTTATCTATCATCTCTTATTGATGTATATCTCTCTTTTTTTAAATTTGACAAGTAGAGTTATAGACAGAGAGACAGAGAGAAAGGGGTGTATATTTCTTAACACAGAAAGCAAGTCCTGGTGGGTATCTTGATGTTCCATTATTTGTTTTAAGATCAGGAGAAATATTTTCCATGTATGTTTGGGATTTGAAAACTTCTATATTCTGTTTAGAAGAATCCTTATGAAGGCTTTTATGAAAGATATCTATAACCATATATGTGTCAACCATAAATAAAATTTGAAAACACTAAACAGAGAGAAAAATAATCTTGTATAAAAGTCTTAGGATTTATTTCAATAATGATTCATTTGAATTCCCCTGTAACCCTGTGAGACCTGGGTGACACATCACTTCCCTTCGCCTGGGAGAGGAGGCTCCCTGTCCTGCCTGCGCTTACCTGGGCCAACTCGTGTCTCAGCTAAGTCTGCTTATTTCTTCTCTCTTCTGCCTCCAGAATAGGCTTGATGCAATATTTTCTTTTTCTGCTTTTTTTTTCTAAATTTAATATTATTTATTTATTTATTTTCATTTTATTTGACTGGCAGAATCCCAGAACGAGATCTTCCATACCCAACCAGTTCACTCTTCCATTGCCCAGTGTATCCAGGATCTGGCCAGACCAGGATGAAGCCAGGAACCAGGAACTCAAATCAGGTCTCCCTTGTGGGTGGCAGGGACCCGCATACATGAGCTGTCATCTGCTGCCTCGCAGGGTGTACATTAGCAGGGACCTGAAGCAGGCACCCTGGGATGTGGGCATCTCAAGTGGAACCTTAACCACTGTTCCCAACACCTGCCACTGCAGTGGGTTTTATTTTAAGTTTCTATTGCTGTGTAACAAATACCATACACTCAGGAACTTCAGACAACACTGGCTTGTTAGTTCCCAGTCCTGTAGGTCAGATGTGTAGCATGGCATGGCTGGGGTGTCCACTCTGGGTGTCACAGGGGTGAATCAAGGTATCAGCTGGGAGGACAGTGACAGTGCCTTTGTAGAATGTAGTTCCTCGCAGTTGCAGGTCTGCAGTCCTCGTGTCATTGCTGCCAGCCAGGAGCCACTCTTAGTTGCTGGCGACTGTGTGTTCTTCGCCATCCTTTTATCTTCAATCCATGGAAACTTTCCTGTGCTACTGCTGCTGCTGCTGTTGCTTCTTTTCCCTCCCCCACTTTTTTTTTCTTAAAGATTTATTTATTTGAAATGCAGAGTTACAGAGAAAGAGAGAGAGACAGAGAGAGAGGTTTTTCATCTGCTGGTTCACTCTCCTGTTGGCCGCAGCAGTCAGGGCTGGGCCAGGCCGAAGTCAGGAGCCGGGATCCAGGAGCTTCTTCAGGTCTCCCACCTGGGTGGAAGGGCCCGAACATTTGGGCCATCCCTCTGCTGCTTTCCCAAGCCATTAGTGGGGAGCTGGATCAGAAGTGGAGTAACCGGGACTCGAACCGGCACTCATAAGGGATGCAGGCATCATGGGCAGCTGTCCCCTTTCCTGAGCTTCTGTCCACTGCCCCCTTCCTCTTGTGCTGTCAGCCAGAGGAAGCTCTCCTCTCTTTAAGAGCTTGTGTGATTGGGTCAGGCCCATCTGGATGGACTCCCGACTTTAAGACCAGCTGTGCCGTAGGGCATCCTGTCATCACAGGAGTGTTGCATGGGAAGGGTGGGGGTCTTGGTGATTCCTTAGAGCTCTGCAGGTCACCGGGGTCTGCCTCTTCTCACAGTGGTGTTTGCAGACTGTTGCATGAGAACAAGCTGACACCTCACGGAGAGGGAGGATTCTTTAGTCGCACCCCAGACCTGGGAGTCAATTTCTGGGAGCACTGGGCCTGGGAATCTGCACTTTATACAAACTTCGCGGATGGCTGTGATCCTCCCTGGAATTCGAGAAGCTAGAATTGGAGATTGGTGTTTCATCAGCCTGGGTTGGAACACAGCCTCCTGACCACATGGTAGGGTGTGCAGCCCACATTCCCCCAGGGAGGCCTGTGCACTGGCGTCCCCAGCCTCTGCAGCTCAGTCCCCCTGCAGGAATTGCCCTCCCAGGAAAGGAACTGCCTTATCCGAGGTCGTGTTCTCTTACCAGGAGCAGCCCATCCCCATGGACTTGTCCGTGAGCGGATGCAGAGACCTGCCTCTTCTTGCTTCAGGCAGAGGCATACCTGCAGGGCCGGTGCAGCCCGTCACCCTCTGAGGCCCGTGCAGCCCGTCACCCTCTGAGGCCCGTGCAGCCCGTCACCCTCTGAGGCCCGTGCAGCCCGTCACCCTCTCAGGCCCGTGCAGCCTGTCACCCTCTCAGGCCCGTGCAGCCCGTCACCCTCTGAGGCCTGTGCAGCCCGTCCTAAGTGCAGTTCGGCTTCCTTGCCCGCCCCACCCTGCTCCTCTCCCTCCCACACAGGTGTCCCTGCAAGGTCTCCTCCAGAAACACCTCTGCCCAGGTCATCTCAGAGCCTGTTTCAGAGACTCTTACCTAAGCTGCACACACAATGTGTTTGCGATCCAGCTTGGTAACTCCCTCTCGCGTTATATCCCAAACCTGTTTGCTGCTTTCCATCTCCACCGCTGCCTCATCCAAGCCACCATTTCTCTGTCTTGGTCCCCCGCAGGAGCCTCCTAAATGCTGGCACTGCTATGACTTCCCTCCCACCCCGATCCCCAGCATCTGCGCAGCAGCTGCAGGAGCACTGACCGCCCCTGTGCTGTCCACTTCCTCCATGAGGCAGAGCTGGAAGAGCGAGGAGTTGTGTTCTCCGGTTGTGATTGGTCACTGCTGTATCTGCAGCAGAGTAAACGCCAGTAGATGCTTGTTGAATAAAGGAATAGATGAAAGCAGCAAACACCCATAGCCACAAGAAGACGGACACAACCAAACTAAAATTGGATCGGGGCGGATGTTTGGCCTAGTGATTAAGATGTCCTTGTCCCATATCAGAGTGCTTAGGCCTGTCCCTGGCTCTGGCTCCTGATTCCAGCTTCCTACCAGTGTGTCCCTGGGAGGCAGCAGTGACAGCTCAAGCAGTTGGGTCCCAGCTGCCTGCACAATTGAGTGTCACCTAGATTGAGTCCCTGGCTTCTGCCCCCTGCCCCAGGGGGTAACTGGCAGGTGAAAGCGTCCTTTCTCTTACAAATAAATAAAATATTTTTTAATTGGAAAATGGACCTTGTGCTTTTCCACAAAAAATTAGGAATATGAATCACAAAGTTGCTTTCATATCAAGATTTTCTTCTGAATGTTTCCTCAACATCCAGGATTTGATATTAGTCTCGGTAAATACCAGGGAAAGATATTTTTGGTCTTTGGGTCGTTTTGGAGCCTAATACACAACAGTCATATCTTTTCTTTTATGTAACAGTTGAATTCCAGCTGTATGAGATATAACATTAATATCTAAAGAGAAGACTTGGGGCTGGCACTGTGGTGTAGCGGGTAAAGCCACCGCCTGCAGTGCTAGCATCCCATAGTGTGTCCCAGCTGCTTCACTTCCGATCCAGTTCTCTGCTATGGCCTGGGACAGCAGTAGAAGATGGCCCAAGTCCTCGTGCCCCTACACCCATGTGGGAGACTCAGAAGAGGCTTCTGGCTCCTGGCTTTGGATGGGCCAAGCTCTGGCCATTGTGGCCATCTGGGGAGTGAACCAGTAGATTGAAGGCTTCTCTCTGCCTCAGCCTCTCTGTAACTCTGCCTTTCAAATAAATAAATAATTTTCTTTAAAAAAGGAAACTTTATTCTCCTAGTGACTGACAAAATTACTGGTACCTTTCCTGATTGGAAGGAGAATAATTTCTTGATAAATCTAATTGAGAACTTTTAAGTAGACATATGAGTCACCTTCTGCATAACTCTAAGTTTCAATGTAGGCTTGGTGGGTTTATTTTAAGTGCAGGCTATTTATGTACTTTGACGTCATTTTTACTGATAGTTTCCTTTTTGGAAACAAGTACCTTGGCTGTGGTGATTGGTGAGGAACATGGTACGCACTCCCCGAGCGAGTCATTCCTACAGCAGCTCAGCAAAGGGCAGTTTGTGATACACTGCAATTTTGGAATGACTATTATTAAGGAAGAAAAAAAAAATGTTCTCTGGGTAGTCAGAATGATTCAGACTTCAAGAGCATCACATGATTTATAAGTAGTAATTTGCCAGCCTTGGCTTCCTGGGGGAAGAGAAATACTTGAAAAAAAAATATATATATATATACACACACATACATATTTCTCCCATGTATACCAACAAGTACATGACATCATTTCAATTTAAAAGCAAAAATTTGAGCTCATTAAAAAGACTTTCTCTTTGACCAGGGCAGACTGATCTGATATAGAAAGAATGAGCTCCTACCTTATGCGTTTGCAGGCTGATAACTTCCAGGCCAGCGACAGTGTTCCTGAGCATCCGTGTGGAGAAAGACTCCTCCTTAGGTATCACAGAAGTCACAATGCAACAAGCTTCCAAAATACACATCATTATGTCTCCTGGACCTCATTCTCCCTGCTGATGTGCCAACATCAGATTGAGAACCATTAAATTTATTGTCAAGGAAGAAATTGAAAATATTTTCAGAGAATTGCCTATATAAATGGGCTTTGGCTCCAATCAGTTGAGCTTCCCACAGTCTCACAATTCATTCCAGTACAATATAGAATGTTCCAGAATATTTCTAAAAAGCAAACTATCCAATTTATTTTGTGAAGCTAGCCTCGCTGATGGCCAACTTTGACATGAGTAATACAAAAAAGAAAACTATAAAAACTGCATTTCCTCCGGAGACAGTAAGGTATTGCTTAAGCATGCAGGTGCCCTCTGACTCAGAAATTCCACTGCTGAGCACAGATCCTGGGGACTTTCCAGGACAGGCTGTGAGGGAAGTGTCCACAATGGTCCCAGCAGCCTGTTTGACAGGGAGCTGGAGCCCTGGTTACCCAGGCATCACGGGGACAGTGAATAGGTCGTGTGGTGCAGGAAAAACAGAGGACTTTGTAGCAGGAAGAAGGAATTGGACATAACCTCCCGCAGCATGTATGAAATTTTTTTAAAAAGATATATGTATTTATTTGAAAGGCAGTTACAGAGAGGCAGAGGTAGAGAGAGAGAGAGAGAGAGAGAGAGAAGTCTTCCATCCACTGGATCATTCTCCAGAGGGCTGCAACGTCTGGAGCTGTGCTCATCTGAAGCCAGGAGCCAGGAGTTTCTTCTGGGTCTCCCACATGGGTGCAGGGGCCTAAGGACTTGGGCCATCGTCCACTGCTTTCCTAGGCCGTAGCAGAGAGCTGGATTGGAAGTGGAGCAGCTGGGACCTGAACTGTATACCCATATGGGATGCTGGCACTGCAGGCAGCAGCTTTACCTGCTACATCACAGCACCACCCCCATAAATGGATTTTAAATCGTGATGTTTGAGGCTGGTGTTGTGGTGCAGCCAGTTTAAGCCCCAGCCTGCAGCACCGCCATCCCATATGGGCACCGGTTCAGGTTCCGGCGGCTCCACCTCCCATCCAGCTCCCTGCTGGTGTGCTTGGGAAAGAGCGAAGTTTGGCCTGAGTCCTTGGGCCCCTGAGCCCACGTGGGAGACCCAGAGGAAGCTCTTGGCTCTTGGCTTCGGATTGGCTCAGCTCCAGCCATTGTGGCCATTTGGGCATTGAACCAGCGGATGGAAGATCTCTCTCACTCTCTCTGTCTCTACTGTGACTCTGTCTTTAAAAAAAAATAAAATAAATCTTTTAAAAAAAACTCACATGATTTTAAATTGAAGAAAAAAAGCAAAAAGTAGGAAATATAAAATACAACATTGGGGCAGGTATTTGAGTGATTAAGATGCTGGTCAGGATGTCCATTCCCCACATCAGAATACCTGGTTGATTCTAGGCTGTGGCTTCTGACTCCAGCTTCCTGCCGACATGGCTCAAGTAATTGGGTCCCTGTCACCCATGTCAAAGATCTAGATTGAATTGCAGCCACCCAGCTTTGGCCCCAGCCTCAGCTGTTATGAGCATTTGGGGAGTGAATCAGTGAATGGAGCTCTGTCTGTCTGTCTGTGCATATTGCTCTTTGATTTAAATAGACAAAATCTAAACTTCTCTCCCCCAACAGTATCATCTAAATGAAAAATACATCACACAAATCAAGATTTTCTTTAAAGATTTATTTATTTATTTGAAAAGCAGAGTTACAGAGAGCAGAGGCAGAGAGAGAGAGAGAGAGTCTTCCATCCAGTGGTTCACTCCACAGATGGTCACAACAACTAGAACTGTGCTGATCCCAAGCCAGAAGCCAGAAGCTTCTTCTAGGTCTCCCATGTGGGTGCAGGGACCCAAGGACCTGGAGATTAAAAGGGTAAGTGTGACTATTGAGATGGGCAGTCAGTAGAGTGACCTGGCTAGAAGTAGAATCACTCAGGGTGGAGTGAAAACTCCATTAGATAGCCAAGATGGAACCAGGAGAAATTGTAATTTGGATTAAGGTATGGAAGAAGGGAAAATTTTTAGAGTTGGAGTTTAGATGGAGTCGAATACTTGAGACAACTTTAAAGTAAGACAAAAGTAAAGATTGGAAGAGGCTTTAATGCCTCAAGATATTTTGCATTTATTAAGGTGCCTGTCATTTTGTATATGCCCTCATCCACAGTGTATCATACTCAAGGTGAATCGGCTGCTGCCCTCCCTATTTGTTCCTGATTTATCAAAAACATTTAAACATGGTCACGTCTGTTCTGACTTGAGAACATACAAAGGAAAAAATACTTACTAGGCCTTTCTTTTTTTTTTTTGAAAGGGTTTATTTCAAAATTAAAGCATTATCAAACAATAAAACTGTTGTGGATTAGCATCATGCAATGAATGACAAAAGCATGATTGTTATATATTAATGTTAGCACACTGGACACTGGAGTAAGGGAAAGGGTTTATTGGGGAACATCAACAGACCAGAGTGAAGGGGCGGTGAAGGAAAAAGAGAAGGAGACTGTAAGAAAGAGAGACAGAGAGGAGGAAGAAGAGAGATGAGAGAAGGAGAGAAGCCAAGAGAGCGCAGGAGAGAAGGACCAAGAGCCCAGAGAGCATGTGCTCAGGAACAGGCCCTTTTAAAACTTTGCCTGAGGGCGGGCAGGGAAGCAGGAGCAGCCAATCCCATTAGGATGGGGGTGGAGCCTGGCTCAGGTAGCTGGGCCATGCGGCCACCTGGCTAGAACTATGCCAGTTTCCTAACATTTCCCCCTTTTGTTTTTTATAAAGCAGGATTTATATGGGATTACATTAGTCCCAAAAGGCCAGGAGGGGTAGAGGGACAATGATCTGTCTTTAGAGCTACTTCCTGCTGACATGGGGCGACGAGGTATTCTTCGCTGGCATGGGGTGATGTCTCAAGCCGCTGTCTCCTGGGTGGGGAGCTGAGTATATCCCTGTAGCAGCATTTGGTTGACTGCCTGGTTGCTGAAGGCCTTTGTTCCATTATAACCTGCAGTAAACACTTAGACACTGTTGTATAAAAGACAGGGTTAGAATATTGACCAATGATCCTAAGAGTAGCATTAACCAGGTAATGAGAGGATTTTATAGAGGAGAGGAAATGTGGGGGGGGGGGGGGCGGATCGCTGGACCCTTTTGGGGATAGTTTGATGGATGTGGCTTAAAGCTGATTCCAGCCAAGACTGGGAGAAAGGCCACTTTTGCAGGGAGCGGGGTTTGTCTGTAAAGAAATTTTGACACACAGGTTGGGAGTAGAGCCATTGGTGGTAGAGATTATGATTACAAAGGAATGAGGCTCAAGTGGGCTAGATACAGAGGACAGAGTTGTTATTAGAGGAGCTAAGAAAGGTGCTGTCTAAGCTACAAATCAGTTTTCTGATTGAGAGGCAAATAGAACCTGATAGAAGGGGCTTGATAATAATCAGGTGGGCTTTAGGCCCAGACTTATATCTCTTCACATAGGGTACATCCTAAGGGAGGTGTGAACCTCCTTGGGGAAGGCACCCTGTTGACTTCCATTACCTAGCTGGCCAGGTAAAGGCAGGTGGCATCTCTAACAGGAAATTTACAGTTCTGCCTGCAATATTGCTGACCCTGGTTGGTCAATTCTACTTCTGATTCTAGCTTTTGGAGGGGGCACCCTGAGAGACAGCAAGTGATGACTCAAGTACCTGGGTCCCTGTCACCCTCAGGGGAGACTTGGGTTGTGTTCTGGGCTCCTAGCTTCATCCTGGCCCAGCCTTGGCTGTTGTGGGCATTTGGGGATAGAACCAGAAGATGGGAGAGCTCTGTTTGTCTGTCTTCCAAGTAAATGAAAATAAGTAAATCTTTTTAAAAGTAAAATAAGGCTAGCGCCATAGCTCAATAGGCTAATCCTCTGCCTTGCAGTGCCGGCACACCAGGTTCTAGTCCCGGCCGGGACACCAGATTCTGTTCCGGTTGCCCCTCTTCCAGGCCAGCTCTCTGCTGTGGCCCAGGAGTGCAGTGGAGGATGGCCCAAGTGCTTGGGCCCTGCACCCGCATGGGAGACCAGGAGAAGCACCTGGCTCCTGGCTTCGGATCAGCGTGGTGCGTCGGCTGCAGCACGCCGGCCATGGTGGCCACTGCGGGGTGAACCAACAGCAAAGGAAGACCTTTCTCTCTGTCTCTCTCTCTCACTGTCCACTCTGCCTGTCCAAAAAAAAAAAAAAAAGTAAAATAAAAAAATTTTGTCTCTGTTTGCAAAATGAGACTTTATATTTCTGAAAGCCAATTTTATTTGAAGCTATAAAAAGTAAATAATCCTTTCCAAAAGTACATACCTAAATGTCTTATGCTACTCAGACACAAGACCAATCAAGTGAGGTTGTATGGTATTTGCTCAATGACCTTTAGCCGTATCTCTCCTTTCAGAGTGTACTCGGGCGAGCTGTTGATGAGTCACGAATCACATAATCACACAGAGGAGCGGGTGAGAGGTAATTACACCAGGTAATAGTTAGCCATAATTGGGAGGCTCCTTTTGTGCAAAGTACAATCTCCATTCAAGGTGGAGCCATCTGTGGATAAGCAGCAAGGGTAGATAAATACAGTCTCAAGGAGATATTTCTAGTGCACAAGGCCAAGGAGGACTTACTGGCTAACTCCAGCCCTGCTGTGGGCAGGGTTTAGGGTGCACTGTGCACAGCAGCTGGTTGGGTGATCTCCAGGGAGTCATTTGGCTTCCCTGGAATTCAGTTTTGTCAACTGCAAAAGATGAAGTTGGGTTAAATACTCTCCAAATTCCTTTCTAGCTCTAAATTTTTCTCTCATTTAAAAAAAGAAGAAGAAGGAGAAAAAGAATGATTGTATTTATTTGAAAGGCAGAGTTACAGAGAGAGGGAAGAGACAGAGATCTTCTGTCTGCTGGTTCATTCATCAAATGGCCACAATGGCCAAGGTTGAGCCAGGCCAAAGCCAGGAGCCTGGAACTCCATCTGGGTCTCCCACATGGATGGCACAGGGGTCCAAGTACTTGGGCATCTTATGCTGCTTTCCCAGGAACATTAGCAGGGGATTGGAAGTGGAACAGTCAGGACTTGAACCCACATTCATGTGTGCAGCTTAACCCACTGAGCCACAGTGCTGGCTTCTAAATTATTTTTTCCCTGACTGACATATGTCTTATTCAATACTTGAGAATGGGCGGGGGTCCTGGTCCTTGATGACCATCAGAACTTGTGGTCCTGGTGATTCTGATTCTGTACTTCTTCAGTGGACCCCAGGTCATGGAATATTTCACAAGTTCCCAAGTGATTCTGGTAGGCTCTGAAATTTGAGAACTTATTCTGCTCAGGTGACCACAAATGATGGCCAGTTATGGGAAGGAGGTGGAAAGAGAAGCCACAGTTATTGAATACGAGGCCTCCATTGGTTGGATGGTGCCTACCATTTTGGGTGAGGACAGATTTCACTGATTCAAATGCTCATCTCCATGCAGACAGCCTTTCAGACACGCCCAGAAATATGCCTTACCACTCCTCTGTGTAACCTTTAAGCCAGTCAGCCTGGTACCTGACCTTTTTTTTTTTTTAAGATTTATTTATTTATTTGAAAGAGTTACACAGAGAGGAGAGGGAGGGGGAGAGAGAGAGAGAGAGAGAGAGAGAGAGAGAGAGAGAGGTCTTCCATCTGATGGTTCACTCCCCAGTTGGCCTCAGTGGCCGGAGCTGCACCGATCTGGAGCCAGAAGCAAGGAGCTTCCTCTGAGTCTCCCATGTGGGTACAGGGGCCCAAGGACTTGGGTCATCCTCTACTGCTTTCCCAGACCATAGCAGAGAGCTGGATTGGAAGAGGAGCAGCCAGGTCTCTAACCGGCATCCATATGGGATGCTGGTGCTTCAGGCCAGGGTGTTAACCTGCTGTGCCGCAGCACTGGCCCTGACACCTGAGCTTAACCATCACATTTTCCCTCTTCCTTCTACCTTGTAGAGTTATAGCAAGACCCTGCCACTGGGGACAGGGGAGCGGGCCCCAGGAAGTGGAGCCTATTGTACTGGTCAGAATCCAGCTGGGAAAACAGAAAACACCATTTGTTAGAACAGCAATGTAGGGAGTCAGTGTTCAAGGGCCAAAGAAATAAAGGGAAGGAACATTTATGTAACCAGAGATAATTACTGCAGGAAGTGGCAGCTGCCCCCTAGTGCTGTGGGAGCCAAAGCAACACAATGGGATTGCCAGAGTCCAGAAATTCCAGGCCTTCTGTGGCTGGAATGCAGATCCCCAAGACAGCCGTATCTGGTGGTGCTGGCACCGCTTGGAGGGTAAAATGAGGCTGATTCTGGGCGTCTGGGTAAAAGCTGGAGTCTGGAACAATTCGTCTAGGCTCGTGGTCTTTATAGTGCCCTCTACTGGCAGAACTCAATAGGGAAGTGAGCAGGCAAAACGAAAATTGTATTTGCAGAATCCAGCACAAAGTGATTTATGAAAGGCTGGGTTTGGAGCTGAGAAACAACACTTTAATAATCAGAAACGGTGGCTTTCATCCAGACCGGGCAAGCCCAAGGTCATTTGGAGGACTCTAAGGCCGTGGCTGGGGCTGGAGGGAGCAGTGTGTATGGGGGGGGGGGGGCAGGTTATTATCAGCTCCTCCTTTGTGTTAAGAAAAGGATGCAAGACCTAAAGACATCCAAAGGGGACAGCTTTCTCTCATAATACAAACCTAGGGTGCAAATGCCAAGGTGAGTGGGAGCTAGGGAGTAGTTGCTCGTGCATGTTTGTAAGGATGGTCTGCAGAGCAGGCCTAGGGACTCAGCTTTTGCTCCTCCAGTAAGGCAATGCATGCGCTGAAGAATGTCAGCAAGTGTGTGACACTAAGGATAGACAGGGTGACTTCTTGGACTGTCAGTGTTCTTGGGAGGTTTTTAGGGAAGGTATGTCCAGGTTCAAAAGATGTATTATGAAATGGGATCCAAGATTTACTTTAAAATTGTACTTTTTTGAAAAATGTATTTTAAATTTCTTGTATTTTTGAGAAGAAGAGAAGCAGAGAGAGAGAGAGAGAGAGAGAGAGAGAGAGAGAGAGAGAGAGAAAATCTTCCATCTGCTGGTTCACTCTCCAAATACTCACATGGCAGAGCCTGGGCCAGGCTGAAGCTAGGAGACTCAGATTCCATCTGGGTCTCCTCCATGGGTAGCAGGGACCCAAGTACTTGAGCCATTAGGGCTGCCTCTCAGGGTGTGTATCAGCAGGAAGCCAGACTTGAAAGCAGAGCTAGGGCTCCATCCCAGGCACTCAGATGTGGGATGAGGACATCTCAAAGGCATCTTACCTGCTGTGCCAAATGCTTGCCCTGCAAGATTTACTTTTTTTTTTTTTTTTTTGACAGGCAGAGTGGACAGTGAGAGAGAGAGACAGAGAGAAAGGTCTTCCTTTGCCGTTGGTTCACCCTCCAATGGCTGCTGCGGTCGGCGCGCTGCGGTGGGCGCACCGCGCTCATCCGATGGCAGGAGCCAGGTGCCAGGTGCTTTTCCTGGTCTCCCATGGGGTGCAGGGCCCAAGCACTTGGGCCATCCTCCACTGCACTCCCTGGCCACAGCAGAGGGCTGGCCTGGAAGAGGGGCAACCGGGACAGAATCTGGCGCCCCGACCGGGACTAGAACCCGGTGTGCCGGCGCCGCAAGGCGGAGGATTAGCCTGTTGAGCCACGGCGCCGGCCTACTTTTTTTTTTTTTTTTTTACAGGCAGAGTGGACAGTGAGAGAGACAGACAGAGAGAAAGGTCTTCCTTTGCTGTTGGTTCACCTTCCAATGGCCGCCGCAGCCGGCACACCACGCTGATCCGAAGCCAGGAGCCAGGTGCTTCTCCTGGTCTCCCATGGGGTGCAGGGCCCAAGCACTTGGGCCATCCTCCACTGCACTCCCTAGCCATAGCAGAGAGCTGGCCTGGAAGAGGGGCAACTGGGACAGAATCCGGCGCCCCGACTGGGACTAGAACCCAGTGTGCTGGCATCGCAGGCGGAGGATTAGCCTATTGAGCTGCGGCACCGGCCAAGATTTGCTTTTAAAGATGGCAGACCAGAAGTAAAAGCCAATGTTTGTTTGTAGCAGGTCCCTTCATCTACAACCTGTCCTTCCAGATGCCTTGAATAAGTTTGGGAAGTGCTTCTAATCACATGATATGTCACCTGAAAATGTTAAAAAGATTTGTTTATTTGAAAGGCAGAGTGACAGAAAGAGAAGAAGAGACAGACAGGTCTTCCATCTGCTAGCTCACTACCCCAGTGGTCTCAACACCCCAGTCTGGGCCAGGCCAAAGCCAAGAGTTGGGAACTCCATCATGGTCTCCCACATGGTGGCAGCGTCACAGGTGAGGTGAACCCCAGGAACTTGCTGTACGGATGAGGCAGGTGAACACACCAGAAGGCAATTTTAGCAAAGTTTATTGGAAAGGAGAGGTAAGAAACTCCCATGAATATATCCGGAGTTCCACTACTTTCTCGTGCTAGGGGTTTATATATGTAAAACATCCAGCATTTTGCTGTGGAACACAGAGAAAGTTCCGTCTTGGGGTCTGCTGGGGGAGCTGTTTCTCTTCCCCGTACTCCTGAGACGGCTCATAGACAACTCCAGCTGCCTGGCCTTCATCCAGAGCCTGGGTTTCTCTCGGCAAAACAGTGAAGTTCTTTACGTCTCTTTCATTATGAAGCTTGTTTCCTGTCTCAGGCCGGTTTCCCATCCAGGCTAAGAAAATTTCCCACATGACTGGAGGGGCTACTGCTTCCTGCCATTCACCCGCTAGCTGACTCCTTTCAGCAGGGGCCCAAGTACACGGGCCATCTTCTGTTGCTTCCCAGTGCATTAGTAGGGAGCTGGATCAGAAGCAGACCAGCTGGGGATTGAGCCAGTGCCACAACACCAGCCCATTGTTAGGATTCTTATATAGCTAACAAAACAAGGACAGTCACCTTTAGTTGTCCTCAGATTAATGTTAGAGTAATTCAATTTGAACAGATTAGAGTGCTGTAAACATTGGTCCCACTTACAAACTTAATTAAATTTCAAACTACATTTATACATATAATGCATTTAATTTTCCTAAGTGCTTCAAATCCCTGACAAGGCAAATCTGTGACCAAACAAACAAAACCTTTCCAAGTACTTGGATAATTCTTGTACAGTCAATGAATTATAGTCACCTTGTTGTCATCTTAAACATCTCAACATTGGTTAAACATTTGTTTGAGCTTTCTAATGCTTTTTAACCCAAAATTAGAAGTCAAACCCAATGACAACTTTCAAACTGTCAGTCTTACCCATCAAATTTTCCGATCTGCCGTATTCTCTAACCTTTAAATCTGTGGGCTGTTGGGGCAGCAGTTTGGTGCAGCAGTTAAGATGTTGCCTGAGACTGCCATTCTGTATTTCAGTGCTTGGGTGAGTCCTGACTCCAGTTCCAGCTTCCTGCTGATGTGCACTTTGGAGGACATCAGATGACGATTCAAGTGCTTGGGCCCCTGCCACACCCACATGGGAGACCTGGATTGAATTCTGGGCTCCTGGCTTCAGCCTGGCCCAGCTCTGGTTGTTGGGGGCATTTGGAGAGTGAATCAGCAAACAGAAGATTCTCTCTCTCTCTGTCTTTTGAATAAACAAATAATAAGCAAAAACCTACAGTTATGATTACAAAACTAATTACTAAAGTAAACATAAAACTATTAGTTCTTCAGATTTAATTTGGTTGTCTCTATTCAATTCTAATTTTTTTTTTAAGATTTATTTATTCATTTGAAAGGCAGAGTCACGGTGAAGCAGAGGCAGAGAGAAAGAGAGAGACGTCTTCCATCCACTGGTTCACTCCCCAAATGGCCGCAACGGCCAGAGCTGAGCTGATCCAAAGCCAGGAGCCAGGAGCTTCCTCCAGGCCTTCCACATGGGTGCAGGGGCCCAAGGACTTGGGCCATCTTTCACTGCTTTCCCAAGCCATAGCAGAGAGCTGGATGGGAAGTGGAGCAGCCGGGCCGCAAACCGGCACCCATATAAGATTCCAGCACTGCAGGCGGCAGCTTTACCTGCCATGCCACAGCACCGACCCTCAATTCTAATCTTTTCCTGTGCTGAAAAGGCATTACCCAAATCCAGGGAGCATTTGTACAATTCGAAGCAGGTTGGGAGTACACAGTTGAGTGTTCATGACTGTGACATCTTTGATGTTAGAGCAGAGCCCAGTCCTGTGGGTTTAATGATTATGTTGGACTGTTTTATTTTTATTTTCTATTTATTATTTTTAAGTTTTGTTTATTTGAAAGGCACAATTCCAGAGAGAGGTGGAGGTATAGAAAGAGAGTTTGATCTTCCATCTGCTGGTTCACTCTCCAAATGGCTGCAACAGCTGGGGTTGGGCCAGGCCAAAGCTAGGAGCCAGGAGCTTTTTCCCAGTCTCCCACGTGGGTGCGGGGGACCAAGCATTGGGCCATCGTCTGCTGCTTTCCCAGGCTCATTAGGAGGGAGCTGGACCAGAAGTGGAACAGCCAGGACTTGAATTGGGGCCCACAGGTGATGCCAGTGCTGCAGGTGGCAGCTTTACCTGCTCTACCACAATGCCAGCTCATGAACTGTTTTGTTGTTGTTGTTGTTGTTATTGTTTTTTAAAAGATTTATTTATTTATTTGAAAGGGAGAGCTACAGAGAGGCAGAGGCAGAGGCAGAGAGAGAGAGAGAGAGAGAGAGAGATCTTCCATCGTTGGTCTACTCCCAAATAACCACAATGGCTGGAGCTGGGCCAATCCAAGGCTGGGAACCAGGAACTTCTTCCAGGTCACCCAAGTCGGTGCAGGGGCCCAAGCACTTGGGCCATCCTCTACTGCTTTCTCAGGCCTAGCAGAGATCTGGATCAGAAGTAGTACAGCTGGGTCTTGAACTGGTGCCCTTACGGGATACTTGTGCTTCAGGCAGTGTCTCTACCCACTATTTCACAGTGCTGGCCCCCCATGGACTATGTTATAACACTCTTGGAGATGCAGTTTTGCAACTCCCTCTTAGGTTATTTTTGGCAAATTTTTTGCTAGTGGATTGAATTCTATCTTCTTCCATTTTCTCCTCTTTTCTGGTATTTCAGTGTCTTTTCTTCTCTATCTGGTCATAATTTTAATTTTAATTTCTTAGTTTCTGTCCTTCCAGCACAGCATAATATTCTCTCTAGTAGGAGAACACAGGGGGTAAGTCCATGCTGGAGAAGACCTCCGACTCCTCCCTCTCAATACACAAATCAGTTCTTCCTCGATACAAATGAACCAGTGCATAGGAGAAGCATGAGTCAGCATCTCTCTCACTCTCACTTTCCTTCCTGTCTCTGCCCCTGAAGGCTTGTGCTAACTAGATGGAGGCAGAAGAAAATATGGGGTATAAACTCTAAAAACTCCTCTGGACATATGCCACAAGGGGGAAAACAGATTTGTATTTCCATCTGCAACATAAGAAAACCACGAGGATGGGAAAGTTAGGTAACCTTACTAATCCTATTTTCTCAACTTTAATGTACCCAAGTCATCAGATACTGGTGATCATTAGAGATTATGTACTCATGTACAACGCAGATAGCCTTGTGCCTGGCACACAGTTTATGGCCATTGTCAGTTTATATGTCCTTGCCCTGGGTATAGTCCATATTGATCCTGCTCTGGGTACCAAATACAGGGCCCAACATGAGGATTTGGTGAGTGACTGAGTCTTCCTATGCATGACCATATTTGCGCCATTGTTCCTTAGCTGCTAGAATTGCCAATGCTATTTGTTCCTGAAGGACGTGCTTGGAGCCATGTATTGAGCTGTCTGTGTTACAGATAACATGATGATTTTGCTTTGCCTGATGTATGTTTATGCTGTTGGAGAAGTAGTCAAGCCACAGTTATATGTTTAAGGAGATAGCACTTGAAGGTGAGATAATTCACGGTGTCATCAACTAGGCAAGAGGTCACTATTTCAGAATTGGTAGGACTGTAGGTTTTTTTTGTTTTTGTTTTTGTTTTTTTACACAGGCAGAGTGGATAGTGAGAGAGAGAGACAGAGAGAAAGGTCTTCCTTTGCCGTTGGTTCACCCTCCAATGGCTGCCACGGATGGCGCACTGCGGCCGGCGCACCGCGCTGATCTGATGGCAGGAGCCAGGTGCTAGGTGCTTTTTCCTGGTCTCCCATGGGGTGCAGGGCCCAAGCACTTGGGCCATCCTCCACTGCACTCCTGGGCCACAGCAGAGGGCTGGCCTGGAAGAGGGGCAACCGGGACAGAATCCGGCGCCCCGACCGGGACTGGAACCCGGTGTGCCGGCGCCGCAAGGCGGAGGATTAGCCTGTTGAGCCACGGCGCCGGCCTAGGACTGTAGGTTTGTAATAGGGTACTTCTTTTCTCTTAGACAGAGACATGACAATGATTAGGAGAGAGATTGTAGGAAGGTCTTTACATGACATTTGCATGTGGGCACAGGGAAACAGCCAAGAAAGAAGAGGCCCTAGCTCTTTGGAGCCAAACTGTAGCTATCTCAGATGGCAACTAGGATATGACACTGGCCACCTGGAGTTAGGAATCGCATAGGCAGCGGAGGTGGGCATTTGGAGCACCAGTGGAGTCACTGTGTGGGATGCCTGTGTACTGCATCACAGTTCCGGGTAGTAGTCCTGGCCCCTCTGCTTCCAATGCAGCTTCCTGGTAATACACTGGGAGGTGGTTGATGACGGCTTGAGTACCTGGGTCCCTGCCACCCACATGGGGAACCCAGATTGAACTCCAGCCTCCTGGCTATTGTGGGCATTTGGGGAAAGAACCAGTATATGGAAGATCCTTCTCTGTTTGTCTTTCTTTCTGTCTGACTTTCAAATGAAATGAAAATATTTTTTAAAGATTTATTTATTTATTTGAAAGGTAGAGTTACAGAAAGGCAGAGGCAGAGAGAGATCTTCCATATGCTGGTTCATTGCCCAAATGGCTGCAACAGCCAGAGCTGAGCCAATCTGAAGCCAGGAGCCAGGAGCTTTCTCCAGGTCTTTCATGCGGTTGAAGGGGCCCACACACTTGGTCCCTCTTCAACTGCTTTCCAAGGCCATTAGCAGAGAGCTGGATCAGAAGAGGAGAAGAGCAGCCAGGACTTGAACCTGTGCCCATGTGGGTTGCCGGCACCGCAGGTGGTGGCTTTTACCGGCTACGTCACAGCGCCAGCCCCCAAAAATAAAGTTTTAAGAAAGAGAAAGAAATGGTATAGGCTGATGAGGGATCCTTCTGTCACCTTTGTCACTGTTGACATTTAATTCTTTGTTCTAGAGGGCCGTCCTGGGCGTTATGGGAGGATTGGCAGCATCCATGGGTGCTGCATCAGGGAGGAATGGAATGCTCTAATCACAGAGCACCTCCCCAGTTGTGACAATCAAAGCTGTCTTCAGGCATTGCCAAGTGCTCCCCAGGGGAGCCAGGACTGGGGAGAGCTGAACTAAACTGTTTCTGTGTCTTCTGTATTTACTTGTGTGAGTGCCCTTTAGCATTTTGTAAAGCCATTTTGAAGACTCAGGTCTGTGCCAGCTGTGCTAAGGGGCAAGAAAATGTTTCCTGAGAATGTATAAACTAGGCTTTTAACAGAGGAATGAGCAAACGGTAGAGCTACTGGGATTGGTGATGGTGGTAGATGAAAGAATCCCGTAAGGAAATGAAACTCAGTAATTTCCCACCTGGAGTTGTCTTGGAAGATTTAGACACTTTAAGGAGGGATGGTGGGGGACAGCACTATGGTGTAATGGGTAAAGACACCACCTGCCATGCCAGCATCCCGTATGGGCACCGCTTGGTATTCTGGCTGATCCACTTCTGATCCTGTTCCCTGCTAATAGCCTGGGAAAGCAGCCCAAGTGCTTCAGCCCTTGCACCCATGTGGGAGATCCAGAAGAAGCTCCTGGCTCCTGGCTTCAGATTGGACCAGCTCTGGTCATTGTGGCCATTTGGAGAGTGAACCAGCAGATGGAAGATACCTCCCCCCACCTTCAAATAAATGGATAAAATCTTAAAAATCGGGGGAGGGATGCTGATTTGATTTGTGTTGCTCTTCCCATGAGTTTCTGGATTTTTTTCCCCTATTAGGCAAGTGTGTATATCTTATAAAATCTGAATAAGCATCATACTACTTTATGGAGGCCTAACTGGAGCTGGGTTTTATTGTTTTAAACTGGGAAGGAAGACACAAAGGATAACATGGCTGAATGGCCAAGAAATAAATATGCGAAGTGCTTTACAGCCTTTCCAACTATCTCAGAAATTGAGAGAGAGTGATGGTGTAGTTTCCACATGGTCAGGCATCTGGAAATGTTTTCCCCTTGTTTTCCTGGGCACCATGGTTGACTCACAGTACGCTGTCTCTCTTGGCATCTTTTACGTGGAGGGCTGGTTGCAACTTGTTGGCACAGATAAGATTTATGTATTTTTCAATTCCCCACACTTTCCTTTTCCTATCTTTTGGAACAACCCAGCCATGCTCTGAAATGTAACCCAAAGGAACAACACAGCAGGGTGGCCAGCAAAGCAGGTGCAAAGTTTTGGAAAACTTCCCAAACACAGGTATCTGTAGACAAGTGACAGCTCAATAAATGTATTTTCCTATGCCTAATTTGCATTTCTGAACTATGAGCTATTGCAAGGTAGGTAGGGCTGTTGCTAGGAGACAGTTTGCATACTGAGTCCAAGAAACATTATTAAATGATGCAAAGGATTGGGCTAGTTACTGGGGAGGAGAGGGGAGATTGGCCAGGCAAGATCACTTTGTCAAACATCATTTGCAAGGGAGTGAAGTCAGGCTTGATTGTAACCATGATACACTTCTGAAGAGGGCTTGGGGCAATGGAAGGGCAGAAATAGGAAAGGCTATTTCTTTTTGTTTTTTGACAGGCAGAGTTAGAGAGTTGGTTCACCCCCCAAATGGCCGCCACGGCCAGTGCTGCACCGATCCGAAGCCAGGAGCCAGATGCTTCTCCTGGTCTCCCATGCAGGTGCAGGGCCCAAGCACTTGGGCCATCCTCCACTGCCTTCCCGGGCCACAGCAGAGAGCTAGACTGGAAGAGGAGCAACCAGGACAGAACTCGGCGCCCTGACCGGGACTAGAACCCAGGGTACCGGTGCCACAGGTGGAGGATTAGCCAAGTGAGCCACAGCACTGGCCGCAGGAAAGGCTATTTCTGATCCAAAAGGATGTGGGATGGCTTCATGGAGGAGACAGCTTTTGAGCTGAGTCCTATAGCACATGTAGAATTTTGACAGGTGGTGATGGCTGGATGTGGAAGGAACTGAAATGGAGGGGATAGGAGATGTTCTGGGATTTAAAAATATGGAGTTTAAGATGCGTTCATGGCAGTAGTGGAAGATAAAGCTGGGAAGACAGGAGAGACGTTCAGTGAATACCATCAGCCCCTGTGTCCTTCGGTTCCACACAACCAAGTGTGGATTAGAAATATTTGAGAAAAAAATTCCATCTGTACTAAACGTGTACAGACTTATTTATTATCATTACTCTGTAAGAACTATTTATACAACATTTACATTGTAAAATAAGTATTATGAGTAACGTAGAGATGATTTAAAGTATGTTATAGGATGTGTATAAGTTATAAGCAAGTATTATGCTGTTTTATATATGAGACTTGGACATCTGCAGATTTGGGAATTTGCAAGGTGAGGGTGGGGCTGGACCCAAGCCCCATGGTTACCAAGGAATTACAGTAAATATTGTTTAATGCGTAAGTGAAAAGTAGGCTGCTGTCTTATTGCAGAAGCTTTGAATGCCAAGTTAAGAAGTTAGGACTTCCTGCTGTAAGCAACATGGGGCAGTGAGCTCTGAGATTTTTTAAAAAATTTATTTATTTATTTATTTGAAAGGCAGAATTACAGACAGAGAGGATGAGACAGAGAGAGAGTCTTCCATCCACTGGTTCATTCCCTAAGTGACTACAATGGTTGCAACTGGGCTATTCCGAAGCTAGGAGCTTCATTGAGGTCTCCCACGTGGGTGCAGGGGCCCTAGCACTTGGAACATCTTCCACTGCCTTCCCAGGCTACCAGCAAGGAGCTGGATTGGAAGTGGAGCAGCTAGGACTCAAACCAGTATCCATATGGGATACTGGCACCACAGGCAGAGGCTTAACCTACTACGCCACAGTGCCAGCCACTGAAGATTTTTGATCTGGAAAGTAACATCAAATTTGTATTTTAGGGAGATTAATTTAGCAAAAGAACATATCTTGTACTGCAGAAGACTTTCCAAAGTATAGAAGTACACCACAGGTGAGACCCAGGGTGATTTTGAATGGGCAGGGCAGGGCCAGTTGGGAGGAGGGGAGAACCAACGCAGCCCTACTGCTTGTACAGTGCTCCTGCCCTGCTGGCTGGTTAGAGCTCGTGTGTAACCGTGGCTACATGAATCCATTTAAAATGCTGTAGTCAGGTACAGCAGGTTAAGCTGCTGCTTGGGATGCTTACATCCCTATTGAAGTGCCAGTTCGAGTCCCAGCCACTTCACTTCTGATTCAGCTTCCTGCTTGCTAATGGATTGGAAGGCAGTGAGTAATGTTCAAAGTAGTTGGGTCCCTGCCATCCATATGGGAGACTTAAAAAATTGAGTTCTGGGTTCTCGGCTTCAGCCTGGCCCAATCCTGGCCGTTGCAGTAATTGGAGGTGAACCAGCAGATGGAATATTTCTGTCTCTCTGTCACTCCTTCTGTCTGTTACTCTACCTTTCAAATAACTAAGTAAATAAATCTTTAAATAAATTATTATATTTACATTTAATTTTTAAAAAAGATTTATTTTTTGAAATATTTCCTTTTTTGATAGAATTCTTTTCTTGTTTATAAGATAGTTTTTTTTTAAAAGATTTTATTTATTATTTATTTGAGAGGTAGAGTTATAGACAGTGAGAGGGAGAAAAGAAAGATCTTCTATCTTCTGGTTCACTTCCCAAATGGGCTCAACGGACGGAGCTGGGCTGATTTGAAGCCAGGAGCCAGGAGCTTCTTCCTGGTCTCCCACGAGGATGCAGAGGCCCAAGGACTTGGACCATCTTACACTGCTTTCCCAGGCCATAGCAGAGAGCTGGATTGGAAGAGGAGCAACCGGGACTAGAACGGGCACCCAAATGGGATGCCAGCACCACAGGAGGAGGATTAACCTACTGTGCCACAGCACTGGCCCCTATTTTATTTGTTTGAAAGAGTTACAGAGAGAGCTAGAGAGAGAGAGAGGTCTTCTGTCCACTGGTTCACTCCCCAAATGGTTGTAATGGCTAGAGCTGAGCCGTTCTGAAGCCAAGAGCTAGGAGCTTATTCTGGGTCTCCCACGTGGGTGCAGGGGCCCAAGGACTTGGACTATCCTCCACTGATTTTTAGGTGCATTAGCAGGGAGTTGGATTGGAAGTGGAGCAACTGGAACTCGAACCTGCGCCCATATGGGATGCTGGCTCTGAAGGGCCTGGCTTTAACCTACTGCGCCACAGCCAGCCCTGAAATGTGAATTTTAAAGCTATTGTAAAATATAAAAATTTTCTTTCAAAATGCATCTATTTAAGAAGATAAAAGAAGTTGATTTAAAGCCACACTAGACCAGAGGGTCATGAGATTAGAGAGAGCCGACTGGCTGCTGGGTGGCTAACAGTCACTGAACCCACCTGTGCAGTCAGCTGGGTCATGACCAGTCTTGTCCTATAGGACCACAGCTCTGCAGTATTTGGCTCACCCAGCATCGGTCTTTCCAGCCTTTGATCTTCAGTGGTGCGTGAGAAGCTCTGTTTCAGTTAAAGGGATTTTAGGCATTAGGGAGTAAAGAGAAGAAAACCAGTAGGACCAGCGTCAAAGTACCAGGGTAGCCTTTGTGTTATGGGAAGGCAAATGCGGTGACCTTCAGAGTGAACTGGTAGGGAGAGGAGGTAGCTGGAAGGAGCTGTCCTTTGTCCCTTCTGTCCAGGGGTCACTGCTCTCCCTGGACGCTGTCTTAGCCTGGCGGTGACTGGGGGTCATCCCCACCTGTACACATGGAGACTGTCCCCACCCCACTTCCCCTCCACAACACACACAAAGAAGCCCACAGCTGTGTTGCCTCTGGGGTGGGGATATCTAGACGTAAGGAATTGTCATGGGAAAGAGAAATTTGCCATCATATTCCCATTTGTACTTTTTTAAAAAAAAAGATTAATAGATTTATTTCTTTCAAAGGCAGAGTGACAGAAAGGTGGAGAGAGAGAGAGAGAGAGAAAGAAAGCAGAAAACAGAGATCTTCTATCTGTTGGTTCACTCTGGTTGGCCACGATGGCCAAGGCTGGGCCAAGGCCATAGCCAGGAGCTTGGAACTCCACCTGGGTCTCCCATGCAGGTTCAGGGTCCCAAGCGCTTGGGCCATCTTATGCTGCTTTCCCCAGGCACAGTAACAGGGAGCTGGATCTGAAGTGGAGCACCTGGGGCTTGACCAGGGCTCATACAGGATGCCAGTGGTCCAGGCAGTAACTTAACCTTCTGTGCCACAGTGCTGGCCCCCATACTGTAGAATATATTAGGAAAACATTTTCTGTAAAAAAAATTATCTTATTTGATCAGAAAGGTGGCTGATCCCAGCCTTGGTTTAGTGGGTGCACTTGTCCCCTGTGCCCCTTTCTGGGGGTCCCTCCCTTCCTCTCTTTCCTCCCTCTCTCCTTTCTTTCTCATGGAAAATCACCATGGGCCTGCTCAGCATTCTTCAGGGCTCAGCAGGGAGTCACTGTCTTGTCCTCCCCCCTCGTCCCCCTTTTCTGCTTCAGGACCCATTTCTTCCAGGCTAATTTTAAAAAATAAGAAGGAACAATCTCTGTTTTTAGCACAGAGCTTTCTCATCTCTATCTGCTGACTCACCACAGGGAAACGCACCTTGTTCTGGGGATGCTGGTGCAGGACTTCCTCCCCTTACAATGTCACGTGAAGGGCAGGTAAGCACTGTCCGTGCAGAAAGCCAGGCTTCTCTTAAGTAACCTTGAAACGTGCGTGTGCTCAGCCGTGGACCTGTACCATGGTCTGTGGGCTTAGGAAGACGAGCACGCCCAAGAGCTGCTTTAGGAGCTTACATGTTAAGAAGGGATCTAAACTGTTCTTGTACAGTACTTCTTCACAGTTGTTTACTGGCTGATAGTCCTTGTAGAGGGCCAGGCCGTGCTCTGTGACCCTCCCCAGTGCCCACAGGCCGGGCAGGGAGCCAGCCTCATTCCTGTCCCAGTGGTTTCCATCCAGTGCTGATGAAGGGCAGCTGAGAGTGGCTGCAGAGATGCAAGGAGGTGTCCTGGAGATGTCTGGGCTGCGTTGAGAAGGAGAGGTGGGATTCAGGCAGTGGAGCTGGAACGAGAGTTTGAGGAAAAGAGAAAATATACAGACGTGAAACTGTGCAAAGCTTAGAAAGGAAGTCCCAAGTAAAGTCACTGAGTTAACTCTGAGATAGGAAAGAGGAAACATTGCAGAGTGCTCCCCCCACCCCAGCCACCTACCCTAATGAAGGAAAGAGTCAGAGTTGCCTTAAAAGAACGCGGCTGGGATTTGGGTCCAAAGAAACCTGGAGAAGGCTTGGCTGTAGGGTATGGGCAAGAAACTCACAGGCCACTGAGACATGGGCGCGTGAAATATCAGTGGATCATACACATGGAGACATCCACAAATATGGGCTCCTGTTTAATTCCATGAGTTTCTTATATGTAGCAGCGCTCATTTTGTTTTCATCATTTATATTCTATTAAAAATGAAAACATAGCACATTCATTTGTTCACCATCTCATCCACAAATCTCATAGACCCTGATTTAGACTCTAGGGACCAAGCAGGAATAAGGTAGGCAAGATTCCTGCCCTTTTGAATGTTGAGGTTCTTGTGAGGGGAGACAGAAAAACAGAACTGGAAATGTGTATACTATCTGCAGAAGCAAGTGTAGTTACACATCATTTAGCTACTATTCAAATAACACGCAAACATAAACAGTGTTTTCCAGCTAACTAGTTCACCAACTGTTTCTAGCGTAAGTATTAGAAAATCCAAACATAGTGCATGCAAATCTTATCTTTGCTCGAAGAAAAGTCAAATTAACAAGATTTTATAGCATCAAGGCAAGAAGTTATTCAGCACATTATGAAAGGTAATTTGAAAATATCTGGGACACCTCAACACAAAGGTATTTATAATTAATTTCCAGAGAATTCTGGTAAGACTCGTCTTGGTAACAATAGATAACACTGCCATTTCTTCTCCTCCTGAGTGTATTCATGTGCATATTTAGAAGCAAAAGACGCAAAGATCATAAAACACTATTCCAAGATACTGTCAAAGTGTTCCAGACTAGAGGAGATAGATACATTAGGAAGATAACAAAATACGCAGCATGATTCTGGTTCCAAGTGCTGAGAGGGAGCACTGGGCCTTGTCTTGAGAGCTGGGGGAAGTCTTCACTAATGCCACAAATTTTGAACTTGGTCCTGAGGTTTTTGGAGTTGTTTTTTTAGAATTGCATTATAGAGGTGTGGGGTAAAGGAACTAGTGTTTACTGCATTCTAAGCACACCTTTTGGCGCACAGTAGACATTCCATGTTTATTCAGAGAATGCAGATGAAGGAACTGACAGGGCATGGAGAGATTAAACAATTGTTTTAAAATTAAGTGGCAAGAAGTGGTGGAGTTAGATAATGACCCTCGAGTTGCCTAATGCACTTATGTTCTTTCCTATGTTTGGCCCACATGTGGGTAAAGAATGAGTGCCTAAGTGAGGGAGTAGAGTGGGTGTTGTGACCAGAGGGAAATTAGAAATACAATTTGGGGGTCCGATACTGTGGTGTAGCAGATTAAGCCACCGCCTGCAGCACTGGCATCCCATATGGGTGCCAGTTCGAGTCCTGGTCACTCCTCTTCTGATCCAGCTCCCTGCTAATGTGCCTGGGAAAGTGGTGGAAGGTGGCCCAAGTCCTCGGGCCGCTGTACCCATGTAGGAGACCTGGAAGAAGCTCCTGGCTACTGGGATTGGATTGGCCCAGCTCCAGCCATCTGGGCCATTTGGGGAGTGAACCAGTGGATGGAAGATCTCTCTGTCCATCTGTTTTTGCCTCTCCCTCTCTGTAACTCTGCCTTTCAAGTAAAATAAATAAATCTTAAAAAAGAAAGAAAGAAAGAAATTCAAGTTGTGACTGGACTACTGAAGTCCTTAAATGACATTTGGAACATACGTTATTCTTAGTGGGAAGCCACCAAAGATCTCAAAGTTGGGGCGTGATGTCATCAACCTGCATTTTAGGAGGATGTGTGGGAGGGTGGAATTTGGGGTCAGGGTGAAGGTGGGCATGGGGCGATGATGTGGGCTTAAGAAGGAACTGGTGTGCCACAGAGCTCTGGTGGATGACCACGCCCGTGGCCGACACAGGTGATACAAGAAAAGGACCACAGTGAGTGGGCAGACGGTCATATGTTAGACATTTTGAGTGGAGACATCCGAAGAGAAAAATGTAGCAGAGAGCAGGGGATATGAGATGAGAGTGAAGAACAGCTAGAACAAGAAAGTGCTGGAAACCAGTCATTCCCTAAGGAACAGCTGAGCCAGAAAGAGGGACTGTGTAGAATGAGAGGAGAGGAGACAAGGGTTGGGCAGAGGTGGCAACCGGGGAAAGAGATTAAAGAAGAAAGGCCCAGGGGTGGGGAGCGCTGGGGGAGTAGGGAAGAGGCCAGGGAGGGGGCTTGGCTGCCTGGAGAAGGTTCCTGGTGGCCTCCTGGGAGAGGAGGATGAGAAGCCATGGCGAGGACTGAGACAGAGTGAGTGGATGGTAGGGGGCAGGGAGTGTGGGTGCCGCCCACCCTTTGAAAGGCCTTCACAGCAAGAACACAGCTGCTCTGGGTGACTCGGGGGAGTGCGGAGCACCAGTCTCGGAGAGACCCGGTGAAGTCCCATTGCTGTGGCCTCGTGCTCGGCCACGGCAGGAGAAAGGCGCCTGAATGCAGGTCTCACCCCTCCTCTTTTGGGCAGTCTCGTCCTTCTTCGCATGGACGGACTGGAACATGGCAATGTTGCCATTCTTAGGTGGCTCCTGCTGGGCATGTTATAATGATGTTCTCTTGGGAAGGGAGAAAAATAGGTTGCTTTTAGCGAGAGGCATCCGTGCGTGGTGGCTACACGTCCCAATTCTTGAGTCCAGCTGCCTAGATTCAAAGCTCAGCTCTATGACCATAGATAACTTACTCTGTGACCTTGGAGAAGTTATTTAATCTCTGTGGCCCAATTTCCTCACCTGAAAACAAGGATAATTATAGTCCCAACTCATGAGATTGTTGGTGAGCATCATTCAAGTTAGTAAAATAACGTGAAGAACTTGAGAACCCTGCCTGGCACAGGGATGGCCCTGTGGACATATTAGCTCTTTTTATGGCTCCTTTTTCCAAGGATCTTGGCTGTCAGCAATGGGAATGAGCCTGGGGCTTAGCCGACCACCATTGTTCCACCTGCTGCCAGCCCATGCGATGGTTTCGATTGCTTGGGCTCTTCAACAGCAACATGGAGTTATTTTAGTTTTGCATGTAACAGACCCTGCAAATTAATATTTGCTTTTCCAAACTAGAAGAATTGGTGGAAAAATGATGGCTTTGGGGTCAGCACCGTTGCATAGTTGATTAAACTGCTACCTGCAGTGCCGGCATCCCGTGTATGTGCCGGTTCATATCCTGGCTGTTCTACTTCCCATCCAGCTCTCTGCTAATGCTCCTGGGAAAGCAGCAGAAGATGACCCAAATGCTTGGGTCCCTGCACCCATGTGGGAGACCTGGATGAAGCTCCTGGCTCCTGGCTTTGGCCTGGCCCATCCCTGACTGTTGAGGCCATTTGGGGAGTGAATCAGCAGATGGAAGATATTCTCTCTCCCTCTAACTGCCTTTTAAACAAATAAATCTTATTTTTAAAGTCGTATCTCCTGCAGGGTAATAAGAAAGTAACCATCCTTGATGAGAAACTGTTGTAGTAAAATTCTGAGACACAGTGTTCATATAATTATAATATGGAGAAGGCTCTGCATGCTATTATTTATATAACATTTTAACTTAGAGGAAGCTGTATTTATTTACACCACTTTTTTTTTTGACAGGTAGAGTTATAGACAGTGAGAGAGAGACAGAGAGAAAGGTCTTCCCTCCGTTGGTTCACTCCCCAAATGGCCACCACGGCCAGCGCTGCACCGATCCGAAGCCAGGAGCCAGGTGCCTCCTCCTGGTCTCCCATGTGGGTGCAGGGGCCCAAGAACTTGGGCCATCCTCCACTGCCCGCCTGGGCCACAGCAGAGAGCTGGACTGGAAGAGAACTAGAACTTGGCGCCCATATGGGATGCTGGGAGGAGGATTAACCAAGTGAGCCATGGCGCCGGCCCCTACACCATTCTTAAAGCATTATTTATCTAAAATACTCCCAGCACACAGAAGTGAAACATTTGTTATCTGATAGTGTAAAAGATTACCTTTTATATTGCTATTTGAAAAATTATTCATTTGCAAGATAGAACAAGAGAAATCGAGAGAAAGATAGAAGAGAGCTCCATCACATCTGCTGGTTCACTCCCCAAATGACTGTGACAGCTGGATCAGGAGAGAGGGGGTGCTGAAGCTGGGAGCTAGAAACTCAATCCAGGTCTTCCAGGGAGAGTGGCAGGAACCCAATGACTTGAGCTGTCACCACCACCTCCTAGAGTCTGCATTAGCAGTAAGCTGGATCCGGGAGATGAACCCAGGCACTTTGATGCTGTCTCCGGTGTCCTGTGTACCAAACACCTGCCCCTAGTTGCTATTTTTAATGGCAAAGTAGGCTGTTATTCGGAATTGCTCTACCTCACTGCCACCTGCTGGTCAAGGCACAGCACAACCCACATTCTGTTTGCCCTACTGGTCAGCTTAGGGAGTCTCCCAGAGGCTCCAAAAACAGGCCACGATTTCCTGCTGTTAGGAAAATGTGTGCCTTTTTTTTTTTTTCTCAAGATTTCTATTTTTTATTTATTTATTTGAAAGGCAAAGTTACAGAGAGGCAGAGAGAAAGACACAGGGAGGTCTTCCATCCACTGATTCACTCCCCCAAATGGCTGCAACAACCAGAGATGGGCTGATCTGAAGCCAGGAGTATAGAGTCTCCTCCAAGTCCCCCACGCAGGTACAGGGGCCCAAGGACTCGGACCATCTTCCACTGTCTTCCCAGGCCATAGCAGAGAGCTGGATCGGAAGTGGAGTGGCCAGGACTTGAACCATTGCCCATATGAGATGCCGGCACCTCAGGTGGCGACTTTACCCGCTACATCACAGCACCAGCCCCGTGAGTTGCCTTTTAACTAACATGAAGGGCAGAACAAGGTTCTGTGGAACCTGTAGCTTATTCAGTTTTAAAGACCCTCTTTAAGATGAAAGAATACAAGATCAGATATGAAAGAATATTTATTGTAGAATGACAAAGAAATGGTAACCAATTACAAATTTCAAAATACTGACAACTTAGCAAAAAAATCCCACAAATACAGAAAAATAAAATATTTTAAATAAATTGTCTTAGACCTAACACTGTTTTCCTCATATTTAAAAATTGATTGTCTATTCATAGAAAAGTGATCCTGTGATATTTTCTGTAGTGACAATCAATAGAAAGATAATTTGGATTTCCCTCTGTCATGGTTCATGAAAAATTTGTTTATGGTGATAGTTGAAAATAATTTCCTTCAGCTTCACAATTCATTGGTAACAGGTCTATTTTAAGGTTTGTGGTCAAATTTGGGGGAAATCTCTTTTAGTCCTGAGCTGCAAGGTTTCAGGACATGTTCTTGTTTTGTCCCAAGGTATCTGCTCTTGAATACGGATTGAAGTGACAGTAATTATTAGCCGGCATGTGTCTGTGTTCTCCTTGTGGTGCTACACTATAATTTTGTGTTGCCTTTTGAGATGGCAGTATTTCAAGTCAAGCTGGTATGATGTTCAAATATTTTCCACATGGGTTCACATTACTTACTCTTCTTCATTCACAGTATTACTAAACCAACTAAAATACATCACCTCCTCCTGATGAATTACTACCTTCAGGAGGATCATTTTTGGCTACTGTTTGCTTCTCAACATGGGACTCATTTCTCTATTTTGTTTCTCACTGTAACTATTTTTGTTCCATGTTCCATTTTTTTAATCCAAATTTTCTTCCAGTTCTCTAGTAAGTAAATTATAAGGAGTCAAATGATGTCTACTGCTTTACCTGCTTGGTTTATCAAAACTTTCCAAATTGCAGCTAAAATGGCATATTCCTCAATTCCCCTTCCCAGAGATCCCAAAACACCTGAAGCCTCTCCCATGGCTTTGACCAGAAATGTGAACGACGGGAAGCTGAGGTGGGAGGAGACAGTTGTGTAAACTAATTGGGTGAAAGTGCCTCACTTTCCACAGTTGTAAATGTAGACCCTCCTGAGCGTATTGCGGGGGGCTCTCGACAATGTCTGTCATTTGCTCCAAGGGAAGCTGACCAACTGCGATGACCCACTGTGGCAAAGCTATGGTCTTCCAGCTCACAAACCTAACTGACTTGAACCTGTATGCCTGCCTACTTCATTCCGCCCTCAGAGACTCCATCCCTTTAATCCTAAGGGGAGTTGATGGATGTAGAATCATCTCTTCTATAACTGCCTCCTGCTTATGAGGGGTGTAGAGCAGGGACGGCATTGCATCTCTTTGCAATACTTCTGTTCCCCAGGAGGTGCAGGGTCTGGGGATGATTTGGCATTCCTACTGTTCCTGGCTATGCAAGACACTGCTTTAATTTATATCAGGTGGCTGGAAGCCCCTCTCAAATAGAGAAAATTAGGAAAAAAATTAAATATATATTTTAGGGAATAAACTAGAAAACAAGAGTTTTGTCCCTGCATTAACTTGACCTTGGGTAAGTCACTCATCTGTAAAATAAGAGGCGGGGGTAGCTGCTGAACTAAACAGATAATTTCTAAGGTCTGTTTCATTCTGAAAGTCTATGAAATTGATGTACAGATGAAACACACACAAGGCTGCTTCCAAGAAGAAAGGGCACCAGACTTTAAAAAAAATGAACTTGGAATCTACATTTAGAATTAGTGTATTCCCCTTTATATGTATGCTACTAGGCTAGAAATTTTGCTGTTAGAAATTAAACTAGGGTCTGGTGCTGTGGTGTACTGGGTTGATCCTCTGCCTGTGGCACCGGCATCCCATATGTGTGCTGGTTCCAGTACCGGCTGTTCCACTTCCAATCTGGCTCTCTGCTATGACCTGGGGTGGCAGTGGGGGGTGACCCAAGTCCTTGGGTCCCTGCGCCCACGTTGAGACCCAGAAGAAGCTCCTGGCTCCTGGCTTTGGATTGGCCCAACTCCAGCCATTGTGGTCATTTGGGGAGTGAACCAGCAGATGGAAGACCTCTCTCTCTCCTCTCTGCCTCTGCCTCTGTAACTCTGCCTTTCAAAAAAATAAATAAATCTTTTTAAAGAAAAGAAATTGGACTAAATGTTTGCTTTAGGCACAGTTATGTATATTATTCATTGGCCTACTTCTCCCACTGTTCTCTTGCAGTCCTGCTCCACGGTGGTTACCTTGATTTAATATTGAGACAGGTGGAAGTTTGCACAGTTAAGACACCACTTGAGACTCTCGCACCCCATATCACAGTCCTGGGTTCAAGTCCTGGCTCTGCTTCTGACTCCAGCTTTCTGCTAATGCGCATTCTGAGAGGCAGCAGGTGACAGCTCAAGGACTCGGGCCCCATCCAAGTGGGAGGTCTACACTGAGTTCCAGGCTCCTGGTTTTGGCCCAGTCCAGCTTTGAGGAGTTGACTATCAGATGAGAAGTCTCTCCTTGTCTATCTGTTTCTTTTTCTGCCACTGCCTTGCAGAATAAATAAAAATGAAAACATTTAAAATACTGTATGCATACAAATGTATTACTACTCAAAAGCTTCGCTGTGTCATTAGACTTTCTTGTTTATTGTTGGAGTTAGTTTAAAGATAAAGCCTTTTTGCTAGAATCTGTTGTGTTCTCAGGTTTCACTGTGGCTTAGAAGAGGCTGGCATTCTTGGCACTGCACGTTGCCAGCAGTCCCTGTAAATCTTCAGACCTCTGGGAACAGGTGTGGGGACCCAGATCATTTTCTCCCAGAAGGCCCTGGGATCCTTATGCAAATCCATTTCATACCTTCCCAGTGACCTGCTTCACATTCCAGAGATCTTGGAGGAACAGAGCCAGGATTTCTTCTGACACATCCTGTGGTTTCCTTCAAGGCCTCCGGGACAATACACTGTAGCTGAGAGGGGCTGAGCGGATGACTGCTCAGCAGAAGGGGATGTGCCACAGCTTCCACCCTAGATGGGATCAGCTGGGGTAACTGAGTCCCCTCTGTCCATGGGCTTCCTGTTTACAGCTGGCCGTAGTCAGCTCCCCACCACACAGCCACTACAGAGGGTAGGTGGCTGGGGTGCTCCAGGGTCTCCCAGGAGGGACTGGTGGTTGGGAAGGAGTCCCTGGCTTGCTTCATTCTGCTGAGAGCTCCTGCTCTGGTCTGCAATTGGCCACACCCCCAGGCTCTGCACCCAGGATGAGACCTGCAGTTTTCCAGGGCTGCCTATGGCTGTGTGGGTGGATCTGCCTAAATCTTGTGTTCAGCTATTAGGGTAACATTGTTGCTGCATATCTAAGCCACAGGCTCCACTTTGAGCAGTAGTGAAGCTGCTAGAGTTTTGGTTTCCCTCTGCTTGATTCCTTTGTATCCATTTGGTTTAGAGATTGGGCCGGGAAAGAGGATACCATGCCTTCTATATGCCAGACACAGGAGCTAAGTTAAATCAAGATAACACAGTTCCTCCCCAAGGGGCATGGTCACACTGGCAACTAGGAAGACGTAAAACTTACAGACGTGCAAGGACTTCACCACGCTAAAAACTGGGCACACAATTCTATTCATCCAGCACAAGTTACTCCACCCTCCGGCTGAGTCATCACACGGGACCAGTCATGGACTTAACATCGTGTAATGATGCTGATGCTGTGGGTGGTATTGCGAAATCTCTCATGTGTGTTGGAATGGGAGGGATGGGACAGGGAGTGGAGGGAAAGGGTATGCGTCACATAAGACTCGTCTGAACTTGCCGGGCAGCCGCAGAGTACATCCGGATGCATATCTGCAGCTCACGTAGTTCAGCAGACTCCACTTGAGCACGTGCTAGGGAGCAGGTACATTTCACATGCATTGTCCCGATTTTCAAGGTCGTTTCATGAGGCTGCATTGGCACGCTTGGTGCAACATCCTCTTTAGACCTCCTGACTAATCCCTGAACCCCAGTACCACTTCCCTTTTCCTAACTTTGTTTCTTTCCTAGGTGTTCACTGTGTCCATCTAGAAAGGCTTTCCCGTGACCCCTGCCCTTTGTATCTCCCTGCTTGCAAGCCTTCTGCCTCCGTCACCTGAGCGGAAGCGAGTTTTTGCTTTGTAGGAAGGACTCTTCCTTTGCTGCTTTTGACTCTGTTTCCTTAAGGAGCTTTCTGCTGCATTTTCCTTCTTCTCAGATGCCTTCTGTTGAGCTCCCTGAATTGGCCTTGCATGGCTTTGGCTAGCATTTCCTATAAAACTACTTCACAGACACAAGAGCCAACTGACATGTCTCAGAAGGCACAGGTGTGGACCTCTGTTCCTTGTTCCAGATCCTATGATGTACCCTAAGAAGGATGTATATGTTGCATCTTTGAAGATACTTATTAGCAATTGATGTTCAGTTAATGGCAAAAGAAGATGAACAAGTTCTGCCCCTCCCCAATTCTGGAAAACATATATCAAAGAAGTATACTTTGATATATCCTAAAACTTAATCACAGAATTTTAGTATAAAAATTTTTACTAAAACCTTATCCTCAATTTTTTATCCTAAAACTTTGTAGGCACTTTGCGTTCTTCTCTCTATTATACCCCTGCTTGTTTTAACATAAATATATTATAAATTGCTTATACTGAGTAAGCTTAATGCTGTGGGGAGGCATGCAATGCTGAGTCTATGCACCTCTTGTATACTTCCGCCCACCCCGTAGTGTGCGCCACTTTGAGAAGCGTAATCGATAATCACTAAGTATTTGTTGAATGAACAAATGAATGAAACGTTTGATAACACTAGTGGGGTTCTTGTATTTAGGTAACTCTTCCAGAAGTGTATGTGTTGGGTCAGTCTTCCAGGGGAGCTAACTCACAGCAAGATGTGAGTCACACTCAATCAGATTTTCTTTCTAACCAGACCAGTCAGGGCGCTGATGGCATCATTGCTTTCATTCTATAATTAAGATGATGGAGACTTAGGAAGGTGTGGAGTACCACAACCTACCACCAATCAACAGGCTGTCACAAGCTTGGCTCTGGGGGCCCCCAGGCAGGTTCCCTTCCCGCCCACAGAGCTCCCAGCTCACAACCCCTGGCAGAACACCTGCTGGGTTGTGATCACCTCAGCATTCCACATTCTACCGCTGGTCCAGGGTTCAGGGAAAATGCTGCATCTCTCCTGAGCATGTACAGATTTTTTTCCTTGTTGTTATTCCCAAAACAATATAGTATCACAACTGTGTAAATAGCATTTTCACTGTACAAGATTTTGTAAGTAATCTCAAGATTTTTTTTTAAAAGATTTATTTATTTATTCAAAAGAGTTACACAGAGAGGAGAGGCAGAGAGAGAGAGAGAGAGAGAGAGAGAGTAAGAGAAAGAGAGAGAGAGACTGGTCTTCTATCCGATGGTTCACTCCCCAGTTGGCTGCAGCAGCCAGGGCCATCTGCTGCTGCTTCCCCAGGGCTTTAGCAGGGAGCTGGACCAGAAGTGGAGCAGCTGGGACTTAAACCCAAGCCCATATGGGATGCCAGTACTGCAGATGGCAGCTTTACCCGCTATGACATGATGCCGGCCCCAAGCCATCTTATAAATGGGTCTTGAGCACCCGTGGGTTTTGGTATTTGTAGATTCGAAAACCAATCCTTCACACAAGTGAGAAACAATTATGTATCCAAGAAACTACTGAATGATGGGTACTTTTTAATTTAATTTTTATATTTTCTAGGCTTAACTTGGGAGGAAGCCTTTTTTTCTAAAAACCCATGCTTGGCTTGTGCTCCTGGTTACAACTCTAAGTGAAATAAAACACAGTGCTTGTATTAGGATGCGCAGTCCACGTTTCTCAGACCCTTACTCTTTTTTCATAATTTTGCACATGCTCTTGTAAGGAGATTTTCTTCACTTTGGGGAGCCAAAGTGATTGATCCCCTTTCATCTGGTGGAGAAACCCTCATCTGGGGGGCACAGGAATTGGTTTTGAGGGCACCTCCTCTTCTGCAGTTGCAGGCACACAGCTGGCTGTGTCTCGACTGCTGCGCTTAGAGCAAGTTTACACCTGCTCCAGGTGGATAGAACCAGGGTCACCTGCTAACCATTTTAGAGGTACAGATGGCAATTCTATACCTTACTGCAGTTTTAAAAACTTCTATAATGTGATTCACATATCATAAAATTCACCTATTTAAAGTACACAATAAAATGGCTTCTAGTAAATTCAGTTGTGCAATCACTACCACTATCAGTTCTGGTACCTTTTTATCAACCTAGAAAGACACCCCATACCGTTTGGCTGTCACTTTCCAACCTGCCCTCCACCCTTCCCGCTCGCCCTGAACTAGTCAGGTGCACAATGAACACACTGGGCTGCAGATACAAGCAGCTACTTTGTTTGTAGATGAATCAGGACAGAAATCCAAGGTGAAATGGCTCAGACAAAAGGAAGGTTGTTAAAACTGTTAATTTTGTGGGTTAACTGACGAGACCATGAGCTGCCCTGAGCTTTGGCCAAGCATCACCCCGGGTGTGTCTGTGCAGGTGTTTCTGCATGAGAGGAATACCTGAATCAGTGGGTGAAGGGAAACAGACTGCTCTCCCTAACATGGCTGCCAGGTCACCCTCCCCTGAATGAAATGGAACTCCTCCTGCCTGACGGCTCTGAGCTGGCACTCCTTCTTTTCCTCCCTTCAGACTTGAATGGAAACATCAGCTCTTCTCCGATCTCGAGCCTGCCTGTTCTTGTTCTAGAGCCACACCATTGGCTCTCCTGGGTCACCAGCTTGCCAACTGCAGCTCTTGGTACGTCTCAGCTTCCATAATTATGTGAGTCCATTCCTTATAATCTCCTCCCACCCTCAATACCCTGTTTTCTCAAGGACCCTGACTAGTATAACCCACAAAACAGAAGTAGTAATTAATGACGCCCAACATCTGAATTACTAGAGATGTGAAAGTAATACCAATTAAATGACATGCTTATTTCATACTATGTATTTAAAATCTAATAATACTAATGATGCAATATGTAAGTACAATAAAATTTGTGGGCAGTATCATGAAAACAAGGTTAAAAACAAGAATAAAATGTTAATACAATCATACAGGATCTGGCCAATGAGATGTACATAGAAGCAGATAGGAGCAACTTCTAGGGAATGTCCTCTGAGGGTAGTAACTTATCTTTCTCCTTCTCTTTTCTCATTCTTGTTTTGAATGAGGCTGTGAGGTCTGGAGGTGAAGTAGTTATCTTGACCCATGAAGTGGGATCTGCCTGTTGAGGATGGTGAGCAACAAGACAGAAAGAGCCTGGGTTCCTGATGGCTGTGGAACCAGCACACCAGCCCTAGATTACTTAAATCAACAGTTATGCGAGAAAGAAAACCATCACCTTGTTCAAGCTACTGATATTTTGGAAATTATGTCATATTTTCCCAAACATTGGGATGAATAGTTGCAATAATGTGATTCCTATTCAATTTCTCTACCTTATGGACTGCACTATCACACACAAGGGATAGGGTAATGATATTTACAGACATGCAAAGCACCAAAACAAACAACAAACAAAACCTCACTTCCTATGTACTCTTTCTGGAGAAGCTGGGACTGGGGGAAGCCAGCCACCAGGAAGACCTGGATCTCATAAGTAGGGAGGAGTCTCACACAGGAGAGGGGTGAAGGGAAGCTGCAGGACAGCAACCCATCCCAAACTGGAGCACAAGGATAAAGGGTTCCGGCAGCAGTGACTCCAGGGGAAAAAGAGATCTGATGGAAGACCTAGCGGGTTTGACTGCTAGGGGTTTTACAGCTCATGGGGATAATTTGGGAATGAATTTACAATGACCAGAGGCAAGTAAATGAAAAAATAAATCCATGATAACCAAAAGATAACACAAAAACTATAAAAGAAATAAAACACAGTGACAGCATTCTGCATGGCTCCTCTGTGACATAATCTTAATGCAATAAACATATTATAGATTTCATAAATATTATTGAAATAACTGTAATAACTGTATTAGATGGGAGGAGGTGGTATGTGTGTGACTTGGGGGAGCAGTGTAAGATTTAAACTCCCACCTTCTGCAACTAAAGAAATCAATGATATCAATTCAAAATATCTAGAACAAGCAACACGTAAGCACATGGAAGAAATGGCTGAGTTGCTGGTTTCATTTAAAGGATGGGAATCAAGGATAAGGTGGGGTAGGCAACAGGAAAGACATTTTGTTCTTATGATTCTTAAAATTATGCCTTATATACTTTGCTAAAGATAAAAATCAATTCAATGAACTAAAATGAAGACTTTTTGAAAAAAATAAAGGGAGGAGAGGACACTGGTAGGAATCACCAGTCTGCATAATGAAATTCATAATCTAAAATGATTTATCATAGTTGTCTTTGTTAGTAGTAGCAGAAGTGTGTTCATCAATTCATTCTTAATCAATGAATGCCTATTGAGTACCTGGTCTGTGCCACACTCCACACTGAATACTAGGGCTACAAAGATGAACACTGCTGAGTGCCTACCACATTGCAAGTTCACTCTAACCCTGGTGCTCCACTCTGCTCACCACACAGCAGCTATGGCATTGTGATTTTCTGAGAGCATGCTCTGGGTTGGCCATTTTATAGATAGGCACTCAGGTCATGATTCTTCCAAGAAGTCTTTGCAGATGGGGACTTGAGGCTTCAAGGTGTTTTCACCACAAGGCTTGAGTCAAGATGAGAACCCAGAGGAGATGGAGCCAACAGCCCATTCTCCTTCTGTCTCCCTCACTGCCATGGTGAGTGAGGTCAGTGAGGACAGCAGCTTCCATTTGGGTGGTGCCTGTTAGGTTCCAGGCTCTGGGCTCAGGGCTTTGCTCGCGAGAGTGGATACTCATATGTTTTGACCTTCATCTGAGAAGACTGTTTCTTGATTTCGTGATACAGTTGTCAATCACTTTCTCCCCTAGGCCCCCTAGCAGCCAGGGCACGCAGTCTAATCTCCATCAGTCAGACTTTGGTTCAGGAGCTGGTGAAGCCAAGGGAAAGGATGGGAGCATTCTTTCGGCAGCTTGGAGCTGTGCCACTGAGAAATGCCTCCAGGAGAACCTGCAGTGAGGAGGGTAATTGACAGCCTTGGCATCTGTGCAGCACTCGTTCCATGTCTCTGCTCTGTCCAGAAGGCCCCGTCCAATGAATAGGCACAGAGCAGGGTAAGAGAGCTGGCCAGTCCCCTGCAGCACTACACACTTTCCTAGGCTTCTGTTCTGCCGGTCGGGACTTGGGCAGGTCAGTGTGGGCTGAAGCTCTTCCCGCCCACTCCACCCTCCTTCCCTGCCTTGCTGATCAGCGTCAAGGCCGAGGGCTCTCCCTGCCTCTTCCTGTTCTCTGCCCTATTGTGTTCCGTGGCATTTTGCTCCTAAATCCCACCCACTTCTAATTCCTAGGGTCTGCTTCCCGGGAACCCAAGGTGGCGGCAGCAATGGCAGCTGGAAAGTCCAGCCCTGAAGGCAGTGCTGGGTCTGGTGCTGGTCGCAGAGGTTTCAGGATAGTTGAGTTCCTGGCAGGCATAGCAGTGGAGCAACCATGGCAGCCAGAGCTCAGTGTGGGGTAGCGCTTCCCAGCATAGTTTTTGGCTGCTATCCCTGGAATATTAGTTCTGAGCTAGTCCGTAATGAAGCTAGGATTCAAACATGGATTGCTTTTCTCCAAGGCACTACTCTATTTTTTTAAACACCCAGGATATGTTTATTTTTATTATTTATTTGTGAGGAGCACGGAGAGTGAGAGAAAGGGAGAGAGAGAGAGACATCCCATCCTCTGGTTTACTCCCCAAATGCTTGCAAGATCTGGGGCTGGGCTGGGCTGGGCTGGAGCCAGGAGCTGGAAACTCAATCCACATCTCCCATGTGGGTGGCAGGGTCCCAACTACTTGAGCCATCATTGCTGCACCTAGCAGGAAGCTGGAGTCAGGAGCCAGTGGAGGTATCGAACCCAGGCATTCCACTTGGGATATGGACATTGTAACCAGTGTCTTAACTACTAGGGCCCTTGCTCCCTCCTCCAAGGCTCAACTCTTAATAGTTGCCACATTTTTCCAATTTTTCCAGTTCAAAACAGCATAGTGATTTCACATGTAATCTCAGTTACACCAGAGGCCCCTGGGCATTAGGGAGACTGGATCCCCACCTACAATTTCTCAGGACAGTGTTCACTGGAGAAAAACCCATCTGGGGCAGCTTTCAACTCCTAGAGGAATTAGTTCAAACTCCAAACTCATATTTTTCAACGTAGGTATTTGTCTTTCTCCCTTTCTGTGCCTCGAGGAGGATAGGATGACTGCTCAGTGGCACTCCATTTGATTTTTGTTCTCTCTTAACCTCTGCGGGAAAGCTGGCTGTAGGTGTTTTGGGGAGGCCGTGCTAATTTGTAATGAATGGATCTCATCATTTCAGTGGCTCCACAGTCACACAGGACAGTGCAAGGTCAGTTCTCAGCCTCTGGGCTTGCTTTCCTGCCGGCTGTGGTTCAAGGACTGGTGCTCCCTTTCTCTGGTGCTCAGCCTTTCCCACAGGGCCTTCTTATTACAACAGAAGAGGGAATTGGGAGGTGTGGGGGTGGGGGAGAAAAGACTCCTTTCCTGGAAGGGACACACGCCCGTATCACTATGGTCACATTCCGTTGGTCCTTTGCCAGGCACACAGGATGCCATGGAGATGCCAGGGGAGCTGAGGCACGGGGCCCTGAGCTGGCAGTGCCTTTCCAGAAACAGCTCTCCTTGATGGACAGTGGAAGACAAGCACAGTATTTGGTAGGTAGTTGACTTCCACAGAAGCCTCCCTGTCCGCAGTGGAGGAAGGCACACCAAGAGTGCCGCCATTGCTTCGCGGTCACTGGTTAAACTCCGCTGATCAAGCTGAACCCACGTCTTGATGGCTTTGGCTGAACAGAGCCAAGGCCCTTCAGCTCCTTAGAGACGTTCACTGCGGCTTTCGTTTTCTTGGAGACATGGAAGCTCTTTCTTGAATGAACCATATGTCAAAAAAAAAAAAAAAAAAAGGGAAGAAACAAAAAGTCTTCATGTTTTCTAATATTACTTTTCTGTATTTGATTATTCTTATAAGCAAAACAGCCTAAATAGGCTTCAAAAGAGAATGGTTAAGTAAATTATACGTAGCCATGATACAGAATAATATTATAGCCATTAAATTTCACATTGCAAAAGATCATTTACTGACATGAGAAAATATTCTCAGCATAAAAAGGAACTTCAGAAAAATCATGGAAAATTTAACTAACCAATAAATTTATTTTGGGGGAAAACTTTTGAAATATAAGCATAATTTTTTCATAATATGCATCCTCCATGAATTATTTGAAGAATCCTCATTCTAAGGGGAAAAAACCCAAATATTCAAAGATAATAATTAAGTATTAATCAATTATAAACACAAATTAAAACAACAGAAATGGCTATCCATTCTTATAAAAGAGGGCTGTAATAGATTGTATTGTTCAAAATACCTGCTGCCTCTTTTTTATTTATTTATTTATTTATTTTTTATTTTTGACAGGCAGAGTGGACAGTGAGAGAGAGAGACAGAGAGAAAGGTCTTCCTTTGCCGTTGGTTCACCCTCCAATGGCCGCCGCAGCCGGCGCGCTGCGGCCGGTGCACTGCGCTCATCTGATGGCAGGAGCCAGGTGCCAGGTGCCAGGTGCTTTTCCTGGTCTCCCATGGGGTGCAGGGCCCAAGCACCTGGGCCATCCTCCACTGCACTCCCGGGCCACAGCAGAGGGCTGGCCTGGAAGAGGGGCAACCGGGACAGAATCCGGTACCCCAACCGGGACTAGAACCCGGTGTGCCGGTGCCGCAAGGCGGCTGCTGCCTCTTTTGTATGGTCACCACCCCACTGAGGTCAGCTTGGCCCCAGTGCTTGCAGAGTGTGGGTGCGAATGATGCAATCCAGGCAGCAACCCCATGGGAGGAGCTGCTCCTGCAGCCCGGTTCCCAGATTCATGATGATGGAGTGAGGCTATGGCTGGCCCACAATGGACATGTGATACCAGCCTTGCCATGGTAAAATAAGAACTTTGCTTTTTCCTAAAGTGGCACAGATGCTTTTATTTATTTATTTATTTATTTTAAAATTTTTGACAGGCAGAGTGGACAGTGAGAGAGAGACAGAGAGAAAGGTCTTCCTTTTGCCGTTGGTTCACCCTCCAATGACCGCCACGGCCGGCGCACCGTGCTGATCTGAAGCTAGGAGCCAGGTGCTTCTCCTGGTCTCCCATGGGGTGCAGGGCCCAAGCACTTGGGCCATCCTCCACTGTACTCCTGGGCCATAGCAGAGAGCTGGCCTGGAAGAGGGGCAACCGGGACAGAATCCGGCACCCCGACCAGGGCTAGTGCTTTTTTAAAAGAATTAATGAGTGTAATTGGGAGCCTGAAGTAGTATTTCTCTTTGCTTTACCTCTTTAAAAATGCATTTTTAGTTTTCGCTAGGGGACCAGAATGTCTTTATTATTCCAGAATGAGTTGTCTCCTAGAAGAGATTTTGTCTTCTGATAAAAAAAAAAATGTCCAATATGTTCCAGCTGAACTTGTGTTCATGCTTCAAGAAACAGGGGAGAAAGAAAGAGGCACTGGGCATTGCCTTAAAGGACTTCATTCATTTCTATGCAAAATAAGAATGCAAATGGCAACTTGGGGTCAAAGAAGGGATTCCAGCAAAAATGGAAGTCTGTGGTCTTTGAGACTGAATTAAAACCAGCAGATTGTAAACTTGAAAATCAAAGTAGCAGCAGTAAACTTTTACATACAATGAGTGCATTCACAGGCAAGGCAAACTGAATGAGCCATTGTATAATCAGTTATATAATAACTCATAGCCTATATGTTGTGAGGAAATATTATATAATATCTATAGTTAAATAGGAATGAAGTTCAATGAAGAGCAAGGTAATTAAAAGTTCATATGGGCATTCATCTGGTAAGATACTTGTGAATAAAATCCAAAGCAACTTCAGAATTAACCTCCTATAGGAACAATAGTTAAACTATTCTCTTTTTTTTTAATTTTTTTTTTTTTGACAGGCAGAGTTAGACAGTGAGAGAGTGAGACAGAGAGAAAGGTCTTCCTTTTTCTGTTGGTTCACCACCCAAATGGCAGCTACGGCCGGCATGCTGAGCCGATCCAAAGCAAGGAGCCAGGTGCTTCCTCCTGGTCTCCCCTGCGGGTGCAGAGCCAGATACCTGGGCCATCCTCCAGTGCCTCCACGGGCCACAGCAGAGAGCTGGACTGGAAGAGGAGCAACCAGGACAGAATCCAGTGCTCCAACCGGGACTAGAACCTGGGGTGCCGGTGCCACAGGCAGAGGATTAGCCTAGTGAGCCGCGGCATCGGCCAGTTTAAACTATTCTTACAAGCTATATAGGAAAGCACCAAGAATCATGACAAATTTTCCCATAATGTATCATGGGGTAACAAACTAGCAAGTTAGAAAAATGAGGGTGAACACAGTGGAAATGCTAATATCCCATTGTAGAAATGGAGGGGGTGCTTTGATGAAAATCTACCCCTGCACACTGAGTGCTTTTCTTGGCTCTGTAGTTGGGGAAAAAAGCCAGGAGTTATAGAAAGACTGCATAAGGCAGTGAGAATGATCACAAGATGGGGATGTCACTGGTAGAATTGCCAGCCATATTCTGAAGAGCCACTATATGCTTAGCACAGGCCATACATTAGGCGCAGGAGGTATACAGATGATAACACAAGTCACCATTTCTGAGCACTGTGCATACCATAGGTGCTATGTTGAATGCCTCAGTCCTTCAGCCGTGGAACCCCCCTGAACAACCCTAGTAGTTTTCTGTAGCAGATCCTGAGAGCTGCTTATCAAAATGTAGCTGCTTTCTCTTTCTGGGCTCACAGCTAGACTGCATTTTCCAGACTCTCTCACAGTAAGCTGTGATCAAACTGCTCAAGAGAAAAGATGCTAAAACCCAGAACTGAGCTCTGAGTAGAGGAGAAGACACCGCATCCTCAGAAGTCAGATCTGGCCGGCGCCGTGGCTCAACAGGCTAATCCTCCGCCTTGCGGCGCCGGCACACCGGGTTCTAGTCCCGGTCGGGGCGCCAGATTCTGTCCCGGTTGCCCCTCTTCCAGGCCAGCCCTCTGCTGTGGCCTGGGAGTGCAGTGGAGGATGGCCCAGGTGCTTGGGCCCTGCACCCCATGGGGACACCAGGAAAAGCACCTGGCTCCTGGCTCCTGCCATCGGACAAGCGCGGTGCGCCGGCCGCAGCGTGCCGACCGCGGCGGCCATTGGAGGGTGAACCAACGGCAAAAGGAAGACCTTTCTCTCTGTCTCTCTCTCACTGTCCACTCTGCCTGTAAAAAAAAAAAAAAAAAAAAAAGAAGTCAGATCTTCCCTAGCACTTAGCTTTGAAAGGGAACAAATTGTACGAGCACCTGCTGGGCACATAGCACTGAATCAGATGCTTTTATGAGCATATTGTAATGAAACTGTTGTGGGCAAGAAAGAAGGAAAAAGCAGTGTCTGAAGTTTTTAGTCACTGAAGCCCTTTACGTGTTGAAGGATGTCTGGTCCTAAATGCCTGTAACTCGAACTTGCCTGTCAAAAACAAAACAAAACAAAACAAAACAAAACATATAGTTAGAAAGAATTGTAGTTCTAAAAGTCTTGTTGAGATTTCATTTACACACCATGTAATTTACCCATTTAATACACATTCAGCAGTGCTTTTAGTATATTGAGAGTTGTGTAATGCATGTCTTCATACAGTTTTAGGACATTTCATTTTCCTCTAAGAGGGACTCTGCACTCATTAGTCCTCATTCTCTTTCCTTTTTTTTTTTTTTAAGATTTATTTATTTATTTGAAAGTCAGTTTCACAGAGAAAGGAGAGGCAGAGAGAGAGAGAGAGAGAGAGAGAGAGAGAGAGAGAAAGAGGTCTTCCATCCACTGGTTCACTTCCCAATTGGCCACAATGGCCAGAGCTGCACTGGTCCAAAGCCAGGAGCCAGGAGCTTCTTTCAGGTCTCCCAAGTGGGAACAGGGCCCAAGGACTTGGGCCATCTTCTACTCCTTTTCCAGGCCATAGCAGAGAGCTGGATTGGAAGTAGAGCAGCCGGGACTCAGACCGGCACCCATATGGGATGCTGGCACTGCAGGTGGTGGCTTTACCCACTACACCACAGCCCCAGCAGCCTCATTTTCTTTCCAGCTGTCCCCACAACCCTATGAAATCATTAATGTTCTCTGGGTCACTATCACTGTGCCTATTTTGAACATTTCATATAAATGGAATCATATCATATGTGGTTTTGTGACTTCTTTCAGTTGGCAATAGGTTTTCGAGATCCAGTCTTGTCACTGAGTATATTAAGTACCTCCACCCTTCCTATTGCTGAGTGATAGTCTATTGTGTGGCTACATCACAATGTGATTATCTGTTATTCATTTGTTGTGCATTTATTTCCACTTTTTGGCTACTCTGAAGAATGCTGCTATGAACATTTGTGCACACATTCAGTATTTCTCTTGGCTACATACCCAGGAGTAGAATTGTTGAGTTATATGGCAACTGTATGTTTCATTACATGGGGAACTGCCAGACTGATTTCCAAAGTGGCTGTGGCTTTATATTCCCACTAGCAGTATATGAGGGCTCCAGTGTCTCTGTATTCTTGCCAACACTTGCCATTATCTTAATTTTTCTATTATAGCCACTGTAGTGTAAAGTGGTATCTTATTGTGGTTTGGATTTGTATTTCCTTGATGAAATTACCTTGAATGTCCTTTCCTCTACTTAATGGCTGTGTGTATCATCTTTGGAGGATAGTCTTTCAAATCCTTTGTCCATCTTTAAAGTGGGTCTTTCTGTTGTTGAGTTGTAATCGATTTTTATATATTCTGGATTCCAATCCCTTATCAGATGAATGTTTTCTTCTTTGTAAAACTGAGTTATAATCCACACAAATGAAATTCCCTTTTTTAAAGTGTATATCTAGGGGCTGGCGCTGTGGCACAGGTTAATCCTCTACCTGCAGCACCAGTACTGGCTGCTCCTCTTCTTATCCAGCTCTCTACTATGGCTTGGGAAAGCAGCAGAAGATGGCCCAAGTTCTTGGGCCCCTGTGCCCACATGGGAGACCCAGAAGAAGTTCCTGGCTTCAGATCAGCTCAGCTCCAGCCCTTGTGGCCATTTGGGGAGTAAAACAGCAGATGAAAGACCTTTCTCTCTGTCTTTCCCACTTACTGTCTGTTACTCTGTCTCTCAAATAAATAAATAAAATCTTTTTTTTTTTAAGTGTATATCTGAATGGCTTCAGTATATTCACAGAGTTGGGGATCTATCAGCACAATCTAGTTTTAAGATTTCATCATCCAAAAAAGGAGCCCCTTCCTCTAAGCAGTGACTTTCTATCTCTGCTCCCCCGCCAGGCCTGGCAACCACCACTGTTCTCTCTGGCACTAGGGGTTTTCCTATTCCAGACATTTCTCATAAATGGGACCATCCAAGACATAGCCCTTTGGCTTTTTGTACTTGGCTTCTTTCACTGAGAGTAATGTTTTCTTTCTTTTTAATTAATTAATTTGAAACTTGAGAGACAGAGAAAGAAGGGACAGAGAGAGAGAGAGAGAGAGAGAGAGAGAGAGAGAGCGCCCAACCCACTGGGTCACTCTCCAGTTGCCTGCAAGGAACCACAAATTCATTCCAGGTATCTCACATGGGTGCCTGGGAGCCAGCCATCACCACTGCCTTCCAGAGTCTACATTAATAGGAAACTAGAATTGGGAGTAGAGTCTCGACACACACTCAGCATTCTTATGTGGGATGTGGGTGTCCCACCCAGTGACCTATCTGCTAGGGCAGATGCCTGACCAGGATGTAATGTTTTCCAGATTCATCCATATGGTAGCAGGTGCCAGTCCTCCATTCCTGTTAATGGCTGAATAACAGTCCATTGTGTGGATATGCATTTTGTTTAGTCATTAGCTCTGAGCAGATTTTGGGGCCAACTCTGGCAGCAGTAGGGAAGAGAGCTGTGGCATGATGTCTGCCTGGGTTCTGGGGAGAGGGCGCTGGTTTCAGCCTACCACACATTTCCCATCTTAATAGAGAAGCAGCGTGGCCACTGCCCAGTGTGATCCAAGATCCTTGACACATAGGTAGAATTGCACTCTTGAGGAAAAATAGTACCTAATAGCGAGAATGTTTTATTTTCTTTTTTTAAAGGTTTATTTTTATTTATTTGAAAAGGAGAGAGAGAGAGAGAGAGAGAGGTCTTCCATCTGCTGGTTCACTTCCTACATGGTGCCAAGATGGAACCAGGCTGAAGCTAGGAGCCACGTCACGGTCTCCCAAGTGGATGCAGGAGTCCATTCATGCACTTGGGCCATTCTTTGCTGCTTCCCCAGGTGCATTAGCCAGGAGTTGGATGAGAAGTGGAGCAGCCGGGTCTTGAACTGGTGTCCATATGGGATACCAGCACTTGGGAGGGGGGCAGAGCTTAACCTGCTGCCACAGCACCTGCCCCTAGAATGTTTTCTAAGAGACTCTGAAATGTTTGTAGGATGCTAAGTCAGAGCTAGGAGGGCAGGAAAAGATAACACCAGGTCCTCTCTTTTTGTTTTCTTTCTCACCCCAAGTTCATTCTTTTGCATGTGGATAATTTGTTACCCTGGAATCATTTTTTGAAGACTATTCTTTCTGTCATTTAATTGTCTTGGGAAACTGGTGGAAATCCTTTGACCCTGGATAAATGGGTTGATTTCTGAACTCTCACTCTGTTGCCCTGTTCTTTGCCTCTCTTTGTGACGGAGAGTGCTTACTACCAAGGAAGTGATTAGGAACTTTCTGCTCCAAACTGCTATACTTACAGCGACAGTTGCTTTCAAGTGATTCTCTGTCATTGTTCGATTTCAGAGCAAACTCTCCATCAGTGATAAGCTCATCTGAAAACGTGAGAGCGAATTAAATAAATCGCTTTGTGGAACTTCTAAAAAAGTTCGAGACACCCTGGCGTGTGCTAGCTTTGGAGCGAGAACCAGCCTAAGTTCAGTCGTTGCATAAATTAGACGGCCTCCCGCGTTCAGCCCAGGGCACTCGCGTTCCTCCCCACCACCCCACCACCTCCGCTCTGTCCCACCTTGAGCAAACATTGCTACTTTTCTAAAAGTCACAGAAAAGCCTGCGACCTCTAAAATGTTTGGACACCTAAAGCTGAGAAGGAGTAGCGCAGGCCCCCGTGGCCCTCGCTGGAGCCCGCAGGCCTCGGGCGCGCCCGGTGAGGCGGTCCCGCAGTCCTGTCCCCGGGTCTGAGCCCTCGCCTCCTGTCTTCCCGCGAAGCACGCTGCGGGCCTCGTTTCAACCAGTGCATCCTCCACCCGGAGCTGCATCTGTTTCCTCGTCCCCCGCGCCGGCTGCGCTCCACGCTGGGCGGATGGCTGGGACCGAGACGCCCAGACCCGGCGCCGGGACGCGCGTCCCCAGCAGCGCGCAGCCCCTCGGCAGAGGCGGCGGACGCCCGCGAGCGCCCAGGGCCCTGGCAGAAGCAGCGGCGCCCAGGCAGCGCGGGGACGAGAAGCGCCCGCGGCGGCGCAGCGCACACAGCTGGCGCTGGGCTGGGCGTGGTGGGAAGAGCAGCGAAGGAGCCGCCCCACTCCGTCTCGGCTCCACACGTGGGCCGGAGTGCAGGAGTGCGGGAGGGCGGACGGCGGGCTCGGCACGGGGTCGTGGGGCGCCGACGCTGGTCCCGGGGAACTCTGCGGCGGGGTCCGGCCGGCGCGGCTTTCCTAGAAAGCGCCGCTCTGTGCCGCGAAGATGCCCTCGCTGTGGAAAGAAATCGTCCTGGAGACCCTCCTGGGTAAGCGGAAGCCGCCCCGCGCGGTGCGCTCGAGGGCTCCGGCTCCCCTAGCCCGGTGCGGAGCCACGGCGCTCGGCCCGGTTGGCTGAGCTCCGGGAGGTAGAAGAGAGCGTCCGGGCCCAGATTGGAGATGCTTATCGTCCCCGGGGAACTTTAGCTACCGAAGGGCATCCAAGAGAAGATCGCAATGGAGGTTTCCGAAGCCGAGCGCTGCGCGCGCGGCACCTGCAGAAGGCGTCGCCCAGGGTTGGCGAGATCTTCGCCTGTCCACGCGGCTGGTACCAGCCCCGAAAACCCCACCCATGACCTTGAAGTTTAACTCAGGGCGGTTTGGCCTGAACGGGCACTCATTTTCCCCAGGCTCAAGTGGCCCTGGTGGCAGCTGCACACTTGGGCATTTGTCCCGAAGCGCAGTGTGAAGCCTCGTGTGGTCACCAGTTTTGCAGTACCAGGGGTAGTTCCTGGGGGCGATTCTTTCGGAGCTGCTATGATTAAAACCAGAATTGCCAGAATCCCATGGCCCATTTTTGAGCCAACAGGCCTTTGTAAGTTGCAGGCTGGACCCAAAACGTGGTGTCTGAGCCATTTTTCTAGACCATGAGATTCTGGGAGCTGGTGGTTCTCAGGGGGCCTCCGATAGCATTTTTCTGGCTCTGAATCTTACCAGTTGGGAGATGTAAAACCATTAGCTCTCAATAAGCTTCTCGGGTGCTAGATACACTGTGTACTTGATCTCAATCTGTCTACCAGCTCTGTGAGGCGGTCGCAAGTACTGGTTTGTTGATTAAGAAAGGATGTTGAGCTGGCGCCGCGGCTCAGTAGGCTAATCCTCTGCCTTGTGGCGCCAGCACCCCGGGTTCTAGTCCCGGTCGGGGCGCTGGATTCTGTCCTGGTTACCCCTCTTCCAGGCCAGTTCTCTGCTGTGGCCCAGGAGTGCAGTTGAGGATGGCCCAAGTGCTTGGGCCCTGCACCCGCATGGGAGACCAGGAAAAGCACCTGGCTCTTGCCTTCGGATTGGCACGGTGCACCAGCTGCAGCAGCCATTGGAGGGTGAACCAACGGTAAAGGAAGACCTTTCTCTCTGTCTCTCTCTCTCACTGTCCACTCTGCCTATCAAAAAAAAAAAAAAATTAAAAAAAAGAAAAGATGTTGAAAAGTAACTTGGGGCAAAGTTACCAGGCAGGTGGTTAGAGGGCTCCCTGATCATAGCCAAATGACTTGGGTTTAGGTTCAGTCCCCTACCATTTGCTGCATGTGTGTTCTAATGACTTGACTTTCTGTGTCTCCCAAGGCTGGTTGCTTTTTGTTCTGGCTTAGCTTGTTTGGTTGTTGTTTATTTGTAAGAGAGGGGTAGAAACAGTGTCCACTTCATAGGCCATGGGGTTGTGTGAGGCGTGAGAGAGGTGAGTCCCACGCCTGGGCAGTGCCCGTCTGGGATGATTTTGATTGCACAAGACTGCTCAGTCTAGTCGTTGGTGGAGGTGCAGCTGACTTGAGATCTGGCTCTGCCTCCCAAGGGTTGGGTTTAAATTGGTCTATATCAGGGGAAACTGATTGCTGCCCAAGTCAAGTGCTTTAGGATGCCACCCAGGGTGGGAGGAGGCAGCCCAGCTGCTGGGAACCATCATATTTTTCCTTATAAATAGCTCAACAGAGTTAAGGGACTATTTCCTTATAGGGTCCCAACAGGAAGCCAAATTTGGCTCATGTGGTCCAATGGAAAAAGGCCTTACTGAAGGACTTGATTAAAGGAACAGGCGGAGGCCATTGCCGAGCTTAGCCTGTGGGGTAGGGGAAGAATTCTCCTGGAACCCAGGGGAGGCAGCAGGAAACAACCAAAGGAACATTGTTTCTCTTTTATTATATTTTTAACAGGCTATGTTTCTTGGTCTCTCTACCATGACCTGGGACCGATGATCTATTACTTTCCCCTGCAAACGCTAGAGCTCACGGGACTGGAAGGTTTCAGTTTATCTGCTCTTTCTCCAATATTCCTGACAATTGCTCCTTTCTGGAAATTGGTTAACAAGAAGTGGATGCTAACTCTGCTGCGGATAATGACTGTGGGTAAGGTTTCAAAAATGTTTCTTTCACATTTTTTAAAGTTAAAAATTAAGTAAAATGGTGTAGATTATCCCTTGAATGCTAAATGATTGAATCAAAAACTGAAAGATTTCATTTTCCTTGACTACCTTAGAGAAGTTTTAATAAATGTAGAAAGCTAGGTTGAATCAATATATTCTGCATTCTACAGTTTCTGCCTAAAAATCACTGAAATGAGGAAGGAAAGATACCTTGGAGAACAGTTAATTCTTTTGTTTGTTTGAAAGAGTTATGGGGTGGGAGGGGGGAGGGAGGGAGAGAGAGGGAGAGAGACAGGGAGAGAGATTGAGATTGATTTTCCATCTACTGGTACACTCCCCAGATGGCCCCCAATGGTTAGCACTGGGCCAGACTGAAGCCAGGGGCTTCCTCTGGGTTCCCCCTCGCAGGTGGCAGGGGTCCAAGCATTTGAGTCATCCTGTGCTGCTTTTCCCAGGCCATCAGCCAGGAGCTGGATTAGAAGTGGTGCAGCCAGACACAAATCAGCTCCCAAATGGATGCCAGTGTTGCAGAAGGTGGCATTACCTGCTATGCCACAATGCAACCCCTTCCCCCGCTTTTAAAGATTTATTTATTTAAAAGGCAGAGTGACAGAGGGAGAGGGAAGAAAGAGAGGGAGCAATTGCACAAGTGAGTGAGCTTCCAACTGCTGGTTCACTCCCAGGATGCCTGCAATTGCTGGGGCTGGGCCAAGCCCAAACCAGGAACATGGAACTCCATCCAGGTCTGCCATGTGAGTGGGGGGAACCCAAGTATTAGGGCCGTCAACTACTTCCTTCCAGGATGCATTGGCAGGGATCAATATTGGAAGCTCAGGTACTCCAGTATGGGATGCAGGCTTCCCAAGCAGCAGCTTAACCCACTCTGCCACAGGCGCCCCCCTCCTCCCAGCTCTTGGATCTATTGTGTTCTTCCCAAATATCACACATGAAAAATTCATTACATAACACTGCAGGAACAAAAAAATTATGCATGTCAGTTACCACAATGAGCAAACAAGCTAAGACAAATATTTACAGTTCTTTGAGTTAAAGCTTGTCTACAAACCAGTTATAGAAAAAGACCAGCAACTCCATGGAAAAGGCAAAAGATATGACTAGTTCATTTGAAAGACAATGTAACTGGTTCTTAGTAATGTAGTAAAATGTATGCAATATAACTTACACACACTTGTGCAGTTTCGCAGACAGCCTGTGAAGATCAAAGTCTGACTTCGGTGTGTTCAGTGTGGGAGAACGGGTACTCACACATTGCTGACAGGATTGTGAATTAGTACAAGCTGTGTAGAGGGTAATTTTCCAGTCTTCATGAAAATTTTAAAAATGTACGCAACCTTAAACCTCACATTTCCATTTCTAATCATATAGATAGATATACATGTGCAAAATACTAAACATCCAAGATTATTTATTTATTTATTTTTGACAGGCAGAGTGGACAGTGAGAGAGACAGACAGAGAGAAAGATCTTCCTTTTGCCGTTGGTTCACCCTCTAATGGCCGGCGCATTGCACTGATCTGAAGGCAGGAGCCAGGTGCTTCCCCTGGTCTCCCATGTGGGTGCTGGGCCCAAGCACTTGGGCCATCCTCCACTGCACTCCCGGGCCACAGCAGAGAGCTGGCCTGGAAGAGGGGCAACCGGGACTGAATCCGGCACCCTGACCGGGACTAGAACCCGGGGTGCTGGCGCCGCTAGGCAGAGGATTAGCCAATTGAGCCGCGGTGCCGGCCCAAACATCCAAAGTTATTTAAGCATTAGAGGAATGTTTATAGTAACCCAAATGTCATCTTTCAGGGATAGGTTAAATACAATATGGCAATGAAGCGGAGTACTATAGAATACTGTGCAGCTTGTAACAAAGAAGGAGAATATTATTTATATAATAAGATACAATGGTTGGGCTGGTGCCGTGGCTCACATGGCTAATCCTCTGCCTGAAGCACCAGCACCAGGGGTTCTAAACCTGGTTGGGGCACCGGGTAATAGTCCCGGTTGCTCCTCTTCCAGTCCAGCTCTCTGCTGTGGCCCAGAAAGGCAGTGGAGGATGGCCCTAGTTCTTGGGCCCTGTACCCTCATGGGATACCAGGAGGAAGCACCTGGCTTTTGGCTTCAGATTGGTGTAGCGCCGGCTGTAGCGGCCATTGGAGGGTGAACCAATGGAAGGAAGACCTTTCTCTCTGTCTCTCTCTCACTGTCTCACTCTGCCTGTTAAAAATAAAAATAAATAAATAAAAATTAAAAAAGATGCAATGGTCTTCAATATATTAAGTGAAAAAAGGAATAAATTATTAAGTAGTACATGCAGGATGCTAACATTTGTTGAGAAAAGTTCAAAAGGAAATGTACTTAGTATTTCATTAAACATGAATTAAATATCTCTAAGGGATTCAAGAAATAGCATTTTTGAAAGAAATTGATTTATTTATTTGGAAGAGTTACAGAAAAAGAGGCAGAGACAGAGAAAGAGAGAGAGAGATTTTCTGTCCACTAATTCACCCCCCAGATGGCCACAACAGCCAGTATGGAAGCCAGGAGCCAGAAGCTTCATCCAGGTCTTCCCCAGGGGTGGCAGGGACTATCTTCCACTATATTCCCAGGCACTTTAGCAGGGAGCTGGATCAGAAATGGGGCAGCTGGGACTTGAATCAGCGTTCATATGGGATGCTGGCATTGCAGATGGTGGCTTAACCCATTGCACCACAGCACTGGCTCCCAGATTACATTCTAGCTGCTATTTGGATGGAGAATATAGTCTCTAAAGATAGGTATTGAGGGAAAACTTTGCACTGGATACCTTTTATACCTTTGGAATTCTGAATTTGAATATTTCACTTTGGCAAAAAGTAACAAGGAAAATTTTAGTGTATACTTACTATCACAAATAAGCGAGATTTTTTTTTTTTTTTTTACAGGAAGAGTGGACAGTGAGAGAGAGAGACAGAGAGAAAGGTCTTCCTTTTGCCGTTGGTTCACCCTCTAATGGCCGCTGTGGCCAGCACACTGCGCTGATCCGAAGGCAGGAGCCAGGTGCTTTTCCTGGTCTCCCATGGGGTGCAGGGCCCAAGCACTTGGGCCATCCTCCACTGCACTCCCGGGCCACAGCAGAGGGCTGGCCTGGAAGAGGGGCAACCGGGACAGAATCCGGCTCCCTGACCAGGACTAGAACCCGGTGTGCCGGCGCCGCAAGGCGGAGGATTAGCCTATTGAGTCGCAGCGCCGGCCCAAGATTTTTATTATCAATACACACTAAGAACCCCTGGAAGAATACTGGTAGTGACAAAGGAAGAAGATGAGGTTATGGAAAATAGATTTAAAAAACAAAAAGCCCAGGCCCCAGCCTGGTGAAGCTGTCATGGAAAGGTCGGAACTTCTTGTCCTGCTCCGATTCAGCTGGTTTCTCTGTTTTCCAATGGCTTTTGTTTGTAAGCCATGCGGTGCAGTTCTTCTGTCTGGAGATAGTCATTTGACTTTTTCAGAAGTGCCAGGAAATCACCGGGAAATTTCTGGCTGTTTTCTGTGAGTCCCAGAAGAAGGGCAGAACACAGCTAGTGCTGTGAGTCCCCCCATGAAGGTGTAAAGCTCTTGTTTTCAAAGCAGCCTGGCCTTAGAAAGAAGAGTGGAAAAGACTCCTGAAAATTGTGTCCTTCACAGAGATAGCGTCCATGGAGGTGAAAGATATGTCAGATGATCATGGAAATTTTCAGCTCAAGAAATCGTAGGGAGGAAGCCTTTGACTTCAGTGGTCACTGCCTAGAATTTCCTTAAATGAATCACCGTGGCCTGGGGCTTGTCAGATTCGTGCCCCAGGAGTGGCCGCATCAGTGGCACCTTATCACCGTCTGCTCAATGCTACTTGTGCAGCTGAGCAGTTACTGGGCAGCTTTTCATGGTTTAAGTCCAGCTCTGGCCCAGTAACTTCTGGGAGCTGCTAGAGCTGTGATGTAAGACAGGTTTGGGTGGGTATGGTAGCTGACTGTGATGTTTCCTGCTGTTCCTCTTGCTCCATCCTTGTCCGTGGCAACCCACCCACCACGAATGGAAGTAGAGTTATGTTTGAGAAAGCAGAGTAGGGAAGGAAAGTGACTCAGGAAGCCATTTGCTGCCATGTACCCTTCCAAGGAACCATTGTGCTTTGTTAATGCTACGCAGCGGCTGTCATAAGCCATGGTTTGCCTTAAACTCCCTTCTAATGCGTCTTAGGGGCCTGAAGCAGCTTTGTGAGTCTAAGGTGCTCTTACACACCCACGAGGTGGGATAGTGTTACATACTACCTTACCTATGGCACCCTAGATATGTTAGGGTAATTACTATGTAATTAACATGAACCTAGTTCACACTCCTATTAATTTACATTATTTTTGATCTTCAAGATTTTGATTCACTAGGATAACTATAATCAAAAAGGCAGACAACAACAAGTGTTAGCAAGGATGTGGAGACATTGAAACCTTCACTTGTTGCTGATAGAAATATAAGAAATGTGTTCTAGTCCCGGTGCTCCTCTTTCAGTCTCCCTGTCTGGTCTGGAAGGCAGTGGAGGATGACCCAAGTGCTTGGGCCCTGCACCGGCATAGGAGACCAGGAGGAGGCACCTGGCTCCTGGCTTCGATCAGCGTAGCTTTGGCTGTAGCGGCCATTAGGGGGGTGAATCAACGGAAGGAAGACTTTTCTCTCTGTCTCTCTCTCTCACTGTCTCTGTCTACCAAATAAATAAATTAAAAAAATTTTTAAAAAGAAATGTAATATATGTATATGTATCAATACATATATGTATATGTATTTATAGAATATATATTGCTGATAGAAATATAAGAAATGTAATAAGAAATGATACAGCTGTTTTAGCAAATAATTTGGCAATTCCTCAGAATGGTAAAGAGTTATTATAGGAACCAACTACTCCACTCCTAGGTAAATACCCCTCCAAAAAAACAAAAACCCAGGTCCACACAGGAACTTGTACACAAATGTTCATAACATCATTATTCATAAAAACCAAAAAATGAGAAACAACCTGAATGTGCATCAGTCAATGAATGGATAAATACAAGGCAGTCTGTCCATGCAGGGGAATATTATTTAGCCACGAAAAGGAATGAAGTACTGATGCCCACTAAACCATGGGTGAACCTGGGAACCATTATCTTAAGGGAAAGAAGCAGTCACAAAATACCATACATTGTATTATTCTATTTATATTAATTGTCCAGATTAAGACAAATCCACAGGGACATGAAGTAGATTAGTGACTGGCAGAGGCTGGGAGCTGGGAGAAGAGGCAGTGGGCAGTGACTACTAATGGGTATGGGGTTTATTTGGGGAGTGACTAAAGCACTCTGGAATAAGAGAGTGGTGGTGGTTGCATAGCTTTTATGATTAAACTAAAAGCCATTGGGTTGAGTTGAATAAGATGGTGCCTTTTAAACTCTTTGGGTGTAAAGATTTGCCAAACGTAAATCGAGTACCAGAGTGTACTTGCCAGAAATGCTCAGCTCTCCTCCATCTGTTTGTAGGCAGCATAGCGTCCTTCCAGGCTCCAAATGCCAACCTTCGGCTGGTGGTCCTCGCACTTGGCGTGTCTTCCTCACTGGTGGTGCAGGCCGTGACTTGGTGGTCAGGGAGTGCTTTGCAAAGGTACGGTTCCTATCTTATGCACCTGGAGACATAGAAGCATGATCCCATACCAAGGGGACCTCGGGGCCTGTAGAACTCCTCTTCCTTCCTTTCTATAAAACCAAGATGTGAATACTTGCCATCAGTATCAAAAATGTTTTTGGCATGAATGAAATACAACGAGTTGCCTGATGGGCTGGGTGAAGGCTAAGTCAAACAGATGATTGACAGTTACCATCAGACTAGTTCTGGTCCTCATCCCATGAACCTTTAGAACTCTCAGTGGACACAGTAAATTGAATTCACATGGAAAAGTCTTTAAAAAATACGTTTGCACTTACAGATACCACAGGCTCTGGGGATTCATTTTAGGACAGATTCTTCTCCTGGTGCTTCGCATATGGTACGCTTCACTGAACCCGGTCTGGAGCTACCACACGTCCAACAGAGTGATTCTGACATTAAGTACCATAGCCACGCTTGAGCGCATCGGCGCAGGTAAGAGAATGCGCAGTTAACACAGGGATTTCCTTTCACGGAGTTGACTTTTCCCATACAGAAGGAGCAGGTCTTGAAAGGAAACTCTAGGGAAAGAATTGGTCTGTGTTACAACTCCGTTTTAGCTTGCCTCCTCTCTGAAATAGCAACTGGTGCAGCCAGGGGACCGTTTTCTAAGCGGGAGGCGCTCTTCATGTGTCAGTAAAGACAGAGCGAAGAGAGAACCATCTCTGGCTTGCGTCACGTGTCAGTGGACCCTCGGATTAGGCAGGCCTCACACGTGCAGCTCCTGCTCAGCTCTCGCCTTCCTTGGACCAGGCTCTCCAGAACGGGATTCCCCACTGACCCCAGGACCTCTCCAGCTCTCCACAGTTACTCTGATCTCCGGCTGTGGGAACTGCGTGTGTGTCCCCCCACACCCGCCCTGGAGTCTGATGCTCCAGATTTGAAGCTTGAAAAGAAGAGAGGCATCTCGCATATTCATACTACCTGACTCTTGCGCGCGCTGATGTTCTCCAAGACAGACAGGTACCCAGGCTCGATGTTCCCACCGCAGGCTCAGCTGAGACTCCTCTGAAAAGGAGGCAGAGCTGCTACTGACTTCTCGCTCCCGGCTTTCTGTGGCGCTCTCAGTGGGTCGCTGTGCCTTTGTAAACACAAGGGGAAGTCTCAGAGGAGATGAGTGGAAGTTTCCAGGGTGTTTGCTCACCATGAACAAAGTGCTGGTTGAATACTGCTCTGGCCCCAATTTTGGCATGGAACAGAGGCAGTGAGAACAGGGAGACTCTGTGCAAGTAAACTGGCCACGTGACCTTAAAATTACTCGGAACATCTAGAGCTCAGCCTGGTGCCCTGATGTAAGTTTTGTATTTCATTAAAAACAATCACCCCGAGGTGGGAACTCGGCGGCACGTTTCTCAGAGCCAGACGGATAAGGATCGACGCCTCAGGAATGCTTACAGTTCCTGGCTTGAATTTTCTTTTTGTCTCTTCTCTGTTTTAAGTTTATGTGACACGGTTGCTGGTCCATGCCTCTGCTTCTGTCTGGGCACTCATGTCCAGTCCTGACACTTCCCTGCCTACCCCAGGGTATCTGAACATGGCCTTTTTTTAAAAAAAAAAATAGTCTTATTAGAAGACTTGTTGGCTGCCTAGGATGGAGTCACCAACTATGAATGGAGTCACTACTCTGCTGTGTTTAACTCAGGCGGGTCAGGTTAGATATTTCTTTTCTGAAGGTCCTCTGCCTAACCCCAGGCCTTGGCCTCTCTTCTGTCTTCACCACCCTCTCCTGCCCCACCCCCATCCTCCCAGCTCTCAGCTCTGCCTCTCCTTCCTCTGGTCCCCTCGTTGTGAGAACAGCTTTTCCCTCCTTGGAACTTCCAGCCCCCAGCTGCACAGACTGACCCCAAGGCTTCCTTGTGTCCTTCACAGTGTCACAAGCAGCTGCCCAGGAGGTCCTCTCTGTTCTGCCAGACGACATTCCCCTCTGGCATTTGCTCCAGTTGTTGCACGTTTGTGTGTGAGATCATGGATGCGGTGGCTTGGGACTGCCTGGTCAAACTGTACCATGATATTTAGCACAGTTGAGGAGCCAGCCTGGGTCAGCTTCAATCCCAGTGTCTCTTTATTAGTAGTGTGGCCTTGGACGAGTTGTCTGATCCCCCGGGCCTGTCTTCTAATCTGCACAATGGGATTACTGATAGGTCCTACCTCATAAAGTTGTGAAGATTGAATTGAAGGGCTCGAAAGAGGGCTTGATGCACAGTAACTGCTCAGCCAAGGAGGGCACCGCTATTACTCTGGAACAGGGGGTGAGGGGGGCTGGGGAATCTTGTTCTCTGGAGCCTGGTATACAACAAGTGTTCCACTCCAGGTGAGCTACATCTCCCTGAACGTGTCACTCAGTTTTTCAGGATGTGTTTTTGCTCATACCATCAACTTCACACGAAGCAAATAACTGCATTTTCAGTTGTCAAATTCCAAACTGGTTGCTCTCCCTAAACCGTTCCTCACCCAGCCTGCCTGAAGTCATCTCTCCACTGAACGGCTGGCAGCACATTCTGCATTGGCTCGTAGTCCCAAGTTCATGTCCCCTTCTCAAGTCAGCTTCTTGAAGCCAGGGACCACTTCCTCCTTCCTAGAAGTCTGTTAAAATCAGAGGGAAAGTGTCCATGGACCTGAACTTTGTCTATTTTTTAAAAAATTCTAGATGGTGACTGCAGTAAACCCGAAGGAAGGAAGACCAGCGAGGCAGCCAAGGGAGGGGCCTCCAGGCCTCACTGGCCATTGGCAGGGGCTGCCTTCGGTAGCCTTTTGTTCCTCACCCACTGGATTTTTGGAGAAGTCTCTCTTGTTTCCAGATGGGCAGTGAGTGGTCATCCCCATACAGGACCAGATCCTAACCCATTTGGGTGAGTTTGGGTTTGGAAGAAATCAAGAAATCGGCAGTTATGGTTGGAGGAAGAAACACATCCTTTGCCAGACACTAGACCCATGGTTGCCAGAGAGTTCCCACTCCATTCTCCTTAGATAGCAGAGATGTTACAGGCGAGTCCTGTGCACTTTGGACACGAGGAGCAGAAGGGTACTTGCCCCTGTGCTGAAGGGTTGCTGGAAGGCAGATGGAGGATCCAGGCTGTGCACAGCTAAGGGAGAGGTTCATAGGGCTCCTGCCTCGGCACTCTGAGGAAGTTTCTCGGGGGCAGGGAATGTCCAGCCTGCCTGCCCATGTCCTCCAGGCCCTCTGCTACAGTTATGGACATTTGGTACATAAGACTACTGTGCCTTGACAAGAAAATGCTGTCTCCCAGTATTCTCCTCTGCAAGATGGGGATAATAGCAGCATGTTCCTTACAGGCTTGAGAGGATTAAATGGGTAATAATACAGGGAAGCGGTAGGCGTTTGGGACAGCGGTTAAGATGCTGCTCAGGATGCCTGCGTCCCATATCGGAGTGTCTGGGTTTGAGTCCCGGCTCTGCTTCCCATTCCAGCTTCCTGCTAATAATGCTCACTCACCCTTAGGGGCAGCAGGTGGTAGTTCTAGTACTTGGATCCCTGCCACCCATGTGGGAGACGTGGGTTGAGTTCCTGGCTCTTGGCTTCAGCCTGGCCCAGCCCCAGCTGCTGCAGCCATTGGAAGACTGAACCACCAAGTGATAAATTGCTTTCTGTCTGTCTCTCTGCCTTTCAAATAAAAGGAAAATAAATACATTAATATGAAAACGGGTACAGATCAAAATCTTAAACCAGTGCCTTTTATGAAGTAAGTGCTCTATTTTTTAAGTGTACTTCATGTTACAGCTAGTGATTGCACGTCACAATGTGGTTACAAATGCCTCTGGATTTCTGCCTAAACGTTACTTTCTTTTTTCCTCCTCTTAAGAGAGTTTGCTGCAATAGCAGAAACAAACATTTTGTGGTGCTTGTTTTAAAAAAACACACAACTGTCATTTTTTTAAAAAAATAAAAGATCTATTTATTTACTGGAGAGGCAGAGTTACAGACACTAGATCCATGCTAGCCAGAGAGTTTCTCTCTGTCTTCCTTACAGGTTTGGGATGCCTGCATACCATACCAGAGTGTCTGGGTTAGAGTCCTGGCTCTGCTTCCAATTCCAGCTTCCTGCTAATAAGGGGAGACCAAGAGAAAGGCCTTCCATCCTCTGGTTCACTCCCCAAATGGCCACAATGGCCAGAGCTGTGCCAATATGAGACCAGGAGCCAGGAGCTTCTTCCCAGTCTTTCACATGGGTGCAGGGGCCCAAGGACTTGGACTGTCTTTGCTTTCCCAGGCCTTAGCAGAGAGCTGGATGGGAAGTGGAGCAGCCAGGACATGAACTGGCACCTGTATGGGATTCCAGTGTTGCAAGTGGAGGTGGCAGCCCCACAGCTGTCAATTTATTCATCATGCTGACACAGGAAAGCAGAGACTAGAAAAGAGCAGGAATGAGCTGCAGAGAAACAAAAGAACAAACTAAAGCGAACTCTTCCTAATGACTTTCTCATTTTATCTTTGGCAGAGTCATTGAAAGTGCCATATGGCTAATATGGACTGTAATTTAATAGACTAAGAATTACTGAACAATTACTGTGTTGACATTGACTATGAAACACTGCAGCTATCATTTATCTCAAGTAGAGTTTTTGTGACTTCAGTGTTGGGAAGCTGTGCGATGTTGGTTCAGTGGGCTCTCATTATCTCGTTGGTTGTTTCACACTTACATGATCTTTTGGATATACCTAGAGGTAGGAGGTATATTTCTGTTTTATATCTGGGTCAATGAAATTTTAATAACATCAGATGTCTCGTAACATGTTGTTTTTCTACAGAGGTGCAGTTCTGGTGGGCTTTGCAAGTGGATTGATGCTTTCAGCTTATCCATGGTTTCATGCTGCTGGTTTAATCTGGTGGGCTACAGGTAGGTAGAATTTATGTGCAGGTATGCCATCATCGACTTTCGTTATCCAGCTTACTTGCAAGCATGTGCAACTGGACTGGAAGTAGGTGCAGCCACACAAATGTGCTGTTGCCAGGTGGGCTGTTAAACCAGCTGCAGCAGCTATAGCTCCTTGTCACCAAGGCTGTGGGTGACTACCTGCTCCAGGCTGCAGCTTCCTCCACACTTTATTCTCCCTGTCCTTCTGCGTCTGTCTGCTCCCCCAGATTGTACTCCCACAGTACTACCTTTATGCTCCTGGTTGTTAAACCCCATATCCCCCACCAGATTCCTTGCTTCTCTGTGTTTCACAAATGTGCTCCTCTGGGATTCCAAAATGAATCTCCTCAGTGGGGCTGGTGCTGGGCAAAGTTAGATCAAGAGGCCAGTGGTTGCAGGGGAGTGGTGGTGTTGTGGCACAGTGTGTAGAGCTGCTGCCTGCAGAACGGGCATCCCATATGGGCACCAGTTTGAGTCCCGCTGCTCCACTTCCAATCCAGCTCCCTGCTAATGTGTCTAGGAAAGCAGCAGAAGATGGCCCAAGTCCTTGGGCCCCTGCACCCCATGTGGGAGACCAGGGAGAAGCTCCTGGCTCCTGACCTGCCCAGCTCTAGCCATTGTGGCCATTTGGGGAGTGAACCAGTAGATGGAAGATCCCTCTTCCTCTGTCTCCCTGCCCTTGAAATACAGTGAAAATAAGTTTTAAAAATTTTAGCCGGCGCCGTGGCTCAACAGGCTAATCCTCCGCCTTGCGGCGCCGGCACACCAGGTTCTAGTCCCGGTCCGGGTGCCGGATTCTGTCCCGGTTGCCCCTCTTCCAGGCCAGCCCTTTGCTGTGGCCCGGGAGTGCAGTGGAGGATGGCCCAAGTGCTTGGGCCCTGCACCCCATGGGAGACCAGGAAAAAGCACCTAGCACCTGGCTCCTGCCATCGGATGAGTGCGGTGCGCCGGCCGCAGCGCGCCATCCGCGGTGGCCATTGGAGGGTGAACCAACGGCAAAGGAAGACCTTTATCTCTGTCTCTCTGTCTCTCACTGTCCACTCTGCCTGTCAAAAAAAAAAAATTTAAAGAAATTCCTCAATTTCTCTTCCTCTTTTATACTTAGCAGTTTAGCTCTCCATCCTTCTACCAAACTCTGGAGTCTACCCGAACTATTTCTTCCCAGGTCCTGGTCGTCCTGGGGCCGCCTGAGCAAGTGGCTGCTGTCGTGTTGAGCTGTCTTCGCTGGCTTGTGTGTTTTCCAGCAGGCACTCATTCTGGGGTCTGTGGCTGTTTGTGTGCGTGTGGGAGTCCCCTTTCTTCTCCTCAGAGAGCTGCCTCGTGGGATTCTGCCTCAGGAACAGAGCCAGAGCCGTTGTGAACGTCCAGTTTGCAAGCGGCATAACCTGTGTGCAGGTTGGAGCAGCGACATGGAAATGCACTGAAAAGTTGTCCCGCGTGTGTGGGGTGCCCCGAGAAGTTGGTGAGGGAAATGGGATTAACAAATAGGTTCCTTGTGCTGCAAAATTTTTTGAAGTCCATGCATAGTTTTTTTTCCTAACATATACTTTGCATAGGCTTTTTGAAGACTCTTTTCTCATAGCATGTAAGCAAAGTGCTTTTTGGGCAGATAATTAGCTGCTTCCTTCTAAACGTGGGAAAAGCGAGGACCATGGAGACATAGGCTGTTAGTTAAAGAACAGGAGAGCTGGGGAGCAGCAGTCCTTTTTCACCAGCTAAGTAAGGTCGGATCCTTGAGTCAGACTGCGTCTCTGAAATATTAAGTAGCCGTCTTAAAGACTCTCAGGGCAAGCAGATTTCAGGCTTCTGATAATCTGTTCACGGTCGAGTGCAGCAGGGCCATCATTCATGAGCTGCAGCTCCCTTTCTAATGGCCTGCTCGCCTGAAATAAGTTGGAGCTCCCACTGAATTATCTGGAGACAGTGTCTGCTTCTCACCAATTCATCTCTGAAAACCGCGAGGTAAAGCAGAGTCTAGCAAAAGGAACCATATTTCCCCGTTGCAGGCTGAGGCTGACAGTCTCAAACGGAGACTCAGCATGAGATTCATTATGGCAATAACAGAAGAATTTCATAAACGCGCCAGCCCCAGCAGGTCCCTTTTTTATTTTTTTGACTGTTAGGTTTTGAATTTATAGCCTTCTTAAAAATACAATTTTAGTGGATTTAAAAATATATAAATATATAGATTAAGCCTCCACCTGCAGCATCTGCATCTCATATGGGTGCCGGTTCATGTTCTGGCTGCTCCTCTATTGATCCAGCTCTCTGCTATGGCCTGGGAAAGCATCGGAAGATGGCTCAAGTCCTTGGGCCCCTGTACCCATGTGGGAGACCGGAAAGAAGCTGTCATGGCACGAGGAGCTTTGGCTCGTGGCTTTGGCTCAGCCCAGCTCAGTTCGTTGTGGCCATTTGGGGAGTGAACCAGCAGATGCAAGACTTTTCTCTCTCTCTCCCCCCTCTCTGTCTATAACTCTGCCTCCCAAATAAATAAACAAATCTTTTAAAAAATTAGGACCTATTTAAAAATAGAAACTAAAATAAAAATAAAAGGAGTTAGAGGGAAAATTCAAAGAGATATTTTCTTTCCTGCTGATAATTATCTGCAATAAAATGAAAACAGCCAAATCATTTGCTTAAGTTTATTTATTTGTATTTATTTGAAAGGCAGAGCTACAGAGACACATACACACATACACACACAAAGAGAGAGTGTTCGCGGATCTAAACTCTGTGGGCTACGGAGGACCCTGGAGTGTGGTTCTCACATCGTCTCGGTGATGTAGTCTTTGAATCCGGAAAGTGGGGAGCAATGGAGTCTCTAGGCAGTCCCCTGGACTGGTGCAAGTGGAACTCATTGATGGCTCCTGGAGCATTGAGAGGCTGACTGCTCTTCTCAGTGGAGTTTTCTAGAGTTCTTGCTGAGGTGTGAGGATTCTGCTGTAGATCCCCTTGAAGGGTGGGTCCCGATGACTCAACGTTGGCCAAATTATTTAGAGAACGGCAGGTTAGCCATGAAAAGATGTTCTGCTGAAAGTCCCAAGATGGGGCGGCCCCGAGGTGCTGCTGTTTCAAAGCTGGTTTTACAGGACTTGGGAGAAGGGTGCTGTGACTCACTGGTAGGCTCAACAGAGTGGCTTAATCACTCAGCGCCTACCCCAGCTCCCCGCGGCGGGATTGCTGGGAGCAGAGAGCCTGCTGTTGCTATCCCAGTCACATCGGCTTTTGGGGCCGTGAGGTTGGGAACGTGTGTACAGGTAGCAGAAGGGACAGCATTCAGATAGGCGGAAGTTCCTGTAGAAAGTCCCTTAACAAAGACATTTTAGAAACCACAGTGACTTTACCTGTTTTGTAATGTCCTAGACCTAGCTGATTAAATGTAAATTTGGTATCACATATAATTTCAGTTCTTGCAGCTGTTAGGATCTTCATGCTAATTGCTTAAAAATGCTTTCTTTCCTCTCTCTATCCTAACTGAAGGAAATAATATTGGGCTGGGATTTAGTAGACCTGCATTCTGCCTCCATTGGGTCAGTAACTGGCTGGGTGACCTTGAGCAGATCACAATAACCTTGCTAGTCTTTAGCTTTCTCATTTGTCTGGAGATTGAACCAATATATCCCTAAGGTCCCTCTGACTGTAAAGGCTGTAAATCGGTCATCCTATGAGATTTACTGTTTTCTTGTCTAATGTATTTTCCCCTCTTTCTTTTACAAACAGGAGCGGCTTCAGCCTTGGGCCTCCTTTACCTGCCCACATGGGCAGCTGCTGTTTCCGGCTGCGTGCTGGCCATCTTCACTGCGTCCATGTGGCCTCCAGTACTTGGGCAGCTGGTTAGCTCAGGGACAAATCCTGGGAAAACCATGACCGTTGCCATGATAGCTTATCTTCTAGAAATATTTTTCTGTGCCTGGTGCACAGCTTTTAAGTTTGTCCCAGGAGGTGTCTATGCTAGAGAAAGGTCTGATGTGCTTTTGGGTGAGTACCTATAAGAAATCTGGATTAAAGTAACTGCTCAAAAATACACTTGAGAACTGGCCATGGTTCAGCAGCTTCCATGACTTGTAGAAATAAGTAGGATGATGCTGCTTTCTTAGTAAAATAAATATCTCTCTGTCTCTCTCGCTTAAAAATAACTAAAGATGAGCATTTGGCATAGTGCTTAAGCTTGGGGTACGCTCATGCCATATCAGGGTGCCTGGGTTTGAGTTCTGGCTCTGCTTCTGCTTTCGGCTGTTGCGAATGCCCATGCTGGGAGGAGGTGGTACAGGATCAAGTAGGTGGGTCCCTGACACCCTTGTGGAAGACCCAGATGGAGTTCCTGGCTCATGGGTATTTTATTTTACCAATAAAATAGATATGCATCTTTCTGTAAATGAAAAATTACCAAATCAGAGAACACATACATTTTCCACTTCAGTAGTTATAAACACATGTAACAAAATTAAAATTTCATAAATTTAGCTCAGTTCAGTATTTTAAAAATTGTCTTCTGGCTATAATAAAATTACTGATGCATTCCAGGTACCCACAAATCACATACTGCATATCATTTCAATTTAAGTAAAATGTATCCAATATTTCCACAGTCAGTCTTTTAAAATGTAGAGGGGCGGGCATTGTGGTCAGCAGGTTAAGCTGTTGCTTGGACGCCTGCATCCCATTCAAGTCCTGCCTCTGTTTCTGATCCAGCTTCCTGCTAATGTGCTTAGGAGGCAGCAGATGATGGTTCAAGTACTTTGGTTCCTGCACCTGTGTGGGAGACCTGGTTGTAGTTCCATGCTCCTGGCTTCAAACTGGTCCAGTCCTGGCTGTTGCAGGCATTTGAGGAATTAACCAGCAGATGAAAGTATTTTCTGGTTGGCGCCATGGCTCAATAGGCTAATCCTCTGCCTTTCGGCTCCAGCACACTGGGTTCTAGTCCCAGTCAGGGCACCGGTCCTGTCCCGGTTGCCCCTCTTCCAGGCTAGCTCTCTGCTGTGGCCCGGGAGTGCAGTGGAGGATGGCCCAAGTGCTTAGGCCCTGGACCCCATGGGAGACCAGGAGAAGCACCTGGCTCCTGCCTTCGGATCAGCACGGTGCACCAGCTGCAGCGCGCCGGCCACGGCGGCCATTGGAAGGTGAACCAACGGCAAAGGAAGACCTTTCTCTCTGTCTCTCTCTCTCACTGTCCACTCTGCCTATATAAAAAAAAAAAAAGTATTCTTTCTCTCTCTCTCTCTCTATGTTTCTATCATTATGCCTTTCAAGTAAAGTTTAAACAACTAAAATTTTTCAAAGTAAACCTTTACAATATAGATATAAAGCATGGTGATAGGGATCCAAATTTTCTTCATTTTTCCATTTGTAGATCTATTATCCATTGGTTGGTTCACTCCCCAAATGCCTGTAACAGCTGGGGCTGTGCTGGTCCAAAGCCAGGATCCCAGAACTCAATCTGGGTCTCCCACGTAGCTGGCAGGGGCCCACCTGCGCGAGCCATCACCTGCTGCCTCCCAGGTCATGTGCAGCCGGAAGCTGGAGTGTGATGCGGAGCTGGGACTCACACAGGGCAGTCTCAAATGGCACGTGGATGTCCCAAGTGGTGCCTTGACTGCCTGGCCAAGTGCCTGTTCTTGGAAGACCTATTTTTAAATTACATGAAACAACTTTTGTGACTTTGGTATTGTGGGTAAATACTCAACCTCTCATTTTTTTGAATTAAACAAATACATTGCTGCATTTTCTGTGCCATAATCTTGGCTTTGAAACTGTATTTCTTCTGGTTCCTTTCAGGTGTCTGCTCTGTCCTGCTCTGTTCTCCTGTCCAATGCCCTGCTTTCTTCTTCCTCCGTCTTGCTTAGGGGTCTGCGTGTGAAGAAAACGAATAAACGTAAGCGCATTCTGTGCGTGAGTTTGTTTCTTCAGAATGAGCAGGGAGCCTTTCCGGTTCCTTCTCACCGCTTGTGCGCTTGCAGACTCAGTGTACCATTCCAACTCCATACAACTTAGCACTCTTCTTTTCAAAAGTATGAGTGACATTATATTGATGAGACCACAAAAAGCAAGGAACATTGGCAATATTCGAAGTAGCTTTTACTATAACTGGAATGCAAAGAATCTATATTATATGAGCAGTTAATTATGGATTTTTGTCTGGGTTTCTCCGGCTGTTTCCTGGAAGCTTGGGCTTCACTTTTTCTTTCTTTCTTTCTTTTTTTTTTTTTTTTTTTTGCCAGCCTTCTCCCTTAGCATGCGGTTTACTTGGTGTCTCCTAATGTTCATGCCATGCCTTGTGTCTATTTCCATGCTTGGGAACTGTGTGGCCTTTGCAGGTACTTTGTGAGGACTTGGTACAGTTCTCCATGAGCTCCTTTGTGCTGTACCTGACCCGAGCTCTTCTTGGTTGTCTGGCTTGCTGCACGCGGCCTCCGGGTGGACCCTGTGTACACAGGACCCACGTCCCAGGGCACTTCCCTTTTCAGAACCCACATTTGCCCTGTTGTGCTCCTCCACTTGGGGTGTGCGCGGGCTCTTCAGTGAAGAGGACTGAGGCCCTCTGGTAGCTCAGAGGCTCCTTTCTCATGTGCCCGTTGTCTCCTGCCCAAGGGCCCCAGCAGCCCGGTGACCTGGACACACTCGGGAGATTCAGGCGTCCCTCATCAGGAAGAGGCTGGGGTCCCTTCATGTTAAGCGTGAGTCCCGGAACCTCACCTGGTTTGCCAATTATCAGAAGCACTGCTACGGTGATTGCTTAGGTACTGAGAAAAATTCAACACCAACTGGATTTCCAGGGCTTGTTTATTCAATAGCATTCTTGGCTCCTGGAATTTTCCTGTGGAAGGATTTTTTTTTTATTCCATTATAATATAATCTGTCTTTCTCTTTTCGCAGGTACCATGATGCTAATTATTGGGCTAAATATGCTGTTTGGTCCTAAGAAAAACCTTGACTTTATGCTTCAAACAAAAAACGCTCCTAAAGAGCTTTTCAGAAAGAGTGAAAAATACATGAAACTTTGTAAGTATAGCTTTACTTTTTTCTTTTTCTTTTTTTTTTTCTTAAAGATTTATTTGTTTATTTGAAAATCAGAGTTACACACAGAGAAGGAGAAGCAGAGAGAGAGAGAGAGAGAGAGAGAGAGAGAGAAAAGTCTGCCATCTGCTGGTTTACTTCCCAATCGGCCACAAATGGATGGAGCCGCGCTGGTCCAAAACCAGGAGCCAGGAGCTTCTTCCAGGTTTCCCACGCAGGTGCAGGGGCCCAAGAACTTAGGCCATCTTCTCCTGCTATCCCAGGCCATAGCAGAGAGCTGGATTGGAAGTGGAGCAGCTGGGACTTGAACCAGCACACATGTGGGATGCCAGCACTGTAGGCAGTGGCTTTGCCCACTGTGCCACACTGCTGGCCCCTACTTTTTTCTTAAAAAAGCATTTATTATATAAATTTTCAAGTATGCAACCCTAGAGTATAATGAACCCTCATGTAGCCTTCATTCAGTTAATACAATTATCAACATTTTGTTGATATTATAACAACAATCTTCTCTATCCTTTCTTGGTTAACTACTTTAAAGTAAAGAGTAACTACACTTGGGGCCAGTGCTGTGGTGTAGCAGGTAAGGCTGCCAACTGCAGTGCTGGCATCCCATATGCGCGCTGGTTCCAGTTCCAACTGCTGCACTTCTGATCCAGCTCTCTGCTGTGGCCTGAGGAAGCAATGGAAGATGGCTCAAATCCTTGAGCTCTCGCATCCACGTGGGAGACCCAGAGGAAGCTCCTGGCTCCTGGCTTCAGATGGGACTAGCTGCAGCCATTGCGGCCATTTAGGGAGTGAACCAGTGGATGGAAGACCTTTCTCTCTCTCTACCTCTGCCTCTCAGTAACTCTGACTTTCAAATAAATAAATAAATATTTTTTAAGAGTACTCTTTAAAGCAAATCATTTCAACCATAACTACTCTCTACTAGTTGTTTTAAAAATACTCCACTTAAAATTATTATCTGTTTTCTTATTTATTTGAAAGGCAGAAAGATAGAGAAATCTCCTATCCACTGGTTTACTCCCCAGATTTCTGCAAAACAGCTTGTGCTGAGACAGGCTGAATCCTGCACATTAGCAGCAAGCTGGAATCCAGAATAAATCTGGGTCTCGAACCCAGACACTCTGATATGTGGGTGTCCCACGTATGTCTTTATATTAGTTTTATTTTGTTTCTAACATAGGTAAGATGATTCAACAGTTAGAATTCTCAAAATAAAGTGTTCTAATAATTAAGACTGTTCACTCCATTTCTTCTTTTCTTTTTTGGAGATTAAATATGGTAACATTTGGAATGTTAATGAATTAGAGAGTCCAACATTAAATTAATCTGCTATTCAATATCTAATTCCTTTAACATGGACCATGACAAATAAAAATGATGTGATGAATGATGTGATGTATAGAAGTGAATGGGCACTTACTATGTAAACAAAGATATATAGACAATGGTCTCCACCCTAAGGACTGATAGTTTATTAAAGGAAATAAAATATTATAGTGTAAAGAGATAGAAAACAATTGAGAAGCTATTTAAATGTTTAATGTATTCCTAAAATAAATGTCACAACACAGTAAGACCATTATATAAAGACATTTTTTTAAAGATTTATTTATTTATTTGAAAGTCAGAGTTACACAGAGGGAGGAGAGGCAGAGAGAGAGAGAAAGAAAGAGAGAGAGAGAGGCCTTCCATCCACTGGTTCACTCCCCAACTGACCTCAACGGCTAGAGCTGCGCTGATTCGAAGCCAGGAGCGAGGAGCTTCTTTTGGGTCTCCCACAGAGGTACAGGGGCCCAAGGACTTGGGCCATTTTCTACTGCTTTCCCAGGCCATAGCAGAGAGCTGGATCAGAAGAGGAGCAACCGGGTCTCGAACCTGTGTCCACATGGGATGCTGGCGTTTCAGGCCAGGGCTTTAACTTGCTGTGCCACAGCACCGGCCCCAATATATAAAGACTTTCATTTATATTTCATCCTGATTTGAAAATATCCTATTTAAATTTAGGATGAAGTAGGCCGGCACCACAGCTCACTAGGCTAATCCTCCGCCTGCAGCGTGGGTACGTGGGTACCCTGGGTTCTAGTCCTGGTTGCGGCGTCGGATTCTGTCCTGGTTGCTCCTCTTCCAGGCCAGCCCTCTGCTGTGGCCCGGGAGTGCAGTGGAGGATGGCCCAAGTGCTTGGGCCCTGCACCAGAATGGGAGACCAGGAGGAAGCATCTGGCTCCTGGCTTCGGATTGGCGCAGCACGCTGGCCATAGCGGCCATTTAGGGGGTGAACCAATGGAAGGAAGACCTTTCTCTCTGTCTGTCTGTCCCTCTCACTGTCTAACTCTGCCTGTCCAAAAAAAAATCATTATAAAAAAAATTTCTAGAATGTTTACTCTCTTTATAAATGTTCCTGATAGTTGTAGTCTCATGTTCCTTTGTCATAATTTTGAAAACCTTTATGTTTCTAAATATCTTAAGCGTACTTATTTTATGCTCTGATCCTGAAGGTTCTAATGTCTGAAGTCTGTGGGATTGAGGCTGCAGGGTTTTTCCCCTGCTGGCACCTGCTCATGGAGATTTGTCTTCTTGTGTTTTTCTGATTCATTTTTACTTTATGCTAATGCTCCTTGGAACATTTTTTAGGGAAGATTTTTTGAAACCTAGATTTGAAGTAATACCTTATGTATTACATATTATGTATGTATAATACAACATATTATATATACTATTCATTATTATGTATGCATGGCACACATGAAAATTAATTCAGGAAATAAACATTTTTACTTTGCACAAAATCCTCGATGAATACATTCAATAATTTTGTAAAAATTATTTTTAAAACAAGTTTGGTTTCTTTTAAAGAATTGTTTTTTTCTTTCCATTTAGTTTTATGGCTGCTTGTTGGTGTGGGTCTGTTGGGATTAGGGCTACGGCAAAAATCCTATGAGAGAAAATTGGGCAAAGGGGTGAGTACTTAAAGATTTTGTAATAAAATTTTATAATAATACGTGTATATACATACGTTTGTATATCATACTGTTTTGATTGGATACTAGGCCTGCATCTGATGGCTTCATGGCCTCTGTCACATGCTGATGGCACAGTGGCATTATTTTATGAAATTATTTCATAGTCAGCTTCTCTATACTTGTTAGTAGATATTGCTGAAGATAGCAATGTGAGTTTCTTTGTCTTAAGAATAGTCTCACAGAAACTTCTTGATTTTTTCAAATTATGAGTAGTTTGTATAATGATGGGTCACAGAATATTTCCTCTCTTTTTTCCCTCTTGCTTTCTACAATTTTAAATATTTTAATGTCCTGTTCTCATCTAGAAGGGTAGGCAGAAAGAAGAATAAGTCATTGTAGCACTGGACTTTCTATCTGTTCTAATAAAAATTTCAATGTGTTTCATTATGCAGTCTGGGTTAGAGTTTTGACTAACAGAATTTGAGAATAAACTTTAGCAGTCTTATTTCTGGGAGATTTTTCTTATTAAAATAAAAGCTATACTGAGAATGGAGAACATGCTTCTCTCCTTTATCTTTGTATCTCAGTACCTGACAGAATGCTTGGCATATTTTCAGAACTCAGTGCTTCTTAATAAATAGTCCACGATCTCTTGTGCCATCTAATTGTTAGTCACTATTATAGCTACACTGTCAGAACAGCACACTTACTATCAGTTAGGAATTCTTTTTCAGAACAGTCATATGAATTGGATTTAATACCTATTTCATTCTTTTGTTCATTTATTAATTGACTAATTCATCCATGCATGTGACAGTTGTTGATTGAAAGTCCCTCTATGTGCCTGGTGCCCAGGATACAGAAGTAAACAAGTTGAACAAGATCCTTGCTCTTCCAGAGGTTGCTGTCTAGTAGAAAAAGACAATATTCAGAGGAACAAATAAAGACTATCATTTTAGATCACATTGCTATAAAGGAAATTAAGATTATGGAGTAGAGAGTGACTGGGTCTGAGTGTATAGAGAAGGCTGCTTTGAGGAGGAGCCACTTGAAATGAGACTAGAAAGTTGAGAGGCAGCCCATTGTTCACAGAGCTGGGATCCAGGCCGAGTGTGGTGTGTCTGAGGTAGATCGGGGTGACCAGCGTGGCTGATGATGGCGGAAGATGAAATTGGAGAGGAGGGGGAAGGCCTCTCCAACCACAGTGGCCACTCCTGGTTTTGATTTGCTGTGAGTGGAGGCCAAATGTCTCAAGCAATAGAGTGAAAAAATTGATACATATCAATGTGGCTGCTGTGTGTGGAGTGAATTATAGGGGACAAGAGTATATATAAGGGAATAAATTCTTAGAGAGAGATAAATCCTTAGGGAATAAATTCTCAGAGATAGATAGATAACGGTGTTTTTGGTGGGGGTGTGACAGTGGACTTGGAGAGAGGTGGATAGACTCGGGATATATTTCAAAACCAGAACTGACAGGATTGACTGCTGAGTTGGATATGACTGGATGAGGAAAAGGAAGGAATCAGTGGCAACGTCTATGTTTTTGACTTGAACAACTGGATAGTGAGAGGTGGTTTTTGCTGAGATGGGAAGCATGAAGGTATAATGGGTTTGGAAATGGTGAAATCCAGGCTTTTTTATAGATATGCATAGGAGGGTACTGCAAAACCTTAATGGAGCAGTGAGTGAGTGCTTAGTCTAGTGGTTAAGACACCCGTATCCTATATAGAAGTGCCAGGGTTTGATTCCTGGATCCAGCTCCTGACTCCAGCTTCCTGCTAATGCAGACACTGGAACGCAGCAGTGATGGCTCAAGTAATTGGGTCTCTACCTCCTGTGTGGGAGACCTTGGTTATGTTCCTGGCTCTTGACTTTGGCCCTGGCCATTGTGGGCATTTTGAGAGTGACCCAGCAGATGGGAACTCTTTTTAAAAAATAATTCATGGAAAATAGAATTAAAAGATGATTTTATTTTTGTGCCAAAATGAAATTCATGCATGATTTTTCACAATATGCATTTCTTGGGGCTGGTGCTGTGGTGCAGCAGGTTAATCTTTCGCCTGGGACGCCTATATACCATATGGGCACTGGTTCGAGACCCAGCTGCTCTTCTTCCAATCCAGTTCTCTGCTATAGCCTGAGAAAGCAGTAGAAGATGGCGCAAGTGCTTGAGCCCCTGCACCCACGTGGGAGACCTAGAGGAGACTCCTGGCTCCTGGCTTTGGATTGGCTCAGCTCTGGACTGAGCTTGTGGCCATTTTGGGAGTGAACCAGTGGATGGAAGACCTTTCTCTGTCTCTCCCTCTCACTGTCTGTAACTCTACCTCTTAAATAAATAAATAAAATCTTTTTAAAAATAATAATAATATGCATTTCCATAAACTTTTTTGAAGCCCCTCATGTAGTTGTCTGAAAAAGCATAACTGGATGGATCTAACCATGCCTCTCAAAGTCTCTGGTGATGGTTCCATCCTCATCTTACAACCTTCACATAGATGAAGCGCCTGACGTACTGATGGTAGGACACACACAGACATGGTTAGTCAGATACTGGCTCTTCTACGCAAAGGTGTGTGTGCTTATCCTCTCCAACCTCAACTTGTATGGTTCAGTTTGTCTGTTTTAGATGTGGTCACAGACTTGGTTCAAATTCGGCTGTTCTCTTTCACAGGGGCCCTGTCGTAGATCAGTAGGTATTTGTTTGGGATGAAGGGTTAGAGTTGGGCATTCTCTGACTACCTCAAGGGCCCCAGAGAGGAGCTCTTCAAGGGGGCTGTGCTTCCTGGCCTTGGCCTTGCCTAGAACAGTAGGGATGTAAGATTGTCCTTAACTAGGTGAGAATAAGCTGGCCACTTTATAAATACAGTAAAGGCCTCTCTACTCCTTTACATGTGACTGCAGAGATAACCACTCTCCTGAGAATGGTTTTTAAAAAATAATTTTCAAGCATTTCCTTTTACTGTTACTACATATAATAGATCCTTAGACAATATTGCTTTTTCTAAGTTTTTAACTTTACTTAACTAACAGCATCTCACATATATATTTTGCAGCTTTTTAAACATAAAAAAATCATCTTTACAAGATTCATCTGCACGGAAATATGTTGTCCTAATTCATATTTCAGTACCTTGTAGTATCACATTATATGTATGTGTAACCTTTCCTTTCTTTTTCTACAGATGGACAGCTAGCTTATCGCTAACGTCTTGCTGTAATAAACAAAGCTTTGTATAAGTAGTTTCCAAACGTTTCTTCTAGTGTCTTCAGTCAAATGTTCTACCACTGAGCTGTACACCCTTTCCTTCTAATTTCTAAGCTTAACCTGGAAGTTCACAGCCTTATTATGATTGTACCATATAATAGAAATCTCCTTATTTTTGTGAATTAAATGCATACAAACATCTAAGGAAATTTCTTTACCAAAAAATGAAGTTTGGTAGAGAAAGGTGGATAAAACTGTCCATTGTTCCCAGTCATCCTAAATTACTACGGAAACCATCCCGCAGGCTCCAGTTAAGGATTTCTCTGCTGCCATCTGGCCTTTCCGGTTCGGGTACGACAATGAAGGATGGTCCAGTCTGGAACGGTCAGCTCAGCTGCTCAGGGACACTGGTGAGTCTTACGGGAATTTGCTCCAGGTCTTGAGAAACTACTACTGTTGCTTCTGTTTCCAGCCAGATCATAAATCATAGGAGGAGGGCTTGCTGGGTCACAGACTCGTCTTGAAAAGGCTTTCTTTGCAGGGCACCTGCAGGGAGCCTGAGTGGCCGTCTCACATCTGTCTTTGTTTGACAGCAATTAATCCAGTTGGTTCTGAACACCACCACATGCCAGCTGTCTGCAGGGACTCTTGTCATGCTGTTTCTTTTTAGAGATGCCTCTGCTGTTAGCTGCTGTCACTCAAGGACCCACTGTTGGGGACCAGAAAATCATTGAATTAACAGGCAGAATGGGTCCGAGTGAGGCTCATTTGTGAAGCAAACTGCAGCCTGAGCATCCATTTTATTTGTTTTTTTGTGTCCTGGGGAGCTCATCTTTATGTGAAGCATCTTCTAAATTTTGTGAGCGTTTGATTCTTGAATCAGCAACGTGAAGCAAGATCAGTGAAGGGTTGAACTGTTCTTGTTATTCTTTTTTTTTTAAATTAAAAAAATTTTAAATTTATTTTTGAGAGGTAGAGTTACAGAGAGAGGGAGAGACAAAGAGAAAGGTCTTCCACCCACTGATTCACTCCCCAAATGACCACAATGGCTAGAGCTGGGCTGATCCGAAGCCAAGAGCCTGGAGCTTCTTCTGGGTCTCCCATGTGAGTGCAAGGGCCCAAGCACTTAGACCATCTTCCACTGGTTTCCCAGGCCATTAGCAGGGAGCTGGATTGGAAGTGGAGCAGCCAGGACTAGAACTGGCACCCATATGGGATGCTGGTGCCACAGATGGAGGCTTAGCCCACTATGCCACAGCACCAGCCTCATGTTCTTGTTATTCTTAATGATAAGCATGCCTCCTGAGAACTTTCTGAGTATCTGGATGAACATAAGGCCATGAAGGAATTTGTTTGGTCCCTTGTCTGTATTCAGTCCTAATTACAGTCCTCTGAGGCACATCAAGCCTAAGTCTAAAAGAGTCAATGAGGGGTGTGTGTTGGACGCAGCAGCTAAGATGCTGCTTGGGAAGCCTGCAGTCCATCTCAGAGTGTCCGGTTCGAGTCCTGGCTCCTCTGCTTCCTGTGAAACTTCCTGCTATTGTGCACCCTGGGAGGCAGCAGTGATGGCTCAAGTACTTGGGTCCCTGCGACCCACATGGGAGACCTGGATTGAATTCTGGGTTCTGGCTTTGGCTGGACCTGGCTCTGGATGTTATGGCCATTTGGAGAGTGAACCAGCAGATGGAAGACCTCTGTCTGTCTCTCTCTGTTGGCCTGCCTTTCAAAGAAAATGAAATTAAGTAAGTAAAAATTAAAGAAAATAAGAAAGGCAATAAAACTACTTCTATGTCAGAACCATGGAGCTCTTTGCCCTGGAATAGAATGTTATGCACCATTCTATTGTTTCTGAACCTACATTGGGTATTTGAGAAAAGCATGAAGATTATTTGAAATTTGGAGAAAGATGTTAAGAATATTTGAATGTTCAGAAAAGTTCTGCTTTTATCCTGCCCAGTATTTCCTCCAGGTGTTTTATATTTTAATTACATACTACACATGGGAAAATTGCTTTATAGCTCAGACCTGAACCACTTTCCTTTAGTGATTCTTGAGGAATTACTTTGTTTGGGGGTTTATAAATAAAGGCAAGTAGGTTAAGGGCCTTGAATGAAGTTTTGATCATCATGTCTGCATTGCTGTGCTTACTGTGTGCTTTTTGTTTTGAAAGATTTATTTATTTATTTGAAAGGCAGAGTTACAGAGAGGCAGAGGCAGAGAGAGACAGAGAAAGAGGTCTTCCATCTGCTGGTTCACTCCCCAGATAACTGAGACGGTTGGAGTTGCACCGGTCTGAAGCCAGGAGCCAGGAGCTTCCACCGGGTCTTGCATGCAGGTGCAGGGGCCCAAGGACTTGGGCCATCTTCTACTGCTTTCTCAGGCCACAATAGAGAGCTGGATGGGAAGTAGAGCAGCTAGGACTCAAATTGGTGCCCATATGGGATGCCAGCACTGCAAGTGGCGGCTTTACCCGCTACGCCACAGTGTCGGCCCAGCTTTTTGTTTTTGTAAACAGGTGCAGATTTCATAACGATTTTGGAGAGCGATGCCTCTAAGCCCTACATGGGGAACAATGACTTGACCATGTGGCTAGGGGAGAAATTGGGCTTCTACACAGACTTCGGTCCAAGCACAAGGGATCACACCTGGGGGTGAGTAGACTTGGGGATTTCATCCTGAGCTGTTCCCGACAGGCCAGGCAGGTCAGCTGGAAGTGGGGAGTTGAGATCCTCCTGTCTTCACCCTTGACTCTGCCCCAGTGAGGCTTCTCGGGGGGTGGGAAGGGCTGAAGGTGTGCAGATTTCATAAACTCGAACGTGATTTCCTTGTTGCTGGTGTTTCCAGTTTGTGGCTGTTGTTGTAAACCATTCACATGGGAGCTGAGGTTCCAGCACCGAGCATGTCCTACCTGGGTGCTGCCCCATGGAGCTCATGTTCTCAGTGTGAAGAAAGGGACCATGAACACACAGAGCAGTCCTCCCTTCCCCGCAGGTGTGCACTGCATGGTTTCCATTGCCTGCAGCCAGCCATGGAGCAAACATGTTAAAGGAAGTTCCAGCCATAAACAATCCGTGAATTTCAAGTTGTGCAACTTTCTGAAGAGTGTGATAAAACCTTCCACTGTCCTGCTCCTTCCTGCCCTGGGCACGAATCATCCCTTTGTCGTGGCACCTGCTGCAGTTTAGGCATCCACTGGGGGCCTTGGAACATATTCTCCTAGGGAACAGAAATAAGTACATAAGTAAGATAATTTGAGATCATGATAAATGCAACATGGGAAACAAACTGGAGACAGACAGACACACACACACACACACACACACGGGCAGTGGCCATAGGCAGTGCTGATCCCATAGCTAGGGTAGTGAGGAAGAGCTCTCTGAAGACATTCCTATGAGGAGGACCAGCCTCCAGAAAGGCTGAGGGAACAGCTAAGGAAAGACTAGAGGCAGGACTGAGCTTGCTGTGCCTGGAGCAGAGTGGACCAAGGGCCGAGATGAAAGACCAAGGTGGCTGCCTGACCATAGAGGGTCCCACTTTACCGAGTTGTGGTGGGAAGGTTTGTGCTAAGTTGGAGATTCCCTTGGACAGTCAAGTGATGTCCAGGAGCCAGGTGTATATAACCTGGCGGGCCACGCAGGACAGGAAGGCTGGGGACATTGCTATCCCATTTTAGACTACCTGGTTTTGATTCCTGGCTCCAGATTCCAGCTTCCAACTAATGCAGAACTTAGGAAGCAGCAGGTGATGGATCAAGTCATTGAGTCACTGCCACTCATGTCGGGAGACCTGGACTGAGTCCCTGACTTCTTGCAGGCATTTAGACAAATGAACCAGCAGATGGAGTGCACTCTCTCTCTGTCTCTTGTTTCTCAAATAGTTTCTAAAAAAGAAGACCTTGTCATACATTAGACAGTCTTTAACTTTTTGTAAATTGTTACTTCATGTCTTTACTGGCAAGACTATGTGTTTTGTTTTGTTTTTTAAGATTTATTTATTTATTTTACTTGAAAGGCTTAGTTACAGAGAGGGAGAGACAGAGGCAGAGAGAGGGAGAAACAGAGAGAGACAGAGAGATAAAGCGAGAGAGATCCTCTATCCACTGGTTCACTCCCCAAATGGCCACGATGGTGGGAGCTCGGCCAGTCCGAAGCCAGAAGCCAGGAGCTTCTTCCAGGTCTCCCACATGGGTGCAGGGGCCCAAGGACTTGGGCCATCTTCCACTGCTTTCCCATGTGCCTTAGCAGAGAGCTGGATCAGAAGTAGAGCAGCTAGGACTCAAACCAGCTCCCATATGGGATGCCCACGATGTAGGTGGATCCAGGCTTACCCTGCTCTGCCACAGGGCATGCCCCGAGGCTATATGCTCTTATTTGTGTTGATTTGTATTAGAATTGTGAAAATGAAAGTGAAAAGGATTCCATGTGTTACTAACACTACCCTTTTCATGGCACCATAGCACTTGTTAAGACAGAGTTGACAGCACTGTGCAATGATACAGAGGGACTGCTGAATGGCAGAGGTGCACTGAGCCACCAAGCAGACCGGCATATAAGCCTGCTGTGTTACTGCTCAGAAGGCCCCTCAGTGGGACACTTGTAGTGGAACACACCTCTTTTTAATGCAAATGCTTCATCCCAGGGACATAATGCGGTGAGACAGAGCGTGATGCGTGTTTCTTTTCATTCCCTTGCAGGATTATGGTGTTGTCAAGATATCCAATTGTGAAATCAGAGCATCACCTCCTTCCGTCACCAGAGGGCGAGATTGCACCAGCCATCACGCTGACCGTCAACATCTCCAACAGACTGGTGGATTTTGTTGTGACCCACTTTGGGAATCATGAGTGGGTGTCATTGGTCTGTCTAATTTACACAAAGGTCAAGAAATAGTAGTAACACGTGACTCTGATATCTATGACATAGCCTTTCTTACTTTCTTTTTAATCTCCCGAAGTATTTGACTTGTGTTGCTGATTTGAAAACTCAGACATAGGAACATCAGAGACACAGGCAGTCCACGGACAGTATAGTGATGGCCGGGTTAGCCCCCAGTTACTGAGCAGTGCAGTGGTTCTCTGTGTAGGTGCTGTGTTGAGTGCATCACTGTACTTAGTCTTCATTCTGTACAAGGTAGGTGCTATTATAGTCCCATTGTACAGATTAAAAAAAAACTAGGCAGAGAGAAGTTAGATGGCTGGTCCAGTCATGGTCATATAGCTAGGAACCAGTTGCAAGGACTTAGCTTAGGAAAGAGTTGAATCTGCCACTCCCTTTTACCCTTTACGCCCCATATCCCCCACCCCCACCCCCAGCCACTTTTAACATCCTCTAGCCTCTCTGGGCATGTCACGAATAAATGTGAGGGGCAGGCTTGTGGCATAGCACTGAAGACAGCGGTTAAGACACCACTGGAGATGTCCTTATTCCATTTTGGAGTGCCTGAGTACGGCTCTGTTCTGCTTCCTGCTATTCTGTGCCCTAGGAGAAGCAAGTGATGGCTCAAGTAGTTGCATCCCTGCCACCCACGTAGGAGATTGGGGAATGAGTTTCTTTATTTTTTCTTTTTTTTTTTTAAGATTTATTTATTTACTTGAAAGTCAGAGTTAACACAGAGAAAGAAGGAGAGGCAGAGAGAGAGAGAGAGAGAGAGGTCTCCCATCCGCTGGTTCACTCCCCAGTTGGCCCCAACAGCCTGAGCTGTGCCATTCTGAAGCCAGGAACTTCCTCTGGGTTTCCCATGCAGGTGCAGCAGCCCAAGGGCTTGGGCCATCCTCCACTGCTTTTCTAGGCCATAACGAAGAGCTGCTTGGATTCAAACCAGTACCCACAGGGGATGCTGGCACCACAGGCAGCGGCTTCACCCGCTACACCACAGTACTAGCCCCTAGGGACTGAGTTTCTCACTCGGAAGTTCGGCCTGGCCTGGCCCTACACTTGTGAGCATTTGGGTAGTAAACCAGAGAATAGGAGTTTTGTTCTGTTCTTTTTATTTATTTATTTATTTATTTGAAAGGCAGAGTGACACAGAGAGAGGAACACACACACACACACACACACACACACACACACACACATCTTCCATCTGCTGGTTCACTCCCCAAATGGCCGTAATGGCCAAGGCTGGGTTAGCCTGAAACTAGGAGCCTAGGACTCCAACCAGGGTCTCCCAGGATGGCAGGGGCCCAAGCTCTTGGACCATCTTCTGCTGCTTTCCCAGGTACATTACCTGGGAGTGGGATCAGAAGTGGGATGCTAGTGTCAAAGGTGGAGGCTTAGTCTGCTATGCCACAACACCAGCCCCAGGATGGGAGTTCTTTCTGGCTGTCTCTCTCTCTCTCTCTCTCTCTCTCTCTCTCTCTCTCTCTCCCTCTCTCTCTCTATCTTAAAATATATACAGTTTAGAAAATAAAATGTAAAAAAAATAAACTTGAAAGCAGAAACTACAGGGCAGCCTTAGCAATGTACTTGGAAAAGAGGTGGGAAAGATGGCCTTTTCTAACTTCCTGCTAACCACCTACTTAGCACCCCCCCTCATCTTATCCTTTAATAGGTTTTCTACTCATTTGATTGAATAATAATGGCAAAGACAATAGCAGTAGCAATGATAGCTGACACTTATTGCGGAGATGTGACTCTAGGGAAGGGGCAGTGTTTATTGCGTAAGCCATGATATTCTATAGCCTAGAATCAGACAATCTGGTTTGAATACTAATTCAGTCACTAGTTATATGTCCTTCACCAAATTATTTTAATGACTTTGAGGCTTAGTTTCTTCATCTGTAAATCAGGAACAATAATCCTACCTATTTCATTGGGTTCTTTTGGAATTAAATGAGATATATGGTCTCATAGAAAGTATGAGAATACAGGAAGTGTTCAGTTAATACTGGCCATTGTTAAACCAAATCAGACCTTTTGTTTATATTTTGATGTGGAACTGTAAGTTTTTTTAAAAGATTCATTTATTTATTTGGAAGGCAGAGTTACAGAGAGGCAGAGGCAGAGAGAGAGAGAGAAAAAAAAGTTTTCCATCCTCTGGCTCACTCCCCAAAAGGTCACAATGGCTGGAGCTGGGCTGATCTGAAGCTAGGAGCCAGGCGCATCTTCTGAGTCTCCCACTCAGGTGCAGGGCCCCAAGCACTTGGGCCATCTTCTTCATTTTTTTAAAGATTTATTTTATTTATTTGAAATGCAGAGTTACAGAGAGAGGTAGAGACAGAGAGAGGTCTTTCATCTGCTGGTTCACTCCCCAGATGGCCGCATGGCCGTAGCTGTGCCAATCTGAAGCCAGGAGCCAGGAGTTCCCTCTGGGTCTCCCATGTGGGCTCAGGGGCCCAAAGACCTGGACCATCCTCTACTGTTATCTCAGGCCATAATAGAGAGCTGGATTGGAAGAGGAGCAGCCAGGACTAGAACCAGCTCCCATATGGGATGCTGGCACTTTAGGCCAGGGCTTTAACTCACTGCACCACAGCACTGGCCCCAGCACTTGGGCCATCTTCTACTGCTTTCCCAGGCCATAGCAGAGAGCTGGATCAGAAGGGAGCATCCGGGTCTCAAACTAGCACCCTTATGGGATGCTGGTGCTGCAGGTAGCACCCTTATTTGTTACACCACAGTGCTACCCCCAGACAATTTTAAATATATGATATACTGAGAATGCATCATCACACGTGAATCAAACGTTTGTCATGTCACAAGCACAGAGATGGACCCAGTCTCCCTCCACCCTTGGGGGCCCCCACTGCTGTGTCACTCCTTAGTGTTCATGAACACTGGAGCCTCCCAGGAGCCAACAGAGGAAAGCTAGCCCCTTGCATTGTTTGTAAAGCCATTGTTACATGTTTCTGTTTGCCATTGTGTTCTAGGCTACTAGAGAAATTCTCACTATGAATAAATATTTAGAGATTTTGTTTCCCAATGATTATGGCATACAAATTGAAAATCCTATTAGAAATGAATTACAGAACGCTGTGCATGTTATTAGCTGATTCAACAAGGCTTTTAAAATTAATGACTATGCAAATATCTCTTTTATGACCAGTAAATAGGAATGAGCAGCACTTCTTAGAAGTCATCTAGGTAAACACCATCACAGAAATGGATCTTATTTTCAGTCATTAACTGAGCCATTGGCTAATCACCATTTTAAAAAGTTTAAAAGTGTAACACATGTACGGAGGACAGAACACAGAACCTGTTGTCAAGAGGCCTGAGGCTTAGTTTTGACAGGATAACCTTGTGAGTTCCAATCCTCTTGTCTGTGGAAACAGAGTAACATTCTCTTTTCCAGTTCATGTTATAGGGCATTGGGATGATCAGTTATTAACAGATAAGAAAAAAGAAAAGATATGTACATTCTCTCCCTCTTATTCTCTTCCTCTCTTTTCCCCCTTCCTCCTGTGCATACAGACTTTTTAATTGGATTATTTTTGTGAGCTTTATCTCCTGACAAGATATAAAACTGAATTCACAGACTATTTTCTAGGATGATATACTAAAATATATTTGGATGGCAGCACTATCCATGGTGCAGTGGCTTTGGAATGTTCTATATCTGGATTGGAATCCTAGCTGCATGTATTGGAAGTAACAGAATTCACTGCAGACCGAGTGAAAGGGCTACTTGCCAAATGTTGGAAGGGGCCAGCAACAAGTAAGAGATGCAAAGGCGCTTGCACGGTATTAACTGTGGGGAGTCCTCACCAGCCTTAGGACTGAAGGGATGATGTTCTAGGAGCCCAGTCAGATCTGGACCACAGAGTACAGCCACTGGCAGAGGGACTGCGGAAGAAGCACCCCAACTTCACTCATCCCTGTCCTTTTTATCTCCTGCTGGTGCCTCCAAATTGGCCAAACCTAACTGGAAATTAGCACAGAAGGGAGCCCAGGAGACCAAACCTGCAGGGCGCAGCCTCCCAGGGCATAGAGAAAGCCAGAGGACGGATCTAGGGAGGGGAGTGGAGAAAGCTATGGGCTTCATCAAGCTCCCTTGCAAATAGATCTACCACATGCCTGCAGTGATTATGAGAATTTTGTGTCAAAGGTGTTTAACAAATGGTGATTCTTTTCACTCTTCTGTTTCTTGAGAGCTCTTTCATTAACACTCAGCTGTCTGTACATATGAAGGTTCTTCAAAAAATCATGGAAATGCATATTATTAAAAAACTACGGGCCGGCGCCATGGCTCAACAGGCTAATCCTCTGCCTTGTGGCGCTGGCACACTGGGTTCGAGTCCTGGTCGGGGCACCGGTCCTGTCCCGGTTGCCCCTCTTCCAGGCCAGCTCTCTGCTGTGGCCCGGGAGTGCAGTGGAGGATGGCCCAAGTGCTTGGGCCCTGCACCCCATGGGAGACCAGGATAAGCACCTGGCTCCTGCCATTGGATCAGTGCGGTGTGCCAACCGCGGTGGCCATTGGAGGGTGAACCAACGGCAAAGGAAGACCTTTATCTCTCTCTCTCTCTCTCACTGTCCACTCTGCCTGTCAAAAATAAAAAAACTATGCATGGATTTCAAATTTTTTGTAATGAAATAACTGTTAATTCCAGTTTTTCAGAAACTTTTTGAGGTTGTCTCATGCTTTTGCAGTTTAGTCCCTCCTAGATCCCCCCTCCCTAAGGTTTCTTCCATCTTCTCAGTCCTTGGAGATGTCCCGCCACCTTCCTTTATCATTTTTCCCCCAAGTATGCATATATGAGCTATCTTTCCGCATACATGCCTCTGTTGGTTTACTGCTCATTTGCTCTTAGAAACATTCCCTGCTGTTATTCTAGGCTACCTATCACAGGCAACCCAAAGTCCCCTGCTTCTGGCTTCTGGGTTGTTCGACCACTGGGAGGCGCTAGTGTCAGATTGGAGGGCGGGAGGAGTCAGGGAACCAGGCCATTTCTCTTCCACTCTCTGCCTTCTTGCTGTCTCTGGCAGCAGTTAAGTATCTTTCTGTTGCTCCAGGTCCTCCCCCAAATAGACTGATTCTGAACTCTGCAAAAGCGTGAGGAACCCGCCTCATGATCTCAGTTGTATGTCAACAGTGTTTGGCATTAAAAAAAAAATCATGATCAGTTAGTATTTGAGCAGAAGAGCCAAGGGCACTTTCAGAAATTGTTCACTTGAAAGAATGGGGTGGGTATCAAAAGCCTGGTGGTGCTCTGTGAATGTTAGGATTCTCTTTAGCAGTATTCCTGGATTTTTTTTTTTCCTTTTTGATTGCTGGGTTTTAGCTGTAATGCCATTGATCAGGCCCTATGTCACTGATAAAATTTCTTCCAATAAAAAATGGAATCAGTGCTGTATTTAGAGTACATATATAAGTCAACTTGACTCCAAATAATTTGCAGGGAAAGATTGTATTGTTCATAGTCACACTTTCATCATCCGACCCAGTTGAGGAACTATGTATGTTTTGTTTATTTGTGTACCATTAAGACATTGCCCTAGTAGGAGTTATTCTGGATTTGTGCACTCTTTGAAGATGTTGTTTGAAACGTTAGGCATCTAAGACTTAAAAAAAAAGTTTTCAACTGCATTTTTCCTTTTTTTTTTTTCTTTTAGAGATGATCTTGACAGGAAACTGCAGGCTATTGCTGTTTCAAAACTACTGAAAAACAGCTCCAATCCAGTGCTATTTCTGGGTTATATCACTTCAGCACCTGGTTCCAGAGATTATCTACAGCTCATTGAACATGGCAATGTGAAGGTAACACGATCCTAATAGGATTTCTGACTTGTTAAGTAAAATACTTCTTTTTCTCTCGTGTTAAAAAAAAAAAAAAAAAAAAAACCTCACCATCTTGGCCATTTAATATGTATTCTGATTACTGCTACACAGAAAACAGTCTCAAAACATACTGTATTGAAACAACAGCCATTGAATGTTAACTTACAGATCTGTAGTTTGGACAGAGCTCAGTGGGGATAGTTTGTGTTCATGAAGGACCAGCGAGATGGTTCAGCTGGTGATTAAGGGGTCATTTTTGTAGGTGATTCACAGATGGAAAGTTGGTGCTTTGGACTTGAGATGTGGTTCTTCTCTGTGGGATACTTGGGCCCTGCATGGCAGCCAGGTTCTGCAGGGTCTGAGTCCACCCGTACAAGGATGGACTGGGTCCGAGGAAAGGTGAGTGCGCCGCTCACCCGTTCCCCAGCCTCCCGATCCCCCCCCCCCATCCCGGAGACAATCAGACTCAGCGAGGAGCCAAGTCTAGCAAGGACTCATTTATTCCATGCGAAACTGAACCTTTTATAGCACAAAACTGCAGAGTCATTGGGGCAGGGCTAAGAACCAACCAATCACTTTAAAGGTCACTTTACGGGGGGGGGGGTCTATATGTCTATACTAGTCTTGTTACCTCCCCTGATGTTGCGTAGCCAATTAGCTTGAGTCCCGCCCATCTTACTTCCTCTGGGCGCCATCTTCTTTGCCCCTCCTTGGCGCCGCCCAGTCCGGGGACCACGTGCGCGCTCGCCGGGCCCCTCCCTGCGCTGCTATCCCAGGGACACCTGCCGGCTGGCTCAGCGGGCCCTGGCTCAGGTTGGTTCACGGGCTCGGCTCCACGTGGCTCCGTCCCACGCAGCTTGGGCGGGGGCGCCCGCGCATGCGGAGCCCCAGGGCCTGGCCTGGCCTGGCCGCACCATGGCCGTACTCATGCCCCACAAGGTTCCAAGAGTGAGTGTTCTGACAAAGAGGCAGGAAGCACCTGTATTGCCTTCTGTGACTTAACCCTGTAAATCATCACAAGTCTGATCGCATTCACCTGGAAGCTAGCCCACCTCTTGGGAGAAGGAATATTAAAGTCACATAAAATATCATATGGCAAGTGAGATATTATTGCAGCCATAAGTGGGAAATACACTTTGCCACATTATGTAAGTTAATTTTGATGTTGAGAGTAAAAGACACAATGAACTGTCACACAGAGAAAATGGCTGTGCAGCCACACAGAGCCTCACCAAATGACTTGGAATTAGTATTTACCTTTTCAGGTCCAAAACCGTTGAATTTGTCATTGTCCCCATATATAAGCATGCTCTGGGGGAACAGACACATAAATGATATCCTCAGAAGACTGATACACACACACACTCACACACACATGCACACACACTAGAATGTTAAATACATTAATTTAAAATGAAGAATATAATTTCTATATTTAGTTATACCCTTTGAAGCTCCTTTGCATTTTGACTTCATGTCTTAGATTAATATCTGTAGAGATAAACATTTTATGTTTATTTTACTCTTGAACTCTTTTTAGAGTGCAGCACTGTTCACTGAGCACTGTGAACGAGAGGTAAGGGACAGCGTGGCATGATGAGGCTTTCTGCATGTGATGGGAAACACAAATGACAATGGCTTACATAAGAAGTGTATTTCTTTATGTAGAAGTCCAGGCAAGTGAATTCCTGGTGTCTGGAGTTCCTGCTGTTCTGTGGTTCCATTTGACAAGGACTCCATTCCTAACTTTGCCTCGTGGTCCAAGTTGGCAGCATCCATGTTCTATTTAGTTGCATAGAAGAAGGCATAAAGAAAGGCTAGGAGCATGTGCAAGTTATCTCTCAAGGCAAATTCCAGGAAACTGACCTTCAACACCTGTACCTACATTTCATTGACTGAAATTCAGCCATTTATTTCCACACCTTTGAACAGGTGAGAGGTGCCATGTTTGATCTTGATGGCCTTATACCTAGCAAAAAACACAATACTATTGCGAAAGAAGCGGGGCAGATACTGGGAAGAAGAATCTCTGCATTCATGGGTAAGGCAGAAAGTAGTCCTAGTGCACCAGGAGGGTTTGGGTTCCGGTCGGAAGATCATGATGGTGATATCTGTTATTATAGGAGTATGTAAGGAAGAAGAGTTTTGCAAAGAAGATGAGTTCAACTTTGATCTGAATTTGGGGCATCTGTAGGACATTAATGGGAATGTCCAATATGCAGGTGGATTTATGGATCTGGAATTCTGAAAGGCAATCAGTGTCGCTCCTTCGGCCGCAAAAGGAACGACGCTGCTCGCAGTTAATCGGTCTTCAGTAGACTTTTACTTAGAAAGAGTGGGGAAAAGAGTGGGGGACCAGGAGAAGGGGGAGAGATGGCGCGCACGTTCCTTAAGGGGGAGAGATGGCGTGCCCGCTCCTTCTCCCGCGGTCTGCTTATATACTGAATTCAACCAATCACATTCATTCAATCACAGTCCATGCACAGAGCTCTCCAATCCGACACTTGATCAGGATCATCTGTGGAGTCACGCAGCAGGCAGGGCATCAGCGCCATCTTGTTGTTTTCCACGATCCTCAGCTAGATGGAAGGTCCAGTCAGCTGCTACATCTGCATTACTGCTGTAAGCCAAGCCCAGCATGGGGGAGTCCCATGGCAGGCCTATCCATGGGTCCCCACAAATCAGGACTAGAGATAGGGATTAAGGGGTTGCAACCATATAGATGGCCATTGAAACCATGGAGGTGGGTGATATTGCTATGGGGTTAGAGAATTACAAGAGTAAGGCTAAAGAAAACTTCCCAAAAGGCCACTTTAATTTGGCTATCATGTGTGTGGTGGGTGAGGGAAGAGAAGACTGATTATCTAAGGCAAGAGCTTAAAGAGAGTTCAAAAGAATAAAAAGGAAAAGTAAAATGATGAACCCTAGTCTATCAGTTTCTTTTTTTTTAATCATGGTAGAACAAACTGCTTCAAAACCTAGTGGCTTAAACCAGTCTCATTTGATATTTTCATGATTGCATGTGTTGACTGGGTGACTTTCTGTTCTTGTCTGGGTTTACTGGTGCAGTCAGCCAGTGGCTCTGCTATGGCTGGAAGGGCCAAGATGGCACCAGTCACTTATCTGTGGCCTTCGTGCTGAGCCTGTCTCTCCACATGGTTGCTTATCATTTACCAGGCTGGCTGGTGCCATGTTGACCAGCTATGTGATCTTGTGGCAAGCTGCTTGACGCTTCTGGGCCTCAATTTCCTTATCTATAAGTGGCTATAGTAATATCTATCCTATGTAGGGCTATCACGAGGAAGAAGCAGAAGATCATGTCTGCAAAGCACCCCCCTCCATATATGTATTATATGTCTGGCTGTATGTATAAAATCAGACATGATAAATATGTAAGTGCATGGGTCTGTAAAGTGCAAAAGAGTGTTAATAAGATATTTGGCAAGGCTAAGGACAAAATGCCTCCCTACGATAAAGGGTGTTCTTGGATTGTGTGTGAGTGTAAGGGGCATACATGACATTTGGGAAAAGGAATTTTATTTGATCTTTACTTAATCCTTTGTTGGTTTCTACTATCATGGCCAAAAGCTGTGCTAAGAATGGCAGTGGATTCTGATGTTGCATTTTCTATTAGGAAGTTTATTAATGTGGAGAGGAGTTTTCTCATAAATGCTTGGATGAACAGATTTTTCTCTTTAAGAAATGAGTGCTTAAATTCTAAAGTATTAAAATTTGGCAGCATCTTTTTAAAACCTAATAAAGTAAAATGGTAGTTAAACAGATTCGTAGTTTATATTATTCCCAGTATATACAGCTGGATGCCTAAATCTGTATCTCTTCATGGGGTAAATTAGGACAATGTTTCTTTTACTTCTTTGCTTTCTTATCATTAAAAATTTTAATTAAGAATTTAAATGTATTACACATTTATTCATGTCTATGAAAAATATATGTATGTGATATAAATAATAATAAAGATTATTTAACAGGCATCCAGGTGTCTAGCACCAAGCTTAAGAAAAATATTTAAGAGATGGATAATAAATTACAGTGTACTTATGACTTAAAAATATGTTTTAATTAGATTTTAATAGTGGAATTCAGATGTAAAAAGTCAGGTCTAATTTTTATAGAATGTTTAAAAAGAAGAAAATGGAGATTTCTTCCTTCAATATAAAAGCTCCATATTTATAGTTCTACCAACACATTATAGAAAAAATATGTTTCTCTTCTACTTCCCTGGTGAAAAATAACCCTGGTCTCAAGCTTTCAACATCAAAAAGACTCATGATTGCTCTCGAAATGTGTTTATTTCCATGATTCAGTTTAACAAACACAGATTGAACACCTGCTGAATGCCAGGCTTCATGCTAAGCACCAGGCAGCCGAAAGTGACTCAGAGCCCCCCCTCCCCCCCCCCCCCCGCTTGGGAGGGGAGGCTGGAGACGTAAACAAGTAATCGTGGCACCATGGTGTAGCTGGTGTTTGTTAAGTACTGTGACAGAGGATGACCAGGAAGAGGTAGGCACTTCTGCCTGGGCTGGGATACCAGGGGAGCTGCAGGAAGCCGGGGATGGTATAGAAGTTACTGCCTCACCTGTCTGAATCCCTGTCTCGTCTACCCTCATCTTTGTATTGCTAGCATTTAGTATAGGAGCTAGATGGGTGCATAGTAGGTGATCAAGAAATAGCTGTAGAATGAAGAAGTCGTTGGACCTGAAAGGATTGGAGGAGCCAGGAAGAGACAGTGGCGTGCAGAAAGGCATTTTTGTCTCTGCAGCTCACATACTTTTGGCAATTGAAAATAGAACATTGCTTCTTACCTCGGAACCTTCTCCTCTCTGCTCTTTACCAGGATATTGACAGCACAGACCGTGACAGATGGTGTGAGTACATCATGTATCGAGGGCTGATCAGGTGAGCACGGGTGGTTGGCTTTTATCTGTTATTACTGTGATCTTCTGGGTCTATCCCAGAAGGAAAAACTTCATGAGGCAATTCATTTTTGTAATTTTTAATAAACATTAAATTGGCTAGTTACCCTATTTAATTATTTTTTTGAGGCATTGCCTTATGATTTAAGAAAGAACAAATAGCTAAGCAAAGAAAGCTTAATCTTGTAATGAGGAATCTGTGTAAACTACTAAGCAGGGTGAGTTCATAACTATCAACACACACTAGGAGCGGCACCACTTTGGACTACAGGACACAGTGGAAAGAGCATGGCGCGTGGAATGAGAATGTCCTGGCTTTGTATTTCAGCCTTGCCAGTTTCTAATCATGTAATCTTGGCTACATGAACTAATTTGGGGCTATCATTATTCTGTAGTGAGAGGTCTGATAAATTATATTTTTAAAGATACCAGGCTATATAGAATATTAAAACACACACACATATTTGGGTAATATATGGTTTGACAGATATATGCATATATATGATCCAAAATAATATAGATGAAATATCTCAAAATTCAAGTATATAACTGCATAAATTAGCTTTGAAGGCAGTACTTAAATAAAGCTGGGAGCAGTTTAATACAAAAAAGAGGGTCTGACCATTCATTCATGTGGTAAGTAAATATTCATGGAGCATCTGTTAAGTACCAGCTGTGTTCTAGGCAGGGAATATGGAATAGGAATAGTCCTTGATCATCATAGCATTTACACTCTAGTGGAAAGAAACAGAAGGTAACCGTGTAAGAAGTGATAGGCTATGGCAGACAGAGATAAGTATGATTAAAGAAAAAAGGCAGGTAAAGAGGATGGGGGTTCTGGGAATGGCCAGGACAGGTTACACGGGGCAGGCAGGGTGGGCGGCCTGTGGGCAGTGCCTGATGAAGTGAGGGAGTCCACCTGCACAGATACTGGGATGAGCGCGCCAGGCAGGGGACAGAAATTGCAAAGCCTGAGGGCCCATGCTGAGTCGTTCTTGGGGACAGCGAGGAAGCCAGTGTGGCTGGAGGACACAGTGAGACGGGAGGTGACCCATGAGAGGCAAGTGAAGAGCCACCTGTAGGCCCCTTCATTCAGGCGGCCCCTGTTGCAGAAACTGCTTGGGGATGTTCGACCTGCGGCCTGTAACTACCCTCCCTGGACCATGAGGGGAACCTGGCTTGAGCTTTTGGATGGCTCTCTCAGGGCCTCCGTCTGCCCTCCACGTGGCTCATCACTCTCACGTACCTCCACCTTGACTGCCTACAAACAGAAACAGACGTTGAAGCGGTCACCCACCGAGCAGTGTTACCTTCTACAACCCACACTGTGGTCTACACTGCTGAGGGGCAATGCTTGCCTTCCAGGGATGGTTCAAAGCACTTCTCTGCCAGTGGCGATAGGGCTCGTTCACTTATGAGTCACAGCCCAGTGAAAGCAAGCTATTAGGTTCTCCTGCTCTGTACCCATGTGTCATTCAACAAACACTGATAGAGCACAGTGGACGCCAGGCAGCAGGGAATAGACATCAGTATAACAGAGATGGCTCTCTGCCCATAATTGCATGACGTCATGTTTTAGAAGGCGATCAGAGTGATAGGAAAAGCCTGAACAGGGTAAGGGGCATCCAGGGTGTGCAGCTAGGGTGTCCTGGTGAGAAGGGGGTGGGGTAGGTCTTACAGAGAAGATGACATTTGAGCCAAGATTTGAAGGAGAGAGCCACGTGGCTGTCCAGGAGAATCATCTTGCAGGGAGAGACACGTTAGTGCAACAGCCACAAGGCAGCAGGGCTGACTGTGTTTGAGGAAAATGGAGGCTGGTAGGGCTGCAGTGTGTGTTGGGGGATTCAGGGGTACAGAGGAGGGGGTGGCAGAGGAGGAGAGGGGAGAGAGTGTGGGGAGGAGGAAGGAAGCAGATCTTGTAGGTTCTATGGACCCCTTTTAAGGACCTTTGATGCATTATAAAATGCTCACCCTGCGTTCATATGCTTACTGAAGTGGGCCATGGAGGCCCTTCGGAGGCTAGGTCTGCTCTGGTTAAGATGAACTCAGGGATGACACTGCGGCTCACTAGGCTAATCCTCCACCTGCGGCACCAGCATCCAGATTCTAGTCCCGGTTGGGGCGCCGGTTCTGTCCCGGTTTCTCCTCTTCCAGTCCATCTGTCTGCAGTGGCCGGGAGTGCAGTGGAGGATGACCCAAGTGCTTGGGCCCTGCACCCACATGGGAGACCAGGGGGAAGCACCTGGCTCCTAGTTTTGGATCAGCGCAGCAGGACTGGCCGCGGCACCGGCCCTAGCGGCCATTTGGGGGTGAACCAATGGAAAAAGGAAGACCTTTCTCTCTGTCTCTCTCTCTCTCACTGTCTAACTCTGCCTGTCAAAAATAAAAAATAAAAAACTCAGAAACCCTCATGGGCCCAGCACATGTGTGCATGACTACAGGACAAACAGCTTGCCTGTTGGCTTGATGTTTAAAGGGTTAAGGTAGGAGGGAGCCTGCTGAAGGGTTCATTTGTCAATATTTTATATCTCAGCTGGAAAACATGTTTCTGGTCAAATATTTGCCAAAGGGCTTGTTTTAATGAAGATATCAGAATTTCTAGAAATAGGTATAATTCCAAGTTGCAAAAACTTGGTCAACAAGGAACAGGGCTACACGAGTTGGTGGGCCCGAGACCTATATTACCTCTCCCTAGGAGAGTGGGATGGCAGGCTTCACACACACACACACACACACATAGTTTGATACATTTGTGAATATATACAAAACCTAAGGAGTGTGTATTAGTTCCAGCTGTCATAACAAAATGCTACATCCAACAGAAGTTTATTTTCTCATAGTTCTGGAGGTCAAGGTGCTAGAAGGCAGTGCCTTCTTGCCGTGTGATCACATAGCCTTCCTTGGCTGTACCTGAAAAGCGAGGGAAGGGGCTCTCTGGTGTCTCTTCTGACCCCTTCCCTGCTGACTTCATTTGAGTGTAATTAGTTGTATGGAGGAACGTCTTCAAGTGCAGGCACTTGAAGACCTAGGGGAGGGGGTTACGGCTTCAACACAGGGATTTTGAGGGGAGCAAAACATCTGGTCTGTAACAGGTAGCAAGGGAGTTTTAAGGATGCCCAAATTCATGAAGTGAGAGACCACTGTTTTTCAGTTTCTTTGCACAAAACATATTCTATAAACTTTATCTCAGTCACCTGTTCAATGCCCTGTGCTTAGCTAGTGCTTAATAAAGTACTTACTGGACAAGAGCAGGAGAGGCCATGCTTTTTTTTTTTTTTTTTTTTTTTTTTACAGGCAGAGTGGACAGTGAGAGAGAGAGACAGAGAGAAAGGTCTTCCTTTTGCCGTTGGTTCACCCTCCAATGGCCGCCGCGGTCGGCGCACCGCGCTCATCCGATGGCAGGAGCCAGGTGCTTTTCCTGGTCTCCCCATGGGGTGCAGGGCCCAAGCACCTGGGCCATCCTCCACTGCACTCCTGGGCCACAGCAGAGGGCTGGCCTGGAAGAGGGGCAACCAGGACAGAATCCGGTGCCCCGACCGGGACTAGAACCCGGTGTGCCGGCGCCGCAAGGCGGAGGATTAGCCTGTTGAGCCACGGCGCCGGCCGAGGCCATGCTTTGATAGAAGGGTTGGCTTGTCAGGTTCCCTAGCTTCGAGGACTCTGGGAGTGTCCTTGAAGGCTGTGTCTGTGAGTGAGTTGGAACTCTGATCTTAGAGACTTGGGAAATAGCCTAGATTTAATAGAGACCATGGCTTATAATGACAAGGAGCTGCATGGACTTGGAAGCTGAGCTTAGACAAATGCCCTTCCCTGACAGCTCAGACCCACAGCTGGTGGTCGGCTGCAACTCCTCCAGGCCCCCTTCGTAGTGGGTGGACTCGCTGCCTTGGCCTGCCCGGGGGCTGAGCTTGTTTCTGTTTTGTATGTGGTTCACGGGCTTGGTTTTCATGCTCCTCCTATTGCCACCCTGGCGCAAGCCCCCAGGACACCGCAGCGGGCTGCTAACCGGCCTGCCTGCTTCCCCCCTTTCCCTGAAGGCTGTCTTCTACAAGGGGCCTACTGCAGCTCTCTGCCTAAACCCCTTTAATGGATTCCTAGCTCAGTGTCAAACCAAACAAAGTCCTTAAGGTGCCTGCAAGGGAGGCTTTGCTCCCCCTGTCGCCAACACCCACCCCACCCTAATCTCCCACATTTCCCCTTGGGTCCTCCACTCCACTCAGTGTAGAGTCAGTTCCCAAATAGCAGGCCACATTTCTACCACAGGACCTTGGAATTTGTGGTTCTCTCTCTCTCTCTCTCTCTCTCTCTCTTTGTTTTAAGATTTTTTATTTTATTTTAAAGGCAGTTAGAGAGAGAGAGAGAGAGAGAGAGAGAGAGAGAGAGGGAGATATCTTCCATCTGCTGGTTCACTCCATAAATGGCTGCAACAGGCGGAGCTGGGACCAACCAAAGCCAGGAGCCAGGAACCTCCTCTGGGTCTCCCATGAAGGTGCAAGGTCCAAGGACTTGGGCCATTTTCCACTGCTTTCCCAGGCCATAGCAAAGAGCTGGATCAGAAGTGGAGCAGCTGGGATTTGAAGCGGCGCACATATGGGATGCTGGCACTGCAGGCAGTGGCTTTACCCGCTATGCCACAGCCCTGGCCCCATGTGGTTCCCTTTCTTTTAAACACTCTCTAGGCTCAGCACTGTGACATAGTGGGTAAAGCCACTGCTTTTGTTAAAGAACAAACAAACAAACAAAAACCCCACTCTCCTGGATCTGTGTGCCTTACTCCCTCACCTCATTCAATTTTTGGCTCCAATGTCACTTTATCGGCGAGTTCGCCCTGACCAGGTGCCAGAAAGCAGCAGCCTCTGCACCCCCTGGCTTCCCTGTCCTCCGTGCTGTGCTTGTGTCCATCATCAACCGATAGATCCTATACAACCCTCTTCCTTAATTGGTCCTCGAAGAGAATGGAGGGACCTAACCCAGTACCTAGAACAGTGCTGGGTGTGGTAGGGACATGATATACACTTACTTCATTGGATGAATGAATGACTTAAGATGAAGTAGTAATTCTTTTTTTTTTTTCTTGGACGAGGCAAAATAAAAATAAGATGAATTCTTTGCTTCTCACGGTTGCTGCATTTTCCCATCTGAGCTGCTCAGAACTATTTGGATATAAATGCATTGAATTTCCTGGAGAACTGAAAGCTCTGAGCCAAAAACAGGATGTGGAATTTTTTCAGACATAGAAAATCTGATTTTTGACTCAGAAGTGAAAATATATGTGTAGTATTTGATTTTTTTAAAAGGTAAGAAAAAATTTAGGCATATGCTCCTGCCAATCTGAAGAGTTCCTGTTATTAACTCAAATATAATTATGTGAAAGCAGTTTATGTAGACAGAATATTCACTAGTGGAAAAAGTAAAGTAAGGTTGCTAAGTATACTTAGCGAAACCTGTGAACATACTCCTTGGTTATATAATAAAATTATTTCTATTAATATTTAGAGTAATAAATCAAGCTAATTCTTGTGATATACAGAGTAGAGTTAGAAAGGAGACATTGGCTTAATAATGAAGGTGCTCCCTATTAGGTCTCATCAGACTTTTATATGATAATAAAATCCTTAGAAACCATTTCTATTTTTCCTACAGGTTGGGTTATGCAAGAATCTCCCATGCTGAGCTGAGTGATTCTGAAATTCAGATGGCTAAATTTAGGATCCCTGATGACCCCATTAATTATCGAGACAACCAGAAAATGGTCATAGACCACAGAGAAGTTCCTGAGAAAATTCGTTTCAATCCAAGGTGAGCAAGTTCGTTTATGTTGTAGACTATGGTTGTGAGCTGTTGCATCCCCTTTAGGGGACCTAAAGATTACTGCAAAATTTTATTGGATTCAAGAGGTTTGTTCCAGGTAAGGGAGTACACGATAAAGATGATACAATCCTGCTTGGGTTAGAGTTATGGTACTTGCTTTCTGGAGTGGAGAGATATATCCTCAGGTAAAAAAAAAAAGGTCCCGGTAACATCACTGTCACCGTCTTCATCCCCATGGTCCCCACCACAATAGCCGCCATCCGGGTACCACTCTGTCCCAGACCCTCTTCTAGGAGGTTTGTGTGTTTTGTCAGTCAAGCCCATTTTGGGGGTACTCCTGTTAGCCCCAGTTTCCAGTTTAGGAAGCACAGGCTGAAGAACGTGAAGTACCTTCCCCAGGGTTATGTTGCCGCTCACTGGGAAGGAAGCTTGTTAGCACCAAGGGGCTGCTGTGGGTCTCAGCCCCAGTTGCACATGAGAGTCACCTGGAGAACTTGTATAACCTCGCCATCGCCTTGGCCCCATCCCAGGCCAGTTATTCTGAACTTCCTGGGGTTGTGCCTAGGCTTCGGGATTTATTTATTTTAAAGCTAACTTTATTTTTAGATAAAGACATTTGTGTATTTTTATTTATTTGAAAGGCAGAGCGAGTGCGTATGAGAGAGAAATCTTTTATCCACCGGTTCACTCCCCTAGATGCCCGTGATAGCCAGGGGTGGGTCAGGTGGAAGCCAGGAGCCCAGAGCTCCATCTGGGTCTACCACAGGGGTGGCGGCAACCACAAGAGCCATCGTCACCAGCTGCCTCCCAGGGTGTAGATTAGCAGAAAGCTAGAAACAGAAGCAGAGCCACAACTTAACCCTAAATACAGTCTGATATGGACTGGGGACTTCCCAAGTGGTGTCTTAACTGCTGTGCCTACCCCTCAAGTCTTGATTTGCTTCCATTTCTGTATCTGTATTCTAGAGGTGGAATGTGGTTGTGAAGGGCTTGGGATCCGTGGTCAGAGTCCTGGCTCTAATCTGCACACTTGGCAACAGCTGGGCAACTGTGGGCAGTTGCTTCTCCAAATCTCAATTTTCTCACCTAAAAATGGAAAAAAACATAGTAGTGCATCTATCCTAAGGTGGCTTGAGGTTTGAGTGACACATAAAGTTCTTAGAATAGTGCATATCATGACTGCTCAGTCATCATGCGAGAACAACAATACATAGTATTTGTAGTAGTAATGGTAGAAGTAAAATGGAAAGTTTCCCTGGCGGGCGCCGTGGTTCAATAGGCTGATCCTCCGACTGCGGTACCAGCACACCGGGTTCTAGTCCCAGTCGGAGTGCCGGTTCTGTCCCAGTTGCTCCTCTTCCTGTCCAGCTGTCTGCTGTGGCCCAGGAGTGCAGTGGAGGATGGCCCAAGTGCTTGGGCCCTGCACCTGCATGGGAGACCAGGAGAAGCTTCTGGCTCCTGGCTTCGGATTGTCGCGGTGTGCTGGCCGCAGCGGCCATTTGGGGGTGAACCAACAGAAAAAGGAAGACCTTTCTCTCTGTCTCTCTCTCTCTCTCACTGTCCACTCTGCTTGTCAAACAAGTTTTTTTAAAAAATAAAGTTTCCATCCTCTGACTTTTTTTTTTTTAAAGATTTATTTATTTGGAAGGCAGAGCTACAGAGAGGCAAAGGGAGAGAGAGAGAAAATCCTCTATCTGCTGATTTACTCCTCAAATGACCACAATGGTTGGAGCTGGGCCCATCCAAAGCTAGGAGCCAGGAGCTTCCTCCGGGTCTCTCATGTGGGTGTAGGGGCCCAAGCACTTGGGCCATCTTCCACTGCCTTCCCAGGTCATAGCAGAGAGCTGGATTGGAAGTGGAGCTTCTGGGACTTGAGCTGGCATCCACCTGGGCTGCTGGCACCACAGGCTGTGGCCTTACCCGCTACACCACAGCACCAGCCCCTCTCCTTTGGCTTTTGAGGTGACTTCCTAAATGAAAGTTAGAAAAATCTGGTAAGAAAATAATGTTTTTGTTTCCTTATTCTTCATATACCAGGAGTGTAGAGAAATCCAAATAAAGTATTTTTGGCTAACCACAACTACAGATTGAGCCAAACCAACTGTTAAGGGAGCTGGATCTGCTTTCTCACTCAGTTTAATTATGAAAATAACAAAGGCATAAGTAGAAGGGCTGCTTGAATTTTAAAAATCGTGGTGAGAATGTGTAAGGTCTCTTCTCTTAGCAACTTTCAAGGATATGTATTATTATCATCTGTGGTCACGGAGCTTTACAATAGAGCTCCAGAACTTAACCTAATTAGAACAATGTCTAAAATCTCTGCTACTATCTCTCTCTCAGCCCCTGGAAACCACCATTCTACTCTGTGCTCCGGTGAGTTCAATACTTTAGATCCCACAGTGAAATCCTTCAGTATTTATCGTCCTGTGCCTGGCTTATTTCACTGAAGTGTTCTTCAGGTTCATCATGGTTTCCATAAATGACAGGATTTCCTTCTTTGTAAAGGATTCAAATTCTCTTGTGTGTGTGGGTGCCTCATCTTTGAAATTCATTCATCTGTCAATGGACACATGGGTTGATTCCATCTTTTGGCTTTTGTGAATAAAATTGCAGTAAATATGGGAGATATTTCTTTTTTTAAATAGAAAACTTTTATTTAATCAATATAAATTTCAAAAGTACAACTTTCGGACTATAGTGGTTCTTCCCCCATAACCACCCTCCCACCCACAAACCATCCCATCTCCTACTCCCTCTCCCACCCCATTCTTCATTAAGATTCATTTTTAATTATCTTTATATACAGAAGATCAACTCTATACTAAGTAAAGATTTCAACAGTTTGCACCCACACAGACACACAAAGTATAAAGTACTGTTTGAAGACTAGTTTTACTGTTAATTCTCATAGTACAACACACTGCATGGGGAGCAAATGCACAGTGACTCCTGTTGTTGATTTAACAATTGACACTCTTATTTATGACATCAGTAATCATCTGAGGCTCTTGTCATGAGCTGCCAAGTTTACAAACTCCAACCCTATTTAGACAAGGCCATGATCAAAGTGGAAGTTCTCTCCTCCCTTCAGAGAAAGGTACCTCCTTCTTTGATGGCCTGTTCTTTCTGCCGGGATCTCACTCACAGAGATCTTTCATTTAGGTCATTTTTTGCCACAGTGTCTTGGCTTTCCATGTCTGAGATACTTTCATGGGCTTTTTAGCCAGTTCTAAATGCCTTAAGGGCTGATTCTGAGGCCAGAGTGCTGTCTAGGGTATTTCATTCTATGAGTCTGCTGTGTATCCCGCTTCCCATGTTAGATCATTCTCTCCTTTTTAACTCTATCAGTTATTATTAGCAGACACTAGCCTTGTTTATGTGATCCCTTTGACACTTACTCCTATCTTTATGATCAGTTATAAACTTAAACTGATCACTTTAACTAGTAAGATGGCATTGGTGCCTGCCAACTTAATGGAATTTGGAGTCCCATGGCAAGTTTTTAGCTTACCCTTAGGGGTAAGTCCAAGGGAGTGAGTGCCAAACTGTACATCTCCTCCCTCTCTTATTGGGAGATATTTCTTCAACACTGATTTAATATCCTTTGGACATATACCAAGAAGTAGGATGGTAGATCTTATGAAAGTTCTTTTTCATTTTTCAAGGACACGCAGTACTGTTTTTCACAGTGGTTGTACTAATTTACATTCCCACAGCAGTGTATAGAGTTTTTTTTTTTTTAAGATTTATTTTATATATTTGAAAGAGTTACAGAGAGAGGTAGAGATAGAGAGATTATATGTCTTCCATTCGCTAGTTCACTCCCCCGATGGCCACAACAGCTGGAGCTTCTTCCAGGTCTCCCATGTGGGTGCAGGGGTCCAAGCATATGGGCCATCTTCCATTGCTTTCCCAGTCCACAGCAGAGAGCTGGATCGGAAGAGGAGCAGCCGGTACTTGAACTGGAGCCCAATGGGATGCCGGTGCTTCAGGCGAGCACCTTAACCTGCTGCGCCACAGTGCTGGCCCCCAGGGTTTCTTTTCTTTCATATGTTTGCTAATGTGATATTTTGTATTTTTGTTAATAGCCACTTTTTGGCATATTTAATTTAAATTTGTTTTATTTAGGTTTAATGTTAATGCCATGCTGTGTTTCAGTAAGAACAATACAGATTCTGGCCCCATTCAGATACAGCTGCAGGGTGATAGCTCATTGTGAGTTTAATTCTAGATTTTTTCTGATTTGTGATACTGAGCACTTTTTCCATACACCTGTTGGCCATTTGGATATCTTCTTCTGAGAACATCTATTCAGGTCCTTGCCCATTTTTAAAGCAGTTCATCTGTTTTCTTGCTAAGTTGTTTTAGTTCCTTATATATTTTGGATATTAAGCCCTTATCATATATATAGTGTATAGATATTTTCTCCCATTTCATGGGCTTCCTCCTCACTCTCTAGATTGTTTCATTTGCATGCAAAACCTTTTAGTTTAATGCAGTATCATTTAGTTATTTTTGCTATTGTTGCCTGTGCTTTGGGAAACATATTTAGAAAATTATTGCCTGGCACACATCAAAACATGAGGTCTGAAATTATAAAACTAACATATATATAATCCATTTTGAGTTTCTTTATTATTTAAAGATTTATTTCATTTATTTGAAAGAGAGTTATAGAGAGAGAGAGGTCTTCCATGTTCTGGTTCACTCCCCAAATGACTGCAACGGCCTGAGTAGAGCTGCTTTCCCAGTTGCATTAGCAGAGAGCTGGATTGGAAGTGGAGCAGTTGGGACTCCCAGTGCCCATATGGGATGCTAGCACTGCAGGCCAGGGCTTTAGCCTTCTGTGCCACAGTGCTGGCCCCTTGAGTTTATTTTTGTATATGATGTGAGATAAGAATTTAGTAGTGTACACGTGGATACCCACTTTTCCCCATACCATCTATTGAAGAACTGTCCTACCGTCACTGTATGTCCTTGGCACCTTTTTTGAAAATGAATTGATGACTACATGGATTTATTTCTGAGCTCCCTACTCTGTTCTATTGGTCTATGTGTCTGCTTTATGCCAGTCTCAGATTTTTAGTATATTTTGAAATCAGGTATGTGGTATTATGTCTCTAGTTATTTTTTCTTTGCTCAATACTGCTTATCCTATTTGAGGATTTTTGTGGTTCCATATAAATTTTAGCATTGTTTTTCCAATTCTTGTGAAATATATCATTAGAATTTTGATAGGATATCTTCAGTAGTATGGCTATTTTAACAATATTAATTCCTCCAATCCATGAACATGGGATATCTTTTCATTTGTGTCTCTTTCAATTTCTTTCAACAATATTGCCTAGTTTTCAGTTTAGAAGTCTTTCACCTCCTTGCTTTAATTTATTTTTGTGGGATGCTATTGTAAATTGGATTATCTTCTTGATTTCTTTTTCAGATTGTTCGTTGTTAGTGTACAGAAATCTACTGATTTTTACATGTTGATTTTGTATCCTGAAACTTTTACTAAGTTTATTAAATTAGTCCTAATTTAATAATAGATTTTTGGTGAAGTTCTTAGGATTTTTTTATATATATTTGATCATGTCATTTGCTAACAGGGACAATTTAACTTCTTCATTTCCAATTTGGATGTATTTTATTTTTTTTCTTTATTATTTGTTCTGCTAAGACTTTTAGTACTAAGGCACAAATGGGCATTCTCTCTTGTTCCTGATCTTAAAAAAAAACTTTCAATTTTTCCCCATTTAGTATGATGTTAGCTGTGGGCTTGTCATATTCAGCATGATATTAGCTGTAGCCTTTTTTGTGTTGAGGTACAATGCCTTCTATGGCTAATTGTTTGATAACTATTATTGTGAAAGGATGTTGAATTTTGCTCAATGCTTTTTATTTATCTATTGAGATAATCATGTGATTTTTGTCCTTCATTCTGTTAATATGGTAGATCACAATTACTGATTTATTGATGCAAGGATGTTAAACCATCTTTACATTCCAGGGATAAATCCCAGTTGATCCTGGTGTATAATCCTTTCAATGTGTTGTTAAAATTGGTTTTCTAGTATTTTTTGAAGGTTTTTTTTGTGTATATTCATAAGGAATAGTGGCCTCTTATTTTCTTTTTTTTTTGTAGTGTCCTTGTCAGGATTTATTAGTATTAGGGTAATTCTGGGTTTATAAAATGAGTTTGCAAGTGTTTCCTCCTCTTTGATCTTTTTTTTAAAGAAAAAAGTCTGAGAAGATCTGATGTTAATCTTTCTTTGAATGTTGTATAGACTTACCAGTGAAACCATCAGATCCTAGTCTTTTCTTTCTTGGGAGGTTTTTACTTACTAATTTAATCTTAATCATTACTGGACTGTTCAGATCTTATATTTCTTCATGGTTGGGTCTTGGTAGACTTATTTTTCTATGAATTAATATGTTTCTTATGCATGAAACAATTGTTCAGGTATAGTTACAGTTGTCTCATGATCTTTTGTGTTTCTAGAGTACCAATTGTAATGTCTCTCCCATTATTCATAATTTGATTTATTTGACACTTCTCTTTTTCTTAGTCTAGCTAAATGTTTGTCAGTTTTATCTTTTTTTATAAAGCTTTTATTTAAAGAATATAAATTTCCAAAGTACAGCTTATGGATTACAATGGCTTCCCCCCCATAACTTCCCTCCCACCCCGCAACCCTCCCCTTTCCCGCTCCCTCTCCCCTTCCATTCACATCAAGATTCCTTTTCAGTTCTCTTTATACAAAGAAGATCAGTTTAGTACATATTACGTAAAGATTTCAACAGTTTGCTCTCACATAGGGACACAAAGTGAAAAATACTGTTGGAGTACTAGTTATAGTGTTAATTCACAATGTACAGCACATTAAGGACAGAGATCCTACATGATATTTTTTTAAAAAAATTTATTAATTTTCTTTGCAATTTCCAATTTAACACCAAGTTTTTTTAAATCATTTTCAATTATCTTTATATACAGAAGATCGATTCAGTATATACTAAGTAAAGATTTCATCAATTTGCACCCACACAGAAACTCAAAGTGTAAAAATACTGTTTCAGTTTTATCTTTGTAACACAACCTTCTGTTAATTTTATTGAGTTTTTTTCTATTGTTTTGCTATCCTCTATTATTTTTGCTCTGTTACTTTTTCTTTCCTTCTGTTGACTGTGGGCTTAGTTTGTTCTTATTTCTCTAAGTCCTTGAGATATAAAGTTAGGTTGTTTGAGATTTTTTTTCTTACCTCAGATAGTGATTGCCATAAATTTTCCTTTTAGAACTGCTTTTGCTGCATGCCATACATTTTGATATATTTTGTTTCCATTTTCATTTGTATCAAGAAGCTTTTTGATTTTCTTTTTTGATTTCTTCTTTGACCTATTGGTTTTTCATGAGTACAGGGTTTAATTTCCACATAACTGTGAACTCTCCAGTTCTCTTTCTGTTGTTGATTTCTAGTTTCATACTATTGTGGTTGGAAAAGATACTTGGTATGATTTCAGTTTTCTTGAATTATTTTTTAAAGATTTATTTGAAAGAGTGTCAGAGAGAGAGAGGGAGAGATAGAGATGTATTCCATCTACTGTTGCACTCCCCCAAAATGGCCACAATGGCCAAGACTAGGCCAAGTCGAAGCCAGGTGTGATGAGCTTTATCAGGGTCTCCCACATAGGTGTAGGGGCCCAAGAACTTGGGCCATCTTCCACAGCTTTCCCAGGTGCTCCCTGCTAGGAGCTAGATTGTAAGTGGCATAGATTTTAGAATTTTTTGCACCAAAATAACTTATTATTTTATTTTCAAAGATTTATTTATGTTACTTGAAAGTCAGAGTTTTAAAGAAAGAGAGGGAGGAACAGAAAGAGAGAGAGGAGATCTTCCATTCACTAGTTCACTCCCTAGATGGCTTCAACAGACAGCTCTGTGTCAGGAGTTTCTTCCAGGTCTCCCATGTGGCTTGCAGGGGCTCAGACACTTTGGCAATTTGACCCTGCTTTTCTCAGGCCATTAACAGGGAGCTGGATTGGAAGTCGAGCAGCTGGAACACAACCTGGCCCCACATGGGGTGCCATTGTCGCAGTGGCAGCATTTTTACCCTCTTTGCTACAATGTCGTCCTGTGTTGTAGTTCTTTTGTCCCATTCTCCTTCTCTTGCTGTCTTCCTTTGTGATTTGATAATTTCTTGTAGTACTATACTTCGAATTATTTCTCTTTCTCTCTCTCTCTCTATCAACTACAGGTTTTTTTCTTTGTAGTTATCATAAGGCTTATATAAAACATGACTGTTTATTAAAAACTGATAACAACTTTGCATACAAAAACTCCTCTCTCTTAACTTCTCCCTCAATATTTTGTTACTGATGTCACAATTCATATATTATATTCATATATTATATTATATTATAACATGTCTCTATTCACAAAATTATTTTGGCTTAGTTATTTTCAATACTTTTGTTTTTAAACTTTTATACTAGAGTTTAAAGGCTCTGATATATTGGCTTTTAAGACACGCCAGTAGGGGACAGGCCTGGCTGAGGGGTGGGCCTGGAGGCTCAATCTGGGTGGCCAGCTTGGTGCTGGTGTTCAGTGGGGTAGGCCCGGCTGTGGGGTCCTGTGGTAAAAGTGGTTGCTCTCTCTTTCCCATGTGTGGAGAGTATCTCTCCCCTTACTGTGCTGCCAAGGCTTGGAGAAGACTCAATGCAGGTAATATGACAATAGTTTTTCCCACTCTCTCCAGTCTTTTCTTATTTCTATACTATACCCAAGCATTGTAATTACTCACCTAAATTCTCTAGCTTGGCTGGAGCTGGGCTCCATTTGAAGCCAGGAGCCAGGAGCTACTTCCGGGTTTCCCATGCAGGTATAGGGGCCCAAGGACTTGCGCCATCTTCCACTGTTTTCCCAGGCCATAGCAGAGAGCTGAATGGGAAGTGGAGCAGCTGAGACTCGAAATGGCGCTCATACAGGATGCTGGCACTGCAGGCGACAGCTTTACCCACTATGCCACAGCACCAGCCCCATCAGATAGTAAAAAAAAACATAGTATTCTTCTTAAAATATTTCAAGTGACTGCATAATGGTCCAAAGGGTGGCTACACTAAACTTAATCTAATCAACTTAGAATTTTTACATATTCATTATTATAAAATATCATCAAGGGACTCCTTTTAATATCGTTCTGTGTATTCTTTTTTTTTTTTTTTTTTTTTGACAGGCAGAGTGGACAGTCAAAGAGAAAGACAGAGAGAAAGGTCAAGGATTAGCCTAGTGAGCCATGATGCCGGCCCAGTGTATTCTTGATTACTGTTAGGATTTAGTATGTTCAATAGCAATATAAAAATTATGTAAATTTTTTTTCTTTTTTTATTTTCTTTTTTCTTTTTTGAATTTTACAATTATTTTTGATGTTTGTTTATTTGAAAGGCAGAGAAAGAGAGATATATTGTTTGTCATTGGGTTCTTCCCCAAATGCCCACAATACCCAGTGGGGGACCAGGCTAAACCCAGGAGCCTGGAACTCCAACCTGGTATCCCATATGGATGGTGGAGACTCAAGTCCTTGAGCCATACCTGCTGTCTCCTGAAGTGCACATTAATATGAAGAGGGATCAGAAGTAGAGTAGCTGAGAGTTGAACCAAGCACGCCAGTACAGGATGCGGACATCTGAAGTGGCGACTTAATGCAGTACACAGCAATACCCAAGTTTCTTTACTGTGTTTTTTTTTTTCTTTACTATTTTGAGGTGACAAAGTAAGCAGATCTCCCATCTCCTACATTAGATGAATGAGTTGGGTATTATGGCTGCTGATAAAGAAAAGAAAGGTCTTTGCTTCCTTTCTGGTGTTTTTTGTTTGTATCATGCCAACTGCAGCTATGTAATTAATTAATTATTCATCAGCAAAGTAAGAGTTAATCTGCAGCCCATGAACACTTGTAGAAGATTTAGATGTTGTGCCTGCTTGCTTGTTTTTTCTTTTCTTTTTTTTTTTGACAGACAAAGTGGACAGTGAGAGAGAGAGAGAGAGAGAAAGGTCTTCCTTTGCCATTGGTTCACCCTCCAATGGCCGCCACGGCCGGCACACCGCGCTGATCCGACGTCAGGAGCCAGGTGCTTCTCCTGGTCTCCCCTGCAGGTGCAGGGCCCAAGCACTTGGGCCATCCTCCACTGCACTCCCTGGCCATAGCAGAGAACTGGCCTAGAAGAGGGGCAACCGGGACAGGATCTGGCGCCCCGACCGGGACTAGAACCTGGTGTGCCAGTGCTGCAAGGCGGAGGATTAGCCTGTTGAGCCGCAGCGCCGGCTGTCTGCTTGTTTTCTTTTAAAGAATTAATTTATTTATTTGAAAGTCAGAGTTACATAGTGAGAGAAGGAGAGGCAGAGAGAGAGAGAGAGAGAGAGAGAGAGAGACAGAGACAGAGACAGAGGTCTTCCATCCGATGGTTCACTCCCCAAATGACTGCAATGGTCAGAGCTGAGCTGATCTGAAGCCAGGAGCCAGGAGCCAGGAGCCAGGAGCCTCCTCCAGGTTTCCCATGCAGGTGCAAGGGCCCAAGGAGTTGGGCCATCTTCCAGTGCTTTCCTAGGCCATAACAGAGAGCCGGATTGGAAGAGGAGCAGTCGGGACTTGAACTGTTGCCCATATGGGATGCCAGTGCTGCAAGCTGGGGCTTTGACCCGTTGGGCCACAGCGCCGGCCCTGCATGCTTGTTATATATGTACGAATATACCACGAGTGACATCAGCTTTCATGGCTCCTCTGCTAGGAATTAGATATTATTCAAACTGAACACTAGAGAGAAAATCCAGGCTTTCTTTTTAGCAGTGTTATCAGCCATGAGTTCTTGAACAAATATACTTTTGAAATGAGGACTTTGGAGGTTTAAATTCTAATATATTCTATATATATATATTCATACACACATATCTTCTTTTATTCCTTAATTAGCTGTTTTATAAATTGGCCACATCAATCTTGGTTTTATAAGTAAACAAGCCATAATAAATGAAGTTGAGATTTTACATAAGAACATACCCCTCTGAGTTTTTTTACATGTCAGTTATTTTTTTTTTTTTTAGATTTGGATCCTACAAAGAAGGACACAACTATGAAAACAATCATCATTTTCATATGAATACTCCCAAATACTTTTTATGAACTATTTAAAACTGCAAGTTCTTGACTGGGCAAATCTAAGAGAAAAATATGGAAGAAGAGTTTAATGAAATTGGACAATATACACAAAGAACCTCAGTTTTCAAAGGCAAGGTATCTATGTTGTGGGAAAGTCTATCAATTTATAAAATATGTTGTTTAATAAAAGCATTCCTCCAAATTATTTTTCATTAATTTTTGATAAAAAATGTGGGATAATATAAGAAAGTTTTACTATTAAAGATAAAACAACAGGGGCTGTCATTGTGGTACAGTGGGATAACACCACCCCCTGGGACTCCAGCATCCCTTATGGGTGCCAGTTCCTGTCCTGGATACTCCACTTCAGATCCATCTCCCTGTTGATGTGCCTGGTAAAGCAGCAATGCTTGGGCCCCCTGCACCCATGTAGGAGACCTGGTTGAAGCTCCTGTTCCTGGCTTTGGCCTGGCCCAGTGTTGGCTGTTGTAGCCATCTGGGGAGTGAACCAGCAAATGGAAGGTTCATTTTCTCTCTCTCTCTCTCTCTCTCTCTCTCTCTCTCTCTTTCTCTCTGTCTCTCTCTCTCTTCACTTGTCTCCCTGTAACTCTTTCAAAATAAATAAATAAAATTTTTTAAAATGAAAAAAAAATAAAACCATAAAAAGTCTTAACATTTGGATCCTTTTTTTTTTTTTTTTGGAACAGGCAGAGTTAGACAATGAGAGAGAGAGAGAGAAAGGTCTTCCTTCTGTTGGTTCACCCCCCAAATGGCCAGGAGCCATGTGCTTCCTCCTGGTCTCCCATGCAGGTGCAGGGCCCAAGCACTTGGGCCATCCTCCACTGCACTCCTGGGCCACAGCAGAAAGCTGGACTGGAAGAGGAGCAACCAGGACAGAATCCAGCGCCCCCAACCGGGACTAGAACCTGGGGTGCCAGCGCCGTAGGCAGAGGATTAGCCTAGTAAGCCACGGTGCCGGCCCCCAAATGCTCTTTCAAGCTAAGGCAAAAACACACACATTTCTTGAAAGCATCCTTATGATAGGTGTCACAGCCCAGTGACTCTCAGCCGGGGGTGTTGTGGTCTATAGATGGGTAACGCAGGTTCCTGTGAGAAAATGGAACATCCAATCTCTCCCCGACATTTCTCTCAACAGTCCAGCTTTCCTCCTTTCTGGGGACCATGCTCTTCTGTTCTGCCCCACTTGCTCCTCTAACAGTGTCCACTTAGGGGAATCTGGCAATGCAGGAGGCATTGTTTTCTGGCCTCCTACTTCTCACTCGTGTTTTGAAGCCGAGTAAGCTTTGTAGATGAAACAATGGATTCTGCAGATAACAGGCAAGACGAGGAAGTAGAAAACTGGTATAATACTGAACTGTGAATTCCTTCTTTCATCCAGTTGAATCCATGATTTCATTACCCATAGTTTCAGTTAACCTATAGTCAACCACATCCAAAACTATTAAATGGAAAATTGCAGAAATAAATAATTCCCATTCTAAAGAGTGTGAGGAAATCTCATGCCTCCTGTTCCATCCTGGGGTGTGAATCATCCCTTGCCGTACGTATCCATACCGTATATGCTATCTGCACATTAAGTCTCTTAGCAACCACTGCAGTTATCAAACCAGCTGTGGAGGTGTTATAGTGCTTGTGCTCAAGTAACTATTATTTCACTTATAATGACTCCAAAACACAACACCAGTGATGCTGACAATCTGGATATACCAAAGGGAAGCGATCATCTCAGATCATCACAAGAAGGTGACTACAGTAGAATAAGGCATTGTTAAAAAAGATGATTTATTTGAAAGAGCTAGAGCTACAGCGAGAGAGAGAGAGAGACAGAGAATCTTCCATCTGCTGGTTTACTCCCCGGATGGTCACAATGACCAGGGCTGGGTCAGGCCGAAACCAGGAGCCAGGAGCTTCTTCCAGGTCTCCCACATGGGTAGCAAGAGCCCAAATACTTGGGCCATCTTTTGCTGCTTTCCTCAGGCCACTAGCAGGGAGCTGGATGGGAAGTGGAGCAGCCAAGACTCGAATCTGCACCCATACATGATGCTCATATCACAGGCAGTGTTTTTACCTGCAGAAATGCTGGCCCCAGAATGAGACATTTCTGAAAGAGAATGAGAAAGCAGATTAGCCTAAGTTTTTATTACACTACAAGGACACTCCACAAAGTTCTTGTGTAATGGAATTAAAAGATAAATTGTGGTGCAAAAATGTTTTGAAACCCATGCATAGGTTTTTTTCATGATACACATTTTCCAAGAACTTTTTGAGGGCTCCTTGTTTATACAATTACAAATTTGAGGGAGGCATCAAAATAAACTTGCCTTTTAATTCCATTTTTTTCCACAACCTTTTTGAAGTCCCCTTTATATTTTGGGGGTCAGTACTATGCAGTTTTAGGTACCCACTGCAGTTCTTAGGATATATCCCATTCAGGCCAGGGGTATTGCTGTAGCTGTTTATTCTCTTGGATTTGGGAAGCATTTGATTATCTTAGCTATAGGTTCCTATGAACTAATATCAATACAATTTTTTCTCTCTCCACCCCCCTCCCCTCTTTCTTTCTCTCTCAGTTAAACTACCTTGATCTCTATTAAGGAGCTCTAGAAGAGTTAATGTCTTGAGCTGCCTCCGTTATATGAGCAGCAAATTGGAGCAGCAGCATTGTTGGGTAATTTCTGAGTAAAGACATTAAAGAAGACTTAGAATGGGAACCACTTAGTCAAACATTGATCTGGTTGAATATGTTTTATGAGGCTTTATAACAAAGCAGCTACATGGAATTAGTGGTGGAATTTTTTTAAACTCTAAAATGTGGTATAATATATGCAATATTACAACCTATTTGAGATTCCACTGCCCGTGTTTTGGAATATTACTGTCATTAATACATTATTTGCATTGGAAAGACATGCAACTTATAAATTTGCTTTTGGAATACAATCTTATCAACAGTTTGGATTTCCTGAACTCCTAAGGCAAAAAAACATTACTAAAGCATTTTGGAAATATTGTAAACAAGAAGCATTGATGAAAATTTCAGATAATTACAATACCATATTATGAATGTTTTTATTAGCAGAGTTTATGTCTTTAAAATGCTCTGAAGTGAAACAGAGAAGGAAAGAAATCATTGCTCCAAATTCATTAGACAAGTAAGTAGCTCAGTTTTTACAGGATGTTCTTTTCTCAGCTGGACTCAAAGCCCTCACTCTCATCAAAGTAAACAAGAACTTGAATATATTTCACTTAATCTCTCCAGTTGCAACAGGATGGTGATTGATTTTGCATCCCTCAACAGAGAGTAATGACAGATGTCACAATTAATTACAATTAATAATTGTGAACATCTCTGTTCAGAGAGTACATCTGTTCTTTTGTATAATATTGAAAATGCATGTTGCTTTGTAGTCTAGTGGTCCTTTTCCATATGCTGTTACCCCTCAGTATCCAGGAGGCATTTATTCTAGGACCACTCTTGGATACCAAAATCCCTGGATGCCCTAGCCCATTATATAAAATGGCGTAGTACTTGTCTATAACCTACAGAACCCTCCTGTGTCATTTAAATCATGTCTAGATGATTAATAATACAATATAAATGTTATATAAATAGTTCTTACATTGTACTGTTTAGGGAATAATAACAAGAAAATAGTTTCTGTATATTTTGTACAGACACAATTTTCATTTATTAGGCTTTTATTTATTTATTTGAAATGTAGTTATAGATGGGGGGGGGGGGGGGAGAGAGATCTTCCATCTGCTGGTTCACTCCCTAAATGGCCGCAGTGGCCAGGGCTGTACTAGACTAATCCAGGAGCCTGGAACTCCACCCAGGTCTCCCACACAGGTGGCAGGAGCACAAGGACTTGAGCCATTGTCTGCTGCCTTCCCAGGTACATTAGCAGGGAGCTGGATTGGAAGTGAAACAGCCAGGACTTGAACCAGTGCTCCTATGGGATGCCAGCATTGCAGGCAACAGCTTAGCTTGCTACGCCACAATGTGGGCTCCTGATTATACAATGTATTTTTGATTCACAATCTTTTTTTTTTTTTTTACAGGCAGAGTGGACAGTGAGAGACAGAGACAGAGAGAAAGGTCTTCCTTTTCTGTTGGTTCACCCTCCAATGGCCGCTGTAGCCGGTGCACTGTGCTGATCTGAAGGCAGGAGCCAGGTGCTTCTCCTGGTCTCCCATGCAGGTGCAGGGCCCAAGCACTTGGGCCATCCTCCACTGCACTCCCGGGCCACAGCAGAGAACTGGCCTGGAAGAGGGGCAACAGGGACAGAATCCGGTGCCCTGACCGGGACTAGAACCCAGTGTGCTGGCGCTGCAGGCAGAGGATTAGCCTAGTGGGCAGTGGCACCAACCTGATTCACAATCTTTTTTGAAAGCTAGTGTTCTGGGTATCTACTGTTACATAATAAGCTCTATCTCATGATAGGGTTAGGAATTTGGGCAGACAGCTGGGCAATCAATCCTGCTCCATGAAAAACTGACTGGTGTCACCTGCTGATGTCTGGATGGTGGCTGGGCTGGGCTGGGCTGTAAGGTCCAAGCTGGTCTCACCCACATGAAGATGACTAAAAGATTCAGCCCCAGCTGCTTTCTTTATGAAGTTGGGCTTTATGTATGATGGCTCATGGCTCCAAAAACAGGTGTTCCAAGGGATAGAAAATGGAAGCTTCCAGAATAGTAAGACTCAGAAATTGGAACAATATTACTTCTGCTGTAGCCTAGTCACCAAATTAATTGCTACATTCAAAGAGAAGGAACCAAGATCTCACATCTCAATAGATGAGGCATCAAACAGTGTGTGACCATTTTTAATCCATTACAGCTAGACTTTAAGGGGCAATATGACTGTTTGCATTTTTAGATGAGGGAAATAAGACTAGGCTAATGGGACCACTTTCCCGGTATAGCCGACTTACTAAGTGGTGAAAGTGGGCACTATCCAAGGACTATTGATTCCAAAATCAGTATATTTTCTTTTAAAATTTTTTTTTTTTTTGTGACAGGCAGAGTGGACAGTGAGAGAGAGAGAGACAGAGAGAAAGGTCTTCCTTTGCCATTGGTTCACCCTCCAATGGCCGCCACGGATGGTGCGCTGCGGCCGGCGCACCGCGCTCATCCGATGGCAGGAGTCAGGTGCCAGGTGCTTTTCCTGGTCTCCCATGGGGTGCAGGGCCCAAGCACCTGGGCCATCCTCCACTGCACTCCCGGGCCACAGCAGAGGGCTGGCCTGGAAGAGGGGCAACCGGGACAGAATCCGGCGCCCCGACCGGGACTAGAACCCTATGTGCCAGCACCGCAAGGCGGAGGATTAGCCTGTTGAGCCACGGCGCCGGCCTCTTTAAATTTTATTTGCTTACTTGAAAAACAAAGAGAAAGAGACAGAGACATATATCTATATCCATCTATCTATATATATAGATTCTATATATATGTCTATATATATGTGTGTGTGTATATATATATATATATATAGAGAGAGAGAGAGAGAGAGAGAAAGAAAGAGCGAGAGAGAGAGAAAGTAGTATTTTCTTCCATCCACTGGTTCACCCCCGACAACAGCCAGGGCTGGGCCAAGCTGAAGCCAGGATCTAGGAACTCCATTCAGGTTTCCTACATGGGTGGCAGGAACCCAAGTACTTGGGTCATTATATGCTACCTCCTAGTGTGTATACTTCCAGGAAACTGGATAGGAAGGAGAGAAGCTGAGACTTGAACCAGCACTTCAATATTGGATGTAGGCATTCCAAGTGATGGCTTAACCCACTGAGCAACCATGCCTAGCTCACTAAGCAGCATGATAAATGCTTTTAATCACTATACCAAATTCTCACCCCAAAACCCATTGTATTTTCCACCCTTCACTAGTATCCATTATGCTGGACACTGTGTTGGACCCAAATAGTTTCAGAAGAACATAACTTGATAATTATTATTTCTATTTTGCTCTTTGTCTTTTATAATTTATTGGGGACTTTGGGACATGTGAGAGCCCAGATGGGCCCTTCTGCCGGCACACGCCCCAGTGTTTCTCTTTTCCCATTTGACTTACAGCTAGTTTTGGAGGTGGGATGGAGGTGATGGCCAAGAGGGAAAGAGGCCCTTTCCTAAGGGTAGGGGGTTGGGATAGTAGTAGCAATGCCAGAGGCTGTCTTTACTAGATGGAGGTGAGTGAGTTACTACCGAGTTCTGAGCAAGGGGCTCACCTGTGGAGGAAGCACCATTAATTTGAGATGAATGGAGATAGGAAAGTAGTCAGGAATTAAGTAGCCATGGGGTGAAGGAATACGTCTGAACCATTTTGTCGACCAATATGAATCAGTCCTTTGGAATCTGATCTTAAATTGAGACATTGTCTAACAAGACGGCAGCGAGTGTTTCACAGCAGTTTTCTTGTACATTACAAATGGCTTTTGGAAGAACAGCCCCCGGCACATGACATTTGCTTTGTGGCTCAGATTTGGTTGCAGGAAATCCTGGGGCTATCTCTGGCACATGGCACTTTGTCTTTGCTAATAAGCTATGTTTTCACTTTTTTTTCCCTCAAAACTCCAAAAGATGTTTCCTTTCTTTTCCAGTGAAGCAGTGTCTAATGGCAACCCTTCCTTTTTTTCTTATTACAGTGGAATTTATTGCCAGACTATCCCTTAGTTTAAATTCGTGCTCTAAGTCTCTGCAAATACTGCCTCTCCTCTTTCAAAGTGCTGGGATTTGTTTTATTTACTGCCTGTAAACCTGCCCCATTTTTCACCATGAAGCAAACGCACTGTATACCCTGGCAATCTACATCCCATGTGAGCAGGGAAGACATTCCCTTCCAGGTGGTTCTGAACGTAATCCATGCTGAACAGCACATTGCTTATGCAGAGCTAGGACTTCAAAGATACAGTGAAAGGAAAGTTCAATCAGTGTCGTTCCCTTGGAACATTTTTGCTTTGTGGATTTCAAGTACCCCACGTACTTGTGATGACTAGAATTTCCATAAAAGGAACAACAGGAGTGCTCGATTGCATTACTTAAAACTGATGGTAGCTGTTATCACAAAGGGAGAAAATGAAGGCAGAGGAAAGATTATGGGAATAGAGTTCGCTGAAAATGAAAGGCAGAGTGCCTGAGCACTACAGGGGATATGAGTTGGCCTATGAGCTGTGCCCATTTGATGTGTCCCTCCTTTATCTCCTTTATTGGCTGTGTCTGAGGCCGGGAAACTTGTGTGGTCTGTGATGTGCCATCTAACTCGTCTCTGACCAGTGTGGTGCTGTTGAGTGCAATGTTTTCCAAAATGAGCCTCTCACTTCTAGGTCTGCATAAGATTATTATCTGGCATGTAGAAAAATTATTAATTAGAGTTACTATTTTATTCCATTGTATTTCAAATGTCTATTTGGTGTTATGTTTATAGCAGTGTTATTCAAAGGAAATCCATCATAGGCAGCACCAGCATCACCCAGGGACTGGTTAGATAGGCAAATTCTTGGGTCCCATCTCAAATCTACTGACTGGCTGAGACTCAGGGGGTGGGGCTGATGAGATCTGTGCTAGAACAAGCTCTCCAGGTGATTCTGATCTTATCAAAGTTGGAAGAGCAAACATAGGTGGGAAACAGGCCCCGAAGCTTTACTGATGGGCTATTCAAACAAAATAAGTCTGAAGATGATTCAGTAGTGGAAACTTGCTGACTCAGGAACCACACAGTCTCTTCTCTGGTTTCCTCATTTTGCTATGTACCCTGGGATCAGGATGGTTGTTTCGCCGCTTTCACTTCCTGGGCAAGGTTAAGCAAATAACTTAAATCATCCTGAGAAATGAGAATACAATGAAATAGCACAAATTCCACATGACTGTTGTGATGCCCACAGCATGCAGTGAGCCTTGAGCCCAAAACAGGTACTTGGTTTCTCTTGTCTCGGGTAGCAGTGGACTCCACCACCAGGATAAATTCTTCTGCCTGTTAGGAAACATATTAATCCTGAAATGCGTCACTGTGTTGTATGTGTGAAAGCCAAAGTCTCATGATCTGTTACAGCCTGATGTATCACATGTGGTGAAACCTTGACAATAGAGGCAGATGGGGTGAGCGCTGTGCAAGGTTGTTTGACACAGATATTAAGCCTTTCCAAGAGCTCCATTAAATTCCAAGCTGCAGGAAATAGCAGCATATGATTCTGTAGATGACCAATATCACATTGTTGTAGGAACAACTAGGAAAGCCACACTACTGATTATCCTGCTAGAACAAGTATCTAGAGCCTGCCTTAGGCTGTGCCTGCTTTAGTCTCGCAGGTGGCAATAAATGAGTGCATTCATGGGAGATAATGAAGTGTTGGCCAAAGATTTTCTCCAAGAGACCTGGGACAGGGCTCCTAACCTTTGCCATTCATAAGAATCACCTGGGGAGCTTGTGCAGTTGGCACATTTTGGGCTTTTGTTTCAAAATGTATGAAGTGGGCCTAAAAAGCCTGCAAGCGTCACAGGTGACGTCACAGGTGATTCTGCTGCACGTGGTTCACACAGAAGAGAATTTTTATGACTCGAGTCACAGATGTTTTAGAGGCAATAAGCACTTTTGAGCTCATTTGGTGTAAGATTTCTTAACCTTTTTCCGTTCCTAAGAGCCAAAACGATTGCCATTAAGATAAATGCCTGACACTTTCAAGTTAATATATTCAGGTTTGACAAAACCACAAATGTTAGAAAGAACAACAACAACAAAAAAAGCCACAATATGAACAGTGGTACCTCATTGCAGACAGAGGCATAGGTAAGGTTGTCAGTGTGCTTTACTCAATTCCCCACTGTTGAATTTAACATTCCCTCTCAAGAAAACTTACCAGAATGCAAGGGAGAGAGAGTAAGTGTTAACACAGGATGACCTTGAATCCACTCATGTTTTTAAAATAGTTCATTAGTAATCTTGGACACTTGTAAAAAAGAGATTTTTTTTTTTAATTTGAAAGGTAGAATGACAGAGAGGGAGAAAGGGAAAGAGGGAGAGAGGGAGAGAGGGGGAAGAGGGAGGGAGAGAGGGAGAAAGGGAAAGAGGGAGAGAAGGAGAGAGGGGGAAGAGGGAGGGAGAGAGGAAGAGGGAGAGGGAGAGGGAGAGGGAGAGGGAGAGGGAGAGGGAGAGGGAGAGAATGTTCTAGCCACTGGTTCACTCCCCAAATGACCTCAAATGTTGAGGCTGGGTCAGGCTGAAACCAGGAGCTGGAACTCCATCTTGGTCTCCCATAGGGGTGACATGGGCCATCTTTCACTGTTATCCCAGGTGCATTAGGGATGGCATGGGCCATCTTTCGCTGCTTTCCCAGGTGCATAGCAGGGAGCTGGATCACAAGCAGAGTAGCCTGGACTCTGATACTGGATGTGGGTGTCCCAAGTGGTGACTTAACCTGCTGTGCCACAACAACAGCCCTGAACGCTCTATTAGTATTAGATTACCTGGTGATAGAAGGCACAACTGAGACAGCACTGTTCTGGAGTGCAGCAGTGGTTCCCAGATATTTCTTTTTCTCTTTGACTTATGTAAGTACCTCATTTTAACTAGGCATGTAGACACTCAGAATAAAAGACCTTTTCCCCATCTCTTGCCACTAGGCATGGCCATGGGACTTTGCCAATAGGATAAAGAGGAAATAGTGAGTGTGACTTCTAGAAAATGTTCTTAAAGAGAAGGACACTTTTTTTCCTTTTTTCTGGAGGTGGAATGTGGAGGTGAAGCTACAGCAGCCATCTTGGACTATGATGAGGAACCTTTGTATTAAAGGTGGTGAGGAAAGAACCACATAGAAGGAATCTGGGTTTCTGAAGATGCTGGAGCTGTCATGGGAGTCCTGGGTTGTTTATGTGTGGATCACATTTTATCTTGCTTAAGCCACTGTTATTTCTGGCTTTTCATTTGATGTTGCAACCCTAATTTCTTTTTTTTTTTTTTAAGTTTTTATTTGGGGCTGGCACTGTGGTGCAGTGGATTAACGCCCTGGCCTGAAGCACCGGCATCCCATATGGGCGCCGGTTCGAGACCTGGCTGCTCCACAACCGATCCAGCTCTCTGCTATGGCCTGGGAGACCAGTAGAAGATGGCCCAAGTCCTTGGGCCTCTACACCTGCATGGGAGACCTGGAGGAGGCTCCTGGCTCCTGGCTTCGGATCGGTGCAGCTCCAGCCTTTGCGGCCAATAGGGGAGTGAACAGGAGGATGGAAGACTCTCTCTCTCTCTCTCTCTCTCTCTCTCTCTGTGTGCCTCTCCTCTCTGTATAACTCTGACTTTCAAATAAACAAATAAATCTTGAGAAAAAAGTTTTTATTTAATGAATGCATTTTTAATAGATACAACTTTAGGAATATAGCAGTTCTCTCCCCCATACCCACACTCCCACCCCAACTCCCATCCCGCCTCCCTCTCCCTCTCCCATCTCCTTCGTTATGGTTCATTTTTAATTTGATTTTTATATACAAAGAACCAACTCCATGTTAAGCATTGATTTCAAGCTTGCACCCACATACACACACACCATATTGTGTACATTTTGAGAACAAGATTTGCAGTAGATTCTCATAGTACAACTCATTAAGGACAGAGGTCCTACATAGGGAGTAAGTGCACAATGACTTCTGGTGTTCCTTTAACAATTAACACTCTTATTTATGACGTCAGTGATCACCCAAGGCTCTTGCCATGGGCTGCCAAGGCTATGGAAGCCTTCTGTGACCATAGATTCCATCGGTATTTGGACACAGCCATAAGCAAAGTGGGTGTTCTCTCCTCCCTTCAGAGAAGAGTGCATCCTTCTTTGATGACCTTTTCTTTCCACCGAGGTCTCACAGAGCTCCTCCGTGTAGGAGATTTCTCAGCCCTTTCAGCCAGACCAGGAAGCCTTAAGGGTTGATTCTGAGGTCAGAATATTCTTTCTAGCAAGTGTCATTCTAGGAGTCTGCTGTGTGGACTGCTTCCCATATTGGACTTTCCTTCCTTTTTCATTCTAGTATTATTACCAGGCACTTGATGTCATTTTTATGATACACTTAAACCTATCTATATGTTGACTTTAACATTTAATATGATCATTTTAACAGTTAAGATGGCATTTATACCACTGATTTTTATGGGTTTGGAGTTCCGTGACAAGTTTTTAGGCTGTAACCTTAAAAGCAGTAGGACTGTATGCAAAACTATACTGATGTACAGTTATAGACTACCTCCTCCCTCTCTTATTCCCCCTCTTATTTTTAACTGGGATCTTTTTCCAATTGACTTAAAATACATATGATTAACTCTATGTTACATAAAGAGTTCAATGTATAGTATTAAGAAGAGAAAAGGAAAACAAAGAAAGAAAACAGAGGATATATAAAATAAAAAGTAACAATAATAAACTGTCCTTCGACAGTCAGGTCAAGGGCTATTCAAGTCATTTATTCCAAAAGTGTCAATTTTGCTTCTAGTAGCTTTCAGGAGTGCTATTAATTCTCCCAAATCAGGGAGAACATGTGGTATTTGCTTCTTTGGGACTGGGTTATTTCACTAAGTATGAGGTTTTCCAGCTTGCTCCATTTTTTTTGCGAATGATGAGATTTCATCCCTTTTTACTGCTGTGTAGTATTCCATAGCGTGCATATCCCACAATTTCTGTCTCTCTGTAATTTTGCCTTTCAAATAAATAAATCTTACAAAAAAGAACAAAGAACGTGGTCTCAAGTGTTTATACATGAAAGCGTATGGCAATGGGGCTTGATAAAAATGAAGTTTTTTTTTAAGGTTAGTTATGGTTTGGTTTGGTAGATCTTGATTTGGGGCTAGGTGATTCCGATGCAAGTGGTCCATAGATTTCAATTTTGAGAAACACTAGCATGGTGGCATGGTAACAAACAACACGGGTTTGAATGTTAATGTGCTGAAGAAATAAGACCTTACAGGTATCTTTTAGACTTGGATAAAATAGATAATTGAACAAAGGCAATTGAGAGTAATATACCCTTCAAAATAAGCTAGTTGATAGAAGACGGAACAGAATGAATTTTGTATCTAAAAGTAGACAACTTGGAACAACCCACACATCTGTTGCAAAACACAGTGGTGAGCACTCTATTAGAAATTAAAATGAAGAGAAACAGAAGTACATCTTTATGGGAGTTCTTCAGATTACATGGTCTTGACATAGTATGAGATATGTTAGTTGGTTATTTGTAGTAACAATGGAATGCCTATTTGAATGGTTCAGTTTTTAATTGAGGTGAAATTCACAAAATATCAAGTTAGCTATTTTAAAGTGATCAGTGGAATTGAGTAGATTCATAATGTTGTGTAATAACCACCTCTGTCTAGTTCCAAAAATTCTTATCACCCCACAGTAACTGTACTCATTAAATAGTTACTTTCTACTCAACTCCTGGCAACCACCAATCTGTTCTCTGTCTCTATGGATTTATAGGAATGTTTCCTATGAATGGAATCATACAATATGTGACCTTTTGTGTTAGGCTTCTTTCACTTAGCAAAATATTTCAAAGGCTCATCCACATGATATGTATCAGTACTCATTCCTTTTTATGACTAATGATATTCCATTACATTTACAGTACAATTTGTCTATTCATTCATCCATCTGTGGACATTTGAGTAGTTTTCATCTTTTGACTATTGTAAATAGTGCTACAGTGCTACTGTTCTTATACAAGTATTTGCTTGAGTACCTGTTTTCAGTTCTTTTTGGTACATATACCTTGGAATGGCATTGCTGGGTCAGATGGAAATTCTATGTTTGAGTTTTTGAGAAACTGTCCAGCTATTTTCTACAGTAGCTGAACCATTTTACATACACTGGAAATGGATTAGAGCTCCAATTTTTCCACATCCTTATTAACAATTGCTGTTTTCTTTTTTTTTTTTTCTTCACTGTAACCATGCTGGTGGGTGTAAGCATCTCATTATGGTTTTGATTTGCCTGTACCTAAAGACTAATGATGTTGAGCATGTCTTTATTTGTTTGTTGATCGTTGTGTATCTTCTTTGGAAAAATATCTATTCCAGTTCTTTGACAATTTTAAAATTTGGTTGTTTTGTGGTGTTCGATTTTAAGAGTTCTTTATATATTCTGAAATGATTTTCAATTTTTTTTTTTTTTTTACTTATTTGACAGGCAGAGTTAGACAGTGAGAGAGAGAATCAGAGAGAAAGGTCTTCCTTCCGTTGGTTCACCCCCCAAATGGCCGCTATGGCCGGCGTGCTGCGCCGATCCAAAGCCAGGAGCCAGGTGCTTCTTCCTGGTCTCCCATGTGGATGCAGGGGCCCAAGCACTTGGGCCATCCTCCACTGCCTTCCCTGGCCACAGCAGAGAGCTAGACTGGAAGAGGAGCAGCTGGGACTAGAAGCCGGTGCCCATATGGGATGCCAGCGCCATAGGCGGAGGATTAGCCAAGTGAGCCATGGCGCCAGCCCTGAAATATTTTCTTTCATTCTATTTTTTCAAAATAAATTGGGCATATTCAAATTTATCTTTATACTAACATCAGTATCACTCCTTTGCATTCTAATGTTCTTGAGTGGAAGACTTGCTTAGGACCCTGAGCATATGAAAGTCTATATATTTATTGCCTCCATCCTAACCTTAAGAAGTCTGTGGAAACAAATGGCTGATAGGAACACCATTTTTCAAGTGTGTGGTAGAAGAAAATGATTGAGAACTATTTTTCCAGGCCAAGTATCCAGATTCAAAAATAGCAGTGTGTATTCCTGATTCCTGGATATCAGAAACTGGTACACAAATATGAAATAATAACAGTAGGAAACACCACCTCACGTACTGGTCTTCATTCTGTTCTATTATTTCCCCTAGCAACACTGAAGGAATTCTATATTTATTTATAAAATTATTTTGTTTTCTATATCTCCCATGGGAATCAATGCTCCATGAGAGCATGGAGATTTTAATATTCATAGTGTTATTGAGATGTAATTAACATACTAAACAATGTATCTACTTAAAGTGAACAATTCAATAGGTTATAGTATAATCACAGGTTAGTCCAGCCGTCATCACAATTTTAGATTATTTTATTCCTCTCTCTTCCCAAAACCCTTATTTCTGTTAGCAGTCACTTCTCCTTCTTCCTGTCCTCAGAAGTAATGAGGAGTCCACATTCTGTCTCTGTGGATTTGCCTATTCTGGACATTCCATGTAATTGGAATTATATAATATGTGTTCTTTATTGCTGGCTTCTCTCATTTTGTGTAGTCATTTTCAAGTCTACGAGCTAGTAAACATTCATACTTTATTCTGTCTTATTAATAAATAGTATTTTGTTGTACTGCTATATCACATTTTATTTATCTATTCATCAATTAGGCATGAGTAGTGTGCCATGAACGTTCATGTGAAGTTTTGTGTAGGCGTATTTTTTCCATATCTCTTGGATGTGAAACCTAGGAGAGGAATTACCAGGTTGTATGATAGCTATGTTTAAACTTATGAAAAGCTACCAACTGTTGTCCAAAGCTGTTATATGATTTTGCATTCTCAGTAGCAATGTATGTGGGTTCCAATTTCTCCAACACTTGCTGTTCACCACCACTTTTGTCAAGACTTGCTATTATTTAACTTTTTTATTATAGACATCCTAGTTGGTGTGAAAATCTATCTCATTAAGGTTTTGAATTGCACTTTCCTCATAACTAAGATATAAGTAATTTTCTCATGAGCTTATTGGAATTTGTAGGTCTTCTTGGGTAAGACATTATTCACTTCTGTTGCCTGTTTTTAGATTGCTACTTGCTTTCTTATTATTGATGTGAGAGTTTTTTACATAGTCCAGATACAAGTAAGTCCCTTTATCAGATACAGATACAGGATTTGAAAATATTTTCTCCCATTCTATGGGTTGTCTTCTTACTTTGTTGATGGCATCTTTAGAAGCAGACCCTCCCCCTCTGTAACTCTTTCAAATAGATACAATCAACCTAGAAAAAAAGTTTTGGGACTGATGCTGTGGCATAGCCGCCGCCTGCGGTGCCAGCATCACATATAGGCACTGGCTCAAGTCCCTGCTGCTCCACTTCTGATCCAGCTCCCTACTTATGTGCTTGGGAAAGCAGTAGAGGATGGTCCAAGTGCTGGGACCCCTGAACCCACGTGGGAAACCCTGAAGAAGCTCCAGGCTCCTGGCTTCAGATAGGACCAGCTCTGGCCACTGAGGCCATCTGGGGAGTGAACCAGCAGATGGTTCTACCTCTGCCTCTGTGTAACTCTGCCTTTCAAATTAATTAATTAATTGTTTAAAAAGTACAAAAGTTTTTAATTTTAATGAGATTTAATTTTTTTTTGTTTGTGCTTTTGGTATTACATCTAAGAAACTGTTGCCTAATTCAAGTCCACAAAGATTTATTATTATCTATACAAGTTTCACAGTTTTAGATTTTACACTTATCTGTGATCTGTTTTGAGTTAATTTTGCATATGGTGTGAGGTAGCAGCTCAACTTTATCCTTTAGCCTGTGGGTACCCAGTTGTCCCAGCACCATTTGTTGAAACGACTGTCCTTTCACCATCAAGTTGTTTGGGCACACTTAATGAAAATTAACTGCTCATAAATACTCATATTTTTATTTTAGTGCTCTTAATTCTATTCCATTGATCTATATGTCTACCATTATGCCAATATTACATTGCCTTGATACTGCAGCTTTGTGATAAGTCTTAAAATCTGGAAGCGTGATGAATCTCCTTGGGTTTCCATATTTCAATTTTCATCTGTTTTTTAATTGCTGAATCTCTAGAGTAGCACAGTGCTTTGTACATAGTCAGTGCTATGGAAGTATTATTTGAACAATGAATAAATTCTCATAAAATAACCATAAAAATAATTATAAAATAGATGTCTTTTAAAAATTTTCCTGCTTAACATTCCTCCCCTCCATTCTTCTGGAAATAGCACTCACGGTTTTTTGGGGGAAACTGCCCCTTCCTTAGTAACTTCATATTGTTCTTTTGTATCCCCCAAGTCATGGTATCAAATACCCTAGCCCCAGAAGACAGCATATGATTCAGACCTGGACAATTCTCTTTCATCACCTACCATACAGCTGGGCTGATACCAGCAAGTGATTTAAGCCCTGTCAAGCAGAGTTCTGTTCTGGGATTACACATTTTTTAAAAAAAACTTTTATTTAATAAATATAAATTTCCAAAGTACAGCTTTTGGATTACAGTGGCTTCCCCCCACCCATAACTTCCCTCCCACCTGCAACCCTCCCATCTCCTGCTTCCTCTCCCATTCTATTCACATCAAGATTCATTCTCAATTTTCTTTATATACAGAAGATCAATTTAGTATATATTAAGTAAAGATTTCAACAGTTTGCACCCACACAGAAACACAGAGTGTAAAATACTGTTTGAGTACTAGTTATAGCATTAATTCACATTGTACAACACATTAAGGACAGAAATCCTACATGAGGAGTAAGTGCACAGTGACTCCTGTTGTTGACTTAACAAATTGACACTCTTGTTTATGGCATCAGTAATCACCCTAGGCTCATGTCATGAGTTGCCAAGGCTATGGAAGCTTTTTGAGTTTGCCAACTCTGATCTTATTTAGACAAGGTCATAGTCAAAGTGGAAGTTCTCTCCTCCCATCAGAGAAAGGTACCTCCTTCTTTGATGGCCCATTCTTTCCACTGGGATCTCACTCACAGAGATCTTCAATTTAGCTTTTTTTTTTTTGGCAGAGTGTCTTGGCTCTCCATGCCTAAAATACTCTCATGGGCTCTTCAGCCAGATCCAAATGCCTTAAGGGCTGATTCTGAGGCCAGAGTGCTGTTTAGGACATCTGCCATTCTATGAGTCTGCTGTGTATCCCACTTCCCATGTTGGATTGTTCTCTCCTTTTTAATTCTACCAGTTGGTATTAGCAGACACTAGTCTTGTTTATGTGATCCCCCTGACTCTTAATCCTATCATTATGATCAATTGTGAACTGAAACTGATCACTTTGACTAGTGAGATGGCATTGGTTCATGCCACCTTGATGGGATTGAATTGGAATCTCCTGGCACGTTTCTAACTACCATTTGGGGCAAGTCCGATTGAGCATGTGCCGAACTGTACATCTCCTCCCTCTCTTATTCCCACTTTTATATTTAACAGGGATCACTTTTCAGTTAAATTTAAACACCTAAGAATAATTGTGTGTTAATTAAAGAGTTCAACCAATAGTATTAAGTAGATAAAAAAAATACTAAAAGGGATAAAGTTAAGTTGTTCATCAGCAGTCAGGACAAGGGCTGATCAAGTCACTGTTTCTTATAGTGTCCATTTCACTTTAACAGGTTTCCTTTTTGGTGCTCAGTTGTCACCGAGCAGGGAGAATATATGATATTTGTCCCTTTGGGACTGGATTATTTCACTCAGCATGAAGTTTTCCAGATTATTCCATTTTGTTGCAAATGATCGTATTTGTTTTTTAGTGCTGTATAGTATTCTATAGAGTACATGTCCCATAATTTCTTTATCTAGTCTACTGTTGATGGGCATTTAGGTTGATTTCATGTCTTAGCTATTGTGAATTGAGCTGCAATAAACATTAAGGTGCAGACAGCTTTTTTATTTGCCAATTTAATTTCCTTTGGGTAAATTCCAAGAAGTCAAAATCTCCCTCTTTGCAGATGATATGATTCTTTATTTAGAGGATCCAAATAACTCTACTAAGAGACTATTGGAACTCATAGAAGAGTTTTGCAAAGTAGCAGGATATAAAATCAATGCACAAAAATCAACAATTTTTGTATACACAGGCAATGCTGAGAAAGAACTTCTAAGATCAATCCCATTCACAATAGTTACAAAAACAATCAAATACCTTGGAATAAACTTAACCAAGGACGTTAAAGATCTCTATGATGAGAATTACAAAATCTTAAAGAAAGAAATAGAAGAGGATACCAAAAAATGGAAAAATCTTCCATGCTCATGGATTGAAAGAATCAATATCATTAAAATGTCCATTCTCCAAAAAGCAATTTATAGATTCAATGTGATACCAATCAAAACACCAAAGACATTCTTCTCAGATCTGGAAAAAAATGATGTTGAAATTCATATGGAGGCACAGGAGACCTCGAATAGCCAAAGCAATCTTGAACAAAAAAAACAAAGCTGGAGGCATCACAATACCAGATTTCAGGACATACTACAGGGCAGTTGTAATCAAAACAGCATGGTACTGGTACAGAAACAGATGCGTAGACCAATGGAACAGAATAGGAACACCAGAAATCAATCCAAACATCTACAGCCAACTTATATTTGATCAAGGATCTAAAACCAGTTCCTGGAGTAAGGACAGTCTATTCAATAAATGGTGCTGGGAAAACTGGATTTCCATGTGCAGAATCATGACGCAAGACCCCTACCTTACACCTTACACAAAAATCCACTCAACATGGATTAAAGACCTAAATCTATGACCAGACACCATCAAACTATTAGAGAACATTGGAGAAAGCCTGCAAGATATAGGCACAGGCAAGGACTTCTTGGAAAAGACCCCGGAGTTATGGGCAGTCAAAGCCAAAATTAACATTTGGGATTGCATCAAATTGAGAAGTTTCTGTACTGCAAAATAAACAGTCAGGAAAGTGAAGAGGCAACTAAATGACAGAATGGGAAAAAAATATTTGCAAACTATGCAACAGATAAAGGATTAATAACCAGAATCTACAAAGAGATCAAGAAACAAACAACCCACTTAAGAGATGGGCCAAGGACCTCAATAGACATTTTTCAAAAGAGGAAATCCAAATGGCCAACAGACACATGAAAAAATGTTCAGGATCACTAGCAATCAGGGAAATGCAAATCAAACCCCCAATGAGGTTTCACCTCACCCCGCTGAGAATGGCTCACATACAGAAATCTACCAACAACAGATGCTGGCAAGGATGTGGGGGAAAAGGGACGCTAATCCACTGTTGGTGGGAATGCAAACTGGTAAAACCACTATGGAAGTCAGTTTGGAGATTCCTCAGAAACCTGAATATAACCCTACCATTCAACCCAGCCATCCCACTCCTTGGAATTTACCCAAAGGAAATTAAATTGGGATTACACATTTTAATGAATGAACTGTAACTACAAGATGGGAAATGTGCAAAACAACAAACAAAAAACATCACCACAACAAAATAAGTCAAAACATAGATGGAAGTGAATATGAAATGGAGTCCTACTGAATTCTAGTTCCTGGAGCTAGTCGATCCTGAAAGTGGACTATCTCTCTGCTGAATGAGGCAGGATTCTTTGACTCCAATTAAATTATGCAGATGAGGAACTCAGTGGGAGAGAGTTGGGTACCTCACAGAATGTCTGGGGAGGCTGAAAAATCTAGTTCAAGCAAGAAACAAGCAAGTCAGAATCTAATCAAGGTCCTGCCATGTAGAAGTGTTCTGGGGGCCGGCAGCATGGCGCAGTAGGTTAATCCTCTGCCTGCAGCATTGGCATCTCATATGGGCGCCGGTTTGAGACCCGGCTGTTCCTTTTCCAATCCAGCTCTCTGCTATGGCCTGGGAAAGCAGAAGATGGCCTAAGTCTTTGGGCCCCTGCACCTGCATGGGAAACCGGGAGGAAACTCCTGGCTCCTGGCTTTGGATCGGCACAGCTCTGGCCGTTGTGGCCATCTGGGGAGTGAACCAACAGAAGGAAGACTGCACTCTCTGTCTCTCTCTCTCACTGTCTATAACTCTACTTCTCAAATAATAAAAGAAAAAGTGTTCTCGTTAGAGTGTTGCTGTTGGCACCATGATCCCCAGATATTGCTGCACAGTGACCGACTCTGCCGTTCTTGACTTCTCTTTGCCACTGTGACTTTCTCTAATCCCCCTTACACCTTTGCACCACTCTCCGCAGATGCAAAGTCCTGGGAAGCAACATCTGCTTTTCCTCTGTGGCCTCAGGTCAGCTACCAGGCCTCCCTTCAATACCAGGACCAGGGCTCAATAAACACATTTGCTTCGCTATTAAACCTGCTTTAACTTGTTTTGATTTTATGGTATGAAACAATCACACAAGCAAACACAACTTTCTTTAAACCTAAGCTATATTCTAGCAAAAGATACAGAGTGAAAGGCAATAAAATTATAGGAACAGCTACCACAGTTTATGGACTTTTACCAGGTCCTGGGATCAGTGCTTTATATACTGTGTTAGTTTCTTACAGCTGCTGTAACAAATCACCTAAAATTCAGTGATTTGACATAGTACACATTTATTTATTATTTTAAAGGTCTTGAATCAGAAGTCTGAAACGAGTCTCCCAGGGCCTGAAGTTAAGGTGTTGTCAGGACTCTGCCCCTCTGGTGGCTCTGGAGGAATCCACTTCCTTGCCTGATTCAGCTTCTAGAGGCTGACAGCTCGTATGTGGATATCCTTAGGGACCATTATTCTGTCTGCCACGTGGATAGTATCTGTTTTAGCCCTCACATGCCTCCTGTGATGTAGGTGGCGGTGCTGTCCCTGCTCTGGTTTGAATTACACGCATCCCTTTCAAACTCATACTCTGAAATCCTATCATCCCTGACCCCAACTGCTGGAATGCCATAGTACTAAGAGGTAAGGCCCTTCGGAGGTGATTAAGTACTGTTGTTAAAGGGCTCGAAGGGCGGGGCATCCTGGATCCAGCTTCAAATGTGGATCCTGAGAGACAGTGAGTGATGGCTCCAATAGTTGGGTCCCTGCTTCCCACTTGGGAGATCTGGGTTGAGTTCCTGGCTTCTGGCTTTGGCCTTGGCCCAGCTCTGGCCATTGTGGGTACTTGGGCAGTGAACCAGCAGATGTTCTTTCTCACTCTTTCTCTCTTTCTCTGTCTCTCTCTCTCTCTGTGTGTGCCTCTCAGATCAATGAATAGAAATGTCAAGGGTGTGTGGTTACTAGCCAGGCCAGGCCCACTTTGCCCTCTGCTTTCCTCCATTTGAGGTCACAGTGTTTGTCCTTCCTGCCTGTCTGCCTTCTGCCATGTAAGGACACGGCCAGAAGCCCCTCAGCAGACACTGAATGCCAGTGCCTTGATCTTAGACCCTCCCAGCTTCCAGAAAGGGAAGCAATTAATCTCTGTTCTTTATAAATAGTCTGTGGTGTTTTGTTACAGCAGCCAACATGGACTCAGTGACTCTTAAAGTTAAGGAATTTTGTGCAGGGAGGTCTGATGAGTGGACGAGCCAGTGCTCAACTCCTGAGTGCTTCATTCCAAAAACATGAGAGTGGAAACTCTACCTGACTGCAGCAGCTCCTCTGGTTCTGCAGTTCTCGTGAAGAAAGCGTGGCTGGGATCTGAAGGATGCATCATCTTTGCATTTCTCCTCTCATCTGGTGAACTGGGGAGAAGAATGGCAGTCTTTTGAAACCCTTGGATGCCCAGAGGTGGTGAAGAAAAGCAACCTCATTCTGTGATTCTTATTCCCAAATGTTGGTGTATGCAGCAGCCCCCATAGGACAGTCTGGATCTCAAGCCAATCGTGTCTGGCTTGTGAGAAAGGGACATGAGTTTCACAAAAGCCTCAAGTGCCAGCCTCTTTAACAAAATCAGTAGCAGCAGCAGCAGCAGCAGCAGCAGCGTGAGATGCAGTATGAAGTCCCGCAGTTGGAGAGATCTGCCCAGAACAGGGGCTGCCCTTAATGTGGGGATAACGCAAAGACCAAAGAGAAAGCAGACTGATTTTGGCTGACAAAACCATAGAGGATTTCAAGTCACCTGACAACCCCCCCCCCCCCCCCGAGAAGGCCCTAACGGATACAAAGCACAGAGAGAAAACCAGCTTTACTGTCCTGCTCTAGGCTTGCAGATCAGATGTAGAAAGCCCCTCATCTAAAGGCTGCCCACTGGCACTCAGCATGCGGAGTAAGAGCTGCTGACTCTCCTGCTATTACGAAATCAATCCCTTTAGCAATCCATAGCCAAGTTTTAGACACATCAGAGCCACCCATTAACATGTGTATAAGCCCAAGCTTGCAAATGCTCAGGGACTGTAGAAACCCATGGGTGGTCTTGGTGGGTGATGAGCGTCATGGAAAAAGGGCGCCCTGTCCCTCCAGCCTTCACCACTTCACCCAGCGGTGGTGGACAAAATGAGCACTAGTACAGAGTCCGTCAACGTTTGATGCATGAAATGCTCACTGAGGATCTGTTATCTGCTGGAGACAGTGCTAAATCCCAAAGACAGAGCCTTTACTCTGAAGAAGAGGAGGTCACACAGAGTAGGGGTTCCTGTCATGAAAACATGGGGCCTGGCACAGATAATGGACTGGACATGGGAGGAAGAACAGCTGCACAAGCTTTGCACTCTGAGCCAGGACTCTTCCCGGGGTAGGTGACCAAACTCTCCCGTGAACTACAGACAAGGGTTATAATGCCTGCCGTGAGACCAATCCCCTGGGAGGACAAAGGCTCAGCCAGGTTTCAGGAGCCACCAGAACTGGGGACTGGAGTGCCAGCAAGACAGGGCTGTTGTATGGGTCGTGCCTTTGTCTGGCAAGCTCTTCCCTCCCACTTGACTAAGCTACTCATTATTCATGAGACTCTAGTCACCGCCTCAGAGGAACCCTGCTCCCACCACTCATGTCCCTGACTGGATCACACCCAGAGTCCTGACTGGTCTAGTCAAGCCTTTGGGAAATTAGAAGCCGAGCCCTTTGGGAAGACAGTGCCAGTGTGTGAAGAATGGCGTGGCCCTTTCTCTGGACAAACACCTTCTCCCCAGGGCTCATGGGTTGGTGATAGAGTCTAAGTGAGATTTCAGCTCCCTTCCCACCATGGTCTGTGCTCTTTTGTGCAGTGCACAAACTGTACAACAGAATACAGCTGCAGGGCCAGAGCCCCTTGTTGGTATGCTCTCAGAAAAATTGTGTACATTTTCCTCTTCCTGCTTGCTAAAACAGCAGTTTTACTTTGCTTACACGATTATTTAAGAACTGTGTTCGCTGTCAACACGGAAGCCCCACCAGGGCAGCATCTAGTTCTAGTCATCATGTTCTTCCTGTAGCCTAGCACAGGGCCTGGCATCTGGAAGGCCCTTGATAAGTAATGATAGCTTCATGAATGAAAGGGCAAGTCAACAGGTATTTCTGTTTGTTTCTCTTGGCTTTTTCTAAGAGGGCGAGCCATGGTTGCTGGCAGTTGGGACTCTGTAGATGGAGATGGCTGCCTCTTGTTAATTCTCTCTCTCTTTTTTTTTTTTTTTTTGACAGGCAGAGTGGACAGTGAGAGAGAGACAGAGAGAAAGGTCTTCCTTTGCCGAGGGTTCATCCCCCAATGGCTGCTGAGGCAGGTGCGCTGCAGCCAGCATACCACGCTGATCCGAAGCCAGGAGCCAGGTGCTTCTGCTGGTCTCCCATGCGGGTGCAGGGCCCAAGGACTTGGGCCATCCTCCACTGCACTCCTGGGCCACAGCAGAGAGCTGGCCTGGAAGAGGAGCAACTGGGACAGAATCCGGTGTCCCGACTAGGACTAGAACCTGGGGTGCCGGTGCTGCAGGCGGAGGATTAGCCTAGTGAGCCACAGCGCCAGCCTAATTCTTATTTTTAAAATGCCAGTGAAGGGGGTTAATTGGTCTGGCTGAGACCACATGCTTACTGGACAGGGAGGCCCTCTGAGTGGCAACCCCTATCAAAGCTTTGTGTGATAAATGACATGGGTGAGCTGCTCCCCAAAAGAAGAGGGTGTCTTTCCCAGAGAGGACAGGGGGACAAAGCAGAAACAACTCTGGGTGTCTCCCACACAGCCCCTCAATGTGCCATGGGCTGTCCCTTGCGTGTCTGTCCCCTCATCTGAGAAATGAAGGAATGTGCTGAGCTCACTCAGAGATTGTCCGGCCTCAAGATTCCATTCCTTGTTGTTCAGGTTCTGGTTCTCCTACCAAATTCCATTCCAGTGCTGGCAGCGGTCAGTGGATAAAGACATGACTGTGGGCAGCTTCAGTCAAGGAAAGCTTCATGGAGGTGAGCTTTCAAGGGAACTAAACGTGGAGGGGGAGGAGAAGAGTCTTGGGAGAGTGCGAGTTTGGCTTGTAGAGTATGTTAAGTGTTCGTGTTGAGACACGTTGAGTCTTTTTTATTTCTCTGTACTGTACATACCTTTATAAGGGGTAATATCTATATTTTCTTCTCAATTAGCTTATCCAAGAACAGCAAGCTGGTCATCCAGAAGGATCTGAGGGAATGACACATTGGACAGGTACATTTTGATAAGGGCAAGTTAATCAAAATAGGTCGTATTACACAGCATCTCTAGGGTCTATCAATCAGGCTGACCATATTGGGTTCTAATCTTTGTGTATGTGTGCTGGGGCCAAGAAGAATGGTACCTGTGCTCTAGCAGCACAAACTGAGGGTGACTTGGGGAGGCAGGCAAGACAGAAGTATATCCATTTCATGACACTAAACAGACATGATCCCTCTCATACACAAAAGGCTCCCAGCCTTCTCTATTAGTCAAGTTTTCATCACTACAACTAAATAACAGACACAGGATACTGATGAAGGATGACTTTGGCTCATGGTTTGGGAGGTTCAAAGTCCAAGATTGGATGGTGTTTGATACAGGGGTGGAGGTGGCTGGCAGAATGTGTGTGCAGGAGAAGGATCACATGGTGAGGCAGGAAACAGAGAAAGTACCCGGGCCCATCTTGGGCTTATATAACCAACCCTCTCAAGTTAATTATCTTCAGAGGGTACCTTTCTGATGACCTAAGGACCTCCCACTAGGCCCACTTCCCAATCCCCATGGTTGGATCCAACTTACCCATAGCACTACCCTGGGGCCCAGCCTTTAACACATGGGCCTTTGTAGAACACTGAAAGTAACACCCACACTATAATACCTTCCCAGAATTGCCAAGATAAAGTAATTCTAGCGCCTGGCAGTTCCCTTTCCAACTCTTGAGGCTACCCACTCTGTGGCTTTCCTCAAGGATGCTGTTCAAGCTGATTTTAGTCGTGTTCAGCCTGTGAGCAAGGTTAGGAACGAACAGATTTGCTTTCCCTTGCTGAGGACAGGCTTTATCCTGAAAATGGGAGCAGTCTGTCCTGGGCGGCCATCCACCAGGAGCCATGGTGAGGAGCCCTGGGTACCCAGAATGGAGAGCTGGAAGGGAAGAGAACTCTCACAAGGGAGATGTGGGAGGAATAGCAGCAAGCGGCATATGTGTGACCCGTGTACCCTTCAGTCCTTTAAAGCCACACTGCTTATGGCCTGTCACAACACTCTGCTCCATTGGGCCCCTCTCTTACATACCCCAACAAGTGGCCCTGTTTCTGGACCCCCTAATTCGTTTAACCAGGAATAGAATAAAGATCCATTCCCTGGAAGAGTGTTTCACGTTGCCATTAATGATAAGCAGAGGGAACACAGAATTGCTTTGGCTTCCGAGGTCTGTGCTGAATGCAGCTGCTCATTGGTGCTCGAAAAATAGGCACAGAGGCTACACTAAGGGACCTGTCTATGCCTCAGTCTCTTTACGTGCAAAATGGATTTTTACAAAAGTATCTACCTCATGGGACAACTGGGAGGGTTAACAGGATTTTAAACAGTACCTGGTACAAAAGGAGCAGCCCTAATTCTATCACCCAATTTATTATCTATGAATTTGAAATGTTTCCCAGTGCTAAAGGTGTTAACATGTGAGTGGAGGTTTACAACAGACTCAAGTTGTGGTGAGAGAGTTTTGAAGTTAGAAGAAGTGATTATGAGATGAAGGCATGAAGAATAATACAGAAGTTAGAGGGCTCAAGTTTGGACTTGCGGGATACACTGACCAGACTGTGGGGGTGGGGTAGGGCAGCCGGGAGGCATAGAGTGCCATGGGAGCTTCCAGTTCTGGGGCTCAAGCATCAGGTCAAGGGATGAGGGGATGAGCCATTAGATGAGTGTCTTTGTCTGTTTTCTGTTGCTGTAACAGAATACCAGGGACTGCATATTTTGATTTTATTTATAAAGGAAAGAATTTTATTTTGGCTCACAGTACCGTGGGCCAGGAAGTCCAAGACCATTGCGTTAGCATCTGCTTTGCTTCTGGTGAGGGCCTCAAGTCATCATAATACTGCAGAAAGCAGAAGGGCAAATGGTGCATGTGGAAAAAAACAAAACACTGAGGAAGGGAACTTGCTTTATAACAATCTGCTCTTATGGTAGCTAATCTAGTCCCAGGAGAATGGCATTAGTCCCTCCTAACAACCTAGTCACTTCCTAAAGTTTATACCCCTCAACTCTCAAATTTCAACATAGTAATAGGAAAAGGCAAAGAGAGACTGTGGGTGAGTGAGACCCAGAGTCTGGGTGTGGGTGGCTGAGGAAGAAGCAGTTTTGACTTGAACCTCATTTGGAAATGTAAGTGAATAAAATCTGGAAAGAGATGTTTATTCTCAGCATCTCCTCTCCAAAGAGCACTTCTCCTCTGCTCCATGTTTGATCACACTTCTTTAAAGATGCTGGCTCTGAGCCAAGCCTTCCCAGGAACTCCACCATTGTCCCACATTTTGAAACTGTTTGTCTTACCTGCCACTTCCCAAACAAAATTCCCATTATTTGAGCACAGGCTCAGATGTCAGCCAGACTCAGGGGGAAAAGCTAACAAAATGGAGCTAACCTCTCACTAAAGAAATTATGGATGGCACCGACTATTCCCTAAAGCCCTCAAATGTTAAAAACGAAATACCTATTAACACAGATGAAAGTCTAATCTTGAAATCCTTAATTTAGGGGATGGTAGAATGGGCATAAGTGGGTTTCAGGCTTTTGCTAGAGCAACATCATTTTCACCGATTCTTAAAGGGTTCTCTGACTCCAAAATAGAAGGGGAATTTGCTTTAACTTATATTGGCTAAGGCAGTGTAGCAAAGTAAAATAAAGCGTAAGTTGGAAGAAGAGATTTTTCAATTGGGTAAGCTAGTGATTTTTGTGTGTGCGTGTGCACACACACGTGCACAAAGGTAGGTCTGCATAGTAACTAAATATGTAACTCCAAATTATTTTCTGTTTCAATTTTGAAACCATAGATTTTTCTTAAATGTTTGGATCTACTGCTTTCCTCCCTCCAACATGGCTCCTGTAGTATTTTCAACTGGAAGTTCAGGTTTGAATGTTGGGAGGCACAGGGTGGCTAAGGCAGCTGTAGTAGAATCTGAAATCTGCTTAGTCATGGGTTTTTGACATCCTACATACTCTTCCTTTCCAGAACAGGAAGTTCTTATTTCCATAGCATGTTATTATCCCAAGGAAGTAAGCATGCATTTTCTACAGCTCCCACCCTCCTCTTCCCTCCCCTTCTTCCTGCCTTTTCCATCCTGCTATCTGCCTTCTCCATCCACTCTCCCAGAATGCTTCACTTTGGGATAATGAGATGCTCGGCTGCCTTGCAGCTACTGCCGTCTGGAGATGGATGGGGTCTCCTGTACTGCACAGAGAGAGATGTTAAAAAGACATTGTATTCATGGAAACGAGCTAGAGAAGTCGAGGAGAAACGAAGAGCCTGACAGCACACAAGAGCCACTGTCTAAGTAAATGGTTATTCTTTCTGTCCATCCCCTGCTAGCTGAAGTAATTGAAGCTATGCTGTATTTATGGAAGACACCATAAAGGTCATGCATTGTTTAGAGTCAATTGGAAAATTATACCTTCTGAGATCGAATTAAATGCAGCATCATTAGGATTTGATTAGCTCAATGTGGAGTAAGGTGAAAATACCCAATTTTAAAAAGAATATGCAGTAATGAATGAGTACATTTTTATTCAAATACTGTTAATTCTCTAGGTAGGTGTGATTTCCATAAAAGAAAAGGCCCTGAGTAAAAAAGGAAGAGTCAGTTTAAGCATTTTATAGCTGTGCTGGAGAAAAAAGATCGGCAAAAAGACATGAATGCCATGCTGATAGTCATGTGTTCAGAAACCTTGGAAGTTAGAAATAGTTTTCCAAATAAATGAAATTTCCTTTATATCTAGGAGAGGCAAAAAAGATTCATTGTTAAATGAAATTTAAATTGAAACACTGATGTCAAATCTAAGTAAAAGTGGCAAATTCTTAGCTTTTCTGAGATCCTTAGGATGACTACTTTCTTCAAGAAACAATACAGCATTTTCTAGAAAATTTAAAAGTACAGAATCATTTTACTTGAAATTGTCCCTAAGCAGAAAAATTAGACAGGTGTCCCTCACATGACTGCAGTAGGTTCACAAGGAATCATGTGAAGGTGTCACATAATTGGTGCCCATGCATTCATTCCTGCTTCCCTCTTCTACTCTTGTACATGCTTTTACATATTTTATCTTGTTTAGCCCTTATTTATCCCTTGAAGATATTATTTCCATTTTTATAGATGAAGGAACTGAGGTCCAGATAAGTTTAATGCCTTGTTCACGGGTGTAAATGGTACAGTCTGAATGTTAATCCAGGCTGGCCCAAGGGGAATACTTAAAAACATTGGCCTTCACCTCTGGTATAGTAGGTGAAAAATGTTTTAAGTGAATAACCATGCTCTCAGGGAAGGGTAATATTACTTCAAAGTGCTAGGAAGAGAAATTATTCATTGTGGGAACACACTAGGTGTCTCTATTCACGTGGAGTCTCCTGTAATTTACTACCATCTGTTTACTTCTTAAGGACACCATCCTATAATAACAGGAATTTTCTTTTTCCTTATTCATTTGAACTCTCAGTATCAATCAATTCTCATTAAGCTAGTTTTCAAGGAGTTTGAATGATGTAATATTACTGTTGGGTCTCTCTCTTTTTTTCTTTATTGTGTAAAGTTGCACATTTCAGCTTCCCCACTGGAGGCAGACGCCAGTGAAGGACGTTTTTACATTCTAACTCAATGTTCACCATAAACTCTAGGAGCCAGGGAAGAAGGAAGTCAAGTAATAAAACACAGTGAAAGCAGTTCTATATATCCTCAGGGGAGAGGAGGAGTTAGCTTGGAGGAAAAGCAAGATTTGGGGTGACAAACTGGATGCAATGGGACAGGGCTTCTTCAGGAATGTGATGGTACTGTAGAGTGTCACAACGCTGACAATAGCATTGTTTATTAGTTGAGCATTTCTATGTGCTGGATATCTTTAAGAGCTTTACTTATATTTATTCATTTAATCCTCACAACATCCCCTGAGGATATGTGGAAACTGAGGCACATAGCTATGAAGTAATTTCTTCTTCTTTAGTGGTAGAGGCACCAGAATTTTAAACTAGGCCATCTGGCTCCAGAAAATTTATGTTCTGCTTCTGAAAAATAGCAAACGCGCTCCCAAGGCTAAAATGTCCAGTGAAAAGTTGGTTCCCAAAGGTTCCCTGCAATTCTGTCTCTTGAAGTTTTTTAATTTTGGGTGATACATTACAACCTCAATGGAGGATGATTGGAGAAAAAAAAGAAAGAAAGAAAAAGGAAGTCCCTTGAAGTTGTATTGTAACTTCACATTTCAGGAGCCTGTCAACTGTATAACCTGTGGTGATTAGAAAGAAGTCACTTGCTTGTTTTTTTCTTTCTTTTTTTTTTTTTTTTTTTGACAGGCAGAGTGGACAGTGAGAGAGAGAGAGAGAGAGAGAGAGAGAGAAAGGTCTTCCTTTGCCGTTGGTTCACCCTCCAATGGCTGCTGTGGCCAGTGCGCTGCGGCCGGCACACCGCGCTGATCCGATGGCAGGAGCCATGTGCTTATCCTGGTCTCCCATGGGGTGCAGGGCCCAAGCACTTGGGCCATCCTCCACTGCACTCCTGGGCCACAGCAGAGAGCTGGCCTGGAAGAGGGGCAACCGGGACAGAATCCGGTGACCCGACTGGGACTAGAACCCAGTGTGCCGGCGCTGCAAGGCGGAGGATTAGCCTAGTGAGCCGCGGCGCTGGCCCCACTTGCTTGTTTTTAAGGTTCAACTTTCTGCCCTCTAGAAGCTGATGCAAGAAAAAGTATATTAAAGGAAGACACATGACAAATATTGTTATCCTTTCAGCTTGTCAGTCACTACCACTGTGAGGAGAGGATGTCCTTATTGGCATAGTGAGGGAAATGTCTACTTCTATGTTCTTTCCATTAACCTGGTAGTAGGGACCTGACTGTATACAGGTATTGAAAAGTGAAGCTAACATTTTTATTATCCTATTAACATCTGGTAAGTAGTTATCTGCAAAACTGTTTCCTGAAAAGCAACATATGTTATAGTGACATTCTTTTGTTATTATAGACTTGAGATGAAACTGAGTCCCAATAACATAGGTAACAATGGCTGACAGGTTAATAACAGTAAGACCAAAGAAGCTGCCCTTCTCAGTAATATATCCAAGTAAAAAATTTGGGGCAGGAATCTGATCTAGCCATTCAGATGCTTCTATCCCATATTGGGATACCTGGGTTTGATAACCACCTCTGGCTTCTGATTCCAGCTTCCTGCGACTGCAGACCCTGGGAAGCAGCCTTTATGGCTCAAGTATTTGTGTTCTTGCCACCCCCATGTGGGAGATCTGGAGTGAATTCTCAGCTCCTGGCTTTGACATAGCCCAGATCTGGCCCTTGTGGGTATTTGGGGGAGTGAACCAGCAAACGGGAATTCTCTCTTGGTCTCTTTTTCTCTCTACCTCTCAAATTAATAATTTTTTAAAAAATTTATTTATTTATTTGAAAGTCAGAGTTACACAGAGAGAGAAGGAGAGGCAGAAGGAAGGAGGAAGGAAGGGAGGGAGGGAGGGAGACAGAGAGAGAGAGAGAGAGAGAGAGAGAGAGAGAGAGAGTCTTCCATCCACTGGTTCACTCCCCAATTGGCCACAATGGCCAGAGCTGCGCCAATCTGGAGCCAGTAGCAAGGAGCTTCCTCTGGGTCTCCCATGGGAGTGCAGGGACCCAAGGACTTGGGCCATCTCCCACTGCCTTCCCAGGCCATAGCAGAAAGCTGGATCGGAAGTGGAGCAGCTGGGACTCGAACCGGCACCCATATGGGATGCTGGCACTGCAGGTGGTGGCCCCACCCACTATGCCACAGCATCGGCCCCTAATATTTTTTTTTTTTAAAGGAGAATGATCTACATTTAGCAAACCCTCATCAATACACTGGATAAATAATCTCATTAAAATATGGCAGAAATCTTTCTGACTCATTCTTTTCATAATATTTATCTACAAAAGCAGTCTGGGAGGATACGTGTTCAATACTGGAAAGAGGTCTGGTTTCATTATTTATTTTCAGATTTTTAATTTTATTTGAAAGGCAGAGTTATAGAGAAAGAGAGACAGAAGAAAGAGAGAGAGAGAAGAGAAAGAGAGAGAGAGAGAGAGAGAGAGAGAGAGCGAGCACATGCACTCTCATCTTCTGGATCTCTCTTCTAGATGCCTGCAACAGCCAGGGCTGGGCCAGGCCAAAGCCATGAACATCCATCTGGATCTCTCACATGGTTGGTAGATGTCCAAGTACTTGGGCCGTATTCCATTGCCTTCCCAGCAGCCTTAGCAGGGAGCTGGATCAAAAATGTGGCAGCTAGGACTTGAACTGGCACTCATATGGGATGCCAGCGTCACAGGTGACAGCTAAACCACTGTGCTGCAATGCGAGCCCCTTATCTTTTACACTTGATCTTAGCCAAAAGGCCGAGAAGCGATTACTTGTTACCTTTTAAAAGTACATTCACATCCATATTATTGTCTCCTTATAAATACATCTCTGAGGTATGTAGGGCATATATCAGGGGTCTTAAAAAGTTAATGGAAAATGTATATTATGAAAAAACTTACATGGATTTCAATATTTTGGTTATCTTTTAATTCCGTTTTTCCCCCCACAAATGTCATGAAGTACTCTTGTATTCACCTTATTGAAAAGAGAAGGAACTGAAGTTTGGCAGGGGACTATTATATCCTGAGCATTTGGCTGCTTAGGGTCAGTTTTACTTATTAGGTGGTTATTGAAGCTCTCTAAGCCTCAGTTAATTTACCTTTGAATTGAGGATGATATTAATACCCTTTTGGGTTGCTGTGAGGTTTGGTAGAATAGTTTATAACTATCACACAATTAGAGTAGTGGCATGAAAAAAGTAGCCATCTTTGGGGAAAGGAAATTGTCAGTTATGAGTTTGGAGAGAACAACTTTCCTGTTCTCTATGGATACATTTACTATTTTTTGTTTTTCATTTCCATATCCTGGAAACCCAGTTGGTCTGACTTGTTATAACTACAAGAGTTCCACATATTCTCTCAGTGTAATCTAAGGTTGAATTAATTATTCCCTGCTGTATGTTCTTTCTTGATCTCTTCAGATCTTACAGAGGCATATTTATCTGTCTGAGCAAGCTTAACTGTATTTCAGTCTTGAGGACAATGTTGTCCATTCTCTACTGGACAGCACAACTCATAATGCACAAGAAAAGCATGCTAGATTGGGGTTTGTGGAATCTGGGGATAAATTTAAAATTTGATTGAAGAATTTTGCTGTTTTTCTCTTACTAGATTTTTCCATATTAAATTCTAATATAGGCTTAGGGTATTTCAAAATATATCTGGTTAAAATTAACATTCTATACTTAATAAGAAAAATTTCAATTAAATTAGGTATTAGTTAACATAAGGCCACTTGATTAAATACTAGGTTAAAACACTCCTGGCTCTACTTTGGTTCCAGCTTCCTGTTAATGCTCCCCCTGGGAATTAGCAGTGATAGCTCAAGCAGTTGTGTCTCTGCCACCCACATGGGAGACCTGGATTGAATACTGGGGTCCTGGCTTCAGCCTAGCCCAACCCTGGCTGTTGTGGGTATTTGGGGGAGTGAAGCAGAGCCTGAAGATCTCTTTAACTTACTGTTTCTGTGTCTCTCTCAAATAATTTTTAAAAATAACTTGTATCAATATGACATAATGATTTATACATGGGAAGAGACTATTTGCCCCTTTTGGAATTTGGAGCTTTGATACTGGTGTGTTGTAGGGGAAAGGAGCTGGACTGGGAGTTGGGAAACTTGAATTTAAGTATTGCTTTGTTAGTAACTAGCTGAGTGACTTGAATTAGACATTTAACTCTTCTGGTCCTCAAGTCTCATATTCTTAAAATGAGGAAGGTGGGGCCGGCGCCGTGGCTCAACAGGCTAATCCTCCGCCTTGCGGCGCCGGCACACCGGGTTCTAGCCCCGGTTGGGGCGCCGGATTCTGTCCCGGTTGCCCCACTTCCAGGCCAGCTCTCTGCTGTGGCCAGGAGTGCAGTGGAGGATGGCCCAAGTGCTTGGGCCCTGCACCCCATGGGAGACCAGGAAAAAAGCACCTAGCACCTGGCTCCTGCCATCGGATGAGCGCGGTGCGCCGACCGCGGCAGCCATTGGAGGGTGAACCAACTGGCAAAGGAAGACCTTTCTCTCTGTCTCTCTCTCTCACTGTCCACTCTGCCTATCAAAAAATAAAAAAAATTAAAAAAATGAGGAAGGTGGATTCCATAATCTCCAAAGTTCCTTCCAGATCTAAAATTTCACATCAGTCAACATTCAGTTTACTTTAAGGAGCAGTTAACCAGTGCCTCCTTCCAAGTGCTCTACCAGGTGCTAGGGAAATAAAAAGATAAACATAACAAGCTTCCTGACCTCAAAGGTTTTTTTATCTTGTGGATTATTAAAATGACTTAGGTAATATTTGCAGACCAGTATGTTGTCATTTTATTATACCTGTTTTATTATTCATAAAACATGTGGGCCAGTGAGGCTCGGAAGACTGAGCTTTGCCTCTCAATCCTCAGGCTGTAGCTAAGTCTATTTTTAACTTGAAAATAAGCATACTAACTCAATTTGCAGCAAAGCTGAGAAACGACAAACGAGGTGTATTCTATACATTTTTATGGACACCATGTAGGTGCCAAGGGAGTGCTGACAGCTAGGGAGAAGGCAGCTAGCAGGTCCCTCACACAGCTTAAGCACATAATACATGATTAGAAAGTTTGCCCTTGAAGTACCACCATAAACACTACAAAACAACAAAAACAAAGGAAAAACCCCAATTTTCTTTACACAAAGATTAGAAAGTTGTATGAATCTACATGTAATTAATATTCTCTAGATTTGATCAGGCTGAAAACATGGCTCCGAGCAAGGGCAGACTTTCCTACAACGAGATCAGCCCGAGAAAGAATTGGCCACCTGAGTCCAGAGGTACCTACCCATCTCTGTGGGGCCCAGCCGAGGTCAGGTGCAAGGAGATCCACGAGGGACGTTCTTGTCTTGAGAAGGATCATAATTCTGTGACTAGGTGAGGCCGTTCATAAGTGTATGAATGACGAAAATAGGACAGGTAAAATATGAAGGATGCAATTGACTAAGAAGTTAGGGGACCTAGAGATGGAGCAGGTTACAGTGGGAGTGGTGTCGGGTACAGCAATGGTTTCTTTGAGCCCTTCTTTGAATCTCTTGCTTTGGGGAGATACCTATGTCTTGATAAGAAACTTCAATTTCAGACACCGGCGCCTCAAACGCCTTGGCTGTAGAAATCTATCACTCAAGCGCCTGGGCATTTTGTTCCCTGCGGCTAGGGGTGTCACGCATTCTGAGGTGGCATCGTGGGGACGCCCAGGCTGAGGGGCTGCGGTGTGGCCTTGGGATACAGGGAAGGAGTGTGGGTCGCTGTTGGATTCCAGGAGAAGGTGATCCTTTGCTCATGTTGCAAAATGTTACTCCGCTATCGTCGTGTGGTGGTGGGACGATTTGGTCACCAGACACCGAAAACCCAGGGCGCGATTTGGAAGCCTGGTGTGAATTCTTGGCGTGGGAAACCCCAGGCGCGGAATTCACCTCGGCTAACAGCCTGCCTCTGTTTCGTTTCGTGGTCGCCCTCTGCGCGTCCCGCCTGGGGTGCCCTCCGGTGACGCTGCTCTGAGGCGGGCTGGCGACTCGCCGACGCGCCGGAGCGACCCCGGCCCTGGCTTTCCGGCTTGCTGCCCGGGGCGCGCGGACGCATACGGCCGACAATGCTGTGGCATTCGAAGCCTTCGTGACGGCCCAGCTGGCACTCGCAGGGGGAAGGAGTGGTGCAGACTCTGGGAAAGAAGCGCTTTTCCAAAGTGTGGAGACGGCAGCTGGTTGCACGAGACTGCGTTTTGTTCCCCCACCGGAGGGTCTGCTCGGAATTCAAGACCCGACAATGCTCGATCCGGTTCTCTGTGGTAGGAAAAAGCCGGCAAGAGAAGTCCCGGTCCAAGTTCGGCGAAGCCCGGGCTCCTGCAGCGTCCCTCTGGAGTGCGGGACGGGAAGGCCGGACGCGTCGTGCCAGGCGCCAGGAGTGGGCTGTCCTCCCTACTCCCTGCAACTCGAGACAAACTGCCCCAACTGCGCTTCCTCTTCTCAGCTCAGGGGACACTTTGCGTGCTTTGTTTCAGACGCCGACCCATCTTTCTCAGTTGGTCTCCCGCTCCACCAATCCCGCCCGTCACGGGGCGGGGCTTCAGGGTCAAGGTGGACCAATTTCCCCAGCCTCGCCCCTACACGCGCTTTCGGACCCCCGGGGATGACTGACGGCAACCGGGTCCAACCTGCTACTCCCGAGCGTGGCCTCCGCTAGGGGCGTTACGGAGACCAGAGACCGGGACCAATCGCTTTGGAGCCCGTGGGCGGGGCCTCTTTGCCAGTTCCAGACCGGCGCTATCGGCACTCCTTCTGTCAAATCAGAGACGCGGAGAGGCGGTCCCTTGGTCGAGGCTCAGCCAATGGAGGAGGCGAGGTGGGCGGGCCCGGAGTGCTTGGCGGCGGGTCCTTAGCTCCCAGCCGAGGTGCGGTGAGCCGGTGGGGGGACCGCGAGGCGAGCGCGGGAGCCCGGGAGGCGAACGGGGTGTGAGCTGCCCGAAAATGCACTCGGATGCCGCAGCTGTCAGTGAGTTTGGGAGAGCCAGCGGGCTGGCGCTGCCAGCACTTTCCACTCGGGTCCCGCCAGTCCCCGCCCCGTGCCTCCCGTCCCGAAACGCGCCGGCAGCCCCTGCCCGGGAGCCACCCCTTCCCCTCGGGGGCCGGGGCGGGCGGTGACGCTGCGGGCGGCGCGGGGCGGAGGCGGGCGTGGGGGGAAGGGGCCGGCCTGCCGGGGGAGGGCGGAGGTGAGGGGGGTGGGGACTGGCTCCGTTTCAGTGTTGGGGGAAGGGGGGGCGGGACGTGCGATGAAGGGCCCGGACCGGAGTGTCCTGGGTGAATGGAGGTGGAGGCGGCTGCGGGCGCTAGCGGGCAGGGCCGGGGCGGGAGACGGGGGGAGGGCGCGAGCGAGCGAGCGGAGCGCAGGGGTGAGGATTTCCAAGGGGCTGAGCGGTGCGGGCGGCTCCGTGTGGAAGGCGGGTGAGTGCGAGGGGAGCGCGGGGGCGGGGACAATGGGAAGCAGGGCTGGATGGCGGGGGTGGGGGAACAATGGGGCGGGGGAGTGGGGGCCACCCGAGCGGGGCGGGAGGGCGGGCAGGGGGCGAGGGCTGAGGTAACGGGAGAGCGAGGTAGTTGCGAGGGCTTGGGGTGCGATGGAAGAGTTGGGGAGTCCGGCGGGCGGGAGGGGCCCTGGGAGGGTGGCAGGGTACCGGAGTGATGGGAGGGGACGATGTGGTGGTGATCGGCCGGTGCCGGTGTTGGGACGGTGGGGGTCCCGGGGATGGCTTGGGGTGGCAGGATGGGGGCAGGGGTCCGGCGAGGAGGCGGGGGTGAAGAGCTAGTTGGGGAGGAAGGGGAGGCGGGGAGGGGCTGGAGCCGGGGCTGGACTGTCACGTCCAGATTCGGTCCGGCTCGGGGCTGGGGGGCTGCGGGACTGTGTGTCTGGGGGAGGTGCTTCCTCTCCGGGTCGAGGCAGGGTCCCTGGAAGGGGGGGCGCCCGGACCTTCGGCGTGCGGCGAGGGGAGGGGGCGGGGCTGAGGTGGAGGGGCCGGGGGAGGTGTCCCGAGGTTTGCTCTGGCGGCGGTTCCCGCGAGCGGCGGGAAGCGAGGTCAGCGCTGGCGCGGGCTCCGGCTGCGGGATCGGGAGGCGGGGCAGAGGCGCGGGCTGCGGGTTTTCCGTGGCGGGAGCCGGAGGGGTCGGGCCCCGGAGTCTGGGTGGGGGTTTTGCGCAGGGGAGGTGTCGGGGTCCCTGGCGATCCGTGGGTTTGGCAGTCTGTGACGCAGTTGTCTAATTTCTGGCTGTCAGGTGTGGAGGCTGATGGCTCACGACCTGCTCGCCTGCAGGGAGAGCTTGCCCGGAGGCCTCGCGCAGCGCCCGACGGGCGCGACCTCTCCCTGGCATGCGGGAAGGGCGCTTTAGGGGTTTCCTTAGGGTCTGGTTCCAGTAGCCGGGTGTGAAGGGGAAAGGCAGTCCGCGGAATTCTGGGACTTGTAGTCCCGGCCGCGCCGGGCCGCGGTTGGGTTGGGTGCACGTGGGTAACTGTGGAAACGAGTCCCACAATGCAGCGCGCCCCCGGCGCCTCCCTGCTCTGCCAACTCGTGCTTTATTCCCCAGCTGACCCGAGCTCGCTCTCTGAGGCGCCCCGGTCCTCTGGGACTGGAGCGGTTCCCTGGACCTTCTCCTTCTATCTGCGGGAGAAGCAGAGCCTGAGCAAAGCCCAGGTGCTTCACACTGGAGTTGTTGCTTTAGTCTCCCGGTTAACTATTTCCCCCTGTGTTGCGTGGCCTTACTTGTATGATAAATTCTGAGTCTTGGACCATCTAGCGTACATACTGTGGAAGACATTCTTCGGCAGCACAATCTGAAGCAATGTTTAGGATGGTGTATTTATTGTGGCACCTAGGTTAAAAGGCTGTCTTACGTAATATGGGAACAGCGAAGATGACTATAACCCTCATGAAGATAATATCAATGAGGGGTTGATATTTGTTGACATGTTTGGTTTGCTCAAAGTAAGAGAATGTTTTTGAAAAAAAAGATCTTGAAATGAATTGAGCGATGGAGTTGTCTTTTTGGAACATCAGGTGGGAATTATCCCATTCATAAAGCCAGGATGAAAATATGAAGGTGAACAAAGAGAACATGTCATGTCTTCAGTTTTCAAGAAACTTGGAAAGCAGATGAGACCAGAGGACGACAAGCTGTATAAAAGTTGGAGAGCCTTAATTTTTTTGTGTGTTTTTGTTTTGTTTTTAGATACAGCTATAATTCTTTCTCTCTAATGTTAGAGACCTTCTTCTCAGTCTGTAGACTCTCCCTTTACCATTTGTTTTTTTAAATATTTATTTATCTGAAAGGCAGAGTTAAAGAGGGAGGGAGGGAGAGCGGGCTGGGGAGATAGATTGAGATCCATATCCAGATCTTCTGTCAGCTGCTCCACTCTTCAAATGGCTGCAATGGGCAGGAAAGCCAAGAGTCTGGAACTCCGTGCAGGTCTCCCACAGGGGAGCAGGGGCCCAAGCACTTGCGCCATCCTCCACTGCTTTCCCAGATGCATTAGCAGAAAGCTGGATCAGAAGTGGAAAGACCTGGACACGACGAACTGGTGTCCATATGGGGTGCTGGCCTCCCAGGCGGTGGGTTAACCCACCTGGCCCATCACAGGGTCCTTCCTTTACCATTGTTATGTGGTAATTCAATGATCTATAATGTAGAGCACCAGGAGATTAGCTTAGAATTGAAATATAATTTTTATGTGCTGTGTAAGGTGTTAGGAAACAGTTGTAACATAGTCTCTAGAAGAATGTTCTAATGACCCTAACGATAAAAATTTTACCAAGCAGTCCTCAGACTTGGACACCTTTTGCTATAATTACAGATATACTGAACATGGTACCTGATTGTATGATGGTTCTTTTTGTATTGTCTGAAACATTGAGTGTTTTGAGGAAATACTATCTCTACATATCTTACTTAAGCCAGCAGTGAAATACCCAGCAACTCTTTGTAATAAGTAATATGGGCATTTTTCAAAAATGTTTATTTGTGGAATTTGCTCTTGCAAAGGGTAAGGTGATGAGGCTGAAAAATATTCATGAGTTATAATTGTATTCGAGAAGGTATTTTTAAAGAAAATATTATGCTAGTCATATCCATCCTTTTTTCTTTTGTTCTGTCACTAAGCATAGATGTCCTCTCCACACATACCACCTGCTGCTGGCCTGCCCCAGAACCCCACGTTCCTGCACACATACACCTTTGGCTTTGGATTTCAGGTTACTCTGATTTTTGGTTATTGAGGAGGTACTTTCTTGTGAACCTAGTTAATGCATTTAAACAGACACTTGTTATTCTGTATCCCAAATTTTGGAGAGGATTTTTAGGTAATCTTGTCTGTAACATTCCCAGAAAAGAAAATCTTCATTTTTGTCTTATTCTATTATCTTATTCATCTGTACTGGACTTAAAAGAAATATCCTTATTGGCACTTGATCACACTTCTTTAAACTTTATCATTTCTTTTTCTGTTTTTATTTTTAACTGTTCTCAGCAACTCTTACAGCTTATTGCCTCCTTTTTTTGCTATAGGTTTGTGTTATCCTCATCTCAATCATCATTATCTTCATCCAGCTAATAATAGCTAATAATCCTGCTAACTCAGCAGTATAAAAATCAACATGTCAAAAAACAGACTTTTGGCAAGTAATAATACTTACTAAAAGTGGCCCATTTTACTTAAAAGGCAGAGAGACTGAGGGAGATATTATATCTGCTAGTTCACTCCCTGAATGCCCACAGCAGTCAGGGCTGGGCCAGATTAAAGCCAGGAGTCCAGACCTTGTTCTAGATCTCCTGCATAGGTGGTAGACACCCATGTACTTGAGCCATCATGTGCTACTTCCTAGAATGCACATTAGCAGGAAGCTATATCAAAAGTGGAGTAGCCAGGACTTGAACCTGACTTTCCAGTATGGGATGTGGGCGTTCTAAGTGGTGACTTAACTTAAATTTGGCCCTATTATTGGCTGAATGCCCTGCTCAATATAGGCAGGCTAATTATTGTCTAAAGATAGGTGGTTCTAAGACTGCGGCAGTGGCTTAATGGTGCTGAAAGGTTAGGTCTTTGGATCATCTTCTTCTCTATATTGTTAGTATTTCGACTTTTGATGCTCAGGTTCATTGCTTTGTGGTTGTGGTATCATTGGTGCAGCACCACACATCTTGCCTATGTAAGAAAACTGGGAGGGGAGCTGGTGCTGTGGCATAGTGAGTAAAGCCACTACCTGAAGTGCTGACATCCCATGTGGGCACAGGTTCAAGTCCCGGCTGCTCCACTTGCATAGGGGACCAGGAAGAAGCTCCTGGCTTCTGGCTTCAGAATGGCACAACTGTGGCGGTTGTGGCCATTTGGGGAGTGAACCAGCAGATAGAAGATCTCTCTCTGCCTCTGCATTTCTGTAAATCTGCCTTTCAAATAAATAAGTCTTAAACAACAACAACAACAGAAACTGGGAGGGAAGGAGCATACACCTCCTAACTCCCTCTTAACAGACAGGAACCTTTTCCAGAAGCTCACCCTGGGGACTTTCATCTCAGTGTCATTGGGTAGAAGTGATCTCATGCCGCTGTCATGAGGGCAGCTGAGGAAGTCATTCTGGCATTTTCTGGCGCGGGCTGTGGGCTTTGCTTGAGTGGAAGAAGGGTGAGGAGAATGCTCTGGATTGGCCACCCACTGGTTATAGCCCGGAACCAGGTGCTTGGACTGTTTTTGACTTGGTCTTGATTTTTTTTAATCTGCTAAGTTATTTTTTGTATTACTGTAAAAAAAATAGTGCTGACTTACTAAATACAGATAAAGTCTTGTCCAGAAAAGCAAAACAAATTATATATAGACTTAACAAGGTGCAAAGAAAATGCTTAAAGTGCTTGCCATGTGTTGGAAATAAGCCATGTATTTGGTTGAGCTCCCTAGCAGTCAAAGTAGAAGAAAATAAGACCAATTAATTTTATTCATTTGGCAATGAAACTACGGTAATTTTAATAACCGTATTGGAATCTTAGACATTTTTCATCTCTCTTGCTTTCCATGTCTGTCCTTTCTTTTCCTTTTAACCAGCGACCCAGCCTTTCTTCATTTGTGGTAATAGCCAATAAGGCTGTGGCCCGGCTCTGGCCAGGCTCGGTGTCCTTTCTCACCTGTGGAGTGGTATTTATTGCTAGAATTCGTCTACTTCAAGAACCTTGAAGGTTTCTAGTTCCTTACTTATTGGACTCCTCAGAACCTGGGTAGCTTGATCTGTAGTTCAAGCCCTTTTTTCAACCTCTTTTCTGACAAACTGCCTTCAGTGTTATGGCCTGGAACTGGTCGTTAATTTGAGATCCTCTCTACTGGGTTCTCCCTCCCTGGCGCCTCCAAAGCACTGCGTGTTATATAACCATAGCTGCTTCTATACTTGCTTCTCCCCTTCCCAATTTGATTTTACCCCCTTGAAAGAGACCCGGGACCTCATCCTACTTAGTTTGCTGTAGTGTCGTGTGGTATCTTGCTTAGGTCATCTGATAGGAGGTACTTGAAAAAGTTCATGGAAAATAGAATTAAAAGGTTAGTTTCTGGTTTAAAAAATATTTGGAATCTGTGCCTATGGAGGGTCTGCAAAAAGCTCACGGGAAATGCATATTATGAAAAAAACTGCATGGATTTCCTACTTAAATGGTCAACTATTCAATAGTGAATTATTTGGAAAACATAGTTCTTGCTGCTATCCAACATGCTTTTGGATCCTGTTTCATTATCTTCAAATTTTTCTTCAAGCCTCTCTCTCACTGTCCACTCTGCCTGTCCAAAAAAAAAAAATTTTTTTTCTTTAAGCAATACAAACTATCACTTATTTCATTTACTGCCTTTTTATTTATTTTATTTTAAAGATTTATTTATTTACTTGAAATTCAGAGTTACAGAGAGTAGAAGAGGCAGAGAGAGAGAGAGAGAGAGAGAGAGAAAGAGATCGATCTTCTATCTGCTGGTTTGCTCCCCAATTGGCTGCAACAGCCAAAGCCAGGAGCCATGAGCCAGGAGCTTCTTCCAGGTCTCCCACGCGGGTACTGCTTTCCCAGGCCATAACAGAGAGCTGGATCGGAAGTGGAGCAGCCAGGTCCCAACCGGTGCCCATATGGGATGTCAGCACTTTAGGCCAGGGCTTTAACCTGCTGAACTACAGCGCTGGCCCCAGCCTTTTTATTTTTTAAAGTCAGCAATATGAACACTAATTTAAATGGTCTTTTTAAAATTTGTGCAGATAGCAGTGTTGAAGAGAGTGTATGATATGGAAAGAGCAAACTGCTGGGGCTGCGCGGGGAGCAGGAGGAGTGTGTGTCCATGTGCAGTGCCCGTCCGGATCTCCTGTCACAGTGCTGCTGTGTGTGGAAGGTTAAGGCGGGGCTGCAGGTCTGATGTTGAGGGGCCTTGGAGTGCTTCTACTTTGTCCTGCTTATTTGTTTTTAATGACTTAATCCTGGTTCTATGAACTTATTTCTTAACAGTTTAGTGTGGTTGCTTAAAACCTTCTTCATTTGGAAAAGGATGGTAAAATATGTAAGTTGAAGGTAAAATTTAGAGTAAAAAATTTTTGTGGTAAATCTAACATTGATGATGATAACTTTTAATAGTTGGTCAGCTTGAATTGATGTTAATAGCTTTTCATAGCTTTTTTTTTTCTTATTTTGAAATTTAGGGTAGAAGTGCCTCTTGAGAATCATTCTTTTAAGCAGAATACACATTTAAAAATATATTTTAAGAAAACACTGATACCTTTTAAGTAGAATTATGTACTTCAGCAGTCATTGCATGGCATTTTCAGATTAAAAATTTTTTTCCTAGGGTATCTAGCATTCTAATAATTTTTCTGCTACTTCAGGTTTGAATTGCTTTTCTTTTAATTAGAAAACACTACTAATGAAGAATTACTTTCAATCTAGGAAGATAGCTTGTAGATTTTGAAAATAATATACTGAATAAAGAAACAACAATTATTTCTCCAGATGCATTATCTCTGGGTATGATGGTTTGTTTAAGTTCTATCAGTGAGGATTTTTTTCTTGTGAATGTTGTGTTGAAAACCTTTCATTACTTGCTGGCCTGCACCAGTAGGATTTGAAGCAGCAGGAGTGAGCCAGTTGTATCTGCAGTGGGCACTGAGAGTCTTCTTGCACCCTGGCTATTCCTCCGATTGGACACTTCCTGCCTCAGCGGGCAGGGTGCATATTCCCCAGGGTGAATCTGAAGAGGAGGCAATGGGAAGGTGCCAGGAGCCCCTGCAGGCAGTTGTGGTGTGTGAACAGGAGTGGCAACTGCTGTTCCTAGAAGCCAGACTGGTGCTGGCTATGTGGATGGTGCACTCTGCCATGTGCCATTAGGCATTGTTTGGTGGCGCAGCTGATAGGCTTGGATCTTTGGGTTTCCTAGAGATTTTATGAACTCTTCAGTAGTTCTTTTAAAAATCAATTTCCTGTGTAAATCAAGCAGAACTGGTTTGTGATGCTCACAACTAAGCGTCCTAACACTAACACACCCAGACAGGTCATTGGCCATGTGTGTGGTCTGGCCCTTGTGGAGGAGAGTGGTAATTTACCTTTTCACCCTGGCTGCCTGTGGGTTCTGTTCAGACGTGACCCGATGACTGAAGGACACAGGCCCTCACAGCAGCAGGTCACAGTAGCTGTCTTTGCTGGCAGTGAGGCCAGCATTTGGTGCTCTTTAGGACTGGCTTTGTCCTGATTAACTGTCCCTAAAAAGTCAACTAGACACATGTGAGACCCATTTCTAAAGATCTCACTTGGGAATGTTAGCTATGGAAGTGATAATGTCTGGTTTTTTTGGTCTGTAAAGAGTATTTTATTTAGCTAAAAATTGTATCTGATACTGCTAATAGACTTCTTAGTGAACTTCATTGAAGTATGACTTGCACATTAACAAATTATACCCATTTTAAGTATACAGATTGGTAGATTTTGATAAATACATGTGTATATATTTATTCTGGTATAAACACTACTACATTAAGATCAGGACATTTTCTTTAGTTCCTTTGTGCCTCCTATAGTCAGTAGTTCCTCACCAACCCAATGCCATGGTTTTTCTTTCTTTCTTTTTTTTTTTTTTTAAGATTTATTTATTTATTTGAAAGGCAGAGTTACAGAGAGGCTGAGGCAGAGAGAGGTCTTCCATCTGCTGGTTCACTTCCCAATGGCCACACCAGCCGAAGCTGTATCGATCCAAAGCCAGGACAGGAGCTTCTTCTGGGTCTCCCATGCAGGTGCAGGGGCCCAAGGACTTGGGCCATCTTCTACTGCTTTCCCAGGCCATAGCAGAGAGCTGGAACGGAAGTGGAGCTGCTGGGACTCAAACTGGAGCCCATGTGGGATGCCGGCACTGTAGGCGGTGGCTTTACCCGCTGCATCACAGCACTGGCCCCAGCCAATGCCATGGTTTTTGGCTTTTAACATATATTTTCTTAGGCTGCCTCCATATTAGTTGGTGATTTTGTCACTTTGCTGTTCATGGGAGATATTACAGTTTAAGGTCATCATGTCAATCTCTTTTTTCATTTTTTCTTCCCACTAATTGAACTATAAAACTAACAATGCTAGACATTCATATCTAGCTTCTGCTAATGCACCTAGGAGGCAGCAGCTATGACCCAAGATACTTGGGTTCCTCCTGTCCACTTGGGAGACTTGTATGGAATTCCTGGCACTTGGTTTTAACCTGTCCTAACCTTGGCTATTGCAGGCATTTTGGGAATAAACCAGTGAATGGAAGACCTCTGTGTGTTTGTGTATCTGTCTTCTGTCAATTCTCCCTCTCTCTGCCACTTGCTTTCAAATAAAACAGTCTTGAAAAAAAAAGAAATAAATGAAACCCAGTTGGTGATTTTATGGGATTCCCCATAAAAATCAAAAAGAAAAAAAAAAGAAAAACAGTCAGTGCTGTATGTTATAAAAATTATAAATCTATTATTTAGGACTTTTCCATGTGGGATTGTCTTGAGTTAGATGACTTTGTTCTATTTACTTTCCAGTGGATGACTTTTGTCTGTCTGTCTGTCTGTCTTTCTTTCTTTCTTTCTTTTTTCTTGACAGGCAGAGTTAGACAGTGAGAGAGAGAGACAGAGAGAAAGGTCTTCCTTTTTCCGTTGGTTCATCCCCCAAGTGGCCGCTACAGCCCATGCGTTGCTGTCAGTGCGCTGCGCCAATCCAAAGCCAGGAGCCAGGTGCTTCCTCCTGGTCTCCCATGCGGGTGCAGAGCCCAAGGACCTGGGCCATCCTCCACTGCACTCCCGGGCCACAGCAGAGAGCTGGACTGGAAGAGGAGCAACTGGGACAGAATCTGGCACCCCAGCCAGGACTGGAACCTGGGGTGCCGGCGCCGCAGGCGGAGGATTAGCCTAGTGAGCCGCGGTGGCAGCCCAACATTTGTTTTTCTATGACCTAAAGACATAGAATGCTAGCAGTTACTGCTTGGTTGTGATGTATGTCTCTTACTGCTAGCTGGGTCAGGTTGGGAGGCGGGAAAGTCTAGCTGCTAGTGTAGGCCATAGTCAAAATGTCTAGATTCAGATCCTTGCACTGCTATTATCCATAGATGAATTTCTCCTCCACTCTGTGCCCTTCAAAGTCCTCATATATAAACACTACCTAGTGTGGGATCTGGAGTTGTTTAGTCACCAAGGGTTTATTGAGCACCCGCTGTGTACCAGGTGCTGTTCCAGGCACTTCTGCAACAACCAGGACTGCGCCAGGGTCCCTGTGTTGACGACTTTGAGTGAATTCACCTGTGGAGACAGCAGAGTATTGGGCAGCTGGTCCATGAATGATGACGACAGAGCTGGTTGATATGGATTGTCTCTTTTGCTTTTGGGTCTTCCTGGCATGAGTCCAGCCAGTAGAAGATCTAGAATTTCTGAATCCCTTCTTGCCTACTCTTTTCTGTTGGTCTGCTTGCATCTATAGTAGGTCTTTAATACTGATTCTAACTGGGCAACTGAAGAAGTATAGCTTTTTCATACTTCCTCCGCTCACTAATGAAAATTCATTTTTAGTTTTCTTAGATTTTATTTAAAATAGATATGTATTAAAATACTCTTGAAATACTTGTTATATTCTTTTTAAATACAGGAGATATCAAACTACCTTGTAGAAAAGCCAGAGAGGGCCAGCGCCACGGCTCAATAGGCTAATCCTCCGCCTTGGGGCGCCGGCACACCGGGTTCTAGTCCCGGTCGGGGCGCCGGATTCTGTCCCGGTTGCCCCTCTTCCAGGCCAGCTCTCTGCTGTGGCCCGGGAGTGCAGTGGAGGATGGCCCAAGTGCTTGGGCCCTGCACCTGCATGGGAGACCAGGAGAAGCACCTGGCTCCTGCCTTCAGATCAGCGTGGTGCGCCGGCCGCGGCAGCCATTGGAGGGTGAACCAAAGGCAAAGGAAGACCTTTCTCTCTGTCTCTCTCTCTCACTGTCCACTCTGCCTGCCAAAAAAAAAAAAGAAAAGCCAGAGAACATAAAACTTACCTCCTAGTAGAGCTACTAAGTAGCGTTTTTGTGTAGCATTTTTGAAATTATTTCTTCTTTTTATAGTTTAGGGGTTTTTTTCCTCCCTTTAATGTCTTTCTATAGATGCCATTCCCCAAATTATACCACAGGCAACTGAGAAGGACAGTTGTACACTCTGCTCCAGTGGCTATTGAATTAATAGGTCTGAAGACCCATCACGTTGTTAATCCTGTCCTGTCTTTACTTTTTGGTGCTCTAGGTTCAGTCTGTCTCCGTCTCTTCTGTGTTCTAATAATAATGGAGATAAATAATGAACCTTGATTGGCACACAGTATGGGCCAGTACTATGCCAAGGCCTGACAAGCAACATCTCATTTAATCCCCTTAATACACTCATGGAGAGAATCCCACTACTCCTCTTATACTGATGAGAATACAGTGAAGTTGGGTAACACATGCAAGGTCACCCAGACAGGACGTGACAGAGGTGGGACTTGAACCTAGGGCCTTCTGATGTCACAGCTGGCATTCTTTAACCAGTATCTGGGCTCTTGTAACGTTAGTAAGTTTAAAGGATGATTTTTACTCCGAAGGACCAAGTGAATCTGTGTTCTCAGTGGTTAGGTGGGTGAGAAAGAATCTAGGGCTATTTGTACCTTGTCATATTGGGAATGCAGCCAAACCATGTGTCCTGAAGTGACTGATTCCTTTGAGGTGGCACCAGCAGGCACAGCCAGCGTGGTGGGTGATGGGAGCTAGGTGGCAGCTCTCTTCCTGGGCAGCTGGTTTCTTGTCCCAGCCTCTTTTACGGGTTCTGTGAGGGTCAGGAAAAGCCAGCAGCTGTGGACTTGAGTGGCTTTAACTTTGGGTCTTGTGCTCAGTGAAAATGCTGAGTCACCTACACTGACCTGCTTCTCTTATCTATTTACTCTTTTCCAGGGCTCCTCTTTGGGTTTGATATCTTGTAAATAGCGAATATTTACTGAGGAGGAGAATGAAGTTAACACTGTCCTCACTTGCTAGTTGTTTCCGTTCCTTTATACTCAGCTTTTCAGCCCTGCCAGTTTGGTTTTTTTTTTTTTTTTTTTTTGAAGATTTACTTATGTTATTTTAAAGGCAGAGTTACAGAGAGGTGAGGCAGAGAGAGGTCTTCCATCTTCTGGTTTACTCCCCAGATGACCACAGTGGTCGGAGCTGTGCCGATGCGAAGCCAGGAGCTTCTTCCAGGTCTCCCATGTGGGTGCAGGGGGACAAGGACTTGGGCCATCTTCTACTGCTTCCCCAGGCCATAGCAGAGAGCTGGATCGGAAATGGAGCAGCCAGGACTTGAACCAGCGCCCATATGGGACGCCGGCGCTGCAGGCGGCAGTTTTACCTGCTAGTTCACAGCGCCGGCCCCAGCCCTGTGAGCTTTTCCCTGGAACTTGACGTTCTCCCTGTCATTCCACCCCTTCCCCCACTGCTGATGGGATACCCTTGAATAAGTGAGAGTTCTGCCTGGCCTGCACTTAGGTGGCTTCCGGAGCACTTGGCTGCTGGCAGCTCAGGCTTTGAGTGCAGGGCGAGGGACGGAACGCGGCTCTCCAGCTGCACGTTAGACTCACTCGGCTGCTTGAGAAGATGGAGGCCCTGCTATGTTTCACTTAGTCTCGACTGGGGGCCCTGACGGAAGTGTGTATTTCAGGCGACCCAGAGACTCATGTGCAGCCAATGAATGTGTTTTTATTTTCTTTGTCTTTTGGACGAGTTTTAAGTTGCTTGTGAGCTGGATTTGATTCGGACTACGAGGGAGAGGATTCAAGACATGCAGGAGCTCTTGCATGGGCCCTGCACCAGGCGGCTGGCATGTTTCCTGCACACCTTGTGACGTCATGGCCAGCACCTGGGTGGTGCACTGCTGCCCCTACTCCCACCCCTTGCTAGCAACTGTTCTGTGCGCATAATCTTATGAAGTAGGCAGTGTTGTTATCTATTTTATGGAAAAAAGAAGTTTCTGTTGCTAGCAATGAAGGGTGTATGGACTGAAGCTGACCCATAATCCAGCTTTTAGTTTTTCCTCATTTTGCAGAATGGGAAACTCATTTCCAATCTTTGTGCTTTAATAATTTAGCCTCAAATGTGAATATATATGTGTGTATTATATATATGCATATATAAAATAAAGATTTATTTGAAAAGCAGAGTTTATGAAAAGAGATAGGAGGGGTAGAGAGAGAATCTTCCATCTGCTAGTTCATTCCCCAAATGGCTGCAATGGAGAGTCCTGGGCCAGGAGCCAGGAGCTTCTTCTAGGTCTTCCATGTGGGTGCAGGAGCCCAAGAACTTGGGCTATCCTTCATTGCTTTCCTAGGTGCATCAGCAGGGAACTGGTTTGGAAGTAGAGCAGCCAGGACTCAAACTGGTACCCATGTGGGATGCTGATGTTCAATGCGGCAGCCTCAACCAGTATGGCACTACCTGGCCCCTGTGTTTGTTTTTGTAAATGAAACAGACTTGTGCCATTTCATAAAGCTAGTAACTATGTATGTAAAAATTGAGCATTGATGTTATAGATCATTTAATATGCTATGTCGAAGTAAACTGCACTTAATGGTAGATTTTATTTTCTAAGTCATTTTGAGGTAAAATTTGTTTTAATGTAATACTTCTTTACTTACAATTAGATTTTTTGTACTTTTAAAACTATATGTACTTTGTACTTTTGAACTCATCTGTAGATCTGCACTGACTTGTGACCTGACCTACCTCTTCACACTCAGGCTCACACCTGTAACCTTCCAGGACACTAAGCGTGTCTCACATCAGGGTTTCAAACATGTTCAGGTTCCACCATCATAAAACCCAGTGGCAGCACTCAAAGCCGCATACATTTCTGGTTGCCTTCACAGCCAGACTTCTTGGACAGATTGTCTGCATTTGACTTAGTCTGTCTCTCCATCTCCGTTCTCTCCTCAGCACACTTCTTTTTGGCCGCAGTTCTGTCAGTGCCATCTTTGCTGAGATTATGGGGCAACAACCATGTTGCTAACTCTAGTGATTTTTTTTTTTCTTTAACATTTATTTTTGTATTTGAAAGGTAGAACCAGAGAGAGAGAGAGAGAGAGCAAGCGAGCTGTCTCATCTGCTGGTTCACTCCCCAAGTGCCTGCAACAGCCAGGAACCAAGAATTTCATCCGGGTCTCCCATGTGGGTGTCAGGAACCCAAATTACTTGGGCATCATTATCTACTGCCTCCTGGGCATGTAAGCAGGAAGCTGGCTCAGAATTGGAAGGAGAACTTGATCCAGGCCATTCCAGTATGGGGTGCAAGTATCCCAAGGTGTCGCTTAACCTACTGTATGACAGTATCCACCCCAGTGACTCTTAAGCATTGATTCCCTATTTATTGGTACATAAAGCAAAAGAAAGTCTTCAAGGAGCTTGGGCTCTAGGGAACATGACAAAAATGTAAATATATATATAAAATATAATGTGTCATGAAAGACCTCATATTGTATGATTCAACTAATGTAAAATGTCCAAAATAAGCAAACTACACGGATAGACAATAGGTTAGTTGATTGCCTAATGTTGAAGGGCAAAGGGAGACATGGGGACTTTCTACTGAAGGAGTGATAAAAATGTCTTATAATTAGATTGTGGTGAATATACCACAACCATTGATTCATATACTTTATTTAAAAAAATTGTTGCATTTTGTTTGAAAGGCACACTTACACACACACACACACACACACACACACACACAGATAGATATGTAATAATCCACTGGCTTACCCTGAAAGTGCCTGCAACAGCCAGGGCTCGGCCAAGTGATAGTCAAGAGCCTGAGCTCCCATTTTACTAAATGGGTGCCAGGGACCCAAATATGTGAACCATTATCTTCTATCTGACAGGTTTTGCATAAGCAGGAAGCTGGAATTGGAAGTGGGGTCTGGGCATCATAACTGCTATGCCAAATGCCTGCCCCTGCTCCACATAATTTAAACGTGTGAATTGAGGGGTTGGCATTGTGGTGTAGCAGGTAAAGCTACCACCTGCAATGTTAACATCCTGTGTGGGCACTGGTTCATGTCCTGGTTGCTCCATTTCTGATCCAGCTCCCTGCTATTGGCTTGGGAAAAGCAGTGGAAGATGACCCAAGTGTTTGGGCCCTTGCCACTCACATGAGAGACCCGGATGAAGCTCTTGGCTCCTGGCTTTGGCCTGGCCCAGACCTGGCTGTTGTTGGATGTCATGGGAATAAAGCAAGAGATGGAAGACATCTCTCTCTGTCTCCCTCTCTTTCTGAAACTCTGACTTCTAAAAATATCTTTTTTAAAAAGTGTGATTTGTTTGGTGTGTTAATTATATCTCAAAAAGCAGTGAACCAATGTATTACCAAGAAGTGATGAGATCTGTGAAAAAATTAAGTCCAATAGGGAGGTGGAGGTACTGCTTTGAATGGGCAAGAACTCTGATGAGGTGCCATTCAGTATTTTAATAAAGATGATTGTCAGACATTTTGACCATCAGGAGTCATGGAGGTAGAAGGCATACTAAATGTAAAGGCCCTGAGGTAGAAATTTATTTGAATATTCAAGGAAGGATGTGGCTGGAAGGGAGTGAACAAAGATAATAGAGTGACATGACTTAGGTTAGATCATTTAAAGCTTTGTACGGGCTTGCATTTTTTTGTTTGTTTTTTAATACTTTGGTAAGAAGTCCAGAACCTCGGTGATTGCAATCAAAAGTTGTAACGTCCTTTGTAGATTGGCAGGGATCTCTGCTCCACAACATTTGTAGCTTCACCCTTAGTGTATTGAAATTCATAGGAAAAAGAGCTTCTGTCTCTAGAAGGAAGACATCAAGGCAGACATCCCTGGTGGGTCCCAACCACAGCACACTCTGGACTGTAGCAACACTTTGTTTCCTTTTTCTGTATCACTTAGTAAAATAGCTTTTCAGAGGAGGGTTGCCATGTAGCCCTTGGCTTGGCACACCCAGAGCATTCCATGTTGAATCTCAGGGAGGCAGTGGCCTGCACCACTGGATCCCATTCTGTTTGTGGTCCAGAGACATTTACATTGAATGCTGATGTTCATAGCTTTTCATTTAGCTTCACTTTTTTTTTTGGCAATAACATGGTCATTATTCAGTAACCCTCTCCCTTCCCTCCTTTTCCGGTTTATTTAATCATTTTCCTGATCATCACAAAGCATTTATGAAATGCATGGTGTTGTATTCAAAACTTTTGTACCCATTTGAACCTTGCTCACTAATTGACTGGCTGGAGTTTAGCTAATAATGGTCTTTGTGAATGTTTAGTGACCAGAAGAATGGAGTATGTTTGAAATAGAATTAACAGTTGGCATTATATATTTCTCCTGCACCACTTTTTTTTCTCTAAAAAAAGTATGGGTAGGTTGTTTTAGATTTCACTAAGTTAGCGATGTTTTTCTTTAATATTAACATTGTGTACTTGATGACTAACAACTTTGGGTAGGAAAAGTGCTGCTTTTCCCCCTCTGTGGAGGGTGAAGATAGATGGACTTTTTTTTTTTTTTTTTTTTTTTTTTTTGCTGTTTCAAAATGGAAGAAGTTGCTTTGGGTTGGGAACCAGAAGATGCGGTTTTTCCCAGGTTGGCTGCAGCTGGCTGCTGTCTGACCCTGCTTGAACTAGTAAGATGAGGAGAATCAGACTAAAGGACGGGATATATCCAACACTTGTCTCTATCTCATCTCGCACATGCCATCCCATTGGTGTTTCCTTACAGTATGGTCACATGTTATAGAGAGGCTGGTCCTAAAGTCCCTAGGTAAGGTGAACAGTCACATTCATTGAAGTGCCCCTGGACACCCTCGGAGACAGAGGCTCACTGGAGAGCGTCTGAGAGATCTTGGCTTGACCGGTGCTTTCCTGCACTGACTCTGCAGTTGAGCACCAGTTGAAGCAGCTGGCTTGCTTGTAAGGAGCTGTGTTTTAGGAAAAATACATCTCTTTAAACACTAGACTCTTACATGTTATAAGTTGCATAAAATGTGATTGGTGCATGAAAACTTAGACCAACTGAGGAACTATCCATGTGTCACGTGTTGTGTAAGTAGAAGGAAGGGCAGTTAGTAGGACAGCTGAACTGTCTCCTTTCTCCTCCCCACGCCTTATATTTTGGCCAATTAAAGAGGGTTGAATTTGCATAAGCTAAATGTCTGTTCTCTGCAATTCCAGGGTACTCAGGACCTCTGCTCTCCGCTTGGCCACCTCCTGAGGACCCTTGTCATTTTTCACCTCAGTTACTTCCAGTTGTCTCCTTAAAGGGCCATTCTCAATCCAAGTCATTCATTTTCACATCTTATACTTGTCCCAGAGCTTTCTAAAAACCTCTGCTGATTAGAACACTTTCATGGCACCCAGGCTCCCATGAGTGCTTCTCACACTTCACCACGTTCTGTGCTGTGGAGGCCAGTGAAGTAAGTAGCCTTAGGGTCCTGGGAGCAGATATGCACGCCGAGTCGGGAGATTTCTTTAAAGTCATGTGCCATAATTATTTTTTTCTTTCATGTAAAATTGTAAATGAAATACCATTGGTGCTGCTTGAATGTGCCACATTTATCCATTACATTTATATACATACCCTTTGGTGGTCTAGTTGGAAATACAAATGCTTAGGAGATTATATCTAAATTTTCAAGCAGGATTCACAGGTTATTCATTTTCTGACCTTTACCTTTCTTTTGAGATTCCTCTTTTTCCACATTTCTCATTTGAAGATGACTTGAAATACCCTGAGCATATTGTATTTAAGTCTTGGTATCTTGATTGAATACTTACTGAGCACCTAATATATGCCAAGAACTGTTCTAGATATTAGGGATATAACAGTAGGGAAGACCATGTTGCTAGCCTTTGAGGAGTTTACATTCTAATGGAGCGGAAGATGACAAACATATAGTGTCAGGTGGTACTCATGCTAGAAAGAAAAGTAAAGCATGGCACAGTGGTGAAGCTGGGGATGGGGATGTTTGTTGGTCTGATGAGATTCTCTAAGGAGGTGATATTTAAATGGCAAACTGATAAAGTGTGAGAGCAAGTCATGTTGCTGTTAGGGGGAGGAGAGCTTAAAGCAAAGAGAACAGCGCATGCAAAGGCCCAGAGGTAGAAGTATGCTTATTCACAGAATAGCAGGAAGCTTTCATTTGAAAAAAGAATGAGCCAGGGGAAAATGAGTAGGAGATGAAATTGGAGAGATGGATAGAAGCAGACTGTACAGGGCCCTAAGCCCGTAGTGAGTTTGTTTTGCCTTGAATGCCTTTCCCTTCCATCTGTAACTTTTGAGTGAGGTTGGAGTTAATTTTAGTTTGTTCCACATGTTAGCTAGTTGCCCCTAAATATACTGAATACTCTCTTTCCTATTGATATTTTTAAAGGATTTATTTATTTATTTGAAAATCAGAGTTACACAGAAAGCAGAGAGGGAGAGGGAGAGAGATCTTCCATCTGCTGGTTCATTCCCCAATTGGCCACAACGGCTGGAGCTGTGCTGATCCGAAGCCAGGAGCCAGGAGCTTCTTCCGGGTCTCCCACGTGGGTGCAGGGGCCCAAGGACTTGGGCCATCTTCTACTGCTTTCCCAGGCCATAACTGGGAGCTGGATTGGAAGTGGAGCAGCCAGGTCTTGAACCGGTGCCCATATGGGATGCCAGTGCTTCAGGCCAGGGCGTTAACCCACTGTGCCACAGGGCTGGCCCCTATTGATTTTTGAAATGCCATTTTATTCATACATTAACATGCTTTAACTGTATGTATATTTATACATATATATGTATGTTTTGGCTTACCTCTTTTTAAAGTAAAAATGTGTTTATTCACACTCCTTGAGAAGTTACTATTCCTTTGAAAAATTCTTTATGAACAAAAAGCCAAGAAAAGTTACAATAGTGGCTAATGCCAAACCAAAAATATACATCTGATGTATACAAACTTTAAAAAGTATTAACACAGGCAATGCATTGCTTTATCTTATACATGTACTATACTGTTAAACTTACTGTATAACAAGAATTGTCAAAAACAATGGCCTACAGGCCAAATATGTCTCACTACCTAATTTTTGTAAAGTTCCATTGGAAAGCAGCCATATTCATTTTATATACTGTTTATGGCTGCGTTTGAGCCACAGTGGCATAGCTGCAACAGCGATGGGAAATGTCTCTAGAAAGATTAGAAATGTGGATGATCTGGCCCTTTACAGAGAGTCTCCCAACCTCTGCTCTACACTGTCTATTGGTGTCTTCTTCAACAGTTTTTCCGCCATTCTAGTGTATTTGTTCTGAACGTGAGTGTGAATCTGCCAAACTTGCCTGACTCCCTTCCTTTTCCTCACTTCTTTTTTGGAGTGGAGAACTGGGGAGCAGGCAAAACAGAAATTTGATTGCATTTAATTTGTAGGTTAAGGAAGAGGGCTGGATTGCTTTCCCATGTTGGGTCTTTTCCATTCCGGGAATATATCATCTCTACATTTCTATTTTTCAGTAAACTTTTATTGTTCCTTATTGTTTTATTGCTTTTTACAAATGCTTTATTTCCTATGTGTACTGTTGCTTTGTTGCTGTTATAACTGAGATCTTTCCCCAGTTATGTCCTATAAGTGACTCTGATATAAAGGAACATTTTTGCTTCTTGAGAATTTAAATTCTGTTTTTGACCTTCTTGTGGGCATAGATTTTTAGGACTGTTAATTTTTTAATTGTTAATTTTAATTTCTATTTATTTGAAAGGCAGAGTGGCACAGATCTCCCATCTGTTGGTGCACTCCCCAAACGCCCTCAGAGCCAGGCCTGGGCCAGGTCAAAGCCAGGAGCTGGGAACTTAGTCTGTAACTTGGATGGCAGAGACCCAAGTACTTGAGTCATCACCTTCTGCCTTCCGTGGTGTTCTTTAGAAGGAGTTGGCATTGAGAGTGGAGCGGGATTCAAACCCAGGCCCCCCATTGTGTGATTCAGAGGTGGCTTAACCACTGTGCCATATGCCTGCTCCCAGGACTTTTCATTTTTGAATGGTTTCTTTGGCTAGTGGTCATTGTCTTTACTGGTAGTTGTTTCATCCTTCATATTTGTGTGTCTGCGTAAAATGGGGCGTTCTGTTGCTAGGGTGGTTTAGGGGGCTGATCTTTGACCCTCTAGTGGTGTTCACTTTTTCCTGTTATATTGCATAGGGCACAATAAATGGGAATTAACAACACCACCAAGCAATTTTATGCCTAGTCAGCATGTATTGATAGTTTTAAGACTACTCAGAAGATAATTAGGGCAACCTGTTTGTCAAGCAGGCTGTGCCATTTTGCAGAGCCAGTTGTTGCTTTTAATATGGAAAACAGAATTTGCATGCCACGTAAGAAAGTCAAACACAGTCACTGATTTACTGTGGCAGGCCATTTGAGCATAGAATAGTTGACTTAATCTAGCATTTATCCTTTGGAATTGAAATATGAGCAGAAGGAGATTTTTATGAATCACTTAGTGCTTTCCTAAATAGGTTCTCTGTAAAGCATTTGATCTTTACCTTTAACGTCTATGCCTTTAGGATTTGAAATCCATTTTAGATTTTAAGGTCTGTTGCTTGCCCTGAGCACTAAACTGATGAACTATAAATCCAGTATATGTTAACCTTTGTGAGTCTATCTTTTAATGTCAGTTTTTTCTTTTATTCCCCCCTGAGTTTGTGTCTTCTCCTTAACTTTCCTTATGTTGGTGAAACTAAAGAAAAATTATTTATGTTGCTGGTTTTTTTTTTTTTTCTTTTCCTCCCCTCTCCCTTTATTTCAGTGAAGTGAAGGTGGTTGTAGGGATTGAATATGGAAATGGGTAATTGCTGACATGTTATTTGGTCTGTGATGTGAACCAATAGTAAAGTGAAACCCCACTTGCAGAACCTGGTATGTTTTTTGTATTGTGTTGCGATCACCTGCATCTCTCATAAATATCATTTGGAGGCCTGTGAATATCACAGTGCCATCACAGGCTGCAGAGCTGTGTCAGGCCTCCTGCTCCAATCACAGAGGGAGATCTGACTTTGGAGTCTTTGATGAGGGACTAGAGTTGGACCAAGGCAAGATAGAAACTATTATATACAGCTGTGTGGTGCAGAGAACAATATAAGCAAATGCAGTGCTAATTAGTATCTCTGTTGAGCACTTACTATGTTCCAGATATTGTGATGGGTGCCTGGACACATCTAGGCAATGTACTAGGTGTCTGAATATGTATTTTCATCTTTACAACAATACTATAAACAATCATTTCTTAGCCTCATTTTACAGATGAGGAAATTGAGGTTTAGGTTAAATAACTGGTAGACCTATTTTTTTTTTTTTTTGGTGTTTCTATTTTTTATTGTTTTGAGGCTTCTCCATTCCATTTACCACAATGGCTATACTAATTTACATTCTTACCACATTGCACAAGTGTTGCCTTTTCTCTACATCCTTGCTAACACTTGTCTTTGGTCATTTTGATAACAGCCAATCTTGCTGGACTGAGATGATACCTCATTGTGGTTTTGATGTGCATTTCCCTGATTACTGGTGACGTTGAGCATTTTTTCATGTACCTGTTGGCCACTTGCAAGTCTTCCTTTGAGAAATGTCTGTTTAGATCTGTTGCTCGTTTTTAAAAATATTTATTTATTTAAAAGTCAGAAATAGAATGAGAGAGAATCTTTCACCTACTGGTTCACTCCCTAAATGGCTACAATGGCCATGGCTGTGCCAAGCCATAGTTAGAAGCCAGGAGCTTCTTCTGAGCCTCTCATGTGGGTACAGGGGCCTAAGGACTTGGGCCATCTTCTGCTGCTTTCCCAGGCACATTAGCAGGGAGCTGGATTGAAAGTTTAGCAGCCGGGACTCAAACCAGTGCCCATATGAAATGCCAGCACTGCAGGTAGAGGCTTTATCCATTACATCACAACACCAGCCCCTATTGCTCATTTTTATTTGGAATTTTTTTACTAGTTTAAGTTCTTTATATATTTTTAAAAAGATTTACTTATTTATTTGAAAGGCAGAGTTACAGAGAGGCAGAGAGAGAGAGAGAGAAATCTTCCATCCACTGGTTCACTCCCCAAATGGCCATAATGGCTGGAGCTGGGCCAAAGTGAAACCAGGAGCCAGGAGCTTTTTCCAGGTCTCCCACGCAAGTGCAGGGGCCCAAGCACTTGGGCCATCATCTACTGCTTTCCCAGGCCGTAGCAGATAGCTAGATTGGAAGTGGAGCCACCAGGTCTTGAACTAGCATCCATATGAGATGCTGGCACTATGGGCAATGACTTTACCCACTAAGCAAGAGTGCCAGCCCCAGTTCTTTATATTTTTATTTTTGTTAACTTAAGGTAAACAAATTTCATGTAATTTATATGTACAGATTTAGGAACATAATGATACTTCCCACCCTACCTTCCCTCCCACTCTTCTTGCTCCTTCTTCTCTTATTCCCTCTTTTCATTTTTACAATGAACTACTTTCAGTGTACTTAATGTGCATAAGATTAGCTTTACACAAAGTGAAGAGTTCAACAAATAGAAGGAAAAAACACTTTTCCTCAACAGTAGAGACAAGGGCTGTAAGCAATCATCAAATCTCAAAATTTCATTCCTACAGATTGCATTTTTGATACTCTATTAATTACCACAGATCAGGGAAAAGATGATATTTGCCTTTTCAACTGGCTTATTTCACTAAGTATAATGGTTTCCAGTTGCATCCATTTTGTTGCAAAAGACAGGATTTTATTCTTTTTTACAGCTAAGTACACACACACACACATATATATCTCACAATTTATCCCACTCATCAGATGATGGACATCTGGGTTGATTCCATATCTTAGCTGTTGTGAATTGAGCTGCAGGAAACCTGGGGGTACAGATGACTCTTGTATATGCTGATTCCATTTCCCGTGGGAGGATTCCCAGGCGTGAGATTGCTGGTACACCTGAGACTTGAATGAGGTGTAGGCTCCAGGTAATGCAACATTGGGCAGGAACAGAGTCCGTGCATGTGTAACTGCCTGTTCATGTGCGCTGGGCTCGGGCAGACTGGTGCTGGAAAGAGGTTTTTGTGGAACGATTTGGTGACCGGGAAGTTTGGGAATACTGGTTCAGCCCAGTTCATGAAATTCCAGGAATTCCAAAATGAGGACAACTTGAAGGGTTTTTTATCTCTTCCACTTCTTCCGAATTCATATAAAGGAGAGAGAAAGATGTAACAGTTCCATGAGTCGCTCTGCTGTGAATTTCGACAGTTGAGTTAAGGGCAGGGTGGTGAAATGACAGAGACATAGCGTAGGGCGTCGTGAGAGACCTCGCTGCAGCGTGGCCTTTGGGCCGCCCCTTTCTCTTGTCCCTCCTGGGGCTGCAGGGCAGGGCAGTGGGGAAGCTCAGTGAAAAGAGAATCTAGAGACTCAGGTTTTCTCAGGTTTTGGTTTTGCTCTTCAGGAGGCTTGGGAATTTAATTAATATTTGAAGTTGATAGTGGTATGTTTGTCTTCCATTTTTAAATGAACAGAGTATTAGAGGGAGTTACGGCTAGATAGTAGATGGGAGGTGTGTGTGTGCAGGAACTGGGTGTTTAAACTCATGGCATCTTGCAGGTCAAGGGAGGGCTGTGTCTTCTGGCTTGAAAGACCTCTATCCAAGCTTGTGAAACATAAGCAAGTGTGTCCATACACTTGCATTTGCTCACACACCTGCGAACTTTTCTGTGCAGTTGTACTCAGTAATACGGAAATTCGAGAATTCCATGTCCCATCATGTCATCGTTTATCTTTAGCGCGGCTAGACTATTCAGATGCCAGACAATTGACACATGTCTGTATTAGAGGCCCCGATAGAGCCTGAAGCCCTGCTCTGGCTGTCTCTCAGCCCCAGTCCCTGGTTCTTTGGACCCTTCTAGAGGTGGCTGACTGTGCAGTGTGAGGCTACTGGCTGCTGCTGGGCGAGCTGCAGCAGCGCATATGTACGTGTACGAGTATGGCCTGCAGCTCTGACACCCGCGTGTGAATGTCAGGGACTCAGCTTCTGGCCTGCCCCTCTGTTAGGAGGAAGGATCAGCTTGCTTTCAGGACTCCACGTAGTAGCGCAGAGAAAGTCCAGCCTTAGCACAGACGGCTTCGGTTGTGGCATCTGCTCTTGGCATCTGATACATGGTGTCCCAAATAAAAATTCTAGTAAAGGGTGATTTCTTTCCTTTTTAAATCAAAATGGCGTAACCTGGAGAGTTACAGTATCTTTTCAAGGTCACTTTCATACTAACTTTTATGTTAGGAAAAGGAAAGAAACTAATGTAAATCTTGATGTTTCATGACAGTACCTCTGTTGATACTCATTTGTAAACTTTTGACTTGTATGCGTAGAGCCTAATAGTATGCAAGCATACTTAAGTTTCTGAGAACATTGGAAGTAGATGAAAGCCTATGACTGAACCGAGTGCTTCATGACGTGCAGCACTTTCGGATGGAACAGCTTCGTTTATCTTTTGTGCATGGCTTGGGGTGGAATTCGGAAGTGTGTAGAGATGACACGTGCCTCCTCTCTTTGATCCGGACATGTTTCTGGAGGAGAGGGCTCTCCCTCCGTCTCTTGTGCTGGGTGTGCTTTAATATTGCAATGCTTGCAAGGAACTCAACAGACTGTACCCCTGGGCTCTGCTTTCTGAGACTCGGAGCTTGCAGGACACGGGAGTTTTTTCATACATGTACAAGTACAACTGTGGGAGGGGCTTAGATTTTGTTTTTGCCCTCTGTGTTGTATACACAACAACAAAATAAAAACTCAAAATATGTATGAGTATTTCATGTTAATCAAAATGTAAAAAAATACTCCTATAAGAAGTGTTGAACATTGTGATTTTTTTCTTTCATTTTCTTCCTGGGAGTTTACTTATTGTACTAGAAATTCTGGGGAAAGGAATAGGGAAAGTGAATGCTTCATTGGAGATCTCTCTTCTACTTGTCTAATTCATTTAATTTGGTAATATTATTGATATTTTTCTATTAAATTCTAGTTCACTGTTGGAGGAATTTTGTAGCTACTGAAGTATTTTTGTTTTAAAATTCAAATGAAAATTTCATGAGTTTCAACATTTGGTTGGGAATTTAACCTTATTGTCAGATTTTATTTCTGGGAGATAGATTAGTAATTGTATGTTGTTTTTAAATAAGTATCAAATTAATTGAGATAATATTCACTTGTGTCAAAACCTTTGTCTTTTTAAGTCTTTTTTGCAGTTTTGGAAATAATAACATTGAATTTTCTTTTTCTTTTTAAGACTTTCAGCTGAACTCTCACCTCTCAACACTGGCAAATATTCATAAGATCTACCACACCCTTAATAAGCTAGTAAGTCAGTCTTCTAAAGCTAAAAGTACCAACTGTATAAAGTAGGCATTATATATTATTTATAAGTGTGTTTAATGAGAATTTAGATTATAGATATCACTGCATCAATTGCTTATGAAAATAGTGAATTTTAAAGCTGCTGTGTGGTGTGCAATATCTTTAATAATGAACATGTTTCTTGCAGAACCTAACAGAAGACGTTGGCCAAGACGATCACCAAACAGGTATTCATAATGTTAACTCTACTTAATTTGAAATAAACTTTCTAATATAAAATTGTGAAAGAGAAGCATCAGCCACAAATACTCTATGGTGCCGTAACAGACTCTATTAACAAGTTGTCACTTGATTGAAAATGCTTTTCAGGGTACAGTGAAGGCAGCTATATTATAGCACTGGGGATTCTCTCTAGTGGTTGTTTTGTGTGTATTTTTTTTTTTCCTGTACTGAAGTAATACAGTTTGAAAGGTATTCCATAAGTATTTGTTAAATTGAGCTGAAAAAGGATTTGATCAGTAGGTGTGTATGTGTGTGTATGAGAGAGTGAGCACGCACACAGGTACAGATGCATGTATGTGTGTCTTGCATAGGTCCTGAAGATTTATGAATTGGGAAGCTTTGAACTTTGATTATTATAAGTTCTTCTCTAGCCCCTGTGGTTCTCAAAGTTCAACAGCATTGAGATGACCTGAGGAAGATTTGTTTAAAACACAGATAGCAGGGCAGGCTCTGTGGCGTAGCGGGTTAAGCCGCTGCCTGTGACACCTGCGTCCCATATGGGTGTTCATTTGATTCCCAGCTCCTCCACTTCTGATCCAGCTCTCTGCTAATGCCCCTTGGAAAGCAACAGGAGATGGCCCAAGTGTTTGGGCCCCTGCACCCACTTAGGAGACCCGAATGAAGCTCCTAACTCCTGGCTTCAGCCTGGCCTACCCCTGGGCATTGGGATCATCTGGGGAGTGAACCAGCAGATGGAAGACCTCTCTCTCTTCCCCTTTCTCTCTGTAACTTTGCCTTTCAAACAAATAAATAAAACTTAAAAAAAAAGATTTATTTATTTGAAAAGCAGAGTTAGAAGCGGAGAGAGAGGGGGAGAGGGGCCCTCCATCCGCTGGTTCACCCCTCAAATGGTTGCAATGGCTGGGGCTGCGCCAATCCAAAGCCAGGAGCCTGGAGCTTCTTCCTGGTCTCCCTTGTGCATGCAGGGGCCCAAGGACTTGGACTGTCTTCTGCTGCTTTCCTAGCCATAGTAGAGAGCTGGATGGGAAGTGGAGCAGCTGGGACTTGAACTGGCACTCATATGGGATGCTGGCACTGCGGGCAGCAGTTTTACCTGCTACGCCACAGTGTCGGTCCCAATAAATAAATCTTTTGAAAAAAATATTGTTAGGCTCTACCTCGAGAGTTTCTTTTAAAATAGTTTATTTGAAAGGCAGAGAGAAGAAACAGAGAAAGAGAAAGCTGCCATCTACGGATTCACTTCTCAAATGCTCTGTAAACAGACAGGGCTGGGCTAGGCTGAAGCCAGGAGCCAGGAACTCTTTCTGGATCTCCCATATGGGTGGTAGCGAACCAGTTATTTGAGCCATCTCCTGCTGTCCTTCCCCACTCCCGCCAGGTGCACATTAGCAGGAAGCAGGAATTAGGTGTGGGGCCCTGGCTCTTACTTGGGCCTTCCTTTATGGGATGTGGGCATTCCAAGCGATGCCTTTAACTATTTGCAAAATGTTTGCTCCAACCCCCAGAGTTTCTGATTCTTTGGATTTGGGATGAGCCTCAGAGTTTGCATTTCTTTTCTTTTTTTTAAAGAAAACTGTTTTCATTTTATTTGAAAGAGAGACAGACACACAGAGATCTTTCATCTGCTGATTCACTCTCCAAATGCCAGCAACAGCTAGGGCTGGGCCAGGCCAAATTCAGGAGCCTGGAATTCATTCTGTGTTTCCCATGTGGTGCATGGACCCAAGTTCTTGAGCAGTCACCTGCTGCCTAGCAGGATGTGCATTTGAAGGAGGCTGGATGGCAAGCAGAGAAACCAGATCTGGAGTTTACATTTCTAACAAGCTCTCACATGGGGCTGGTGAGCTGGTCTGGGACCACCTCTCTGAACTGCTGGCAGCCATAAAGCTCCGAAACTTGCAGTGGACCCATAGTTACTGAATTTCAGGAAAACTTATTAAAATGCATTTTAAGTCTTTTGAAAATTACCACAGTAATATAAGAATCTATGTTTGTCTTAGTCTGTTTGGCTGCTGTAACAGAATTTGCCTTAGGTTGGGTGGCTGATAAACAACAGAAATCTATGGCTCACCATCCGGAGATGGGGAAGTCTGATGTGGAGGCCCAGCAGATGGTGTGTCTGGTGAGGGCCTGTTTCTCGTCAATGGTGCCTTCTGGCTGCACCCTCACACAGCAGAAGGGACAGTCAGCTCCCTCAGGCCTTTTTGTAAGGCTCTAATCCTATTCACAAGGCCTTCTGGCTCATGACCTCTAAGTCATGAGTGACCATCACTCCTCAAAGTCCCAGCTGTGTTAATAACTACACATTGGGGATTGGATTTCAACATAAGAACTGGAGGCACACGCACATCCTGGCCATGGTAATGCTTGTTGGAGAATGTCGAATAGCACGAAAGTAAATGGAAGGAAAATAACGGCTCTCCCTCACGTGGCCCAGCCCTACCTTCTTCCCAGCACACCATTAAATGCACATGCTGTTTTCAGACCTTTTTATTTTTTTAAAGATTTATTTATTTATTTGAAAGTCAGAGTTACAGAAAGAGAGAAAGGAAAGATAGGGATCTCTTCCATCCGCTGGTTCACTCCAAATGGCCACAACGGCCAGGGCTGGGCCAAGCCAAAGCCAGGAATTTCATCTTGGTCTCCCACATGGGTGCAGGGGTGCAAGATGTACAGCAAGAATGTAAGGCTTTTTAATCTGTCAACTGAATCATTGCCACAATTAGGTAAGCACAGGCCAGTGTACCTGCTGCCTCCCTCTCCACTCCCCCACTGCCAGCAGAAGGGTTTGTACCCTTTCTGGCAGCTTGGCTGGCAGGCCGTCTTCAAATGGAGTTCAGAGGTGCTGGGGTCTTCGCTAGGTTCTGAGTCTCTGGTCACATAAGAGCAGACATTCCTCCTTCCAGGGGGAAGAACTGGGATGGGGCAGAGACTGTGCCTGGAGTGTTCTTGGGGGTCCCAGGGTATTGAGGAGCCTTCACCTGGTTTTTCCACATCAGTAAATTCAGATCAACTCAACGGCAGTCAAAAACAGTTCCTTTAGTAATTTTAAACCTATGTATGCATGTGGCTATTTATTTATTTGAGAGGGAGAGACAGAGAGAGAGCATGTGCTTGCATCTTCTGGTCCACAGCCAATTGCCTGCTATGGCTGGGGTTGGCCAGGCCAAAGCTAGGAGCTGGGAACTCAATCCAGGGCTCCCACATGGATTGCAGGGATCCAACGACCTGAGCCATCTGTGCTGCCTCCCAGGGTGTGCATTAGCAAGAAACTAGAATCAGGAGCAGAGCTGGAATTTGAACTTAGGCACTCTGATAGCGGATGTGGACATTCCAGGTGGTATCTTAACTCCTGTGTCAAACACCTGTCTGTACACATGGCTTTAAATGAAGTGTTAAAAATGTTGTAAAACAAAAAGTGAAGGCTTCTGTTTTGTCATCACTAGCTGCCACCACCTACTAGCACTTCACACTTGATTTTCCATATGTAACTCTTAAGTGTCTTATATTTGTTAGCCAAATGATGATTTTGTTCCTCAAACATAAGTGTACATTTTGTATGTGTCAGTAACTCATTTAATGGCAGCATGGTTTTCCAACACAGGGGTATATCCTAATATGTTTGTCCAGCCTCTTGTTGATAGACATTTGTGTGTTTCACGTTTAGCTACTACCAGTAATGCTGAAATAAAAAATTCAGGGCCAGTTTTAACAATTGAGGGAGAAGTACCTTTCTCTCTTATTCTGAAACAAAGTATTTGTGGGCTTTTATGGTTAAGGAAGATAAAAAGAGAAAGTATATTTGGCCTCACGCCTCCCCTGTTGCCCTTGGGGGCAGCAGAGGTGCCAGCTGTTTGCTGTGTGTTATGCTGGTGCAGTGCTTGGTACCTCGCAAGTGCCCAGTGTCAGTGAGTGTTAATTTCTTCAAATAGTCCATTTTATTAGCATTTCCCTACTTGGTTAGAGCATCAGGTATGTGGTTCCCTTACCTGGTAGAGTATATTTTTTAAAGCTAGACAACATATAATTGTGTCATTTGGGAATCTGAGAAAGTTTAATCGCGGTAATGCTTCTGTGACTCTTTTGGGCCAGCAGGAGGCCAAGCAGGATGTGTAGTTATTGGATACGGAGGAGCCTGTGTCTCCCTGCTCTGTCTTCGCCCATGCTGGTCATTGATGCTCCCAATCTTCCTCCCGTGAATAGGTGAGGATGAGGGAGGTAGAAGAGGAAAGACAGAAAGAGACAGTAAATCTTGAAGTAGCTCAAAATAGAGGGTGTGAATTAAAAAAAACATGAGGAAGGAAGATACAGGTTTCAGAAATAACGTTTAGAGAGAAAGGAGAGGAAGTTTTCTTTTGTTTTAAACAGGTTAAAAATTGTGCTTTTAAAAGCTAATCGTTTCACTCAAGCAAGTAAGTAGTTCAATGATCTGTTCCAGAAGATGAAATAAAATATTAGGTACTGATAGGGTGTCTTAAAATGTGAACTGTTTATCAATTTAAATTACTGTGTCTTTGTGACATTGTTCAGTGAAAAGTGAGTAAAATAGCTATATAAAAAGTACTGAAGTGGCAGGATGGTCCATGTAAAATGTTATTCAATGAAACAAGGCTTTGATACAACAAGCCCACTAAAGTGAAAAATGAGTGGGATGTTTGTGTTGGAAACTTGGCATTTATACTAAGTTTGGATAAGTCAGAAAAATTCTCTGATTATGTAGACCTGTGTGAGGGTGCTTGGCAATTGGGCACACAGTTTGATCTGTGAGAAATTAATCCTGACGGGGACCCTTTTCTTAAGGAGCATCAAGCAAAAAGATTATTTAAAAAAAAAAAAAAGGCAGTGAGGCACCTACTTAGACACCATTTATTGAGAATAGTCTGCTTCGTTTTTATCAAAACAGCAAGCTGCCTAGACAGTAAAGGGTCCTTGGTCTGATCCAGGTGAACTCAGGATGCCCTTGAAAGTTGATTTTTTGGCACAAATACTTGGATAGAGTTGCTGAAAAATGTGGGCGGTATTTCTGATTGTTTAACGTAGGATGAAAGGCTAAATTCAATGACTCTCTTACTTACTTGAAAAGATGGTCAGTTAGAAAATACTTCATTTGTTTATATTTTGTCAGTATTTTCATACTAAACATTTTTTCTAGTTTGAAGTAGTTTAGGTGTTACAAATTCTGAGTGAAGTTTAAATTTAAAGATATGAATATAAATTTATAGGACATACGCATTTAGATTCAAGTATTTTTATTATTAAAAAAAATTGCAGACCTATATTAAGAAGCAAACATTCCTCAAACATTTGTTTAAAAAGAGTCCTGCCTGAGAGGAACCTTAGGTTTTTTTTTTAAACAAATAGAGGAAGTTGAAATGCTAGTGTATTATATATTTGTTAGGTGTTTTACATCTCTGGAAATGTACTGATTTTTTTTTAGCAGAATTTGATTTACATATGTTTTAGGTACACATTTATTCAACAAACACTGATTGGGGGTCTGCTGCAGGACTCAGTAATGTATATATCTTATTACTGTAATGAGCTGCTGTGTCAGCTGCTGGGTATGTAGTGAACCAATCAGGACCCTGCACGCCAAGGTATGCCTTTGTACGTGCACTTAAAAATCCTAGCTGTTGCTCCTGCCCAGTTAGGATCCTGGCAAATTGCCTTAGTTGTGTGCTGTGTGTGTTTGGTTGATTTTAGTTCATGTAGGCAAATTATTATTTTAAGTCAACTTGTTTCCCATAGTATTAAAAATATGCTTTTTTATACAGCCTGAATTTTTCACTATCATCATGGGCTCTAGAGTGGTTCTGTCTTTTTTTTTTTTTTTTCTTAAAGATTTATTTATTTGAAAGGCAGAGTTACAGAGAGGCAGAGGCAGAGAGAGAGACAGAGGTCTTCCATCTGCTGGTTCACTCTCAAATGGCTGCAATGACCAGAGGTGGGCCTATCCAGAGCCAGGAGCTTCTTCCGGGTCTCCTAGGCGGGCCATCTTGTACTGCTTTTCCAGGCCATAGCAGAGAGCTGGATTGGCAGTGGAGTATCCAGGACTGGAACTGGTGCCCAGATGGGAACCTGGCATTGCAGGCGGCAGCTGTACCCACTAGGACACAGCGCTGGTCCCAGTGCTTCTCTCCTAAAGAGCCAGGCTGTGTGTCCTTGGCACCTTTCCTTGCCTGCTCTGCAAGGCCCCTGCGAGCTGGTCAGTGAGTCTGAGCGTGCCCGTGGTGGACATGAGTAGACATGTGAACGGCCCGTGGTGGACGTGAGTAGACATGTGAACGGCCCGTGGTGGACGTGAGTAGACATGTGAACGATGGCCCCATAGACAGTCTCTCGCTGATACTGATGATTAGAGAGAGCTAGATACAAGTCTTGCCTCATAGCTAAACGATAACATTAAAAAATCATTGTCATTTTATTTGAAAGGTGAATAGACAGAGAAAGAGCTAGAGAGAGCTCTTCCATCTGGGGATTCACTCTCCAATGCCTGCAACAGCTGGGGCTGGGCCTGGCTAAAGCAAAGAACCTGGAACTCAGTCTGTCCCCCGTGTAGCTTGTAAGAACCCCAGTACTTAAGCTGTCACATGCTGCCTCCTAAGATGTGCATTAGAAGGAAGCTGGGTTGGAAGCAGAGCGCTGCAGCTTGAACCAGGCACACTTCTATGAGGTGTGGTCATTCCAGGCTGCGTCTTAACTGCTGTGCCAAACGTCTGCCCCTAGGACATACAAATTTTGAGTAAATGAAAGAATAAATTGCCAAATGTGGGATGGTTTGTGTTTCAAATATGAATATTTTACACAAAGAAAAATATTCCATAAAACTGTTAGCAGAAAGTGGTCATCCATTTAAAAACGTGAGAGGAAATGGACAAAGTTGGTTAACTTAGGATGTTTGTATGCTTACCAAAAGCATGCTATTCTTGACAAGTAGGATATAGAGAAAGCCAGAACACGGACAGTTGTTTCTGTGAAGGAGCAGAGGGTGGAGGGGCAAGTGAATTAACTTTTTTTTTTTTTAAGATTTTATTTTTTTATTTGAGAGGTAGAGCTACAAGCAGAGGGAGTGACAGAGAGAAAGGTCTTCCATCTGCTGGTTCACTCCCCAAATTGGCTGCAGTGACTAGAGCTGGGCCAATCTGAAGCCAGGAGCCAGGAGCTTCTGCTGGGTTTCCCATGTGGGGGCAGGGGCTTAAGGACTTGGGCCATCTTCCACTGCTTTCCCAGGCCGTAAACAGGAAGCTGGATCAGAAGAGGAGTAACTGGGACTCGAACCAGCTCCCATATGGGATGCCAGAGCTCCTGGTGGAGACTTAGCCTACTACAACACAATGCTGACCTCTGGATTAACTTCTAATGGTTGTTATTAGTGCTGATGTGATTTTCAGCAGTGTTTGTCTTCTCACAGACTGGAGAGATAAGTGTATTTTCCCCTGTGTTCAGCAGGTGCTATGGAGACCAAGCTTCAAGGTGTAGGACTTTTTGATTTCTGGGTGTATAATTGCTTCACCACTAGGCAAGCTAGACTTTTCATTCTGTAAGCTTACCCCAGGGAAGTCAGCAGAATGAGTCTTGTATGTTGGCAGGCTACAAAAGCTTGAGTCACTGCAGTTCTTTGGCCCTTGTAGTATATCAGTGTTTGTAAACAGGATACTGTTTATAGGGAAGATGGATGGGGTGTGTGGCTGGGTGGCAGCCCCCTCTCGGGCTCCTTCTCTTTCAGTTCTTGCTGTTGTCATGGGGAGAAACAGGGCGTCACTGTGTTTCTGAAGAGCTCTCTACTCCTGCCCTTTGAAGGATAGGGTTGAGTTGGGCCCCTAGGAAAGGTGGCCGAGGATTCTGTGTAGACCTGTTTGCGGTCTGGTTGTGTACTGAGGGAGCAGCTAGGGTCTTGGCCTATGCACTGCTAGCCTGTGCGGGCTGTGGGCAGGAGCCTCATTCTGGGTTGTAGTTGCTCGTACACAGGGGTTTCTGGGTGCTGTGTTCCTGAAGCATGTCATCTTAGGAACTTAGCACAGTGATAGAAGTGGCGATCAGAACTGGGATTCAGAGTCCGGTTCTGATCATTGCTTTTAGCAGAGGTGTGACCGTTGGCTACTGCCAACTCCTTCGTTGCTGTCAGAGCAGATGTCTTGAAGGAAGCTGTCCGCCTTCCCCATGTCCACTCCCTCACCTCGCATTCGTCCCTGGCCTGGTGAGTCTGGCTCCTACTGCTTGCCATCTCCTGCGTGTGCCTTTGCTCCTCACCTCTACGCTGCAGTTGAACACCCCCTCCTTGAAGCTCTCTCTTACCCTCTGGCTGCCAGGGTACACACCCTCCCCCTGGGTTCTCTCCCAGCCCAAATTTGCACCTTCTTTTCGCAGTCCCTTGAAAACCCACGCTCCCCATGGCTCTATTCCTGGTTCCTTGCTTCTCAGCCTCTGTTTCTGTAGCCTTATAGAGGTGGCAGCAAACAATGGCTGAGAGTTTGGGCTTTGCTGCTGGGCTGTTTGGGTTCACACCTCCTCCTGGGCTACTGCTTTCCAGCTGTTACTTATTCTCTCTTGGCTTCAGTTTCTTCATTTGTAGCACTGGAGGTGCTAATTATACCTCCATGCCAGCGTGTTGTGATGGTTGAGGCAGCACTGTGGCTGGCTTGAGTGTGCGTGCATGCCTCTGTGGGGCCGCCCAGAACCTGGTTCTTTATGTGGCCGACACGAAACATAGTACTTGGCACCTGGGCACTTACTGAATGGATGTTTTCTTTTCATAAAAATCTTGGGAGGTCGATGTCACAGTTCTCATTCTTCAAATGATGAATGAGAAACCCAGAATGGGTTAGTGATTGAGTCACATAGTTGCACGAGGAGCTGGAGCTCGTTGATGGCAGGTCGTTGCAACCCCAGCGCCCTTATGCTGTCTGTCTGTCCACTCGGCTCAGTGTGCGCCCAGGGCCTTCACCGAGCACCCAACAGGAACAGACCGTGGGGTCCAGTTCACCACTTCTGATTTCTGAGACCTTGGAAAATCACTTGAATGCCTAAGCCTTCGTTTTTCCTGTTAAGTAGAGATAATCTTTGCCCTGCCTGTCATTCCATGTTATTCTGTGAACCCAATGGCTTTTTAATAGCACTTTTGCCAAGAATGGGATATTTTAATTATCTTATGATTATGTTGTGATTTATAGTGGTTTGTCTGAAGTGAGACTGCCTGGATAGGAAACCCAAATTTGCCACTTAACCTGTCTCTGCCTCTGTTTTCTGGCTTGCATGAGGCCCTAGGCGTTCTTTCTTCAGAGGCTTGTTGTGAGCTTAAACTAGCTAATACGTGCAAGGTAAGAGCAGGGCTTGTTTTACAGCAAGGACTTGGTAAGTGTTCAGTGTTATGATTGTCTGTTGCTATTGTGTTTTAGTATTTCCTGCCACATGAAAGTCAAGCTTCTTGATTGAAAACTGTGACTATAAGTGGCAGGATCGTCTTCAAGTAATAGAAACAAACACACAAAATTGTTGTGGAAGTTTTGTTTAAGGTCATGTCAGATTTCTGTCACCAAAATCCAAATCCTGTATTTTATCAGCTATCCCTTGAAGCATAGAAGTGTTGGGATTGATGTGGTTATATGTATTTCAGAGTCAGGGTTACTGCTTGAGCTGACCTTGCCTCATGAAGTGCATAAATGAAATAGCAGCACAATTTCTGTTGAAGGAACATGGACAGTAAGAGAAGCGGAAAGCTTAGGTTTTTTGGAGAGTAAATAAAATTGTGGCCACTTTTATTTCTGGTATTCGGGGCAGTGGAAAAAATGAACTTGTCATTGTCAGGTTTATTTCTTGACTATAACATCTTTCAAAAAGGAACTAAAAGCCATTTTATTTCTTTGTAGCATTTGCAGATAACATCTAAACCTTTTACAAGCCATGGCAATTTTTAAACTTAGCAGTAATAGACTTTGGAAGTGTTATGATGTGGCATACCTTAATTCTTTGCACTTTGAATTTATTTTGTAGGAAATCTGCGGTCTTGCAGTTCTTCAGACTGCTTTAATAAAGTGATGCCACCAAGGAAAAAGAGAAGACCTGCCTCTGGAGATGATCTATCTGCCAAGAAAAGTAGACATGATAGGTATGGTGCTGAGACAGTAGGTCAGAGTTGATGACTTGTGAGGTGGGGGATGTGTGTCTCAGTGTGGGTCTTCCAAGTGTGCAAATGCCAACTGGGATATTGTTTTAGTTCTCCCAGGCAGACATTCAAGGTGTAATTTTTAATGATGCTCATTTTATATTGGGTTTATAAAGTGTAAAAACAATTAAATAATTTGAGTTCTCAGACATTAAAGTTTTGCTGCAATCCATTGATCCACCAAAACTGGTACCGAGTTGATTTCTTTTAAAACCTTGCTATCTGTGCCTGGTGAAGAATTTGTCTCTGTTCTTTAAGGGGGCTCAATAAATACGTTGACAGAGATGGAGTTTCTTATATTGAGTGCTCTACACGTGCTTGGAATACCAGTAAAATTTAGGTTTATTCTCGTATGGGTGAGAATTGATAGGAACCAAAGGTGTTTAAACCACTTCTCTTTCAGACAAGTGAACTCTTAAAGGCCTGTTGATTTGTTTACTTCAGATATGTTTATGATATGTTTATATGTTTAGATATGTTCACTGCAGGCCAATTCTAGAACATTTCCATGGTCTCAATCAGATTCCTGATGCCTGTTCGCAGTCACTTCCTGTTCCCAGTCCCAGCCCTAGGCAACCAGTAGTCTACTTTTTGTCTCTACAGATTTGCCTTTTGTGAAAATGTCCTATACATGGTCTTTTAGGCCTTGTTTCTTTCAATTAACATGATGTTTTTGAGGCACACCAGTGTAATAGCAAATATGAATATTTCATTCATTTTATTTGCTGGATGGTATTCCATTGTATGGTGTCAGTGGCTTTTTGTGTAGACTATTTTTAAGTAATTCAGATACTGTAGTGTCATACATAGGTCTCCACATTATTGACCATTTACAGGCTTCGAGCTGAGATAGGGATATCAGGGCCCCTGGGGTGGAGCATGTTTGTTTGGACCCTTTGGCCAGTACCCACCCTTGTTTCCAGGTAGTACAATTGCCTTTTGTAAGAGAAATACACACCTGGTGGTTTCCGGGTTCATTAACTTAATACCTATCACCATGTTCTTTTTTGGTGTTAAAATCCAGAATCTGGGGTTGGGTGTTTGGTGTAGCAGTTAGGATACTGTTTGGGATGCCTGTATCCCGTCCTGGAGTGGCAGGGTTTTGAGTCTCAGCTCTGCTCTCTATTCCAGCTTCCAGTGAATGCACACCCTGGGAGGCAGCAGGTGATGGCGTAAGTGGCTGGGTCCCTGCTGCCTATGTGAAAGACTAGATTGAGTTCCAGGCTCCCAACTTTGGCCTGGCCCAGCTCTGGCTGTTGTGGACATTTGGGGAGTGAGCCAGTGGATAACGCAGTCTCTCTCTGTCTCTCAAATAAATAAAATAAATAAATAAAAGTTAAAGCTATGAAAATGTCTTCCATGGAGGGTTTAAAAAAAAACCCACTGGAATCTTTAATCAGAGACATATGCAGATAATTTGGTGTATGTGTAGGTTGTGAATATTTGATTAGGAAAAAGAATTATATGTGGTATTTATATTATGTTCTATATAAATAAAAACTGTATTTATAAGTCATTATATACATATCAATAAGGGATATATAATGTATACACTCACAATTTTTATATCAGCTTCCTCCCCCTTTCTATGCAGAGGCTATCTCAGTGCTCAGCCCCTGCTGTTAGGAAGGAAGGAATTCCTGCAGAAGGTCGTGGAATTGCTCTGCTTTGTGATTCAGTTGTGCAGCATTTGCTGGCTTGTGCATACTCTAGAGAGCCAGGGTTTTCCATACTTCTCTTTTCCAAGGTTTTAAAACTGAGATTAAGAAACCATATGAAGGGCTTTCTGTCATTAACCTTATGCTAGAGTTTATTTTCTTCCTGGAAGCTTGGCTATTAGTTGATGTTTCTTTTTATTTGCCTCATGTTCTTGTGGATTATCTTTTTTTTTTAATTATTATTTTTTAAGATTTATGTATTTTAAAGATAGAGCTACGAAGGCAGGGCCAGGGAGAGAGAGACTATTTTCCATCCACTGTTTCACTCCCTAAATGGCCTCAATGGCCAGGGCTGGGCCAGGCTGAAGCCAGGAGCCAGGAACTTCATCCAGGTCTCCCTGATGGGTAGCAGAAGCCCAAAGACTTAGGCCATCTTCCACTGCTTTTCCCAGGCCATTAGCAAGGAGCTGGATTGGAAGAGAAGCTGCCAGGACACAAAACAGTGTCATATAGGATACCAGCATCGTAGACAGTGGCTTTACCTGCTACACCACAATGCTGGCCCCTCATGGGTTATCTTGATACTGACAGATTGTTCCTTAGACTGCTCTGTGCCCATCTTGACTTTGTAATAACGCAGACATCAGGAGAACTTCATGGAGAGGCATAAGTGATCTTTAGGGTGGACAGTTGAAGACAGTGCCCTTGACATTTCTTGCTGTATCTCACTAGCATTCTGCAGTTAGTTGCACATATTGAATACCTGTTCTATTCAGTTTTGACTGATTATTTGTTAACCAGAGAAAAACAGGAAGTATGTGGTTGCTATTTAATTCTTTATTAAGGTATTACTGTTTTTAAGCACTGTAGTTATACGGGTTGAAGCTTGCTAATGAGGGAAGTAGGATGTTAAAAATATATTTAAAATACTGATTGAATAAATGCGTGGTTTCAGTAAAAGAATAAAAAGTACCTGCTACTTAAAACAATTCAATATCTTTACTTAAAATAACTTACAACTGCTCTTCAATTTCTAGCATGTATAGAAAATACGATTCAACCAGAATAAAGACTGAGGAAGAAGCCTTTTCAAGTAAAAGGTGCTTAGAGTGGTTCTATGAATACGCAGGTAGGTCATCATTGACTCCCTCTTTGCCTGATCCGTATGAAAATAAGAAATATTTTAGAGGAGATTAAAAAGCTTAAAGATGTACTTTTCAAATACAGTGTGCGTATGTGTGTGTGTTTGTGTAGGTGTCTCTGTTGGGGAGAGAGGGAGGGAGGGACATAGTTGAAACAAATCACTGAGTGTCCTATTTATAGTCAGCAGCTAAGCCAAAGAATTCAGAACACTATAAGGGAGCTGAACAGATGAAATATACTTGGGAGAAATACTTTTGATTGCTAGGAAACGTTTAAGCTTTGCTGCTTTGAACTTTAATGTAGTGTCATGAAATTTCTTTATATTCTTGATACTAAGTGTATCATTTGACAGAAAATATTTTGTCATTTAAAATGTCTTAAATTCAGTCTCATTTTTATAACTTACCATAATTGGTTAAATAATATAACATCTTCATAATCTAGGACTTGTTTATTTTTGTGACCATGTGTGGTATTAAAAAAATAATTTCAGGCCTGTTTGAGCTGAAGGCTCTGTTAGCCTTCTTCTCCCTCATCTTAATTCAGGCTGTTTCGTAATCTGTCAGCTTGACTCTTCCAACAGCCATTGAACCAATTTTCTTGTCATCAGTCTCTGCTCCAGACCAGGTGCCTGTGGCCCCTGTTGTGTTCTTTAAGACAAGTAAATGAACTACACAGATAATGCAAATCATTCCCTAATAATTCTGCACATCGCTGCTACCTGCAGGATGAATGACAACTAACTTGCTGTCTTTTTGCCAGGCCAACGTTTCTCCACTTTTCATCTGACAAGTCTCTGTGTTTTATCTGAGAGGTAGAGTTACAGAGAGAGGGAGAGAGAGAAAAAAATATTCCGCTTGCTGGTTCACTCCCCAAATGTCCGCAACAGCTGGAGCTGAGCTGATCCAAAGCCAGGAGCAAGGAGCTTTCTCTAGGTCCCCCCTGCAAGTGCAGGGGCTGAAGCACCTGGGCCATCTATCCACTGCTTTCATAGGCCATAAGCAGGGAGCTGGATCAGAGAGGGGCAGCCAGGACTAGAACTGGCACCTATATGGGATGCCAGCTCTGCAGGCAGAAGCCTAGCCCACTATACCACAGCGCCAGCCCATAACTTATTTTGATCTCCATTTATTGTGATCAGCATGAGGCTTTCCCCTTGTGGCCTGAAAAGCCCTTTCACCCCTCCCCTTACTACTTCTGTGTGATAGGAGCCTTGCCCCCTTGGCCACAGAGATTGGCTAGCTGGCAGGTAACCTAGACCACGCCCATCACATAGACTTGCTGGGAATTTTGAGAATGATGCTGGGAGGAGAGTGCCATTCTCTTCAGGAGGTGGACTGGAAGGATCTCGTCCTGATCCCTTACTACTATGGATTTTTGTGAGCCACCCCAGTATCTTTCTAGTGAATTCTCCTTTGTTTCTTTATTTGGTTCACAGGGCATGGACACAGGCAGGCACACAGCCTTAGAGCTTGTCTGTTTTCCTGCTTACTTGATTAGAAGTATCTTTTCTTGAATGCATTTTGTTGTCCTGGTGAAGGTGGTTAACACTACTGGGGAGGGGCTCGCTCTGTGGGTGCTGAATGAATGAAGTTTTCTTATATTCCCATTACTTTGATTATGGAGATCATTGCTTTCCTGTAGTGATTCACATTTTGTGTTATGAAAATATATTGTAGAAAAGAAATTTAAAAGAAAAACCCATTAGCATAGATACTTTGATTTTTTTTTGGGGGGGGGATGTCTTCCTTTATAAGCAAACATACATTTTCCTGCTTATTTGCCTTTTTCTGGCTTCCAAAAGGTGATATTTTGGGAGTGAAGGTTAAGCTGTATGATTTGGGTTCACAAGGATTCCTGCTGAGTGATTCCTTGTAGTTCCTCCCTGCAGGAAGAATGTACACATGTGGCTATTCCTAGTTTCACACCCCTCCCACCTTCTAATTTTGCTTCTTTTCTTGTGTCTTATTAGTGGGGAAAATGGCTTGAAATTGGAAGTAACTGAAGGCATTGGTTGGCACCTGCTTTCACTTTGAGTCCCAACAACCTCATAAATTGAAAGCGTAAGGTCAGAATTGCTCCAGGAAAGTGATTTGTGAGAAGCACCGGGATGAGCGAGAGATGGTGTTGTAGGATAAGTTTGTGGGTGTCGGCTATGAGGCTACAGCTCCCCTTGATACTATGAGTGGCCCTTAGCTCCCAGGCTGTGTTCATTTTCCCCAGGAGAGAGCCAGCTGACTTGGGTAGTAGATAAACTGACTCCCAGTCTGAAAATCTGGTGGAATATGAGACAGTCAGGGCCCAGGCACGCTGCTGTTTCACGTGGATAGCCCCTTAGCCCTTTTCTGAATTCTCAGCTCCACTTCTCACCTGCCCTCTGCTTTTCATGCCTCCTGCAGCCCGCTCCTCCCAGCTTCTGTCTGGCCAGGTAACTCTAGCTGTTCTTGGTACATCCAGGAAGCAGCTTTTCATTTTTTTTTTAAAAAGCTCAATATTGGGTTCTCAGAATTTAAATAAATAGCCTCTTCCACTAGAAGCTCTTCCTCCTGTTCTAAGAGGCTGTAGGTTTAGTCCTATTTGCACTAAAGTTGTCTGTGACTTTAGAATTGGCTGGAGGGTGGCAGGAGTGTGTGCTATTTAAACCATTCCATCTGACACTGGAATCTCATTTATTTTCACTGGAATTAAAAGAACCAGTTTTATATAAATCACTTATCAAAAAACTTCCCTTTCTGAAATATATCTAAGAATACAGAATTAAATCAAATACAAGGGCATTCAAAAAAGTTGGTGGAAAAAAGTATATTATGTGAAAATTGTGCATGAACTTGAGAATACTTTGTACCAAATAAATATTTTTAATTGCATTTCTTGTGAACTCTTTGAAGTACCCATATACACAGGTAGGTGCCAACACTGATTTTTCAGAGTTAACCAAAGCTCATAAATCTGAATCAGCCCAGCTCCGGCCATTGCGGCCATTTGGGGAGTGAAACAGTGGATGGAAGACCTTGCTGTCTCTCCGTCTCACAGTCTGTAACTCTATCTCTCAAATAAATAAAATTTTTTAAAAAGCTGGATTTCAGAAGACAACTTATAAAGCCATGACTGCCAAAAGAATATTTTAACCTAAATATATTATAGTTTGTCGATAAACATGTTTTTTTTTTTTTTTTTTTTGACAGGCAGAGTGGACAGTGAGAGAGAGAGACAGAGAGAAAGGTCTTCCTTTGCCATTGGTTCACCCTCCAATGGCTGCCGCGGATGGCGCGCTGCGGCCGGCGCACCGCGCTCATCCAATGGCAGGAGCCAGGAGCTAGGTGCTTATCCTGGTCTCCCATGAGGTGCAGGGCCCAAGCACTTGGGCCATCCTCCACTGCACTCCTGGGCCACAGCAGAGGGCTGGCCTGGAAGAGGGGCAACCGGGACAGAATCCGGTGCCCCGACCGGGACTAGAACCCCGTGTGCGGCGCCGCAAGGTGGAGGATTAGCCTGTTGAGCCACGGCGCCGGCCCGATAAACATGTTTAAGAGATATCCATAGTCCTTCTATTTTATTTTTATTTCCCACATCTAAATCTCACTGTAATCATAATGTTCATTGGAATTGTGGTTGTATTTTACCCAAAGTTTATCAATTCACCTGTAGAATTAAGGAAATAACCTTTGTCAGGCAAGATAATGATGCGACTGGCTAACGGCTAAAAAAGTTTCTATCTACAATAATAAGTTAGGGAATACCCTGGCTTATTATACCCAGGAGCCATGAGGGTGCAGGGGCCTAAGCACTTGGGCCGTCTTCTACTGCTTTCCCAGGCCATAGCAGAGAGCTGGATCAAAAGAGGAGCAACCGGGACTAGAACTAGCGCCTGTATGGGATGTTGGCGTCACAGGCAAAGGATTAACCTACTGCACCACAGCACTGGCCCCAAATCTAGCTTTAAAAGACAGTGCTTGGGCCCCTGCATCTGCATGGGAGACCTGTAAGAAGCTCCTGGCTCCTGGCTTCAGATTGGTGCAGCTCCAGCTGTGGTGGCTATTTGGGGATTGAACCAACGGAAGGAAGACCTCTCTCTCTGTCTCCCTCTCACTGGAGTCAGGAGCTAGAATCTTTAATTGAACTCAAGAACTCCGGTGTGGGATGCAGGTGTTTTAACTGCTAGCTAAATGCCTGAAAATATTCTTTAAATCAGGAAAAATAGAAAGTAAAGAAATTGAAAAAGAATTATAAAGTAACTCTTCCCCCCAGGTCTATACAGTCATCTCCAAAGTGCCATAAAGGCAGATACCAAAAAAAAAAAAAAAAAAAAAAAAAAAAAATCTGCTCTTAAAAGAAAACCTCTGACCAAAATAGGAATAGAGGCTGTTTCCTAATCAGAATAGTTTTTAATCTCCCAGTTTAAATACTTTACAGTAGTGGAATGGTGGAAAGAACTATGATACGTATGGATACACACTCATACGTCTTACAAAAAGTGTTGACTGACTGATGCCGCAGCTCACTAGGCTAATCCTCTGCCTGTGGTGCCAGCACCCCAGGTTCTAGTCCCGATTGGGGTGCTGGATTCTGTCCCGGTTGCTCCTCTTCCAGTCCAGCTCTCAGCTGTGGCCTGGGAGTACAGTGGAGGATGGCCCAAGTGCTTGGGCCCTACACCCACATGGGAGACCAGGAGGAAGCACCTGGCTCCTGGCTTTGGATTGGCGCAGTGTGCCAGCCGTGGCAGCCACTTGGGGGATGAACCAACGGAAAAAGGAAGACCTTTCTCTCTGTCTCTCTCTCTCACTGTCTAACTCTGCCTGTCAAAAAAAAAAAAAAAATATATTGACCAGCATAATCAAAGTAGATATACGGCTACTCTCACAGGAAGATTCCCAGGCACATCAGTGGGAAAAGCGAAGTGTGGATTTATAGGTACAGCATGAATCTATGTGTGTAGATAAACAACTTTAAAACTTGTATTTTGTTGTGTATTTGAACTTACATAAATGCATGCAACAAAAACAAAAAAATACATAGCAAAAAGGTGTGAAAGGATATATGCCAGACTGGTAAAGAAAGGGGGAAGGAGGCTTTCTTTTTCTTTTTTTTTTTTAACTGTTTTACTCTGTATCTTCTCTATTTGAAAAATGTGCATAATACATACATGAGCGCACACATATTTGCACTCTCAAACCCAAAGCTGGTGATATAGGAAATGACAAAATGGTAAGTGTATTCTCATTTACATCAGGAATAGGTTACGTACTCTGATTCTCACTACTGTTACTTGCAAGCTAGCTGCTAGCTAGCCAGTGCTGTTACATAAGAGAAAGGAATGGGGGCATAAATATTGGACGCGAGGAGGCAAAAAACATCATTCATTAATGATGACATTAAATTACTGAATCTCTGGAAAGCCAAAGAGAATTGCCTGGAAAAATGTAGAGACATTGAATATATATATAATCCATGCAATGTGGAATGCTGTAGACAACTGATTTTTGTCTCCAGGGAGAAGGGAGGAGGTAAAGGGAAAATTGACTTTTTTAAGTATTTTTATTTCTACCTCCAAGAGTAATTTTGTATCATGTTTGTATATTAATGTACAAAACCCCAAAGTTAAAAAATGTTTCATTTGATTTCTCCCCAGTAATTGAGAAAATTAAGAAAACAGAAAAAAAGATAGAGTTGGGGGAAAGGAAAACCCCATGAAAAAGTTCGAAAGAACTTAATCTGAAACAAAACATTCTAAATCAGACTTGCACATTTGTGATTAAAAGGAAAATGATGTCATGGAGGAAAAGTCCTTGCTTTGGCCAGAATATGAGGAAGGGCCTGAGTCTGAACTTTGGAGGGGATGTGGAGAGGGACAGCTTGGAAGCAAAGACGTGACAAGACTTTACAACAAGCACTCTTGGTGGTGAACATTGGTGGTAATCCTGAGAAGACTGACCGTTGTTGAGGACAGCTGGTACTTTTTTTTGGTAATCTGTTATTACTTTGTATTGAAATTACCCCTATGCCTCCTCTGCCTTCATGGAGGGCAAGGGTCACGTTTTAGTCTTTGTATTGAAGCAACTGACACAATGCATAGCTCCAGGATGTGTCTAGTAAATGGTATCTGAACAAATGATGGGTTCTGCCAGGTTTGGCGACTTGCTGGATCTAGAGGCTATGGGAGGATTGTCAAGTGATTGCTTTATTCTAGTATTCATTTATTTGTTAAATAAACTTTTATTGCTGGTATGCTGAAATTGTAAAAGGAATAAAATAGCTTTTGCTCTTGAGAAGGTCAGAGAGAACCACAGAGGGGCTGGGACTTTGAAAACAGTGGGCTCAGTGTTAAGAGAACCATTCCTAGTGTTGCTTGGAGCTGGTCCCCAAGACTTCCTGACCCAGGCTCAGCAGGTGGGAGGACTGGAAGGATGGCCTGTGTGATCTCAGGGATAAACAGTGGATGAATTGGCCAGGGCTGACTGGGGCCAGGGCGGGAAGATTGGCTGAGCCACCAAGAGTCGGGTGGTGGTAGGTACGTGTCAGGACATGGGGTAGAGTGAAACCACAGGCAAGCAGGTGTTCCTGGGGCTTAGTTCTTATTTATTCAGCAGTATCTGTAGATTCATTGATTCATTTGTTTCTAAAGAAACCGGGAAACATGTTTTGTGTGTGGAAGGATATGAGACTTAAAGGGAAGGGAGGGACTAGATCATACAGAGGCTTATTTGATGTGCCACAGACTTACAGTTTATCTTTAGGCATAGGGAGCCACTGAAGGAGTTCAAGCCAACATGGGAACTGTGTTTGAGCTAGGCCTCCTGGAGGGCTGTGTGCAGGATGGGTTTGAGTAGGAGTTGTGGGGAAAGGCTATGGCATTGGGAGATTCCAGGGAGACTGCTGTGAGAGAATAAATCCTGAACCAGGGTGGTGCAGAAGTGCAATTAGGTCATGTTTAGAAGATGAATTGGCAGGACACGTGATGATTGATTGACTGTGGGAAAAGGGAGGAGGAATACAAGATGACTCCTAGGTTTCTATTTCTGTTGGCGCCACCAGCTGAGACAGAATACAGGAGGATAAGCAGGCTTGGCCTGGGGAGATGACTAGCTCAGCTCATTGCAGCAGTGTTTGAGAATGTGAAGTGCAGCAGAAGGAAGTGTGGGGCAGAGATAAGTTTAATTATGGCGGTGAAACAGGAGGTGGGACAGCCAGATGGTGACGTGAAGCTGTCCAAGAGTAAGGGGGAAGGACTGGGCTAGACAGAGATCTGGCAGGACCTGAAACCTTGGGTGTGAATGAGATTTCCCGCAGGGTATATAGAATGGACTAGAAGAAATTTAAGGATGGAACTCTGCCCATCAAATTTCATGAGAGAATCAGTTGAGCACATAGGAAGTGAAAGAAGAGAGGAAGGAGGAGAACCCAATGAGAGAAGGTGCTTCACAGTTTTGTGAAGAAAGCACTTCATCTTTTCAGATATCACAGAGAAGGCAAAGGAAGGTTGACTCTGTTGCTTAGATTTGGCAGAGGATTACTGGTGTGGTGATCTTGGCAAGAACACGTTCAGTGGAGAAACCAAAAGGCAGTGGTTGAAGACTGACAGCTCTTTCTGGAGGAAGCAGCCAAAGCTAGAGAAGAGCACTTATTACTAAGAACTAAACAAATGCTTCTGTGTAAATTATGTTATTTCTCAATTAGCTGTGTAGGAAACACTGTGTGATTCTTTACTGTGTTACCAGAAATTATTGTGTGCATTGGAATTATTATGAAAATAAAAGTAGAACTTTAAGCTACTTTAAAGAGCTGGAATTGAACTTGGTATCTTTAAACAAAATGATATGAACCCTATTCCAAAGGTTGAGGACCTGGTGATAAGTATTGATTTAAAGGATTGTACAGGAAACAGTTTTATTTCAGTAAAATCAAACTGAAATTTGAAACTATTTTTCATTTTATACCTGATTTCTTTATTTCACAAAAAGTTAGGACTTTGAAGTCTATTTCATGACAGTGTTACACTGCTTCAGTAGGAATAGTGGACATGGATAGGGTTAATTTATAGAAGATGTATTTCATTGCAGGTGCTGATGATGTTGTAGGTCCTGAAGGCATGGAGAAATTTTGTGAAGACATTGGGGTTGAACCAGAAAATGTAAGTCTAACTGACTGAGTTGAGTGAACCATTTATGTTTCTCACTGAAATTTTTTGTCCCTTAACAAAAAAGCAATCATAAAGAAGTAATGGTATGCTAGGTTTTATGACACAATCTAAGAAATAAGTTTCAATTCTACTTTGATTTATAAGTAAATCTTTTTCATGTGAATGCTATGATGTAACTGTAACTATTCTCTACCCCACACATTTAATTTCTTATCTCTCAAAGGTACAGTAATTTTTTTAAAGATTTATTTATTTATTTGAAAATCAGAGTTACACAGAGAAAGGAGAGGCAGAGAGAGAGATTGGTCTTCCATCTGATGGTTCACTCCCCAATTGACCGCACCAGCTAGAGCTGCGCCGATCCGAAGCCAGGAGCTTCTTCTGGTTCTCCCATGCGGGTGCAGGAGCCCAAGGACTTGGACCATCTTCTACTGCTTTCCCAGGCCATAGCAGAGAGTTGAAGAGGAACAGCCAGGACTCAAACTGGTGCCCATTTGGGATGCTGGCATTGCATGCCAGGGTGTTAACCTGCTGCGCCACAGCGCTGGCCCCAGTAATTAAACTAGATGTTTAACAAGTGGTGTGAGCATGTGTCCTAACAGTGACAGGTCACCTGGGGGACTGAGTCACTGTGTGCTGTGCACATTTGCCTCTCTTGTATAGTTAGTGCAGGAAATTGAATAATGATGCATTAGAGTCTTAGAGTAGGTTGTAATTATGACTTCTTCACAGGTCTTTCACTTCCAAATGAATTTAGCTCAAAAAGTGATTGCTTTTTGGTGGATAAACCCTAAATATTTTCTTTAAGAAGATCAAAGTACTTTATATGCTTAATTGTTTTTGATTAATTCTTAGCTCCATGTTGTTATTGAATATTCATTTTCCCCTTGTTCCCACATCATTTCTAACACTTAAGTAAAAATTATGCTCTTATGTGTCTTGACTCAGTAACTGCAGTTTAATTTTGCTTTAGCTTCCAATTTAATGACTGTGACCTGGATCCTAAGTGAATTTATGAACTGGAAGAGATCTCACGAGATCAGCCTCTTCATTCAGTCTATTTCTGAGACATCTGGCGCCCAGCATATAAGTCATGCTTTTAAAGAAAACTAGAGGGCCAGCATTGTGGTGTAGCAGGTAAAGCCGCTGGCTGCAATGCTAGCATCTCATATCTGCATCGGTTCGGGTCCCAGCTGCTCCACTGCTGATGCAGCTCTCTGCTAATGGCCTGAGAAAAGCATCAGAAGATGGCCCAAGTGTCCGGGCCCCTGCCACCCGTATGGAGATTTGGAAGAAGCGCGTAGCTTCAGTCTGGTCCCACCTGTTGTGGCCACCTGGGGAGTGAACCAGCAAATGGAAGATCTCTCTATCTCTTTTTCTCTTTAAATTTGCCTTTCCAATAAATAAATAAATATTAAAAAATAAAACAAAATAAAAGTAGGGGAGCTAGTGTTGTGGCTTAGCCAGTTAAGCCTCCACTTTTGATACTGGCCTCATATGAACACTAGTTCATGTAGGCTGCTCCACTTCCGATCCAGCTCCTTGCTAATGGCCTGGGAAAAGCAGTGGAGGATGGCCCACGTGTTTGGGCCCCTGCTACCTGCATGGGAGAACTGCATGATGCTCCTGGCTCCTGGCTTCAGCCTGGCCCAGCCCTGGCCATTGTGGCCATCTGGGGAGTATACTGGCAGTGGAAGATCTCGCTTGCTCTCTCTAACTGACTTTCAAATAAATAAATTTAAAAAAAAAAAAAAAGAGAGAACTAGAACATGAGACTTCATACTATTTTTAAACTTCTTACCATTTCTGGTTATTTGTCACCTACTGCTCTTCTCCCACCCCCAAATGACACTTCAGATTTTCCAAAGAGCCTTTAGAATGTCTTTTACTTATTGGGTGGTTTTTGTCTTTCTTTTTTTTTTATTTTTCTTAAAGATTCATTTATTTATTTGAAATGTAGAGTTACAGAGAGGCTAAAGCAGAGAGAGGAGAGGTCCTCTATCCACTGGTTCACTCCCCAGATGGCCGCAACAGCTGGAGCTGCACCTCCAAAGCCAGGAGCCAGGAGCTTCTTCCAGGTCTCCACGTGGGTGCAGGGTCCAAGGACTTGAGCCATTTTCTGCTGCTTTCCCAGGCCATAGCAGAGAGTTGAAGAGGAACAGCCAGGACTCAAACTGGTGCCCATATGGGATGCTGGCATTGCAGGCGGCAGCTTTACCTGCTATGCCACAGCACTGGCTACCCCACCCCACCCCCCTTTTTAAAATGTAAGTCTGTTCCAGATCACACCTTGATAAATTATTCAAATTGGTGTAAAGGTTTGGGGACAGCTGAGTCAATAATATTAACCCTGATCAAGTCTGTAGACATAGGAAAAGATCATTTGCTGCTGGGAGCCAGGCCCTGCTTGCAGAGTATTTTCTGTAGGTCATCGCCAGAGGGGTGAGAATTGGACTTGAGGGGCTCTCCTGGAGGTTTTCCTCAGAGGCTAGTCGTCAGCTGTAAGATCAGAACAGCAGGCAGCAGGGCCTGGATCAGACAGTGAGGCGCTGGCATGGTGACGGTTGGGCTGCAGGTATGCCAGGGATCAGCTGAGCGTTTAATTCCGAGGTGGAAAGGGCAGGCTGGTGTCTGGAAGGGCTTGATTCTAGCTGAGGAAGAGGGGAGGCATCGCTCTTCAAAGTTCCTCACCCCAAACACCAGGACTCGGTGGCGATGACGGTCATTAATATTCTGTTGTGGTGCTCTGAGTCCTTTCTGTAGCAAGAGAAACAGTTTTGAAGTGTTGAAGCATATCCAAGACGAAAGGCCAAATCCAGACGATGCTTCCAAGTGTTTATTACTGTTCTTCTCTTCCAAGATGCCACCAATGAAAGTTGTGCTATTTTATATCATCACTGAGACAGAAAAGGTGTTGCTGAGTAAACTCTGCCTTGCCCTCGACTGGGCGGCTACATCCCCGTTTTAGAGGCACTAGCATTTGAAAAACAGGCCGTGAAATATGGTGTTGATGAGCAAGTGCTTAAAAAGTATTTAAAGCCTTCACCTCACCTGATATTTATAGCTTACAAAATCCAAGCAGGCTTGTAAAATTCAAGTCTACTTTCATTTACCCAGAGGAGGGCAAAATCCCTCATTGAAGTAGTTACTGTCCTCATTAGTCAACACTGAGAAAGTGCTTTGTACAAAGATTGTTTGCTGTTGTGAAGGTCTGACTTCAGCTTCAGCTGGGGAGCTCTGTTTGGCGTGCGCTTGTATACGTTCCTGCAACCTCACTGGGGTTTTTGTTTCTTCCTTAAGTGTTTGTGTAAGATTGTCAATCTTTACAATAGAGGGTTAAATGGAGATATAGTTTGGGAAGGCATGTAGTTTGCATTAGAAAATGTGGATAACGTTCACCTAAGTAGATTGATACACAGGAGTCAGAATTCCAAGAAACCTGCAGATGAGGAGAAAACCCACTTATGTGTGAATAACTTGAAGAACCTGTAGTCCTTTCTTTTTTTGGAAATTCTTAGAGCCTATTGATCTCTAGTTTTAACTTATTAATCATTTTCAAACTGATTTAACAGTCACTACTTGTCAGAGTAGTATTTTTCTTTAACCTAATGGCTTGGAAAAATGATATGTACAAATTTTTTTGATGGAAGGATACTAGAAATTTATTTTTTCTTATTTATTTTAAAAGATTTATTTATTTATTTGAAAGTCAGAGTTACACAGAGAGAGAAAGAGAGGCAGAGAGAGAGAGAGGTCTTCCATACCCAAATGGCTGCAATGGCCAGAGCTGGGCTGATCCGAAGCCAGGAGCCAGGAGCTTCTTCCAGGTCTCCCATGCGGGTGCAGGAGCCCAAGGACTTGTGCCATCTTCTATTGCTTTCCCAGGCCATAGCAGAGACCTGGGTGGGAAGTGGAGCAGCTGGGACTTGAATCAGAGCCCATATGGGATATTGGCATTACAGGTGGTGGCTTTACCCACTACGCCACAGCACTGGCTCCAGTTCTTATTTATTTTTAAAAGATTTATTTACTGGGGCCAGCATTGTGGCATACTGGGTAAAGTACCATCTGCAGTGCCAGTATCCCATATGGTCTCTGGTTCAAGTCCCAGCTGCTCCTCTCCTGATCCAGGTCCTTGCTAATGCACCTGGGAAAAGCAGCAGAAGATGGCCCAAGTGCTTAGGCCCCTGCCATCTATGTGGAAGACCCAGAAGAAGCTCCTGGCTTTGGCCTGGCCCAGCCTTGGCCGTTATGGCCATTGGGGAGTGAACCAGCGAATGGAAGATATCACTCTCTCTCTGACTTTCAAATACATAAATAAATATTTGAAGCTTCCCAGATGACCGCAATGACCAGGGCTGGGCCAGGCTGAAGGTAGGAGCCAGGAGCTTCTGGGTCTCCCACGTGGGTGCAGAGGCCCAAGCACTTTGGCCAGTTTTGCTGCTTTCCCAGGTGCATTAGTAGGGAGCTGGATTAGAAGTGGATCAGCCAGGACACAATGCAGTGCCCATGTGGGATCCTGGCATCACAGGCTGCAGCTTTACCTGCTGGGACACAATGCCAACCCTGGTTCTAGAAATTTAGTAGGTTCTCACAGTTAATAACTTCCAAATAGAAAACTATGAAGTGAGCATCAAGAGAAAGCTTTGCATTAGATGGGTCAAAGCCAGAGGTTTCTAGCCTGTGCACTAAGTTGCTGGCAGGCAGATGCAAGAACAGATCTTCAAACCCCCTCGGTACTCTTGTGGAGTTTTTGAGATACATGCCGGCTCTTTGACTTCTTGCCGCAGTATTTCTCGTTTGGGTTCTTGGATAATGGTCTGTGGTTTTGAACAAGTCACCCAGTAGTGGAAGTGAAGCCTTGGTTCTTTGTGAAGAAATCAAACTCACTGCTCAATACACAGTTTCCTGGTCCTTGGCCAACTGTTTGCCAACATCACCTATTTCTACCCATTGCCCTTCTCTGTTACAACAGATGCCTAGCACCCATCAACGGTGTATGCCTGATCCAGTTTGGGACGTGGACATGCCTTTTGTATGAATAACTGTCCATAGATAGCCAAACCCGGAGTGGCGTGCTGATCTCAGGTCTCCCCCCTTCTTGTTTATCTTTTTAGGACACTGTGTCCTTCTCAGTTATTCCTCACCTCTCCTTGGGTCTCTGAGGTAGGTGAGAGGGAAGACCCCCAGTCACGAGTGGCCTCAACCCTGTCCCATGCAGGGCCTTGGACAGCTTGAAGGTAGAGCCGGTTTGAGATGTAATCGTCTTCACACCTTCGAGTACTTACGATGACTCACCATCAGTGCTCTGGGATGTTCTTTTCTCTAAGTTAGCTCTGTGAAAAAAGTGATAAAACAGTGGCTTGAACCAGAGTTGTCGCAGTTACTGATCACTGCAAAGTTTCAGAATATTAACTAAAAGCAAGAGTGGAAGTGCGGGCCTGACCCCTACTGAGGAGTGATTGGGCCTTGCCACTCACCCTCAGCTCATTGCAAGCAAAGTACTGGTTAAGTGGAATGTTGGAGGGTGGGCACTGTGGTGTGGCGAGTAAAGCCGCGGCCTGCAGAGCCAGCATCCCATGTGGGCGCTGGTTCGGGTCCCGGCTGCTCCACTTCTTATCCAGCTCTCTGCTATGGCCTGGGAAAGCAGTAGTAGCTTGCCCAAGTCCTTGGGCTCCTACACCTGCGTGGGAGACCCAGAAGAAGCTCCTGGCTTCTGGCTTCAGATCGCCTCAGCTCTGGCCGTTACAGCCAAGTAGGAAGTGAACCAGCGGATGGAAGACCTCTCTCTCTCTCTCTTCCTCTCCTTCTCTCTCTGTGTAACTCTAACTGCCAAATAAATAAATAAATCTGAGGGAAAAAAAAAAGTGGAATGTTGGGTCATCTACAATGATTTCCCTCAGGGGATAGTTGGATTCACAAACATTAATCTACTTTAATCTACTTGTGTTATAACCCCACTGTATATCTCCCACTTGTTGCTAACATACTGTTCTGTACCTTGCTATTTCAGTTAATAACTCTTGGAGATTATTCTGTATTTGTCCATTTGGTTTGTCTTAATGGTGTCGTAATATTCCTTTTTGTGTAGTGTGTTGAGCAAATCTTCGTCTCTTGTTAATGGACATTTGGTTATTTTCTATCTTTTATAACCACATGTAGTATTATATTGAATAGTTGAATATACATGTTGTGTGCATTTGCAAATGTATCTGTAAGATAACTTTGCGTGAAGGGATTCGCCAAGTCAATGATTGGTTCTAATTTTGATAGATACTGCACGGTTGCCCTCTGGAGAGGTTAATGGCTTTTTGCTTTCCCCATCGTGCATGGTGAGAATACATATTTCTCTGATCCCTTGTCAGCAGATTGTATAATCACACTTTTTAGAGAGCTCCCAAGCTACAGCCCACTTTGAAGTTCCCTGTGCATGTTGCAGCGAGTCAGCAGTTGTGAACACAAGCACTGGTTAGAGGTTAGTGTATCTCATTGCTGAGATTCTGTCTTTCTTTCTTTAAACAGGTAGTTATGCTGGTCCTTGCTTGGAAATTGGATGCACAGAACATGGGTTATTTTACTCTACAGGAATGGTTAAAAGGAATGACTTCTCTACAGTAAGTCCTGAGGCTGCACCGGCGGGGGAGGGGGATTCCTGCCCTCCCCAGCGGCTTGCCCTCCCTCTGGGACCTCATGATGCGATTGGCTGAGTGGAAGGGAGTCAGGTGGTTGGGGCAAACTTCCCCTGTGGCCGAAGATGTAAAGACCAAGACCCATTTTGAGGACACAATGTTATGGGTGAATTTTAATCACTTAGGGTTCTATATATATTGTGTATATATGTGTGTCTACAGAGACAGAGTGTGTTAGTTTTCTGAGAGAGAGCGCTGTCCAGTAGAAATGAAATAACGTTTTCTCATGTATGTGAGCCACATATGTAATTTAAAATACTCTAATAGCCACATGGGAAAAGAATCAAGTATGGTTAGGTTTAACATATTTAACCGAAAATATCTACAATATTGTTGTTTTAACCTATAATATTTTATAAAAACAGTGGGATATTTTGCATTCTTTTTTCATGGTAAGCCTTAAAACTGGTGTGCATCCTACACTTATTTGTATTCGTTACGTTTCAGCCGCTCAGTAGTCACATCTGCCTAGGGCTGACCGTATTGATTGGTACGGGTGTAGAGCCTAAGCACCAAAGGCATCTGGTTTACAGTCAGTGAGGAAAAATCTGAGTCATGTGTAACTTTTAAGTGAAAACACTGATGTCTTCTGTTTTATATATATTCTGATTTTAGCTTTGGACAAAATTAGAACTTCATTACAACAGTAATGCTAGTGATGATAATACCAGTAAAGATTCTATTTGTGTTACCTGGCTCAAATAAGAAAAGAGTCAGGTTTTATGCGTCTACTTTGTTGCCTGTGTGTGTGTGTGTGTGTGTGTGCATGTGCATGCATGCTAAGTTTCACTGAAGAAAATAAGTGGGTGTTGTGTCGTGGGCCATGAAGATTGTGCTTGAGGTAGGGCGCTGAACATTTCAGTTGGTACTAAAGGGGATGTGGTAATTCTTTGCAAAGGAGCTTTGATCTAAAGTGCCTTGGATGACCTTTTTTTTTTCTTTTCACTTTAACTGAATAATGGATCTTGGTTTTTATTGCATTAATTGGGGTTTGAAATGGTTTCATTTAAGTAATTTTGGCATTTGTCAGCTTGCATAATAGTATTATCCATTTGTCATGGTTAATCATGCTTTATTTGCATTGTGCTTTAATAGTTGATTCATACTTGAGCCTCCTGGCTGTCTGAGGAGAGGGCAGTTCAGGCTTTGTTCTGGACATTTTAGAAATGAGGAAGCTGAGGCTTCGAGAGGCTGTGTGACTTGTGAAAGTGGTGGAGATGGGAAGGAAATCCATGACTTCAGATTCTTCATAAAAAGGAGTTTGAGGAAAAAGCCAAGCCGTCCTTTTGCAGATTCGCTCCCCTGTCAGCATGCTCTAGAATTTTAGGGTTAAGTTCTCTGTAGTCTCTTTCAAATTGGGTTTGTCTTGTTGGGGAGTATCTCCTGATCGATTTTCAGCCTACTGACTCTTTCATTATTTTCCTCATTGCTTTTCTTTGTTGCTTTTCCAATAGAGCATGCGATGGCCGCTCTTTTGTGTGTCCTTGGAATGATGAATGCAAGGCCATTTCAGGATTTTATTTCAAGGCTCCAGAGGGGCACCATCAACATTTCTTCAGGCCTATTTCCATTTGTCTTAAGAGGGTGTGAAATCTATCCTGGGTTTTTTTTTTTTTTAACAGTTTTTTTTTTTTTTTAATTTATTTGAAAGGTGAAGTGACAGAGATGGAAGGGGTAGACAGAAGGAGAGGGTGAGCAAGATCTTGCATCTGCTGGTTCACTACAAGCGACTTTACCTGATGCCAGGTTTCTCCTGTGTGTTTTGAGGGCCATGTGTCCTGGGAGTGGAAGAGATAGTTTCCTGCCAGAGGTCTACATCAGCATTCCAGGTTGGGAACACTGCTTGCCACTTTGTGGGGCACAGGTGGTGGCAGATCTCCCAGGTGGCTGCTGCTTGGTCCTTGCAGTTCAAGGTTTAGTGATGAGCCTGGGCCACTGTCAGGGCCTGGGTAGATCTGCATTGTCCCAATGAAATGGAACTCTGAAGTTGACTTGCTCATCAGTGATGTGGACATAGTTATTTGGAATAACTTTTACATTTCTTTCAAGTTCAAAAATAACTTCATGTTTTAGTTACCTCTGCTCCCCGTGCCCTCAAGCCTCCCTATATAAGTCATTTGTTCAGCGGGTATTTGAGTGTCAGTGATATGCCAAGTGTAGTATTCTAGACCCTGGGAAAATAAAATCCCAAAACAAGACAGGGCTTAAAAACAATATTCAGGCCAAAAATCCAAAAGCAATAACATCTCCTCATGGTAATTAAATTAATTAAGTTAAGTGCTGTGTTCGTGAGGGATATGTATTAGTATGCACAAAAACTGAGAGGGTAATTACATGCTCTCAAGATAGAAAGTACTCCATCTTTTGAATTATCTCAACTTCTTTTAGGATTTTTCTCTTTTGCTTGTTTTGATTTTATTTGACTATCCACTGAAAGCTTTTGGACTCACACTGGAATTAATATGCGTGACAAAACCTGTGTTTATGTACGTTAGTATATGCCTTCTTCCCTTTGCATTGTTTGGCCTATAAACAACAGAGTATTATTGCCCATGCTCCTGGGGACCATGGACTCCAAAATCAAGGTGTCTGATGAGGCTCATTTTTGTTTCTTTAGATGGTGCCTTCTGCCTGTATACTTAGATTTTGGAAGATGCTAACAAGCTCCCTTGGCCTTCTTTTATAAGGGGGCTAGTGCTTACATGAGGGCTCTGTCCTCATGACCTAAGTCACCTTCCAGAGGGCCCTCTCTGCGTGCCGTCACCTGGAGGTCTGGGATTTCAGCATAAGCATTTTGGGGAGACAATCATTCAGACAATAGCAGTGTATTTAGTTAAAATTTGAGTTACAAATTGCTACTGTGCAGTGAGCGTACTAGATAAAGCCCATCAGTTTCGGAACCATAGTTCTGGCGTGGTTCTGTTGCTTCCTGGGTCTCTCTGGTAGCATCTCCGAACAGGACAGTTATGTGACGATGACGTGTGACTTACACACGGGCATTCAAAAATTGGTCTCTTTGATGCCATCTGGAGGAATTGCGTGCTTGGCCTCCCCGGGACCTGCCTTTCTGGGACCGAGTGGCGGTGTAAGTGAGGGCTGGTTGACAAAGCAGCTGCACCCCCCAGGTAACTGACAGGGGAGACACAGCTCTTCCTTGGACTGTTTTTTTATGTATTACCTTGTTCTGATGTATGGGTTTATGATTACTTCTGATAAGTTAAACTTACGGCTGACCAAGTGAGCTAGAACCGTAGCTGACTCTGCAGCTTCTGCAAGTCCGTTATGCGTGGCACACACAAAAGCATAGGGAAACCCAGGGCGAAGACGTGCTGCCTTCTAAAGTCTTGCTGTTTCTTCACAGGCTGTTAGTTAGCGCCCTGTTCTCTCTGTGAAGAGGTGCTTCTTGAGTGGCCACTAGAGGGCAGCCTGTGGTTCCACACTCCGCAGATTGCTCGTGGGAACAGAGCCCCCTTTGCTCTAAACCTGTGTCACCATCCTTCATGCATACATGAAGTGAGATTTTACGTGCGTTTTGTATATTTAAAACACGAGGTGCATCCGTTTCTTACGCTCCAGATGAGCTCTTCGCATGTCTTTCAAACACAGGGACATCTTTTTGCCAGGGCGGCTGGGCCCATTCCAGGCATGCTGCAGAACGAACTTCACATTGCACCTTCCAGTTCTGCCCCTGAGTCACAGTTACCTTATTTTCTCTCAGCTGTGCAGCAGTTATCATAATGAGAGAGTCCTGCTTCTGAATTTGTTAAAGCAAGCAGCTGTTCTTTTTGCTCTCGTTGGACAGGGCTGCACTCGAATCCGGCCAGTGTGGTGGCTTTGGTCCTTGACCCTCCTTTCTAGTGAAGAGCAGGAACCTGGACTTTGCATGTGTGTGGGTTAGCTGATTCCCTCCCAAGTTAAACAAAAAGAAAAGAAAAGAAAAAAACAACTCTCACTGTAATTCACAACAGCTCTTTATGGGCTGACCTCCCTCTTGTGTTTCCCTCTTAGTCTGTCCACTACATTCAGAGTGGGTTTCTTTTGGTCCTTTGAACTTGCCTTGATCCCTTTGCAGTGGGTCTTTGCACACGCTTTTCCTAGTATTTGGAGAGCCCTTGGCACATCTCCAGAAACATCCACTTCCTGGTGAAGAAATCAAATATTTACTCTAATTTTTGGCTTTTAGATAGTTCATCATCTTACTAAAGAGATCATGGAATCTTATTTATAGTTAGCTACAAAAAAGGAGCTTTTGCAGATTTTTTGCTAAAAAATAGATCAAGACAATCTATTGTGAGCTGTATTTTAGTTATATAGCATGCAGAATGTTTATATTGATAATACTTGCTGTATAAACTGTCTCTACTCAGTAGTAGGAAAAAGCTCTGTAGAGAAACATAAGGGAACACCCAGCATTGAAAAGGCTTAATATTGTTTAATAACAGTGACTCTGGGTTCTCGATTTTATGGGCTAGATATTACGAGCAGAAAATTAATTTTAAAAATAACCTATTAGTCCACTGCCTTATGAAAAGTAAACACTCACTTAGTGGTGAAAACAGAGTGCCATCACTAGGGCTCTGCAGAGAAATGTCTGATGGCAAGGCTAGGGTGGGGAGAGAGCAAGGTGTGCTGGAACAGCTTGTGCCAGAAAGCAAGGAAGTGCTCAGAGACAGGTGGGGGTGTGTCAGAGGGATCCTGGAGCTTAAGGGGCCTCTGTGCGAATAGGGGGAGCCTATGTATCAAACAGGATATAGACAGTAACAGATGATAACACACTGAGTTAAAGCCAGAAATCCCCAGCCCATACAGTGTTCCTGGCAGAAGTGTTCTGGTGTAACCATGGGGACATACCTGACAAGTTGCCTTTCTATAAGCAAAACTAGCCTGGCCCTTTTGTAAGTGACATTGTCAAGACAGACAGAAGAAGTAGAGCTCTCTTGTAGAGACTGAGGAGGCTTGACAACTAAAAGCAGTGCATGCTCCTCGATTGGATCTGAGATCAGAAACAGCTGCTGTAAAGGAAAGTTGAACAACTGGGAAATGTGCTTGTGGGTTGTGTATTTGCCATTGTGGACTTCTATATTAGAAAGCCAACAGTGATGTGATATTAAGAGTGATGATGATGATATTGAAGTGGTTGGGAGTGAAATGACATTGTAGTTGCCAGCGTTCAAATGGTAGAAAAAGGCATGCTTGTGAGGGCGAATGCACACATGTGACAAAATGTGCATTGTGGAAGCAAGGGGATGGATATATGGGTGCTTGTTATTCTGTGCGTTTGAAACTTTTTTTTAAGTGTAGAAAAAATAGGTCCTCACGGACACGTTCTCACTTCAGGATTTTTATCTTTCCCTTTGGTGATGTCTTTTGTGATTCAAGAGAATTAAAAAAGACCTTGGGTTTTAATTTGCCTCTATTCTGTTTTTCTAGATGTGACACAACAGAAAAACTCAGAAATACTTTGGATTACTTAAGATCATTGTTAAACGATTCTACAAACTTTAAACTTATTTACAGATATGCGTTTGACTTTGCACGGGTGAGTTCTCTGGAGCCTATCCAGATGTTTCCCTCCCCACCCCCGCCCCTCCTTTGCCTGTTGAGGTTTGTTTTGACATAACCCAGCCAGGAACTTGAATAAATTGCTCCCAGGGTGCTAGTTAGTACTTCTTGCTTCAGGTATGCTTTTAAGGCTAACTGATTTGGGGCAAAAATCGTGCTTGTTAGCAAAAAGCTATAATGGCAGACCTTTACTTGTATTTGGGTCTGGCTTGGAATTAACTGAAACACAGGCATGGAATAGACACTGTGTGAGTATCGCTCCAGTTAGTTTGAAGAAGCTCCTTTTACAGAACAGTAAACCTTCCCCCTTCACTCCCTATGTTTACTAGGATAAGCTAATCGTGTCTAATCCAGTTTTACTTTGGGTGCTATTAGTATATTTGGAAATCAGGTGAAATTCAGACCTAAGCTAATTACAGTAAACATTATTCAAATGTATTTTTCTAATCATCATTTTGAAGTTTTTATTCTACTTGTCACCTATTGAGTCAAAGCCAGATGTGGAAGGATGTGACATAAGTTTGACTTGTTGGTCTGGCCACCATAGGTAGTGAAATCTAGAGTACCAGTTGGCTTTGTGTTCATTCAGACAACCACAGCCCATGTCATTGTACTTTATTCTAGAGTGATGTTTTCTATTAAGTCTCTGTGTCCTGTGGATTCAAGTGACTAAGCTTTCTTCATTGACTATATTTTTTTAAAGATTTATTATTTTTTAAGCAGAGAAATCAGTGACAAACAATTTTTTCCCTTACTACTTTGCTGATCTTAACTTTTCTGTTCTCTTTGGCTGTGCTAGTTCAGCACCAAAAGTTTATTTGATGAATTCTGATGCAACTGCACTAACACAGTGGTAGTTCTCTGGTGCCCTTATTCATGTATTTTTTTTTCCATTTTCCAACCTTCTAGTAGAATCTCAACATGTGTGAAAATGTATTGATACTAGAAATGATCAGGCAAAACTCAGATAGACTGCTTGAGTAAAGGCATCTGTGTAACTGTATATATAAATTATTTCCAGATGTTTTACAATAGACAAAATAGTTCCTAAGATGAAATAGTTTATTGATGAGGTTTATTTTTCCTTCCCAGAGTCAACAGTTCCTTAGAGTCAGAGTAGAAGTTCCTTTAGGCATCATCATGCTATCTTCTCCGCCCAGATCAGCTGCTTGTTAGCTTCCTTGTTTGGGAGCTCCGAATTCTCCCTAGACACCCACTACACTTTGACTGCAGGGTCTTCTTTCCTCCTCCCTGTCTCCTGTCCCATTCTGGGTCAGTCCCAGGGCCCACCTCAGGCTCCTGTGGTTGCCTCTTGGTGCCTCCACCACGGCCTCAGCAGTTGAAGTCCTTGCTTCTCCCGAGCCGGACTCCCGCAGTAGCCTTACTTTCTCACCCAGCATTTGCATCACTAGGGTGTCGTTCCTTTGCCTTTGCCCCTTTGCTGCCCCCAAAGCCCCTCAGGACCTTCCCAGTGCTTTTATATTAGTATAGTGTTTCCCAGTGTTCACAGTACACTTGCTCTCATTCCCCACTCAGAGGGACAGAGATGGTTTCAACCTACTGTCAAGAGAAAGTGGGCCTCAAAGAAGTGGAGAAATTTGACCTCATTCTGTTGTGCATGTAGACAGTAGACCCAAGATTCAAACGTCCAAGTCCAGCCTGTAGGTTACCCTGGGTCTTCTCAGTGGAGTCCCAAGCTTCCCCTTCCCATGCTGCAGCTGTGCCCTGGTGAAACTGCAGTAACTGTTGCTCACTGAACCTGCTGTCTGGCCTTCCAGCCTCGCTACTCTGCCTTGGACATAGCGGGCTCTTGCCTAGACCTTGGTTTGTACTCCCACATCCCTATCCAGCTGCTGGGCCCACATCACTTACTTCTACTCTGTGCAGCTTCCCTGGCTCATCCTGTGCAGGAAGATAGTGCTGCCTGCACTTGCAGAGCTCTGTGTCCCCCCTGGCTTTGGCGTTGGGGTCAGACCTTAGTTTCTCTTGGTGGGTGAGGGACAGTGTGTTTTCTTCCTTCCTACAGCCAGAAGTAACCAGCATGCTTCTTTGCTTTTAAGGAGCTGCAATAAATATTGGTGAATTAAGCCCTTTTATGTAATGATGAATAACAGCTGCCCACGTCTAATCATTTAATTACTGGATTGATTTAGTGCAGCTAAAACAGGCTGTAAGGTGAATTTAGCAGTCTTCGTTTTTACTTCGTTTTGCTTAGCTGAGCTTTAGGTTTTGAGATGTTGTGTTTTCACTTGCATTCACTTAAAAATATTCTCCGGTTTCCCTTGGAGTTTCTTTTTTAACCCATTGGTGATTTAGAGGTATGTTTTTTACTTCCCAAGTATTTAAAATTTTGCAAATAATCTATTATTGATGCCTAGTTTAATTTTATTGTAATCAGAGAACATACCCTGTATGATTTTAATCTGATTGATTTATGGTCCAGAATATGGTCTTCTGGGATGAATGTTTTATGTGTACCTGAAAGGAATGAATATTCTGCTGTTGTTTAGTAGAATATTCCATAAGTGGCTATTAGATCAAGTTGGTTAATAATGTTCAGTCTTGTATCTGTATTGATTTCTGTCTACTTGTTTTGTTAATTGCTGAGACAGGGATGTTGAACTCTCCACCTTAATTATTTCTCTTGTCACTTCTGTAATTTTTTGTTACTTCATATATTTTGAAGCTATGATATTAAGTTTAGCCATACTTAGTCTTATCATATCCTGGGGGCCAGTGCTGTGGCATAGTAGATTAAGCTTCCACATGTGGTACTGGCATCCCATATGGGCACCAGTTTGAGCCCTGGCTGCTCCTCTTCAGATCCAGCTCCCTGCGATGGCCTGGGAAAGCAGTAGATGACACAAGTCCTTGGGCCCCTGTACCCGTGTGGGAGACCTAGAAGAAGCTCCTGGTTCCTGGCTTCAGATCAGTTCATCTCCGACTGTTGCAGCCATTTGGGAAGTAAACCCGTAGATAGAAGATCTCTCTGTCTCTCCCTCTCTCTGTCTGTGACTCTGCCTCTCAAGTAAATAAATAAATATTTAAAAGAAAAAATAATTGTCATAACCTCTTTGTTCTGAATTCTTTATTCTTTGCTCTTTATTCTTTATCCCTTGTTTTGAGGTCTGCTTTGTCTGATACAAATACAACTACTCCAGCTTTTTTTTTTTAACCTCTGTTGCTTTACATCGAAAGTGGATTTCTTTTTTATTCATTGGTTTGAAAGGCAGAGTATCAAAGAAAAAGGGTGAGACAGAAAGATCTTCCATCCAATGATTCATTCCCCAAGTAGCCTCAAATTCAGAGCTGGATTAAGTAGAAGCCATAGAGCTAGGAACCAGGAACTCCATCTTGGTCTTCAACATGGGTGCAGGGGCCCAAGCGCTTGGGCCGTCCTCTTCTGCCTTCCTAGGCACATTAACAGAGAGCTGGACAAGAAGTAGAGCAGCTGGGACTTGAACCGCGCCAAAATAAGATACCAGTGTTGCAGGAGGCGGCTTAATCCAGTACACCACAATGCTAGCCCCTCAATATCTATATCAATTAGGATGCTATAACTGTTTATATTTAATGTAATAATTGGGATGGTTAAGTTTATCTCCTTTCTTGCTGTTTTCCCCCTATTTGTCCCATCTTACTTTTTGTTGCTTTTTTCTTGCCTTCTTTTGGATTTCTTTCAATGATTCCATTTTTTTCACTATTGCCTTATTAGCCATATCTCTTTTTTTCTAGTAATTGCTTTAGGTTTTATAATATACATCTTTAAATGTTCAGTCTGTCTTCCCATGTTATTCCACCTTATAGAAAACACAAGAACGTTTACACCAGAATATTTTCATTTTCCTCTTCCATACTTTATACTATTCTTGTCTTATATTCTACTTATGCTATACAGATCACAATGTATTATTAACATTTTTACTGTAAATAGGCAAAAATCTCTGTTATGGTTCCTGAAATAGATCATTTTTGTGCTGTTTACTGCTTTTGTGTAAATCTGGATTTCTACCTGGCATCGTTTGCCTTCCTTTTCACTACTTTTCAGCAAGCTGATTATGATGTCCCTTGGCATAATTTTCCTTGTATTTATTCTGGTTAGAGTTTGTTGAGATTTTTGGAGCCGTGAGTTTATAATTTATGTTATGTTATTCAACTGTTTCTTAAATTTTTAAGAAAGTATTTATTTGGGCCGGCGCCCTGGCTCAACAGGCTAATCCTCCGCCTTGCGGCGCCGGCACACCGGGTTCTAGTCCCGGTTGGGGCGCCGGATTCTGTCCCGGTTGCCCCTCTTCCAGGCCAGCCCTCTGCTGTGGCCCGGAGTGCAGTGGAGGATGGCCCAGGTGCTTGGGCCCTGCACCCCATGGGAGACCAGGAAAAAGCACCTAGCACCTGGCTCCTGCCATTGGATGAGCGTGGTGCGCAGGCCGCAGCGCGCCGGCCGCGGCAGCCATTGGAGGGTGAACCAACGGTGGCAAAGGAAGACCTTTCTCTTTCTCTGTCTCTCTCTCTCACTGTCCACTCTGCCTGTCAAAAAAAAAAAAAAAAGTATTTATTTGAAAGGCAGATTGAGAGACAGAGAGAAAGGGAGAGAGAAAGGGAGAGGGAGGGAGAGATCTCCCATCAAGTGGTTAAATTTTTTTCTTTCTGTTTGCTTATATCTTTGTTCAATTACTTGATGTTGTCCTACATGCCATTGATATTGCGCTCATTTTTTTCTTCTCTTTGTTTCATTTTGGGTGTTTTTTATTTCTATGTCTTCCAGTATTAATATTTCCTTTGCATTTTCCAATTTGCTGTTAATCTCAACCAGCATATTTTAAATATATTCAGATACTGTTTTTTATCTCCAGAAATTTCTTTTAGGTCTTTTTTTAAAAAATATTTGTTATCTCCTCACGTGATAATGCTTCCTTCTATCCCCTGAAATAACTAGAACATGTTTATAGTAGATATTTTTTTAAACGAGCTAGTCTTCTGAGTCCATCATCTCTGTCTCTCGGGTCTCTTTTTTACTGGTTGATTATTCTCGTGGTTCTCGGTCATGTTGTCCAACTTCTTTGCAGTTCTACAGGGGTTGTTTTTTTTTTTTAATTGGGGCTGGATAATGTGAATTTTCTGTTGTTGATTGGTGGTGTTCTATTCCTTTAAATAGTGTTGGATATTTTCGCTCCTGGTACATAGTTAATTTACTTAGAATCAGTGCGATCCTTTGAAAGGGCGGTTCCAAAGCAGCATATTTTATTCTAGAGATGAGTCAGTCCCTCAGTTAAGGCTAACTCTTGAGGATGCTACCCAGTGCCCCATGTGTTATGCCGGCGGCAGTACAAACTGTTCCCAGCCAGACTTCTGCTTCTTCATTTCCAGTGGTTCTTCCTGCAGACACAGCATGTTTCCTGTCGCTGTGTGCTGATTGGTACTCAGCCCAAGACCCCAGGAGACCACTCACAAGGTCCCTGGATCTCAAGGTTCAACTCACACCTCGCTCACATTTTGCTCCACAAATGGTAGTCGCCTCTGCCTCCCTGAAGTCCACTCTCTGTCATTTCCAACCTAGTGCTGCTGGCCTTGGCCTGGGTTTCCCTTTCTCTGTGGCCTGGAACCACCTGCATGCAGTGAGCTGGTGTCTTGCGGGCCCTGCTGTAGGTCTCCTACTGTCAGGGCTCATGGTGCTGTGCTGCCTGTTTTTCCATGTGTGAAATCCATCACTTCGGACCTTTTGTCCTGTTTTCTGGTTGTGAGTGAAAAGGGAAAGCTGGTCAGGGTGGGTCCATCTTAATTGGAAGCAAAATTCCAGTCTCCTCACCTAACCTTCCCCCCTGCTCTGGCTTTATTTTTTTTTTTTCCTACTTAAAAATTAGGACTTCTAAAGGTAGTAACTTAAAATTAACTAACACAGCAGACCTCTTAAAAAGCATACTTTAAATGAAAATAGAACTTTCTGGTATAGTTTTTTTAATATAAAGATTTATTTATTTATTTGAAAGGCAGAGTTGTTACAGAGAGGTAGAGAGAGAGAAATGTCTTCCATACGCTGGATCACTCCCCAGATAGCCACAACAGCTGGAGTTGTCGATCCGAAGCCAGCAGGCAGGAGCTTCCTCCAGGTCTCCCACCAGGTGGAGGGGCCCAAGGACTTGGGCCATCTTCTACTGCTTTCCTAGGCCAAAGCAGAAAGCTGGATTGGAAATGGAGCAGGCAGGACTCAAACTGGCGCCCATATGAGATGCCAGCACCTCAGGTGGTGGCTTTACCCACTATACCACAGTGCCGCCCTTCTGGTATAGTTTTTTTATTTTTTATTTTTTGACAGGCAGAGTGGGCAGTGAGAGAGAGAGAGAGACAGAGACAGAGAAAAAGGTCTTCCTTTGCTGTTGGTTCACCCTCCAATGGCTGCCGTGGCCGGCGCGCTGCGGCCGGCGCACCACGCTCATCCAATGGCAGGAGCCAGGTGCTTCTCCTGGTCTCCCATGGGGTGCAGGGCCCAAGCACTTGGGCCATCCTCCACTGCACTCCCGGGCCACAGCAGAGAGCTGGCCTGGAAGAGGGGCAACCAGGACAGAATCCGGCGCCCTGACCAGGACTAGAACCCGGTGTGCCGGCGCCGCAAGGCGGAGGATTAGCCTGTTGAGCCATGGCGCCGGCCCCTGGTATAGTTTTAATACCCTAATTATTTTAATGCCCTAAATTACTTTTAATACATTTATACCATTTCTTGATTGGTACTAACTCCCCATGTTCAGTTTCCTTATTGATAAATTGGACATAATAACAGCACCTATGTATAAAATGAATTTGAGTATAAGGCACTTAGGACAATTTCTGGGTCAGAGTAAGTTCTCAGTAGAAGTTAACCATAGAACTAGAACTAGTAGTTTAATTCTTCTTCATTGCCATGACTTAAGTGTATGCAAGCCTCAAGATTCAAGTAATGACTTATCTTCTGAAAATAGTGCTTGCAGTAAGACTCCGAGTGTACCATGCAAGAGCAGTAAGGAAAGACTGTGCCTGTTGGCAAAATGTTTTTCTTTTGTTTTATAGGAAATGTCAATACCTGAGCTTAATTAATTGCCTTGCAGACATTGTTATATGTAAACCAGTGTTAGCTAAGTTCTAAGAGCATAATTATTTTAATTGTGTTAGATATATTTTTCCCAGTAGGAGGCTACTCTTGAGTTTCAACTTTTTGCTTTTTATTACTGTCTTTAAAAAAAAAAACAATTTTCATTAAACCAATTTACATTTCATCAACTGAACTGTAGTATTTGAGATTGGAGTTCTTCGCGTCTGCTGGTTTTACCTTGCATCTGTGTAGGTAGCTGAGATAAGAAGGTTGACTGTGCTTATGTCAGTATCATCCCTGTGGTCTCACACGAGAATGCGTGGTGTGCGTCACGGTCTTTCCATTAGGCCTTTTGTTTTCACCAATTTAAGACTAGCCCTTGCCGTGTATGGTTGGAGTCAGGATTGCTTACATATTGTTTCTTGAGTCTCACATCTTTGGAAAAGCTTTAAAGTTCTTTCCTGTTGAAGTTCTTTGTTAAAATAATTTCAGTAAAGTAAGGTTCCTCTTTTCACACCTAGTCTCAAGCTATTAAAACTTGGTGAAAATTGGAAATTTTTAATCTGAAATATTTAGGGACCTCTGATACCTCAGATTATGGGTACCTAGGTATTTGAAGATTAGTTTTGGTAATGTCATATTTACACTCACATATTTATAATTAACTTTTTTTGTTTGTGTTTCCTCATAGTTGTGCCACTTCAAGAAAAAAGTGTTTAATTGTCATATTTTATAGGAAGACTGAAACATTAACAAAGGCACTATTTTTATTGTTTACTATTATATTGTGACTCCAAATCAGACCTTAATAAATCTTCCTTATTCTCTCTATTGCCTGTTTGTTGCTAGTCTCTGACTCTGGAAGTGCATTTAGTCCACATGTAAAATGTAACTTCTTAGAAATAGGACCCTTTGATTTTGCAGCTACACTGTTAGAGCCTTGATACCCTTTGGTTCCTGTGTTTTCAGTCTAAGGCAGAGTTTAATTGTGTATTGTAGGGGATTGGTACATCTATCCAGTTCCTGTTATTTTGAAAAATGACACAAAAGTTGTTTATCTGAGAAAATTAAAGTTGGTGGAGCATGTGTACACATTTTCAATCACAAGATGAATAGGAAGAGAAGTTTCCATTTCCTTCTCTATTCCTCTTGACGGACCCTGTGAGGGTGCTCAGTAGCTCTTGGCAGGCTGGGTTAGGTACTTCGTGCTTAGCTGCAGAAATCTGTCGATCTCCTTTTTACCCCATGAGCAGAGGGTCACAGGTCCGGTTTTAACTATACTGTCTTAATTTCTTACAGATCTTTTGGATATCTTTGTGTACTCCTTTAAGTTGTTAAGGTGATTATTATTTTTAAAATGCCCATATGTTGATTGCTGCCTGGTTGCATCCTGGGAGATTCATTTCACTTCTGATTGGGAACTCCTTTGCCGAGAATGCCTTTGGGACCCTCAGTTATCAGAGAAACCCCTGGGAGTGTCTCCATTTTCAAGTTTACAGTTGTTGGCTCTGGGATCTCTCTACTGTTGGCACCTAGGAATTATTTGAGTGTTTCCAGTGATGGCTGTTGGCACTTAACCCAAGTCCTCCCACAGGCAATGCTGGTTATCAGGGAGCTGCCATTGTTCAGACTGTGAGTGCATCCATAATGTCTCTCTCTTATTTGCTAGGCAGAAGATGGTGTTAGTGATTGCGAGCTGCTGGCTGGCACCCTTGCAGAGCAGGAGTGAGTGAGTGCTGCTCAGCTTTCCGGTCCTGTGAGTCTGATCCTTTCCTCCATGTTTTGGCACCACTGCCAAACACATACGTTGAAATCCTTCATGATCGTCATCAGTTTGTTGGATGGTTATATTGTTGCAAAGAGTCTGTCCAGCTCCTTTGTATCTTTTTCTTTTTTGTCACCTTAGTGTATGTCCGTTGTGACTGGGACATAGGAGATGATGATGATGATGATGATGATGATGATGATGGAAGAAAACAGAGTGTCTATCAAAGCAAGACTAGAGATTGGGCTTCAGTGACTTGAGTACAAACTCTCCCCAGGGAAAACTTTTCCAGAGGGCCAGTGCTGTCAGCCCAGCGCTGCACGAGCTCTTGTGTCGACAAATGGACGTGGCCTGGTCCTGTGGTGCTGCTTGTGTTTCCTAACGGTTTTTCTTGTAGATTGCTTCATAGGATAGTGTGCTAATGCCGTCTGCCACACCTGTATTATGGAGTAAGAGGAAGCTGCCATTTGCTTGCCCAGTGTATCACTGAAGTATAAGGCCTTGAAACTCAACAAACCAGTGAGGCTTGATTGGCAAAAGGCAGGCAATCTCTAGAGCTCCTCTTCTACTGTCCTCTCCTCCACTGATAATAAATGCACCCCAGAACAGGCAGTCTGCATGGCCAGGGGACGGGTGGAGAATGCCTTGGAGAGGAGGCCCCACTTACTTGCGTAACCTGGGGAACTACAACATCCCTGCCATCTTCAGACTTAAGCTACCTGTCAGCAGAGAAGGGAGACTTGGAGCCACCTGACCTCTTCTCTTTGTGAACAGTGGTCACACTTTATGACTGGGACCAAAACTCAGATCTACTGCACATCTCTGTTAAGTAGCCGTTTCTGTGTCTTCATCTCCCTTGTGTGCTGTTGTTGACTAAGGCCCTTACATTGGCTGTATTGTTTCTTCACTTTTAAAGTCAGTGGCATGCCTCAAATTCTTTGTATACTGAAGAGCATTTCACTGTTTGAGTCCTTGAGGTGACAATTAATTCTGCCTGGAGGGATGTGTAGTTGCACACCACAGCATCATCCCTTACTTTGGTGAATATTTAGCTTCAACTCCACTGGGGGAGCCAGGCACTTCCTCCCTTTGTCAAAAATTATGTTTACATATTTTCTCTCTTATTAAGAAACCATGTGGGGGCCAGCTTTGGGTATGTAAGGTTACTACCACTAGTCCCTCCATCCCTTTCCATAGAAACTGCCCCTTGTGGTTCCAGAATGGAAACTTGTAAGAAAGATGAGAATGAGGAATCAGGATCGTTAATTGCAAATGTAAATGGACTAAACGTAATCTAGGTTTGTGTACTCTCTCTTCTGGTTTCCTTATGAAATATTGTCTTTTGCTTGTTTACTAGTTTGGGGGTATTTGGTTAGGAGATTCAAGTCTAAGAACTCCAAGGTAAGAAGGGCTTTATAGGCAGACTTCCTACTTGCCCCTGGAGCCTGTGGGTGAACACATCCTTTGATAGGGGAGCCCCAAAGCCCCAACGATTATTAACAGTTTAAGTCTAACATGCTTAGGTATGAACAAAAATTTACCTCATAAGGTAAAACTATTGGAAAAAATGATTTGTTTTTGAAGGAAACCTGATTCCTAAGCATGCAAATCAAAACCTTTAAATTAAGTTATAGGCTTTAAGATCAACAATTGTGATTTTGATAATTATAAATGTCAAGCAAGCTATCGAGTTACAGATTTTTATTTTCCTTGGGAAACGAGTACTGGTACTACATAACTCAGTGATTTTGCATCAGGATCATCATTCAGTAGACATGAGTTTCTTACAGTAAATTTATAAGTTATATAGTACTGACACGTTCAAGCCTTCCACCATGTTTGACTGCCTTCCCTCCCCCGCCTTAGCTTTTGAATCAGGGTTTTTATGGTTATATGGTAAATGAGCTGTTTACTAATTTCTTATTGAAGTGAAATACAAATTTGGATGGTTGGAATTTGTTATTTGGGGGCATCTGGCTCATCCTTGTTTTTGTTTGTTAAACAGGAAAAGGACCAGCGCAGCCTAGACATAAACACTGCCAAGTGCATGTTGGGACTGTTATTAGGAAAAATCTGGCCCCTTTTTCCAGTTTTTCACCAATTCTTAGAGGTACCAAATTGTTATTTTATGAAATGTATGTTTGCTTGCTTAGAACTACCAAATATACTTTAACCATTTTATGTAATGTTTTTGTTTGTTGTGCTTTCTGCCTGTAGGAATTCTGGTGACAAACTTGCTGTCATTCAGCAATGACCTCTCTTCTCAGAGCGCATTTGTGTATGCATGTAACACTGTGTTGCATCACTCCACGTTACAGATATGTCAGAAATGGCCACAACTCTGTCCTTTCCTCTCCTTTCTCATCTCCACTTTAAATGCTTCATTTTGTTTAGATTTCCTGCTCCTTATCACAGTGCAGAAGACTGACTTTCTTTTGGAGGAACTTCCACTTTTACTAAGTAAAGGTTGAAAAACAGTCATCTGCCTTCTTACTAAAATCAGTTTGTTGTCACTTCTTGTCTACTTTTATCTATAAGAACCTTAGCTCAATCTAGTCCTGGGCAAACTGACAGTATCTCCTTTGGTTTAACTTTTCTTCAGCTTTGTGTCAGAAAGAATCCATTACCTTACACCATCATTGTGTTTTGTTTAAGTATTGGTGACCGAATATTCTGGTTGTTGTTGAAATGTCATCATGCAGGACCTGGAGGGATCTGAGATACAGACTGGAGCTACTTGGGTTGTCATGTATCTTGGCTAAGCCCTTTAAAAAAAAATGCCCTCAGCCTGCAGATATGTGGGTGCTGGGTCTCTGAGAAAGTCCAGGGCCTTCCCTTGGCTCCAGCTTCCCTCTTGAAGTCATCCTTCTTGCGACTTACTTTGTGTAATGGTCCAGAAAAGCTTAGCAACAGATACCATTCTTTGAGGACTGTTATTAAAGTTGGTCTTAATGTAAGAAACATTTGTTTACATGATAGTTCATATGTACATTCTTGTATGGCTTGTTCTGATTTCTCAGACAACCCCATGAGATAAATTATCATGATTCAGAAAATAAATGGGACTCGGTTCTCGGTCTCAGCAAGCACAGCAGGATCTGAGCCTGAGTGTAAAGCTGTCTTTAGCCGAAAGACATTGCCACTTTGACTTCGCACAGTTCTGGGAGCATTGTCAACTATTTTAAGACTGGTTTTTATTTTTAGGTGCTTAGAAAGCTAAAAAAGAAACAGTAATTTTTTGATTTCTGCTTTTTTTGTATTTGCATCCTTAAAATCATTGGTAACCCTCTGGGCTTTTTAGGTACTTGTATTATTTTATGATATTTCTTGATCTCAGTGGTGAGGATTTATAAATTTTTGGCTCTAGATTTTATTTCTAAATTTACAGTGATATAAGGATACATTATTTAAAATATAACTATGGCTTATTTCTTGTCTAAGAGGAATAGAAACACCATGCCATGGCTATTCTACTTTTTTTTGTGATGAGATTCATGTTTTGAATGACTAGAACAGTCACTTTCTTCTATTACAAGGGCATCTAGTGCCAAGACCACTTGTAGCACTTACAGGTTTTCATTGAGTGACCCATTGCTGTGTGTGCTTTAAGCCAGCAACTTGGCAGTGAGCAATGCTGATCATGGCAGGGCTTATTAATGGATCCTATACATGAATTACATAGATTATCTCTTTTAATCCATGCAATGTCTCCATGAAGTAGGTGTTGTCCCATTTCATATAAAAGGACATTTGCCATTTAAGAAGTTTCACTTCCAGAGGTATGAAAGTGTGTTTCTTTGGTGTGCTTACCATTTTATGTGGCTGTAATAGTTTTGTAATGAAAATTGTCATCTAAAGTTCAACTCTTGCTCTCACTCACCATCCTAGAGATTGATATTTAACACACCTCAAATGAAAAGAAGCCCGCCAACAATGAACTTGAAGTTGATTCATAAAGCAGTTTAAACCCTCCCCTTTGTTCATTTTCAGTTAGTAATTGCTATTACTTTCCCATTCGCCAGCAATCAAAATACAAAGTTATTAACAAAGACCAGTGGTGCAATGTGCTAGAGTTTAGCCGAACAATTAATCTCGACCTGAGCAACTACGACGAAGACGGAGCATGTAAGTACTGCGGCTGAGTGTTCACTCCCGCCTCTCCTGGCGTGTGTGTGTGCCTGTCTTTCTCTTTGGAAACAGCCTCAGAGCCACGTTGTTTTCTCTCTCTCCCCAGGGCCAGTGTTGTTGGACGAGTTTGTGGAGTGGTATAAAGACAAACAGATGTCTTAGGACTTTATACATAGCAGCAAGAGAGTCACTGTTACCACAGTTATGTCAACCATTAGCCATAAATTGCTGTTTGTATCAAAGCGCATGCTGCTTTTCTTGCACTGTCTCCCTTTGGCAGGGATGTTTTGGTGTTTGCTATTGACTGGACCAGCTCTGTTTGCTGTGTAGCATTGTTCTCTTGAAAGGCTGCTTTGCAGTTTGTATTTACACTACAGATTGGTGAATTTGCCAACGTCCTCACTGTGATTATGTGTATATTGCTGTTTAAATTTTGTATATGTGTATAAAAAGAAAAAGCTTCACCTAGAGATTATTTCTGCAAAAATGTATTGTACAAATAATTTTGTGGCATATTTCTAGTCCCTTTTTTCAAATGAACCAATTATACTTCATTTGGTCTCAAATGTAGCATTTCAGAAGATGAGACAAAACAACCTTAACCATGAGCAAACATTGCCAGAATTAACCTTACTGTTTAAGAGGCCAACTTTTGGAAGGGGGTGGGAGTCCTAAACTAACTTTTCAGTGGCATAGGCCAAATCTCATTTGGTTTACTTAACAATGTTAGCATCTTAAAATGATGAACGTTATCGACATGTGTAACATGCCACCATTCACTTCCACCATGCAAGGCATGGTTTTTTGTTTTGCAGTGTTAAAACTGTAGCAGCTTGGATTTAGGTATAAATGACCAAATTAAAATTGCACCTATTTATTTTTTAAATTGGGGTTTAAATTCTTATGAACTTTATTTAATGGTAATTTCCTTCCCTCAATCCCTTCCTACCCCCCCCCCCTTTTGGCATCCTTTTAGCCACTGTTGGATCTGCTGATGCTTTGTATGCCATGCTAAGTAAAATTTATTTTGCCTCCTTCATGGAAAAAAAAAAAATCTAATGGTTTGCTGGCCATTTATAACTGCTGAGCACTTTGAGTTGTGGCTTGAAATTTCAGTTAATCTTGTGTGGTGTCTGATTTTCTAGGTTTTTTGTTTTGTTGGTTTTTTTTTTTTTTTTTTCCAAAGAGCTGTGAGAGAGGTGTGTAGCTTCCTTTTAGTTTGTTCTCCTGGTTCTTTCACGCTAGGCTTTTCCTGGCAGCACGTCCATTGCTGGCAGTGGACACAGCCACCAGCATTGAGCTCACCTATGACAGGCGAGGACCTTTCCTGGAGGGGCCATTTGTCATTCCCTGAGTCACTTGTACAAAGGGGGACTGCCGTTACTTATGTAGGTGAGAAAATAAGAGTAATAAGCAGGATCATATTTTTAGGTTTGTGTTTTTTTTTTTTTTTTTTTTTGCCTTCTTGAGAAAATGTGTAGATAACATGTTTTCGCCCAACTATCTGGTGCTATTGATGACTAATTTAGTCTCTAAAGTTTTATGAAAACATAAAAATCTAGTGATTTAACCCAAGTAAAGAGCTAATGGTACATTTGAACAACTTAAATGCTATAGTTGTGAGCAAGATCCACGATTGAGCTTGTAATGATTGGAAGAAGTTTGGAATCATCTCGAAATCTGGCCAAAAATATCTTCTAGTTTAAATGTGAATGTTTAAATGGCATTAAATGAGTAAAGCACACTGACAATGCTACTCTTTGACCACTGTTGTAGTTTCTTTGCAAACAGTGTTCAGATTTTCATATTTTTCCCTAACGGAACCACCAAAGACAGACATTTTGTATGTATATACAGTGTGTGTGCATATACGAAATCATGGTATGGTAGAATGCAACTACTTCCTTTTTCTACCAAATAGGAAAGGTTTGGTTTGCTGTGAAATAAACCAGAGGTTTATAAAGCTCTGTAGTGGTGAAGCATACTGAACCATTCCTTGTTTGTACTCTTCACTTTTAACCTTACAATCTAATAGCAGTTTGCGTAAATTAATACCTGAAAGAATAGCAAATGTTGACAGCAAGCAACAGCTATTGAGATCATTCTGTTGAAAAGATTCTCATGGATATGCGTGTGTGTGTTATAGCAGTGACTAGCCATGGGCAGACTTGGATCTATGGAGAATTGATTCATTTTCTAAAGTTCCCCAAAACAGTTCAAAAAATTAAACTTTAAAGGCAGCAGTTATTAAATTTGATCAACTGTAGTTTTGTTTGAAATAAATATAAATCATAGGTGAAATTATTTTAAATACGATATTAGAATCTAGAGAATCTTTTTAACACTAAGCACAGTTAGTCCTAAAATAACAGGATTATTAGAAGGGAGAGGTGTTAGCATTTTATTGACAGTGAACTTATTCAGGACAGGAGAACCACCCAGGGAAGAACCATCTCAAGATGTGTGATATGTAAGCAAGCATTGCACAGGGACAATCTTGCCTGTTCAGAAAACTCTAAATCATCTTTAAACTGCCTTGAAGCACAGACTTCTGTGACTGTGGGGTTGCAGAGTGCTTGCCCTTGGTTTTCTTGATTTCATGTAGTTATTTTTAAGAGGAGAAAAAGGAATCGGACTGAGTATTAAGATGCTTTTTCTTAGACTTCCCTAAGTTACACAGAATTGAACATCATCAGCCAGTTGTTGACTGGCTGATATTACGTACTTGAGGGTGCCTTCTTCCGAGTTTACTCCAGTACCTGAGTCTGCACCCTTTCTCTCTTTTTTCTGTTGTGTTTTGAACTCCGTGTTACAATACTCCGTTGTAATGGAACACAGCTCTTAGGTGTTTACTGCTGCTGTAGGTCAGGAATTTTATCCTTTAAGTTGCCACAAACACCCACTGTAATGTTTCTTGCACCTTTTGGAAGCATGAACTCCGAATTAGGGTTTTATGGATCTTACTAGGCAAACCTCTAAATTTTGGTTCAGATTTCTGTTGCCTGTCAATTTCCATTTTAACAGTGCTTTTGAAGTTTATACAGAAAGCTTTAAAAGTCAGTTTGTGCCCTTGGTTTTTATTCTTACAACTGCTAAAATACCTCTGTAAGCCTTATTCTATATTCTTTCATATGTTGTATAATAAATGTAAAGAATTCATTGACCAACTGAAATGTTGGGTGTCTGTAAATGAGACCAAAATGTGGGTTGCTTTTTTTCATAAAATAATTTCTATTTGGGGGTTACTGTTTAATGAACAGCAGCTAACCTATAACTGTGAATGCTTCGTGTCGTCAGTATTTGCATTACATTCATAAAAGTGTGCAAGTCCTGTGACTCCCAGCTTAACTAAAATACTGTTATGCCACCTACCTTGAGTTCAGCAAACTGGTTTTAGGTTTTGATGGAATTGATGTAAAATGATATCCCATAAATAAAAAGTATTTGTGTTTGGTTTCAGAACTGATTAATAAATCCTTTATTCTCTCTGACTTGCGCTTAAAAAAAAAAACTGTTTATAGTAGTTTTAAAGTATGTTATAGTTTTCTTTTTTTCCTCTCAACTTTTTCTGTTGGAGATGTTCAGAACTATAGAAGAAAATGCAACAATAATACACTACAATCCCTTATGCCTACCACTTAAATTTTTCTAGTAAACATTTCCCCTCATTCCTTGCCCCGCTGAGTGTTTGCCTGTGTTTGTGAGTGTATATGAGTGTGTGTGGGTGGGTGGGGGTTACTTCTCTGTAGATAATTAAATATACCTTTATAATGAACTATTTGAGAGTAAGTTATATTATGATCCTTTGTGCCTGATTTTTCAGAATAAAGACATTCTCCCATAGCCATAATAGAGTGATCACACTCAGGAAGATTACCAGCAATATAGTACATTATCCAATATGCAGTCCAGATTAACATCTCCCTATTTGTACCAATAATGGCCTTGATAGTGATTTTATTTTCTATCCAAGGATACCATTTGATTGTAGAATATCCAGGTGCACGCCATTTAAATTGGTGCTGTAGATGGTTCTTTGAACCGTAATTGTATCTAAAAGCTGAGAATCAAACCGAGAAGATCTTTGTTCTTCTGGACACCCAGAAAAGGGGTGGGGTGGGGAGAGGTGTGTGTTGGTACAGGAAAAAGCTTCATCCCACATTGATGGAAAGTGCTGGAAGGTGACAGGACTTACCATGGAGAATTCTTAACCTGGGATATTGCAAGCTTAGAAACTCCAGAGGCACATCATCCAGTAACATAAAATAAGACCACAAGAGGCACTCTGCTAGAGGTTACTAGGAATCCAAATATAAATGAACAGAAATTGAAATGAAGTTCTCCTGCAGTGTAATTGGAACAAAACAGACTGGGGAGAGAATAAGTCACTAATAGCCACTGAAGACAAAATTGTAGCCCAAATGCACTGCAGATATACTCGTGAAGGAAGAAAGCTGTAGGCAAGAAGAGCATTAAATGCATCTTAAAATTTTAATTATTCAAGAGGCACAAGGACTGACAGAAACAGACAAACAGAACTCCCGCTCATTGATTCTTTCCTCAAAAGCCTACAACAGCCAGGGTTGGGCCAGGCTTGAAGCTGGGAGCCAGGAAGTCAAGCCAGATCTTCCACATGGGTGGCAAAGTCCTAACTGCTTGAGCCATTGCTGCTGCTGTCTGCATTGGTAGGAAGCTGGAGGCAAGAATCAAACCCAATGCAAGCATCTTGACCGCCGTCCGAACTGGCAAGCTAAACACCTGCCCCGGGAAGAACATATGGAAGCTCTTTGGAATAGTAAGGTAGAGGCCGGCGCCGCGGCTCACTAGGCTAATCCTCCGCCTGTGGTGCCAGCACACGGGGTTCTAGTCTTGGCTGCTCCTCTTTCAGTCCAGCTCTCTGCTGTGGCCCAGGAGTGCAGTGGAGGATGGCCCAAGTCCTTGGGCCCTGCACCCGCATGGGAGACCAGGATAAGCACCTGGCTCCTGCCTTCAGATCAGCATGGTACGCTGGCCACAGCGGCCATTAGGGGGTGAACCAATGGAAAAAGGAAGATCTTTCTGTCTCTCTCTCTCTCTCTCTCTCACTGTCCACTCTACCTGTCAAAAAAAAAAAAAAAAAAGGTAGAGAGGAAAAAGAACTTAGAAAAAGAAAATATCCTCTGCACAAAGAAGTGAAGATTGTTGGTCCACCCCAGGGCTGCAGAGGTGAGGTGGAAAATTGTTCTGGAGAGCAACTTTCTTGTTAGCACCCACAAAGGCAGGACATGTTTTTCATGGTTGCTGTAACTGTTATGTCCCACCCAGGTGATTTACTGGAATGCTGTCTGCATATCTTTGTGTGGAGAGTAACTTTTATGCAGAAGATTAGAGACACTATTATATTCCTTTAGAAAAGAGCTGTCTTCAGAACTTTTGGAAAAGCAAAACAAAAAAACCTGTCCCGTGAGTAAATAACACAACAAGGGAATCAACCCATCAGCATCTATCCCCGTCTGGTTCTCTAAGCTCCTGAGGTAGAAGATGATCCCCATGAGGACACGGGCGCATTCAGCAGAAAAATATTTGATTTTTTTTCCCCCTGCCTGAATTTGTTCTTAGCACTGATCTGCCATTGCCTTAACAGAAAATGAGGCCATCACATACAGAAGCACTTGTTAGAAATCATGATGAGTAGTAAGTAGCTGTGCTGAGAAGAAAAACCAGAAACTGGAAAACAAACTGGTAATTAAACCAAAATTTTGAGAAACGTGACTTAAAATATAAATCTCTGCTGATGAAATGTAATTGGTTCTTTGAAAGAGATTCTTTCGCAGTCATCGCTCTGAAGAATGTGGGTTGTGAAGAATCCTGCCTGTGAGCAAGTCGGCTCAAGAGGGCTGGGTTTCTTCCCTCTTGACACTTTCTAGTAGAGCCATCTCCGAATTGTCCTAATTTGAATATCCACAATCACACACGAGTATTCTCTAGAAATCTTAGCGTAAGTATGTGATTATAAAGACAGCTGCAGCGGTACTTACCACTGGTGAACTGACATGCTACCATGTTTTTAGCCAACTTTTGATAGCATATTGAAAGCCACTGCGTTTTCTGTCTCTACTTGCTGGTTTGTTTTGGATTCATTACCTGTAGGGGCTCCCATGGACTCCACTTTAGGAGTAGAATTTGGACCAGGGTTCCAATCCTATCATAAACTCCCCCAAATCATGAGTATGTCTTAAAGTGCGCATAAGTCCTTCAAGTCCTTCCTCTTCCATCAGATTCTCAGATTCTCGGGATAATCCATATTTGCGTCAGCAAGCTTCCATGTGCGCTAGGCAGAATTCCTATGTGTAATTAGCAATGTAGGCATTCAAGTTTATAAGAGTGTAGAGAGGAGAAAATGAACAAATTGAGGAATTCAGGACTCAGAATGGGAGGTCTTTATGCCTACTGAGTGTAAGTGACACCAGCCACTTACAAATGGTAGACCAGAAGGTCGCTTAGCTCAGTAGCAGCTGAGAGTTCTTTTGGGGAGCAGATTATTATAGGGATAGGTCAGAAGTCCATGTAGGGGTGGTTTTTTTGTTTGTTTGTTAGAAAGGTAAAACTACACAGAAAGATCTTCCATTGCTTCTCGGCCTTTTGGCTAAGATCAAGTGGAGAGAGATCTTCCATCTGCTGGTTCACTCCCCAGATGGCTACACTGGCTGGAGCTGGGCTAGTCTGAAGCCAGGAGCCAGGGGCTTCTTCGAGATCACCTACATGGATGGCAGGGGCCCAAGTACTTGGGCCATCTTCCACTGCTTTCCTAGGCACATTAGCAGGGAGCTGGATTGGAAGCAGAGCAGCTGGGACTCGAACCAGTGCTACAGGGCTGTTCTTGGGTGTCACATGCATACTTGCAAATCTTGTTTGGAGAATCATTGGAGCCTGACTATCAGCAAACTGCGATGGATTTTAGGGATGAAGCCATCTGGTGACTTACTGACATCATTTAGCTTCTTTTAGAAGAGAAGGCAACAGCCAGGCAGTGTGCCATACGCTGACCTCGTTGACGACCTGTAAACACTCACGTGAAGCATGTGGAGGAAGCAGGTTTGGAGCCACTAAGTAGTCCGGAAGCTGAGACGTCAGCCCAGATCCATCTCCACCCCAGGGGCGGCCAGCAGCTAGGAGGGTCGAGCTATGTAAGCTCTGGGTGCTGCGTGGCTTATTTAAGAGTCTGCTGGTGCCCTTCTGTAGGAAATCCTCTCTCCCTGCTCCCAGACCCTTGCGTCCTTTGTGGTCTCTTCTCTCGACTGCCACCCTGCTCTCTCCCCAGAATGTTGTATAAATGCAGTACCACAGTTTGTAGCCTTCTGTTCTGGACCTCTTTCACTTACTAAAACGCTTTTGGGATTTAGGCACAAACTGTAGGTTCATTCCTACTTATTGTTGAGTGACGTTTCCTTTTGTGGATGTGTGACAAAGTGTTGATGGATATTGGTTGTGCCCAGTTAGGCAATTATGAATAAAACTGCTATACATATTCATATATGTATCTTTTTGTGGACATAACGTTTTTATTTCTGTTGGCTACTTGGGAATTCAGTGGGATTGCTGGGTCATATGGTAAGTGATGTTTAATTTATCAGAAATGAGCAGATTGTTTTCCAAAGCTGTTCCATTTGGCATTCCTACAAGCAGTGTATGAGATCCTAGTGGGTCCCCATATCCTCATCAGCATTTAGTATTATCAGTTTTCATTTCAGTATAAAAACGTTGTTAGCCTTTTTAGTAGGTATGTAGTGGATGCTTTCTGACTTGCAAAGTATATCGAATATAGACTGGCGGGGTTAATCAATGCCGGGCCGATTAATTCGTGTATAGTTTGAACCAATTCAGTTTTCTATCACAAACATGCTCTGTGGATCGACTGAGTAAGTACAGTGTTCTCCAACATGCTTTTCAAAGACTGTGGTCAGCTTGTTCCCTGTAAAGCTGCGTACAGCTGCAGTCTGTCACTTCAGAGAACAGCCGTTGAGTATTCTGGGATGCCTCTTGCTCCTTTATAATGAATGCTGTAGGGAGAAGCTGTAATTTTTGCTAACTAGAGATTGCTGATACATATTTCAGTGTAAATGCGCCTTTCTTCACCTTCGCTCACAGCAGCCCCGTGGTCATTAGAATGTAATTACCCTGCAACCCTGTCTTCTCATCCTGGAGAACCAAGTTGTTGCACTCACATAGATTTGGAATTCAGAGTATTTCAGTGAGATGACTCCCTTTCAAGTTTTGGATAACTTCTTTTTTGACTTTTAATCAAGGGTTAAAAGTTTGAGAGGCTTTTATAGTTTACAAAGTGCTTTTTATGCATTTTTAATGTGAATGATTGTTCCCTGTTAAATCAGGTGTAGACAGAGGTATTCAAAGCATGATGGGGGCAAAATGGGTAGATGGATGGGTATGTTAGGATTCTCCAGACAAAAGAAGCAGCACCAATTGTGTGTGTGTGTCTTTGTGTGTGTATGTATGTGTATACGCAGATTTATTAAGGGGTTAGCTCATGCAGTTACGGAGGCTGAGAAGTCCCAAGGTGTGTAGTCAGTGAATGAGCGAGTTGGGAGAGCTGATTTGCATTCCAGATCAAATCTGGAGGCCCAAGGACTGGGCGAGATGATCAAGTATAATGCAGTCCACCTCTGACGGCCTGAGAACCAGGAGATCAGATGGGCTGAGTTCCAGTCCCAAAGCCAGCAGCCTGACGACACCACCAGAACTGACGCTTCAGTGCAGTCTGTAGGCCTGAGGGACCCGCGTCCCGGGGCCAGCAGTGAGGCGGGACGTGTTCCCCTCTTACCACCCAGCCTTGGCATGCTAGTCACGTCTTCCCTTGGGTGGATGAGGCCCACTCACATTAGGCAGTACAGTCTTCTCTACTCAGTTGTCCAGTTCACATGCTCATCTCAGTCAGAACACACCCAGGATGAGGTGGGTCACTATCAAATAAACCATCACAAATCCACCCTTGTCCACTCAACACGCATATATGTCTCCTTAGGACCATCAGCTTCAGGTGGACAGTGACAAAGCCATACTTCTCCCTCGCATGACGTGACAGAAGACATTCTGGCTTCCTTCAGAAGAGGAGGTGAAGGGTTTTGAGTTGTATTTACTACTCTGCTCCTTGCCATCCGTAGCTTAAATGCTGTGATAGAAAATTGGCCGTATGGAGTGGGTGTTGGGCACAGCAGTTAAGATGCTGTTATAAATGTGCACATTTCATATCGAAGTGCCTGAGTTTGAGTCCTGCTTCCGTCCCTGATCCCAGCTTCCTGCACCCGAGGAGGCAGCAGGTGATGGTTCACATAGTTGGGTCCCTGCTACCTAGGGAGGAGATCCAGAATGAGCTCCTGGGCCCTGGTTCCTGGCTTCACCCTGGCCCAGCCCTGGCTGTTGTGGGCATGTGGAGGGTGAGCCAAAGGATGGGAGACCTTTGCTTGCTTGTCTTTAAAATAAATTGTAAGTAAAAAAATACAAGTGACTATACTTAAGTCCTTTGATTAAAAATGTAATATATCTTGTTACAAAATAAGGAAATAAGAGAAGGAAGAAAACAAATTTTTTTCTTAGAAACTGAACATTTGTAACCTCTCCAAAATACCCTGGTTTATTTTTTTTCCATCATCAATATTTACTTAGCATTTACAGTGTACTAGGCACAATAGAACATACAGAAAACATTGTCCTGGCTCTGGAGGAGCTTACGTTCTGAAAGAAAAAAAAATACACTTCTTTTAAAATGGCATTTTTGTTTGGTGTTTTCTGCAAAGTGCTGAGGAAATCTTTGACAGGGTGAACTTTGCGTATAACTCAGCCCCATGGTTATTAGAGAAGAGAGAAGAGAGATTTTAAGGGCAGACAATGACAGACCATTCAGGGTAGGTAGAGTTACAGGGGGGTAAACACAGTCTCCTCAACCGAGGAGAGACTGGCTGCAGTCCGGGGGCTGAAGGGGAGAGTGTGGACCTGAGACAGAGTGGAGCCAGGAAGATCACGCAGCCTTCTCCACACGCACAGCCACGAAGCAGGAACAGCTGGTGACAAGACAGAGGCTTACAAAGGAAGGTGCTCTTGTGCACCTGACACACTGAAGAATTAGAGGATCAAGATCAAAGGCAAGCTTTAAGAATAACAAGAAATTCTTAAAAACCGTACATCATTTGGAAGCACAAAACTCCCAGTTAATGCTACCCACTGTCATGATGTGCCAAGAGCAACGTGGCTGCCTGAGTCAGAAATGCCACACACCAAAATCTGACATGGGACACATCGCTTTTTTCCAATTAACCTTCCCCTTTACCCCTAGGAAATGTTTTTCCTTTTCGGGGGGGAGGGGGTGAGAGAAGAGAGGGAAATATTAGTTGGGAATGGTAGTCATTTTAGTTGTACTTTTGCTACTATGATAAACTCTGCATTTCAAACTTGGTAAAAGCCCATTAGCTGCCAAGAGGGAATAAGGAATAAATTTCCAAAAATGTACAATTTCTTTTAGTGAAGTTTCAGAACCAAAAGACTAATTTACATGAAAAGCTGGAGAGTAGAGAAAGTAGCTGAAAAGTCCATTCATAAAACTTTTATTTATTCCACTTACATGAACTTAACACACGTGTTTTTTGTTTGTTTTTTGTTTTTGTTTGTTTGTTTTTTGGACAGGCAGAGTGGACAGTGAGAGAGAGAGAGACAGAGAGAAAGGTCTTCCTTTGCCGTTGGTTCACCCCCTAATGGCCGCTTCGGCTGGCGCGCTGCGTCAATCCAAAGCCAGGAGCCAGGTGCTTCCTCCTGGTCTCCCATGCGGGTGCAGGGCCCAAGCACTTGGGCCATCCTCCACTGCCTTCCCGGGACACAGCAGAGAGCTGGAAGAGGAGCAACCGGGACAGAATCCGGCACCCAACCGGGTCTAGAACTCGGGGTGCTGGTGCTGCAGATGGAGGATTAGCCAAGTGAGTCCCAGTGCCGGCCTCAACTCATTTTTACTGCATCTTTACTTTTACATTTGTTCTTAGGTTACCTGAAACATTTAAATACAAATAAAATGAGTGTAGCAAAAATAATGAAAGCAAACAGCAGGCAACTTTACAAATAATGGAATGTGAACTGGTTCTGCCCTTATCCAGAGTGACTGGGGTCCCGACTTTGTCTAAAGGAACATGCCCTGCAGCTGCAGCCCACGGTGTGCGCACTGAGACGGCTCCCGCATGTCCACATGGCTCTACACGGAACAGCCTTGGGCTACCCGTGTCTCCCACAGCTGTCTAAGTGCTTCGAACCTTAAAGTACCCACAGTAACTACATCTGTGACTGGAACAATTATCCCTTTTATTCCCCACCTGGACAAACCAATGTGCAGGCAGTTTTGTTTAGACACGGAAGCAGTTTTAACACTGGCCCTTGTGAAGCCACAATGTACCAAAAGGACTATGCCAAACATTTATAACTTGTATAAAAGTTCCACATCCCTATATTGGCCACCTCAAGATGAAAACAGGTAACTCCCTAAATGTTAACTGGCTCCACTCCCATAATATTAAACATAAAAACCACATGGGAAATATAGAAATTCGAATAGAAGTAACATAAACCTGTCATAAATCGTAAACGAACTATTTGTGGGACAGCATGGATGACAAATGGTCTACTGTGTAAATTTGAGAATGAGGCAGACACATCAGAAGTCCGGTTAGTTCTCCCCTCCTCCTGCTTCAGCTTCATCTCCTTGGGTGTCCGATGGCCACAATGTCGAGTTGTCTCTCAGTAACTGCATTATTAGCGAGCTGTCTTGTATGATCCTTCACTTGACGTATCAAATTCAGCAATGGCTTCCTCAGAAGCTGTCTTTGCAAGAGAGCAGGCTTTCTCTGGGGAATTCAGAATCTCCTAATGGAACACAGAGAAGTTAAGGGCCAGACCCAATCTGATAGGATGTGTTGGCTGCATTTCCTTTTAGCTGATTTCAAAAGCTTCTTGGTACGCTTCTTGTGGCTGATCCACAATCCCCTTGCCATCACCAGCAGCAACCTCAGCCAGGTAATGGTAGTAGTCTCCTTTCATTTTCAAATAGAAGACTTTGCTCTTGCTTGTGAAGCATTAGGGATCAGAAATTTTCCAAAAGAGACTCAGAATTTGGAAGGCTGATGTGCGGATGGAGATCATGGAGCATTCGGTGGCGTGGAAGGAGTTCTGGAGGTGTGTTTTGTGACTGGCAGAAATCCAGGACCCCAGGGCAGCTCAGATCCCCAAAGGGAGAGTAAAGTCACCGGGGACGCTGGATCACCAATGTAAGATTTTCCTGGCCAATGCACCAATGTTAGGCCGTCACAAAACACACCAAACACCGGAGTAAGGAAAAGGGTTTATTTGGGAAAACCCAGCAGGCTGGAGGGAAGGGGTGAAGAAGGGGAAAGAGGAAGAAGGAGAGCGTAAGAGAGAGAGAGAGAGGAGAGAGCTAGTGAGGAGAGAAGAGAGAGCAGAGAGAAGAGAGAGCAGAGAGCAGAGAGACGAGAGGAGCCAAGAGAGCAATACCCTATGTTGAAATCCTAACCTCCAGGGTAATGGTGGTAGGGGATAGATCTTTGGAAGTAATTATGTCATAAAGATGGGGATGCATGAATGGGATTAGTGCCCTTATGAAAAGGGATCCCTGCGAGCTCTCTACACCTCTGACCGCCAGATAAGGCTCCAAGGAGAAGCGACAATCTTGAGGCTGGAAAAGGGCCCTCACCACACCATGCGCATGCTGGCACCCTCCCCTCGGACTTCTGCTCTCCAGAACTCCGAGAAATAAACGTCTGTTGCTCACGGAGCACTGTCTGGTGCTTTGTTACAGCAGCCTGAACTGACTGTAACATTCGCATCCACACACACACACACACACACTGCTAATGTTGACAGAGTAAGAAGAAGATACTCAGCACAATTCCAGTCCTCGTTGCTCTAACTGGTCACGTGGTTATAGCTGGTTATAACTACCTTCTTCTATGACCTATTCTGCGCCTTCAACAAGCACATCCGCTGGTCATTGTTCTTCACCTGGGAAAGGGATCCAGTCCCTTATTCCTGAAGCGTCTTGGCCATGAGTGGGCCCGCCTGGGTGGGGCTGTTGTAGTTTTCCGTGGATCTGAGTCACAGGGCATGGTAACACTGAGATATCTCTGGGATCTCCTGTGTTCCAGGCAGGGCTCTTCCTTACTTCTGTTGTGGAGAAAGAATGTAATTTCCCTCTGCTAGTCAGACCAGTCCCTTAGCTCGCACTGCAACTCCCCTTCTTTAATCTCTTCATTAAGAAGTATGGGGAGCCCAGAGTGGCCGGAGGAATCTTAATCTCCAGCCCAGTGGAATCATTCACTGTCTGTCTCCCGGCACAAGTGTTCTTCCCTTTGGCACTAAGATCTCTGGGTCAGCAGAGCAAAAGTCACAGTAACGGGAAGCAGAGGCTTTGCTAGTGAGTCACCAGGGGTAAGAGCGAGTGGTGCCACTCCCCTCCCCACCCCTGCATTCTTGAGCCCATGAATCACACGGGGAGCACTTTATGGCTGGTGCTGAATCAGAGCAAATGGAACCTTCTGGGGAAACTTGCCCTGGTCCTGCAAGGTGTTGCCACCTTGTGAGTATTCAAAAGGTTCGTCCACAATCCTGCTGAGCTGGCTGCTTCAGGGTAAGACCTGTGAATTCCATGTGTGTTGGCCCATTGCTGTACTTTGGCTGTGAAGTGAGCTCCTTGATCAGTAACAACGATGTGGGGAGTACCATGTCTGTGAATGGTGCATTCTGCAAGCCCATAAGTGCTAGTCTTGGTCAAAACATTGCGTGCAGAGAAGGCAAATTCATATCCAGAGTAAGTGCCTATTCCAGTAAGAACAAAACACTGCCTTTTCATGATGGACATGGTCCAGTGTAACCAGCCTCCCATAGTTACCTGGCTGATCACCTCTGGATGGTCCTTGTCCAGGGCTCGATGTTATTCTATTTTTGTTGTTGTTTTTATTTACTTGAAAGTCAGAGGGGAGAAGGAGGTGAGGAGGGAAGGAAGGAAAAGAAGGGATAAAAGGAAGAAAAAGCAAGGAAAGGGGTAGTAAAGAGAAAGAGCAAGAGGAAGAACAGAAAAGGGGAGGCAGGTAGGGAAGCAGAGAGAACTCCCATCTATTGGGTTACTCCCAAAGCTGGGGCTCTGCCAGGCCAAGGCCAGGAGCCTAGAATTCAATCAGGTCTCTCCTGTGGGTGGCAGAGACCCAACAATTTGAGCCATCTCCTGCTACCTCCCAGGGTGTGCATTAGCAGGATCTGGACTAGGAATCAGAGCTGGGACTGGAACCCTGAAAGAGATACAGGGTCCCAAACCATGCCTTACAACTGCTGGGCCAAATGCCTGCCCCTCAGGGTCAGTCCTTGCTGCTGGAAACTGGGCACCCAGCAGTGGCTGTAGCTAAGTTAGCCTTGGTGAGGTTGCTGAGTCCATGCATATAACCTGCCTCCCTGCCACCATGCTGCCTTGTTTATGAGCCCATTGGGTGGCTGGAGGACAGTCTGAATGGTATCCTCAGAGGGGGTCATCATACCCACCTAATTACTAGAATCTCTACTGAGGTCACCATTGCGTGGGCATTCACATAGGAAACAAATAACTTCAGAATTTGTCCCCAGGGGCCAGCGCTATGGCACAGCAGGTAAAGCCACTGCCTGCAGTCCCGACTGCTCCACTTCTGATCCAGCTCTTTGCTATGGCCTGGGAAAGCAGTGGAAGATGGCCCAAGTTCTTGGGCCCCTGTACCTGCATGGGAGACCCGGAAGAAGCTCCTGGGTCCTGGCTTCAGATCAGCCCAGTTCTGGCCATTGTGGTCATCTGGGGAGTGAACCAGCAGATGGAAGATTTCTCTGTGACTCTGCCTTTCAAATAAATAAATAAATCTTAAAATTTTTTTGCCCATTCAGAAAGGTCAAAGGTCAAGGGGCCATCTAGTGAGGGCCTTTTTGAGGTGGGACACTGCAGAGTCTTGAGGTATCACAGGGTAAAAGATTATAGGCTCTCTTTGGGAAAGTGAGGGCAAAGATGAACAGTTTTTTTTAACTTTTATTTAATAAATATAAATTTCCAAAGTACAGTTTATGAATTACAATGGCTTTCCCCCCCCCATAACTTCCCTCCCACCCACAACCCTCCCATCTCCCCATCCTCTCCCATTCCATTTGCATCAAAATTCATTTCAATTATCTTTATATACAGAAGATCAATTTAGTATAAATTAAGTAAAGATTTCAACAGTTTGCACCCACACCAAAACACAAAGTGTAAAATACTGTTTGAGAACTAGTTATAGCGTTAATTCACATTGTACAACACATTAAGGACAGAGATCCGATGAACAGTTTCAGCAGTCTACTGGAGTCACTTTCATTGGGACGTTCTGGGTCTGTAAACTGGCTCAAGTCACAGCTGATTGAATGACCACATTTCCTGAATGATCTGGAGGTGGGAAAAGCAGTTAACCAGGAGTCTAACCAGGTAGGAGACAACCACTCCAAAGGGAAGCGATCTAGAAATGACAGTGGTGGTGAGTGGGAAGAAACAGGGGGAATGGCCTGGTGGCTTTGTCTCTAGACTACAGCATCAGCATAGACGTGACAGTACATTTAATCAAGGAGGAGACAGGTTGACCTCTCCCCTCATTGTTTAGCCCTGTGCTCCCCAAACCATGATGTGGAGACTAGTGGAGGAGCGCCACAGGCCCCAGAGGTCTTACTAGCAGGTCTGTCTGCAGATGGGAAGCTGGGGGCCGGTGCTGTGGTGCGGCAGGTTAAGCTGCCACTTCGCATGCCAGCATCCTGTGTCAGAGCGGCAGGCTGAATACTCGGCTTCTGATCCAGCTTCCTGCTGATGTGCCTGGGATGGCAGCGGATGGTGGCCCAAGTGCCTGGGTCTGGGTCACCCATGTGGGAGACCTAGATTGAGTTCCTGGCTTCTGGCTTCAGCCTGGCCCAGACCTGACTGTTGTGGCCATTTAGGGTGTGAATCAGTGAATGGAAGATTCCCTCTCTCTCACCCTCCCCCCACCATGTTGCTCTGCGTTTCAAATAAATAAATCTTAGGGGGAAAAAAAGAAAGTAGAGGCTGTACCTGAAGGTGGTAGTAAAGTGGATAGGTTGAAAACATGTTCCCAGACCTCCTTCAGTATGTGAAGTCAGAACAAAGACCTTACGTTAAGTGAAATAAGCCAGACACGGAAAGACAAATACTTCATGTCTTTCTCATACATGGAAGCTTAAAAAAGTCCTTCTGAACACAGAATCGTGATTACTGGAAGCTGGGAAAGGTGAGGGGGATAGAGGGAGGTTGGAAATGGGTTCCAAAACACAGGTGGCATGAATTAAGTTCCCAGTGTTGGAAACACAGAGGAGTGAATGATGTTCGGTGCCCTGTTACACATTTTCTGAGCAGATAGAATAGAAGGGCTCAACGGCTCCAACCATAAAGTAATGACAAGGAGAGAACTTTAGCACCCACATTATGTCACTAGACTTTATGTACAATTATTCAAGTGTCACACTGTACCTTGTGATTAGATATACTTACTGTTAATGTGAAATTTTTAAGAACATGTTTGAGGAGATGGACATGCTAACTAAACGGATTTGATCTTCACACATGGGATATGTGTGCTGAGCTATCACACTGTACCCCATAAATAAATACAGTTAATAATAATACTTTTTGACTTAAAAAATGACAGCCAGATGACCCCTGCCGCTTTGCAAAAAGGCCTCCTGTTTGGTGAGAAATGTCTGAGAATGACTCACATAAGAGCCAGAGTGCATGCAAAGCCGGGCTGTGGCTAGAGTGGCTCTGATCATGGAAGCCAGCCAGAATGCAGTGTGGGGTTGGGCATAGAGGGAAACAACAGGAGGGATGAGAGTTTCCTTTCTCACATAAAGATCCTCATCACAATCGTATGATGGTGAAGAGAGCCCACTCAAATCTTCTGTATTTGTCCCAACTATCCCATTAGCTTAACACTTGTCATTACCGGTATCCCAGGCTGAGTGAGGGATCATGGCCCTCATCAAGTTAAAAGCAGCTGGTGTAGGGGAGGTGTGGATCACACCAAGACATCCCTTTTTCTCACAGCCCATTCATCAGTGGCTCAGGCTGAACTTGGAGGGGGACGCATTTCCTTATGGCAAAAGCCACTATGTGCCACAAAGATGGATGTTTTCAAAAAGCTTTTAAGAAAAGTCACCAGATGCAGCAGTTCCTGTAAAAGCCAGCCTTAAGATGTTCCTTTGGGGCCGGTGCTGTGGTGTAGCAGGTAAAGCCACTGCCTGCAGTGCTGACATCTCACATGGGTGCTGGTTTGATTCCCAGCTGCTCCACTTCTAATCCAGCTCTCTGCTGTGGCCTAGGGAAGCAGTAGAAGATGGCCCAAGTCCTTGGGCCCCTGTACCTGCATGGGAAACCCGCAAGAAACTCCTGGCTCCTGGTTTCAGATCAATGGCCCAGCTCCGGCCATTGGGGCCATCTGGGGAGTGGGCTGGCGGATGGAAGACCTTTCTCTCTCTTTGCTTCTCTGTGATTGCACCTTTCAAATAAATGAATAAAACTTTTTAAAAAATAGTTACATTCTTGGTTAAGTGTATGAATAACATGATAATGTGAGGTTTTGCTCCCAAAAGTGGTTAGTTATGCTGGATAACCTTCTGATAAGAACTGGAAAGTACTGAAAGGCTATAAAGGAAGAGGAAATCTGTGGGTAGAGATCTTGAAGAAGAAAGCAGCCAAGAGGGATGAGCCTAGTCTTTTTAAAAAATATTTATTTATTTATTATTTGAATGGCAGAAGCAGAGAGAGAGAGAGAGAGAGAGAAACAGAAAGTCTTCCATCCACTGGTTCACTCCCCTAATGGCCACAACCACCACAGCTGTGCTGATCCAAAACCAAGACCCAGGAGTTTCTTCCAAGTCTCCCATGCAGGTGCTAGGGGCCCAAGGACTTGGGCCATCTTCCACTGCTATCCCAGGCCATAGCAGAGAGCTGGATCGGAAGAGGAGCAGCCAGGACTCGAACTGGTGCCCATATGGGATGCTGTCACCTCAGGCGGCGGCTTTACCTGCTACACCACAGTGCCGGCCTTGAGCCTAGTCTCTGAGGTCACCTTTCACCCTTCATCCAGCCACCAGTTGGAGTTTCTAAGTAGGGGCTGAGGGCCTTAGAAGATCTTCCAAAAGTCACTGGGGTAGAATGACAAGAACTGGAGTTCAGAGTCTGCAGAAGAGGGTGGGATCTGGCCAACCCCCAGACCTGATTAGGATCCTGGAAACCTGGAGGGGTCAAGGTCAGAGGGTAAGGATGAGTTAGAAATAGACCAGTACCCCTGGGGTGAAAACTCACTTCTAAAGCAGTCCAGTCCCTGATGGGATTGGGGTAGTTGGTCCTATCCTAACTGCCTGCCAGAACCAAAGTAGATTCTTTCTGGAAAAACATACCATCCATGAGTGATACCTAGAAATATACGAAATAAAAGTGTGCATCACTCATGGAAGCAGAATCTAAACTTAAAGCAATGAGATGTACTTTGTTTTCAGTAACGCTGTCGGATGAAGCACATAATCTAGTGACTCGGAAATGCGTTTTCTCACATCTGCCTGATAGGGTTATCTTTGCTTTCTGCTGGGACTTCTAAGCGTGCTTGGTGCCTGTTCTCACCATGTAACTTCACACTTTGCTAGCTGTGGTTCCCACGGGGGACCAAGACAGGTCCCTAACCACTTTTGGTTTTGCTTTTGAATGCAAAACCTCAGGTCATTCACGTACTTCTCAAGAATATCTCCATTTTAGAATAAGAATTGGTGTCCCTTTAGTCCCTTCATATTATGGAAGATCTTACACCCCATTTTTCTAGCAGCTGTCCCTCGGGGAACCAATACAAGACTTAACAATGATTCAGTTAGGGTTTTTTGGACTTTGTGATGGCACAACACTGATAGCCACTCAACAGAAACTATACTTGGAATTTAGATCTTTTCCTGGGCCAGCACTATGTGTACAGTCTCGCTGTTGAGATTCGACAGTAGCAGTGAGCTGCAGGTTCCAGTCAGCCACACGGACACAAGGGTTAACAACCAGTAACCCACAGTGTACCGTGTTGGTAAGCTATGAGGTTTGGCGGGCTCGGGGTGTTAAATGCGTTTATGATACTTAAAATTTACATAAGTCCATCTTATCAAGTGTAACTCCATCATCCATCAAGGAACATTTGAAAGAGACTTGGCTCAGCCTTTCATATTCCTTTTCTAAGGTTCACTGCATCGGGCAGATGGTAGTGAGCAAGTGCGAATTCTAAAATGTCACGAAGATATGGGCATGCTGATATTTTGCCTTGTTCATGTGTCAGTAACTAAGATGTGGAAGCTGGCTAGCAAAGACAAAGATATGTGAGGTGTGTGGTTCCTTAAGAGATGGACGTGGCAGCTTTAGTCTCCGAAGTTCTGAGTCCAGAATCCAGTTTTCCAGCTGTCTTTGTTCTGCTTTTTATTTTTTAAAGATTAATTAATTAATTAATTTAAAAGAGTTACACAGAGAGAGGAGAGGCAGAGAGAGACAGAGAGAGGTCTTCCATCCAATGGTTCACTCCCCAATTGGCCGCAGCGGCTGAAGCTGTGCCAATCCAAAGCCAGGAGCCAGGAGCTTCCTCTGGGTCTCCCACACGGGTGCAGGGGCCCAAGACATGGGCCATCTTCCACTGCTATCCCAGGCCATAGCAGAGAGCTGGATCGGAAGAGGAGCAGCTGGGACTAGAACCGGTGCCCATATGGGATACCTGCACTTCAGGCCAGGGCGTTAGCCCGCTGAGCCACTGTGCTGGCCCCTACTCTGCTTTTTGATGTCAGTTTTTAGATATCATAAGACTACTGAAACCTTAAAGTAAGCCCCCCCTTTTTTTTTCTTAAGAAACTCATCCAGAGCCTCATATTATGTCCACATTTTCTTGAACATAATGTTAGCAAGCAATAACATCCAGCCTAGAAAAAAGTAAAAGGCCCTTTTTAAAGGGGGAAAACAAATCAATGGAAAGAAGGCCCCTAGGAGATTCGGATGTAGAGTCTAACATTACTATAAATATGTTTAAGAATGCCTAAGATAGGGGCTGGTGTGTGCACAGCAGGTTAAGCTGCTACCTATGATGCCAACCTCCCATATGAGGACCAGTTCCAGCCCCAGCTGCTCCACTTCTGATCCAGCTCCCTGCTAATGCGCCTGGGAAGGCAGCAGAGGAGGGCCCGAGGGCTTGGGCCCTGCACCCACCTGGGAGACTGGGTGGAGTTTTAAGACTTCAGGCTTCAGGCTGGTGCCACCGCTCACTAGGCTAATCCTCCACCTGCGGTGCCGGCACCACAGGTTCTAGTCCTGGTTTGGGCGCTGGATTCTGTCCTGGTTGCTCCTCTTCCTGTCCAGCTCTCTGCTGTGGCCTGGGAAGGCAGTGGAGGATGGCCCAAGTGCTAATGAACCTGCAGGGGAGACCAGGAAGAAGCACCTGGCTCCTGGCTGCAGATCAGCGCAGCGCGCTGGCCGTGGCAGCCATTTGGGGGTGAACCAACGTAAGGAAGACCTTTTTCTCTGTCTCTCTCTCTCTCTGTCAAAAAAAGAAAAAAGAAAAAAAAAGGGCTTCAGCTTGGCCCAGTCTTGGCCACTGCAACCATCTGAGAAATGACAAGCAGATGGGAGAGAACTCTTACTCCCTCTCTCACAATCTCTCTCTTGTTTTTCTCTTTCTCTGTAATTCGGCCTTTCAAATAAATAAATAAATCTTTTAAAAAATTCATTAGACAGAATTTCAACAAAAAACTTGAAGCTATGAAAAAAGATTCAAATGGGAATTCTAGAACTTAAAAATTCAGTATATGAAATCAATAACTCAGTGTAAGGGATTTGTCAGATTAGACAGAGTGTGGTCAGAATAGTGAACGGAGCGGCAGGCATTTAGCCTAGAAGTTAAGACACTGGTTAAGATGCCTGCATCTTGTACCTCTGTTCAATACCCAGCTCCAGATCCTGACTTCTTGCTAACACAGACCATGGGAGGTAGTGGTGACAAAGTACTTGGGTTCTTGTCAGCCATGTAAGAAACTTGGATTGAATCTCAGGCCCCATTGCAGACATTTGGGGAGTGAACCAGCAGGTGAGAGCTAGCTTTCTTCCCCCCAACCCCCGACCCTCAACTCTAATAAATTTTAAAAATTAAAAAGGAATTAGTGAATAAAAAATAGGTCAGATAAAAAGCTGAACATAAGCACAGAGAGATCAAACACAGTAGGATGGAAAAAAAAGATGAGAGACTGTGGCAGAAAGAACAATTAAAGAGACAGTGTTAAAATTTTTTCAAAACTAGGGAACAACAAAAAGCCCCAACTCAAGTCTACTACAAAGCAACAAGCAGGACAAATATAAGGAAGCCAGGCTTAGGCACACACAGTGATGCTTCTGAAAAACAAAGACAGAAGACCTCCAAGGGCAAACCCACGCACAGCTGGCAACTATGAACCAGACAAATGAAGAACAAGTGCCTGGAGACCAAGGAGAGTGAGCAAAAGCAGCCAAATCTAGAGGGAAGTAGACTTCTGGACAAAGGGACTGGCCCAAGATGAGCTCCCCATTTTTTACAGCTTTTAGCCTAGGGCTTGCCACAGTGGCATCAGGTAGGTTGCTAAAATTTTGTGAGCAGTTTCAGTCTCTCAGAGAACCAGTGAGCAGGTGTAAGTGCAATGACAGCTTCTAGAAAAAGAGGAAGGGAATCCCAGAAATAGAGACAAACTGAACAAATCCCAACTGTCTAGTATAAATTCTGCCCCAATATTCAGCTAATCCCTTGAATAATGCATGTGCAGGGTAGACGGAAAGTAGCTCAGCTAAAGATACCACGAGTGAAGTGGATTTTGAGTGCCTCTCAAGAGAGTTTGTAATTTGAATCAAAACAAAGTAATCAACACTTTTTGGAGGAATTTAACACAATCCAGTTTCTGCAACAAAATGTCCCAGGGAAAAAGATCAAGAATTAGGTAGTGTATGATTACCCAGGAAAATGCAACCCAAACTCCCAAGATCAGATGTCAGCAAAGATGCTAAGGTGATCCAGATGTTAGAATTGGTAGAGAAGAATTTTACAGGAAATCTTATTGCTAGCTCATTAACATAAAGCAACATATGGCTACAATAAGTGAAAATAGGGAGAAAGCAGAAAATTAGGAACTATAAAACACAACTATAAATGGGAATTCTGGAGCTAAAATAATACAGTATCTCAAACATTCACAAGGGGAGGATTCATTGAGAATAAGCAAAAATCAATCTGATGTGAAGGAGAGGAGAAAGACTGCAAAAATGTCTGGAGTAATATCAAAGATTTAACTTAGGGGCCAGCTCTGTGGCAGAGTGGGTTAAGCTGCCCCACCTGCTACGCCAGCATCCCATATGAGTGCAGGGTGGAGTCCCTGCTGCTCTACTTCCAACCCAGCCCCCTGCTAATGCGCCTGGGAAAGCAGCAGCAGGTGACCCCAGTGTTTGGCCCCTACCACCCATGTGGGAGACCCAGATGAAGCTCTTGGCTCCTGGCTTTGGCCTGGCCCAGCCTCAGCTGTTGTGGCCGTCTAGAGAATGAACCAGCAAGTGGAAGATTCTCTCTCTGTCTTTCCTTCTTCCTCTGCCTTTTAAATAAATAAATTTTAAAAAAGATATAACATACATTATTCAAGTTTCAGAAGAAAATAGGGAAGAATGGGACAAAAAGCAAGTATTAAAGGTTAAAATTTCTCCATTTACAAACTTAAGAAACTCAGAAAAGCAAAAGCAGGGTGTGTATGAACAAAGCCATGACGAGGCACTGCTGAAAATCGGGTCAGTGTTGTGACGTGCTGGGTAAAGCCTCTATCCGCAATGCCAACATCCCATGTGGGTGCCAGTTTGAGTCCCTGTTGTTCCTCTTCCAATCCAGCTCCCTACCAGTTCGAGTCCCAGTGCTCCACTTCTAATACAGTTTGCTGCTAATGGCCTGGGAAAAGCAGCGGAAGATGGCCCAAGCGCTTGGGCCCCTGCCCCTGTCTCTGCGTGCAAGACCCAGGTGAATCTCCTGGTTCCTGGCTTTGGTGTGGCCCAGCCCTGGCCATTGTTGCCATTTGGAGAGTGAACCCAGTGGGCAGAAGATTTCTCTGTCTGTCTCCCTCTCTCTGACATTGACTTTCAAAATAAAAATAAATCTTAAAAAAAAAAAACTACTGAAGATCAAAGAGGAAATCACAGAACTATTCAATTAAAACAAACATGAGATACAGGGGAAAAACAACTTCCATTCCATTGACTTCTTAGCAAACACAGTGAGAATCAGATGGCCATTGGGCTTATACCTATAGGCTGCTAAAATGAAAAACAGGCTGTGAACTCAAGGGGCTGGTGTTGTGGCACAGTGAATTAAGCCGCACCCTGAGACACTGGCATCCAGTATTGGAGCTCTGGCTCGAGTCCTGGTTGCCCGGCTTCCAATCCAACTTCCTGCCAGTGTGCCTGGGAACGCAGTAGATGATGCCCTGAGGATTTATGCCCCTGGCGCACATGTGGGAGTTCCTGGCTTCTGGCTTCAGCCTGGATCAGCCCTGCCATTGTGGTCATTTAGGGAGCAAACCAGTGGATAGAAAATATCTCTTTCTCTCTCCCTCTCTCTCTCCCCCTGTCATTCTGTCTTTCAAATAAATAAATCTTTTAAAAAATAATTTCTACATCCATGAAAATATCCTTCAAGAATAAAGGTGAAATAAAGTCAGCTTCCAAAAGCTGCACATCAGGAGACTATTCCTAGTAGTGTTGCAGTACAAGACACACTACAGGAAACTCTTCAGGCTAAAGTAAAATCGTATCAGGTATAAATGGTCAGAATGTAGGACAAGAAGAGAGGCAATGTAGTAATCAGATATCAGAATGAGGATAGGAAAGGAGATGAAAATGAAGATAGCATATGTGATGAAGATGTGATACAAACAGTGAGATGATTGGTTTAAGTAAACACAGTCATGCCACATAACAGCAGCAGGCTACATGTGTGACAGCGGCCCTGTAAGATTATATAGTCATCTTATTTCATATCAGCACACTCTATGGTGCTCACACAGCCCCTTTCTCAGATTGTGTCCTTGTTGTTAACCAATCTATGACTGCATATAAATAATATTAATTATTAATGGATAAATTATTCAGTTTTAAAACAGAGATCTTCAGAACAACACTATTCTACACACAGACTATAAGAGATAAGTTTTAAATACCAAAATAAATAAGTAAAAGGGTAAAGATAGGCTATTTCCAACATCAACAAAAAGAAGCCTGGCAAAGTAAGTCTAATAGCAAAGTAGACTTTAAGGCAAATGACAATACAGAACACAACTTACTCTATTACAATAAGGAGGAATGTTTCCTAATGGTAAAATAATTCAATCCATTCAGGAAGTAAGACAATTGTAAATGTTATGCACATAATGATGTGATTTCAAAATGGAAGAAGTAAAAAGTGATAATGCAAAAGGAGGAATATGCTGCCCTACAATCACAGTTGGCGCTATTAGCATGTCTCTCGAGATATCTGATAGAACAAGTAGATTAAAAGACACTAAGGATAGTCACCCCCGGGACAGCACAGTGACAAGATCGGCTTACATAACACTCTGCTTTCAGTACTTTTGGAAAAGGCTATTTTTTCAAGTAACCACAAAACAATAACAAAGCTAACCATGTGTTGGGTCAAAAAGCGAGTTTAAACAGATCTCCAGTCAGGAACCGCAACAGCACAACTAAATCACCATCTTAGAAGTCCGGACAGGGATTATCCTTTGGAAGGGAGTTAGTGACTGGCAGAAGACAAGACTAACATTTTGAAACTTGTTCTATCATGTCAGTGTAACCTAGGAACTTCACAAAAAATATTTTTCTTTTGTGAACATAGGTACAAAAATCTTAAGCAAAATATTATCAAATTGAATTGAGAAAAATACACAGATCATCCAATGGAGTTTATTCCAGGAATGAAAAGCTATTTACTTTTGAAAATTCATCAATGCACTCTATTTACAAAATGAAGAGAAATATCCTAAATAACCTCAAGAGGTACAGAAAAAAAAAAAAAAAGATCTAATACAATTAAGCAACCAGTCATTTGGGAAATGCAAATAAGAACCTTGACAAGATACTTGGACCGTGACCCTAGAATGGCTAAAATTAAAAATAAAATGACTGGTAACACCCAGTGTTGTTGAGGATGTGGAACAGCAGGGACTCTTACACTTGGCTGGCCTGAGTGTACTTTGGCAGAAATGCCAGGCAGGGTTGTTTGGCGTTACCTGCTAACGTTGGGCACATACATGTGCTGTGACTCATCATCTCTCCCATAGGCATAGTCTCATCAAACTCGCTGGCACAGTGCACCTAATGACATTGAAATGAAGGCTCAGAGCAACCTGCCCCATACACAACAGCTTGGATGATTAACACGTTTCTATTATCCAGTGAAAGAAACCAGGCTATTATATACTATTTTTAAAAAAAAAAAAAAAAGATATTTATTTATTTATTTATTTGAAAAGTAGAGTTATAGACAGTGAGAGGGAGAGACAAAGGTCTTCCATCTGTTGGATCACTCCCCAAATGTCCAGAATTGCCAGAGCTGGGCCAATCTGAAACCAGGAGCCAAGAGCTTCTTCCGGGTCTCCCACGTGGTTGCAGGGGCACAAGCACTTGGATCATCTTCTACTGCTTCCCCAGGCCAGAGTAGAGAGCTGGATCAGAAGTGGAGCAGTCAGGACTAGAACCGGTGCCCATATGGAATGCCAGCACTGCAAACAGAGGATTAACCTACTGCACCACAGCGCCAGCCTCTATATACTGTTTATAAAACCAGACATTCTATCCTATTTGCAAACAGGAACATGAACATGGTGTCAGAAGTGGCGACAGTGGCCGCCTCTGAGTCTGGGTGAGAAGAGAGCATGGTGAATGGGCATTTCGAAGGTTCTGACTGTGGACTCTGTCTGTCTCGGGTGATGGGTATGGAGGCTGCCTCCCTCTGCGATGACTCATGGACCTGTACACTTAATATCTGTGTTCCCTTTATTGCTACTTTCATAGAAGAGTTTACATTGACATGACACTATGTGAGACTGCCCATTTTACTGAAGTTTACAGTCTTTACCTCACTATGTAAATGATGTTCACACTGCTTGTTCTGTTAGGCAGCAACAATTCATCCTGTGAGTATATAAACCTCATAGAGCCCAAGAATCAGTGTTGTGGGCTCTACACAGTGCCGTGTGTGAAGCATCCAGAGAGATCCCTGGGCTGTCACAGTGGGATCACAGAAATTGCAGGTTCTCAAAGACCAGGAGAGGACAATTTTGGAAAATCCTTGTGGAGCGGGGGCTTTGATGAAGGCTCAGTTCAAGGGATACCTTCTAGAGCCCTCAGACGTACCTCCCGCCGACCACAGAGCTCCACGACCTCGTGGAGCACAGCATTCGGAGGGAAACTCTGACATCAAAATAATTGCAGGCAACCTCTGCTCTCTCTGATCCAGGCCTTGCCCTGAGCCCTTGGCAGGCAGGGACTTGTGTTACTCCTCACCACCACCCTGGGAGGGGGGCATTAGGACAGTATCCTGCACCTCACACGGAACGGTGGGCACGGTCATTGTCATCACACCCATGACAGTGACTGCTCCATTACCCTGAGGTCACGGAGATAGTAAGCAAAGAGGTGAGGGTGAAAGCAGGCAGTCTGGCCACACAGCTCACGATGGAACTTTCTGCACAGCGCTACGGCTTGTCTTCCCTCCCACGAGCTGCTCTTGCTTGCGTGCTTGGCAGTGGTACGGAATACGTTTTCCCATGCTCGGCCCAGAGCGCTTCCTGTGCAGAGGAAGTATCGTTTTTCCTCCCTGGCTGTGGTTAGAAACGCACGTGTGGGGAAAGCCTGCGCTCTGGCAGCTTGGCCGTGGAAAGGAGGGGGCTGGGGAAGGAGGGAGGCTGCTGGCGGGGCGGGGGGGGGGGGGGGCGTCCTGCTCCAGGAGGACTTTGGTGTGTGAGCGGCTCTCTTTTCCTCTCTGGGCAAAGCCGGCTCCTGTTCAGGACCCTCTGCTGCTTCAGATCTGATTTCCTGGGAGGAAGGGAGATCATAGACTGCGCGTCACTTTCTGCCCTCCGATTTTTCTCAGTGGGATCCCCTTAAGCACATTTGGGGGAGGGGTGTCAGAGCTTCTTGCTTTTTATTGATCTATTTGAAGATCCCTGAGATTAAGTGAGGGCGGCTGTTGCCTCTCTCCAGAACGAACAGGGCCAGTGGGGCAACTGATGATCCCTCACGCCCCTCCCCAGAGGCGTTAAGAACAATTTGCTTTTCCAGACTTTCAAATTTCTGCCTCACCTGACTTCATCTCTTTTTTTTAAGATTTATTTATTTATTTGAAAGGCAGAGTTACAGAAAGGTAGAGGCAGAGAAAGAGGGAGGCAGGGAGGGAGGGAGGGGGAGAGAGAGAGAGAGAGAGAGAGAGAGAGAGAGAGAGAGAAAGGTCTTCCATCTGCTGGTTCACTCCCCAGTTGGCTGCAACAGCTGGAGCCGCGCCCATCTTAAGCCAGGAGCCAGGAGCTTCTTCCAGGTCTCCCATGCTGGTTCAGGGGCCCAAGGACTTGGGCCATCTTCTACTGCTTTCCCAGGCCACAGCAGAGAGCTGGATTGGAAGAGGAGCAGCCGGGACTCGAACCAGTGCCCATATGGGATGCCGGCACTGCAGGCGGCGGCTTTACCCTCTGTGCCACAGTGCCAGCCCCTCTGACTTCATCGTACAGCAGGGAAAGCTAGTGACTTCTTCAAATTAAGTGCTAAGCATTTCAATGGACTGGGCCTAGGAATTTACTCCCAGCTAAAAGGTTAACATTTCATATCTGTTTGATTAATTTCTTTCTGGAAATGCTTGATTTAAAAACGTTCTCTAAGAGGACTCAAATGGAACCCCGACCTGGCTCAGCCTGTTCTAGGGTGCCGGGCTGTCTGGGAGGCTGTGATTTCAACCCAGGTAACCACTGGGCGTCAGCAGATGGCAGAGTGTTTGTTTGCTGGAGTGAAACTTCAGTGAAACCAGCAGGAATTTTTGTAACTACTGTGATGTTTCTGCTTGTCCAGGCAAGGATTTCAACCTGTGAGACCTGCTGCCTGTGGCTCCTCTCACGCGATGTAATTACATGGGTACTAATTTTACAGATACCCTTACATGCCGACTTGGTGCCAAGAATAACTTCATTTTTTTAGTCATCTGATAAAGAAAGAAGAGACATAGACATGCCAAGTTTACAGTAAGCCAGCATTTCCTCGATTTATAATTTCTGTTTCTTTTGTTGGTTCACTCCCCAAGTGGCCGATAAGGCCGGCGCTGCGCCGATCCAAAACCAGGAGCCAGACCCCTCCCCTGGTCTCCCATGCGGGTACAGGCGTCCAAGAACTTGGGCCATCCTCCACTGCCTTCTTGGGCCACAGCAGAGAGCTGGACTGGAAGAGGAGCATCCAGGACCAGAACCAGCGCCCATGTGGGATGCTGGCACCACAGGCAGAGGATTAACCAAGTGAGCCACGGTGCCGGCCCCATAATTTCTGTTTCTTAGAGAGGAGCCGACTCAGATTGTTCTCAGTGGAAGAGATTTGGGTTCTGCTGTTTTGGTGCTGGCTCCCCGTGTACGATGATGTGTGGCAGGGACGCTGTGCCTATTGTTCATGAGTTAGTGCTGAATAGGGTTTTGCGCCTTTCCACGACTTGCAACTACTTTGATCAAAAGGATGCATGAATGTGATTCTGCGAGTTGCATAATTCAGAAAGGCTTCCAGTGAAACCCAACAGTCATCTCACCATTCATTCCCAGCCTGCGCTGCTCCTTATTATGGTTTTCGCATCCAACAGCTCTTTGATGGTTTGTTCTCCGATTTCTGTGTTTGCTACTGAGTCATTTCAGTTGCAGTTTGTCACGGTCGCGCTCTTGAACAATTTGGGCCTCAAATGATTTATGACCTGCCAGAAAACTGCAGATGCACAATTGGTTCTTGAAGCTGTCTTGCAGGACCAACAACTGACTTGACATCTGAGGAAAGACAGGCACATTCAAGGAGGAATGGTCCCAGAACACTTGCTTGCCCAGGGCAGGTGCTGCTGGCTGCCATTCAAGTTGGTAAAAAGAATTTAATAATTAATTGAATGATACCGAAAGCTTAATGATTTGCTAGAGACAGCGTGTGAGCTAGCATAATAATATAGAACCTTTGGGAGCTGCCCTCCTTGGCGGGTTCTTCATTGGAATTCCACAGGTGCTCACGAAGGCTTGGGGCAGGGTGAATGGTTTGTGTCATGGTCCAGGAACACTGCAGGGAGTCTAACTCCTTACACTAAGCCTGCTCCCTGGCTGGGGGAAGACATTTCCTCCTCCCACAGGCTGCTCCCTGGGAACACAGCCCTGACGAGTGGCCAGGGACCGGGTGAGGGCCTTGCATTCTTGGCATCCCCAGTGAGAACTTGTAGGACCTCCCTGATGATGGTCTCTCTCAACAAGGCCCAGGACCAGGCTCGGAAGACTCGGCAGACAGCTTCCTCCATGGACCAGGGACGACCCCGTGTCTGAGGGTGATGCCCTGGCCACAGGCCTGCTGTTGAGGAGGGGAGGGTGTGAACCATGGCAGTGAAAGTTGGAAACCTGCCCCTTCTGGTGCCGAGGGCTCATGGGAACGGATAAGAGAGGAAGCAGGAGTGGGGCAATGCTATGTCCTTCCTGAAGATGGTGGCGAGGGCGAGGACATGGACTCAGGAGGCCATGAAGATGCTGACGTCTTCCGTTAGGACTCTGGGGCCCAGGGGCCGGGGGTCCACTTGAGACAGCCCTGCACTCTAGCCTGGGCCACAGCAGCTAGGGGACTCAGATGCGGTGTAGTGGGGGAGGGGGAGAGCTTCCAACACTGCTCTCTGCTCCACGGTGGTGCGGCCCCGACCTAGATAATCCCATGCTGGCCCAGTGGGTCCGGGGAGGAGGCCACCAGACCTTTACAAAGCTGGGACAAGTGACAGCCAGTCTCGTCCAGAGAATGACAATAAGGAGAATAGCCATGGGCCCTTCAGAGACACCTCATGCAAGACCAAATCTGAGAAGCCTTCCTCTCAAAGCCTCAGAAACAAAGGGTGGGCCTTGGGTACCCAGAGGCGAACCTGAGGAAAAGAATTGAGGGGCACAAAACTCCAAGATGAAGTCACTCCGACAGAACTGCCTACGCCGAGCCTGAGGGAGTTCCATTTTTAACAGATGGAGTTTTGAATAGAAAGGAGATTGTTTAGATTGGAAGAGATATATTTGAATATTTGTCTAAGCTGCTCTGGCTGTCCAGGATGGTGGGGGTCCCACAAGGAATGTTCCGGATGAAAGAAAGAAATTGCATTTGCAGGGCCGGTGCTTTACACCAGGTAAAGCTGTCACCTACAGGGCCAGCATCCTACAGGGCGCTGCTTCGAGTCCTGGCTGCTCCACTTCTCTTCCAGCTCTCTGCTATGACCTGGGAAAGCAGTTAGAAGATGGCCCAAGTCCTTGGGCCCCTGCACCCATGTGGGAGACCCAGAAGAAGCTCCTGGTTCCTGGTTTCAGATGGGCACAGCTCTGGCCCTTGCAGCCAACTGGAGAGTGAACCAGTGGATGGAAGACCTCTCTCTCTGTGCCTCTCCTCCTCTCTCTATGTAACTCTTTCAAATAAATAACGAAATCTTTAAAAAAAAAAAAGAAATTGCATTTGGTCTGCAAGTCCACATGCATCGTGAGTGATTTTTGATTTTTGTGACCCTGCTGTAATCTGTAATGTGCTGGGGTAATAGAAGAGAGCCTTTGGGGCTGGCTCTGTGGCACAGTGGGTTAAGGATGCCAGCATCCCAAATGGGTGCCGGCTGCTCCACTTCCTATCCAGCTCCCTGCTAATGTGTGTAGGAAAGCGGTGGAAGATGACCCTGCATGCATGTGGGAGACTCAAATGAAGCCCCTGGTTCCTGGCTTTAGTCTGACCCAGCCCTGGCCTTTGTAGCCATTTAGGGAGTGAACTAGCAGATGGAAGATCTCAGTCTCTCTTTCTCCCTCTGTAACTCTGCCTTTCAAACAATAAATAAGCCTTTAAAAAAAAGAAGAAGAGTGCCTTTGCTACGGGCCAAAACTGTGCATACAAGGTGCTCTGGAAATGGCACTGGAAGGGCAGACAGTGGGCGTGCGCACGGTGGTTAACCTGGTGATTGAGAGGTGATTCTCGTTCTCTTTCAATGTGCCTCACCAGATCCATGAATGTAAGGTAGGGGCTGCAAACTGCAAAAGTGCACAGGGGCCAGGCAGATCACGCAAATGGGCCCAGTGGGCACTTTGGTGAGCTGGAACACTGGGGTCCCCTATAAAGGGACCTCTGCAGAAGAGGAGGATCCATATGCCCAGATGCTGGCTTCCATTTACTATGTGTCAGGCAAGTTAGATGATCTCATGGAAGCGCACAGTAGCCCTCTGTAGGAGGCACTGTTAGTATCCCGACTTTTCAGGTGAGGAAAATAACTTGAGTTGCTTCCAGTCCTAAGGCACAGGGAGCTTAAGTAACTCAATGACGGACAAGCAAGTAGAAAGTGACAGAGCTGGGATTTACAATCCAGAAGAAGCCTGATAAGGACAGCGTACTTCTGCCACTTTTTCATGATGAGTCAGAAATGAAGATTTTTAAAAAAACTAGATCTCCCGATTAAAAAGTTCAAAAAAAAAATTTTTTTTTTTTGACAGGCAGAGTTAGACAGTGAGAGAGACAGGGAGAGAGAAAGGTCTTCCTTTTTCCGTTGGTTCACCCCCCAAGTGGCTGCTATGGCCGGTGCGTTGCCACCAGCGCACTTTACCGATCCAAAGCCAGGAGCCAGGTGCTTCCTCCTGGTCTCCCATATGAGTGCAGGGCCCAAGGACCTGGGTCATCCTCCACTGCACTCCTGGGCCACAGCAGAGAGCTGGACTGGAAAAGGAGCAACTGGGACAGAACCAGCGCCCCAACCGGGACTAGAACCCAGGGTGCTGGCGCTGCAGGCGGAGGATTAGCCTAGTGAGCCACAGCACCTGCCAAAAAGTTCAAAATTTAAAAAAAATACTCTGCTAAAGAAAACTCTGGTGTGGGCCAGATATGGTTGCCAGCTTGGGGTTGGCATTCCAAGACAGTGAGTCGTGAGGGATCCTTGAAAAGTAATGCTTTTGCAGTCCCCTTCCCTCAAATATTCATACCAGCGTTCAAAAACTTGGAGACTTTTCCTTTGGGGTAATCCAGCTGGGGCACCTACACACTTTTCCAGATAATGCTACCATTGCTCAAAATATTTCCCCAATTCTTCTTTTGGAAGTACCTGCAGAAAGGTTTTCAGTTCGGTTCTGGCATTTTGTAGCCATGTCTCATTTTCTGGTAGGAATAGCATTTCTCTGCATGATTCCCTTTACCTTCAGTGGATTGATTTCCAGAAATCAAGTCCGTTCTGAATGCATGCTGATGTCACATCCAGGGGAGCACACAGAAGCACCTGTTCCAAAATCCTTAGGATACCAGTGCCATGGCTCACTTGGTTAATCCTCTGCCTGCGGCGCCGGCATCCCATATGGGCACTGGGTTCTAGTCCCGGATGCCCCTCTTCCAGTCCAGCTCTCTGCTGTGGCCTGGGAAGGCAGTGGAGGATGGCCCAAGTGCTTGGGCCCTGCACCAGCATGGGAGACCTGGAAGAAGCTCCTGGCTCCTGGCTTCGGATCAGCGCAGCGCCGGCTGTGGCGGCCATTTGGGGAGTGAACCAATGGAGGGAAGATCTTTTTCTCTATCTCTCTGTCTCTCTCTCACTGTCTAGAACTCTACCTGTCAAAATAAAAATAATAATAATAATAATTAAAAAAAAGACATACCCAGGAGGTCAGCACAGAGGCACAGCGGGTAAAGCTGCCACCTGAAGTGCTGGCATCCCATATGGGCGCCGGTTCGAGTCCCAGCTGCTCTGCTTCCAACCCAGCTCTCTGCTGTGGCCTGGGGAAGCAGTGGAAGATGGCCTGAGTCCTTGGGTGCCCATGTGGGAGACCCGGAAGAAGCTCCTGGCTCCTGGCTTCAGATTGGCGCAGCTCTAGCCATTGCAGCCAGCTGGGGAGTGGAAGACCTCTCTTTCTCTGCCTTGCCTTCTCTCTGTGTGTAACTCTGACTTTCAAGTCAAATAAATAAATCTTAAAAAAAAAAAAAAAAAAAAGACATGCCTGTTCATCTCTTCACATTCTTACTGGTTGAATGACCAGCCACTAAAGAGACTTCACCTCATTAGTCTGGCCTGGGTGGGTGTTCTGAATGGTGCTGTGATATCATCCCTTGTGAGCTCTGCCACTTGAAAGCAATTATGGCCGGCGCCGTGGCTCAACAGGCTAATCCTCCGCCTTTCGGCGCCGGCACACCGGGTTCTAGTCCCGGTCGGAGCGCCAGATTCTGTCCCGGTTGTCCCTCTTCCAGGCCAGCTCTCTGCTGTGGCCCAGGAGTGCAGTGGAGTGCTTGGGCCCTGCACCTGCATGGGAGACCAGGAGAAGCACCTGGCTCCTGCCATCTGATCAGCGTGGTGCGCCGGCTGCAGCGCGCTGGCCGCGGTGGCCATTGGAGGGTGAACCAACGGAAGGAAGACCTTTCTCTCTGTCTCTCTCTCTCTCTCACTGTCCACTCTGCCTGTCAAAAAATAAAAATAAAATGAAAGCAATTATATCTTTTTTTGATGCTAAGGATTATAAACAAGGGGCCAAAGCATGAATGACTGTTGGTCTGCTCTAGGGTGTCAGCTGAAATCTTGAAAAGCTGGTTGTTGTAGTCAGTCTTTTTCTGTACTATTTGCTGCACAGGAGGTGCCTGTATAACCTAACACTTCTAATGAACCTGTTATATGCAGGTTCCCTTTAGTCCCTGTGCTTTGAAACAAATTCCAGTGTAGTTATTGGCCCCAGAAAGAATGCAGTAAGTTATTTAAACAGGAAATAGAATCTAAAGACAGATATAAATTATGGTCCGTTGGATGGGTCACTCTGTTTTCTGTTGTGACTAACCTCAGCTTAGGACCTTAGTGGGCTGGGTAAGGTTGGAGGCTGCTCCACAGCCCCTGAAGTCTATCCAAGGAGATTAGAGTTGGTAAAATTGACTTTGACCTAGATAGTCTGTTATTCTGTCTTTATTTTATCTATGATGGAACCAATTTATTTTCTGTCTTCTTGTCTTTTAAACACATTCTCTGCTTATCCCAGGCAAGTACAAGTGCATTTACTGTTCTTTCCTACACAGCGGGTTTCTAGATTTGGATTTCACGAAGTTTTTCTTTTAATTGCAAGGACTGATGTAACCATGTCAGCTTTAAATATTTCCATATAAGGGTATTTGGGGGGAAGATGTCTATAATTGTCATCGTTTGATGATAGAAGGAGGATTTTAACTTTAAAAAATAAGTAAGACACTCCTAAAATAAAGGAAAATTGTATAAATACCTCTTTTTTAAAAAAATATTTATTTTATTTTATTTGAAAGCCAGAGTTACAGAGAGACGGGGAGGTCTTCCATCCGCTGGTCCACTCCCTAGATGGCTGCAATGGCCATAGCTGAGCCTATCCAAAGCCAGGAGCCAGGAGCTTCCTCTGGGTCTCCCATGCTGGTTCAGGGGCCCAAGGGCTTGGGCCGTCTTCTACTGCTTTCCCAGGCATAGCAGAGAGCTGGATTGGAAGAGGAACAGCCGGGACATGAACCGGCACCCATATGGGATGCCAGCACTGCAGTCAGTGGCTTTTTCCCGCCACACCACAGCATTGGCCCCTAAATATGTCTTTTAGAAAACACCTCACATGATCTCAGCTCTGAGGATGGTTACTATTTAAAAAAAAAAAAAAAAAACAGAAAAGAAAAGAACAAGTGTTGGTGAGGACATGGAGATAGTGGAACTCTTGTGCACCATTGCAGACGATGTAAGCTGTGCAAAGCAGTGGAAAATGGAAGGCTCCAGGGCCAGCGCTGTGGCTCAGCAGGTTAAGCCAATGCCTGCAGTACCACTATCCCAGGCATCGGTTCAAGCCCCGGCTACTCTACTTCTGATCCAGCTCCCTGCTAATGGCCTGGAAAAGCATCAGAAGATGGTTTAAGTGCTTGGTCCCCTGCACCCACATGGGAGGAGCTCCTAGCTCCTGGCTTCAGCCTGGACCAGCCCTGGCTATTGCAGCCATTTGTGGAGTGAACCAGCAGATGGAAGATCTCCCCTCCCCCGACCCCGTAACACTGCCTTTCAAATAAATAGATAACTCTTTAAAAGAAATTGGAAGGTTCCTCAAAAAGTGAAAAACGTAGAAGTGTCGTATGATGCAGCCATTCTTCATTGGGTAACTCAAAAAATTGAAAGTAGTTACATACATGTGCATAGCAACATTATTCATGATAGCCCAGAGGTGGAAGTAATCCAAGAGTCCATGGACAGATGGATGGGTGTGCAGATTGCGGTGCATACACACAATGGAATGCTCCTCAAATGAGGTTGGCAGTTCTGACCCGTGCGCCACCATGGAGGAACCTTGAGAACATTATACTAAGTGAACCAAGCCAGTTACAAGGCGACAAAGACTGTTGTCTCCCAGTTATCCGAGGTTCCTAGAGTAGTCAGATTCGTGAAGTCAAGGGAGGATGGTCACTCCCAGGGGTGGGGGGAAGAGGGAACTGTGAATTCCTGCTTAGTGAGCCGCGTGGCTGCTGGGGGAAGGGAAAGCTCTCTAGATCTACTCACTGCACGGTGAGGCAACGACACCTGGCACCACTGGACACTTTTATGTATTCTTCACCACAGTGAAGATTAAAAGAGAATAAATGAATTTGAGTTTATTCTTTTTTAAAGATTTATTTATTTGAAATTCAGAGTTAAACAGAGAGAGGAGAGGCAGAGAGAGAGAGAGTGAACCATCTGATGGTTCACTCCCCAGATGGCTGGAGCTGTGCCGATTTGAAGCCAGGAGCCAGGTACTTCTTCCTGGTATCCCATGTGGGTGCAGGGCCCAAGCACTTGGGCCATCCTCCACTGTTTTCCCAGGCCACAGCAGAGAGCTGGATTGGAAGAAGAGCAGCGGGGACTAGAACCCGGTGCTCATATGGGATGCCAGCGCTTCAGGCCAGGGCTTTAACCCACCGCATCACAGCGCTGGCCCCTGAGTTTATTTTTTTAAAAACTCTATGCTGTGTATTTCTGGCATCACTCATACCTCAGTAGGTTCCTCACAGCTGGGTGTAGCTCCTCCATGACTATTGGGAAATCACTGGGCCAAGAGTCTTCATGCCCAGTTTCGAGGCTAGAAACAAAGGAAAAGTGAAGTGAAGTGTCCCATGCTTCATCCAGCTAGGAGGTTGACCTGCGTCAGGACAGCTGTGTGCGGCCAGCCTGGGCATGCCCCCCCGCCCTGCCCCGGCTGAGGAAGCCTGCCAGTCTCTACCCATCCTTAAGATGGAGCACACTGGCCAACACCGGCTCAATGCCAGCTTGCCTTTTGATTTCTAGTAAAGCTCTTTTAGTTTCCAAATCCTGCTGCGCTGAACCAAGGGAGCAGGAGAATTATCCACTCCTGGAACAAGTTACGTTGGAGAAGCAAAGTGATCACGTAAAGGGGATGGGCTGGAGGGGGTGGCCAGCAGCTGGAAGGGGATGGTCGGCAGCTGGAAGGGGTGGCCAGAAGCTGGAGGAGGAGGCCAGCACTTGGCGGGGTGGTCAGCAGCTGGCCCAGCTGGAAATTCAGGGAAGGGCCTGATAAGCTGTTGTTAAGGATGAGGGCAGAGGGAGGCGCTGGAGAGCGCGAGTGGGAAAACACCCCTCCCTTCCTTCTTTCCAAGCGCGCATGCAGGATTCAGGCCAAATAATTAAATCTTACAAAGGCTAAAATGAGGACACTTTATAGTGTCCCTTGCCCCCGCCACTCTGCTGGAGCTCATACTAAATCACAAAGCAGATTGCAACAGCCGGTCAGTTCGGAAGGTGGTGTCTGTACGCCTTCAGGTTCGACCTCGTCTTGGTTTCTCTTGGGCATAGCCTCAGTGCAACTTGCCTCCCCTTTTCTGTCTGGAGGAGACGACATTGACAGACGGATAACGCTGAAAGCCAAACAGGAAGTAGACAGCGAAGGGCTAGGGAGCATCTGTGACGTGGCAGCCACAGCACCCGCTATGGAGAGGCTCTGAACATTGAGTGGAGACCTGAGGCTCCTCCCCGGGTGGAGTGCTTCTTGGGCAGGGGGGAGGAGGGATGTGTTTGGCGTGCACCCTCTTCTGTGCCCAGGCAGGCACACAGGTGCCTCTGCTCATGTTTTGCTGATGGGTAAACAGAGGCATGTGGAGAATGTCACGGGTCTAGTGCAACAGCTTAGTGCAGGAGCCAGACTGACGGCCTTCACTGCAGTGGGGAAGCAGCCCCTCGGGCTGAATCACTCTGCCTTTCTCGTCTCCCGTGCATAGCTTCGCCTTCCCTTCGCTGGCTCATAGCATCCATTTGGATGGGGCTGCCGGAAAGCTGGGTTTGGGAGAAATGCTCATAGACAGCAGGAGAGGATGGGAAGCTGATGTAAGGGGGTTCACCTGGAGCATGGTGGCGCTGAATATATTTTTTTAAAAGTTTTATTCAGGGGTCGGTGTTGTGGCATAGCAGGTAAAGCTGCTGCCTGCAATGCCATGCCAGAGCTGGTTCAAGTCCCAGCCACTCCACTTACAATCTAGCTCCCTGCTAATGCACCTGGGAAGTTGCTTGGGCCACAGCCACCACCATGGGACACTTGGAAGAAGCTGCTGGCTCCTGGCTTCTGTCCAGCCCAGCTCCAGCCATTGTGGCCATTTGGGGAGTAAACCCAGCAGATGAAAGATCGTTGTATCTCTCCTCTCTCTCTGTAACTGTCCCTTTCAAATAAAGAAATCTAAAAAAAAAATTATTTTTTATTGGAAAGCAGAGCAACGGGAGAGAGAGAGGGAGAGAGAGAGAAAGAGAGAGAGAGAGAGAGCGTGAGCAAGCGAGCCATCTGGGAGACCCAGGGAGTTCCTGGCTCCTGGTTCTGCCCAGCCCAGCCCTGGCTGATGTGACTGTTTGGGCAGGGAACCAGTGAATGGAAGGTCTCTCTATATGTCTCTCTTTCTCTCTGTCACTCAGCCTTTCAAATAAATAAATCTTGAAAATAAAAGTCCTCCTTGGAGAGGTTGCAGCGGCAGAGGAGAGAAAAGGAAGGGTGAGAGGGGGTTGGTGTGTGCTTATCTTCAGAACGCAATCTAAAAGGCAATAGCTTTTCATTCCGCTCAGCTCAGCAGTCTGAAAAGCTCGAGTTCAGAGATCAATGGTCAGTTAATATCCACCTGCCAGCACTTGGAGCTGAGCAGAAAGTTACACGAATTCTTCCTGAGCGAAACACTCAGGGAGTCTGAAGAAGGAGCACTCTTGCCTCATTCGGGAAGACCTGGAAAAATAGGTTTCATCTATATTCCTTTTCAAGTAGTGGGGGGTGGGGCACAGAGGGGGAACTTACAGGAGTGCCTCGAAAGTTTGTGGAACAATGGACAAGTTCATTTGGGTGCAAAATTGTTTGAAATCTGTGCATCATATTCTCAAAATACACATTTCCTGGGAACTGTTTGAAGGCCCCTCACAGAACATCTCTGTTGAGGCTTCGGGTTTGAAGAACCAGGTTCCTGTAGCTCCTGCAAAGCCAGCCACAGTGGGCTGGTGGTGGAGATGGAGCGGTTTCCAAATTCCTCCACGTGTTTCTGTGCTGCCTGGGTACCCCGGCTGGATGGTTGCAGTGCGTGCTCTGCTTGGGCAGGGCCATTGGCACGGAGCACAGTGCCTGCTGCTGCGAAGGGCTTTGGCCTGCGCTCTGGTCCCAGCCCTGCCACACAGTGCTGGCCCAGTTGGGTACACTACTCGGAGCCTGGTGTTGCCAATTGTAACACAGAAGGTCTCAAGTAAATTGATGTTTTTAGATTTCTAAAATCCCTTCCAGCCCCAAGAGGCTATGGTTCTATGGCACTTAAATATTTACATTTCTGGGGCCGGCACCGAGGCTCACTTGGTTAATCCTCCGTCTGTGGTGCCGCTTCCCACGTGTAAGCGCTGGGTTCTAGTCCTGGTTGCTCCTCTTCCAGTCCAGCTCTCTGCTGTGGCCCGGGAAGGCAGTGGAGGATGGCCCAGGTACTTGGGCACCTGCACCCGCATGGGGGACCAGGATAAGCACCTGGCTCCTGGCTTCAGACCAGTGTAGCTCCAGCCATGGTGGCCATCTGGGGGGTGAACCAACGAAAGGAAGACCTTTCTCTCTGTCTCTCTCACTAACTCTGTCAAATAAAAAAAAATTTACATTTTCTAAGAGGTAACACTCTGAAGGCAGAAGCTACTTTGGAAATAGAACAATGAACATTTATAAGTGCTTTCTGTACATTATGTTCAATCCTCACAACAGTCACTTGGAATTGGTAATATTAGTGTCTCCTCTGTATGTCCAAATCAGAGTACCTGGGTTGGATGTCTGGCTCTGTGCCTGATTCCAGTTTCCTGCCAATGCAGAGCCTGGAAGTCAGCAGGAATGGCTCACGGAGTTGAGCATCCACCACCCGTGTGAGAGACCTGGATTGAGTTCCAGCTCCTTGCTCCAACCTGGCGTGGTCCCAGCCATTGCGGGCATTTGGGGAGTAACCAGCAAATGGGCGTTCTCTCTCTTCTCTGTCTCTGTGCCTCCAACTTCCAGATGAGGAGATGCAGACACAAAGTGATTATGTACGTCTAGGTAGTAGGGGCTGCTCTTTCTTCTCTCCCATGGATGAAGATTCTGGTTTGCAGGCAGAGGTGCGCAGCTGGCTTGGGGCTAAGATGCAAAGGTGCTGCTTGGCTGGTGGCAGCCCCACAAATGGGCCGAGGAGCACATGACCAAAGAGCCTGGGGAGGCACAGAAATCAGGCCCAGTGCAGGCCCCTTCCAGGTCATCGCAGAATTCTCCAGGTCTGAGCCATGCTGCAGTGGAGCAAAGAGCAGCTCTGGATGGCTGACTTCCAGGCTACACCTCCCTCCCCGTGTGCACCACTGAGTCTCCCCACGGTGGTGGCCCAAGCTGGGTCACCTCCCACTACGTCCCTCGGAGTCCTAAGTGAGGCCGTCAGCATCTTCCTGGTCTCCTTGAATCCACGTCCCTGCCACCGTATCAAGCAAGACCATCTCACTCCTCCGTCCCTGCTTCCTCTGCCGTCACCTCCCGTGACCCCTGGGCACCGGAAGGGGCAGGTTTCCAACTTTCACTGCCATGGTTCACATCCTCCTCTCCTTGACAGCAAGCCTGTGGCACAGGCGTCACCTACAGACACAGAGTCTTCCCTGGTCCATGGAAGAAGCTGCGTACTTGTTTTTCGAGCCTGGTTCTTGACCTTCATGAGAGAGAGAGACCATTGTCACAGGGGCGCTACAAGTTCTCACCCTGTCCCTGCCATTTTGTCGGGAAACACCCTGCCCCAGGCAGAGAGCAGGCTTGGTGTGAAGCGTTAGACTCCCTCCAGTCAGTGTTCCTTGGCCGGCTGCAATGCAGACCAGAGTCAGCTGCCCGAGCTTCCCTGTGAGTATCTGGCAAGGTTGAGTGAAAATCTTGGACAGCGGGCTGACTTGTAGCATCTGCGACTTTTCTCATCATAGGCAGCTTGTATCTGTGGCTGAGATTCAACTTGAATACGAACAAAGCCAGGCTGTTCACCGTGTCCACAAACACTCAGCCACATATCAGCTTCCAGGCTCTGGGGCATCCGATTTATGATTTGATCTGAGCTCCAGCAGAGCAATGGGCGGAAGAGAAAAATATTACCTGTCTTACCTTTAGAGTTTGCAAGGTTATTTCTTGATCCCAGGGGTTGTTCACACCCCCTTGAAAAGATTTTTCAGGTACCAAGACAGACAGGAGGCCACAGTCAACTCACAGAGCACCTCTGTGGGCTGTCTGTGCCCTGCACCCAAGTTTTTATAGACTAAGGTGCTGCACCAGGGGAATTGGATAAACCTGCTCCTTGCCCTTGGTGGGAACCAAACCTCCAGACACTCACTGATGAGAGCACAGGGGATTACAACAAAAGCCTCGCACTAATGTATGGCTGAGCCCTTTGGCACGCACATCGGACAGGAAATCAGGGTGGTGCCCACATGTGGCTGAAAAGCCCAGGCAAAGCCAGGGCTTTGGTTGAAACACTGGACAAGGCCAAGGGAGGCAGCAGACTTGGGAACAAAATGAAGTGGAGGGTGACCTAGGAGCTCCAGGAGTCCTTCCCCGAGTCCTGTAACGAATACAACTGTAAGTGTGTTTCTTTTCAGTGAAGCATCTAGAAGTTGGGCCAGGGGCCTGTGTTGTGGTGCAAAGGGTTAGGCTCCTGTAACTCCAGTATCTCATATGGGCACCCATTGAATCCCGGCCACTCCACTTCCAATCCAGCTCCCTGCTAATGCACCTGGGAAAGCAGCAGAAGATGGTCCAAGTGCTCGGGCCCCTGCACCCACATGGGAGACCCAGATGAGGCTCCTGGTTCCTGGCTCCTGGCTCCTGGCTTTGGCTTGGCCCAGCCTCAGCCATTGCAGCCATTTGGAGAGTGAACCAGCAGATGGTTTAAAAAAAAAAAGTTGGGCCAACACTATTGTCTTCCAGTGATGCCAGTTGTCAGAGAGCCAGAGCGTGGTCGTCTTGTTTAGTGAAGTCTTAGGAAAACCTCGTCAACTGAAGAGCGAGAGTCAGGAGTAGTAAATGTTTTAGTTCTTTAGCACATGGGATGTTTCCCACACAGTCACATGAAGCCCTTGTTGGAGGTGAGCGCATGCATTTCTGAGAAGGAAGTTGTTTCTGGGCATGAACAGTCTGGGACCCTGTACCCCCAACTACTGTGGGTGTGCTTGCTAATGTGCATGTGTTGAAAAGCTCTGTTTCTGGGGCCAGTGCCGTGCTTCACTTGGTTAATTCTCCGCCTGCGGCGCCGGCATCCCATATGGGAGCCGGGTTCTAGCTCCGGTTGCTCCTCTTCCCGTCCAGCTTTCTGCTGTGGCCTGGGAGTGCAGTGGAGGATGGCCCAAGTGCTTGGGCCCTGCACCCGCATGGGAGACCAGGAAGAAACACCTGGCTCCTGGCTTTGGATCAGCGCAGCGCCAGCTGTGGTGCCATTTGGGGAGTGAACCAACAGAAGGAAGACCTTTCTCTCTGTCTCTCTCACTCTGTTTGTAACTCTACCTGTCAAATAATAAAAAACAAATAAAGAAAAGCTCTGTTTCTGTCCTGTTTACTTGGAATCAACATGTGTTTGGTCAGAAGCTCTGTACTGAGCATCTACTGCATTCCAGGCACTGTCCAAAGCCCAAGGAGATGGTGCAGACAAATACGATGTTTGCCATTATTGGGAAGATACACAGTACACAAGGAAACACTTCCGTAAACAATAGTTTTGTAGATCATTTTAGGAGCTAGGAAGACAAGAAACAGCAAAAGATGATAGGAAATGCTCAAGTGGGATGTGCTGTTTAGCCAGGTTGAAGGCCCATGCGTTCATCTTTGTTTCAAAGGAAACCGTGGTAAGGACAATGAACGGCACATTCCACTCAGAAGGAAGAACACACGTGAGTGGTATCGGCCGGCGTGTCCCAGGGCAGAGGGAAGCCAGGGTGGCTGAACTGGTGCAACCGGGAGACTGGCAGGTGAGGAGGTGGCCACGGACGTGGCACCAGCTGTTGCGGGCCAAGAAGGAGCTGAACCAGGTTTTCTGTAGGTAGCTGTCAAGCTCCCCAGTGCCAAGTGTGCAATCCCGCTGTGCTTTCATGGAGAACTACAAAGAGCAGTCCGCTCTTGGGGCAGGATTCACCATTTTAAGAAACAAACACCTCACGTTTTTGTCCCATAATTATCCCATTCGCAGAATAGTGCGCATTTTCATTCTCGCCCGTGTATTGAATTTTGCTCACATATTGAGTTTATAATGGTGCGTACTCAGAGATAACGTGTCCACACACTTCCATCTGCAGATTTAGACGATCCTAAGGGGATGGGACTTCACAACTAAATGTAAATGGAATCTTGCTCATGAATTTGCAGATTGATTTTTTCCTCCACTGACCTACGTAGGGCTGAGCCCATTGCATTTTGATACTTCTGCATCCAATTTAACATCTATTATTTAGATATGTGGTCTAAACAACAACTGGCGTTCCTTCTAAACAAACCCATAACTTACATTCAAATATGGACAAATGCCTCACATGCAAACTTCCCACCTCTCGCCTCTCATTCCTCCTCCATCCCTTCCTGCCCAAGTGTGGAATTGATCTCCCCGGTGCAGGAAGTTTGTCGTGATGAATCTTTCCCTCCAAGGGCAGGACTGTGTGGGGCAGCCCCGACCCTCGGCCTCCTGTCTCACGCTGTTCTCATCTCATGGTTGGCACAGCATTTGGCACACTGGGGGTGTTCCGTTGAAGTGAGCAATAAACACAAGAGCGTTTTGTGCACACGCACGTATGATTCAGCAACCCACAGTGATACTCATGGCCTTTCTACCGTGAGCCGAAGGCAAGTGCATCTGGGTTGCTGAGTCAGCCAAAGTAAAAAAATGGATGCAGGTTGAAGGGCTGAGGCTAGTGGGTGGGCGGAGGGGCGTTGGAGTGAGCGGAGAGAGAACTCTCAGGAAGGCTTCTTCAGGCAGGCTACAGTCTCTTCCTGGTCCGCTCTCCTATCACCAGCTGCCGGGTAAGGAAGCACTCTCATAGGTATTTTGTTGTTTGTATTCTGCAAATGCAGCTAGGACTTGATGCTCTGGGTTTTCTATCCCTGGATGTGAATGTGCATGGCTTTCCATTTTGTACTGTTTTGTAAATCCTGTGTCAGCTTTGACAGGGGCTGTTGTGTAGAGGAGGCTGTGCCTCCCACAGAATGTACCAGCCTCGCAGTGCCGTGTTTGCTACAACAGGTGTAACCCAGCCACGCTCCCTGCCCTCTGCCCATGCTGGAGCCACAGGACTGTGCATGGTCTGAGTCCACCCGTACAAGGATGGACTGGGTCTGAGGAAAGGTGAGTGCGCCGCTCGCCCGTTCCCCAGCCTCTCGATCCCGGAGACAATCAGAGGCAGCAGGGAGCCAAGTCTAGCAAGGACTCATTTACTCCAAGTGTACCCGAACCTTTTATAGCACAAAACTGCAGAGTCATTGGGGCAGGGCTAAGGACCAACCAATCACTTAAACGGTCTCTTTACAGGGGGATTTCTATAGGACTAGCCATATGTCTATACACTTGTTACTAGTCTTGTTACTGCCCCTGATGTTGAGTTCCGCCCATCTTACTTCCTCTGGGCGCCGTCTTCTTTGCCCCTCCTTGGCGCCGCCGGGTCTGGGGGCCAGAGCCGCCACCGCTGCACACCCCGCGGGGTCGCTGTCCGCCATGGACAGGACTGTTCTGTCCATGGCGTGGAAGATTTTTACCAGTCGTTTTCTTGGAATATTTAAAATAGGGTTGCCAGCCAAATGTGAATTTTACGACAAACAACGAAGAGTATCTTAGTGTAAAGAGGTCCCAATTCCACCCAGGTTTGTGGTGTTTATCTGAAATGCGAACTCAGCTGGGAACCCTGTGTTTCTCTTCGCTAAAGCTGGCGGCCCTCATGAAGATCAGAGCCGCAGCCAGTGCTGCCGGCCGAGGGGCTCGCTTGGTAAACAGGGCTGCGTTTCTCTTCGAGGCCTTCTGCCCCGCCCAGGCCTTGCTGGTGAGAACAGCCAGGTCTGGGGGCACGCGATGCAGCCGTGGGAAGGCAGGGAAGCCAGTCTCAGAGAAACAGGGCCGCCGCCAGCTGGGTCGAAGCTGTCTTCCGCAGGAGCAACCGCAGAACAAACTCCAGCTGCTTCAAAGTGAAAGGTGACGGAAGGCTTCCTTGTTGTTACTGCTCTTCTGGGCGCAGGGGCTCCCTGCTGCCTGGCACAGCGTGTGCCCAGGGAAACCCCACGGAAAGACAGGGTGGAAAGGCCTTGAGTGGCGCAGGGGAGGAACCGTGAGGCCTGTCGGACGTGGAGGGAGCGATGGAGGACACGGAGGCCCTGATCTTTAAAGCTGCCTCTGCAAGGTTGCTGTTGGAAGTGGGGGAGGGGGGGGAGGGTCAGGCTGGAGCTGGGAGAAGCACACAGCCACACCCCGGCCGGAGAGCACCGCGAGGCCTGGCACCTGCTGCCGCAGGCCGCTGCTTCTCCTCGGGCCAGGGTTTGCCTGGTGAGCGAGCAAGTCCACGGCGAAGGGAATCATGGGAGTGGTGGGTGCCGGCACAAAGATTGTCCTCACCAGGGGAGACATCCAAGGGAATTCTGGTTGAAAACAAGAACTAGCGGGGTGATCCTGGGCATTTCAGGTTACTCATCTAAGCTTCCGGTTCCTCCTGCACACCCTGGGGTGGTTGAAGGCCTGGGCCCTGCCGTCTGGGCTCACTGTTTCCAGGAAACCTCTCCAAATGGAACAGTGCCTGCGCACTGCCGGCTGGGCTCCCTGTGGGAGCTCTCGGAAAGCACATCACAAGGGCGAGGGGGACAGAAGGGTGAATCTGCGCTCCCTGAGTAACTTCCTACATCATTTTTCCTGTTCCAGCACCAGGTCACTCCTCAGGGTGTGTAGACGCTTTGGAGGAATGCGGTGACGTGAACGGGTTGATGCGGAGGCAAAGCAAACATATCTGTAGCATGGATAAGGCGTTCATAGGGTAAAAACACCAATAATATTGTGTCAGATGGGAGATATTTGTAGCAATATTGTGTATACGCTCATGGTTTCCAGACTTGGTGAGCACCTTGTATAGCCAGTTGATTATGTTTTTTAAGGGAGAGGAAAAATATATTCAGAAAGAGGAAGTAAAAGCAGCAAAAAATGCTACTGAATCTGAGAACAGTGACGTTACTATTGGCTTTCACAGGTGTCTTCAGGTAACTACTGTTCCAATGGCCAAAGGATCGCATCTGAAAGGAAAAGGACTTTAAAGTTAACGAGCTATTACTGACGGCAGCAATTGCACTAGTTAGTAAGAGCAGTAAATAGCAAGATGGCTTGACATGAAAGCAAAGATTTATGGAAACTATCTAGTATGAATAAACTTCTCTTGTCCAAAAACAGACATTTGACAGACTTTTTTAAAGAGCGTTTGTTTGTTCTGGAATTTTACATCTAATCGCAGGAACCCCTGGATTCCTTCCTTCCAGCTACCTCTGCACTGGGTTACGACGCCCAGCCCAGAATCAGCTGAAGCTCTGCTAATTCTCCGTGGTTATCAGCTACAATTAACCACTTCTGATTGAGACAGAAGAGCTAGCCCTATTCTTAGTTGGATGAGATAGTTCAGGACTGTTTGAAATTTGTCTTTTCGTTAAGTTCTGTTCAACGTGATCCTGGAAGGGGTGGGGCAGAGAGAAACGTGGGATCTCTGGTCCTTGCCGCAGGACTTGTGGCTTCAGTAGAGGACAGACAGAACGTTTCAGAGGCGGAGTTGGAAGCAGATCCTTTTTCTCTGAAGGAGCGGATCTTGTGCCGCCCTGTGAGGTCCGGGTAGAACCCCAGGCAGCGTTAGTGTATTCCCAGCTCTTCCAGGTGGAGCGCACGCGTTCTCAGGGAAGGGAAGGAGGAAGAGTCATTCTGATAGTTGGTGGTTTCCAACGGGTAGCAGCAGGACCTGGTGCACATCCAGTTGCCTTGAGCTACCCATAAAGAAGTCAGAGGCGCTCTCCCCCCTCTTTTTTGTTTTTTTAAAATTTATTTATTTTACTTGAAAGAGAGAAGGAGAGCGAAAGAGGAAAAGAGAGCGAGAGATCGCCAGTTTCTATCTGTTGGTTCACTTCCCAGAGGGCCCCAATGGCCAATGCTGGGGCAGACCAAAGCCAGGAGCCAGAAGCTTCATCTGGATCTCCCATGTGGGTGGAAGGGACACAAACACTTGGGCCATCTTCTGCTGCTTTTCCCAGGCCACTAGCAGGGAGCTGGACTGGAACTGGAGCAGCCGGAACATGGACCAGTCCCCCTATGGGATGCCGGTGTCACGAGCACCGGCCTTGCCCACTACACCACAGTGCCGGCGCTGGGGCTCCTCTTCTAATGGGGTCTGACCCACACCAAGTAGCCCCAGGTTTCAGGGCTTGGCTGCGCCATTCCACTCTTCATTTCAGACATAACATTGAGACCTGAATGGAAGTGGCTCTTTGGCAATCAAATTGCATCGTTCAGCTTTCTCACTCAGCAAGTGTAGGACAAGCTGATGACCAATAAAAGCAAGTGACCATCTGGTGACCTGGCCTTCTGGGGAAGGGGCTAGCTCCCCAGGGAGGTAATTGGAGACTTCTGCCAAGACACGGCTGTGTCACAAAAATGAGGTCGTAAAAGAACGAAACAAGGCAACCAGGAGTCTAAGGCTTGGGGAACATGGAGAGAAGAGCGGGGAAGGAAGATTCTGGAACAATCAGGAGGGGCTTCACAAAGGCAGGAGCAGCGACTTTGAGCTGGGTCCCGACGGTGGGGGGGAAACTCTCAGGAAACCAATCCAGAAACATGAGCCCTGGGCGCAGGAACAGTAAGAATTCCAATGAGTCAACGTCATGAAATGACACCAGGAGGAAGCGTTCAGGCAGACCCAGAAACTGGGTCACCCTGCAGGATAATTTACTATTTCTTTAGCAAGCCAGTGGCACGGAGAGAGGTGGAGGTGGAGCCAGGAGGAACGCAGGATGAACCCACATTTTAAAAGATCCACTGCACCTCTGTAATTCAGGGTTTTCTCTCATCCCTTCTTTACTTCTTCCCTCCATCCCTCCTTTCGTTCCTCCACGCCGTGTTTGACAAGGATGGGTTCGGTTCTCATTACATGACAGCGGGGTTGAGCATCAGCACCGTAGATCCTGCCCTCACAGCTGTCTCTCCAGCTGGGCCTTTCCCTCTCACGCGCCCGCCCTTGCTGCTGTCTTGGCTTGCACCTTCCTGAACGAATGCCCGAGTAGAGCCGTGGCTCTAATCCTGTGCCTGATCCACTGGCTGTAAAGCTAATGTAAAAGTTCAAAGACCACACGTGGAAAAGCTTCCACGGCTTTGTCTGGGCAGTGGTCTCTTGGACAGGACTCCGAAAGCAAAAGCAGACAAATGGGATTGCATTTGTCTCCTCCACACTGTTTATTGCAAAGGCTGTCCTTAAGTTATAAATAGCTCTGTGGCTTGGCAAATTATAAAAGAACAAAAGTTAACGTTTGGAATAGGAACTAAGATTTTTAGTAGGCTTGCCATACAGCAAATCTAAAACGAAACTTGAAAGTATTAGTGTGAACTCATCTGTGCAAGGATCTTTTCCAGCCCTACCTCTAACACAGCCCAGCCACAGCCCCCGACTCTGCATGCCAAGACCAGTAATCTGCTGTGCCTCCTCAGGGCGAATTGTTACACTCCTGTACACTATATCCCTCCCTCTGGTTAACTGTGAACATGCAAACTGCCTAACTCACTGGCAACAACCATTTATTGTTTCTCACAGTTAACGCGGGTTGATGGGGGGGCGGGTTGATGGGTTTAGCTGACTTGTTATTACCTTGGGTTTTCTGGCAATGGCTGTGGCTGAATTAACCCTTACTCAGTGTCTAGCAACCATGAAACGTCTGCAGTAATTGAGGGTCAGGCGGATATCTCTGCGCACGGGACTTCCCCACATAGCTAGCTTGGGCTTCCCTACAGTATGGTGGTCTTCGGATAGTTGGGCTTTGAACACAATGGCTACCTTTTTTCAGAGTGCACGTTTGAGACCCCAAGGCAGAAGCGGTCTGGCTTCTCCTGACAATCTCAAAAGTCCTGCGTATCAGTGCCGCTGTTCTCTTGGTTAACAGCTCAGATTCAGGAAGGTAGAAGAATAGCTTTCAACTCTCCGTGGACCTTTTAGGTGCAAAGAGGGAAGAGGCGGCTAGTTTTACACAGCAGGTTTCCATTCTATGAATTCCCGTGCAGTTAAAAAATGATCTCTGTCCACCCTAGAAGTGATGTTGGAGCCTAACAGATTTTTCCTAGGCAAGGAGAGCCAGAAGAGCAGGAGTAGAATTACAACTTTCAGCAGCAAAGGAGTAGGATTCCTTCAGCTGTACTTTTAAAAAATTATAAATTACATGTATGCAGTATGCTCCTTGGGGAACATTCTTGGCTCCGGTGCCCTGGGAGATCCTGGCCCCGAGCTCCTCTGGTGTGCACCGGCCCAAGCACCCCAGCTCGCTCTAACTGAACTGTGGCCACAGTTTTCACCCAGTGCTTTGTGTGAATTTTTAATCTCTGCTGTTGTAGCCTCAAGTGATGCCTGGCTGCCTGCCTGGGCTAGCCAAGGTGATTTCCAAGGTACCAGTGACTGGTTTTCTTTGTGCTCTGGTTACCAGGGTGCCTACCTTTTCTCTGGTCTCTCTGACTTTAGGCCATAAGCCCAGTGGTTTTGAGGGAGTGTTTTTACAGAAGAACATGATGCTTTTGAGTAATGTGAATTTCACAGGCTAGCAGAAAACCTGGACTATTCATTCTCCACCAAAAGAAAACAAGGCTGCTTGGACAGAAGCTGATTTCATCCTGGGGTCATGTTTTAGGCTGCCTTGGAACGTTTATTGCCTGAAAGCAATGATGCTTTAGAGACACTGGAGAAAGACTCCGAGACCAGCTAAAAGGGGGGAACCCTTTTGGTTCAGCGGAGGTGACATTGAGCATTAAAGAATGAAACAAAAATTGTGATTAAAATGTGTTGTGAGAAAAGAATAAATAGTGATATGCAAATAATGATAATAATAATGAGAATATTCTTCAAATAACTGTTATAATTGGGTTGTGTTTTTTTAAATGAGGAAGATGTCATTCACATTTAAACCTATGAAAAGTTTCAGGACTGTAGATACATGGAGGCAGATAAACCGCATGTCAGCTGAAGACTGAAAATATTTCATATCCAGGCAGCATGGAATGCCCTTTCCATTATGCCCTTTCCATCTTTGTTATTTACTAAACTATTCATAGAGCCCTCAAGCCCATTCCATAACACTGCCATTGCCTCCATCACCTAGAATTTTCAGGCAGTAGCAAGATTTTAAAGTGGGAATTTGAGAAAGAAAAAATACTTCCTAAGGCTGGTGCAATATTTAGGTTAAAGTGCTCAGAGGCCTTGCCTTCAAGTTCTCATGAATACGAGATTTTCAGGCATCAGAAGGGTGGGACTCTTTGCCCTGATTAGTGTACGAGTTCATGCAACCTCCTGGAATAGGACATGCTAATCTGGTATGAAGAACTAATGACATTCATCAAAACTTCCCTCCCAAAGAAATAAGAATTCTTTTTTTTTTTTTTTTTTTGACAGGCATAGTGGACAGTGAGAGAGAGAGACAGAGAGAAAGGTCTTCCTTTGCCGTTGGTTCACCCTCCAATGGCCGCCGCGGCTGGCATACTGCGCTCATCCGATGGCAGGAGCCAGGTACTAGGTGCTTTTTCCTGGTCTCCCATGGGGTGCAGGGCCCAAGCACTTGGGCCATCCTCCACTGCACTCCCAGGCCACAGCAGAGGGCTGGCCTGGAAGAGGGGCAACCGGGACAGAATCCGGCGCCCCGACCAGGACTAGAACCCGGTGTGCCGGCGCCGCAAGGCGGAGGATTAGCCTGTTGAGCCACGGCGCCGGCCAAGAATTCTTTCCCCCTCATACCCCACAAATTCTTTTTGAAGTACCTTTAGACCCAAGGTAAGAATTCTTTCCCCCTCTTACCTTGGGTCTGAAGGTACTTCAAAAAGAATTTGTGGAGCCGGTGCTGTGGCGCAGTGGGTTAATGCCCTGGCCTGAAGCACCGGCATCCCATTTGGGCGCCGGTTCTAGTCCTGGCTGCTCCTCTTCCGATCCAGCTCTCTGTTATGGCCTGGGATAGCAGTGGAAGATGGCCCATGTCTTGGGCCCCTGCACCCGCGTGGGAGACCCGGAGGAAGCTTTTGGCTCCTGGCTTTGGATTGGCACAGCTTTGCCGCTGCGGCCAATTGGGGAGTGAACCATTGGATGGAGGACTTCTCTCTCTGTCTCTCTCTCTCTCTCTCTCTCTCTCTCTCTCTCTCTCTCTCTCTGCTTCTCCTCTCTGTAACTCTTTCAAATAAATAAATAAATCTTTTAAAAAAAAAGAATTTGCGGCCTTGGGGGGGTGGAGTGGATTTTTGTGTTTTAAATAGACTGGAACTGTGAGGACACCTTGCTTGCATTTATTTGCCGCTTAGTGGTGGCAGCAGCTATTCCTGGTGATTCTTGGATACGCCCTTGGTTTCCCCTTCACCCAGCATGGTCACTGAAAAGAACTGGCCAAAAACTTCCCAAAGAGACGGAGTCCCAGACCTCCCACCCTGGACCATCCTAGAGGGGCAGAGGGGAAGAATTTGTCAACCTGATCCCGAAGTGATGTTTTTGAACCCTAAGGGATTTCAGGATACAGCATTCAAAAGGCAATGCATTGATGGCACTTAACTCTCTTCAAGGAGAATATGATGTTTTATATTCTGGGTTTGCAGCCATTGACTCCTGACTTATTTAATGGTTTTAGAAACATGTAAAGTTAAATTATATCAGAGATTTTCCAAAAACTTTCTTAGGCTAAATATGCAGATGTAATATTATTAGACTGATAAAAATGTGTTTGAATTACTCTGCAAAAGAAATGCAAAAAGGATTATCTTTTTTTTTTTTTTTTTTTTTTGACAGGCAGAGTGGACAGTGAGAGAGAGACAGAGAGAAAGGTCTTCCTTTGCCGTTGGTTCACCCTCCGATGGCTGCCGTGGACGGCGCACTGCGGCCGGCGCACCGCGCTCATCCGATGGCAGGAGCCAGGTGCTAGGTGCTTTTTCCTGGTCTCCCATGGGGTGCAGGGCCCAAGCACTTGGGCCATCCTCCACTGCACTCCCGGCCACAGCAGAGGGCTGGCCTGGAAGAGGGGCAACCGGGACAGAATCCGGTGCCCCGACCGGGACCCGGCGCCGCAAGGCGGAGGATTAGCCTGTTGAGCCACGGCGCCGGCCAAAGGATTATCTTAATGAAAAGTAAAACACGTTTCTGAAGTCATTTACGTAATAGCAGAACTGGGACATACTGAAAGGAGTGGAACTAAGGCTGAAAGTGGGGCAAGGGACTCTATAGAACTTGAGTAGTTTAAAGTTGAGGGCAACTTAGGGGCAGACCTCAGAGGTGAGGTATTTTGAAAATTGGGAAGCATCAGACCTTAAATCTCACTCTTTTTTTAGAAAATTTTTTTTCTTTAAAGATTTATTTATTTATTCGAGAGGCAGAGAGAGAGAGAGAGAAACAGAGAGAGAGAGACATCTCTTCCATCTGCTGGTTCACTCTCCAGATGGCCACAATGGCCAGGGATGTACTGATCCGAAGCCAGGAGCCAGGAGCTTTCTCTGGGTCTCCCACGCCGATGCAGGGGCCCAGGAAATTGGGCCATCCTCTGCTGCCTTCCCAGGCCACAGCAGAGAGCTGGATCAAGTCTCAGTAGTTGAGACTTGAACTGGTGCCCATATGGGATGCACTGTAGGTGGCAGCTTTACCTGCTACGCCACAGCGCCAGCCCCTTAAATTTCACTCTTATAAGCAATATTAGCCAAGGATACAGCAGGCATTTTGTGAAAGGTTTTAAAAATTCACTTTTACATGAAATGAGGGGCTTACTGAGAAATAGAGCTGCTTAACACCTATGATGTTTATGCTGTGCTACCAGAAGCTTTCTTTGGAAGTCTGAATGCAGAGAAAAATATTAAAGATTGTATATGTACTTTTTTTCTATACTGGAGGAGGAGAAAGTAATTTTTCACTTCGTAAAATAACTGCCAGATGTGCGGTGACTTTCATAGTCTTGATTACACGTTGGGACTGAATTTTATTCAAATATTGGAAGTTGGCCAATAGAAGAACGTAGTAGGTCTCAATCAAGCCAGGGGAAGCCCTTCTCTACTTCCACAAAGTACAAAAAGCACAGTGGAAAGAGGAATGTTCATTCTACTTGGGTGGGATGAGGTAAGACGGGCTCACAATGGAGGGGACCCTCAAACTGAGTCTTGGAAGAAGAGTAGGTAAGTCCAGGCAGATGAGGCTGGGCTTACTTGAGAGGTCAAATGTGCCATCCAGAAAACAGGCAGAAAGCAGTCAGCCATATGGGCCTCGGCACAGTGGAGTGGCATATTGCAATGCATCTGTAACTGCCAGCACTTCGGTATGGCTGGCTCGAACTTTGGCAGTCGGGGATGGAGCAGGGCCCAGTGCATTGCAAATTGGATATGAGCGGGGCCAGATCAGGGATGCCATTGTTTGCTGCACTAAAGGGTTTGTTCATTCATTCATTTATTCGGTAAATACATGTGTTGAAAACCTAAAAATTCCAGGCCTTGAAGAGACAGACATGTTTTTCTTTGTTCTCATTATATAGTATAAAAGGGACAAATAGACATCAAATCTATAATCACCCAAATTGTTTTGTAATTTGACCTGTGATAAGCTCACCCATATGAAGAGCAATGCTAAGTCAGGAGAGAGTTAGGAATAGGGCACTCTAACGTAGTCTGGGGTCCAAGGAGTTTTCCCTGGGGAAATGACAATAAAGCTAAGAGCTAAGTATGAGCGAGCCAGCTAAAAGAGGACTTGTTTGAGTGGGGTTGGAAAGAGCATCTTGGGCAGAAGCAACAGAGACAAAGACGTGGGCACAGATGTATGGAGCCTCCCAGCAAGGCTCTCAAAGCAGTGGTCAGTGGCTTCCCTCCATTGTCTCTGGTGCTGTGGTCAGACTCCGGCTCCCTATTCTTTTAAGCTGAGACGGAAGAAGTCACCAGCATCCTCCAGTTGCCACCTGCCAGGGACTCTTGTGCCTCCATCAAGGGAAACCTCTGCAGCGTGCGGCTCTGTTTCACCTCTCCCTGTCTGTAGACGCCATGCTTGCATTGCTTCCGTCCTCTCAGTGACATTAACATAAGACCTTGGGGTTTAAATGTCTGCATGATTCGGGACACAGATCATGTTCAGGCTCTAGTGCTGTCTTTTAGAGGCAAGCAGAAGTGAAGCGGCAGGAAGAAAAACGAGAAGATGTCAGAAGTGGAAAGAGAGAAGAACACAGCTCCTAAGAGCCCAGGCCGGAGCGTCGCACCAAGGGCCAGGCAAGGATAATGGCAGAACACCTGTTTCTTTTACAGAAAGCATCACTTCTTTTCTTGAAAGTTAATATTTAATTTTTGTTCTAGGGAATGGTCCCTCTTTTAAAATAACTTATTAAAGATATGTACAATAATTAAAAGTATTTACAATTTTTCTGAACCCTTCCAATTTTGCAGTTTCACTATCAACCTCCAAAAACATTCTGCCAGTCTTTGTGCAGGATTCATTACAATCTGTTCAGCACTTCCATACAAGGGCTTTGTAGGTATCAAAGATGTCACCTGAGTTCCTCCGATGGCAAGGTGAGCTCCTTGTCTTCGTTGCAGTAGAGTTGATCCTCACATAGACGCCAACTCCCTGCCCATCGCCCTGAGTGTACAAGTTAGAATCATCTTCTAAGTGCAGCAGGAGATATTTACTCCAGTCTCCAGCACTGAGTTGTTCCTGTGTGCTGAGGGAAATGGTTTGAGGTGGAAGCGCTTGGTTTTTGGAACCGTCTTCCCCACCTTCTACCCCGTACACACTGAGAAATACTTTATCACCGTAGGATTTTAGCAACTGTTCGGGATCATAATCTTCAGTGGACATACAAACCCCACATTTGCCTCAGTTTCTGTCTGGTTGGAATTCATGTCGCCCCCTTGAGGATTTTGCTGTGAGGGTCTCAAGAGGTGACCTTGAAAGGAACGTCTTTTTGAGCTGTGCTTATTCCCCGAACGAAAGTTTCATAGTTGCCTTTCTGTCTGAGCCTCCTTCGCGGGAATCCCTCTCATCAGGAGCTGTGGGTACCCCAGCACTTGAAAACAGCAGGTCTCTAAGCGAGCAGTGCCATTCCACTGCCTCGGGTAGAGGAGCTGTGTCATAATCGTAGCCGAACGTGCCTGGAGCCTCACCACTCACATGGCTACCACCCAGCGAGCCGGGCGAGCTTAATGGATTTTCACATTCATGGGTGTCAGACACACTTTCCAGATGACTATCACCCCAACCAGAGTCTGACCCGGAAATGAGAAGTGTTTCAAAATGATCCTCCTGATTCCCATATTTCCCCAGAATCCTCTGGGAGGTGGTGTTGTCCTCAAGACTTCCTTCTGACGTCATGTCCCTGCTGTGCCCCGAGTTCCTGTCCTCAAGGGGCTCCCCGGCCCCAGCGCATTCCTCCCCACGTGATTCTGCTTCAGTCACCTCCCTTGCACCTTCAGAGCTTGTGGAACTTAGGGTAAACAAAGACCCTTCGTCGGAGTCGTAGTCACTCTCCAGCTTGTTCTGAGGGTCGGAAGGAGCGTATTTCTGCACTGGCTCCCCGCTCGTGGAACTGCCATCCTGCCAACTGCCCCATCTTGGAGGAAAGATGGGAGGGTCTGCACCTCCTGGGTCACCGTGTGTGACCCCACCGTTATAATAGGCTGAGGGATCCGCTTCAGCACCGGCCCCCTTGACCCTTGACTGCGGTGCGCTCGGCAAATTCAGGTGCCAGCCCGGTTGCATTCCCTGAGAGAAGTCCATCGGTAAGGCTGGGGTTCCTGAGGGTGACTGGGCAGTGCCCGCTCTCTCCTGATTCCCCCCAGGCCTCTGGGCATTGGTGGATGGTAGCGTTCTCGAGACCGAAGCTGGCATTTCTTTCCAGTGAGGCTGGTCTAATGGATTCACATTCTGGGTTGAGCCAGACAGAGTCTGTACCGTGCCAGCTCCGGAAGGGACGTCCACGGAGCGCTCCCTGGGAGCGGACTCCTCGGCCACGCTTTCGTAGTGGAAGCCTCCGAGGCCGTCGTTCCCGTAGGTCGGCGCTGAAGCCACCTGCTGACTGCGGGCGCGGGCCGAGCTGCCGCTCCGAAGCACGTTGTCGTTGTCGTACCTGCTTCCGGCCCGGCTGTCGCCGCCGCCTTGCTCGGAGCTGCGCCAGCGGCTGCTTTGCTGACTTCGGTCTGGAAGGACAGTGAGGTATAGGTGTGGCTCTGTCGTCGAGAGAGCGTCCTGGTTCTCATAGAGGTTTGGATCGTGAACCCCTTGGTGCACACGTGTCCCGGGGCGCTGCGTGTTCCTGGCAGCCACCGCGTCGTCATAGAAGCCCTCATTTGCATAGGCACTGCCTGGACCAGAAGGGCCCTTGGGGCGGCATCTTTGGAGCCACAGTTTGTCAATGTAGGGCCTTGCGAGAGCTCCCAGGCAGAAAGCCACAGCGAACGTCAGGAACACGGACAGGCAGACGGCCAGGGTCAGGTCCGGGTGCTGTTCGGTATCCTCGTCCCGTCTGTACACGGCGCGCACGTCCCGGGCGGGCCTCACCCTTCTTGGCAGCCCGCCACGCCGCTCCCAGAGATCAGAGCCCGAATGCGCCGGCCTCCCCGCGGTGGACAAGTGCGTGCGCCTTCCTTCCCCGGGCCTCTCCGCCTGGCTCCCTCCGTGGCCTTCCCCGTGACTGCGATCGGTGTGAGGAAGGTGGGTCTCGCTGGAAAGTCTGCTGCGGGGAGTCTCCCCGTGGGCCGCCTCGGGTCCTGCAGGTGCGGGATAAACACACACATGAACAGACTCGAAATAAGACTCTAGGGGTTTCAAAGGCCTCCTCTGGCTGTATCTCGATGTGTACGTCTTGTGGGGATAGCATTTCCTCCTTGTCCGCTGACCGGGGCTCCGTGCGCATTCACACAGGGCTGCCAGGCCTAGGGCTGCGGAGGTGCACGGTTCTTGGGCTTCCTGCCTGCCTGCTGTCCGTGGAGTAAGAGGCCAGCCTGTGGGGACAGCCACACAGCTTCTCCTCCGTGGCCTCAGCTACTTCACGGTTGCCAGATTGCACCAGCCTCCCGCAAACCTGGCTCACTCCCGCGGGTTCGCAGCCTCATTCCCAGCCATTCCCTGTGCTGCAGAACACAGAACCGCCCGGTTGCCCACACTGCTTCCGGACGGTCGGCCCCCCACGCTCAAGTGACCTTTGTGGCTTTTGTAAAGGAGTGAAACACGCGTGGCTGGCAACATTCAGACTTCTCTCTGCTCTTCACGGATTTCTTCCAAACCTCTAAGCAAGCCCACGGTCCTACTTTAAAGGTGGTTCCGAATGGAGCAGAGGCTAAGACTGATTTAAAGAAAGAAATCTGACTTATTTTTTTCCTAGTTAGGAGTTTGAGATCTACCCAACATAGTTAGCAGTGCAAAAAATTTAAAAAAATTTTTTTTAATTAAAAAAAGAAACCTTCCCACCTTCAACGCCAGTAACAGATTCTAGAACTTTGGGGGGCTGGTGAGGTGGCTCACTTGGTTAATCCTCTGCCTGCGGTGCTGGCATCCCATATGGGCGCCAGGTTCTGTCCCGGTTGCTCCTCTTCCAGTCCAGCTCTCTGCTGTGGCCCGGGAGGGCAGTGGTGGATGGCCCAAGTGCTTGGGCCCCTGCACCTGCCTCCTGGCTTCAGACTGGCATAGCTCTGGCTGTGGCGGCCATTTGGGGAGTGAACCAACGGAAGGAAGACCTTTCTCTGTCTCTCTCTCTCACACTGTCTAACTCTGCCTATCAAAAAAACAAAAACAAAAAACAAAAACCCACAAAACTTTGGGAGAGGGGCCAGGAACATAAGGCTTTTGATGTAACAGTGTTTGTTTTGTGTATACAGAGAGCCAGACTTCCAGAGGGTGAGCAAGCATTTAAAGTAATGATGTTTCAAATTTTTAAAGTGATTTTTAAAAATGATTTATTTACTTATTTGAAAGGCAAAGTTACAGAGGCAGAGGCAGAAAGAGAGAGAGAGAGGGAGGTCTTCCATCTGCTGGTTCACTCCCCAAATGCCCCGCAACAGCCAAGATTAGGCCAGGTTGAAGCCAGGAGCCAGGAGTTTCTTCCAGGTCTCCACGCAGGTGGAGGGGCCCAACCGCCTTCCCCTGTTCCCAGGCCATAGGAGAGCTGGATGGGAAGTGGAGCAGCCGGGACACGAACCAGTGCCCGTATGGGATGCCAGCACTGCAGGAGGCGGCTTTACCCCCTATGCCACAGCTCGGGCCCCTAAAGTGATTTCTTTAATCAATTGTTGGTTAAGGATAGGGATAAAATTGTGACATTTAGGGGCAACAGGGAAAAACTCTATCTAGCAAAATGTCTGTTCTTGACCAAATCCAATTGACTCTGAGTGACCGGAACTAGAGTTGATTACGTGAAAAAAACCATTCATGACCTGAGGAAAACAGTGAGGCACCATCGACGGTGGAATGCTGCAGTGCCACAAGGCCACCGCCGGGGAGGAGCACTCCTGCTCCCAGTGGGCCGGCCAGCCACGGTCTTGTGGGTGTGCATCTACTCTCAAATGAAGCCATGCAGAAAGCAGAGGCCCCACTGGCTTACCCGTGGATCTGTTGCATATCGCATTCCACTTTTCCCTCCAGGATCCAGCAATGGAGTTTTGGAATTCCGTCACGCTGTCATCACACTGCCAGGGGTTGTTGGCCAGGTCCACGTCCAGATGCGGGAGTTCCAGGGCGATGCCCACCATCGGCAGGACAGCGGTCAGAGCGTTGCTGCTGAGGTCCACGACCTGCTTGAGAAGACACACATTTAGGCTTCTCTGGGAATAAAGACGGTTAGAGTCTAAGTAAGAGTTACTGGAAGCCACTGTTTACATCTCTATGGAAGCCATTTATTAAGGGTAATTCAAAAAGTTGAAGCAAAAATTAATTTAAGGATACCTTTATTTTGGTGCAAAATAATTTTGAAATCCTTGCATAGTCTTCATAAAACACATTTCCCATGAACTTTTGGAATGCCTTTTGCAATCTTAGCACAGGTTTGAGGATCAGAGAATGCTGGGTTGAAACCTCTGCTCTTCCCCAAAACAATCTGTGAGTCTTGACCAATTGTTTCTGAGACTCCCTCCCAGGGGTGTGAAAGCTGAGTGTGGTGCCTGTATTAGATGTCCAAACGTGACCCCTTCCTTCTTTCCTGTGAGTTGTAGTTTACACTGTTAAATAAAACATAGACTCTAGGCCGGCGCCGCGGCTCTCTAGGCTAATCCTCTGCCTGCGGCGCCAGCACCCCAGGTTCTGGTCCCAGTTGGGGCCCCCGGATTCTGTTCCGGTTGCCCCTCTTCCAGGCCAGCTCTCTGCTGTGGCCCAGGAATGCAGTGGAGGATGGCCCAAGTGCTTGGGCCCTGCACCCCATGGGAGACCAGGAGAAGCACCTGGCTCCTGCCATCGGATCAGCGCGGTATGCCGGCTGCAGCGCGCCGGCTGCAGCGCGCTGGCCGCGGTGGCCATTGGAGGGTGAACCAACGGCAAAGGAAGACCTTTCTTTCTGTCTCTCTCTCTCACTGTCCATTCTGCCTGTCCAAACAAACAAACAAACAAAAACCCTAGATTCTCATGTGATCAAGGCCTAGGATTGGTAACAGGTCTAGAATTTCTGGAAACACTGTGATCCTGAAGACCGTCAGATGCACAATGATGAGACACAGAACAGAGAACTGTGATGCACCAGAAGTAGCAAAGAGAGATCTTTCGTATCCAACATTATCTCAGAGGTCTAGTGCATTTCTTTGCATCCATGGCTTTTCAGTACACACAAAAGGATTCCTTTTTCTGGTCTAATAAGGAAGACAGGGGAAGCCAGGGAACAGACGGGATTCCTGGTTCTAGGGTCTCGGGGCAGAGACTGTTGAGCAGGACATGGCAGGTGCAGGTGCTGCAGGGAAGTGTGGCTGTGTGGCCAGTGTTTCTCAGGGGCCCATTTGCAGGGCTTGGCTGGGAATCAGGGATCTACTGGGGGCTTTATGTATATTTTCTCTAACCCTCCCAACAACTTCATCCTCCTTTTCATGGAGGAGAGAACTTTGCTAAGCCACATTAGTATAGCCCACATTAGACCTTGGCATAGGGGCCTGGACCTAGCAGGTTCTTAGTAAATGTTGGAAAGGACTGGTAGAGTGGAGATCAGATATGGCTTCTCAGCTGTGTGCCCTCCACTACAGAACACACCCTCTCGGAGCCTGAGCCTCCGGGGCACCAGGGTGAAGGAAGTGTTGGGTGGGGGAGTCCTGGAGCGTGCAGTAGTCAGGGTGGAGTCGTGGGGTTTAGGGCAGCATGGGAGTGGAGTTACTAAGAGGAGAGAAAATCGTGAAAGAGAAAGTGCAATTCTTGCTTTTAAAAAAGAGGAATATGGATGAAAACCAGAAAGGCTGAATGTTACCAAGGCCACCGGCTCTAAAGATTTCTGGAAAATCAGCATTTACATCTTGGGTTATGTAAACTTGCTAGAAGAGCTGATGCAAACAAGCGGACAGCAGCAGAGACGACAGCGCTGCATAGGAAGGGGCAGCTTTCTGTGAGTTCAGGGAGACAGGCAACCTTTCCAGCGCCGAGCAGCCAGTCTTCACTCAGGAAGGAAGGCAGCCAAAGACAGAAGGCAGGCTACTGTGGAGTGGGGAAGAGGAAACACTGCTTTGGCCCGGCCTTGCCTAACATTAGTAGCTTTCTTGGGTACCTCAGCGCCTCAACTGCAGACTGAAATATTCTGATGCTCTTCTGGTAGTTATTTTCCTTTTGTGCATATTGGCATTTTTCTCATACTAGCATCTTTCTCTTTTTCTTTTCTTTTTTATTTATTTATTATTTTTTTGACAAGCAGAGTTAGAGAGAGAGAGAAAGGTCTTCCTTTTTCTGTTGGTTCACCCCCCAAGTGACCGCTACGGCAGACATGTTGCAGCCGGTGTGCACCGCACTGATCCGAAGCCAGGAGCCAGGTGCTTCCTCCTGGTCTCCCATGAGGGTGCAGAGCCCAAGGACCTGGGCCATCCTCCACTGCACTCCTGGGCCACAGCAGAGAGCTGGCCTGGAAGAGGGGCAACCTGGACAGAATCCAGCGCCCCGACCGGGACTAGAACCCGGTGTGCAGGCGCTGCAAGGTGGAGGATTAGCCTATTGGGCTGTGGCGCCGGCCAAGCATCTTTTTCTATTACAAATCATGGAACAGAAAGCAGGACTGGAGGAATAACAGAAAATTAATGAAATGATTCAGGAGGAATAATTTCCAAGAAAAGATGAAAACAAGACAGTCCAATTTGGCTAGAGAAAGGACCCATCCACTAGCATTTGAAAGGGTGTACACTGAAGAAAGATTGGGAGCATACAATACTGCTTCACAAATCACTGGATCTAGGAAGAATGGGATAAAATCAAGAAAAGAAATGCTAATTTGAAATGTCGATGAAACTTATTTCATTCCATTTAAACTCAGTGACAAATTGATGCTTTGGAAAATCATTCTGGCTTCTGAAAAGACTCCCACGTGGGAAGAAACATAGAATAGTGTAAATATTAAAGTCATGTCCCAGAAGAAAGACAACATCCATTTTGATATTCAGCTTTCTGATATCAAATATGTTCATCATATTCCAAAACTAGTTTTTTGAGTTGACATGTGGAATGGATAATAAAGAAGGAGAAGTTGTATGGTTCTGGGCACCTCCAGTGAGCTGGGAATTACAGCTGCTTTTAAAACACTCGCAGAGCTGATTTTTATTTTGCCTCTTGCATCTATTCCTGTGAGCTGCAGAAGTCTCGTAAAGCGTGATAAAGGAGCAAATAAAATGAAAAAAAGAAACATAGGGCAAGAGGCTTACACAAATATCCTCGGAATACAGGATCCCAAATGAGGTTTCAGACAGTTGCCAACCTATTTAAGGTGAACTGGGGAGCACTTCCACCTGCTGTGACCACCACTGTGGCAGACGGACTTAAAGACGATCTCCAGTGATCCTGCCCCCGGGCGTACTCACGCCATGGAACAATCTATTCCCCGTGAATGTGGGCAAGACCACTGATTTGTTTCTAGCCAGCAGACTCCCGCTAAAGCAATGGGATGTGTCTTCCATGACATATTTCATAAGAATCACAATGATCTTGCCAGCCTCTGTCCCTTGTTGCCTCTGGAACAAGCTGCCATGGTGGAGAAGCCCACAGGGCACAAAACTGAGAGGCTCAAGCCAGGAGCCAGGAAGGAAGTGAGCCCTTGGTCCGACAGCCCTCCAGGGCACTGAAGCCTGCACACAACTCAGTGAGCCTGGAAGCGAGTCCTTTGTCGATGGGGCTGAGGTTCCAGCCTTGAAAACACTTTGACTACAGCCTCTCAAGAGACCCTGAAGCAAAGATCCCAGAGAAACCAGCCCTGGATTCCTGACCAACAGAAGTTGTGGGATGATCTATGTACGTGTGATCTTTTATTTTTAAAGATTTATTTGAAAGGCAGACTTACTATGGAGAGGCAGAGGAAGAGAAAGAGAGAGAGAGAGAGAAAGAGAGAGAGAGAGAGAGAGAGAGAGAGAGAGAGAGAGAGGTCTTCCCTCTGCTGGTTCACTTCCTAAATGGCCACAATGGCTGGAACTGAGCGGATCCGAAGCCAGGAGCCAGGAGCCTCTTCAAGGTCTCCCACGTGTGTGCAGGGGCCCAAGGACTTGGGCCATCCTCCACTGCTTTCCCAGGTGCATGAGCAGGGAGCTGGATCAGAAGTGGAACAGCCGGGACTCTAACCAGTGCCCATACGGGATGTCAGCATGGCAAGTGGTGGCTCTACCCACTCCACCACAATGCTGGCCCCTAGAGGGTGATGGTTAAACAAAAGCTGGAGGGATGTATAAGCACTAGTTCTTCCCAGGCCAAGGACTGAGCATGGGGGAGGGTTTGTGGTGAAAACAGAGATAAGAGAGCAGGAAGCAAAGGGGAGTGGCTCCAAATGAGACCACAGAGGCAGACAGGAACCAGGAACTGGCTGTGAACTTCCAGAAGGTTTTTCACCAAGGAACAGCATCATCAGATTTGTATATTAAAAGAGTAGGGTATCTGTGGACACTCTAAATTTCTATATGTAACCTACTTTTATAAGGAGCTTACTAAATTCCATGTAATGTCCTGAGCACTTTGCATAGATGAAAACATTTCTCATAAAACTCAGTGAGAAAGAGGGGCTGGCCCTGTGGCGCAGTGGGTTAAAGCCCAGGCCTGCAGCACCAGCATTCCATACGGGTGCCGGTTCGAGTCCTGGCTATTCATTCCTCTTCTGATCCAGCTCCCTGCTAATGCACCTGCGAAAGCAGTGGAGGGAGGATGGCCCAAGTCCTTGGGCCCCTGCACACATGTGGGAGACCTGGAAGAGGCTCCTGGCTTCTAGCTCCTGGCTTTGGGTCAGCTCAGCTTTATCCATTGCGGCCATTTGGGGAGTAAACCAGCAGATGGAAGACATCTCTCTCTCTCTCTCTCTCAACCTCTCACTGTAACTCTATTTTTCAAATAAATAAATCTTTTTTTTTTTTTTTTTGACAGGCAGAGTGGACAGTGAGAGAGAGAGATACAGAGAGAAAGGTCTTCCGTTGCCGTTGGTTCACCCTCCAATGGCCGCCGCTGACGGCGCGCTGCGGCCGGCGCACCGCGCTCGACCAATGGCAGGAGCCAGGAGCCAGGTGCTTTTCCTGGTCTCCCCATGGGGTGCAGGGCCCAAGCACCTGGGCCATCCTCCACTGCACTCCTGGGCCACAGCAGAGGGCCGGCCTGGAAGAGGGGCAACCGGGACAGAATCCGGCGCCCCGACCGGGACTAGAACCCGGTGTGCCGGCGCCGCAAGGCGGAGGATTAGCCTGTTGAGCCACGGCGCCGGCCCAAATAAATAAATCTTAAAAAAAAAAAAAAAAACCTCTATGAGAAAGGAACCAAGTTTTCTCCATTTTCGGATAAGCAATTAAAATGTGGTGGGTCCACACTGGAGTATGCAGGGTAAGTGTAAAACATGCATCAGAAGACAGTCTGAAATGTAAAGTATTTCATTAATAATTTCTTTTTTTTTTTTTTTGACAGGCAGAGTGGACAGTGAGAGAGAGAGAGAGAAAGGTCTTCCTTTGCCATTGGTTCACCCTCCAATGGCCGCCGCGGCCAGCACACCGCGCTGATCCGATGGCAGAAGCCAGGTGCTTCTCCTGGTCTCCCAGGGGATGCAGGGCCCAAGCACTTGGGCCATCCTCCACTGCACTCCCGGCCACAGCAGAGGGCTGGCCTGGAAGAGGGGCAACCGGGACAGAATCCGGCGCCCCGACCAGGACTAGAACCCGGTGTGCCGGCGCCGCAAGGCGGAGGATTAGCCTGTTGAGCCACGGCGCCGGCCAAGCATCTTTTTCTATTACAAATCATGGAACAGAAAGCAGGACTGGAGGAATAACATGTGTAACAGGTATTTTAGGATCTTGGGCTAAATAATGTATATCATCAAAATGAAATTCACCTGCTTAGTTTTAAACTTAGTTTCAAACTTTTTAAAACTTAGCTACTAGAATATTTAAAATTACCTGTGTGGCTCATGTTATATTTCCACTGAAGATGTGGCCTGTATGCAGAATGTGGGATGGTAGAGTTATGGAGACGGGGACTAATGACTGCCTCCAAACCACCTTTTTGGTGCCACATTGGAGGCCCGTGGTGGGGGTCTTACAGGACCCTCCTCAAGGGAAGGGATTGGGAGAGAAGGGGCGGCAGCTGGCCAGCCTAGGGCAGGGCTTCGGGCCTCCTTCCCCTCCCAGCTGTCAGGACTTAGGGAGATTATGCTAAGTGACAGGCAGGCACTCTGGCTCCACAGTGCCCCCAGTTTGCGTATGGAGTTGAGAACGGTATGTGGCACGTGGTAGGTGCTATAGAAGTGTGAGCTATAGTCACTGCAGGCACTCATCGGCCTGCAAAGTCTCCTGCAGTCTTGCAGAGGGACTCCTCCGCGTGGGCCAGCGTGGGGATCTCCCCAAAGTGGTCCAGCTTGCACGACAGCCCTGGGACCTCTGACTGATCTCACAGCTCAACGAGGTGGCCTCACAAATAACTAAGATTGAATGTCATGCTAACTGGTAAATGGAAACTTCGAGTCAGATTTAATTTGATTTAGAAAAAAATAATGTTGCCAGTTCTTGCTACTATTATTTTTAAGTCCAATTCAGCTCCATTACTGTGGGCTTTGAATTTTGAGGGAAGAAAAGCTTTTTATAGGATCTTAAAATACATTTATAGTATTTGATTAATAGCCACTCCAACTGGACATGAAGGAACTCTGCAATGGACATATTCTTCTAATGTTGCCCATATGTTTCATACTTGAAATATTACAAAAATCCTTTCAGAACCTGTAAGTTTTTGAGGTCCTTGAAGGCATCTGGGTGAATTTTGAATATCTTGTTGCTCTTTAAGTAGAGGTTTTCCAGTTGCAGGCAGTTATGGAAATCAGACAGCCCGATTTCCAATATCCCATTGAATGAAAGATCCAAACTCTGCAACGACTTCAGTCTCCATAATCCTGTGAAAAATTAAAAAGGAAATTAAAATATAAACTGGTGTTGTCTACTGCAGCGTTGTTTGTAATGGTAGAACTAAAGACAACATTCATGGTTCTCCACTGGGAAACTGTTAAAGTAGGGTTTATTACAACTGTGAAATACTAGGTCAGCCTCAAAGGAAAACAGTGTAGAGCATCACGTGAGCTGACCGCAGGAAGGAAACAGTTAAGATGCAGAGCACTAACATATTGGGCATTGCCTAAAATAGTCCCTAACAATATGGCGCCTGGCCGATGTTGGGGGGGGGGGGGGGCGTGTTTGCAGTCGCTGTGGTTAAGTCTTGCGAGATGGGACCACCTGCAAGGATAGGTCCGCTTTAGTTCTGGACACGTGGGCAGTGCGTGATCCCTATATGCCCCTGTGCGTGGTCCACCCGTGCCTGCATGATTTTTTTCGCTGATTGGCTCCCCTACTGCACAAGTCTTTCCTAAGCTTTATAAGCCTGCACATTTCCTCAATAAAGTAGTTCCTGCTTCGACAGAACTCAGGGGTGCTTGCTGCGGTGTGCTTGACCCGTTGACCTGACCTCTCCTATTCGCCTTGTCGGGGAGTGCTTGTACTGTCCCCTGCTGGTCAGGGGCCAGTCTCAGGCTTAAGACCCCAACACTAAGAGAGTCCAAGTCCAGACTTCTTAGGAAAAAAGCACTGTACTCAAACATACGCATATGTTTTCAGTGAACAGAACGAAGGGAGATAACAAACTACTGGAAATAGTCATACTTAAGAGTGGGATCGGGGCTAGCGCTATGGCATGGTGGATGAAGCCACCGCCAGTGGTGCTGGCACCCCTATGTGCACTGGTACAGTCCTGGCTGCTCCGCTCCTGGCTCCTGATCGGTCAGCTCAGGCCCTTGCAGCCATTTAGAGAGTGAACCAGCAGATGGAAGACCTCTCTCTCTCTGCCTCTGCCTTTCAAATAAATAAAAAAATTAAAAAAAAAAAAAAAGAGTGCAATGGTTGAGGGAGGCAGGCAGGGATGTGGAAGGAAACTCTTTATGTGTGCTCTGGTTTGGATGTGGGTGGAGCATTCACGGGTTGGGGGCTTGGTGGTGTGGATATTTGGAAGGTATGGCCCTATGGGAGGGCCACAGATCAATTGCGGACATGCCCTCAAAGGGATTAAGGCATTTCTTGTGGGACACTTGTTAGTTCTTCCAAGAGGATTGTTAGGAAAGCCTGAGCCTGGATCCCGGCCATCTCTGGCTTCCTGTATCGAGACGTGCTCAAGATCTGTTACCTGTGCTCCTGCCACTGCCACCTGCCGGGAAGTGACGGAGCTGAGCGGGCCCTCACCAGAGCTGAGCTGATGCAGGCACCATGCCCTTGAACCTCCACAACTGCAGCTAAATTAACCTCTTTCCTTCCCGAGTAGCTTGTCTCAGGGATTCATTATGTAATGAAAAGCTGACCAACACAACACTCATATAAATCTTTTAATGAACATGTGCTACTTTTAAATCATAAACAGCAATTAAAGCTCTATCCTTGATTAAATGATCTGATAAGTAAATATTTGATTAAACTGTAGGTAAAAATGAATAATCTTGCTATGATAATAGAGGAAAAAGTTGTTCTGATGCTTTCTTACATGGATGATTCTTCCAGTTTTAAGACTTTTTTCCTTATTTTTGTGGCCATATCCTTTATTGTAATTTCATATGTTTGATATTATGACTATTTTCTAGGCCTTATTATATTTCTCAATGGTAATTAACTTATATCTAGGTTTTGTTTTCCAGCAAAATAATTGAATTGAGTTTTGGTCTCTGCTTTTGTATTCTACTTGATTGCACAGAGTAACCAGGAGGTCCATTTGGCACTGAAAATAAATAAATGTTGAGAGTGAGGTGCCAGTCACAGCATCATCCCAAATCTGATTCCCATATGGGTCTCTTTGGAAAGGCCTGCATATTTACATCATCTTCTGCTGTCTCCAACCAACTACTACAAAGAAGGACCCCAGTTGGTTCCATTCCAGAAGGGTTTATTCCTACTGTCTGCAACATACTTACTGTAAGACTGATTCTGCAGAGAGGTGATGATTCAATAGAAATTGCCACACTATTTATGTTGTCATATGGGCATTTAGTGGTATGGATTAAGCTAGAAACCATTAAAGTAATAAATCCATCGAAACATTAAGAGTAAGGCACTTGGTGCTGGGGACAAGTGACGCACAGAATCCACACCCTTATAAGAGTTTAGCTTAGTCAGTTGTAAGACATACCCAGAAGAAAAAGTAACTCATTATACAATGCAGTTCATCATGTGCACTATCTTGTAAAATTATGTTTTTTGCCTGCCTGCCTGTCAATAAGATGACCAAGTCTCTTCAGAGCAAAATCCACATCTTGGAACTCTTGCAATGCCTGGTATAAAAAAATACATTCAATATAACAGAGACCACAGTGCTTGGTTGCACAGGGATTTCAAAATCATTGACCCCCCAATTAAAAATTCAATACAGAAATCTGCATTTCTGGCTTCTTCTGGAAGTTCTAACTGACAGTCATGCTATTTGGTTGTAGCTGAATGCGGGCTGCCTGCTTTGGATAGGGGGCATTCGTTTGTAGAAGAGTATTATTTCTTTGTACTCAAGTTTCTATCAAAAATAGGAAAACAAAGAATCGGCCAAGAATACTTCATGTTTTAAAAAATGAGAGAGAACCCATGCTGATGATCAGCTGGCATGAGTAAGAGATGCTTCAATATGAGTTTTAAATAGCCCCTGCTCGGAGCAGTGCCAACTCCCAAACCCTAATCCAGTAGTATCCTGATGCAGCACCACAGCCAAGAGGTGTATAACTTGGGGTCACAGGCTGAAGGCTAATTGTTAAATACTGTGAATATAACCCTTGGATGAAATATGTTTCTTTGTAGAGAATATTCTTGTGACCACATAGGGCTATGAGAGAAAACACAACGGAACCCATCAATGAAAGAAGCTATAGTTTTCTGAACATTTTCATGGTATCTGCCTGTCCCATACAGAGATATACAACCATGGTCCTAAAATATCTTAGTGCCTAATTGAATTGAATATGTACCCCAGGAGATCAGTCCAGGGAAAGATCATGCCTAGCTTTTAAGAGAGGGAAGGAATTATTTTAAAACTCTATTATGTTCTCATTAGCTCTAAGCACTTCACAAATATCTCTTTTTTTTTTTTTTTTACCTTTTTTTTTTTTTTTTTTTTTTTTTTTGACAGGCAGAGTGGACAGTGAGAGAGAGAGACAGAGAGAAAGGTCTTCCTTTGCCGTTGGTTCACCCTCCAATGGCTGCCGCGGTCGGCGCGCTGCGGCCGGCGCACCGCGCTGATCCGATGGCAGGAGCCAGGTACTAGGTGCTTTTTCCTGGTCTCCCATGGGGTGCAGGGCCCAAGCACTTGGACCATCCTCCACTGCACTCCGGGCCACAGCAGAGGGCTGGCCTGGAAGAGGGGCAACCGGGACAGAATCCGGCGCCCCGACCGGGACTAGAACCCGGTGTGCCGGCGCCGCAAGGTGGAGGATTAGCCTGTTGAGCCACGGCGCCGGCCCACAAATATCTCTTTTAATCTTCACAAAGCCCTTGGGGTTATCACCATTTTACAAATGAAAAAAAAAACAAAAAACAAAAAACAAAAACCTAGGCTCAGCCAAGCTAAGAACTTATCCAACATTGTGGTAGGCGGAATGGGGATCAAATCCCACATTTCTTTCTCTTTTTTTTTTTAAAGATTTTACTTTATTTGAGAGTTAGAGTTATAGACAGTGAGAGGGAGAGACAGAGAGAAAGGCCTTCCTTCCATTGGTTCACCCCCCAAATGGTCGCTGCAGCCAGCACGCTGCGCCGATCTGAAGCCAGGAGCCAGGCGCTTCTTCCAGGTCTCCCATGTGGGTGCAGGGGCCCAAGGACTTGGCCATCTTCTACTGCTTTCCCAGGCCACAACAGAGAGCTGGACTGGAAGAGCAGGACTAGAACCAGCACCCACATGGAATGCTGGTGCCGCAGGCAGAGGATTAACCCACTGTGCCACAGCACTGGCCCCACAAATCCCACATCACTTAACCATGACCCTTTAACCATCCCCATCTTTTTAATTTAAAAAGAAGAAGACATGAGCTGGGCCTTGTGAGAGTGTGAATTTAGAAAGGGGAAAAGAAGGCTGAGAGGAGGTTTTTCTAGGCACAAAGGACGGCCTGGGCCATGGGACACACAGTGCATTTGCCAAAGGTATTGGTGGTGGTTAGTAATCCTGCTTGTGTTGAGGAGGCAATTAGGGTTCTGGAGATAGATTTAAAGAGACCAAGTTTCACTGCATCTTTGTGATTTTTTTGTGTGAATCAGGGAACGACACTTAAGGTTTCTATGCCTCAGTTGTCTTCCTTAAAAGTGGTTTCCCACAATTGAGATCTGTCTTTGACTATTATGATCTTCAAGACTTCTGAGCCCAGTGGAAGCCATGTCCTAGCCTGAGTTATTGTTCAGCAAATATTCACTCTCCTGTGGACAGAATACACTTCCCCGTCCCACTGAGCTGAGTCTGGCCATGTGGCTTGCTTTGGCCAATGGAATGTTAGCAGAGCTGGTGTGAGCAAAGATTCAAAGCATGCATATTTGATAGGACTTGGTCTCCTGGCTTCTGGCAGGGCCTTGGAAACAGCATGGTCTGGCTGGCCTTCCAGTCCATAGGAGGGACATGCGGAACAGACTTGTACCAAATGGGCAGCCTGAGGTTACAAAAGGTACAGTCCTTTGAGGAGTAACAGCTAGTTGTATAAGCACAGGGAATCCACATGCTCTTGGCTCCCGAAACATTTTCCCTTCTTGCAGAATCAGTTGTTTGGTGAGAACAGCCTTAGGTGACTGCGTGTGGAATAGTAGGACTAAGTTTCGAAGGTGCTGGTGCATTATCCTGGAATGGGATGGAATGGCAAGGACAATGCTGGGATGAAGATGAAGAAAGAAACTGTTGATAGCCGGAGTCAGACATGGTTTACCAGTTCTGGTCTATGGAAAACCCAGGGCAGACTCCGCCCCGCCCTGGTGTGCTCTGGGGTCAAGGTTTCCAGAGAAGAGCTCTGATAAAGTGATCTGGCCTGGGTGAAACCCAGGGATGAACTGCACACAGTATTCTGATCCCCCCCAGCCATTCCAGCTGGAAGAAAGGCACCATCTGCCTGAGAAGTCCTAGTGTGAGACACACGTGAATCAGCTTGGTGGAGCTGAACCTGAGAGAAGCTGTTTTTGAGAGTAACAGTAAAGTGAACAATGATCATCTCTAACAATAATAAGGAAAATATTAATGTAGTTGACCAAAGATTTAAATTGAGTATATGTTAGGAGCACTATAAAAGGAACAAAGGTAAGGACGAGAGCAGATTTCTTGTTGGAACAGAGCAAACTGAAGACAGTGGGGTAGCATTGTAAAATTCTTTAATAAGTAGAAATGTTTTTCAAATAAAACCCAAATAAAGACTTTTTTCACATGCTTAAGATTTGAAAGAATTTATTAGCAGTAGACCCACACTAGGAAAAATGTTGAAGGCAACCATCAACTGGAAGAAAAATGAAAACACACAGAAGTCCAGATCTACACAAAGGACATGGAGTTCTAGGAAAGGTAACTATGTAAGTTAATGCAAATAATTTTCTTGTTATTCAAATCTCTTTAAAAAGGTAATCAAATGTTTAAAGAAAAAATGTATTATGGAATTTATAACATAGGTAAGGGTAAAATGTATGCTAATAGTTGCACAAAGTTCAGAAGAGGAAAAATGGAGCAAAACTGTTTTACGTTTCTTTCGTTACAGGCAAGCACTGTGATATCACGTCACAATGGGCTGTGATACTAGGATATGTGTTAGAGAGACCAAAGCAACCACTCAAACAATAACAAAGGAGCATGGCTGTATCAGCCTACAAAGGAGATAAGGAGGATTAATAAAAAAATAAAATAATTACTGCAAGAAAGAAGAAAATGAGGAAGAGAGGAACAAAGAACAGAAATAACAAATGGAAGAAACTATTAAGATAGCAGATTTGACTAATGGCCTATAATCTCCCAGGTAAAAGGCAAGGATTTTCAATTTGTGGAAAAAAGCAACGATATAATGCCTAAAAAAGAACCATCAGGCATAAAATCACACCCAGGATAACAGTAAAAGGACAGCAAAAGGTAGCCTTTTAAACAAATGCTGTAACCACTGGATATCCATATGCAGAAGAAAAGAAAAAGGAAAAAGAAAACTTGGGCCTATACCTTATATACAAAAGTTAACTTAAACTAGACTAAAAGGAATACTTACAAACTACAACACTTCTAGAATAAAACACAAACTTTGTGAGACCTTGGGATAAGCAAAAGCTTTTAGGTATGAAAACAGAACATAATCAATAAAAGAAGTGAACAAATTAGACTTCATCAAAAAAGAAAACATCTGTTACTCTGGCCGGCGCTGTGGTGTAGTGAGCTAAGCCTCCGCCTGTGGTGCTGGAATCCCATATGGGCACCAGTTCAAGTCCCAGCTCCAGCTCTCTGCTATGGCCTGGGAAAGCAGTAGAAGATGGCCCAAGTCCTTGGACCCCTGTACCTGTGTGGAGACCTGGAAGAAGCTCCTGGCTCCTGGCTTCAGATCGGCACAGCTCTGGCCGTTGTGGCCAGTTGGAGAGTGAACCAGTGGATGGAAGACCTCTCTCTCTTTCCCTCTCTCTATAGTTCTACCTCTTAAATAAATAAATAAAACCTTTAAAAAATAAAAAAATAAAACATCTGTTCCTCAAAAAATGCCGGAAAGAAAATACAAAGACCAACCATAGAGAGGAAGAAAAACTTTTGGGAAGGATGCATCTTGAATCCAGTAAATAAATAAATCTTAAAAAAAAAAAATACAATGGAATAATATATATACTAAACACCGTGTACCCTAATGGATTAATCTCGAAACATGTAATGGATGAAAGAAGCCAGATAGCAGAGTATATAGGTTTATTTATATAAACCCTAGGAAATGTGACAATCTATGGTGACATAAAGCAAATCAGTGATGGCTTGGGTCTGAGGGGATAGTAAGGGGAAAAGGGAGGGGATTATAAAGGGGCATGAGGAAACTTGGGAGTGATGGATGCATTTACTATTTTGCATAGTGATGGTTTCACAAGTATATATATATATATGTGTGTGTGTATATATATATATATATAAACATGTCAAGCTTTATATCTTATACAGTTTATTATATGTCAATTATACCTTAATAATGTTGTTTTTTAAAATAAATAGAGAGTGACTGCTAATGTTCATGGGGTTTATTTTTGGGGTGATAAAAATCTAAAATTAGATGATAGTTGTAACACTTTGTGAATATACTAAAGGACATGGAATTGTACACTATTGAATGCCATTGTAAAAAGTAGAAATATGGAAAAAGATATACTATGCTAACATTAATTTTTAAAAAACTGAAGTGGCTATATTAATATAAAAATACATTTCAGAGCAAAGCACATTACCAGAGATAAAGATGATTATTTCAAAATGATCAAGAAGATGATTCATTAAGAGTACATAGTAATCTTAACCATTTATGCATATAATAGAACTTCCAAATACCTCCCTCTCCAAAAGAGAAAAAAAAACCGTGGTAAAACTGCAAAGAGAAATAATCCGCAATTGTAGTAAAAAAAAAAAAAAAAGTTGATACCCCTCTCTCAATAACTGATAGATTAGGCTGACGCTGTGGCGCAGTAGGTTAATCCTCCACCCATATGGGCGCCGGTTCTAGTACCCGCTGTTCCTCTTCCAGTCCAGCTCTCTGCTATGGCCTGGGAAAGCAGTGGAGGATGGCCCAAGTCCTTGGGCCCCTGCACCCACATGAGAGACCGGGAAGAAGCACCTGGCTCCTGGCTTCAAATCGGCACAGCTCCGGCCATTGCGGCCATCTGGGGAGTAAACCAATGGAAGGAAGACCTTTCTCTCTGTCTCTCCCTCTCACTGTCTGTAACTCTACCTCTCAAATAAATAAATAAATCTAAAAAAAAACCTGATAGAGCAAGTGAACAGAAAATTAAAAAGGCAAAAGAAAATATGAAGAATACTATCAACTAATATCAATAAAACGTTTCACCCAACAGCAGTAAAATGCAATTTTTTTTCAAATACACACAGGCACACAGACTATGGGCCATGAAACAAGTAATAAATTCAAAACAATTCAAGACATACAAAATAGGTTATTGGACCAAGATGGCATTAAATTAGAAACCAGTAACAAAGATCTCTGGGAAGCCTATAAGTAAATGGAAACTCATAACATACGTATGGAACAAAGAAGAAATCATAAAGGAAATAAACATTTTGGCTTGAATGGAGATTGAAACACCACATACCATTACTTGTGGAATGCAGCTAAAGCAGATTTCTAGAGGGAAATTTATTGCAGTAAGTGCCTGTATTAGAAAAGAAGTCTCAAAAAAGTGACCTCAATTACTCCCTTAAGAAACTTTGAAGAGTGACTGAAAGTGAAAGTAAGCAGAATAAAGGAATAACAAAGATCAGAGAAGATATAACTGAAATAGAAAATGGAAAAATAACAGAAAATCAATGAAATTGTGCCGGTGCTTTGAGATGAACAAAAAAGGCAATTTTAGAAAATATAGCCATGCTGATCAGATAGCAGTATTGAGACAAATGGCATTACTACAGAGTCCATAGATATTTAAATTACAATGGAATATCATGAATGAATTTACATCAATAAATTTGATAGCTTAGATGAAATGGTCAAATTTGTTGTTGTTGTTTTTTTTTTTTTTTGACAGGCAGAGTGGACAGTGAGAGAGAGAGACAGAGAGAAAGGTCTTCCTTTTGCCTTTGGTTCACTCTCCAATGGCTGCCGCGGCCAACACGCTGCGGCCGGCACACCGCGCTGATCCGATGGCAGGAGCCAGGTGCTTCTCCTGGTCTCCCATGGGGTGCAGGGCCCAAGCACTTGGGCCATCCTCCACTGCACTCCCTGGCCACAGCAGAAAGCTGGCCTGAAAGAGGGGCAACTGGGACAGAATCCAGCGCCCCGACTGGGACTAGAACCTGGGGTGCCGGCGCCGCAAAGTGGAGGATTAGCCTGTTGAGCCATGGCGCCAGCCGTAATCAATATTCTGAATACCCCAGCAACCAGTTAAAAAACTAAACTGTAGTTAACTTTTCATAAAGAAAACTCCAGGTTTAGATGGCTTCACTGGAAAATTCTACCAAAAATATATGGAAGAAATAAAACCAGTTATAAACATATCCTTCCAAAAAACTGAAGAGGAAGGAATATATTCCAATTCATTTTATAAGAGCTGAATTACTCTGATACCAAAGCCAAATGCTGATATTACAAGAAAACAACCCAATAGTCTTCATAACCATAAATGCAAAATACCAACAAAATTGAAGAAAATCGAATCTGACAGTGTATAAAAAAGATAATACATAATGACTAAGGAATGGAATTTTTGTCATTAATATTAGAAATTTTATGTAATTCTTCATTTTAGCAGATTGAAAAGAAAAACCATCTGACAAAATCCAACATCTGTACCTGATAAAACCAGGAAGAGAGAGCACTTCTTCAACCCAATTTGGAGCTTCTATGAAAAACCTGTAACTAACATCACAGTGGAGGAAAGGCAGATCCCCACGTCTGAAACCAGGAACAAGTCTCCTTCCCTGCTCCTAGTCAGCCCTGTCCTGGAGGTGTGTACTGTCAGTGCGACAATGTGAGAAAAGGCACCCAGAACAGAGGAAAGACGTGAACTGCCCCTATGTACAGAAGCCACAATCATTTTCATAGATAATCTTGTAGAATTGTAAAACCTGATGGAAACTAAGAAGTAAGTCTGGCAAGGTTTCAGGATAAAAGTTGTCAACTGTAGTTTATATACCAGGAATGCAAAATCTGAAATTGGGATTTTAAAAATAATTTCATTGAAACAACATCAAAAACATAAAACGTACAGGGATAAATCTGACAAAATATGTGTGATACTTGTTTACTGAAAAATCCAAGATGTCACTGAGAGAAATTAGAGATCTAAATAAGTGAAGAGATAGCCTGTGTTCAAATATCAGAACTAACAATTGCAATGATGCTGATTCTAGTCAAACTGATCTATAGGTTCAACACAATCCAAATAAAAAAATCCCTGAAGGACTTTCTGTAGAAATTGACCAGCTGACTCTAAAATTCACATGGAAATGAAAACAACCTAGAAGAGTTAAAATAACCTTGAAAAAGAACAAAGTTGGAAGATTCACATACCTGGCTTCAAAACTGACTACAAATGAACAAAAATCAGGATACTACAGGAGCCAGCACTGTGGCCTAGGGGGTAAAGCCACTAAGCCACTGCCTGCAGTGCTGGCATCCCAAATGGGTGCCAGTTCAAGTCCCAGCTGCTCCACTTCTGATCCAGCTCCCTGCTAATGCCATTTGGGGAGTGTACCAGCAAATGGAAGCTCGCTCTCTCTCTCTCTCTCTCTCTCTCTCTCTCTGCTTTCTCTCTCTAACTCTACCTTTCAAATAAATAAATAAATCTTAAAAAAAAAAAAAGACACTCTAGTATTGCAATCAAGGCAGACACAGAACTCAATAGGAAAGAATAGAGTTCAGAAATAGCCCCTCCCATACTGGTTTTTAACAAAAGTGAAAAAGCAATTCAGTGATGAAAAGATAGTCTTTTTCACAAATGGACCTGGAAAAACTGCCTACCTGTCAACCTTCTATGTGTTACTTGTACTACATACAAAAATGAACTTGTGGGGCCGGCACTGTCGCATAGCAGGTAAGCCGCCTGCAGTGCTGGCATCCCATATGGATGCCGGTTCAAGTCCTGGCTGCTCCACTTCCCATCCAGCTCTCTGCTAATGTACCTGAGAAAGCAGTAGAAGATGGCCCAAGCGCTTGGGAGACCCGCAGGCGAGACCCAGAAGAAGCTCCAGGTTCCTGGCTTTGGATTGGCCCAGCTCCTGCCATTGTGGCCATTTAGGGAGTGAACCAGCAAATAGAAGACCACTCTGTCTCTGTCTCTGTCTCTGCCTCTGTAACTCCACTTTTCAAATAAATTATTAAATCTCTTTAAAAAATTAACTCATAACTGATCATAAACTTATATGTAAAACCTCAACTTATAAAACGTCTATAGAGAAAACACAGTAAAATATTTCTTTGGATTAGGCAAAGATTTCTTATAAAAGACACCAAAATACAATCTATAAAATAGCAAGTTGATGAATTAGACTTCATAAAATTTTAAGACTTCTGCTCTTTGAAAGACAGTGTTAAGATAATAAATACTAAAACTGAAGACCAGGAGAAAATGTTTAGAAGACACACTCGTATCTAGAATATGTAAAGAACTTTCAAATCTCAATAATTTTTAAAGCTTTTATATGAGCCAAGGACTTGTAAACATCATCAAAGACAGACAAATGGCAAACAGGCACACAGAGAGATGCTCAGTACCAGTATTTAGGGACCCCTCAGTCGCACAGTGATCTATACCACTATCATGACTATCATGAAAAATTTAACCACCCTTGGAATGGGTGAGGATGTACAACTGAAATTTTCAGAAAATACTAATGGGAATTTAAAATGGCACAACCACTGTGTAAAACAATTTTGCAATTTCTCAAAAAGTTAATATATATGCTCAACATATGACGCAGTCATTCTAATTCTAGGTTAATTGCCCAGTTAAAATGGAAGCATATGTTGCCACAAAGACTTTATTATTTTTAAAATGTCAGTGGTGATGATTATCCTTTCGTCTCTGCTATCAGTCAGATTTGTGTCTTCTTTCACCAAGGGGGCAGACTAAGTCTGCTTTAATTTTTATTATTTCTTCTTGCTTTTGGTTTCCAGTGCTCTTTTTTCTCTAAGTCCTAGGGTGGAAACTTAGGTTACTGATTTTTGATCTTTCTTCTTTTTTAATATGTGCAGTTTAATGCTGTAAATTTCCTTCTGAGCACTGTTTTTATTGTATCCCACAACTTTTAATAAGCTGTATTTTTGTTCTCATTTGGCCCAACATATTTTTAATTGCTCTTGAGACTTTGACCCATGTGTTATTCGGGAATATGTTTTTAGTTTCCAGAGATTTGGGAGTTTCCCAGTTCTCTTTCTGTTACTGATTTCTAATTTAATTCCACTGTAACCTGAGAACTTGCATTTTCTGATTTCTATTTTTCCAAATATGTTAAAATGTGCTTTACAGCTCAGAATATGGTCTATCTTGGTAAATGTTCCATATGAGCTTGGGAACAGTATGTATAAAGGTATATCAAAAAGTCTGGTGAAATGAAATTAAAAAGTAAATTTATTTTGGTACTAATTTTTCTTTGAAATCCATGCCTGGTTCTTTAAATTTGCAATTCCCATGAACATTTCGAAGATCTCTTAGATTCTACTGTTGTTGGGTGGAGTATTCTGTACGTGTGAACTGGATTAAGTTTGCTGTGTTAGTGCTATTTAAATCAGCTCCATCCTTAGTGATCACTTGCCTGACAGGAAGACTTTAACGTCTCTAGATGCAGAGTGGACTTGCCCATTTCTTCAGTAAGTCCTATCCGTTTTTTCTCCTAACATATTCTGATGCCCTATTGGGTGCATTTATGTTTAGGATTACTATGTCTTCTTCAGTAACTGGCAATCCTATTGTTAGGTACTGATTTATTTACACCTGATCATTTTCCTTGTTCTGATAACAGGTTTGTCTGAAATTAATATAACTATTCCACCTTTGTTTTCACTAGTATATATTTAATGGTTTGTCTTTCTCCATCCCTTTTGCTAATAGCTTTATTTCTAGTAGACAGGAAAAAAAAAAAAAGACTAAATGTCCTTCAACAGATTAGTAAATATCCACACAATGGAATTCTACTCAGCAATAAAAAGGAACAAACTTTTTGTATTTTTGACAATTTGGAAGAATATCAAAATAATAACTATGCCAAAGGAAAGGAACTCAACCAAAAATAAACGCATATATAGATTCTCCTTAACTTATGATAGGGTTGCATTCCAATTAACCCATCATAAGTTGAAAATATTGTTAAGTCAAAAGTATATTTAGTACACCTAACCCACTGAGCATCATAGCTTAGCAGCGAGTGTGCTGTAGAGTTGTTTCCTGTCATGATTAACAGTCATCACTGACCCACTCACCACAGCAAGAATCTGACCATGTATCACCAGCCCAGCAAAGCTCAGAATACAAAATTCAAAGTACAATTTCCACTAAATGTGGCTCACTTTCACACCACTGAAACGTTGGAAAGATGTTAATCATAAGCTGAGGGCTGGGCTGTCTGTATTGTTTGGTTCCATTTATATGTTATAGGATACAAATGAATCTGTAGTGACAGAAAAGAGATCAGCAGTTACCTGGGTTCTGAGAGAGGGCATGGGTGGGAAAGACAGATTACCAAGATTACCAAGAGGCACAAAGAAACTTTGATGGTGATGGGCAATTCATGACCTTGAGAGTGGTGATGACTTCAAAGATCAGTGTGTGTCAGTCAGAGGACAGATCAGAGTGTTCAGAGAGGAAGAACAGGGACCCCCAACATCATACGCAAATAGGAATAGTGATATAGAACAGCTGGTATATGTTCTTGACTTCATATAAACTTAGAATGAACATTTGTCTTGTACCTTAAATCAAAGAAGTGACTGTTAGAAATGGGGACAGGATACAGAATCAGAAACTCAGGACAATTAAATAGCACTAAAGGGGAACTAATGTTCTCCAAGCATCAGTTATGGACCAGCACTATGGGGGCTGGTTTCCATATATCATCTTATATCTCTTAGAGTCTGTGTACACGCTATCCTTTACCCATACATTAACCCTGGGTATGTAATTATCCCCAGCTAAAGACAATGACCAATAGGCTGTTTATGGGTTAGATGACTAGTGTAAGGTCAACAATGAGTAGAGTAATACAAGAGTCCAAAAAGAAACATAAAAGTAAGTAAGGGGGCCAACGCTGTGGCATCATATAAAGGTAAGGCCTGGCTGCTCCACTTCTGATCTAGCTCTCTGCTATGGCCTGGGAAAGCAGTGGAAGATGGCCCAAGTCTTTGGGCCCCTGCACCTGTGTGGGAGACCTGGAAGAAGCTCCTGACTCCTGGCTTCGGATCAGCCCAGCTCTGGCCATAGCTGTCATTTGGGGGGTGAACCAGTAGATGGAAGATCTCTCTCTCTCTCTCTCTCTCTCTCTCTCTCTCTCTCTGACTCTACCTCTCTCTGTAACTCTTTAAAATAAATAAAATAAATCTTTTTTTTAAAGTAAATAAGAAGGATGGGAGCAGAACACACCTAAGCATGGGGTGGGGAGGGTCCTGAATGCAGAGTTGTGAGGGAATCCTCTTCCTTGTCTCCCCTCATAATACCAAGCAGAGGTCCCCCAGAAGAAGGCCAACTTCCTCTGAAGATGAGAATTAAGACTATGAAGTTCAAAGTCTCGTAAGTGACACTTTTTCTTCCACCTCCAATTTTAGAAAACTAAGATCCATGTTTCTGCAGGAACTAAGGGTGCAGTCCTTACAAATGAACTCATGTGTGTAGGGTTTCTTAAGATGGAATTGGGAAGTATGAGTAAACTCTTCCACGAAACTTGACTGCGTTTCTCAATGGGGGAAAAGTCTGTTTTGTTTTTCTTTTTTAAAAAAATGTGGCTGAGTGAGTCAGCATTCAGGGGCATTCATGAGTGTAAGTGACTGTGAGCTGCACTAATGGCTGAAACTTGGGCGTCAGAAGGTAGATTCTACGTTTCAAGAGGCTAGGTGAGGGTTGGGAGGAAACCACGGAGGAACTTGTATGGAAATGGACTAACTTACTGAACAGCTCTCTGGTGGTTTCATAGGCCACAGCAGGCACCATGTGGTTAGCCTTTGCACTCAAGTGACCAGAGGCAGTTTAATTATTTCCAAGAAATGACCTCAGTGTCTGCTGGAAAACAAGACACAGCACCAAATGCCATTGCCTGCACTGCCGGCATCCCATGTGGGCGCTGGTTTGAGTCCCAGCCACTCCACTTCCCATCCAGCTCCCTGCTAATGTGCCTGGGAAAGTAGCGGATGATGGCCCAAGTCCTTGAGCTACCGCACCCACATGGGAGACCCAGATGAAACTCCTAGCTCCTGGCTTCAGCCTGGCCCAACCCCAGTCATACAGTCATTTGGGGAGTGAATGAGTAGAAGGAAGATCTCTCTCTGTCTCCTCTTCCCTCTCTCTATAAATTTGCTTTCAAATAAATAACTAAATCTTTAGAAAAAAAGAAAACAGGCCACAGAGGGGATGTCTGGGCTTTACACCACTAAATACTCTTTCTGGACTATGAACTTCTCCAATTCTCTCCCATAAAACAGTCATATCCAGGGGTTACGCTCCTAGTCCAAAGATGATTAAGAATTCGAACCGAGTCTACAATTGTTCTGGATATGTTGGTCATAAGGTCAGCTCTTATTGTGGTCCAATATAGATGAGCCAGATTCCTTGGCTTAATGTCCTACATACATTTATTTTCTTTTTTAAAGATTTATTTCTTTGAGAGGCAGAGCTAGACAGGGAGAAGGGGGGGGGAGGGAGCCAAAGCGGGAGGGAAAGGGGGAGGGAGATGGGGAGAGAGGGAAAGAGAGATGGCTGCAGCAGCTAGAGCTGGGCCAATCTGAAGCCAGAGGCCAGGAGCTTCTTCCGGGTCTCCCATGTGGGTGCAGGGGCCCAAGCACTTGAGCCATCTTCTACTGTTTTCCCAGGCCATTAGCACAGAGCTGGATCGGAAGTGGGACAGCTAGGACTTGAACTGGCACCCATTTGGGATGCCAGCAATGCAGGTGGAGGCTTAACCCACTACGCCACAGCACCGGCTCCATATTTTGTTTCCTTAAAACTTGTGCTGGTTGGGGAAATTTTGAGTGTTAGTATGGTGTTCCCACAATCCACTGGCAAGCAGGATGAAATCTTTAATTCACAATGTATAAAAGAATACAAGATACCTTTGCTTTTATAATGCACTGGTTATAGTTTTTTTTTAAATCTATCAGTTTCAAATTTCAGATATTACATCATTGCACCTAAACACATTTGTGTCTTGGGCTCTGGAGCTTAGTGGGTTAATGTGAGCTGTTGGCACCTTGTCTTTCAAACTAACTGGATTCCCATAAGGCTCTGGTCTTGATACATTTCTAGTCATTCTCCAGGCACTCTGATAATACTGCTTGATGAGGACGGGGCAGTTTAAGCAGAGATTGACTGATCTCATGTTGAAAAAATACTAAAAAAATTTTTTTTCAAGGGCTGGCATTGTGCCATAGTGGGTAAAGCCACTGCCTGTGATCTCTCTCCATCTGTCCCCTTCTCTCTCTGTAACTCTGCCTTTGAAGTAAGTAAAAACAAATCTTTTGAAAAAGCTATTTTTCAGTTATTAACACTATACTCTAAAAGTATGGAAGGGGGGCCGGCGCTGTGGCATAGCAAGTAAAGCCGCCGCCTGCAGTGCCAGAATTCCATTTGGGCGCTGGTTCTGGTCCCAGCTGCTCCACTTTTGATCCAACTCTCTGCTGTGGCCTGGGAAGAAGATGGCCCAAGTCCTTGGACCTGGGCACCCACGTGGGAGACCCAGAAGGAGTTCCTGGCTCCTGGCTTCAGATCAGTGCAGCTCCAGCCATTGTGGCCAATTGGGGAGTGAACCAGCAAATGGAAGACTCTCTCTCTCTCTCTCTCTCTCTCTCTCTCTCTCTCTGCCTTTCCTTCTCTCTCCACATAACTCTGACTTTCAAATAAGTAAATAAATAATAAAAAATAAAAGTGTGGGCAGAAAGCAGGACCATTGTCAAGGTTGAGTCCACGGCTGGTTTGTTTTGTAAACTGTGTTGGCAGCACCTCCCCTGGTGCTTTTCCAATGCAAAGCTTGTTGATGCCATCACAGCTGACTCAGGACAGAGACCAGCTGACGTGGGGTTGGTCTCTGTGATATTTCACCCTTACAAAAGTGGGCTTTCCTGAATATGCGATAGACAGTCACCCCTTACAAACACATGGGACACACATCTAAAATCATACCAATGAGTGCTAGCCCAGATTTCTTGGCTGGTTCTCATTGATTATGATCTAGATGAGTGCCAGCACCTCTACCCAGACACACATGATTTTCTGCTCATGAGTTACCGCATTGACTGCAATCGCTGTTTAACATTTTAAAAGCTGACTGTAGAGTTTGACAAAAACAAATTAATTAGCTGTTTTGAAGAATGATTTTTCTCAATTTACGCCAAGCGAGTTATCAAAACTAATATTTGTAAAGTACGAGTTTACAGAGTACTTTTCACACATTCTGATTGCTACACTCATTAGACCAAACACTGTCATATTCTTGAGATACATTTCCATTTAGTTCTCACAATTAAGTAGATCTTGTAGTACCAGACGTAAAGGAATCCAAGGGCAAAAAGGCCAGAAATAAAGTGGTAACCCAGGCAGCACCTCTCTCCCACCGATTATTTCCACCCAAAAAAGGATTTCAGAGACAGACATACTCATGCTCAGAAAATCATAAAATGGGAAGGGATGACCAAGGGGACTTGACCTGGCAAAAACTGACAGCCTCTGATGATTCCAGGGAAATAATTTATGTGACAAAATGCCATGGGTAAAAGACTCTGAATTATATCCAATTAGACTCATGGCTTACATTGGACATCCATCATTTATCTATGTCTTTCCTCTCACTATGGCTTCATTTGCTAGAATCCAGATAGAATTTCAGTTACAAGATTTGCTCATTTCACCTTTTTCCTTTGCAAGTTTAATATCATTTCCTGATATTTTGAGAGGCATAAATTTGACTTGAAACAGGAAGTGGGCCTGTATCTGCATGTACGGGGCTGTTTGGTCCGTAAGTACACTGTATGAACCCTGACCCCAGTGAGCTCTGGGGAATTAATCAGCCAGTACTTCTCTTACTCTTCTGGTGGAATAATATTTTGACATCTGCATCTTTTACTTCCTCTTCTCCTTCCCTTTCTCCTCATAGGGCAGAAGTAAGCTGTGTGTTCACTGTCCCAGACAGCACAGGGCAACATGGAAGGCAGAGGAGCCTAGAATTCTGCAAGTTCAACCTCTGGAAGAAAGGAATTACACCCCCCCCCCCATACACATGCATAGACACACACGCACAGTCACACACACACACCCATATACATGCACAGACACACACACAGTCACACACACACACACCCATATACATGCACACACACACACACACGCAGCCCCTGTGCCTTGTCAGGTGTAACGTATGAGAGCTTGGTACAAATCTGGGAAAAGGCAGAGGAAAGCTGATGAAAGACTGCTGTTAAGTACCCTACAAAGCAGCCCCTTAACGAGGGACCAGAATCAGAAAGTAGTTATGTTGTTACAGACTACAGGCGCTTATTTGTTTAGTACACTTGACTTTGTGGAGTGAGACTCACGTCTACCTTACTAGTTAGAACATGTTATGTCATATAAATATATACACTGATACTGATATTCATACAAAGAAATGGCTTAAATGTTGTTTGATTTCACTATGATATATATATATATATGAAAACTCTTCAACCATTTAACATATTTATGAGATTGCCTAATCATATACATATTTACAAAATATTCTGTGATATGAAAATGCAAACTATGAATTATGGACAATATGATCTAATTTGGAAGAAAAATGTACATATAGGCATAGAGGATAAATCTGAAGTATATATACTGCATAAATAGCTTTAATTTGTTCCTTTGAATTTTTCTTCAGTTCCTGAATGTTCTATAAGTAACATGCATTCCTTTTGTAATAAGAAAAGTAGAAAATAACATTTGCACTCACAGAATAAAATGCAATCAACTTACACTTCACACTGCAAATACTACACAGAACTTTTTTTTTTTTTTTTTTGACAGGCAGAGTGGACAGTGAGAGAGAGAGACAGAGAGAAAGGTCTTCCTTTTGCCGTTGGTTCACCCTCCAATGGCCGCCGCGGATGGCGCGCTGCGGCCAGCGCACCGCGCTCGTCCGATGGCAGGAGCCAGGAGCCAGGTGCTTTTCCTGGTCTCCCCATGGGGTGCAGGGCCCAAGCACCTGGGCCATCCTCCACTGCACTCCCGGGCTACAGCAGAGGGCTGGCCTGGAAGAGGGCAACCGGGACAGAATCCGGTGCCCCGACCGGGACTAGAACCCGGTGTGCCGGCGCCGCAAGGCGGAGGATTAGCCTGTTGAGCCACGGCGCCGGCCTACACAGAACTTTTAAGGAAAAGGTCAGGGAGAGAAGACTTGCCCCTTTCTCTCACAGTTCTGCCAACACCGGGACTCCAACAGTCATTTCTTTACCTGCTCAGCTAGCCTCAACAACATGATGCTTCAGGACAGAAGCCCGAGAAAGAGTACAAATCAAAGTAAAAATGTAAAGAACTGGTAAATAAAATAAACTAAGTGTATTACCTGGGATAAAGAAAGCAGACACTATCCAAATGCTTTTTTTTTTTTTTTTGGTAAGCATAGTGTCTTATATAAAGTAGGTGGTTAGCAAATAGTGAACAAGAGTAAAAACAAACAAGGAAAATAAATTATCTAGTGCTCTGGAATATAAAAAGGGCAAAGCAAATTTGCCTTGTGAACTTCAAACATTTTCAAAATGACATTTGGTATATTAGTAAAGAAATGCTAATATGTAGACCTAAATATCAGATAAGAATTTATTATAATAGGAGGACATGGTGGGTATCCTGTTAGAAACTAGGATAAGCAATTCTGATTTTGATTTGATCATAAGAAAAAGTTTACATACTTAATATATAAAATTAACCTACTTCTGACCTATAGTTGGAAGACAACTAGATAAGTAGAGGCAAAAAGCATTCTACAATGGTCGAAATTATAAATATTACAACACATTTAATTTGAATTATTACATATTAAAAGTATCTGAGGGGCCGGCACTGTGGCACAGTAGGTTAATCCTCTGCCTGCAGTGCTGGCATCCCATATAGGTGCCGGTTCAAGTCCCAGCTCCTCCCCTTCTGATCCAGCTCTCTGCTATGGCCTGGGAAAGCAATAGAAGATGGCCCAAGTGCTTGGGCCCCTGCACCTGTGTGGGAGACCTGGCTTTGGATCAGCACAATTCTGGCTGTTGTGGCCATTTGGTAAGTGAACCAACAGAAGGAAGACCTTTCTCTATCTCTCCCTCTCACTTTCTGTAACTCTGCCTCTCAAATAAATAAATAAAAGTATCTGAAACAGTTACTTCTCAGTGCTTTTCTGTAACAACAAATATATAATTTTGTAGATAGTTATTTAGCACTTAAATATTTCCTAATGTTTCTTGAAAAATCTATAGAACATTGATGGAAGTTATGGGAGATTAAATTACATTGACTGTGAGTTGTATGTGTAATAACTTCCAATTCTGCTAAGAAACTCATTATTTTTGCACTGATCAGATTGCTTCCCTTTCAGTTCTTTCCTTGAAACTGAAGAAATTATATGGAATTCTTATTGACTAAAACTCTCCACGTGCTCATTGTTCCTCTGTCAACTGCATCTTTTTTTTTTTTTTTTTTTAAGAAGCGGAGAAAGAGAGCAAGCGATCTAGCAAGCACATACTCTCCTCTGCTGATTCTCTCTCTGAAATGCTTACCAAATTGGGCTGGGCCACAGCCAGAAGCCCAGGACTTATTCTGGATCTCCTACATGGGTGCAAAGGACCAAAGTACTTGAGCCATCACCGCTGCCTAGCAGGGTGCACATTAGCAGGAAACTGGAGTCAAGAGTGGGACCAGGACTTGAACCCAGGCACCCGGATGTGGGACGTGGGTGTCCCGGCTGGCGTCCTAACTGCCAGGTCCAACATCTACTCAACGTCAGCTTTTGAAGCTGTACTTACCTGTGGGAGTGTTGCTGAGCTGATTTCTTTGGAGAATTAGCACCTTTAGAAATGCAAGTCCAGCTCCAGAGCCGCTTCCGTGGTGTCTCGCCCCAGAGGACGCCGGGCTGGGCAGACCCCACGAGATGGATCGGATGGCGTTGCTGCTGAGGTTTAGTATTTCCAGGGCAGGTGCACACCTGAGGAGGCTTAAGGCTGTCTTCGAGAGGAGACTGTTACTGAGGTCCAGGTGTTTTACCTTCCATTCTTCTTTTCTCCTGTGACACTGGAAGAGAACTCTGAAGAAATTGAAGCTGACGTCCACTGTGGCCGCTGTCTGCGATCCCTCAGCGGGCAGGTGATGGTTTCCAGTAAAGGAGCAATTTGTCGGAAGATATTCATTCCACTGGCACTCAGAACGGAAAAAACTGCTCTTCCTGGATGGCTCTGTCTCTGTTCCAGCAACCCCGAGAACTATGACTATCACTCTGAAATAGAGGCTTTTCATAATGCCTGGAAATAGGAAAATGAATAGACTTGCTCAGAATAACTTAGGTAAAAACTAACAGCAAAGAATCAGAAAATTGAATTTTCAGTGAGGATTTGGGAAAGTTCTCTTGTCTTGATTGCTGATTTAAGTGAATGATTTCTTAGAAACTGGGGCATTATAATCCAGCTACCCAGTTATACTATAACATTTTATTTATGTTGCACTTTAAGCAAAGTCCTTCCCCCCGCATTTTTTAGAAAACTCATTCTCACTTAGGTCTCACCTCCGCACCTGCTTTTCCTGCATCCATCCACCGTGCTGTCTGCCTCTGAGTGCCTGAAACCTCACGGGGACCACGGAGGTGTGTGTGTCTCTGCTGGTCATTAGTGCTGAGCAAAGTCTGTTACGCTTATCTACAACACTGTAATCAGTCATGTGCTTTATTGTGCGATGGCATGTATTTGCACTACACTGTGAACCTCCGGTAACTGTCTGAGTGGAAAGTTCAACTCATAAGAGGGGCTTGTCTTTTTTTAATGACTAGAAGAACTATAAACTTCGGCTCTGTGGCTTTTGTGACTTTTCCAATCATTTAAATATATACAGCATAAGTAAAATGCTAAAAATGAGGCTCTGTCTCAGAACCAGGAAGATGGCATAACAATACAAAATCAAGTCTCTTTTTCACCAAAAATTCTTGGGAAGCAACTGTGAATTTTAAAACAACTCCATGTAAATAACAATGGAAGGACGCATACACAAGGCAGATTTAAAAGCACATGGGTAATGTCTCTGATCTAAACTTTGTTCCAAACCAGAATGTGTAGAATTCATCACATTATTCTAATGTACGTGTAGGACAATCGTCCCGTCCTTTCTGTTCTAATGCACTGCCGTAGTTTTCATCACTGTAGTCTGATGCTAGGATGGCTTCACTGATCCTTCTACCTCTGCCTCTTGCCTTTCCTTCTTCTTGACCCATCCGAGGTGATTCCAAAGGATTATTTCCCCTAATACTCCTCGCTTCAGAATCCTCCAGGGGCTCCTTATTGCCACTAGTCCCAGCCCCCAAGGACGATGAGGGTGGCACTCAAAGCCATGTGTTATCTAGCTAGCTTCATGAACTGGTGAGATAAGAAGTGGCTTTGAGCACAAAACAAAACCAAAAAACCCGGTATCTGTAACCAAAAAACCCGGTATCTGTGTTTCTAATGCTAAAATTGGATTGTAGTTCACGCCCAATTCCAAGTTCAATGTGTTGTTTACTCTCCTCAGTTCAACTTGCAGCTATCCCTCCAGATTCACCTCAGATCCTGGCACCTGAGGCCCCTTTTCCTGCTTTAGCCTCTATTTTTTGTCTTGGTTTTCAGAACTCTTTCAGTAAAGAATAAATGAATGAACGAACATTAGTAACATTCTGTTTGAATGTGAATACTATATCATGCACGGTTACCACCTTGCTTTTTGTCCATTTTCTAATTCCCCCAAAGAAGATAAGGACCAGGACATATAAACTCCATGTTTTGTATTTTAATAGTCTGAAGTCTGTCATGAATAACATTTACAGTGCAAGCTTTAAACTTGTTTCTGACAAGGTCAGTTCTCCTATATTTTGAAGGGCATCTAAATTCAGGCACACACGGCCATGAACTGCAAAAGGTGCCCTACGGCATGGAAGAGTTACTGGTTTTTGTAGTGTGTTCCTTACACCGTGCCAGAAATTGAATTAATTTGCCCAGTGAGAAAGATGTTTGTTTCTACACAGCTGGAATCACTTGATATGCAGTTGTACACCAAGCCAATGTAACACCAGCAACAAAACGACAGTGTTCAGGTAAATGGAAACTAGTTTCTCTTAAAGAGACAGAAGTGAGTGATTTTAAAACTTATACCCTGGTTCTCTTTAAGTTGAAGCAATTTATATAGTAACTAATAGATCTGAGTTCAAAACAGCTAGCTAAGGATAATCTGACACCTTACAGTGAATGGTCTCCATTGTAAAGAAAAATGATTCACATTATACACAGATTTATATATCCTAATTAAGAAACCATGGGGAACTCCAGAAAAAGTTCCCAAGGAAACTGGAAATAATTAAGTAAATGTAAATCCCCAAAAGGACATATTCAAACTCAAGTTCCAGTATGACTACGAAGCATGGGGTTGTTTGTCTGTTTTAGAGAGGGAGGGAGAAGGCAACAGAAAAAAAAAGTAGAAAGGAAACAGTTTATTCTTACATAAAACAAAAGGGAAATTGGCAACTCAGAAGGAAGCAGCCACAGAGGCGGTTTTTGGTGTTGACAAAATGTGTAAAGAACACAGGAATGACGCTGCATCTGAGGCGTACCTTACTTCTGTGGGTCCCAGCAGGTGGGTCTGGATCCCAATCAATGGAGCCTGGTGGAGATTTCAGACCTGCGCCTCGGTGGCTCCACCCAGCCAGCCTTCGCCCCACCCTGTGGCACACCTTCACCCTTTCACCTCCGAACACTGGCCTCTGGTTCCCATTCCCTGGCGATGCAGGCGAGGGGTATTCCACAGTGCCCAGAGAGGAGTCCCAGTACACTGGGGATGCACAAGTTCTAGGATTCCAGAGAGCTTAGGCAAACACTCATGGGGTCCCGTTCTTGAGCCATCAAATTCATCGTGTTCCCACAATTGGGGAGCAACTTGTTAATATATAACCATCAAAAAATAACAGCAAACTGTTAACAGAATTTTTATTGCAAACGGAAGTTATTATTACAAATGGAATTACTGAAACTCCAGGCAGCAAGCTGGAACAGAGTTTCTGCATGGCATAATTCACAGTCCTTGCCCCTGCTCAACACTTTTATAGAAAAGATGATCAGTTGCCGTGATCTCTTCTTGCCAAGTCCAGCACCATAGAATTCTTACCCTCTTAAAGTACACTCATTCAGAACTTCCACCTTTCCTCACTGATACCATCACACAGAATTTATTTTTTTCACAATACATGAAAAATACAAATAAGTGTACCTTTAAATATCACACTCTGGGCAAGCAGTCCCTGCTGTGTGTTCTGCATTTCTCCGATCTGGCCATTACACAGTCTAAAAAAATCGTGCGTGAATGTCATTTGGCGCCATTATCACTGCAAAATCCTGCCAAAGACAGCAGCTACTTACACAAAGTGCGTACGGGAGGCCCCGCTCAGGGCCCTGCCTTTGTCACCACCTCCCCCCAGCTGCTGCATGTCCTGTCTGAGTTCAGGGCAAGGGAGTGCACACACCAGGAAGAGGAAACACGTTCAGCTCACAGAAAAGCACCTGTGGTGGTGGGTGGAGGAGCTGCAGCTTCACTTCGAATCAGAGGTCCCGGGTGGGGTGGGTGGGGTGGGTGGGGTGCCTGTGTGCTGCCCCAGGGCATTCTCCGGGTCCACCTTTCAGCAAGAAAAGCAAGGCCTGCCTGGCAAGTACCCTAAAATGCCATCCTGTTAAAACTCAGTTCTAGAAAAACATCAAAATTCCCTCTCAGGTCAAAAGCTTTTAATGGAGATGCATCAAAAACACAAATATTTCTCAAAAAGCAGTAAAAATAGATTATTTCATGAATGACATTCAATAAATAATACTTTATAGTGTTCTGTGGTTTTTGTAAAAATATTTATTTAAAGGAACTTTCAAAAGAAAAATCTAAAGCGCAGACAAGTAACAAATGTAAATTTAAAAATAGACTGAGTATCTAGATGAAATTTCCAACTATTTTCCTGAAGATCATTCATATATTAAGTGATACTGAATATATCCAATGGGTACAAATATCACAACCACTAACAGTCAGAAGTCACCAGTCTCTTCTCATTTAAAAACTGCACTTTGCTAGGTAGTAAGTCCATCTTTATTTCAGTATGACTTGTTGACTTCATAATTTCTAAAGCATTTGGTTTTTCTATCAGGGAGAAATGTGATAATGCTGACTATGCATTGCTGATTTTTTTATCTACACAGTTTGAGGTGACCATGACAGAAGAGCAGACAGCTGCCCATGAATGCAGGCTGGGGCCTGGCACACAGGTCTACATACACGTCCCAGATCTCGTGTGTATCTTAATGATTGCAGACAGTTCTCTTCAGATGACATAAAATATGTGAATCAACTCGCTCGAGGGCTGTAAATAATGACAATGTGACAGTGACATCAGGAGCACAGAGGAACCCTTATACGTACATAACAACGTCTGGTGTCACCCTCCTGGCGTTAGCACCCGTTAGTCCAGTGCTTCCTGACACCAAGGCATGGCACACAAAAAGGGTATGATTTCTGTGGCCTCTGGTGGCCCCAGCAGGCCTTGGCTGGGTCTGTGAGCTCCCCACTTTGCAGTGTGTGGCCTGGAGAGCTCAGGGTATAAATACCTCCCTGTGACCAGCCAGGTACCCCATGTGCCAAGGTGCATTGTTAGGAAACTGGAGTAAGCCACAGCAGGCCAGTCTGACCTCTCTAGGGGGTAAGACTTTAAATAAAATGCGCTTAATGGCCAGCGCTGTGGCTCACTAGGCTAATCCTCCGCCTACAGCGGAGTTGGGGCACTGGATTCTGTCCCTGTTACCCTTCTTCCAGTCCAGCTCTCTGCTGTGGCCCAGGAGTGCAGTGGAGGATGGCCCAAGTGCTTGGGCCCTGCACTCCATGGGAGACCAGGAGAAGCACCTGGCTCCTGGCTTCAGATCAGTGCAGTGCGCCAGCCATAGCAGCCATTTGTAGGGTGAACCAATGGTAGGAAGACCTTGCTCTCTGTCTCTATCACTGTCTAGCTCTGCCTGTCAAAAAATAAAATAAAATAAAATGTACTTAAGAGTTTAAAGTCTGACAGTGATTGGTCATCTTTCAATCTGACATGAGATTTTTAAATTTTAACTAGAATACTAGAATCAGTGTGCCTGTTTGGTTTGATTCTCATCTGTAAATGTGAATTACTCTGTTCATCGTTCCAGAGTTTTAACAACTGAAAATCCAGTGCAGACAGCAAAAAGGACATGGCACATGGAGTCAGGTGCCTTCACACCTGAACTGCAGTCACACCTGATCACCATGTGATCTCAGGCAAGTTTCTTAACATCTCTCATTCTCAGGGTCTTGGTGGGTAACGCAGGGATAACAGCATCCTCTTAGAGTTGTGGTGGGTGTCAGCGATGTGAAATACAATGCGCAGTAAGCGACAGCTCTAGTTGCTAATGCTGGGACTGTGTCTTAATTCCTACCATGTTGTGAACACTTAATAGTTACCGTTACGTCAAGTAAGCAGCCTATTACAGAGGATTTTCTTCCAAGTGCAAAACTAAGAAAGCGGAGTTTCTCCCCCTCTCGCATGCAAGCAGATGGCTCGAGGGCGATGCACGAGAAGCCTGTGTCGCTCCTTTTGGAAGCCCAGACACAGTGCGAGACCCTGACTGCGCCTTTTCAGCGGCTTCCGTGGCTCTCTCCCTGCTGCTCCCGAGAGCTTGCCGATGGCGAGCCCGCAGCTGCCGAGGCCTAGAGTGGGTTTTAAAAGCACTTCTTCACAGATGAATGTTGACTCTGTGCATTCCTCATCACGACTTTAGGGAACTGTCATGTGAAGATGGGTGCAAGGCGATGAACTGTGAAGAATGCAGGCTCTCCGGGACCCTTGGAAATCCGCACAGAGCAGTGCTCTGCGGTTCACATTCATCACAACGAGCTCTCTCACACCCCGTGAAAACCGCAGTGCGCATGCAGTCAGGTCAGTCCAGACAGGAAGGCGCGACGATGCCTGCGGGTTTTCTAGTGGCTGTTCCCGCAGGGATTGTCCGAGACCTGGCAGCCCACGTTCTGGCCGGTCACCTGCACCTTGAAGAGGGTGCCATCAGCACACATGCAGAGCTTGTAGCGCACCCAGTCGCCGCCGCCCAGCTGGTCTGCACTGGAGGAGCTGGGCAGGCGGGTGGTGCTCACCATCACCGTCCCATTGAGGATGATGCTGTTTTCCTACCAGGAGAATAATAATACACCTGATTTACCGCCATGCGTGGTGTAGTGGGTGCAGTCAGTAAACCAAGCTTACTGCGTGCTAGCAAGGAAAGAAAGGGTAGTCCTGACCAAAACAGCAGCAGCAACAACAAAACCAAAACCAACCTCAGGGCTCAAATAGCTGACTTCTCAGTTTATGCTTAATGCATCTCTATAAAACTGTAACAATCTATCCTTCAATTATTAGTTAAAACTGCATAAGGCGGGGCTGGTGCTGTAGCATAGCAGGTAAAGCTGCCGCCTGCAGCGCCAGCATCCCATATGGGTGCCGGTTCAAGTCCCAGCTGCTCCACTACAGCAGCTCTCTGCTACAGCCTGGGAAAGTGGTAGAGGATGGCTCAAGTCCTTGGGCCCCTGCACCCACGTGGGAGACCCGGAAGAAGCTCCTGGCTCCTGGCTTCGGATTGGTGCAGCTCCAGCCATTGCAGCCAATTGGGGAGTAAACCAGCAGATGGACGACCTTTCTCTCTTTCTTTTCTCTTTCTCTCTCTCTCTCCCTCTCCCTCTCCGCCTCTGCTCTCTGTATCTCTGCCTTTCAAATAAATAATTAAATACATCTTTTTAAAGAAAAACTGCGTAAGGCTTCCTACATGCATAATGAAACTGATAGTGATAAAATCTCAGATCATTTTCCTTTGTTAACTCCTAAGTGAGTCATAACAGAGTTAAAGATTGATAAGCTGGTGGTGATGAGAAGGAACCATTTTTCTCCTGGACAATACACAATACATTTTCAAGATTTTCAAGACCACATACATTTTCAAGAACAGGCACTCAAAGGAGACTCCCTGGAGATTTGCAGAGTCAGCCCATTGGCCCAGGAACATTCTTATACCATGGGCTCTTAACCCCCTTCCTTTTTAGGGACACCTACACCTTCCTCATTTGCTCATTCAACAAATAAGCATTGAGCGCCTGCTGTATGCCAGTCGCTCTTTAGTGCTGGAGATATGGAAGCAAGTAGCACAGGCCGAGGCCGGGTTCCCATAGGGTGGGTATTTTCATGAGGTGGGGTAACCCGCAGGTGGGACATGTGCTGTAGGGAAATCAAGCAGGCCACATACACAGTGGCCAGGCAGGGACCAAGGTCGCATTCCAAGAGACTGGAAGACGAGAGGAGTGGGCTGAGAAGTACCTGGGAAGGGCACTCCGGGTGCACATGGCGTGCAGAGAGGAAAAAGTGCCTGGTGTTTAGGGACAGCAAGGAGGCCGCTGTGGATGAAGGGCAGAGCCAAGGGAAGCACTGAGGGGACATGAAGCAAAGAAATAACCAGGGACCAGAAACAGATACCCAGGGAGGGGACTTGGGATTGCACGCCAAATCAGACGGGAAGCCACCTAGAGGGCTCCAAACAGGGAAGCGCCATGAGCATTTTAAAAAGTCCACTCTGGCTGCTGGGAGAAAGCGGACACCGTTCCTGCGGTCCAGGCCAGAAATGGTAGTTACACCATGGTGCCCTGGTGGATGCGTGGAGGAGGTGAGAAACTGACTCGGTGCATCTTCTGCAGGTGCAGCCAGAGGGCTGATGGGCACCAGTGCACAGGACGGGGGACATGGGAGCGGTGTATGCTGGGAGGAAAGACTTGGTACGTTTGACGTGCCTATCATACAAAGAAGTAGAGGAGGCAGGTGGGCAGTTGAATGTGTGAATCCTGGTTCAGGGGAGGTTAAAGCAGCTTAGAGTATTTAAAGCAGTAACAGAAACTTGGCTGTAAAGTTAAGGCAGTGGCTAATTGATTATGTTGCAGTCCCACATGGGATAAACACAACGCTCAAGGGACTAGTTTTCCAATTTTGTTCCCATGCTGCCACCTGGTGGTCACTTAGCTGACTTTCATTAAATTGTTTCTCAAGCAGTGTTTCCCAAAGAGGAGTTTAATTGATTAGAAACACTCTTTCTGGTGTATATGTGTGTACATTTCAAAGTATCTAAATATTTGTGATTAACAAGGTAGAATGGGGGGAAAATTTCAAATGGAAAAAAAAATGAAAGGTTTAGGAAATGAGTAATGCTTTCTATAAAAAAGTCTCTCCTATATCTCACTGCTCATTCTAGTGCCAAGAACACAGAGCCACTGTGCCCTTTCCTCAGGTGCTTCCTACCACAAAGCAGTCCATGTAAAAATGCTCACTAAGGCTACCGAGCTTCTGGCAACTTCTACACAATATGCTCATCTCCACTATTCAGAGATGGGGTTATATGATTAGGGGACAAAGCTGTTACTAGGAATGAAACTGCCACTTAATTTTTTAGAGTTTACTTTTTTTGAAGTATGAAATCGGATTTTTTTTTAAATGAAAGAACTACTTACAAGCCCATAGGTTTAAGTTTGCTTTTGTCAAATACAGCAGGGTTGCTAAGATCAGCTTAATTAGCGTTAGCTTAACAGCCTACAGCAGGCCCCCAGAGACATTCTGAATAAAAAAGCTTTAGCCAGAGGTGTAAGCTGGTAGAACGTTCTGGACTCCCAGCTCCTTTATATGAAACCTGATACCTGTCAAAGCTCAGACACAATCTGTGAAGCACAAAGAAAATTTCACTTCCAACAGCCACAATATAGGCAGACACCTTTTTCCTTTACTTTTTTTTTTTTTTTTTTTGACAGGCAGAGTGGATAGTGAGAGAGAGAGACAGAGAGAAAGGTCTTCCTTTGCTGTTGGTTCACCCTCCAATGGCTGCCGCGGATGGCGTGCTGCGGCCGGCGCACCACGCTCATCCGATGGCAGGAGCCAGGTGCTAGGTGCTTCTCCTGGTCTCCCATGGGGTGCAGGGCCCAAGCACTTGGGCCATCCTCCACTGCACTCCCGGGCCACAGCAGAGGGCTGGCCTGGAAGAGGGGCAACTGGGACAGAATCCGGCGCCCCGACCAGGACTAGAACCAGGTGTGCCGGCGCCGCAAGGCGGAGGATTAGCCAGCCTTTCCTTTCCTTTTAATCGATGTTTAAATAAAAATACATTTTACACATTAGCTAAGTCTTTTTCATATCGCCAGATCTGAAACTCAGAATGGTTCTGTAAAATCTCTAACTAAAGACAACTTCAGGGCATGGGTACTTCCTTGGCTCTTTCAGAACTCTTGGTTTTGTTTTTTAAAATCCAGTGGTTCCCCTATGCATAGTTTCACATTCCTTGGTTTCAGTTACCCGTGGTTAATTGCTGTTTGAAAATGTTAAATGGAAAATTCCAGCTAGAAACAATCCGTAAGCTTTTAATTGCCCTCTGTTCATCCCAGCTGGGACAAGTCACCCTTCACCCAGAGGATCTGTGCTCTATACGCTACCTGTCCGTTAGCACTCAGTATCACCTCGGTCATCAGATTCCCTCTCCTCGTATGACAGTGTGTGTGTTCAGGAAGTCTTTGTTTTACTTAATGATGGCCCAAAGCAGAAGAACAGCAACAATGGCAATTTTATCACAGTATATGGTTAGAATTATTCTATCTTATTAATAGTTATTATTGTTCATCTCTTCCTGTGCCTAACTTATAAATTAAAGTTTATCATACATATGTATGCACAGGTGTAGGAAAACACAACATATATTAGGTTGGGTACTCTCTGGTTTCCAGCACCCGCTGGGGGTCCTCAAACACACCCCGCTTGGATAAAGGGGGCCTGAGCAATACATGTGATCATATGGCCTCCCTCAAATTTAGAAAACACAAGTTAGTGGAAACAAAAACAAAATTAAATCATCTGTGATCTTGCTACTGCCAGCCAAATGCTGTTGACACTGGTCTATGCTTCCAGGTTTCCATACACATAAATGTGTTCTGAAAAATAAGCATGAAATCTTTCACAAACTGCCCTGTAGCCTTCTTTCACTTTACAATGCATTTTTAGCCTCTTTCCCAGTCACCAAATACACAACTGCATCATCATTTTTGATAACTGTATATTCCACATGTGGATTTATGTAGGTGAAGAGCTAATAATTCTCTTAAGGCCATACTCACAGCCTTCAACTCCATGTTACCGCCCATGTGAAATTCAATGGTTTTGCCCATGATGAAAACACCTTCGTTTCCACGCACGATTGCACGCCCGTCGACTTTGATGTTTAAGTCACTGGTGGCATTACTGGTGATCTGAAAATTAAAAAAAAATAAATTACTGAAAATAGCTCTAAATTAAGGTGAATATTATTACCATAGTTATAGAAATAAGAGTTTCAATCATGACATATGAAAGGCAAGTCTTTTTATTTATGTTTTATAGATGTGGAGATTGAGATAAGGAGAGATGACTTGTGATCTGATCAACAAGCTAAGGACAGTTCTAGAAGCAAAGCTTAGCAATGCTCTGGAAAATATGCCTCATACCACTTCTAATCGAAAAGCTGCCTCTCACTTAAGAACTTTACACAATTCTCTCCCATTAGTAAGGCAGAGAAAATAAATCATACCCTTTCAGTGGATGCCTTTTGAACATTCAAACTTTTCACACCACTTGGCAAATGAAACTCATGAGTTTCGTAGTCTGTGCTGAATAAGATATTCTGAGTCCTCGGGTCGAAGAACTGCATACCGATGTCACTTGTAATGGACGTTTTGTTCTTTTCCACACTGAGCTTTGTTGTCCCTTGCTGAAAAACAATCTTTAGAAAAACATCTTATTGTGACTCTGTTGTCAAAGAATACGGCAACTATCAATCGTGAAGAATATTATAAAAAAATACAAGCCACTACTTTTAAAAACTACATTAATGGACTAAGTTCAAATACTGACTGTGTGCGTCCCCCTCCACCTACTGTAGTGGGAAGAGAATCCTTTACAAATGAAGGCTCAGAGGCGGGGCTGTGGTCCCCGTGCCTGGGCTGCCTGGGCTGCAGCCCTCGCTCTGCTCCCAGTTCCAGCTTCCTGCCAATGCGCACCCTGAGACTGCAGGGGATGGCCCAAGCTTTGGATCCCTGCCCCCCTGTTTCTCCCACTTGAGTTCCTGGCTCCTGGTTGTCTGCCTCTCAGTTTTCTGTGTGTTTTTTTTTGTTTTTTGTTTTTGACAGGCAGAGTGGACAGTGAGAGAGAGAGACAGAGAAAGGTCTTCCTTCTCCGTTGGTTCATCCCCCAGTGGCTGCTGCTGATTTGAAGCCAGGAGCCAGGTGCTTCTCTTGGTTTCCCATGGGGTGCAGGGCCCAAGCACTCGGGCCATCCTCCACTGCACTCCCTGGCCACAGCAGAGAACTGGACTGGAAGAGGGGCAACCGGAACAGAATCTGGCACCCCAACCAGGACCAGAACCCGGGGTGCCAGCGCCGCAGGAGGATTAGCCTAGTGAGCTGCGGCGCCGGCCTGCCTCTCAGTTTAATTAATTCAAATTTTAAAAAATTAAATGAAGGCTTCTCTATTTGCTTAACTGCTCTACACAAGTATTTGGATCAGCGGGACCATGGTCCAAGGCTTACACTGAGCCAAGACTGGCATGTTATCCTCCCGACACCCAGGAAACCCAGGGCGTTCTAACAAGGGGAGGTTGTTCTTTAGTGCTTCCCCATATGAGAGAGAACAGAGTGGCCTCTATGACACTAATTATAGCTACCGCCAAAAATACTACTGTGGAACAAAGTCTGCAACAGTAAGAGGCATCTAAATTTTACTGATTATAAAACAATATTACTAAATATTGTTGATTTAATTATTACAAAATAATTAGTATTGCATGTTTATGAATATATCAATTTTATCTAAAGGAAAAGGTCTATTTCCAATTAATCAACTCTAGGTCTCTGCACATTCTTCTCCTCTAAAGTCTCTCTCCCACCCGCACTGTATTTCAGGTACCAGAGTAACTCACAGGCTGGTTGTTGCCGGTGATGACCAGATTTTCATTCCGCCTTCCTCCTACTGTGCTCTTATACAGAGGGTGGATGACTCCCATGTCAGACACCTGCTTGAACCGGAGCAGACCACTTTCGTGAAATTCCATGCTGTCACAGCCATTCGGCCCAATGCGGATCACAGCCCAAATAACGAGTGTTATCTGAAAAACAGTACACAGTTAACACAATTGGAAAACAAACAGAAAACATCACTGCCAAATTAAACACTTCCTGACATGTTTAATCAGTGAGATGAATGTAACAATTAGTTTTCTACTTAAATGTAAAACCAATTTTATTGGCATTGAAGTATCATACACAAATAGCTAAAAGTCAAAATGTACCAGGTCTATAGTAAGATTTCTACCCTCTCCACATCTCCCCAGAGACACCCACTGTCAAGAATTCTAGGGGATGGCGCTGGGGCATAGCAGGTAAAGCCGCAGTCTTCAGCACTGGCATCCCATATGGGCGCCGATTCCAGTCCGGGCTACTTACTACTCTTTTGATCCAGCTCCCTGCTAATGCGTCTGGGAAAGTAGCGGAAGATGTCCCAAGTGCTCAGGCCCCTGCACCCACATGGGAGACCTGGATGAAGCTCTTGACCTCTGCCTTCAGATCAGCCCAATTCCAGCGATTGCAGCCATTTGGGAAGTGAACAGTGGATGGAAGACCTCTCTTTCTCTCTGCCTTTCAAATAAATAACACTACCTTTCAAAAAATATATAAATCTTTAAAAAAAAGAATTCTAGCTATTCTAGAATTTTTTCTGTTTCTATTTTTTTATTTTTATTATTTATTTATTTATTTTTTGACAGGCAGAGTAGACAGTGAGAGAGAGAGACAGAGAGAAAGGTCTTCCTTTGCCGCTGGTTCACCCTCCAATGGCCGCAGCGCACCGCGCTCATCCGATGGCAGGAGCCAGGTGCCAGGTGCTTCTCCTGGTCTCCCATGGGGTGCAGGGCCCAAGCACCTGGGCCATCCTCCACTGCACTCCCGGGCCACAGCAGAGAGCTGGCCTGGAAGAGGGGCAACCGGGACAGAATCCGGAGCCCCGACCGGGACTAGAACCCGGTGTGCCGGCGCCGCAAGGCGGAGGATTAGCCTGTTGAGCCACGGCGCCGGACCTGATCTGTTTCTAAATAATGTTTGTACAGTGCTATTTCTTCACTTGTCAACTTTAGATTCCAACTAGTCCCTTCCAATTTTAGCAGAGGAGTTTTCGGACACTTATACCCCTTTTCTCTCCTAAGTCCAATTTCAAGTTTGAGTTAAATCCACACGCAGTATTATGACCCAGTGAAGGCTTCCTGGCCCTATAGCAAACCCTGCACCTCAACGGCAGCATGCTTTGTGTTTCTCAGGGCACAACACTTCTTTAATTTGCTTAGTTTCTTGGAAAATCTAACAATATCAAACCCTCTGGTATTTATATAAGATCTTCAATGGGGGCTGGTGCTGAGGAATAGTAGGCTAAGCCTCCACATGAGGCTCCAGCATCTCATATCCAGCTCTCTGCTGTGCCCTGGGAAAGCAGTAGAAGATGGCCTAAGTGCTTGGGCCCCTGCACCCACACGGGAGACCTGGAAGAAGCTCCTGGGTCCTCGCTTCAGATCAGCCCAGCTCCAGCTGTTGTGACCATTGGGGAGTGAATCAGCGGATAGAAGATCAACCTCTCTGTCTCTCCCTTTGTCTGTCTGTAACTCTGCCTCTCAAATAAACAAATAAAATCTTTAAAAACAAGATCCCTTAATGAGATATCCCATAAGTCCACACTCCTCCGACATGGAGTTAGTTCTACTTTTGCTTGCAGCTATTTTCCTGGCGCCTCTGTGTTCCTGCCCCAGTGTGCACTGGTTACCTCCCGGGCTTCCTGCACAGCCCAAATCATTAACTTGTCCTTCACGCTCATGTCCTCCTGCGGGGCTGACCCCCTGTTTCCTGTATCCTTTTCCTCACCTCTCTTGGTTTAGTGCTTTCTTTCTGGATAACGAATCCTCCAGTGGTTTGCTCAGAAACAATGTATGAGCAGTGGATGTTGTAGATGGCAAAAATGTCTTTATAATCCCTCATCCAGGTTGACAGTCTGGCTAGGAAGACATTTCTAGACTTGAAATTATTTTCTTTCTGGAACTGGAAAGTTACAGCTTTACTGCCTCCCAGTTTTCAATGCTGCTTTAGCAAAGTCCAGTGACACCTGATTTAGTAACTTGTCATATGTAATCCATTTTTCCCCTGTTAAAGAATTTCAGGGTCTTTTTTTGATTCCCGATTTTTCTTTAAATAAATTTTTAAAATTTATTTATTTGAGAGTTATAGAATGAGAGGAAAATGGAGAGGGAGAGAGAGAAAGGAAGGGGGGAGAGAGACAGAGAGAGGAAGAGGGGAAGGGGGGCGGGAGACAGAGAGAGAGAGAGAGAGAGAGAGAGAGAGAGAGAGTTTTCATTTGCTGATTCACCCCCCAAATGCCTATAAATGCCAGGGGGTCAAAGCCAGGATCTCAATCCACATTTCCCATGTGGGCGGCAGGTACTCAACTGAGCCATCACCACTGCCTCCCAAGATCGGTACCAGCTGGAAGCTGCAGTTGGGAGCGGAGCTGTGAATCCAACCAACCCAGGTTCTGCCAGGCCAGATCCCACCCCCATTCCTGATCTTCTCAGCTTTCACAGTAACAGCCTTGGTGGGAGTCTTTTTTATGCATCATGCTGGAGTCAGAACGATGGTTTTCTGGGAACTTTTCTTACTCAATAACCTCCCCAATATTTTCTCTTTCTGAAGCGGCAGGTTAGAGCTCCTGAATGGATTCTTTCATTTTGCGTTACTTTCTGGAAAAGTTCCTTTTTTTTCTCTGTCTCTCCATCCATCCACCCACACAGCTGTATCCGTTCATTTGTATGTCTGCCCATCCATCTCTATCTACCTATCACCGCTGAATGTATGCATATATTTCTTTGAGTTCTTATTACTTAATTGTTCTTATATAAGGGCATGCTATTCTTGTTTCACGGATGTAATATCCTTGTTTCTCTGAAGATGTTTAATTTCTGTGCTGGCTTCGGGCAAAAGGAACCCTGTGTGGTCCAGGGCAGTTTTATTTTTTTGTGGGGGGGAGGGGGGTTTGCTGGAAGGGGAGCAGCCTCACGCTGCAGGGAGGGGAGGAAGGCTCCCCACACATCTGTTACCGACAGGGTCTGCCGTCAGTGCCTGCCCCTCGCCTCGTGGCCAAGGCACCACCCCCGGGATGATCAGGGTGGTGCAGGTGCACGGCCAGCAGCTATCCTTGCTGCGGTGTGATTCGCCATCCTGCCCCTTCCTCTTGGTCTTCACAGATTATGTGTAGACTTTCAGGTGTCTCCAACGCTCTTCTAAGATATTTCTGTCACTCTGAGATGAGCTTTGTAGAGAGGATAGAAAAATAGCTTTGTTCTGCCATCTTAACCAGGAATCTCCAATAAAGTAAATCTGTAAGTTAAATTCAGAAGATGTGCCCCTAGTAAAGCCACTGCAGCACGTCCTAAATTTAGCACTGATGTGAGTGAAGACCTGTGCTGGGTGCACAGCAGTTACAACAGCCTGGCTTAGGAATGTTCGCAGTCAGACACGGCAGAAGCAGAATTCCTTTAGCACTGGCACAGAACAGGCCTGTGATGGGCCTCTGCGGCAGCCCAGTGGGGACTTTCTCTGAAACGTCTGACTGCCTGGCCCGGGGTTTCATTCAGCCCTGGCATAGTCTCCGCTGCAGGGTAGGGAGCCGCCTTCTGTAAAATGGCAAAGACCCTGGGAAAGGCAGGCTGCCCGGGCCTCGGCGCCATGGGGTGTGGCGTGCGGCAGCCTCCCAGACGCGTCCACTCTTTTACACCAGGCCATCAGCACTACAGAACAGAGCCCTCCACGGGCATCAGAGGGTTTGCCAGAATGAAGTCTAGCTGAGGAGGCAACAGTAAAAGCAGCAGTAGAATGAAAATAGAAAGGACCGTATTTTTTTTTAGGAAAGGCCAAGGCAATAAAATCACAGCAAGTTCTCTTCTAGTGAGTTAACTCTGCCCTCATTAAAATGTGAGCCTTGGGGCCAGCGCTGTGGCATAGCGGGTAAAGCTGCTACCTGCAGCATCCTACATGGGTGCCAGTTTGAGTCCTGGATGCCCCTCTTCTGATCCAGCTCTCTGCTATGGCCTGGGAAGGCAGTGGAAGATGGCCCAAGTCCTTGGGCTCCTGCACCCATGTGGGAGACCTGGAGGAAGCTCTAGGCTCCTGGCTTTGGATCAGCACAGCTCTGGCTGTTGCAGCCAATGGGGAGTGAACCAGCAGATAGAAGACCTCTCTCCCTCTTTCTCTCTCTCTCTGGGTCTCTCCTTCTCTCTCTGTGTAACTCTGCCTTTCAGATAAATAAATAAATCTTTTTTTAAAAAAGTGAGCCCTTTAAAAGGAAGGTTATTGACTTGTTTTTCTAAATGATTGAACACAGGGGAATATTAATATACCACAGTTTTCAAGTATGCAGCCAACCCAACAGGAGATAAAACATGTATGGAAAAGCAGAAAATATGAGGGTCCCAACAGAAATGATGGAGCCAGAGTGCCCAATTTCACTGTTAAACAGATGGAAATCACGAAGGCGGTGTTGTGCATCATGGACTCACAATCAAGTTGATGACGGCCAGGAGAAAGAGCAGGACGATCACACAGATGGCCAAGTTGCCCTTCCTGCCCCGCAGCCCGGTCTTATGGAGGCGGTCCTCGTCGATCGGGATGTACCCGGCCTTGAAGTTGCTGTTGTGCTCCTTGTTGACGTTCCTCCTCTCCACGGCCTTCTCCCGCATGGACTTCTTGACGGGGCCATTGGAACTTTGCTGAGAACGAAACACAGCACGATGGGACGGCCATGCTGCCCCTTTCTCATACACCTATTTCCTAAGTGCAGAAACACACCTCCAGAGGAGCCTTGACCCAATCTGTAGTGAGGTGCACAAAAACACCCCCCACTCTCATGTTTGCTGACCGAGGAATGAAGAAGATCCCACACGTGTCACCTTTGAATCGGATGAGAAATATCACTGCTGGGCCATTCAGGACCAGCAAGACAGATTCGAGAGTCCTCTGCCTGGGGGAAGTGAGAGCTGGGAGATCAATGCAGCTCACCGTGCATGATATCCAGGCTAGAACACAGAGGCAGGGAGGCAGGGCAGGCCTGGGACACGGAAGTGTGCAGGCACGCCCGACGGGAAACCCAGTGGATGGCCAGAACACTGGGGTGCACACACTCCCTCAGCCCCACTTGTCAAGAAGTACCTTTGTGATCTGAGTAGCAGATTGGTAAGGATTGGCCAGGCTGTTCCCCGAAGGTGTCAGCCTGTCCTCATATGTTTTCAAGCCCAGAAGGAGACAGAGAACTTCGGAGGAACTATGAACTGTCAGAGGAAAGCTGTGTTTTGGGCTCTCTCCTCTTAATTTGGGGGGAGACTTGGCTGTTTGATGGTACAAGGCAGAGCCAAGTGTGATAAAGACCAGTAGTCTTGGGGCTGGCGCTGTGGTAAAGCGCCACCTGCAGAGCTGTCATCCCATAAAGGCACCGGGGTTTGAGTCCCGGCTGCTCCACTTCCAATCCGGCTCTCTGCTATGGCCTGGGAAAGCAGCAGAAGATGGCCCAAGTCCTTGGGCCCCTGCACCCACATGGGAGACCCAGAAGAAGCTCCTGGCCCTGGCTTCAGATCAACACAGCTCCAGCCGTTGTGGCCAATTGGGGAGTGAACCAGCAGATGGAAGACCTCTCTCTCTCTTTCTCCCTGTCTTTCAAATAAATAAACAAATGTTAAAAAACAGACCAGTGGTCTCAGCCAGCGCAGGACAAGATCTTTCAAGGGAACGAGATCTTTCAAGAAGCAGAAAACAACAGCCTGAAAGGGCAGGACTCACTTCATCTGAACTCGATGCCACGGTTCACACCAAGAAGGGAACGGATTCTTCCCAGGGACGGACAGAGTGCAGAGGGCAACTAGAATTTTTGCTTTAATGTATTTACTTGAGAAGCAGAGGCAGAGACAGAAAGAGAGATATAAAGAAGGCACTCCCATGCGCTGATTCACTCCACAAGTGCCCACAACAGCCGGGAACACAACGCAGGTCTCCCACGTGGGTGGCAGGAACCTGACTCCTTAACCCCTCACTGCTGACTCCCAGAGTCGCCTCAGCAGGGAGCAGGAGCCGGAACTGGGGGACACCGGCAGCTTCACTCCAAGGCTAAATGCCCGCTCTGCAACCACAATCTCACGGTGGCAGCAGGGGAGGCAGGCTGGCTGAAGGCCTACAGAAAAGCGAAAGACAGGAAGAGTCACGTGAAGGATTAAACTTTTAAAATTCCAGGAGGTAGTGAGGAAGACTTTGCAGAAGGCACTATAATCTAAAAGATTTAGTAACAAAATAAGTTGCTGAATGCAGTTGTGCAGGTTGTGCACTGCACGAGGCTACAGCATCTAAGAGGAAGGACTGACACTGAAGCGTGCTGGAGTTGACTACGCATTTCCATGGTGTTTCAGCTGATGGCAGTGAGCCGGCACCGCTTACTTCTAACGGGCACACAACGTGGGCTGTGACAGCCTTCGTTAACACATGGGCAACACAGACACCTCAGCTACATTTTGAATACAGGTCTACATGAAATAGAGAAAGGGCAAAACTAGCCCTCTGGGATGCATTTGTTACTTTCTCTGCCTAGTCATGTACATTATGATCTTCAACTTGATGCATTTAACATTTACTGAATAATTACCACATGCAAGGTGCTCCAAACTACCAAGCTGAACAAGACAGAGAGGCATCCTCCAGGGAGCTCAGCTACAGGCCAGCAGAGTGGAGAGACAGGTCACCAGCAGCTGCGGTCAACTCGGGAAGTGCCACAGGACGGCCACACAGCCGGCACTGTAGGGGGCACAGAGGACGGCACCTCTACTTAGGGGACGTGGGAGGCAGCAACGGTTGTGAACACAAGCTGAGCTTGGGAGATGAATCTGGGAGGACAGGTAGGAGTTAGCCAGGTGCAGGAGCAGAAACGGGCATTCGAGGCTGACAGGACAGCTTGGGGACTTCGGGTACAAGTCACTTCTGGGGGAACTAATTTTCTAGGTATGAGAAGGAGACAGAAGACGAGGAGAGAGATACGGATAAGGGCCAGTAAAAGCTGGAAGTTCTGTGGTGAGGAGTGACGGACTCCACCCTGTAGACAATGGGGGTTACTGCAGATTTAAAACAGTGAGTGAAACACTCAGCTTCACACTCCTGCGACACAGGAGCCCAGAGACCAGGGGGTAATCGCAGCTCCCTCTAAATCCACACGGGCGCCTGACCTGACTTTGGCACTGGAGGCGAAAAGAACATCAGTGAAAGGCAGTAAGAGACAGACGGGCGGGACTTGGTGACTGGATGTGAGCGGGACACAGAAGGGGCCAGGACAAGGGTGAGGAACGTCCAGCCCCTGGGCCACATAAGGCCCGTGAAATCATTCCGTCTGGCCCTGCCAAGGCAACCGGAGGTGCAGCTCAAAATTCAATACATCTGTAGCAGGCTAAGCTGAGCATTTTGTACGGCCCACATGTGATGTTATAAATACCCACATGGCCCTCGGCAGAGGGAAGGTTCCCTGCTCCCAGGCAAGCCCGGCTACATCATTCGTAGAGTCCAGAGCCAACAGGAACCATGAGGCTCCTTGATCCAGTGTCACCCCGACACGCAGAGCAGCACCCCAAGCATGGGCCCCCCCTGAGCTCCCACGCCGCCCTGCCCTGGTTTCTGCTTGGGATCACCACGGGTGCTCCTCGCCGTAGCCCTTCCAAACACACCGGATGTGATGCGGCCCAGCTCCCAACGTTCCCAAGGCTGAGATCTCATGTGGAAAACTCAGTTCAAGGCTGGAGACATCAGGACGTGAGGCCTGAACCGGGGAAGTGGGAAAGGGCCAGCTTGCACATCCAAGTGAGGAGCGAACAGAACCTCCAGAGAGCCCACAGGCAGGGCACAGACGGACACCGGTCATCTCGGGCCTGTTGAACCACTGCTCAACCACAAAGGGAGCTGGCAAAGTCCAGGACCAAGGTTCACCTCCACAACTCAGAGAGGTTTTGTCTCTTTCCAGTTCCCAAGCTGCATCTTGCCTACTGCCTGCCTGATTATTTCTGCAATTTGGGGGCACTTGACTTTAAGCTCCTTGTAGGCGGGTTTCATAACTTTCTATTTCTCATGCCCTTTTGGTACGCGGCCTCCCAGTGACATCCATCTAAAAGGATTCCAAAGAGTTCATTACCTGCCAAAGATAACTTCTACAAAGGCCCTACAGAAGGCTGCCAAGCTGGCTCGCTGATTTTTTTTTCAATAATGGTGAAAGAGGAGACTTTCACGAGAAACTATCATATCATGGTTGCTTTGAAGTGACTATGAAATTACATTTATAAAGCATCTTGCATGTATACATTGTGTATCCATATTTACACAAACACACACACACACACAGAGTGCAGGCATGATGCACAAGTATACTTTGATTGTGTGGAGTCGGAAGCCTTTACACTTGTAAACTCCAGGTTACAAGTTCACCAAGTAGATCAGGAAATACTTTATAAAGCACTTTTAAAGCTGATTTTCAACCCACTGGACAGGAGGTAATTTTATGCTGGTGACTAAACTCCCAAAACCCAGGGCGGGGAGGGAACCCTGGGCTGCCTGCGTGCCAGGGACCGCAGCGAAGAGACGTGGCCACCCGCTGTCACCCGGCCAACAGCTGCCGGTTCTTGGCCGGGACTTGGGTTTATTTTTATCCGCATCTTTGCTGGCAGCTGCGCCGGGCACGGCCCAGGGTAGGCTCCGGGCTGGCGTGCTGGCCCCCGGGCCCTTGGGGGGCGACTCCTCTCACCCTCGCCGAGGGACCCCAGGAGGCTGAGGGCTGGGCCGCTCCCCGTTCCCGGCCCCGGAGCCCCTGGCCAGAGTCCCGCCCAGCTTTCGCCAGCATCCCCGGGGCGGACAGCTCCTCCGGCCCCGCCCCACAGGGCCCGGCCCCCGCCGGCCCTCGCCCCCGGGCCCCGGCGCATCGGCGCTACCGCGGGCCCGGCCGGCAGGACCCGGCCTCCCCGCCCCTGCAGCCCCCGGCGCCGCGGGGCTCACAGACCTGCTCTGCCGCCGCCGTCGCCGCAGCCGCCATCTTCCCGCGCCCGCCGCCGCCGCGCTCCGCGCCCGGCCGTGCCCGCCGCCGCCGTCCGGCGCGAGCCTGCGCCTGCGCCTGCGCCCTGGCAGAGGCGGGGGCGGCGGCTCTCACCCTCGCTCCCGCCCTGGAGGGAGGCGCGGAGCCGGGTCCGCGGGGTCCGCCAGCTCCGCTCCGGCCGCGCCGCCGCACCGGGGCCCAGGGCTCCGAGCGCGCTTTCCCGCGCGAGCCCGAAAGGGCCTGTCTGGGGTGCCGCGGGACCTCGGATTCCTCCGGAAGGACGCCCTCCATGCTCCGTCACCCGCGGCCGGTGCCATCCCGAGCTGCGACGGCCTCCGTGCTTCGGGGGCCCGCGTCTCCCGAGGATCAGGGCGGCGACAGTGTGGACAGAAGGTAGTTGTCAAGGAGGCGGCTAAAAATCTTGAAAACAGGGAGTCCCCAGGGAAGACCTGGAGCCACTTCAGAAAGGCTTAGCGCTGGAGGGCCGATGCGGTCTGATGCATTTTTACAGCGGTGTTGGGGCCGAGTTTGACGCTTCGCACTGGGGATAATGTTAACCATGTATGTCCTTGGGAAACTAATTTAACAGGCATGAACTGCACGCTGGAAGCCACCCAGATGTCAAATACGTGGATCACACGTTGTCCCCTGTTGTCCTTACAGTCCAGTAATCCTGCCAGATTTAAAAAAAAAAATGCAGTGGAGTCAGTAGCAACCAAGATACAGGAACAGTTCCTGAATCGCTTCTCCAAGCACCGCTGGGCCCCACCTCCCTAACTGAGCAGCACGAGGCACCCAGCCCAGCGGGCAAAGGCTTTTCTCTAGGAACCACGTTGGTTTTGCTTGTTGAGTGGTTATTTTGCTGCTTTTTAAACTTCTAAATCAGAGGATTCTGTGAAGCTCAAATTAGATGGTCTGTCATGTGGTAGTGCCTCCTAATCTCCCTGTGTTTTTCTTTCCTGATTTTGGCCGATGTCAGCAGTACCTGTCATCGATCTGTGTATCTTCTTCTTCTTTTTATGATTTATTTATTTGTTTGAAAGGCAGAGTTACAGACACGGGTGGAGGGGCCTTGCATCTGCTGTTTTCTTTCTTTCTTTTAAAGATGTACTTATTTTATTTGAAAGAGTTACAGAGAGGCTGAGGCAGAGAGAGAGACAGACAGACAGACAGACAGACAAAGACAGAGAGAGAGAGGGCTTCCATCTGCTGGTTCACTCCCCAGATGGCCACAGTGGCTGGAGCTGCGCTGGTCCAAAGCCAGGAGCCAGGAGCTTTTTCAAGTCTCCCCAGGGTGCAGGGGTCCAAGGACTTGGGCCATCTTCTACTGCTTTCCCGGGCCATAACAGAGAGCTGAATCGGAAGTGGAGCAGGACTCAAACCCACGCCCATATGGGATGCCAGCACTTCAGGCGGCGGCTTTACTGGCTACACCACAGTGCTACCCCCCCCCCCCATTTGCTGTTTCACTCCCCAAAGGCTGAAATGCCCAGGGCTGGGCCAGAAGCCAGGAACTTCATCTAGATCTCCCATGTGGGTGCAGGGGCCCAAGCACTTGGACCATCCTCCGCTGCTTTCCAGGTGCATTAGCAGGGAGCTGGATCAGAAGTGGAACAGCCAAGATTCCAACCAGAGCCCATGTGGGATGCTGGGGTCGCAGGCAGTGGTTTAACCTGTTATTCCCAGTGCTAGTGCTTGTATCTTCTTTTCCCACCTGACTCATATCTCTAGGCTCACTCCTGCTGCCATCTTTAGGACAAACCTGCACTTAGGCAGGGAGACTATATAAATGATACCCCAACACGGTGGGAGTCAGCAGTAAGCCTCTATGTGAGACGTGTGTGTAGGATGCGGTTTATCAATTCAGGTAACTGGGCTGCTGACTGATCCTGAGTTCCTGTCTCCAGATCTGGTAGCGTAGCTCTTGATTCCTGTGCTGGGCCTCTTTTTCCTCTGCCTAGAAAACCCTTCTCTATCTCGTAAATATACATCCTCCGGGAATCCATGCAAATGTCACATTCTCTTCAAAGCCTTCAGAGGCTGTCAGGGGCAGTTTTGGATAGTTCAGTTCCTTAACTCTGCTGCTATCCTGTATCTTGTGGTTTTTGTTCAATGCCTAGCACGGTAATGAAACTCAGTGTCTTAGAAATCTGCTTTCTATCCCCATTTCTAATACCTCAAGCCCAGCCTTGATTCTGCCAACCTCTCTTGCGCCTGGGCAGGGAGATACCTGGTAACCGATTTTCCCCAAAGCCGATGCCCTTTGGCTGTTCTCCTTCCTGCCAATTTCTGTCCTTTTAGACAGACCCAGTTCACTCGCAAGGCCACATCTTTAAAGTGGGTCCTTCCCAAATGCGTTATCTTCAGAGTGTTTCTCTGTGAACCAATGGGATTTAGAGGCCATTGGATGTCTAGCAGTGTTTCTTTCATGTTCCCAGTTTTAGAAACAAACAAATCAAGGCTCAAGGAGGTGAAATAACTAAGTTTTCAGCTACTAGTCAGGAGTGGGGATAGGAATTCAGTGCAGGCGTTAAGATGCCGCTGGAGACACCCACATCCCATGTAGGAGTGTCTGGATTAGAGTCCTGCTCCACTTCTCATCCAGCTTCCTGCTAATGCACACCCTTGGGAGACAGCATTTGATGGCTCAAGTACCTGGGTCCCTGTCCCCAACATGAGAGACCTGGATGGTCTAGGATCCTAGCTTTGGCCTGGCCAAGCCCTGTCTGTTCCAGCCATCTGGGAAGTGAACAAGGGGATGAAAGATCTCTCTCTCTCTCTCTCTTTCAAATAAATAAAACTTTAAAAAAAATCTGTTGAATCTAAGTCCACCTGTCTAAAGTCTTTGCTCTTTCTGCCACTCAACACAGCCTTTACGAATGCATTTCCTTTTGCCCAGTGCATATTGCTAGCACTTGGAAGCCCAAAACAGATCTCCTGGGGCTATAGTACTGGTGAGATAATGAAGACATGTCCCCCTTTATTCACTTGGTGGTAGGTAGAATAATGTCCTTGCAAAAGATATATGCAAATATCATTGGGGCCAGCGCTGTGGCATAGCAGGTAAAACCGCTGTTGTCTGCAGTGCCAGCATCCTATACAGGCACCAGTTCAAGTCCTAGCTGCTCCACTTCCAATCCAGCTCTCTGCTGTGGCCTAGGAAAGCAGTGGAAGATGGCCCAAGTCCTTGGACTCCTGCACCTGCGGAAGAGACCTGGAAGAACCTCCTGGCTTCTGGCTTCATATCGGTGTGGCTCCAACCGTTGCAGCCATCTGGGGGGTGAACCAATGGATGGAAGACCTCTCTGTCTCTCTCTCTCTCTCTCTATGCCTCTCTCTAACTCTGCCTTTCAAAGAAATAAATAAATCCCTTAAAAATACATGCAAATGCCAATCTCTAGTTTCTGTGAAGGTGATAGCATTTGGCAGTAGGGTCTTTGCCAGTTGCTGTATTTGTGCCACCTCCCCCCTCAGTTCATATGTTGAAATTGGGAGCTGAGGCCTTTGGGGTGATGATCTCTGCCCTCATGAATGGGATCAGGGCTTCTATGAAACAGGCCCAAGAGAGTTCACTCATCCTCTCCACCTTGTGAGGAGACAGCAAGGAGACGCCATCCATGAGGAAGGAAACATGCCCTCACCAGCAGGGAGCCTGCCTGTGCTTCCATTTGAACTTGTCGGTGTCTGGGACTGTGAGAAGTAAATGCCTGCTGCTTGCAAGTCCCTGTCTTTGGAATTCTGTGTTGGACTGGACTGAGACACAGATGCGATTAAGTTAGGGGTCTCCCGGATTTAGGGTGGGCTCTTACAGGAAGGTGTCTTTAGAAGAGAAGAAGAAAGTGACACACACAGAGGAGATGATATGAAGACAGAGGCAGAGACAGGAGTGATCTGTGTGCTGGGCGAGAAATGCTCAGAATTGCCGTCACCCCCCAGAAGCAAAGAGAGAGGCATGCCCAGATTCTCCCCGAAAAACTCCAGCAGAAACCAACCCTGATGGCTTCTGACTCCCAGTCTCCAGGACGGGGAGAGAATATATTTCTGTTGTGTGAAGCTATCAGGTTTGGGGGAAGTTGTAGCAGCTATGGGAAACAAATACACACTTCAAGATCAACACTTCCAAAATTTGAACTCAAAAATCTGCTCTTTCTTTGTTCCTTTAGTGAATGATGTCACCACTCAGTCAGAAACCTGCAAGTCATTTTGTATTATTTCTAGTGGAAATTTATTTTAGAAAATAAAATATAACTCTAGGAACCAACACTGTGGCATGGTGGGTAAAGCTGCCATTTGCAGTACTGGCATCCCATATGGGTGCCAGTTCAAGACTTGGCTGCTCCACTTCTGATCCAGCTCCCTGCTAATGTGCCTAGAAAGACCATGGAAGATGGCCCAAGTGCTTGGGTCACCACACCCAAAGCTCTTGGCTCCTGGCTTTGGCCTGGCCCAGCACCAGCCATTGAAGCCATTTGGGGAGTAAACCAGCGGATGTAAGATTCTCTCTCTCTCTCTCTCTCTCTCTTTCTCTTTCTCCCATGCCCTCTCTGTGACTCTTTCAAAATATTAAATTTTTAAAAATCATATGATATTTCTCTCTCTGAAGCTTACAAGGCCCTGATGCCTTCTATGATAAAATTGGAACTCTGGGCCTATGCCGTGGCTCACTAGGCTAATCCTCTGCCTGCGACACTGGCACCCGGGGTTCTAGTCCCGGTTGGGGCACTGGTTCTGTCCCAGTTGCTCCTCTTCCAGTCCAGCTCTCTGCTGTGGCCCTGGGAAGGCAGCGGAGGATGGCCCAAGTGCTTGGGCCCTGCATCCACACTGGAGACCAGGAGGAAGTACCTGGTTTCTGGCTTCGGATCAGCACAGCACACCGGCCTTAGTGGCCATTTGGGGGGGTGAACCAATGGAAGGAAGTCCTTTCTCTCAGTCTCTCTCTCTGTCTAATTCTGCCTGTCAAAAAAAAAAAAAAAAAATTGGAACTCTGGATGTAAGCATATAAGATCCTTTACCTTCTGGCTTCCGGTCATCTCTGGGCAATATCCTTTCCTTTGCCTCCCACGAGCTCAGACTGACTCTAGCCATGGGCTATATCTGTAATTCCATTCATTTGCTGGAATACTTCCTAATGTCTGTGCCTTTGCATGTTTCTCCTTTTTATCTGGCTAGTCCTGAACTTATCCACTAAACCCAGCTTGAATGATACCTCCTCTGGCAAGCCCTTTAACATCCTTTCCCACACCAGAAACTTCTGTGCCCCTCTCTGATCTCAAGCACATTCCTGCTGTCACATCACACCCTTCTGGAATTTATTGGCTTGTGCATCCATCTCACTTCTCTGTGATTTCATACCTTTCCAAATCAACCCATCTTTATGGATCAACTTTGGGGTGGTATTGTGGCACAATGGGTAAGGCTACCGCCTAACACCAGTCGAAGTCCCAGCTGCTCCAGTTCCAATCCAGCTCTCTGCTAGTGTGCCTGGAAAAGCAGCAGAAGATGCCCTGAGTTTTTTCAAGTAATGCCACCCAAGTGGAGACAAAGATGGAGTTCCTGGCTTCTGGCCTCAGTCTGGCCTAGCCGTGGCCATGGCAGCCATTTAGGGTGTGAACCAGTGGAAGTGCTTGATCTCTCTCTCTCCCTCTCTCTAACTCTACCTTTCAAATATTTTTATTTTTAAAAAGGATCAACTTTAGGCTCACATCCAATCTTCCAAATCTGACTCTAAATGTCACCTTCTTCTATACCTTTCCTGGATTCTTTCCTTGGAAGGATGGGAAAGAAAGTGAGGGAAGAGTCATTGTTTCCATGGAATTTTGTACCTGCTGTATTATAATTTGTCACGTGACTTTGTGAGCTCCTAGGGAGCAGGCTTTAGAAACTGTATTTAATGTTTCTTATGCCTAAGGCATATGGTTGTCACAGTAGGAATCCAGTAAATGTTTATTAAATGTGTCAAAGAGGACCTGTTTCAATGTCACTCCTCCCAGGCAGAGCCCTCATGCTTCCCCATGTTCTTCTGAGGTACTTCCAGGTATTTTTGCCGGGTAGACCACAACCCCTGCACCTCTGCAAATAGCTTAGTGTCCTGAACTCATTCCTTCAATGGCCATTTCCACAGAGCCACATATTGGCCATTGCATTTAGTTAGAAGAACAAAAAAGGTTGGGGGCTGGGATGCCTTTATTCTTGAATCACAACAGAAACCTGAGTTGAGATAGGAGAGGTGTTTTGTGAGGTGTATTTGCTGTAAATGTTCTAAAGTTTACTCAGCTATTAAGATGTTAATACCTCGTTTTAAGGTGAAAAATCTCCTCCTGTTTTTACAGTCTAGTCAATTCTGAACTGCTGCTCTGAGCAGGGCTGGCTTATCGCACTACACAGGAAACAGCATCCAGGCTTCTGCTCACTAGGAAAACCTACCTTGGCCTCAGATCCCAGTGAGTCAACTAGTTCTTCAATAGGTGGGCTTTTTTTTTTTTTTTTTTTAAGAAAGCTGTTTTCCCTTCAATACAGCAGACACCAAAACGGCCAAAATGAGAACACAGAGCACTCTGGTTAGAGAACATGAGATCGACCAAGTGTTTTGCTACCTGCAAGACAAAAGTACCTTTGAGCATGAAGTGCCTCAGCAATGACACTGACAAACACTCCAGGTAAACACAGCCTATGCCACGGGTCAGCCAAGGCCCTGATGCCTGGAAACAAGACCCTGACAGGCAGCACTAGGGGAGAATAATGTGGCACACACAGAAGAGGATCAGTTGGGAGCAGACTTTTTCTAAAAGCCACATTGGCTGAGATTTTGCAACCGTCCTCAGTAAAGAACTGGAAATCAAGATGAGGATCCCATTGGTCCTATTAGATATCCTTGTAGTTTACTGAACATATTTTTTTCCTAAAGATTTATTTTATTTGAAAGGCAAAGTCACAGAGAGGCAGAGAAAGAGAGAGAGAGAGAGAGAGAGAGAGAGAGAGAGAGAGGTCTTCCATCCACTGGCTCACTCCCCACATGGCCACAATGGCGGGACCTGTGCAGATCTGAAGCCAGGAGCCAAGAGCTTCTTTGGTTCTCCTACATAGGTACAAGGGCCCAAAGACTTGGGCTATCCTCCATGGCTTTTCCCAGGCCATAGCAGAGAGCTGGAGTGGAAGTGCAACCGCCAGGACTCAAACCGGTGCCCATATGGGTTGCTGGCACTGCAGGCAGTGGCTTTACCTGCTATGCCACAGAGCTGCCCCCATAAGTGGCATTTGTAAGGATATCTACTTATTCCTGCAGGCCTAAACTTATGTCATCTGGAAGCTCAGAAACGCGGCATCGATTGCTTGGCTTGTTCTTTAATGATGTGTGTTCTAGTGTTACCCTGTTGGCATCCAAAGTGGCTTCAAGAACAGTCATATCAACATTGCTTTGGTTAGATATATTGGAAGTGGAAGCAAGATGGTGGTGAATATAATACTCTGATGACTACTGCCTCCGAGACACAATGTGAACAGATATACACACACCAAGCCACCTTCATAAGAGGCACAGACACCAGGCCAGCACCTGTGGGCAGTCTCTGGACTTGCCCAGTGTCGGGTAGAGAGCTGTGCTCTGGTGAGACAGACTGATTTTGGCCTGCATCACTACCACTCTGTCATGATGGTGTGCACCCCCAAGATTGCACAGAGCCTGTAACTGTGAGACCCAAGAATGAGCAATCTAGGGTCTGCCTAAATATCTGAGGGGCTGCCTCTATCACCCCTCCTACAACCGTGGGCACAGCAATGAATCACAGGACTGTTCTGGAACCTCAGTGCCAGGCTGACAAAAGCCAGCATGTAGTAGATTCTGTTGGTCTCTGTCCATAGGCCAATGCCTGTAGACAATTCCTCTGGAGCTGCTTCCATGTCCAGTGGACTTTTTTGATCCTGGTTGAGCAGTCTAATACCCCAGCCAGCATTGCCAGTGGCAGACAGGAGCAGTATCAAGCAGTGAGCCACCTCAGCAGTAGATAGACCATAGTGCAACTAGCTTCAGTCCTGCCCCCAGGCTGCACTGGTCTTGGTGGGCTGTGGGCTCCAGATGCAATCTAGCATGAAGGCAGGAGTCCCAGCCGACTACAGATCCAGGAAGAGCCTTATAGAGACAATCTATGCCTTTTAACTGACAAGTTTGAGTAGTAGTATAGGACTGAATCAGTAAAAATATATCAACAACAGACCTGCTAGTGCTGACACAGCAGAAGTCTCCACAGGCTCAGAGAAGACGAACAGACTGCTAGAAGGACAGACACAGGCGAAGTCCTGTTACCAAAATTCAATGTGCAGATGATGTCATACACCAACAAACTTAAAGGGAATCATGACCACACCTGAGGAGCAGAATAAGGTGCCAAAACCAACCATCTAAGAACTAAATGCTTGGATGAAGATGTAAAAATAGCTGTTTGGGGCCAGAGCTGTGGTGTAGTGGGTTAAGCTGCTGCCTGCAATGCCAGCATCCCATATGGGCGCTGGTTCGAGACCTGACTGCTCTACTTCTGATCTAGCTCTCTGCTATAGCCTGGGAAAACAGCAGAAGATGGCCCAAGTCCTTGGGCCCCTGGACCCGTGTGGGAGACCTGGAAGAAGCTCCTAGCTCCTGGCTTCAGATGGGCATAGCTCTGGCCGTTACAGCTATCTGGGGAGTGAACCATCGGATAGAGGACCTCTCTCTCTCTGCCTATCCTCTCTCTGTGTAAATCTAACTTTCAAATAAATAAATAAATCTTTAAAAAAAAGAATTAGTGTTGTCCTGAATTAGTTACACCCCTTCTGCCTACCCTTTAAAAGTGTATATGGTTGTTAACAGAGATGGACATGTTCACCAAAGCCTGTCCCCAATGCTTCTTGTGGAAGAACACCATCGCCCCACTCTCCCTGACGGTGTGAGCCTCGCAGGACAACTCCTCAAATGCTTGTGTATATATATATATATATATATATATACACAAAAAAGTCTCAAATAAGCAAGTTACTGCTGTACTTCAAGGAACTAGAAAATCAAGAAAAAAATCAAATTCAAAACTGGTGGAAGGAAAGAAATAGTAAAACTCAGAGCACAAATAAATGAAACTAAACAAATGAACAATCAATGAAATGAAGAGCTGGTTCTTTGAAAAGATAAACAGAATTGATAGCTAGACTTAACAACAACAACAAAAAAGGCAGCAGCAGCAGCTGCTTCAAGTACAAGGAATTAGAGATGAAAGGGGACCTTAACCCTGACATGGCAGGAAAGATCGTTAGTGATCACTATACAGTTATATGGTAACAAATTAGATAACCTAGAAGAAACAGACAAACTTCTGGGCACATAAACTTTACTTAGGTTAAATCATGAGGAAATAGAGTACCTAAACTGACCAATAGTGAGTAGTGAAACTGAATCAATAATAAAAATTTCCCATCAAATAAAAGGCCAGGATAATATAACTTTACTGCTGAATTCTACCAAACATTTAAAAAAGGATTAACAGGGACCAGCATTGTGGCATAGCTAGCTGGTAAAGTGGCTGCCTGCAATACTAGCATCCCATGTGGGCACCGGTTTGTGTCCTGGCTGCTCTACTTCTAGTCCAGTTCCCTGCTAATAGTCTGGGAAAAACAGTGGAAGATGGCCCAAAGTACTTGGGCCCCTGGCATTCATGTGGGAGACCCAGATGAAGCTCCAGGCTCCTGTCTTTGGCCTTGCCTGGCCCTGGAGGTTACAACCATCTGGGGAGTGAAGCATTATATGGAAGATCTCTCTCTCTCTCTCTAACTCTGACTTTCAAATAAATAAATAAATCTTAAGAATTAACACTTGTCCTTTTTAAATTATTATAAAAAATAGATGATGATGGAATTATTCCAAATTTATTCTATGAGGCCAGTATTACTCTGACACCAAAACCAGACAAGGACACAAAAACAACAAAAAAGAAGGCTACAGGCTAATAACTCTGTTGAACATACATGCAAAATCTCAACAGAATACTAGCAAATTGAATCCAATAGCATCATGCTTAAGGATTAAGGATTCATCCCAGGGACACAAGCATGTTTCAACATATACAAATTGATAAATGTGATATACAACATCAACAGAATGAAGAACAAAAATCATATGATCATTTCAATAGATGCAGGAAAACCATTTGTTAAAACTCAACATCATTTCATGGTAAAAATCTGACCAAATTAGATATAGAAGGAATGTCTCCCAACAGAATTCAGGCCATATACAACAAGCCAACAGCTAACATCAGGTTGAATGGGGAAGAGCTGAAGGCTTTCTCTCTAAGATCTGGTAAAAGCCATGGATGCCTACTTTCACCACTTTTATTCAGCATGGTACTGGTGGTCCTAGGTAGAGCAAATAGCAAAAGAAAGAAAGAAAGAAAGGGCATCCAAACTGGAAAGGAGGAAGTAAAACTGTCACTGTTTGCATAAGACATGATCTTATGTATAAAAAACTCCTGAGACTCCACCAAAAAGCCGTTAGAACTAGTAAACAAATTAAGCAGGTTTTCAGGATACAATGTGCAAAAATCTGTAGTGTTGTAAAACACTATAATGAATCATCTGAAAAAGAAGAAAGTGATCCAATTTCCAATAACCATAAATAAATAAATGAATAAAGAAATAAAATAAGTCTGGGAAAAAACTTAACCAAAAATTTGAAAGATCTCTATAATGAAAACTATAGATTACCATGAAAGAAACTGAGATGACACAATGAAATGGAAAGATATCTTGTGTTCTTGAATTGGATAAATCAATATAGTTAAAATGTGCATTCTATCCAAAGCAATTTACAGATTCAGTACAATCCCTATTCAAATTCCAATGACATTTTTCAAAGAACTAGGAAAAACACTACTAAAATTACATGGAATCACAAAAGACCCCAGATACTCAAAGTCATCTTGAGCAAAAAGAACAAAGCACGAGGCACTATGCTATCTAACTTTAAAATATATCATAAAGCCATATTTTTTTAAAAAATTGGTATTTCATAAAAACCCATCCAGAGACCAATGGAACAGAATAAAGACCTAAGAAGTAAACCCATGCATCTAAAGCCAACTGGTCTTTCACAAAGATGCTAAGAGCAAGCATTGGAAAAAGGACAGTCTTTTTAATAAATGATGCTGAGAAAATTGGATATCTGCATGCAGAAGGTTGAAACTAGATACCCATATCTCACCATGTACAAAAATCAACCAAAATGGATTAAAAACCTAAAGATGAGACCCCAAACTTTGAAACTATTGGAAGAAAATATATGGAAAACACTTCGGGATGCTGGAATGGGAAATAATTTTTTGGATTACATCCCAAAAGCAAAGGAAATAAAAGAAAAAATAGATATAAAATCTCATCAAACTAGACAGCTCCTGTACAGCCAAAGGAAACCACCAACAAAATGAGGAGACAACCTAAGAATGGGGGAAAATATTCACAAGATATCCATCTGACAAGGAGCTAATATCTAGTATCTATAAGGAACTCAACTCAACAGCAAAGAACAAATAATTCAGCCAAAAAATGGGTAGCTGACATAAACAGACATTTTTCAAAGAAATGCATACAAATGGCCAAAAGGTACATGAAAAAATGCTCAACATCACAAATCAGGGAAATGACAAACAAATCCACAGTGAGATGTCACCTCACTCCAATAAGATTGGCCATTATCAAAAAGACAAAAGGAGTGAAGTGTTGGTGAGAATTTGGAGGAAAAGGAATCCTTGCACACTATTGGTGCGAATGTAAATTAGTACAGCCATTGTGAAAAATAGTGTAGGCATTCCCCCAAAAAGTAAAAATAGAACCACCATTATGATCCAGCAATTCCATTCCTGGGTATTTATCCAAGGGAAATGAAATCCACCTGTGGAAGAGACAGCTGCACTTCCATGATTATCACAGTACCATTCATAAAAGCCAAGAAATTGAAACAACCCAAGAGTGCACCCACCAATAAAGAAAGAAAACATGGTATATAAATGCAAAGGAATATCACTCAGCCATAAAAATTATGAAATTTCATTATTTTCAGCTACATATATGGAACTGGAGGTAATTATGTTAAGTTACATAAACCAAGCATGACAAGACAAATATCACATGATCTCACTTTTGTGTAGAGTCTAAAAATATGTTCTTTCACAAAAGTTAAAAATATAATGGTAGCTACCAGAGGCTGGGAAGGGAAGGGGGGAAGGCAGGCTGGGAAAAGGCTGATTGACAGGTGGTAGGTTATAGTTAGATAGTAGTAAGAAGTTCTGGAGTTCTGTGCCACAATATGGTATAATATTAACGTACTGTCTATTTCTCTATTAAAAAAAAACTAAAAAATAGGATTTTGGATGTTTTCATTATAAATATTAAATGCTTGAAAAGACAGATGTATTTACCTTATTGAACACTACACAATATATACATGTAATGAAATATCACATAGTACTTCATAGATATGTACAAATTGTATGTCAAAATTCTTTTTAAATTTAAAAGTTATAAAAAGTTCTGTAAAAGCCAGTTTTTTTTAAAAAAGATTTATTTTATTTATTTGAAAGACAGAGTTAGAGAGAGAGATAGAGGCACAGAGAGAGGTCGTCCCTCCACTAGTTCACTCCCCAAATGTCTGCAACTGTGGGAGCTGAGCTGACCTGAAGCAAGGAGCCAGGAGCTTCTGCGTCTCTCACATGCAGAGGTGCAGGGGCCCAGGGACTTGGGCTATGGGATGCCAGAGCTGCAGGCCATGGCTTTAACCTGCTGTGCCACAACGCTTGCCTCTGAAAGCCAGTTATTAAAGACACTTTTCATCTGTGTTGTTCTAGACTCTTGGAAAGGATAAACATTTTAGAATTGGTACTTGGAAAATGTATTCACATTCAAAGAATTGACATGTATATTTTAAAAATCAAATAATCATAATCACACAATTCATTTTTCTTTCTGCTTGGCTTCCAAAAATCCTGCAAAAGCAGTGTACAGTGAGGCTAAATCCTAGTGCAGAGGCGAATATTTGGGGCATGCTTCCTTCTTCCTTAAAAAACAGTTCTAATTTAATAATGATACTTTCCACAAGTCTTGTACTGCAAAGAATCTCAGATGCTTTTTTGGAGGTCGTGGGAGTAAATAATGAATGAAAGCACACACAGAACATTTCCTGTTTTGACTTTCATCGAAGGGAAGGATTATGCTTTTCTGTTACCAATAAGCACGAAGTTCTCCCTCTGCACAACACACGCTCCTGGGCTGGTGTGTTTAAGAATGACCACAGGCTGTAAGGGTCAGGAATCTAGCTGTAGAATTACAGCATGTGTAGAGACAACATCAGGAAACATGATTTCAAACATCCATGCTACCCTCAGGCTCTATATGTCTCACTACTCAATTAGCAGTATGAACATTTGATGAAAATATTTTTTTGAGTCAGCAGCTTAAATACTGGTATTTTGGCTAACATTTTTTCAAGGGTAGGAAAGTTTTTGGATAACTATTTTTGGTAACTTTTTTCTACCAACTCATGTTCATGGTAGAAATTTGTAAAATCAAGAAAGTAGAGGCTGGCACTGTGGTGCAGTGAGTTAAGCAATGGCCTATACTACTGGCATCCCATTTGGGCACCAGTTCAAATCCCAGCAGCTCCACTTCCAATCTAATTCCTTGCTAATGCACCTGGGAAAGCACAGAGAGATGGCCCAAATCTTTGGGCCCCTGCACCCATGTGGAATACACAGAAGAAGCTCTGGGCTCCTGGCTTGGGCCTGTACAACCCTGGCCATTCTGGCCAAATGAGGAGTGAACAAGTAGATGGAAGATTTCTCCATCCATCTTTCCTTTTCTCTCTCTCTCTGTAACTCTGCCTTTCAAATGAATAAATAAATAAATAAATCTTTTTTAAAAAAGAGAAAGTATAAAGGAGCAAATTAAAATCATCTATATTCATCCATTGGATTCTCACTGTATAATTTGACACTATATGCATATAATCTGACACTATATATAGTATATAAGTGTCCTGTTTTCATTTATCATTATATAGTAAGAAGTCCTAGGTACTAGATGTTGTTCAAAAACAAATTATTGAGCAACATTTCATCGACAGATTTGCTCAACCATTACCCATTTTCTTTACTGAACACTGTGATCTACATTCCTAAAAATAGTGATAACATGTATCACTTACTACAGTACATGCCAAATACTGTGCTAGGTACTTCATATAAATTATCTTTGTCTCATAATAATCGGATATAATAATAGTAATCAAAATAATTGTCCTTCTTTTATAGATTGACAAAACCAAGCACTAGAAGCCAATGAAGTTGACCACAGCAAGCTAAAGGAATTACCTCTAATTTGTCTGACTTAAGCAAACATTCCAATTTGGATTTTATGAATAAGCAAATAAGACTGTTCAAGGATTCCAATTGCCTATGCAATTAACGGCTTCAAATGAAGAACACTGAGTTCTTCTCTATTCTCTTTCTTCTTTATGTGTATAATGTCTAAATATACACAGTGAATATTATATATTAATAAGTATGTATGTAAAGAAAGACGGTGTAACAAGAATATTTAGCATTTTGCTTCGGTACTTACTATTCTGCCATGATAACACATTATAGACTTAGAATCCTTATTCTGTGGTCTGTGAGCACTCGCTCTAGAAATGAGCCTTTCGTTTTCATTTTCTTAATGGATGGTGACATCACTGTCATGAAGAGGAATTAAGACAAGAGGTGGTGAAGATTCTGAATTTTACCTTACTTGGAAATATGCAATGTCCACATATTGGCAAATGCCCAAAGAAGCGGGCCAGAGCTACCCCAGCTAACTAGACAGAGCGCCCGGCTCCAGCGCCGCGGCTTTAGTGAGTGGGTAAGGGTGCTTTTCAATCAGCACGCGCCTGGACGGCGGAGAGATCCAGGCTTGCTCCTGCGGTTAGTGACGGCCGCAGCGGTCGCAGGCACCACAGCGCTGTGCGCCCCCAGTCCCAGCCAGAGGATTCAGAACGCCCCTTCCCGGTACTCGACGGCACCAACATTACCCAAACCTGAGTGGTGACTGACTGATGAGAACTTGCCGCAGCTATAATCGATCGCCCTGGCACCCACCCGGCAGGCCCAGGAACACGGCAGAAGACAGAAGCAGGGGCCGTGGACGATTTAGTAAACCCTACGTGTGTGGAGAGGAAAGGAAGGGGCCGCAAAGGTGACTCCCCGACAGTCTAACCCAAGTCCGACAGAAGTAACTTGGCTTTTGCAGACACGCGGGCTGGCCTGGAGCCCCAGCCGGGACGTCGGTCCTAAGCCTCCGGCGGCCCCCAGGCCCGCGCCGAGGCCCGTCTCGTCCCCTCAGGCGCTCGCGCCGCCGCCGCCGTCCGGGGTCTCGGCGCCCGGCAGCCCCCAGCCCCATCCCGGGTCCCCGCGGCTCTGGCGCCCTCGCCTTCGGCCAGAAGCAGCAGCAACAGCAGCAGGAGCAGGAGGAAGAGGAGCGGCAGCAGCAGCGGCAGCGGCAGCGCCATGGCCCGCCCAGGCCCGGCCGGACCCCCGGGGGCCAGCGCGGGGCGGCCCGGCGCGCCGGGGCTGGGGGCGCGGCGGGGGCGGGGCGCCCGGGCGTTGCTACGACGCGGACGGCGCGCGCCCCGGCAGCCGGCCCGCCCACGTCAAGGTTTGTTTAATCATCGCCGCGGTATTTATGGCCGGGCCCCGGGGGGCGGCGGCGGGGGAGCCAGGAGACCGCGCCGGGCAGCGGATGAGGCGCGGCGGCTGCGGCCCAGGGCACCTCCCCCCGGCTTCCCGAACCCTGCCCGGTCCGACCCGAGGGGGAGGATGGAAACTCCTGCGGCGCTCTGAGCCCCTCCGGAAGACACCCCGCTCCCCGCCATTACCACCCCGCGGACCTGAAGAAGCCACCGCCTCGTCCCCTCCGCGTCTCCATCTCCAGAGCGGGGCCGAGCGGAAAAGCGAGCGATGGCGGAAAACCTGAGGAGGCTGGTCTCGAACGAAGCTTTACGACTGTTGCAGGGAAAACTGGACACCTGGGCGAAAGAGTATAACGTAAGTCGGGCCGGGAGCCCGCCGCCGCTCGCCCTTCCTAGGTTCCCTGCAAAAGCTGTAGGGCTGGCGTGGGGCGGCCGCTTTGCGAACACCCGGTGCTGGCGTTAGTACCAGGACCTCAGCCTCGCGCTGGGGTGGCGGCCCGCAAGGGCGCGTGTCCCCCGCGGCCGCTTGGCGGCGCTGTGGGGACACGGCCCGCGGAGCGCAGGGCTCCCCTGGAGAAGGAAGCCCGCCTTCCTGGAGCGGTAGCCAAGGACGCTGTCGGCCCTAGCAACGGGGAGGCTGGCTACCTGGGACGGGTCTGGTCACGCCTGCCTCCCTCCCTCTCATGCCCCCCGCCAGAGCAGTCCACACCTCACAACAATTGTTTAACTACACTCCTGCCTCTGCAGGTCTCCCACTCTGGGGACATCCAGGGGTTATCTCAGAATGGATTTTTATAAGCACGCACCCTTGAGATGGTACTTAGGAGTGAGTTAAGTGGTTGTTAACTTTGCAGGTTTCGCTTGTTTGCTGGTCAGCATGGCACAATTTCAACACCAGGACAAACTGCAGAAGGGCTGTTGCCGGGGCATTTGTAAGGAGGCAATGTTCTGTCACCAAACACATAAGCACTCTTCAAGTCTCATTAATCCATACCCCTGAAATCGGCCAGAGTACCAGCAGAAACTGACCTCGGGTCCACTGGCCCTGAGGATGAGGTTCCCACTCCTGCATAGCAAGCAGAGCAGTGAGGCAGACAGACGTGGACTGGACAGTAGCTCCCAGCCTAGGTTCTAGGTCTGGCTCTGCGTAGAGCTGTAGCTGAATGACCTGGGCAATGTATGTAAGCTGTGTGGGTCTCAGAACCTCGTCCGCCTCAAGGGAGAGATTGCTTTCTTCTTGACCTCCCTGTCTGGCATTTGGTGTTTCTTCCTTTTGTTCCTCTTAAAGACCCAGCTCTGGACGTTACTTTTCCAAAAAGAAGAATTCAGGGAGATTAAAAATGACCTCTTTATCACAAAGAGTGTGCTCCCCTCACCGCTTTTTAAAGGACCTGTTTGCTAGCTCATCGCAGAAGGCTGAGAGTAACAAATCTTCATATATCTATTCCTCTTTCTTTAAATTGGCCTGTGGCCTACTTAAATTCTGAATTTTACAAAGAACATTGTTTGTCACTTTGCTTAACACAAAAGACACTGGCACTTGCCTGGAACAAATTAAGTCATTGTTTTAGAAACAGTACTAAGAAATGCCACACTTGATCACAGTTTCCTGTCATGGTGGCAGCTCATTTCCCTGTTCTCCTTAAAACTACCTCAGTACAGCCACACCTTCCCCCACTGCACAGGAGCGAGGGAGTCCACACTCACAACAGCCAGTGAGTTTCCAAGCTCTGTTTCCCAGGTTCCATAATTCCTCTGGGGCTTCCTGTGGCCTGTCACATAGGGATGCTGACACGCCCTCTGCATTCTCCTCTGCTGCTTTGTCTTTTACAGGACGGGGATGAAGCTCCCATCTCTATTCCAGGCCTGTTCTCTGAGCTCTCACTTCTCTGGTGGCCCACTGGCCATTTTCAATACGGAGTACTATCGCCAAGTCAAAGTCACACCAGTCTCCAAGTGAATTTCGCCTTTCCTGTGCTCCAGCCACAACTCACTTTCCCGACTTAATAGTCTTCCTCATGATATACCCTGCATCCTTTTCACCAGCACAATGTTTGTTCCAAACTCAGAATTCATACAGAAGGTGGAAATCTTTGTCACCTCCACTACTGCTCATGTCTGCCTTTGATCATATTTTGCCTGGATTTTTTAAAATTTACTTATTTATTTGAAAGTGTTACACAGAGAGAGGAGAGGTCATCTATCCACTGGTTCACTCCCTAGTTGGCTACAACGGCCGGAGCTGTGCCGATCTGAAGCCGGGAGCCAGGAGCTTTTTCTGGGTCTCCCATGTGGGTTCAGGGGCCCAAGGGCTTGGGCCATCTTCTACTGCTTTCCCAGGCCATAGCAGAGAGCTGGATCGGAAGTGGAGCAGCCAGGTCTCGAACCAGTGCCCATATGGGATGCCGGCACTTCAGGCCAGAGCTTTAACCCCCTGCGCCACAGTGCTGGCTCCTGCCTGGATTATTATTAGAGTAATAACGTTATTCAAAGTGGGTCTTCTAAATGTCAAATCATACCACTTAGTCTTTTAATTAAACCCTTCAAACTTCGTATTTCTCTCAGAAGACCAGGATCCTAGGATAGCCTTCACAACCACACATAGTTGTATCACTTTATCCTCCCTGACCTCATTTTTAGCCCAGTCCACTCCATCAGTGCTGGCCTTGCTCTTCTTGCTCTTCCTGCCAACAGGGCTTTCTATGATGTTAGATGTGTTCTGTATCTGCAGGGTTCAATATGGTGGCTGTTGGGCTCTTGAAATGTGGCAAGTGCATACTGAAGACCTGAATTTTTCGTTTCACTTAACTTCCATTTAAATTCAAAGAGCCACATGTAGCTAGTGGCTACTGTTCAGGACAGCACAGCTCTGGAGCCCGTCAGACATGCTTCTGCTCCAGGGCATTTTGCCCCTGCCATTCCTCTTTGTGGAAAGCTGTTCACTGGCTGAGCCAAAGATCTACATGGCTTTCTTAACACCTTCAAGCCGTTAAATGAATGTCATCTTCCCAGAGATGTCCACCTGCTCATCCTGTTTGTAATTGCAATCTCTTATCCTTCCCGGGCACTCGCTGTCTCCATTCCTTCTTCAATAATAACTATATCTTTCTTTTTTTTAAAAAAATATGCATTTATTTGAAAGAGTTAGAGAGAGGGGGAGAGACAGAAAGATCTTTGTTTTGTTGGTTCACTCTCCGGATAGCCATAATGGGCTGGGCTGAAGCTAAGGAGCCAGAACCTTCATCCAGGTCTCCCATGTGGTTGACAGAGGCCCAGATTCCTGGATCATCTTTCTGCTGCTTTTCCCAGGCCATTAGCAGAGAGCTGGATTGGAACTGAAGCAGCTGAGAGTCAAACTGGCGCCCATATGGGATGATGGCATTGCAGGTGGTGGTTTTACTCAATATGCCACACTGCCAGCCCAATACCTATGCCTACTTAGTAATTTATTTTATCATCAGTCTTCTTATCCCCTCTGCTAGAATGTAAACTCAGAGGGCAGAGAGTTCTGCCTGGTGCTACTCACTACTGTAGAATAATACTTGGCACCTGCTAGATGTTCAACGAATACTTAATGATGAATGAATACTGGATTCTCAGCTTCTTTGACTAATTTCCCTTCTAAATAATCTCATAACCAGTACAGAATTTACAATGATGACTAAGTACCCCTATTAAGCCTTTATTAAAGTTGCATTGAGGAGTGGACACCAGGTGCAGGGGTTAGATACCCTCACCCCATGTTGGAGTGCCTGGTTTGGGTCCCAGCTCCTCTGTTTCTGGTTAGGCTTCCTGCTGTGTGCACCCTGGGAGACAGTGGATGAAGGCTCTTGGAGTGATGGCTCAGAGGCTTGAGTGCCTGCCACCCACGTGGGAGACCTGTGTTGAGTTCCTGGCTCTGTTCTTTGGTCTGATTGAGCCCTAGCTTGGCAGGCATTGGGGGAGTGAACCCGTAGATAGAGAATCTCTTTCTCTCTTTCTGCTTGTCTGTCAGTACCTCTTTCCCTGCCTCTGTTCCTTTCAGATAAAATGAAAATGAATAAATTTGTAAAAATAATTTAAAAATTTCAGTAGGACTTGAAGCCAGTTTCCAATTTGGGGCATAAGTGAAAGGATGGAAGTGTTTTTAGCAATTAGTCTTTGTGTAGCTCAAGAGAGAGGATGAGGAAATATCTATTTATTTCTTACCATACAATTTAAGTCACATCCAAACTTCTTCTGAATCTTGTTATCCTTAGTTTTTGAGTTCTGGTCAGTTTCTAAGCACTTTGTTGTAATATTGCAGATTTTTGTTGTTGTTGTTTGTTTATTTTAGTTTCAGAGGCTTGAAACCATAGATGAAGAATAAGAATATTCATTACAGCAAACATTTGTTAAAATGTTGGCTGTAGAAAACCATGTTTGTTTATTAAACCTATGTTTACTGTGGAGGGTTGATTTTGCTGTGACCACCTTGGTTTAGTCCTAATTTACTGAGCAAAATAAAAAGCTATATAATACCCTTTTAGAATTAAGAATGTGAGTACAATCACCCCACTGGGAAAAAGTTAGTTGCAAGGAAAATAGGTACTTAGGTTAATTCTAAAACATAATATACATTTTTTTCTTCCTATTAACTGTTATTTGGATTGACAATTAGACCTTATTGAGTTTTTCTTCCACATCTCCCTAATGTTATTTGCTTCTTATCTGTTCCCATCACCCCTGCCTTAATTCTGCCATCACGTCCATTTCATAACCTTTTAGCTGTGCTGTAGGATCTGCTTCATTATAGTCTAGGCAGTAGTCCTGTACCAGCCAGGATTTTGTATTCAACAGTTTTGTTTACCCATGCTGAAAACTTTACATGGAAAATTCCAGAAACAAAATTCATACATTTTAAATTGTGCAGTGTTCTGCTGTGCATGATTAAATCTTGTACTGTCCCACTTCTTCCCACCCGGTATGTGATTCCTCCCTTTGTCTATTGTATCCACACCGGATACACTGCCTGCTTGGTAGTCATGGAGGAGCCATCTTGTTTACCACACCAACTGTCACACTGTTGCATGCTTTTGTTCAGATGACCCTTAATTTACTTAATCATGGCCCCAAAGAGTAGTGAGGCTGGCAATTCAGCTATGCCTAAGAGAAGCTGTAAAGTCCTTCCTTTAAGTGAAAAACTGAAGTTCTCAGTTTAGTAAGGAAAGAGACAAGATGTACTAAGATTGCTAAGATCTATGGTAGGAATGGATCTTCTGTCTGAAATTGTGAAGAAGAAACAGGAATGAGTGGTCGTTTTACAGTCACAGCTCAAACTGAAGAAGTTATGGCCACAGTGCAAGATAAGTGCTTTGCAAAGATGGAAAAGGCATTAAATTACAGCGTTTGTTACTATCTTCAATTTCAGATATCAACTGTGGAGTTTTGGAATATATCCTCATATATACATATATGCATCAGAGACAGTAAATTCTTTAAAATAGAATTACCTTCCCCAAAGCCTTTTTCTGTTGTTGTTTATTTTTGACCTATATATACCTGAGAGGTAGAGAGAGAACACTTCCATCTCCTGGTTCACTTTCTAAATGCTGGCAATAGCCAGGGGCTGGGCAGCAGCTGGGGCCTGGAGCCAGAGTGCAATTCAGGGCTTCACACGGTGGCAGAGACTCTGTCTCCCAGGGTACACATTATGGAGCCTGGAGCCAGAGTGCAATTCAGGGCTTCACACGGTGGCAGGGACTCTGTCTCCCAGGGTACACATTATGGAGCCTGGAGCCAGAGTGCAATTCAGGGCTCTCACACGGTGGCAGGGACTCTGTCTCCCAGGGTACACATTATGGAGCCTGGAGCCAGAGTGCAATTCAGGCTTCTCACACGGTGGCAGGGACTCTGTCTCCCAGGGTACACATTATGGAGCCTGGAGCTAGAGTGCAATTCAGGGCTCTCACACGGTGGCAGGGACTCTGTCTCCCAGGGTACACATTAGGCTGCAGTCAGGAATCCAGCCCAGGCACTGCAGTGTGGAGAGCAGGCATCTCAGAACCCGTAGGCTAAATGCCCACCTCTGGTGGCTGGCTTCTAATCTTAACAACAGCTAACAGCCTTCTAGGTCCAGGGAAGAACTACCTTTTGCAGGATTACTTTTAAAAATTCCAAATGCAATTGAGGGATATTTTATGAGTCCCCTTCCCGCCCCCAATAACAAATATTAAAAACAACAAACATTGCCAGCTCATGTAAGTGAGGCAGAATCAGTGCAAGCTCAGGAACTTGGTGGGCTAAACACTATTCATAATTTTCACAGTGTACATTATTCAGTAATTTTCAACAAATATTTTTCTCTGCCTCTGATGTGACTGTGCTAGGTGCTAGGAATGGGAAAGTGAGCTGCATGTTAATGATGAACTTTCAGCTGGTGAAGAGGAAGAAGGATGGGGCAAGCAGCATGTGCAGTTTAGGGGGCTGCTGGCAGTTTAGGGGGGCTGCGAATAGTCCAGGGCAGGCAGTGGCGTGAGATGACGCTGAATAGGTAAGGTGTTGGGCCCAGGTTGGGAAGTGCCTTGAGTGGTGTGTTAAGGAGTTTGGACTTTATCCTGCGGGCAGTGGGGAGAAACTGCAGAAAGCAGACCAGTTTGACTTCAGTTCTAGAAAGATTCCCCATAATTGTCCTATGATTGATGGGATATTGAAAACTCTAGGGACAATAGGTGAACTAAGTGACACTTTAGGAAAGAAATTGTATGAATCAACGTCTCTTAAACTAGCTGGTACATTCAGTGAACAAGAGCAAAGACTCTGAGAATGGTCGTTAAGATTCATGTCAGTGTAGGCTGTCCCAAGTGCCCCAATTTATTGTACAGCATCCATATGATTTTCTGGATCAACTGTGCAAAAGGCTCAAGTAACCTATGCAGAACTGAATTCTGGTTCCCTAAGGGACCCATAGAGATGTTAATGTGAGAAGAGAAATTAACCTTACAGTGTTAACAGTACCTGGAGGGGGTCAGCATTGAGTTGAATCCCTCCTCCATCTGAGATGCATTTGTTTCTCCCAGGGTCCTGTAGAACGGCAAGTTAACTTGGGTGACATGCTCTGAGATTTGTTTTAAAAATCCATGTATTGGCCTGCACCGTGGCTCACTTTGCTAATCCTCTGCCTGTGGTGCCAGCACCCCAGGTTCTAGTCCCAGTTGGGGCACTGGATTCTGTCCCAGTTGCTCCTCTTCCAGTCCAGCTCTCTGCTGTGGCCCAGGAAGGCAGTGGAGGATGGCCCAAGTGCTTGGGCCCTGCATCTGCACGGGAGACCAGGAGAAAGCACCTGGCTCCTGACTTCAGATCGGTGCAGCGCACTGGCTGTAGTGGCCATTTGGGGGGTGAACCAACAGAAAAGGAAGACCTTTCTCTCTGTCTCTCTCTCTCTCACTGCCTGTCTCTGCCTGTCCAAAAAAAAAAAAAAAAAAAACCATGTATTCTGTATGATTATAGTAGTAAGGGGTGGAAACTTACTATGCCCTTGGTTATCCCATCCTCTAGATAGAAGATTACATTTCATGAAGTAAATAATAGACATCAGGACATTACAACCCAGAATCTTTTGATTATTTAATCTGTGAGTAAGGATGGGAAGTTAGTAATGCAAGACGTCATCATACAGAACTCTTCTTCTGTCCTGTTATTGAAACCTGTGCTAAGCAGTGAAAGTGCATGAAATATCTTTGCATAGAAAGGAGATCTTAAAGAGGCACCTCTCTTGCTTGTTTTAGAATAGTCTTTGTGGTTGAAATAGAAGCCACCTCTTTGCCAAAACATGCCTGGTTCCTAATACAAAAGGTTGTTCTGGCTGCTGTGTTGCTATGGAGTGTTCAAACAGACTCCACGCCTGCCTTGGCCCCTCCTCCTTAGCCAACATACTTTTATATTTTTGAGAATTCAATCCAATTAGTAAAACTACAGAGAACATGTTTTCTTCCCCTTAGGACTTTTATCTCTGTACTAGCCAGACCAAGACGGAATAATGAATAAACCCCCAAACCTCAGTGTCTCAGTGGAACATTATTTTTCTCATTCATGCAAAGTCTGGTAGCAGCGCTCCTGCTTGGTGTCAGTTGCCCTTTGTCTTTGGAGCTGCCATGTTATCACAGGACTTGAAGTTTTGCAGGGAAGAGTGATGCAGGGACTTGCACTGCCCTTAAGTTAGACACAGCGCTCACTCCCACCATCATCCCTTGGCCAGAATTAGTTATGTGGCTCCAGTTGTAAGGGAGCCTGAGAGATGTGGGCAAGTGGATGGCACATTTAATTGGTGTTATTCTTTCTGCCACAGTTTTATTGGTGAATTTGTGGCTGCAAAGTATTCAAGGCAGAATGTGTTTACCAGAAAGGTCGTTAACTTCTGAATTTGTCTTTTCTTATTTTCAAAGGAGATACATGATGAAAGAAGTACAGCAGGAATAGTAATTATCGGTTAAGACATTATAAATGCTAATGGAGAAGCCAAAATAGAAACTTTGCCGGCCGGCGCCGTGGCTCAACAGGCTAATCCTCCGCCTTGCGGCGCCGGCACACCGGGTTCTAGTCCCGGTCGGGGCACCGATTCTGTCCCGGTTGCCCCTCTTCCAGGCCAGCCCTCTGCTGTGGCCCAGGAGTGCAGTGGAGGATGGCCCAGGTGCTTGGGCTCTGCACCCCATGGGGAGACCAGGAAAAGCACCTGGCTCCTGCTCCTGGCTCCTGCCATCGGAGGAGCGTGGTGTGCCGGCCGCAGTGCGCCGTCAGCGGCGGCCATTGGAGGGTGAACCAACGGCAAAAGGAAGACCTTTCTCTCTGTCTCTCTCTCTCTCACTGTCCATTCTGCCTGTAAAAAAAGAAAAAAAAAAAGGAAACTTTGCCAAGCTGTGGAGGATGTCCATAGCCTTTCTCTTATACCTAAAATTTGGCATTTTGATTTGAAATCTTCCTTGTTGAGGTAATGTTGTTAGGATAAAGTCAGCCATAGTGCAGAAGAGAGGGCCACTTTTAGGGACAGAGCTGCTCAAAAGGTTGTCTGTATATGGGACTGCTTCCTCCTTAGAGGAAAAACCATAGCCTGTTAAAACCAGCATTTGAAGAACTCTTGACAGCTTTCAAAGCACCCTTCATACATTATTGCCTTTAAGCTTTATAAAACTTGTGAAATAAGGCTTTATTTTCTATATTTTACAGATGAGAAAACCAACTCTCAGGAGGGCAGCTCACTTGCCCAGGGTCTCATTTGGCTACAGAGAGTAACACTAAGATTGAACCTAGGTCTTTTGCAGGACAAATCTGTTATCTCCTGCAGAGGAAGGACAGGTGTGAGGAAATCCCATTTGCTTCCAGCATCCATTTCCTGTCGTGTTCCTCCACCTCCCCCACCCCCACATTATACATACAGATCCCCAACAGTGGGAGGAAAAAAACAGGGTGGAAATTAGGACCTTTGTTTTCCATATATGAATTTCCACGGGGGAGGGGGCAGTTACAAGGCTACAGAGTCCTGCCCCTCTGTTTAGTGTCCTGATACTCACTGGCTGATTCATCTCTTTTCCTTTCTCATCCATGAATCCTGTATTGGGCTGAATAACAATAGTATTCCTCCTCTATGTGGCATAATTGTTTTCTGAAGGTTAGGTAAGCCACTTATTATTGTAATAGCATTTGTATTTTCAAGGAATATTGTAACAAATCCCTTTTCCTGTTAATCCTTCATAGTACAGTAATATACCAGGCGCTGCAAAAAGTTTGTAAAAATGGGATTAAAAGATAAGAGTAAACATATGAACCTTGTTTCTCAACATAAGTTCCATCTAGCTCAGGATATTTTTGTAAACAATGACAACAGTCATTCCGTCCATCCCCAAAGAACCAAAGGCCCTCCTAGGAATCTAGCCATGTCAGTGTGGTCTTTTTTATATTATTAGCTGAAGAAATCTGAAAGCCCTTCAGGTATTTTTTAAGATCAGAAAGCAAGTGAAGTGAGAAGGAACCAAATCGGGACTGTGAAAGGCTACCTGATGGTTTCCCATCAAAACTCTCACACTTGTTTGAGCGGAAGCTTTGTGGTGGAGGAGGAGGGCTCTCCAGTGAAGCTTTTCTGGCTGTTTTCCTGCTGGGACTTTGGCTGACTTTCTCAGACCTCTCTCCTCATAAGCCAATGGTATCATTGCTTGTTCCTCCATAAAATCAATAAGCACAAATGTCTTGCGCTTCCCAAAAAAGGGTGACCGTGACTTTTGCCCTTGACCAGTCTGCCTTTGCTTTGACTGAACCACCTCTTGGTTGCCTTTGCTTTGTCGTGCTTTGTCTGCAGGGTCATCCTGGTTGAGCCATTTCCATCTCCTGTTACAATTCTTTCAAGAAATGCCTCAGAATCTTGATCTCATTGGTTTAAAATGCCCACTGAAAGTTCTGTTCTTGTCTGCATCTGTTTTGGGTGCAACAGTTGCCACGCACCGAGCAGAAAGCTTGCTCCAGTTTAATTTTTCAATCAGAATTGTGTAAGTTCAATCAGCTGAGTTATTTAGCTAGTATTTCTGCTGTTAACCATCAATCTTCGTCAATGAGGGCATGACGAAGATTAGTGTTTTTCTCATGGACTGATGTGGCTGGTCTGTCAGTGTGGACTTCATCTTCAACTTCCATCTTCTCTCTCCCTAAAAATAAGGTATCTGTTTGCAAACTGCTGATTTCTTTGGAGTGTCGTCCCCATAAGCTTTTCACAAAATATAAATGACTTCACCATCCTTCCACCAAAGCTTCACAATCCATTTGGTGTTTATTTTTGTTTCAATTTTCGCAGCATTCATATTGCATTGATAGGAGTTCTTTTCAAACTAATCTCTTATCCTCAGTGCCTCAAACCAGGTTCTGTTCAGACATGTTATAACAAGCTACTATGAGTTTAGCTTGGCACAAAACACTTTGAAACTCAGGCATAGTGTTTCCTAGTATCCATTTCCATGGACTTTTAAAAAAGATTTATTTTATTTTATTTGAAAGGCAGAGTTACACAGAGAGAGAAGGAGAGGCAGAGAGAGAGAGAAGTCTTTCATCCGCTAGTTCACTCCCCAGTTGGCTGCAACAGCCGGAGCTGTGCCATTCCGAAGCCGGGAGCCAGGAGCTACTTCCTAGTCTCCCATGCAGGTGCAAGGGCCCAAGCAGTTGGGCCATCTTCTTCTGGCTTTCCCAGGCCATAGCAGAGAGCTGGATTGGAAGAGAAGCAGCCGGAACTCGAACTGGCGCCCATATGGAATGCCGGCACAGCAGGCGGCAACTTCACCCACTACACCACAGCGCCGGCCCCTCCATGAACTTTTTGAAGACCCTTTTTGTGTGAAGCATATTTTGTCTGTGAGACTGAAGTTTCTTAAAGTGAAAACAATTTTATATCTTACTGAAGTTGATGAGTTTAAATAAATTTTCAAGCTAAAGTTTGAAAGTTGATTAAAAATATATGTTGACAAATTTTATTAATGTAGTCATAAATGTCTTAATCATGTTTTCCCTCTGATTTTTCATGGAGACGACTCAAGGTTAAGAATACAAGAATATTGGCCAGTGCCAAGGCTCAATAGGCTAATCCTCTGCCTGCGGCACCGGCACACCGGGTTCTAGTCCCGGTTTAGGCACTGGATTCTGTCCCGGTTGCCCCTCTTCCAGTTCAGCTCTCTGCTCTGGCTCGGGAGTGCAGTGGAGGATGGCCCAGGTCCTTGGGCCCTGCACCCGCATGGGAGACCAGGAGAAGCACTTGGCTCCTGCCTTCGGATCAGCGTGGTGCGCCGGCCACAGCAGCCATTGGAGGGTGAACCAACGGCAAAAAGGAAGACCTTTCTCTCTGTCTCTCTCTCACTGTCCATTCTGCCTGTCCAAAAAAAAAAAAAAAAAAAAAAAAGGTTACATCAGTATCTCATATCTTCACTCTCTGTGATTCAGTTTTCTGTTTTATTTTTAGTATGATTTGCTCTTCGAGACTCCATGAATGGATGTGACTTCCCCCCAATGCTGTGGTTATCACTCTTGATCACACAAAAGAATCACCTCGAATGGTTTTACCATTTCCAGCTCTCATGCCCACATTATGGTAGTGAAACCAGAGATTCTAGGTCTGGGGCTCTCAAAGCAGCCCCGGGGAAGGCTTTCCTGAGCCTTCCTGGCCTTCTACCCTTTCCTCCTCTGAGCCTCACCCCTGAAATCTGGGTCTACTTTTATCACAGCAAGTTGTACCTTGTTTTGCTTTTATTTACCTATTTATCTTAGAGTAGAAATTCCTAGAAGGCAAGAAACTATCTCTTAGCATCTAGCGTGCAGTAGGCCTCTCCGTAAAGATTGGATAAATGCAGGAACGAAGCAGAGAATCAACCATGCCTCCTGCTTCCGGAAGCTGGCTCTTTCTTTGTTTTCCCTGTTCTTCATCTTTCTTCCTAGTTGTCATCCTACTTCTTATTGCTTTTGTTCGATTTTCATTCCCCAAGCTACTTCTCACACAGCAAGATTGCACTTTGCTTTACCCTCAGCGCTCTCCCACTCTCCACTCTCCCTAGTGCTCTCCTTGCTGCGTGTGGCTTCCGCTCCATGGAAGGCTGCCTAGCCACTCCTCCAACTCCCACGTCTCTTTGGAGTTCCAGACTCATTCTGTAAGGCGTCCTGGTAGAGAGCTAGACTCCAGCACTGGAATCTGCAGGTATGCGTTTAGAGCCCGACTGTGTCTTCTAACTGCTTAACTTTATTTTTCCTCATTGTTGAATTCTGGATGATGATGGCTTCCAATTTGCTGGGTGGTTTTGAGGATTAAACAAAATAGTGTACATTAAGCTCATGGCATGCTGCCTGGCTGCACAGAGAAAGGTGCCCAATAACGTTTAGCACTGTTGGTAGACTTCTCCACTTAAGGTCCTGCAGGTTCCTTAATTGCCCGAACTGTGGGACACTGGCTGACTCAGCTGTGACTTGGGTTGGAAAGGACCTTTATCCAGCTGCCAACCTCCTTTCCAGACTGTCTCTGTAACCCAGACTTTATCTGGTCTTCTCCCGCCAGAGAAATTTTTATAAATGCCAAACAAATCTGACCATGTCACACTCTCCTGCCTTACTGGCCTGGTTAGGTCTTTTGATGGCGAGATAACATCCCCGGCCTTAATGTGGTAGGCCACATCTTCCACATTTGCTCTCTGCACCCTGTACCCCTTTGCCCTACTAGGATTTCTCCTTGCCCTTGGTACCTGCTGTTCCTCCTCTTGCAGTGTCCTTCCCTCTTAACTGAGCTTATATTGCCTCTTCTTCAGCTCACTATCCATATTGGACACTTAATAAGCCTCACGATAGTTATCATGGCTCATGCACTTCTTGTTCTTCATCCCATGTCTCCGGAAGGTGGTCTCATTGATAGCTGACAGCATGTGTTTCTTTAAATCTAGCTTTATTATAACAGCTACCTGTCCAGAGCTTATATGTAATAGGAACTCAATGATTTATGGATGAATACATCTGGAGATTCTATGCTTTACAGATAGTATAGTTAGCTCATATCTTTGCTCTGTTTACATTGTGTGGGTATTTGTTTAGTAGGATAAAGTGACACTATCGTGACTTGATTATCTTGTGCAAGTCTTTGTTGGGGTAGTTGCAGCATGTAATGACATATCTTGAGCACTGGAACAGTGTGACCTATTCTGTTCTCTTGTTATGTAGGTTGTGCATGCAAAGTTATTTGACAAACATTCTTTTGGGTGCTCACTGTGTGCCAGGCTCTGAACAGGGCATAGGAGCAGATAGTAATAATACTACAATAGTACTTCTCTTTTTTTTTTTTTTTTTTTTGACAGGCAGAGTTGACAGTGAGAGAGAGAGACAGAGAGAAAGGTCTTCCTTTGCCGTTGGTTCACCCTCCAATGGCTGCCGTGGCCAGCGCACTGCACTGATCCGATGGCAGGAGCCAGGTGCCCCTCCTGGTCTCCCATGCGGGTGCAGGAACCAAGCACTTGGGCCATCCTCCACTGCACTCCCGGGCCCCAGCAGAGAGCTGGACTGGAAGAGGAGCAACTGGGACAGAATCTGGCGCCCCGACCGGGACTAGGACCCGGGGTGCTGGCGCCACAGGCAGAGGATTAGCCTATTTAGCCGCGGCACTGGCCCAATAGTACTTCTACTTACTGTGAGCCTTCTGTATGCTTTGCCTGCATTTAAGTTTGCTCATGAGATCAACCACCTCCTAAATATGAGGGGACAGAGTCTCATATTTAAATGCATTTTCTACAGTAATGCATTAGTAAGTGGACATCCAAATTTGGACCAAAATCTTTATAATTCATACATCCTTGGCTCCTTTCAGTACCACGTATTACCTCATTGCTACTCATTGTTGAATATTCTTCTGTCTCTGAGTTGTTAGATGCTCATTATTTTATTTTATTCTCCTAACACTCTGCAAGGCAATATTATTCCCATAATGGGCTTAGAGAGGTTAAGTGGTTTGTGCAAGATGACACATAACTGTGGGAAGTGGAGGGGCTGAGATACTCATACGTGCTTGACTCCCAGGCTTATTCTCTGTCCATTTAGACCATGACATGCTCTAGCCAAAAGAAAAAGGACTTGGAGTAGGTGATCGAAGTTCATTATAACAACTGCAGGTGTAAGATGGCCAGAGCAAGGAACTACTGGTTCAGTGAAGAAGGAATGGCTATAGCTGTTCAGGCTTTGAGTTCCAAATGTTTGGATTGCATCAGCAGTATGTTTTTACATCAACATAATAAATTCATTAATTATGTCAACTGTATGTTGTTAAATCAACAATAAATTAATAAATTTCATTTATCAAACATTATCTGACTTTCCCAGACAGGGGACTCTTGAGTATATTCTGTGCTCACTCATGTGGGAGGAACTGTTATTTCACTGCAAGGTCACTGTCTACTCTCGTGTCTGTCTCATAAGGCTGCACGTGCCATATTTTTGTCTTTATTTTCCATTATATCCTCAACTTAGTAATCTTCCGTTAAGAAAGAGTGTTCCGGGGTTGGCATTGTGGTGCAATGGACTAAGCCACTGCCTGGGACCCTCACTGCTGGGAGAGGGGCTCAGCTGTGTGTTCAGGAGCGAAGCGGGATAGGTGTTGGGGGAGCACACAGTAGTGTCTGCACTTGGAGCCGGCCCGACGCAGACATCCCCTGGGTCAAGTGAGGCCACTGTCTATCTTCAGCTGGTCCCAGAGCAAAGGGATGTACTGATAGTTTCTGCTTTGGCTTTACAGAACAACTCATGTGATCAGAATCTAAATTTCTGCCTTGAACTCATTGAACAAGTGGCCAAAGTACAGGGACAGCTCTTTGGGATCCTCACAACAGCAGCCCAGGAAGGTGAGAGTGGCCCGGGGCTTGCCATGCCGTTCGCCCTTCCTTTTCCCTTTGTGCTTTCTTGTGTTCTCTGAGTTGATGCAGCTGTTTCTCTGGCTGACTTGCTTTATCTCTTGCTTTAGGAGGACGCAATGATGGTGTGGAAACAATCAAGTCCCGCCTTCTGCCTTGGCTGGAGGCTTCCTTTACTGCTGCTTCCCTGGGGAAGCCTGTTGACAGCAGGGCGCCCTCTCTACAGGTAGGGACACCTACAGGGTAACGCTTAACTTCCTGAAACAGTGAAATAGAACGCATTGAAACTTCCTCATGAGAAGAAAGCTTAGTTCCTGTGGACTGATAAAGAGGGTCTAGTCCCGGTCGGGGCGTCAGATTCTGTCCCGGTTGCCCCTCTTCCAGGCCAGCCCTCTGCTGTGGCCCAGGAGTGCAGTGGAGGATGGCCCAAGTGCTTGGGCCCTGCACCCCATGGGAGACCAGGATAAGCACCTGGCACCTGGCTCCTGCCATCGGATGAGCGCGGTGTGCCGGCCCCAGCGCGCCGTCCGCGGCAGCCATTGGAGGGTGAACCAACGGCAAAGGAAGACCTTTCTCTCTGTCTCTCTCTCTCACTGTCCACTCTGCCTGTCAAAAAAAAAAAAAAAAAGAGGGTCATGAGTTGCGATGGACATTGATGGTTTCCACAGGAGAGAGAGAGTTTTCCAACAGTTAGAGACCAGTATAGAAAGAAAACCCAAACCTTGCTGAAAGGCATCAGCCTCATTATGAACAAAAACATCAGTAACTTTACTTTGAAATGTTTATACGCATATGCATAAATTCCTTTCGAAAAGGGAGGCAGTTAGGGCAGCCTGTTCTAAGCGTGTCTCAATTTCCCTGTTTGCTGGATGGAAAGAATGATTTTGCTGACCTAGCAGGATCATTGTGAGAATTCAATGTGATAAGTCTGAGAAGCAATTTGCATAGGGCCCAGCACACGGTAAGTACTCCACAGAAATCAGTTGTCATGGAGCAGTGCTTTCCTCCAAGGATGTTTGGAGGCTTCTCAGATTTTTCACCCCTGTGGGTGTTATTCTGCGATTTAAGATGATGTTTCCAAGTCTTTTTTTAATCCTAAAAATTGACTTATAATTTATTCCAGGATATTTGTTTGTGGAAAATGAAATTAAAAGATACGTTTATTTTGATGCAAAAAAGTTGAAATCCGTGCATAACTTTTTTCATAATAAGCATTTTCATGAGCTTTGTGATGACTCCTCTTATGTATGGATTTCAGTATGTTTCTAAAAATTTACTTGAAAACTGAGGAAAGAGAAAAAGAGCACTCATGTTTGTCGATTCATTCCACAAATGCTCACAATGGCCAGGACTGGGCCAGGTTGAAGTTTGGAGTCTGGAACTCAGTCCAGGTCTCCTTTACGAATGGCAGTGACCCAATTACTGAGCCATCACTATTGCCTCCCAGGGTGTACATTAGCCAGAAACTGGACTTAGTGGTGGAGCTGGTGTGAGACCCAGGCACACCAATGAGATGCGGATGTCTTAACTGGCATCTTAACTACTAGGCAACATGCATGTACACTTACTCTGTGTCCAGTGCCCATGAACATTTTTAAGTACCCTCCTAGAGAGTGAAACTCAGAGGTTGGTAGAGTTTGACAACTGCATGTACTCATGTAATTAACACTGCACTGAGATATAAAATATTCCTGTCACTTTGGAGCGTTCTTCACGCCCCCCCCCCCCCCAGACACCGCTGTTCTGATTCGTGTCACCGTGGATGAATGTTGCCTGCCCCAGGATTTCTTGTAATTGGGGCCATGCATTATGTGCTCCTTTGTGCCTGCCTTTCCCTTAGCATGATTTGGAAATCCACCCATGTCATTTTCATGAACTCAGACTGTGTTTTAATTTGTGTTTCTAGGACACATTTGATAGGGAGAGACATAAGGAGTCTGATCCTCGGGATCGAGATGTACAACTGGACTATGAATTGAACACAGCTCGTATTCAACTCAACCAGGTTCAAGACGAGTAAGAGGAATGCAAGTTATCTTTTCCAAAAACAGTTGTTCTCAGTTTCAAATATGGGCATTTGAAAATGAGTAATATGATGTGTGTGTGTGAGTATTGTGAGTCAGCATCTTTGAGTTGGGCACGGGATTATCTATACAATGTTGTGATCCCTGGTCCCTCAGCTCAGTTCGAAGAGCTCATTTTCCATAGTCGCATCATTGGTGCATATTTATAAACAAGTAAATACAATTTAGATGCAAATCTATCTTTTGGGAGAAAGTTTTTTTTTTCTTTAAAGACAATTGAGGTTTCTTTTCTTAAGATTTATTTATTAATTTATTTGAAAGGCAGAGTGACAGACCAGAGAGAGAAGTTGGGGAGCAGAATTTCCAATAGAGAGAGAGAAAAGAGAATCTTCTAGCTGTGGGCAGAGCCAGGATAGCAAAATTAGGGAATCACTGCAAACAAAATTGCAGACTTTGGGTCTGTACTTGAGGAAGTCAGGCAAATATGTATGAAACTACATTTGACATATGAAAAAATCCATCAGTAAGGTGTTTTTCCTGCAATGGCATTGCTCCATTGTTGACATGAACAGGACAGCAAAGTGAAGGCTTGGCTCAAAGTGATGTGTGGCACTCTGCTTGTCCTGTGATGAAATTTCCTTCTTGCTCACCAAAAGGAAAATATCTTTATTGATTTAGTTTTGCCTAATTATAAAAGTAGTACAAATGTCCTTCTCAAAATGCACACAACAAATAACAATATAAAGATGAACATTACCCGTCTCATCCCTATTAACATTTTGGTATGTTTTACCTTAGACATTTTTCCTTGTATGTGTTTGCACCTACACACACACACACACACACACACACATCCATTCACTTTTCTAATTGGCATCATAGTCAACTACTAGTTGCATAGCTGCCACAATCAAAATCTACAACTGTAATATGCAATAAAAGCATATTTACATTGGGTTTCTATAGTTCATTTCAACTCACGTCAGTAGGTTTTGGAGTTGGGGGAGGAGCATCCTTAAATGTGCCACTTCAAGGAAACCTGGCCTCTTCTGGTTTATTGTAGTTGCTTTGTGTAAATACTCAGTGAACACCAAGTGTGAACTCCAGTAAGAGCTGTCTTTGCTCTCTCATGGACTCTGTATTCCCCTCATCTGTCCTTAGATTGGTAACTACTGGAGGGGTGTTTGTACACTCTCCTGGTGCTGCAGGAGAGAGGCTTTTGGTTTTGCACTGCTCTCTGGTTCCTGCTTGTCTTCGTTCACACCTCCCCTCCCCCTACCCACGCCCCCACCCCAGGCTGGAGTGTCTTGTGCTGTTGGCTCCTGAGTTGGGCCTCATCTGGCTAGGTTTCCTGGGGGTGAAAGCGGGCATCTGCTCAAGTGATGAGGATCCTCCCACTTGCCTCCAGTTGTGAGGCAGGGCTTCGAGACTTTGCTGGTTCCTGATGTCTGTCAGCACCAACTGGAGATGGAAATGACCACTGCCCCATCTTGTACAGTGGCTATAGTGTCCTCTATAAAAGGGCACCAAGGAACTTTATGAAAGCTTGTATGCTCTTTAAAAAAAACACATTTTTTGGGGGAAAAATTTCAAACAGGAAATTTGCAAGAACAGTTCTAGGGACACACACATGCCCTGTTGTATGTCTTTTACCCTACTTGCTTTTCCAGTTATGTGTGTGCTCTCTACATGCACACTCGCCCCACTCCTACAACCATTCCAAAGTTGTGTGCCTGATGGTGCTTGCTGTGTTTTCCTGCATTCCCTGGATTTGTCTTTGACCGACCTTTGGTTTTTATTCTATTTTTTCATTTGTGGTTTCTATGGTAGTCAGCTCTTTGTCACTCTGCCTCCACATCTCTTAAGGCCAGTGTGCTACCTGCTACAGAAGCAATGGTCCACCAAAGGAGGCACCCATGCCCACCCTTGTGGAGGCTGGTTTGGTTCTGACTCAGGTCCACAGGTGCAGATTCCAGTGGTCTAGGGAGGACAGGGGCAGGACCACCCTAGGGGGATGAAATTCCAGACAAAGGAAGGCTGGGAGGTGGTATGCCTCTGGTTTGAATCTTACTTTTCCTCATCTCATATCCCGTCTGTGAGAACGTCCTATTGACTCTGCCCCTGACACTTGTCTCACACTTGTCCTTTCTTTTTATTCCATTGCCCCTGCCCAAGTTCAAGGCTCTGAAATTTCTTGACCTAGTTGCCTTCTGGCTTCCATGCTTGCTCATCTACAATCCATTTTCCACATAGAAAATATGTTTATTTTTATTGTATCAAGTCACCCCTCAGTCTAAAAGCTACTTATATTCTTTTATAATTAGAGAAAAACTTCTGTGTTCCATAACAGGGCTCTCATGGTATCCTGCCTGGGCTGGCCTTGCCCCTGCTATGTGTGTCCCTCCCCCGACTCCACCACCGTCTGCTTTGTGACCTTGAGGCCTTTGCCCGTGTTCTTCCACTGGCCTGAAAGAACTTTCCAGTCTGCCACTGACTCTTCCTTTGCATGGCTGGCTTTTTATTATTTTTCAGGTCAGCTTACATGTGACATTCCCAGAGTCTACCTGTGGCCATCATACACTGAAAGATCTTTCTCTTCTCTTCGCACCCTTTAGTTCTGTTTTACGGTAATCAAATTTTCTCATAATAGCACTTAGCACAACTCAGAACTTTCAGAAAAATGGACATGCTTTTACATATTTATGATGAGTCTCCCCTATTAGACTGGGAACTACAAAGAATTATTGTGTTTTGATGAGGGTACTTCAAATGCCTCATAGAAAGTGGGTTAAAAGATAGTTTTAATATGCTGCCAACATTTTTGAAATTCATCCATAGGATGGGTCTTCAAAATGTTCATAGAAAATGTGTAAAATGAAAAAATATGCGGGCCGGCGCCGTGGCTCAACAGGCTAATCCTCCGCCTTGCGGCGCCGGCACACCGGGTTCTAGTCCCGGTCGGGGCGCCGGATTCTATCCCGGTTGCCCCTCTTCCAGGCCAGCCCTCTGCTGTGGCCCTGGGAGTGCAGTGGACGATGGCCCAAGTGCTTGGGCCCTGCACCCCATGGGAGACCAGGAAAAAGCACCTGGCACCTGGCTCCTGCCATCGGATGAGCGCGGTGCGCCGGCCGCAGCGCGCCATCCGCGGCAGCCATTGGAGGGTGAACCAACGGCAAAAAGGAAGACCTTTCTCTCTGTCTCTCTCTCACTGTCCACTCTGCCTGTCCAAAAAAAAAAAAAAAGAAAGAAAAAAAGAAAAAAAAATGAAAAAATATGTATAGATTTCAAAATTTTTGCACCAAAATAAGATATTTTACACTTGATCTTAGCCAAAGACCAAGAAGTGATATAAGCATATCTTTTAACTCCATTTCCCATGACCTTCTGGAAGCTGCTTCTATTGCTATTCTGATGCTGTTGTGTCAGCAGCACTGAGCATCATGCCTCCGCCATACTGTTGCTGAACAAATTAATTCATAGGAAAACATTTAAACAAGGGCTGACCTGATTAAAACAATTCTTGGCACATGAATGTACTTCACCTTCTTCTCTGTGTCATGCAGGCACATGAAATGAGCATGTGTGTTCACTTGTTATGTGTTTGTGCTCATACATTTATGCTATATGTTGGGAGAAAAAGCAAACTTCTCCTTTATTTCCATTTGCCTTTTCCTTCTTTTCTCACTCTGTTTTCTTTCCTTTTTCATTTTCTGTGGGTTTCTCTTGATAAAAATGTTAATATTCCCATATTTACTTTTTGAAAATTATAACATATTCACCTTTGAATTAAATCCAGCTGATTTCCTTTCAACCTCCAATAGTCATTTTGTGACATTGGGCTACTTGGGCTTTCCTTTAGCCTTTAGACATTTCATTCATTCATTCAAACATTTATTTTTCATTAAAAAAAATCAACTATGTGACAGGCACTGTTTGAGGTGCTGGGGGCAGAGATGAATCAAATAAAATCCCTGCCCTCAAGTAGTGTGCAGTGTGAATGTGATGAGATACATGTGAATGAAGCTCAGAGGGGGCACACCTTGCATGAGAGATCAGGCATGTGAGATCAGGGCACTTAGTGGGTGGGCCTTTATTAGAGGAAGAGGAAGGCTGGGATGGAATCTGGAGTATCTGATTGGTTGAGAATCTGTGACTTGACAGAGGGATCCTGTTAGCCCATGACTTCTCAATTTGCCTCAGTCTGTAGGTGAGGATCCCTGTGTTTAACCTTCTACTGTTCTTTTACCTAAAGAGAAGGAGAAAGGGTGGTGGGTTGGCTCCCAGCCTGAGGAGTCCTGTGATGAAGGAAACAAGATGTCCCAGAGAGGCAAGCTCAGAGGTCAGGAAACCCACAGTGGCCCATGATATCTCACTGTACCAGGGCAGCTTCACTGAGAGCCATTGGTCTTCATCCATGTTATCCTTCCCTCGCCCATTTGTGTTGAAGTTTAGATAGACCCAAAGAAAGAGTATGATTGATTATGATTTGTGTACAGTGAAGAGAGTCCTTGAAACTAATAATGACCGAGCTACGTTGAAAACTCAGGGAAATTTTGCTCTGAAAGTCATGGAAGTCAGAGGTAGGCGGCATGAAGTGCCAGGTGGTTAGGTGTGATTGTGGAGGACTTTCTTTACAGGTGGGTGAATAATTCTTTTTTGTTTATGTTTAGGAAATCTGAGAAAAGAAGTCAAAAGCAGCTCTACAGTGCAGTGAATGGGAATAGGTATTGGTATATTGTACAAAATGGAGTTTATAGAGAAAGGCAACCTGGGGATCTATTTTAATTACAGTGATGAATTAGGAGGGTGAGAAAGAAGAATTGAACATATTTCTTTGTTCTCTACATTCTAATATTAATAATTATTTCATAGTCTTTAGGGGTAGAAGCTGTGTAACTTGTATTTAACATTGAGCAAAAGATGAAAACATGTTTTTGCACACAACTCCACCATAATATTTGCAATATTATTTAAGTAAATGCAGGAGTCTTATAATTTAATCTTATTTATGCTGAATTTATAACACATGCCAAAAGTTCTCAAGAGAACCTATGCCTTGATTTAGAAAGTCTGCCAATTTTGAAAAATCTGTCTTTAGTTACCGATTTCTCTTACAGTCGTGCTGAAACTGGAAAGACTCTTGAAGAAACCAAGAACAGATCGGTCATATCCCTTTTGGCTGCAGAGGAGGAAATAAATCAGCTAAAAAAGCAGTAAGAAAAAACGGACAGGATTTTTGCAGCCTGCTGAGTAATTGTTGAACTTAGCTTTTTTGGTGCTTCATTACAGTGTGAAAGAGTCTGCTCGCAATCAAAGAGAAAAGGAGACTGTTTCCCATTATTGTTTCATATATTTTTCTTACTATAGAAATATGGTATCTATGTACTACAGAAAGTACAATGTAGTATAAAAGCTCTCTTAATTCTAGGGCCAGTTATTGTTACCATTCAATACTCCTCCTAATTAAAATGTATTCTCAAAATGAGAGTACTTCAAAAGTTCATGGAAAATGGAATTAAAACATAAGTATATTTGGCACAAAAACATTTTTGAAACTCATGCATGGTTTATTTTTTCTTAATACAAATTTTCCATGAACTTTTTAAAGTTCCCTCAGAGAATTAAGTGTACAAGAACAAAATATATAAGTGTATGATTTGGGACTTTAGTTTTTTACTTAACATAGTTTTCCTCTTCTCAGTAAGAAAAGTAGACTGTGGAACTCAGTTTTAAATAGGTCTGTCACATTCAATTACTTGGATATTTCTCAAACACTGGATGTTTACTTGGATACTAATTTTCAACACTGGGGATAATTTTGTGGAAAATCTTAAATTTCAGTTTATTCCCTAAAGCTAAAATGCTAGAAGGAAAAAATAAACACTGATCCTTTAATAGTACATCCTCTTTGATACTAATTTTTATCCCCCTACCCCCAGAACACCAAGTGATAGGTGTATTTTATGCACATACACACACTCTTTCGATTGTCTTCACATACCCCAATTGCTGCAACTTTTTCAGGAATACCCATACACTTCGATTTGGAACGCTATGTGCTTTCTACTTCCATTTTCCTTCTGTTTTGAATCTCTTATTTTCTGTATGGTAAATCTTCTCCAACTCATTGATCATATTATTCCTCGATTTCTCCTAGTACTGATTCTGTTCTGCACTGTCCCTGGTGCAGTTTTTCATTCTGCTATGAATTTTTAGCCTTCTCTACATCCTTCTGAATCTTACCTCCCACCTTTCAAGCTTACTTACACCACTGTCATTTTCCACACAGCGTGTTCTCTTCTTGGGGCTTTGGCTTCTGATTTATGGTGCCCAGGCCTCTTGTAACTTCATGAGGCGGTCAGTTTTCTCTGCAAAGCTTTTGTTTGTTTGTTTTCATGCTGTGTTGTTTTCATAGGTCCACACTTCCAGGTAGCCTTGTGGATGTGATTCAGTTTCCATCATCGCTTTCCATTTGATCAGAGGATTGACGCACTAGTGAGGCCAGGAGACGCTCTCTTAGACCAGCTCTGGACTAGGTCCTGCAGGTCACACGTTTTCATGATTTGTGCAGTCAAGGTCAGTTCCGTGTGGAACAACAGTGACTTGAGGTCCATTCTCTTTTGCTAGAGGATCTGCATGAGTATCCTTCCCTTGGGAACCTTTCCCCATGCAAGCTGCAGATGTGGGGCACCCTGGTCCTGGCAGTTTTCCGCCATGCTAATGTGTTCATGTTTCCACCTGAGTTTTCCAGTACAGCAATGGCATACCAAGTAGAGCAGTGTTCTAATCGTTAAGCCTTCCAATTGTTGCTTATTACCCATCCTTCCTTCTCACCTCCCTTCCTTTCCTTTCTCCTCCCCCTCCTCCACCTCCTTCTCCTCTCCCTACCCCAACTTGCTCCTCCCCACTCCTCCCATTTCTGTCTTTCTGCTGTTCAGGCTTAAATCTCTTCAAGCCCAGGAGGAGGCCCGCCACAGGAGCTCAGAGCCTAGGCACTCAGATCAGCGGAAATCGGACCAGGGGTGTGCGGTCAAGCGGAGCCCAGACCAGCGGGACCCGCGGCGCTCAGATGTGATTTCCGACTACGAGAAACAGCTCCGAAACCTGAAGGATGAGATAGCCGTGCTGTCCGCTGAAAAAGCGAGTCTCCAAGGAAGGTCTGACCAACTCCAACACGATTCATTTACGCTCTTCCCTTTGAGTTCACGGTGCAAGCCTGGCCTGGGAGGGAAAACAGGGAAAGAGCATCTCGAATCCCAGCAGCAGGGCAAGCTGGGATTGTAAAGGGCTTGTTTTCTTTAACTGGACCCTTCCGGAGAGAGAGCAAGCACCTCTGGGGCTGCCAGTACTTGAGCACTGATTAATTTTGGACTGAGAGATGTGCAGAAGGAAAGTTCTTTGGTTTGAAACGGACTTGTGTGAATGTGCATGAGAGGTGGCACTGGCCATGTTGAAAACGCTCCATGCCCTGAGGCGCCTTTCCTTGGAGGCCTAGGAGCCCCCTCTCCAACTCCGTTTTACTGCAGGATAGTTCTTTTTTATAGCTCATTTTGGCTTTTCTGCCAAGGGGCCAGCATGTGCACTGTGAGAATTGGCAAACACTATGAATGAAAGTGTCCCCAACCCAGCCCGCTCCATGGGGCTTCTTTATTAGCACACCCCTGCACTGTTTTGAGCCCCCTAGTTTCTTCTCTAAAACTTCCCTTTTGGCTGGGGGTGCAAGGGAGGGGGTGGTTAGCATTTCCTTTGAACTAGTTAGTCTGATAATTTACTTGGTACTTGCTATAGTGCAGACAGACTTTGCATGTGTGGTAGCAATATGGTTTTCAGCGATAGAGTACTTTATACTTTACCAAGTACTTCTGTGTGCATTAGCTGCCCCCATCTCCCATCACCCCCCCCCCCCCAAATAGGGCAGTAGTTACAAATGTGAAAACCAAGGCACTGGGAGCAGACGTGGTCGCAAGGGTCCCCCTGACGTGGTCTGGAACTGGATGAGAACATGGACCTTCTTTTCTTTGTTCAATCAGTGTCTGTTGCACTTTATGCCCCAGAGCCCTTGGGATGTGCCCGTGTGCTATGTTAATACCCAAGGGCAGGGTAAGAAATACCAAAACTGGACTCCGATCTGCCCAACTCTGGTTCTCGCTAGCTGAGTTACTCCAGGAGGGTCCCATTCACTTTTCTGAGCTTCCATTTCCTCATCTGTAAAATGACCAACACTCAAACCTGGCCTCAGAGTTGTTTAAGGATAAAGCGAGTGCGGAAATGAGTGAAAGTGCTTTGCAAATGCTAACTCACCGTGCAGACAGGGAATGTTTTTCTTGTTCGAGGTCGAACTTGAGGTCCAGGGCTCCCGTGTGTCATTTGCCATTTCTGTGGGGAGGAGAACCAGAGTCCAGAGCCAACAGAGAAGGGTTTCGCTGGCGCATTCTTGTTCACCAACAGGTCAGCCAGGAGCCGGTCTCCTAGCCCAGGCCCTCACAGCCGCAGCCACAGCCACAGCCGCAGCCGCAGCCGCAGCCGCAGCCGATCTGCCAGCCCCTCCACTGCAGTGGCCAAGATCAGGAGCCCATCTCCCAACCGCTCCAAACTGTCCAGTGTGGCACGCAAGGCTGCCCTTCTGTCACGGTTCAGCGACGCCTATTCCCAGGCCCGCCTGGACGCGCAGTGCCTGCTGCGGCGCTGCATCGACAAAGCCGAGACGGTGCAGCGAATCATCTACATCGCCACAGTGGTAAGTGCGCGCCAGTGGCAGGGAGACCAGAGCACCCTGCGGTCGCCGAGGGGAGGGGTGGCACAGCTTCTCCAACTCTCCCTTGCCTCCCTTCCTTCCTTCCCTGCATTGCACACATTTACAGACGACTCATTCTTCACCATCAACAATATGAGAGTCCTACTTAACATTGACCAGACATTTGTTGAAGAAATACCTGTAGACAGCCGACATCTCAAATGGCTGTACACTATATTGCATTGCACTGTACATTTTGTCCAATATGGGCATAGGTGCACACACAGAACAGGTACAAGTATTTTTGCTAGGTCATTTGGTTTCTTCAGTTCTTTTTATTATTATTATTGCTTTTCTAATAAATTTCTTCTTCTTTTTAAACCTAGAAACCTTTTATTAGGGTATATATTAGGGTATACAAACTTCATGCATTTCATATATACAAATTTAGGAACATAATGATTCTTCCTACCCTACTCTTCCTCCCACCTTATTCCTCCTCCCTCTCTTATCCTCATTCTTATTTTTTAGCAGATTGGAGCTCATTCTCTCTTTCCAATAAATTAGAAACAATTGTTTTGGAAGTGCATAAATATAATCTTACTTTCCAAAGCAAATGCATTTGTCTTTAAGTCCCATATTGAGATACTAGGAATCAAGATAAGACATTGATAGGAATATCAAAACTACTAAACTGTATTAATTTATATCGGGTTGACCAGCAAACTAATACATATGGACCATACCTGAACTTAGCCTGAATTTCTAGAACTACTTCCTGGAAGCTAAGAACTGAGGATGGCTTTGCATTTTCAGAAGGTTGTTTTTTTTTTTAAAAAAAAAGGAAAGAAATCTATGACAGAGACTCATAGACGCATAGTCTGTAAAGTCTAAAATATTTATAACCTTGCTCTTTAGGGACAGAAGCTTGCCACTCCTGGTTGATCGCTTTTTGAGCTCATTAGAGCACTGTGAGAAGAGAGGCTGCCTACAACCTAAAGGGATTCAATGAATCTTTGTGAATTAATATATGCAAGGAAACATACCTGACTTGTTATATATTCATGTGTAATATAAATATTAGACTAATGATTTTCTCTTCTTTCTTATGGCATAAGAAATCCTCTAAGCAAAGAGTTTATTTCCTTGAGTCTCTGCACCATCCTGCTACTTGCACTCAGAATTACCAGAACAGTGGTGAATTATCTTGAAATTAATGAATGTGGACTGTTATATACAGTGGTCTCCCCTTACCTGCAAAGGATATATTGCAAGAAATCACTGGAGCACTGAACCCTATCCATATTATGTTTTTTCATGTATACACACATATATACCAATGATGAAGTTTAATTTATGGAACAGACACAAGAGATTAACAGCAGTACCTAATAATAAATAATATAACACTATATTGTAATAAAAGTTATAGAAATGTGATCTCTCTTGCACTCTTTTCAAATATCATCATTTCTCATTACACTAGTAATATTTTGGGACCATTGACCACAGATAACTGTGGGTAAGAGGGAACTACTGGATGTATTTAAGTACTTTTCAAAATTAAGAGATGTATTTTCTCCCAGATTGAAAATACTTTTGGCCAACTTCATTTAGTTATCAGAAGACCAATATGGTGCTGCATTTTTGATTCTTTCTAATTATTTGCTTTGGACTTCTTTACCTACCTCCTGCCACCAAATAAACTTGCTGTTTTCATGTGCAGGAGGCATTCCATGTAGCGAAAATGGCCTTCAGACATTTCAAGATCCGTGTGAGGAAGTCACTGACATCATCCTACATGGGGTCCAATGACTTTGAGGATGCTGTCTCGGACTACATCGTTTGTCATCTGGATCTCTATGACTCCCAAAGCAGTGTTAATGTAGGTGTTGGACCTCTTGTGAGGGCTTCTTTACATGGAGTGCAAGAGCTCAGGAACCCAGCCAGTGTTTAGTACTATCCATGTGATGCGAAAAAGGGAGCAGCAGCCGATTTACTGGTAGTGCTACACTGTTGGCTATTTCTTAGTTAATGGGGAGCAGTGTTCTGAGCCTCCGAGTTCTATTCTATATTTGAGCCCTTCAGTAAATTGGGAGACAGAGTGCTGTAGTTCTTAAGGGCAAGGACTTTAAGAAAGAGCAGTGGGAATTCACATCCTGACTCTGCCACTTGCTTGTTATGTGACCTTACACATTTGTTTAACCTATCTGTGCCTTGGTCTGCAAACCTTTAAATGGGAACAGCAGTGGCCATTACCCCATAGAGTTGTTGAGAGGATTAAATGGAAACAGGTAATTTGCTTAGCACGGTACTTGGCGCATTACTGGTAATGTTTATGGGCTATGAACAAGACAGAGTTCTGTGTTGGTATGTCATACACTTACTAGAACAGAAAAATAAGGAAGTAATAAAAGCCACAGGAGGTTTTGTTCCTGGTCTTCAGTGTGTCATCTGTACTCTGGGCTGCTTTTCCTCCTGGCCTAATAACAAGGGGCAGCATCTTTCTCCTTCTAGCACTCTGAACTTTGGTTCGCTCATGTGCCCTCCTCCTACCTCCTCAGTCATAACATTCATAGGATGCTGGAGTTTCTTGTCGCAGGTTGGTAACAAAGTGATGCCATCTTTTGTTTTTCAGGATGTGATCCGAGCCATGAATGTCAACCCCAAGATATCATTCCCTCCTGAGGTTGACTTTTGCCTTCTCAGCGACTTCATCCAGGAGATATGTTGCATCGCTTTTGCTATGCAGTCGTTAGAGCCACCTCTAGATATTGCATTTGGGGCAGATGGAGAGATTTTTAATGATTGCAAGTAAGAGACACAGGAGCAAATGCTCAGGGATTCCTAGTTAATACGTGGCCTTGTCTCTGTTCTCTGGGAATTGCCTATGGAAAGGAACTCGGGGTGGGGGTGGGGGAATCAATAGATACTACCAGATTGCTAGGCCCTGCCTTGTGCTTCCCTGCACTACAAGGCAGAGCCCTCTCCCGTTGCCATTGGTCTTTGGGAAGAACTGATGAGTACTTGGTGGCTGCTCAAAGCCTTTTTTTTTCCTTTTCATAAAAATATGCTATGCAAATAAATATGCATATTACATTTTATTGTTTTTAATTACATTATTTAGGCCAGGTTCCTCAAGGTATGGTATGTGGATCATCTGCATCAGAATCAGTCAAGGTGCTGGTTAAACATGTACATTTCTGGACCACATTCCATGATAGTCTATGCAGCAGGACTAGGGTGGAGCTCAAGAACTGGAAACTTACCTGGCACACAGGTGTTCCTTATGCACACTACACTAATGTTTCAGAAGGAATGCTCTTAACTCTTGTGTCCAAGACCATTTGGTTTCAACCAGGCATTACTTGGTAAATCTTTTACATACAAGATGGAAGACATTGAGTTTAAAGCACTTTGTTGCTATTTCTTGAGATTTTAGCATACAGCTAGACCTTATCTGGGAAGAGCCCAAGCTGTTGGTAGGAGCACTGACTCTGGCCTCAGGCTGCCTAGGTTCAAATCCTGGCTCTACCACCTAGTAGTGAGGGCACATTGCTTCATTTTTCTGTTCCCTAGTATCTCCCTCCCTCCCTCCCTTCCTCCCTCCCTCCCTCCCTCCCTTCCTTCCTTCCTTCGTCTCTCTCTCTCTCCCTCCTCTTTCTTCCTATCTTGCTGCCTTATAACACTGTTGACTCGTTTTGAGTACCACTAAAACCCATTACAGTTTCACTTGTGCTGTGACTAAGCCTTGTGTATCCTCTTTTTGTGCAGTTAAACACTTCTTTGACTCAACTACAGGACCTCACATGTGTCCACATTGCAATTTATCTTATTAGCTCCAGCTTATTATTCCAGCCTGCTGATGTGTTTTTTTTGACACTGTCATCTGTTGTAATTTTTTTACTCTTCACCCACACCTTTGAGCATATTTTCTACATTTCTCACAAGTCATTGATAGACACGTTGGCATCACTGCATTAAAGAGAGAGCCCCCAGCATCATCAGTCAGGTTCCCATTGACCCATTAAGTTTCCTTCTTTAGATATGATCCTTGAGCCAGTCTCCAATCACCTTCTCAAGTTTATCATCCACCTACTATGTTTATTTTATTTTGTCCAAAGGGATAGCATGCCAGATTTGATAGAAATTTTATGGGCTTCAGATAATCTATATCTCTAGAAGTTTCCTGAATTGCAATTCTTGTGATCTTGTGAAAAAACAGAATAATTAGAGTGACATGTCTTGGTCCTAGTGTCCATACTGGGTCTTAATTACCACTCGTTCCTATTCTGAGTACCCACAGTCATCACTTTAATAACAGAACCCATATTTATCTAGATCCAGTATAATGAAATTATACCACCAGCACCCCCACTCCCCACTTATGCCTTGTAGTTGCTTACCTCTCTTTCTTGTGACTTGTCTCTTTGCAACAGGTACCGCCGCAGCTATGACTCGGATTTCACAGCTCCCTTGGTCTTGTATCACGTGTGGCCTGCTCTCATGGAGAATGACTGTGTCATAATGAAGGGAGAAGCTGTCACCAGGAGAGGGGCTTTTGTACGGTGGCCTTGCATAATGACAGTTCATCCCAAGTGTTTGATTCACAAGTTCGAGAACATTTATAAACCCAGAGATTCTATAAAAGAAATTCATAAAGAGTGGTTTGATAATATTTCATACAAAGGAGAAGAAGGAGATGGTCTTAGGAAGAACAGATTCCTGTTTTCTTTAATTCTTCCCTGAGTCTTCATAATTTCCTGATGAAGATGAAGTAATATCTTCATGTGTTGCTTTATTTATAAGATGGAACTGGTCATATGTGCCTCCACTGTCATAGAAGGAGGATGACATTTTATGAGCTGAGTTCTTTGAACTTGATGGGAGGCTTTCAATAATTCTAAGCACTTAGAAGTGGTTGATTAACTATCAGGAAACCATTTGCCAAATTTTTGCTGACAATTATCCATTTGGGGAAGCAGGATGTGCCAACTTTCTCTCCTTGGTATGATGTGTAGGGAGGGGATGGATGGAGAGAAGAGGGTAGAGGAGATGGAGTCAGAGGAGCCACTCAGTTTTGGAAGTTGCTTCTTACATACATTGGTCATTGGATGTTTTGAACATGTTAAATAGTTAAGCAGTGTTCATGACGGAGCCTTGGGAGTGTGAGTGTGTGTGTGTTGTAATGCATCTGAACATTTGGGGGCAGGAACTAGTGACATGAGAGCTTGATTATTCTGCAGAGTTTCTATTGTGTCATTTTTATACCTGCATTTCCTAGAAAGAGCTGAATAAATTCTGAGCTGAATCCCCTTAGGAGCAAAGCCACTCTGGCTGGTTTCTGTCCCTGTTCCCTTTGAACCTGAGAATGGAGGAGCTGGGCATGGCAGCTTTACCTACTTACAGGGAAGGGGATTGGTTTATTTTCAAAAATATCTACTTAGGGATTTTGTAGCTTAACAATCCCCCAGTGAATCCTGCCACAATAAAGTATTTTGTGCTAGGGAGCCCACAGAAACTGGATTTTGTGGCTCTGACAATCACATGTGTTCTACAGTGAATGATCTTTCAAAACTAGCGTTTTGCCCTTCCATCGCTCTCTGCTCAGAAACTGTCATCTGCAGGCAGTTTGCAAGGGAGGGAGAGGAAACAAGTACTACCAAGCATAAACCACGAGACGAAATGGTAATCCCTTAAAAGGAGGAACGTGGGAAAGAAAAGAGTTGAAGGAAGGGGCATTTCTAAGGAGGATTTTACTGGTAAAATCTCAAATTAGTTACTGGAGTTTTCAAGGGTACATGGGCAGCAGTAAAGTTTTCTTTATTTCATTCCATGATATTTATATCTTCAGTCATTACTTATGACCCAAGCCTGTGTTTAGGAGCTAGGAATTTTGCAATGAATAAAACAGACACAAATCCTACCTACATGAAGCATGTATTCTCTAATACTTGAAAACCCAAATGCAGTTTCTTAACTGCGTACTCATAATGCAATTCTGCTTGCCCCAGGAATCTGAATATCCCCTCGCACATTGTAATGAGGTTTTAAGTTGTTGCCTACTACCGGGCAGCTCTAGGAACTGAAAGGAGTGTAGCTCACACTGATTGTCAGGAACAGGCAAGGATAATCCTATCAGTCACTCTGTGCAATCTATTTGTTGCTTTAAGTCATCTGAGTCGTCATCGGCTCTTGACCATTTTTATTTCTCTCTCTCTCTCTTTTTTTTTTTTTTTTTGTAGTGGAATTCAGTTCGATCTGTAAGTCGATGTCGAAGCAGGAGTTTGAGTCCAGTCTGCCCACGTAGCCGGATTGGTTTAAGCACGGTACTTATCTGTCTAATCATTTTTACACCAAACAACCTATGGTAGACACTTTGCTTACTTCAACAATCGCCTATAAAAGAGATGATTATAAATCTATAGGAAGAAAGAGGACCTGTTGCAGTAACAATAACTCCAAATTGATGGTCAAACTACTGTGGGCTAAGGAGTTTAATCAGTTTAGAAAGAAGAAGGAAACAGTTTTGTTTTTTTTCTAATTACTTCAAAGAATAATAGCATTTCTATTTTTCATATTTTTACTTTTATCTTTGAATGAAAGGGACTATTGGAGCTCAGATAGTCTTCTGTACAGAGAATGGTGCCTTCGTTAACCTATCTGGGGACGGATCCCTGGATTCTCTAGGAATTATTGTGAAAACTTGGAGAAATTGCTCAAATGGTCAGGATTTAAGTACTTTATAAAGTGCATTGTGGGAATTAATTTGTTCCAACTTCAAGTTAGGAAAAAATAAGCTTAGTTTCTTTTTTTAAAATTTGTTTGACAGGTAGAGTTATAGACAGTGAGAGAGAGAGAGAAAGGTCTTTCCTCTGTTGGTTCACTCCCCAAATGGCTATGGCTGGCGCTGCACCGATCTAAAGCCAGGAGCCAGGCGCCTCCCCCTGGTCTCCCATGCGGGTGCAGGGGCCCAAGCACTTGGGCCACAGCAGAGAGCTGGACCAGAAGAGAAGCAACCGGGACCAGAACCCGGCACCCATACTGGACACCGGTGCCGCAGGCAGAGGATTAACCAAGTGAGCCATGGTGCTGCCCCCACTTAGTTTCTTTGTGTATTTGTTCTTGGAAGGAAAACTAACACTTCCATCAAAGAAAGAAAAATAAAACATCTATGAAAACTATGGAGATAACACCCCTCAAAATATTGTGATTTGCTATTGTTTATTTATTCCAAAACCAATATTTAGTCAATGGCTTTTGACTGGACCAAGACATGTGGACATATAAAAATTCTTTAATTTGTTCAACTTGGTTGAAGACAGAGAGAGTGGAGGAGAACCATGCCTGGAAAACCTCTACTTCTATGAAATTGTCTCCAGAAATACAGTGGTAGTCCTAAAGTTGCAAGACCTCTTTGGCAAAACCCCAAACAAAAAGCCAGCAGGCAGTAAGACCAGTCTTTCTGCTTGAGTTTAGTGAGCATCTATCATTACGCTTCTTCCCACGCATGCCTTCTGTATCTCTTGGAGGTTAGATCTGAGAGGGACAAGAGAGTGACTCAAAAATGTTCTCTTTCCTGAAAATGAGTCTCGATATAGAGAGATACAAATGAACTGAATGCAATCCAGTCTGGAAATAAAAATTGAGTCCACAATGTGATACACTATGAGGCAGTCCACAGGACAAGGGCTAGAACTATCAGAGGAGACAGAGATTGCTTCTGGATTTGGTAGTCAGGAAGGGATTCATGGGGGAGTTGTCTTTGACTTAATCTTTTAGAATGGGTGGAATTTCAGTTGGCCAGGCAATTGGGGAGGACGTTCAGGCCTAGGAAACTGGCGAAGTGGGGAAGGCAAGCCCTCCACAGTCTTTTTGCTCTTAGAAACTTCGCTGTAGCTTAATAGTCCAGATTTTCAAATAGGATAGTGCATTTGGTGGACTGATCAATACAAAGGAGATGTTGAGAGCGCTATCCCAGGAGAGTCACAGTTCTCCCCATTCTGAGGGGAAACTGTGTATGGGAAGAAAGAATGGTGGTGGGCTCCAGTGTGCTTCAGCCAGGGCATGGTGTGAGGGAGGATTCTGATGGGAAAGCTTGTCCGTGGCAGTGTCCTCTTGGCAAGCCCCATACATGTTTGGACCACCTTCTTTCTCCCTCTAACTTTGTGCCAAGGGAGAATAAACATATTTACATTTTAGAGGTAAAATCAGTATATTCTCAGAGGTAAGACAGGTGCCATATTCCTCTTTTCTTTTTTTTTTAAGATTTATTTATTTGAGAGTCAGAGTTACACAGAGAGGAGAGGCAGAAAGAGAAAGAGAGAGAGGTCTTCCATCTGATGGTTCACTCCTCAATTGGCCACAACGGCTGGAGCTGCACTGATCTGAAGCCAGGAGCCAGGAGCTTCTTCTGGGTCTCCCATGTGGGTGCACGGGCTCAAGGGCTTGGGCCATCTTCTACTGCTTGCCCAGGCCATAGCAGAGAGCTGGATCAGAAGTGGAGCAGCCAGGTCTCGAATCAGCACCCATATGGGATGCCGGTGCTTCAGGCCAGGGCGTTAACCTGCTGCACCACAGCACCAGCCCCCATATTTCTCTTTTCATCATCCTCTCTGAAACTGGGTACACTGCAAAATATACTACACCTATTTTTGGTTAGTCTGGTCTGGGGGCTTCTTAAGGTCAGGATTCATCCAGAACAGACTGCATGTTCATTAGCATCTGTGCATCTAAAGTGTTTGAAAGCTCAGAGCAAGAATCTTGCTTGTAGCCAGTTATTTCTGAGCTATAACAGGCGTGCTGACTGTGGTGCTTCTCATGTAGTGAAAGTAAAGGTGAGACTTGAAACATGGTTCTTTCCTGGCTACCTGGGGACCTTACTAAGGCAGGATTTTGGACACATGGGATAATTTATGAAAAATGTCCACCACAGATTTAGCTCTAAGCAGTTAATTATTATTTTCAGCAAAGTACTTCATTCAATGTGGGTGCTCTTAGGCCATTGCACCAATTTTTAGTTAATAATATAATTTAAACCAAACTGAGTGCCCATTTACTTTAGCAAGTATTGAAGGAATCACAGTGGTTGACTTTAGGGGGAAAAAATGCTAGTCCTGAAGTACCTCGGAGCAACTATTTAGATGGCTTTCGGAAAACACATCTCCAAAGATTCCTCCTTGTGTCATTCACATTCCATTTTTATGTTTTGCAGCTATCTCGAAGTCGGAGCCCTTCTCCAATAAGATGTTCTGTGCCAAGTAAGTGAGGGATGAGATAGATCAGCTTTTCTTCTGGTTCTCAGCATTGGGCACCCAAAATGTTTGCCTTGTAGGAAGCATCCCTTCCCTGCACCCACACCTTGCATCCCTGGGCCCTTTTCCTCATTGCCCCTTAGTAAGTCTGTAGGAGGAGGTCCCAATTGGGAGGTTTTATTGCTGTAAACCTAGCACAACTATTCACTTTTCATTTAAGTGTTTCCAAAAGCAAATCTAAGAAAGGAACCATAGTAATGAGCTATGTATCTTTCTCTCCAGGGTTTTGAAGCCACCAGAGCTGCTCCTTTGCCACAGCCCGCCGTCACAGCTTCTCCAGTGTCTCCATCCACCTGCCTTGTCTGCCTCCGACCTCACTTACCTTAATGTGAAAAGGCAATTCTGTGTATCACTCCACGCAGAGAGTTAAATGTTTTGGCTTAGCGTGTTGTAACTTTAGATACATTGCATTTTATTTGATTTTATAGATACAAATTTCATTAATTTCATAAAAATGATTGCATAGGTGTTTAGGATCATATTCATTTGAAGCAAAGTCTACTATGAAGGTTCAAGATGTCCATCCTGAAACACCAGGTTCTTTCAGAGCAACTCAGAACAAGTGTAAAAGGTCTCTGAGCCCAAAAGAAAGGACAAGTTGTTTGAGTTTACAGGTTGATCATAAGCACTGTGATTGTTGGGGTCAGCTTTTAACAGGAAACCAATACTGGCTATTTTGACTTCCTTTTCAGCTTTGGATGACAGCCCTGCTCTCAGGCTGGGGAACCCCATGGGCAGCAGTGATTTACCGCTAAGTGCAGAAGAGAATGTAATGAGTTAGCTTGCCTCTCTGTTCCTAATAGAGAGGTCCCAGGTTGAGTCCTTAATGTTGAAGCTCCTTGAGGGAATTTTCTTGCTTTGTAATTTTGCAGCAGCAATTGGATTAGAAACAAGATTTTAGCTAAATGTTAATTGCTTCCTGTTTATTTTCTGGAACTCTTCATACTGTTGTAATGCAATTACCTGGGACGTGCCCTTTATCTATTCTACCTCCTAGGAACTGAAATCCCTAACTCAAGAATGCAAAGGAGGGGCTCCATTATTGACTTAAATTGAGACCACATTCCTTGGCTTGTTCCCTCTCAAACGCACTTGAAAGTTCACATCCAAGATAAGCATATGAAGTGTTACTTTCCTGCAAGCTTTTTTTTAAAGGGATTTTTTTTTTTGAGGATTTATTTTTATTTATTTGAAAGGCAGAGTCACAGAGACAGAGGTATCTTCCATCTGCTGGTTCACTCCCCATATGGCCGCAGTGGCCAGAGCTGTGCCAGGCCAAAGCCAGGAGCTCAGAGCTGCTGCTTCTGGGTCCTCCACGTGGGTACAGAGGCCCAAGCACGTGGGCCATCTTCCGCTGCTTTCCCAGGCCGTTAGTAGTGGAGCAGCCAGGTCTGGGACTTGAGCCCATCTGTGCCCAAATGCGATGCCAGTATTGCAGACGGTGGCTTAACCTCCTGTGCCATAATGCTGATCCCTGTTTGTCACTTTCAAGCCGGCCTTAAACAAGCCTCGCAAGTGACTGCTTTCTCCATAGGCCTTTTAGAAACTGAATTGGCCACAGCTCAGTTTGCAGAAGTACATTGACAAAACCAGCACCTGATGCTTTTCAGGTGAAAAACAAATTTTTGTAAAGATTTTGCCGCTGAGCTGAGGGATGGTGGGGACCTCCTCAGTTCTTGTCCCTTGAATCTAATGGTCACCAGCTCATTCTAAGAGGTGTGAGTTTAATCTTTCTCCTTCTGAGTGCATTTATGTTGTCATCTATTGAGACTGGATGAAGTGTTGGAAGGAGGGCTTGGTGCCTAGGTAGCTCCTAGTCCCAATCTGGTCTTTAGTTTGCTTTGTAGCTTTGATTAAGTTACTTCACTTCTCTTGAGCCCCAGTTTCATTGTGGAGTGAGGAGGTTGGGTGAAATGAGTGGTTCTCTTAACCCTACCAGGCTCAGTGCCTCCAATATTAAAATATTCTGAATTTCCTGAAATGGAAATCAAGATTAATATAATCTGTGAGCACATCTACATATAATTTTCAGCGGTGAATACAGTACCATAATTATAACACTGAAGCAGAAAAGAAGGAAAACAATTTTTAGGAAAATGTGTTTCAAAGTCTTGAAAATAACCATGCTAGAAGATAAGATCAAGTTGTTAGATTCCTAAACTTCTGTGTCAAATCACCAGCTACAAAGGCAGATCAATGAGTGTTGTGTTGGCAACAGAAGACCACAGTATTAACATTGGATGCACCTTTCTGAAATGGTAGCCAATTCTTGGTAGTATTTCAGACAAAAAAAAAAATCTTACAGACTTGCCTTGATTTACACAGCAGTTGCATCCTGGAAAAATCAGCATGTATTAAAACCTCGTAACCATGTTTTTCTGTGTTATATGTTAAGAGTTTATCTAAAATCTGATTCAGCAACACAAGTGCCTGCATATCAGATTTTTTTCCCCCAGAGCCAAATGTATACCCTAATTTGGGAAGAGGTCACACATAGCTCAGTTTATTTGCTGTGTATCCTGCCTGGCCACTTGCCATTTCTCAAGTTTCTAAGTTGAACTTGAACTATCCAGGGAAAGCTGAATTGTGTGGAGTAAGTTTTGGAAACAGCCCGTAAGACCAAAAGAGGCTAACTTGTGCCTTAATCATTTGAAAAATGAAAAGCTTTTGTAAACTGCGTAATTGTTGGTCTGTATATTATTGGCCTAACATCTAACAATAAAGTCAAGAAAGATTGCTTTTGGAACTGTTGTTTCTTTGCAAGAAAGTGCTTTCCTCCCCAATTCTCAAGTTCAGTGATGCCCTCCCCCAGGGCCAAAACTTAATGCAGTAAACATTGTCTGTGCCCTGCTCTGAGGTTGACTCTCGAGCTGCAAATCTACTGCAGCTTAATTGCCAACATTATGTTATCCTAGTCACAGCTCAGTGCCGTATTCAAGATGCTCTCTCTGAACATCGCTTTCCCATCTTTGTGGAGGTTTCACTTATGTTCTTTCAGTTGCTCCTCACTACAAATCTAGGTGTGTCTTCCACTTCATAGCTAAGGATTCCCTTCATTCAATACACTACATAGGCTTCTTCCAGGCCCTTTTATTTCAGGGTAAAACCCTTTCCTGTTTCCTTTTGTTCCTCCATACTGTATAGCATCAGTTCTTTTGTTTACTGGGTTCTCATTTATCCATTCACCCACCTGTTGAGTACTTGCTAACTACCTGCTGGGTGATAGTCACAGTATACATGACCATGGATGTGGAAGTAGACATGGTTCTGGCTTTTATAAGTTTAATGTCATGTCCAGTTGCATTTCTTGGTAATTTGCCTGTCATAAAGAACAGATATGATAGAAGAAATTTCAAAAAATGGAGTTATAGAGGGAGTTTGCATTTTAAAAATTTAGGGCAAGTTGGCTGTGACTTATAGATTGTTACAAATATGCTATTTAAGATGTTAATAATAAGGGAAGCTGGGTGTGGGTGATGGGACCTCTTCGTAAAACTCCACAATTTTTGTTTTGTAAATTTAAAACTATTCCAAAGTAAAAGATTTAAAAAATGAGACAGAGTATAACAAATTTAAAAGAGAAAATAGTATGTATCATTTGAATGGTTGAAGTAGATTAATTTATGAAGCAAATATCTCTACATAAAGTCTGTAAAAGGGAATAGCAAAAGAATCCTGTGTCATCCACAGGTGAATTCCTCCATCCTCTAACAGACATCTTGGAGCCTCTCACGCTGTGCTCAGTGAGTGGTGAGGGGGAGGACAGAAAGGACTCGTAAGAAGGATGCTAACACCTTCCAGGGCCACGCCGTGTGCTCCTCCTGCTATCTAGCCCTAAGCGACAGGGCAGTTTGAAGACCACTCTAATTTGCTCTTAGATACCCCAAAATTCTTCCTCACAAGGAAATGCCAATGTCATTCTATGGTTTGGATTGGGTGGAAAATTTCTTAGCAGTATGGCTTAGAATAATTTCTTGTCTATAATTAAGGGCGAGGTGTCAGAGAGCGTTTCAGGAGCTAGAGTCATTGAAATCTGAGCCCAGGTAGTACCTCTGTTATGCTCTTGGTTACAATCGGTTTTAAAACCCTGTGTAACAGTCCTGGTACCTAACAGCAGCTATGCATAATCCTGTGGCACAGTGCACTCCCAAGCCACCAGTGCAGTTAATGCTCTCATAGTGGTTTTCTGTGCTATATGGAAATAGTCGTCAAGCCTTGGTTCTCTGATGCGGCTACCACAAGAGGTAGATATTTTTATAGTGGTGTGTAATCTCCTTTTCGGGAGGCTTTGTTTGGAAGGTAGAATTTGTAAAAGTTAGTATGCTTTGCCTCTCAACTGCATTGACATGCCACAGGCTCAGACTGTTTTTATGTAAAGGATGTCAAAGAACGGCACTTTTTCTAAAGAGAAGTTTGATATTTTGTATGCTTGTTAAGAAAGTACAGTATTGGAAATTAAAGGTGGACAACTGATAAAAAAAAAAAAAGAAATATGAGCCCAGATACGTCATTGAAATAGCAAAGAAGTAAACTGTATTATTGACCTTAATATACCATAAGTGAGCAGGATCCTTGGAAATAAAGCAGCAAATAATTTTCCTATTCCAAAATGAAACGTGATGGGACAATTTCACAATTAAAAACTGCCCACTGGGTGTCAGCATGATCACCTGCCATCACTGACAACTGCTTACCAAAACTAGACAGCTATTTCAGTTTTCTATTGGGTGGGCAACAAATGAACATGATAAGGGATATGTTACTGGTTTATTTCAGTATAGCTGAAGCCTTAATTTTAGTGATATGATTGAAATAATGTAATGAGATGTGACCTAAAATATATTTCAAAAGGACTGTTCAGTAATTGGACAAGTGTGAGAAGATCTTACTGTCACTGGATGAGTCAGACCCTGTGGGAATTGGTTTCTGGTGTTGGGATGCTGGGGCTGGGGCATTGTATTTCTCTCCTGTTTACTCCTGTCTTTTAGAGTTAGTGACGCGTTTCAGAGCCATGTCTTTAGAATAGTAGGTTGGCCCAGCTCTCTGTGTCACTAGCTTGCAGTTATAAAGGAAAAATATTATTTGTTCACTCCTCATTGATGCATTTAAGAAGCATTGATGCTTTGTTAAATGATGTTCCAGGCACCATGTGAGGCCCAGGAGATGCAACGGTGAGCAAGACCTCCCGCTGTGGAGAAAAATGCTCCCAGCTCTCCGCAGCAGTGTGCACCCCTGAAAAGGGGACTCTGACTGGTACTCTCCTGTAGTTTGGGAGCTAATAGGAAGTGTCTCCAAAAGTTCATGGAAACTGCATATTAGGAAAAACCGCATGAATTTCAAAATTTTCACATAGAAATAAACAGTGCTAAATTCCATTTCCCCATGACCGTTTTGAAGTCCCCTCCTAGTAAGTCCATAAGGTTGATAGTGTGTTGAGTCTGGGTTTTCCCTGGCACTGTCACCTGGAAACCCAAACTTGGCAGCATGTGATAACTCAGTCAGGGCTCTAACAGGAGGTTTTCCAGTTCATTGGACCATACAGTGGAATAACAGGTGCCTCTAGAAAGGTGTGAAGAGCCTGACAATCAGGGTCCCAAGGCCTCTGCACTCATGCTGAGGAAGGAGGCATGGATTCGCACCAGAGAAGACGCACAATTGAGTGTGGAGAATCTGTTTTCTACACAAGTAATTTTGAGGGCCCTCCCCCACAAAGTCCTCCACATGCACTCAGGCTTTATTGGCAAATTCTTGATGTTTCACTGTGAGAGCTTTACTCAGACTGGAGACTCATTTGAAGGAAGTTAGAATGCAAATGCACACATCTTGGAGCCATGACTGCATCGTATCAGGGCGGGTTGGGGTCCTTTCTAAAAAGTCATTTGGAGAGTGGGAGCAATGTCAGACTCTCGAGGCCCTCACTATGGGATAACAGTTGGCAGCTTGTGTAATGGAAAGCTCTAGGAAACCCAGGTCTCACCTATTCCACTGCTATGTTGGGCTGAACAGTCTTACTGGCCAGCAAGAGAGCGCGTTCCCCCCCCCCCCCCCCGACAAGCACTTGGGCCATCCTCCACTGCCTTCCCGGGCCACAGCAGGAGCTGAACAGGAAGAGGGGCAACCGGGACAGAATCTGGCACCCCAACCAGGACTAGAACCTGGAATGCCGGTTCCGCAGGTGGAGGATTAGTCAAGTGAGCCAAGGTGCCGGCCTAGAGAGAGTGAGCTCTGTCGTTCTAAGGCAACTTCATCTTAGAAAGGTTACCTTTGATCCAAGATCTCTTTGTGTTCATCCTGTATCCTGATGCGTCTGACACTCCTTTGCTGCACATTGCCAGCCTTCATGAGATGTGACCAACTTCTGATCTTTCTTGGGTTGAATTGAAATTGCCTAACTGAAATTTAAAACCTCCTGTTTTTCTTTGATCAGAGAAATTGCTTTTTATATCCTAATGTTCAAAAGTCAGTTCTTTTTTTTTTGACAGTCAGAGTGGACAGTGAGAGAGAGAGAGAGAGAGAGACAGAGAGAAAGGTCTTCCGTTGCCGTTGGTTCACCCTCCAATGGCTGCCGCGGACGGCGCACTACGCTGATCCGATGGCAGGAGCCAGGTGCTAGGTGCTTTTTCCTGGTCTCCCATGGGGTGCAGGGCCCAAGCACCTGGGCCATCCTCCACTGCACTCCCGGGCCACAGCAGAGAGCTGGCCTGGAAGAGGGGCAACCGGGACAGAATCCGGTGCCCCAACCGGGACTAGAACCCGGTGTGCCGGCGCCACAAGGCGGAGGATTAGCCTGTTGAGCCACGGCGCCGGCTCAAAAGTCAGTTCTAAAAAGTTCCAGGAAAGAGCCAAATACAACCCAACTTGAGCACGACAGCATTTGGAATTTGTGGGCTAATAAAGAAGCTTTCGTAGAAATGATTTTTCTTAATGTTTTCCTTAATAAATTCAGCTTTTCTTCACTGAATGCCAAAGGTAGTAATCTGATAAAAAATGACATTGGTTATTGGAAACCAAAGGTGTAAAATTTCCTTAGATGACGTCTTCCCCCCAACCAGCTTGATCCACAATTGGAGGAAATTCTAGGGACATAAATCAATTCCAATCTGATGGTATTAGCATCTCTCTAGTTCATTTAACCCTGGAAGTTGCCCTGAGAAATAGATGGAGCTAGCCACAAGATGGCAGTGTTGCTTAGGAAACGGGAGGATACTTAGTAATGAGTCAAATTGAGGAATCCTCAAACACAATCTGTAACACTATCCCTGGTTTGACTGTTTTCCATAAATTCAAATAATTTGATGGAGGATGTCTATACACAAAATACTAACAGCATGACAGCAAATATAAAGTATTAATAACTAGGTCACTGTGCTTAATAAAAGGATTTAAGCATTTGATCCTGACTAAGGCTCAGGGGACAATTAATCTCCTAGCCAAAAAAAAAAAAAATATTCCTAAGCAATTTAACACAATCATCGTGTCGACTTAGAGTTCTTACTGAGATATAATGCAGTTTGTTAACTTAAGTCGCCACAAAACACACCAAACACAGCAGTTAAAGCAGAGGAAACCTTTACGAGGATGCAAGTCAAGGGGGTGCTCAGTCCCATCGCTGATCTTTGGTGGCCTAAGCTAGAAGTCTATAGTCACAGGCATGTTCTGATAGTGGTTTTTTGTGAGGTGGACAATGCCCTTGAGGAAGCTACATCCTCACTTTAAAACTTTCTCTTCCTTTGTTTGGTCTGTTTACTGTGCCCATGGCAAAGTAAATCTAACTGTGAAATTATAATTTAAGCTCTCTTTTGGGGTATGCTATTATTACAGAAAATGTTAGCCATTCCTTTTATAAGGTCTAAGAGTCAAACCATATACTGGAGAGTCCTTGAGAGTAGAATCAATTTCCTATCTGAAGAGAATAGAGAAAGGAGGGAACAAGTCAGGCTTCCCAGATCGCTTACTGACAATAACTTAATATCAAATGAAAACTTAGCGAACAGTTTTAACTGTTAAATAACAACTTATGAGATGCCAGAAGGTCCAATGCCTTCTATAAATTTTAAGATAACACATGCACTTAAGATAACACATACACGATAGAACAATAAAACAGTTTCAGTAATAGCTTCTTAAAATCTTTAACTGTTTTGTTAGATTACCAATTGATTCAAATTAATTTTTGTTCTTAGTAACCTCGATTAACCAACTAATGGTTCTTTAAAATATTGGTAGGTTAAAAAGTAGAAAGGTGGGGTTCTATGTTTCCCTGCCATTCTCTCCCAACCTTTTCCTTTGCTGCTGCAGAAAATTCAAACGTTATGAGCAGGTATCATCTAGGACCAAAGTTGGCCCTCTCCTAGTGTATTGCAAAGTGGAGAGTGGAAGGAACCAGTGTTAGTTCTCGATGATGTAGAAACAAATTTAAATGAAAGGAAATCAAACTGCTACTGCTGCTGTCATTCAAATTGTACGCTGGTGTAAATAAGAAGGTTTATATTGTTTGATGCCAATTCTTGTGCAGTTTAAAAAAATAATAAAATGTCATGGAATGGGGCTAAGTGTGTTGTAAAATTGGATTAATGCATGGTAAAAATTGAGTTTCCTGAGCTGGATCTAATTATATATATGTTGCATATAATATATATATATTCCTTATGTGTATATTTAAGGAAGAAAAACTTCCTGCCTATATCCAGACCTAGTTGCTAGCAAATCTAGAGATTTAGAACTCACAGGCAGACTTTCTACCTGTTTTGCATTGTTCCACCTGATCACTTGATGAGGAGGATTTGAGAATAAATGACCAGTGCTTCATTTCCTTCCTGACCTCTGAAGAGTACCATTTGGCTCTAGCAAGCAAGAAGCTCACACATTCACACAGCGAGATAAGCACCATAAGCAAAGCACTGTGGCAGTTCAGACTAGGAGTGAGCAGGGTGATGAATTATCAGCAGGGTGAATTATCAATAGTCATTACTAAATATCTAGCTACTAACCAAACCAACTTATCTCCCAACATAGCCTAATTCATTTTTAACTTCATATAGATGCCTATTTGTTCCTAAGCTTTAATCTGTTGCCAAAAGGTTGGCAGTTTATGTTCCTATTTAATCAGGTTTCCTGGTCAAAACTGTGCAGCCACATCCTTCTAATGGACTGAGTGTTCAACAAAACAAGAACGCTCAGTCTTCCCACAGAGGTCCTCCTGCAAATGTAGAAGACTGCTGTCCATGGATACCCCTAATGAGAGACAGAAAGAAACTTATTATCCAAGGACATTCCACTGATGCTGGACAGCCAGGACAGACGGAAGTTTTCTCCGCCTCCTGGAAGGGAAGCCAAACATTCTTCTTTCTTCAGCCATGAGAACAGCTGCCCTCCTCTTCACCATCCTCTTTATGAGCCAAGTTCTGCCAGGTAACAAAATAAACTTTGTAGAAGCTTTGGTAGGAGTAGAGTGCCTGAGACCTTAGGGGACCTGGTATTCAAAGCAAAATCACCGTGATCTATGCCCCGAAAAGTGGATCTAATGAGAAACCTGGGAGACCTACGTATAGGCTGTGAGACTGCAGCCACCTGGCTCATTAGTTCTCCATAGCAGCTGTCGTTTAGATGAAATGAAGCCAAGGATGTTTCAAGTGCTTGAAACCCTCTTTACTACATCAGTAAGTGTGAATTTAATTAGGCATCTTTATTAACAGCTTCTAAACTCAGCAACAAAAATACAGGCATTATGCTACTAAATCTTGGTTTCCAAAATTCCTCTAGCCACTGTCCTCTAGCCACTGTTATCCTAAGACATCGGTGTAAGAGCTTTGCCAAATCTACACTGAGGCAGGCGAAAGGACTGGTTGGGGAAATCTCCTTGAAAGGACTACTGGAGTCCTTCACACATTACCTTCCGACACATTACCCTCAAAACTGCTGGCCCTTCGAGCTTGACTCAGTCCTTTAAGGCTCCATCCCAACCCCTAAATATACCTCTTGCCATTCATACCTTATCTGATCAAGTAGAACTAAAGCACAGGAACCAGAGATGACCCGCAATACAGTTTCCTCCTGCATTCAGCATAAACACATGAATCGTAGGGATAAGTCACCTTCACAGATGTACTTCCTTTACCAAAGGAAGTGACCAGACAATCAAAATAGATCAGAAAATTAGTGTAGATCTATGGAAGAATAAGAAATTATTGTTCTACATCAGGTAGCATATTTTATCTTTTCCTGAGAATTCAGGACCTTAAGAGTTGGGAAGAGTAGGACAGTGGTCATAGGCATATGGCAATGTGGAAAATTCTGTGATATTTTCAGGAACAATTGATTTTTTGTTATATTTGTAGAAAGGTACTTTCCTATCTACAACTGTGTTTTGAGGGACTGTAAAGTATTACAGGTTTAGAGGATGAGGGGTAGACTTGTGAGGAAATTGCAGTGTTTTTTCAGGAAAATAATCTGGAAGAAGCACAATGGAGAGACTGAAGTGGGAGAGGGAAGTGGAGTTGAATACCAGTTCAGTTTATTAGATATTTATTGACCATCCACTGTTTGTTGGGCCCTTTCTAGGAAGCAGGTGTACAAAGAACAAACCATACAATGGCCCTTGACTCCCCAAAACACAATGGGCCACTTTGCTGAACAATCTATGGAAAAGTTAGTAATTCCCTAAAATCGAGCATTGCCATGAGATGAAGGAGATACTTCACTGGTGAGAGCTATGAAATAAATAACACCTGATTAAAAGACAGCTTAAAGCCAAAAGTAACAGAGTTAGAAAGTCTAGGCACTAAGCCTCAAGAGAGATGGTTGTGGGTGCAAGCTCTGAAAGGAAAATCATGAGATACGTTTAGCACAAAGAGTGAGCAGTTGGTCCAAGGTTTTCATCTGCACCTTTCCTTTGGTACGAGTGTGTGTGTGTGTGTGTGTGTGTGTGTGTTTGCATGTGTATGAAGTATGTATTGTAACCCATACTCCACATGGGTTTAAGAATGCATGACAGGCTGGTTTGTAACTATATCCCCATGGTTGTGGTCAAGCTACTGCATCATGTGACGTCACCATTGTGAAGAATGGATGTATTAGAGAATCACTGAACATCTCATAAATCACCCTGGAAATATTTTCTTGTTTTGGAAAAGAAGAATAAATATTTTTAAACAAATAAAAATATTCTTAACAAGAGTTAGCCTTGTTGTAACAGGCAGAGAAGCTAAAACAGCTGCAGATAGTGTACTACAAAATCATTCAATGAAAAGACTTGAAAGGGTCTTAAAGATGACTTAGTCCATTTTTGTATTTTTATAGAGAAAAAAATTTAGACCCTGAAAAGTGAATGCCTCTCCCAAGGAGAAAGAGTGAGTTAAATATAACAGTAATGGCTTTGTCTTTACTTTTTGGACTTATATTCTACTGTAGTGTCTATTGTGCTGCCTCCTTTCTATTACTCTCCGAGGACTGGGTAAAAGTGAAATCATATCTAATCACACGAACTTGGGAGTACACAAAGTGGTGACTTTAACTTAAAAGATAATTGTCAGTCTGGCATTGCTAAAGACCCATCTGATTAGTAAAGGCCCATTTGATTAGTGAACAGTCACCCTTAGTAAACATAAAAGTGTGATGAGCAAAACCTATTAAACTATTTTAAAATACATATTGAGCATCCACATCCCTGGAAAATGAATGCTTTTCACCAAGTTTTAAAACTTTCCAATCTGGAAAATCTAACTCGTTTTTATGTTTTCACTACCACTCAAAGAAACAGATAAAGTAACTTAGTGGGAGAGCAGAGGCAAAAGCCAAATGGAATCAAATGAAACTACAGAAGAAAACAGGACACTAACATAGAAACAAGTCTGCCTGAAAGATGAGGTCCTTCTGATTGCCTTTCGGTGGACATTGCAGATTTTTTGGAGGGAAGCTGGAGGGGACAGTGCAGAGTAGAAGATACAGGGAGGGGGAAGGAGGAGAAAGCAAAATGGAGTTAGGACACAAGCTTTAGCTTGTCCCTATCACCTCCTTCACTAGATCACTAGGTGTCTTGGGCAAGTTGCTTCATTTCCCTCCACCTCATTTTCTCATCTATTAGGCAACTGATTAGATAAGATAAACCATGATGTTCAATGCAACTCTCACTTTTGTTTCTAAAGCAAACAGAAATAACTGTGCCCACAATGTGTGATGTACAAGGTTCACTAGCAAAGAACTTTAAAAAATACCCTTTATGTGACTTGAATTCTTACAAATGAGCAATGACATGTTAGAGTTTTACAAAGCTCTCTTATGATTTGAAAACTTAGTGCTCAACATAGCCAAGTGCAGCAAAATATCACACATAATTAATTCCAAGACATGTGAACTGAGAGTAACAACCTATTTCCGTACAAGCGTGTTAAAGGATGAAAATCTTAACTAATAATTGCCCAATCATTTACTGAATACCTATTATGTACTAATACATGAATTGAATTCTGGTAATTGTGTGTGTGTGCATGTATGTGTGTACATACAGAGAATAGTAAGATGTAATTCTTGCCCTCAAGGAATTTATCACCAAGAAGTGAAGTGGGGTGAGGTAGTGACAACCATAGTGGAATGAGAAAAGTTCTATGATAGAGGGATGTTCAAGAGTGACTTGTCACACATCATGGCCACATGTCAGTTCACCTTCTGTAATACATTAATCTCAGAGAACCCTTCTAGCTGCAATAAGCCAAAATGGGGCCTATGCACAAATAGTGGTCAACTAGTTACAGATAAAAGATATAAAGCCCAAGGATCCACTCGACACTTAGAATTATTATTGATTTAAACAAAATTATTCCCTTAAATTATTTATCAATTAGCATTTTAGGTAGAACTATGATGTCTCATATTTGGTCATTGCATCCATTACATTACTAATTATTTTATGTATATTGAAAGGTTCAATTCAATTTAATACATTCGGATTTCAGTTCAATGTAATTTTGGCATTTTTGAATAATAAATAATAAACGTCCTATATTGATTTGAAGCTATTCAGTAACTGACCTTTGTATTCCAGAACAAAGAGACTATAAGTGCTGGTTTTGATTCCTCTCTTGCTGTCCCTGAAGAGCTTAAGAAGTTGTCATGGAAAAGGGGTGTTCTGTTTCATTATTAGACTGCTCAGTATTAAACCACTTTTTAGACAGGGCTCCTCAATGTGTGTGGCCCATATGCAGAACAGTAATATCTTATGACATAAATAAAATGCTATTCAATATTTTAAACAAGTGTATTTGTTCAGCATTTAAGAGGAACTTGAATGTTTCACACTTAATGTATGCAGTGGTATCAGGAGCAAGATTGCAACCTCAGAGACTAGTGCCAGAGAGATGAGGAGCAACAGAAGGGAGTAAGAGGATGTAACAAATACTGACATACTGGCTTATAAAGTATATATGAATACTGTTTCCTTCTTCAGAGAAATATTTTGCCTCCCAATTCCCTTGAAAACTATTATCTTTTAGATATGTAGTTGAATTCCACTTTTCAAATACATATGTAAAATAATCTATCATAAATGAAGAATTCTCAAAATATTCATGGAAAAAGTGTTATGAAAAACTATGGTTTTCAATTTTTTTCGTATCAGAATCAAGTTATCTTTTAGGTTCATTTTTCCATGAAGTTTTTGAAGCCCCCTCATATATTCGTGCACATATGCACTCATCTATGTATCTGGCTATCAGGGACATATTTTTTCTCTCTAAAAACATTCTTCTACTCCAGGAAAATCAGCAGTAAAAGCTATGATGTCAAAAAGTTCTGTGTCATCAGTTTAGCAGACAAGAAGGAGTAAGATGAACAAATGGACTGTGCCTGCTCTAGAACTTCCAAAGTGGGGAGAACTGCTCAGCTCCAGCCTTTTGTTATTGAAGGGCACCCAATTTCAAGAATGCCCCAAATCCAAGTTTTGTGTGACATCAGATTTTAAAGAGTTATCTTTAAAAAATCAAATAACTGCAACAAAAACGCAGACAACATTGTCTCCTGACAACGTCCTCCCTCCCCATATGATTCAGTTAAACCTTCAGGGACACTAATGAATGATTACAATCGCCCACTTCCGTGTGCAGTCAGAGGCAACCTCAAGGAGATCTGTGAGCGCCCTAATGGCTCCTGCAGAAGATACTGCATCCAAACAGAAATCCACGTCGGGAGATGCTTAAATAACAGACCTTGCTGCTTGCCCCTGGGGAAACAGCCAAGAATCAACAGTACAACAACCAAGAAGAAATGAAGTCGTTGGAAATTCATTTTCTCCCTCCCTCCCTCCCCCCTCCCTCTCTCCCCTCTCCTCTTCTCCTTCTTCCTCTTTCCCCCACTTCTCTGTATTTCTGTCTCTAACTCTATCGCCTCTCTTTTTGCCCCAGAGAGAGCCTTAATTCCATTTCAAGAAATAAAGCAAAACCAGCAAACACAAAACCCATTTTAAACACTTTATTATCACTCGATTCTGGTTTGGTTCTCCATACATTTCATCCTTCTATGTGACCTGGAGGAATGCTTGGCTGAAATGGACTTTGGGTGAAGCGAGGGAATTTTACCGTGTTTGTCTGGCACTACAGTCCTCCATCCTTCCTCTAGGGAGACGACCCCTATTCCCTAACTACGGTGTAGTGAAGAGGCACTCCTTCCTTTCTGGCACAATTGTGGGGTCTCCCGCCCTGTAAAAGGGCAGTGCACAATCCAATTTCACATCAGTCAGACTTTGCCAGAAATCTGTCTCCCTTTTGCATTTTCTAAGGACTCAGGTAATCACACTGGGTCCAACCAGGATAGTCCAAGATCATTTCCCTATTTTAAGCCCAGCTCATTAGCAGCCTTAATTCCACCTGCAACCCCAAGTCCCCTCTGCCATAAAAGGTGACCTAATAACGGATTCCCTCGGTGAGAGTATGGACAGATTTGGCTGGAGAGGGAGGGGGCATTAGTCTGCCTCCCACGTGCACTGAGTGTTTTTCACACACATCACTGTTTTGTTTGACTTTGACACAGTTTTAGCTGTTTTATGTAAAGAGACTTGCATTGACAGAGTTCTTTTGTGTGTAAAGTTGTGGACAACAGTGTAGAAATCAAGGTATTTAAGGATATAATAACTGGCATTTACTGTCCACTATGCCTGATTTGGCCAAATTTGTAGCACAAGATTTTGTAGCACCAAATGCTAATTTGTGCTACATGAATGACTTGAAATCTCAGAGAGTTCAAAACACTGCATTTAAAATCTCAGAGACTCAGCCACCATCCAACCCACTCAACTCTTGCTGAAGTGTCAAATTTTCCTTAGTGTTATTCAAGTTAGAGCTCCAACTAAGCTTTAAATATATTTTTGCAATGCATATTATTTATTTCTTGAGTTAAGCATCTGTCTGGAAGAGAAAAAGTTGGACAATGTATTAGTTTTTTATTATTATAACAAAATACTCGAGGTGAGTTACTTTATAAAGAGAGGAGTTTTATTTTTGGCTCACAGTTCTGGAGGTCCAAGGTCCAAACACAATGGTACAGGCTCTTGTGAGGGTTCCCCTGTGTCACAGCTGGGCAGGAGTGTGTGGAGAACTCTGTCTCGATGTTTTCTGTCCCTCTCCTTATAAAGCCACTGGATTTCGATTGTGGGGGCCCCACCCTAACGACCTAATCTAACCTAATCACTTCCCACAGGCTCCACCTCCAAACAGCAATACTGGATTCCGTTTCCAACCTCTGAGCATCATTAACATAAGACTCTGGAGATGAGCTCTTGTATGAGTTCAAGGGGACACATCATATTACAACATAGCAAACAAGTGTATGAAAATTCTCACAGGGAATTTTATCCCTGCCTTATTATCACGGACCTTCTTTCTGAGTTCTCGAAGTAATTTACACACAATTCCATTAAGTTTTCCTTTGACTGTCTCTTTATTTCTTCAGAATTTTTATTTTGTTTGAACTAGACCTCTTTATTTTGCACAAGAATCGCATCTCAAATTACCTATACCTCATCATCACAAGTATTAATCCATTAATCAATAACTGATTCATAATATTTGATGTTAACCTATGTTAACCTATATTTGCTATTTTATTCCCACTTTTATTTATATTTTGTCCTTTCCTACTTAAGCACTTGAGAAAACCTTAGATCATTGCCTAAATTGGTAGGGCAGAGGCTAAAGGCAACATGTAAGCCATCCTTGGCTTATATTCCACAAAACCTAAGCATTCTGGATAACTTAGTATAGCACAGAAGAGATGAAAGAGGAAATGTCATTTAAGTATTTAGAAAAAAAATTTTCATGGAAGAGGTAGTCATAATGATTGTCCTGTCCCACAAACCAGAAATAAAATCTTTCTGTCCTGGCATGGATGAGGAGAGAGAGAAGCTTAGAGATCCTGCATTAGTGAGACACAGACTCTGCATCCCGAAGTTACCACCAGCAGATGTTAATGCATGGAATATGTAGTCCTAGAGAACTACAAGAAGCCTCATAAATGTTGCTATGTCTCAAGAACCATCACAGCTCTTTCTTACAAAGTAATTGCTATCCGCCAGATAATGCATAATATATACCAAATAGTATAATATACACCAGATAATACATAACAATAATGTATTCAGGTAAGTTACTAGGAATAACAGACCTGTGAAAGGAATGTTGCAGTTATCCACATTCTTAAAGATAAGGGCACTGAAATACATACAGATTAAGTAAATTGCTGAAGGCCATTCAGCAAACAAATGATAAAGCTTGGTTTTAAACCCAGAGAGACTTTGTCTTGACCATTCAATATCACTGCCTTTCAAATTAGCATAAACCTAGTAAGGAGAGAGGAACCATGCTAATTTGAATAGGTAAAGCTTCTTCCAAAGAATTACTAATCATGGGGCCAGCACTGTGGCACAGCAGGTAAAGCTGCCACCTGCAACACCAGGATCCCGTATGGGCATGGGTTTGTGTCCCGGCTGCTCTGCTTCCAATCCAGCTCCCTGCTAAGCATGGCCTGGGAAAAGCAGCAGAAGGTGGCTCAAACGTTTGGGCCCCTGCCACCCACGTAGGAGACCTGGATGAAGCTCCTGGCTCCTGGCTCCTGGCTTCAGCTTGGCCCAGCATTGGCCATTGCAGTATCTGGGGAGTGAACCAGTGGATGGAGGATCAATCTTTCTCCCTCTCTCTCTCTCCCCCAACCCCTGTAACATGGACTTTCAACCTTTTCTTTAAAAAAGTTATTTATTTATTTATTTTAAAAAATTACTAATTATAATTGCCATTGAAATAAAGGATTAGTTAGTAAGAAATAAGAATTCTGAAGAATACAGGATTTGCAGATATAAGGAGTTAATGCCTATGGCTGAGACAGAGCGTCCAAGGAACAGTACTGACTTCTCACCAACCCCGAAGGCCAAATTTAAGGCCTGGTTGGAGAGGGCACAAATGTGCCTTACTAGATGGCAAAAGAGTTTCTGTGGCATTGTACCAGTGTAACCCAGGTGTGGCCAGACAGCTACTATCCAGCAGATCAGGAAAAATTGGTTATATGGAGGTGTCACATTAGAATCCTGTCTTTTGCAAAAAAAAAAAAAAAATGGATGCAACTGGAAACCAATATGCTTAGTGAAATAAGCCAGTCCCAAGACAAATTTCATGTTTTCTCTGATATGCAGCAGTTAATATAGACTACAAAAAATGTATAGAAACAAAATGGACATCTTGATATTTGATTGTTATTTTTAGTCCTTGTTTACACTCCAGTGGAACTGTGGTCTTCCTATTTTTTTTTAACTTGTTGAATATTATGGTTAGTAGCACATTAAACCTGTGATTATAGAGTGGCCTAAAATTATGTTTTTGCAAAAATTAAAAAAAAGAAAGGAAAGAAGGAAGGAAGGGATTCAGGGAGGGGAAGAAGGAGGGAGAAGAGTATGGTTATCTTCTTAGAATTGTACCCATAAAATGCATGACATAAATGCATGTTCTCTTTATATTAATAAAAATTATACAAATAATCAGTCCACTGTAAGCCTATCACATACAACAGGCCTTTGGGCATTGCCTTCCACGCACTGCAGGAAGTGAGAAGTAGAGAATCTGGGTTCACTGCTGGAGTTGGGTGCTGGGGAAGCTGCATTTCCTGCAGCAGCCAGCCTGACTGTGAAGAAACCGTGCATACTGCAGGGCACTGGGGAGCAAGTGCACCGCTTCAAGAAGCAAGTGCTTTCCCTCCCGCACTGTTGTTCCATTGCCTCTCACTTGGCAAAATTTACCATTGTGAATGCTGGAAAAGAAAAAATATTTATAGGACCCAGATCCATGTCCACAGAGTAGGCCAAAGGGTAAATTCAGAGTTAAGTAGCCAAGCCTACTGCTTTTACTATGCAGCTTGTATATGTACTTTAGTAAATATACTAATTCCTATGCAGAAGGAAGTAATATTTCTACCTAACAAGATGCTGTTTTTTTCTTACAACTGTAATTCTCACCCTTTCTCCCAAATTAGGAGACTCAAAGTTGTTATAATTACTATTGAGATTACCATTAATATTTGTATTAATCATGCTTGAAATTTAGTCCCAATTTCCTTAAATATTACCACTAACAGGCTGCAAGGTGAAGCTAATACCCAATCACTTATAAAGTCAAAAATGAAAAATTAAAAAATGCTTGGCACATACAAAGAAACACAGATCACAAACAAACAGCAAACATGCAAAGCTACCATTGTCTTAGTTGGCATAATTGAAAGCTTTCACGAACAACTTTCTGTGGAACCCAAAAATACCAACTGGACAGATGTCCAGTTGTAGAGTGAAGGTTACCATATTTAATAACTATGGTAGGGGCCAGCGCTGTGGTGCAGCGGGTTAATGCCCTGGCCTGAAGTGCTGGTATCTCGTGTGGATGTTGATTCAAGACCCGGCTGCTTCACTTCTGATCCAGCTCTCTGCTATGACTTGGGAAAGCAGTAGAAGATGGCCCAAGTGCTTGGGCCCCTGTACCCCTGAGGGAGAACTGGAAGAAGCTCCTGACTTCTGGCTTCGGATTGGTGCAGCTCTGGCCGTTGTGGCCAAATGGGGAGTGAACCATTATATGGAAGACCTCTCTCTCTATCTGCCTCTCCCTATGTAACTCTTTCAAATAAATAAACCTTTAAAAAACAAAACAAAAAAAATCTGTGGTAACCTATATAAGGTCTAATATCCTTATTAGAACCTATATAAGGTCTAATATCCTTATTAATATCCTCATATCTTCTTCATCCTCAACCAAATTTCAATTAGTTGAGGTTATTCACCTGGCAAAGTGAGTCAAAACTTTATTCCCAAAGTTGTTTGTATTCTTAGTCATCTAATCTTTTTTTTGTTAGCTTGAACACTCAATTGTGATGTATATATTTCCTATAATGTCCAAAAAGATTTCTCAAGTAATGTGCCTGTTCATTGTGGTAAATGGTATGGGACTCACCTTAACTTTGGAAGGGATATCATAACATACATGACATCACTGAACTTCCAGAAACTTCACTGAAGTAATGAGTACCTGAATATTTGTGGTCCAGCCTTCATCCTGTAGTCTTATTGTATGTCTTAGCAGGTACTCATATCATGTCTTACATGTCAAGGTGTCTGAGTCATTACTTCTTACTAGTTAAAAGCCCCAATTAGCAAAATTTGTCAGTGTAGTCAAGCAGTGTGGTATTTGGTGGAATAGCAAGAGGATCACAATTTCTGCGAATTTTATTAGTACAGAATGAAGGCAAATTGATATAACTCCAAAGTAACATGGTGAAAGTGTACCACTGAGCCTTCCAGATAAAATTCCCAGTGGTCCTTGAAAAGCGTAGGCAGAAAATAAATGAATTAGGTCAATAGCTGCAAGCCAAGTTTCAGGGACCTGTGTTGATTTATTTCACTAAAGACTGTGTATCTGGGGCAGCAACTGAGTTATCCCTTGATTATATTTATAATCATCCACATTTAAAAAGTCCATCTGACTTCTTCTGCCCAGGCCAAATTGTTAAGTTAAACAGCAATATATTAGATATCATCATTCCTGCTTCTTTCACATCTTTTTTTGTGGTCTAAGCATCTGAATTATCCCAGGGATTCTGTGTTATTTCTGATTCACAATCTTAGAATACAGTAGAAGTCTTAGAGAACTAAACTTATCCCTTCTACCATAACGGTCCTTAACACATGGGTCAGTGAGTTGGTGAGACGATTCTCCCAATTGTTAACATACTCCAATTATATAGTTATGAACTGAGAAAATAACCAGAGTTATTCATGATCAACAGGATCCACCAGAATCCATCTGTCACCTGTCAACTACAATCTCCACTTAGTCCACACGAGTCTCTGGGTCATTAGAAATTGTTATCAATGAAAAGCTAGTGTCTATTAATCCTGTGAAGTACTGGGAACTTCCTTTTCCCCAGTGTACACTGGTCACTCTAGTAAATGTCATTCTAGTAAATGCTTGCAGGCACATTTGGGGAAGGGTTGGAGGACTAGGTACATTGTATACTACTGGCAATCAAAAATCTCTCAGTCTGTGAATAGACATATGTCTGGAAATGGGGTGAGTGGTTGTGACTTTACACAATGGAGACTCCAATCATGGTTTTGGCTACCACACATAGGGTTTTCCCCTCCACATTAAGCAACACTGCAGAAAGCTTCGCATCTATTTCTTTCCTTAGGTACCATGATCAATTAATCATTGCCAAGGTTCTCAGTGGATGAAATCATGTCAACTGCCTGTAGATCCCTGCTTCTTTGTATGGACACCATGTCTTTGGTGGTTCAGTACTGCTGTCTGGCCTCTGATACTCTAGGATCTAATTGCTATCCCTCAAATCAGGAAGACCATTTCAAGCATGGCATTTCCTATCATCATGCCTGGTCTGCAAAGAAGAGCTTTTAAGAATGTATGGGGCCGGTGCCATGGCTCACTTGGTTAATCCTTCGCCTGCAGCACCCATATGGGAGCCAGTCCTAGTCCCAGCTGCTCCTCTTCCAGTCCAGCACCCGCATAGGAGACCAGGAAGAAGCACCTGCCTCCTGGCTTCGGATCGGCGCAGCGCCAGCTATAGCAGCCATTTGGGGGGTAAACCAATGGAAGGAAGACCTTTGGAAAAAAAAAAAGAGAAGAAGAAGAAAAAAGAATATAGATACTATGCAACTAATGTATTTCTCATTAATTTAATGAAGAAAGAATCTGAATCTTCTTGTGTAATACAGTTTGGGAGAGAGTTGTATAGTTCACACAAGATAAATCAAGTCCCACATTCCTATCTACTTTAGCTATTGGGTCCTCTTCTACACATTATATCACAGCAGTAAAAGCAAGGCATCTAACTTATAATGATGATAGGCCACTAAGAGCCCAAACTTTAGTCAATTTACCAAGTGAGGTGTTAGAGACATCTTCCAGCTTGTATGAGCTAATATAAAACCTGAAATGGATGTGCTAGTAGTTGATCTTACATCAGCAAGTTCTCCTTGGTCCAATATTGTTAAAATCTACTCTATGCCCCACATTTCTGCTGATATATATTAACACTGTCTTGCAATTCTTTTGACATGTAACCCATTTAATCACGGGTTAGTGGAAACTTGACATGATGGAAATTTCCCATGCCTTGTGCTATAGATGTTGTGGAAATTTTAGAAAGAACAAAAGCTATCATACATAATGTTTATGAATGAGTATACAACTCTATCCCTTTTTTCAAAACTCATAGAAATGTACACAAGTTTTCATGAATAAATGTATTTATGTAAGGTATATCTCAATAAATCTGATCAAATAAAATAAGGTGAAGCAAATATCAACTGTTCCTGTGTTAGATTTTTGCTACTCCCTTTGTATGACCTTTCTGTTTATTTAATTCCATATACTTGAAGGGCAAAATGAGAGAGAGAGACAGACAGACAGACAGACAGACTAGGGGTGAAGCCAGGAATCCAGACTCAATATGCTCTCCCACTTGGGTCACAGAGGGCATCATCTTGAGCCATCATCTGCTACCTCCCAGGATGAATTATCACAAATGTCTGATTGGGGCGTTGCTACGGTATAGTGGATAAAATAACGCCAGTGATGCCTGCATCCCATATAGGTGCTGGTTTATGTCCCAGCTGCTCCACTTCTGATCCAGCTCTTTGTTAATATCCTGGGGAAGCAGTGGAAGATGGCCCAAGTGCTTGGGCCCCTACACTCATGTGGGAGACCCAGAAGCAGCTCCTGGCTCCTGGATTTGGATCAGCTCAGCTCTGACTTTTGTGGTCATTTGTGGAGTGAGTCAATGAATGAATGATCTCCCTCTCTCTCCCTCTCTGTAACTCTGCCTTTCAAATAAATAAATAAATCCTTTTAAAAAAAATGGTTGATCAAAGCAGAGTAGCCAAGACTCAACTGGCATTCCAATATGGGATGCAGGCATCCCAAGTGGCAGCTTACCCAGTGCACCACAACACCTGCCCTTTGTCTGACTCCTAATAGCTTGAACCTTCTTCTCATCAAGCTTTAATACAATGACATTATTCAAGTATGAGCATTTTCCCAGAACATGGCCTTCCAGGAACACGGCCTTCCAGGGTAACCATTGCTTCCTCCCCCATAACTGTCCTGTCCTTTGAGGTCTGGCACAACTACAGAGACAGATAACAATCTTGGGGAGGTTTAGTCATGCAGAAAAAAAAACTCCATAATTCTCCCTTACAGTACAAGGTATAAAAAATGTGCATGGATTACTGGACAACAGGGAAGAATCTGTCTCTGCTCCTGATACAGTCATAATCCAAACTTTTTCTGGGTTCTCTCAAAGTCAACTGCAACCTGACAATACCAAGATCCAACCTAATCCCTAATGATTTGTCCAAATGACTAGGAAAAACCCTTGGATGAAGACATAGATGCCGTAGATCAGGGGTTTCAAATGGAGGTGGTTCGCCCCCAGCACAAAATTGGCAATGTCTGGAGTTGTTTTCAGTTGTGGCATCTTGAAGTGTGCTGCTGGCATGTAGTAGGTAGAGGCAATAGATACTACTAAACATATCATGTACAGAACAAATCCCCAAAGAAAGAAATATTTGGCACAAAAAAATTGAAAGATGCTAAGAAACCCTGTACAGGCTCTGCCTGAGGTAATTCATTCTGGTGGTTGCATATTTGTTGTTGTATTCTTTTTTTTTAAATATAGTTTTTGAAGGAAAGGTCTTTATTTTTGAAAGCACTTGGGGCTGGTGTCTGGCAGAGCAGTTAAGACAATGTGTGGGATAGGGCCCCTGTATCCCACACCTGGGCACTTAACTGCAAGTCCTGACTCTGCTTCCAGGCCAATCTCCTGCTAAATACAGACCCTAGGTGAAGGCAGAGGAGGTTCAAAGGCTTGGGTCCCTGCCACCCTTGTGGGAGATCAAGATTTCCTGGCTGCTGGCTTCTGCCTGCTCCAGCTCTGGCCTTCAGAGCATTAAGGAAGTCAATCAGTAGATGGAAGATATCGATCTGATATCTATCTCTCCCTCTCTCTGTAGTTTGCTCTGCCTTTCGATTAAATATAAAATTTTTTCAGAGTGTGTGGGGGGAGGGGCGCGGAGACAGAGAGAGAGAGAGGGAGCCTGCATCTGCTGGTTCACTTCCCAAATGGCTGCAATGGCCAGAGCTGGGCCAGACTCAATATGAAGCCAGAAGCTTCATCTAGGTCTTCCCACGTGGGTGTATGGGCCAAAGTACTTAGGCCATTTTCCGCTGCCTTCCCAGGCACATCAGCAGGGAGCTGGATTGGAAGTGGAGTGGCTGGGACATGAACCAGCGCCCATGTGGGATGCTGGTACCATAGGCAGTGACTTTACCTGCTACACCACAGCACCAGCCCCAATAAATAAAACTTTCAAAAATAGTGAAACAGATGCACTTAACTCAGAGTGTAGAATCATCTGATGCAAACACAGAGACAGGCAGATAAATTACAAACTGTGACAGCTCCTTGCCTTCTGCTTGCTGAAGAATCCATTTCTAAAAACGTGAAATTTCCCCAGAGCAACCCAAACGTCCCAACTGAGAAAATAAGCAGCCATATCTATAAACAAGCAAATCATACAAGAGGAAGAACAGCAAATAACCAAGAAAAAGGATCCAACCTCAAGGGAACAAAACAAAGACGATGTAAAACAGTAATTATTATTTGTCAGGTAACAAAGGAAAAATTAAAAGACTTGCAAACGCGCAGGGCAGGCAAGGGGTATGAGTGGAAGATGCTTCCCTGAGCAGTCCAGTATCATTTATCAAAATTCAAATGCACATTTATCTCACGTAGGCATCCCCTCTGCTGAGCCCTGAGCTGGGGCTGCACTCCTGTACACACACTCACATCCACAAAACACATCTGCAAGGAGCTGAGTCCCACGGGGGACACGCACAATCCTGCCTGTGGCCGTCTGTCCGTGGGTAGCAGGAAGCACGGAAGCCGTGGCTGGAGAAGCAGCCCCTTGGTCCGGGACAGCAGACCTCAGGGCCGCAGGAGTGGACAGGTGAGAAGGACACTCAGGCGCTGGTCCTGCCCGGACGCTGGCCAGGCCAAGGCTCCAGCCTCGGGCTCTGTGGAACGCGCACACCGGTGACTCCCGAAATCTACTTAAATCTTCTCCTTGGGGTAAGTGCGCACCGGAAAAGGATACGGCCTGGCCGGGCCGCTTCCGGTCCTCACTGCCCGGCTCCCAGGAGCCTGCGTGCCGCGGCCGTCGGGGGCTTTCGGTGAGCTCGCTTGTGGAGCGGAGCCTGGCGCTCTGCTCAGGCGGCCGAGACAAGGCACCGGACACGGGGGTCGAACACCGACGTTGACCCTCGCCCAGTCACGGGAGCGGGGGGCCTGAGACCAGGGTGTGGCCAGGGCGGGCTGCCTGAGGCCTCCCCTCCTGAGCTGTAGACGCGTCTCCTCCACAGCCACCCCTCTGTGCGTATCCCCTGCTTAAAAGGGCTGGGGTCACACTGCGATGCGACCCCCGGGGACTCACCTCAGGCGCGGGGGGCGCTAGGTTTGCTCTCCACGCGGCGCCACCCCGGGACGCGAGGCAGACAGCTGGGGACCCGGCTCAGCACTCCCGGAGCAACATCAGCAGGACCTGGCTTTGGGGGTGACGGCGGACACCGCGTGAGTGTTGGCCGGAGGCGGCCCGGAGGTGCCACGCTGGGGCCTGGGGCCCTGGGTCGGGGGCCCTGGGTCGGGGGCCTGGCGCCGGGGGCCGGGCGCGCATCTGCTGCCATGGCTCCGGCTGCTTCCTTGAGGGGATCGCGTTCTCCTCACGACTGTGGGAGGCAGGTGCAGTTCTGGGCTGGGGGAGCGGGGCCGTGGTAAACCACTTCGCGGGCTACTGGAGGAAGCGCACTCGGCTCCCTACAGAGCTTTATTGTTGTATTTTACCGGGGAATTTTGTCTACTTAATTAAAAGATGCCGAAGAAATTACACATAAATTTACAACAGAGTCACTTAAAACATCTGTGTGTTAAAAGCAAATGATGATCATCAAAATGTTAGACACTGCTTGCACCGTGTAGATTCCACTTCTTTGCTGTAGGTACAGCCACTCCTCTGTAGGATAACAGATCTAATGACCTAGTGGATAAAGGGACAAAGAGGAGCGCACACTCAATTTCATCATTCACAACTGACCACGTCCGGGACATACACATTGAAACTATAGAGGACATAAAAGACGCATGATGGGGCTGGTGCTGTGGCACAGGAGCGCAGCCGGTGAAAGCCTGGGCCTGCAGCTCTGACATCCCATATAGGTGCCGGTTGTCCCAGCTGCTCCATTTCCACTCCTGCTCCCTGCTAATCCGCCTGGGAAAGCAGTAGAGGATGGCCCAAGCCCTTGTGCCCCTGCACCCATGTGAGAGACCTGCAAGAAACTCCTGGCTCTTGGCTGTGTTAGGTCTGCTCTGGCCATTGCAGTCATTTGCAGAGTGAACCAGCAGATGGAAGATCTGTCTCTTTCTGTGTCTACCTCTCTCTATAACTCTTGTCTTTCAAATAAATCAAATAAAATGACACATGATATTATTTCAATTAAAAAAATTGTTGACACTTATTTTAGGGCCTAGCAAATGATGTATCCTAGAGGATGTTCCATGCACTGATGAAAAGAATGTGTATTCTGCATGTGAAGTTTGATAAAAAAATTTTTTTCTGTTTGATTTGTCCATTGATGAAAGTGGGGTATTAAAGTCCCCCATTATTTTTTTTTTGACAGGCAGAGTGGACAGTGAGAGAGAGAGACAGAGAGAAAGGTCTTCCTTCCCCATTATTATTGTATTGGAGCTTATGTCTCTCTTTAGATCCATTAACATTTTTTTTATAAACTTGCATGCCCTGGTGTTGGTGCATATGCATTTACTATTCTCAGTCTTCTGGTTGAATTGATCTCTTGAGCTTTATACAATGACCTTCTTTGTCTCTTTTAATAGCTTTTGTCTTTTTTTTTTTAAGGAGAGTGTTTTTTATTTTTTTAAAGATTTTATTTATTTATTTTATAGGTAGGGTTACAGACAATGAGAGGCAGAGACAGAGAGAAAGGTCTTCCTTCCATTGGTTCACTCCCCAAATGACTGCAACTGCCAGAGCTGTGCTGATCTGAAGCCAGGAGCCAGGTGCTTCTTCCTGTTCTCCCACGTGGGTGCAGGGGCCCAAGCACTTGAGCCATCTTCCACTTCTTTCCCATGCTACAGCAGAGAGCTGGATTGGATGAGGAGCTGCCAGGACTAGAACCAGTGCCCATATGGGATGCTGGCGCAGCAGGCGGAGGATTAACTACTATGCCGCAGCACTGGCCCCAGTAGTTTTTGTCTTAAAGTCTATTTTGTTTGATATAGGAATAGCTACTCCTGATAGTTTTTTTTTAAATTTCCATTTGCATGAAATATCTTTTTCCATCTTTTTACTTTCAGTCTGAGTGTATCTTTATTGATGAAGTGTGTTTCTTGTAATTCTTGTAGGCAGCAAATAGATGGGTCTTTTTTTTTAAATCCACTCAGCCAGTCTGTATCTTTCAATTGAATAATTTAGTCCATTTACACTCAAGGTTGTTATTGCTGAGTAATGATTTTTTTTCTGCCATTTTCCCATGAATATTTCTATTGTTTGTTTTGGATCTCTTTTTTCCATTACTAGGTTTTCTGTCTTCACATTCTTTCTTCATGCTGAATGTCTTTCTCTGTTTCTGTTTGTAGTACATTCTTAAGTATCATTTGTAAGGCTGGCTAGGTAGGGACAAATTCTTCCAAATTTTGCTTGTCATGGAATGTCTTTATTTCACCTTCATTTGTAAATAAAAGCCTTGCTGGGCAAAGTGTTCTGGGTTGGCAATTTTTTTCTTTTAAGACCTGGACTTTATTTCTTCATTCTCTCCTGGACTGTAGGATTTCTGTTGAGAAATCTGCTGTCGGTCTCATGGGAGAGGCTTTAAAGATGGTTTTGGCATTTCTCTTTTGTATATTTTGGGATATTCTCTTTTTGTTTTATTTTTGAAAGGTTGACTATAATGTGTCATGGTGAGGATCTTTTCTGATCATGCCTTTTTGGAGTCCTTATCTCTCTATTCAAATTGAGGACATTTTCTGCTTTTATGTCCCTGAATAAGTTTTCTAAGTGGTTATTTTTTTCCATGCCTTCAAAAATTCCCAAGACCTATGTATATGGTCGCTTGATGATGTCCCATAGATCCTGAGGATTGTTTTTGGTCTTTTATATAAGACCTGTCTTCTAGATTAGATATTATTTCTTCTGCCTCACCAAGTCTGTTATTAAGGATTTCCCTTGTACATTTTATTTGATTTATTGAATACTTAGTTTCTTTCTGCTTTTTCTTCAATATCTCTATCTCTTTGCAGGATTTGTCATCATGTCATGTACAGATTTCCTTGTTTTATGTAATTGTTTCTCTGTGTTTTTTAGTAACTTTACAATCATTCTTTTGAATTCCTTTTCAGGTATTTCATCAATCTCCCCTCTTCACAATCCAGTATTAATTTATCATTTGTTTCTTTTGGAGAGTTGTAATGCCCTCTGTGCTCATTTTTCTTATGTTTCTATATTGGTTTTTACACATCTGGGGGCTCACTTCCTGTTGTCTCTTAACCGAATGCAAGGAAATATCAAAGTCCTTTAAATAACATCCTACATAATCTGTCTTATGTAGCCTTTCCTGAAATTCTCAGTATCCCCTTTCCACTCCTACCCTCTGTAGAAATAGCCACTAACATAGCCACTGTCTGTTTTGGATGATTGTGCCTTTTGCATGTAATATACTGTTGTATGCACCCATTAACCATTTCATCTCCCATCATACGATTGTGGACTATTTGATACACCCCCCTCCAGTTCCTATTACATTGCCTGACACACATTGATATATAAAGTAGCATTTATGATTGATGCAAGTGTGAGTGGAAAGTATAGAAGCACTGACAGTGAGGACATCCTGAGTCTTAGGGAAACACACACCATTAACTTGTTTTCTCATCCATTAAGTTATCCCTACATTTATGTACTTTTGTGTCCCTGGAGATTTCCTGTGAGAGACCAATTTATTCTCTTTTTTGTTAGGCTCTACTAACCAAGGACAAACTACAGAACCATGTATCATCATAAAGGGCCTCCGACTTGCCTTGCTCAAATCAGGTGGATGCCTCTTCTCTTCATTAATCCCATCAGCCATGAAACTTCATTTGTTTCTCTCCACTCTAATCCTCTTTTTGACCCTCTTACCGCCAGGTAAGTTGGTGGCTAAATACGGGAGTCTGTAGTTTAGAAAGCTATTGGGCAGGTTAGACAAGATCTTGGACTCAGTCTTGTGAGTTCAGTATGTAATATCATCAGGTTCACTGGGGTTATAATAGATAGAGATAGGAAAAGAATGTTCCAGTGTCATTAACCAGACTGCTAAATGAAGTCACAATCTGCTTTATCATTACTACGTATCTTGGTGTGCCTTGTAAGGCATGGAAATTTGTTTGTAGATAATTGCATCTGAGAGTATTGCAGCAGCTTATTTTATTGTATTCTATTATATTCACTCACAGAATCTCATTAACAGGAGCTCATGCTGAGAAAGTGTCACAAGGAAAGTGCTTTATGAGGAGAGATAAACATTAAAGAGTGGTTATTCGACAAGTAAAAAGAATAGTTGCTTGACAACAGGGAGTTATCACTGGAGAGAACTTATCCTTTGTATGATGTTGGTCAAAGTATAAACAAACAACATAACACTTTACAAAAGAAATCATGATTTTCTGTGGTTGTATATGAAAAATGACTTGCAAATTGAACCTGAGAACTAGAGAGGAGAGAGAATGGGACTTTAGATCAGAGAAGCAATAACACGTCAAGTTGCCAAAAATGTGATGATCTCAATATAATATAGGCTCATTACACAGTAATGGATAGCATATAACTATGGATATGAAAAATAATGACTAAAATTTAATGGGCTAAGAATGTTACTTGAGACTTCAGAAAAATCTGCATAATAACCTAAAAGAAGGGCAAGAGAAGGAATTGATGAATACAAAATGTAAAGTAAAGAAACAAATGAGAAAGAAAACAAATATAGTAAAGATCAATAAAGTAAAAAGTTACTTTTTAAAAGATCACTTTATCGTGATCTGGTGACACTGACCAGAAAAGGATGCTTAGAATCCATTGGAAAGAATAGGTTGACATTCCAGCAGAAGTTTCAGAGATTTAAAGAAAATTAAAAAGTATATGCATTAAAATTTCTGCACTATCTTTATCCCATCCTGTCTTGTGTACTTAGGAACTTTGCTGCTGCAGTTCACTGTTCATCATTTTTATTTCTACTGGATTTTTACCATCATAATGCAACACACTGTTGTTTCTCTGATCTTAAGAACAAAATCATTTTCTTTTCCTCTGATGCCCACTGTTACCCCCTTCTTTTGCTCCATTATGCAGCAGAATGCCTTACAAAACTCTCCAGTTCCTCTCCTTTCATTCTTGAATAGATCCATTCATTCATTCTGCCATTGAAACTGCTTTTGTCAAAGTCACCGATAATCCCCATGTTGCTGGATCCAGTGGTCATTTCCCCTGCAACCTTACCTCACCAATTATCGTCATTGAACACAAATGGTCACTTGGTTTGTCACAGTATACTTTCCTCGCTCAGCTTCCTATGGCATTTGCTTAACTGTCAGCAAATCTCGCTGATGATAAGCACCTCCGCTCCCTGTATTTCTTCCTCTTCTGTACAGGGCGTAGTTCCCAGTTCTCTTCTCCTCTCTCTCTGCATCTACTCCTTGAAGTTTGCAACCAGATCTATCCCTTCAAATTCACCTCTTGGACCTCTCTTCTGAACTCCAGATCTAAGGGATTGTTCAGTGGCACAACTGGTATTTCTACTTGGGCTTGTAAATTCAAAAGTAATATATCTGAAACTGAACTCATGATGTTTCCTCACGACCTGTATGCACACTTTCCCTCATCACAGAGTGTCATAGCTAGTGTGCTGTGGGATTCTCTTAGTGCTCCTGTGCCCTGTACCCTGTGCTCTCAGCTTCCTCCCCTGCCTCTCAAGGGGTCCTTTAAGGGACTCCTGCCCCTTGCACAGCCTCGGGTAGCAGCTGGCCCATACTCAGTGTCTGAAGAGGCTCTGTCAGCTGCCCTGCCCTGTGACCTCAGTAGGTCTCTGCACTTGGGCGCCTCTGACTGAAGGAAGTGGAGATTCTCTCGGCTCCCCTGAATCCACTCCAGTGGCAAAGCTGTTACCAGCTACTGCCTGGTAACCACAATGACACCCCCATGTCTCTCTAGTTTGCCCTCAGATGGCAGCAGCCCCTGCATGCTGTGTGTCAAGGGGGTCCCATGTAGCTCTCTGACTTTGCACCCAGTCTTTCCTGTGAATATTCAGTAGAAAGTCATGAAGGAGAGTGTGGATCTAAGCAGGTCTGAGATTCTGGTGATGTTGAACTATCACAGAGGCCCACACGTGGCCTGTAAACATTGAGGTCAGCAGTTTCCTTCTCATCACCATCAAAGGCAGCTTCCTCTCTCTGATTCTACTCATGGCCACAGGAGAATATCAGTGGGTCTCCTTCCTTTTAGGTGGGTCCTATCATTCTGGATTTAGTTAATTAACATCCTTCTAAAAGAAACTATATCTATAGATTATCTATATAGATATGTAGATATATCCCTATATCTATAGAAATTTTCAACTTGTTCTCTTGTCAGAACAAGTGAGCTTTCTTTAGTAACTTTCTGTATCTTAAAGAGCAGTAGCAATTTACTTGTGTACTTTTGAGAAACCCATGTGAGGCAGGTATTGTCATTACCATAAGTTTAATGACATCTGATTTCAACTTGATCTAAGCTCATCTTTTGCATTAAATTCCTTCTTCTTCTTTTATTTATTTTTTTGACAGGCAGAGTGGACAGTGAGAGAGAGACAGAGAGAAAGGTCTTCCTTTGCCATTGGTTCACCCTCCAATGGCCGCCGTGGCCGGTGCACCGTGCTGATCCGATGGCAGGAGCCAGGTGCTTCTCCTGGTCCCCCATGGGGTGCAGGGCCCAAGGACCTGGGCCATCCTCCACTGCACTCCCGGGCCACAGCAGAGAGCTGGCCTGGAAGAGGGGCAGAATCCGGTGCCCCGACCGGGACTAGAACCCGGTGTGCCGGTGCTGCAAGGTGGAGGATTAGCCTAGTGAGCCGCGGTGCCGGCTCCTTCTTCCTTCTATACAGACTTTAGACCCTTCTATGTTGTAGATCTCCTGGTAGTAAACCATTTCATTTGGTATCTGTTTAAATTCTTAATATTATCTTTATACATTAAAGGCAGCATTACTGGGCACTCCATTCAATGTTGCTGTTTCTCAGCACTTGATGACACTAATCCATTCCTATTTTTAAAGATTTAGTTATTTACTTGGAAGGAGAGAGGGAGGGAGAGAGAGACCGACTGAACTCTTATGGACTGAATCACTCCTCCAAATGCATGTAAAAGCCAGTACTGAGAATGGCTGAAGCCAGCAGCCAGGAATTCCATCCAGGTTTCCCATGTGCTGTCAGGGGCCCAAGTACTAGAGTCATCATTTGCTACCTGCCAGGTGCATTTGTGAGTAGCTGGATCCAAAATGGAGATGGGAATAGATCCCAGACATTCCAGTGATGGGATATGGGCATCACAATAGACTACTGAACCCTCTGTGCCACAATATCCACTTCTAGTCTACTCATTTTGGAATTTCATTTTTGTTGACACTACCAATTTAATTATTATTCCTTTATAAATTGTCTTTTTAAAATATTTTTATTATCTGGTATTTATTTTTAATGTTAAAGTTTAACTAATGTCCATTTTTATATCATTTGATGGCAATACTTTATTTTATGGATTTATGCTTTTATATACTTTCTTTTTGAAAATTTATTTAAATGTCATACACTCTTGCTCTTCTGTCCTCCAGGGACTTGAATTAGATAAATGTTAGAACTTTTGTCTCAGTGTTACCTTCCAGATAAATTATTTAAGCATGTCTTTTCATTCACTGATTCTACTATCACCTGGTCTAATTTGTCATAATACACTAAATTTTCTATTAAAATTTATTTTTGTTCATATCCTTTAAACCTGCCTATAAATTCTATCATATAGATTTTTTTCTTTTGCTCTTCATTATAGCATTGTGATAGAACCTTTTGTTTGTTTAAACAAATGATATTCAGTTATTTCTCCACATTGACAATCTCAATCTCTCTTGGCCTTGAGGCTTAAATATGTTGTTTATTGCATTGACTTTACTCAGTCTCTTACCTACCTGAAAGCTTGATAGTGAACTCATCCTTATCTTTAACCTGCCACCTTCCTAAGGTAGAAAATGAGAATGCTACTTTCCAAGGCACCTCTGACAGTAGCAGAATATAAATTGTTATCAAGGGCACATCGACATTTTGCAGGATACATCATTTGTTAGGCAACAACAGAAGTTTGAGCAAATTTAAAAAGACAGATTATGAGTTGACTTTTCCACCCATGATGGTATACAATTAGAAATAAAAAACAAGGGAATTATTCAGAAATATGTGGAAATTAATATGCTACTGATAAATTAAAAGGTTGGTTAAAATATCTTGAAATAAACAAAAACAGAAATGCATAAATGCAGCATGCTAATACTCACACGATGTATTAAAAGTAGTTCTACATGGAACATTCAGAGCAACAAAGGCCTACATCAAATAGAAGAAGAAAGATCCCAAATTAAAAACCTACTGTTACAGCTCAGTTAGGAAAAGAAGGACAAAATACATCCGTAATTTGTAGAAGAAAGAAAATAACAAAGAACAAGAGAGAAATGAAAGAGACTAGAAAAACAATACAAAAAGTCAACTAAAGTTGATTTTTATGAAAAGACACAATGGGAAAAACTTTAAGTAGTCTAATCAAGTTAAAAAGAGAAAAACAAACAAGAAATAAGACATTACTATGGTACAATAGAAATAAAGAAGACAATAAGAGACAATTAGCAATAATATGCCAACAAATGGGAAATCTAGAAGAAATGGATGAATTTCTAGAGGCATACAAATTACCAAGATTAAATCAGGAGGGAAAAAAACAATATATTAAAAGACCTAAAATCAATAAGGAAACTGAATAATAAAAAAATATTGCATCAAAGAAACACCTAGCACCTCACAACTTCCCTATTGAATTCTACTGAACATTTAAAGAATAAACAACAATCAACCATTTCTTTTGAAAGATTTATTTATTTACTTGAAAGGCAGAGAGAGACACAGAGAGAAAGAGAGAGAGAGAGAGAGAGAGAGAGAGAGAGAGAGAGAGGTCTGGTTCACTCCCCAAATGGCCTCAATGGCTAGAGCCGAGCTGATCCAAAGCCAGGAGACTGGAGCTTCTACTGCTTTCCCAGGCCATAGCAGAGAGCTGGATGGGAAGTGCAATATCTGGGACTTGAACGGGCACCTATATGGGATGCAGGCACTGTAGGCAGCGGCTTTACCAGTTACACCACAGCCCCAGCTCTGAGTAATCATAGATATCAAAGCCAGAGAAAGACATTACAAGAAAAGAAAATACAGGCCAATATCCCTGGTAAACAATGACAGAAGACCTCAACAAAATGCTAGTAAACCAGATTCAATAGCACACTGAATGGACCATTCACTGTGTTCAAGTGTGATTTACCCAGAGATGGTTCAACACATTCAAATCAATAAATGTGATATACTGTAATTACAGAATGATGAGAAAAAGGCACGTGACAATCTCAGTAGATACCTAAATAGCATTGACAAAATTTAAGAGTCTATCATGAAAAAAAAATAAACGAGCATGTAGGAATGTTAATGCAGTGAAGATCATATCTGTCAAGTTAATATACTAAATGGTGGGCCGGCGCCGTGGCTCAACAGGCTAATCCTCCGCCTTGCAGCACCGGCACACCGGGTTCTAGTCCCGGCTGGGGCGCCAGATTCTGTCCCGGTTGCCCCTCTTCCAGGCCAGTCCTCTGCTGTGGCCCAGGAGTACAGTGGAGGATGGCCCAAGTGCTTGGGCCCTGCACCCCATGGGAGACCAGGAAAAGCACCTGGCACCTGGCTCCTGCCATCGGATGGTGCGCCGGTCACAGCGCGCCAGCCCTGGTGGCCATTGGAGGGTGAACCAATGGCAAAGGAAGACCTTTCTCTCTGTCTCTCTCTCTCACTGTCCACTCTGCCTGTCCAAAAAAAAAAAATATATATATATATATATATACTAAATGGTGAAAAGGTGAAATCTTTACATACATGATCAGGAGCAAGACCAAAATATTCACTATTTCCACTTCTATTTAACTTAATTGTATATGTCTTGAACAGAGCAATCAACAAGATAAAGAAAAAAAAAAGCCATCTAAAACAAAAAAAAATTATCTCTATTTGAAGGTTGCATAATATTATATGTATAAAACCCTAACCCAAAAAATGATTTGAACTTAAAAATAATTCAGTGGAACTGCAAGATACAAAATTAACATACAAAAATAAGTAGCTTTTTCTGATACTAATTGATCTATTTTTAAAACAGCCCCAGAGAATAATCTTATTTACGCTAGATAGAAAAAATGCTCAGGTCAGGGCTGGTGCTGTGGCTTAGCAGGTAAGGCTGCAGTGCTTGCCTGCAGTGCTAGCATGCCATATGTGCACCGGTTCAAGAACCGGGTGCTCCACTTCTGATCCAGCTCTCTGCTATGGCCTGGGAAAGCAGTTGATACTGGCCCAAGTCCTTGGGCCCTGCACCCACATGGGAAGACCCGGAGGAAGATCCTGGCTCCTGGCTTTGGATTGGAGCAGTTCTGGCTATTTTAGCCAATTGGGGAGTGAACCAGCAGATGGAAAACCTTTCTTTCTTTGCCTTTCCTTCTCTCTCTGTGTAATTCTGACTTTCAAATAAATAAATAAATCTTTGAAAAAAAGTACACAGGAATGAATTTAGTTCACTGAAAAATATAAAATATCGGCTGGCGCCGTGGCTCAACAGGCTAATCCTCCACCTTGCGGTGCCGGCACACCGGGTTCTAGTCCCGGTTGGGGCGCCGGATTCTGTCCCGGTTGCCCCTCTTCCAGGCCAGCTCTCTGCTGTGGCCCCGGAGTGCAGTGGAGGATGGCCCAGGTGCTTGGGCTCTGCACCCCATGGGAGACCAGGAGAAGCACCTGGCTCCTGCCATCGGATCAGCACGGTGAGCCGGCCGCAGCACTCCAACCGCAGCGGACATTGGAGGGTGAACCAACGGCAAAGGAAGACCTTTCTCTCTGTCTCTCTCTCTCACTGTCCACTCTGCCTGTCAAAAAAAATATATATATATATAAAATATCAGTGAAAGAAATTGAAGAAGATACAAATAAATAGAAAAACACACTATCTTAAAAAGTCAAACACACACAAAAAATGAGCTATAAATCAGTGCAATCCCTATAAAAATCTCAATGACATTTTTCACAGAATTAGAAAAAAAAATTTCTAAAGTTCATACATAGCCACAAAAGAGCTCTAATATACAAAGCAATCTTGAGGAAAAAGAACACAGGAGGAATTATGCTGCCTCGTTTCATAATCTACTACAAAGCTGTTGTAATCAGAACAGCATGGTACTGACATAAAAGCACACACACAGAGCAAGTAATGAAACAGAATGAGAACTTACAAATGGATCTGTGCATATATGGTCAATTTATTTTCAACAAAGATGCCAAGAACACATGATGGGGAAGAACAAACCATTTCTTCAATAAATGATTTTGAGAAAATAGAATGACCACATGAAGAAAAATGAATCTGGACTCCTGTCTACACAAACTGAAAGCAAAATGGGTTATGGGGCTTCAGTGTAAGAGCTGACTCTGTGAAACGTCTAGCAAAAAGTATAGGAGAAAAACTCCATTTCATTGGCCTGGGCAGTAATTTTTTATTATGACTCCAAAATCCCAAACAGCCAAAGCAAGAAAAGACTGATGAGATCCCATCAAGTGAAAATGCTTTTGAATAGGAAAATGAAACAATCAGCAAAGTGAAGCAGCAGCCTACAGATTAGGGGAAAATGTTAAGGAACCATTCATCTGCTAAGAAATTAATACCAAAACTGTACAAGTGACCTGGATTGAGTTTCTGGCTTCCGGCTTTGACTAGAGGCTATGGCGGGTATTTGAGGAGTGAACCAGTGAGTGGGAACACACCCCCCTCTCACAGTATCTTTGCATCTCAAAAAAAATTTTTTTTAGAGATTAAGGTTCTGTGCTTTAGGAAAAATATAAATACCTAAAAGCAAGGGGGGATATGAGGTTTGTCTACCCCTGTGTTGTGTGGTCTTCATATTTATTTATTTGCTTTACTTTTGTCTCTTCTAGTAATCACCCTGCTTTTGATATGCTTGTATTTCAAATAAAAGTAAAATAATTCTTTGAGTGGTTTATTAAAAAAAATGAGAAACTCACACAACTTACTAGTAAGAAAACAACCTATTTTAAAAATGGCCAAAGGATCTCAACAGACATTTCCTAAAGGAAGACATACAAATGGCCAAAAGGTGTGTGAACAAATTCAATGTCACTAGATAATCATAAGGGAAATTCAAATTAAAGTGATAATGAAATCTTTCTCATACCTGTTAGAATGATCCTTATCAAATAGACAAAGATGATAAATGTTGGCAAGGAGAAATGGGAATGCTAAAATAGTGTTTGTGGGAATGTAAATTAGTGTCAACCTTAAGAAAAACAGCTTAAAATATCCTTGAAAAGTTTAATGTTTCTGCAAAAATTCTTATAAGTCAGAAATCCCACTTCTGAGTATATATTCAAAGGAGATGATATTAGGATGTCAAAGATCTATGAGTACTCAGCACTCTTACGTTCACTGCAGCATTGTTCAAAATAGCCAAGGTATGGAAGCAACGAACATATTCATCAATGGATGAATGGATAGGGAAAATATGGTATATAAGATACTATACAACCTTTAAAAAGAAGAAAATCCTGTCATTAGCAGCAGCGTGGATGAAATTATAATAAGTGAAATCCAAGAAAAAGTAATTAAAGTATTGCATATTTGAAAATTATGAGAATATATTTTAAGTGTTACCATTACTAAAAAAAGAAAAATATGTGAAAAATTCACGTTAGCTTGATTTAGTCATTCCACAAAATATAACTACATTGAAAACATGATGAACACCATAAATGTATAAAAATTGTTTCCTTGTCAATTAAATAAACAACTTTTGAAAAATAATTATTAGCTTAGGGTAGACAGCACCACAACCAAATAGCTGCAGGATGTTTTTAAAGAAGCCATCACTTTATCCCTATCTCCATGGAGAGGGAAGAAGAAGGAGATGAAAAAGGTGGAACAGTAAACATTCTAAAAGAATAATTAGCCATATGATCATTAAGGGGGCTGAATCAGGGTAATTGCCACATTAGATTATGAATATGCAAGATTACCATCATCTACATGCTTTACATTACCTTGATCCTGTGTTTTACCTTACCTCATTAAAAAAAAAAGTATTCCTTTTCCAGTATGCTCTATCAGCACAGGTCTCTTATCTGTTCTTCAAATAAACTAAGCAAGGGAACCTGCTCTTGCTATTCTGTATGACTAAAGTGCTTTCACTGAAACGTTTGCTTATCTTTTTCATTCTTACCGTTTAGATATTAATCCAGAGTACTTTCTCATAACATTTTTCCATCCATGTTATCAATGCCAGGCCTTATCTGGCCTCTTATTGAATTATTTTGTTCTAAGCACTTTACACATCTGACTTCTCAGTCTATTTTTGTATTATCAAATTTCTACACTCGCCGGCGCCGCGGCTCACTAGGCTAATCCTCCACCTGCACCGCTGGCATCCGGGTTCTAGTTCTGGTTGGGGCGCAGTTCTGTCCCAGTTGCTCCTCTTCCAGTCTCGCTCTCTGTTGTGGCCCAGGAGGGCAGTGGAGGATGGCCCAAGTGCTTAGGCCCTGCACCCGCATGGGAGACCAAGAGGAAGCACCTGGCTCCTGGCTTCAGATCGGCTCAGCATGCTGGCTGCGGCGACCATTTGGGGGGTGAACCAACGGAAGGAAGACCTTTCTCTCTGTCTCTCTCTTTCACTGTCTAACTCTGCCTGTCAAAAAAAAAATTTCTACACTGACTATAAGTTTCTCTTGAAAAAACATTGCTGCCATTTTTCATTGTTCTAACCAAAGTACAAAGAAAATCGTGTGAAGAATAGACACTTATTGCAAATCCATATAAAGGAATAAAGAATGAAGAATGTACTGTATTCAGGACACATCATTTGCCCATACCTTTGCTGTTTCAGTTTGATACTTGCCAAAGTTCTTGTGATGCCTAAATTAGACTTGCCAAGACTTTATAAGAAAATTAAGGAAGAGTTTGTTAGTGCTTGAGCAGTTGGGTAAAGAAGAAAGAGAATGAACATGGGGTCAGAGTGATGGAGCAGCTGGACAGCTCCTTTGTCCATCTTCTTTTTGCCACATAGAAATGCCCATACCAGAATTATTCCAGTCTCCTACTTAAAAGCGTTAAAGGTTTTACATTTCATTCATGGGCCGACATCTCACTGACTCTTTTCTGCAGTGAGAAGCGGTTTGGGTGCTGCTGAGAGCCATTGTCTCAATCTGTCGGGCACCTGCAGGAGAGACATCTGCAAAGTAACAGAAGATGAAATTGGTGGCTGCCGGAGAAGATGGAAGTGCTGTAGACTGTGGTGGATTCTCTTGCCAATTCCAACGCCAGTCATCTTTTCAGATTATCAAGAACCCATTAAGCCTCGGTTGAAATGAAACTCAGAAAAGCACCCATGGGAAAGTCCTTAGCAACTAACATTAGGTCACACATATTCAATTCTGCAGCTTTGTAATCAGCTTATCTTTTCCACTGTCAATACAAATAAATGAGTATTGATTTCTAATCAGCCCAGATGTCATTTCTTGGTGATTCATTTGAAAATCCAAATGATATCTTTCAAAGAAGAAATACTACTTATTTTCAATTATAGTCTTTTTACTCTTTGTTGAACTCTACTTAGTGGAGAATTAAGCCCTTGACTATAATGTAAATTAAAAGTATGCTATCTCAAAAATAAAAATAAACATTTTCCAAATTTTCACAGAAACATCAAAAGATTAATAAAAAAAGTTGTACAGGGATTTTGCAGATGCAAATAAGTTAAAGATGCTGGGAGCAATATAACCCTCGCTAATTGTTGACTATTCTATAGAATGACTAACAGATCCAGGGAAAGTACATTACTTTTAATTTCAGTTTTATTTTTAAGCCCACTTCAATCTTCCAAATTTTAGAACTGTAAGAGAATATACGAATTCTTTTAAGCTGTCGTGTCCCTGGTCATCTGTTAGTGCAGCAACACGAAACTAACACAAGCTGTGTGGTGCAGTGGTCAGTAGCCCAGGTGCAGTGGTCAGCAGCCCAGGTGCAGTGGTCAGTAGCCCAGGTGCAGTAGTCAGCAGCCCAGGTGCTGGGGGCAGGCTGCCCAGACTTGAACTGTGGTTTCCCCACTGCTCATGTGTGTGACCTTGGCCAAATCACTTCATCTTCCTAGACTTCACTGTCCTCATCACAACACAGAGCTTTGCTGTAGGATGTTTTTTCACATAAGATACTTGGAACAGTAACTAAAACTTATGAATTATTCATTGTTATTTGATGTAAAATGTTTGAAATGTATGACTCAAGCAAAACACTAATAAAATTATCCAACTCAGAAAAAGAAGTTGTAAGGATAATAAGATTATACAAAATACAATTAAACAGGCACCCAGAAGACAACTGAATAGTGGGAAACACATGGACTTCAGCCATAGGAGGATACAAAACAAAAACAAAAACAGGCCAGCTTTGTGGTAAAGCTGCCGCCTGCAATGCCAGTATCCCATGTGGGCTCTGGTTGGAGTTCTGGTGCTCTCTGCTAATGGCCTGAGAAAAGGATCAGAAGATGGCCCAAGTGTTTGTGCCCCTGCACCCATGTGGGAGACCAGAATGAAACTCTTCAGCCTGGCTCAGCACTGACTAGTGCAGCCATCTGGGGAGTGAACTAGCAGATTGAAGACCTACCTACCTACCTACCTTCCTTTTCTTCCTTCCTTCCTTCCTTCCTTCCTTCCTTCCTTCCTTCCTTTTTCTTTCTTTTATTCTTCTTTTCTCTCTCTCTCTCTCTCTGCCTTTAAAGTAAATAAATACATCTTTTTTAAAAAAAATGAAAACAGGAAGGACTACATTTCTAGGGCACAGAAGTGACAGAAATTTTCAGCAGAAAAGTGACATAACAGAACAAAGACTCTGTGGGACAGTGATGATAGAGAACAGACACACTGCTTAAGCTGGTCGCATGACTCAGGCAGATGCTGGCTAAGAGTTATCATCTTCCCAAGTCCAAGGAAGAAAGAGGTTGTTGTGTGCCCCCCCCCCCAGCAGATTTAACTGAGGGAGAATTCCACAGTCATCACCCACTGACTTTAACTACAGATGGGGGCTACCTGGAATAGCTCAAAGCAAGCTCTGAAGAACAGCTTGGATCCAAGGAGGGAAGCCACATCGCTTCCCTCCTCTCCCCCACCCCTACAGAATGCCAAACTCAGCCATGCAGAATTGTGTAGCTGATCTTTGTTCTGCTACCAGAAGTGACCAGAGCCAGAGTCAGGGCAACTCATGGGGTGGAGAACAGACCCCCTGCATCCCGAAACGGAATTTTGAGCATAATCCCTGTATTCACTCTAAGGGGTCCAGGGGGTTCCCTTCAGCTTCGTGGAGCTAGCACCAGTAGCAGACCATAAAAATCCTGATCTGACCTGGAGAATTTTCCTCCACACTTCCTAGATTATGGTGCTGGGAGCCAAGGGCACAAACTCTGCAGTACCTCTTTCTGCTTTGTGAGAACTTGGGGGAGTTTCATCTCTGCCTTGAGGAACCAGGACTGTTGATATTAACATTATAATTTTTTAATTAATTTGCACTCACTTATGGTATCTGGAATATTCCATCTGTATTGCTTTGCTTCAGATTGGTGACTATCATTATTCCTAACATCTGGCCCCACTGTGAAATATCTGGGTAATGACGCCACTGTACCCTATAATTCAGGACTGTAACAATCAGTATGAATTTCCTCAGACCCACTGGAACCCAATCAGTGAATCACAGGGAATACCCTGCCTGCATTGCTCTTCTCTGGACCCGTATCTGCCAGAGCAGAATCTCCTGTACACCTTGTAGTCACCCTGTAGAACTGGATCAAGGTTCAGTTTGCATCCTCCCATACTAGGACTGGGGATGCTGATGCTACAAGCTCCAGCACCAGTTGAACCCCCCATCAGGACCTGAGGAAAGGCCCATCCACATCACACAGTCCTAGGAGCCACAGGTGTTGGTGCCACAAGCTCCAGCATCATCTAGGCTTGTCAGTAGGACTAGCAGACAGCCCCCTGTGTCTCCCTAAGCACCAAGAACAAGGCCATGGCTATCAAAATCTCCAATGTAACTGACACCAGTTTTTCTGGGGACTGAAGATACATGTCCTAGGAAGCCCATATTCACCTCAAAGCTACTCTCTCCTCCTAACAATTGCAGCAGACTAGACCACTGTGTCACTTATAGATGCAGCTGACATTGATTCTAGCACAAGAAATCACTCAGCGGCTACATTTCTAGGCTCACCTTGAATCAAAACCAAAGCAACAAACCAAGTGATAGCTTGCATTCCATCTAAACCATAAACTTTCCCAATAAAACCTACTCCTTGGCCAGCACCGCAGCTCACTTGGCTAATCCTCCACCTGTGGCGCTAGCACCCTGGATTCTAGTCCTGGTTGCTCCTCTTCCAGTCCAGCTCTCTGCTGTGGCCCAGGAGGGCATTGGAGGATGGCCCAAGTGCTTGGGCCCTGCACCCGCATGGGAGACCAGAAGGAAGCCCCTGGCTCCTGGCTTCAGATCGGCGTAGCGTGCCGGCCAAAATGGCCATTTGGGGGGTGAACCAATGGAAGGAAGACTTTTCTCTTTGTCTCTCACTGTCTAGCTCTGCCTGTCAAAAAAAAAAAAAAAAACCTACTCCATAAAGAAGAAGAGATTATTACACCAGATGCACAGATGCCAATGTAGGGGCACAGGAAGCATGAAAAAGCAAGGCAGCATGACACTTCCAAAAGAACACAGTAGTTCCCCAGAATTAGATCCTGATCTGAAGGAAACCTCTTAAATGCTGGAAATAGAATTCAAAAAATGATTGTTAGGAAATTCAATGTGATGCAATAGAATACAGGATAGAATACAATAGAATAGACAGATTAAGAAAACAAGGAAATCACTGAGTGACATGAATGAAAAATTCACTAAGGAGAGAGAAATCATTGAGAAGAACCAAATAACACTGTCAGACATGAAATATTCAATCATGGAAACAAAAAATATGACTGAGAGCTTTAACAACAGAATAGAACAAGTGGAGGAAAGAAAGAATCTCTGAACTGGAGGATAAGAATTTTGAAATAACCTAATCAGACAAAAGTCAAGAAAAAAAGAATTATGAAAGTCTCTTTGAAATTGGGCTACCATCAAGGGAGGAAATACTTATACAGATTCATGAAGGAGAAGGGAAAAAAATGTTGGGGTACCTGCTAATAGAAAGAATAGTTGAAAGTTCCCTAGATTTTAAAAAAGACACGGACATCCAGATACAGGAAGCACAAAGGACCCTAAGCAGAGTCAACAAAAAAGATCTTCTCCAAGATGTATTTTAGTCAATTTTTCAAAAGTTAAGGACAAGGAGGGAATCCTAAAGACAGAGAAAAATGTCAAGTTACATGGAAAGGAAAACCAATTCAGACTTTTCAGCAGAAACCCTACAAGCCAGAAGAGAGTGTAATGATATATTTAAAGTCTTAGAAGAAAAAATCCAACTGAAAATATTATTTTGAGAGAAACTATCCTTTAGAAGTGAAGGAGAAATAAAGTATTCTCCAGATATCAAAAACTGAGAGAATTTCCCCCTACCAGAGCAGACTTACAAGAAATTCTGAAGGGCATCCTGCATTTGCTTCTAATGCATCATGAAAATGCATGACACCACTAAATTCACCAACAGAGGGGGTATACTCAGTAGCCAATCAACAAATTGACAGGTCTTAGTTTGTATTTATCAGTACTAACCTTCAATGTAAATGGATTAAATTCTCCAGCAAAAGATTTAGGTTGGCTGAATGCATTAAAAAAATAAAGATCACACTATATGTTGCCAACAAGAAACTCACTTCACAAGTAAACATACACATAGATTGAACATGAAGGGCTGGGAAAAGATATACCAGGCAAGTGAAGTTAGGCATTTGGGGATGAGCCAGTGAATTGGAGCACTCTATCTTTCTCCGTGTCTCTGCTGCTTATATAAATAAATAAGTAATTTTTGAAAAGATTTCAAAAGAATGATTACAAAGATACTCAGAGATACAAGCAAATATACAGTTAACAAATAGTTTGATGAAATTAGAAAACAATGCATAATTTGAATAGCATGATAAATTCAGCAATGAAGCAGGGATATTGAAAAAGAACCAAACCGAAAATTTGGAAATGAAGTAACTCAAGAAGTAAAAAAAAAAAAAAAAAAATAATAATTGAAAGCCTCAACAACAAGACTGAGCATAAGGAAGGATATCTGAACTTGAAGATATATCCTATGCAGCATCCTATTCAGACAAGAAAAGGGAAAAAGAAAAGAATGAAGACAGCATCTAAATCCTTTCATACCCCTAAACATAAAAATACTCAAATTTAGGGGATTATTGGAGGAGAAGAGTGAATTAAGGCATAGAAAACCCATTCAGGGTCTGGAGCTGTAACATAGTGGGTAAAGCTGCCGCCTGTAGTGCCGGCATCCCATATGGGTGCTGGTTCTAGTCCCAGCTGCTCCACTTCCAATCCAGTTCTCTGCAATGGCCTGGGAAAGCAGTAGAGGATGGCCCATGTACTTGGGCCCCTTCACCCATGTGGGAGACCTGGAAGAAGTTCCAAGATCCTGGCTTCAGATCAGTGCAGCTTTGGCCATTGCGGTCATCTGAAGAGTGAACAAGTGGATGGAAGCCCTTTCTCTCTCTTTTTCTTTCTCTCTCTTTCTCTGCCTCTCCTCTCTCTCTGTAACTCTAACTTTCAAATAAATAAATAAATCTTGTTTAAAAAAAGAAAAGAAAACCTATTCAAAGAAATGATAACCAAATATATCAACAACTGTGAGAAGTAGGGGAGGGCCCTAGGACCCAGGTAGATGTGAGCAGAAGGGATGCTCACTCTGACACATTGTAATAAAACTCTTAAAACTGCAATATGTGGAGATTTTTATGAAATCTTAATGAGAAAAGTGCCAAAACACATTTAGAGTACTCCTATTAGATCAATGGCAGTTTTCAGCAGGAAGCTTATGCAGGCCAGAAGGGAATAGAATGAAATATCCAAATTCTGATAGAAAAGTCTGCCAAGAAAGAATCCCCTAACCACCAAAGCTATGCTTCACAAATGAAGGAGAAATAAAGATGTTCTGAGAGAAACAGACTCAGAGGGAATTCGTCACCACCACAGCAGCCCTACAAAAGATGTTTAAGGGGGTCTGTATTCAGAAGCAAAAGAAAAGTAACTGCCATTGTGAAGCCATATGAAGCTACAAAGCCCACTAGAAGACCAGACACCAAATAGGTAAGAATCAAACCTTATCAATACAGTCACTGCCCAACCACAATCACAAGTAACAGAAGAGGACGCTCTGCAGACCCAAGGATGTGGTATGCAGAGACACCTCTTGCTGTGGAGAGGGACAATGAACTGGATCCCAGTGCCATACCCACTGCAGAAAAATTCATGTTGACTGAGCCACCCAGCTACTGCCCCCAAGAATGATGTTTGGAGCTTCCATAGCCAGGCGGCTTCTGCCACCCCTTCCCCAGTGGCTGGCAGGAAGTAAAGTGCCAGCCATGTTGGGAGAAGGAGCTTAGGGCCATGCCTCTGACTTGAGAGCCAGTCCTACCATGCTGAGACCCATCACCTGATAAAGCCCAGAGGTCTCTAGCTTCCAGCCAATGCTAACAGCCTGAATCTCTGAATTTTCCCACTATATTGCAGAGGCCTATGCTTTGGGGGCTCAGGCTCATTTTGGTGTGTCAAGGCCAACCTCAGGTGGGCCTAGGGGGACTCCCTGGGGACTTTGTGGGGCCCGACAATTGTGGCACCCATATGTGATTGCTTAGAATTTCTAGAAGAACAGCTACAATTGAAGCCAGATTTTAAAAACTCATCCTTCATAGTGCAGATGGCATTGTGCTCCAATAAACACTGGAAACTTTCAGGGAACCATGACCTCACTTAAAGAAAAAAATATGGAGCCAGAAACCAACCATCTAGGAATGGAATGATCTAAGTGCTCAAATAAACATTCCAATATCAGTGTCTTAAGGAAACCCCTCAAAATTCAGGAAAACACAGAAAAACAATTCAATATTCTGACAGGGAGATGGATGTAATTAAACAAAATCAAGCCAAAATCCTTCAACTGAAAAATAAACTAAGAGAAATAAAAATATGAGAGAAGACATCAACAGTAAAAAAGGCCAAACAGAAGAAAGAATCAGTGAATTCAAAGACAGGCTATTTAAAAATACACAGCTGGAGAAGAAAAGAGAAAAAAGAATAACAACATCCTTTCATGATAAAAGTATTAAAATTTGCATATAGAAGGAACACATTTCAATACAATAAAGGCAGTATGCAACAAATCCACAGACAGCATCATATTCAATGGGGAAAAGCTGGAAGCATTTCCAGTAAGATCTGGAAGCAAAGATGATGGCTTGTCACCACTGTTTTTCAAAATAGTTCTGGAGATTTTAGTCAGAGCCATTAGGCAAGAAAAAGAAATCAAAGGGATACAAATTGGAAAGGAGAAGTTCAAATTATCCCTGTTTACAAATGACATGATTCTTTATATAGGGAAACCAAAAGACTCCAGTCAGACTATTAGAAATCATAAGACAATTCAGCAAAATTGAAGGATATAAAATCAAAACAGAAAAAAAATCAATAGCTTTCTTATATACCAACAATGCCCTGGCTGAGAAAGAAACTATAAGATCAAGCCCATTCACAATAGCTTCAAAAAGTTTTAAATAACTTGGGATATATTTAACCAAGGATGTGAAAGTTCTCTACAGTGAAAATTGCAAAACATTGATGAAAGAAATAGAGGGCACAAAAATGGAAAAATCTTTCATGTTCATAGATTGGAAGAGTTAATATTATCAAAATGTCCATACTACCCAGAACAATTTACAGATTCAGTATAATCCCCATCAAAATTCTAAAGACATTCTTCACAGACCTAGGAAAACAATCCTAAAATTCATATGGAACACAAAGGACCTACATAGCCAAAGCAATCTTTTTTTTAAAAGATTTATTTATTTATTTGAAAGTCAGTTACACAGAGAGAAGGAGAGGTAGAGAGAGAGAGAGAGAGAGAGAGAGAGAGAGAGAGAGAGAGAGAGAGAGAGGTGGAAAGAGAGAGAGAGAAAGAGAGAGAGAAAGGTCTTCCGTCTGCTGGTTCACTCCCCAGTTGGCTGGAGCTGCGCTGATCTGAAGCCAGGAGCCAGGAGCTTCTACCGGGTCTCCCATGTGGGTGCAGGGTCCCAAGGACTTGGGCCATCTTCTACTGCTTTCCCAGGCCATAGCAGAGAGCTGAATTGGAAGTGGAGCAGCTGGGACTCCAACCGGCGCCCATACGGGCTGCTGGCACTGCAGTGGCGGCTTTACCCACTAAACCACAGTGCCAGCCCCGCCAAAGCAATCTTAAACAATAAAAGCCAGAGGCATCACAATGCTAGATTTCAAGACATACTAAAGGGCTGTTATAATCAAAACAGCCATATACTTGCACAAAAATAGACTTGTAGACCAATGGGACAGACTAGAAACCCCAGAAATAAATCCACACATCTATACCCAACTAATTTTGTAGCTGCCTAGGCTACATGGAAGTCTTTTGGATCCACAGACTCCTTCAGTATTTCAACAAGGCCATAGGCAAAGCAGGAGCTCTGTCCTCCCTTTAGAGGAGAGTACATTCTTTTATTGTGGCCACTTCTTTCCACCACGGTCTTGTCCTCAGAGGTCCTTCATGTAGAACATTTTTTTGCCACAGTGTCTTGGCTTTCCATGCCTGAAATGCTCCTCTGGGCTTTTCAGTCAGACCAGAATGCCTTAAGGGCTGATTCTGAAGTCAGTGTGCTACTAAAGGTGATTGTCATTCTATGAGTCTGCTGTATGGACTGGTTCCCACATTGGAGCATTGACTCCTTTTTAATTCTATCTATTATTGTTACCAAACACTTAGTCCTATTTATATGATCACTTTAACACTTAATCCCATCCATATGATCTATGTAACACTTAGAATACTATTTTACCACTCAGATTAAGGTGATTTGGGGTCCCATGGCAAGTTTTTAAGCTGTATACCTAGAGGTAAGTCTGTAGGAACGTATGCAGTACTATTCTGCTTTACAGTTACAAATTTCATACATTTCACAATTACAGCTTTAGGGTCATGGTGATTCTTCCCTCTTTGCCCACCCTCCCACCCTCCTTCCTCTTCCCTCTATATTCTCATTCTTACTTTTAGCTAAAATCTATTTTCAATTAACTTTATACACAGATGGTTAACTCCATGTTAGTAATGAGCTCAGTGATTAGTATGAAAGAAGAAAAGGGTAAGTAATATAAGATAAAATAAATGAATAAAGGAAGAAATTTTTTTAAAAAATTAACTGTTCCTCAACAGTCAAGGCACAAGCTGTTCAATGTCATTGCTTTTCAAAGTGTCAATTTCACTTATACAGGTTGCCTTTAAGGAGCTCTATTAGTTTTTACAGGTCAAAGAGAACATATAGTATTTGTCTCTTAGGAACTGGCTTATTTCACTAAGTATGATGTTTTCTAGCTTCATCCATTTTGTTGCAAATAACTAGATTTTACTGTTTCTTTTTTAACTGGTGTGTAGCATTCCATGGTGTACATATCCCATAATTTCTTTCTCTAGTCTTCAGTTGACAGGCATTTGGGTTGAATCCATTGTGAATTGAGCTGTGATAAATGTGGAAGTACAGATAGCTCTTTCATATGTTTATTTCATTTCCCTTGTGTAAATTCCCAGCAGTGGAATGGCTGGGTGGTAGGTCTATATTCAGGTTTCTGAGGTATCTCTATACTGTCATCCACAGTGGCTGTACCAGTTTACATTCCCACCAGCATTGAATTAGGGTACTTTTTCCCCACATTTTCGCCAGCATTTTTTGTTTGTTGATTTCTATATGAAAGCCATTCTAATGGGGATGATGCGAAACCTCACTGTGGTTTTGATTTATATTTCTCTGACGACTAAAGATCCTGAGTATTTTTTCATGTGTCTGTTGATCATTTGAATTTCCTGTTTTGAAAAATGTCTGTTTAAGTCCTTTGCCCATTTCTTAACTGGGTTGTTTGTTTTGTTTTTGTAGAGTTTCTTGATCTCTTTATATATTCTAGTTATTAATCCTTTATCAGTTGCATAGTTTGCAAATAATTTCTCCCATCTGTCGATTGCCTCATTGCTGATTATTTCTTTTGCAGCACAGAAGCTTTTCAATTTGCCATAATTCCATTTGTTGATTTTGGTTTTGATTGCCTGTGCCTCTGGAGTCTTTTCCAAGAATACTTTGTCTATGTTGATGTTTTGTAGTGCTTCCCCTATGTTCTCTAATACTTTGATGGTGTCATATCATAGATTTAGGTCTTTAGTCCATTTTGAGTATATTTTAGTGAAAGGTGTAAGTAGGAGTCTTGCTTCATGCTTCTGCACGTGGAAATCCAGTTTTCCCAGCGCCATTTGTTGAAAACTTTCCTTGCTCCAGGAATTGGTTTTAGATCCTTTGTCAAAGATAATTTGGTTGTAGATATTTGGGTTGATTTCTAGTGTTTCTGTTTTGTTCTATTGGTCTATTCAACTATTTTTGTGCCAATACAATGCTGTTTTGATTATAACTGCCCTGTAGGATGTCTTGAAATCTGGTATTGTGATGCCTCTGGCTTTGTTTTTGTTGTATAACATTTCTTTAGCTACTTGGGGTCTTCTGTGTTTCTATATGGATTTCAGCATCATTTTTTATAAATTTGAGAAGAATGTCTTTGGTATTTTGATTGATATTGCATTGAGTCTGTAAATTGCTTTCAGTAGTATGGACATTTTGATGATAGTGATTCTTCTAATCCATGAACATGGAAGATTTTTCCATTTTTTTGGTGTGCTCTTCTATTTCTTCCTTTAATATCTTGTAATTCTCATAGTAGAGGTCTTTGATGTCCTTGGTTAAATTTATTCCAAGGTATTTGATTGTTTTTGTAGCTATTATGAATGGGATTGATCTTAGAAGCCCTTTCTCAGCTGTGGCATTATCTGTGTATACAAAGGGTGTTGATTTTTGTGTGTTGATTTTATATCCTGCTACTTTGCTGAACTCTTCTATGAATTCCAATAGTCTTTTAGCAGAGTTTTTTGGATCCCTTATATTTAGAATTATGTCATCTGCAATTAGGGATAGTTTGGCTTCTTCCTTTCCAATTTATATCCCTTTGATTTGTTTTTCTTGCCTAATGGCTCTGGCTAAAACTTCCAGGACTATATTGAATAGCAGTGGTGATAGTGGGCATCCTTGTCTGGTTCTGGATCTCAGTGGAAATGCTTCCAAATTTTCCCCATTCAACATGATTCTGGCCATGGGTTAGTCATAAATTGCCTTGATTGTGGTGAGGAATGTTCCTTCTATTCCCAATTCCCAATTTCATCATGAAAGAGTGTTGTATTTTATCAAATGCTTTTTCTGTGTCTATTGAGATAATCATATTTTTTGTTTTTCATTTTATTAATGTGATTTATCATATTGATTGATTTGCAAATATTGAACCATCCCTGCATACCAGGAATAAATCCCACTTGGTTGGGGTGAATGATTTTTCTGATGTGTTGTTGGATTCGATTGGCTAGAATTTGGTTGAGGATTTTTGCATCTAGGTTCATCAGGGAAACTGGTCAGTAATTCTCTTTCCCTGTTGTATCTTTTTCAGACTTAGTAGTTATGGTGATGCTGGCTTCATAGAAAGAATTTGGGAGGATTCCTTCCCTTTAAATTGTTTTGAATAGCTTGAAAAGAATTGGAGTTAGTTTCAATTGTTTTGAATAGCTTGAGAAGAATTGGAGTTAGTTTTTCTTTAAATGTCTGGTAGAATTCAGCGGTGACACTATCTGGCCCTGGACTTTTCTTTGTTGGAAGGGTCTTTTACTGATTCAATTTCTGTCTTGGTTATTCATTTGTTTAGGTTTTCTATGTCTTCCTGGCTTATTTTAGGTAGGTCACATGTGTCCAGGAATCTATCCGTTCCTTCTAGGTTTCCTGTTTTGTTGGCATATAGCTCTTTGTAGTAAGTTCTAATGATTCTTTTTATTTCGGTGGAGTCCGCTGTTACATTACATTTTTCATCTCCAATTTTTTTAATTTGGGTCTTCTCTCTCCTTTCTTTGATTAGTTAGGCCAATGGTGTGTCGATTTTGTTTATTTTTTCAAAAAACCAGCTCTTTGTTTTGCTGGTCTTTTTTATTATTTTATTGGTTTCAATTTTGTTTATTTCTTCTCTAATTTTAATTTTTTCTTTTCTCCTAATAATTTTGGGTTGCTGTATTCCATAAGTTTTGATATGTTGTATTGTCATCTCCATTTATTTCCAGAAATTTTTTTTGTTTCTCATTTGATTTCTTCAATGACCTACTATTCATTTAGGAGCACGTTGTTCAGTCTCCATGTATTTGCATATGTACTAGGGATTCCTGAGTTGTTGATTACCAACTTCATTCCATTGTGTTCAGGAAAGAAGCATTGTATGATTTTGATCTTTTGAATTTGCTGAGACTTGCATGTGGCCTAGCATGTGGTCAATCCTCGAGAATGGTGAGAAGTGGTGAGAAGAATATGCATTCTGCAGCTGTAGAATGAAAAGCTCTGTAGATATCTGTTAGGTCTATTTGGTCTATAGTGTCAATTAACTCTGTTGTTTCCCTGATGATTTTCTGTCTTGGTTGATCTGTGCATTATTGAAAGTGTGGTATTAAAATCCCCCATTACTATTGTATTTGTGTCTATTTCTCCCTTTAAATCTATTAGCATTTCTTTTAAATATCCAGATTCCCTGTATTTAGGTGCATATGCGTTTATAACAGTCACTTCTTCCTGTTGAATTGATCCCTTGATCATTACATAGTGCTCTTTTTTTTCTCTTTTGACAGTTTTTATGTTAAAATCTATTTTGTCTGATATTAGGATGGCTACACCAGCTCTTTTTTGGCTTCCCTTAGCAAGGACTTTTTCCTTTCTTTCACTTTCAGTCTGCAAGTATCACTGTTGGTGAGATGTGTTTCTTGTAGAAAGTAAATAGCTGGGTTTTTTAAATCTATTCATCCAGTCTCTACCTTTTCACTGGAGAATTGAGGCCATTCATGTTCAGGGTGACTATTGATAAGTTACAACTTTGTCCTGCCATTTTTCCTTTAGTATTCCTGTTTTTTAACTTTGGATTTCCTTTGTACTTTTGCTGGGAGTTTTTCTGCCTTTACCTTCTTTTGTAGTGATGACCCTGTTTCTTTGTTTCTGTGTGTAGCACATCCTTAAGCATCTTACAAATTCTTTCAATTTCTATTTGTTATGGAAAGTCCTTATTTCACCTTCATTTATAAATGAGAGCTTTGCAGGGTATAATATTCTGAGTTAACAGTTTTTCTCTCTTAAGACTTGGAATATATATCACCATTCTCTCCTAGCCTATAGCATTTCTGATTAGAAGTCCACTGTGAATCTATTTAGAGTTCCTCTGAAAGTAATTTGGTATTTCTGTTGTGCACATTTTAGAATTTTTTTTTTTATTGTTCATTGTGGAGAGTACTACAATGTGTTGTGGTTATCTTTTCTGGTCATGTCTATTGGGAGTTCCATATGCAACTGTACTGGGATGTCCCTTTCTTTCTCCAAATTAGGAAAGTTTTCTGTTATTATTTCACTGAAAAGGCCTTCTAATCCTTTCTCTCTTTCCATGCCTTCAGGGACTCTTAAGACCCATATGCTGGGTCATTGGATACTATCGTGTAGATCTTCCACAGTGTTTTTAGTTTTCTGATTTCTTCTTCTTGTTTTTGGTCTGACTGTAAAATTTCCAGAGATTTGTCTTCTAGCTTGGATATTCTCTCTTCTGCCTCACCAACTCTGTTGTTAAGATTTCCCATCATTGGCTGGCGCCGCAGCTCATTAGCCTAATCCTCTGCCTGGGGCACCGGCACCCCAGTTTCTAGTCCTGGTCGGGGCACCGGATTCTGTCCCGGTTGCTCCTCTTCCAGTCCAGCTCTCTGCTGTGGCCTGGGAGGGCAGTGGAGGATGGCCCAGGTTCTTGGGCCCTGCACCCGCATGGGAGACCAGGGGAGGCACCTGGATCCTGGCTTCGGATCAGCATGGTGCGCCGGCAGCAGTGCGCCGGCCTCAGTGGCCATTGGGGGGTGAACCAACGGAAAAGTAAGACCTTTCTGTCTCTCTCTCTCACTGTCCACTCTGCCTGTCAAAAAATAAAATAAAATAAAATAATACAAAGATTTCCCATCACGTTTTTTATTTAATCTATTGAATTCTTCATTTCTAGATTTTCATTTTGATTTCTCTTCATGACCCTAATTTCATGGGAAAGATTTTAATTCATATTGTGTATAGTTTTTTTTTTAGTTTGTGAATTTGCTTCTGATTGCTTCTGAGTAACTAATCCAGTGATTAGTTTTTTGAATTCTGTTTTTGGCATTTCCTCAATCTCATCATCTTCACTTTCTAATATTCAAATGTGTTCCTTTAGGGGATTCATAGCGAATTCCTCATTCTTATTTCTTGAATATTTTCCTTTATTCTTTTGCATTTGTTCTGGTGGCTTTTGTCTTTGGTCTTCATCTCTGTGGCTTAGTGGGATGTCTACACTTTCAGTGAATACCAAGAGGTGTGTGCTGGGTGTGTCCAGGGTGCTCTGTTCAGTATTCCAGGGTGGGGCAGGTATCCAGGAAAGACCCCCATACCACTGGGCATGGTAGCTCTCCTCTGAGCTGATGGACACCCTGGTGTTAGTCCCCAGTGTGCTCAGCACTCATTTGTTCTGCTTAATGAACTGCACATGTGATCTGTGGAATCTTTCCCATGAGCAGGGTTCTTTCTGTTATGAGCTGTTATAGGTAACTGAGGTGATCAGAGAGTGTGGAGAGGTACTCTGTGGTTGCCCAGGATCTAGCCACACTCTGTCTCCTCTTACTTGGTCGCTCTTTTCTCAGACTCAGCTCCCAGGGCATACAGTCCGGTTTATAGGGAAACTCAGGTGTTCCCAGAACTGCTGTGTGTGTGTGTGGTCTTTCAAACCAGTTTTGGTGTCTGGGGGTGGGGTGCTTTTCCTCTGGTTAGGTCTGTGATTCACAGGTGTATAAAATGCCCACCCACTGCAGCTCTGCTCACTTCTTGGAGAGAGTCCCACAGTCTGCACTTCCCCTCCCCTCCCATTGCCAGGCAACTGGCATGATGCAACTGGTGCAGAAGGGGAAGGAATTCTTCTGAATTATTGTAGCCCTCACTGATATGATGGGATATATTGTTGGAACAGCAGCTATCTGCCCGAGTCCAAAAAAAAAAAAAAAAAACCTGTGAGCCTATGAGCCTATGAGCCCTTCCCCTGCTGGTTGCAGGTGCTGTAGCAGGGGTTGGGGTGGGGAGGAGGGACATGCAGTCTCTCCCTCTTTCTTTTTTTTCTTTCTTCTGTCTTCTGATTAGTGGTGTTCATGTGAAGCCTTAAAAGCAGTTCACCAAGCTCTCCCTCCAGCTCTATCAGCAGTGTCATGGGCCCATGGAATCCCCTCTTACCTGTTTGCCAGGGCAGGCATCTTCCTCCTGGGATCCAAGTTTCCGTTGTTTTCTGCTGTTCGTTTGCTCCCTTAGGTGCGGGTCTTGAGCGTGTCTATTGCTCATGCTGGGTCTCCTGCTGGGGTTCCCCCAGAGCTCTGTCTTACGAGTGTATTTCCTCTCCTTTTTAAACATTAAGTTTGCCCTGTGTAAGGCCATCCTGTCACTACTCCACCATCTTGGAATCCCAAAGAAAGTGTTTTGACTGTTACTCTTTTTATAACTTTTATGTATGCCTAAAAATATTTTAGAATGTTAAAATAGTAATAATCATAAAATAATGATTGCTCATAAACAATAGTTGTCAAACATGAAAAAGATCAATACTCAAGTGGAAAACATGTAAAAGTATTTAAATTGTATTTATGTAATTGAAAGGCTGAGAGACAGAGTGAAAAGAAAGAGTAAAGATCTGCAATCAACAGTTCTACTCCCCAAAAGCCTCCAAGGTCTGGCCCTGGGCCACGCTAAAGTCACAATTCTGGAACTCAATCCAGATTCTGCTTGTGGGTGTTAGGGACCCAACTACTTGAGCCATCGTCTGCTGCCTCCTAGGGTATACATTAGCAGGAAGCTGGAATTGGTAGTAGAGCTGGGAGTTGAACGTATCTTCTGATATGGAATACAGGGCTTCCAAGGAACATCTTAACTACTGCACCAAGGGCTCATTTCCCAAGTATTTTAAATTTTTCAAAAATGGCTGATATCTTCTCTGTCATATATGCAAGATTATAAATTTAAAAATTTATAAGTTATAAGTTTAAAAATAAATTAATTCAGGGAAATGTTTCATTAAGCAATTGATCCATAGGTAAGTTGGATTTTGGTCAAAGCCAGGCTTTTAGGTTTCCAGTACTTAGTTGATATATGGTGGGATGGAGTGGGAGGTTAGGAAGTTTCTTTAAGCTGTAACCACAAGAGGTGGTTACTGAAGATATACTATGTACTTTACTCTGACTTTGCTTTTTCAGCTCTTCTGATCCATGTAACATGGAACCGTTTTACAAGGGACCAATAACAGGTAAGAAAATAGAAGCTCTTCAAAAAGTTCATGAAAATTGGATTTTATTGGTCAGATGTTGTGGCACAGTGGGTTAAGCTGCTACTTGGGACGCCTTCATCTCCTACCAGAACATCTGGTTCAAGTCTTGCCTCCATCTTCCAATCATGCAATGCATCTGGGAGACAACCATAACATCTGGTTCAAGTCTTGCCTCCATCTTCCAATCATGCAATGCATCTGGGAGACAGCAGATGATGACTCAAGTACTTGAGTTCTTGTCACTCACTTGGGAGACCCAGATGGAGTTCTGGTTCCTGGTTTCAGCCTGGCCCAGCCCTGGCTGTTGCAGGCATTTCTGGAGTAAACCAATAGATGGAAGATTCTCTGTGTGTTTTGTGTGTCTATATTTCCCTTTATCTCTGTCACTATGCCTTTCAAATAAATAAAAATGAGTAAATAAACATTTTAAATGCATTTTATGAAAGCACTATGCATGCATTTCAAATTTTTGCATCAAAATAAACTTATCTTTTAGTATCTTTTACCCAGGAACATTTTGAAGTCCCTTTGCATTAGTTTGCAATGTAAACTAAGTACATCTGCCTTTCAGATGCTACCAAAAATATTGTATATGTGGGAAATTGTTTTTTCTTTATAAGGAGTAGCTTAGTGGAAAACACAGTTTCTCTTTTTACAAATGTGCTTCAGGCAATTCTCTTACCCCTGTAGTGGAGAAGCATTGTGAGGAGTGTACTCTTACAAGTTAGAGTATTTTTGGTAATAAGGACCTTCTTTCCTAAGGACTTTCTATACCCACATGTCCTTAATCCCTGTCCCCCTTCAAGAGAAGACTGACTAAGGGTACTGACCTCTGGTGAAATTGAGAGCCCAGAGAAAAAGGAAAGGGCTAGCCACCAGATTTCCTTTAATTGAGTTAATTTGTCACCAAATTTAGAGACTACGAGGTTTGGGTATATTCCAACGGAAGCTATTTTATTTCTTTACTTGTTAAGCTTCACTGACCAAGAGGAACCTCAGGCCCCCAGAAGTAAATAAAAGACTTGCTCCACCATCCTTGATCATACACCACTCTACTGAGCACTCAACCATGAGACTCTATTCCCTTATTTCTGTTCTCCTCCTGTTTGTGACTATAATACCAAAAGGTAAGATGGTGAGTGATTGTAGAGGTAGGTTTCTTAAAGGGCCTACTAGGATGCTCAGTCATACTTCAGTCACCATAACTCAGATCCTCCTGCATGGCCTTGAGGATTCCGAAGTCTGACAATCATCTGCTTTATTTAAAAAGATTTTAATTTTTCATATTTTATTTGGAAGGCAGAGAGACAGAGATAGATAGAGATCTTCCATCCACTGGTTCACTCCCTGAATGCCCATAAGAGCTGAAGCTGGGCCAGATGAAAGCTTGGAGCCCGGAACTCCATCTGGGTCTTCCATGAAGGTGGCAGGGACCCAACTACAAGAGCCACCATCTACTGCCTTGCAGGGAGTGAATTAGCATGAAGCTGGAATTGGAGGTAGAACCAGGACTTGAGCCCAGGCAATCCAATATGGGATATGGACATTACAAGTGACAGCTACTTTGCCAAATACCCATTTCAATCATCTCTTTAGACTAATAAGGTCAGAATTGAGAAGCAGCACAAGGAATTCCAACATATAAAGGGATCCAAAAGCTCCATGATTAGAAAATGGGGCTCAAATAGAGAGAGGTTTAGAAGCTTTGGCATGCAAATTACCATTTATAGTATATAAAGCAAATAGCTGTCATCACCAGGGGCCTGCTCTCCAAAAAGCGGAATGATGATGACAGCCATTGGTTCACACTTGGTTAGGGAATGAAAGCAATGCAGAGTTGATTAGTGATGAATATTTGTGAAGGATAGAAGTTAAGCACGTAAGACAATGCATATGAGAAAATATTACATCCAGTTATAAAAGACTAATGGAATTTTGGTAGCAGGGAAATTTGAAAAAGGTTTTACACAGTGGAATGAAGTTCTAATGGCAAAACGTTCAGTGTGAAGCGAATCTGGCATAAAGCATTTCAGGAATCTGAGCTGCCTCCATAGAAGGACCCATGATTCAGAAGTTTGAACGTTAAAATGTAGAACTGAAGTAAAAATGGAATATTGTCATCCAGAGCCAGGCAAAAACTGTTAATGGCAGATGTTCATTTCCCTCAAAAGATGTCTGTGGTTATTGAACAGCGAGGTCTTCCTTGGTTCATCTCGCAGACTCTATTAAATATAGTCAAAGGTATTTACTTATTTGCTCTTTGCCTAATTTATGAACATCTTGGTATCTACCTGAAATAGAGTTGTTTCCTCCCAAAAGAGTTGATGTAATTTTCATTTTATTCTCGGCTTTGGTCAGAAGACACAGCTGTGGTGAGAGATGCTTATAGTAACCACTAAGATAAAAATGATGTCATGTTAATGCTTTAAAATTAGAAGGCACTTTGGTGGTCACATCTTTCATTTTAGATAAGAGAAACCATGTCCACATGAAGAATGGAATCTTACTATGGCCATGCAAGTAATGGCAACACTGCAGCTCGAATCGCACAAACTTAGTCTGGGTCAGTGTTGTTTTTAGCAATCTATAGATGTGTGTATGCACATCAAAATTGTGACCTTGATTTGTCAGGCTTTTAAAAAAAATCTCTTAACTGGATATTGAAGAAAGCAACGAGGTTTTTCTGCCGTACATGACAACATGGCTGAACCTAGAGGACATGGTAAGTGAAATAAGCCTGTGACAGGACAGAGATTAGTCATGATTCCACTTACAGGCAGTACCTAAAATATCAAACTCATAGAAGCTGACAGCAGAATAGCAGTTGCCAGTGGTTGGGAGAACTGGGAAGCTGCTGTTCCATGGGTACAAAGTTTTAATTACACAAGATAAATAAGATCTAGAGGTCAAAAAAAACTTCAAGGGGGTCAATCTCCTGTTACGTTCTTACCACAACAAAAGAAGGAGTGAATAGCAAGAGGCTACTTAGGGTTGGATCAGAGTGAGGCTTCCCACAAATGTGATAAGAAACTTCCAGAAGCCTGCCTCTGAAGTCACGCCATCTTCCTCCAGAAAAGGCGAAGTTGGCCCTCTTTTGTTCCTTATGCTAGAAGGATGGATTAAGCAAAAGTCTTACAATCCTGCACAGGATGGAATCAAATGGCTTGGTTTCTTATGAACAGAGAATGTTAATGCCATATGAAAATGTAAAAATCAAAAGCCTTACTTTTGCATACTGAGGTGATCCTGGACACATTAGGACATGAGATCCAGAACACTCTTTGGGTCAAAGAAAAGCAGTTTATTAGTTCTAGCAGGTTAGTTGCTGAGCTGTTCACATGTTTTTAATAATAGCACACTCCTCAAAGGTCCTCATTTAGATCCCTGTTGTGACCTATGGGGAAGTCTAGAATCTGTTCATTGTCTAGAATCAATCTGATAATCTTAGAAACTTTTTATATGCTATATAGACTTTTTTTTTTGGACAGGCAGAGTTAGAAGACAGTGAGAGAGACAGACAGAGAGAAAGGTCTTCCTTCCATTGGTTCACCCCCCAAATGGTTGCTACGGCCAGCGCGCTGCGCCGATCTGAAGCCAGGAGCCAGGTACTTCCTCCTGGTCTCCCATGGGGTGCAGGGCCCAAGCACTTGGGCCATCCTCCAGTGCCCTCCCTGGCCGCAACAGAGAGCTGGACTGGAAGAGGAGCAACTAGGACAGAACCGCGCCCCAACCAGGACTAGAACCCAGGGTGCCAGAGCCGCAGGCAGAGGAGCCAAGTGAGCCGCAGCGCCGGCTGCTATATAGACTTTTATTTCATACAATTTCTTTTGCAAAAAATTGAGAGACTGCATCATGAAGAGTTCTAATAAAGACCGTTACAAAAAATTCTAATCAGGTAAAAACAATTGTTTTCATGAAGAAAATTTCTCCACAAAAACTATCTAATATAAAATATTGACTCATCAACCTAGGGTGAAATAAATTTTAAGTGATCATTAATTGACTATCCATCTTCATATATCCTTGTATTTCTCAAAAAAGAATCCATGGTGCCACAGAAAAGATTATAAAAATTTGTTCATGTTTATAAGCATATATGTGAGTATATATATGTTGTATATATATATATGTGTGTGTGTGTGTGTGTACACATGCTGAGTGTATGGGCATAAAGAGGTAGGAATGAAAAAGCTCTTCAATTGATTAATTAACCCCGCAGGGAATTAAGATAATTATAGCATCCTTTTAATGCTGATTTTGGAGAATAGCTTAATACTTAAATAACCACAATGAACAGGAGCAAAAGACAGCTTGAACTTTGCATTACGTAGAGGAAAGAAGTTTGCCATTCTATGTTGTAGTTGATAAAGTTTCAAGAAGAATCTATCCTCATCCAAACTCTACCTCCCACCACACAGAAAATTTGACCAGTAAATAGCTCAATGAGTTCTGATGCTGAGAAGTCATACCCCTTTAGGAATTAAATGCATGTGACACCACAGGATCTTTTATTTTATTGTAATTCTATTTTGTTTCTTCCCCTGCAGAAATTTCAATTGCACTATAATGTGAAGTGAGCATCTAAATTGTATCTTTTTCCAAAAGCAATGATTGAATATGTATCCTTGCTGTCACTGCCTTTTTATATATAACTATGACACATCGTATAAATTCTAAGATTTCTTAGAAAGCCATTCTATTCTATCGCTTTATATGCCTATCCTGTGCCAATAAGTCAGAAAATAAATTTCTATCTATTCTTCCTTGTGAACCAGATAATTTAATATTATCTTCTTGATTTTAACTAAAGCCTTGGGCATAAAGATATATCCCAGACATTGGTGAAAAAGAGATTATAACCCTTTGGCTTCCCATAAAAAAATGCCTCCTTAAATTAAGTTGCACATGTAGAAGCACTGAACTGACAGGATGAATTGTCCTCTCCTTTTGGTTGAAATAAAAGGTGTTCCCCAGGTAGAGAGAATGACACTACCCTAGGCCATGTGCGATATAAGAAGGCTTGAACTTCACCGTGTAGTGGGTTATGGATCTCTGCTCTGCTGGGGAGATTAGCTCTGTTGACTTCAGCTACAGACTAGCACATCCCACTTCATTCTGCAGAGGATGCCTCCTGATACTACACTCTGCTTCTTGCTGTCTTTCCCAGTTCTAACAACCCTTTGTTTTAACATTAGAAAACCTGACAATCATGCCAGATGTTGCCCTAAATGCATCAATACTGGGCAAAGACCAACATCTGGCAACAGGTCTGCTGTGGTTCTGAGCCCAAGTCCATGCTCTATGTGAGACCACACGGCTTCCTCATTGCCTTCCACAGCCGGCTGCTGGGACCTCAGTTCTCTCCCTGAAAGACAGGTGTTTTCTCTCCAAGAATAGTCTTGGCAAAACAGAGATAGTGTCACAAGATATTATCCAGCCCCAATATCATGCCATTCTCTTGCTGCACAGAGACTGAGTTATGGACTGTTAGCTCAGTAGCAAATGGAACCGCAGACTACATGAAGTTGAAGCTTCTAACAGAGCTCCACACAGGTTGGGAGCACTCAGTTCTGAAAACCTGCACCGGTTTATATGGTTGTGGATATGTTTCTGCAGGGTAGAGACACAAAAGCGAGAGTCTCAGTTAGGTACAAAATGACAATAACAGCAAAAAGATCCAGAAGCCCCCCCCCCAAAAAAAAAACACACAAACAAACATTTAGTCAAGGAATAGAACGTAGGCAACAGAGCAGCCATTCAGGGTTGGTATATTACAGGAGATTAAATGAAAAAACAGGTAGTAGGTTAATGGGATAGTTTGGAAACTAACTACTAGTGAAAAACAAAAGTGCACGTCTCTCCTTGCTAACACCCACTGTGCTGCACGGCGGTGCTGGCGCTGGAAAGGCAAGAGCAAGGAAACTGTTCACTGGAACTCACACGTAGTCATGTGCTCCGCAGGGTGTGTGAGTTAAGAACACAGACAGGCACACTTAGGGAACAACACCTATGGCTCTGGGAGGAATTCTCTCAATGCAGTGGGCATCGAACACCGTGATGATGGAATCGAGGTCTGGTAGGCTTTCCGTAGGAAGAGCTGGAGATGAGAACCTGGGTCACAAGATAAGGGCAGAGGGAAGCACAGGTGGGGTGGAGGGAGGCTGGGTAATTCCCCTGGACAAGCTTCTTAGTGGAGGCACTGTTGGCGTTTGCTCAGACATCTAGAGATGCTGTGCCTTCCCATGAGATAACAGACAGCTTTCCAGTCGTGGCGACAGCAACAGCCTCACACATTGCCAAATGCTCTGCTCCAGAGGGAGACAGCATCTTTGAAGCCTTTTAGAAATCAGCCTGCTCCCTCCAAGATGTTTATAGTCCCAGATCTTAAGGCCTCATTCAAAAAATTTATTTATTTATTTATTTATTTATTTGAAAGGCAGTTACAGAGAGAGAGAAAGAGAGAGAGGTATCTTCCATCTGCTGGTTAACTCCCCAGATAGCCGCAATGGCCAGAGCTGGGCTAATCTGAAGCCAGGAGCCAGGAGCTTCTTCTGGGTCGCCCACATGGGTTCAGGGGCCCAAGCACTTGAGCCATCTTCCACTGCTTTCCCAGGCCATAGAAGAGAGCTGGATTGTAAGTGAGGCAGCCAGGACTCGAACCGGCACCCATATGGGATGCCGGCACTGCAGGCAGTGGCTTTACCCTCTATGCCACGGTGCCAGCCCCTGAAGAACTCTTGAAAGTTTTCAAAGTATCCTTTATACATATTGCCTTTAAACTTTATAAAAACTAGTGAAATAAGGTTTTATTTTCTATATTTTACAGATGAGAAAACCAAACAGGTAACATTATCTCTCCTATCCCAAAGCTATCATCTTGGGGGCTTAGTGATTTTTAGGGACACCTCCAATAATCTTATGGTGAATTAATGACGTTATTAAATCTCTCTCTGTGCAGGAAACACTGGTGTTATTCCAGGGCAGAAGCAGTGTATTCTTTTGAAAGGGCGGTGCAAAGATGGTGGGTGCACCTCCATAGAAGACAACATTGGCGTTTGCAATGATGAAAAAAGATGTTGTAGGAAATGGTGGATATTCAATCCCTACCCAACGCCAGTTCCCAAAGGAAAATCTCCCTAGAGGGAGGCAGACCATAAACTCTTCGAACTTCAGAACCCATGGACATGTTTTTCAGACTTCTATTAAACCAAACTCATTTTTTCCTCTCGACTGGAAATAAATATCATTCTAATTCCACAGGTACTAATCCTTGGGGCATTTCTTCATGATGCACCTGCAAGTCTCTTAATAACTCAGATTAAACAGTAGAAGAATCTCACTCTGTAAAGATAGGGATACAAAATATGAGTATCTAAGAAAAATTCCAGAGCTAAAAATTATAAAATTTTAAAATATGTAACAGAAAAAGACTATAGAATAGTAGCAGGTAGTGTTTAACTGCCTGAAGTAGAATATCAATGCTCTTTCTCATCTGATTTTTAACAAGTGTCATTTTTTACTGCTAATGGAGATTTTACTGCTAATTGGAGAGAAAAGGTTAAAATCTGCTAAACATGTGGCCTTGCTAGCATTTCACCTGGTTATTAAGCACCTGGATTTGGGCCATAATCCCAAAAAACGATCCCAAAGGCCATAATCTTGAATGCTGAAATTTAAAAAAAATCTAAATCTCTAAAGTGTAAAATTCAGAAAGATTAAAATCACAAAATGTATAATTCTGGAAAAATTTTTATATTTATTTATTTACTTTCATTGCAGTTAAAGGCAGAGAGACAGACACAGAGAGGTCTTCCATCTATTGGGTCAATTGCCAAATGCCTACAACAATCAGAACTGGGCCAGGCCATAGTCAGGAGCCTGGAATTCATTTAAGTCTCTCATATGGGTAGCAGAGACCCAGGTATATGAGCCATCATCTGCTGATTCCCAGGGTGCACATTAGCAGGAAGCTGGATTGGAAGTGGTGGAGCCAGGATTTGAACCAGACACTCTGATATAAGATATGGGCATCCTAAGTGGTAACTTAACTGCAGCACTAAGCCCGTGCCCCTGAAAAAATAATTAAAAAATTTAAAAGACATTTGTTCATATATTAAAAGGGAGATTTATTTGAGAAACATACAAGACCATGACAGAATACTTCATCAGCCACCATACACAATAAAATAGACAACAAAAACATGTCTTTTTCAAGCATAAACACTCAGATATACCCAGTCACTTAGTCAAACAGGTATAAGACACAGTATATTCATTTAAAAAGTCAAAAAACAAAATGTAAGACAAATTTTGCATGTTCTCCCTCATATGTGGGAGCTAAATTTTTTTAATCCAAAAGAATGGAACAAAGAAATAAATGTGTGCATCTGTTTTGCTGCCAATACAGTGTTTTGGCAGACTGTGTCAAAGCTTTGTCAAATTGCTAGGAATTATATGCCTCTAGAGTCTTAATGATTTCTGACTTTTAAAATTTACTTTCTATGAGTGAAGTTGAACATCTTTCCATTTGATTGTTGTTTATAGCCCTTGCCTGTTTTCCCTTCTGACCTATAGTCTTTTTACTTTTTATTTGTTGAACTCTTTAGTTAGTTGAGCATTAAGGCTTTGAGTATAATGTAAATTAAAAATGTTATCTCAAAAATAATAAAATGAAATTTAAACAAAATAAAAATGCAAAATGTAAAAATGCATGCCACTCTTAGTTAGTGTGTGTGTGCACCTTTATAAGTGTGGGCATCTGACATACTATGGCAGACAACCTGAGTTTCTGAAAAGATCAATCAAAAGTCATGATGGGTCACCATTGCAAATGCAGTGTCTCCAAAGGCTTAAATCTTAAGCAATTTCATCTCTCACAAAGGCAGCTATACAAAAGAACACTTCTTCATTTACTGAGAAAGTTTCAACATTTTCATGTATATTCATAATGCTCACAAAGTTAATATTGTGATATTTAACTTTCATGGTGTCAAACATACAAAAAAACATAAAACAAATCAGACCTTTCCAAAAGTTTTTATGCAATTTATACTTCCAATACTCCAAATGATATGAAGACTAAATACATGCCAAAGCACATTACAAAAAAGCAGTACTGATCATTTTATATAATAGGAAAAATAAAAGAGAAACAAACAGAAGTGAAAAGGAATTTTGGCACGTGTAAAGTACATTACAAGGTCAGATTGTGGCAATTGCATGGTTGCAGTCCGTAGTGGTGGTTGCTTAGCTGCTTTTTTTTTTCTTTAAAGGCAATGTGTTCACATCCATTTTCTATGTGATTGTGCTTTTAAGAGTTTTTCTATCACTTGAGGTACACTGACATTAGCATTCCCTATCACATCTTCCCATTTGTGTCATGTTTCTACGTGAATACTCATTTCACGTGAAAACTACAGAAGCAACACGGGTGCTGAGACAGCAGCACTAATGTGCTTGTGTCTTCTTATCCTACCCTGCCTGAGTTCATTTCAGACCAGTCAGTAACTGACAGATTCTTCGGGCAAATGTGGCTTTAATTCATTAAAAGCTCCTGGTATTTATTTGATCAGCCAGAATGAATGTCATGGCAGCTCAATGGCACAATTTTTTCTTTGAGAAACATTTTATTTAAGGAGTACAAACTTCATGCATTTCATAAATACAACTTTAGGAACATAGTGATTCTTCCCACTGTACCTGCCCTCCCACTCACACTCCACCCCTCTTCCATCTTCGTCTCCTTTTCCCATTCTTATTTTTTACTAAGATCTATTTTCAATTAACTTTATATGTCTTTAAAACTAACTCTATACTAAGTAAAGAGTTCAACAAATTGTATGAAAAAAAACTTTTCCTCAACAGTAGAGACGAGGGCTGTCCAAAATCATTGCATCTCAAAGTGTCAATTTCACTTCTATAGATCATCTTTTAGGTGCTCTATTAGTTATCACAGCTCAGGGAGAACATATGGTGTTTGTCTTTTTGGGACTAGCTTGTTGCACTAAGTATGATGTTTTCTACTTCGTCCATTTTGTTGCAAATGACAGGATTTCTTTTTTTAACCACTGTGTAGTATTCTATGGTGTACATATCCCATAATTTATTTATCTAGTCTTCAGTTAATGGGCATTTAGGTTGATTCCATATCTTAGCTATTGTGAATTGAGCTGCAATAAACATGGGGGTACAAATAACTCCTCATTTGCTAATTTCATTTCCCTTGGGTAGATTCCCAGGAGTTGGATGGCTGGGTCATATGGTAGATCTATATTCAGATTTCTGAGGTACCTCAATACTGTCTTCCACAGTGGCTGTACCAGTTTACATTCCTACCAACAGTGGATTAGGGTACCTTTTCCCCTACATCTTCACCAGAATTTGTTGTTTGTTGATTTCTGTATGAAAGACATTTTAATGGGGGGGGGGTGTGAAGTGAAACCTCGCTGTGGTTTTCATTTGCATCTTCCTGACAGCTAGTGGTCCTGAGCATTTTTTCATGTGTCTGTTGACCATTTGAATTTTCTCTTTTGAAAAATGCCAATGGTACATTTTAAAACAGTTTTTGTGATTGTTGTATGGTGTGGCATGAACTCCACCAAGAGCGTGATAATCTTTTAGAATGGGCCCAAAACTCCACAAACAAAATTCAAGTCTACTTATTTTCTTAAACACAAAGCTTATCAATTAATTAGAAGAGGATGAGTTTCACCGACAGCAGAAGAGACCATCAGAGGGCCATTAAAATAACTCTAATCCAGGGCTGGCACTGTGGCACAGCAGGTTGGAGCTCCAGCCTGCAGTGCTGGCATACCATATGGGTACCAGTTCAAGTCCCGGCTGTTCCACTTATGATCCAGCTCTCTGCTATGGCCTGGGAGGGCCATAGAGGATGGCCCAAGTCCTTGGACCCCTGTATCTGTGTGGAAGACTTGAAAGAAGCTCCTGGCTTTGGATCAGCTCAGCTCTGACCATTGTGGCCATTTGTGGAGTGAACCAGTAGATGGGAGACCTCTTTCTGTCTCTACCTCTCTCTGTAAGTCTGTCAAATAAATAAAATAAATCTTAAAAAAAAAAACACTAGTCCAATTTTCATGGACCTGTTTCTTCAATAATCAATAATCTTTCTAGAACCTTTTAGTACCACTCAAGAACAGTTTACAGTTTGGTCTTACAATAATACATTAGTTAAATCTTCACCAGGTACACATTGCTAAACATTCACACATTATACTTTTAAGTAATAAATATTCTCCTATAATAATTATCAACTCTCCTAAAAATTTACGGGAGAAATGAAAGTTCTAAGACTTTATCTCTTTAGATAGATTTTTAAATTAATATATAGAGAACAGATTGTATATATTTCATAGATACAGTTCTAAGAAAATAAGCATACTTCCCTCCCTCCCCATCTTCCTCCCTCAATCCCCCCTCCTTCCTTCCATTTTTCTTTAATTTTTGCAAAGAAATACTTTCAATATACTCTAAAATCACAGGCTTAATTCACCACTATCCATAAAATTCGACAAATAAAAAGTAGGAAGAAAAGGGGGCCGGCGCCGCAGCTCATTAGGCTAATCCTCCGCCTTGTGGCGCCGGCACACCGGCGTCTAGTCCCGGTCGGGGCACCGGATTCTGTCCCGGTTGCCCCTCTTCCAAGCCAGCTCTCTGCTATGGCCCAGGAGTGCAGTGGAGGATGGCCCAGGTGCTTGGGCCCTGCACCCCATGGGAGACCAGGAGAAGCACCTGGCTCCTGCCTTTGGATCAGCGCAGTGCGCCGGCCATGGAGGCCATTGGAGGTTGAACCAATGGCAAAAGGAAAACCTTTCTCTCTGTCTCTCTCTCTCACTGTCCACTCTGCCTGTCAAAAAAAAAAAAAAAAAAAAGAATCCAATTGAACTACTGCTTGAATTGAAATTTTGAATTGAAATTTCCTTCTTGTATTAATATCCAAAGTTTTTATTTCCCTAAGTAAAAAAATTATCATCACCCATTTCTTACTGTTTTAGTTAAATTTCCTTCAATGATTTGAGAAGTGATATTAATGTAATGTCAAGTATTCTATGATGTCACTTAAAGCTTATTTATTTATTTTTAGTTACTTGAGAGATAGCAACAGACATTCAGATAAATAAAGCACCTTTCTATTGGTTCACTCCTCAAATGCCAGCAATAGCACAGGCTTAGTCAGAAGCTAAGAGCCAAGAACAAAAGCCAGGTCTCCCACACAAATGGCAGGGACCCAACTGTCTGAACCATCATCTACTACCTCCCAAATTCACACTGTTGAAAATTAGGAGCACAGCCAGTACTTAAACAGAGGCACTCAAACATGAGATATAGTCACTCCTACTGGCATCTTAACTGCTAGGCCAAATGCCTACCCATGACCCTCAATTTTAATCTCTGAGCAAGATGAACAAATAGAGAACAAAGATGGAAAAGAAAGTAAAAAATGAAAATCATTCCAGGAAATCTAATATCTAATTCTGGTACTTTTTTTTTACTAATTTCTATTCTTACAGTGCTCCTTTATATTGTATAGTATTGGGCCTAGCACTGTGGTGTAATGGGTAAAGCCATCACCTGATGTGTTAGCATCCCATATGGGCACTGGTTCGTGGTCCCAGCTACTCTACTTCCAATCCAGCTTCCTGCAAATGCACCTGGAAAAGCAGCAGAAGATACTTCAAGTGCTTGGGCCCCTATACCCATGTGGGAGACTGGAAGAAGTTCCTCACTCCTGGCTTTGGCCTGGCCCAGCCCCAGCCATTACAGCTATTTTGGGAGTGAACCAATGAATGGAAAATCTCTCTCTCTCTCCCTCTCTCTCTCTCTCTCCCTCTCTCTCTCTCTTTCTCTCTCTGTGTGTGTGTGTGTGTGTGTATTTGTCATGTGTGTGTAACTCTGTCTTTCAAATAAATAAATAATTATATTGTATTGATTCCATTCAACAAGAAAGTTCAGGTACCAGACAGTAAGATACACAGTAAGCAGCATTTCTCAATGTTAACACTACCAACATTTTTACAAGAGTAAATTTTGCTATGGGGAACTGCCCTGTATATTGTATTACAACTCTATAATGAGAAGATCAACAATGCAAATTAAAACAATTGGCAGATCAAGACATCAGCACAGAATTTTCCAGTATTCAATACTCCCTACAAAAAGCTCAACTAGCAACTGTAACACACAGAAAAATAAGAATGGGGCCACAATGTGGTGTAGTGGGTAAAGCCACTGCCTGCGATGCCAGCATCCCATATGGGCGCCAGTTCATGTCCTGGCTGCTCCACTTCTGATTCAGCTCCCTGCTAAGGGTCTGCGAAAAAGCAGCAGCAGATGTTCCAGGTGCTTGGGCCCCTACACCCACATGGGAAACCCGTAAGAAGCTCTTAGCTCCTGGCTTCGGCCTAGCCCAGCTCTGGTTGTTGCAGCCATCTGGGGAGTGAACCAGCCAATGGGAGATCTTTGTCCCTCTGTGTCTCTCCTGCTCTCTTTCTGTAGCTCTCATTTTCAAAATAAATAAATAAATCTTTAAAAAAAAAAAAGGAAAGAAAAATAAGAGCCTCCAAATTGTAAACGTCACTCTTGTGATCCCCATAATTGAATAAAAAACACAGAAAATGTAAGAGACATGGTCTCACTTTGACCATGTCAACCCACAGGATTTGATTGATGCCGCTTTCAAGATTTTCAAATGTAAATATTTTACATTACATTTTTGTGTTAGCCCAAGTGTTGTGCCTGAGAGATCTTCAAAAGGTTTACAAACATGCTTATTAGGAAAAAACTGCATGATTTCCAAAAAATTTACACAAAAATAAACTCACTTGCTTGGGGCAGTCTCATAGCATTTCAATAGCAAAAGGATAAATGCAGAAGAATGCCCAACAATGAAAAAATGCTTACATGTGTTATAGAATATTGCCTAGCAGTTAAAATTACTGCTTTAAGTATATAAAGTGACATGAGAAAATATTTATGATGAAGTAGTAATTATAGAACAAAGCTCAGGTGAATCAGGAGAGTGACAGAGACAGGGAAGTTGAATGGAAAACAGTAGACCAAAATAGTAACGAAGTGGTAAAATAACATTATATTTATTATTATATTGATAATCTTTGTTTTCTAATTTTAATAAAAATGGAAAAATAAAATAGGCATAAACTCATATAGGCATTATGTACATTTTTTTATTTTATAGAGGAAGATTACTGGTGATTTAGTGAAAGTGTAGCCAACACAAAGATGAGGGAAGATGTCAAGATCCTGTATGTAAGAGGGGAAGAAAAGATAAAATAGAGCATATGGGCTGTTATTTTCCTAAGGAACTGGGAAAAATGTGTGTCTTAGGTAAAAAGCTAACTGAAAACAAGGAAAGTAATTTTGGTTTTTGTTTTGAAAACACAGGAGCTTGAGGAGGTTTACAAACACAAGTAAGGAAACAATGAATTTAGAAAGTAGAGGAAGAGAGAGCGCAGCCAGGACTCCAAAGTCCCGGCTCCTGTGGAGTACAGAGAAGGAAGGTAGGCAACGGAGGCCTCGTTTTAGCTCGTTTGTTGAGTAACTGCGTCTTTCTGGGGAGCTATGTTCAGTGAACCCCAGGAATCCCAGGTCAGCGGTGCTGTTTGAGGGGGAGCGGCCTCCTTTCTCCTTCTGTGACACCGTGTCCCTGATTGCCATCTGCCTTTCTTCTCTGTGTTCTTTGAAGAAAGGGCATTTAGCAAAGCACCTTATCTGTCTGTACTGAGGCGCTGTGCAGTCTGGGCAGAGGCTACCTTGCAACGCTCACCTGGGGCTGCCAGCCCGCCCCTGGCACGCCATGACCCTGCCTCTTACTCTGCCTTTGATGCCTTTGATTGCCAGCCCATGGATCACACAGCGTCCTGGGCAGCACTCCAAGCCTGTGTCCTGGTTCCTACTGCATCAGGCTGGAAAATCAATTTTTATAGAACATACCAAGGAGTCACCACAAATTCTACCCTCAGTGTGCCATAAAGGGTTTTAATTGCTTGTACTCAAATTTGTATTGCTTTGCCATATAAACTGTGTTTACAAAGCAATTTCCAAGAAGCCTAGAACACCAAGCTACATGAGAGAAATCAGTGAGCTCTGGATTCATAGTCAGAGATGCTAAAGATCCTGTGTCAGTTTAGTTTCAGTGAATGGAACAGTTGTCAGCAACCAGAACACACTCCACTAACCCTGAGATTCCTCTTTGAGTTTCTGGGGTCCTGGGAGAGCCTTGTGCCCAGGTGCAGCTGCCCCAGCCATGAGAGTCGAAAAGACCTGAACCCAGATCTAGTCAAAGTCATTGCCAGAGCTTTCACTGCCCTTCGAGGCCCTTCCTAGGCTAAGCTTTATGAAGTTTGCCTCTTCCAGGGCCCTCAATACTGTCACCACAGCTGCTATGCATCCCTCATCCCCAATTCAACTCAAGATTTTTGTTTTTGATATCTCAATAGCCAGCTAAGACCAGCTTAAGTATTATAACTGCATATGCCATTCATGGAAAGCCTGGAGTAGAAGGAGCACCCACAGGAAGCCCTGGCAGAAAGAGAGCTTTCTTCATGGTACTTAACCCAGAATGAGACCATCTAGAATGTTGTGAAGATCAAATAATATCAAGAACGTATGTTAGTTTCTAAAGTTGGTATACTTACCAATGCATTGGTAAACACTCCCTAGTCCTTACTGCGATGTTTCATTATGTTCATTTATCTTAGTGTTTAAGGGGTCATTTGTGCCACTTGGTAGGAAATGTTCCATTTCCATTGTTTCTTCTCTATTGTTTGTCTTCCTAAGTGCCTTGTAGGGTCCCTGAGGCCCTTTCTTCTTTCTTTGTTTCCCCTCATATTACGTATTAGTGGGTTGTGTAAAAAAAATGTGTTCATTGAAGCTTTAAACATGAAAAGGCATTCATCTCATTCAGTTTATTGGGCAGAGAGAGAATCAAACCAAAGCTTCTCTACGTCTCACTAAGCTGTGTGTGGTTTCAAATCTAATCTCGTTGCTTAATTATGCTAACATTCTCCGAAATCTTAGTAGAGAGGCCTGCTGTTCAACCTGGCGTGTCTCTTCCTATTTCCAGGGAAACAAAGTGGATCGGTTGCCTTAACATTTACAGTTCCTCCAGAAACCATAAGACAGTGCTCATTTTGAACAGAGTACCCTGACTTCACCACGACTGCTCCTTCTGGTACAGTGCTGTGCATCCTAGTATCTTTGCCCAAACCCTGTCAGCGTTTGATAAATCTTTGAGTGGCTGATAGTCATGCCCATTGCATGCTGTCTCCTGATTTAAAGTCTCATTGAAACAAAACTGTTCTTGCCACTGAAAGGTTCAATAAGCATACAGCAGGTCACCTCTGGAGGACTACATATATAAAGAAGTTCTTCTCATCCCAGCTATTGATTCTAACTCACCTCCTCAACTATGAGAGTCTTGCTTTCCATCCTTGGAGTCCTTGTCTTGTTGGCCGTAGTCCCACCAGGTAAGACAGAAACTTTTCATCCCAGGGTTATACAACTATAAATGCAAGAGAATATATGGTCTCCTAAGACTTCGAAAATAAATCAGACAAGGGTAGATTTTACTGTATCATGAAGGATTTTAGAGTTGATGCCCGGACTATCTCTGAGGCAGATCCCCTTAGGGACAACCTGTAACCTGAGGGTTCTGTTTGATCCAGAGATGGTGGGAGGATGTGCACAGGACACAGGGAATTTTAACTGTAATGGATAGTGAGTGGTGGCTGGAAGAAGGGCTGAGGGTGAAGAAGGGCTGCGGATGTTGCTCCATCACAACCCTTGCTTCACAGAACACTCTAATTCTGGATTTAAACAAGGGTCTGGGTTAAGATTTTCTTTAAAGTTGGATAAGACCTTTATGATTTATTTAATATATGTGGCAATTATTTTATTTGTGATTGGAGTTAAGATTTCACCTAAATTTTAATCAAATAATTTACCAGCATTATAGGTATATTTATTGAATGATTAATCTAAGATTCCTAATCTGAATTTGAAGTCCACTAATACTGTACAATAAATATTCATCTTTAGATTTATACCTGCCATTTATGTTATTATCTCTTGGCACTTATTTCTTCTGATGCACATACTACCTTAAAGCACATTTTAATACCTCATATGTCAAGATGTCTCTGACTCTTGCTTTTTTACTTGTATGAAGTTATAATTCACCATAAAACTCACTCTTTTAAAAAGTTCTCCTCAGTAGTTTCCAGTACATTCATAAAATTGTGCAACTGTCACCACTGTGTAATTTCAGAATATTTTTATAACCTCTAAAAGAATCCCCATATCTATTCCTCTCCTCCTCCCACTTCCTGGACACCACTAATCTGCTTTTTGTCTCTCTGGATTTAATATAAATAAAATCATACAATATAGGATCCCGTGTCCCTGGCTGCATTCCCTAAGTATAATATTTTCAAAGTCAATCCATGCTGCAGCATATGATAGTTTATCATTTCTTTAAAATGCTGAAAAATTTAATTGTAGGGATACCCTACATTTATTAATTCACATTATTGTTAAAATACTTAGGTTGTTTCCTGGTTTGGGTCACTATTAATGTTATTATTACTATAAATATTTTAAGATGATTCTTGTTGCATGTGTGAGTATATTTCCACTGAATATATACATAGGACTTAAAGTGTTTGACATAGGGTATGTATATCTTCAATTTTGGTGAATTCTAGACAACAAAAAGAAATGAAAGGAATCCAAATAGGAAAGGTAGAAGTTCAGTTGTCTTTATTTGCAGATGACATGATCTTATGTACAAAAACCCTAAAGACTCCACCAAATGACTATTAGAATTAATGAGTTAATTCAGTAAAGTTTATAGGATACAAAGTCAACATACAAAAATCAGCAGTGTGTCTATACATTAATAATGAACTATCCAGCCGGCGCTGTGGCTCAATAGGCTAATCCTCCACCTTGCGGCGCCGGTACACCAGGTTCTAGTCCTGGTCGGGGCGCTGAATTCTGTCCCGGTTGCCCCTCTTCCAGGCCAGCTCTCTGGTATGGCCTGGGAGTGCAGTGGAGGATGGCCCAAGTGCTTGGGCCCTGCACTCCATGGGAGACCAGGAGAAGCACCTGGCTCCTGGCTTCGGATCAGCATGATGCACTGGCTGTGGCGGCCATTGGAGGGTGAACCAACGGCAAAGGAAGACCTTTCTCTCTGTCTCTCTCTCTCACTGTCCACTCTGCTTGTCAAAAATTAAAAAAAAAATGAACTATCCAAAATATTAGGAAAATACCATTTACAGTATCTACCAAAAAATATTTAGGAATAAACCAAACCAGGAAGGTGAAAGACCTATGAACTTAAAATTACAAAGCATTAATGACATGAATTGAGATTACACAAATAAATGGAAACATATCCCTTGTTCATGGATTAAAAGATTCTTTTCCAAATTTATGTTGAAAAATTTGAAAATATGCTTGAGGTATTGATTTCCTAGGGAAATATAAATAAATAAATTTCAATCAAGGAGATTTGAAAATAGCAATAATTATATAAAAAATAAAAAATTTTTATAGAATTACCACCCACAAAATTCAGCAGACCGGAGAATTTTACTGATATTTAAGGTGCATATAAATAAAACACAAGCAATGTTATTTAAAAAATTTATTATGGAATTATCACAATGGCCTTCATGCAAAAGCCTGAGAAAGAGAACTTAGGAAAAAATTGACAATACCTAGCAATATCATGTAAGAGTACCAACACTAACAGCATTCCCACTAAACATTGAATAAGTGATGAAACTTGTGTTTATTAAGAAAAGACACCCTAATAAAACAGAGAGAACTTAAATCATTGTAATATAGACATGGTAAGAGTTTATTCCTGGAATGGCCCAAGTGCTTGGGCTCTGCACCCGCATGGGAGACCAGGAGAAGCACCTGGCTCCTGGCTTCAGATCAGCGCAGTGCGCCAGCCGCAGCGGCCATTGGAGGGTGAACCAATGGTAAAGGAAGACCTTTCTGTCTGTCTCTGTCTCTCTCTCTCTCTCTCACTGTCCACTCTGCCTGTTTAAAAAAAAAAAAAAAAAAAGAGTATATTCCTGGAAATCATAGGAAATTGACCAAAACACTATCAGGAGAAAATACAGGTATCAAATAGATTATAATAAACTGGTTATTTTGGTTTTTGGTTTGCATTTGGTTCCTCTTTGCTATCGGCCAACATTTACCAGTTTTCAGTGTATTTAGGGGACTGAGAAACAAAAATTACATTCCTCAGGTTTCCTTCCTATGTCCTGCCAATTATATTCTGCAGTTACTGGCAGCAACCAGTAGTTGTGGGAAAAGCATTAATGGTAAGGGGATTCAAGGCTCCAGCAACTTAAGCTAGGGGACCTCGCCTGGTCACGGTAACGCCTCTTTGGCAGATCATCAAGTAACAGCAATTGCATCTCAACAGCATGGCAACAGGGAAGGTCATGCTGGTTCTAACCCAAAGGCCTAAAGAATGTAATAGGCAGAATGAAGAATTTTGGGATCTTTTGCTTCTCCATCGACCCTCTCTTTTCCCTGTTCTCTCCCTTCCAATTCCCACGTTGTAAATTTCTTTTTAGTGAAATACTTGGAGTAGCAGCTGTTTACCTGATTGCTGTTTACAAACTGGCCACAAATGGTAGCAAAAGCAGCAATTATAAAATTAATCTATTGTGTATTAAATAATTTTAACCATGGAAAATCATAATAGAAAAAAATTAACTCACAATAGAAAAATCATGTAATAAACAGAATCATTCCTAGAACCTATATGAAGAAAGTAGAATTTGTAGTACAAAGTCATGAGTAATCGTGAATAAATAACTTGTTAGGAATATTATTCAAAACAGAAATTCTTTCTCTTTTTTAAAGATTTATTTATTTTACTTGAAAGTCACAGTTACACAGAGAGAAGGAGAGGCAGAGAGAGAGTGAGAGAGAAAGAGAGACAGAGAGACAGAGAAAGAGAGAGAGAGGTCTTCTGTCCGCTGGTTCACCCCACTCCCCAGTTGGCCACAATGGCCAGAGCTGAGCCTCAGTCCCTTCCAGGTCTCCCACATGGGTTCAGGGGCCCAAAGACTTGGGTCATCTTCTACTGCCTTCCCAGGCCATAGCAGGGAGCTGGATCAGAAGTGGAGCAGCCGGGACTCGAACCAGCACCCATATGGGATGCTGGCACTGCAGGTGGTGGCTTTACCCGCCATACCACAACGCCGGCCCCCAGAAATTCTTTCTAATTGAACCTATAAATTCAAACTCTAATCAAAATCAAGAAAAGTTTTTTTTATTTTAGCAATAACAAAATTATTCAATGTATCTTGAAGAATACCCAAAGAAACAGTTGTACATAAATATAATGAAAATCAGCTTGTATTATTATTATCTTCAAATGTCAAAATAATTTAGGGGCAAGTGTTTGAAGCAGCAGTTGAAATGCCACTTGGTGCATCCATATCCAATATCAGAGTAGCTGGGTTCAAGTTTACCTCTGCTTCTGATTCCAGCTTCCTGTCAATGCGCATTCTGAGAGGCAGTGAGTGGTTTCTCAAGTGCTTAGATCCCTGTCATCCACATGGGAGACTCGGATTGAGTTCCAGGCTCTTGGCTTTGACCTGACCCAGTCCCAGCTATTGTGGGCACTGAGGGAGTGAACCAACTGAGGTGATGGAAGACTTCTCTCTCTCACTCTCTCTCACCCCCTCCCCCTCCCTATCACTCTAAAAAATCTTAAACTCCATCAAATATTTTATAGCTAATAAGTTCAGTAAAGTTATAGGATACAGAGTCAGCATACAAATACCTGTTGCAATTCTAGACATTAACAACAAGCCTCCAGGAAACAGATGAAGAAAATAATCCCATTTCCTATAGTAAAAAGAATAAAATACTTTAAACTTAAGCAAGGATGTGAAAGAACATACACTAAAAAGTGCACACACTTATGAAAGACATTAAGGAAGAACAACAAGTGGAAAGACCTCCTGTATTCATGGGTTGAAAGACTTTCTATTACTGAAATGTCTGTACTAGCTAGAGAAAATTATGGATTGTATGCGATCCCTTTGGAAATCTCACTGGCACTCTTCACAGAAATAGAAAGGGCAATCCTAACATTTGAATGGAACCACAAAAGGCTCTGAATAGCGAAAGCAACCTTGAGCAAGACCAAGGCTGGAAGCACCAAATTTTCTGATTTCAAATTTTATTACAAAGCCACAAAATAAAAACACTGGCATGAAAAATAAACACATAGATCAATGGAGCAGAAGAGAGTTAAGAAAAAAAAAAACCCACAGATGTATGGTCAACTGACCTTTGACAAGGATGCAAAAAATACACAGTGTTTGGAAAACTGAATATTTACATCCAAAAGAAAGAAATTGAGCACTTTACCTACACCAGACACAAAAATCAACCCAAAATGAATTAGAGACTTATAGACCTGAAACTGCGAAACTCCTAGAAGAAAACACTGGGGTTGGGAGAAACATCCTTGTGTTTGTCTTGACAATAATTTCAATTTATAAACTGAAAACAGTGATTTGGGAAGCACCTATAAGGTTCAAGGAGAAGCTGAAAAATTTTTTTTAATTTTTTTTTTGACAGGCAGAGTGGACAGTGAGAGAGAGAGACAGAGAGAAGGGTCTTCCTTTGCCGTTGGTTCACCCTCCAATGGCCGTCGTGGTCGGTGCGCTGCGGTCGGCGCACGGCGCTCATCTGATGGCAGGAGCCAGGTGCTTCTCCTGGTCTCCCATGGGGTGCAGGGCCCAAGCACTTGGGCCATCCTCCACTGCACTCCCGGGCCACAGCAGAGGGCTGGTCTGGAAGAGGGGCAACCGGGACAGAATCCGGTGCCCCGACCGGGACTAGACCCCGGTGTGCCGGCGCTGCAAGGCGGAGGATTAGCCTGTTGAGCTACGGCGCCGGCCGAAGTTGAAAATTTTAAGTACAAGCTATAGTTTCCAAAAAAAAAAAGTCAGGAAATGGTATCAAATCAATTTTTAAAAATCACTGTAATGAAATACCTGAGGTAGGCTAACTTTATAAAGAAAAACTGCTTGTTTATTTTGGCTTGGGATTCTAGAGATGCAAGGTCTGGGGGGCCTCACCTGGTGCCGGCTGTCCTGCTGGCAGAGTCCCCAAGCGCACAGCCCATCACATGGCCAGAGACAGGGCTCACCTGGGTTGGTATGTGTCGGTCTGGTCTCCCTCCCTCTTACAAAGACATCAAGATTGAAGCATGGACGCTCTTAGCTGATGACCTAATCTAACCCTGAGCACTTGCCAAAAACCCTGCCTCTAAACATTATATACAGTCAAATTCCTGGATTTCTCCTGGTCCAGGCCTGGCCATTGCAGCCATTTGGAGAGTGAATTAGTGGATGGAAGATTCTCTCTCTCTCTCTCACACACACACTCTCTCTCTCCCTCTCAAATAAAATACAGATAGAGAGAGGGAGAGACAGAAAGACCTTCCATCGGCTGATTCATTCCCCAAATGGCCACAGTGGCCAGAGCTGGACCCATCCAAAGCCAGGAGCCAAGAGCTTCTTCCAGGTCTCTCATGCGGGTGCAAGGGCCCAAGGATGTGGGCCATCTTCCACTGCTCTCCCAGGCCATTGCAGAGAACTGAATCAGAGGTGGAGCAGCTGGGACTTGAACCAACACCCAAATGGGATGCCAGCACCACAGGCGGCGGTTTAACCAGCTAACCCCACAGCATCATCCCCATGCATCATGGATCTCTACCTGCAATTGATCATTCTTGTTAGGCAGAAATATGTAGTCAAATAGCTCATTCAAAACTCTGTGCCTTGCCAGCTACTGCCTCACTTACCTATTGTCTTTGTAGAAGTCATCGTTTGCTTTTATTCTTGGTCTCTGTCTCCACTTCTCACATGCTCTTTTATCATCTTCTGTGAGGTGAGTCTTTATTGTTATTTTCAGTTTGTTTTGATACATTTCCAACATTAAAAATATCAAGTAAGTAATATGTGTAACATAATTGTCTTCTCTTTTCAAAGCCAGTTTCTTTTTTAAGACTGGATGTCCTGCAGCATTACATAATTGCAGAATGAAGTGCAAAGCAAATGAATTTGCAACTCGATATTGTGCCGACTGGAGCATCTGCTGCAGACAGAAGACGGAAAAGAAGAAGAAAAAGAGGTGGTGAAACATCTAATCCATCTTCTTCAGACTCCAGGAAGAGAAAACTGAAAATGCTTAAAACTCTCTTATTTATCTAAGAACAATTAATATGATGGATAAAAGGGAACTCGTGGCAATTGCATGTTTAGGGCATCAGGTCAAAATAAATTTCATAAAGGTTTGCATTCTTTTTTTGTGTGCACATTTATACATTCATTTCATCGGTGAATACCCACAACTCCATTGGTGCTTCACCTGTAATACTCTATCCCAGCCCTACCACTTGCTAAATGTTTGACTTTGGGCCAGCTATTTATCCTGTATCTCTCTCAGTTTCTTGTCTATAAATGGCATGACAACACTCCCCAGACTGTGGTATTGTGAGAATGAAATGGGTCGGTTAAGCTGTTAAGTAGCACTTTCCCTGACTGCAAGCACATGTCAGTGTTAGCTATAATTGCATGGGACCAGAGAGTCTGATCTGTCCTATTGCTTTTTGGAATTTGCCAGATCATTCTTAGCTCCTGAGAAGCAGTTTATATGTGCTGAAATGTCACCTGGCTTTGAAAACAAAGTATGTTTTTATATTTTATTTAGCGTTCTTTTTTTTTTGACAGGCAGAGTGGACAGTGAGAGAGAGAGACAGAGAGAAAGGTCTTCCTTTGCCATTGGTTCACCCTCCAATGACCGTCGCGGTCAGCGCACCGCGCTCATATGATGGCAGGAACCAGGTGCCAGGTGCTTTTTTCCTGGTCTCCCATGGGGTGCAGGGCCCAAGCACCTGGGCCATCCTCCACTGCACTCCCAGGCCACAGCAGAGAGCTGGCCTGGAAGAGGGGCAACCAGGACAGAATCCGGCGCCCCGACCGGGACTAGAACCCGGTGTGCCGGCGCCGCAAGGCGGAGGATCAGCCTGTTGAGCCACGGCGCCGGCCTATTTAGCGTTCTTGATTAATATTTTAAGTTACATATTTGCAAGGTACAGGGTAATCATTCAATACATGTATACATTATGTGTTGATCAAATCAGGGTGATTAGGTTTGCATGTCCTTGTCCTTACCTTATTTTTTTTTAAAGATTTATTTATTTATTTATTTGAAAGTCAGAGTTGCACAGACAGAGAGAGAGAGCTCTTCCATCCGCTGGTTCACTCCCCAGTTGGCCGCAATGGCCGGAGCTGCGCCAATCTGAAGCCAGGAGCCAGGAGCTTCTTCCGGGCCTTCACATGGGTGCAGGGGCCCAAGGACTTGGGCCATCTTCTACTGCTTTCCTAGGCAATAACAGAGAGCTGAATCAGAAGTGGAGCAACCAGAACTCAAACTGGCTCCCATATGGGATGCTGGCACTGCAAGCGCCGGCTTTACCCACTACGCCACAGCACCGGCCCCCTTACCTTATTTTTGAAGCCTTTGATTTCCTCTCTTCTAGTTATTCAGAAGATATATAAGAGAGTATTGCAAACTATCTCTTGTTGTCTATTCAACTGTTGATAGGCCTCTAGGCTGGTTCCATATCTTAGCTATTGTGTATGGAGTGACAAGAAACATGAGAGTGCAGATATCTCTTTGGCATACTGATGTCATTACACACACACACACACACACACACACCAGGTATATGTATGTATGTATCTCCAGAGGTAGCATAGCTCAATCATACCATAGATCTATTTTTCACTTTATTGAGGAAATCCATGCTGTTTTCCATGATAGCTGTACTAATTGACATTTCCACCAACAATGCTTAAGAGTTTCCTTTTCTCCATATCCTCATCAGCATCTGTTACATTTGTCTTTTTGATAATAGCCAATCTGAGCTAGATGATCTCCACCGTCTGTTAATGTAACATTATCCCACTTCAGTGAGCTAGGACTGGAACACTCGTGGTGAAGTTTGAAAACAAAGAGAAGATGCGGGATGAGTTTCCGAAGTAAGGTTGTTAGGATTTATTGGCCATATGACACGATGAGGAGGTATGAGAAATGGTACTGAGATTCCAACGATGACAAAGACGTAGAGGCAATGAAGCTTGCTAATCTAGAATCAGAAGAGGAAGAAGGTTGAGTGCCAGGGTGGGTTGGAGACAAACAATAAAGAGATGTTTGTGAGTAACAGAGTTAAGTCATGTAAGGGATATGAGTGTCAGTCCACCAACCACGTTTACAAAAGTGGAGGTTTATTTGCTTATAAATTAATTCCCATTATGAACTTGGTTCTACCTGGTTACAAAAACTTAAATCTAGTCAATTCAAAGTTAGTCATCTTCTCCCAATGTTACTGTTATGTTCCAGAGGAGATACGCAGTGCAATAGTGTCTGGGTGAGCATTGACAATGCTAACATGACTAAAACATCCTGATTTTCAGGTGATTTTACCAATCCAGGTGCAACTGTTGAGTTGCCTCTTACTCTCATTCTCAACAAAATTCCTGGGGCTAACACTGTGGCGTAGTGGGTAAAGCCGCTGCCTACAGTGCCAGCATCCCATGTGGGCTCTGATTCTTTTTTTTTGACAGGCAGTTAGACAGTGAGAGAGAGAGGGAGAGAGAGACAGAGAGAAAGGTCTTCCTTTTCCATTGGTTCACCCCCCAGATGGCTGCTATACAGCTGGCACGCTGCGCCAATCCGAAGCCAGGAGCCAGGTGCTTCTTCCTGGTCTCCCACGTGGGTGCAGGGCCCAAGGACCTGAGCCATCCTCTACTGCACTCCCAGGCCACAGCAGAGAGCTGGACTGGAAGAGGAGCGACTGGGACAGAATCTGGCACCCCCAACCTGGACTAGAACCCGGGGTGCCGGCTCCACAGGAGGATTAGCCAAGTGTGCCATGGCGCCGGCCGGGCGCTGGTTCTAATCCTGGCTGCTCCACTTCCAATCCAGCTTTCTGCTATGGCCTGGGAAAGCAGTGGAAGATGGTCCAAGTCCTTGCCCCCCCTGCACCTGCGTGGGAGACCTGGAAGAAGCTCCTGGCTCCTGCTTTGAAGTGGCCTGGCTCCAGATGTTGTGGCCAACTGGGGAATGAACCAGCGGATGGAAGACCTCTCTCTCTCTCTCTCTCTCTCTCTCTCTCTGCCTCTCCTTCTCTCTGTGTGTAACTCTTTCAAGTAAATAAATAAATCCTTTAAAAAATAAAATTCCTAAAGCTCTTAGGTGCACTGTGTTACTCTGTTACTTCATGTGCATTCTAGGTCATCAGGTGGGAATAGCAAGGTTTCACTACCTTCGTGTGGCCCTGAGTCCTTCAATCATTTTACTCCCACCCCTTCCCACTGGGAGAACCTATGTGAGGGAAGGGAAACTGAAACTCTGAGGTTGTCTCTGATCTATGGACTGAAGAAGGCAGTGCGACCGATGCTATGTGTAGTCTGGCCACCCAATTCTCCCCACTTCTTGTTTCCCGAATCCCAGGATAGGAGAAGAAGCAATCACCCCTCCCAGCTAAGCTGTCCTTCTTTCTTCACCCCTACATTCTCCCTCTGCCACAACTCCATTCAGCGCAGACTGTAGAGCAGTAATCATGCTGGTGATCTATCTCCTCCAAAGTCTATCACAAACCATGAATCCAAGCGTTCCTTCCAATGCCCAATGAAAACATAGTCTCTGAAATGCAGAAGCCTGCTGGTCGTTTCTCTGTTTTTGAGGGCAAGAAGTATACATCGTATCCATAGAATATAAGCACGAACTAAGTTTTTTAGACTTCTGAAAATTAAAAAAGACAGTTGAAAGGTTTAAATGTTCTTAAAAGTGATGAAGATCTAACAAATTAGTAAGAAAATTCTTGAACAAAATCTAGAAGCATGGTAGACAGTCTCTCAGAGGGACCCCAGAGAGCCCTGCTTCGTAGTTTTTATGCATTTATGTGATCATCTCCCCTGGAATATAGGACACCTTAGTGAATTACTTCACATGGACAGAATATAGCAGAAGTGATGGGGTGTCACTAGAGGAAAGATGTGCCTTCTCATTCCATAAGGCTAACAGGTTTGACACAAAAACTCAAAGGACGATGTGAGAAAGGAAATTTCAGGCCCATTTCACTCATAAATACACATGCAAAAATTCTAACAAAATAACAAATAAATCCAGCAATATAAAAATGCATCTAAATTTGCTAATTGCAGAATTGGAAGATTAGCTGTAATATTATAAGCCCAATCAATGAAATTTGACACAAGTCTTAGGGTTGCCTCAGAAGCAAACTTTTAGACAAAGAGGCAAAAGAAAATAATTTATTTGCAGTGTGATCCAATAAGAGAATTGGAAAATGCAATACGGAAGGGAATGAAGCAAAGCTAACAAGTTGTGTTGTCAAGTCAGTGGTCACTGCGGGCAACTGGGGCTCAATCTTTGTGGGAAACCCCATGAGACAATGCAGAATCTACCGCAGAGTATCCCAAAGAAGGGATAAAACATCTGGGTATCTACCTGAGCCACCAATAATTCATTGTATTTTTTAAATTTATTTGTCAGACTGAGAGAGAACTCCCATCTGCTGATTCATTCTCCTGATGACTGCAATGGTTGGGGAAGAGCCAGGGCTGAAACAGGGTTCTGGGAACACAACCCAGGCTACCCATGTGGGTGGTAAGGAACCCAGTTACTTGAACCATCATCACTGCCTCCCAGGGTTTGGAGTCAGGAGCCAGAGACAAGAATGGAACCCAATTACTTTGATATAGGACATAGATATCTTAACTGCTAGGCTAAATGCCTGCTCCCTACATCATTCATTATCTCCTTAAATTTGAATTTCCTTAAATTTTCTTAGGTTGGGGAGTAGAAAGTGATGATCCCATGGTACCATCAACTTGTCCCTTTGAGTGAAATCTTGTGCCCTCCAGTTGACTTCAATATTTGCAGTTTATTGCATGTCATGTATCCCTTAATAAGGATTTTTAAACAGTGACAATTATTTAAAATTACTTTGATGGAATATTGTGCATCATTCAAAATACTATTTACAAAGAGTTACAAAGACATTCACATACACACACACATCAATATATAGTTAGAGCACCAAATTACTAGAGTAGTGAGTTTATGACCATGTAAAACAAACCATCAAAAAACAAACTGGGCATAGACAAAACTTTATTAAGAAACACACACAGTGGTCTCTGAGAGACAGGGCTCAAGTGTAATTACTCTTTCTCTGTCACTTTCAGTATCTCATGAATCTTCTAAGTAGAATTTGTATTTTTTGTAAGAGAGGAGGAAAAGTGAGCAAAAAAATATGTATTGTTACATTTGAGACAGAGGAGTCCTGCAGCCCTCAGGCCTCCATTAGTGCTTCTGTTAAACCCAGCTGGGGGACGGGTCCTCTGTCGATGTGAAAAGCTGTCCAACGGGAAAGGGCTGCCAGTTCTGTTCGCAGATGAGCTGCCTCGGGGGTGTTCAGCGCAGCCTGTGTGCCTGGAGCAGGGCATGTCCTCAGCTGAGAGGCTGTGCAGGAGTGCGTGCTCTACCGCCCCTTTCCCCTGTCCTCTGCCACCCAGGGTCAGACTCTGCCTCCAGCCCCTTCGGTGGAAGTTTGCAGCCATGAAGCCTCTCCTCATCGTGTCTGTCCTTCTGTTCTTCTGGAATGCAGCACTGGCAGGTAAAATGGGAATCTTCCTGGTAGGGGAGGTGGGGCTTCAGTGAGGAGGTCCTGGTCAGAATGAGGAAAGGGGAAATCTCTTTAAGAGGGTGCAAAATGCTCGCTTCACCCCAAAAGTTATCTTCAGCACGATGAAAGTGCCGAATCCCACTCTTGAGTTTGCAGTTTTATCACAAGAGTAGCAGGGCAGCAGTGACTCTGCCCAAGTTTTGGTTTATCATGAGCCTAGAAAGGAGAAGTTACCAATCACACTCTCTGATGGTTTCTTTGCTTTCTCACAAGCAAGCTAGACAGAATTACAAAGCTGGCCTTTCAGTGGATGTTGTCCCCTCCCTCTAATTGTTAGCTGATGCTCTGGTTATTTTTCCCCAAAAAAATTGTGCTTAAAAGACTCGACCGACCGTCACAGTTTCTCAGGTCTGCCTCTCTTGGAGCCTCCTCCTGGCTGCGGCAAGAGGAGGTTTCTGACTCAAATAAATCTTGTTTTGCTCACTGCCTTGTCCACATGGAAATTCTTTCACATAAGACAAGAACCGACGTTGCTGTTTTACCCATAGCACTTTGACTAGCAGTGCAGTTCTATGAAGCAGCCTTATAAATGCACTCCCACTGATGTCAGCAAAACTTGACCTTAACTCGTGGCTCTCTGACTTGTTAGCACCATAGCTTTGGATAAAAGTCTGAGCTTCTCTGAGCCTTAGCTTCTTCATTTACAAAATGGAAATAATAACGCTTTTAACCTCAGAGTCTCACAAGGATTAAATGGGGAAATGTGTAGACTATTCCTAGGCACAGTGGGAAAAGTATCCAACTCATGCTATCATGCCACATCACATACTTTCATTAGACATGCCCCACCCTGTTTTGCTACTGTTGTTTTTCAAACTCAAGAACCCATCTGGGTATAACATTCAGCATACAGTGCTAACACAATTTATTAAGCTTTCTAAGATATTGAAACTGCTTATAGCTAATTTAGTATCTGTGACTCTTTTAGGTACCTGAGGAAGCAGATTGGAAACTGCTTGTTTCATGAGATCTACTGCACTTTCTGTGGTAGAAGAAATGCCCAATCAGATGAGGTGGCCTCTAGGGAGAGCATGAGGGAAGCATGACTGACCCAGCACTCTGGCTTCACCATATCCTTTTCTGAGTGTAGAAATCTCATTTTGAGTTACTGAATCACTCCAATCCCTTTCATCGTAAAGGCCCATCTGATTTTTCAGACTCCCTGAAGTATTCTCTAGGCAGATGAACCAGATTTCAAGATCATATGGCAACAAGTTGAATTAAGAACTGATAGGATCTAGGCCTCTTGAAGTTCTTGGTGGCATCAATTCTACCATGGTTGATGACAACTGATTCATGACCTCCTAATGATCTGCAGCTCCATTAGTCTACAATATTCCATTCCATTGTCACATCCCTGGGAATGTCTTCTGTCACTATACAGACATGATAGTTTGTCTTCCCAACAGTGTTACAGATTCTCCTCTTGGGTTTCCATCTTGCCAACTAATTAATACTAACCCCTCCTTTCTCCTATAGGACAATTATCTTCAAGGGCTTGTTGACTTAGATTAGGTATGTTGGCTAATTTTCTATGGATGGCCAAATAATCACACTCTTTTCCTCTGAATGCCTTCTTTCATATGAACATTTATATTTGTTTATTCTAAGGGAGAGTATGTGTACAAAATTCAGAATTGACTTCACCCGTCTTCAAACTCACAAGACCATTCCATGTCGCAAACCCTGCACAGCACTTTTCATGTTTTTTCTTCTCAGATGTTTTGTGTTTCTTGTCTTTTTGTCTGGACTGAAAATTCAGTGACGTTAAGATCAAATTTACCTCAACAGTGCCTGATTCACTGGATTCATAAAAACCTGCTTAAGAATTAATAAATCCTAGTGAGTAAATAACTAAATATGTAAATAATTAAATACTGAAGGAATGACAATACATGCATAACTAACTTGTTCTCTGGATCATATTGACTGAACAATTCAGGAAAACTTCCAAGTTACTAATTGTCTTACTGAACATGGGCTGCCATAGCAAAAAATTGCAAACTGAGCAGCCTAAATAAAATTTATTTTCTCCCTGTTCTAGAAACCAGAAGGTCTAAGATCAAGATCAATTGACTAAGTTTCTGATGAGGGCTTTTGTCCTGGTTTGTAGATAGCCATCTTCTTGCTATTTCCTCCTCTTATAAAGCCATCAATCCTACAGGATTAGGCTACCAATCTTACTGGTTTAGAACATTACCATTATTATTTCATTTAAATTGAATTACCTCCAGAAAAAGCCTATCTCCAAATATTATCATTTTGGGGGTTAGGGTTTCAAAATATGAATTTTAGAGAATGTAATTCAATCTGTCACTTAAATTTTCTTTCAAGGCACAGAGGCATTTAACTTGACCATGCCTATTTGGAGTTCGTTGCATAAAAATTGAGGTAATAGTCATGCTGTGGTCCACAGAAGACCTGGAGTGAATTGTCTTTCCACTCTTTTTCCTCCTAGGTTTGAATATAGTATCATCAGAACTGCACAAGAAATGCTCTGAGAATGGTCTGTGCCGACTTGAGTGCTATGGGAGTGAAATGCTAGTTGCCTACTGTATGTTTCAGATGGAATGCTGTGTCCGAGGAAACCCTGAGCCCTGACATGAGAAACGGTCAATGCCTGTCAACTTGCAACCCCTTGACCCTCCCATCCTTCAAAAAGCTGGATAATCTGGTTAAGCTACAGCACGGTGATGTGCCCCAGCCGAGTGGTTGGTACGTTTTCATGAACCGCTAGAATCACACGATCTGGATTTGAAGAGGAGAGCTGCAGCCTTCTCAAACAGACTGAGGCGTCTCACGAAGACCACGTCTACTATATTTTCTCACTCAAAGTAATATACATTGCTCTCCTCAGTGCCTATTTCTGTTCTGTAATCACAGAAAGGATACCTTAACTCTGTGGAAATCCTCCAATGCTTTATATCTAGGTATATACACTGGACATATCTTACACTCTGTAGAGGAATAGACCTGAGTCAGTTTTAGCTGAGCCTGACGCTGAAGTTCTTGAAACAGGAGAAAGGCCATCTCGTGAGGGGTTCTTACAAGGTAACTACTCATCCACCTCCCTAGTTTCAGTTAAGCCTGGAACTTTCCATTTCTGCCCATAGTATCCAGCTACAGGCTTGGGTATGGATCAGTGTAAGGCCCATCTTCCCGCCTCTCTGGTTGGGTGCCATAGGCCTAGTATCTAACACCACACTGATCTTGCTTTCTATACATGTGAGTGGTAAACTCTCTAAATCTATTTGGACTTGACTGTTTTCTTTGCCAGTCAATCTCCTGAAGGTGTAAAAAAAAAAAAAGTAACTTCTCTCATATCATAACTCTCTCATATCTCAGCACCAGGTGCTGCTGACTTCCTGTCTGGTCCATTGTTCGGCACCACCAGTTCATACACAGAGGCATGGAGGTCTTAGTTCTGTAAGTGCTGCTCAAAGCAAAGAGTCGGGTGGCTGAGGAGAGCACTCTGAGTGTGGAGAGTTTTCTTTAGCATCAGTACTGGATATGGCTTGGATTCCAGTGATTCTGAGAGTGTGGGGCTCTCACTGCAAATAGGCAATTATTGATCTGGTACAAGGCTAAAGAATCAATGGCTAAATTAAATTCTTCATCTGAAAGGACAGTGCTTCCTGGTCACATACTGCAAGTGGAAAGAGATAGAAGGAGAGCAGTGTATGAGAAAGAATGAGGGATGTGAATAGTTCTGTACCCCCAGACGATGCTCAATCTTCGAGCAAATCAAGCATAGGTGATTTGAGAGAGAACATAGTAAAAATTCATTAGAGTGTGTCCTCCTCTCAGAAACACAAACACCTATGGTTTCTGGAGGGGAGGTAGGTTAAAGTGGAATGGACTAACAGATGGCCTACAAGAGTTACCATGGTTTCTGAGAATGTGGAGAAAATTCTTCCAGACAGACTCCAGGAAAACTGTCAGTCTCTGAAGAAGGCAGGGGACTCCTTACCTGAAGACTCATGGACATTATATGAAACTGGCCTCACAACATCCCAGACAGCCTGTTTCAGTCCATTTTGCTTTACGCTAACAAAATATCCAGAGCCAGCATTGTAGAGCAGAGGGTTAAGCCGCTGCCTGCAACCCTGGCATCCCATATCAGAGCGCTGACTCAAGTGTCTGGTGCTCAACTTTCAATCCAGCTCTCTGTTAGTGCACCCAGGGAAAGACGCAGAAGGCGTCCCAAGTGCTTTGGCCCCTGCCACCCACATGGGAGACCTGGATGGAGTTCCTGACTCTGGGTTTGTCCTGGCCCAGCCCTGACTGCTGCAGTCATTTGGGAAATGAACCAGCAGATAGAAGATCTCTTTCTGGATCTCTCCCTCTGGTCACTATACCTTTCAAATAAATGAATAAATATGAATAAAAATATCTGAGCCTGAGTAATCTTTATTAATATAAGAGGTTAGAAGCCTTGCAATACCAGCATGCCACATGGCAGTTCCAGTTTGTGTCCTGGCTGCTCTGCTTCCAATCCAGCTTCCTGCTAAAGCACCTGGCGAACAGCAGATGATAGCCCGAGAACATGGGCTCCTTCTACCCACAAGGAAAATCAGAGTTCCAGCCTCCTGGCCTCGACCTGGCCTAGTCCCAGCTGTTGTGGCCATCTGGGGAGTGAACCAGAGAGTGGAAGATCTCTCTCTCTCCCCCACCTCCTCTTTCCCTCTCTAGCACTTTGCCTTTCAAATAAAAAAAAAATCTTTCTAAAATAGATTTATTTAGGTCACAGTTTTGGAGGCTGACAGCCCAAGATCAGGCAGCTCCCTTGCTTTCACGTCACGTGGGCCTGATGGTGATGGCATCGTGGCAGGGGGCACACGTGGGAGTGAGAGATCACATCACCAGACAGGCAGCGGGAGAACAACTCAGAGTCAAGCTCGCTCAAGAATTAACTTGAGGGGCTGGCATTGTGGCGTAACAGGTAAAGCCACTGCCTGCAATGCCAGCATCCCATTTAGGTGCCAGTTTGAGTCCTGGCTGCTCCACTTCTGGTCCAACTTCCTTTCAATGTGCCTGAGAAAGCAACTGAGGGTGGCCCAACTGCCTGTGCCCCTGCACCTACCTAGGAGACCCAGAAGAAGCTCCTGTCTTCTGGCTTTCACCTGGCCCAGCTATAGCCCTTGCAGTCACTTGGAGAGTGAACCAGCAGATGGAAGATCTCTCTCTCTCTCTTTTTCTCTATTTGTCTCTCCTCTCTTCTCTCTCTGTCATTCTAGCTTTCAAATAAATAAAAATAAATCTTTAAAAAAAAAACAAGAAAGGAAAAAAGAAGAGATGCTGTCTGAACAGTTTTTTTAGATTTATTTTTATTTATTTGAAAGGCAGAGTGACAAAGAGAGGGAGAGACAGAGAGAGAGAAATGTTCCATCTGCTGATTCACTCCCGAAATGGCTACAACAACTGGGCTGGGCCTAAGCCAAAGCCAGGAGCCAGGAGCTTCATTTGGAACTCCCAGGAGGGTGCAGGGGCCCAAGTACTCGGGGCCTCTTCTATTGCTTTCCTAGGCACATTAGCAGGGAGCTGAATTAGAAGTGGAGCAGCTGGGACTCAAACCAACACTCCACTGTTGGATGTCAGCATCACAGAAGACAGCTTAACCTACTGTGCCACAATGCTGTTCCCTGATCAGGAATTGTTATAATTGTTCATTAACCTGACTATAGTATAATAATAATGATTATTAATTTTTAAAATTTAAACACATATTATTTTATGTGTATAAATGCAGTTGCTTTGTTTAAGAAATATTTGACAGCTGCTTATGTGGATCAATGGGTTTGCTTTATTGATTAAAGTGAGAGTAATGACTAGTATATTTATTTCTAGGCCTATTCAGGTTATTAGTCAGTGCATGCTAAAAATTATAATTATGGATCCTGTGATGAGAGTGAACAGAATAATGAAGAAAAATTGCAGGATTAATTAATATGGGAAGGATTTAAGCCAACATGTTGCAGGGATGAGCCTGGTAGTGTTACTAGCTAATGCTTGAAGCAGCTCAAAAGTCTTTCCTGTGACTCATTTCTTCTTTTCTTTATAAAGATCTATTTTTTTATTTGGAAGGCAGAGTTACAGAAAGGGAGAAGCAGAGGCAGAGAGAGGGGTCTTCCATCCAATTGTTCACTCCCCAAATGACCGCTATAGCTGGAGCTGGGCCAATCTGAAGCCAGGAGCTTCTTCTGGGTCTCCCACTTGGGTGCAGGGGCCCAAGGACTTGGGCCTTCTGCTATTTTCCCAGGCAATAGCAGAGAGCTGGATTGGAAGAGGAGCAGCTGGAACTCAAACTGGCGCTCATATTGGATGCCGGCACTGCAGGCTAAAGCTTAACCTACTACATAGTGTCAGCTCCCCTTGTGACTCATTTTTCTTTCAAGACCCTAAAAACACCAGATGTTCTTCAAAGCTCTCAGGATTTTAGTCACATTCCAGGGAGAGATGCCAGCCCTAGCCACACGGGGCTAGTCCAGATCCTACTGCAAGAGCAACACCTGAGCAGATGGGTTAAATGGTGTCCAAAGATCACTTTTTGCTTCATTTCAATACTGAAGTCTTGGCTCTAGAAGTAGCTTAAACTTATAACCTGAAGCATATTTCTGAACTGCACCAGCGTGAACTTGTATCCATTCCTCTATGTGATAAAGAGTTTTCCCTCTTACATAGTCATACCACCCCCAAAAAAACCCACCCATTTCCCCTGCTTGTGGAGTCAAGACTTTGGAAATTATTCCCTGTGGTTTACTTTGCATGGCAACTCCTTCTGGTGTGTGTTTTTTTTTTAGAATTTGCCAGGAAGCAGGCCCACAATTTTGGGTGGGTAACAGTAGTTTATCTAGTTGACCTTACTGTGGACTGTGTTGTATTGAGTTGCATCAAGAATTTTGAGTTCTTAAGGGTAGGCTCAATTCTGAAAATTCTAGAAATGAGAGGATTTAAACCTCTACTATTTATAAAAGTTACTCTTTCTTATGTTGTGGTAGAATTCTTGATACTAGGATTAGGAGTAAGATATGTCGGCTCAACAGGTTAATCCTCTGCCATGCGGCGCCGGCACACCCGGTTCTAGTCCCGGTCGGGGCACCGGATTCTGTCCCAGTTGCCCCTCTTCCAGGCCAGCTCTCTGCTGTGGCCCGGGAGTGCAGTGGAGGATGGCCCAGGTGCTTGGGCCCTGCACCCCATGGGAGACCAGGAAAAGCACCTGGCACCTGGCTCCTGCCATCAGATGAGCGCGGTGCACCAGCCACAGCGCGCCGGCCGCGCTGGCCATTGGAGGGTGAACCAACGGCAAAGGAAGACCTTTCTCTCTGTCTCTCTCTCTCTTACTGTCCACTCTGCCTGTCAAAAATAAAAAAAATTAAAAAAAATTAAAAAAAATAAAAAGATATGCCATATGCATAGGGCTAATGATTGCCAATAGTAAAAATTTTTTTCATAGGAAGTATAGGAGTTGGTCATATCAAAATTATGGATATGATGCTCAAATTTATTGAAACAAAAAATGGTTGAAAGGAAGCTTTTGACAGTAAAATTAATTGTATAAGGTGGCATTCGACACAGCACTTAAGACACCTACTTGAGATACGTGCATCCCATATTGGAGTGCCTGGGTTTGAGTCCCAGATCTGCTTCTGATTCTAGCTTCCCGATACTATGTACCCTAGGAAGCAGCTGATAACCCATGTACTTTGGTCCTTGCTGTACACAAGAAGATCTGGATTATTGAGTTCTTGGCTCCCAGGTTCAATCTGACCCAGCCTTGACTGTTGTGGGCATATGGGGAGTGAAGCAACAGATGGGAGATACCTCTCTCTGTCTGTCTTTCTCTCTCTCTCTGTCTTTCAAATAAATGAAAATAATTGTTTTTTAATTATTAAAAAAATGGTATAAGTGCTTGGGTATTGGACTCTTGAAGGACATCTATTAGAATAATTGCTAGTGTTTTCTGCTAAAAGGAATAAAGTAAATGCATATGTAGCATATTCGACATTAAAGACTGATTCTAGTTCTGACTCATCTGTTAGGTCAGATGGAGCTCACTTTCTTTCTGTTAATGTTGAGATAAAACATTGTATATCTAAAAGTCATGATTATATATTCCATTTTTAAGGTGTATTTATTTATTTGAAAAGCTGAGTGACAAAGAGAGAGACAGAGAAGCAGAAAGAGATCGTCTGTCTATTGGCTCAATTCCCCCAGATGGCCACAACAGCCAAGATTGGGCCAGGAACTCTATCTGGGTCTCCCACATGGGTGGTAGGGACCCAAGGATTTTGGCCATCTTCCTCTGCTTTCCCAGGTGCATTGTGGGAAGCTGAATCAGAAGCAGAGCTGCTGGGGCTTGAACTGGCACTCTAGTATGGGATGCCAACATCAAAGGCAGCAACTTACCCTGCTGCGCCATAACACTGGCTTCAATCATATATATTCTTAAGTAGTGATTAGGGTTGATGGTGTGAATGACCCATTTATTAGAACTTTCAGAAAAATAATGGTTAGGGTTACTTAGTTTGAGACTGTGCTACTGCTTATAGGGCTCCAATTAATGCACATTTTGAATGTGATGCTCATCCTGGTCAGAGAATGGAGTGTACATCTGCCTGGATATAGCTAAAATAAGTAGAATGCCTATGTTTATGTTGACTCAAGGGTGTGACATAGGTAATGGAATCATAAAATTAATGCAAGAATGAGGGCTTTGGGAGTACAATAGTAGTAAAAGCATAGATGAGGTTAATGGCCACAATGGTTCTTTAATGACTAGTTTTACTACAGATACAAGTTATGTCATGAAAAACCTAAAAATATTCTCTAAATGCAGAGGAGGGGAGTCTCACATGTTAAAGAACATCCTCTAATGATGCTAGTGTATGACACTCTAGAACTGGCAAATCTAACCTATGGTTAATATAAGCATAATAACTATTGCTTCTCAGAAAATAGAAAGTTAGTCACATGTATCAACTGGAAAATGGTATGAGGGAAATTTCTGGAGTAATGAAAATGTTTAGTATCTTGATAGTTTAGGTTACCCAGGTATATGCATTGTCAAAATTCTCTGAGTGAGGGTAGGCATTGTGGCATACCCATTGCCTAGGGCACCTACATCTGATACTGGAATGCCAGGGACATCAACAAGATGATGGAACAGGAGGCTTCCGATCCCACGGATTTGCTGAATAAGCAGCTACATACAAATAAACTCCTTTTAAGAAGGATCCAGGAACTACTTGAAGGACTCTTAAAACACTGAACAACTGAGAAAATGCCCATGTGAGACACTCTCCTACCAAGAGCTCCACCCTGGGTCCAGCTCCTCACACTCCGTGTTCTCCCCGAGCAGTGCTCCCAACTTCTACGGTTGCCACATGAGAGTTGGGCACTTAAATCACCTAAATCTGTATATGGGAGGCCTTAGCATTCACCAGTCTCCTGGCACCACAGAGAATGAAGGGTCAGTTGAACACAAGTAGATGAGCTCTTCCTCTTAGGCTTAGTGCAGAGAGAACAGGCAAAAATATCCAGTTCCCAGCTTCTCCCTGGAAGGAATTTGCACACTCTTCCAGCTTCTGCCTGAGGGTCAATTTTCTCAGTAGCTTGCATCTGGGAGTCCACAGGGTGTTATTAGCAGAGCCCCAGGAGCCCGAACAGGCACATGGGCACTGTCTGTGCCTTCTGCCCAGAGCTGACCCCAGAAATATACCACTGAGAATGACCAACTACAATTATGTGAAATGACATGACTACATTTCTCAAAAATAATGGAGATAGAAGTCAGACACAAAGAAGTACTTACTGTATGATTGTACTTATACAAAATTCAAAAGCAGGTGCCACGGCATAGAAGTCAGGCTAGGAATTATCTTTTGTGAGGCAGTAACTGCCAGCACCTGGGATAGTCTTTCCTTTCTTTCTTTTTTCATTTATTTCCATTTTATTTGAAAGGCGGAGAGACAGACAGAGAAGTCTTCTATCAACTAGTTCATGCCCCACATACCTGCAACAGCCAGGGCTGAGCCAAACTGAAGTCAGGAGCCCAGAGCTCCATCCAGGTCTCCCACATGAATGACAGGGACCCACGTACTTGAGCCATCATATGCTGCCTACCAGAGTGCATGTTAATTAGCAGGGAACTGGAATTGGAAGCAGAGGGAGGACTGGAACTGAAGCAATCCAATATGGGACACGATCATCCCAAGTGGTATCTTCATCACGGTACCAATGACTGCCACGCACATTGGTTTCTTGATCGGCATGCTGGTTACACCAGTCTATGAGTGAAATTGGTGAAATTCATCACAATCTATTTCTAATTTGTACACTTTTCTAATTGTATGGTATGCTTCAAAAAGAAGTTCTCCTGAGACTTGGTAAGTAATAAATTAATAAAAAGAAAAAATACCAAAGACAAGGAGTTTAATTCAGAAAGTGTTTCTGCAGGAGAGACAATCAAGAGAAGCACAGCAGACACAAAAGCACTGATGGGTTGAAGCCATGGTGTCAGTGGGATGGTGCATCTGAGAAGGATCTGGAACCCCGGAGAAATGAGCAGGAGCCTTCATGTTCTCACAGCTACCTCCCAACCAGGATAGGTAAACTGGAATTGGAGATGCAGCACAGATACTGAGTATTACAAATAATATGATATATTTCACTTCCTGCACATTTCAACTTGCAAGTCCCTTTCAATCGCCAGCATGAAGAGAAGATCCTGCTGATGTAAATATTCGGTCCACTTCTCACTGACAATAGAAACAAAAGTTCAGGCAATCAGTGTCTGGCTAGGGTCATGCTATTATGGATACTTTAGACTCAGGGCTATACCTTAAAACTCTTTAAAGGTAAATTAGACATCATCAAAGATACCCCAAACACTTATGGCTGGATGCACCCTTTTCAGTTGCTCTTATCTTGTTTTCCAGGGACCTTGTTAGAGACCATGAGCTTCCATGGTCCACAATTACATGAATCACTAAACAACCAAGTCCAAGTACCAGGGTCCCTCAGATTCACCTGGGGATTATTTGCTACGCAAAGCTCATTCAGATGTCAAAAAAAAAAAAAAAGTCCCAGGTGTCTACACAGGCCCCCTGTTGGGAAACATGCAGGGTTTGAGACTCAGGGCATTGTGTGATTGTCAGTACCTGCATGAAGAAAGAAAGAGCACCGAACTAGAATTTCGAAAGTCCATGGTCTTAGCCTTGAGTTCCCCAATAGCATTCTTCATGACTTGGGCCAAGTGCTGTCCTACCTGCCCTGGCTTAACCACAAGGTACTCAAGAGAATCCCATGCAATGAGTAGAGAGTGGTTTTGCATGGTAACTTACGAAGCTGTTAAGATTAAGACCCAGCTACTTCTGGAAGCCAAGGGGTGGGGGAGCAGTGATAGGTGGCAGTTTAAGAGGGCAGAGGTGACCCTGAGTCACCTCATTTTTGTGTGCTAAGCCTTAACAGTGTCTCTTATCAGTCAGCCACATGGGATCGTGAACTGGGCCTCTGTGGCATAAAACAATAAATGCAGCATGCCCACTGGCCTTGGCCAGCAGACTTGCCTGCTCTGTGCTTGCTGGCCCTGGGGCACCTCTCTGGGGACAGAGAGGTCGAGCGGAGAGACAGCAGAAATTCATGGAGGTCATCTTCTCTAAGACAGCAGCAGAGTTTCCTCCTCTATGTCTTTGTGAGATAGTTCACAATTGAACCTTCAGTGGTCTTTTGAATGTGAAGGTTTGAGGCAAGGGGTAGGCGCTCTCTGCAGATCCCAGAAAAAAACAAGCAATTTTGAGAACGTTAATGACTCAAATGGTATGTTCGCATTATTATTGACTTGCTGACTTCTGTCCTGAGAGCATAAATTCTGGTCCCTCAAACTGATGTTCTGTCAGGATAGGTTAATCGGATAGGTTTTAACAACTAGCACTGTTTATGAGCCTGCTAGGCATAAACACTGCTTGACTTCTAAATGACTGGAAGACAAGATGGGTGGTGAATTTGGGAGGAAGTTCTCCAGGAAGAACCTCCCTTCCATCCCCACCTGTCTTCTAGAGACCTCATCTCTTTTGCTCTGCTCCATTTCTGCCAGCGCCAGTAGTCCAACCTTCCCCTCTAACTTCATAGACTCCCCAGACCAAAATCCGGAGAGTGATTCTTCTCCGGAGAGAGCCGCCTCCTGTTACACAGCATTGGCATCTCCCCTCCAGTCCCCGGACAAGCCCCATGCAACCGTCTCTGTTCACATCTCTGCCCTCTTGCCGTTTTCTTTGGCTGAGTCATGGTTTTTTTTTTTTTTTCTAACTCTTGTAGTACCTAACACCCCCTCAACTTTCACCATTCCTAATTCCTCGGGGAGGGGATTCCGTTTTACCTGGTGGATCGTAGGAGAGCAAGACAAGGACCACAAGGATCAAGATTGAGCTCCTCATGGCCAAACCAATCAGCAAAGAGGCAAGTGAGATGCCAAGGGGAGCCAGTGTATATGTAGCTTTCGAGAGATGGGGAGACGTGTGGCTAGTGAACCTTTCGGAACAAGAACACCTGCTTGCTCCACTGAGCAGCCCAATAAGCGAGAGTTCTCATGTTGACCCTGACATCTCACCATCAAAGCCACACTTCCTGGGTGCCACTTGTGTTCTAAGCAACTGAATTCACACCACGTGAACAGCCCTATTCTTGGCCTGGGGACGGTGCTATGTGCATGTCTTTGTATCTTTATTGTACACTCATTGAACAGCTGCCTTTTGTGCACAGAAAGTCATACTTTATGTAGTTGACCAAATGTTTTTAATAAAGATGGTAGAAATGTTGTGGAAATGGTAGAAATGTTGCTCCTCCAACCAGATAGTGAAAGAGCCAGTATTAGGAGCCAGTTCTTCCATCAGTCTGTCCCATGTGTTATTCACCATAGTATGGATGGATGGATGGATGGATAGATAGACAGATAGACATAGACATAGACATAGACATAGACATAGATGATCACCCTTTGGTGAACTCTTATTTTCCAGCTTTGGGAAGTTTGTACTGTGGTTGAGATTACATATCTGCAAAAGACTCATAAAAGAACTAACAGAGCAGAAAATCAAAAAGTAGAGAAAGAGTAGAAGACACAAGTCTGGAGGAGCCCCAGGGGGAACAACCAGTGAGCATGAATGCACAAAGGAGGCTTCTGAGGACCACTCTCCAACCTAGGGCATTAGGGGTAGCCAGGCATGCACTCCCCCAGCTCACACAGTTCTGGTGTTCTCTTTTCCACTAGTCTCCTTGGGCTCTGTCTCACCCCTTCCTGCTGTGCCCTTCAGAACCAGGTTCCACTGAAAATATGCCTTTTACATGCTGTCTTCTCCCCAGCACAACCTTTCACTTCTGTGTCTCAGTACAATGGTGTGTCCTCCTCTGAGGACGCTGCTTCTTGGAAGCCTTCAGTGATTGGAAGCTGTTCATCTGCCCAGGCTCTCCACATCATTGACCAATCAAGTAGCGTGTCACAATCTCCTAACAGCCCCATTCCATGGCCAGAACAATAACTGACATGATCCTGTCACTTTCTCGCTCTTTCCCCATTCACATTGAATTGGTTATCAAATTTTATCCATTCTATCTTCACCATATACTTCACGCCACCCAATTCCCTCCATCTCTACCACTGACACTTGATCCAAGTCACAGCCTGGCTAAACAGCCTCCCATATCAATTTCCAGACAGTTATCTTTCATCTCCACTCAGTAATCAAAACGACCTTTAGGAAATTGAAATTGGCTCATGAATGTGCCCTGTGTGATAGCCTTCGGTGGCTTCCTTTGGGGTTAAAGTAGAAACTGCTTAGTATGGATCCAGGTCTGGTCCTTGGTTTCTTCTCCCCACTCACCTCCTCTCCTTCTTTCTCTCTCTCACTGTCTTGCACCCCACAGCCTCTCCTGTTCCCATACGTGCCTACCTCAGCACTTCCATGCATGCTGTCACATGGTCTGGACACCTGCATCACCCCCCTCCCTCATCTTCACCTAACACGGACTCATTTAGAGTGAAAGCCTCCGTCTCTGCTACAGAGTGGATATTCCTGAACCTCCATAAAAATTGGGTTCCCCTTCGTAAACCCCTGTCATAAGCCCTTTTTTCATCATTAATATATAAAACATTACAATGCTGTGATGTACATTCATGGTTTTCTTTCTTCAACATTTTCTCCCTGCATTTGACTATAAGCTCCACAGTAACATGGACCATGTATGTCAATACGCATGACACCACATAAATGAAGTCTGATTTTCTTTTTCTAGAATGCTATCACTTTTCTAGGACAGCTACAGTAAGGTAGCAACAAAGTAGGTGGCTCAAACAGCAGAAATGTATCGTCTCATAGATCCAGCTGCAGCACACCAGCCATTGGAGAGTGAACCAACGGCAAAAAGGAAGACCTTTCTCTCTGTCTCTCTCTCTCTCTCACTATCCACTCTGCCTGTCCAAAAAAAAAAAAAAAAGCCATGGAAGAGTATCACACAACCCAGCAGAATTTAGAAATTAGGCCATTCTTGTACACATTCTTTCTTTCTTTATTTTTGACAATGGCCACTGCAGCCGGCGCACCGTGCTGATCTGAAGGCAGGAGCCAGGTGCTTCTCCTGGTCTCCCATGTGGGTGCATGGCCTAAGGATGTGGGCCATCCTCCACTGCACTCCCAGGCCACAGCAGAGAGCTGGACTGGAAGAGGGGCAACCGGGACAGAATCCGGTGCCCCAATCGGAACTAGAACCTGGGGTGCCAGTGCTGCAGGCAGAGGATTAGCCCAGTGAGCCGTGGCACCGGCCAATTCCTGTACACATTCTAATCAGCATAGCACACACCACAGCCCACCCTACTCAAATGCTCTGGCTTTTCATCTCACTGAGAAAGTAAAGGTTAGAGGGTTTAAATTAATTACCTTTACACACCATTCCCACCCTACTCACCCAACAATCATAAACCTATATACATATATGTGTGTGTGTGTGTGTGTGTGTGTGTGTGTGTATATATATATATATATATATATATACCTTTCCTTTTCTTTCTTCCTCAGAATAACAGGTACCAATTGTCTTCCCCAAGTTGTATCCTTCTACCCATGCTCTAAGTACATTCCATTGCTTTGTCAAAACCTTTCCTTCAAAAAAAAATTAAAGTGGGGCTGGCATTGTGGCACAGCTGGTTACAGTCACTGTGACACACATATCGCATAGAAGAGGGCCAGTTCAAGTCCCAGCTGTGCAGCTTCCAATCCAGCTTCCTGCTAATGGGCCTCAGAAGGAAGTAGATGATAGCCCAAGTGCTTGGGCCCCTGCCACCCAGGGGAGGGGCCTGTGTGGAGTTCCAGGCTCCTGGCTTCAACCTGGACCAGACCCAGCTGTCGTGGCCATTTAGGGTGTTAAACTGTGGAGAGAAGTACTTGCTCTCGCTCTCTCTATCTCTCCTTTTCAAATAACATAAATAAATATATAAAATTAAAGATTGCATTTTAAAGTATAATACATGGATAAAAATCCCTTAAAAAGATACTGTCACAAATTGTCATAATTTTAATCCCATTGTAAACGCCACTTAGATCATGAAATAGACCTTTGGGGCTGGTGCTGTGGTGTAGTGGGTAAAGCCGCCACCCGCAGTTCTTCCTAGACCCATTCAGGAATGCCCGCTTTCAGTACTTTTGCTCAACCTAGCACTAGAAGTCCTAATCAGAGCAATTAGGCAGGAGAAAGACGTCAAAGGCAGCCAGACTGGAAAGGAAGAAGTCAAAACGCCCTTGCTTGCAGATGACATATCATACACAGAAATCCCTAAAGAATTCAACCAAAAAGCCGTTGGAACTAATGAATGCATTCGGGAGAGTTGCAGGTTCAACTTAACATTAGATTTGGACAAGTGAAAAAAAAGTACAGGTAGTAAAGTGCAGGATAAACAGCAACAAACAACAAATGGAAGTGAAATTGGCATAATAGTGATAGAAAACACAATAGAGACAACACAAGAAAGGAGAATTACAGGCCAGTATCACCCACACACACAGTAGCAAAATTCTTTCCATAATATCAACACGTTAAATACATCAAAAATGATCAAGTACCTTAGAACAAATCCAGCAAAAGATGTGCAAATCCTCAGGGGAAAAATCATAGAAATGTATTAAGTGAGGGCCGGCACTGCGGCAAAGCGGGTAAAGCCACTGCCTGCAGTGCCAGCATCCCATATGGGTGCCGGTTCGAGTCCTGGCTACTCCTCTTCCAATCCAGCCCTCTGCTGTGGTCTGGGAGGACAGTAGAAGGTGGCCCAAGACCTTGGGGCCCTGCACCCGCGTGGGAGACCCAGAAGAAGCTCCTGGCTCTTGGCTTTGGGTCAGCTCAGTTCTGGCCCTTGTAGCCATTTGAGGAGTGAACTAGCATATGGAAGACCTCTCTCTCTCTCTCTCTCTCTCTCTCTCTCTCTCTCTCTCTGCTTCTGCAACTCTGCCTTTGAAATAAATGAATAAATCTTAAAAAAAAAATATGTTATATGAAATTAAAGAACTAATCAACTTAGAGTGTTTCAGCACATGGCCTGAAAAACTTGATCATGTAAAAATGTTGATTGCTGGGGCAGGCTCTGTGGTGCTGCAGGTTAAGTCACCATCTGTAACGCCAGCATGCCATTTGGGTGCTGGCTTGAGTCCCAGCTGCTCCATTTCCCATCCAGCTCCCTGCTAATGTGCTTGGGAAAGCAACAGATGACGTTCCAGGTGCTTGGGCCCCTGCATCCACATGGAGATGTGGAAGAAGTTCCTGGCTCCTGGCTTCAGCCTGGCCCACCCCTGGCCATTGCAGCCATTTGGGGAGTGAACCAGCCAATGGAAGATATCTCTCTGTCTGTCTCTCTGTCTCTGTGTGTGTGTGCGCGCACGCGCGTGCGTGTGTGTATAACATAAATAAATAAGTAAATCTTTAAAAAAATAAAGTGAAATAAAGCAGTCACATGTAAATCCCCCTTTAAAAATGCTTATTGTCTCCAAATTAATCTACAGAATGAAAGCAAATTAAATAAATATCCAAATGACATTGGGGGGGGGTGGATATCTGAAAAGTTGATTCTGACATTTCTATGAAAATGTAAAGAACCAAAAATAGCCAAGACACACAGGAAAAAAGAAAAGTTAGAGGATTTGCTTTATTGAAGACAGGTGATAAATAGATAAAGATAGTTCTTACTTAAAAGCCTGTTAGACTTATAAAACTGTAGCAGTTAGGACAGTGTGGTATCAGTGCGAGTAAAGACTAATAGGGACCAGTGTTGGGGCGCAGTGGGTTGAGCTGCCACTTGGGACACTGGAATTCCATATGAGCACTGATTTGAATCCCTGCTGCTCCACTTCCAATCCAGCTCCCTGCTAATGCACCTGAAAAGCACTGAAAGATGGCCCAGATGCCTGGGCCCCTGCACCCACATAGGGAATCCAGCTGGAGCTCAGGCTCTGGCTTCTTCCATCCACTGGTTCACTCTCCAAGTGGCTGCAATGGTCAGGGTGGGGCGGGGCCAAAGCCAGGAGTCAGGAGCATCAACAAGGTTCTCCCACATGGGTGCAGGGGCCCAAGCACTGGAGCCATCCTCTGCTGCTTTCCCGGCACATTAGCAGGGAGCTGGATCGGGGAGCAGCAGGGACACGACTGGCATCCATATGGAATGGCAGCGCTGTACGCAGTGGCTTAACCCACAACCCTTCTATCCCTATCTCTTCATCTCTATCTCTGTATCTCTAAATCTATCTCCCTCTCTGTAACTCTGCCTTTCAAACAAATAAATAAACCTTTTCTTAAACATATAGACAGGGGCTGGCGTTGTGGCTCACTTGGTTAATCCTCCGCCTGTGGCGCCAGCCTCCCATATGGGCACCGGGTTCTAGTCCCGGTTGCTCCTCTTCCAGTCCAGCTCTCTGCTGTGGCCTGGGAAGGCAGTGGAGGATGGCCCAAGTGCTTGGGCCCCTGCATCCACCCAGGAGATCAGGAAGAAGCTCCTGGCTCCTGGCTTCGGATTGGCGTAGCACTGCCAGCCATAGCGGCCGTTTAGGTGAGTGAACCAATGGAAGGAAGACCTTTCTCTCTGTCTCTCTGTCTCTCTCTCTCTCTCTCACTGTCTATAACTCTACCTGTCAGATAAATTTTTAAAAAAAGCATATAGACAAATAGAGCACCAGAAGAGATTAAAGTTTCCAGGTCAAGAACCATAGCTGTGATGAAAGGGTAGGCAGTTCCCTTCAAGGCAAGAATTCGTTAGCATGTGTAGATGTGGATTGGATGCTTTTTTCTTAAAGGTAGACACAATAGGGGCCGGGGCTCTGGCGTAGTGGGTAAAACCCGTCTGTAGCACCAGCATCCCATATGGGCACCAGTTCGAGTCTCACCTGCTCCATTTCTGATCCAGCTCCCTGCTAATGTGCCTGGGAAAGCAGAAGAGGATGGCCCAAATGCTTAGGCCCCTGCACCCACGTGGAGACCTTGAAGAAGCTCCTGGCTCCCAGTTTTGGCTTGGTCCAGATCCAGCTGTTACGGCCATCTAGGGAGGGAACCAGCGGATGGAAGACCTCTCTCTCTCTCTCTCTCTCTCTAACTCTGCCTTTCAAATACATAAATAAATCTTTTTTAAAACGGTAGAGATGATAAGAGTGTGGAAACTAGAGACAGAGGGAGGAAAACATCAGCAGAGCAACAATAATGGGAAGAAAAGGAGGCAGTTTTAATTTCCCTGGCAATTTTTCCCTACAAGCTCTCAAGCAGGGTCTGGGAACATGCAGCACCACTGGGAAAAGAGGCACCTGCCACAGGTGAGGTAGGTGGCTCATCAAGGACATGAGTGGGTGGGAGGGAAAGGCCTGTCCCGAGCGCTTTTCAGAATCACGTCTAGGAGTGGGCTCATTTTATTTAGAAAGTGTAAGAATCCAACTTCGCACATTCCCTAATAAGGCAATGAATGACTTAAAATATATGGAGGGGGTGGGGCGGGTGCTGTGGCGCAGCAGGTTAAAGTCCTGGCCTGAAGTGCCAACATCCCATATGGGCACCAGTTCTAGTCCCAGCTGCTCCACTTCCGACCCAGCTTTCCACTATGGCCTGGGAAAGCAGTGGAGGGTATCCCAAGTCCTTGGGCCCCTGCACTCACGTGGGAGACCCGGAAGAAGCTCCTGGCTCCTGGCTTCAGATCGGTGCAGCTCCGGACATTGTGGCCATCTGGGGAGTGAACCAGCAGATGGACAACCTCTCTCTCTGTCTCTACCTCTCTCTGTAACTCTGTCTTTCAAATAAATAAGTAAATAAAGGGGGGGGGGGGCTGATGCAGTAGTGTAATATGTTAAGCCTCCACCTGCAGCGCCAGTTCATGACCCGGCTGCTCCTCTTCCAGTACATCTCCTTGCTAATTCTCCTGGAAAAGTGGTGGAAGATGGCCCCAGTGCTCGGATCCTCGCCCATGTGGGAGACCCAGAAGAAACTCCTGGCTCCCGGCTTTGGATCAGTCCTGCTCTGGCTGGTGTGGCTATTTGGGGAGTGAACCAGCACATGGAAGACCTCTCTCTGCCTCTTTTTCTGTTTGTAACTCTACCTCTCAAATAAATAAATCAAATCTTTAAATATATATATATATATATATTTGAGAATGAACCAAATATATAATATGTATGTATATATTATATACCTGGGGAGTGGACCAGCACATGGAAGATCTCTCAGTCTTTGCCTCCCCCTCTCTCTATAACTCTGCTTTTTGAATAAAAATAAATAAATCTTTCAAAAAATAAGACATATGGAGGACAGGGTTCTGAACCAAGAGATCTGAATGGGCAACTCCCCACAGCCGACTGTGTGCTTCCTCTCTCACAAGCCCATCTCTGAGCCCCATTTTCTCATCTCTCATAGAATGAGGGGATGCCACAGAGCCAGGGCCACCACCTGTGGCAGCGGGTTGTTGATATGAGGCCTGAGTAATATGGGGCTGCTACAGTGATAGGATTTAATAGTAATAAGTACCTAATATATACCAGCATTGTATAAGCATTACCGCATTTTATCTTCAAAAAGCCCCCTTACAACACACTAGTTAAGAGAGGGCCCTGAGATTCAGAGATGCTAAATGACGTACCTGGTGGCATGCACCTGCATAGCAGGGTGTAACCAACAAAACCATGCTCTGCTGCCTCATCAGAGTCTCAGATTCCTACAGTCGTGGGCCACTTGGACACGCTCTTGCTTCAAGGGGCAGAATAAAATCAAAGTGTTTTCTCCACTCTTGGTCACCCATCGCTACACCTGGGGGGGACAGGTCTTCCCCAGGGCTGCATCTCAGTAGCTGTAGGGAAGTGCTGTCCGACCCTGGCCATCCAACCTTGAATGCAGCACCAAATCGGCTGTCCTTGTGAGAGATCAAGGGACTGGCCTGACCCATGCACTTCAAAGTGGGGCCCTCGCCCAGAGCCTTCATGGTCCGCAGCTCCTGGCCATCATTTGGAGAACGGAGGCTGTCAGAGGCTGGCAGCATCGCCTCCAGCCAGGCCAGTAGCCCCCTCCCAGAAGAGGAAGCTGTCAGTCACAGCTTCTGAACTCCCGCCCACTCTTGGTCAACAGTTGATGCCTTGAGACCCTTCGCGTCCGAAGCCATGCCCAAAAGTCCTTGCTCACGTCCCTTCCCGCGTGGGAAATGAACATCACATCCCTGTGCTCCCTGCTCTCCATGGGACTCCAGAACTTCCCTCGTCATTCTCATGCCAATATGCATTGGAAGTAAGAGGGCGAGTGCTCAGGCCTCAACCAGAGGAGCTGGTCTTTGGCCCTGCACTGCTGGTAGGAAACATTTGAGGCTTGGCAGAACCTCTTCATCTCTCTCTCTCTCTCTCTCTCTCTCTCTCTCTCTCTCTCTCTGATTTGTGGAAAAGAATGCAACAGTGAACAGCCCCAGGGCTGGTCTTCCCCTAGCCCTTCAAACTCCCTTCCAGAAAGCCTTGGGCTGGAGGCCAGCCCCACCCACTGCTGCCCATCGCTATAAAGGAACCTCTCAGAGCCACCTGCGGAGGCTCCCGCCCTGCGTCCTGCTCAGCCATGAGCCTCCGTCTCTCAGGGCTGCTCTGTCTCCTGCTACTATGGCTGCCCTCAGGTAAGACAGCCAATCTGGGTCTGAACATGAACGTGGAGGTCTCCCGAGGACTGAGGCCTGGGACATGCCTTGGGCATCACCCTGGGAAGGGGGCCACAGTTCCGAACAGGCCAGTGGGCTGGCCGCAGGGGGCAGGGGGTGCAGGCGGGTGGGCGAGTGCTGCCTATCTGCAGCTCCTCACGCAGATCTGCCAGTGCCTGGGACTGGAGGGTCGGTTTTGGGGTGCACCTGCAGAGTCCTCCTTCCACTCACATTCTTCCGGTGAGCTTTGGACTCAGGCACCTGGCTGGGATGTGACCGGAGTGGGGAGGATGGGGCGCAGAGGAGAAATTCCGAGACAGTAAAGCCTGTTACCAGGAGGCAGATCTCGGACTACTTCCAGCCTTTTGGAGACCAATTATGCATTTCCATCTTTCCTTTTTTCTCCCTCCCCCTCCTTCAGGGAACGCTATGTTTGGGAATGATGGAGTAGAAATTAAGACTTGCACCGCACTCCAGGGCAGGTGTTTCTTCGGCTGTAAACCAGGGTGGACCTGGATTGCTTTCTGTCACAATATATTGTCTTGTTGCAAGAAAATGGAAAACCTTGCACCCCCCCAAGCCAGAGATTTTTGACCCTCAGCTCATGGGTCCAGTTAAAGAGATCCGTGAATGGCTGAAAGGACTCCCTCTGAATCTCTTTGTAAAGATCTAACAGCTCACTAATGGGCCGTGGGTAGTGCCTGGGCCACCAGCTGTCACCAGCTTCCTGACAAAAATCCACCACTATTTGGTAAAACGAGCACCGCAGTGACCCACACCTCCATTCAGTTTTCTGTCCCCCCATCTCTGATCACTATTCCCGTTTCAAAATAAAAGTCAACTGACTACTACAAGCCCACTGGCCAGAGGATGTCGCATATTCCGAGCATGAAAACGATGGTTTGCCATATGCCACTCTTTCAAGTGGTTTAACATGTTAACTCACTCAATCCTCCCCACAGAATCTATGATTTCTCCTCTCTTGCACATGAGAAATCTCTTCCAAGGTCACACGTCTAGTCCGAGTCAGGTAGCACTGGGCTGGAGCCCAGACAGCCTTGGTCCAGTGTCAGGAGAGGGAGCTGGCTGAACTGCGCTGTCGGTGAGAATCCTGGAACGGGGCGCCCCCACGCCCGCCCTGTGGCTGCCGAAGTTGTGATGTTTCTCTTGCTGAGTCACGCTGCTGGCTCCACGCCCAAGAGCTTTGACGTGGCAGTTCCAGCGGTACCCGAAGGTGCCACACCTCAGACACTGCTACTCTCACCACTGCACTGAAAGCAGTGTCTCGCTCACCCCCACACCCAAACACCAGGGGTGTGCACTGGGCCAGCAGCTGCACCCTGCTGTCCCCGCCAGTGTCCCCACCTCCGAGCTTTGTCAAAACCGTTGTGGTTCTCTGGGAAGACGAGTGCGGCTGACTTTCAGAATCCGCCTGTTTCAAAGAGTGACAAAGGGAACACTGTGCTATCTGCTCTGCTCAACGGGGAGCACCTGCCTGCCCAGAGCTCCCCAACCCTGTTGCCCCAAATTCCAGCCGAAAAAGAAAACCCAGAGTTTGCCCTGAGTCCACTTGGCTAGACGCCTAGGCACTGTGCTTTATCGGACACTTTGGACACGTCTGGAGAAGTTCCATAGTATCCGGTGACTTGCATTTGCTCGTTTACATCTACTGTTTTATGAAAATAAATAAATAAGGGGGGTGTGTAAAAGCTCATAAAATAATATAAACGTGATGGTATTGACATCAAGTATAGAAAAGTGGAAATTGGGTGAATGAAAAAAGCAACCAGGCTTCAATAGGATCCACAACTCAAAAAAAGGTAAAAAAAAAAAAATGCGTCCTCTTCCACAGTTACCAAGGCCATGGTCACAGCAGCCTGGGGTCAGTGCTGCTCTGACTGTGACAGTGGGGTGCAGAACGGACACCCAGGGCCACGCTGCAGCACAGCAGGTCCAGTCCCTTGCGACACCAGCATCCCATGTCAGGGTGCTTCTCTGGGTCCTGGCGACTCCACATCCAATCAGGCTCGTGGCTACTGTGCCTGGAGAGCAGCAGAAGATGGCGCAAGTGCTTGGGCCCCCAGTGAGGCAGACCAGGGTGGCGCTCCCGGCTCCTGGTGTCGGCCTGGCCTAGACAGCACTTGCAGCCATTTGGGGGAGTGAACCAGCACACAGAAAAATCTCTTTCTCTCTCTGGCTCTCCCTTTTCCTCTCTGCCACTCTGCCTTTCAAATAAATAAAATAAATCTTTTTTTAAAATAGAATTGATACACAATCCTCTTCGGCAGAGTTCAGAGAGGATTGGAATATGTACAAACCCACACAGGAAACTAATTAGAGGAGTGGAGTACCGTGCATAAGCTCATGCCATACTGACTGTGTGCCCCATGGTTATCGCCTCAAAGGTGACGGCCAGTCCCCTGAGAACACCAAATGTGGAATGCTTGCTCTCCAAACCACAAGGCAGCTATGGCAAGGTCCTAGTTCAAGCTCAACAAACCAGACATCCAGCCCCAGAAGTCTGCCTGGAGTGAGCAGCACCCCCCCGCCCAGGGTGCTTTGTCCTCGCAGACGGCACAGGGCCCAGCTTGAGCAGGGCTCTTCCTGCTCCCCAGGTGCATGGCCACAGCCTGATCTGAGGCCTGGCCATCTTCCAAGTGCACTCCATCAGGTTTTAAAGCCTTGGGATAGACGCTCCAGCACCGAGCACGGCCTCCATGGTACCCCGCTAGAGAAGACTTGGCCCTCAGGCTGGGGGAGACGGCTCTGAGGCCTGAGACGGCATTGTGGAGCGAGAACTCCACACAGCAGCACCAGGGCTCATTCTTCTGTTCACTACCACTGGGACTGTGTCGGACCCTAAGAAAAGAAGGATTCTCTAAGAAGACTAGCTAGCCCTGCCCTGGGATGCCCAGAGTTCCACAGTAAGATCAGCGGCCTCATTAGTTCCCCCTAGACTGGCCGCTGGTAGGGAGTGCATGTCTCCTAACCCCAGGACAACAGCTGTCATGCTGACCTCATGCCCAGACGTCTCAGCAGATGGGGTTGACTGTGGCATCGTTGATGCATCATAGGCAGATCCCAGGGTACAGTGAGCCACAGCTGTGGTCCAGAGGCTGGATTCCCTGCACTCCATCCCCACCCTGTGGGGCAATCGTGAGCTCCCACTGTCAGACCCAGGCAGTGTCATCCTGGTGAAATCCAGGCAGGAGCCCCTGCTACTCGGGTCTTCTCCTCTAGCCACCAGGTGGAGCTTCTGAGCACGCAAGATGGGAAAGACTGCTACCAGTCTGTTGGAACTACAGTGCCTCCTACATTTGCTGGAGGTTTGATTTGGGGACTTGAGCAATTTTCTTCTCAAATTACAGGATGTCCCAGCTTATCCTACAGAACCCATACATCTGCACTCGAGAACAAGAGAGACTGCATGGCACAGAGCTGGTGGGAGTAGTAATTCCTTAAGCTCCCTCCGCAGAGTCCCCAAATGCTGCGTGTTCACAGTGGCTCTCACCAGGGCACCAGTCTTGGCAATGCCAATGGCCACATCCTGAGAAGACAATAACAACTCTTGCAGACGTCAGCTGCCCAGAGTCTCGGCTTCATCACTCAGAGGCAGAGTGAAATACAGGGGCGATTTACTGTGAGATCCAGATATTTGCACAGGTCCCTTACCCCAAAGTCTTCCAATCTTTTGTCTAAAAGTGAAGCAGGGGGATTGGATTAAGATGGCAGAGCACAGAGGGAGCTTACTGCTCTAGTCTAGGAGAAGATAGTTTTTAAAAAGTACAAAGAGTGGAGTCTCAGGGAAGAGTTAGGGAGCAAACAGCGGAAGAAACACTACGCAAATTAGAGGGATGCTGTGGACCTATGTGGAGGGCATGGACACCCACAACTCAGGGCCCCAGCAGCCGAGAGCCTCTGCACCAGCGTTGGAGAGTGAGGTGAGGTCAGACTGCAGCAGACCAAGCCACTGATGAAAAAGTGAAAAGGAAATCTGGCATGGAGCCCTGTGGGGGATAGTGTGCCTGCCAAACTAGAGGAGAAAAAACAAAGAGGGGGGCATGTTTCTCTCTCCCCGACCACCTTGCAAAGGCATCCTGTAACAAGCTGATAGAGAGCAGGCGCCATTTCAGACAAATGTAATAGCTGGGCCAGCTCGTGTCTGCACCCAGCAACCAGCCAAGCAGACTCCTGAGTCTGAATGGGAAAACAGACAGGGGCCTGGGTGCTCAGGACTGTAGGAGGCTTGTGAGAACACTGAGGTTGCATGGGAAGACTCAGGGTGTGGCTGGGACTTTGGGCAGTCACTGTGGGAGGCTCCACACTCTCAGGGCTCTGTGGGACATTGCTGGGAAATAAGAGCTTACACTGAGGACTGCATAGATTCTTTGTGTGGTCCTTGTGGCAGAGCAGACAAATAATATACCCACTGGGGCTAGCGCCCAGGCCCTGGTATCCTTTGAGGGGAAGAGCTCAGCTGAGTCTATGCCAACAGACAAGAACAAACCTCCCCTCTGATTAAAAAAGAGAGAGAGAGAGAGAGAGAGATTTACCATGCCAAAGCTGGATGTGTCTCTTCAGACACGCCCTTCACCCTGGAGAATTGAACAGAGCTCCCTAGCTATACCCACCACATGCCTCTAGCTATTCACTGAAAGCATACACTCCACTAATCTGCAGAGGAATAATACAAAAAAAGCCACCACAGCATTGAATAGTTCTGCAAACATTCCTATAGACTTACTTCTAACAGTGCAATTTAAAAACTTGTCATGGGACCCCAAATCCCATTAAGCTGGGTGGTAAAAATGCCATCTTAAGAGTTAAAGTGATCATATTAATTGTTAAAATGATCCTATAAATAGGATTAACTGTTAAAGGGATCATATAAATAAGATCAAGTGTCTGGCCATAATAATAGAATTAAAAAGGAGAGAATGTTCCAACATGGGAAGTGGTCCACACAGCAGACTCACAGAATGACAATTGCTTTAAATAGCACTCTGACTCAGAATCAGCCCTTAAGGCATTCTGGTCTTGCTGAAAAGCTCATGAGAGCATTTCAGGCATGGAAAGCCAAGACACCTTGGCAAAAAATGTCCTACATGAAGGATCTCTGTGAGACCCCAGCAGAAAGAATTGGCCATCAAAGAAGGATGTACTTTTCTCTGAAGAGAGGACAGAATTTTCACTTTGCTTCGGTCTTGTCTAGATACTAAAGGAGTCTGTGGATTCAAAAGTCTTCCACAGCCTAGGCAGCTCATGTCAAGAGTCTCAGATGATCACTGACATCATACGTAAGAGTGATAATTGTTAAATTAACATCAGGAGTCACTGTGCACTTACTTCCCATATAGGACCTCTGTCCTCAATGAGTTATATTATGAGAATTAGCTATAAAACTTGTTCTTAGATAGTTTGTGTGTGTGTGTGTGTGTGTGTGTGTGTTTGCATGCAAATTGTTGAAATCTTTACTTAGTATAGAGTTGGTCTTCTGTGTATAAAGTTAATTGAAAATGAATCTTAATGGAGAAGGGGACTGGGAATACAAGAGGGAGGAGGAGGTGGGTGGTAGTGGGTGTGGGAGGGCAGGTATGCTGGGAAGAATCACTATATCCTGAAGTTGTACTTAAGAAATTTTTACTCCTTAAATAAAAGGTTTCTGGCATCCCATATGGGCACTGGTTCAAGTTCCAGTTGCTCTGCTTTCAATCCATCTCTCAGCTATGGCCTGGGAAAGCAGTGGAAGATGGCCCAAGTCTTTGGGCCCCTGCATCCATGTGGGAGAGCCAGAAGAGGCTCCTGGCTCCTGGCTTTGATCAGCATAGTTCTGGCCGTTGCAGCCAACTGGGGAGTGAACCAGCAGATGAAAGACCTCTCTCTCTCTCCCTCTCTCCCCCTCCCTCCCCCATAATTCTGCCTTTCAAATAAATAAATCTTTAAAAAAAAAAAAAAGTGAAGCAGGTTACTCAACAACCAATCAAGTGGCGTGATGCTCTACAGTTCTTCATAGACAAATATCATGACACCACCAAATTCACTAACAGAGCAGGCAGAATCATTATCCAATCAACAAACCGACAGTCTTAATTCTTACTTATCAATACTATTCTTGAATGTAAATTGATTTAATTCATCAACCAAAAGACTTACGTTGGCTGAATGGATAAAAAGCCATGACCCACTATATGCAGCCTACAAGAAACTCACTTCACAAACAAAAAAGTGAAGAGCTGGCAGCCATCCCACTCCTGGGAATTTACCCAAATTGAAATCATCATATGAAAGAGTTATCTGGCCGGCACCTTGGCTCAACAGGCTAATCCTCCACCTTGCGGCGCCGGCACATGGGGTTCTAGTCCCTGTTGGGGCGCCGGATTCTGTCCCGGTTGCCCCTCTTCCAGGCCAGCTCTCTGCTGTGGCCCGGGAGTGCAGTGGAGGATGGCCCAGGTGTTTGGGTCCTGCACCCCATGGGAGACCAGGAAAAGCACCTGGCACCTGGCTCCTGCCATCGGATGAGCGCGGTGCGCGGGCTGCGGTGGCCATTGGAGGGTGAACCAATGGCAAAGGAAGACCTTTCTCTCTGTCTCTCTCTCTCACTGTCCACTCTGCCTGTCAAAAAAAAAAAAAAAGAAAGAAAAGAAAAGAAAAGAGAAGAAAAGAAGTTATCTGTATCCCCATGTGTATTCAGCTCAATTCACAATAGCTAAGATATGGCATCAACCCAAATGCCCTTCAGGTGAAGACTGGATAAAGAAATTATGGAATATGTACACCATCAAATACTACACAGTGAGAAAGAAAGAAAGAAAGAGGGAGAGAGGGAGGGAGGGAGGGAGGGAGGAAGGAAGGAAGGAAGGAGGGAAGGAAGAAAGGAAGGAAGGAAGGAAATCCTGTCATTTCCAACAAAATGGATGAAACTAGAAAACATCATACTTAGTGTAACAAGCCAGTCCCAAAAGGACAAATACCATATGTTCTCCCTGATCTGTGATAACTAATAGAGCACCTAAAAGGTAATCTATAGAAGTGAAACTGACACTTTGAGACGCAATGACTTTGAACAGCCCTTGTCTCGTTGAGGAACAGTTTTTTTTTTTTTTTTCCCATACTATTTGTTGAACTCTTCCCTTAACACAAAGTTAATCATATGTATCTAAAGTTAACTGAAAATAGATCTTAGTAAAAAATAAGAATGGGAATAGGAGAGGGAGGAGGAAGAGGGGTGGAAGAGAGGGTGGAAGAGAGGGTGGGAGGGTGGGCCCTGGTTCATGTCCTGGCTGTTCCTCTTTTGATCTGGCTCTCTGCTTATGGCCTAGGAAAGCAGAAGAAGATGGCTCAAGTGCTTGGGCCCCTGCACACATGTGGGAGACCTGGAAGGAGCTCCTGGCTCTTGGCTTCGGATAGGCTCAGTTCCGTTGTGCCATTGGGGAGTGAGCTAACCAATTGATAGTTTTCTCTCTGTCTCTTCCTCTCTGTCTGTAACTCTATCTTTCAAATAAACAAATCTTTAAAACAAAAACAATAACTAGATGTAGACTTGCCATATGATCCAGCAATCCCACTGCTGGGTAAACACCCAAAAGATTTAAATGCAATGTATCAAAGAGATATCTGTACTACCGTGTTTATAACAGCACTGTTCAGAAGAGCCAAAATGTGGAACCAACCAAGATGTCTATCGTCAGATGAACGGATAGAGGAAATCTGGTATATATGCACAATGGACTATTATTCAGCTACAAAAAAGAATGAAACTCTACCATTTGCAGCAAAATGGATGCACCCGAAGGACATCATGTTGAATGAAATTAGACCCAGAAAGACAAATACTGCAGGTTTTCCCTCGTATGTAGGAGCTAAAATTTAAAAACCAAACAAAAAAGAAATGTTCATGTGTATCAGTATTGCTGCAAATATAGTTTTGAGATTTTTAAAGAATTATTTATTTATTTGAAAGTTAGGGTTACACAGAGAGAGAAGGAGAGGGAAAAAGAGAGGTCTTCTCTCCACTGGTTCACTCCCCAATTGGCTGCAACAGCCGGAGCTGAGCCTATCTAAAGCCAGGAAGCAGGAGCTTCTTCCAGGTCTCCCACGTGGGTGCAGGGTCCCAAGGACTTGGGCCATCTTCTACTGCTCTCCCAGGCCATAGCAGAGAGCTGGACCAGAAGTAAAGCAGCTGGGACTCAAATTGACACCCATATGGGATGCTGGTACTGCAGGCAACAGCTTTACCTGCTACGCCAGGTAAAACTTTGTTTTAGATATCTGTCAAACCAGTGATTAAGAATGTTTTACCACTATAGTTTTAACAATCTGTGAGTACTCTAAAATTTACTGTATATGGGTGAAATGGTCATTTTTCCATTCAGTTATTGCTTATAGCCATTGTCTATATTCCCACTAAACTATAGTATTTTTGCTTTTTGCTTGTTAAACTTCTTATTTAGTGAAGTATAAAGTCTTGTTGCTGTAATGTAATTTCAAAATATGTTATTAAGAACTAAAAAAAAAAGAAAGAGAGAAGGAAAGGGGGTGGGAAGGGGGCTTGGAGGAAGGGAGGGAGAGAATATCATTATGTTCTTTAGAATTGTGTCTGCAAATCACATTGAATCTGTTAAAACTAATCAAAATTTAAATACAAAAAAGTGTGAAAAAGAAAATCCTCATAGCCTGAAGAACAGGTGCAAAAACTTCCATTCCAGGAACAGGCACGTGGCACAGAGGTTGTTACTGCTTGTGGGGTGGGACGTGCTGTGGTGACACAGCAGGTTAAGCCACCACTTGCCATGCAGGCCTCCCATACGGGCACCGATTCACGCCCCAGCTGCTCCACTTCCAATTCAGCTCCCCGCTGATGTGCCTGGAAAGGCAGAATATGACGGCCCGAGTCCTTGGGCCCTGCTGCTCATGTGAGAGATCCAGATGGAGTCCTGGCTCCTGGCTTCCACCTAGCCCAGCCCTGGCTGTTGCAGCCATTTGGGGAGTGAACCAGCAGATGGAAGATTTCTCTTTCTCTCTCTGTCTCTCCATTTCAAATAAATAAGTCTTTAACAAATGTTGCTTCTTGGGCTGCCTGCATCCGGTATCAGAGTTCCTGCTTCCAGTACCAGCCACTGTGCTTCTGATCGAGCTTCCTACTAAGGCACATGCCGGGAGGCAGCAGGTGACGGCTCCAACAGCGGGGTCCCTGCCACCCAGGCGAGGTACCGAAAGGAGCTCCAGTCTTCTGGATTTGGCCTGGCCCTGTTCTGACTGTTGTGGGTATCTGAGGAATGAACCAGCAGATGGAAGATCCTTCTCTCTCCCCTCCTGTATGTGTGTGTGTGTGTGTGTGTGTGTGTGTGTGTGTGTGTGCCTTTCAAATAAAACTAAAATGTTAAAATTGTTTTAGAAACTAATACTCAGAGCAGGTGAGACATCGTCCCAAGACCAATTATTCAAATGGGGCAAAAACAGGACTCAGAGATGAGCTGTCCCTCTGTTTCCTGAGCTGTAAGTGGAGCCCCTGGTTCCCTGAGAGCCCAGCTGCACTAGAGGGCGAAGTGGCGGATCTGAAGTTTGCAGAGATGGTGTCAGAGGCAGAAACCTGTCCCTCAAGAGGGAATGTAGACTGAGGTCTTGAAAGGTGCGTATTAGGGGCCGGCACCATGGCGTAGGAGGCTAAGCCTCCACTTGCAGTGCTGGCATCCCATATGGGCACCGCTTCGTGTCCCAGCTGCTCATCTTCCAATCCAGCTCTCTGCTGTGGCCCGGGAAGGCAGCAGAAGATGCCCCAAGTGCCTGGGCCCCTGCACCCGCGTGGGAGACCTGGAAGTGTCTCCCAGCTTCAGAGCAGCTCAGCTCTGGCAGGTGCGGCCATTTGGGGAGTGAACCAGCAGATGGAAGACCTTGTCCTCTGTCTCTCCCTCTCTCTGTCTGTAACTCTACCTCCCAAATAAATCAATAAAATTGTAAAAAAAAGAAAAGAAAGGAAAGGAAAGGAGAAAAAAGGAAAAGAAAAGAAAAGCAAAGAAAAGAGCGCAGTGGACCTGGTCCGGGAGTTCCTGCTGCGATATCCAGTGCCGGTTTTCCAGCTCGTCTCTTAGCGGCGTCTGCTCAGGCTGAGGAGCTAGACAAGAGAGGGACCAGGAAGACGGAGAAGAAACTGAACACTCCATTGAGCGCCCTGGGAGCAGCTCATCTCCACTGGGACGAAAGGCCTGGATCTGCATCTGGTGGCCAGGGGAGGCAGGGGAGGAAGGGGGCTTCTCCTCCCTGACCTCAGGGGCCACCCGACACCCCTCAGAGTCCACATCTTGGTGGCTGTCACTGAGCCTGGGGCAGGCGGGAGGAAGGAGCAGGTGCCAGTGCCCCCAGAGCCTCTTCTGTAGACACAGAAAGGCATTTACATGAACTCCAAATCCTGCTGCACTCTCCTGTGGCATCCACAGGGCCCCGCCGGCCCCAGCCGGCCCCCGACATTGAGCAGGCCCTCTCTTCTGGTGACCTGCACACACCAGAAATAAGCAAAGCGGCTTTCTGGCTTCGAAAGCCTGCGTCTCGGGGGCTAGCTTACCACAACCTAATTGCTTCTTGGGACTCTGGCCAAACCGACTTCGCGAACTTCTGTTGGCTGGATTCATTTCACCCCGAATCCTGAGGCCCGTGAGCCAAGCCCAGACACAGACATAAAAGCCCCTGGGGAGAGGCAGCCCTGTGGGTTCCCTTGTGCTGCTCCAGCGAATCCAGATCGGTTCTGCGGCTCCCTGCGGCAGGCTCAGAGGCCATAGTTCTTCCAGAAGGACCAGATTCCTGCATTCTGCTGCCAGTGTTCTCACATGCAAATGGGAACTAATTCTCGCCACAGGTCTCAGGTGAGGGCAGAACTTGGGGTCTCCCCTTCCTCTATCAGTGGATGCCTGAAGCATGAAGAGTCTTCTCTCTGCCCTCCCTCCCTCCCTCCTTCTCTCTGACCTCCCCCTCGCCAGTTCTCACCCAGTGAGGCAGAATCTTTGGAGGACACGAAGCAAGTGGTGAGCAGCAGGCACAGTGGTTAAGTCACAGCTTGTGACACCTGCATCCCACCCCAGAGTGGGTGTTCAAGTCCCAGCTCCTTCACTTCCGGTCCAACCTCAATGCAAACTGGGAGACAGCAGGTGATGGATAAGAATGTGATCCCTGTCATCCATGAGGGAGACCCAGATGAAGCTCCTGGTTCCTGGATTCAACCAGGCCCAGCCCTGACTGTTGTGCACATTTGGAGAGTGACCCACTTATCTCTCTTTTTCGCTCTGTCTTTCAAATAAGATGAGATAGATTTGCTAAAGACGGTGATTACTAATAGATGCACTAGTACCCCTCACCTGTGGTTTTGCTTTCCATGGCTTCAGCTGTACTTGATCAGCCACAGTCCCAAAATATTAATGGACGATTCCAGAAACAAACAACTCATAAGTTTTCGACTACACACTGGTCTCAGTAGTGCAATGAGATCTCCCACTGGTGAGCTCCACCCCACCTGGGAGGTGAGTACCAAGGTACTCCCTCACTACATACTAAGGGGGTAGGGAATATCAGTCTGGAAAACAGGCTGGGAACCATAGAGCAGGCCCAGGAAGCACCAGCTTGGAGGCCCCACAAAAACAAGCAGTGCCAGGGCTAATGTCCCGCTAAGGGAGAACAGAAGGAAAAACAGCACCTAGCATGCATGGCTGGACGGAAACTCAACTCAGAGGGGCCAGTGTGGTGGTGCAACAGGTTAAGCTACTGCCTGTGCCACTGGAATTCCATATCAGCGCCAGTTCAAGTCCCGGCTGCTCCACTTCCAGGCCAGCTCTCAACTAATGTTTCTGGGAAGACAGCAGTCCATGGCCCAAGTGCTTGAGCCCCTGCCACCCATATAAGAGACTTAGATGGGGTTCCAGGATCCAGGCTCAGCCACTGCAGTCATCTGGGGAGTGAATCAACAGGTAGAAGATCTTTTTCTGTCTTTCCTTGTCTCTTGGTACCTCTGCCTCTCACATAGATACATCATTTTCAAAAAAATCAGAAATGCAGCGAAGAGTGATTGTACTCAGAATCACCACCACACACCAGCAACTCTACCGAGGGTCAGTTTATAAATGCACCTGGGGGCTGGGAGGAGTAAGGGACCACTCCTATTGTGCCCCTCACTGTGCCACTTCCCTGGAGCCACAGCCTTTTGATGTGGGTTAAGTTGTACTAATTTCACTCCAGGCTCTTGCCTTCATGTGGACAAGCATTCTAACTGCAGATCCATATAAGGTACAAAAGTAACAAAAGGTGAGAGAGTGGACACACGTGCACAAGTGAGCACGGGCTGCCCCCAATGAAGAAATACCCATCCCGAGTGGGCAGGAGGTGAGCGCACTGCCCAAGGGAGGAGGTGTGGGGGAAGGAGAGAGAAAAGGCACGGCACCCCCCCCCCCCCCCCCCCGCCAGGGTCTGCAGTGAAAGAGAGCTCCTCCCGGGGCCGGCCTGCTTTATGAGGTGGAATTCCTGGGAATTACATGGCGCCTCTAAAGTCCCACGTGGAGCTCAACGTCCACATTTTCATGGTGTCCCCCTTGCATCCTGGATGAAGCAGATGCTCCCCAGGAAAGGGGGCATGCTGATTAACAAGTAGGGAGATAGATTACATACGGGGACTTGCGACCTCCAGCTCAGCACACCTAAACTACCTACCTGCCTGTTTATCGCACATCATTCTCCCCTAGAGATTTCTGTCTCTTAATCTTAAGGGGTGCTGAGGGATGATGATCCATGTTCTACATCTACTTCCTGCTGACCAGGGTCATGGGCCCTGCCTATCGTAGGCACGGAACTCCCACTTATCTCATCTAAGGGATCCACCTGATGAGCTGCGAGATTTCCATCAGGTACTCTGAATGGCTGTGCCCCCACTTGGTCATCATTACTTTGAGAAGCTGTCAAACTCTGTACGAAGTAAGTGTGTCAGTCAGGATGAGCATAATTGGAAAAAGACAGGGGGCTGGCGCCATGGCTCACTTGGTTAATCCTCCACCTTGCGGTGCCAGCATCCCATATGGGCACCAGGTTCTAGTCCCGGCTGCTCCTCTTCCAGTCCAGCTCTCTGCTGTGGCCCAGGAGGGCAGTGGAGGATGGCCCAAGTGCTTGGGCCCCTGCACCCCATGGGAGACCAGGAGAAGCACCTGGTTCCTGGCTTCGGATTGGCGCAGCACCAGCAGCAGTGGCCATTTGGGGAGTGAACCAACGGAAGGAAGGCCTTTCTTTCTGCCTCTCTCTCTCTCTGTCTATAACTCTACCTATCAAATAAATTTAGAAAAATTAAAAATTAAAATAAAAAAATACAAATTGTAGGTAAGATCCTTCTTAGGAATGGAAAAATATACTGTTTTGTTTCCTAAACAGTGGGAGTTGATAAACTTTCCCTGCCCAGATTATAAACCCACTTAGCCTGGGTATAAGGATTTTTTTGAAAGATTTATTTGTTTACTTGAAAGGCAGAATTATACAGAGGGAGGGAGGGAGGGAGAGAGAGAGAGAGAGATCTTCCATTTGCAGGTTCATTCCCTGAATGGCCACAATGGCCAAAGTTGGGCCAATCCAAAGTCAAGAGCCAGGAGCTTCATCCAAGTTTCCCATGTGGATACAGGAGCCCAAATCTTTGGGCCACCTTCTACTACTTTTCCCAGGTCTATTAGCAGGGAGCTGGATCAGAAGTGAAGCAGCCAGGATTTGAACTGGTGCCCACATGGGATGCTGGTACCACAGGTGGCAGCTTAACCCATATATGCCACAGCACTGGCCCTGGGTATAAAGAATCATATTGGGACCAGTGCTTTAACAGATAAAGCCACTACCTGCAGTGCTGGCATTGTATATGGGCACTTGTCTAAGTCCTGGCTGCTCCACTTCCTATCCAGCTCTCTGCTATGGCTTCAATGGAAGATAGCCCAAGTCCTTGGCCCCCTGCACCCACATGGGAGACCTGGAAGGAGCTTTAGACTTCTGGTTTCGGATCAGCCCAGCTCTGGTCATTGTGGCCATCTGGGAAGTAAACCAGTGGATAAACGACCTTTCTCTCTCTGCTTCTGCCTCTCTGTAACTCTGCCTTTCAAATAAATAAATAAATAAATCTTTTAAAAATATTGTAATGTCTTTTTCAGTGAACATACTGCTGTTAATATGACAGATGGATAGATCTTGGCACCTGCTCCTCCTTGTTCTAGCAGTATACAATCTAACACTGGCTGGGTGTCCACGACTCCCTTAGAGCCGCCACAGACTTGAGTGCTGGTCTGAAGTGTGGGCTAGGTCGTCCCAGGCGAGGTTTTTTTTTAAAAGTGGCTTCATGAGGCATAGCAGGATTTCCCCTTATTATGATAGAGGAACTCATTAGGAAGTTTCCTTGCCAATAGCAGCTTCCTGAGAGGATCAGGACAAGAGGTAGGTAAAACGTATCTGCTATAAAGTTCAGCAGCCTTGATATGACAAAAGCAAAAACTTATCTTTTTTGCTTTTGAAGGGGTACTTGAGGTCTTCAATTGGCTCACACGGGTAGGCAGAATTTTCCTCTCTGTGCACCTGTGAAAACTCAAAAGGTAAAAAATTTAATTCTTGACAAACGTGCCCAGCTTGGAATTTAACTGCAGTCAGGGTGCTCAGTAACACCTGGTGGGTCCCTTCCATTTAGATTGTGAGTGGTCAGAGAGAGCCTGCTCTCAAGTCTGTAATAGAGGTCAGCTGCTCACGACTGTTGGGCTCGGGCACCGGGAGAATTCTGCTGCCATAATGCGTCAGAGCCTTTTGTACCTGACCTGGATTGATAACGTCCTTTATCTGGTCTTGAGTTTCTGAATCAGAGGACTGTCGGAGGTGAGGCAGGGCTTTCCCCATAGCATCTCAAATGGATTAAGTTTGAAAGCAGCTTTAACTGTAATGCTCATCCTGAGGACAACACGCAACAGCTAAGCTGTGTCTCTGAGGTCTCTTGGCAAAGCGTAGGCAGATTTTGTTTTTAAGACTATGATCAGCTTTTTCAACTTTGCCTGAGGACTGAGTCTCTAAGAGGCATGGAGATGATGCGATCCCTGGAGCAATGTCTACCTGTTGAGTTACTGCAGACACAAAAGCAGATCCACTGTCACTCCGGGCTGACTGTGGGAGGCCAGAGCAGGGATTATTTCTTTAGCAGGGCTTTGGACACCTCTTGTGCCTTTCTGTTTTCTACCCATCCTGTGCGAGTATCAGTAAAGATGAGTAGGTATTTGTAATTATTTGCTGAGAGCACGTGAGTGAATGTTATTTGCCCGTTTTCACCAGAGTATGTTCCTCTCCTTCATACAGGAGCGGGTGAAAGGGGGTGGCCTGATGTGACACAGGAGTTATTTTGTAAAAAGAGGGACAGGACCAGGTGACTTCCCGATGACTTCCCCAGTCCTTTTCTTCCCCAAATACCCAAGAAACTATTTGCATTAAAGCTCCTCTTCCCGGATGGGTAGGGTCATGTATTTCCTCAATAATTTTCCATGGGGAAGCCATTGAAGCATGGCCTTACAGTGGCCACCCATCTCCACAGTCTCTTAGCGCTGCCAGTCTCTTAGATTTTCACCATCCTGGCGGTTGGGTAGTGGTATCTGCTGGTATTTTAGATAACATTTCCCTAAGAACACCTTGCCATATGTCGACTGGCCACCTAGGTAGCCTACGTTGGAAAGTGCCTACTCGGGTTTTCTTGTATTTTTCAGGGCTATTTTTTTTATTGTTGGCTTCAGAGGTTCTATGTTTCATTCTGCAAATACATTTACGGCGATGAAGTGAGTTTATCTGCTGCACTGTCATCACATTCTCACAGCCCCTGTGGCATAGCTAAGCCATCAGCCTGTGACTCGGTTAATGACGGAGTCCAGATGAGAACTTGGGTCTGCTGCCTTCCAAAGCCTTTACTACTGCATCTAACCATGCAAACTTGACGTGGGGGAGACGGGAGGAGTGGAGGAAAAGCAAGCACTACAGAATGCTGTTAAATGTTCCAGCTCTGGATGGCATTTTGTGCAGCAGAGAAGACACTCTTTGGGATGTCGGCAAGCTGGTTCAAGTCTCAGCTCCTCTGCTTCCAATCCAGCAGGTGACGGCTCAAGTACTTGGGCCCCTGCCACCGTCATGGGAGACCTAGAAAGAGCTCCCGCCTCCTGGTTCAGCCCAGTCTAGCCCTAGCTGTTGCAGGTACTTGAGGAATGAACAAGCAGGTGGAAGATTTTCTCTCTCTCACTGCCTTGCAAATAAAGTGAAAATAAAAGAAATAAACACTTAAAATAAATTGGCCAGGGCTGGAGCTGTGGGATAGTGGGAAAACTGCTACCTGTGGCACCAGCATCCCATATGGGCGCCAGTTCAAGTCCCAGCTGCTCCACTTCCAATCCAGCTCCCTGCTAATGCACCTGGGAAAGCAGTGGAAAATGAGCCAAATCCCTGGGCCCCTGCTCTATGTAGGGGACCTCAACGAAGCTCCTGGCTTCAGATTGTCCCAACTGTGGCCATTGCAGCCATCTGGGGAGTGAACCAACAGATGGAAGATTCTCTCCCTCTCTTCCTTTCAAATAAATAAATAAACAAATCCTCTTTAAATTAAAAAATTAGCTGCTCATGTTTTCTTTTAAAACCATAAACAGCTGAGTCATTAGCACGCACCAAGTTGTGAAGGAAGCACTTCACATCCCTATCATCTCTTATCATATAAATAAATAACCGTGACCTGTCATGTAAACCGACTCCAAGCAGATTACGGGGTGAAGGAAGACAGCCCGAATGGAGGCACAGGTCACTCGCTTATCCAAGAATTCTGCTGCTCTGTGGGCCTGGTACTGAAGCGTTAAGGCCCTTTCGCTGTTCCCTGCTTCATTCGTGCCTACTGCCTAAAGCAACCCTTACATGTTATGGTGCTTTCTTGCCACCAGGTGGCAGATGTCGACCATTTTTGCCTTTTTTCACACCAGCGCAACAGCAGAGGGAGATCCCATCAGCGGGCTCACTTTCCAAATAGCCACAAAGGCCAGGCCAAAGCTGGGAGCCAGAAGCAAAATCCACGTCTCCGATGTGGGTGGCAGGAAGCCAGTTCCTTGAGCCATCACTGCTGCCTCCCCGGGTCTGGCTGGAGTCAAGAGCCAGAGCTAGGAATTGACCCCAGACATCCTGATGTGGGACACGGGCCTCCCGAGCAGCGTCCTAACCACCAGACCAAAACATTCCTTTTCATGTCCCTGACAGACACTTCCGCTCCTTTGAAGCCCTCACAGTCAGCGCCATGCTGGCACAGAGCGAAAATCCAGCACCCAGCCAGGTGTGGACATAGAGTTTTGATTTTCTAAGATAAAGTCCACCTGTTGCGTAACAGTGTGCACATACTTAACACTTCTGATCTGCGTACTTGAAAGTGGCTATGATAGTAAATTTTACATTGTCTCATACCACCATTTTTAAAAATAGTAAGTTAAGCCTTTCTTCACCCAAACTGCACTCCACCATAGCACTCACCACCAAGGCGTTATGCTTCTGTAATTTTTTTTAAGATTTTATTTATTTATTTGAGAGGCAGAGTTACAACAGACAGAGGGAAAGACAGAGAGAAGGTCCTCTGGTTCACTCCCCAAATGGCCACAACGGCCAGAGCTGGGTCGGTACAATGCCAGGAGCCAGGAGCCAAGAGCTTCTTCAGGGGCCCAAGGACTTGGGCCATCTTCTGCTGCCTTCCCAGGCCATAGCAGAGAGCTGGATCAGAAGTGGTGCAGCCAGGTCTCGAAGGGGAGCAGTAATCATTTCTATCAAAAATAATAACAGGCGTTAAGCAGGTTAAGGTTAAGCCTCCGCGAGCACCCCATATAAGCACTGGGTCAAGTGGCTGCTCCACTTCCAATCCTGCTCCCCGCTAATGTGCCTGGGAAAGTAGTGGAAAACGTACGTCCCTGAAACCCACATAGGAAACCTGGCTTCTGGCTTCGGAAGATGTCTGTCTGTCTTTCCCTCCCTCTCTCTTTCAAATAAATAAAAATTAGTGTTTAAAATAATAATACGAAATGTAAAAAGCAGACCCTGCACAGGACAGTTGACAGAAGCACAGAGGGGTAAACACAGCGGTCTGTGTCACACAGCAAGCGAGAGCCAGGGCACGCATAGAGCTGAAACCAAGGGACACCGCAATCAGTGCCCAGTCCTGGAGGGTGAGGCTGGACCAAGGGCACACTGCCGCCCGCGCCGGGTCTGACCCAGAGAGGCAGCGACAGGCCAGAGTCCTGCCGCCCAAGGCAGAGCCCCACCTGAAATCACACCCGCAGGTGCCGGGATACAGCCTGGGAGACCCTTGGCAACCAGGCGGCCGGCAGGCCCAGGATCTCAGACCAGTTCTGGGCACCTGCGAGAGGCCCCCCGAGCAGCACTTGTACTTAGGGAAGGAAGTCTTAAGACTTTTCAAATCTTTCAAGGTGCCTGTTCTGGAAAACGGACACACGCCACCTCCTGTGGGACCACCAAGAAAACGACAGGTGTCCAGGTCTCGGGCGGCTCGGGGCCGGAGTCTCGCTCCCCTGACCGCGACTTCCTCCGCACCGGCGCAGAAACGCAAGCCCGCCGTTCCTACTTCCGCCAGCAGGGGGCGCAGCCTGCTTCGTTTCCTGGCTTGCGCAGGCTCCGTCCCTGCTCTGGGGGTCTTCCCAGGGCTAAGGGGACCCCTCACAGCTTCGCCCGTTATCAGGAGCAAATTTATCAAAGCTTTGGAAGAAACAGGAGCAGCGAGAGCTTGGATGTAAACCTCGCCTCGCACAGTGGGAGCTGCAGGGGTGAGATGTTAGGTTGTGGGTTCAGGGAACTATTTTGGGGAGGGGGTCTTTTATCCCAGGTTTGTAAAGGAAGGTAATGTTTATCCCAGCTTTGTAAAGGAAGTCGACTTCTGACTGGAAATCCTTAGCGAAAAGAATTGGCGCGAACGTAACGACTGGCATTTAGGGGTGGTTTTCTTTTAGTGGACATTTTAAAATCTATATATACAAGGAAAGGATCGAATTTGGGAAACAAATGAAGAGGGCAACACTGAAAGATGGTATGGAGTGGGTCCACCGGGGCCCCGGCCCCTGCTGTCAGTAACCGGCCGGGTGACATCAGCAAGGTGCTGCCCTGCCCTGACTTCAGTGACTGGTCCCGAGACGGGGAGGCCGGCGGGTAAGGTGACGCGGTCTGGCCAAGGCCTGCGACCCGGTAGAAGCGCAGCAGATGGCGAGAGCATGAGACGGACGGCAGCCAGCCTTGCTCGGGGTCTGGGGCACACGAGCCCCAGGAGGCGTTCCAGGACACGCAGTTCTACTTTCTTATCCGGTCCTTACACCCGTAAACCGACCGTTTCTCAGCCCGAGCCGAGACAAACCACAGTCAGCTAGCGGACAGAATGAAAGAAAACAGCCTGCTTGAATTAGCCAACAAAAATGTACGTGGCGTAGGCATACGAAGGAATGCACAAACCGCTATGGGAAGGTGGCTTTAAAACTGTGGAGGAACTGGGCCTGAGTGGTGGCTCCTTGGGCCAAGCCACCGTGGTGATACCGGCATCCCGTATCAGAGCGTCGGTTCCAGCCCCGGCTGCTCTGCTTCCGATCCAGCTCCCTGCTAAAGCTCCTGGGAAAGCAGAGGAAGACGGCTCGAGTGCTTGGGCCCTCCGCCGAAGAAGCTCCTGAATCCTGGCTTCGGATTGGCTCAGCTCAAGTGGATGTGGCCATTTGGGGAGTGAACCAGCGGATGGAAGATCTCTGTCTCTCCCTTTCTCTCTCATTCTCTCTCTCTCTCTCTCTCTCTCTCTCTGACTCTGCATTTTAAATAAAATAAATCTTTTAAAAAAGAATGACACAGAATAGTCACCCTCAGCCAGCTGGGATGCCACTTAAAGAACCCAGCAGCTGAATCGCAAAAGGCCACGCCCTCCTCCCCCTTGGGAGCCACGCCCTCCTCCTCCTTGGGAGCCGGCTCCTGGGCAGGGCACCTGCCCCCAGGTACCAGGCGCTCCACCTGCTCCAGCAGCTCCACAGCCATTGTCTCTACTGCACAGCACCCAGGGAGAAACACGGAGAGCCAGACCCTCTCTTGCTGGGATCTACACCCTAACACAGAGCAGGAGCCCTGGCCCCGGGCCCGTGCACTCCACCCCTGCCTGCCCCGGTGCCCACAGGAGTCTGCCAGCAGCAGCAGGCTGTTGGCTGGGCCCACGGTCGGCCCAGGCCTGGCCCAGGACCAAGGGCCTCTGAACGCCGTGGCCCCTGGGGAAGCTGCTCGGGTGCCAGGCCCGGTTGCTGCTGTTTCTCTCTCCCTGCACAGTCACAGAAGAGGAACGTGGCATTCTTCTCTGCCTGCTTGATCAAACACCCTGGGATTGAGTAAAAAATAAAAAAGTTTTATTTACTTAAATGGCACAGTGACGGAGGGAGGGAGAGAGAGAACAGAAAGAAAAGAAACAAATGAGCAAACAGACTCCCAGGTGCCAGCTCCGCCCGGCCTTGTGGAGCTGCCTCGGTGCCTTGGCCGTGTGGCTGTAGGTGCCTCGGAGACGATCCTCACTGGCCAGCGCTGCACTGCCTGCACACTGACACGCAGCCAGACCTCAAGAACTCTTCCCCCACCCAGTCCTCCCCTCCAGCCAGCTGCCCCCCCCCCACCCCCAGGCTCTACACTGGAAGTCCCCGTGCCGGGCAGGGGGCTACCTGTGATAGGAGCCTCTTTACCCCTTCTGCCTTTAAACTTCTGAGTGCCTTATAGAAGTGGCGCTATGCAGACAGTAGACTGTTAGGATTCAGTAATAACTACTTTCAGGGCTGATATTGTGGTGTTGCAGGTTAAGCCACTGCTGGCGACATGGTCCCAGCTGCTCTACTCTATTTTTTTTTTTTTTTTGGACAGGCAGAGTTAGACAGTGAGAGAAAGAGACAGAGAGAAAGGTCTTCCTTCCATTGGTTCACCCCACAAATGGCTGCTACGGCCAGTGCACTGCACTGATCAGGAGCGAGGTGCTTCCTCCTGGTCTCCCATGGGGTGCAGGGCCCAAGCACTTGGGCCATCCTCTACTGCACTCCCAGGCCATAGCAGAGAGCTGGACTGGAAGAGGAGCAATCGGGACAGAATCTGGTGCCCTAACCAGGACTAGAACCCAGAGTACCGGCACCACAGGCGGAGGATTAGCCTAGTGAGCTGCTCTACTTTCAATCCAGCTCCCTACTAATGCACCTGGGAAGGTGGAGGAAGATGCCCCAAGGGTTTGGGTCCCTGCCACCGACATAGGAGACCCAGATGGAGTTCCTGGTTACTGGCTTTAGCCTGGCCCAGGCCCAGCCACTGTAGCCTTTGGTGAGGGAACCAGCAGATGGAAGATCCCTCTCTCTCTCTCTCCCTCCCTCCCTCTCTCTGTGTCATTCTGCCTTTCAAATTAAAATAAATCTTTAGGGGCCGGGGCTGTGGCTCAGCTGGTTAATGCCCTGGCCTGAAGTGCGACCCATATGGGCATCAGTTTGAGTCCCAGCTGCTCCACTTCCGATCCAGCTCTCTGCTATGGCCTGGGAAAGCAGTAGAAGATGGTCCAAGTCCTTGGGCCCCTGCACCCGCATGAGAGACCTGGAAGAAGTTCCTGGCTCCTGGCTCCTGGCTCCGGCTGTTGTGGCCAATTTTGGAGTGAACCATCAGATGGAAGACTTCTCTCTGTAACTCTGACTTTCAAGTAAATAATAAAATAAATATTAAAAAAAACTGAATAAATCTTTTAAAAAATATTTTCACAACTATATCTGCTATAATAAATGTTTTAATAAAGTCTGATATCTAAGATTTAAATTACCACCTAAATTGTGGGGTTTTTTATTTAAAGATTTATTGATTTATTTGAAAGTCAGAGTTACAAAAGAGAGAAAGAGAGAGAGAGAGAGAGAGAGAGAGAGAGAGAGATCTTCCATCTGTTGGTTCACTTCCCAGATGGCTGCAACAGCCAGGGCTGGGCCAGGCCAAAGTCAAGAGCCAGGAGCTTCTTCCAGGTCTCCCACATGGGTGCCAGGGCCCAAGCCCACTGCTCTCCCAGGCCATAGCAGAGAGCTGGACCAGAAGTGGAGCTGTGGGGACATGAACTGGCCCCCATGTGCAATGCCAGTGTCACAAGCGGTGGCCTCCAGCACCTGAATTTTAAAAGTATCACTGAGGTGCCCCTAGCAAATGCATTTGTAAAATCCCCTCAAGCTTTGCACGTTACTTTTGAGGACTCCGCACTAAACTTTTTTTTTCTTGACAGGCAGAGTGGACAGTGAGAGAGAGAGAGACAGAGAGAAAGGTCTCACTTTGCCGTTGGTTCACCCTCCAATGGCCGCGGCGGCCGGCGCACCACGCTGATCAGAAGGCAGGAGCCAGGTGCTTCTCCTGGTCTCCCATGGGGTGCAGGGCCCAAGCACTTGGGCCATCCTCCACTGCCCTCCTGGGCCACAGCAGAGAGCTGGCTTGGAAGAGGGGCAACCGGGACAGAATCTGGTGCCCTGACCGGGACTAGAACCTGGTGTGCCAGCGCCGCAAGGCAGAGATTAGCCTATTGAGCCATGGCGCCGGCCCTCCGCACTAAACTTTAAAAGAAGAGAATAAATGGCAGGGCCAGTGCTGTGGCATAGTGGGTAAAACCTGTGGCACCAGAATCCCACATGTGTGCCAGTTCGAGTCCTGGCTGCTCCACTTTTGATCCAGCTCTCTGCTATGCCCTGGGATAGCAGTAGAAGATGGCCCGAGTCGTTGGGCCCCTGTACCCATGTGGGAGACCCAGAAGGAGCTCCTGGCTCCTGGCTTAGACCTGGTGGCCATTTGGGAGTGAACCAGCAGATGGAAGATCTCTCTCTCTCTCTCTCTCTCTGTAACTGTGACTTTCAAACAAATAAATCTCAAAAAAAAAAAAAAAAGAGCAGAATTAAATGGCATTGGGAAGCGTGTGCTCCTTCTGTCTTGATAAAAATGAATCTGCAGCCCAAGCTCTGCTGAGGTCCAGATAGAAAACCTGCATGTGCATGGAGCGTCTCAAAGCCGGCGACAAGGAACCGCGGGGCCTGCCAGCAAGGGGGTCTTTCCGTCTTCCCAGAACCGCGCACTGCCCCGGGTAAGTGCTGGCAGCGGGTCACGGCTTCAGTCAGCCAAAGCATCAGCTGGAAACCTACAAATTCCCAGGCCCCTGGTTCAACAAAGCTCTCATTTGTTCCTCCTGACTTCCTGCTCACCACCCTCTGCCCTGGAGGGTCCCTGGTCCCACCCACTGCCCTCCCCCACCCAGCGGTGGGCACTCCCCCAACAAGACCCTGTGGCGCCAGCCTGGGGAGAGCAGACAGAGCACAGGCCCTGGCCACCCCTCCGCCTCCTCCCACCAGCCCGGCACTTGCCTGGCACCAAAACAGATGACTTCATCTGGGGGACCAGCTGCTATCAGCTGGCCCGGCCTCCGGGGCCGGGAGCGAGTGGGAGCCCCGAGGCGGGGGCCAGCCGGGGCTCTGCAAAGTGTCAGCCGCAGCCTTTAAGCCTTTTCCCAGAGCCCCTTCTGCCCCGGCCAGCACTGCCCTTGCACGTGGCCACTCCCCCAGGCTGACTGCCATCCTCCTCTGCACTGCCCTGGGGCACACAGCAGCTGCCAACGGAGGACAGCAGGCGTCTCCCCCACAGTCAACCCCTTCCTTCCTTTGTTCATTCTGTCCTCGTGAAAGGTCTCCGTCCCCACCACAGTTGCTTCTTACCGGACACGGGACTGGCAGCACCGTGTCCCCTCAGGGGCCCAGCGTGCGGGTCCTCGGCTCACTTCCTGCAGGCTGGCGTGTGACTATGGGGAGCCCTCGGGAGCACGGGGGAGACCTGCTCACGTGGGCACTGGCCCAGGGAGAGAGCTGGGTCTTGCTGGCTCCCCTCACTGCTCTGGTGGCTCTGCTGCTGGTCTTTTTGTCAGTCAGGTCCAGTGCAGAATGGGTTCGTGTTGTCACCCCCAACAGGACAGATGCTGGAGTGAGTGACCCGGCCTCTCTAGACCTTGGTTGTTCCATCTGTAAGTTGGGGGGAGGGGTATAACTGTTGCTGTCTCAGAGCACTGTTGCAGGGTGCAGGTGGATTAACAAATGCCTACCGTGCCCAGCCTGTGTTGGCACTGAACACACATGAGCTGTTTTTGCCCATCGAGTCTGTCTGGCGGCGGTGGTCTCTCTGACATGGAGGTCGGGGTCAGGGGCTCGGCCTCTGCCGGGCTCCTCAGCCTGCACCTGTTTGACCGCCTCGCCCTTTTCGTGCTTGAATGAGGACCCTGGGACCTCCAAGGCAGCCATGGGCTTCCACTCTAGGGGCCATGGTGTGTCCTGAACCAGAACAGGATACACTGGACCTGCCAGCCTCCAGCACTTCACTACCACTGGCTTCAGGAATCCTTCCCTGAGGAGTGGGCTTTGTCCAGTGTCAGCAGAGAGCCCTGGAGTGCCTGTCCCGCACCCTGGAGCAGGGGGGTGCCAATGACGGGGAGTGCGCACCCCCAACGTTAAGTGCCTTGCCTGCACCGCCCGATAGCCGCTTCCTGCGCATCTCTGCGGTGCCGGCCAGCGCCCTCCATGGAGCCCTGGACTCAGCGCCTCTCTCTGCCCACAGCTGCCCCCAGGATGGGCAGAGCCTCTGCTTATGTCCTCTCACGATGTGGTCCCCGTGGCCAGGGAGAAGCCAGGAGCTGGAAGAGCTTGGACATGGCCTCTTGTCACATTTCACACTCACAGATTCAACACTCACGTTGACATCCATCACCAAGTACAGACTTCTGAGGCCTTAACTGCTTTAAAAAAAATTTTTTTTCCATTTAAAAAAAAAAAAAGATCTATTTTATTTATTTGAAAGGCAGAAAGAGAGAGAGAGAGAATGAATGAGAATCTTCCACCTGCCCATGTACTCCCCAAACGGCCCCAAAAGCCAGGGCTGGGCCAAGCCAACGCCAGGAGCCTGGCACTCCATCTGGGTATCCCATGTGGATGGCAGGGGCCCAAGCACTTGGGCCATTTTCCCAGCTTTCCCAGGTGCTTTAGCAGGGAGCTGGATCAGAAGAGGAGCGGGCAGGACCTGAACTGGTGCCTGTAAGGGATGCAGTATCTCAGGCAACAGCTTAACCCCCGGCACCACACCGGTCTGGCTTCCGGTGTCTTCATGAGGCTTCCCCTCCCCATTCCTTGCCTTTCACACATGTTGCTGCCCCACAACCCCTCCGTGTGCTCCAAGAGTGCGTTCTAGTCTCCATCTCCTGCTTCAGAGCAAGGAGATGCCCACAGCCTGCTCCAGGCCACACGGCTTGTTCCAGAGTTGGAGCCAGACCTGCTGGCTGCACCCTGGACAGCAGTCCCGTGTCCATCGGGCCGGGCTGCTCCGTGGCAGGAGGTTCGCCCTCTCTCTGCAGGAGATGCTGGGCAGGGCGCAGGCAGCGAGGCCTGAGAGCCGCGGGTGGGGTGGGGACAGTGCAGTGCCCCCGCCATGCCTGCCAAGGACCTGCCACTTATGTCCCAGACAGCAAGACCCTCCAGGCCCAGTCTTCGTCGGCGACCACGTTAAATGCTAAGAATAGGTGTCGGTCAGCGGGGACTGCCTTGCCTTGCTGGGAATAGTGAAAGCTGAAGCAACCTTTTTAGAAGGCAAATGGACTCCACCGTGCAAAGCCCTTGAAAACCTTGGCCACCAAGTGCTCCCAGCCATCCTCCTCGACCCTTCCCACTCATTCCCAGCCTCACATCTCGCTCAGACCTCTCAACCCAACTCCAGTCCCTGGCTCCGCACCTCGGCCTCACTCCTGCCTCTGCCTCTGCTCTTCATGTCGGACGTTGAACCCTAAATTCGTTGTGGAATTTTGGCTGGGACCCACCTCTCTGACTCTCCCCAGGACAGGTGGTCTCTGGTAGGATGCATCGGTGTCTCACCCTCTCGCCACTGCGGTGGGGAGCAGCCCGGCCTGGTTCCCATGGACACGGCCTGTGGTCAGGATGCTAGATCTCTACTCCTGAGACCACCAGATCCTGCACTTCCTGGCCCTGCAGCCTCAGGCAAGTCATTTAACCCACGATGCACTTCCCTTCCTCCTCGGGGACAGACGCAAGGAGCTCTGTCCTGCACCTTCCAGTGGTAAGGATAGAATGAGCTCGTCCTGGTGGGCGAGCCCCACACTCTGGGCAGTCCCAGCCCTACAAGCAGAGTCTCCCCGGCGGCGCCGGATACAGGAACAAGGAGCAGCCTGCTCCCAGCCTCGAGTCAGGGCAGAACCGCCCGCCTCTCAGAGGGAGCAAGGGCCCCTCCCTCCACGGCTGGTCCCCTGTGTGGCGTCCCCGGAAGGGACTTCACATGGATTTCAACAGTGACTAGATCCACAGGACCAAGACCTTAAACATCACACAAGGCAGGGAGGCCCCCACAGAGGGCGTGGCCTGCAATTACAATGCTGGAAGGGGTCTGGAAGCTCTAGCAGCCCAGGGAGCCTTAGAGGGCGGGAATGAGACTTACTGTTCTTAGTATTCTCCAGGACTAGCACGGTTGGATGCAGTAGGCGGACAGGGGGTGGAGGGGACAGAGCAGGGAGAGGGGGACCTGTTCCAGGCGCCATTCCGTCTCCATGAATGGGAGAAAGAGAGGAAGGAGGCGTGCAGCCCCACGGTCCGTCCACTGCCAACAGCAGCTTTGCCACCCTCCCTCCCTGGCACAAGGCCTCCAGGCGCCTATGGTTGTCCGAATTCAAGCCCCCACACCCTCCCCTCTGTGATGCCGGCCACCAGGGGCCAGGGGCAGCCTGAGACCAACCAAGCTGGAGTCAAGGCTCACCACCCCCGTAGGCCGTCACTGTCCACACATCTGGTCCACTCAGAGCCACGCACCCCCTCTGGGGCTGGGCGGGCTTCTCCGGAGGGTGGGGGAGACGGGAGCTGGAGGGAGCCTGTCGGGCTGGGTGGTATTGTCCAGGCGGCAGAGACCACTTATCTGGGACGCCCACACAGGGAAGTGAGATAGCCTGGCGGCACTTTTCCCACTAATACTCTTATCTTGACTGGGAAACAGGCCGGGCTTGCATGTAAAGACGTGTGTGTGTGATTTCACCAACTCCTCTGTGTGTCTCCCTGGGTGTTTTTCGTCGCGTGACTTCTGACCGTGTGGACTTACGTTTGTGTCAGTGCAGGTCCTGGATCGGACGCAGCAGTCTGCGACGTACGTGTGTGTGACAGGTTGTCAGGGAAGCAGGCAGCACGCAGGGCGACAGTGGGTGGGGGTCCTACAGGGGAAAAAAACCTTTACAAATGGAAAACCACCAGTTCTAAGCAACAGATGAGGAGGGGGGGCCACTTCACACGGTGATCATGAGAGTGTGTGTTGGGACAGCAACCTCCAAACATTAATGCTGAAATGTTTACTGTGTCTTCTCCTCACCGATAAGTCCACTCTCTGTATCTAGCCAAGAGGAATCCCGCACCCAGACACAGAGGCAGGTCAAGGATGTTCACTGCAGAATTATTTGTAGTAGCAAAATATCATTAGACCGGGCAGTGGTTAAATACATTTTAAAATGGCTTATCGACACTCTGGAAAATCATCTATCAACTAGAATGAACCAAAACAAAACAAAAAAGAAACCTTCAGGCCAAAATGGAAAGATTCCTCCAAATAGGTAAGGTTAAAGACAACCATAGGATACATACAGGAGAGACCATAAAAGCAGCAGAAAGGGGGAAACTGCAGAGAGGATCCTCTTAGGATGAGAAAAGCGAGAGGATGTCCTTTGTCTCACCCAAGGACGGAAGGCGAGGATCCGTGGATCTATCAGGCTCATTTGCTGAGGGCTGCTGCGGGAAGTGTAACCCCAGAGCACCAGAGACTTGGGAACAATCTTTTCTGTCATGGTGAAGTCCATACAGCATGAAACCGAGCCCCTTCAGCATCTGTAAGTGACAACCCCGGTGACCATTTGTGGTGTATTTAGGGATAGTTGCCTCATTGTACCGCCATCACCACCTCCCGCTTCCCTAACTTTTCCATCCTCCGCCCTGAAACTCCACCCATTAAACAGTAACTCCCATTCCACTCGACTCCACTCCCTGGGAACCACATTCTACTTTCTGTCCATGATTTCACTACTCCGGGTGCCTCATGCAGGCAGAATCATGGCCCCATGGGAGTCCCTTTGGAGGCTTTGAAGAAGGAGTTTTCAATCTTGGCTCGGAATCAACTGAGGACTTTTCTTTTTTTAATCACAAAAAACAGATCAATTACATTCAAACCTCGGTATAAAAGCTGAGTTTATTTTCCAAAAATACTTTATATAAACAATAGCATAAAACATGCATGGGATATGTAACAAAATCATGATGTGGGGCTGGCGTTTGGGCACAGTTAAGACAGCATGTGGAGCGCTCGCATCCCATATCAGAGCGCCCGTTGGAGTCCCAGCTCTGCTCCTGATTCCAGCTTCCTGCTAATATGCACCCTGGGAGGCAGTAGTGATGGCTTCAATAACTGGGCCCTGCCACCCTGCGGGAGACCTGGCTTCAATTCCTGGCTTCTGGCTTTGTCCTAGCCCAGCCCTGGCTGGTGAGTATTTGGGGAGTGAACCAGCAGCTAGAAGACCTCTGCTGTCTCTGGCTGTCTTTCTGTGTCTCTCTGGCTTGCAATAAATAAATACTTTAAATCTATATAGTATACACTAAATAATAAATAGAATAATTCTTGTTATCCTTATAAACTATTTTACACAGAGACAGGTACAGAAAAACAGACTCCAATGTGACCAACCACTTGTAAGTTTTAATAGATGTTACTACTCTGCCATATTGGCTTCAGATCTCTTTAAAGAAAAAACAAATAACTACAAACACAGCTCCAGTCCTTATCAAGTTCCCATCTTCACCCAATCCAGAAGTAATCACTAACTGGAAGCTGCGCTTATGACTTGCAAGAATTTGGGTACTATTCCTCCATGTGCATATATTCATAAATGGCAAATAGAATTACATGAGCTTAAAACTTTTACACACATTAAAGTGCATTAGAATGAAGGGACCAGCCGGCTGCACACGCACATGTGGCACTCGCAGACTCCAGCAGATGTCGCTAGAGTCCCAGTTGGCAAGGGAGCCGCTGGGGAGTCCCTGGAGGAAGGGTAACTCTTTTGTGGTTTGGGACTATCCACCTGTAAGCTGCAGGCACTTTAGTTTTCAAAGCTTAAAGCAACACTGGAGGGGCAGGCGTTTGATACAGCTGTAAAGATACCTGCATCCCATGTTGGAGTGTCTGGGTTCGGCACCTGCCGTTGGCTCCTGACTCCAGCTAATGAGACAGCAAGGACTGCTCACGTGGTTGGGCACCTGCCATCCACATGACAGACCTAGACCGAGTCCCCAGCTCCTGCCTTGGACCCTGCCCAGTCCTGGCTGCTGTGGGCATTTGGGGAATGAGGCAGCAAACAGAAGATCTCTGTCTCATCTATTTCTATCTCTCTCATCTCTTTGCTTCTGCCTCTCAAATAAAAACTAAAAGAAAATTTGAAAAGCAACACTGGATATTATACTTCGATTTTTTTCCCAATTCTTTCCCTCGAGGGAAGGCGTATGTGGAGAAAGGCACAGAGCAAAGAAAACCCCACTCCAGATCCAACTGGAACTAACCAGCTGGGTGTACCGGGGCAGGCCAGTGCGCTCTCAGGCTCTCCCCTGAGAACCAGGGAGCTGGGGCTGGTGCAGGGACAGCGCATCCCTGCACAGAACAACCACCTGTGGCCTTCGACTGCTGCTCCCTGGAGTCTGCTCTGGGCAGAGAAAGAAAAGATTTCATAATGGACAAGCAACGGAATGCAACAAGAGCAAAAGCGGCCGCACACACCCCCAGTCTGCCGTGGGCGGGAGACCATCCCTGACGGCTTCTCAGCCCTAAACCCAGCCAACCCCACCCCGAGTCCCCTGGGATCACAGCCCACGGCCATGAGCATCATCCCATGTTGGTGGCACACAGGTGTTACTTTTAAGGTGGGTGTGACTTATCTGCAGGTGAGGGAAGGCTTAGAGAGAGCTCAAAGGTGGCCCATCCGGGCTACAGAGCGCGGCCTGAGCAGTCTCACCAGGCTTCTGCTGATGCTGTGATCAACCTCAGCTTTGCCGCCAGGAGACCAGCCCCAGGCCACCACAGGGCCCTGCACACGCACACAGCCCTGCTTCCCTAACCGGCTAACGTTTGCCAGCAGGTACAGCGAGTTGATGTAAAAGGAAAAAGTGCAGAGAAGGAAGTACTGACGGCTGGATAGGGTGCCCGGACTTCACTGAGACCTGTGTCTTCCACGAGACATCCATGTGCCCCACTAACTGTTGACGCAGGGCTGCGGGCTGGTGTGGACGGCCGAAGGCCTGGAGGCTCTGCTCCCCTCCACAAACTCCAGGAGGCTCCGAGCTGGCCCTGCGGTCCGAGCTAACGTGGCCCCAGCAGCCTCCCAGGCCACCCCTCCCCCAGGCCCCTCTCCGCGAGCTGCCCTCTCTCTGGCCTCGGGCCCGGAGGAGGCACGAAGAGGCCGTGGGAGTTTGGCTACCACTATCCGGCCCTTATCACCAGCACGGTGCAGGCTGACACGGAGCCCTCTTAGTTCAATGACTAGGGGCTGGCCTGAGGTCGCGCCTGTCTCCAGAGAGCCAGCGCTATCTAGGTGACCCGTGGAAACCTTGGCATGAGCTCATGCGTTCTGACGACAGAGAGGATCCGGCCGTATCGGGGCCCCCGGCCCCGCCCCCCGCGTCTGGCCCGAGCCCGGTGAAGGCTCCACCATTACTCACTGAAATAGCAACACTGATAACCACAGCAGACAGAAATACATTGATGAATTTCCATTCAGAAAAGCCCCTCCTCCCGGCCTCCCCTTCGGGCGGTGCGCTTGTTGGACAGTCAGCCCTTCCCAGACATCCCCCGCCCCCAGCCCTCGGCTGCTGCCCTACAATCTTACAAAAGAGTCCAGAGGATTCAGAAGAAAACGCACTTTGTCCGCAGCTAAGAAAATGCCTTGGGGTCGGCGCTGTGGCATAGTGGGTAAAGCCATCACCACATATGGCACCGGTTTGAGTCCTGGCTGCTCCACTTCTGATCCAGCTCTCTGCTAAGGCCTGGGAAAGCAGCAGAGGATGGCCCAGGTGCTTGGGCTCCTGCACCCCCCTGGGTAACCCAGATGAAGTTCCAGGCTCCTGGCTTCAGATCAGCTCAGCTCCAACCTTTGTGGCCATTTGGGGAGTGAACCTGCGGATGCAGACATCTCTCTCACCCCGCCTTGCCTCTGCTCTCTGTAACTCTGACTTTCAAATGAATAAATAAATCTTTAAAAAAGAAAGAAAAGAAAATGCCCTTAGCACAGGAACCTTGCTTTATTCATCTGTATGTCCCACAGCCTGACGGCCCCTGACAAGCAGTAGTCATGGACCAAGGGGCTGGATTGGGTGGGGTTGACAGAACCCAAGACTGGGAAGCAGGTCCCCTGTGGGTTTGGCCTTGTAGTGGCTCCTGAGGGACGAGGCTGGGTTACTCCCCTCTCTCCGGTCCCCTTAGAGTCCCTTTGTAAGTCTTCAATCTTTGTCTATTAGCGGCAACATGCAGTGCACTCACATTTAATGTAGCTGTAGCCTTGTTTCAGCTTATATCTACCACTGTTGTGGTTGTCTGTGTCCCGCCTGTTCTGTTTGCTATTCTTTCTCTTCTGGTCATCACTTAATTTGATTGATTTGTCATTCCACTTTTCCCTCTACTAATTTGGAAAGTATACACCCTAGTTTTGTAATTATCAAAGGACATTAAACACACACAGTTATCTTCTTATCAAAGTCTAAAGTTGAGTAACATGTTCATCCCACTCCTACATAACCTAACAGTCTTACAATACTTTAAACCCATTTCCCCCTCCAGGTTATATGTTATTGCAAAACATTATTATCGCTTAAAATGGTGTATGTTCATTTAAATTGACTCCTGTGTTCACCCCTTTTCTTTGATTTATTCTTACATCTCAGTCCTTCCATCAGGGACTGTTCTATTGTCTAACCTGAAGTGCATCTGATAGAATGCCCTATGCAAGTCTAGCATTAGAAAATTTCTTCTGTCTGTATATATGTGATAATGTCTTTTTATATAAATTTTACTTATTTAATTTATTTGAAAGGCAGACAGAAACAGATCTCCCACCTGCTGGTTCACTCCCCAGATGCCTGCCAACAGCTGGAGCGGGGTCAGGCCACAGCCAGGAGCGAGGAACTCAATGCGGATCTCCACCACTGGGTGACGGGGACCAAACCACCCAAGCCATCACTCACGCCTCACAGGGTGCCTATTAGCAGGAAGCTGGAATTGGGAGCAGAGCTGGGACTTGAACCCTGCCAGTCCAATGCAGGCCATGGCTATCACAAGGGATGCCTGAAGCAGCATCCCAACACCCCTCTGAGAAGTCTGGATTTTGCTGCTATTCCTTAATGGAACTTTCATAGAACAGATTTTTGGGTTGGCAGTTACTTTTTTTTTTTAGGATTTATTTACAGAGTTACAGAAAGGCAGAAGCAGAGAGAGAGAGGTCTTCCACCCACTGGTTCACTCAGCAACTACAGGAGCTGGACCAATCCAAAGCCAGGAGCCAGGAGCTTTTTCCAGGTCTCCCCACGGGTGCAGAGACCCAAGGACTTGAGTCGTCTTTTACTGCTTTCCCAGGCCATAATAGAGAGCTGGATTGGAAGTGGAGCAGTCGGGACTCGAACCAGCACCCATATGGGATGCCAGCACTGCAGGCAGAGGCTTTCCCCGCTAGGCCACAGCGCCAGCCCTGGCAGTTACTTTCTTTCAGCACATTAAAAATATGTCATTACTCCTAGATTCTGCTACTTAAATATGCTTCATTTTTTCCCTCTGGCTCTTAAGATTTTTTTCTCGGTCTTTGGTTTCCTATGGCTTTACTGAGAATGTGCACGTCTTATTTATTCAGCTGCCTGCGTGCTCCATTAGACTTCGGCTTGTGGACTGGGGCCCTTAATCAGTTCTGGAAAGTCCTCAGCCAGTATTCATTCCCTCAGTAGTGCCTGCTTTATTCTCTCTTGTCTCCTTCTGGGACTCTAACTAAACTTATTCTTTGTTTTATATATGTTAGCCTTTCTTCTTAATTCTTCATTGCTTTGTCTCTCCTGTTGCATTCTTAATGATTTCATCCACCTGATTTCCTATTCACTAATTATCTCTTTAGTCTACTATTATGCTCATCCATGGAACTTTTATTTTTAGGTTACTATATATTTCATTTGTACAAGTTTTCTTTGCTTCCTTTTAAAATCTTTTGTGTTGGGGCTGGTGCTACAGTGCAGCAGGTTAAAGCCCTGATCTGCAGTGCCGGCATCCCATATGGGTGCCAATTCGAGTCCCAGCTACTCCACTTCTGATATAGCTCCCTGCTGAAGCACCTGGTGGGGAGGGGAGGTGGCAGCGAGGAATGGCCCAAGTCCTTGGGCCCCTGCACCCATGTGGGGTACTGGGAGGAAGCTCCTGGCTCCTGGCTCTGGATCGGCCCAGCTCTGGCCCTTGTGGCCATTTGGGATATGAACCAGCAGATGGAAGCTCACTCTCTCTCTCTCTCTCTCTCTATCTCTACCTCTCTCTGTAAATCTATTTCTCAAATAAATAATAAAATAAATCTTTGAAAAAAATATTCTGTGTCATTTTTTAAAGTTTCCCTGCATCTATTCCTGGCTTCTCTTTCATTTATTTAGGCACACTAAGTATACTTTCTATTGGGCTTTTTTTTTTTCTGGTGGGGGAGTGTCTCTGACTGATTGTCTTAACAGTCCAAGCACTTGCAGATCCTATTCTCTGTCTGTTCTTTCTGCTGGTCCTCCTCACAGCACCTTATTCTCTGTTGGGGCAGGTTATCTTCCACTGTGTGATGATCACTGTCCTGAAAGCCTAACTGATAACAATAATTTCAGATTCAAGAAGAAACTATCTTTCTCCAAAGAGCATTTTGCTTGCCTCTGTCAAATGCCTGGCAGTACCATCCCTCTCAGGCTACCTTAAGCCACATCTGAAGTTTGATGATCCTTCCACAACCCCGGCCATAGGAACCAGTTTGCTAACCCTGAAAAGAACGTGTACCTCTGCCTTACCTCTATTCTAGGGATGTGGCCTTTTGTGACGCCAGCATAATGTGAAAGAAATTTTCTATTAGACTTCCTGACCTAAGTGGCCTTAGATTTCTATTTCTGTCCCCTACCATCAGTGAGACTGTCTGGAGAAGTCTAAATTTGCCAGGATCAATAAATGCTCTCAAAGCAAAACAGTTTTCCACATCTGTTTTTTATCTCAGGTACTTTATGCTCTAATTTTGGCTTAATAATTTAGTGCTTTTGTGTCCATACGGAAATACCTTTAAGATTTTTTAAATTATGTAGTTTTGGGGCCGGCGCTGTGGTGTAGTGGGTAAAGCTGCCACCTGCAGTACCAGCATCCCACATGGGCACCAATTCGAATTCCAGCTGCTCTACTTCCGATCCAGCTCTCTGCTATGGCCTGGGAAAGGAGTAGAAGATGGCCAAGTCCTTGGGCCCCTGCACCTGCATGGGAGACCCAGAAGAAGCTTCTGGCTCCTGGCTTCAGGTCCGCGCAGCTCCAGCTGTTGTGACCATTTGGGGAGTGAACCAGCGGATAGAAGACCTCTCTCACTCTGCCTCTCCTTCTCTCTCTGTGTAACTCTGCCTTTGAAATAAATAAATAAATAAATCTTTAACAAACAAACAAAAAAAGGATGTTTAAAATTGAAAGTGGTGTGCCTTCATCTTGACTTGATCTGGATGAGATAACTCCCATCACATTACTCCGTGCACATCTGAATTCGTTACCTCCTCCTGCATAACAAACGATCCCAAGTCAGAGGCTTAAAACAGCCCCTCTTTGCCAGCTCATGGTTTCTTTGGTCAAAAATCCAGGGAATGCAGAGCTGGGGCCACTGCTCAGGGTCTCCCACAGGGCAGCGTTCAACCCGTCAGCCAGGGTCGGCGCTCATCTGAGGACCCCACTGGGGAAGGAACCTCTCCCAAGCTCACTTACCCGGCAGGATTCTGTCCCTTCAGTTCCAGCGATGCTGGACGGAGGGCCTCAGCTCCCACCAGGCCGGTGGCCAACAGCTGCCCACCCAGCCTCCCAAACCTGTTTGAGCAACACAGCAGTCGTCCTTTGTATATAATCACAGAGGTGACACCCTCTCGCGTTGGGGCATCCCGTTCACCAGCAGCAGGCTGCTCACGGGGTGGAAATCACACAGGGTGTGAAACCACGCCAGGGATCTCCAAGGACCGGCTTGGAAGCCGCGCTGTGCCAGCTCCAGGCGTAGACGGGAAGTCCCCAGCCAGCACTCAGTGTGTTGCTGCCTCTCTCCCTCTAGGGGGCACTGTGCTCCAAAGTCAGCCAAGACATCTAAGAGTCCTGGCTCTGTCACGAGTTGAGTGACCTTGAACTTCCTGGACCCTTGTTTCCTAATCTGTTCACTAGGAAAACAAATAACCTCAAAGAGCTTACGTAAGCCAATATCCAGCCAGAATGCACCGACGCGGGCTCAGCAGTTCTTCAAATACTAAGATACTTTCAACCCAGTTGCTAAAATCCTCATTTCCCCAGGCTCCAGGCTGTCCCCTGGCCACTCTCGTACTCCTGATCCCTCCCTAGGAACCTTCTCGAACCCCAATCTCTAGAAACTGCTGGAAAACCATGCAGCCAGGCAGCTGACTTCTGAGGACCCACTGCAGGGCCTGGAGGGGGCACTTCCTGTTCTCCCATCCTGAACGTCCAGTGTCGCAGTCACTCTTGGTTGTTCACTTTGAGTGTAAATATCAGGGTCTCCGGGAGAGCACACCATACACAGAAACTCACTTTCCCGCGTGAATTCTGAGAAACGCTGGAGAAGGCAAATAAGCCAGGTGGAGAGTCTGGCTTTGAGCTCCCTCGCCAAGTGCTAACTGCAGCGTCAGAATCAGGAAGCCCGACCAAGCAGGCCACAGAGAGGCTTAGCCCTGTTCCCTGGGAGCACAGGGCTCTTCTTCCACATGTCTTGCAGGCTAACACAGCAGAGAGAGGAGGTTCTGTGTTTGCCCTTGGAGGTCAGACTCTGTAGCCCCGCCGTGACTCTGCAGGGGACCCTGGAGTCTCCACCAGCAGCTGTGTGGCTTGAACAAGGCCTTGTCACCTCTCTAAGAAGCGCTCTTGCCGTTATGAAGTGTGAGGACCGCAGCTGACTCCCTGGTCAGCCAGCCCCTCGGTGCTGCACTGACGCTCAGCCCCGTTTCCACATCTCTGCTGCCTCTTAGGGTGTGCTAGAGAGCCAATGAATCCTCGCCCAGGGATGTGGGGTTTGGAGCAGGTATTTTCCACAGCCTCTTCACACGCATGGGGAACCGAGACCAGTATCTGCGCATAAGCGTCCAATCAACGCAAGCCAGTATTGACAAATAGGTAAAGCAAATACAGCGCTTGGAACTTCCAAAGTGTCCAATCATAATTATTTATCATGCCTCAACTTACTCACCTACAACGTGGGGATAACTATACCCACCTCAAAGTGCAGAACAGGCTTAATGAAACGCTACCTGCAAGTTAGTTCATCTCATCTAAAGATCTCTTTTTCTTTTTTGACAGGTAGAGTTATAGACAGTGAGAGAGAGGTCTTCCTTCCATTGGTTCACTCCCCAAATGGCCTCCACGGCCAGCACTGAGCCAATCCGAAGCCAGGAGCTTTTTCCTGGTCTCCCATGCGAGTACAGGGCCCAAGCACTTGGGTCATCCTCCACTGCCTTCCCGGGCCACAGCAGAGAGCTAGACTAGAAGAGAAACAACCAGGACTAGAACCCGGTGCCCACATGGGCTGCCAGCTCGGCAGGCAGAGGATTAACCAAGTGAGCCATGGCGCCGGCCAAGATCTCATTTTACAAACCTCCTATTATCCTTCCCCTACTGAATGCTAGGGCTAGAGTGACGAGGGCAGTTAGAAAACCAGAGAGCCTGGTAAGGAGAGGGCCTGAGAAACGGGCTCAGGGCAGGGGACAGGGCCAGGAGCTTGCTGGGCCTCTTCCCGACACGGCCAGCCCTCGGCAGCCCAGCCAGCTGCCATACTGACCCCTCCCTTATTGGGGGAGAGCTTTGAAAAGTGCTTTCCCAAGTCTCCTTGAAAGCTGTGAGCACAGAGCTGCGAGAGACGGTGGAAAGCACCTGCGCAGACCCCTCATTAGACAAAAATGCAGGGAGGAGTCACGTGTGCCCGGGGCCAGCTGTGTCTACACCTGTCTCCACAGAGGAGGCCGCGCGAGGGCCAGGACGCCCAGAGAAGGAATGGACGGGACCTGGGCTAAGGAGGCCGGGGTCCAGGCCCAACCCTGGCCCTGCTGTCGATGGCAAGGCCCCTCTCTGAGCCTCAGTGTCTCCATCTGTAACAGACACACCACCCCAGCCCTGCCTACCGAATCTCCCACCGGCCGGCAAGTCCAAACCCCTTTGTTTCTGAACCATTTACAAACCTGAAGTCTGCCTTGGCCTTCGGAGTCTCTGGAAAATGCTTCTCGCCCCCATTTCCACGCCGGCGAGTGTCCCCTGTCAGGCAGCCGCTCCACACGTGCTACACTGCTGGGGAGCAGACCTCAGGTCTCGCTTCCTGCTCCACCATTTGTTAGACGACTCCTCTGGCACCTACTGCGCATGTGCAGCCCCGTGCTGGGCTCTGGGATACAGCCGCTGTGGCCAAACGAGTAGAATTAGCTCACGGGGTCGGGAGCTGACCAAGGCAATGGAACCAGCGCAAGGTTTCTAGGAACAAGCGGAGGGTGCCTCCCTGAGCTGCACCGGCCAGGACACAGCCTGGACTGAGTCCTGAGGCTGAGCAGGTGCCAGCTAGCAGGTGCTCAGAGCAACGCACAGGAGCCGACAGCCCTAGCAGCTGAAAAATCGACCCCTATGCTCTGTGTCGGGTTAGAACGCCCAGAGCAGGGCAGGCATTTGGTGCAGCAGTTACAGATGCCACGTGAGACACCATGTCCATATTCAAGGGCCTGTGTTTGAGTCTTAACTCCACTTACAGTTCCAGCTCCCTGCTGAGAAGCAGCAGGCGATGGCTCCAGTACCAGAGTCCGTGCCACCCTTGTGGGAGACCCGGATTGAGTTCCAGGCTATCGGCTTTGGCCTGGCCCAGCCCCAGCTGTTCTGTGCCTTTGGGAAGTGAACCAGCTGTTGGAAGATCTCTCTGTCTCTCTGCCTTTCAAATACAAATAAATAAATATATTTTTTAAAAAGTCGATATTTTTAAGGCTTCTTTTGGGGCTCCATGTCTGGGGCTCTTTTCTTCCTGTTCTGTAAATATCTGAACAGCATCCTCTCAGCCAAGACCCATTAGCTCAAGCCTCTGATGTCTGAATCTTTCCTTTCTCAGACCTGAGTTGCTGTCGTCCCAGCCAGGGGTCTGTGGCCACCCACTCAGCTGCCCCCTCTCGGCTCTGTGTCTGCAGCCACATCCGGGACCCGGGTGTCCCTAAGGAGTCCCCAGGTGGGGACCAAAGTGCATGCAGGCCACCTCGCAGGGAGACCTGGGGGAAACCCAGGGTGCAGAGCCAGAGGGAGCTGGAAACAGGAAGGTGGAGGTGATAAGGACAGAGTCTCAAGGGAACCGGAATGTTTTGAAAAACAGCAAGGTTTGGGGAAATCCTGGCCTAAAGAATAGCAGTTCCTGGTCATGGGGTTTGGAGCAGAGCTGGCTGAGGAACGCCTGGGCACAGGGCCCCGGCAGGAGACGTGCCCACGTGCCACCACCAGGAGCTCCTCCAGAGGCCGCCCATTCCCTCATTCACCGCGGCACTGGCAAACACGGGTGGGGCAGGCCCCCTGGGCCCAGGTGCCCGGGAGCAGTTCTCCTGAACCTGCCAGGCACGTTGCTACCCCAGGGCCTTTGCCCATGGCTTTCCCCTCCCCTGGAGCTCTCCTCCACCGACATCCACCTCATTCCTTTCCTCGTCTTTGGAAAAGTGTCCCCTCCTTGCTGATCCCCTCCCTAATGCCCTAGTTACAACTGCTCAGCACCCCTAGTTACCACCGCCCAGCAACCCCCCCCAGCCCACCCCTGAGTCCCAGGCCCTATCTTCCCAGGGAGCAAGAGTGAAAATGGTGGTCCCCAAAGTAAACCCTACCGTCTCCTCTTCCCACTCCCCTTTCCACCCTGCACCTCACATGTACGTGTTAACATCACTGCCATGTCCCCAGAACAGAGGCTTACAGTTACACACATCTGCACCCCATGCCACTCTCTAAGGTTAGACCTATAGGAACCCATCCAAGCCCTGGACATAGGCTCAGCGCCGCTTGGGCCAGAACTTCTGAGGTCCTGGGAGTGCAGAATGGAGTCTAGAAAGGGGTTCTGGGCTCCCAGTGGGCACAGCCTCTTGACCTGGCAGACTCCTCACCGGGAAGGGGGTAGGGCAGGTTTCCTAAGGCGTGGGTCTTAGGCCAGGGGTCACTCCTGCCCAGGTAGGGAGGAGCCTGTCGTTTCCTGACTTTGAACCAGCAGGTGGAAGATCTCTTTCTCTGTCTCTCCCTCAGTAACTATGTTTTTCAAATAAAATTAAATAAATTATGTTTTTCAAAAAGGAGAATTGTAACTTTTGCATGTTAAACACAGTTAGACCTTGAGGCTGGGGTCCCATGTGGGCACCAGTTTGCATCCCAGTTGCTCCACTTTTGATCCAGCTCCCTGCTAATGGCCTGGGAAAAGCAGCAGTGGATGGCCAGGTGTCTGAGTGAGTCCCTACTACCCCAGTGGGAGACCAGGAAGAAGCTCCAGGCTCCTGGCTTCAGCCTGGCCCAGCCCTGGCCATTACAGCAATCTCGGGAGTGGACCAGAAGATGGAAAACCTCTCTCTTTCTCTGTCTCTCTCTCCCTCTCTGGGACTCTGACTTTAAAAATAAACAAATCTTTAAAAAAAAAAAACTGTATATATATATATATATATATATATATATATATATATATTTTTTTTTTGCTTCAACCTGGCCTTGCCCGAGCTATTGTGAGCATTAGAAGAGTGAGCCAGCAGCTACAAGATCTCTCTTTCTCTCCTATCTCTATGCTTTTCAAATAAATAAAAATTTGTGGCCGGCACCATAGCTCAATAGGCTAATCCTCCGCCTTGCGGCGCCAGCACACCGGGTTCTAGTCCCAGTCGGGGCGCTGGATTCTGTCCTGGTTGCCCCCCTTCCAGGCCAGCTCTCTGCTGTGGCCCGGGAGTGCAGTGGAGGATGGCCCAAGTGCTTGGGCCCTGCATCCCATGGGAGACCAGGAAAAAGCACCTGGCTCCTGCCTTCGGATCAGCGTGGTGTGCTGGCCGCGGCGGCCATTGGAGGGTGAACCAATGGCAAAAGGAAGACCTTTCTCTCTGTCTCTCTCTCTCACTGTCCACTCTGCCTGTCCAAAAAAAAAAAAAAAATGTGAGACAGTAATTATATCAGAGTAACAGGATAGAAGGTGAGTCTCACTTTTTCCTTAAACCTTTCATGTAGAGGAGCACACATATCATCCTTCTAATGAGAAAACATAGGTAATGAACAGTCCACACCCACACATCCCACGTGAGCATCTGTGCAGGTTTCAGGCAGGATGACGGGGAGACATGGGAATGGTACCTCCAGCGGCGGTCGGGGGGAACACGTTGGTATGGGGGGAAGAGGCTGAGAGCCTCACTGCTTGGACAGACAGTAACTGGAGCTGAGCCTGCAACCCGAGACTGACGCCAGACTGGGGGCCTCAAATGGCCGCAGTGGCTTTTGGCCTCCAACTTAGCGACCCAGGGGACGCCACAGCCCAGGCTAGATCTGACAGGCTCTGTTTCCTAGGGCGATGTCTCTCCTCACTCTGTTTCACAAACAAAGGGCTCACACGCGGCAGAACTGAGTCTGGTACCCAGGTCACTCAGTGCTGGAGGACCTGGGTGTCCAGCAAATTGTGGGGCAGAAGTGCAGGCGAGGGTGGAGGAGCAGGTGCAGGTGGGGGTGGACAAGTGGCAGTGGAAATGCAGGTGGGAGTAGTGGTGACCCAGGCACCCTCACGTGCCCTGCAAATGTGCTGGAGGACGGACAGGAGGGACCCAAGACAGACAGACAAAGCCTATCCTCAAACCGTCATTCTCACTCCGCGGCGCGGAGGCTCCCCGCACGGCCAACAGGGCGCTCTCGCTGCCGCCTCGCACCCAAGCTCACTCACGCGGTCCGCACCCGCGTGAACCAGCTCCACGCTCCGCGGATCGGCCGCTTGGTGGCGCTGCGGGCACGAAAGGAGGGCGCCGCCGCGGGGAGCGCAGTCCGCGCTGGGCGCCTGCGCAGAGCGCTCCGTGCCGACTTCAGGGGGCTCAGCCTGCTCGCGGGCCTGACTCGGGAACCAGGGTGGACCCGGAGACCCTGCCAAACCTGCGGGAGGTGGAGAGGGCAGGACGCCCGGGGGCTGTCCGTTTCGTGGTGGAAGAAGCTATGGCCCCTGGAACGTTGTGGGACCAACTCAGATTTGCTTGGCGCGGAAGTCCAGGCATAGCGTGCCCTCTCGCTGTTTTGTGCACAGTGCCTGTGTGTGTCACGAATTAAAATGGGACTTCGCAGAGACCGGGTGGGTCCAAGCAGTCGCCAGCCGGATCGGGGTGCTAAAGGCCAGAGGTTGGCTTCTGCTGGGAAACTGGGAGGTCACGTGGAGGCTGCGCGAATCCTGGCTTCTGCTCCCAGCCCCCGCTGGGAGCCTGGGTTAGTTCCGCTGTAAAATGACACTGGCCAATGCCGCACCCAGCGCAAAGGGAGGAAGTGGGGTAGGCAAGGAAATGCTTCGTAAATTAGTGCCTGCTCATTATGGTAAAGACGTGGGACAGCATCACCCAAGTCATCATCACTGGCAGAAGACCTCAGCCAGCTCACACAGAGCTACAAAGCTTATTGGGGGAGTCCCCCAAAGACCACCAAACCGAAAGATGTATTTACTTATTTGAAGGGCAGAGTTAGAGAGAGGGAGAGACAGATCTTCCAGGGGCCAAGTGGAAGATCCACCAAGGCCAGGATTGCGCCAGGCTGAAACCAGGAACCTGGACCTCCACCTAGGTCTCCCACGTGGGCGCAGGGGCCCAAGCACTTAGGCCATCTTCTGATGCTTTCCCCGGGGCGCATTAGCAGGGAGCTGGACTGGAAGAGAAGCCCCAGGACTGGAATCAGCAGTCTGCTATGGGACGTAGCAAGAGGCAGCTTAACCCTCTGCGCTACAGCACCGGCCCCACCAAGCCACACTCTTGCTGCTTCTATTTTACTCAGCACCTGAGGATGAATCTAAGGTGTTTCCACCTTGCAGCCAAATGTCTCAGTAATGTATAAATCAGTAGTTGGGAGGGATAGTCAACCTGGGGTCATGTGGGTGCTGGCACCGAAATGTGCATCAGGGTCCCCAAACTCAGTCACCTTCCCGCCCCAGACCCCATTTCAGATGTTACAATGCCACGAAGATACCTCTGAGCTCACCGCTCCCTCCTGTCCCTGTGACTGCCTGCAGCCTCCCTCCACCATCACCACCCCCATCAAATTTCTGGTCACTGTGGGGGGCAGCGAGCCATAGAAGCCATTAGGAGGAATGGACACAGACCACCGCCCCCCCACCCCCATGTGAACAGCTTTCACACTCACAGCACTCTGGGTAACTCGCATTGTACACACTCAGAAGCCCAGTTGCAAAACCAGGCAAAAAGCTTGAACACACTCCCCCACAAAGATCTCTGCATAGCCAACTGAGCTCACCGTTGTTACTCACTGGAGAGGTGCACACGGGAGCCACAGTGAGGCACCGCTGCACACCCACCGGAGGCAGGACATGGAAAAGACCGAGCGCACCAGCTCTCACAGGGTCCATAGGATGACGAAGTCTTAGTCACTGCTGGTGCTGGTGCAAAGCTAAACTTACACCTACACAGGGTCCAGCGGTTCCATGTTTAGATACTTCCTGAAGGAAAATGAAAACACAGCAACTTTCTCTATAATAGCCAAGAAATGGAAACCCACACTTCTGCCAACAAGTGACTCTGTAAACAAACCAAGGTCTATCTATTCACTAGAAAATCAGCAATAAAAGGGTTCCAGCAATGATGTCCCGGCTGCTCCACTTCCGACTGGGCTCCCTGCTAATGGTCTAGGAAAAGCGGCAGGAAATGGTCCAAGTCCTTGGGGCCCTGCACCCATGTGGGAGACCTGGAAGCTCCTGGCTTCTGGCTTCAACCTGGCCCAGCCCTGGCCATTGGGACCATCTGGGGAGTGAGTCAGCGGATGGAAGATCTCTGACTCTCTTTCTGTAATTCTAACTTTCAAATAAAAAATAAATCTTTGGAAAAAAGAATATATAACACATAATTTATATAAAATTATATTTCTGTGAAAGTCCATTTTTAGAAAAGCCTAGAAAATGCAAATGAATCTGTAGTGAGAGCAAGATCAGTGGTTGCCTGGAGATAGAAGCAGATGGAGCAGGAGGAAGTGGTTATAAAGGAACAGGAGAAAATTTGGGGTGGGGGTGATGGGTATTTTTGGTGCTGGGATATAGAGATGGCTTCACAGTGTAGGAACATGGCTTGAAACTCACCAAAACGTATACCTAAAATACATGCAGTTTGTTGTATGTCAATTATATCTCAATAAAGGTATTCATGTTTTCAATTTTTAGTAAGGAATAAATAATAATAATAATAAACAATACATAACAATCTGAATAATTATCAAAATCATGATGTTGAATCAAAGAAGGCAAACACACAGAACAATGCAATGTCAGGTTTCATTTCTACAAAATTCTTGAAAATGAAAACAGAGTTGGGGTCGGCAGTGTGGCACAGCAGGTTAAAGCTGCAGCCTGCAGCACTGGCATCCCATGTGGGCACCAGTTCAAGTCCCAGCTGCTCCAGTCCCATCCAGCTTCCAGCTCATGTGCCTGGGAAAGCAATGGAAATTGCTCCAAGTGCATGGGCCCCTGCACCCATGTGGGAGACCAAGAAGAGGCTCCTGGCTCCTGGCTTCTGATAGGCCTAGCTCTGGCTGTTGCAGCAATTTGGAGGGTAAACCAGCAGATAGAAGACCTCTCTCTTTCACTCTCTCTCTCTCTCTTACTCTGTCTTTTAAATAAAATAATTTTTAAAAGAAAACTAAGAGCAACATACAGCATGTGCCTGGGACAAGGGAGGATTACAAGTAAGGGTACAAAAAAAAGGGATGGGTTACAAAAGGGTACAAGGCCACTTTTGAAGGTGATGGAAATCTTGGTTATCTGTACTTGTGGTTTCATGGATGTATGTGTATGTTAGAACTCATCAAACTATACACTATATATGTGTGTGGTTTACCATAAGTATATCTCAATACACTTATTTAAAACCACAGCAGTGCACCAAAAATATTAGGACCACAGGCGCTGGAAGCACAATGAATCAATAAAAATCTACAAGTCCACTAACTTGTACATGTATTAGAATTACCTTCCTCACCCCCCGACCTCTGCCCCAAGCCCTGAGTCATTATTGCAGGTTAACCAGAAGTTTCAACCACAAAACTGTTTAAGGAAATGGAAATGCCCACGCCAACCACCCTGTCTGATCAGTACACATGGAACACATGTAAGGATACAGCACACAAACACGATCTGGAGCTGGGCCCAGTGTGCGTGGCAGAGCAGGTTCAAGTCCCGGCTTCTCTCCCGTCCAGCTCCCTGCTAATGCTCCTGGAGAAACAGTGGAAGATGGCTCTATCGCCCACTTGGGAGACCCAGATGGAGTTTCAGGCTCCTGACTTCAGCCTCACCCAGCACCAGCCATTGCTGCCGTCTGGGGAGTGCACCAGCGGATGGAAGATCTCTGTGTCTCCCTCAGTGTCACTCTGCCTTTCAAATAAATAAGCAAATCATTTAAAAAAAACACATTTATTTATTTGAGAAGCAGAGTGTGGGGGCAGGCAGAGAGAGAGATATCTTCTATCCACTGGTTCACTCCCCAAATGGCCACAATGGCCAGGGCTGGGCCAAACCAAAGCCAGGAGCCTGGAACTCCATCTGGGTCTCATGTGGGTACAAGAGACCAAATACTTGGGCCATTTTCTGCTGCTTTCCTAGGCACATTATCAGGGAGCTGGACTGGAAATAGAGCAGTCAGGACTTGAACCAGTGCCCATTTGGGATGCTGGCTCTGCAGGCAGCAGTTTAACCTGCTGCACCAAAACACTGGCCCCTCAGATAAATAGATCTTAAAACAAATTTTCAAAAATGGGGCGTTTGGAGAAGCCATTAAGATGTTGTTGCGATACCTGCATCCCATATCAAAGCGCCTGGATTTGAGTTCCGGGTGCGCTCCGAATTCCAGCTTCCTGCTCACGAAAAGCGTGGGAGGCAGCAGGTGCCAGCATGGGTCGATGGGTTCCTGCCACCCACATGTTATACCTGGATTGAGGTCCTGGCTCCTTGCCGTGGCTTGGCACAGCCCTGACATTTGAGGAGTGAACTAGCAGATGGGAGATTTCTCATTTCCAATCTCTCAAATAAATAAATAGGTAAATTTAAAACATTTTAAAAATTCATTTGTTGCTATTTGAGAGGATGATAAAAACAAACTCTTACTTTGTAAATTAGTACTTTAAAGGGAAAGAAGTCAATTTTATTCTACTTTTCCAGTAGGAACTGTATTTCCGTAAATGAGGGGGAAACTACAGAAAAGAATACCACTAATAAGCATAAGAATGATAGAACTGGAATATCATTTTTCCCAATCCTTAATAAAATGACAAATTCTACCCCGGATTACCCCTTAACGCTGAGATCCCGGTGTAGATTGGAAGGGCAAGCTGGACCTGTGCACACACAGTGCTTTCTGGCCACGAGGGGAGAAACATGACTATGCAATGAGGTGATCATGGTGTCACCCCAACCCAGCAGTTGCTGTAAACAACACAGAGGGGTGTCTTCCGATGTGCAGAAACATGCAGTGTATCTCCTATCACGTATTCTAGCTCAACTAGTGAAATCTAGCAAGCTTTAGATCTAACTCTCAATTATGGGAACTCAGAAGATGGAGAAACAGGCTAAGCCTCACAACAAGCAAAAATAATCAGCCGAGCCAGAAAGTGAAGCTTTCTGCAGAACTCTTGGCCTGGCCTCGTGCCAAACCAGTGTCAGGATAAAGGGGCTGACTTTGAAGCGGAAAGTTAAAAGACACAGCCACCAGATACACGCATCTTCTGTATAAACCTCCAGAAAAGGACATTTTGGGGACCACTTGGATTGATATAATAATAGCAATAGCAATTGATATGTCAATATCACAGGGTGAGATTAAAGAATTGTTATTTAAATTTTTTTATTGAAAGAGACAGAGAGATCTGCTATCTGCTATCGCCAGCTGCTCACAACAAACAGCCAGACTGGGCCAGGCTGAAGCCAGGAGCCAGGCGCTCGATCTGGGTCTCCCATGTGGGTGTCAGAGACCAAAGTCCTGGGGCCATCACCTGATACCTCCCAGGTTGTACATTAGCAGGAAGCTGGATAAGGAGCAAAGGCAGGACTCTGTCCCAGACACTCTGATATAGGATGTTGGCGTCCCAAGCAGTGGTTTAACCCTCAGTGCCACAGTACCTGTCTCTCTCTTTTTCAATAAACATGTACTTCATGATTAAACCTTTTAAATCTGCTAAGACCCACAAACCAAAATCCTAACAGTGTTTATGTTGATCCCTTTTAATGCTCACATTATTGGTGGGCAAAACCCTGGAGTCCAGTTTTTCTTATGAAACCGGGGAAACCTGAAAGCTTCATGTTGTCAGATTCTGAAATCTAGGGGCCGGTGCTGTGGTGCAGTAGCTTAATCCTCTGCCTGCAGCACCGGCATCCCATATGGGCGCCGGTTTCAGTCCCGGTTGCACCACTTCCAATCCAGCTCCCTACTGATGGCCTGGGAACGCAGTGGAAGACAGCCCAGGTCCTTGGGCCCCTGCACTCATGTGGGAGACCTGACCCCTGACCCCTAGCTTCGGATCAGCCGAGCTGCAGCCATTGCAGCCATCTGGGGCGTGAACCAGGGGATGGAAGATCTCTCTCTCTGTGTCTTTCCCTCTCTCTGTTTGTAACTCTGCCTCTCAAATAAAAAAATAAATCTTAAAAAAAAAAAAAAGATATTCTGAAATCCAGCTGACACTACGAAAATGCTATCTCAGGACTGAGTGTTTTTCAGCAACCAACATTGACATGCCACAGTGATGAACAACATACGTAGTACTGTGGCTGGCACCCAAGACGGCCCCATAAGCCCCATCTCCTGGCGTTCGTGCCTGTGTGGTAACCGATGGGATACTGCAGAAATGATAATGTGTGGACTCTAAGGCAAGGTCCTAGAAGACGTGGACACTTCATTCTTGCTCCCTGCTTACTCGCTCTGGGGGAGACCAGCCATCAGGGCGAGAGACTATCACAGCCCTGGAAAAGGGAGATTGAGCACAGCTGCCAGCAGCCGGTGCCAGCTTGCCAGCCTTGAGGCAAGGCCCCAGGGAAGTGGATCCCCAGCCTCTGCCAACCCTCCAACCCCACAGACACCAGTGAGCACCCTGCCTGCGATTCCCCGAGAGAGCCTGCACAACAGCCTGGCTGCACTGCTCCTACAGTCCTGCTCCAGAGCCATGGGAGAGGGGAGCCCACTGCTGTCTTCAAGCACTCGGTCCTGGGCCAGCTATGGCTCTGCAGAAGAGCCCTAAACACGAGACACAAGAGCTAAATTTCAGTTCCCACCCTTTCACTTCTGCGGTGCCATGTACTTCTTTGAGCTTAAGTTATCTTTAAAAAAGAGGGCAGGGGAAGCAAGTGTTTAGCCCAGCAGCTAAGATGCCCCGGTCCCACTGGGTTCCATGCCTGGCTCCGGCTCCTGACACCTGCTTCCTGCTAAAGCACCATGGGAGGCAGCCGGTGATGGCTCAGGTGCTTGGGCTCCTGCACCCATATAGGAAACCTGGATTAAGTTCCCAGCTCCTTGGTTTGGCCTGGCCCAGCCCCAGCTGTTTTGGGCATTTGGTAAGTGAACCACAGAGAGGAACTCACTGAGTCTCTCTCCCTCTCCAATAAACAAGTGAATTTTAAAAACAAATATGAAGATGCTGACTTCCCAAGTTTATTTTAAGGATCATAGAGAGCCGCAGGCCCCCGGAAGACCCTTCCCAAGTGCTGGTTCTCGGTTCTGATCACACTGTCCCCACACCCGTGACTGTGTGAGATGCACTTGAAACTCCAGGCCTCCGGCTCGCTCATTCTGCGGGTAGGATGGAGCCTGTCCTTGGAGAGGATTTGTAAAAGCAGAAGTAGGAAAAAACGCTGTTGTTAGCATTTCAGGATCAGCCTGGGGGGCGCCCAAGGCGGGGGTTCCGTCACATTCTTTCTGCGCTGGTGTCTTGTGGCCGTGGGTGGAGAGCAGCACAGAGACCCCGGCTGGAGTCAGGCGCCCGTGCCATCGGCTGCCCGAGAGGCGTGGCCTTGGGAGGCTCAAACTCCAGAGTGGAGAGGGGCGTGTGATCTCACAGGGTCTGCTGCTGAGGCCGGCGGTGCAGGCCACTCAGAGAGGAAGCAGAAACAAAACGCCCTGCGTAAGGACTTGGGAAGGAACAGCCGGGGTTCGCTGCACTGGGGAGCTTGTGCCCCCCACCCCACCCCCATCCCAGCCTTCGCAGTCCAAGGGCCAAGCCCGGGAGGCGCCCGCAGCCTGCCTGAGAGTCCTGCGGGGTGGGAGCTGACCTGCAGATGCCGGGATAGGCTAAGCAAGCAACCCTGGGAAGCTCTGCCTTGGCAGCTGGCACCCCGAGCAAAGGGGGTGGGAGAACAGGGACAGGAAATAAAACAAAACCACCAGGGCCACGGCAAGATCCCACGGCCAAGTTTGCTTCTCTCAAGTTCGCCTTTAGCTTCAGCTTTTCAGCCCACCAATATGTAGAATTACCGTCATACAAAAAGATGTTTTCAAATATTAAAATAATTACCATTAAGAAAAATACTCTTAAAAGACAAAAAATTTAATTAAAAAAAATCTTGAACCCTTTTATTCAATTTTCCTATCTTATCTTCCGCCAAGTAAACATAAACACATTACGTGCATTTTGAAAAGAGAAAGGGAGAAAAGTCACCGTCCTAACATCTCTGTATTTCTGTTTGTGTCACCCCCCCACCCCAGGCCTTGCACACACAGCTGTAACGCACGATCATACCACACGCACAAGGTCTTCACCGAGCCCTTGGGGAAAGTGCATTACGAAAACACCATGCACGGAGTCCAAAAACGCTTGGTCCCGGCTGGGAGTTTGGCCTGGCAGTTAAGACACCACGTCCCACATCGGAGCACCCAGTGTGGCTGTGCAGACCCAGGCAGTGGTGGTGCTGCCCTTCGCCGTGTTCCCGGCTCTCAGCCACTGTGGCCAGCGAGCAACCGGTCTCTCTGCTTCTCAAATACATAAATAACTGTTTAAAAATTTTTGCACCCAAATAAACATATCTTAAATCCCCTTTTCCATGAACTTTTTGAAGTCGTCTTATACTTTTCCTTTTTGCTCTGATTATATATAAACAATATCCCAAATTACTTAAAATCTTTAAAATCCTCCTTCTTAATGGCCTCATGGTGGAACATCTGTAATTCTCATGAAAATGCCAAGAATCCTAATGACTTCTGAATAATACAGCTGAGTCTTTAAAAGAAAGCTCTTATATTAGCTTTCACGACTGCCATAATAGATCTGCACAGACTGGATGGCTTCAACCAACAGAAACTGGTAACCCTGCAGGTCTGGAGGTTATGAGTCTGAAGTTACGGGTGGCGCACCCCGAAAAGCGCTAGGGAAGACTGCTTCCCCGCCTCTCTCCCAGCTCCCGCCCACGGCCTCGCTCCCTGTTGCGGGGCTGATCACGCTGAGCTGTGTTCACAGCTGCTTTTCTGTGTCTCTGCGTGGCCGCTCCTCTTCTCCGAAGGACATTGGTCACTGCATTTAGAGCCCACCCCACACACAGTGCCATCTCAATTATATCGACCGTGAACCAGTTTTCAAGTGAGGTCACACTCTGAGGTTCCATGTGGACATCAGTTGGGGGCAGGGCAGGAGGGGGGTACTATTCAACCCACCACAGCTACTTCTGCAAGAATCTGGACCACCAAAAGCTGCCCGTCCAGTGAAGCACTGATGGGCTGCCCGCAGCCGCTCATTGTAGGAGGCTTGAGTGGACAGAGGTCTTGGAGATGTGTCCAAAGCTCTCATGTCACCAATAAGAAATCGGAGAGGTGGGTCAGTGGTACTGGGACTTAGCCTAGGAGACTCGAATGTTCTGTGTACTGCACCTCCTATTAGGTTCACATAGTCCATTTCAGGCCGATACGAATCGTAACCAGCATCAGGCAGCTTTTCGTCACTAAGAGCTTGAGAAGAGCTGACTTATAAAGGAAATAGGTCACTTGGCTTACAGTTCGGGAGGCTCCCGGGTTACAGTGGATGGTCTCCAGTGGTCCAGGCCTCTGGTGTACACGGAAGCTAGCAATGGCAGAATGCAGGCCAAAGGAGGTGCACACGGCGAGCCGGGGAGCAGAGAGACGGGGACCCTGCCCATCGTCCCTGCCCAGGTATCTCTCTTTATGAGCCCATTGCAAGTATTTGGGTCCTTGCCACCACGTGGGAGACCTGGATTGTGTTCTGGGCTCCTGGCTGTTGTAAGCATTTGGGGAGTGAACCAGCAGATAGGAGATTCTCCTCTCTCTCTCTTTCTCTCTCTCTTTCTGTCTCTCTGCCTTTCAAACAAAATGGAAAGAAACAAATACAAATTTTAGGAGTTTTATTTGTGAGACTGGTGTTGTGGCTCAATGGTTAGGCTGCTGCCTGTAATGCTGACCTCCCATATGAGCCCTGGTTTGAGACCCAGGTGCTCTGCTTCCAGTCTAAATCCCTGCAAATGCTCCTGGGAAGGCCATGGGAGATGGGAAACCACCATGTGGGATGGAGTTCCAGGCTTCAGGCTTCGGCATGGCCCAGCCCTGGCCCTGGCAGCTATTTGGGGAAGAATAGTGAATGGAAGATGTTCACCACCCCCATCACTCTGTCTTCCAATAAATAAATATTTTTAAAAGGTTTTGTTATACAAATTAATAATACTTATTTCCCCAGAATTTATCTATGTCTAACCCTGGCATGCATAAAATCCCATTAACGTTAGTAAAATCCTTTATAGTAAGTCCTCATAAATCTTTCTTGGATGGATGGATGGATGGGTGGAAGTTTTCAAGGGTCTGCTTTGGGTAGACAGTAGGAAGGAAGAACCGCTGTTATACCAAATAAATAAGTGCTGAAGAAAAAAATCCCTGGATAGTGTTGAGGTGGGCCACTAGCGACCCATTCTGGAAGTTTCTAACTGAGTCGATGAAATCTGGAGCCGTCTTGTTCACCTGCCAGCCTGCTTCCTTGTGGTAGCCCCTCAACCTCTTCCATAAACCTCGAAGCCCTGCCATGGTCGTGGAGCTGCAGCCATACTGTCTCAGTCTTTGACGGCTAGAGCACAAACCCAGCAGGCTGCATGGCTCACGGTAGACTGGGAGTTCTGGAGGCTGGCACTCCATGACCCCGGCGTCAGCAGGCTGGGTTTCTCCTGGGACCTCTCTCCTGCCTGACAGATGGTGGCCTTCTCCCTGCGTCCGCAGCAGGCCGTTCCTCTGTGCACATCCCTTCCTCTTCAGGACATCATCAGGTTGCCTTAGGCCCCATCCTGGGTCCTCCTCTGAACCTCACTATCCCTTTAAGGGTCTCATCTCCAATAAGCCGCTTCCTAAGGCAGTGGTGTTAGGGCTTCACCACGTGAATTGGGATGGCAGAGGGGAGGGAACTACGCAATTCAACCCATAGTGCAGACCTGACCTGGGGTTTGTAGTGAGCTAACCTGCTTGGCTCTCAGTATCAGACCCTGTCATCCCCCACCGCCACCGCCACCAAGGAGTGGAACTTTATCCACTTCGGGGCTCATGGGAGACTGTTAGGCTGTGGGAGACCCTGGAGGATTTTACATCCCTGCGTTCTGCTGTTCGCTGCTGGGGACCACCCTGGCATCCGGTCACTTCTCAGGCACATCTCCTCCCAGGCCCTGGCCCTCCCAGAACTGCTCCCCAGTCTCTACCCGAACACCCCGCCTCCTCCCACAACCGCGGCCCTGAATAGCCCAGGCGGAAGCTTTGCGCACGCGCACTGATTGTGTCGCGCTCGCGGGCTTCGGGCTTCACTTCACTTCACCTAGCTTTAGCCCCAGATTTCCTGGGCGCAGAGCCGCCAGCTCGTCCTCCTGCCCGGGCTGCTGCTCCCATTGTCCCTTCCTGGTGTTTGCTCTACCTCTCACCTTTTCTGCCCGCAGTCTAAAGCTCACTCCCAGGAGTTTTCTGGAGCTTTTGGGGGAAGGAAGGTTCGTGCTACTTTGGCCAAGTCTCGTCCTGTGGCGTCAGACACCAATCGCACGCTGACTAGTGCGAATCTCCAGATGATTCTCTCCGAACTCCAGACCCAGCTCTCCACCAGCATTTTGGCCTTAACGTCTAACAAAGCGTCACATCCCGACTGACATGTCCACACTGAACTCCTGGTCTTCCTCCCCCTCCCCCACCCTTGAAAAGTCCCTCCTCCAAAGTTTTCCTCCTGAGTTTATGGCAACTCGAATTCTTCCAGTAATTTAGGCACAAAACCTGCATGTCATCCTGATTCCTTTTTCTCTCCTTGAAAACTTCGGACCACTCGGGGAGTCTTGTGGCTCTGTCTTTAGACTACAAAGGAATTTCAAAACACCCATGAAAAGATCCGATCAACAGGTAAAAATAAAAAATATAAACCTTATTTCTCAACATTAGCGCCATCAAATTCAGGACCCTTTTCTAAGGGATGATCTGGGCCTCTGGCCCATCCCTGAAGCCCTGGGAGTGTGACCATGTCAGTGCACTCATTCTGACGTCATCAACTGAAGCAGAAACAATGCCCTTTAAAGATTAAGATTAGGAAACAGATTAGGTCAGAAGCGCCAGATCAAGATGATAAGTGTTCCTGGACAAAACCCGAGATGAGTGCTGATAAGAGGGAAGGGTTTACCTCCAGTAGCTGGCAGTCTTAGGAGAGGGTGGATCTCTGCACCCAAAAAATCTGCTCTTTCCTCCCAGTAAGACAGCAGGGGGATATTTAAAGGAAAGAGTAGCTTCAGGAGGGAATTTAGAAAACAATGGGCCTGGTCATTGGTTATGAGGCAGATTTTCAGGACGGGTGCTGATGCTTAACCTGCACCTGTCGGTGGAGCGTTCCTTCCTACGGAGCTTAGCTGTTTGTAGCTGGTGGTTGCAAATTTCCTCTGCCATTCTAGTCATTTCCTTTCAGCTGGCTCCCGGAATTCTTACACAAACGTTACTATTCACATGCCTAGTAGCAAATCACAAGATTAGTCACAAGACAAGTCACAAGACTAGTAGTTTTTCTTAGTTAAAATGTGAAAAAAAAAAAAAAGGGAAGGGAAGGCGCATTTGTTAGTTACACAAAGTAGATGGCTAATTCTTTCCCACTGACACTCGCACAGAATCGCCTTTGTTTGATAAAGGGGATGAGAGGAGCATTGTCTGTGGCGGGAGATCCCTCCCAATGGTTGGTTTCCGGTATGAGGTTAGGTGGTCCTCTCCAGGCGTGAGGCCACCTGTAACTCTGTGGCACCTCTGCACGTCCCCGGTGGAGCTCAAAGTCCGTATTTCCATGGTGTCCTCCCCCTGGGTCCCTGGGGGAAGTAGATGCATTTCGATCGACAAGTAGGAGGCTAGAACCACCTGGGGCTGCTGACTTCCAGCTCAGCAGACCTAGTTAACTGCCCGCCTACCCCACGTCACTTCCTTCTCAGTATCCTACTGATAAAGCCATCCTCTGTTCCCGTTCTTTGAAGAAATTCTCCAGGATCTTGACTCCACTCGTTTAAAATTTCCACTGAAGGCTCTACTGTTGGGGCCCGGCGCTGTGGCATAGCAGATTAAGCCTCCACCTGTGGCACCAGCATCCCATTATGGGTGCTGGCTCAGTTCCCAGCTGCTCCACTTCTGATCCAGCTCCCTGCTGATAGCCTGGGAAAGCAGTGGAAGATGGCTCAAATGTTTGGGCCCCTGCACCCATGTGGGAGACCTGGAAGAAGCTCCTGGCTCCTGGTTTCTGATCCGCTCAGCCCTGGCTGTCGAGGCCATTTGGGGAGTGAACCAGAGGATGGAAGACCTCTCTCCCTCTCTCTGCTTCTGCCTCTCTGTAACTCTGCCTTTCAAATAAATAAATAAATCTTAAAAAAAAAAAGAGTTATCCATTCTCAAACTGCAGTCTTTAGGGACGTCGTACCCATAAACAGTTAATAAAGCATCGTGGTTGGCAGAATTCAGAAGAGAGGCAGAGACTTTCAGTAAGCAAGCAAGTGAGGTTTAGTGAAGGAGGCATCTGGCAGACCAGGCGGCAGCTCAGCCGAGGACCAAGCACCGCACCTGTGTGCAGACTGGGGCTTCAATGGGCATGGGATGGTTTCTTCCCGCCAGGTTTCCTACACACACCTGTTGTGGGTGTCACCAGACAAGAAGGTTCCCAGATGGGACAGGATCTCTTTGCCACCCCTGCCTTTGCTTATCAACACACAGGAGGAAATTGAAGGGGGACTGGGAGCTGGTTTTTAGTGGGTGCAGCATTTCAGTTGGGGAAGACGAAGGATGGTGGTGATGGCTGCACGGTGGGAATACACATAATACCACCTGCACTTTTGATGGTTAAAATGTAACTTTGGTTATGCAGATTTTACCACAATTTTCCACACTCATTTATTTTGCTTATTTATACTTACTCTAAAGGGAAAGTGACAGAGAGATTGGTCTTTCCGCTGCTGGTTTACTCCTCAAATGCCTGCAAGGAACCCAGAGATTTTGGCCATCATCTACTGCCTCCCAGGTGCATTAGCAGGAAGCTGGATCAGAAGCAGAGGAGAGTGGCCAGTGCTGTGGCACAGTGGGTAAAGCCACTACCTGCAGTGCTGGCATCCCATATGGATGCTGGTTCGAGTCCCAGCAGCTCCAATTCCCATTCAGCTCTCTGCTATAGCCTGGGAAAGCAGTAGAAGATGGTCCAAGTCCTTGGCCCCCCTGCACCTGCGTGGGAGACCCGGAAGAAGCTCCTGGCTCCTGGCTTCGGATTGGCCCAGCTCCAGATGTTGTGGCCAACTGGGGAGTGAACCATCGGATGGAAGACCTCTCTCTCTCTTTCTCTCTCTGTGCCTCTTCTTCTCTCTGTGTGTAACTCTTTCAAGTAAATAAGTAAATCCTTTAAAAAATAAAATTCCTAAAGCTCTTAGGTGCACTGTGTTACTCTGTTACTTCAAGTGCATTCTAGGTCATCAGGTGGGAATAGCAAGGTTTCACTACCTTCGTGTGGCCCTGAGTCCTTCAATCATTTTACTCCCACCCCTTCCCACTGGGAGAACCTATGTGAGGGAAGGGAAACTGAAACTCTGAGGTTGTCTCTGATCTACGGACTGAAGAAGGCAGTGCGACCGATGCTATGTGTAGTCTGGCCACCCAATTCTCCCCGCTTCTTGTTTCCCGAATCCCAGGATAGGAGAAGAAGCAATCACCCCTCCCAGCTAAGCTGTCCTTCTTCCTTCACTCCTACATTCTCCCTCTGCCACAACTCCATTCAGCGCAGACTGTAGAGCAGTAATCATGCTGGTGATCTATCTCCTCCAAAGTCTATCACAAACCATGAATCCAAGCGTTCCTTCCAATGCCCAATGAAAACATAGTCTCTGAAATGCAGAAGCCTGCTGGTCGTTTCTCTGTTTTTGAGGGCAAGAAGTATACATCGTATCCATAGAATATAAGCACGAACTAAGTTTTTTAGACTTCTGAAAATTAAAAAAGACAGTTGAAAGGTTGAAATGTTCTTCAAAGTGATAAAGATCTAACAAATTAGTAAGAAAATTCTGAACAAAATCTAGAAGCATGGTAGACAGTCTCTCAGAGGGACCCCAGACAGTCCTGCTTCGTAGTTTTTATGCATTTATGTGATCATCTCCCCTGGAATATAGGACACCTTAGTGAATTACTTCACATGGACAGAATATAGCAGAAGTGATGGGGTGTCACTAGAGGAAAGATGTGCCTTCTCATTCCATAAGGCTAACTCAAAGGATAATGTGAGAAAGGAAATTTCAGGCCCATTTCACTCATAAATACACATGCAAAAATTCTTACAAAATAACAGATTAATCCAACAATATAAAAACGCATCTAAATTTGCTAATTGCAGAATTGGAAGATTAGCTGTAATATTCTAAGCCCAATCAATGAAAGTTAGCACAAGTCTTAGGGTTGCCTCAGAAGCAAACTTCCAGACAAAGAAGCAAGAAAATAATTTTATTTGCAGTGTGATCCTAGAGAGTACCAATAAGAGAATTGGAAAATGCAATATGGAAGGGAATGAAGCAAAGCTAACAAGTTGTGTTGTCAAGTCAATGGCCACAGCAGATGGTCTCTCTCTCTCTGCCTCTCTGTGGCTTTGCCTTCCAAATAAATCTTTAAAATAAAAATAAAAGAAGCAGAGGAGGGACTTGAGCCCCCCCAGGCTCCCAGGTATAGGATGCAGGCACCATCTTTATATAAATATATAAATATATATATATATATATATATATATATATATATATATATATATTTGAAAGCCAGAGTTACACAGAGAGGAGAGGGAGAGAGAGAGAGATCTTTCACCCACTGGTTCACTCCCCAATTGGCCGCAACGGCCAGAGCTAGGCCACTTCTTGTGAGCGGGCACCCACGTGAGATGCTGGCATCACGGGCCTTGGGCCACAACTCCAGCCACTACCCGTGTCCTCTCTCTCAGAGCGCTGCTGCTTCCCCCCTGGCGAGGACCTCAGGAGCTGTGCTGCTCTTAAGAGGTCAGCACTCAGAGCTGTTACATACCTGGCAATTGCACGTTCTCGGGACAAGAGAGTTGCCAAATCTGGACCCCAGCGGCCTCCTACTTCTGCCATTCACCAGGCAGGCCATGGGCAAACCTGGGGAAATGTCTACACTTCCTCTCTCTGTCCAATAGCAGAAACCATGTGAGTAACACTCGAAGCACTTGCTACCGATACGACTAGAAGTAGAAGCTTCCCCCTGGCCAGATCTACTTCTTTTTCCTTAAATGCAAAGAAAGCAATGGTTTCACCACCAAGGGAGACTAAAAGGGAAATCTCCTGAGGCAGAAAGGCCTGGCAGCTGCTGGGGGAGTCCCTAATCTCTCCCAGGGGGCAGGGGAGGTTGGAAGGGAGCAGATGAACCCCTAACTGCATTGCCAGTAAGGCTGGAACAATGGGCATTCGCCCGAGAGGCAGAGACCAGCGCTAAGCAGGCAGACCAGGTGGGCAGCTCTGCAAAAAACCCAGAGCCCCCTCTGTGCTTCAGCTGGGGTTTTTGTGGGTACAGGGTGATCTCCCTACTGTTTTTCCTGCCCCCATCCCCTCTCTAGGATCTTCCAGGGCACGGGATACCCCCACTCTCCCGGGAGTGTCTTGGGATAGGAGGAGTCCCAGGCCTGGAAGCTCCCCTACCGTGGGTGAGATTTTGATTTACAAATGGCAGTTGCTTTCATGAGCTGCAGGCTCCTTCCTGCATGAGCTTCTCATTCTTTCTTCTCACACATCCGAGTCCGACTCCCAGCCTAACGTAAGTGCTGGCCAGCTTGGTGCCTGCAGCCTCCCTGCCTTGTACTTGCTGGGTCCCAGGAGAGTCTTGGAAGATGGAGATGGGCACTCAGGGGCTCTCTGTCATTACTAAAGTATTTAAGTGCATCACAATCACAAGGGCACACCTCTGTATGCAAGCCGATGGACATCCCTGGAGACTACACATCCCAGCCTTGCTAGGCAGGCAACGTGCTCCTCAAGGAATGACTGAACCAGTGGGAATGAAGCCATTGCCATGCTGGGACCCTAAAGAGGAGAGGCAGAGAGAGCCTGTCCATCAGAGAAGCCAGGCCTGGGAGTCACAGCAACCAGCCCAGGCAGAGATGGGGAAATGCAGGCAGCCAGGCCCTCTCTGTGGTGGCCCTGTAGGTGCCACCTGGCCAGCACGCCTTCACACCTCCCTGCTGTGCCCCAAAGGGCTCAGTCACAAGAGGCACAACCACTGCCAATGATCGTCTCTGTCTCTGTGACAATTTCACCTTTCAAGAAAATGAAACATGGGACGGGCACCGTGGGCTAAGCTTTAGCCTGCTGTGCCAGCATCAGGCAAAAGGGCATGGGGTTCAAGTCCCTGCTGCTCCACTTCCAATCCAGCTCCTTGGGAATGCTCCTGGGAAAGCAACAGAGGATGGCCCAAGTGCTTGGGTCCCTGCGTCTGCGTCAGAGATGTGGAAGAAGCTCCTGGCTTCAGATGGGCCCAGCTCTGGCCATTGCGGCCACATGGGGAGTGAACCAGCGGATGGAAGATCTCTCTCACTCTCTCTAACTCTGCCTCTCGAATAAATAAATAAATCTTTAAAAAAAAAAAAAAAGGAAGAAAAAAAGAAGGTGAAACATGAAACTGAGCCCCAGACAGTGAGGCCTCAGGCTCCCAGCCTCCTCCCCCTAATCAGCCACTTACTAAAATTAACTCACTGAACTGAGGGGTGGTGTAGGTGGCCCTCTAAACCTTGTGAGGTCATTTGTTGCTCCAATAGATAACATCTTCCGGTGCATTTTGTCCTGAGGGATTTCTTTTCCAGGAATGCAGGCCTGGGGCAAAAAATAACTCCTACCCGCATGTGGCCCCCAGCCTGAAGCCCCCTTTCCCATCATGAAGAACACAGTCTTGCTGGACGCGTGGCTAAACACACAGCTTTCATCCCACCTCCAATCCATAGGCATCTGCACCCCCAGCCCCTCAGGGAGCCCGGGATGTAAGCAAAGCAGCCCAGCTCCTTGCTCTGAACTTGGCAAGAAAGCCTCCTCCTTCCTTCCTCCACTCCAGCCAACCCGAAGTCGGTGATGGGTTTTCTGCGAGTCGGGCGGGTGGATCCAGTATTTGGGGTTCTGCAGCAACTCGTCCCACCTGTGCTGGAGGTTGTTCTGTGTCAGGCAGAAATCACCGCCTGCAGCCAGTGGGGGCGAAATCAGTGCACAACCCTTTCCTTTGGTCTTGGCAGTCTATGTGTGTTCTTTGTGTGAAGAGCGGGAGACTCACTCTAGGAAGCAGTGTCCACTTCTGCCCAACCAACCAAGAGATGTGCGGAGGATCTTGCCCTGGCATCCCCTGCAGGCCGGGGCTGAGGAGCCTCTCTCTTCCTAAAGGCCTGCCTGCTCCAGTTCTCCTCCCCAGCCCCTGGCTTTCCCCCCTCCCCGCCGACACTGAGGCCAGGTCGTAATTACTGCTCAGTTCTCCTGGAAGAAAAGTATTTCTCTGTGCCTGACGCTCCAAGTATGAGAAATGGAGGGGCTCAGGACTGTGAGATGCCCACATCCCGCTCAGAGGGCCTGCGATTATGTCTCACTTCCACTTTTTAAAAAAGATTTATTTATTTGAGAGGCAGAGTTAGAGAGGGAGAGAGAGACACAGAGAGAGATGGATCATCTACTGGTTCATTCCCCTAACGGCCTCTACAGCCTGGGTTGGGCCATGCCGAAGCCAGGAGCCTGGAACTGCATTCGGATCTCCACACGGATGGCAGGGACACAAGCACCTGGGCCATCGTCCGCTCTTCCCAGGTGCATTAGCAGGGAGCTGGCTCCGAAATGGAGCAGCTGTGACTCCAATCAGCGCCTGTATGGGATGCCTGGGTTGCAGGCAGCAGCTGAACCCACTGTACTACAGTGTTGTGTGCCATCCCCCCCCCCCCCCCGCAGCCTCCACTTTTGATCCAACTTCCTGCTAATGTCCGTGGGAGGCGGCAGATGCTGGTGCAAACACGTGGGCTCCTGCACCTACATGGCAGACCCACAGACCCACATGGAGCTCCTGGCTCTGGCTTGGGCCAGCCCTGGCTTTTGTGGGCATGTGAGAAGTGAACCAGAGGAGGGAAGATCTTTCTGTCACTCTGCCTTTCAAATAAATAAATACAATGTTTTTAAAATGGGAAAGGGAACTCGGAGTTGCCAGCTGCGGAGGCCTGTCTTTCCTCTGGCAGGCCTGCTTTCTGAGGAGGAGGACACATGCCTTGGGGAGGCATCCAGAGACGAGATGACAGCCACAGTGGATCTCACCTGCCACCCCAAGAACACTGAGTCCACCGCATGGTGGTGCCCAAGCCTCTTGAGGCCTCTTGGGGGGTGGCTGAGGGCTTCCTATTACAAGCCCATGGGCTAACAGGGCAAGAGGGGGCTGGGAAAGGCCAGGGGCAGGTGTTAAGGTGCCAACATGGGGCGAGAAGGACTGTCATGGGCATTTGGGGAGTGAACCAGCAGATGGAAGATCTCTGTCTCTGCTTCTCAAATTAAGTGAAAATTAAAAAAAAAAAATGATGCCCTATGTGCTAGACCAGGAACTGGTGGGTTCTGAGAGGGGGCAGAGTGGGGCGGGGCACCACTGCTCACAGGAGAGCAGCCCAGTGCCCGAGAGCATACAGGTCCACGGTCAAGGTGACTTCCCGGCATCCACCCCCCCACCTCGATCATTTCCTGCCACCAGGATCAATAGCACTGCAAGGAAGAGAGGCATTAATTCTTGGCTCTGAGTTCTGGGGTGGAGATGGAGAATGAGAAGGGCACTTGAAACACCAGGAGCAGCAAAAACAAAGATCCAAGGCGTGGCTGGGAGATGGGGCGAGGAGATCCTGGGTCCCTCCTGGGGCTTCACCTCCCTCCCTCCGCCGCACACAAAGCCCTCCTCCTGGGGCTGGAGTCCAAGATGCAAAGGCAGCAGTTCTTTTTTTTTTTTGTCATTGTTGTTAATGTATTTTTTTTATAACGCTTTTATTTAAAGAATATAAATTTCCAAAATACAGCTTATAGATTACAATGGCTTCCCCCCCATAACTTCCCCCCCACCCGCAACCCTCCCCTTTCCCACTCCCTCTCCCCTTGCTTCACATCAATATTCATTTTCAATTCTCTTTATATACAGAAGATCAGTTTACTATATATTAAGTAAAGATTTCAACAGTTTGCCCTCACATAGCAACACAAAGTGAAAAATACTGTTGGAGTACTAGTTATAGTATTAATTCACAATGTATAACACATTAAGGACAGAGATCCTACATGATATATTTTTTTTAAAAATTGATTAATTTTCTAGGCAATTTCCAATTTAACACCATGATTTTTTTTTCATTTTTAATTATCTATATACAGAATATTGATTCAGTATATACTAAGTAAAGATTTTGTCAGTTTGCACACACACAGAAACACAAAGTGTAAAAATACTGTTTCAGTGCTAGTTATAGCATTACTTCACATTGGACAACACATTAAGGACAGATCCCACATGAGACGTAAGTACACAGTGACTCCTGAAGTTGATTTAACAATTTGACACTCTTGTTTATGGCGTCAGTAATCTCCCTAGGCTCTAGTCATGAGTTGCCAAGGCTATGGAAGCCTTTAGGGTTTGCTGACTTCAATCTTATTCCAACAGGGTCATAGTCAAAGTGGAGGTTCTCTCCTCCCTTCAGAGAAAGGTACCTCCTTCTTTGATGGCCCCATTCATTCCACTGGGATCTCACTCACAGAGATCTTTCATTTAGGTCTTCTTTTTTTTCCAGAGTGTCTTGGCTTTCCAGGCCTAGAATATTCTCATGGGCTCTTGAGCCAGATCTGAATGCCTTAAGGGCGGAGGAGCGGCAAGATGGCGGAATAGGAAGGGAGCACACCGACAGTCTGGGGAGAGACAGTTTAATAAAAGTGGAGATACTGCAGGTTCAAGGAAGAGTAGGGGAAGAAACAGCAGAGAAAACCCTTCCAGAACTGGAGATTCACAGTGGACCTGCGTGGAGAGCGTGGGAGCCCGCAGTTTGGGATTCAACACACCAGCAGATTCAACACACCAGCGCTGGAACGCGAGGTGAGCTGAAACTCAATAGCCCGAAATACCAGCAGCGAAGCGGAAAAGGGAGCCTAGAGCGAACAAGGCTTGAAACCCTGCGGGGAAAAGCTCACCAGGCTAACTAGAAGAGAGAGAGAGAGAGAGGGAAAAAAAAAAAAAAAGTGACCCATACGGACACGAGCTTCTCTCTCTCCGCTCACCTCTCAAAGGTGAGCAAGACAAAGAGCAGGCGCCATTTTGGAATACGTCATAAGCAGGGCGACCTCGGGTCGGCACCGGCCCCGAGCCTAGCAGAAAAACCTGACTCTGGGTAGGGGGGTGAAATAACAGGAGATTACAACCTAATGAATGTGTGGTGCTAATGAACTGAGACTGTGAAAAAAAGAGACTGTGGGGGAGAGAACTCACGGAAATCAAGAAAGGCAGCAGTTCTGCAGCGGTTGAAGGCCAGCCTTCTGGAGAGTTTGATTAGGAAATGCACCAGCGGAATTGCCTCACACAGTAATGTATTTGCAGTAAATAAGGAGACCACAGATATCATTGCTGCGGTTCCCTGGGTAAACAGGTGTCTTTGATTTTAGTGGGAAGTGGCTAAGCAATCCCATGCAGGTGCAGCTTGGAAACATGCTCCAGCGCTGGTCACATGGGACGGCAATAGGCTAGTCCTCCAGGGGAAGAGACCTTCCTGCTGAAATGGAGGGAGGGATCGGGCCCATGCTGCCCCACCTGCACAGGTGCTGCTCCTGTAGTCAAGTGGGGGGGGGGGCTGGGGATTACATGTCTCCCTGCAATGCAATGGAAAACAACTTTGGAAAACATCAGGTGCTTTTAGAACCTTGAAATCGGAAGGTGTCACAATAAAGACTTTGGAACTGCTCAGAGCATTCGCGGTGACACTCTCCTCGCTTGCTCTGTAGAGCAGTGCTGGTTCTCCCGGCCAGAGTTCTGCCTTCTCCTGCTCCCTGCTGAGAGAGAGAGACGGAGAGGGAGGGGGAGGGTGGAGGGGGGGGATGTTACCAGGCCTGAAGTTAGACAAACAAATCTGGAAGGCAGCAAATGACAGCTCAGGTATTTGGGTCCCTGTGACCTTTGGGGAGACCCAGGTTGAGTTCCAGGCTCCTGGCTTTGGCCAGGCCAAGCCCCTGCTCTTATGGGATGGAAGGTCTCTGAGACAGAAGATCCCTTTTGGTCTGTCTCTCTGTCTTTCAAATTTAAAAAATGAAAACAAATAAAGAACTGAATGATATTATCATTGAAAGTGCATACTATTATTATCACTTAGGTGAACTTTCTTTTTTTTTTTTTTTTTTTAAAGATTTGTTCATTTATTTGAAAGTCAGAGCTAGAGAGAGGAAGAGACACACAGAGAGAGGGAAAGAGCTTCCATCCTCTGGTTCACTGCACAGATGGCCACAATGGGCAATGCTGGGCCAGGCTGAAGCCAGGAGCCAGGAGCTTCCTTGAGGTCTCCCACGTGGGTAGCACAGGTCCAAGCACTTGGGCCATCTTCTGCTGCTTTCTCAGGCCATAGCAGAGAGCTGGATGGAAAGTGGAGCAGCCGGGACATGAACAGGTGCCCACATGGATGCCAGCATCACACATGGCAGTTTTACCCGCTATGCCACAGTGCCAGCCCCAGAGGACTTGCTAGGTATACAAAGCATATGTAGTTGGTCTTCTGTACCCACATGTTCCAAATTCAACCAAACTTGAACAGAAAACACTTGAAAAGAAATGCTCCATGTTGCTAACACGAACTGTGGAATTAATCTTACAATGGTTGTACCTGTACTGAATGTGTACATAATGTTTCCCATCATTATTCCCTAAGTAATACAGTATAACAACTACATGCATAGCATTTCCACTGTATCAGGCCTGTGAGTAATCTGGGCATGATTTGTGGTAACAGGAGACTGCACATAGGTGATTGGCAAAGACTACTAGGCTTTTGTAGTAAGAGACTTAAGCATGCACCGATTTTGGTGTCCTGGCCCAGGAATCAACCCCTTGAAGATGCAAAGAGACAAGGCCTTCTGCAGTTCTTAGTCTGCCTTTGAAAGCCGCAAAGTGATTTTCACCTTGTACCCAGAGAGAAGAGTTTGCTTGGGCTCCCAGGGACCTGGGACTATCCTGAATTCAATAGGAATTCCTGACATTCTATTTGCAGCTCAAACCACAGGTCAGCCTTTTAGAAGTCCCTGGGATAGTTAGGACAGGTCCTCTTCCCCACTTGACTTCCTACAGGCTGCCAACAAATTATAGTCATCATTACATCACTATTCACAAGAATAAAGGGGATGAGAGAGGCAGGCAGCCAGCCTGGTGGCTCAGCCAGCCCTGTCCCACATCGCAGTGTCTAGGACTGATTCCCAGCTCTGGCTCCTGACTCCAGCTTCCAACTAACGCAGATCCTGGGAGGCAGCAGTGATGGCTCAGGCAACTGGGACTCCACTTGGGAGAACTGGATTGAGTTCCCAGCTACCAGCTTTGGCCCTGGCCCCAGGAATTGTGGGCATTTTGTAAGCAAACCAGCCAATGGGAGCTCTCTCTGTCTCCATGAATCTCAAATAAATACATATCTTTAACATCGTCTTTAAATAAATCAATAGGCCGGCGCCGTGGCTCAACAGGCTAATCCTCCGCCTTGCGGCGCCGGCACACCGGGTTCTAGTCCCGGTCGGGGCACCGGATTCTGTCCCGGTTGCCCCTCTTCCAGGCCAGCCCTCTGCTGTGGCCCAGGAGTGCAGTGGAGGATGGCCCAGGTGCTTGGGCCCTGCACCCCATGGGGAGACCAGGAAAAAGCACCTGGCTCCTGGCTCCTGCCATCGGACAAGCGCGGTGCGCCGGCCGCAGCGCGCCAACCGCGGCGGCCATTGGAGGGTGAACCAACGGCAAAAGGAAGACCTTTCTCTCTGTCTCTCTCTCTCACTGTCCACTCTGCCTGTAAAAAAATCAATCAATCAATCAATCAATCAATCAATAAATAAAGACAGGGGCTGAGAGAGGCAGAGGCTGTGGCACAGCAGGTTAAGTTGCCGCTTGGGACACTTGCATCCCACAGTAGAGTGCTTGGGAGCCAATCCTGCTTCTGCTTCCATTCCAGCTTCCCGCTAACGCACACCCAGCAAGGCAGCCGGGGATGGCTCACTCAAGTGCTTGGATCCCCCCCAAGACATGGGAGCTCCTGAGGAATCCCTGGCTCCTGACTTTGGCCTGCCCGGCCCCAGCTATTGTGGGCATTTGGGAAGTAAACCAGCAGAGAGAAGACAGAAGCTCGCTCTCTCTCTCTCTCTCTCTCTCTCTCTCTCTCTCTCCTCTGGTTGCTCTGCATTTCAAATAAATAAACAAACTTTAAAAGGGGGAGAGATGAGAGACATGTGACTTCATTGTGGCCCCCGAATGCGAAGAAGTCATGTGAAGCAGTGACAGTAGAACAAGCGAAATCTGAAACAGGAAGTAGCGGGTACTTGAACTGGCACCCATATGGGATGCTGGCATTACAGGCGGCAGCTTAGCCCACTGTGCCATAATGCCAGCCCCTGCATTTACATTTTAAGATTAAACTGTTTCAAGAACTATAACAAATGAATAATAATGCTATTAGGAACGACCTTCTCACCAAAGAGAGACCACTCATTAGGAACTGTGATTTCCAGGCACACAGTTCCAGGGAGGGTGATGTCATTTTTTGTATGCTAATAAGATGACTGATGTGGGAGACTCCTGAACAGCCTCATGTGATTAGAGGATTAGAATTAGCCTCACCTGTCCAGTCTCCTCCCCTACCTCCAGGGAGGGAGAGGGGCTGGAGATTGAATAGATCGCCCATAGCCAGTGATGTCATCAGTCATGCCTGTGCAATGAAGCCTCCGTGGAAACCCAAAGGTCAAGGTTAGGAGAGCTTCCCAGTTGCTGAACTTGTAGGTACAGCATGGGGCTGGCATTGTGGTGTAGTGGGCACTGCCTGCGATACCAGCATGCCATTTGGGCACTGGTTCAAGTCCCGGCTGCTCCATTTCTGATCCAGCTCCCTGCTAATGGCCTGGGAAAGCAGTAGAGGATGGCCCAAGAACTTGGGCCCCTGCACCCATGTGGGAGAACCAGAAGAAGCTCCTGGCTCCTGGCTTTGGCCTGGCCCAGATTCAGCTGTTACGGCCAGCTGGGGAGTGAACCAGCAGGTGGAAGACATCTCTCTCTGTGTCTCCCTCTCTCTGTCACTCTTTCAGATAAATAATTTTTTATTTTTTATATATAAAGCTTTTATTTAAAGAATATAAATTAAATAATTTTTTAAGAGACAAACAGCATGGACCTCCATGCCTTTTCCCTGCTGCTTTTTTTTTTAAAGATTTATTTATTTATTTATATGAAAGAGTTACACAAAGAGAGAGAAGAGGCAGAGAGAGACAGGTCTTCCATCCACTGGTTTACTCACCCAATTGACCACAATGGCTGGAGCTGCACTGATCCGAAAGCAGGAGCCAGGAGCTTCCTCCAGGTCTCCCATGCAGGTGCAAGGGCCCAAGGACTTGGGCCATCCTCTGCTGCTTTCCCAGGCCACAGCACCGGCCCCGTGCCTGCATCTTGCCCTGCATACCTTCTCACTGCAGTGCTTTGTATTTCCTTTATAACTAACTGGTACGTGTAACCCAGGTTCTTTGAGCCATCACTAGCAAGTTACTAGACCCAAGGAGGGGGTCATGGGAAACCTAATTTACAGCTGGTGGGTCAGAAGCACAGGTCATAGCCTGGGACTTGTTGTGGGGTTCCAGGGTGGGGGGCAGTCCTGTGAGACACGGTGGGGTCTGTTGCTAACTCCAGACTGCAAGTGTCAGAATGGAGTCCCCTAGGAGGGATATCTAGCCAGCATCTGTGGGGAGGGGGTCGGTGGGTGGGAGAACCCTCCCCACATCTGGTGTCAGAGCGTCCTGTTCTGTGTTGAGAGCGCGGGAAGACAGTCTGGGAGGTGGTTCTGCCCTCAGCAGCAAACAACCCGTGGCAGAAGACGTGTTAACAGAAAGGAAGAGGACCTGTTAGTATAAGTTTTTTTTTCAGGGCAGACACGAATGAGCTGGGTTCACGAAACAGAGCCGGTGACTTTCCACGAGCTGCGAGAAGTATCCCAAAGCGGTCAAATTCTAGTCAGAATGCAGGTATTACGGGATGAGCATGTGTTGACCTGGCCCCCAAAGAAGGGTTTTAGGTAATGAGTGGCTAAAAACACCTTCAGAGATGGGCAGGATCTGAAAAGAGAGGATTGGCAGGTAGGCTGCTGGTTAACTCTCAAAGAGGAGGCCTCTGGGAATGGATAAGGGACACAGAGATAAAGAACAAAGGATTACACAAGGCTGCCCCAGATGGCTAAGACAAACCAGACCCTTTGCCACATCACCCCACAGGGCTATCACCTGACAGATAAGGCTGAGAGCTCTGTCCCACCAAGCCAGGAGGTATTTCTCTCCAGTGCAGTGTTGGACTTTTAGGGGCGCTTTGTTTTCAGGCAGGAAAGCGGGGTTGGTTCAACACAGCACGCGGTTCCAACACATTCTGGCACATTCCAGAACCAGCAAACAATTTCTTGCTAGTATTGATGTGGGCCTGAATATCTTAATTTTTATTCCAGCTTCTCGTCCGTCACAGAGATAAGAATTCTAAGAGGCATAGGAACGCGCACAACTAGGAACAGGATTTATGGAACAGGGAGAGAGAACAAGTGCATGAGTAGGCCAGAGGGTGACCCAGGGAGGGGAACACGCCTGTCTAGACCCCCAGCCATGGTCAGGGGCAAAAAGAGAGCTCTCCCCCATTTTCAGCCTCTTCTGTGAGGTAGGGGTTAGTGCCTTAGCATGCGTGAAGCCATCCGGGAACTTATGGCACCCACAGGTGGAGTTTAATATCCATGTGGTTGTCAAGGTGTCTCCCCCTTTTTTGTCCTGGATGAGGCACAGGGCATCCTGGGAAGGTGATCCTGCAAGGATCCTGCAAGGCTTCAGCTCACCTGGAGCTGGCCAGCTGTCTGCCTATTCGTACCATATCATTATTAGCCCACAAAACACCTGAGGGGAGACTCTGCTCATAAAGTCGCTGGCTGAACTGTTTTCTTTCCTGACATTTGTTAGCTTTGATTAAGAAGCTCTTAAAAAAAAATCACTATTACCACCTGCAGAATTATCAGCTCCAAACCACTGAAACACTGCAGAATTAGGAAGTCGCTGGAGAAAGAAATTGCAGGATCTCATAGTAATGAGTACCTAAGGCGGCTACCACTCAGCAGATGCCTTATCTGGGGTCATGGGTGGACTTGTGTCCCCCAGATGCCTGTGTTGAACTGCAGCCTTCAGTGTCTCAGAATAGGACTCTACTGGGGGGTAGGGTCTTTAAAGAGGGACTAAGCTAACATGACGTCATCCGGGTCTGACTGGTATCCCTTATCATCAGTTTCCCAGAGTCCTGTTATCTATTCCAACACATTACAGAAACCAAGGAAATCATGGAAACTCTAATTTGCAGCTGGTGGATCTGAGGCATAGGTCACAGCCTGGATCTGGTCATTGATATCCAAAGTGAGGGACAGCCTGGAGAGACTGAGCCTCCAACCCTGGGGACCTGACATTTGTACCAGGTAGTTAGTGTCAGAACTGAGTGAGGAGGAGACTGGACACACAGAGACTAACTACAAGCCAAAAAGGCCCACACCTTCGACCTGGACTTCCAGCCCCCTCAATTGTGAGAAAATGAACGTCTGTTGTATAAGCCTCTTGGCTGGTGTCATTTTGTCATGGCAGCCCTAGCAAGCCACCATATCTGGGCTATTTCATTTCGTCCTTGTAACTGTGATGACTTTTCCCTATTTTGCAGAAGAAATCTGGGCTCACAGAGGACAGTTTGTGTCAGTTTCTCGTATTGAGTGAATGCCGGAGCCAGGATTTGAAATCAGGTTGAGTATAATTGTAAAATCCATCCTCTTTTGGCCTTCATAAAATGTTTACCAAAAGTACTCTAGAACCTACCCGGTACTGGACCGATCATTGGAGGATATCCCAAAGGAAGAGATATTTGCTGAGACCACGGGACAACTGGGCTTGCTGGTTTCATGGCCTGGACCTGCCTCACCACCACCCACGGCAATGGCATACCGGCCTGGGAAGGAAAGCTCCATCAAGTACTCAACACCTGAGTCCATACGTGGCTTGAATATTAGTTCCACGGGGTGTTGAGCAGATCCAACAGGAAGCTGGACCTCAGACAGCAAGGCCCCTTACCTTATGACAGTAATGTGATGATGGCCATTACGTGCAGCCCAGCCCCTGCAGTGATATTTTGTCATTTCTAATCTGTCACCCATTTGGGAAGGTAAATATGATTCACATTCCACAGATGATGCAGAGAATGAAACAAGTTCCCAGCCAGGAGTAAACCAAAGGGGAATTACAGACAGCACGTTCCCGCCAAGCCATCTCAACAGCTCCCGGCACTCTGCCCTCCTTCCACTGCCCGCCCTTCATCCACACTCCAACATGCAGCCAGCGGGCTGGGGAATCAGCCAGCATCAACACCGTGACCATGGTATTTGTCAACTTAGGCCCAGGGAACATTAGCAGGAGGATGATTCCTATCAGTTGAATCTGATGTCATGTTTGTTGACATTTATACCAACAGGTGATGTCAGTCGGTCATTTGGGTGTGCCTCGAAGGACAAGCACTGCAGGGACTGGGGATTCAGAACCATAGTGCTTGACCCAGGGGTCTGGGTTCTGCCCACTTCAGTTCAAATGTGTTGCATGTGCATTTTATTTCTCTGGGCCTGGATCCTTCTCACCTCAGTAAAGGGATTGAGCTCACTGTTTTCTGAAGACTGGTAAAACATCCTGGATTTTAGCTGTCACGGAGCAGCTGGACCAAACTCCTAGATGACAAAGAGTCAATCTGTGTAATAGATACCTTTATCCCTGTACTCAATCATTCAGCCAACAACTATGAAGTGCTATTGTGAGCCAGATATTGGAAGAAATACAGAAAGTCCTGGGGGAAAAAAAAAAAGAAAGACTCAATCACCTGGTGCAGCAGGCCCTGCAGGTGGGTAGCCTTGAACGTCACCACAGTTGGTTGACTTGGCTGCCTTAGGGGCTCTGTCTCCCCATCGAGACCCTAAATTCCATTTGCCTGGGCTTGCCACTCAGTTCCCACTGCTAGAGCAGTGACTGCAAGAGAAACATCAAGCACTTTCAGCCCAGGAAAGGGAGTTGCTTTTCTGTTAATACAAACATGGACACGGCACTGCAAACCCTGGGAAAAGTTGAATCTCCCAGATGGCTCCTGAGCGGCAGAATGAGCCTGAGACTCACAACGAGCCAAGGAGCCGTGTGCCGCCGGGAGGGTACACACGCTCCGCTATGCTCTGTGTTCCTGGAGAAGCCACGGTACGGCCCTCGCCAGGGCGTGCTCCTGTTGCAGCTGCTGAGGTCAACAGCCTCTGAAAAGGCTCCTGTCAACACCCAGACCTGACCAGTGAATCTGACCTGTGGTCAGTTTTAAACATCAACCAGGCATCTGGTCCGGTGATTAAGACACTACTTGGAACACCTGCGTCTCGTATCAGAGTTGCTGAGTTCAAGGCCCTGCTTCTGATTCTAGCTTCCTGCTTGTGTGTCCTCTAGGAGGCCAGCAGCTGATGGCTCAAGAACGTGGGTCTCTGCCACTCAGTGGGAGACCTGGACTGAGTTCTGGGCTCCTGGCTTCAGCCTGGCCCAGCCTTGAACCTAAAGATGGAAGATTCTCTCTCCCTTTCTCTCCCCGTCCCTCTTTTTAAAATAAACAAATTAAGGCTCGTTTAAAAATCAGAACTAGGTGCATTCATGGAAGCTTGCATCCCTCATTCCCAGCAGTGGAGCAGAGTAGACACCTGGGAGGGAAATTTCTCTACATAAGACAACCCTTCCCTCTGCCCCTTCAGAGTGGACTTTGATTATGTACCCAGGGCTATGCTTCCCCGGTTTGCAAAGTGCTTCCTGAAATAAAGGCTCCCTTTTATCCTAAAATATTTTTCCGGTGAACCACCGTTGACAGTGTCATGAAATGGAAGCCAAATCTCACATACATTTTTAAGATGAAAATGGTAGGGAAAACTGGCTCTGCAGGCTTGACTTTGGAATGTGATCTCTCTTCTGGGAGAACTTTTGGGGGCACAGACACAGGGGTTGTGGCCTCTGGGCACCCCCACCTGCTGCTGGGTGTTTTTGATGAGCACACCTGGGACTGAGGGTGCTGGCACAATGACAGATCTCCAGGTGTAAACAGCCCTGCCAGCAGCCCAGCCCTGCCCTTCTCCACGGAGCTGAGCAAGGCTGGAATGAAGTGCACTTTTCTAGAGAAAGGAAGTGAAAGACACGAAGTGCCACTGGCCCCAGAATTCTAACTGGGGCAGGGGTTCTAGAGCCTGGATGCAGATGAAGCCTTGTGGGCCAGCAGCAAGGACCGAATCACAGAGTGAGGGAGGCTGTTGTGCAAGGGACAGGACGACGCGGGTTTGTTTCGCCCCCGAAAGGGAACAGGAGAGATCTGTGAAGCAGGCAGAGAGAAGCAGAAAGGATGCAAAAGTTGAGATGCAACAGGATCCAGCAGGGCAGGGTCAATGTTTTCAGAAAAGACACCTGCGTTCCGGGCGCGTTTTTCCTCCATCGCTTGGCTGCCTTCCCCGCATCCTGTCTGCCTAGCCCCAACACTCCAGAGAAGCCTGCCAAGCTCAGCATGACTCACATGTGTGTGGAAATCCAGCCAGGGCTTGAGTTTTGTGGTCAGACAGAGCATGCACAGGAGACAGGACATGGGAAAAGACTGCTGGCGGGTGAGGGACATTGAAGACGCCACAGCTGCCTCCCCTCCCCCAGTGCGTCTACTTGGAGGTTTGCCAACATCTTGAGGATAAGTTTCTTTTCTTTTTTTTTTTTCTTTTTCTTTTTTTAAAGATTAACTTTAATTTATTTGAAAGGCAGAGTGATAGACAGGGAAGGACAGAAAGAATTTTCTTTTTATCTACTGGTTCATTCCCCAAATGGCTACAAGAGCTGGGGCTGGGCCAGGTCAAAGGCAGGAGCTTAGAACTCCATCTGGGTCTGCCATGTGGGTAGCAGGAGTCCAAGGACCTGGGCCATCTGTTGCTGCTTTCCCAGGCACATTAGCAGGGAGCTGGATTGGAAGTGGAGCAGCCAGGATTTAAACCAGCACTCTGATATGGGATACTGGTATCACGTGTGGTGGTTTAACCCACTACACCACAACACCAGACCCTTGAGGACAACTGTCAACAACCAGAGGCCATGGAAGTGGGAGGCTTCTGTCCATTTTACTAATCTAAAGCAGAGAGAGGCTCCCGATGAAGACTTCAAGGCCAAGCAAGAAAGCAGAAAACCATACAAGGGAGAAGGCAACTGAGCACAGATGTTGTTGTTGTTTTGCTTTAATGAACTCAGGTTCATCTAGGCCACATGAATCGCGGCTCCCCTCCTGCCCCTGGCCTATAGCTGATGCACTGATTCATCACGAAGGCTGGCTCCATGCTTGGGCAAAGTTAGGCCTCCTGCTTGGACCTTCTGACCTGCATGTGGCCCAGTGCCTCCAGCGGCTCTGACCCCACACCCAGGCATGCTGGACGCCTGCCTCCTCACGGCACCTGTCCACTGCTGGCGAGAGGCTCTGCCCAACAGCTTCACTTGCCCACGAACCCAGCCAGCCTTCACGCAGTCCTGTTCCAGCTCACAAGTCGCTTCTGTTGACTGTCAGTCAGTGACCCCAGTGCAGGGGAAGGAGGGGGCTGGCTCAGCGCACACCCCTTTCCAGCTCCTCCAGCAAACTCCACCCACTTGCCAAGCGCACCCTGATGACAGATCCACCACTCCCCCCAACACACACACACACACACAAAGCAGAGTTAGCAACAATGTTTTCCTACGTCCAGTCACACGCACATGCCAATCAGAGGAAGTCCTCACACCTACACAGAGCCCCACACAAATGAACAGGGATGGCGAGCTCAGACAGGTGACCATCTGGGGCAACAGATGAGCTAATGTCTCAGCGTGGATTTCTGACATCCAGAGACATCCTCGAGCCAAAGCAGAGTTTAGCAACAACATAGCACTTCTTCAAAGACCAGAACAGTTTAGAAAATGACTTACTAAGCAGCTACACAAACATGCCAATGTTTCTGAAATCCGTAACAAACGGAGACCATTCTCCCTGGTGGATCTCGCTGGTATCGAAATGAGCTAGAGCAATGACATGCTGAAATCGAAGCAGCCTACGCTATCTTCCCTCAGCGAAAAAGATCCCCCTCAAAAACTCCTTCTGCTGACCTATGGTCACGAAACTTCTGTTGGTCTCGCGGGCCGTGCCAAAAACAGCCAAGGAACCCTGAGTCGGGTACTTCCCAACTGTCGCTCCTCCTTGGCCACAGCTGAGAACTTTCCCGGGTAGATACTCGGAATCCACCGCCAACAGCACAGAGCTGTTTTTTTGGGAGCTGAGTCCGTAGGACTGTCCATGGGGGGAAATTCATTCCCCAGGACAAAAGTGTTCTGAGACAGCCCGCGAGACTCTAAGGCGTAGGAGCCCAAGAAGACAGCCCACTTCCCTGTCACTCAGACAGCTGCCCCGGAGGGGGCCCGGGCACTGCAGAGCCACAGGGGTGGTGGCCACGATCTCAACAAGAGCCAGGAAAGGCGCGGGGCTGAGTCAGGAGGCCCAGCTGCTTCCGCACCGTATGACCCTGGCAAACGTCCCAGCCTCTCTTGGGTCTTCTCGTCTGTAAAATGCCTGCCTCACCGGGTTGCTAAGAGGCCCAGTCAGAAACGCTTCTGAAGATGAGAAGGCGCCGTGAGCAGCCAGGAGCTGGGTGGGAGCAGTGAGTCCTGTGGTTTTCAGTGCACTCAGCCTTAGTATCTGCAGGTTCCACACCCACAGATTTGACCAACCTGGCCCGGGGAAGATTTGGGGGAAAAACATGGAACATACAAAGACATTTTTAAAATATAATTTTATTTTCTATTTATTTTCACTTTCTTTGAAAGGTGCATGCACACACACACACACACAAAGAGATAGAGATAGAGAGAGAGAGAGAGAGAGACAGAGTGAGAATCTTCCATCCACTGGTTCACTCCCCAAGCACCTGAAACAGTTAAGACTGGGCCAGGCCAAAGCCAGGAGCCTGGCACGGAATTTGGGTCTCCCACAGAGGCAGACATGTGAAAAGAAAATGCGAGGAGGTATCCTGAAGATACCCACAGCTTCCCCTTGGGGCAGCAGGGACCTCAATACTTGAGTCATCATCTGTGGCCTTCCAAGGTCTGCATTAGCAGGAATCTGGATCAGAGCAGAGCCAGGCCTGGAACACAGGCCCTCTGACACAGGATGCAGGCATCCCAAAGGGCAGCTTAAGCACTGTGCAAACACCTGCTCTCAGATGCGCTTGCTAAAAAACAATTCTTTATTGAGACAGACAGATAGCTCTCCTCACTCCCCAAATGACTATGATGGCTGGAACTGGGGGCCAGGAACTCGATGCAAGTCTCCAACATGGGTGGCAGGACCCAGCTCCCTGCTGCCTTCCAGGGCGTGCATTAGCAGGAAGCTGGAGTCGGGAGCAGAGCCAGGACTTGAACCAGGGACTCTGATGTGGGACAAGGGCATCTTAGCCACTAGACTGAATGGCATTTACATTATATTGGGAGTTTTAAGTAACCTAGAAACCATTGAAAGTATGCAGGAGGATTGTGTAGGTTATACGCAAATATTGGTCCATTTTATAGGAAGAACCTGAGCAACTGCAGATTCTGGGATCTGTGTGGGGGCAGGGGGAGGCCTGGAACCAATCCCCTGTGGAAATCAGAGACCATGCACTTGTGATTTGGAGCAGTCTGGAGGTTGCTCTGTGCTGGCTGCTGAGTGCCTAATGAGTATTAGCACCCTCATCAAGTCCCTGTGAGATCAGCCCCATCATCACTCCCTTGCTACAGATGAAGAAAGCCTACCCAGAGAGTTTCGTGAGCTTCCCCAAGTCCCTAAGTGGGAAGTGGTGGAACCAGGATCATGAACTTGTGCCACTGGCCCGTCAGAGCTCACCAAAACCATTTCTTTGTTCTGGGCTGCTGTGCATGTGGCTAAACCACACTTCTCAGCCCTAGGACAGCCACACAGCTTCCGTGAAGGGGCCTTGTGTAGAGGCTCTACAGATCGCTGGCAGGCGAGGGCTGCAGAGAGGTCATGGGGGGTCCCCACTCTGCCTCTTCCCTCGAGCAGGGTCCTCGTGCAGGGACTCGGGAAGCTACTCTGGTTTCCTGAGAATGCAGACCTGGGGGGGCAGCGGTGATGGTTCAGGTGATCAGCCCCACCACCCCCACGGGAGGCCTGGACTGTGCTCCCAGCTCCTGGCTTCAGCCCCAACTAAATAAACAAGCTTTATTTCTAAACATTTTAAAAGAAAAAATGAATTAAATTTACTGATGTTGGAATAGGCCTGTTTGTTACACAGAATTTAAAAAAAAATTTTTTTTTTTTTTTTGTCTATTTATTTGAAAGGCAGAGAGACAGAAACAGAGAATCTTCCATCCATGGGTTCAGTACCCAAATGCCCACTACAGCCAGAGCTAGACCGGGCTGAAACCAGGAGCCAGGAACTCCATCTGGGTCTCCCATGCAGGTGGAAGGGACACAAGTACCTGATCTGTCACCTGCTGCCTCCCAGGGTGTGCATTAGAAGGAAGCCGGAATCAGAAGTGGAGCCATGGGGCCGGTGTTGTGGCACAGCAGGTAAGGCCACACCTGGTGATGCCGGCATCCTACATGGACACCGGTTCATGTCCTGGCTGCTCCTCTTCCAATCCAGCTCCCTGCTAATGGCTTGGGAAAAGCAGCAGAAGATGACTCAAGTGCTTAGGCCCTGCCGCCTATGTGGAGGACCCGGATGGAGCTCCTGGCTCCTAATTTTGGCCTGGCCCAGCACTGGCAGTTGCGGCTATCTGGGGAATGAATCAGTGGATAGAAGCACATTCTCTCTCTCCTTCTCTCTCCCTCCTCCCTCTTTCTTTGTAACTCTGACTTTCAAATAGATAAATAAATCTTAAAAAATTAAAAGAAGTGGAGCCAGGCACTTTGACACAGATGCGCACATTCCCAAGCAGTATCTTCATTGCTGTACCACATGCCCACACTATCAGCTCAATCTTTTTAGAAAGTCTATTTCTTTTTTGTTTTAAATATTTATTGATTTACTTGACAGAGTTGCACACACATATACACACACTCACACACATACACACACAGAGATAGAGAGCTCTTTCATCTGCTGGTTCGCTCCCCAAATGGCTGCAACGGCCAGAGCTGGGCCAATCCAAAGCCAGGAGCCAGAAGCTTCTTCCAGGTCTCCCATGTGGGTGCAGGGGAGCAAGGACTTGGGCCATCTTCCACTGCTTTCCCAGGCCACAGCAGAGAGCTGGATCAGAAGAGCAGCAGCCAGGACTCAACTAGCGCCCATCTGGGATGCTGGCGCCACAGGTGGAGACTTAGCCTAATAGTGACAGCGTTGGTCCCTGGTTTCCTATCTTGAGATTGCATATATGAGTTTTAGAATCAGTAGCTAAAAAATCCACAAAAATGATGAGCTCAACAAGAGAGATTCAAGAGTGAGAAGAGAAGAATGGGGAACACTTCTCATATGGATATTTACAAGGAGGCACAGGAATGAGAGTCGTGGAAAAGACTGAAGCCGTCGGGAAGAGGAAGCCAGCGAGGAAGAGTGTGATTGTGGTACCCAGCAGTACACAGTGTTCAGACAGAGAAAACGGGGCAGGGTGACAGGACAGGCCAACTCAGATAGGGACCAAAAATGTGCATTGTATTTGCCAAGTAGGGTCTTATTAGATAACTCAGCAGAAATCATAGTGAGCTGATGAAGTCAGAAACAAGGTTTTAATGGCTGAGAAGTGAACAGGGTGATAGAAAGTTGGGGCCATGGGTACAGAAAATTCTTATAAAGTATGGTGAGAGAATGAGAGGTATTTTAGGAATGTAAGGTGAAATGAGAGTTTTGCTGGAAGAGTCTGAGAATTATATTTAGATGTTGAGGTAGAGTTTAAAAAAAGAATCTGAGTACGGTCATGCATTACATAATGACATTTCACTGGACAACAGACTGCATACACAGAATGATTTTTTTTATCAGCTCAATTTTTTTAAAGATTTATTTTATTTATTTTTAAAGAGTTGCAGAGAGAGGAAGAGACAGAGACAGAGAGAGAGGTCTTCCATCTGGTGGTTCACTCCCCAGATGGCTGCAAAGGCCAGAGTTGTGCCAATCCAAAAACAGGAGTCAAGAGCTTCTTCCAGGTCTCCCACATGGGGGCAGGGACCCTAGGACTTGGGCCATCTTCGACTGCTTTCCCAGGCCATAGCAGAGAGCTGGATCGGAAGAGGAGCAGCTGGGACTAGAACCGGCGCCCATATGGAATGCCAGCGCATCAGGCCAGGGCTTTAACCTGCTATGCCACAGAGCCGGCCCCTATCAGCTCAATTTTTAAAAAAGATTTATTTTATTTATCTGAACGGCAGAGTGACAGAGAGAGCAGGAGAGACAGAGACAGAGAGAGAGAGAGAGAGAGAGAGAGAGAGAGAGAGAGAGATCTTCCATCTGCTGGTTCATTCTACGAATGGCTGTGACAGTCAGGGCTGGACCAGGACAAAGCCAGGAGCCTGAAACTCCATCCAGGTCTCCCATATGGGTAGCAAGGGTCCCAGCACTTGGACCATCTTCTGCTGCCTTCCCAGGTGCATTATTAGCAGGAAACTTGTCTGGAAGCAGAACAGCTGGGACTCAAACTGGCACTCCCAACATGGCATGCTTACATTACAGGTGGCAGTTTAACCCACTGCCCCACAACACCAGCCCCCTCCACCTTTTTTACCCTACAATAATACAAAGGTACTTCAACAGGTTCACAGGAAAGTAGAAAGAAAAGATATTTTATTTTGCTGCAAAAATGTTTGGAAAGCCACACGCCACATTTTTTCAATACACATTTTTCAAGAACTCTTTTTTTAAAAAAGATTTATTTATTTATTTGAAAGGCAGAGTTACAGAGAGGCAGAGGCAGACAGAGAGAGGTCTTCCATCTGCTGGTCCACTCCCCAAGTGGCCACAACAGCCAGAGCTGAGCTGATCTGAAGCAGGAGCCAGGAGCTTCTTCTGGGTCTGCTATGTGGGTGTAGGAGCCCAAGGACTTAGGCCATCTTCTACTGCTTTCCCAGGCCATCGCAGAAAGCTGGATCGGAAGTGGAGCAGCTGGGACTCGAACCAGCACCCACATGGGATGCCGGCACTGCAGTTGGCAGCTTTACCCACCATGCCACAATGCGGCCCCCTCATGAACTCTTTGAAGACCTCTAGTATGTATGCAGGGTTTTTTTTTGGACCAAAATGAATTTACTTTCCTTGGCATCATCTTGATTTTGATGACATCAACAATGATTTCATCAGGAAGGCGCTTGAACACTGCACTTCGGGTTATCCAAGTGGACCACGCTTGCAGCCAGATGAAGACACAGGATGTCTCTGTTTAGATTGAGTTCCTCACCGCCACTGCTAAAATCATCGCCTGTCATCCGGGGTAATGGATGCCCCGTGTGACATGCACACGCCCTCTCCAAACAAAACCGGGCCTCAAGCCTCCCTGGGGCTACTCAATCTTCTTCTGTTTCTCTTGCACAAAAAGCCACCCCTGCTGAGTCACTTCACAGGAGTTCTCTGGAGCGGGGCTCAGCAGCGGAGGCAGCCATCTGGTCACCAGGAGGTGACTCTCAAGGCTGGGTGGACCTCACGATGGCCCAGACCGTGGATCACCATGGCCCCGGGGGGCTGGAGGCGCACACTTGCTGCTGGTCCCTGAAGAGTGTGTTGTCTACAGCAGTAAACTGCTCCTGCCCTAGGGCAAAGAAGCCCGTGTTGGATTCGGGACAGAGCATGACAGCGAGTCAGCCCTGGAGCCTCCCATGGACCCTTCTCTAAACAGACGCCTAAACTTCTAATTAGGCCACCTCCCGTCATTATAGAACAGCAATTCCCAAACCTGCATGAGTCTGAGAATCCCCCAGAGGGAGAGTCTGAGAAACACAGTGTCTAGGCCGGCCCAGAATCTTCAGGGCCCAACTGCCAGGGTGGGAGTTGTGGCTCAGTTGCTGAGCTGCGACTTGGGTCACCTGCATCCCACACCGGGTCCAGTCCTGGCTGTTCTGCTGTCGATCCAGCAATCTGGCTGATGGCCCAAGTGCTTGAGCCTCCGCCACTCCCATGAGAGACCTGGCTGGGGTTCCTGGCTCCTGGCATCAGCCTGGCCAAAGTCTGGCTGTTACAGGCATTTAGGGAGTGAACCAATGGATCAAAGATCTCCTTTTTTATCTCTCTCTGTTGCTCTTTCATTAAGATGAAATTAAATAAACCTTAAAAAAGAGCAAAACAGTCAAAAGTTGTGAAAATGAGAAGTGTGAGAGGTTGGGTATATTGTTTATAGTTGCAAAGGCAACGGCTGGGAAGCTGGAGTGGGATGATACACACATCCAGTATGGAGACTGGGGAGCGAAGGAGGTCATACAAAGTCAGCTCTCCTGTATCCTGGCGAGGAGGCCATGGATAGGGGCACAGAGAAACACGGAGGGCTCTGAGTGCTGGCGTCAGAGGCAAAGCTGAAGGGCTGAGGCGTTGCCAGGCCCAGGCTTCCAGCCCAGTAGAGCACATGGAGGTGCTGAGACCCTCATCTGCAAGGATATGCCCTAGAAACTGAGGCACAGTTCCTATGTTCCACCAACTTATAGAGTAGTGAGGAACATGGCTGGTACTGTCGCCGCAATACATAAATGACAGTAACAAAAGTAGTGATGGCAGGGCCAGCACCATGGTGTATGTGGTGCTGGCATCTCACATGGGCGCCGGTTCAAGTCCCAGCTGCTCCACTCCCAATCCAGCTCCCTGCTAATGGCCCAGGAAAGCAGCAGAGGATTGGCCCCAGTGCTTGGGCCCCTGCACCCACTTGGGAGACCTGGAAGAAGCTCCTGGCTCCTGGCTTTGGATTGGCCCAGCTCTAGCAGTTGTGGCCATTTGGGGAGTGAAAGATCTCGCTCTTTCTGTAACTGTGCCTTTCAAATAAATAAATAAATATTTTTTTCAAAAAAGAATGTCATTGTTATTAAAAAAAAATTTAAAAAGCAGTGACAGCAAGCATGCACCCACACCTGCTGAGTGACTTGCACTGTGGCTGGGAACAAGGCCCGTGTACTGCAGGAACAAACATTCTCAATAGGTAACCGGCTCGGCTGGTTTTTTTTGGAATAACGGATACCTGAGCCTACCTTGAAGAACAGTTTTGTGAAGTCCTTTTTGTTTCAGGTTTTGTTTGTATGTCATAGGCTTAAAAGACGATGTGTACATTTTCAAGACACAACAAAGCTGAAAGTACGTCACAGTGAATTTTTACAGGGCACACTGGGATGCCCATCTAGATTCTACTGTGAACATTTCATTTCAGCCGGTCCATCACAGATCCATCCATCCACCCTGCCTCCCGACCTCCATCCATCAATCCAGCGCGCTAATGCATCTCACAGTAAACTGCGTAACTGTCACTTCCCTTTCAGCATCCTTCTCGTTAGCCAGAGTCCAGCATGCGCTCGCACCGGTTTCTTCTGATGCTAACTCTAGCTACAATGACAAAATGCACAAATCTCAGTGCATAGCTGCCAAGTGTTGACAAGCACATCCACCCATGTAACCCAAACCTCCGTCAAGACACAGAGCAAAATCATCACTCCAGAAAGTTCTCTGGGGCCCTTGCCAGTCAATTCCTAACCACAGAGGCAACCAGCTATGATACCGTTCCTCCATAGATGAGTTTTGCCTGTTTCAGAACTCCATTTAAAAGGAATCCTATGGGGCTGGCTGGCCCTGTGGCATAGCGGGTTAGGCCGCCTCTGCAATGCCAACATCCCATATAGGTGCTGGTTCGAATCCTGGCTGCTCCAGTTCCAATGCAGCGCCCAGCTAATGCGCCTGAGAAAGCAGCAGAGGATGGCTCAGGTCCTTGGGCCCCTGCACGCATGTGGGAGACCTGGAAGAAGCTCCTGACTCCTGGCTTTGGATTGGCCCAGCTCTAGCTATTGTAGCCACTGGGGAGTGAACCAGTGGATGGAAGCGCTCTCTTGTGCACGCGCTCTCTCTCTCTCTTTCTCTCTCTTCTGTAACTCTGCCTTGCAAATAAATAATTTTTTTTAAAAAAAAGGAATCTTATGGTAAGCACTTTTTTGAGCAAGTTCATTCACTCAGCATGCTTTTGAGACTCATTTCTACTACTGTGTGTAACACTCAGTGCTTAGGAAGCACTGTTGAATATTCAACAGGTCTTGATGGATACCTGATCTCTTTCAGTTCTTTTGGCTGTTATGAAGGAATATAAATATTCTTGTACAAGATTTTTGTGGTCATATATTTTCCTTGCTCTGGAATAAATATGTAAAAATGCAATTTCTAGGGCAGCCATTTGGCACAGCAGTTAAGACACTGCTCGGGACACCCGCAACCCATATCCTCATATCAGAGCGTCTGGTCCAGTCCCAGCTCCACTTCCTTTTTTTTTTTTTTTTTTTTTAAGATTTATTTATTTGAAAGTCAGAGTTACACAGAGAGAGGAGAGGCAGAGAGAGAAAGAGAGAGAGGTCTTCCATCTGCTGGTTCACTCCCCAGTTGGCTGCAATGGCTGGAGCTGTGCCAATCTGAAGCCAGGGACCAGGAGTTTCTTCCAGGTCTCCCACGTGGGTGCAGGGGCCCAAGGACCTGGGTCATCTTCTACTGCTTTCCCAGGCCACAGCAGAGCCAGCTCCACTTCCAATCCAGTTTCCTGCTACTGTGCACCTTTCCAGGTAGCAGGTGATGGCTCTGTACTTGGGTCCCTGCCACCCATGTGGGGAAACCCTGAGTTGCTAACTCCCTTCTCAGGTCTGGCTGTTGTAGGTATTTGACGATGAACAAGCGATAGACGATCTCCATCTCTATCGTCTGTCTTTCAAATAAATAATTTTTTTTAAAATGCAATTTCTGGGTCACAGGGTAATGAGGTATTTAGTGTGGGGTTTTTAAAAACTATCAGAGTATTTTCTTTTATTCTGCCACCAATAATATACAAGACTCCCTCACATCCATTACTCCACATCCTTGCCAACATGCGGTGTTGTAGGTGTTTATGTATATATGAGCTTGTAATATATCTGGCGATGGGTGCTAGAAAAAAACAAGAGGCCTTGTTACCACTACATAAAGTTTCTTTGGGCCAGGTGCTTGGTGTATTATATAAATCTAATGTAAATATATTTCTTAAATACTAGCATTGTGATACAGTGGGTTTAGCTGCCACCTACAATGTGGGTTCCCTTATGGGCACCTGTTCAAATCTTGTCTGCTCTGTTTCTGACCCAGCTCCCCGTTTGTGCATCTGGGAAAGCAGCAGAGGATGGCCCAAGTCCTTGGGCCCCTGCCACCCACGTGGGAGACCAGGATGGATTTCCTGGCTCCTGGCTTTGGCCTGGCACCACCCCAGCTGTGGCTACTTTGGGTGTGAACCGGCAGATAGATATAAGATCCCTCACTCATGTTCTCTCCCTCTCTGCCACTCTGTCTTTCAAGAAAATAGTGAATACACCATTAAAAAAGTAAATTATCCTCCAAAGAGCTTTCTATCTGCTTAAGGTCTCAGGAGATGAGTCTTTCTGACTCAGAGGGTCTCACTCGCTGTCTTGCGCCTTCAGGGAGGGCTGCTCCAGCAGCAGCTCCCAAAGTGGCTGTTGGACCAGGGGAGGCTATCTGTCCCCAGGGAGCGCTCACATTTGTCTAAGGAGTTGTGTGCAGAGTTGTGGCTTGGAACACAAATGGAGAGGAAAAGGGTTTAATCAACAGCCATCTTCACTAGCCAGATAAGGACCCTGGAAAACAGGGTGATTAAGACACTTACCCGGGTGTCACACGGTTCTCTGGGGCAGAGTCTAAGCTTGCTCTACCTCCTTGTGGAAGATTGACAGGGGGGCTGCAGATGTGGAGCTACAGTGCTAAGAAAACACCGTGTAGCCTTCCTTCAGACACGAGGATCCACACCAAGGTCACGTCCTCACCCAGGCTGGGTTGTCCTCAACTGCACCACTCTGCATCCAGACCCACCTGTGAGACAAAATGCAAGCCTGGGATCAGAGGGGCTTTGCAGCTGGGGTTGGCCATCTTAGCAGGAAGGAAAGCCCGCCCCCCTACCCCAGGACACACCTGGCAAAGTGCCCAGGCGAAAGTAAAGGAAGAGAGTGTATTTTTTTCCTTTTGGAAACAAAATGTCATGCATCTATTTGAGGCTTGCAACATGAGGCTATGTGATCTACAGAGATTCATAGCTATATATAAACAGGACCACAGTGGCTATAGTGAAGAACCTGGCTACTTTTTTGTAAAACAAAGAGGAGCAGAAAATACAGCTGGGCAACCTGCTACCTCTCCAGATTATGTATTTGCATTTTAATGCCATCTCTTGAGGACAAAATACCTTGTCCAGAAAACAAGTCGCTCTCGGTGCCTTCCTAACATCCCATCACAGCCTCTGTGGCCCACAGGTTTGGGAGCTGTGGCCACTCCTGCACTTGCTGAGCAGCAGAGCTGCCCCGGCTTCAGAGTCCCTAGCTGGCGTTACAAAAGCCTGCTGCACTGCTACACTGTGGCACTGACTGACTGGCTACTGTCACAACATTTTAGGCCACTGAGGCTCGCTGGAACCCCTTAGGTCACTGGGCCTGAACCCAGGCCAGATGAAACAGCTATGATCCCAGTTTTACTCAGGAGACCCAGAGAAGTCTGGCGTCTGATCCAGGCTCTCCTTACACTTGAGAAGGTGTTTCTGTCCCCACTTTTCTGCTTTAGCTGCCTCCTTGCCTCCTTCGAACCCTAGAACCTAACAGTAACTTACTAAAATTTTCCCGAGTCCCCTTTTCTGCCTCTGTAACATGGTGTGGGGGAGGTGGGGAGCTTTCTCATTTCACCAGGTGCTGATTTTCCCTAGACCACGTGTCTTGGGTGGCTGTTGTAGTGCAGTGGGTTAAGCTATGCTAGGGATGCCCACATCTTCTGTCAGGGAGCTGGGCTGAGTCTCGGCTCCTCTGCTTCGGATCCAGCTTCCTGCCAGTGCTTCCTCGGAAGCAGCAGATGGTGGCCCAAGCTTGGATCCTGCACCCTCATGGGAACCCTGGATGGAGTTCCAGGCTCCTGGCTTCAGCCTGGCCCAGCCCTGACTGCCATGGGAATACAGGGAGTGGGCCAGCAGATGGAAACCCTTTCTCTCTCTCTTTCTCTCTTTTGTTACGGTCATATCTGTGTGCTCCCTGTTTGTGCCATCTTCTGAGCTCTTCCCAGAGGCCTTTGATGATCTGCAGGTGTATGGAAGACCTATCAAAGCACTCATGTGCAGTCTGGAGTCCACAGCTCTCAAGACACGGCCCAGGGGAGCAGGCAGCTGGGGACACCTGGACTTCCAGAACTTTCTGCCGCTGTGGTAAGTTCCCTGGCAACCCACTTGGCTGGACACTCAGTGACCATGCTTGAACACCAGAGATCTCTTTCCTTCCACTCCTATATAACTTGGTGCCAACCAGGTGGTGTAGACATATCAGATAGCTCCCTGATTCGCCAGGGCAGGCTCAGGAGCTGTGTGACAGCTGATGGCTGGGCAGCAGACAGCCAGCCTCTTGCAGTCAGCCGGACCCACTGCTCGCAGCCTTCTCCTGCCTGGATCAGGTGCCAGACTTTTCTGGGTCTCCTAAATGAAACCGGGATCATGCCTACCTTGCAAGCTTGTCGTGAGGGCTAGAGGTTTGAGGTTTGGGGGTGCTTGTGGGGGGAAATGGGCCCCAGCCACCCTACCATCTCCACCAGCCTCTCCAGCAAAAAAAACAAAAAAACAAAAAAACAAAAAAAAAACCCTGTGCTGGCTGCCTATGTCCCTGTTCAGACTCTGCTTGGCCCCACTGTGTAGCCGCCCTTCCTCCCTCTGGTGCCGGGCAGGCCCTCTGGAAACGTAGCATCAGGCAAGGTGGTCCCAGAGGGTGGCCAGCTCCCACACGGAAAGGCCAGGCGAGGTCCGATTCTACTAGGTTTTCCGGTGTGTAGGCGCAGGGTCCTAGCTGCTATGACTTCCCTGGGGGAAGAGGCAGTCTAGTTCCTGCGCCTGTTTTGGGGGAGAAAGGTCCACCAGATCTGGCGAGCACGCTTCCTTGGGCTCGAAGTTCTCAGCACGCCAGTGCACTGCATTTGGGTGCCTTCTCCTGAATCTCCACACTCTCTCAGAACGTTAGCGCTAAGGAGGCCCCGCGTTAAGGCTCCTCTGTGAGGCTGGCTGTCCCCACACCTGCAGCCCCAGCCTCTGCTCTGCGAATGGATGGCAACACGCAGGCATCCCGCAGCTTTGCCTGGTGGGGACCTGGGCCCACTTGTGCGCCTCCCGCCCGCGGCAGGTCCCCCTGGAAGCCGGGGGGACGCTCCTCTGGCCCGTGCGCCCTGGGCTCCGAGCGGCCCCCGCCGGGTCTCCCGGAACCGAGGCCCGGCGGGGCGGGCGGGGCAGGAGCCGGGGCGGGGGTGCGGGGCCCCGGGCGGGGCCGGGCGGGCGCGGCGTCACGTGACGAGTCAGCCGGGCGGCGGGCGGGGCCGGCTGGGTAAAAGGGCGCGGGGCGGGCTGCGGGAGCTACGGCGGCTGCTCGGCTCCGGCTGCGGCGCGGCGGCGGAGGGCGCGAGGAGGCTGCAGGCCCGGCTCTCACGGCTGCGCTCGGTGAGTCGGAGCTGGAGGCGCGCGGGCCTGGGTGGCGGCGCCGCCGCGGCGGAAAGTGACCTTGGCCGGGTCTAGGGGCCCCGGCTGGCGGAGGAGAGCCACCCTTGGGGCCGTCGCTGCGATGCCAGCAAGGGTGGCCCCAGGCCGCCTTTGCGCCATCGCCGGGCGCAGTGACCCTGGGCCTGCTCGGCTCACACCCAGGGCCCTCCCCGAGTGGGGTTGCCGGGGCGCGCCGATCAGATCCCGGCCTCGGGGCTCTTGGGGACACGGTCCTGGGCTCAGAGCACCCCGTCTGCCTGCATGGTCGTTTTTCTCTCGTTCTGAAGGGCTTGCCTGCGCGCTGACTGCGCACAATCTCCATCCCATTCCTGGAGTCCCAGGAGTCGGGTCCCTTCTAAAACAGGAACCTGGAACTGGGTGGCTAGGGTGGAACCGGCACGAGGAGGAGTGTGATTCATAAACAGGAAGAGAAACTGAGAGGAGAGGAGAGGAGCCCGTCCCGGACTTGGGGCCCCAGGCTGTCCCCGGGGTGCCGGGGGCAGAGCTGTGGGAGGGGAAGCAGGGTGCTTGCCTGGGACTTCACCTCCGCCCTCGGCTCACGGCCCTGAGGAGCAGCTGGGGGAGGGGGACGACGGGTGGGCAGGCAGACCGGGGGACGTGAACTGGACCCTGCTTGTTTGCGGGTGCAGGTGTGAGGTGCAGGACTGTGGCTCAGGCATTCTTCATCCGACCCGGGAGGAACCCCATTGCCCAGTGGTGGAGGGAGCGAGGTTGCGGGATGCAGGGGACCACCTAGCACCTCGGGTCTCTTAGGAACACATCTCCGGGTGCCTCTCACCAGAGGAGACCGGCAGAGGTGCGGCCACCCGGGCTGGGGTCACTGGGAGGTAGGTGAAGAGGCCTGGCAGGGAGAGGCCACTGCTTCCTGCCATCCTTTCCTTAATGGAGGAGACCGCTTCCGCTTGGCTCCGGTGATGGAGACCTGGAGAAGGGCAGGGCCGCCTATGCTGCGAAGCCGTCTCAGAAAGTCGGAGGAGCCCTGCAGAACAGTGGAGAAAACCCCCGGGGGTTCTGCTAATGGCACAGATGCAGGGCCCTCTGTGGTTGCTTCTGAGGCTCTGGCTCCCCGGGTGCCCCAGGCTGGCTCGGCAGCACAGCCCTGTTTCCAAGCTGGTTGGATTCGGGCGTGGGTGGGAGCCCTTTGGCTCCAGGGCGAAATCGCCCCTGTGGCGCTGACTCAGCAGCTGGGGCCGAGGTCCTTGCTTCTTTTCTTTCCCCAACTGCTGGGTCTGGGAGTTGCACACATTCAGGGTAGGTAGAAGAAGATATTTTATTCTGCTCTTGGCAGTGGATTGGGAAGTAGAGGGAGAGCACTATTGCCTGATTTTCTTTTAAACTTTTATTGGACTTGAATGGCAGAGACAGAGGTTTCTGTCTCTTCTTCACTCACTTCCCCCAGATGCGCGCAGCAACCCAGACTAGGCCAGGTTGAAGCTACAACCTGAACCTGAATCGGGGTCTCACTAGCCTGCCGGGACCAGAGTAGCTGAGCCTCTGCCTCCCAGGACGCTCCTTAGGAGGAAGCCAGCAGCCGTGGAGCTGGGTTTCACACCCAGGCACCCTCGTGGGATGCGGGTGTCCCAGGCCACGGCCTGACTGCCCACCGTGTGTAGTTTCCTTAGAGGCAGTGGCGAGTTGTGTGGAATACCCACGCTTGGGAGAGAGGAGGCGGCACAGGTCTGCTGGCTGCTTGTGCTGTTCAGGCCCAAGGAAAGTATCAGAAATCCGTGAGGTTGAACTATGCGAAATGAGTGCTTTTGCCTTTCACAGAGTTCTCAGGCAGGGAGGGTGCTGGTAGGGGCTGGCAGGAAGCTGAGTGTGCATGGGGGTGTATTTGCTCACTGAGTATTGGGGTGCAGTCAGCAGTGCTCACCCGGTCCCGCTCCAAGAACTAAGGGAGGCTGTGGGGCTGTGGATGTTTTCATTCCACCCTGGTCTGTGTGGGAGGGGCGGTGCAGGGATGTAGCATGGCCACACCTGGAACCAGACCCCCTGAAATCTCACGGGTTCAGGCCCTTGCCCTTCCCCTACAGACCTGGGGCCGCCCAGTCTCAGGGTTGCCTGGAACCAGGGTAGGCAGCCCCCCTGTGAGGCAGCGGGTTCCTGGCGTCTCCTCCGCCAGCCTCACAGCGATCAGGTAATATTTGCCAATCCATAAACTCCAGACATGTTTCACTTTACACACGAGAAAACCAGGGTGCCTGCGAGTGTCCCTGTGGTTGGGGTCACTCAGCTGTGAAATTCCACCTGGAATTGTCTCCTGACCCTTATCAGTTTCTACTTAGGTCCACCCCAAGCCTCAGTTCTCCTCCCCTGAACAATGGACTCCTTAGACGAGCGCAGTGGTCCTTTATGGGGATTAATACTGTGTGCGTGCCAGGTGCTGGGGAGGATGCGTGGCTTGCAGCCTTGACCGTGTTATCTGTAATGAGCAAGCCAATACCTCCTGTGGTCTGGTCAAGATAATCTCACGTTATCGGCAAGCATGGGTGGAGGAGAAAGGGACTGACAGCGCCACGATAGTCGGCAGACCTGGCACGGGAGCACTGCAGAGCGGCAGGATGTTCTGAGCAACACGGGCCTCGACTGCTCCACGGCCCTGTGCCCTGCTGACCTGCACTTGGGCGGGATGTGCCTGCACAGAGGAGTCCGGTGCCTTCCTGGCTTGCAGAAGTCCTGGGAGGATGCTGCCAGTCACGGGCTGCTGCCACGCGAGGACCGGCCAGACCTCCGATGGCTGGCACCTGCTGCAGCTCTACTCAGTTAACTCTCCTGGTGTGTGTGTGTGGGGGGGGGAGGGTGACTTTTTGTTAGTCAAGATAGCAGAATGAATAACGTTGAAGGCCTTCTTACTGGTAGGTCAGAGGCCATATCTTTTCATCTAATCTGGGATAGATTTGAAAATAAAATTACCCTGGGCAGCATGTGTCACCTGCCATGTGCATGGGGAACTGTGGAGTCCCCTCCCGGTGATGCAGATGGCCCGTGGGGAGCATCCCCTTCCGCCTTCTGTCAGCCCTCTCCCCAGGAGAGGAAACCAGTGCCGAGCTGGGGGCCAGGACATCTGTGTTGCGTGCTCTCCACCTGCCAGCGGGAAGTATAATCTACGTAATCTAACCTGCAGTCGAATTAGGGCACTTTGGTGTACTGCAAGCCGGAGAGGCCAGGAGCATTAATCTCATTTAAATCCCAGAGGATCAAAAGCTTTTATATAAAGTAGACCCAGCATCCTTCAGTATCCAGGCACCATGCCCACTTTAGCAACGGAGATGTGCATCTCATTAAGCGAGTAACAGAGCCATAGAGCAGAGCCGGTAGACAGAAGCTTCCAGAACTTTCCAGAACATTGCCTAGATTGTCTCACTAACAATAAAGAAATTTTGAACTGCTGGGAGCTTTCATGGTGTCTGTGGTTGTAGGCCTCCAGTCGTCATTTTCTTTGATGCACGACGCGCTGGGCAAGGGTTTACTGCGCTGGTGTTGGGCTGGGTTCTGAGTGTGGGCGTTGTAGTGAGACATTTTGCAGGCATGTGGGGGAGTAGCTTGAGTAGGCTGGCCCTGCTGCACCTGGTGCAAAGGAGTGGCTTATTGTGGGTAGCTGGCTGACAAGTGGGCAGCAGGGCAGTGCCTGTGCGTGGCCTGAAAGGCTTGGGTGGGTGTGGAGGGGCAGGGTTGTCTAACAGCTCCTCCGGCTCCCTTGGGTCCCCCAGGGCTGGTCAGCACCTGCCAGCTGCCCACTGCCTGCCCTGAATGGCCTTTCTGGGCCACACAACCGATGGCTGCCAGGAGCCCAGCTCCAGGGGACAAGTGGGCAGCTGCTGTGTGTTCATAAGGAGATGGATGGGGCTGAGGACTGGGGTTTTTGTCCTTCAGTGTTGTCAACCAGAAGGCATTGAATACCATAAAGGGCAAAAACAGAACATGGGAGACCACATCAAGGCTATGATTCAGACCAGTCAGGTAGTGTCTTAGCCTCTGTTGGTGTGTTCAGAGCGCAGATCAGCGTGCTCCCAGCCGCCGCAGGGCTGCTGCGTTCTGACGGCTTGTAGGGGCTGGCAGATCTGCACGGTCTTGTCGGTGACTGCGCTGAAGTGGTCGAAACTGGAAGAGCAGCTGCCTCTAGCGACACAGGCAAGAGGAGTTTTTATAGAAGAGAAAGAAGCTTACCAAGTTCTCAGCAAGGGCCCGGCCGCGTCCTCGCAGCCCACCTGCCTTCCACCATCCCTCAACCCTGAGCACTCCGCTGTGCTGGGTAAGGCACCCTCCAGCTGGCGGTGTCCGGAAAACACAGGTACTCGAAGTTTCTGATTCCTTCCAGCCCGCTGTGGAGGAAGTCAGCCGCGCTGTCACAGAGGGGTGATCAGGGAAGAACAACAGACTGCGTAAATACCCTGTTGCTAGACATTCGTTCACTTTTCAAAAACGGCTTACTTGCAAGAGAGAGAGAGAGAAAGAGAGAGAGAGAGAGAGAGAGAGAGAGAGAGAGAGAGAAAGAGGAGATCGTCCATCCACTGGTTCACACCCCAAATGACTACAATAGCCTGGGCTGGGCCAGGCCAGAGCCAGGAACCATGAGCGCTGTCCAGGTGTCCCACATGGGTGGCAGGAGCCCAGGCACTAGGGTCATCCTTGGCCACCTCCTGGGTTGCACTGGCAGGAAGCTGGATCTGAAGCAGAGGATCCAGGATTCGAACCAGCACTGTGATGCGGATACAGGCATCTTCCCCTTCGATGTTCATTCCATCTTTCAGGGTCCCAGGTCCCTGTGTGTCCTAGGTGTGGCTTCAGGGCAGTCTGAGGAGTGGCTTTGCCAGGACAGCAGGTGATTTGGTGGACGGCTCACCTGGCGACATGACAGCATTCTACCCACCTTGGTGGGACTTAGAAACTATTGAGTGCTGCGTGGGTTTGGAAAAGGAAGAAGTGAGAAGAGCTCGGGTGCTTTCGCCAGAGATTAGCTTGGGGAAGGGGCAGAGCATGTCTGCCCAAGGGCCCAGCTGCCTGAGGAGCAGCAGTCACGTGTGCCCACAGCTGTTAGCCCCTGGGCCACGCCTGGAGAAAGGGGATCTGATGACTCCCAGCTGTTCCCCATCCGCTTGGGCCCCTTCCCTCCTGAAATTAGAAGTGAGGGAACGGGGAGGAGAAGCGAGGGCAGCAAAGCTGCTGGGCTGAGCAATTTCATTACCTTCTCACCACACCCCTGCCGGGGGCTTTTGCCCCCCCTCAGTTTGTTCTGGCTTCCACCCAGAGACCTGGAGGCCATTACTCCCACTTTACAGAGAAAAAGACCGAGGCTCAGGCAAGGTCAGCAGATGGCAGAGCTGAGATGTAGGTCACCGTCCTCCAAGCCCAGGCCTCGCTGTGGCCCCTAGAACCCAGGGGCTTCGAGGAAGGAGTGGAGGGTCCCTGACACCCTAGCTGTGTGAGGTCGCCACGTCGTGTCAGGCATTAATGCTGGCTAGCAGTCCCTGCTGTCAGCTTGGAGCTCACAGAGAGCCCTGGCAGAGATGGGCAGAGGATTGCAGAGGGGGGAAGAGAATGGAGCCCATGCAAGGCCTGCAGGAATGGCTGGGAATGGCGTGGCACTGGCCGTGGCAGGTGGGCGTGCAGGAGCTAGGGACCCCTTGGGAGATAGGAGCGCCTGTGTTCTGCCAACAGAGAAACCAGAGAGATCTTGTTTAGAAATTTGAGTTGCCATAGAAATGAGCCGTCTTCTGCTTGGCTTGTGACTTAATGTGACAACAGATGCCAGTCTCCCAGGGGCACCTGGGGACATTCTGCTGTCATTGGACACGTGTGCAGCATCTTGTCTCACGTGAGGCTTTCCTGAGGACCCAGCCAGGTCCTGCCTGTCACCCTGGACCTGTGCTGGTGAGAGGCTGAGCCCATCTGCCCAGGCCCCCTGCTGCTGACTGCACCTACAGCGAGCTTGTGGATTCCGCGGGGTTCCTGCCCCGGCTTCTGGCATCTAGCGGAGAGGTTAAAGTGCCCTGTGTAGCTCAGAGGGTACCGCTGAAAGGAAGGAAAAGAACCAGCCTGCTGCACCTTGCTGCCCAGGAGACGCATTTACCTAACAGTTCAGAGGCTGTGTGGGTGGCTGACATGTGGTCATGTGGCCATGTGACACCCAGTCCCCTGTGAGTCACTGGAAACGGAAGTGAAGTGTATGAACAGAAAGTCACTAGGCAGGCAGTCTCAGAGGTCACTGGAAAAGCATTTGGGGATCAGATGTTTATCAGTTTGGTGGCTTAGGGTCTCAGAAGCAGTGCTACCATTCTTCCTAAAAGAAACAAAACTTTAAAATTCAAGAACAAGGAGAGGCGCTGTGTCATAGCAGGTAAAGCTACCGTCTGCGGTGCCGGCACCCCATATGGGCGCCGGTTCGAGTCCTGGCTGCTTCACTTCCAATCCAGCTCTCTGCTATGGCCTGGGACAGCAGTAGAAGATGGCTCAAGCCTTTGGGCCCCTGCACCTGCGTGGGCAACCTGAAGAAGCTCCTGGATCATGGCTTCAGATCAGCATAGCTCTAGCCATTGTGGCCAATTGGGGAGTGAATTAGCGGGTGGAAGACCTCTCTCTCTCTCTCTCTCTCTCTCTCTCTCTCCCTCTCTCCCCCTCCCCCCTCCCCCTCTCTCTCCCCCTCTCTCTCTCTCTCTCTCTCTCCCTCTCCCTCTTCCTCTTCCTCTCCCTCTCTGTCTCTCCCTTCCTCCCTGTCTCTGCCTCTCCTTCTTTCTCTGTGTAACTCTTACTTGAAAATAAATAAATAATTCTTTAAAAAATAAAAAAAGAACAAGGGACCAGCATTGTGTGTTCAAGTCCCGGCTGCCCCACTTCTGATCCGGCTCCCTGCTACGGCCTGGGAAAGCAGCAGCGGATAGCTCAAGTACTTGAGTTCCTGCTACTGTGGGAGACCCAGAAGAAGCTCCTGCTCCTAGCTTTGGCTGGCCCCACTCAGGTCATTGCAGCCATTTGGGAAGTGAACCAGTAGATGGAAGATCTCTCCCTCTGTCTCTGTGTAACTCTGCTTTTTGAATAAATCAGTTAATTTAAAAAAAATACAAAAACAAGTTTATTTCTTAATTTAAAGTATTATTTATTTGAGAGGCAGGAAGATCTCCCGTTATCCACTGGTTCGCTCCCCCCATGCCTGCAGTGTCTGGAGCTGGGAGCCTGGAACTCCATCCAGGATCCCTCTGTGTGTGGCAGGGACCTAGGGGATCAAGCCATTTCCAATAGGAAGCTGGAGTCAGGAGCAGGGGCCAGGTGTTGAACCCGGGGACCCTGATGTGAGGTATGGGCATCTTAAGCTAAGCCGAATGTCTCCCCCTGTTTCTTTTTTTAAAAAGGAAGGATCTGTAGTGACAAAAGTCTCTGTACCATCCTCACCTCTTTTGTATCCTTGCCGTGATGCCCTGGATGCTGTAACAGGAATGCAGCTATAGGCGCACGCTGCTTAATAGACTTGCGCATTGAGCATCTGCAACTGGCTTTTCCCCCACTGACAGTCTGACTGGTCATTTTTATTTTAGCTGTGTGGTAGGATGCAGTTCAGCTAGCACAGTTGTTCTGTGGCTACTTTGTATCCCATGTAACCATTTACCATAATTTAACTGGTGCTTCCTTGTTGGCTTTTGTTTCTGGCCTTTTGCTACTACAAACAAGGACTATTTAGTAAAAATACTTGAATCTCTGTTTGTAGGGACTACTCTACCTGTCCGATGAATTCTAAATGTCAAATTTCTATGTTCCAGGGCCTGCAGATGTAAGGATTGGTAGGCATTGCAGGCTGGCCCTGCCATGGCTGCCCTGCCCCAAGCACCTGTTATCAGTGCTGGCCTCTTTTTCCCCATGGGGAAGGGCCACACCCATCCAGGCTTCCCACTCTGACATCTAGTGAATATCCCCTTGACTTTATCTATGTGCCTCTGAGGCTCGGCATTGTTGTATCTATGCTGCCATTTGTAGTTTTCTATAAAGTCACTGTATATCCTTTTACCATTTTTCTTTTATGCTGCTTCCATTTCTCTGATTTTTTGGGCTATATTTAAAGATTTATTTGTTTATTTGAAAGACAGAGTTACAGAGAGAGGGCGAGACAGAGAGATCTTCCATCCTTTAGTTCATTCCCCAGATGGCTGCAATAGGGCTGGGCCAGACCGAACCCAGGACCCTGGAACTCCATTCAAGTCTCCCACATGTGTGGCAAGGGCCTAAGTACCCAGGCCATCTTCTGCTGCCTTCCAAGGCTTATTATCAGGGGGTTAGATTGGAAGTGAAGCAGGGGCCAGCGCTGTGGCATAGCGGGTTAAGCCACTGCCTGAGGTGCCGGCATCCCATGTGGGCCCTGGTTTGAGACCCGGCTACTCCACTTCCCATCCAGCTCTCTGCTATGACCTGGGAAAGCAGTGGGAGATGGCCCACTGCACCTGTGTGGGAGTCCTTGGGCCCCCTGCACCAGTGTGGAAGACCTGGAGGAAACTCCTGGCTCCTGGCTTCTGATTGGCGCAGCTCCAGCCATTGCAGCCAATTGGAGAGTGAACCAGGGAATGGAAGACCTCTCTTTCTCTCTTTTTGCCTCTCCTTCTCTCTCCGTGTAACTCTGACTTTCAAATAAGTAAGTAAATAGAAGGAAGTGAAGCAGCCAGCACTGGAACTGGTGCTCGTGTAGGATGCCAGCATTGTAGGTGGCAGTTTTACCCATCGTGCCATGGTGCCAGCCCCATGTTACTGTTTTTTGAGAGAGGCAAAGAGACAAAGTGACAGAGAACTTCCATCTGCTGGTTCGCTCCCCCAAATAACGACCAGCTGGGACGAACCAGGTGGAAGCTGGGAGCCAGGAACTCAGTCCAGGTCTCCCACAAAGGTGGCAGAGTCCAAACTGCTTGAGCCAATCAGTGCTGCCTCCCTCCCAGGCTCTGCACGAACAGGAAGCTGCCGCCAGACTCAAACCCAGGTACTCCGATATGGAACTCGGGCATCTTAAGTTTGTCTTTATTTGATTTTTTAAAGAAATTTTATTTTCATGTAATCAGATATTTCTCCTTGAAGGTCATGCTTTACATCAGTCTTAGGTGTTCCTCAAAATAATACAATTTTGAAAGATCATGGATTTTCTTCATAAGACTTTCCTATTTTTTTATTTGTGAGCTTTGTCTCACTGAAGCACTTTCTGTGCAGTAGGAGTCAAGTGCAAAAATTCAGCCTGACTTTTTCCCCAAATGGACAGCAGCTGTGCAGGCAGTACCTGCTGCGGCGTCGCCTGTCGCCTCCTCGGGGGCCTTGCCCAGCTGCCCTGGGCTCCCCCGTGTGGGGCAGTTTGCTGCCCTGGAGGACCAGGCTCCTGTCAGAGTCATCTTGCTGTCCTCACGCGTTTGTTCTTCCGGATGAATTGTAAACTAAGCAACAGTGAAGTTCAGATCATCCCTGAAACACCTCACCAGGCAAGGCAGAGTGTCAGGTGCCAGCTCCTACATCAGGTCGGGGACAGGTGCCCACAGGGCCCCAGGTGCCGGTGCCCAGGGAACACTTCTTGCTTTTGTTCGACTTGCGTAAGAGGGTGACTCATGGGTCGGCTGGAACTCGTTGGTCTCTTAACCAAGGAGCGAGTCCAAGGGCAAAGGCCGAGGCAGTGATGTGATGATTTCTCAGAAGCCTCATCTCAAGCCGGAAGCGGAGCCCTTGGCTGACCGGAAAAGCCAGAGCAGATCCCAGAAGGCTGGTGCCACCGGCCGGACCTGCTCCGTGCCCCAGTCGGCACGCGGGCTGACGCTCCGGGGCCCGTGCGCGTTTTGTCGAGAACGGTGCTCACGTCTTACTTTCTCCCAGGTTTCTCCTCCCCAAGGTCATGATCACACAGACAGTTTCAGATCTCTCACTGGGGAAAAGTCTCAACCTTTGTTCTTCAGATCTGAAAACAGAGCGGGCCCTGGACTCAGTGTAGCTGCAGCACAGCCCCGGGCCTTCCCGCTCCTGGCTCCGGCACACCCGGCACAGACAGGGCTTTGCACGTGGCTCTGTGCACCGGGCACAGTTGGGGACATGAGGCTGGGATTCCATGGACATCCCTGGTCCTTGAGGGCTCTCTGCTCTTGCAGCACGCTTCATTCACCTAGGGGGGAACGGGCGGGGGCAGGGGCGGGGCCAGGACAGGACAGGTGTGCACCGAGACTGCGCCCTATGAGCAGAGCAAGGGAGCCCAGTGGGGGAGAAACAGCCTGATGTTTGCTGTTCCATCTTTGGCAGGTGCATCAAGGATCTGTCTTCCAGAATGTGGCGACTCTTGGCCCCTCTCTGCTGCCTGCTGGCACTGACCAGCGCCTGGAGCGACTCCCATCTGCACCCGCTGTCGGATGAGCTGGTCAACTTCATCAACAAGCAGAACACAACGTGGCAGGTGGGCCAGGGGCTGCTCCCAGCCTGGGCCTCCTCCGCGGGTTTGTCTGCACACGGATCCCCAGGGAAGAGACACCTGCTGTGGCCGCAGGACTACGTCCTGGGCAGTTGAAGCTCAGGACCGGGCCCTTGGCCTCCCATCCTGAGCATTGTGTGTTGGGGGGCGTGTGTGTGAGTGTGTGCACGTGCGGGAATAAGCAAGCTTCAGAAGTGTCCACAGCCAGGGAGGTCCATACTGCTTCATCGGTACCGGCCCCTGTGTTCAGGGTTGGGAGGTTCTGTCTTCTTGCCAGCAAATGGTGGCGATGAGAGGCCCAAGGGTCACTCCAGCCATTCCCCAGCTGTGCAGGACCCCTGGCCTTCCCACGCCGGCTTTCAGAGGAGGCAGCACCCGTCTGCTGCTGGGTGACTGAGAGGGTGGCTCTCTTCCAGGCCGGGCACAACTTCTTCAACGTGGAGGTGAGCTACCTCAAGAAGCTGTGTGGCACCTTCCTGGGAGGGCCCAAGCTGCCCCGCAGGTGAGTGCCCTGTGGGAGCTCTGGGGAGGGAAGCAGGAGAGGGAGCAGGCCCCCAGGCCTCGACGCCCCCCCGGGGCTGCAGAGGCCACTGAAGCAAGGGCTGCCCTGGATGCTGGATTGCCCCCAGGTGTCTCAGAGCAGGGCCGGGGGATGGGGAGGTGGGGCAGCTGTGACAGGGAGGTCCAGGTCTGCTGGGACTCAACCTTGGAAAATTTAAGGTGAAACCTAGAAAAGCTACGTGATCTCCCATTCATGCTTTTTTTTCCTAGCAAACTGCAGTGCACATTTGCACACGGATGCTACTCTTGAGCAAGCATCAGACGTCTCCCCAAGGCCGGGGTAGTTGAGTGAGGAGAGAGCACACCGTCGTCTGATGGTGGTGATACTTACGGTGATGTCAGGGACCTGGGCAGCTGTTTATGCCTGGGAGCAGGGGAAGCAGGAAACCCTGTGTCTGAGACCCTCGAAACTCCCCAGGAAGTAAGTCTAGAAGGAAGCAGACAATGCAGAGAGAGAGGTCCTCCATCCGCTGGTTCACTCCCCAATTGGCCTCAATGGCCAGAGCTGCACCAGTCCGAAGCCAGGAGCCAGGAGCTTCATCCGGGTCTCCCTCATGGGTGCAGGGGCCCAAGGACTTGGGCCATCTTCTGCTGTTTCTCCAGGCCATAGCAGGGAGCTGGATCGGAAGAGGAGCTGTTGGGACTAGAACTGGCGCCCATATGGGATGCCTGCACTTCAGGCCAGGGCTTTAACCCGCTGCGCCACAGCGCCGGCCCCAGCCAGCTGCTCTTAAGCCAGGCAGCCTCTGCTGGAGGCAGGGCACGAGCTATGGGATGAGGGCTTCTGATAAAGACCTTTCCTTCCCCAGAGTTGAGTTCGCTGATGACATAAAACTGCCTGAGAGCTTTGATGCACGGGAACAGTGGCCAAACTGTCCAACCATCAAGGAGATCAGAGACCAGGGGTCCTGTGGCTCTTGCTGGGTAAGCCCCTGATGCCTGGGGCAGGCGGCGGGCACAGGGGGCGGGGGCAGTGAGCCCGGGGTTAGGATCAGACCAGCCTGTGACAAGGCCAGCGTGTGAGCTTTCAGCATCTCCGTTTGCATCCATTAAAAAAAGATAAATCATCGGGTGCCTCTGGTTGGTTGTGAGTTCTCACCAGGCTTAGGTGGAATAATAGATGGGTGAAGCATCCTGCACACCGGCAGTCCCGGGCGCCTGGGTTGTGTAGCTGGTTTCCTTGCTGTCACACACCGGCTGGCCTGTCAGGAAATACCAGTGCCTCTGCTCCGCTCCGTGAAAATGCCCCATCTGTGCAACGCGCTATCTTGATTTTGTTTAATTGTGGCACAGGGTGGCCAAATGTAGCCATCAGAACTATTTGTTAAATGCAGTCTGGTGGCCTTAAATGCTTTTCCAGTGTTTTTTTTTTTTTTTTAAAGATTTATTTATTTGAAAGGCAGAGTTACACAGAGGCAGTGGCAGAGACACACACACACAGAGAGAGAGAGAGAGGGGGGTCTTCCATCTGCTGGTTCACTCCCCAAATATGGCTGCAATGGCTAGAGATGGGCTGATCCAAAGCCAGGAGCTTCTTCCGGGTTTCCCATGCAAGTAAAGGGGGCCAAGGATCTGGACCATCTTCCACTGCTTTCCCAGACTATTAGCAGAGAGCTGGATTGGAAGTGGGGCAGCCGGGACTCAAATCGGCGCCATATAGGATTCCGGCACTGCAGACGGCAGCTTTACCTGCTGCACCACAGCACCGGCCCCAGCCTGCCCATTGTTGAGTAACCATCTCCATGCCCAGAAACCCCTGCTCCCCAGGTCCCGGCAGGCCCCGCTGTAGTTCCTCTTTGACGATGAGTTTGACGATGCCAGTGCTTCCTCTAAGTGAAAGCACATGGTGCTGGCCTTCTGCGTGAGCTGTGTTTTACGTTAGACACACAAGCTACTGTCTCGGAAATGAATGGAATTCCCTAGAGGAGGTTTAAGGTGGTCTCCTACGGTATAGCTGAGATTGAGCCCACCTGCTCATCAGCAGATGTACTGAGAGATGGGCCCCCCAGAAGGTCTGCAGCCCTCCCAGGTGACAGCTGGAGCTGGCCACCGGCCGGGGAGGTGGCCTCCTCAGCCCATGGCACTTGTTCCTACAGGCTTTCGGGGCCGTGGAAGCCATCTCCGACCGGATCTGCATCCACACCAATGGGCACGTGAACGTGGAGGTGTCAGCGGAGGACATGCTCACCTGCTGCGGCGGCCAGTGTGGGGACGGGTGAGTCCGCGGCGGGGCGACCCACGGTGCCTGGTGCAGGGAAGTGGCGCTCTGTCGAGTCAGAAGGCATGGGAGACCGGCGGGGCTCCCGGAGTCCTAGCGAAACTGGGTCTCATAACCTCGCTGAAGGCTCTGGGCCCGGTGCCCCCGTCTCCTGGCCATGCTCTGGGGAGCAGCTAGAACTCTACAGTGGCTCTGACTAGAGCTCCACACGCGCGTGTCTCCTTTCCAGCTGTAATGGCGGCTACCCCTCTGGAGCTTGGAACTTCTGGACCAAAAAAGGCCTCGTGTCCGGGGGCCTCTATGACTCCCACGTAGGTGAGTGTGTGCCCTTAGCCCAGATCTGCGGCTGGATTTTATAGGCTGAGTCCTGATGGCTCCGTCCTCCATTGTAACGTGAAGGCACAGGGCACAGGGCACGGGGCTGGGCTGAGAGGTGGGGTGGACACAAGCCAGTCACTCGGCCGGCAGCGCCAGCATTGTCAACTACAGGCAGAAGGCAGCCCTGGCCTGCAGGGTCTCCCAGTGGGGGCTGAAGACCAACCGCCCCTCTTGCTCTGTCTGCTCTTTGGTTGCTTAGGCTGCAAACCCTACTCCATCCCTCCGTGCGAACACCACGTCAACGGCTCCCGGCCCGCGTGCACAGGGGAGGGAGACACACCCAGGTGCAGCAAGACCTGCGAGCCCGGCTACAGCCCGTCCTACAAGGACGACAAGCACTTTGGTAAGGGGTGTGTGTGTGTGTGTGTGTGTGTGTGTGTGTGTGATGCTGCTCCCTGGAGCCGCGGTGGGGACAGGCCAGCCATGCTGGATCCTGGAGTCGGAGACACTGGGGCGGACCAAGGAAGGGCAGTGAGGCCTGCCCTGCCTCAGGCCACCATACACTTGCCTTGTCTGCCCGATCCCCACTGCATTCCTGCAAGCCGGAAGGGGTGGCGGAGCTGTCCGTCGAGGGGCTCCCTCGGGCCTCCTGCAGGCCCTTTCTCTGGGCGCCCCCGTGGCTCATGCTCCGCTAGCGCCACAGTGTCCCCTGCGGGCAGCACCGTCACCCTGCCCTGTCGCCTTCCTAGGCTACAGCTCCTACAGCGTCTCCAGCGACGAGAACGAGATCAAGGCGGAGATCTACAAAAACGGCCCGGTGGAGGGCGCCTTCACCGTGTACTCCGACTTCCTGATGTACAAGTCAGGTGCGTGCCTCCGGCGGAGGGCTACTGCGGGGGCGGTGCTGCACATGGGCTGGGGCTCGGGGCTCGGGGCTTGGGGCTCGGGGCTCGGGGCTCCGGGCTCCTGGCTCCTGGGAGGATCGTGCAGGCTCACCCTGCCTGTCATCTCCCTGGCTCTTCAAAGTCTCCCCAGGGTTGTTTCTCATTGGCTCTCTCCTTCCGGTCCCTGGGGAGCCCAGCTCTCCTGAGAAGCCTTCAGCCTCCCATCCCATCCTCCCGCCTGCCCTAGCCTCTGGGCTTTGTCGGGCCCCTCGCCTGATGCCCCGCTTCTGTGGGCAGAAATTTCCTCCAGAGCCCTTCCTCCCTGGATCTCCTCTACGCGCAGTTAAATCAGGAACGAAGCCTTCGGTTCTCATGGAAACCAGGACTGGACAAAGTTTAAAAAAAAAAAAAAAACTGCTGTAAAGATGCAACTCTTTATTTGAAAGTCAGAGTTACAGAGAGATCCACCAGCAGCTGGTTCACTCCCCAGATGGCTGCAATGGCCAGGGCCAAAGCCAGGAGCCAGGAGCTTCTTCCAGGTCTCCCACGTGGGTGCAGGGCCCTAAGGACTTGGGCCATCTTCCACTGCTTTCCCGCGCCATAGCAGAGAGCTGGATCGGAAGTGGAGCAGCCGGGACTCCAACTGGCGCCCATATGGGATGCCGACGCTGCAGGCGGAAGCTTAATCTGCTATGCCACAATGCCAGCCCCAGAGATGTATCTGAATAATGCCCCAGGCATCATGGGAGCGTGTAGAAGCTCCTGGTGGGAGGAGCATGCAGGGGCCGGTGCCTCCCTCGCAGGGCCCTCTTGATCCATCTGGAACCTGTGTCTCCCGGGGTTGCTATGGGAGGCAGAATGGCATGTGGGTGTGACGGGGCCTGTTGCCTTCCCCAGGAGTGTACCAGCACACGACTGGTGACATCATGGGAGGCCACGCAATCCGCATCCTGGGCTGGGGTGAGGAGAACGGCATCCCCTACTGGCTGGTGGCCAACTCGTGGAACACCGATTGGGGTGACAAGGGTGAGTGGCAGTCCCCTTCCTTCCAAAAGTGGGGAGCCGGGGGCCAGGACAGAGTGGCCATCCGGGGCTCTGGGCTCCGGCAGCCACACAGCTCCCAACCCTGAGCCCCTGAGCCCCAAGCTGTGCCTGAGCCGGGTTTCCCCAGGCCACCCTGGGGCCTTGCTTCGGGGAGTGTGGCCACCACAGCTCCCTCTGTGACATCCTGCTTTGGGCTGGCTTGGCGACCTGCTCCTGGGTCTTTTAGAGGATGGGTCTCCTTGCTTTGATGAGAGTCCAAACCCAAGGCCCACCGTGAAAGCACCTTTTCTTCCCCAGGCTTCTTTAAAATCCTCAGAGGACAGGATCACTGTGGAATCGAATCCGAAGTCGTGGCCGGAATCCCACGCACTGACCAGTACTGGCGACAAATCTAACCCGCTGTGGGCTGGCCCCCTCCCCCGCCATGGGGGAGGCGCCCCTAAGTGTATCGGATTGGGCTGGGGAGGAGATGAGATGGGGTTGGGGTAGGTAGGAATGGCTTTCCACACAAGATGATACAGGAGGTTTTAGACAGGGCCTGAAGGACTGGACTGGGCCACGCTTGCATCCGCCGCCAGAGCTGTCTTCCGAGGAGACGCATCCATGGCTGCCCCCTCCGAGCCTGCTCAGCGGACGCTGGTCAGGAGGCCACAGGCCACGCCAGCCACTGCTGTGAGCGCAGGAGGCTCCCCCTCCACTAGGCACCTGCTGCTCCCGCCCCAGCTGCAATCACCGCACCCTCCTCTCCCCGGAACCTCCAAGAGCAGGACAGACCCGTCGGCGTGGACGGCAGGCGTTCCGAGGCATTGGCGAGTGGCGTTCCTGCTGATGCCGCCAGCAAGTCGTCTTCTAGGCCTGCACCGGGTTCCGAGGAGAGATGGCGGCAACTCTCCGGAAGACGCCACCTCCCCACAGGGCCCCTGCACCTGCCAAGCTTCGCAGTGTCGCAAACCCTCTCCGGTCTTGTCCTCGGCATGGTTCCTGGTTCCTTTCTAATAGAAGTTGTATTTTTTGCATCTTTGAGCTGATCACGTGAACGAACAGGTCTCATGGTTAGAAGAGCGGCACTCCCTTTCCAGATTGTCTCCCAGTGGCGCGGCGTGAAACAAAACCTCGTGGTCTGGATTCGCTGTCTCCTGACACGGCAGCTGGCAGGACTAGTGTGGGAGAAACCAGCTTTTACTGTTTTTTAGAAATCACTGCTTCACCCTGTCCATTTAATGAGGAATGACTGTGCCAATAAAAGGTTTCTCCTTCCACCAGAGGTCTGTGCTCTGCTGGCGTCTCTAAGCCCTTGCTCACTGCCTGCAGCCTGGTGGCTGCTGTCTCTGCTCCCCCGCCCCGCCCCTGCAAGAATCGTGTGTGTGTGTGTGTGTGTGTGTGTGTGTGTGTGTGTGTGTGGAACTGCATGCCCCTGCAGCTGCAGTTTTAATTTCTCATTGCCTGAACCCTATTTTCAGTCCATGGCATCATTCTTACAGCTCCCTGCCTTCCTGGTAATCCTCCTCTGTAGATCGCTCCCTCCGAATAGGCCCTAGCCTTGGCCAGCGTGCTCCTGCCTAGAGAATAAGGTCATGGTTGTTGTGCATTTTTTTATAAACCACAAAGATTGTACCTGGCAAGATGCAGGCGTGGCACATCGCCCGTGGTGAAGACAGGGACCCTACCAGAGAGCGCCATTTCCGTGGGAGTGCTCAGTGTATGGGGTTTTGAGAGTTCCCTGTGTCCCTGGCTGACACTGCTGGGGGAGGACTTCACCATTCTAATGCCCTGGTTAAGAATCACATCTCGGTGCCCAGGGTCTTGAGGAAGCCAGGAGAATCCACACTCAACCCACGGATCAGTTGAGATACCTCCTTTATTTCCCTCCACCAACTGAGAATGTCAGTGGGGATAGCTCCTTCCAGAAGCATGGGGAGCCTGGCGTCTGGCATCACCCAGGAGTTGGAGATCAGAAGCCGTATCAGATAAGCTCCAAAAACCTGAACACAGCAGGAAAAGTGTGACACTCGGGTGATGAACAGTGGTGACCTGAGGCACAAGTTGGCGATCACTTTATTCTTAGAATTCCAAATAAATTCATAGCTCATAGTTCTTAGTGCTACCTGTGCCCAAACTGAGTTAATTCCAGTCCCATATTTCTTTCCCGCCTCCCTCGCGCACCCCCTTGCATTGTTGGAGTCAGTGAGGCGTGGGGCACCTTCACACGTGGCTGCGCAGCTTCTGGTAGAGAAGCCTGCCTTGCCACGTTTGGGGTAGATGCACCACGGGTGAAGCGTCCGTCAGTTTGGGACTTTTCTTGGATGCCTGTCCACAAGTGACAGATGGAGGTGACATTGCCTTCACAGCCCTAGCAAAGGACATTCTTTGAGGCCGTAAGAATTTAAAAGTTTGGGCAAAATAGTTCAGCCTTTTCCACTCTGAAAGCCTCAAAATCCTTGCTACTGTAAGTGGTCTGCGGCCAGCAGCGTGGCCATCACCCCAGGGCCTCCCGGGAACGCACTCAGGATGCCGGGGGTGGGGGGATGGGGGGGAGCCATTTGTGTTTTAAAAGACCTCTGGTGATTTCTGGAAGCAGTCGTCCTCAAACTGGCCTCACCAGCAGCAGCTGCTGCAGGGTTGGGAAATCTCTGGTCCTTGCAACCGGGCAATTCTGATGGTTTGAAAACTCTCAGCCTTATAGCTCCGCTCCTAAAGCTGCTAAGAACTCAGGACGCTTGTTACTCAGCAGATGCCTGCTGTCCCTCCGCTCCGCACAGCCAGGCCCCGGGATGGAGCTCAGCAGCTGGTGGAATGGGGCCTCTCCGGGGCCCGGCACCAGAGGCAGAAGGGTGTGCATGTCTGGACTGGACTTGCACAAGTCCCCCGGGTTGAGACCAGGTTCTTGCTCCCAACTGTTCTATTTTAAAGGCCTAGACTCAGATGGGTCAGATGCTCACTCTAAGCAGGAACCAAACAGATGGCATGCTAGGGAGGCTATAAATTAACTTGAGCTGGGGAGTGGAAGGTGGGTTTGCCAGACTTAGCAAGTAAAAATACAAGATGTGCAATTAAATTTGAATTTCAGATACATACTTTTTAGCATAAATGTTCCATGCCATATTGGGGCTATAATTATACTAAGACCCTTTAATCTGAAATTCAAGTTTAATTGGGCATATTGCACTTTGCAACCTTAGAGAAGATACCCAGGAAGACAATGTTATTAGTATTTTATCACCATAATGAAATAGCTAAGGCAGCTAACCTGTAAGCCAACATTGGAGCTCACAGTTGCATTGGGCAGCCTCCATTGTTGGTTTAGCCTGACGATGGCATTCTTGCTGGCAGAGTGATCAAGTGGCACAGAGCTTCACATGACAAAAGCCACCAGGACTTGACCATGGGCCCCATCCTAAAGACCTAACCAGTCACCTCCCAAAGCCCTACCTCCAAATGCCATAACTGGGTTGAGTTTCCACTCTCCTAGTACCATAGCATAAGACTTTGGGGAGCAAACCCCTAAATCCTGAGGGACAGTGTTCAAACAGGCAAGCCTTTCAAAGCACTGCCATATGGGTAACTGCTAAGGCCTTTGTACGAGGCAGTGCTGGACAGAACTCCATAGCTTTAGGTTCCAGCTGTTTCTACCAGTAGTCTCCTGTCTTAAGAGGACTTGAGAACAAAATCTTAGATCTTGACACAAACTGTAACAACCTTTGAAATCGCAAACCAGGCTGAAGCCAGGAGCCAGGAACTCATTCTGGTTCTCCAACGTGGGTGGCAGGGACCCTACTATTTGCACCATCGTGTCTGCTGCCTCTCAGCGTGTGCATTAGCAGGAAGCAGCAGGTAGATATGAAGCGGGACCTGAACCAGGCACTCCAACATGAGTTCCCCAACTTCGGAGCCAAGCGCTGCTCCCTCAAGCCCAGTTTTGGTAACTGAGTTGGCTTGTAAGCCAGCTGTATCTCGGTGGTGTGTCACCGGCCTGGCTTCAGCATGGTGTCAAGTGTGTCCAGGGCTGAGCCTCCGAAGAACAAACGGAAATCTTCACAGACCCAAGCTCCAGCGGTCACAGAAAGAAAATTGTAAATCAGTGTTTGTGTAGAACCACGTATACACCAGCATCACCGCTGGGAAGGAACCTTCGAACGTGGTGACCAAGTCACCGTACAGCGGATTCAGCAGAGAGGCCATCCACGTACATACGGTAACGGTTACTGCGCCCCGCAAAGCTGCCACGTGCTGGGGCACCTTCCAGAGGTGAGGCCTAGGTAGTCAGCTCTTGCCCCCAGGAAGGACTTGCCGATCTCCTGGAGTGGGCTGATTCTCCCGGGAGCTGTTAGAGAGAGTGGAAGCCTAGTCCCTGGCTCCCTTCCCCTGTGTTCCCATCTCACCGTGGGGTCCATTCCACCGAGCTTCCACCACGGTGACGCTGGACTCCAGGGCACCCACAGATGGGACCAGCCCATCTCAGACCCGGAGCCTCCAAACCTGCGAGCTTCATCCACCTCTTCTACCTAAAGTGCTCAGCCTCAGGTACAAACAGACCGACACACACATCTAGAGCATTTTAATGCTCTGACATGGATTTTCAACCTGAGGGGCTTTTTCAAACACACTCTTAGCAAGAGGCCATGTGCTGTCTCTTGCTCCTGCAGAGAACAGAGCACAAATCCCAGCTGTGCTGGCACGAGGAGGAGGTGAGGCAGGAGGCACTAGGCTAAGGAGGACCAGGCTAAGCATGATGGCTTTTTGCCAATCGCCTGGGAAGAACCTCTGGCCTCGCTTCAGACTCCAGTACGTTAGCTGGGAATACTCACAGACAAAGCAAAACTTCAACGGCTGCTAAGGCACAGAGAGCCCGGCTACGAGGCGCCGCCGCCGCCTGCCGCTGCCAGCAGCCCTGCCCCCTCTGGTCCTGGGGACTGGCATCACCTGGGAGCAGATGGCTCCCCCTCCTCACTAATCCATTCTCGGGCTCCACCTCTCCCAGCCACACAGGCCTTCAAGTGAACTGACTTGACAAATGCAGAACAAGGAAATTCTTTATTACAAAATCTTCCCAGGATGCCAGCCTCGTTGGGAGGCCACACCTCTACAATGAGGCCAAAGGCATCCCCGCCGATTCTCCCTGAAGCCCAACTCCCGTAAATCAGAAAACAGCACCAGGACATCCAGACTTTATTCCCAGCACAAGACAAGTCTGCCTCCTAAGGAAGCACAGACGCATCGCCCAGAACTACCAGCATTCAGGTCTACCACGTTCAAACAAGGAAACGCAACGAAGCGATGAGAGAAACAGGAATGGACAGAGAGAGTCCACTTCACTTTCGACTACGATAGCTACTCAAAGGTTGCTTCAGATTCAGTACGTCGAATCCTCGCTCCAGCCTGATGCACTCTGGGTCAGATCTCGTGCCTGGGCAGCTGCTTTGCTTCGCGGCAGCCATGAGGCCAAGCCCGCGTCGGGGAGCTGCTGGGGCCAGGCGGCCTTCCTTTTGTGTGTAACTTCTCAACCGCACCTCACGGCTTCTAGAGGCTCAGGCATCCTGAGCTCCTTCAGGGATTAAAGTAGGAGGAAAAAAAAGTAACAGAGAAGCCGACATCATCCTCACAGGTGAGGCCATTTCGTGGTGAACTGCAGCTTCGGGACACGTTGCAATCAGTGCTCTCCGGTCTGGACGTAGTCCTCCGTGACCTGGGCCAGGGTGCTCAGGTACTGCCAGCTCAGGGCAGCCAAGAGCATTACGAAGGACAGGTAGAAGGGGGAGTAGTGGCTGCGGGAGATGAGCTGGCAGTTGGGCAGGTTCTGCGTCCTGATGGTGGAGATGATCTGCCTGGTTTTGCCGGAGGACGGGTCTGAGCTGGGGATTCTGTGATAGATCTGTCAGAGCAGAGGAAGACACAGTCAGCACTCTGCGCGGAGCACCGGGTCCTCTGCAAACATTCTCTGCGATACTGCACCACTGAGGACGCTGAGCTATACAAAGTCACTGCCGACAGGGCGGGGCCCACTTGGACAGCCGGGCCAGCAAGCAGAGACCCCCCGGAGCAGCAGCTGTGCCACGTTGCTCTTCTTTCCGACCCCTCCCCCCTGTGCCAGGCACACAGTAGATGCTCAATAAATGGTGAGCTGAGTAAAGGAAAGACAGGGTGAGAGCAGCTCAGGAAAACCAGATCAGCGTGTGCGTGCTGAGGGCCAGGCGCAGGGGCAGGAGTGTGCCCTGTGCCTCCACACGTGTGCAGATCCTGTCTCCCCCACATCCTTACACCTACTGACAAAGGTGGGCCCTTCCTGCTGCCTCTCAGCTGGGCCACCTGTTAGCTTGACCCAAATCCACTCATCCGTCTTCACAGCCACCAACACCTAAAAGCCCCGCCTGACAACTCAGTGGCTCCCTCTTGCCCGAGCGCCTTCATGTGGGATCCCAGGCTGCCCGGGACGCAGGCTGCTGGGCGCCCCCACTTCCCACTCCACCCACGGCGCTGGTGGTGGCCCTGCCTGTGCAAGGCTCTGCGAACTCTGCTCCTCTCTTCCCTCACTGCTCCTCTCTTCCCTCACTGCTCCTCTCTTCCTTCACACCACTCCCTCTCTGGGCGGCTCCTCCCAACCCCTTCTTCACCTGGTCAGCACTGACCTATCCCCCAGCTCTCAACAGAGGGCCAAGAGTGCCTCTCCTGGACAGACCAACCTCTCATTCAGAGATAACTGCTGTGTCTGTGCCCCCAAGTGCACTGCCCTGTTTTGTTCCCCTTTTGAGCTCCAGTCTAGCACTGTGCCTAGCACACAGCAGGCGCTCCATAAATGCTCACTGGGTTGAACTAACAACAATCAGAGCCAAGACTGAGGAGAGCAGACTGGACAGGTCATTGTAATAATAATTTTTTACCCCTAATTTTCATTATACAAAGTATTCTACCACCACCCTCCAACAGGCATAGCTCAATCCTTGTTACTCTCTTCCCTAAAGAGGAACATGCTAATGGTGTCTAATATCTAGTATTATGCTATAAAGGACAGCAATAGAGAGAAAAGCAGTGGGGATAAACCACCATTTCTTTTTAATTTCTTTCAAAAACTTCTGTATGTAATAATGGTGTTACAAAAATAAAGTAAAAAGTAAAAATTCCCTCACAATACTCCTCCTTGGCCACAGGCTGGTGTAGTCAGTCTAAGGTCTCTTACGATGCCCATAGCATCATCTTCCAGTTCCAAAAATACGATTCTCCTTTGGCCCGCCTATTCCTTGCTTCACTGATGGTTTCCACCCAGGTCCTAGGCAGCTCTGAACAATCAACCCAGCTTCTGTGCACGTATTTGTTTCCTAGTAAGGACACTGACTCCTGGGAGCTGTTGGTACCATCTAACATCCAAACATGGTATGTGTAAATAATAACACTTAAATCACAGAAGTAGCTACACCGTATCCAGGGAGCGGACTAAAACCCACCTCTTCCATATACTGGTAGATGATAGCTTTGACAGCTGGCATGTTGGTGGCATCCATCATGAGGGTTACGGCTTGCCCTTTCCGAATCTTCACCACCCCTTTGAAAACCTGCTGATTATTGTAACAGGCAGCCAAAGTAGCAATGGCCATTACCTGTGGGCGACAAGGAGAAACAGGAGGGGAAAACCCCAATTCATTTCATTTCAGGATAAAAGTCAGAAAGCTGTCATCATGAACCCGAGAAAACGCTCCACAAGTGAACAACAGGCAAAGAGCAAAGATTTCAGTAATCAAGAAAAAGCACCAGTGACAAAACATGTCAAGATGTGTCCTTGTCCCACTCCTCCCTTCTCGCTGACACACAGAATCAAGCAGTCTTTGCAGTCTGAAATGATTTAGCCAGAGGTTCCACTTTATTTGGAAGAAACAAATACAAATAAATGACACATTTCCCATGACAGAGTACACAGTTATTGGATCTGAAATGCACATTTCAAAATAGTATCAGGAAAGAGTTTTCTATTTTTGGTTGGTTTTTGCCTACAATGAATTTAATCATTGTATATTTAAGAATGGTGTGTGTGTGTGTGTGTGTGTGTTTGGCACAGCAGTTAAGACACTGCTTGTAACACCGGCACCTCTTATCAGAGTGCCAGAGTTTGAGTTCTAGCTCTACTTCCAACTCCAGCTTCCTGCTAATGTAGACCCTGGAAGGCAGGTGATGGCGAACGTAGCTGGGTCCCTGCCACCCAGGTGGGAGGCAAGGACTGGGTTTTGGGTTCCTGGCTTCAGCTGTCATGGGCATCTGGCACAATGAACGAGTAGATGGATGATCTTTCTGTCTGTCTCCCTGCCTTTCAAATAAAGAAAAGAATATGGGAGGGTAATAGAAGGAGGATGATTTCCTCAAAGGAAAAAATTTCAAGAATAGATGTAGACCTAAGACAGGGATAAATAGGGCTGGTGCTGTGGCACAGCGAGTACAGTCACCACCTACAGTGCCAGCATCTCATATGCCAGTGGATGGGAGACCTCTCTCTCTGCCTCTGCCTCTGCCTCTCTATAACTGCCTTTCAAATAAATAAATAAATCTTAAAAAAAAAAAAAAAAAAAGACAGGGATACACATTTTCGTTCCAGCCACTATTCAAAGTTGGTCCTCAGAACAAGAACAACCCAATTTCCAAAGCAGCTAAGTCCTCTTACTTTCTCCCCTGATTTGAGTAAGACACTGACGTAACCAATAAAGACAAGTGGGAGAAGCTCCCAGAATATCAGGGGCCAGGTCTGCTGTGTCAGGTTTTGTAACCCTGAGTCTAGGAAAAGGACAGCTGTGTAAGGAAGACATGTTAATGGTAACAACTGCCCCAAGTTTCACCCAGCACTCTCTGTAGATACAGGCTGAAGCCCTTGATCCACCCTAATGATCCAGCTAGTTCAGAACAGTTGGCACAAAAAGTAGATTCAGAAGGCAGCTTCTGAAAACAAGCAGACTTAGCCTCCGGGCTGAGGCATGACACTGGCTGGGAGACACAGGGGAGTCTCGTGGATCCCGAAGCAAAAGAAAATCGACCTTTTTAAAGGACTCATGCCGCTGGAATACAGCAGAGCCGAACAGTATCTGCATCCCCCTCGCTCGCCGCCGCCCTGCTCCCTGTAGCCCCTGCCTCCCATACACACCAAGAGGAGCCCCTCCATACCTGCGGAATAGCACAGAAGTTAAACACACTCTGATTTCTGAGTCTTGAAAGGTAGGTGATGACATCCGGGATGTGGTGCAGGGCATTGGTTATGAGTTCGTTCAGGCACTGCACGGCCAAGTCAATATTCTCTGGCTTAGCAAAATCCCCCAACTTCTTAACATACCTGCTCCAAACCTGGACAGAGGGGAGCAATAAACAGCAAGTCAACATGTGTGGGGGGGGTGCATTTACAAACGATATTGAGGGGTCTACGAGTAAGAACTGTGATATACAGTAAAATCTCCCTTTGCCACTGACTCGGCTTTCCCCAAGGTCAAGTCCATTGTCATGCCCTGGCCATTTACTAGCATTCAGGGCCTGTTGCAAGGCAGGAGTGAGTTAATGGAAATGTCCTTAGAGAAAATTACTGCAATATGCACAAGGCAATGCTTTATTGACCTCAAACTAGAGGCATCAGCTACAAACAAAAGCAGCTACAACAGGACCACGGGATAAACATTAAACCCTCCCCAGATGGCCAGGTCTCAAGACAATTAATGATTAACGTTACATTATTCATTCTGGAAAATGTAACAAGCACATTTTGGGAAAACAAACAGGTTTATAATCTAACATTACCTCCCTGGATCTTAGTTGCTTGAAAGAAAAGTAACATTTTTTCAGTTGGACTGGTGGGTCCTATGATTTTTGTTTGTTTGTTTGTTTCATTTATTTATTTGAAAGTAAGAGATATACAGAGAGGGACAGAGTGAGAGAAATCATCAACCAGCTGGTTCATTCCCCAGATGGCCAGGGCTGGGCCAGGCTGAAGTCAGGAACCAGGAACTCCATCCAAGGCTCCTATGTGGATGGCAGGAACTCAAGTATTTGGGCCATCACCCCTGCCTTCCCAGGTACACAGCAGGGCGCTGGATCAGAAGTAGAGCAGCCAGGACACAAACCAGCGCCCATATGGGATGCCAGGTTGCAGGTGGGGCTTTACCCACTACACCACAGTGCTGGCCCCGATCTTATGATTTTAAATTTTATTTTATTTATTTTTAAGGATTTTATTTATTTATTTGAGAGGTAGAGCCACAGACAGTGAGAGGGAGAGACAGAAAGGTCTGCCCTCCTTTGATTCACTCCCCAAATGGCTGCAATGGACGGAGCTGCGCCGTTCCAAAGCGGGGAGCCAGGAGCTTCTTCCAAGTCTTCCATGTGGGTACAGGGGCCCAAGCACTTGGGCCATTTTCTACTGCTTTGTCAGGCCACAGCAGAGAGTTAGCCTGGAAGAGGAGCAGCCAGGACTAAAACCAGAGCCCATATAAGATGCTGGCACTGCAGGCAGATTAACCCACTGCACCATGGCGCCGGTCCCACCGATCTTATGATTTTTAAAATAAAATTTAGAAGAATATCTGAAGCTAGCAAAAACTTACTTCTATTCTTAGGTAATTCTTCAGCTTCTTAAAATATGTTTACTGCAACCTTACATACTCCTCAAAATAAGTGATAAGGACAAGGCGGGCACTGCCGTGCCACTTGGGATGCCCACCCACGTCCCCTGTCAGAATGCAGTTCAAGTGCTAATTACTCCACTTCCGATCCAGCTCCCTGCTCTGTGCCTGGGAGGGCAGGGGATGATGGCTCAAGTACTTGAGTTCCTGCCACCCACATGGGAGCCTCAGATGGAGTTCCTGCCTCCTGGCTTCAGACTGACAGTCCCAGCTCTTGTGGTAATTTGGAGAGTAAACCAGTGAATGGAAGATGTCTCTCTAACTTTCAAATAATTAAATAAATCTTACAAAGAAAAAAAAAAAAGCCTATGGCACTGTGGCTAAGTGGGTTAAGCTGGTGCTTGGGACATCAGCTTCCCATACTAGAGTGCTGGTTCAAGTCCTGGCTATTCCACTTCCAACCCAGCTCCCTGCTGATGTGCTGGGAGGCAGTAAAGATGGCCTACGTGCTTGGACCCCTGCCACCCACCCGAGAGACCAGGATGGAGTTTCTGACTCCCGGCTTCAGCTTGGCCCAGACCTGACTGCTGTGCTCATTTGGGGAATAAACCAGTAGACAGAAGATGTCTCACTCCACGTGTCTGTCTGCCTTTCAAATAAAAAATAAAGCAAGTAAATAAATAAATAAATCTTGTAAAAATGCCTAGGCCTAAAAGGAGTAGGAGATTCTATTAAAGGTCAAATTTTTATCTATTCTGGTGCTGGCGCCATGGCTCACTTGGTTAATCCTCCGCCTGTGGTGCCAGCAGCCCATATGGGCGCCAGGTTCTAGTCCTGGTTGCTCCTCTTCCAGTCAAGCTCTCTGCTGTGGCCCGGGAGTGCAGTGGAGGATGGCCCAAGGGCTTGGGCCCTGCACCCACATGGGAGACCAGGAAGAAGCACCTGGCTCCTGGCTTCAGATCGGCACAGCGCCGGCCATAGCGGCCATTTGGGTGGTGAACCAATGGAAGGAAGACCTTCCTCTGTCTCTCTCATTATCTATAACTCTATCTGTCAAATAAAAAAAAATTATCTATTCTTACTCAGATTGATAGATTGTATCATTTGAACCATAAATGTCATGACATATTTCCAAAGTTGAGGGCCCCTTCTTAAATACATAATTATTTATCACACCTAAACATTAAGAATAAAAATACTTAAAATAGCTAGAATTCAAATTTTTCCATGGTCTTTTTTTTTTAAGTTTTTTTATTTGTTTGTTTTTGGACAGGCAGAGTGGACAGTGAGAGAGAGACAGAGAGAAAGGTCTGCCTTTTCCATTTGTTCACCCCTCAATGGCTGCTGCGGCCCGCACACCGCGCTGATCTGAGACCAGGTGCTTCTCCTGGTCTCCCATGGGGTGCAGGGTCCAAGCACTTGGGCCATCCTCCACTGCACTCCTGGGCCATAGCAGAGAGCTGGACTGGAAGAGGGGCAACCAGGACAGAATCCGGCGCCCTGACCAGGACTAGAACCTGGTGTGCCGGCGCCGCAGGAGGAGGATCAGCCTAGAGCCGTGGCGCCGGCTCCATGGTCTTTTTTTTACACTTGTCTTATTCAAATAAAGATCTAAACGAGCTTTACAAATTGCATTTTGATATCACTTAGGTCTTTTTTAATCTCCAGAATCTCTCTTGCCTTTTTTCAGGCCATTTATTGAAGAAGAGTTCTGTTTCCTGACAAATTTCTTCCATTCTGGATTTTGCTGGTTGTATCCTGTAGAGCCACTTCATATTTTCATATTTCCTTTGTTCTTCCTGTTCATTGACAGGTCTGGCAGGAATACTTCATTGGATCTTATATTTTCCCTGAACCAGGCCTCCTTAGAAAAATCACAGTTCAGACAGTTTCCTAACTGTCCAGTACAGTGCAAGCTGTGTATATTTGGTATGTACATTTAAATGAGCTAAAATCAAACAGAAGTCCCAATTCAATGGCTCAGTCGCACTAGCCACATTTCAAGGGCTCAGTAGTCTCTGTGACCCGTGGCTGCTGTCCTGGGTGGCACAGCACCAATCTGGCACTCGCTGAGACCTCCTCTGTATTCCAAGCCCTGCACTCACTAGGATCTACAACCTCTGTTGTCTTCATGTTGGTCTTCTCTACTCAACTTTTCCTTCACTCTTCAATATGGAGCTCACAGCGGATGCCAACGGTTTTATAATTCCATTCCATCCTGGCACTCTGTGGCCTGGAGATGGCAGCACATGCTACAGGCTGAGGGCTCAGCCCACAGACTGCAGGCAGCAGGCTGTCACCCATATACCAGACTGGCTGCACGCTGGGCTTTCCACAACCCCTGCGTTGGGTCTGTTTAGTTTGCCAGAACAGCTTGTAGAACCCAGGGAAACACGTCTCGAACATTTTCCTGTAAAGGGTATTTCTAAGGATACGGAGGAAGAGCCAGATGTCACGCATGCCTGATTGTACTGACACCCGAGATCCAGCGCCTACCTGAAGCACACTGAATCTTAACTTACTTTATTCTCACGTTGCCTAAGGCAGTTTGACCTGCATTTCATTCACTTGCAACTACAAATGTTTAATGATTTGTTTTCAGAGTGTGTCTAAAATTTTTTTCCCCCAAATACTCTGAATCTGTTACCTCTTGAGGCCAAAACTCTCTTCCTTCCCTCTGGTCTTCCAAATAATCACGAATTATGTTTGTTTTTTGCAGAAACAGGCCCATAGAGTTGGCACGCTCTATGTCTTCTCCAACTAAGGGGTCTTCAAACTCTGAGGCTGAGAACAGACGGGAAAGGCCAATTCCCACCAGTCCGGCAACATAGTGACAGTACTGTAAAAGATTATTTTTAAAGTACATTAATATAGAAAATTTTAATAAAATGGAAACATTAGAGATCATTAGCTACAAAAAGGCAGGTTTCCAAGTAGAATGTTCAAGATCTCATTTTGATTAAAAAACACAAATATACAAGCACACACATGCACATGGAAGGATTGTGCACCAAAGATGTAACACTGGGCTCCAGGCAATGAGAATTGGACCTCTGAGAACAAAGTATCCCAGCCAGGCTCTGACACTGCTTTAAGTGCCCTGCATTTCCCATCACCACAAACATCTTCTCAACAGTTTCACAGATCACCCATCCGGGAAGTCAGAGGCCAGAGGTTAATCCACCTCAAGAGTTAGGCTTTATTAATTTCAGTAAAACTTCCTGTCTATCAGGCAATCTAAGAAGTGATAAAGAAGGGAAACACCGGCAGTGGTTGTCGGCAAGGGTAAACGTTAGAGACCAAAGAGTCACAAGCTGCCTGGAGTAAAAGCACCTGAAATGTTCTAGGAGAGGAAGAGTCTGGGAAAAGGGAAGATCCGCTGAAATCCGAAGGAAATCAGGTGTGGACAGCTTCTAAAAAGAACTATTGGGAAAAAAATTTAGAACAGCTATAGTACTGTTTAAATGTATTTTAAAAAAAATAGTTCCTTGGGTACAAATATGAGGGTACTTTAAAAAGTTTATGGAATATGGAATTAAAAGAAAAAGTTCTTGGGCCGGCGCCGTGGCTCAACAGGCTAATCCTCCGCCTTGCGGCGCCGGCACACCGGGTTCTAGTCCCGGTCGGGGCGCCGGATTCTGTCCCGGTTGCCCCTCTTCCAGGCCAGCCCTCTGCTGTGGCCCAGGAGTGCAGTGGAGGATGGCCCAAGTGCTTGGGCCCTGCACCCCATGGGAGACCAGGAGAAGCACCTAGCACCTGGCTCCTGCCATCGGATGAGCGCTGTGCGCCGGCCGCAGCGCGCCAACCACGGCAGCCATTGGAGGGTGAACCAACGGCAAAAGGAAGACCTTTCTCTCTGTCTCTCTCTCTCACTGTCCACTCTGCCTGTCAAAAAAAAAAAAAAAAAAAAGAAAAGAAAAAAAAAAAGAAAAAGTTCTTCAAATATTCTATTTTATCTGATCAGAACTGTAACAACATAGAATTAAGGTTCCTGAATAGATCTGTTCCACAAAAAAGGAAGTTACTAAGCATCTTACTTCAGTCAGGAGACAATGAGAGAGGAAGAAGTAGGATATTGGAGAGATACTCACCCTTCAGCATAAGACACCGAAAACCCAAAGCCAATACCTTTGGATTCTCATGAGCTGTTCTTTGTTTTGAAGGAAACAGACACACAATGTAAGAGCTTAGCTGGTATCTGTGTCTCAGAAACAAACCAGGCCAGCATGGTACGGACGTAAACACAGTCTTAAGATGGGACTGGAAATGACTCAGGTACTAAGGCAGACACACAAACACACATACTTAGTGATGGAAAAGAACAGAAAGCACTTTTTAAATTATGAGCTTGGCCGCTGACGCTGCTCACTAGGCTAATACTCTGCCTGCGGCGCCGGCATCCCAGGTTCTAGTCCCGGTCGGGGTGCTGGATTCTGTCCCGGTTGCTCCTCTTCCAGTCCAGCTCTTTGCTGTGGCCCGGGAAGGCGGTGGAGACCAGGAAGAAGCACCTGGCTCCTGGCTTTGGATCATTGCGGTGCGCTGGCCGCAGCAGCCATTGCGGGGTGAACAAATGGAAAAGGAAGACCTTTCTCTCTCTCTCTCTCTAAATAGAAATATATATATATATATATATATATATATATATATATATATAAGCTTAATGTCTATCTTCAGACAAGTCCAATCTACTTTGGCCTTGCTTCACAGTAAACTCTCAAGAGCATAAAAAATTTTGACAGAGAATTAAACTTGAATTCACTATCAAGGGCTTCTGATGAGACATTCAACCCAAACAGATGACTTGTCAAGTTAGAAAACCTGGATCTAGGAGACTTGTTCCCTGTTCTTCACTCTAGGATGCGGACTGCTGGGTTTTGGCCCATGCTCAGACACTGTTTTGCAGTCACTAACCTTGTCCCACTCCTGTTCAGAGGTCACGTGCTTGTCCAAAAACTCTGCCATCCCCATCCCCATCCTCCGGCAAATGTCGGCAATCACTTTCTGATACTTCTCAGCCAAATTCCTGAACTCGAGGGAGATCTGAAATGGAGACCACAGAAAACAGAAAGTGTGAACGACTACACCACAGAGCAGGGCAGAACTCTCGTGATGGCTCCCCAACAGTTCATCGGTGTGCTCAACCTCAACCATACCGTTCTATGTGCTAAATAATAAGCTCTGTGCATTCCATAAATACCAAACAGAAATGCTAATGTTCCTGGATGCAAAATGCAACTCAAAGTCTCATTATCTATTCATTTTCCAACATATAATAACTAAGATGCTTCAACACAGAGTTGGATATGAAGTGTAAGAATTTTAGGAAGAACATCTTGCTTCAGATGAACCTTGTGATGGCAAAGATTCATTTGTGCAAGCGTCTATCAAGCCATTTCTACCTAACAAGCCTTGTTCTAGGCTCTAGGGAGAGACGTCAGGGAAAATGGAAACTTCTACCCTTGCAGCTCGTATTCTAGCAAGGAGATCAGCCAGCCGCTTCCCATTGTCAGCTTCACAATTGTATCATAAAGCTGGAGTGTCTCTCTCACTGTAAAGTCACATTTTAATTTCCTTAAGCAACTCACACAATACGAGGCATGCTGCCCGGTATTCTTTTTTTCATAGCCATGTTCTAATGTAGAAAACAGTATTAATGTTTATTAAGTTTATTGGCACTGCAGAAATATCTTGTTTAAATTCAAAGAAGTGTTTATGGGTTAACAAAATAAACTAATAAAAACGATGACATTTAATCCACTGTTTAACCCCCCAGACCCATAAAATCAGTCTCTGACCCCTGCTCCTTCCAGAACAGCTGTTCCAAGCCAGCGCCAAAAGCAAAGTCCTCCTGTGGATGGAAAACACTAGCACCTCTCGCAGAAGATAGGTGACTCTGACTCCCCCCAGAACCCTTCCTTACACAGAGCCTCGGCCAGACCAGTTCTATTTATAAAATGAAAAGGCCAATGAGGGTGGGAGGAGGAGCTTAGACTCAGGAAAACAAACTCTTCAAAATAAACACTTTCTCTTTTCTGATTTTGAGCTCTCTCTTCCAATAACTTTTTCAAATGTCTTACATGATTATGCAGTTCAAAATGTGAAAACAAAAATATGCAAGAAAAAAGTGAACCCAAGGGAAGAGGGGTGCTTTGCCAACTCCAGGCTCACTGCCTGGTTCTGTGCATTCTCCAGGCCCAGCGACAAGCTCTTCTGTGAGAGGGGTGCCCTCCCCAGCCCCTCATGCCAGGTGGGTTTCACTCCAGACTACAGACACGGTGCCTTGGGCCTCAGACCACTTCCTGGTGCCTGTGAGCTCATGAAGGAAGCATCGGTGTGATAGGAGCCCACAGGGAGAGTGGACAAACGCCAGATCCTGTGTCACGGGCAAGGACAGCGTGGCATTTCCATTCACCTGTGAAGGCAAACTCCCCAGTCAGAAATCTTAGAACACTGTTATCAAATCCCTACTATGTTCAAGAGTTTTTTGCTTATTTGCTTTTTTAAAAACAGCTAGAGGGGCCAGCGCTATGGCATAGTGAGTAAAGCCACTGCCTGCAGTGCCAGCATCCCATATGGGTGACAGTTCGAGTCCTGGCGGCTCCTCTTCCAATCCAGCTCTCTGCTGTGGCATGGGAAAGCAGTAGAAGATGGCCCAAGTCCTTGGACCCCTGCACCCACATGGGAGACCTGGAAGAAGCTCCTGGCTCCTGGCTTTGGATGGGCACAGCTCTGGCTATTGCAGCCAACTGGGGAGTGAACCAGCGGATGGAAGCGCTCGCTCGCTCGCTCTTTCTCTGCCTCTCCTTCTCTGTGTAAGTCTGACTTTCAAATAAACAAACAAATCTTTTAAAAAATAAATAAATCAGTAATATATATATAAAAAAAAGCCAGCTTGAAAGAGGCAGTTAATTATGCCAATGATTAAATGCAAGGTCTTCTGAATCTGAATCTTGATTCGGCCACTATGCCTCACAGGTGATCTGACAAAAATGCAGGTAACAGCGTATCATGTATTAGGTAGTTTACCTATTGAAAGTACATTATAGGAAAAAAAAAAAAGAAAATGAATCACGAAATATTTTTAGTAACTGATTTATAGTAAATTAATAAATGTATTATTATTGCCATTGTTTAAAAGTAATTCAGTCTGGCAGCTAAGAGGCCTGTGTTCCATATCAGAGTACCCGGGTTCAGTTCCAGACTCCAGCTTCTGACCCCAGCTTCCTGCCAATGCAGACCCCAGGAGGCAGCAATGATGGCCCAAGTAAGGAGGTCATTGCACTCATGCGGGAGACCTGGATGACATTCCTGGTTCCCAGCTTCAGCGCAGCTCAGCTCCAGCCACTGCAGACATTTGGGGAGTGAACCAGTGGATGAGCTCTCTGTCTCTCAAACAAAATGAAATTAAAACACTAAAACTAAACAAAACAAAACCAAAACCAAAAAACACCATACTATTTCTTGCACTAACTTCTGGTAAGAAATGTATGTGGACTTCCATAAGCATGAGCTCTATATCTTCAGATTCTGTTAAGCACACACTGAAAACATTTAATAAACACAATGTGTCCATACTGAACACGTACAGGCTTTTCTGGTCATTCCTCCTAGATAACATATCAACAATTCACGTGGCATTTACATCGGACAAGGTTAGTGGGTCATCTAGAGAGGACTGAATTACAGAAGGTGTGTAAATACCGTACCTCTTCACATAAGAGACTCGAGAATCCAGAGATTTTAATATCATGTGGTCCTAGAACCAACTCCACAGAGACAAGGGATGATGATGTTCTAACTGGATCCATAGTATACAATGAGAGTTCTAGAAAACCTGACTTGAAATGGTATCAACAAATGATCACTATAGCATAAAGCCCCAGGTTCAATCTGAAGGCACAGACTGACAGTACATGGAGGTTAAGTTACTTGATTAGATCAGATTGTTCTGTCTAGGCTTATTCCTAAATTCTATGGGACTGGGACACCAGGGCAAATGGAGGCCCACATACCATATGTTGCTAAAATTTTTTAAATTATCAAAAAAAATTTTTTTAAATGATTCAACGTGTTCATTCAAATATGTTCTACCTTCCTGTCCTGACAAACCTCTCTTCCTGACAACCTGGATGGTTCAGGTTTGAATTTAAAATGCTTGGTGCTCAGGGTTTTGCTCCAAGATGCGCAGGGCAGAGACTGTGGATCCCCAGTTCTGTCCAGCCCTGGGAGGGACCTCACATTCACGTGTAAGGATGCTCCAGCCTGTAGGACCAGTTTCATCCACCACCCTCCCAAACACAGCCCTTGGCCACCCCTCAGGCCTCCGGGCACAGCCACTGGTGCCATGTGCCATTCTAGATAAGAGATGGACTTTGGGCATGGGCTCAGAGACAGGGGGTTCCAGACACCCAGAACAATGGTCGAGGAGAGGATGGCAGCATTCCATTTCAGAGTGCTGGTGTGAGTCCTGGCTACTTTCCACTTCCAATCCAGCTCCCCACTAATGAGCCCGGGAGCCAGAGGATGATAGCTCAGCTACCTGGGTTCTTATTACCTACACGGAAGACCCAGGTCCAGTTCTTGAATTCAGCCTATGTTAGTCCTGTCTGTTGCAGCATTTGGGGAGTGAACCAACAGATGGAAGATATCTCTCTATCTCTCCCTCTCTGTCAATCTACCTATCAAATAAAATAAATAAATCATTAAAAATAAAATGGGAGGTGGTATTCTGGCACAGCAGGTAAAGCTGCCTCCTGCAACGCTGGAATCCCGTATGGGCGGTGGTTTGAGTCCCAGCTGCTCTACTACTAATCCAGCTTCCTGCTAATGCTCCTGGCAAAGCAGCAGAGGATGGCTTTAGTGCTTGGGCCCCTGCACCCATGTGGGAGACCTGGATGAAGCTCCTGGCTCCTGGCTTCGGACCAGCTTAGCCTTGGGCACTGCAGCATTTGGGAAGTGAACCAGTGGATGGAGGATCAATCTCTCTCATTCTCTCTCTCTCTCTGTAGCTCTGCCTTTCAAATAAATATATCTTTATATTTTATGTTTTATTCTAGAAGATATCAAATGTAAACATTAGAAAAATAATAATAAAATAGGGTAAGGGATCTCTCTTGCCTCAGTCTCAGAACAGAGCTATGGAAGCGAGGCCAGACAATCAATCCCTTACTTGTTCTGTCCTGTGATCCGGTCAGAAGCTACCTGTAGCAGAACACCAGGCAACCGCACCACCCACCAACACACGCACACACTCATTTCCTAAGAAGACCATTTCTACCTATTCCTGTCTGCTGCTGAATCACAGACCAAAGGACCTCAAACTCAGGTACCTTAAAATTATACATGCCCACAAAACACATCTTGGTATGATTTCACATTCCTAAGGACATAAAAGGCGAATAGCAATACAACAGTGCTGGCTGTCCTGGGCTTTCGCTCCCTTTACTCTGCCTAGGAGCAGTTCTCTGCTTTCAGGGGATGGCAGCGCTGCTTTCTAACTCTACTACCCCAAACGGAAAAGACACATTTCATGTTCACATTTGATATCTTTTAGAATAAAACATGATTTTTCCATTAGAATGCTCTATATATAAAGGTACTTATAAATAAGCACTTATAAATATGCTGAAATACTGGCTGAAAATTTACTAGCTAAGACTAACCAAAATTAACATAAATTTTTAAAAAAACTTAGCACTTAATTCATTTTCCACAAACTTTTTGCTTATTTATATGAGAAACAGAAATCTTCCATCCACTGGTTCATTCCCCAGGTGACTACAACAGCAAAAGCTGGGCCAGGCTAAAGCCAGGAGCCAAGAACTCAATCCAGGTCTCTCCTACATGGGTGGCAGGTACCTCCATATCACCTGCTGCCTCCCAGGCAGGAAGATGGAATTGGAGGAGGAGCTGGGACTCAAACTCAGGTACTTTGATACGGGATACCAAAGAAGGGCCTTAACTTCTGTGCCAAATGCCCAGCCTAGCCTTGTTTTTTATATTACGTAACACATTTATCCCACAACCATTAATTATCTGTTATGAATCTACTCAGGTCAAGAGGAGGTTGGGGGTGGTGGTGGTTGGCACTGTGGTGTAGCAGGTAAAGCCGCCACCTGCAATGCTGGCATCCCATATGGGCACCAGTTCAACTCCCAGCTGCTTCTCTTCCAATCCAGCTCTCTGCTATGGTCTGGGAAAGCAGTAGAAGATGGCCCAAGTCCTTGGATCCCTGCACTCATGTGGGAGACCCGGAAGCAGCTACTGGCTTTGGATTGGCACAGCTCTGGCCATTGTGGCTATCTGGGGAGTGAACCAGCAGATAGAAGACCTCTCTCTCTCTGCCTCTGCCTCTCTGTAACTTGCCTTCAAATAAATAAATAAATCTTAAAAAATAAAAAAAGAGGAGTTTGGGAGGCTGTTGTTGCCTTTGGTAAGTACTGGTTGATTTTAAGTGAAAATCTACTATAAATGGCACGTGCCCTCTACTGGCAGCAATTCACCCACCCTGGCAGGGTCCAAAGGCTCCTCCAGAGCCAGTCACAGGTTTCCAGGGAGAAGACAGCCATGCTCTGGTCCTCAGGTGTTCCGTGAGGACTAACCCGCGAGTACCTGCCCTTGGGTAGAACTCTCCCTTCTCATCTCCTTCACAGACCCTCTGTTTTGGATTGGATGTGACCTGATGTGACCTCAGCAATCTGAAATAGGCCCCGCTCTGAAGGAGTCTTTCTAAAACATTCTTCTGGAATAGGTAAACTCTCCTCTGTCCATCCAGCTCCCGCCCGCTCAGACACACCACACACAGCTGTGATTCAACAGTAAAGTCACAGAAGCACTGTCCCACTCCCAAGACTCTGACAAATGGGTACAAAAAGGACCTCTTTGGGTTATTCAGGAATATATGACTTCGCTAAACCAGACTTTTACTTATTATATATGGACTATCCTTAATCTATGTGATAAGACATGAAAATTCTGGAAAAGTGGGCATACTCACACAAACAAATGTGTGGGACTCTACAGCACAAGGTTTTAATTACAGCTCACTTTACTCCAACAAGATGGACACAATAGCTAATATTTACAGACCACTTGGCACGTGCCAAGCTTTATCATTATTTTAAGCATGTTACAGGTAGGAAATGATCCAGTCCTCGGGGTTCTGCCTCTACAGATAAGGACACGGAGCATAAGCAGTGAAGGGACGTGCCGGGTCCAGACAGCTCTAAGCAGCAGAGCGCCAGCCTGCTTCAAGCCTCCCTCCAGCGGGGAGAGCTCACTGCCTACTGCTCTGCAGCAGCAAGCCCACGCCTCAAGGCTCACGACGCTCCAGAACTCAGCCACGTCACACAGCGAGTGTGGGAGCTCCCACGGTGAGTGTGGCGTCTCCCACAACCTTTGGATGCATTTTTCCACAGGAAGACGCGCAGGACTTCCAAACAATATACTGGCAATAAAAATAGTAGTGAACACTGTTCTAAGAACTTTTCCTCTATTAACTCTTACCCCTCACAACAATACAATGAGGTAGGTGTCTCACACATGAAGAAATGGAGGCATAGAGAGGCTGTATCACCAACCACCCGTTACTACGTTGGGATGCAGGCTGACGACTGCGTTACCAAGTACAAACACAAATGTGGGCACGAGAGACTCATCATTCCACTACCGTTGGGAAGTCCTCCAACACTTGTCGATCCTTCTCCTTGCTCTCCATAAACCGCCAGTCGGGTTCATAAAGGAAAGAGTGAAAGTTGTGTAACAGTGGGATCTTCTTTTCCACACTGATGGTCATGTCATCTTCCAGGGTGTCCAGAGCCCGAAGAACCAGGTAAAATATGCATACTGCATGGCTGTAAAAAAGGAGGAACTGTTAATACATTAGGACATCCAAAGATATGAACTTCAAAATAACATAATTTGTACTGGCCATTTTCTTTTCTTTTTTTTTTTTTAAGATCTATTTATTTTGAAAGTCAGAGTTACAGAGAAAAAGGGAGAGAGAGAGAGATCTTCCATCTATGGGTTCACTCCCCAGATGGCTGCAATGGCCAGTGCAGGACCAGGCCCAAGACAGGAGCTTCATCTGGGTCTCCCAGGGGGATGCAGAGGCCCAAATACTTGGACCGTCTTGTACTTCTTTTCCCAGGCAATTAGCAGGGAGCTGGATCGCAAATGGAGCAGCTGGGACACAGATCAGAGCCCATGCTGGCGTTCTAGGCAGCGGCTTAACCCACTGTGCTACAACACCAGCCCTATGTACAGGCCATTTTCTAAACCTGCCTTTACCTTAGCTCTACAGAACTATGAAAAGATAACTTAGACTCTTCATACTTAATGAAACTTACACTAGTTTTATTTTCCTAAATGAGTGTATGGACCTCTGTAGTTTATTTTAAAAAAATAATAAAAACTACCAGATGGAGTTACTGACTCTATGAGTTAACTAATGTAGAACTCACAAACCAAATGTTTAGACCAAACTAATAATCTGCAGATAGAAAAGGAAGTCCCAAGACACAACTTCTTCTCAGTTAAAGGTATCACACATAAGGCAGCTGGTGTAGACTGTCGTGTACACTCTGCACAAAGGCAGCTTCAGAGGAATTAACCCACTAGGCCAGAAACGCAAAGCAGAGTAAGGGAAGCCAAAAAAATACATGACCTACTCAGGCAGGTTCAGCAGCCAGGACTAAAAAAAGTTAATAAACATTACCATCCCCCTCCCACCCCCCCTTCTCTGAAAGAGCTGGGCCCGCAGGGACACTATTAGATGGCCAGGTGCCTGGAAGGGCAATCTAAAGTAAACACATGGGCATTTCCAATCCCCAACATTTCCTGCACACAGGCGGGGCCGCGTTCTCGCAAAGCCAAGAGCAAGAGGACTGCAGCCCTCCCAAAGTAGCTTCGATGACTCAACTGCCCACGGAAAATCTTTCCTCCCCCAAGTCGGAGACACTGCTGCAACTGCCACTCACCGCATTTCCCCATCCAGCGCCTCGATAACAGCTGCGAAACTGCGACTGGTCTGATTCAGATACTTGTAGCAAGTTTTCAGGCTGCTGCTGAGCGAGTCCTGCGGGCAGACAACACACACGGCGGTGGGCGGCGCGGACGAGCACGAGTGGGACGGGGGCAGGCGGCCGGCGGCCGGGCTACGCAGCCTACCGCAGACGCCCTCTCCCCGCAGCCAGTCCTTGGAGGGCCAGGCGGCCGGAGGCAAAGGGCAGCCCCGCGGTGGGGCGCCGGCGCTCGGGCCCCTGGGCGCCGCAGCGGGGCTCAGCACCAAGGTGCGCTTGAACAGGGACATGGCCTTGGTGCTGCAGGCGGCTGCGGCCATGGGAATCGCGGAGCAAGCGAAGTTTCTCCTCCATAGACCCCAGCAGAGCTGGGAGGCGCCCGCCGAGGGGCGTAACGGACTCTCCCTCCCCCCCAAATAACGCGCTGCTGCGCAGGCCGAGCCCGGAGGGCGCCCCGCCCCACACGTGGAAGCCGCCCCGCCCCCAGCGCAGCCCCACACGTGGAGGCCGCCCCGCAGCCCCTCCCCGAACAGCTCCGCCCACGCCCCTCGGCCCCGCCCCGCAGCCCCACACTTGGAGGCCACCCGCAGCCCCGCCCCTCAGCCCCTCAGCCCCAGCCCCAGCGCCAGGGCGCTTCCTCTGGGGCTCGCCCTTCTCCCTGGAACCCACTGCTGCTGACCCACGGACCACTTCCTCCCTCTGACAGTCTCTCACAGACCCCACAGCTGGATCCCCTTCCAACCAGGCCCGCACCTTGGTGCAGGTTAGCCAGAGTCGCCCCTTACCCCTGGGGTCTGTTTCCCCTCCACCCAGGGCACCACTCTAACTTCCCATTTTCCCTTGGGGGGATGTCGGATTGAGCGCAGTCTCCTCCTCCCGCTTTGCTATTGCCCAGCTGTCGTTTTTCCTAAACACCTGCTAAGCCTCTACTGTCCTCTGGAAAGCGGGCTCTTCCTTCCACGATTTCTTCTTGCCTTTCCCTTTGAAATCAGTGAAATGTACTGTGCCGTTTCCTGACCTTTACTCTTCCCTAAGGAAAACAAGTAAGGACCTGCTTCTCCAGAGGTGACACAGAAGGCAGGCCTATGTCAGAAAGTCAGAAAGACTCACCTTTCCTGTGTAATTTGTTATACAGGCTTTTAAAAAATCACATTGCGTACAAAGTACCAGGAGTTCCCATACACTTCCTCTCCCTACAGGTCTCCCCCACCTTATGTTAAAGAAATATGTTTGAAAGCAGAGTGAGAACAAGAAAGAGAGGGAACGACAGAAAGAGAGACAGAGATTCCATCTGCTGGTTCACTCCCCTAACAGCCACAGCAGCCTGGGCTGGGTCACGGAGCTCCATCCGGGTCTCCCACCTGAGTGGCAGAGGCCCAAGTCCTGGGGTCATCTCCGCTGCCTTCCCAGGCCCTACCTTGTTCTTAAGAGACATGGGAAACATGTGCAATATGTAACACAAGAGTTATGACAGCTTATCTACTGGTAAGAATCACATAAAGCCACACTGGAATGTTAAGTGAACCCTGGTGGGGTCCAAGTGTACTAAGATTTTCCTTATGTACATTTCCAAAAATTTCCTATCACTGATATATGTTATTTTGTCAAAAACAGTAAAGCTTTTTCTTTTTAAAAAATGTCACATAATGTTGATAATTTCATTTTACTGTCATTCCCAATAAACAATTGTTAGTAAAAGTTAGTATTTACTGGGTTCTGTATTTTAGTACAGCACAGGGTCTGGCACACAAAACAATCAGTGAAGGCTTGATGAGTAAAATGCAGAGTAATTAAAACAGTCTACCAGGGGCCAGCGCTGTGGCACAGCAGGTTAGGCCGCCAGCACCACCAGCATCCCGTAAGTCCTGAATGGTCTGCTTCCATTCCAGCTCCCTCCTAATGCGCCTGGGAAAGCAGCAGCAGATGGCCCAAGTCCTAGGGTCCCTGCACCCACGTGGGAGACCTGGATGAAGCTCCTGGCTTTGGCCTGGCCCAGTCTTGGCTGTTGTGGCCAAAGAGTGAACCAGCAGACAGATCTCTCTTGTTCTCTTTCTCTCTCTCCTGCTCTCTCCGTAACTTTGCTTTTCTTTCAAAATAAGCAAATATTAAATCTTAAAAAAAAAAAGCAAAAACAGTTCGCTAACTCCTTCCCTCCCAAACTGTGCAGAGGCAAAATTTGATGGTATAAGAAGTGCGAAAGTTCTTTACCTAGCTCCAGGCCAGCTCTTCCCACAACCTGACAGCTGTCGGACCACAGGGATTCCTTTCACTGCTCTGCCAAGCTTCCATCCTCAGCTACAACTAATGGTTTTTGAGCTAAGGTCAATAAGCACAAAGGTACAGTCACAGTGGACATGAAAAACTACAGTCTTTAAGAGAAAACCAGCCTGGGGCCGGTGCTGTGGCGTAGCAGGTAAGGCCACCGCCTGCAGTGCCAACATCCCATGTGGGTGCCTGTTCAAGTCTCAGTTATTCCACTTCTGATTCAACTCCCTTCTGGTGTGCCTGGGAGGGCAGTGAAGGATGACCTACACCCTTGGGCCCCTGCACTCACATGGGAGACCCAGAAGCGGCTCCGGGCTCCTGGCTTCGGATGGGCTTAGTTCCAGCCATTGCGGTCATTTGAGGAGTGGATTGGTGGAGGAAGGCCTCTCTCTCTCTCTGTAACTCTGAAATGTATCTATTTCAAATAGAAAAAATTTTTAAAAACAAGGGTGGGGCCAGCACTGTAGCATGGTAAAGCTGCCTTCTGCTAGTGCTGGCATCCCATACAGGTGCTGGTTCTAGTCCTGGCTGCTCCTCTTCTGATATAGCTCTCTGCTAATGTGCCTGGGAAAGCAGCAGAAGACAGCCCAAGTGCTTGGGCTCTGAACCCATGTGGGAGACCGGAAGAAGCTCCTGGTTCCTGATCAGCTCAGATCTGGCCATTGCAGCCAACTGAGGCGTGAACCAGCAGATGGAAGATCTCTCTCCATCTGTAACTCTGTCTCCCAAATAAATAAAATAAATCTTAAAAAAAACCAAAAAACAAAACCTTGGTATTTCATGACAGTTCCTAGGCTCTCTGAACTTTTGCACTTCTGCTCCCCATTAGACTGTGAGAGCAGGCATTTTCCTCTCCATGTCCAGCACATGAAAGTGTGTCCAACTCTCAGCTGGGCTGGACAATCTGCTGCTTAATGTCTCTTTGTAGTCCACTGTCTTAATTATAAGCAGAGGCTGGCGCTGTGGTGTAGCGGGTAAAGCCACTGCCTGCAGTGCCAGCATCCCATATGGGAGCCGGTTCAAGTTCTGGCTGCTTGCTCCACTTCCAATCCAGCTCCCTGCTATGGTCTGGAAAAGCAGTAGAAAATGGCCCAAGGCCTTGGGCCCCTGCACCCACGTGAGAGACCCGGAAGAAGCTCTTGGCTCCTGGCTTCGCATCTGCATGGCTCCGGCCATTGAGGCCAATTGGGGAGTGAACCAGCAGATGGAAGACCTCTCTCTCCCCCTCTGCCTCTCCTTCTCTCTCTGTGTAACTCCGACTTTCAAATAAAATAAACAAATCTTTTTTAAAAAAAATCTAAGCAAAGCAGGGTAAAGAGAGTGAGCTCTATAGTTGGAATGCAAGGGTAAAGCCAGGCTCTGCCACTTAAAAGCCATTAGGTCCTAGGCAATTAACCTCTGTGCCTGTGTCCTCATCTATAACTTAGAAAAAACAACTCTAGCTTCCTCATAGGATCACTGGAGGTTTAAATAATAATAGATGAGAGGTATTTAAAATAGTGCCTAGCACACAGTACAAGTTCAATAAATATTAGCCATTATTATTATGATACTCTCTGTCTGAAAGGTGAAGTCTCAGGTTTAAAAAGCCTTGGGGGGGGGCTGGCATTGTGGAGGGTGCTTAAACACTGAGGACACTAACATCCGCTATCGAAGTGCCTGCCAGTTCAAGTCCTGCCTGTGTCACTTCTGATCCGGCTTTTCTATTAGCTGTCTGGGAAGGCAGCTAATGGCCCTGCCACATATGGGAGACCTGGACGGAGTTCTTGGCTGTTGCAGTCATCTGGGGGAATGAACCAACAGGTGGAAGATATCTCTCTCTCACTCTCTTGCTCTCTCCCTCTCTTCCTATCACTCTGCTTGCATTTCAAATAAACAAATAAATAACTTTAAAACACATGAATAAAGAAATAAAGAGTCTTTCAGCAGGGCACCATCCTAGGAAACTAGAGGCGGAAGAGGTGCAATTAGGGATCTGAAATGACCACAATTCTGCTTGAAATGTCAATGAACACCGATATCGGAGAGCAGAGGAGGGTTTGAAATGGGGAAAATGGCTTTAGTTGTACTTTGGCATTTTATAGTTTAACAAAAAAAGATGACAAAATAATGCAAAAAGTTGGCATTTAATTTCACGGATGGCCCAAGTGGCTTACAACATTCTCAGAACTTTGCTATTTACTTCAAATATTTTATAATCATAAGTGCATTATTAAGCTTAAGCAATCTTTGTGTTTTTTTAAGATTTACTCATCCATTTGAAAATCAAAGTTGCAGAGAGACACAGAGATCTTCCATCTGCTTGTTCATTCTCCAGATGGCTACAACGGCCAAGGCCGAGCCTGGGTGAAGCCAGGAGCCAGAAGCCTCTTCCAGGTCTCCCATGCAGGTAGCAGGGGCCCAAATACTTGTGCCAGCTTCTGTTGCTTTTCCCAGGCCATCAGCAGAGAGCTGGATCAGAAGTGGAGCAGCTGGGGCCAGTGCTGTGGCATAGCAGGTAAAGCTGCCACCTGCAGTGCCAGCATATCATATGGGCACCAGTTCGAGTCTCGGCTGCTCCACTTCTGATCCAGCTCTCTGCTATAGCCTGGGAAAGCAGTAGAAGATGGCCCACATCCTTGGGCCCCTGTACCCACATCAGAGACCTGGAAGAAGCTCCTGGATCCAGATCAGCACAGCTCCAGCCATTTTGGCCAACTGGATAGTGAACCAACAGATAGGAGACCTGTCTCTCTGCCTCTCCTTCTCTCTCTGGGTAACTCTTTCAATAAATAAATAAATCTTTAAAAAAAAAAAAAAAAGTGGAGCAGCAGGGACTCAAACCAATACCCATATGGGATGCCAGCATCATAGACAGCCTCAAGTTAAAGGAATTTTAAGCTGTAATAATTAGAATGAACACAACATCTAAAAGAAAAGAAGTAGTCTAAAGTGGCCAGACCACACCTAAAATACTGCAATTCTGTACTTTAAGAGAGCGAATGTGGTCATTCAGGCAAGAGTGACACACAATGAATAGAGAAAGAGCACAGAACATTTGATTGGCACATCAGGATTCTTAAGAGAGAATATGAGGCCGGCTCAACAAGCTAATCCTCCGCCTTGTGGTGCCGGCACACCAGGTTCTAGTTCCGGTCAGGGTGCCGGATTCTGTCCCGGTTGCCCCTCTTCCAGGCCAGCTCTCTGCTGTGGCCCGGGAGTGCAGTGGAGGATGGCCCAAGTCTTTGGGCCCTGCATCCGCATGGGAGACCAGGAGAAGCACCTGGCTCCTGGCTTCGGATCAGCGAGGTGCGCCGGCCGAGGTGGCCACTGGAGGGTGAACCAATGGCAAAAGGAAACCTTTCTCTCTGTCTCTCTCTCTCTCACTGTCCACTCTGCCTGTCAAAAAGGAAAAAGAAAAAAAGAAAAAAAAGAGAATATGAGAGTTCTCATACTTTAAGTGCTATATTACAAAACAAGGATTAGATTCTCTGGTTTTGGAAGAACAAAGCGTGGAAGTACAATTCACTCCACAGTAGCATTTCTAAATACCAGAACCACCTGGAAACTCAGTGGGCCATCTCCAGAGGCAGTGAACTACCTGTCACTTTTGGTGTTTAGCAAACTGCACACCCTAGATTGGAAAGCACTGACTATTTGTTTCAGGTCACAGATCCCATGGAAGAATTTGGCAATAGTCGACACTGCTCTCCTCCCTACAGAACACACAAATGTGGGGCAGGCGTCTGGCGCAGCTGTTAATCCTGGGAGGCAGCAGGTGACGGCTCAAGTACTTGGGTCCTTGCCACCTGGCTGACGCCTGGCCTAGCCCCAGCTGTTCTGGCATTTGGGGAACAAACTAAGGATGGAAGGTCTCTGTCTCTCTTTCAAATAAAATGAAAACAAATTTAAAGACTTAAAAACAAACGTATGAATGTGCAATAACAAATCCAGGTTGCAAATATCCCTTATCTGAGATGCCTGGCAGCAGACGTGTTTGGCTCTCAGACCCAGAATATTTCCGTAAGTGTAGTCAGGTATCTTGTAGACCAGACCCAAGCTAAACAGGAAATTCATTTATTGAATATACACCTAATACACATAGTCTGAAGGTAATTTTATCTGGTATCTGTAATGCAACTGCATTTTGACGGTGGCCTGTCACATAAGGTCAGGTGCGGAATTTTCCACTTTTGGCTTCAAGCTGGTACTTTAAAAGTTTTGAATTTTGGTGCATTTTGGATATCCAGTTTTTGGATTAAATATTCTCAATCTATATCTGCAAATAATCTCAAGAGTGCGCTAAGTTAGAAATCATAATAAGCATCTCTGGTTAGACAAATTTTTATTCAGCAATTAAATATAATTTAAGTCTGTATTTCTTGATGACATTGCCATCCTAGCCAGCAGTGAATTGCTCCTCCTGTGCATTTCCTATGGCATCTACTTAAGTTTAGCTTGTTTAAAGGGCTATTAGCTTCTTGAGGCAGGGCACCCAGCCTTAGTTCATTGATTCATCTTTACATGCATTGACAAGCTATCCTGTTGGGGCACGACAGACACATCGCATCAAAAAAGGCTCCTGTCTGCAAACAGCGCAGAAGCCAGAATCAAGTGTAAAATCTTCAATCTGGCAAGGACTTTGGGAATATAAAACCAAAGCACCAATAACCAACATCGGACCACGCGAGGGACAGAGGGGAAGCAGGGCTGTCTCCGGATGCTGCCTTCTAGGTTTTCTGCGAACAACCTCATAACATCTTAGTGCCCTGACAGGGTGGGGAGTTCTCTGAGGGTCTCATTTTCTACCACCTTGCACCCAAAGTAGAACCTAACAAGTGAACAGGTGTTTAGTGAGTGACTGCTGAGTGAGCTAGAACTTAAAGGACGAGGATTCTTAGCTATGAGATACAGGGGGAAATTAAAGTGCTTTAATAAAGAAAACGGATTAGGAGTGCATTTAAGCAAAGTACAGTACCTGTGACGTTTCTATAGGGGAAGGGTAAGAATCATCAAGTAAGAATAATCTTCCTATTGGGACAAAAACCTTTGTAATCATTCATTCAATGAAGGGTAGGGGCAGGAGGCAGATGAGAGATAAAATCAAGTTCTGGCCTTCAGGCAGCCAATCGCCTGACCTAGAGATAAGAACAAGCGAGCGCTCAGAGACTCCCAGGAAGCTGGGGAAGCCAGGTGTAGACGATGGCTTTACCGAAAACTGGAAGAAGATTTCATTCCAGGGAGGTATTCACGTGGTAACACATGCACAGTTCCTCCTGTTCACCCCAAATGCCCCCAGCTTCACCTGTCCGTGTCACCTCGACCCCAGCGCTCACAAACACCAGGTTCACGGGGGGCGAGCGCTGACGCACGACGCCCGAACACCTGGAGGGCGGGCAAGGTCCACCCCGGAGCGCCGCTGGGCTGAGGACCGGGGAGCCGGGCGGAGGCGCCCCTCCCCGGGGACCAGGCCGCCGCCGCGCGCAGCCTCCCGCCAGGCGGGGAGGCGAGGATGCTCGGCCCACCTGGTCCATCTTGGGTATCACCTTGCGTCTGCCCCCCAACCGGAAGCGCAGCAGGTTGTAGAACTCCTCCGGGTGGCTCAGGCACTTCAAGAACTCCATGCTGACGGCGGGCCGGGGCTCGGCGGCCGGCTCTCTCGGGGACCTCCGGCTCGCAGCCGCCAGCACTCCGCCAACCTCGAGGCTGAGGCGATGCGGCGGGCGGGGCGGGCGCGGAGGCGGGCCCGCGCCACGGCGTCCCGCCCGCTTCCCGCCCACCTCAACGGACCTCGGGCGCTCGCGCCGCTATCCCCGGGCTCGCGGAGTGAGCTGACGGGCGCTGATTGGCCAGGGCTGCTCGCACCAGGAAGACACCGACCAATCGGCGGCAGGATGAGCCTGGCGTGACGACCACACCCTAGCATCTCATTGGAGGGCGAGAAAGAGGCCGGCATCCGGGATTGGTGCCCCTCGTGGGGGCTTTTGTTTTCCTTGGCCTGCCTCCTACGGGGGAGCGTGGGCCTCCGGGAGGAACGCGGCCCCCGACTCCGGCGGGGGCGTGGGACGCGCAGGGAGACCGTCCTCGTCCTCGCTGAACGGATTCTGCAACGATGATGTCAGAAGCCGCCCACGTGTTCGACTTTGCGGCTGGCGGCTGGATTAGAGCTTGAGCTTGAAAGGGGAGCCCACCACCAAGCCGTCAGTCTTCACTGACAAAAGCGCCCCAAAGCAGCTGCTGTCAGGAATCACCGGAGCCCACCGCATCCAGCCCGGCAGAAACGCCCCTCCCCGGGTCCGACCTCAGTGGGCAGAGCGCCCTCAGCCTCAGCAGCCCTCCGGGGAGTTTGTTGTACATTTTAGTCCCAGGGAGGGATCAGAAAACTCAGCGCGGCCAGTCGCGCTCACAAGCCCCAGAGCCCCCTGCAGCCTGTGTTAGCACGAGTGATCTTTGGAAAGAAGAGCTGACAGCCCCCAACTCCTGCAGTCTCTGTCCAGCTCCCTCAGAAAAAGCTCAAGTCTCCAGGGCCCTGCAAGGCTAACCCTGCCGGCCGTTACTCTTTCGGACCCCAGCGCCTTTGTGGCCGGCTGTTTGGCTAACACCCTCACCTCTTGGAAGTCTCTAACTGAATCCACATTCTCACTGGGCCCACCCTGTTGACCCTGTTTGATGCTGTAGCCCCCACTCCCACCCGCAGCCCGTGCATCCCCCATCCTAATTTTCCCCACGCAATTTATCACATCCTAATGTAACACCTAATTTACTTAAGATGTTTAGTGGGAGATCGTCACCTGTAAGTGCTGGCACTAGTGTGCACTTACCCCTTCTTGGTTTTTTTTTCCCCCTCGACTAATCATATGCAAGTCCTCCTAGTATATCCATCCTTTAAAAAGTAACTCTCACGGTGGGTGTTTGTCCTAGCGGTTAAGCCACTGGTTGGATGCCTGCATCCCACATCAGAGTGCCGGGCTTCAAATCCTGGGTCAAGTGCTTCCTGTTAATGCAGACCCCAGGAAGCAATGTTGACTGCTCACGTATTTCAGTTCATGCCACCCATGCAGGAGACCTGGATTAAGTGCCTATCTTAGTCCTGGCTGTTACAGGCATTTGGACAGTGCACTAGTGGATGGGAGCTGTCTCTGCCCCTTCCCCAGGCCTCTAGTAATAATAATTTTAAAAAGTAGTAATAATTCTGCTTAACAACCTTTTTCATTTTCTCTGAGGCCAATCTTAAGTAGGCAGGCATACAGGCTAAAGTTGATTAGATTTATGAGCTGGAAGGCCACGCCCCCAGTGTGACCTCACGCCCTGATACCTTCACCACACCCGTGTGTCCTCATTCCCCTACCTGGCCATATCTGGGTGCCCACCAGCCAATCAAGTTAATTAACCACTCCCCTTTGGAAGTGGGTTAAAAGCCCCGGACATGGTGTCCCAGCCTTTCTCTTCTGCCCTGACCTCTTGCCAGGAGGCGGTTGCTGCAGCCCTGCGCCTCCAGGGCACGTGGCCTTTGGGCCATGCACTCTTCCACGTGGCTGGTTCCTGGTGCTCGGTATGAACCCCTGTTCACCTCTCTTAATAAAGCTCTCACTCTCCTATGCATCTTTCTCACTAAATAAAAGCTTAAAACGTACCACGCTGCCTCGTTTATCCATGCCGGTATTTAGAATTCTTCTCTAAATATTAGGCAAGAACCCTCTCGGGCTTATTAATATGGGGGATTTAGTAATAAGGCCATGGTGAAATCACATGGCACCCCAGACAGCATTTCTGGGGAACTTAAGGAACCACATTTCAGTGTAAATTTTAGGGGGTCATGGCCGATTTCAAATCCTCACGAAGAGCAGACTGCTCTCACCATTCCACTTCTCAGCTCCCACTCTGCACAAATTGCTCTCTTGAAGGTCCTGACCTCAGGTTCCATCAGCGGCCTCAGCCATTTGTTAGGAAAATGGCGCAGTCTCAGCTATGGCGCGGTTCTACATCCTAGGCCGTAGCCCCTGCCGCCATCGCTGAAAGCCAGGTGGCCACAGGGCCCAACCACCGGTGTCAAGCTCCACCCCCATCCTGATGGAATTTGCTGCTCCTGCTTCCCTGCCCGCCCTGTTCCTGAACACGTGGCTCTCTTGGCTCCGCTCCTCTGCTCTCCTCTCCTCTCTTGCACGTCTTCTATCTCTCGTCTGCTCTCTTGCTCTATCAGCTGTCTCTCTGCCCTCTCTTGGCTTCTCTCTTGCTCCCCTCTCCTCTCTGTCTCTAATACTCTCCTGCTCTCTCTCCCTTCCTTCCTCGCCCCTTCCCTCCAGCCTGCCGTGTTTTCCCCGATAAACCCTTTCCCTTACTCCGGTGTGTTTTGTGGCGGCCTTACACCATTCTCCACTACCATCAGCTCCTGCTGGGATTTCTTTTCTTCCTTCCTACATCACTGACTGGCTTCTCCCCCCGCCCCCAGGCCCCTTAAACACAGCCCTTCTCTAAGATTCTATTACCGTCCCCATGTTTCTGCCTGAAAAAAAATAAAAGCCAAAATGGTGGCAGAATGGTTAAAAAAAGTAAAATCCATTTTGAGTCTCAGGAAGACTTACCTGAGAATAGATCGCCACTCAGAAGTTCTGCTTCTCCTTGTTACAAAAACCCAAACTCACCTATAGGATTTTCTCCAAATCCCCTCTGTAGCCTACAATAGCCTAAGCACCTCCCCCTAAAATTGCTACGCTGCTGCCCTAAACTCCAGTTTGGAGATAAAGCCTTCAAAGAGGTGGTTAGGGTTAAATGAAGTCCTAGGGGTGGGGCCTGGCAGACATCCCTATAAGAGAGTGCACAGAGACAAGGAAAAAGTCACATGAGGACAGACCAAGAAGGTGACAACTACAATGCAAGGAGATGGACGAAAACCTTAGACGAAACCAACCCAGCTCACAACTTGGCCTTGAACTTTGAGCCTTCAGGAGGAGGAGCAAGTCACTGTCTGTTGTTGAAGCTGCCGGCCTCTGGTAGTACATTCTGTATTTCGGCAGCGATAGCCAATAATGAGAGTACCACAGAAGGCCTGTGGAACATGGCAATGAAAGTTAAATTTACTTTGGGGGTCAAAAAATTTGACACCACAATTTTTTTTAGTAATAGGTATTTTCCACTAACTTTCTGAAGACCCCTCCTTTATAGGATTTCAAAATATTGTGTACCAAAATAAACTTCTGTTTTAATCCCATTCTTCTGTGAAGAGGATTTAGTCTGGACAGAGTCTGTAAACTGTGAGCACAGCCACAGGTGCTGCTGCCCACAGCCACAGGACCATAGCCACAGGCACTGTTGGCTACAGCCACAGGACCACAGCATGGACACTGCTAACCACAGCCATGGTGCTGCTGGCCACAGCCACAGGACCACAGCCGCAGGTGCTGGTCTAAGAGAGTGGAGAGGCACATTTGAAGCAATCACTGCAGCATCCAAATTCAAATGATGCCTGCGCAAGTCTGGGAGCAGACGAGTTCTGACAGCATTGCCTACACTGTGTACCAAGGAGTAGTAAAAGATTCAGAAACATCTAGAGCAAAGTGAAACAGTTTGCTGTGGGATTTCTTAGAGACTTTATGTGCAATATACAGCTCCAAGTGGTGGGAAGTGGGGGGGGGGGGGCAGCATGTAGTAGTTCTCAGATGTATTTCACCCTTCTGTGGGATTTCTGAGAGATCTTTCTTCCCGGTGTCACACTGCCAGAGCCGATGGAGCAAAGGAAACTGAGGGATGTACACCCGAGGCTGCAGGTGCGCTGGCCAGGCTGGCAGCTCCTGTGGTGCGGCTCTGCTCCTGACAGAGGGCACTGTGGTACGTGGCTGCTATGGACTGAATGCGTCCCTCCAGAACGCACGAGGTATTTGGAGACGGGGTCTTGGGGAGGTGACTAGGCCCGCAAGGACCATGCCAGGGGCTGTGGGGACAGAAGTAAAAGTCCATCTCTGCTCACCTGGGGCAGAAGAGCAGGTGTGTGTGGAAGCATCAGGCCGATACCGCAAGCCCTACGAGGCCATGGCCACCTTCAAAAGAGTTCAGGTATTGACAACTTAAGACCCTTTACTGCCAAATAAAGATGAGAAGAGAAGAGAAAATCACTTTATTTTCAAGCCACTGTCTTGTTTCATCAAGTTGTTGCCAACCATCTGACAGCGGCTTCTCTATAAGCCCTGATTCCTGGAGTGTTCAACATATCCATGGTCACAGCTCTGTCAGCTTCAGGAGGACATGCGTAGCTTTTCCCTACAGGCCCAGGGCGTGCCAGGAAGACGGCCAGCTCCCTGCTCCCTCACTCAGGCCCCTCGGGGTCTGCCGTGGAAGGCTCCCAGGCAGGAAGCTGACCACAGCCGCTAGCTCCTCACCCCAACCCCTCCAAGGGAACAAAGAAAGAAAATTCTGTTTCTCCAAATGGAGGGTCTTAACGTCAACCGAAGTTCAAACACAAATGATGCTCAGCACCTGGGAGCAACACTGGGAGCTTTCACCCTCCACATCCCACTGCGCATGGCGGCCTCCTCGCCCACAGCCGTGATGTCGCTCATCTGTCCCAATAGCAGAACTAGAACTTCCCTCGGAAGAATGAACTAGAAAAGGAAAAAACTCTAACCCTGGGAAGGCGCTTCCTTAGACACACCTCTAATGAGACGACCATCAAGAAAACTGACAGGCCGGCTCCGCGGCTCAACAGGCTAATCCTCCGCCTTGCAGCGCCGGCGCACCAGGTTCTAGTCCCGGTTGGGGTGCCGGATTCTGTCCCGGTTGCCCCTCTTCCAGGCCAGCCCTCTGCTGTGGCCCGGGAGTGCAGTGGAGGATGGCCCAAGTGCTTGGGCCCTGCACCCGCGTGGGAGACCAGGAGAAGCACCTGGCTCCTGCCATCGGATCAGCGCACCGGCCGCGGCAGCCATTGGAGGGTGAACCAACGGCAAAAGGAAGACCTTTCTCTCTGTCTCTCTCTCTCACTGTCCACTCTGCCTGTCAAAAAAAAAAGAAAGAAAGAACGAACGAAAACTGACATCCCTCTCCTCTCCGGGCACCACACAGGGCCCCCAGAGGAAGGGCAAGGTGACTAGGAGTGCTGGTGCTGCTCTGGCCCCTCTGCTGGGAGCCGGGGCTGGCACTGCGGGCACCACCAGGTCAGCCTCTGAAACCCGCCCGGGGGCCCAAGCTCCTGCTTCATGACCTGGTGCCCGGCAGGGCACTGCTCCTTCTGGTAGATCTGGGGGTGCTGTTGTCGGCCCTGCAGCTTGTCCTGCAGCCAGTGTGTACTGAACTCCACCACGTGGTCCACGAGGGCCTCCAGACACGAAGGACTCAGGAGCGAGCCGAGGGAGAGCGGATGGACCCTGGCTCTGTACAGGACTTCGTTCTTGATGATGTTCCCTGCAACAAAGCAGGCAGAAGGTAAGGCCAGGACAAAACACACGGCACAGGAAACCATCCCCAAAGTCAGCCGGGCAAGCCGACGGTGGCATGGCGAGTACACCCAGGAGGACTGGAACTGGCTGCACCACGTACTGGGGGATCTCAGGCAAGTCTGCAATCTCTGTGAAATTCTCCGTCTGTAAAATGGGTTAGATTACTCTTGCCTCAAAGGTTGTTATGAAGACAAAATGAAGTACAGCCCATGTCATTGCAAAGATGACGTCTGACTGCCTAGTAGGACCGACCGCCTCCTACCCACGTAGCCTGGCGAGTCCTTTACCCTCTCTGCTTCTAGTTCCTCACCTGGTTTTTCTGAGAAGTGAGAATTCAAAAAAAGCTGACACACACTTGAAACATATGAACTGTTTTTTTTTTAAGATTTATTTATTTATTTGAAAGGCAGAGTTACAGGTAAAGCCATTGCTCCATTTCTGATCCAGCTCTCTGCAATGGCCTGGGAAATCGGTGGAAGATGGCTCAAGTCCTTGGGTCCCTGCACCCAAGTGGGAGACCCCGAGGAAGCTTCTGGTTCCTGGTGTTGGATCAGCACAGCTCTGGTTGCCATGGCCATTTAGGGAGTGTTAGGAAAATGGCACCATTTTATCTATGGCACGATCTACACCCTGATTTACATCCTATGCCCTGGCTCCTGCTACCATTGCTGCAAGCCAGGTGGCCACACGGCCCAACTGCTATTGTCAAGCTCCACCCCCATCCTAACGGGATTCACTGCTCCTGCTTCCCTGCCCCCCCCCCCCAAAGTTTTAAAAGGACCTGTCCCCAAACACAGGCTCTCTTGGCTTCTCTCTTCTTTCCTCTAGCCTCCTCTTCTCCTTTCTCACTCCCCTCTCTCCTCTTTCTCTTTTCCTCTCCTTTTCCTTCTTTGCCCCTTCCCTCCAGTCTGCTGCAATAAACCCTTTATCTTACTCCGGTGTTTGGTGTGTTTTGTGACGGCGTAACAGGGAGTGATACAGCAGATGAGGATCTCTCTCTCTCTGCCTCTCTGTAGCTCTGCCTTTCAAGTAAATAAATCTTTAAAAAAAATTTACAAATAAAGAAGAAAGGCAGAATTACAGAGAGGAAGGGGAGAGGAAGGGGAGAGGGAGAGGGAGAGGGAGAGAGAGAGAGGTCTTTCATCTACTGGGTCAGTCCCCAAATGGTTGCAACAGCCAGAGCCGGGCTGATCTGAAGCCAGGAGTCAGGAGCTTCCTCAGGGTCTCATGGGTGCAGGAGCCCAAGGATTTGGGCCATCTTCTGCCAATTTCCCAGGCCATAGCAGAGAGCTGGATTGGAAATGGAACAGCCGGGACTCGAACCAGCACCCATATGGGATGCGGGTACTGCAGGCAGCACTTTACCTGGTACACCACAGCACCGGTCCCATGAGCGATTACTATCATGTAAAATGTCAAGCACAAGGCCTATTCTATAGAAAGCTTTAAGAGGTGTTATTTTCGTGTTTTTCTACTCCTGACTCACTCTTTAGGAAGCCAGCCTTGATCCCTCCTAACAGAATCAAGCAATTCTTCAAAACATTGCCACAGTGCCTCTACTAGGCATTATCACAATCTGCTTCCTGGGCCATTAAACCAAGATTTCCTTCACGGAGGAGGGAAGGTGAGCCTGCCCAAGGGCAAGAGCTCTGAGTGCCTGCGGGGAGGGGCTGAACGGAATTACTGCTCCTCCCCAGAGCTTCACAGTCACAATGCTGGCTACACACAATCTCTCTCCAAAGGCCACGGGCAGGCCACTGCACTGGAATTTCAGCTGTGTGACTTAACTTGCAATGGGCCCTCTGCTTTGGTTTCACCTTCTGAATAAAGGGAAAACAAGTACCTTCTCCCAGCACAAAGCAGCGAGGATGAAGCCGTGCGCCGGCACAGTGCAGTCCCATGAAAAACCCTGCTGGTTATTACAACTGCTACTCTGTCACTGGCCGGGGAAACCCCCAGGGCCCTATGTGAGGAGGCAAGGCCAGTGCCTGGAGAATGCAGGATCTTTGCCTGCAGCAGCAAAGTCACTCCGTGGATATGGAGGTGACTTTGTCATCACCAGCCTGCCTGATGTCCTCGGTCACAGACTCCCCGGCTGTGGGTAATGAGAACAGTAGGCTCTCCTAGTGCAGCTAAGTAGCCTTGATCTCTTTTATCAGATTGTTCAGTTCTCCCCACCCCCAAATACTCATGGTCTACCGCTCAGGCCTCCTGAACAAAGAGGGAACCAGAGCATGATGCAGGCACGAGTCACCTGTGCCTTCCAGCAGATCTACCCAAGAGCAGTATCCCTTAGCAAGCTGCAAGACTTTCTGCTCCTAGCAGATCCTGATCAGGCACCTCCCATGGGCCAAGCAGTGTGTGGGCAGCAGAAAACACAGGGTGTACGAGCATGACCCCTGCCCTTCAGCAGCGCATGCTCTAATGCGCCTATCCAGAAGCTAACAACTAGTGCCAGCTTTGTGGCATAGCAAGTTAGCTGCCACCTGCAACACCGGAATCCCACAGGGGAGCCAGTTCAAGTCCACGCTGCTCCCCACGAATGTGCCTAGGAAAGCAGCAGAAGATGCTCCAAGTCCTTAGGCCCCTGCACCCATGTGGGAGACCCGGATGAAGCTCCTGGTTTCTGGCTTCGACCTGGCCCAGACCTGGCCATTGCATCTTTGGGGAGTAAATCAGCAGATGGAAATCTTCTCTCTCCCTCTCTTCCCCTCCCTCTCCCTCTCTCTCTCTGTAATTCTGCCCTTCAAATAAATTAAAAAAAAAAAAAAAAAGCTAACAACTGATAATATAGTCATGGTGTGAATTCCAAACCCAAGAGAGAAGTCAGAAACCACACAGGGGCCTTGTGGCACAGTGGGTTAAGCTGCCGCTTCTGACACTGGCATACCATATGGGTGCCAGTCTCAGTCCTGGATGCTCTACTTCCCAGCTCCCTGCTAAGTGTTTGGTCTCCTTCTACTCAATTGGGAGGCCTGGATGGAGTTCCAGGCTCCTGGCTTCAGCTTGCCCAGTCCTGGCCATTGTGGCCATTTAGGGATTGAACCAACAGATGGAAAAAAAAATATATATATATATATTAATTTGAAAGTCATAGTTACAGAGATGGGGGGGGGAGGGAGGGAGGGAGAGAGAGAAAGCAATCTTCCATCCACTGGTTCACTCCTAAAATGGTTGCAACAGCCAGGGCTGGGCCAAGCCAAGACTGGGTCTCTCATGTGGGTACAGGAATCCGAGCACTTGGACCACCTTCTGCTACCTTCCCAGGTGCATTAGCAGGGAGCTGGATCAGAAGTGGAGCAACTAGGACTCGAACCAGTGCCCATATGGGATGCTAATGTAGCAGGCAGAGGCTAAACCAGCTATGCCACAACACCGGCCCCAACTCTATAAAATGAATGACATATCTTTAATTAAAAAGAAAAAAAGAAATGCATAATCTAACTCCTTCAGTTTAAAAATGGGAAATGAGGGTAAAGAGAGTAAGAGTTTGCTGCCAGACCAACTGGGGTGAGTCTTATGACCCCCAGATGACTGACTCTGTAGCATTTAGCAACTCCATCCCATCTCCATGACTCATACCTAAGCCTGAGAAGTATCTCTGGTCCAACAGCGTATAGCAGACAGGCTGGGCCTGGCCCAAAGCTTCCAGGGCTTGTCCTCGATGGAACTTTTCAGACAGGATGTCAGAGGTGGGTCTGACCACTGGGGAAGGGCTCCAAGACATCTGACAATTATAAAATGCCAGAAAGCCACCACCAGCGAAATAAAGGACCAGCCTGGGAAGAAAGCACAGATCACACGTGCAGTTAGCACAGCACAGGCCACTTGTACACACCGTCACTCCGCATGCACATCCATAGCTTCCTGTCTGCGGTTGTGGTCGACCTGCGGAAACTGAGGCTCTGAAAGAGAAAGGCGCAGGGCTGATGCTGCGGCGCCATGGTTAAAGTCCTAGCCTGTAGCACCGGCATCCCATTTGGGTGCCAGTTCGAGTCCCAGCTGCTCCACTTCTGATCCAGCTCCCTGCTAATGTGCCTAGGAAAGCAGAAGATGGCCCAAGCCCTGGGGCCTCTGCACCCGTGTGGGAGACCCAGAGGGAGCTCCTGGCTTCACATTGGCTTAGCTCTGGCCGTTGCAGCCATTTCGGGAGTGAACCAGTAGATGAACGACCTCTCTCTCTCTCTCCATGTCTCTACCTCTCTCTGTAACTCTTTCAAATAAATAAAATAAATCTTTAAAAAGGGGAGAGGGAGGAGGAGACGGAGGGAGGGAGGGAGGGGAAGAGAGAGAGAGTGAGTGAGAAAGCTCTACAAGAAGTACAAACATCTCAGGCCTGAATGGAATAATTAAAAGACCACACAGAGTGTTTGGCCATTGGCTAAGATGCCCACATCCCATACTGGAGTGCCTGGGTTTGATTTCTGGCTCCAGCTCCCAAATCCAGCTTCTATGCCACACAGCTTTGGTCTGTTGTGGACAGTTGGAGAATGAATCAGCAGAAGGGAGCTCTGGCCAGCACCGCGGCTCACTAGGCTAATCCTCTGCCTGTGGTGCCAGTACCCAGGGTTCTAGTCCCGGTTGGGGCGCCGGTTCTGTCCTGGTTGTTCCTCTTCCAGTCCAGCTCTCTGCTGTGACCCGGGAAGGCAGTGGAGGATGGCCCAGGTCCTTGGGCTCTGCACCCTCATGGGAGTCCAGGAGGAAGCACCTGGCTCCTGGCTTCGGATCGGCGCAGCGCACCGGCTGTGGTAGCCATTTGGGGGGTGAACCAATGGAAGGAAGACCTTTCTCTGTCTCTCTCTCTCTTACTGTCTTACTCTATCTGTCAAATTAAAAAAAAAAAAAAAGAAGAAGAAGAAGAAGGGAGCTCTGTTACTTTGCCTCTTGAATTCAAAACAAAAAGAAAAAACTACATACACATTTTTCTGATTATAGCAACTCATGTTCACAGACCATTTGGAAAGAATAAAGTCTGAAGTTAAGGAATCATGGCTACCTAGACACAACTGGCTCACTAGGAAGGAGACAGGGCAATGGACACAGAAGGGGAGCCAGTGTCAGGCTCATTTCTCAAACAGAAACAGCCAGGGGCAGACACTGCATCAGTGGTCATACTTCTCGGGACGCTTGCATGCCCTATCGGAGAACCGGGCTTCCAGACCCAGCTCCACTCTCCAACAGCTTCCTGCTAATGTGCAGCCTGGGGGACAACGGGTGATGGCTCAAGTAGCTGAGTCCCTGCCGCTCACATGGGAGACCTGGATTACATCTCCAGCTCCTGACTTCAGCCTGGCCCACCCCTATTTGTTGTGAGCATTTGGGGAATGAACCAGCAAACAGGAGATCCATCTATCTCTGTCCCTGTCTCCCTCTCCTCCCTCTGGCTCTCCAAGAACAAAACAAAGTAAGACACACTCCCACATACTCAGCTGAGCTTCCTGAATGCCCAGGACAGAGCAGCCTGATCTTAAACCTGAGAAGAAACAACGGGTTACTTTGTCCCGGAAGACAATCCGGCTGAACTGGACTCTACGCTGAAGCAGAAACCCGCAGATCCTTCTGTAAAAGTAACAGGGAATTCTAGATGAGCAGGGACTCAAATACAACGTACCAGGTAAAACACACAGCTAACAGAAAGGAAATCGGCAAGGGCATCAGGACAGAGGAGACACAGACGAGAAACACCACACAGCTCTGAATTTCATAACATATATGAGCTCCAGACGGACTGTGACTGGGGCTGGTGCAGTGGTGTAGCAGGTTAAGCCTTTGCCTGGGGCGCCAGCATTCCATATGGACACTAGTTCAAGTCCTGGCTGATCCTCTTCCAATCCAGCTCCCTGCTGATGCACCTGGGAAAGCAGCAGAAGATGGTCCAAGTCCTTGGACCCCTACACCCATGTGGAAGAACAGGAAGAAGCTCCTGGCTTTGGATGGGCCCAGCTCTGGTCATTGTGGCCATCTGAGAGTGAACCAGCAGATGGAAGACCTCTCTCTGTCTCTACTTCCCTCTGTAAGTCTGCCTCTCAAATAAATACATAAATCTTTAAAAAAAAATAAAAATAGACTATGATTCTGATGTGTAGCTGAGGCTGTAATTCAATTGTTACAAAAGAACTCTTAAAACAAAACATAGCATAGGGCAGGCACTGTGGCGTAGAGGGTGAAGCCATCACCTGTAGTGCCAGCATCCCATATGAGCACCAGTTCGAGTCCCAGCAGTTCCACTTCTGAGCCAGCTCTTCTATGGTCTGGGAAAGCAGTAGAGGATGTCCCAAATCTTGAGGCCCCTGAACCCGTGTGGGAGGCCCGGAAGAAGCTCCTGGCTCCTGGCTTCTGATTGGCGCAGCTCTGGCCGTTGTGGCCATCTGGGTAGTGAACCAGCAGATGGAAGACTTCTCTCTCTCTCTCTCTCTCTCTCTCTCTGCCTCTACCTCTCCGTAACTCTAACTTTCAAGTAAATAAAATTAAAAAAAAAAAAAAGCTACTTCAGAGTGTCTGAATTTAGTATCAATTTAATTGATATCTAATTAAACTGTAAATTAACACCATTCATTTAATAACCCAAAACAAACATTGAAGTAGCTGGGCAAACTCAAGAGTTGGGTGAATACGTCAGAGAAAAGAAATAGTGGGTAGGGGCCTGCACTGTGGCACAGAGGTAAAGCCACCACCTGCAGTCCCACCAGCCCATAAGGGCACCAGTTCGAGTCCTGGCTGCTCTACTTCCGATCCAGCTCTCTGCTATAGCCTAGGAAAGCAGTAGAAGATGGCCCAAGTCCTTGGACCCATGCACCCATGTGGGAGACCCAGAAGAAAATCCAGGTTCCTGGGTTCAGATTGGCCCAGCTCTGGCTGCTGCAGCCATTTATAGAGTGAACCAGTGGCTGGAAGATTTCTTTCCGGCTCTGCTTCTGCCTCTCTATAACTCTGCCTTTCAAATAAAATAAATAAATCTTTAAAAAAAATAAAAAGAAACAGCAATCAATTAATCTGCCCTGGGAAGCAGAGGAACATGGCCCCAAGTATTTGGGCTTCTGCCATCCACATGGGAGACCCAAATGAAGCTCCAGGCTCCTGGTTTTGGCCTGGCCCAGCCCTGGCCATTACAGCCATTTGAAGAGTGAACTAGCTACTCAAAGTGCACGCTCTCTCTCTGTAACTCTGCCTTTCAATAAAAAAAAAATAGATCTTTCAAAAGAAAAGTAGCAGGCAAAAAATATGTTAAAGGATTTTTCCTAGAGGTGAGGAAAACAAGCAAAAAATTAGTTCTAATAATGAGAAGAATAATTAATGTTGATGTAATTAAAAACTGAAGTTATTAACAGAAAAATCCACATTTCATTTAAAGATAATTACCAACAGAATGAAGATGAACAGCAACCTGTCCAAAGAAACTCAGTGTCATGAGTACAAAAAGAAAAAAGGAAATGGTACATCCAATAGTAGAGAAGAAAACAAAGTCTAATAAACAGACAATGAAACAAAATCCAAACTGCACAGTTCTCACATCTCCAGAGTTTTAGCTGGAGTTTAATGAGACACAGCAACTTCCTCTAAGAAGCATAGCTAAACCAAGTGAAAACTAGGTGTAAACACACTGAATTACGTGAAAGGGCAGGACCGGGTGAGCCAGGAACAGCATCGCTGAAGAGAAGGCACAGCGTGGCAGGGACGCTGCCCCCACCAGAAAGCCCCGGACAGTCAGCGATGCTGAGGCCTGGGACAGTGAAATCAACAAACCCCAATGCTCAGTTACACAAGGAGAGACACAAAATCCGTACCTACCCAGGAGGCTCAAACGCTCTTGCCAAGTTCTGAGTTAGCAAAACAAAAACCTGGTTTTTTTTGTTTGTTCAATGTTTTAATAACAGTTAATGTTTACACTTTTTTTTAAAGGTTTATTTATTTAGTTGAAAGTCAGAGTTTCACAGAGAGGGAAGGAGAAGCAGAGAGAGAGAGAGAGAGGTCCTCTATACGCTGGTTCACTCCCTAGATGGCTGCAACAGCCAGAGCTGTGCTGATCTGAAGCCAGGAGCCAGGAGTTTCCACCGGGTCTCCCACACAGATGCAGGGGCCCAAGGACTTGGGCCATCTTCTACTGCTTTCCCAGGCCATAGCAGAGAGCTGGATTGGAAACAGAGCAGCCAGGACTCAAACCAGCGCCAATATGAGATGCTGGCACTGCAAGCAGCAGCTTTACCTGCTACACCTCAGTGCTGGCAATGTTTACTCTTCATTGTATGTTCCTAAAGAAAGTAAATCTTCATTTATGCACACAAAATATAAGCAAAGATCAAATTTAATGGATGCCAAAAGTAGAAGTTACAGGCTATGGTCTGACCATAATCCAATGATGTGGGGTTTTTTTTGGTTTGTTTTTCTCTTTTTTAAACATTTATTTATTTGAAAGACAGAGAGAGATCAATCTTCCATTCTTTGGTTCACTCCCCAAATGGCCAAAGTGGCTGGGACTAACCAGGGCCAAAGCCAGGAGCCAGGAGCTTCTTCCAGGTCTCCCACATGGGTGTGGGGTGCCAACTTCCGCTGCTTCTCCCAGGTGTTGCAGGGAGCTGGATCAGCAGTGAAGCAGCCAGGACTCGAACTGGTGCCAATAGGGATGCCGGCACTGCAAGTGGAGGCTTATCCTTCTATGCTACAGCACTGGCCCCAATGACAAGTCTTAAAACAACAAAAAAGATCACCCTGGCCAGGTCTGATGTTTAGCCTGGCAGTTAAGATGTCAGGCAGTGGGGGCCAGTGCTGTGGCACAGCAGGCTAAAGCCCTGGCCTGAGGCATCGGATCCCATATGGGAGCCAGTTCTAGCCCCAGCTGTTCCTCTTCTGATCCAGCTCTCTGCTATGGCCTGGGAAAGCAGTGAAGGATGGACCAGGTCCTTGGGCCCAAGCATCCACGTGGGAGCCTCAGAAGAAGCTCCTGGCTCCTGGCTTTGGATCAGTGCAGCTCCTGCCATTGTGGCCATCTGGAGAGTGAACCAGCGGATGGAAGACCTCTCTCTCTCTCTCTCTCTCTCTCTCTCTCTCTCTCTCTCTCTGTAACTGTGTCTTTCAAGTAAATAAAATAAATCTTAAAAAAAAAAAAAAAAGATGTTAGGCAGCTTCCATCAGAGTGCCTGGGTTCAGTGCAGGGTCCAGCTTTCTGCTGATGCAGACCCTGGGAGGCAGCAGGTGCTGGTTCAAGTAGTTGGGTTCCTGCTACCCAGGTGGGAGGCCCGAACTGAGTGCCCGGCTCAGTCGTTCTGGATAACTAGAGAGTGAACCAGTGGATGGCAGCTCTGTCTCCCAAATTAATAAATCATTTAGAAATTCATCCTAAGCACTATGTAAATCAGGAGATATTCTTCCACACAGAAAGAGTCTATAAAGCTAATATTAATTTGAAAGACCAACGAGGTAGATAAAACTTAGGTAAGCCTAACAAATAAAAGAGAAAGGATAGAGAAAAATATAAAATGTGAAAAATGAGAAAAGAGATACAACTCAACAAGAAGAGAGAAAAAAGCGAGGACGTGATGCGTGTTTATTCTCTGACAATAAACGTGAGCCCCGGGGCGAGGCTGCTCCCCGGGAGGGCGTCCCGTTCCCTGAGCTGGAGACCAAGCCAAGAACCAGCAGGGCTGAGCTCAGGCAGCAAGAGGTTTGCTGGGGGTTCTGAGGAAGCGCTCCTTCCAGAAGTGATGCTCCCAGCTCTCTCTTCTCCTGGACGTGGTCTTGGGTGGAAACGAAGCCAGGACCTGCGGCAGTGTCCTGTGCTGTGGCTCCAAGGACAAGAGCAATGTGCAACAAAGGCGAAGCCAGGAGGACCGCAAACATGGGGCCAGAAACCTGGAGCCGAGTCGAAGGCAACACCTCCTTTCCCTCTGAACTTGCAGGTACACAAACCGAAACAGTTCCTCACCACATAAGCCACTTGGAGCTGTTTCTACAACATAAAGCATCCTACGGCGCCTAATCACATCACACATAAAGACGACAGGCCCGGGGTGGGCAATTGGCGGGGTGACTGAGATGCGGGATGCCCACATCCCATGGTGCAGTGCCTGCGTTTGAGTCCAGCTTCTATTTCTGACTCCAGCTTCCTGCTAATGTGCACCCTGTGAGGCAGTAGGTGATAGCTCACGTAACTGGGTCCCTGCCGCCCACATGGGGGATCTGTATTGAATTCCAGGCTGCCTTCAGCGTGGCCAAGGTCCAGCTGTTGCAGGCATTTGGGGAAGGAACCAGCTGATGGAAGATCTGTGTCTTTCAAATAAATGTAAAAGAAAAAAATATTTTTTAAAGACCACAGTTCTAAACATGAAAAAAACCTTTAAAACACAGGGAATCCATGTGTATGGGCTGGCATTGTGGTGCAGAGGGTTAAACCACTGCCCATGACACCAGCATCTCCTCTTAGAGCGCTGGTTCAAGTCCTGGCTACTCCACTTCCAGTCCAGCTCCCTGTTAATGTGCCTGGGGAAGCAGTGGAATCGGGCTCCTGCTAGCCACATGGGAGACCCAGATGGAGTTCAAGCCTGCTGGTGTCAGCCTGGCACAGCCCTGTCCATACAACCATTTGGGGAGGGAACCAGTGTATGAAAGCTCTCTCTCTCCCCCTCTGTCACTCTACCCCCTCCCCCAAAAAAAGATTTTGGGGTAAAAGGCAACTTCTTTGATGAGAGGAAAAAGTTAAATGCATCCCAAACCTATACTGACCATCAACTATTTAAAAATTAAAAATCCTGAATGCTAAAAGGCATCACAAACAGTCAAAGGACACAGTACAGCCTCGGAACAACACAGGCAACACATATCACACAGGTGAACGGACTTCACATCTGTTAAGCTTCAAGAAACGGAGGGAAATACACAAACGATCTAATGCTGGTGACAATTCAGTTAAGCTACCACTTTTCTAAGGCCATGAAAATGTGTGCCCATAAGTTCCTTCTCTTCAACCAGCAGTTACTTCTCTGGGAACAGATTGCTAAGGAAGTAAACCCAAACAGACTTCTATGCACAAAGAGCTTGTTCTCACAGTCAAATGAAAAACTGGGGAAATCCTGCCCTGAAATTCAGAGAGCACGAGTCAAGCCATAGAATGTTCTTGAGCCCTTCTACCCGCAGTCCCACGTCTGCTGGAAAAGTGCCCTCCTTTCCTAAGCCTCCCCAGTGTGTTAGGAGTCCTCCCCTGGGTGCCGAACACAGTCCGATTTCTTTTTGTTTTTTAATAATTTGTTTATCTGAAAGTCAGAGCTACAGAGACAGAGGGGGAGGGCGTGAGAGAAAGTGAGAGAGAGAGAGACAGAGAGACAGAGAGATCTTCTGTGGTGGTAGATACTTATTCAAAGGCTGTATTTGCAACAGCCCAATCCGGAGAAAAGGCTAGTAATGTGATAAAGGCAGTTAAATCAGCCATGCTGGCCCTTGGTGTCCCCTGGACCATAAAGACTGATAACAGGCCAGCGTATACATCATAGGAATTTAATTCCTTCCTGAAATCTTGGAACATAGAGTCTGCCACAGGTATCCCATACAACCCACAGGGACAGGCAATCATTGAAAGAACTCATAGGACGATTAAAGATCTCTTACAAGGACAGAAAAACAATCATATGCCCCCAGACCCACAGCTTGCTTTGACTGAGGCCCTTTTCATTATCAATTTTCTTACTTTTGATTTCCAAGGGATCAGCCCAGCTTATAAACACTGGGGGTCCTTTCCATCCCAGACCTCAGCCCCTATGGTTAGGTGGAAAGACCCCCTGACAGAAGAATGTAAAGGACCACACTCTCTGCTAACCAAGGGTCGAGGATATGCTTATGTCTTTCCAGAGAATGCGGAACAGCCCGTTTGAGTACCAGCCAGAAACATCAAGCCTGCAACTGACAGCCAACCAGAACCAGCTGAACAAGACTGAGAGTCCGCCTTGTTAGCAGACGCACCTGCCCTATCATCCTACCCTGAGAAACTGCCCATAGCCATGCCTGTTACTGTTTTATACCCCACTAGCTCTGATCAGCCACTCAAATGGCCCACAGCCTGTGTGCGGTCATGCCATTCCCGATAACCATTATTCCTCATTCCTACCCCTATCTGAGCAAGCACTCCTGTGGTCTCTGGATTTGAGCACTGGTTAGTCAACGACGGGTAAGATCCCCTGGGGGACAACCTAAGACAGGCACAGCTGCGTACGGAGACCACATGGAAACGGGGTCAACAATGGTATGGCCAAGAATCATGCCTCCCGTTGCTCAAAAATAAACGAAAAGGGGGAAATGTGGTGGAATGAGAAGGCCATGCCAAGAAGGCCACTGGCAAGTGAGCATCAGTTACTCAGGAATGGTTTTGAAACCCACCTGGAGGAGCCTGCCTGGCAACAGGCTGTGATTGGTTAGCGCATAAACCGCCCCTTGACCGGATTGGCTATCTTGGCTATATAAGCTGTTGTACCAACTGAAATAAACAAGTCTGCGGGCTGCTCGTCTCTGGCCTGCTTTCACCCGACTCCCGGGGTCTGTGTGGTGACTCTGTGCCTCTTGCCCCCCACCACGCTCCTCATCTCAGAAAGAAATCAACTTCAACAATCTTCTGTCTGCTGGTTCACTCCCCAGGTGGTCACAACAGCCAGGGCTGGACCAAGCAGAAGCCAGGAACTTCATCCTGGTCTCCCACGTGGGTGGCAGGGGCCCAACCATTTGGGCCATCTCCTGCTGTTTTCCCAGGCCATTAGGAGGGAGCTGGATTGGAAATGGTGCAGCCAGGACATAAACCAGCACCCGTATGGGGTACTGGTGTCGTGGGCGGCAACTTTACCCGCCACCCCACAACACTGGCCTCCATAGTCTACTTTGTTTTGAGTAAATATGAGGAGTCTTCAAAAAGCTCACGGAAAATGCATGCTACAAAAAACCCTATGTGTGGATTTCAGAACGCTCTGCACCAAAGGAAGCTTCATCTTTTATTCCATTTTCCCACAGGCTTTCCCAAGTACCCTTGCCCAGCAGCCTCTTCTGGCCCGTGGACAGCAGGGTGCCGGGTAGCAGGCTGGAGCCCCCGACTGCCAAGGGCCCGTGAGTACTGCAGACCCCGCAAAGACCTGGCCAGCCCCTCCCTCACCTGGGCGCGGGGTCCCTCCAGTCACCCCTCTTGTTGGCTTTCTTCGCTCTGGAGAACTCGTTCACCCAAATGCTGCCAAACAGGCCGAAGCTGACTTGCAGCCACCTCTCAGCACCGGGCGCAGGGCAGTCCGCCCCCAGACACTTGGGCCCCTCGTCTCCAGCGGGGACGGCAAGCGCCGCAGCCTGAGAGGACTCGTCAGAAGCTGTCTGTGTGCTGGGCCCCACGGCCTGCTCTTGGTCTGCGGCCTCCACCTCCTGGGCTCCTTTTCGGGGAGGTTCTGGAAGTGGGTCATTGCCACGGAGCCCCAGTTCTTCATCTGGATCAAATCTAAGGAATAATTTCTTTCCATGGACCTAGAAAGAAAATAACATGGACCTGAGATTCAGAAAGGACAGAAGAGCGGTATGCAGATTTCTGCCTTACTGCGAATCGCTTCCTTGTCTCCTCCCCAGGAGCTCTCCAGATCCAGGGCTTGCCCCTGTCTGTTGCCTTTCATCTCAGTGGTGTGGGCAGTTAGCACATGGCTTTCAAAGCGACTGGTACCAACTGGAAGAATTAGATTACCAATAAAATGACTTCCGCTAGGTAGCAGACCACGCAAGGATGCCCAATAATTGCTCCCAATGTTTTCATGAATTAGCTAAAAAATAAATACAAACTCTCATTTTTTCATGATGGAAATAATCAGTACACACAAGTTGACACCAGCTAATGACAACACACTGTATAAGGCAGTGCCCCTTACTACACACCGCCCCGCCCAGCACATTGGACTTGATAAAAGTTGCAATAGAACTCACAATTAATAGGAAAAAAAATTCTGTAAGAAAAACTGGGGGCCAGTGCTGTGGTGTAGTAGGCTAAGCCTCTGCCTGCAGCGCCGGCATCCTGTATGGGCGCTGGTTTGTGTCCCAGCTGTTCCTCCTCCGATCCAGCTTTCTGCGTGTGGCCTGGGGCAGCAGTAGAAGATGGCCCAAATGCTTGGGCCCCTGCACCCACATGGGACACCCAGAAGAAGTTCCTGGCTCCTGGCTTTGGGCCGGCCTAGCTCCAGCTGTTGTGGCCATTTGGGTAGTGAACCAGTGTATGGAAGACCTTTCTGTCTCCCCCTCTGTCTGTAACTCTACCTCTCAAATCAATAAATATTTTTTAAAAACCTGAATCTTGGAGCCAGCGCCATGGTGCAGTAGGTTAATCCTCCGCCTGCGGCGCCAGCATTCCATATGGGTGCCAATTCTAGTCCTGGCAGCTCCAGCCATTGCGGCCATTTGGGGACTGAACCAGTGGACAGAAGACCTTTCTCTCTGTCTCTCCCTCTCACTGTTTGTAACTCTACCTCTCAAATAAATAAATAAATAAATAATCTTAAAAAAAAAAAAAAAAACACCTGAATCTTGACACCAAAAATAAATGAATCAAACCACTACTATAAAATAAGCAAGGCAGGCCAGCGCCATGGCTCACTTCGTTAATCCTCTGCCTGTGGTGCCAGCATCCCATATGGGCGCTGGGTTCTAGTCCCGGTTGCTCCTCTTCCAGTCCAGCTCTCTGCTGTGGCCCGGGAAGGCAGTGGAGGATGGCCCAAGTGCTTGGGCCCTGCACCTGCACAGAAGACCAGGAAGAAGCACCTAGCTCCTGGCTTCTGATCAGCACAGTGCCAGCTGTGGCAGCCATTTGGGGAGTGAACCAACGGAAGGAAGACCGTTTTCTCTTTCTCTCTGTCTATAACTCTGTCAAAAAAAAAAATAATAATAAGCAAGGCAAAGGACTCACCTCATCACAAAGAAAATGGTTTCAGTAAAAGAATATGAAAATAAGAAATGTATGTAAAAGAATGTTCCAGCTGCTTTGTGCTCCATTTTCACATTGCCAGCTCCTAGATGTAATATCTGCATGCCCAGATTCCAGGATGTTTTTTTTTTTTTTTAGGTTTATTTATTTATTTGAAAGTCAGAGTTACACAAAGAGAGGAGAGGCAGAGAGAGAGAGAGAGGTCTTCAATAGGATAGTTCACTCCCCAGATGGCCGCAATGGCCAGAGCTGCGCAGATCCGAAGCCAGAAGCCAGGAGCTTCTCCCAGGTCTCCCACGTGGCTGCAGGGGCCCAAGGATTGGGCCATCATGAACTGCTCTCCCAGGCCATAGCAGAGAGCTGGACAGGAAGTGGAGCCAGGTCTTGAACCGATGCCCATATGGGATGCCAGCGCCTCAGGCCAGGGCGTTAACCCACTGCAGCACAGCACTGGTCTCAGCCAGGATGTCTGTTCTGTACAACCTTAAATTCAGGCAGTCTTTAAAAAACTAAAAATCAAAACATCTGCCATTAACATTGGAAATGCCTTTGTTTTTTAAGATTTACTTATTTATTTGCAAAGTACAGTTAATGGGGGGGGGGGGCAGAGAGAGATTGGGGAGGAGAGGAGCGAAAGAAAGAAAAAAAAAAATAGATTGAGATTCCAGCCACTGGTTTGACTCTCCTCTCCATATAGCTGTTAATGGCTAAGGTTGGACCAGGCTAAAGGCAGGAGCCAAGAACTCAATCCTAGTCTCATCCATGTGTGGCAGGGAGCCATACTGGAGCCATCAACTGTTGCCTCCCAGGGAGCATGTTAGCAGGATGCTGGCATCAGAATCAGAGAAGACTTGACGCCAGGAACTCCAGTATGGGTCTGGGCATTCCAAGCAGCAAGTTAACCACTATGCCCAACACCTGCCCCTGGGCAGCCTCACTCTTCACATCAAAAAGTAGTAACAGGGGCCAGCACTGAGGCGTAGCAGGTAAAACTGCTGCCTGCGATGCTGGCATCCCATATGGGTGCAGGTTTGAGTCCTGGCTGCTCCGCTCCAATCTGGCTCCCCGCTAATGCACCTGGGAAAGCAGTAAAAGATGGCCCAAATGCTTGGGTCCCTGCTCCCATGTGGGAGACCTGGAGGAAGCTCCTGGCTTCAGATCGGCTCAGCTCCATCCATTGCAATCATTTGTAGAGTGAACCAGCAGATGGATGACCTCCCTCCCCCTCTCTCTTAACTCTGCCTTTCAAATAAATAATATTTTTTAAAATGTGTGTCTGCATCATGGAATTTAATTCAGCAATAAAAGGGGAAGAAGAGCTGCCACATGCTACAAGTGAGTAAATAGTCTGAGCACCAGCTCTGCGGACAGCGCTGTGATCACTCTGACATTCCAGAGACAGGGGCATCATCTGCCCCCTGTAAGCCTCCCAGGACTGTGTGGATTAAGAGGCCACACACCTGGAGGTCAGACGACCTGCGCTCCAGGCTGCCCCTCACCAGCGGTGGGGGATGGTGGTGGCAAACGGCAGAACTAGTATTTCTCAAATGCCTACAACGTGCCAGGCATAACGTCCACTCCTAGGATCATGGTAACAAGTGGGCAGCCTATCCCCGTTTCACCTCTGAAGAAGCTAGAGCTGCGAGGCTCAGGAGCTTGCTGGAGAACACAGCCAAGCAAACGGCAGCACAGGCCCAGGTCTACTCTGCAAACACCTGGCCCTGGGTGCCACGCAGCCGGGATACAAGACTGATGAGGACACGGCCCCGTCCTGTGTATCTGTCTCCTCCACTCAACAGGCGGGACACAGTCAGCAGGAAGGATGCAAGAGGAGGGGCCGCAGGGTGCCCAGGAAGCAAGAGGAGTCCAAAGCAGGCAGGGCAGGAGGAGGTGACGGCCAAGCGGCGACCAGCAGACAGACCTGCCGTGGTCAGCTGAGGAGACAGGCGGGGCTGGGAGAAAAGGAAGCCCTGCTGGGGATGACGGGAGCAGCAGGTCAAAAGCTTGGGCAACGCAGACTGTCAGGAGAGCCGCTGGTGGGCAGGGGGAGAAGGCTGGAGGGCAGCGCAGGGGTCAGACCAGAGGGCGCTGTGCATGCCCGGGAGGAACGGGACTTCCGCTCCAGGCCTGATGCACAGCATTGGTTCCTAGCCAGAGGTGCCTGGCAGGCGCAGCTGGAGGGACCAGAGTCGCTCCAGACTCGCTGAATCAGGGTCTCCACAGCCCACTGTGATGCCCACAGGAGCTGCGTGGAGTCCCAGCGTGCTGTCTGGGGCCCATGGCAGCGACAGCCAGGGATGTCCTGGGACAGACTCCAGGAGGAAGCGTGGGAGGGGCAGAGGGAACCCACCCACCTGAGGATGCTCAACTCACCTGGGTGTCCTGGAGCCACAGAGACTGAAGGTCGGGTGGGTGCAGCTTCTTGCTGCTGCCCCCTGTCTTGACCACCTGCTGGCCCACAAAGGGGGACACCAGGTGGTGAAATTTCCTCACAGACGGCCCTTCCGGCATCCCTGTGGGCAGAAAACGGCGTCAGAGGCCGCGGACTTCACTCACTTCTCTCTAGCGCTCTGACTCACCTCAGGCTGCCAATAGCCCTCTATGCCACCAACTTTAAAAGCAGAGAGCGCCCAAAAGCCAAAATGTGGCTGGGGACGGGGTTAGCTCACCGGTGGGGATGAGCCGCAGCCCCAAGTGGGTCAACTTCACAAGAAATTCACAAGGAATGGCCCCCTCCTTGCCTCTCCCGCCTCCACCACCCACAGTGGGCAAAGCAGCCCGTCGGAACCACCTGCCATTTCCATCCACAGCAGGAGCTGGCCCCTGTTACTTTTTGCCTGGATTGTGGGCCCCTGTCTCATCTCCAGGCTCTCTCTGCCCCCACTGCAACCCTCTCCATGCTGATTCATCTCCCCTCCCCCCAACCACCACCTTTAGGGGACCCAGTGGTGAAGGCTGCGAGGGACACGGAGACACAGCCGTGGATTCGGACCTCCCAGAATCTCCACTCCAGTAACGGGGACACGCAGGCGCGGGGCAGAGCCCGGAATCCTGACAAGCGCAGACACCTAGCTAGGCCAGTTCAGAGCAGGGAGGGGTCGCGCCTGGTTTAGCTAGATAGGGATCCCTAGTACCGCGGCACAGCTGTGCGTCCCTTCAACGCCGATGCAGAGTTGTCTGTGGCCCCTTCCCCCTCTGCGCCAAAGCCAGCCACAGGAGGTCTGCGTGGCTGCTCGCATACGGGAGTCCCCAGGTTCCGCAGTAGCACCAGATTCGCTGTAGAAACGGTGCACAGGTACTGCCGGGGTGGGGTGGGTGGGTGGGAGGGAATCTTATCGCATTTCAGTGACTCTAAAAGTCCTTTACAAGATTAGCAAGCTGCCATTTACAATCCATGCCTGCTCACGGCTTGGTTAGCTATGGGTAACGCACATCTGTTCGTCGATGCCACTTTTCTCCTAAATCCTAATGTCAGGAAGCCCTGCAGGGGTCCTGCCTGCAGTGAGGGTGAGCCTGGACGAAGGTTCTGGAAAAGCCTCCCTCTTCCCTCTCTGCTTCTCTCAGGTGTTTCTGCGGAGAGGGACGAGCGGCAGCACGTTAGAACCGCCCCCTCCGCGTGCCCCATCCCCGCACGGGGGTCGCCGCTGACGTCGCAGAGCCATGGAGGGGGTCGTTACCACCCAAGGAGTCTAAAAATGACTGCTTTCCGCAAGTCTTGGGGTAGGGGAAGAGGAGCGCGCGGAGACGGGACCGAGGGCCACTGGCCGCGCACAATAAAGAAACTGAACCGGGGGCGCGAGTCTAGGGACCCTTCCTAACGTTCCTGTCACTCCGAAAAACAGCGCGGCGCACCCGTTTGCTCTGGGCGCGCGCGACGCCGCGCCGCGCACACCCCGCAGAGCCTCTGCTCGGGAGCCGCACGGCCCTCCCCGCCTGCACCCCTCCGCAGGCCCCGGTCGGGCCGAGGAGGCGGGCGCGCAGCGAGCGGCGGGCTGCCGAACTCACCGGCTCGGGGCGGCCGCCCTGGGCTGACCGCGGCTCCGTTGCGCACTTCGCACGCTCGCTTCCGACGCCGGCCCGGAGCGTGCGCGCAGGAGGCGGGGCGAAGCCGGGATGGAGGCGGGGTTGCGGCGCCCCGCCCCTTGGGGGCGGGGCTCCGTCCTGGCGGTGCCGGCCCCGTTCTCGGGAGAGGGCGCCGCTCTGGGGTGGGTGTTTGGGGAAGGGTGTGGGCTGCTGGAGGCGGGGCAGCCGCCCAGAGGGAGAGTACCGGGGTGAGAGGTTGGCGGGTTCAGGGACTGGAACTGGAGAGTGAGGATCAGAACACTAGACAGTGATGGAAGAAGGGGGGTGCGTTGCTGAATGGGAGCACTTTGTGGGGTGCGGGCAGAAGACAAACCTTTCTGTTGGTTCTGCTAGTCCTCCGAGCCTAGGAATGACAGAAAGGATCCAGCTTGTCAAGAAATTCCCGTGAAGTCATTTATTTATTTAAGTCAGAGTTACACAGAGAGGAGAGACAGAAAGAGATCTTCTAGCTGCTGGTTCACCCCCCAGATGGCTGCAATGGCCGGTGCTGGGCCAGGCCCAAGCCAGGAGCTTCTTCCAAGTCTCCCAGGTGGGTGACAGGGGCCCAGGTACTTGGGCCATCTTCTGCTGCTTTCCGACGCACCTTAGCAGGGAGCTGGATCAGAAGTGGAGCAACCGGGTCTTGAACCCGCACCCTACCTCCATCCCCCCATTCGTCTCCCTCACATGGGATGCCCATGTCGCAGGCAGCGGCTTTACCTGCTATGCCACAATGCTGGGCCCTCCTGAAGTTTTTAAAGGGGGAGATTTTCTATTTGAATTTTCACTCACAGCAAATTTTGCTTTAAAGTTTTGTGTTTTTAATTTCAAAAAATGAAAGATACAATAATAGACTATTCAAAGATAAAATACATCTGTTGCCGGTGGTTCTCTGGGAAGGATGGCCAGCCAGCACTTTCCAGGAAGGCAGCAAGGATGTTTGGGGAAGTGCCCGAGCAGGTGTTCAGGAAACAGCCAGCCGAGCGACCCTGGCCAAGCCCAGCCAGTGATCCTCAGAGATGCCACCGTGTCGGCTGCTGACAGGGAGCAGCGCAGTGCCCACTTGCTGAAAGGGCTGGGACAGGGAGAGGAGAGGAAGGCTCCGGATAGCTAGGTCCCCAGCCAGAGAGAAACCCCAGGAGCAGAGGGGGTGAGGTTCTGGGAGTGGGGTCCCCCACTTTCTATCTTCTGAAGAGTAGCATCCTCTCCACCTGATGCCTCCTGCTATGGGATCAGGCTCGCCCCAGGCTGGTTTCTAGAATGCTGGTTGTCCCTTCTGTAGCTTGTGGCTGTGCTGCGAGGGAAACCATGGCCACAGTCCTTGCCTCACCTGGCCATGCTGATACCTGGTATCTAAGAGGACTCTGTTGAGGCCAAGGAGCTGGGCAGGTGAGAAACCAGACAGTACACAGCTTAGGTCTGTCGTGTTATATATATATTATATTATATATATAATATAATATATATAATATATATAATATAATATATAATAGCTGTTGTGCATTGAGCACATGCTATGTACAAGACACTGGTGTGTTTAAGTTTTTAGATGGAGTGCCTCATTATGAATTAAACCATCTGAAAGGGAGAGAAAGACACAGACACAGAGAGATCTTCCATCTCCTGGTTTACCCCAGGACTGGGCAGGCCAAAACCTGGATCCTGGAACTCAATCTAGGTTGCCTATGTGGGTGGCTGGAATTCATATTTTTTTTTAAGATTTATTTATTTGCAAGTCAGAATTACACACACACACACACACACACACACACAGAGAGACAGAGAGAGAGAGGTCTTTCATCTGAGGTTCGCTCCTCGGATGGCCGCAACGGCTGGAGCTGCACCAATCCAAAGCCAGGAGCCAGGAGCTTCTTCCCAGTCTCCCATGTGGGTGCAGGGGCCCAAGGACTTGGGCCATCCTCTACTGCTTTCCCAGACCATAGCAGAGAGCTGGATCGGAAGTGGAGCAGCCGGGTCTCAAACCAGCGCTCATATGGGATGCCAGCACTGCAGGCCAGGGTGTTAACCCACTGCTCCATGGCAACCAACCCTGGAATTCATATATTTGAACCACCACCTGCTGCCTTCCAGGCTAGGCGTTAGTAGGAAGTTGGATTAGAAAGCATATTGGGAACTGAATGAACTCGAGTGCTCTGGTATGGGATGCAGGTGTCCCAAGTGACATCTTAACTCTGTGCCAGTTGCCTGCCCCTAATGCCTCAGCTGTGAGAATACAAGCAAGTCCTAGTACCTCTGACAGCATCTTCAAATCTATTCATTCAGTGGCTTGTTCATTGCACGGTCTTACAGAACTATAAAGACACACTTCTCAAACTAATGTGTGTGTCAGTCACCTGGGAGCTTTGTTTAAATGCCAGTTCTGACTCAGGTCTACAGCAGGGCTCAAGATTTTACCTCTCAGGGTGTGTGTTTGGTGCAATGGTTAAGATACTACTTGGGGGTCCAGCGCTGTGGCCTAGTGGGTAAAGCCGTTACCTGCAGTGCCAGCATCCCATATGGGCACTGGCTCAAGTCCTGGTTACTCCACTTCCAATCTAGCTCTCTGCTTTGGACTGGGAAAGCAGTAGAAGATGGTCCAAGTCCTTGGGCCCCTGCACCCACATGGGGGAACCCTGAAGAAGTTTCTGGCTCCTGGCTCCTGGCTTCAGCCAGTTGGAGAGTGATGGAAGACCTCTCTCTCTCTGCCTCTCCTTCTCTCTGTGTAACTCTGACTTTCAAATAAATAAATAAATCTTAAAAAAATAAAAATAAAAAAGAGACACTACTCGGGATGCCTGCATCCCAAGTCAGAATGCCTGGGTTCCATTCCCATTTCCACTTCTCATTCCAACTTCCTGCTAATGTGCACCCTAGGAGGCAGCAAGTGGTGACTCAAATATTGAGTCCCTGCCACCCAGATTGAGTTCTGCATTTGGGGTGTAAACCAATGGAAGGGAGAGTTTCTCTCTCTCTCTCTCTCTCTCTCTCTCTCTCTCTCTCTCTCCATCTCTCAAATAAGTAGTTTTTGGTTTTTGGTTTTTGTGCTTTTTTTGACAGGCAGAGTTAGTGAGAGAGAGACAGAGAGAAAGGTCTTCCTTCCTTTGGTTCACTCCCCAAGTGGCCACTACGGCCGGTGCATTGCGGCCGGCACGCTGCACCGATCTGAAGCCTGGGGCCAGGTGCTTCCTCCTGGTCTCCCATGGAGTGCAGGGCCCAAGCACTTGGGCCATCCTCCACTGCCTTCCTGGGCCACAGCAGAGAGCTGGTCTGGAAGAGGAGCAGCCGGGACAGAATCTGGGGCCCTGACCAGGACTAGAACCTGGGGTGCCGGCGCCATAGGCGGAGAATTAGCCAAATAAGCCTCGGCGCCGGCCAGTTTTTTGTTTTGTTTTGTTTTGTTTTTTAAAAGATTTTGTTTCTAAAAAACTCCCCAGTGATGCTGCTGCTGCTGGCCCAGCGAGCACTCCGAGCAGCAAGGGCATAGAGCAATAGTACTCGGCAGTTGGAGGGCATTGAATCAATCTATGTTGAATGGGTAATGAAGTGGTTAGGAAACACGTGTAAAGACTTCCCATACAGTAGCAAGTGCTTACCCAGGATGTGCAACTATCCCCGGCTAGGGGTGTCTACTCTTAGGAAAGGCAGTGACGGGGTAGGAAAGCCCAGACTCTAGAGACAGATAGAAGGACTTTTTGAATCCTGATTCTGCACTCACTAGCTCTGTAACCTTCAAGGAACGACTCAAAACGAATGGACCTGGGGCCAGGGTCTTGGTGTAGCAGGTTAAGCTGCTGCCTGGGACGCCATCATTCCGTAAGGGTGTCAGTTCAATTCCTGGCTGTTTTACTTCTGATCCAGCTCCCTGTTAATGGCCTGGGAATGCAGCAGAAGATGGCCCAAGTACTTGGGCCTTGGCACCCACATTGGAGACCCAGATGCAACTTCTGGCTCCTGGCTTTGGCCTGGCCGAGCACCAGCCTCAGCGCTTCCCAGCCATTTGGGGAGTGAGCCAGTGGATGGAAGAGCTCTCCCTGTTTCTCCCTTTCTGTCTGTCCGTAACTCTGCCTTTCAAATAAATAAGTAAATCTTAAAAAAAAAAAAAAAAAAGTGTGGATCCTGTCTTCACTGTGTGCAAAATGTGATTGTGGGGATATGTGACGTTTTTTCTGTGGCTATTTAAAGCTCCTAGTGGTGTCTGGCATGCATAATTGTTCAACAAGCAATAGGTGCTTTTTGCTAGGAGACTGGGATGTTCTCAGCCATGGATAGGTTGGAAACATGGACTAGACTGAAGGCAAGATGAGAGAGAGCATGGGCGCCCCCACATGGCTATTGCATTAACTGCAAGCACGGTGCCTGTGTCCATGGCCTTCTCAGTCAAGGGCAGATGCTGAGTCAAAGTTGCTCTTCCCCTTACCAGTTCTGTGGTCTGGGCAAGTTCCTTCCACAGCACAACAAAAGGATTTGGACCAGATGATCTCCCAGACCTCTCAAGATTGATAGAAATGAGTCAGGCCTCAATCTTGGCTGCTTTGTTCATAGCAGGGTTCAGTTTCCTTTTGTTCCGTTCAGTTCCCCCAGGCCAGCTGTTGGAAACCTTACTGGTTGTAACGTCTCAGATCCTTAGCAGTTTGTCTCCTGAAACCCCACAACACTCCTACAAAGCGGACCCGTACCCTTCTGGGAGGGACTTCCACAGAAATTCCCCAGCCTGGCCTGTGTGCGAACAGCTAGGTTTTAGGCTGTAGTCCCTACCCGGAGCTGAGAGCAGCCCCAGGGGCCTGGACAGCAGTCCTGGGACTGTGCTCGCTTGACTTCATAGCTGAACAGGAAGGTTCACTCTGGGCCAAGCCCCAGACACCCTAGATGAAGTTAACTGGTCTTGTAGTTCTGTACTAAACCAGATGCTCAGAGCAGGGCTTCTTAACCTGGGATATCTGAAGAAGCTTCCAGAGTTCATAAAACCCCTAAAATGGTAAGATTTATGTACTTCTCTGGGGACAGTGGGCACAGCTTTTGTATATTTTCGGAGAGGTTTGTAACTTCCAAAAGCTAACACACACACATGGTCCTAAATTGCTGCAATGACTGACCTCAAACACTCTCTATGCACGAAACCTCCGAGTTGCCCCCGCTCATAACCTGCAGCCCCTTTCACATCTGCCCAGCACAGCTGGGAATGAGGGACAATGCCAAGGCCGTTTTGATGGGCTTGGGAAGACACATCTAGGACAAAAGCACGCTGTGCTGTCCCCTTCGGGGGAGCAGCTGAGGCTGCCTTGGCTGGAATCCCTTTGCAGAGCCTACGAGCCCGGCTTCAGTAGGCCCTCACCGCAGAACCAAGACTGCACCAGAAACGGTCAGGTGGCGTGATTGTGTTTGGGGTCCCCTAAGGAAACGTGGCTAAGAAGCCACCAGGCTGGCTCTCTGAGGCTGTTCATGAGCAGGTTCTGGACAGTGTCTGAAGGGAGTTACAATGTTTGTTTTTGCTGGAACTTTGAGATGAGTTCACTTCCCAGGGCAGCTACTTTGAGGGGCAGTGCTCACTGGCTGTGTGCTTTCTGCTGTGTTCCATGGCCGCACAACGCTGGGCCCCTGTCAAGGTCCTGTTCTGCATTTGGAGAGCTCCATCTTGAGTCTCAGAAGGACCCACCTTTGCATCTTGGAGCCCTGGGCTTTCTTCTTTACCACCGATAGTGTGTGAGGAGAGGGAGAGGTGAGGCCCCGTCTTGCAACTCCGGATAGCCTCTGCTGCCAGCCCAGAGGTGCTGGGTGCAATGCAGTGTGACGGGGGCGGGGGACGGGGATTCTTTCTGTCTCTCCCTGACCACTCTTGCAGCCTGGTAGGGTGTCACAAAGGAAAGGTGACCTGTGCTCCTTGTCTGGTGACAGGTACAGCAGGGATAGTTCCAGATTATTTTAGCTACCACAGACTCCTTGGAGCTTAAAGATCCCCATCTGAAACACTTCATGCTTCAGGATGCCGAGGTGAGAGCAGTGTGGTGCACGGGTCTCAGAATTCCCAGATTGGGGCACTTTCTTGGCCAAACTGGACATAGATGCAGAAGCCATCCCAAAGCTGTGTGTGCATGGCACGGTCCTTTCCTGGACCCCCAGGGCCCAAAGCATCACCCATTAGGAACCCACAGCCATGAAAAAATAGTCAAAAATCCCCCAAGGGGCCAACTGCATAGTATCAGTAACAAGGCCATGAATGAAATCAGATATCTGTGCCTTAGGCAGGAACTCAGCTGGTACTGGTTGGTGGAGATGAAGTTAGGGTTTTTGTCCTCTTTAAAATAAAAGTACAAGCTATATGAGGTTATAGTTTTGATCCATGAAATATGAAGGGAAGCCCAAATGATTGTGTAGATAGAATGATTGCAGATTGGAAGGGTGGCACAGGTGGGTGTGGACAAAGGAGACTCTGATAAGTTTGGAGATATCCAGAGAAAGGTGCCTGGGAAACCACGGTGGAGAATGGCAGGAAGAGGCGGGAACGGGGGTTGACTTCATGAGTGTCCAATCCAGCCTAGTACGGCAGGACTGGTAATTGACTGATAGCAACTCCTCCCATTGGACGACATGTGACTTGGCACCACCTCTTGCTTTGCTCAGCATCTCTGGTCCAAAGCCTATTTAGGATTCTGTTATTTCAGTATTTTCTTGCCAAACATATCTTCATCCCAGCTCAACCATTTCAGATAATCAAGAATCCTAGCAATAATAGATATTTTATTTTTACCTTTAATTGAGTTCTAAAGAAAAAGCACAAAAGAGGAAGAATCAATTGAATTTTTTAACATATATAATTACTATTCATTTCATGTCAGCAGATTATTAAATCTTAAAGAAAAGGCAGCACAAGAGACTACAATAGGGACTGGCACTGTGGCGTAGCAGGTAAAGCCACCATCTGCAGCACTGGCATCCTATGTGGTCACTGGTTCGAGTCCCAGCTGCTCTACTTTTGCTCCAGCTCCCTGCTAGTGCACCTGGAAAAGCAGTGGAGGATGGCCCAAGTACCTGGGCCTCTGCTCCCATGTGGGAGACCCAGAAGAATCTCCTGCCTCCTGGCTTCGGCCTGGCTGAGCCCAACCCTGGTCATTGTGGTCATTTGGGGAATGAACCAGCGGATAGAAGATCTCTGTCTCTCCCTCTCTCTTTGTAACTCTGACTTTGAAATAAATAAATTAAAAACAAAAACGGGCCGACACTGTGGCGCAGAGGGTTAAAGCCATGGCCTAAAGTGCCAGCATCCCATATGGACACCAGTTCTAGTCCTGGCTGCTCCTCTTCCAATCCAGCCCCTGTACCCACGTGGGAAACCTGGAAGACACTCCTGGCTCCTGGCTTCGGATCAGCACAGCTCCGGCCATTGCAGCCATCTGGGGAGTGAACCAGTGGATGGAAGACCTCCCTCTCTCTCTCTGTGATTCTACCTCTCTCTGTAACTCCATCTTTGAAATAAATAAAATAGATCTTTAAAAAAAAAACACAAGAAACTGCAGTATCTCTCCTCTAAGAGCAGTCTGCTGGTACTGTCTAGAGTATTGGGCTGCTTTGGGATGAACTCTTTATAGGGAATCACGGGTTAGGAACCCTCACTTGTCCTGTTGATTTGAAGTGATTAGAGCTGTGGGTGTGCCGTTAAAAACCTGCTGTAAATCCAATGGTGGTGGGGGGAAGGAGAGAGAGAGAGAGAGAGAGAGAGAGAGAGAGAGAGAAAGGTTTCTTGGTAGCCACAGCCACTGGAGAGGGGAGAAGGGGTGGACTGTGAGGGGTATGAGAGGGTTTCATTCATCACTCTTCACTTGGGAGGGAGATGCTCCCTTGGGCCTCCGTCTGCAGACCTCCCCGCAGAGGGCCGGCAGCCATGAGCACTGGGCGCCTCACTGGCCTTTTCTCTCTCCTGTTATTAGCCCAGAGGGCAGCTGTGCAGTCTCTGCCCTGTGTAAAAGCAAACCCACAGTCTCCTAGGTGTCAGCCAGAGAGCGATCTAGCAATGAAAAGACAAGGAAAAACAAAACAAAACAAAAACAAAAAAACCTGGTCATTGAAAAACCAGGTCTGCTTTAATGTCATCTTGGCTTTGATTATTTTATTCTCACTTGTTATCAAACGGCCTTTTTGCAAATGCGGCTGCTGCAGCTATATGGGGGAGAAATATATGAGTCACACGGGAGCCAGGGCTTCCGAGGCAGCCTCGCAGGCACAGAGCCCTCAGCAGCAGTGCTGGGTGTCAGACCAGACTGCGGATTCCCAGAGACACTACTTCCATATCACACCTGGAAGCTCCGTGGCTGGTCCACGGCCATGGGTGACACGTATATGTGTTCCAGCTTCAAGCATGGCAAGGATGCAATCTGAAGAGCAGCTTCCTGGGTCACAAAATCAGAAACCAGCCAACCCAAAGCATAACACCCTCACCTACTCCAAAAGCCCCTTTCCAAATGGCTGTGTCCCACACGCTCAGTACACAAGTCAGGATGGCGAATCTGGGGGCTCTGCAGTGGGAGTTCTTCCAGAAACCCCAACCCTGGCTCGCTTCAGTGTACAGTCAGTGAGTATCCACTTCCTTCTATCTACTCTGAACCCACGCCAAGCATAATCACAACTAAACCTGCTTCTGTAGATTGCTGCCCTTAAAGGCAGACAAGTCAAATACTGAAGAGTGATTCTCTCCAATTGTCACGTGGCTGGACCTGCACATCAGTGGCTTTGTCAAAGCCAGACGCATGGCTGCAAGGGAACGGGAGGGATCTCACCACAGCCTTGCACCCTAGGCAGCTTCACTCGCCCACTGGACCATCCTTTATTCTAAGGACGATGATCTACTACCCTCCCCCACCCCCCCCAACCATCTGGAAATTGCATCTTCTACTCTATCCTGTTTGGTGGCAACTTGGCCTACTCTGGATACCCTGGGGTTGAGGAAGCAGCCAAGTCTGGTGAGCAGTCTGGGGGGAGGGACGCGTTCTAAGAGGAATGAGGGGTCTTCCGGCATTGTCTGTAACTGTGTTGTGAAAGTCATTACTAAAGGGAAGCGGCAAAACTGATTTCACCAGTGACAAGCAAGAGTGGCCTTTAGACCCCTGCTCACCCTCTCCACATACTTATTTTAAGATATATTTATTTGTTTGAAAGGGGGAGAGAGAGAGAGAGAGAGAGAGAGAGAGAGAGAGAGAGAGAGAGAGAGAGAGAGAGAGAACTCTTCCATCATTTGGTTCACTCCCCGAATGGCTGCAATGGCCAGAGCTGGGCTAATCTGAAGCCAGGAGCCAGGAGCTTCTTCCAGGTCTCCCACAGGGCTGCAGGGGCCCAAGGGCTTGGGCCATCTTCTGCTGCTTTCCCAGGCCACAGCAGAGAGCTGGATCAGAAGTGGAAGAACCAGGACTCAAGCAGGTGCCCATGTGGGCTGCTGGCCCGGCAGGTGGTGGCTTTACCTGCTCCGCCGCAGTGCCAGCCCCACTCTCCCCATACTTTTAAATTGAAACAGTTGAGCAATCCTGTCACCTAGGAAGGTGAAGACAAAAAAACGGGCAAGGGAGAGAAGTCCCAGTCTCCTCTCTCCCTGGAGTGGAGCGTCATTTGCTCCTGTAGGGCCCACTGGAATGCAGCCATCAGGGAATGGTGGCAGACAGCAAGGGCTGCTCAGGGCTCCCCCCGAGACACATGCCATCTCCGCGGGGCTGGGAGGTCATCTGTCCTCTGCTGAATGCAGCCCCGCTCCAGCCTCTCGCATCTGCAGGGGAGCTCTGAGAGTGCCCCACTTGGGCAGTGACACCTGGTGGGCCTTGAGGAACCTTAGTCAGTGGTCGGCCCAACCCTCTCCTAGGAATCTGAAGCCCAGGGTGACCTGTCCAAGGTCTCACGGGAGTCCCTGGCAGGGCTGGGACAAGCGTGCTTTCCACCACTTGCCAGCACCTGCCACCGCCTACAGAGAAAGCCCTGGCCAGCGGCCAAACAAGAACACAGGGAGCAAACGGACTTCCGAGCAGCCCGCGAGTGCATCAGTGGGCAGGCCTCTGTGTCCCCTGCAAAGGACAGCAGCAGTGACTGCCGAGGGAGCAGCAGGGAAAGAGGAATACAGATAAATTTATTAGTTAAATACTGATTTTACAGCCATTTCACCTTAAGACAATGTTAACAGGTTCGTGGGCTTGGGAAGGTAGAGGAGGGTGGCCTTCGGGAAGAAAACAATGTAAATGATGATTAAAACAGATTCTTGGCTTAAAGATCTCTGCTACAGCCAGTAGGATTGGGGTGGGGGCTGGGTGTGTGGGGGCAGGGCAGTAACGCCACAGTCAGCTTCCGTGTTGCCGAGAATGAGCGCGGCGAGGACGGCCAGCGCTGGCCAGCGAGGACGGCCAGCTGCTCCGGGACAGCGCAGAGCTGCAGTCCCACAGGCCCCCGCTGCTCTCTCATCGTCCGCTGCTTTCTTTCCGTGGGTTTGATTTTGCTGTTCGTTTGCTTTGAGTCTAGGTTGCAAGATCTTTGCTCTTCATCGCCTGGATAAACGAATTCTGCTGGGGAAAGGACGCAGGCCCAGGGGCTTGTGGAGCAGGGCCACAGTCTGACGGAGCCAGAGTCCTTGGCGAATCCCCTGCTCCTAGGCAGGACGCTGTCCACCAGACACTGTCTCGGGAAGGGTCTAGAGAACCAGGTGAGCGTTAGCCAAGCTCGCTGCAGCAGCAGAACCGCCTGTCCTTGCTCCGAACAGCTGTGTGAGCGACAGGGCGACTGGAGGCTGTCGGGGGTAGACTTGGGGTCGCTGCCGCTCGGCTACGCTACCGAGCTCGTGTTTTACAAAGGGAGAGACATGCACAGGCTGAAGGCAGAACTGAATCACTCAGAACAGTGGGGTTCTCATTTAAGAGGCCTTGGCAGGGAAGACAAGGAGCAAAGGATGGGGCCTCAGCAAGGGAAGGTGACCTCGCCACGCTGCGGTCTGATGAAGCAACGTCGGGTGCTGGGACGCGGCCCTCTCCACCAGCTCCCCAGGAAGCGCTCAGTAACATCTGCATTGCACCTGGTGCTTTCGGAGTCAGATTTGTACTGGGGGATGGAGACGTGCCATGCCTCCGGGGAGTGTTGGGCAAGGACAGGGGCTGCCCGGAGGGGCCCTGGGGCCCTGGTGCTGAGAACACAGTGGACAAGACACCAGCTTAGGTCACCGCAGTGGACAGGAGAGGAGAAGGACACCTTGTCTCACCAGGGGTGGGGCGGGGCGGAGAATGGGAAACACGTCTCCAGCTCCATGGGAGAGACTTCGTATGTTCGTGGTGAAGGGCGGGCTCCTCCACTCAGAGTCTGGGCTCCTGCCAGCGCCCCCACCTTGAAAAGGCATCAGAAAGTCCAGCACCTACGTGCCCTAACCAAATCGTTGACTTCAAGTTTCTTCCCAATTGTTCTTCCAGAGTCACTCCCAGACGGGGGCCGGCCCCGGGAGCCCAGAGCCTTGATCTCTGCCGGCTCCAGGCCCCGGGTCCACGCAGGACGTTGAGGGGGAAGGAGGGAAGATTACGCAGTGATTATGTCCCCGTGACTGTCGGCCAAGACCAGGCTGTTCCAAGAGTCCTGCTTGGAGCTGGCCTGCGGGGACTGGCTGACCGGAGACGCATAGCCTTGCGGGGACAGCTTCAGGGCTGAGAGGACTGGGTGGATGGAGGGCCCGTGGCCAGGCACGGCGCTGACCGAGAACGTCTGAAAAGCACAAAGCACGCAGTGAGGCAGACAGAATGGCGCCTGCGGGCTCGGGAGGGGCGGGCCGCTGTGCACATGGCCCCAGCGGGGCGCAACCCCAGGAGGGCAGGGCCAGGGACCCAGGACGGCCTCCTGGTCTTCCCTGATCCCTGCCATCCGGGAGCTCCTCAGCTGCTTCTGACACAACACAGCCAGGGCTCGGCTGCTCAGGAGGCTCCGGGGGTTCAGGAGACGCGTCCTGAATCTTAGCACCCTCAAGTCTCCACTTCCGACAGGGCACCCTCGCCACCCGGAAGGGGCTCCTTCGGGAAGGCAGAAGCTCCCGGGACATGGCCTTTTTCATTACGTGCAGAGAAGGCAGCAGACTAGGGCCAGGAAAGAGGGGGCGCGTTCAGGCCTCCCCAGAGGCCAGGAAGCAGGGAGGCCACTGGTGTCACCTGTGAGAGGCAGGAGGCACTGCCTGGCCGTCCACGGACGTGAAGCAGGGCCTTGTGGAAACAGCACCCTTCCTGCTCTCGCCCTCCCCACCGCCACCACCCAGTCACCCTCTGCAGTTGCCAGCAGGGTCCTCCTGCCCCGCCTCCTCCTGTTAAAATCCTTCAGGGCCCAGGTCTAACCACCCTGCACTTTGGAAACGGCATCATCCTGAGAGGGCTCTGCTCCCAAGCGCTGGGCCCCATCCCCCTCACCCAACACGCACAGGCTGCAGGTGGCTGTGGCCTTCCTGCCCCTCCACACTGGGTGTCAGCCCCAGGACTCCCTTCTCCTCGTCTCCAAGGGCCATGCACACAGGAGCTATCAAACATCTGTGTGTCACAGCTCTGTGTCCCAGTCCCTGAAGCTTGGTAACCTGTGCTGAGACCTAGCCTTGCACAGACAGATGACCATAGCCAGGGAGGGCTCTGAGAGCACAGGGCAGCTCGGAGGCCTGGCGTGTGCAGCCCAGTGAGGGGGCTCGCCACTGGCCTTCTGCAGCTCACACTCTAGCACCAGCTGGCCACCTGGGACTCTGGAGTCCACTTCCCCACCCGCAGCCCTGTCCCGCCCATGGGCGTACCTGGGACATGGAGCTGCTGTGGCCGTAGTGAGATGACAGCCCGGGCTCTGTCTTGATGGGGCGCATCTCTTCGCTGCTGCTGCTGCTGGTAGCATTGCTGGAGCTGCTGGAAGCGCTGCTGGTGGGAGGAAGGCTCTCACTGCCCGCAGGACCTGGAACAAGGCAGAGTGAGGACGCTAGCAGGGCGGAAAATGGAGGGTGGCCCTTTGAGATGGCTGGGGTTTATTTCCATTTGCTGGGGAGAGAAGCAGGGGCCCATCTCAGTGGACAACAGTTCTCAAAATGAGAATTTCCAAGCGGACCTTTCCAAATGCCGGGTGGCTCCCTGCCCAGAGTGCAAACCTTGCAGCCCATGTGTTTTAGGAGTCAAAGCTCTTTGAATTTTGAGGAGTGCAAACAGGCGTGAGGGTTTAGCCTAGCAGTTGAGACACCTGCACCCCATATCAGAATGTCTGGGTTCAACACCTGGCTCCAGCTGCAGCTCAGCTTCTTGCTAATGCAGACCCGGGAATCAGTGTGAGGGGTCAAGTAATTGGGCCCCTGTCAGCCATGGGGAGACCTTGACTGAGTTCCTGGCTCCCAGCTTTGGCAACAGCTGAGATGGCTATGGGCATTTGGGAAGCAAACCAGCAGATGGGAGCTCTCTCTGTCTCTCTCAAATAATAAGTAAAAACAGACAACAACAAACAAATGCAAATACTGTATATTATAGGCTACCTCTAGCAGTCTGGGACGATATCCCATACTCAAGTACATAAGATGTAAACATTTACAGTAATTGGGATAAATAGACACTGTTCAGAATAGGTTTGCAATCAAATCTAGCTTCCTGGACCTGGCACAGGGGATCACATATGGCCACCAAACGCTGCTCTGCCTGGGATTGCTATGGAGAAGCAGCAGGGAAGCAAAGCAAGGTGGAAGCCCACGGAGAAGTCTTACAAGAAGTATGCCTGCCGGAAGGCATAGGCCCCAGGGGAACCTAGAAGGGCGGGTGTCTGACTGTGTTGGCGGATGCGGGTGGGGGCCCTGTGTCTGACTTTGTTGTGCCTTCGGTTAGAAGCTTTGAGTCAGGTCGGCCAGTTTTTCTGTGAACATGCTGCCAACCAGTTAACACTTCCAATTTGGCAGCAGTACTGAGTAGGGAATGCTTTGGGCATGGTTGTTAGCCCCCCCCCCTTTTTTTTTTACATTTATTTACTTACTTGAAAGTCAGAGTTACAGGAGAGACAGAGAGAGATCTTCCATTCACCCCTGCCCTCGCCCCTCCCTCCCCCACCACACCAAAATGGTCGCCAAAGTCAGCTGGGCCAGACAGAAGCCAGGAGCCTCTTCTGTGTCTCCCACATGGGTGCAGGGGCCCAAGGACTTGGATCCTGCTCTGCTGCTTTCCCAGGTGCATTAATAGAGAGTTGGTTTGGAGGTGGAGCAGCCAGGACTTAAACCTGTGCCCATATGGGATGTGGGCGCTGCAGACTGAGGATTAACTCAGTGTGCCACGGCACCCTGCCCTTGTCCGGCTGCTCCACTTCTGATCCAGCTCTCTGCTATGGCCTGGGAAGGCAGTGGAAGACAGTCTGAGTTCTTGGGCCCTTGCACTCACATGGCAGACTCCGAGGAAGCTCCTGGCTCCTGGCTTCAGATCAGCTCAGCTCTGGCTGTTGAGGTCATTTGGGGGAGGGAGCCAGCGGATGGAAGACCTCTCTCTCTCTCTCTCTCTGGCTCTACCTCTCTCTGTAACTATCTTTCAAATTAATAAAATAAATATTTAAAAAAAAGTAACCCTAAGGGGATTCATTCACTTTATTTAAGTTTTTTCTCTTAATTTTTTTAAATTTTTATTTATTTGAAAGGGAGAAAGATCTTCCATCCGCTGGTTTACTCCCCAAATGCCTGCAATAGCTAGGACTCTGGCCCTCTCCTGTGGGTGGCAGGGACCCAAGTACGTGGGCCATCACCTCTGCTTCCCAGGGTGCCCGTTAGCAGGAAGCTGGAATGCAGAGGCGCTGGGCTCAGCCTCAGCCACTCCACTTGGGATGCGGGCATCTCAGGGGCAGCTTTACGCCTGCACCAAACACCTGCCCTGGCCCTCATTCTTCAATCTTGAAATTAAGAGGACAATGTGTAGACTGAACTGACTATTAATGTTAAATGCTGGGTTTCGATTCCAGATCGGCCTCGGAGCAGCTGCGTGAGTCTGGTCTTCATTGCTCTCTCTAGGCCTCAGCTGCTCATGATTCAAATGGGGATAATGAACTGGTCCTCATGGGGATCCTGAAAGGCTCAGCGGGACAGTGTTCATGCGGGGCTTCCTAAGCACGGGGTGCTGCCTGGGAACAGTTACGCACTGACTTCCACCTCAGTCCTGGGCCACGAGCAATGGGCTCTGCGCCCTAGAGCCCAAGACGATGGAGAGGAGTTGAGTTCCTGGGTGACCGCAGCGCTGACAAGGCAGCAAGTAACATTCCTCTGTCCTCAGGCTGGTCCAGCCCACCCACTACAGTCTTTGCCATCGGCAATAACCAGGCTACAAGGTGAGCTGAGCCTGCCTCAGAAGCTCCCCATATCTGCTACGGGGATGCCACTTTACTGGGCCACTGGCTCCATCCTGCAAGGCCAGGGCTGGATGCTGTTATCATCACCCGCCACCAGCTGTGCTAGGACTCAAACATTCCCAGGACTGCTGGCTCGTTCCTGTAATCACACACAGGTCTTCTCCTCACCTGCTGGCGTCTTGGACTTGTTAAGATTCTTGGGTTTCCGTTTTCTGGTTTGAATCCCCTCCTTCCGCATCGCGAGAGGCCTGGGGACCTGCAGGGTCATAAGTCAGTGTGTGTGGCTTTCCATCTGCCCCTCAACTGCACGCGACTGAAACAGGCAGGTACGCAGTAGGAGCAGGCAATGCCTAAGCGACCCCTCAGACCTTGGGGCTGAGACCAGGTGCAAAGGCCCCCGGAACCCTTGAGGAGAAAGAGCTCAATGTATTGAGCACCTAGGTTATGTGATGGCATTTTATTAGACCCTGGGTAAGTAGAATTAGACATAATTCCTTCCTTCCGGAAGTTCACAGTGGAGTGGTAGAGACAGACAGCTAGAAACAACAGGCTCTATTAAGTGACACGGGAAGGAAGGGAGGAAACAATAAACTCTGTCCTGGTGGGAAGGAGGGAACCCGAGGAAATCAAGGAAGACTTCACTGAGAAGGTGACAGCTGAGCAGACAACGTGCATACGTTTCAGGCAGCAGGATCAATAGTATTGCAAAGGGCTTTATCATCCAGACCAGGGCAATGTGAAAACACAAAGGGGACACTGTTAGCAGTGACGCTGAGAAAGCAGGCACACACAGGACGGTCCTGGTGAGGGACACACAGAGGCCCACAGCTGGCAGCAGCTCTGCCCTGCACAGTCTGGCTGGAGCCCGTGGCAGGGTCTGTGTGTATGGTGGGAAACAGCAGCGTGCTGTCCTGTGCCCCGGCCCTGAGATAGCTGTCTGTGGACAAGACTTTGACCACATCTGCTGCTCCTGAACGAGCAGTGGCCGCTCAGAGCCAGGCCCTTGAGCCCTCAGGTGGCTAACCAAGTGTCCCGGAGTTGCTACTACTACGCCTTCCCCTCATCTGGTTCCTCTTAAGCCAGGACAAATATTGTCACCCCTGGCCTATCCCACGCTTGTCTGTCATGTGGGACAGATGAAGGCCACATGTGCCAAAAACAACCAGCTGCGGCTTCAGTGCCAGGTTCACAGACATTGCTGCTTCAGGGTCAGAGAGAAATGCACCACACTGGTGACCTTGAACTTGCCTCCTAGTCAGAGGACCCTGCCCCTCACCTCCCAGGGGCTCCACAGCATCCTCCCCACCCCTGCCCACCATTGGAGGAGGGTCTCCTGCTGTTCCTCACACCTCTGCCCCTTTAAAGCCCGCGTTGACCTCACAAGAATCTTGCCCTCATGTTCATTCCTATTCACTTAAGTATAGTTTTTAAAAAGTATGGAATACATGTAACCTAACATTTACCATCTTAAGACATTTTTAAGCAAACCATTCAGTAGTGCTAAGCATATCCATACTGTTCTGCCATCATCACCACCATCAGGGTCTTCACTGTTAGGCTAAATGCCCACCCCAGGATGTGTATTGTTAACCTTAATAAATACGGCTAGCCTAACTTCTTTAAAAAAATACAGTAATTCTCATTAATAATGAATATTAATTTCCCCAAATACTTACTAGCACTATATTTTACACACATTTTAATGATTGACAAATACATGTGCAAAATGAGGAATCTCAGGGTTTTTCCACTTATACTCCCGATTTTCAAGGAGGCCTAGCATGTCTGCCTACATTTAATGGCTATCTAGGGGGCTTCTCTGGGCTGTCTGCTCATAAAATTTTGCCCATCTGGGGAGCTGGGAAGAAAAATCAATTGTTTTCTTTTGAGGTTATAGGATCTGCTTTTGGTTTTGTCTTGCTAACTTTGTTTAACCTACATTTGAGCAAGACTTGCATATGGGCCATCTAAAATGTGCCAAGGGAGTGCATAGTGAAGACAGCGCTCTCTAATCCTTGTTCCCCCAGCCCCATTTCCTTTCCCAGACAAGCTCCACACTTCCAACTTCTGTGTCCTTCCAGAGGTTGCTGTGTGTGCATCAGCAACTGCATGCGAGTTATGTTCCTTTTTCAAAATGAAAATGCTATGGGACCAGCATTGTGGTGCAGTGGGTAAAGCTGCTGCCTGGGACACCAGTGTCCCATACAGGTGCTGGTTCCAGTCCCAGGTGCTCCACTTCTTACTCAGCTTGCTGCTAGTGCACCTGTGAAAGCAGGGAAGGTGGCTGAAGCACTTGGGCCCCTGCACCCACATGGGAGGCCTGGATGAAGCTCCTGGCTCCTGGCCATTGTGACCATTTGGGGAGTGAACCAGCAGATGGAACATCTGGTTCTGTGTCTCTCCCTCTCTATGTAACTCTGCCTTTCAAATAACAAATAAATCTTTTAAAAAATGTTATAGAAAGTGTTTGGCAACCTGCCTTACTATCTAAAATACTATATAAAGGCAGGAGTTTAGCCTAGCAGTTAAAGATGCCTGCACCCTACATTGAAGTGTGTGGGTTCAATGCCCAGCGCCACCTCCTGACTCCAGCTTCCTGCTAATGCAGGCCCTTGGAAGCAGAGGTGACATCCCACATAACTGAGTGCCTGCCACCCAGTGGGAGACCCGGATTGAGTTCTTGGCTCCTGGTTCTAGCCCTGATGCAGCCCTGGCTGTTGCTGGCATTTGGAGAAAAAACCAATGAATGGGAGCTTGTCATCTCCCTTTCTGTTTCACTCTCTCTCTCCTTCACAAATAGTTTTTTTAATTAAATAAAACACTATATAACGGAGAGTGTTCCAAATCAGAAAGTACTGTGCTTTCTCAAAGCTCTTTGCTTTCTGGAAGTGATAACCCCCCTTTCTGACATATGTGTGTGTTAGCTTTTGCCTTCTTCTGATGTTATTTGCATTCTCTAACACTGGGTGTGTATATAACCCAATACATCTAACTTATGTGGCTTACCAGTTTTTCAAACATGCTGAAGAAGTTCTCCTTCCCTATCGAAAGTTGTCTCAAGACTTCTCCTTTAATTTTCTTCTAGTATTTTTATTTGTTTTACTGCCTGGTATTTTATTTCAAAGACGTCTTATGTCTAATATTTTTAATTCACCCAAGTTTATTTTGCTAAGGTAGGAAGTGGAGGGCAAGCTTTGCTTTTGTTTCACAGATGGAATGGCCAACTAGATCAATACGATTACTCTTCAACAAGTTACCACTGTATCCGCTGCATCAAAGCCTCAGCTTTGTTATGTCTCTTGCTACCACGGACTACCTATGACATAGTCTCCTTATCCATAAGATGTGAATTGAACTCATACAACAGGAAAGATGCACGGGCCCGCAAATCTAAGATATCGTCCAGATCTCAATCTTTGTTAGGAAGGGGGGAAGGATTCCAGTCTGACAGCAACCCAGCGGCCTGCGGGGGCTGGGGCCTTGGTGGGCGGGGCCTTGGTGGGCGGGGCCTTGGTGGGCGGGGCGGGGCGTCACTCACCCCGTGGAGCTTCATGTAGAGGCCGCAGGCGTTGCACACCGGCTCGCCCTCGGCGTTGCGGCGCCACAGCGTGGTGGTGGTCGTCTGGCAGTTGGCACAGGAGAGGCCCACTCGGCGGGAGGCGGACTGCGACACAGGGAGGAAAGCTTTCCCATCTGCTTGGGCAGGGCTGGGCCTCCCCGGAGGGTTAGCAGGGCTGGGCCACTTGCAGCAGCCCCATCTTGACGCTCCCTTAGCCATGCCACTCGGAGAAGTGAATGAAACCAAGACTAACGCTGCAAGGGCACCCTCGGCCTGGCTTCCGCAGCACAGGAATGGCTCAGCAACCCTGGCTCTGGCCGCAGAAAGGCTTCCACCAGATAGAGCTAACCTGGCTGCGGGTGCGGGGGAAGAAGCCCTGTACCCTAGTGGCGTCAAAGATGGAATGGGCCTCGGGACCTCAGGGAAGGGAAGCATCACGTGTCCCCTCTGTCCCTCCCTGTCTAATACCACACAAGCCAATGGTTGCTGAGCAGAATCAAATTACCTTCAAAAACAGCATGGCACCAAGAGCCACAAATCAGTCCCAGTCATTGAGCCCAGTGCAAACTGCTTAACCTTTGGGCTTGGGGTTTTAGCAGCCTTCCTCCTGGGAAGGACACCTTCCAGACTGCACTGGCATGGGAGCCAGCGCGGCTGGGTTCTGGCTGCACGTGGGAGACACACTGTCAATGTGACTGTGGGTGACTCCACTGGCTTTCTGAGCCTCACTTCGCTTCTGTGCATCAAAGGGGTTGGACCGGAAGGTCTGGCACATGCTGGGGGCTCACACCAACCCTAAGGGTGTGAGAAGTTACGCACTGCTCCCAGCCACCTGCCCAATCCCTCAACCCACACCCTCAAATTCCAGAATTCCAAAATTCCAAACCAGAGACTTTCCAGCTAAGGGGAGAGCAGACAGCAGGTGCCGACGGGAGTGGGGAGCCCAGGGAGCCCCAGCTGCTAGACTGGACTGGGGGCACCTGCTTACCAGTCGGCGCTGAGGCTTGATGAGGGGCCGGTTGATGCCGTTCATCTTGTGGTAGAGGCCACAGGCGTTGCACAGGTAGTGTCCTGTCCCGTCCCGCCGCCACAGCGGGGTGGACATGGCCCCGCAGTTGACACATTCTCTGCCTTCCGAGAAGTCATCAAACATGTCTACTGGGTGAGAGACACACAGGATTGACTCTTAGTTCATGCCCAGCAACCTCGGTGTGAGAATGTGGAGGCCACAGGCATAATGCGGGAGGAGAGAGGGGTCACCTTGGGGTGCCTGTCGCTTCCTCCGCTCACCTCAACCCCAGGGCAGCGGCTGCACGGACTGCAGTGGGAAGTAGACTTTGTCACAGGCACAGCCTGTGAGGTGCAAGCAAGGGCTGTCACCAGCAGCCTGGGCTGCAACCTGGGCATCCACACTTCACCCACTCCGCCTTCAGGGCCCACAGCCTCCACAGCTCTCCCCTAACACGGAGATCTGCTGAGATCCTCCCCCTCCCCACCGCCAATTCAAAACTAAGGTTATTTTCCACTGGGAATGCAAGTACAACATGTATTTACTCCAGGAAAATGAGAAAGGGCCAACAAGGGTAAAGAAAATAGAAATCTTTACCAGTTACAAACATTTTTGTTCTACTTCATCTTTGGCAAAACTTTGTATGTTGACAGATATCTTTGCCTAATTGAGGTCAAGCTATATAATTTAAGCCCTTCCTGCCGGTTCAAGCCCCAACTGCTCCACTTCCAATCCACCTCTCTGCTATGGCCTGGGAAAGCAGCAGAGGATGGCCCAAGTGTTTGGGCCCCTGCACCCACGTGGGAGACCTGGAGGAAGCTCCTGGCTCCTGGCTTTGGATCGACACAGCTCCAGCCATTGTGGCCATCTGGGGGGTGAACCAGCAGATGGAAGACCTCTCTCTCCACCTGCCACTCTGTAACTCTGCCTCTCCAAAACTCTTTCAAATAAATAAAATAGTCTTTTTATTTACAGGCAGAGTGGACAGTGAGAGAGAGAGAGACAGAGAGAAAGGTCTTCCTTTTGCCATTGGTTCACCCGCCATTGGCCACTGCGGCCGGCGCGCTGCGGCCGGTGCACCACGCTGATCCGAAGGCAGGAGCCAGGTGCTTATCCTGGTCTCCCATGGGGTGCAGGGCCCAAGCACTTGGGCCATCCTCCACTGCCTTCCTGGGCCACAGCAGAGAGCTGGCCTGGAAGAGGGGCAACTGGGACAGAATCCGGCGCCCTAACCTGGACTAGAACCCGGTGTGCCGGCGCCGCAAGGCAGAGGATTAGCCTGTTGAGCCGCAGCACCGGCCTAAAATAGTCTTTTAACAAATAATTTAAGTCCTTCCTTTGCATAATACCAAAGCATTATGGTATTAATTAAAATTACATTATTAAAATTTTATTAATTACATTAAAGTTTCTTTATTAAAATTATTAACTCATTTTAGCACAGCATAATATTCCCTCATGGGAATGTGGCATACTTTGTCCTTATCCATTTTCTCATTTTTGTTTTGTGAACACTGTCTGTTTCGTACAGAGATTCCTGGGTTTGTGTTTGTTCCTTAGGGTATTCTTCTAGGATTAGAATTTCAAAGTCAAAGGGACTAGATTTTTTTCTTAAGTTCTTGAAATTCTCAGACTGGCCTGCATAGGTTTCAGAGTTCACTTTTCTCAGGGTACTTTTCTGTTCGCTCTGCCACCACAGCTGTTTGCCTGCTCACTGGCACAAAGTCAAGGTGCACAGCATGACCCCGCACGGGAGTCCACCCTTGCACCCAGGCTGCCGTCCTGTGCCTCCACTCATTCCCCCTCCCTCCCCATCACCCATATCTGCCTTGTGCATTGAATCTTACAATGGACAGATTCCACATGCATCCGTTCTTGCGATCCTGGTGAGGAGAGGCTGGGCTGGTTTTCTTACTCCCGGTCTTCTGTGTAATTCCTGGCTCAGAGCTGCAAGAAGTCTCCCTTGACACCATACTATCCTAATTTTATGTCCCTAAACATAGCTACCTTGATCTCTGGATTATTCTTGTTCTGCTGCTCCAGTGCAGAGAGGGCACGTTTTGGGGGCAGGTGAGTGGAGGGCCCCTCCACCAGGACCCAGCCTTGGGGCTTAGAGCTGGACATTTTGCTCCCCCTAGACCAACTACTTGCTGTAAGGGAATGTGGGCAGGAGGAGGATGTGGGGGGAGGCCTCCCCCAACTCTGGGTATACAAACAGTCATTTGCACCTGCAAACAGGTAGCTGTGTGTCCACACCGAGTAAACAATGTGCAGGTGCGAGGGGCTGTTTGCTCAGGCCAGGGAGCTGAGCACAGAGCACAGCCGGCACAAGAGGCTATTTTTACACCTGGGTCACTCGGAGGGCCTGCCACAAGGTCACCTGCCTTCAGAGGTGACTGCTGCCTGCAGCTTGTTCCCACCTAGACTCTGTCAGCAACACCATCCTCACCACCTCTGCAGCCCTTGCCTGTAGCTGCCAGACTGGCTCCTTAAACACAGGACCTCCTGAGAGGAGCTAGAAAGGACCTAACCCCACCCCCAGGAGCGAGACACCAGCAATGTCATTTTGTCAGGCTTTGCAATAAACACTAGATGGCACTACAGTCTCAAAAGTGAAACAAGACTCCTCATTCTCCTCTCAATTGTGCTTGGGGGAGCAGGATTGTGCAGATTATCCTTCTAGTCCAAACCCAGTGCAAGCCTCTCATTGTATTTTTATTTATTATGAAAAAAATTAACATTCAGAAGTGGACAGGGGCCGGTGCTGTGGTGTAGCGGGTAAAGCCACCGCCTCCAGTGCCAACATCCATATGATTGCCCGTTTGAGTCCTGGCTGCTCTACTTCCAATCCAGCTCTCTGCTATGGTCTGGGAAAGCAGTAGAATACGGCCCAGGGCCCCTGCACCCACATGTGAGACCTGGAAGAAGCTCCTGGCTCCTGGCTTCAGATCGGCACAGCTCCAGCCATTGTGGCCATCTAGGGAATGAACCAGCAGATGAAAGATCTCTTTCTCTCTCATTCTCTGCCTCTCTGTAACTCTGCCTTTCAAATAAATAAATAAATCTTTTTTTAAAAAAGTAGACAGAATATAAAAATGAACCGTTATTTAACCAGTATCCAACCTCCAACAATTTGTGGTCAGTCTTGTCCCATCTCTACCTCTGCCCACTTCCTCCCATCCTATATTATTGAAAGAAATCCCAGGCACGCTTATCATTTATTCATAAATAGCTCAGTATGCCTCCCTAGAAGATAAAGATTCACACTCTTTCCCTAATTAAAGATAAGCAAACCAACTTCTTTCCTACATCCTGGTGCATTTAAGCACCACAATAAAAATAAAAAACTCAAGTCTGTTCTCTGGTTTAGGAGAAAGATCGCCCTTTCCCGTCTCACAGACTGTTGTATATGCATGACAGAATCTTAGAGAAAGACCCAGGAATCTTGGGAGGTCTCCTCTTTGCTGACTGCTCATCTGCTGCTGCAAAACTCCTTGAGGCTTGTCTCAGAGAAAGGGGGTTACACATTCAAGCAGCGATCTTACTGGCCAGCTAAAGTCATTGGAGGTTGGCAAATATGTATTTGTCACTGACAAATATTTACTAAGCATCTGTATTTCAGCACTCCCATAGCTGTCACAGGAGCTAACAGAGAGCTAGCTTTGTTCTCAGGATGCCAATGATCCGGTGGGGCAAACTGGACGTGAGTATCAGTAATGAGTAACACTATTACTCAATGCATTTTCAGGACATACCCTCAACAGAGTCGGGGATTGGTGGTAGGCATTACCGAGACAGGATAGGAAGTATGGAAGCCCAACCCAGAAAGAAGTCTGACCCAGACAGAAGGGTCAGGTGTTCCAGGAACAGCAAAGGAAAGACCTGGATGGGAGGGACAGGCCGTGTTTCCCTGGGGCTCCCAGTCAGACACCCGCAACCCACCACACCTCCAAATCTGAGGAGTTCCCACATTTCCCACCACAAAATCTTGCCCTCCTACCTACTTGCTCAGGGACATGTGACATAAATTTTCTAAATGCTATTACACAGACAAGGCACCCATGGAGTTAAATGGTCCATAATGTTAAATTTAAAAATGCAGCACACAGAACACCAAAGACTTTGTGACAGCAGAGACTACCAGAAAAACACTTTTATTGGATCAGTTAAATTGTATGGACTTTTCTTTGGTAAAAACACCATCCTGAAATGTTATAATTGCCTATATTTGAAAATTTGATGAAAGAGAAGCAGGCATTAGGTGTGGCAGTTAAGATGCCCCTTGGCAATGATTTCTATTTCCCATATCAGGGTGCCTGGTTCAAGTCCAGGCTACTCTGCTCTGATCCAGCTCTCTGCTAGTGCAGGAAGACAGCAGAGGATGCTCAAGCAGTGCAGTCCCTGCTGCCCATGTGGGGAGACCTAGATTGAATTCTAGGGCCCTGGTTTCGGTCTGGCCTAACCCTGGCTACTGTGGGTATTTGGAGAGTAAACCAGTGAATGAAGATCTCTCTCCTTTCAAATAAAAAAAAAAAAAAAAGAAAATAAACTTTTTTTTTTAAACTGGAACTCAAACATGGCCGCAGTTCCTAACCCACACTGAGGAAGGGACTGTTTGCTCTCTGACTTCTGACACATGTATTTTTTCCCTCCTGTACTGAAGAATTGTGGGAACAGATTTCACACCCTGCTGCCTGAGCACACACCCTGGGGGAAGTAGGGGTGACAGGCTGTGAGCCCCAAGCCAGCACTAACGTCTGGGATGAGCCTTCCTGTCCCTTCATAGGGAAGGTGCTGGGTGGACCTTCCCAGGGAGCAACTGCGACTTCCAAGGTGGGAGGACAAAGCTATGGCCTCCACCTGAAGGCAGCCACACCTGCCCAGTGCTGGGCAACATGGGAATTGGTCCAACTACTTGGGAAGCAATGGGAATCCAGCCCTGGGAAGGATCACCCCACATTGGGAGGAAAGACTTGTAATAATAGTTGTAAAGTCCTTTGCAAATAAGAGGAAAAACTTACAACAATGGCTGTAAAGTGCTCTGCAAACACCCAATGAGATAACAATGATGGATTATTGTTGGGAGCCAGGGGTTGGAGACATCGGAGGGAAGGGGGAGATCTTGGGACAAATTGTGGTGCTGGGTTACTGGGGAAGAGGGAAGGACAGATAAAAGAGCCTAGGAGATTTGGGAATCTGTCCTTTTCTCAAACCACTGGGGCCATTCTGAGTCGTATACTGTCCCAGACTTGACCAAGTGTGAGACACAGCGGTCACTGACAGAGCACAAGATTGACAGTGTGGGAGCTGGCGCTGTGGCATAGCAGGTAAAACCACCGCCTACAGTGCAGGCATCCCATATGGGTGCCTGTTCGAGTCCCAGCTGCTCCATTTCTGATCCAGCTCTCTGCTATGGCCTGGGAAAGCAGTGGAGGAAAGCCCAAGTCCTTGGGTCCCTGCACCCGCATGGGAGACCCAGAAGAAGCTCCTGGCTCCTGAGGTCAGATTGGCTCAGTTCTGGCAGTTGCAGCCAACTGGGGAGTGAACCCATGGATGATGGAAGACTTCTCTCTATCTTTCGCTCTCTCTGCCTCTCTGTAACTCTGCCTTTCAAATAAATAAATAAATAAATAAATCTAAAAAAAGAAAAAAGACTAACATTCTGTGTACCATGTGTGAGGTCTCAAAGTTGCTGCTCATGGGTCATACTGACTAATGATTGTTTCAGCATTCAAAGGCACAAAATGAATGTGTCCTAACCCCAAGGATGCAGATCTAACTCCTCACCTTCATCCATGTCCTGCCTTTAAATAAAACAAACAAACAAACAAACAAAAAAAAACAGTTTTTTAAGGAGCAAACAAGTTCAGTCTGGCTTCCTAGGTGCAGGACGGCCATTCCTAGGAATTAAGGCAAACTAGTCCCACCCAAGTGCCTGAAAGAAAAATGTAGGCCAGGAGGTTGAAGGCTCCCAGCCCTGAAACGCCTGCAGAAAAACTGACCAAACATTCCGCCCTCTCCCTGGATCTGCCCCACCCCACCCTTTCTCGGGGACACAGGCAGCTGTTAGCAAGTCAGGGTGGGATAAGGAGGGCGAGGAAGAGAGGGAGAGACAGGAGGGGCAATCAGAGGCCAGGGGCATAGTGGGCAAGCTCCGTTGGGCAGTGCCCACTGCCCACAAGCTGGAGAGAAAGCTCAGCTGATGGGGTTAGTGTAGCTCAAGCATTTGCTGTGTCTGCTATACTTGTCCCTGTGGTGAGTGCTGGACATACAGTCATACTAGAAAATTGTGCGTGAAGTCTCTGCCCAGAGGGGTTGGGGTCTAGCTGCAGACACATAAAATAAAGCCAACAGTTGACTACATGTGACAAGGCGCAGTGGGCCTGGGCTGTAGCCCCATCCGCGTGCACATCTCCTGCTGTTCCAGGTCACGCTGTAACCTATCCCGGGAGAGCGGATACACAGCACAGTGAACATGACCCATGCCTGGGGTGGTCACCCCATGCTTCGAAAGAGAGGCCAGAGGACAGTCAGGAGTTTCCCGGGGAAGGCCCCAAACGCGGCCACAAGTGGGGTGGCCACCTGTCCAGAGACCTTCCTCTGGGAACCAAAGGGGCCTCAGGAGCAAAGTCCCTGATCCCACCGGAATGTCCCATGCAAAGGTCGCCAGAGGCGGGGCCTGGCTCCATGCCTGTGGCTGGCGCCTGGGCCTGGGGCACAAGGAGCAAACAAATCCTGAGGTCTTTCTGCCAGCCCTTGAGCCTTAGGTCTTCTGGGCTTTGTCAGGCCCAGGCAGATGCCTGTGACAGGAGGCTGCGAGGGGAGGGCCCAGGCTTGGGCAGCGTGAGGCCGGCTGGGATTACAGCACCTATTTTGGAAGCTGCAGCGGCAGCTGAACAGAAGCTGCGCACGCCAGGCCTGGCTTGGAGTGGCCCTGTGGCGTGGGGCCTCTGCCGCTGACTGCAGAAGACCAGGCAGAGGGGCAGCATCCAGGCGCTGGTGGGGGGTCTCCCTGCACAGCTCCAGAATGTGACTTGGGTTTAAAACATCACAGACAAGGACGTTCTGAAAGGAAGTTAGAAACAGCAGAAACATGGAGGAAGGAAGAAAGGGAGGAAGGAGCCAGAGGCAGAGGAGCAAGAGGCTGAAGAACAAAGACAAGAAAATCTTCCAGGACCTAACACAGTGATCCGCCTAACCACGAGCAGGGCTTACAAATTACAAAGAGGACGTCCAGGGCCCGGGGGGGGGTGGGGTGGGGGACCAGGCAGAGTCCACCAGTCAGTCCTTCTTCCGGTAAATAAAATGTTTATTTACATATTTTTATCTATTCAAAAGGCAGAGAGACAGTGAGTGAGAAAGAGAGAGAGAGATCTTCCATCATCTGGACCACTCTCCAAATGCCCACAACAGCCAGGGCTGGCCCGGGCTGAAGCCAGAAGCTTGGAACTCAATCTGGGTCTCCCACATGGGTGACAAGGACTTGAGTACTTGAGTCATCCCCCGCATTAGCAGGAAGCTGCATCGGAAGTGGAATGGCCAGGACTGGAAGTGGCATCCAGGATGGGAGTGGGCATCCCAAGCAGCTGAGCTACAATGCCACTGCTTTCCTGTGGTTTAGAAAACAAGTCTTACCAGGACGGAGAGCCAGCAAACAGCAGCGCTGGGACTGAACCTAGGCTGGCCCACCCATCCCATAACCACAGAGCCAGTCCCTTCGACTCCTGCCTGCACATGCCTGGACCATCCCACTGAGGCCCAACTCTCCCCAGAAGCAGGCAGCGGTTCAAAACTCACTCCCCAGTTCATCTGATCTCCAAAACTCTCAGTGCACATCTGCTTCCACACTCTGCAGCCAACCCATCCAAGGGAATGCTCTCTAGCCTTCATCATTGTCAAGATTAGATGGTGAGAACTTCAAGAGTCCCCACGTATGGGAACTATGGGAACACAATGACAGCATAACAGATTTCCCAGCAAAACAGAGTCAATCACAAGCTCCAGGAGGAGTACCTCCAGGTTTTAGAATCCACACTTGCGCCTGAGCCATGATTCTGTCATGGAAGCCTGGGTTGTGCAGCGCTAAGTCCATGCACTGCTATAGAAAATACTAAGTGTGGTGTCTGAACACTAAAGTCCCAAGAGACGGCTGTTCAGGTCCTTCCCACCTGCGAATTGAGACAGGGTTCCAAATGTAGGCAAAGGAAAAGAGAAAAGGAATACGCGAATGACTGCACTGTGTTTTAAGTTGCTATTTTTAAAAAAGATTTACCTTCTTTATTTGCAAAGGCAGAGTCAGAGAGAGATCTTCCATTCACTGGTTTACTCCACAAACGGCTACACAGAGCTGGTCTGGGCTTAAGCCAGGAGCCAGTTCCTTCATCTGGGTTTGCCATGGATTGGCAGGAGCCCAAGCACTTGGGTCATCGTCTACTGCTTTCCCCGGCACATTAGTAGGGAGCTGGATCAGAAGTGGAGCAGCTGGGGCTTGAACCATTGCTCATGTGAGATGCCAGCGCTGCAAGCATTGGCTTAACAGTTATGCCACAGCTATTTTAAAAATGTTGCCTAATGTCAGTATTTTGTCCTTATACCAGTAGATTTTTTACAAATATTGTTTGGTCGCTTTGTTTCCCCACGTGTCTCCTAAGTGCTACTCTCCCAAGAATGACCTGTCAAGAGTGTTTGCAGTGGATCCTCCATGTACTGAGGAGCCTAGGCCTCTGTGGCTGTTGTGTCCAACAGACACCCTGTCCTGTGTCCCGGCACCAGACCACAGGCAGCCTGGGACAGCTGGCTCTCCTTTTTCTGCCAGTTCCCAGGTCTGACCAGGATGCTATATAATTCATCATCCAAGCTGGGGCACTTCTGAGACAAAGGGGGCACATTACTAATTATTCCAGCTTTGAATCAGATACGCGACACCCTCCATCAGCCCCAGTGTGACGTCAACATCCCTGATAAACCGACTCTCTGGCATTTCTCCCCAGTGGCACCGGCTGACTTCACCACCTCCCTGACAAGGTGCACGCAGAGTGCTGGGGCAGGGTTACCTAACATCGTGCTCACCACCAGGCTCCCCGACTGGCGCTGACATCTCACAGCTTTCTGGGCTTCGGGCTGAAAATCAGCCAGAATAGCCCTGACAGGGGATGAGCAAGTGATGAAGTTTGCTGTTTCGGGAACCCTGGGGGCGAGCCCAAAGACGTCCTCCACTTCTCTGGGCTCCGCCTTGGTTCATGACTCTAGCCACAGGTTAGCGGTGCACATCCCTAATGCTTCCTGTGGGGGTGCTTGCTCAGGTAGGCTGCAAGGCTCCTGGAGGGCAATCGGCACAGTGCACAGGGTCTTAAACCCTGCATGTACCATCTGGACAACTTAATGAACGTTCAGAGGAGGAAACCAAGGTCCCATGAAGGTGAATCAGTCACTACGACGGTGACAGACCCTATCTCAGCCTCTCCACTCCACACTGCTCTGGGCCATACCACCCGCAGTGCTCTGCACACCACGGAAACCCAGTGCACACTGACCTGTGTGACCTCAACAAGACCCACGGTGTTTGGAGAGGCAGCAGAAAGGCAACGGCACAGTGAGAATCCGAGTGCTGGCTCCTGGCCTGCGTGGCTGTCTGGCCACTGAGCTGTCATGTTCCTGGACGCACCTCATAATTCAGCCGTGACAGTCATCTATGCAGGGCCAGGGGGCTGAACACATAGGCTGCATATGTGTATATGCTGTATGCACCAAAGCCCAGCCCGTTCTTCTCAGAGATAAAACTGCTCGTGTGACTTATTGCAAAGCATTTTCTAAAAAGGGAAACGTTTATCCTTAAGATGCTCATGGCAGGTCTGGTGCTGGGGCACAGCGGGTTAAGGTGTCACCTGTGATGCCCGTTTCCCATATATATGGGTACTGGTTCGAGTCCTGGTTGCTCCACTTCCGATCCAGCTCCCTGCTAATGGCCTGGGAAAAGCAGCAGATTATGGCCCAAATGCTTGGGCCCCTGCCACCCACATGGGAGACTCAGAAGAAGCTACCTCCTGGCTCCTAGCTATGGCCTGGCCCAGCTCTGACCATTGTGACCATTTGGGAAATGAACAAGCAGAAGAAAGATCTCTCTCTCTCTCTCTCTCTCTGTAACTCTGACTTTCAAATAATTAAATAAATCTTTAACAAAAAAGAAATATGAAAACCTGACTTGATTTTTTCAATGACAATTCTATGGGTCCTGGTCTCAAGATTTTCTCTTCCTGTAACATGGTTTAAATTAGTTAAATAAGGAGTTAACAATCATCTCTGAGTAGGATTTGGAAGGTCAGATGTATCTACCTTATTTCCCATTTTCTGGGTCCTCTCTCCTTAAAGTACCTTCTTCTACTTGGGCCCAGGCGTCTCCTCCAGACAGGCAGCCCCATCCGAGCTGGGACAGGCAGCTCAGGTGCCTGTTAGGGCTGACCTCTCCCCAGCCCTCAGGAGGGGGAAGCTCTCCCTGTGGGCACTGTCTCAGCAAGTATGGGATGGGCCATGCAGTGCTTCCCAAAGGCTGCCTGCCAATCATGCTGTGGACAAAGTCAGACGCTGGTCCTGGCTCCTCCCAGGCCTCTCCCCAGCCTACCTCCATCCTCTTTCTGTGCCCTGGAAATGAGGGACGAGGGGATGAGCACTGATGGGGAGGGTGAAAGGGTACAGCCCATAGGGAAGGCAGTCTAGCAATGTTTTTTTTTTTTTAAAAAAAAACATATTTATTTATTTAAAAGTCAGAGTTACAGAGAGAAGGAGAGGCAGAGAGAGAAAGTCTTCCATCCACTGATTCACTCCCCAATTGGCTGCAATGGCTGGAGCTGCGCTGATCTGAAGCTAGGAGCCAGGAGCTTCTTCCAGGTCTCTCACGTGGGTTCAGGGGCCCAAGGACTTGGGCCATCTTCTACTGCTTTCCCAGGCAATAGCAGAGAGCCGGATCAGAAGTGGAGCAGCTGGGACTCAAACAGGCGCCCATATGGGATACTTGCACTGCAGGCGGTGGCTTTACCCACTAGGCCACAGCGCTGGCCCCGGCAATGTCTTGTTAAAAGTATAATGCCCATGCCATTTGATCCAGAAATCCCACTTCCAGGAATTAATCCTACCGAGGTCGTGACAGTTGTGTGAAATGGCTTGTGTGCAAGGAAAGTCACGAGGGTTTTTTTTTTTTTTTTTGCAATAGCAGAGGACAGAAAAAACAACTTCTATGTTCACAGTATGGGACCAGTTGATTCTGTTAGGATGCACTATGTAGCCATACCGAATGAAGATCTTTATGTACCAATATGGAAAGCTTTCCAATATAAGCTGTGAAATAGCAGAAGCAAAATTAAGGTCAGTACATGTGACACTCCCTTACAGAAGGAGGGGAGAAGAGCCCACATCTGATTTATTGTCTGTTTATATATACAGCAAATACATTTGGGAGGACAGACAAGGTATGACAGTACTGGCTGCTTCTATCGTAGTGGCTCAGAGACACCTTCACCATATATATTTGGGTCTTTTTATACCACGGGAATTGATTTCCAATTTGTGATAAATAGTTATTTTATACGTTCGATAAAGCAGACCAGCATCATCACTAGTTCATTTTAAATCAGGCAGGTTCCACTTTCTGATCTTTCCATAAAAGCACGTTATTTCCCAAATGGGAAAGTAGAATCCACTTTTTTTTTTTTTTTTGGACAGGCAGAGTGGACAGTGAGAAAGAGAGACAGAGAGAAAGGTCTTCGTTGCTGTTGGTTCACCCTCCAATGGCCTCCGTGGCTGGCGCGCTGCAGCCGGCGCACCGCGCTGATCCGAAGGTAGGAGCCAGGTGCTTCTCCTGGTCTCCCATGGGGTGCAGGGCCCAAGCACTTGGGCCATCCTCCACTGCACTCCCGGGCCACAGCAGAGAGCTGGCCTGGAAGAGGTGCAACCGGGACAGAATCCGGCGTGCCGGCACCGCAAGGCAGAGGATTAGCCTATTGAGCCGTGTCGCAGGCCAGAATCCACTTTTCATGTGGGTTCTCAGTTTTGCTAAAACTGCAACCTGTGTCACGCACGTCTCACAGCACTCTAGTCCTGGTCCCAAGGAGCCCCCGCCCCCAGCTCCTCGGCAGGCTGGGGCCCCAGCCCCGGGAGCTTTGGCTTGTCTTCTCACGCTCTGTGACACACAGGCACATGGCCCTTGCGCCTCTTATTTCTGAGGAAGACTGAGCGGGAGCTTTGGCCAAGGGTGACTTAAAGCAGGCAGTGTGGGCTGCCGGCCTCTGCAAGCCCTGTCTAGCTTGTCACAAGCTGGCAGGCTGGAAAGGAAACATGCAACAAATCGCCAGGCAGCTCCCCCAGGGCCCGAGACAATGGCCTGCAGGGAAAGGCCTTTCCTTCCAGGCCTGCGGCCGGCTGTCCAGAGAAAACAACTTCCCCTTCACCGAGAGGAATGGCAGCAGCCAGCCAGCCAGCCGGGAGATTTATGGAGATATAATGTGACCTCTTTATTGCCTTGAGTGCTCGGGAGGCGTTTCAGGCGAGATTTACGCCTTTCCGAAGGGGCGGTGAGCGAGGGTGTAGAAATTTATACAGGGGGACTGTTTTCCCCTCTCCAGGGTTTCTCGGGGATTACTTAATCAAACCAAGGTTAAGCTCCAATCGCCAGCACTTCACATCTTCTCCTCCTGCTAATCCAGCCAGTTACCCTGCTACCCTGCAAGCTTTCTGCGTGAAATGTGGTGCCTAAGGTAAGTCAGGAGGGCTCTGTTCAGCTCGGAGTGCAGTTCCTACGAAACCAAACCAAAGCAAGGCCCGGCTCCCTCTGGCCGTGGAGCCGGCAGTACACGCGCTGCCCGCGTAGCCCTCAGATCTTTGTAGAGCGAGGCTGTGGGACTGCATGACCCAGGTGAAAACGATCCAGAGTGACTGCAGATCAAATGCTGAGTCTTTAATTACTCCACACCGCGGATTTTCCTGTCACATTTCTTCCCGCCGCAGAAACTTTCCTCAGAAGAAAGTTGGGCTTGAGGAGGTCTGACACAAGAGAGAGGGATGCAGCTGACTGGGTGAAAAAGATGAGCGGGTGTCCCCCCTCCACACAGGCATCCATAGCCACACACCCTCAAGGGAGGTCCTCCGAGCTCAAGGGCGCCATGAGCTGCAAGTTGTCCAGGACTCTACCAGTAAGGCGGATGGGGCCCATTCACTGAGTCAACCTCAGGAGCTACACTTCTCAGACTTGCCGTTCAGGGCAGTGAGGACGAATGCCAGGTCAACCAGAGGTGGAAGTGTTCTCCAGCAGTAATTTTACCTCTCCTGGTCCCCCGGCACTGTATACCTGGCACTGCATTATAATTCTCATTTATATATTTTGGTACTTTTCCCCCCCTCAACGTATATTTAAATGATAAAATTCATAATTTCTATAAAAGTTCAAACAGTACAGAAGAATGACATGAAAACAGAATATCCATCAACACCAGGTATCCCCAGAGGTAACAGTGACTAACATTTCTCTATTTTTCCAGAATCTGCTACATCGATAATTATAATTTTTTTTTTTTTTTTTACAGGCAGAGTGGACAGTGAGAGAGAGAGACAGAGAGAAAGGCCTTCCTTTTGCCGTTGGTTCACCCTCCAATGGCCGCCGCGGCCGGCGCGCTGCGGCCGGCGCACCGCGCTCGTCCGATGGCAGGAGCCAGGAGCCAGGTGCTTTTCCTGGTCTCCCCATGGGGTGCAGGGCCCAAGCACCTGGGCCATCCTCCACTGCACTCCTGGGCTATAGCAGAGAGCTGGCCTGGAAGAGGGGCAACCGGGACAGAATCCGGTGCCCCAACCGGGACTAGAACCCGGTGTGCCGGCGCCGCTAGGTGGAGGATTATCCTATTGAGCCACGGCGCCGGCCCGATAATTATAATTTAAACATTTTTTTTAGTCTGGCACTGTGGAGTAATAGGATAAGCCTCCACCTGTGGCACTGGCATCCTATATGGGTGTCAGTTTGAGTCCTGGCTGCTCCACTTCCAATCCAGTTCCCTGCTAATGCGCCTGGGAAAGCAGCACACGATGGCCCAAGAGCCTGGGTCCCTGCACCCATGTGGGAGATCCGGAAGAAGCTCCTGGATCTTGGCTTCCGATCAGCCCAGTTCTGTGAACTAGCGGATGGAAGACCTCTGACTCTCCCTCTCTCTGTCTTTAACTTTGCCTCTCAAGTAAATAAATCTTTAAAAAATATTTTAATTATAAAACATTCAAGGAATAATGTCATAATCTTTTTTATCCCCCCTCAAAGTCTCCTATCCAACCACTATTTTGAATTTTGTGTATATCCTTCCAAATCTATTCTTATACTTTTACATACAGGTGTACATGAATGCCTTCATATTATACATGGCATTTAGAAACTTTGTTTTTAGAAAAGATGAGATATCTCATCACTGAAAAAAATGGTATACAACAGCCTTGAATACTCAACCCAGTTTTGTCTAATGTTAACATTTTACCCTATTTGCCTCAGTTACATTGAAAGAAACAATACAATACAGATACTATCCACTCCCCTATATATCTTATTATTCTAGGTTTCTTTTTTATAACCTATTAATGTGTCTAACTTTTAATTATGTACTTAATTAGTAGATACATGTGGATCTACTTTATTTATGCTGGTTTACAGTTTTTCATTACATTAACACATCCTATTCTATTTATTCATTTCCTTGTTGTTATAGACTGAATGTTTGTGCCCCCCAAAATTCACATGTTGAAACTCTACCCCTAGTGTGAAGCAGGTGCAAGAGCCTTTGGGAGGTAATTAGGTCATGAGGACGGAGTGATCATGAAGAGGACTAGTGTCATTCTAAGAGACAAAACAACTTTCTCCCCAACCCACCATGTGAGGACAGAGCAAAAAGATGGCCAAAGCAAGTCAGGAGGCAGGCCCTCACCAGACACTGGATTGCCAATACCTTGATCTTGGGCTTCCTGGGTTCCAGAACTGTGTCTAAGCCACCCAGTCTATGTATGGTATTCTGCTATAGCAGCCAAAGTGTCCAAGACATCTACTGGTATGTATTTAGTTTGTTTTCCATCTTTGCTGTCATTGTAATGCTGCAATAGGCACCCTTGCCCGTATCTGTTCACATAGAGGAGAAAATTTTTTCAAGGATGTGTTGGACATGTCATAGCTATGTTCAGAGGTATATGCATATAATACTTATGCTTGGTTTTGGTGATGTTTAACAATGTATTGGTCAGCTGTTTCTAGGTTATGCTATACCAAACAACCCTTAAATCTCAGTGGCTTACAGCTGCAAATATATTTATTTTGCTGTTGACATCACATGTAAATTGGCTGAAGCTCTGCTGTAGGGATGGCTCTTGATGCCTCTACAGCGTCTTCAAGTCACAAGTCACTGGTCTTTGACCAAAGCAAGTCTCATAGCCATGCCCATGCCATCAGAGTGGGGGAGAACAGAGTGGGCCCTGATGCTAAGTGGGACCACTCCACACATGGGCAGCCATCTATTGAGAAATTTTTCTGTATTGCTCCTATTTCAGCTATAGGAGGATTTATTAGTTTTACATTGTGAAGGTACATAACATTTACATTCGATTCCATAATTCCCACAGTTGTTTAGCTGTACTTGATACTTGAAAGGATCCAATGTTAATGCCAGTCTTTTTAATGCCGTGGTTTCCACACCCTTAATGCCTTGGCTGTATTTCAGCAAGTAATTTTTCACTGCTACACACACCGAGGCCATAATGCACATCACTGCATTAGTTTCTGTGCCAGTGCCTCTTTATTTTGGTTTGTTTTGATTTCTGAAAGGGTGAGTCCTGCTTTCTTAAGGCTTCTTTTAAAAAATTATCCTGGTCAGTCTCATACAATAACTCTTCCACATAAATTCTATAATCAGTTTGACAAGTTGAATTTACAGCACTTTTTTGGGACGATTCCTGGGATTGCATTAAAATTGCAGATTTGTTTGGGGGAGTTTTGAATACAGAATTCTGCTGAGCTTTCCAGGCCGAGAGTACAGCGCCTTCTCCCACTTGGCCATGTTTTCCTAATGCCCATCAAGAGAGTGCAGCAGTGTCCACAGAGAGCTTGCGAAGTTTTCCCGTAACACAGACTCCCTATGAACCCTTTATATGCATGCATTTCAAAACATATTTGTACCAAGTAAATTTATCTTTAACAAAAATTACCCCTGACTTTTTAGAGATTTATTTGAAAGGCAGAATGACATAGAGACAGTGCTAGAGATCTTCCATCTACTTGTTTACCACCCAAATGGCTGTAACAACCAGGGATAGACCAGGCCAAAGCCAGGAGCCTGGAGCTCCATCAGGGTCTCCTCTATGGGTGACAGTAGCCCAAGGACTTGGGCCATCCTCTGCTGTTTTCCTAGGCACATCAGCAGGGAGCTGAATCGCCAGGACTCAAACTGCACCCTAACGTGGGATGCTGGCATCACAGGTAGCAGCCCAGTCCACCGGGCCATCATGCAGGAATAAATTTACCTTTTAATTCCATTTATCATTAAATTTATCATTTAATTCCATGAATTTTTGAAGTATTCTCATATTTACTTAGTGATGTTGATCATTCTTTGATCTACAAATAACAAAAACATTACCCCTCTTTTACCATATCATTTACTTTATTAACCAAGATATTTATGTCCAGCTGGAGATTAGGAGGTATGGACCAGCTCTCAGTCTTTTGCTCAGTGATGTCAGAACTTCTACTGTATTTGTTGTGTATCTACAGCTGGGGTATGAGCTATCTCCTAACTTCACCAGAGATGTAATTGGTGCTTTGTTTTAGGGTTTTTTTTTTTTTTTTGTAAGATACATATTTATTTATTTGAGAGGCAGAGTCACAGAGAGAGACAGAGAAAAAGGCCTTCCATCTTGCTGGTTTATTCCTCAAGTGGTCACAATGGCCAGAGCTGGGCCGATCCAAAGCCAGGAGCCCGGAGCTTTTTCCAGGTCTCCCACGTGGGTGCACGGGCCCAAGCACATGGATCATCTTCCACTGCTTTCCCAGGCCATAGCAGAGAGCTGGATAGCAGAGAAGAGGAGCAGCTGGGACTAGAACTGGAGCCCATAGGGGATGCTGGCACTTCAGGAAGAGGATTAACCTACTGCGCCACAGCGCCAGCCCCAGGGAGATGTCTTGAGGCAGCATTTTTGTAGACCCACTCTTCTAGAAAAAACTCAGAGGGAGCGGTGGCTGTAGTGTGACTGTCTTAGTGACCAAGAGAGAGAAGACTGGAGACAAGGAAAGCAAAGAGAAAGAAAACTAAGGGTGGGGGGGAGTGGGAGAAGAAAGAAATGGAGAGAAAAGGACAAGAAAAGACAAGACAGGATCCCCACAAAAATCCTGTGGTCTCAGGATCTAGAGGGAAGGTGGATCACTCAAGCAGAGCAGCCTGGAGCAAGCTGTTCAGGAACACCACTGGCCACATCTCCCAGAAACGGGAGGCCGTTCACCCAGTGCAGCTGACACAGGCAGGAGCAGAGCAGCACGTGCCCAGGGGGTCTGCTGACCTGGGTCCCAGCAGCCGCGGCCCTGTGGCCTTGAGCACATCCCTGCAGCCTTGGTCTCTCTGTCTGACAATGCACACTGCCATCCTGTCTGCAATGGGAACAGGCACAGTGCTAGAGGAGAGCAAGGCACAGAACAAGCACTGCTGGGTCCTGATACCACTACCACTCTTCATGCCCTTCCCTTATGGGGGCCAGACCAAGCCCCCGAGCCCTGTCAGTCACAGCACGAGCAAGCACCCTTCACGTCTTCCTGTTTTTCACATCAATTCCCATTTTTGGTAGAATCCTTACACTATCCCCCTACATCCTTACCTCCTGACTCTCAGAGAGCTCATCAAAGCTGGAAGGGCCCACAGACCTAGGAGGCGTGGGTCCACTTCGCTCATTTTTACAAAGGAATTGAAGGCTCCATAGGGCTCCTCCAGGATGGACACCAAGGCCACATCACTCCTCAGTGAAGACGGAGGCACAAAGAAGCTTGGATCTTGTTCCCAGCCCACAGAGCCAGTCAGTGGCAGAAACCCCCAGGAAGCATATCCTGAGTTATTAAAAAATATGTTTCAGAGTCGCAGCACCAGGCGGCCATGGCCGCAGCCCAGCGGCAGCGGCGGCTGCAGCAGCAGCGGAGGCGCCATCAATCCGCAGTCTCAGGCAAGCGGGGCCATGTGCTGCTGCTGTGGGGCAATGAGAAAACGATGAGCCTCAACGCCATGGTCCTGACCAGCATCCTGTCATCCCCTTACTCTGAAGCTCAGCTCCAGGAGCTCACGAGCTACCATAAGGTGGTGAGGGAGATTCTGTAGGACTGACTCAGTCTTCCAGCGAGGCTTGGAGCAGCCCAGGGGCACAGGTGGAGGTCACCCATGGTGAAGCATGGGACAGAGGAAGCAGTGGGCCAGACAGGGCTGGGGTGGGGGGTCTGAGATGTTGGAATAGGAGGAACTGTCTGTACAGCGTTTTGTCTGCTATACAATTTACTCTAAACTCAATCCACAAGCAAGTGACGGGTCTTCTAACACACACAGGCTCTCCACATATCAGAGCCCTTGGATTTATGTATGTGAGGTATTCACAGCCACAGCCACCAACAGATCCATGGCATTGGCTGAATCCTTCCTGGCTGCTGGAGAAGACCTACGTGTGAAGGCAGGTGGAGGCTGTGAATTGACCACTGGAGAAATGCCGTGATCTTTCTACAAAACTGGATTGGTTTTCTTTTTGTTTTTTGTTTTTGTTTTGTTTTGTTTTTGTTTTTTTGCTTTTTGCGACAGGCAGAGTGGACAGTGAGAGAGAGAGACAGAGAGAAAGGTCTTCCTTTGCCATTGGTTCACCCTCTAATGGCCGCCGTGGCTGGCGCGCGCTGCAGCCGGCGCACCGCACTGATCCGAAGGCAGGAGCCAGGTGCCTCTTCCTGGTCTCCCATGGGGTGCAGGGCCCAAGCACTTGGGCCATCCTCCACTGCATTCCTGGGCCACGGCAGAGAGCTGGCCTGGAAGAGGGGCAACCGGGACAGAATCCGGAGCCCCGACCAGGACTAGAACCCGGTGTGCCGCCGCCACAAGGCGGAGGATTAGCCTAGTGAGCCGTGGTGCCAGCCTGGATTGGTTTTCTATTTTGCTTCCAAGAATTCCAGTTCCAGCGCAGAATATTGATCAACAATTTAAAACTTGTCCTAGAAAAATCAAGAAAGATGGGAAAGAAGGGGCTGTGGAGTTAGACACGTCGAATGCAGGGCTTTCAGGGTCTCCAGGGAGATCAATGAGATCCAGGAGGCTCCCAAGACCAAGAAGTAGAAGTGATCATTGGGAGGGCCTTGGCTCTTCTAGTTCTGATACAGGTGAGAAAGAAATAACAGCAACGAGTGGAGCGTGAAGCTGAAGAAAGCGAGAATGATGAAGACGACCTGTGGACCGGAGATGAGAACACAGGCATCGCAGGAGGCAGACGCTGCAGTGGAAGTTGTGATTGTAAAGAGGATAGAAGGGACGGAAATTGGGAAAGAAAGAAAATGAGAAAGGTAGAAAATGAGGTTGAGTCTATGATAAGCAAACGGGGACTAATCAAGAAAAGGAGAGGGAATGGTCAAGGGAACGGTCCGGGGCCAGCGCTGTGGCGCAACGGGTTAATGCCCTGGCCTGAAGTGCCAGCAACCAACCTGTGTGCTGGTTTGCTTCCTAGCTGCTCCTCTTCCAATCCATCTCTCTGTTACGGCTTGGGAAAGCAGTGGAAGATGGCCCAGGTGCTTGATTCCCTGTACCTGCATGGGAGACCAGGAAGAAGCTCCTGGATCTTGAATTTAGATTGGCCCAGCTCTAGCTGTTGGAGCCATTTGGGGAGTGAACCAGCAGATGGAAGACTCCCCCCCCTCCCTGTCTGTAACTCTAGCTCTCAGACAAATAATAAATAAAATATTTTTTAAAAGGAGAGAATGGTCCCAGGAACAAACTAGCTATGGGTTCAGTAGAAGAAAAGAGAAACAAAAACAAAGAAGATAGGCAGCATCAGATGACAAAGAAGATTCCAAGAAAGAGAAGGAAACACAATAGAAGTAGAAGCATGGAAAGGAAACAGGAGTAGGAGTAGAAATGGGGGGAAATGGAGTCGAAGCAGGGGCAAAGAAAAATCAAGTAAACACAAAAATGAAAGTAGAGAAAAATCAAATAAACAAAGTAGAAGTAGAAGTCAAGGAAGAACTGGCAGTGTTGAAGAAAAAAAAAAATCAAAGAAACCGGAGCACAGCCCCAACAAAGAAAAACCTAGAAAGCACAGCAGAAGCAAAAAACGGTTCCACACACGAGATCACAGTGATACTAGGACCAGTTGGACAAACACGATCATGGAAGGAGCCAAAGTGTAGAACAAGAGCCAGGAAAACAACACAGAGACAAAGATGAAACTGTGAAGACGCTTTTGGAAAAGTGGATTCTGTACACATGTCTCTGAAACTGCTCCCCGCCCCCCATGCTGGGATCGTGCAGTACTTCTGCACTCTTCCAGTTCCCCGTAGGAGAGCTGTCTAGGGATGTACTTTTGTCATCTCATTTATTGCATTGATGTTCTCACCCAACGGTTCAGCTGAGTACATGATGCATGGATTGGTCTTGCATTTTTGCTTGCTTTTAAGATGTACAGTCTGCACTTAGGTCCTGAAAATGTTTTCATTCTGTTGACACGGTTGCCACATTGGTTAAATTTGTATAAGGTAATAATGTACCACTAATTCTATTTTTGTTTCATAGGTGTGGGCTTATTTTTGTGTAGTGTAGCTAGCATGGTTGTGTTTTTCATAATAGAATGTTACAGACTTTGTCTGTTATGAGAGAATTATGTGCTTTCAACGTACATGAAAACAGGAGTTGTAGGATATTCATTCTTGTCCACTGCATATTATCTTGGAAAGCTCTTCCCAATGTGTTACATGTAATATTCTCTACAATTACCTTAGAGAAGTTATGAGAAGTTAGTTTCTGATGCAGAAGTTTAAATTAGATTGTGATCACAAGTCCTTTCAACATGCTACATCAAAGGAACACTGTTAGTATGCCAAAAATTTATTCACTTAGTTTTCCTTTTTTATTTGAAAAAATACAGGTCATGTCATCTTTTTCCCCTGAATTCTTTCTCAGGTTTTTAAGGCACCCTATTGAAGAAAACAAGTGAATGTCTAACGCTGAGCATTCTTGCAGCAGCCCAGTGCTACCGTGTAGTTGGGAAAGGGTCGATAAAGGAATAGGGAAGCAGATTCCAGCTTCAGTTTCCTAAGCATTTTAAAAAGTGGGAAATACTTAAGTTATGAGACAGCTTGTTACAGTGTCCTTTTTAAAAATGCAAAGTTTTCATATTAATTATGAAAACTGCTGTTTGAGTTTTTAAATTTACTCTAGAACAGAGATTAAAAGTAATGCTGCAACGCATTATTTAAGACTAACAGCAAATTACTGGATACATTGTTCTTATGATAGAACCATCCAGAGTGTAGAATAAAAACTGGATTGGATTAAATCCTTAAAAATAAGTAGCTCCATTGGAGGGTGAACCAACGGCAAAGGAAGACCTTTCTCTCTGTCTCTCTCTCTCACTGTCCACTCTGCCTGTTAAAAAAAAAAAAAAAAAGTAGCTCCTCCTCACCCTGATATCCTCTCCAGAGCCACTTGGAATGCAGCAGCCAGTGTGGGTTCGATGCATTTCTGGGCAGAAATTCACAAGCTGGCAGGGTAGCCCCTGTTTCAGGAAACACCATTTAGTATGGTCAAAATGCCCACCAGGGCTGCTGGGTTCCTACCCTAGTTAAGAGTCTACTGAGAGAACTCGAAGTGGACGGCGATCCCACTTCATCTCAGAGATTCCCGGGACCAGCACAGCGAGGGCTTGCTCAGAACACACAATCCCTCCACGGCCCAACCACACAGTCCTTTCTCCTCTTGAGTTCAACCCAAGTAGCTTCTGCCTTTTTTCTTTTGGTTCAAATCTCATTGGAAGCAAATGATCCCAACTCCCTTAGAAGGAGCTTTACAATATTCTAAAACCTTTATTTAAAAAAAAAATCACTCTTCAGGCAACTATAATTCCAACTAACTTCTGCCTGCATAAATGTGTATGCTCATGTAGAAAGAATTATAGGCAATAAATTGAATAGGGGCCCATACCCTCAACGACAGATTGAAACAGAAACAAAGAGGCAAATTCCAAGTAATCCAAATCCCTCGATTCAGGCATCCTTCTGGGCACCTTTGTTAGTAGAAGCAAAAACCCTCCTATTTCAAGTAATATCTCATTTAATGGTAATAGCTAGCATTTTTAATGGGTAATGCTTACAGATAGACTGTATGCTAAGTATTATGCTTTACGAACATTATTTCATTTTGCAATAACCCCATGAAGTAACTTCTATTCAACTTTATACCCATGAAAATTGGGGACATTATAAGGGGTAAGGCTAGAATTTCAAACCAGGTCTGACTCCAGTTCAGCTTCCTTAGCCACAAGATTCTACTGCCATTCCTTTATTATCAGCGAATGAGTAAAAAGTTGGAGGTCCCAATAAGAAATATAAGCAAAAGTTCTCAAAAGCAAAGAAAACAAGTCTGGCTAATGGACTCTGTTCCCCATGAACATCTGGTTATGTGGTCCATGTGGCCCGCTCTCCCCTTCCCGGCAGATCTCGCCCTCTTCCTCCATCTCTCCCCACTGCCCCTCTGCTCTGTCCTGGGGAACGGGTCCCCATTATTAATGCCATTCCTAGAGATGTGTTTACACAGGGAAGGAAACCTAATATCAACATTCCCCGCAGGAAAGTGTCTCGTCACTTCTGCGAAGCACTTCGGGCAGGGAGAGACTCTCCTCCAAAATCAACAGGCACTTACACGCTTTAAACAGAGTCTGAGGGGAGAGTCTGCTCCTGCAGGGAATCCTGAGTTCCTGAGCTGGTTTGTTATGATGAGGTTGAGAGGCAGTTTCGGGGATATACACAAAGCTCTCCCTGAGGCCCCCCAAGGCTCTCTGTGAAGGATCCCGGACTTCTTCTCCCAGTCAGGAGTAGGGAAAACAGTGGGTGGAGGTCCCCACCCGCGGCAAAAGACAAACATGATGAGAGAAGGCTCCAGAGTCTGCAGAAAGACAGTGGGCCCAGAGCACCATGGGAAGAGCAAGAGGGCACCAGGGAACCAAGCAATGTGCTCGGCGGCTGTCGTGAAGCCATGTACTCAGCCGTTCTGCACCCCCAGCTCGCTTTCGCAGGGCCACTGCCTCTGCTGCCCCACACGCCTCGGCTGCAGTAGAGGCCAGCTCTGCTGAGCTGAGCTCCTCCTTGGCCCTCCTGGCACCTCCTCGCCATCCTGGGGGTTCTGCCTTGTTCTCAAGGCTTCACACAGAGGCAGCAGGGACCCTCAGACTCCCGCCGTGACCGCATCTGCCTCCTGGATGTCTCCACCTGCACATCCCTCCCCCATGCCTCAGACCACCACATGCTGAGGGTGGATCCAACTTCCAGGTGCCCTGCTCCCCGCTGCAACCTCGGAGAACATGCCACGGGAGCTCTCTAGGTCCGTCTCTTGCCTCCTGACCCTCTATGCATTGTCAATTCTTGGAGCTCCTCTGTCTCCCACCACCCTCTCAGGGTCCCTCTGCCTGTCCAGCTGATCCTGGATCAGGACAGGCTCATCCTTAGACTTCTGCCTCCTGGGTCCCTTTTCCAAAGATGACTCCTCTCCCCCCTGGAGGAGAGGATGTCTCAGTAGGGCCATTCATGCAGGTGTGAATATGGGAGCCAAAGGGATTACTGACATGAGGATGAATTCCAGACTATATCCTTTTATGTTAATGACCATGGATCTGGCATTTGCCAGGTGACTGTATTACAAACCCTAAAATGAAACAGGGTGTGATTCTTGCCCTAGAAACACTTCTAGTCTGGTAGATCGATAATCCATATGAAAGGATAGCACCTGGTCTGGTTCTCAGGAATTCTGCCTGGAAACACGGCAGAAGCTGGCCGCAGAGATGAGGCAGCCCTGAGGTTTAGATGAGAGACCCAGTCTCCAGTTTCACGCACTCACAAGGTCCACCTTCTCCCTGCCTCTTGGCTACTGAGAGGCAATGGGAACTTGTATCCTCTGATTGTATTCTCTGATTCTTTCTTTTTGCTTCCATTCTTCCTCAGTCACGTGGGGAGGACAGGAGATAAAAAGTGTCTGCATGAAAAGGCTGTGGGGTTACTAGGAAAGCCCCAGGTACCAGATGCTTTGTCGTGGTGCTCCCCATCCAGCACGTCCTGTGAGCCAGGACTCTGTTTCCATGTGCCTGGCCACCACGACAGACAGCAGCAAGGCTGACCTCCGAGACAGGAGCCAGGCTCAGAAGCTCCACTTATCTTGGCCTTCCCCACAAAGATGAAGACTCATGGGAGCCCAAGTAGTAAAATCCAAGGGACTCTCCAGAAATGTGATCGAAGCTGCCTTCCTCCCAACAGCCACCCAGTTGAAGGCAGTTACCAGCTCTTGCACTTTGCCCTTCCTGCAAGTGCCACTGGCTTCCCAGCCTATCCCATCAGTCCAGGAAGCTGCCAGGCCAGAAGGGACAAGTGAAGAATTCAATCCCCAGGCCTTGGGCAACAGATGGATGAGAAATTCTTCTGTAACTTCCACAACCCACTCAAAATCTATTCAACTCCCTATACAAAAGTTCCTTTAGATTTTTTCAACATAGCAAATTAAACTACTGAGAAGAAAAGTAGGTCTGAACCTCTGATGGGGCAGTAAGAGGTGACACTGGCCTGGGCCACATGCTAGGTCAATGATGAGAAACCTCAGATGCAGAATTCTTGGATAGTTCCTTACAATGCATCTCCCCTGCCCCCTCCTCACCTCTCCCCTCACCACATAGGGAGTGCATCAGGTAAGCAGGAAGGCTCACAATACAAGCAATGACTCTTTCCAGGACAGCATGGAAGGGCAGCCCAGAATTTATTTGTAGACACCATGTCTGGGCAGGGCAGTGACAGGAGGATGATCCACTGCCTATGTGAACTGGGGGTAAGAGGTACAGGAAAGACATCTTACATTCACTCCCCCACAGCTCTCTTCACAATGGAGTCCCAGATGCTTAAGAGAATAATAATCACTGACTTTCCCCACAGCTTCCCTTTCCCAATTTGACCTGGTGCTTTCCCCCTTGCCTTTCCTTCTGTATCTTCTGCCATCATTCACTCGTTCTCAGGACTAGATTAAGCTTCTGACCACCTCCTCTCTGACCTCCCTGCCTTCAGCCTCCATGCCAGTAATCCATCTGACACAAGCATATACACACATCCTTCTGTGTATATATATTCCCAATTTACTGCTTCAATCACACTTGCCCTTAATTCACAAAGTCCCAAAGCTCTCTACATGACTTTCAAGGCTCTCCATCCAACTTTAGCTCCAGCTGTGTCAACCTTTCTAAGCCGAAGGGGAAACCAGACTGCTGGGGACGTGGGGACAGCTACAGGTTGTAGGTGGTGATGTCCAAGATGCCCAGTGGAATCCAGGCAGGTGCACCCCAGCTCATGTAGCTGAACAGGAGCCCAAAGCCAGGAACTAGAAAACAGGTGCACAAAACAGGTTTCAGTAACTGTATTATTGGTGAAAGTTTTGGTTTTATTACTCTAAGACTCTATGAATACCATGGCATAAAGGAAATAAGAAATGGGGTTGGAGTTAAAAATAGGATTTGGGGGGGAGGCGGCTCCGTGGCTCACTTAGTTAATCTTCCGCCTGCAGTGCCAGCATCCCATATGGCCACCGGGTTCTAGTCCCAGTTGCTGCTCTTCCAGTCCAGTTCTCTGCTGTGGCCCGGGAGGGCAGTGGAGGATGGCCCAGGTGCTTGGGCCCTTGCACCCGTGTGGGAGACCAGGAGGAATCACCTGGCTCCTGGCTTCGGATCAGCACAGTGCCAGCCGTGGCAGCCATTTGGGGAGTGAACCAATGGAAGGGAGACCTTTCTCTCTCTCTCTCTCTCTCTCTCTCTCTCTCTTACTGTCTGTAACTCTACCTGTCAAATAAAAAAAATGGGATTTGGGGTGTGGATGAAAAGACTTATAGATGTAAGGATGGCAGGGCCGACGCTGTGGCACAGTGGGTTAAGCTGTTGCCTGCAGTGCTGGCATCCCATATGGGTGCTGGTTCATGTCCCGGCTGCTCTGTTTCCAATCCAGCTCCCTGCTAATGCACCTAGGAAAGCAGCTGAAGATGGTTCAGGTGGTTCACATGAAGATGGCCATGTGGGAAACCTGAGTGAAACCTCTGGCTCCTGGCTTTGGCCTGACGCAGCTCTGGCCATTGTGGCCATGTGGGGAATGAACCAGCAGAAGGAAGATTTCTCTCCCTCTCTCTCTGCAGCTCTGACTTTGACATAAATAAATAAATATTAAAAAAAGAAAGAAAAGATGTAAAGATGTCATGAAGGATGTAAAATGATACAGTCATTATGGAAACCAGTTTAGTGGCTCCTGAAAACCACATAGAATAATTGTATGATTTAGTAATGCTACTTCTAGGGATATATTTTAAAAATTAAAAACAGGAACACAAACAGATACTTATATACCATGTAAAAATGGAGCATCACTTGTAATGGTCAAAGAGCAGAAGCAACCCAAAGGTCCACAGAAAGACGATGGGTGGATAGAGATACAGCAGAATATGACTCATTCTTAGAAGGGAAGGAAACACTGACACACACCATAACATGGATGAATCCTGAGGACATTATGCTAAGTGAGAGAAGCCAGACACAAAAGGACAAATGCCATATGATCTCATTCATATGAGGTACCTAGAGCAGTTGCCTTCACAGAGACAGAAAGTAGAATGGTGGTTGCCTGGGGCTGGGGAGAAGAGGACCTGGAGATTTATTGTTTAATGGATGCAGACTTTCAGCTGGGGAAGATGAAAAAGTACTGGAGATAAACGCTGGTGATGCTTTCACAACAATGTGGATGTGCTTAATGCCACTGAACTTTACACTTAAAAATATTTAAAATGGCAGTTTTTATGTTCTGTATATTTTACTACAATTTTAAAAATAAGCACAAAGTGAAATAAAAATCCCTGTAGTCCTAAATTTGAATTGGAAGCATTGGTATGAGCACATGATATATTTTATCTTATCTTTGGGGCGGGCGGGCGGGTGAAGTATTTCCTAGCTCTGCTGAATGACTAACCCGATGGTAATAAGCACAACTAGGACAGCAAGCGCCAAGAGCGAGCTCCAAATACCATTCCTCATGAAAAGGAGCCAGAGTTTCTTGGGGGAAATGGCCAAATTCAGGTTTGAGAGAAGAAAATGCATAAGAAGGGCTTGGAACATTTTGTAGTACAAAAAGCAGGAAACTATTAAGCTAACATTTTGTCAAATGTACTCGAGTCGATTTGAACAAGTTCCCACTGGCTAAAAGTAGGAAGGACACTTTGAGCATCAGTTGGAATACAGGGACAAAAACACACCCTATAACTCATCTGTTTAAACCCAGGAGTTTTTAATGACACTAAAAAAATGTATCTCACTGGTCATCTTTGAAGGATGCTGGAGAACTCATTTGTTATTTTGAACACTGAAAAGTGAAGTGAAAGCAACCTGCATTTACCCTGCCTTTCTTATATAAACTTTTCCTCAGGGTAATCAAATATTTGATAAGCTGAAAATGCATTTAGTATTGTAAAAGAGTTCCAGCTAATAAACCAAGGAGGAATGACAGTGTCCGAACATTATCGTTTGCAACCCCTGAAGGCTCCAAGCTTCTACCTGAGTTGATCAAGTCTATCTTTCCAACACAGATGCATATGAAAAACAGTGGAGGGAGGAACCTGCTAAGTGTCATGAAGAACAGCAGTCGGTAGGATGCAGCCTGCAGAATTTCTACAAGAAAAACCTCCTTTCGTGAGCAAACATATTGCAAGCACAAGAAAGAGGGGGGAAGGGAGAACCCACAAAAGAAACCTGAGATGTCAACAGAGGCAACATATGACCTTATTTATTTAGATTCTGATTAGAACAAATGGTGAAGGAAAATGAGAGAAACAGGGAAATGTGGACACTCAGTGGACATCTCAGGACACTAACAGTGTCGGTGAATTTTCTTCGAGGTGACAATTTGGAACTGGAGCTCTACTTAAAAAGATACCTTATATGTCTTACAGAGACATACACAAGTGCTTTCAGATGATATGACATGCAGTCTGGAATTGGCTTAAAAATGGCAGGTTCAGGGGAAAGAGAGTAGAGGTGAGACCGAAACAGTTGGCCATGGGTTGGTATTTGTTGAGGCTGGAAGCTAGATATTCTATTCTCTAATTTTGCATATGTTTAGATTTCCATATTTAAAAACTGGTTTAAAAGGCAAGAATTGAACTTAAAAAGCAATGGATCAGAGAGAGAGAGGAGAGAGAGAGAGAGAGATGTCAAAATAAGGGGTTATTCAGAGCCCTTCATCCTGACTTTTAAGCCTCCTGGGAGGTAAGTGTGCTGATGAGCCCATTCTGCAGAGTCTAGTGATGCACACCTGCATTCAAGTATTCTCTCCTGTGATCATCTCTGTTCCTATTTCAAGGCCACTCCTGCCACCCACCACCCCTACAAACAAAGAACGGGGAAAGAGGGTGGAGTTATAAAAGGCTGTTGGTCCTGGGTCAGACACACCTCATTCCTCTCCCTCCAGGTAGCAGGGATCCAGGTTTGGGGACTAGGAGTGACCTGCATTTCCCCTCCCCCCTCAGTCTGTACACAAACCACACAGCCGTCTGCCCTACTGCTAGAGTACACACACGGAATGCTCCCAAAATATGCTGGCAGTGTGCAGCTGCACGTGAAGCAGAGTTCTCATCTGAATGGACGCAGTATGGGACAGGAAGTCAATCACTGCCCTGCGTGAGGGAGGCAAAAATAAAACCAAAAGCCACAATTTTGAGCCTTTCTATACAATTCCTATAACCAAAGACATGGATCCTAAGTCTACTCAAATCCTGCTCTACTTTCAAGTTTTCTACCTCAAGGCTAAGTGTGAACTCTTCTCGAAGCATTCACTTGCTTCCCAGCCTTGTGTACCCTACCCTAGGCTGCAAAAGAGCTGTCCCTTCTGCACACAGCGAACTCTCCGTCATCCCTCAGGACTCAGCAGAGCTGTCCCTTCTCCAGCAAGCCTGCTCAACTTTCTGCACCAAGGCCAGTTTTGACATCCTCAGGGCTCTCGGGGAAGACAGGTATACCCCACCATAGCTCTTCATTCCCTGCCCGGACATGGCACATGCACTTTTTATTTCCTCCTTTCAGACTGTAAGCTACTGGCATTCAGAGACCATTTTGGATATTTCATATCTCCAAAACCAAGCACCCAGCTCACAAGGAGCAGGAGAGAAACAACTCAACTGGCTGACCGATGAGCAAAGAAATGTGTCTGGTATGTGCATCTGTCACACTCTACCCTCTATGAGTCTCCTCTGCTTCCTAGAACCTCAGACACTCAATGAGTTTATTAATAAACCAAAGGCACAATAAACTGAGACCACTCTGAGGTCACTGGCCCATGGTTTCCCAAAGTTTGTTTTGCATGTTAGTGGTTAGGTATTCTGTTATGTATAAGAAAAAGCAAAGTCCACCCAAACCAAGATTCACAGGTATTGTTGCTTAAAGTGAGGCAAGTGACCATAGGTTTCCCTGGCCACCTGCCTCCTGTGTCTACTTCACACAGCGAGTATGCTGTGCAGGCAAGCCCATGTAGGTTAAATGTTAATGTGCAGCCCTACCAGTGGTAAACTCGAATAATTCTCACAGGGGAGGTCCGAAATCCCTGGATTTTAAAATCCCCATAGGACACTGGAGTAGCACTTCTCACTATGTAAGCACTTGATGGGATCTCTTTACCTTACAAAGCAGATACAGTGAGTCTCCCAAAGTCATATCCAGCAGGAAAATGAGGGCATGGGACAGGACCCTGGGTTCCTCAGCCTCAGACTGATGTTTTCATTTCCCTGTGGCTGCTGGGTTCCTGGGTCCCCCTTCCTAGCAGCAGCAAGCTGAGCCTCACCAGTCAGCAGCCTGCGATGGGCTGGGCACCCACTTAAAACTCACAGATACATTCCCACTTCAAAGCTGCTGTCCCTTCTGCACAACACACGTGCTTTTACCTACAGCCTTCCCGCTGGATGGGCTATCCCTTACTGACAGTTCTTTTGGTCTGTTTCCCACTTTTGCACTCTTTAAGGGATCAGTCCTGAGGGAGCCAGTCTGGGCCACTAATCTTGCAGAAACTCTTCAGTGCTGAAGTGGTTTTAAACAGTAACTTTTATGACTATTTAAAAATATAGATATACGCATTCTTGTATATGCATAGTAACTAAAAAGTCAGGATTACTGCCTAACAGTGGTTATCTCTGGGTGGTAAGATTACCAATTAATTTGCACATTCATCTATCTGGGTGTTTCATTTTTCCACATTAAACATACATCAAGTTTAATAAAAGAAGAATAATTAAAGTTTTATTGATTCCATTTGGGGGAATCATTTTTCTGAAACCATTTTAGCCTAGAAAATATTTTCGTTTTGCAAATAAGCAGTATTTTCCTACTAACCATGTACTCGTGGGAAGCACATTCTTTATTTAGGGTCAAGTTAAGTTCTCCCTATATGCTGGAGAAAGGTTTTATTTGTTGTTTGTTCTTCCCCGCCTACTCAATTTTGAGGGGTAACTTGTATTATTGCCTCTCTTTACCTGGTTTGATTTATGATCTTAGAAGTCAGGTCATTCTTTCCTACCATGAAGAAAGAAAGAAAAAAGGTCTCCCCTCCTAATACCTGATAAAGTATCTGAAAACCTCATTGCAGACCTTGACGGACACATGCAATTTCAATCTGATAAAACAACAACTAGAACACTTTTATCAGACAAAAATGTAATTTGCCATTTCCCAGCTCAATTGATGAACTTTTTTTTATCTGAAATGACAGACATCATAAGATAGGAAAAGCTGCAGATAAGAAACCAAACTGAGTTGTCTTGAATCAGATCTGATTGTCTGCCCCCTCCTTCAAACTCCCACACCTGCTTGGAATGGGTCAATGAGTGTCTCTTGGCATGGTCCCCGAGGGGTTTGGAAACATTGCAAAAGTGGTGAACTTTGAGACTTCGGCGTTTATTCTGTGATTATAATTAACCTGCTCACCAGTTGCTATCGATCAGTTCTAAATGGAGGTGATAAAGTTTGACTGGATTTCTAGAAGTCAAAATGCAGATTTAAACCGAGAGGGTTGAAAAAAAAAAGATCAAGAAAATAATTTAAAGTCAGAATCCAATTTTAAGAAGTAAAAGTAAATGTGCAATTGGAGGTCCTAAAGTTCATGGCTTACTAATTCTCAAAAGTTGATAATAGCATCTTGGTTTCTCATCCTGCAGAATAAAACATAACAGCGACTATTCAATAAAAGTGAAAGACCACCTCAGATTCCATTTGCAGGGACTTTCCAAGGACTTACCTATCTGGATTAGAATCTTCTCTTAAGAGACAAAATATATTTACAAACAGCAAGTCGATTCTTGGGCTCCTGCAAAATGCTAAAGGCCAGAAAGCCAAATTCCCTTCATTCTGATAAGAAGCTTGAATATCCCAGCTCAATTCTGATTGCAGAGCAGTCGTAGATAAAACTATAGGCTACCTGCCAGGAACAAGTAACCTGCCCCAGTTCGGATGCCAGGTTCATCTCAGACCACCTCCATGAGGCTATTCCTGCCTGAGGCTTTAGTCACCATCCTGATCCACACCCCTGTTCTCATCTTCATCACAATCAAAATTACTGTGTTCCTCTGCTCCTGCCACAAACACTCGTGAAATCTTCAGAGAAAAGGGAAAATGGAGAAAATGGTTGTAGATTCCCTTTAGCAAAGGAGTTTCTGAGGTCGGGGCTCTTTGGAAGCAGCCAGCAGCCTAGGTGAATCCTAATTTGGAGGAACTGAATTCTGGGTCTCCCTCCTTAATGCTTTGCACACTAAAGTCAAGAGGCTGAAAAAGCAGCTCATGCAAGGCCGGGGACCCACGCAGTACCCAGCTGCACATCCTGCAGGACCAGAACAAGATGGGAATTTACTCCAGACCCTAAGCCTGGGAAGACACAAACGCTTGGGAAGCCCGGACACACAGACAGAAGTTACCCTGGGGAGAGAGAACAGCTGGAAAACAAGGAAGGAAAATCGTAAGGTTTAACAGAGTCCTTCAACCACGATGTACCTTTTGATTCTAAAAGGGTCAATGCCACTGCCTCAAATTTGGCAAATGCAAAGTGTGGGGAAAAGGGGAAAGTCCCACAGCAGGGGCTGGCCTTGCCTGGGTTCTAAGCTGGAGCTGCTGTCTGCTACCTGTGGGGACTTGGGCAGATTACTTCATCTTTCTGGACGTCAGTTTCCTTTCCAGTCAAATGGAGATCATAGGATATACCCACACTTCAAAGTCGCTGGCATAGGATGATTTCCCCAATGATCCAACTCTAGCCACAATGGACTGTTAAGCAAAACACACGCTACTCTTCCTAAAATGTTATTAGCTACTATCCAAACACTGATGTACCAAAAAATACACATTTATTTTGTATAAATTAAAATAGATCGAGGTTATTCTCATTATAACCCTACTCCTATTATTTTCCCTGCTCTTCTTTAGAAGGTGACAAAGGAGCAGCTCTGTAGATATCCAATAAAACTGTCTGAGTAACCCACTCATGGACTGTGTTACAACAGGTCATGTCAATCTAGCACAGCGATACTCATCCCCAAGAAAGGAGCTTATCCCCTGTCTCTGCAGGATGGATAAGCCAAAGAAGTCTCCCAAAGACAAACCTTTCCTTGTCAAAATAGTCCCTTTAAATTCTTAAGGCAGAAGCCCAAGTCTTCAAGCGCTGCCTCTTCCAGAGCTGAGGGGGGGCTTCCTCTTTCTTATGCAAAGAGAAGCAGCAATATTTGCAAATGGAACAGTCTCTAAAAATCACTTTGCAGCCTGGAGGAAGGCAACTTGCATTCAAGCACAAGTCCACCATTGCCTAGGTTGGTGTTTCCCAGCCTGTTCTGGTCTGTGTACCCCTGAAGGAGAACTGTGCACCACGAAGGGAACCCACGGTCAGGTGCGTGAGTGTGTGTGCCCACGAGGGGCCCTTAGGAAGCCACAGCAGTGTGTGTTGTGGTGGGAGACGTTTGATAGTCGCTGACTTACGTCTGCTACCGGGAATGAAATCAGCACCATGAAATTCCCTCCTCAGTGAAGCAACTGCCTGTTGGATAAGCAAATTCGAAAGCCAAATTCAGGATTGCAGCCAAGGATGGTGTTGATCCATCTGGCATAATCTTGAAGAAGCTTGAGCACCAAGGAAAGCCCTAAGGAGTTTTTTTAAAAAAATAAGTAAAAACCAAATTAAATCAACAGTGATTTATGTCATATCTTTATATTTAGAATGAGAAATACAGAATTTTTTTTAAAAACAGCTGAGAGACTTTCAGGAAGTTGAAGTACAAATATCGTATGTTTATTTTTAAAAATTTAATTGGTGGGGCCAGCATTGTGGCACAGTGGGTTAAGCCTCTGTCTGCAACTTTTGAGTTTCAGCTGATCCACTTCAGATCCAGTTCTCTGCTAATGTGCCTAGGAAAGCAGTGGAGGACCGCCTAAGTGCTTGGGCCCCTGCCCCCATGTGGGTGACCTGGAAAAAGCTCCTGGCTTCTGGCTCTGCTCTGGGCCAGACCTGGCTCTTGCAGCCTTTTGGGGAGTGACCCAGTGGATTTCAGATTCTGCGTGTGTGTGTGTGTGTGTGTGTGTGTGCGTGTCTTGCACTCTCTCTCTGTAACCCTACCTTTCAAATAAAACAAATAAATCTTTTTTAAAAAAAAACCATTTAATTGGCTTAATAAGTTTTTAAAAATAGTTATTACATTTGCATCATTTGAGATTCAAAAGGTTTCATTTGCACATCCATGTTTATGCCGGGAGGTGGGATGAATATAAACAAAGTGAGATCTATATGTACTACAGAATATTATTCAGACTTGAAAAGAAATTCTGACACATGCTATAGCGTGGATGAAACTTAAAAGACAGTAAGCTAAGTGAAATAAGCCAGATGCAAAAGGACAATACTGTGTGCTTCCACTCACATGAGGTCCCTGAAGGGGTCAAGTTCATAGAGACACAAAGTACAAGGGTTGCCAGGGGTCATGGGGAGGAAAGAATGGAGAGGTTTTTATTGGGTACAGAATTGCAGTTTTGCAAGATGCAAAAGTTATGAAGCACACTTCCATGAGCTTTGTCAAACGTGCAGACAGACCCGTGTCATCGCTGTGTTTGGGGTCTTCCAAAGGAGACACAGCGTGGAGGTACTGAACACATGGAACTGTCACAAAAAAGGGTAGGGGGATTTAAAGTTGTTTAAATTAAATTTTAACTTCCCTGTATAGCAAATGTGTTTTCTTGTGATTTAATGGATTAATAACAGCACGGACATAGGCATAAAAAATGGTTGGGGGACAGGTGTTTGGTCCAGTAGTTGACACCCACGTCCCACGTCTGAGTGCCTGGGTTTGATGCCCCGCTCCGGTTCCTGACTCCTGACTCCGGCTGCTGCAAATGCAGACAGTGGCAGGCGGCGGTGGTGCTGCCTTTAGTAATGGCATTCCTGCCACCCTGGTGGGACACCTGGAGTGGGTTTCTGGCTGCCGGTTCCCTTCTCATCCTTTCCAGATCATTTTGGATATTTGAGGGAGTAAACCAGTGGATAAGAGCGCTCTCTACCATGTGTCGGTCTTCCTCAAAAAAAAAAAAAAAAAAAAAAAAAGGAAAAACAAAAGAGGCTAGAATGGTTTCCAAAAATTCAAAAGGTTCCAAGGCACCTGTGGTGAAACCCCTTTCCCACCCTCACGTCACACCTACCTGTCATCCCCCTATACTCACTTATAAATTCCCTATGAGGATCTCTATTTACAAATACGAATATTTCCAGAGATAATTTATGTATTTTCAGGGGGATACAATATTTTTTCCTTTTTGCTAATACCAGGAGAATAGTGCTAAGAATACCTCCCACACTTAGATATGTCTGGATGAGATTTCCATACCATTACACAATGAACTTCATATACTTTCTATGCTTCTCTTACAGTCTCCTAATGATGATTTTGTTATTACAAATAGTGCTGCAACATATATGCATTTGTCTATTTGTAGACTACGCTCCTAGAAGTCAGCACTTCTAAGTCAAGACTATCCAGCTTGTATCTTGATGGACATTACTTCATGCATGTACCAATTTACACTCCCACTCACAGGTATCAGAGTTCTGTTTCTTTGCACCTCAGAGTATGTTTGTTTTCTTTGTGCATTTAAGTAAGAAAAAAATGGAGAGGGATATGGAAGAAAGGGTTATCTAAACCTGTCTCCTGTACATCCTCCACCTGAGTGCTGAGAGGGAGCCTGGCCAATGTGGCTTGACCTTTCAATGGGACACAATTGGGCAAGTGGCAGGTCTCACTTGAAGGCGTGACACACCCCTGGTCACCCCAACACACCTTCCTTATTTAACTGGCTGTCCCCTTCGCACCACAGACCAGCCCCGACACGGAGTGACCTGTGCAGGGTGGTAACCGGAAAGTTAAACAACTTTGGCTTTCTCGAAGACTGACAAATCTTTCTCTAGCCAAACAAGCTACTTCAGAGCTGGTCTCACAAAGTTCCCTGGATAAATGAACTGGCACTGAAAGCAACTGGCCAAGTTGATAAGCAGTCCCAGAAAGATCCAGAAAACACTGGGGTGGTTTCCACTGACCTCCACCACAAGCCAACTCTCAAAACACCTTGAGTGCTCCCACCTTGCACCAAGCAGGACAAAACTTCTTTTAAAGAAACCATTTGGGTAACACTGAATGATCTGCACATGTTTCACTGTGTTGCTGCTTTTAACTGACTCTTCAAAAGCTTCAAAATTTTTTGATCCTTTGAGAATATTACAATTGCCGGTTTCTCCATTCCACAAGAGAATTGTTATTCCATAGTAAAATACATTTCCCTACCCTTCTAGGGAAGGCTAAATCCTTCAAGGCATACTATCACCATCACACTGTATCCTTCAAGGCATATTGACATATAATTCCCATTTCAGCCTCCTTTTCATCATTAATTGGTACAAAACCATCTTCATTGTGATATGTTATACATACCACCAAAGACTCACATTTTGAGAGTACAATTCCATTAGTTTTGCCAAATGCATATGCTCATGAAAATGAGACAATTGTACTCATATTGCCCAGGAACCATGATTACACACACAGCCACACATGTGTGCATGCCCACACAGACTCGAAGCCCTCAAAACTAAGAAGTGGGTACACAGCTTTGCTGGCAGAGGCTTCCGATGTGATGCAGTGTCTGTCTCTTTGAGCACTTCTAGTGCCTAGCAGTTTATCATGAAGACAAGCCATAGTCCATACTGCATTTCCTAATAGTTACCATCATGTAGAGTTCTCAAACCTTGTCTCTGCTCACTGAGGACGACACGAAGTTAAAAGGTCATAGGCTATTCTTCCTTTTGCCTTTCAGATACTGGTGCACTGTCACCTCTGTCCACTGAGTGACTTCTGCAACTTACAATATATGGTTCCTCAGGGCTTCCAGAACTCTCTTCCATCCCGCCCTCTCTCCCTAAAGCGTTCCAGTCATTCTATGTGGTTTGACCAGGCAGGGCAGAGTCCTGGGACAACCACTTTCTTGATCTCTACTCAAATATTTGCTAAGTGCCCAGCATGTGCCAGGCACTTAAAAATGAGTAAGACTCTGTACCTGCCTTCAGGAAGGTCACAGAATTCCATTGATGCAGCCTAACTATTTCAATAGTTATTTCAGGGCCTTGGTTCACACTGAACTTGGAATAAATTAAAGTCCATGTCCATTGCAGTGGAGCAGAATAATTTCCTTCCAACCGAAGTGCAGGGTTTTAGAGATGGCCACTTCCATTATTTTGATTTAACTCACTTCTGTTACTTTGATTTTTCCCTTATTCCAATAACCAACATAAGAATCTAGCAAGATATTAACTATTGTTACACTAAAATTTCAAAAAATAAATATATTATTTCTCCTCATTGAAAATAAACAATTTCTGAATTAAGGGTGAGTCTGCGGAGTTGCCTATGGCATCAAGCACATTATTTAAACAAAAGCTGGGGCTTTCTGGATTATTTCATGGTTCTACACCTATGTCAGTGAGGACCAGTTTCTCTTTTTGTTTTGCTTTTTTCCTTCTCTGCACTTTCTCTTCCTGGCAACCTCTCATTCAAAACCAAAATGCATATGGCACCACTAAGGTGACTTTCAGTGCCTCAGACAGAGCTTTCCCTACTTACCTCTCATGTTCATAACCGTGCCATGCTCATGTCATATCCCTGCTGGCTGGGGATGGCACCAGATCTAGCACTAAAACCCCCCAAGTCCTAGCAAACCCCTCTGTCCTGGGCAAACCAGAAAATCTGGCCTCTCTGCATGACAGTGAATGACTGTTTAATAAAATTATTGTCACTTATGAAGGACCAAAGCCAGATATTTCACAAATGCTACCTTATCTTTCACATTTAAGACAACACTAAAGAAGTGATGATGAACCCATTTTATTGAAGTGAGCTTATAAATAACTTGCCCAAGATCAGCAGGGACACCTGGAACTGAATCTGGGTTTGCCAAAGTTCAAAAGCTTGTGTTCGGAGCCAATTTTGTGGCATAACAGATAAAGCCATCGCCTGCAATATCAGTATCCATATGGGTGCTGGTTCAGGTCCTAGCTGCTCCACTTCCAATCCAGCTTTCTGCTAATAGCCTGGGCTAGCAGTAAAAACGGCCCATGGCTGGCGCTGCGGCTCATTTGGCTAATCCTCTGCCTGCAGCGCTGGCACCTCGAGTTGTAGTCCCAGTTGCTCCTCTTCCAGTCCAGCTCTCTGCTGCGGCCCGGGAAGGCAGAGGAGGATGGCCCAAGTACTTGGGCCCTGCACCCACATGGAAGGCCAGGAGGAAGCACCTGGCTCCTGGCTTCGGATTGGCGCAGTGTGCCATCTGCAGCGGCCATTTGGGGGGTGAACCAACGGAAGAAAGACCTTTCTCTCTGTTTTTTTCTCTCACTGTCTAACTCTGCCTGTCACAAAAAAAAAAAAAAAAAAAAGAAGAAGAAGAAGAAGAAGAAGACGACGACGTTGACGGCCCAAATCCTCAGGCCCCTGCATTCACCTGGGAGACAGGGAAGAAGCTCCTGGCTTCTAGTTTTGGCCTGGCCTACTCCTGGCAGTTGAGTTGCAGGCATTTCAGGAGTGAACCAGCGGATGGAAGATCTGTCTCTCTGTATCTCTCTCTCTCTGTGTAACTCTGCCTTTCAATAAATATAAATCAATTATATTTATTTCAATGATATAAATCTTAAAAAGAAAGAAAAGCTTGTGCTCGTACTGCCACACTATTGCCATGTAATCATCAGCTCTGAATCGATGCCACGAAATCAGTGCCCACACGCTCCCAGTACTTGGGTAGGCCAGATGCATGCTGACTCGCTTCCAAGCTGCCAGGCACTCACAGGAGGGCCAGCATGATGGGAAAAACATAGAAAGGGCACACTCAAGTGCCTGCTTTTTAAGCTAAGTAAGCGCAAAACTCAAAACAAGCTGAAGACCTGGACGGCAACAAATTCAACCTGATTCCCAAACCCTTAACAGAGATACTCGGGCACCTCATAGGGCTTGAGGTTAGAAACACCTGGCCACGCAGGGGAATGGAGAAGCCAGTCACTAGGCCTTCTGGTGGGACTTCAGGCATGGGCCAGCACAGCCTAGAGGCCAGAGCAGCGGAGAGGCAGTGCTTGGACAGCAGACCCTTTTTGGAGGTCAGCTTGCCCTTGACCACAGTGGAATTTGAGGAACACTTTCTGCACGGTATGGCTTACATTTTAAAAATCTACACACTGCGGAGGGAGAGGGGGGAAGGCAGGCATTGTGGGGTATCTGGTAAGGCTACCGCCTGCGGTGCTGGCATCCCATATGTGCACCAGCTGCTCCACTTCCATTCCAGCTCTCTGCTATGGCCAGGGAAAGCAGCAGAAGATGGCCCAAGTCCTTGGGCCCTGCACCTGCATGGGAGACCTGGAAGAAGCTCCAGGCTCCTGGCTTGGACTGGCGCAGTTTCAACCGTTAGGGTTACCTGGGGAGTGAACCAGCGGATGGAAGACCTCTCTCTCTCTCTCTGCCTTTGCCTGTCTGTAACGCTGCCTTTCAAATAAATAACTAAATCTTTAAAAAAAAAAAAAAAATCTACACCCTCGCTGTGCACACTCACAAAAAATCCATTTTGTTTCCACGCTGCTGCATTGTAAATCTGGATCTTTCTCTTTTTTTCCTTAACGGAATGCCAAATTCTCACTCCCAGGATTATAGGAGTACCGAGCAAACTCCTCCTCCCGCCTCCAAATCAGAAGAAAGTGGAATTCTGCGGACCATTTCCCCTTAAGTGCCATCCGAGGCGGCACGAGAGACGGTTCTGGAGAGAATGTACAGGTCGCACGAACGAAGGGCGCCCCACGGCCCGCACGCCCACTGCGCCCACTGCGAGCAGCCCAGCGCGGAGATGCGCCACGCGCTAGCGCTGCGAGGCCCGCCCGCAGGGCCCCGGCGCTGGCCACCCCTCCTCGCCAGAGGGGGCCGTCTGCTTCCCGGCCCCGGCGCCACTACCAGGGTTAATCAGTTTACCTGGGATGTGGATTTGGCTGGAGCCCCCGGGGGAACCTCCCCTGGCCACCCAGGGCCAGAGAATAATTTAAAAGGTCTTCAAAGCCGGGACCCTTCTCAGAGGCGGCCAGAGCCTGGGAGCCTGGGAGGGACAGGCTTTCCTCTTCAAAGTGAGAACAAAAGCACAAGGATTTAGCACTTAGTAGGCAGTCAGTAAATGTTAACTCAGTCTGTCAGGCCTGGGCTTCGCCACCTCCCTGCGTCAGAGCCGGCGCGATCCGACCCCGGCCCCCCGGCGTGAGGCGGCGGTGGCCGCCGTCTGCGCTCGCCGTCCCCGCGCTGAGTCGGGTGGAAACACCGCACCGCGCCCACCACAGCTGTCGTTTCTAACCCTGACCCTGCAGCTGAGGGGGGCGCGATCCCGGCCCCTGGACTCCCCGTCTCCCTTTCACAAGGACATTACGAAGAAGCCCCCGGGCTGGCCCTGGACGGCCAGCAGCGTCCGGCGACACGGTGCGGCCCCAGGCCACCTCATCTCGCGGGCGGCCTCCTTTGTTCCCGGTGTGAAGCCCCCCACAGGAAAATCATCTGCCGCTCCCAGGGATCCTGCAACGGCGCCGCCAAATGGCCCAAAAGATCTCAGAGCCATGCCAGCGCCGTCAGAGGCCTCTGAGAACCCGGGGCTGGCGGTCGCCAGCCGCTGCCCCTCCAGGGTGCCAGCCGGCCTCGGCCTCGGCCTCGCGCGGGCCAGCTACCGCGCGGCGCGGCCGGGGGCTTCACCCGGACCCCGCCACCTTCGCGGGGAAGAGGATCTGGCGGGGAGGCCCGCCCCGCTGGACGACGGCGACCCTCACTTCACCGCTGCCAGCTCGCGCCTCTTTCGTGTGCCATCCTGGGAGACGTGGTGGCCTCGGGCACGTCCCCTCTCCCACTCCCCGCACACACTCCAGGGACGGCGAATGCCCCGAGCAGGGCTCTGGGCGGCCGGTGTTTCCGGCCCGCGCTCGGTACTCACCAAGATTGGGGTGTCGGGCGGTGGGGTTGGCCCGGCCGGGCAGGCTGTGGAGGACCGGGCTGTCGAAAGGGCCCGCAGAGGCGGCGGCGGCGGCGGCCCAAGACGCGCCCACGTCGGCCATGTAGGCGGGATAGGGGCTGGAGTAGGAGCCCGCGAAGCCCGCGCGCCCGTACTGCTCGCGGCCCGCCAGGCCCGCTCCCGCCGCCCCGCCGCCGGAGCTGTAGGCCGCGGCTTCCCGGGCCGCAGCGGCGGCGGCGGCGGCCGCCAGGGACCCGGTGGTTCCCGGGAAGGAGAAGCGCGGCGACACCGGCGGCGGCGTGTAGGCTGCCCCCTCGGCTCCCGCCTGGCTCCAGACGGGGCTGCCCTGCTGCGTCCCGGGCCCCGCCGCCGACGGGGCCGCGCCGGAGCTGCTACCCGACGCCGCTGCGGACGCGGCGCCGCCGCCCCCGCCCTGGAGGTAGGACAGGCCCAGCACCGAGGAGGGCACCCGCGGCGTGGGCACATAGACCGGCGAGGACGCGGCGCCCGCGCCGTGCATGAAGGCGCCGGGGCCACCCGTCTCGTAGGCTCCGGGCGGGGGGCCGTGGTTGGCGGCCATGGCCAGGCTCTGGTACATCGTCCTTGGCTTCGGAGTCCTCCCTCTGCCCTGGCAGATCTCCGAGCAACGCGGAGAGGGAGAATAACAATAAAAATGTGCGTGTGAGGGACTGTCACGGAAATAAAAATCAAAAATCAAAGGGGAAAACCCAAGACGCTCAAAAGTGTCTATGTCTTAAATCCATCCAGCGTTGAGCAAAAGCCTCTAGGTTCTTGTTTATTCGGGAAAAATCCCAAACGGAGTTTTTGGTTGTTCCAGAATGTGGTACAGGACGGGCCGAATCCACCCCGGGCCCGGCGGTGCAGAGAGCCTGTGGGTGGCCGGAGACCCAGGGCGGTGCCTGCGGGTCACGCACGCGGCCCTCTGGGAGGCCTTGGTCCCGCGGAGTTCGTAGATCGGCCCCCAAGCCGAGGTCCCCGCAGCTCCTAGCTTCCTCGCTGCAGCCGCGGTCCTAAAGCAGGAACGACAAGGAGGGAGAGAGACGTTCATTCCAGAGCTTTCGAGCCCACTTTCCTGGGTTGCTGGGTTGTTTTCTCCCGCACTGCAAACGAAATCGCCCCACCCCGCAGCCCAGCTTGGGGCCCCAAAGGACGCGGGAAGCTGCGGCCTTTGTCTGGCTCAGAACGTGGGGTCCCGTCGGCGTTGCAGGCAAGCCTTGAGGGAGGGCGCCCTGCGCAGGCTCCTGGGCATGCAGTCACTGGTTGTGAGCTCGGTCAATAATTTTTGTGTTGCTTGGGGGGGGGGGGGGGCGCTTTACTTTTACCCTTTTCTTCAAGTATATTTTTGCCACAGTGTAAGCCCCCTAGGGTTCCGGGTGTCCGGGGAGTCCTGCCACCTCTCCCCAGGAATTCCTTTCCGGGAAACAACTTAAGATTGCCTGTAGGTTGGTAGGTTGACAATCACAAACTTTATAAAAACCAGCAAGCTATGAAGGTTCTGTTTGTAATCTTTTTTGAAAAACCTGGAGGTTGAGTCTAAATGTTTATAAATGAGCAAGTGTCTGCTCAATCTCCCAAAAAGTATGGTGAAACCCCTTATCCATACATGTCCCGTGCAGATGTCAGATCCAATGAGTTCCATGTTCCTTGCAGATACTTACATTTTAGACATTTTGCAGATTGTGTATCAGGACCAGAAAAGTGACAGGAATGGACAAGGTCACTTTATAGGACAGCTCACTGGACTACTCGCATGCAATGAGCAGTTTTGTTCATTTAGAATCAGCAGGGCCATCCACTTGCAGAATCAGAGTTGAGACTGCATAGGATAGGCCTGTGGGGCTTGACTGCACGCTTCTGAGCACCCTAGGTTTTGATAGGATGATGGATTTTTTTAACGGAGAAAATAGGAGCTCCCCTTTCCTGAAGCACCTGCTGCACTTCCAGATCCTTTTCTGGATCCCTGTACCAAGGAAAAGTGTCTATTTTTGCAAAAGACGGAACTGAAACATTGGAAAGTTTTGAAACTTGTTAAGATCAAAGTACAATTAGAGGGGATGGGGGATGGGATCTGCAGGCTGCAAGGATTTAAAGCTGTCCGCTACAACCACATTTTTCTCCTTAAGAAGCAGCAGCTACTCCAAACAGTGGTTTCTTTTTTTACTGGAATAGTGGACTTACAAGGATACTCACTGGACCATATACTAAATCCAGGCTCTGCCACTTACTGAATGAATGACCTTAGACAAATCACTTAACTTTCTTTGCCTCAGTTTCTTCATATGCAAAATGCAAAAAAAAAATTAGATTCCTCATTTGTAGTCATTGAGAGGATTGTTATTGAGAATTATAAATTAATACACTTAAAGCACTTATAACAGGGCCTTACTAAACTGTTATAACAGCACATAGAAAGTTCCACCTACAGATTTCTATTGTACCTTAAGAAAGTACCTCAAATGTAATATTTTTAAAACAATCATCTTTATTGTGAAAATTCTGGAAATGCAATCTCTAGTATGTATGCACTACCTGATGCATTTTTTTGCAACATCACTTGTAACAATCACAGGATTATTAGGATTGCATTATATAGGCACCTAGTAACAAGATGTTTTATTCTTTGCTTTCAAAATATACAATAGCTATTGGTTTGAGAGACATTTCCCATTTCCTTCCTTGCTAGTTTGGTTAAAGGATGGGTACAAAAAATTTCACCTGAGAACACCAACTTTTTCTTTTTTTTTTTTTAAAGCAAAATCTCAACACCTCCAAGCAACCTCTGTGCTTCCATAAGTGAAGATACAACCTTCCCTTCATTAAATACCCAGTTTTAACTTTAAAATCAAGTGGCTGATCCACTTCATCCCATTTTCTGTAATACTAAACTCTTGCAGTTCTAAAAGATAACATTGTAAATTTTCTTTTCTCACATAACTGCAGAAAAAGGAAGACGACTTACAATTTTGTGATCCAATTTCCAGTATACATACAAGTGCTAACTTGCAAGCTTTAAAATGTAAACGCTTAAAAATATTCTAAATCTAACACGTCTTTATGACATTCTCCACCTTTTCAAATGGCTGACATATTTACCTTGAAGCTGGATTAGTGGAACAGAGAAGGAGAATAACATATCCCCTCCCCATACCTTTCTGGAAAGACATGAAATTATTCCTTAAAATGGTGCTTGCTTATTTCTGTATTAGAACCGGGGTCCCGCGGCGTGCTGTGGCAGCCGAGCGAGCTCCGGCGACTGCTCACGGCTGGCCTGCGCCCCAGCTTTCTCTCTCCTGATCCGTTTCACCCCAAGTCCGCACGCCAACAGGCCATGCTTTCTCCTTTCAAGATTTAGCCAACATTACCCTCTTCCAATCTAGTTTTTCAGAGTGGGAGACTTCCGAGCTCGCGCCCGCGTGCAGGTCCTTCCTTGGCTTCGGCCTCGGCTCGCGGCCTGCTGCGCACAAGGCTGCCACTCACCAGCCGGCACGCCGGCCGCAGGCAGGAGGCTGGCCGCGGCCGGGGGCCCGGAGACTCCAAGTGCGGGGGAGCCACACACCGTCACCCCAGGCGAACCTCTCCTGTAAGAGCCATCCTTTTTTGAAAGCCACAGGAAACGCTCCCCCAGCCTTGCGGGCAGCGCAGGACCTTGCTGCTCGGGACGGGGTCCCTTCTTCTACTAAGCCATTCTCTTCTCCTGAGTGAAACTCCTCCTGCTTCGCTCAATCTGCTGGCAGCTCACCGCCTGGGCATCCTTCTCGCCCCAAGTGGACCCCATACCCGGCCCAAAGCCAGGTGACCTCAGCCCGCGGGTCCGCAGCGAGCAGGGAGGAACGTCGCAGCCCCTCGCCCGGGTTCCAGGCCTCGGCCAGTTTCACCCAGTAGCAGTGTAGATGGGGGATTCTCTCGGCGAGGGCCATTTCTTTCCCTGGAGCCCAGTCAGGAAAGCTAGGGGGCCAGGCCGCTCGGCAGCCATCCCCACCTCGGAGCACCTCCCCGGCCCCTGGAGGCGGCGGCGGCGGGCGAGCGGGAGCCGCCGTGCGGCCTTCCCCAGGTAGGTCGGTCAGAGCGACTTCTCAAGGCCACCATCACCACTACCACCCGGGGCCCGGGCTGAAGAATCAGCGCACGAGGGCGGAGATTAGCAGCGTTCAAGTTCACACCGAAAGAACCCCAAACGCGCTAGGACCAGCCCTCTCCGCGGCGTCCCCAAATCCCGTTTAAATTTAAGGAGTTGCTAATCCAAAGTCAAAAGCAGAGCAGGCTTCGGCCGTTGGGGCGTGAGGAAGTGACCGATGTCTCCTTCCCGCGAACTGGCTCCCTCCCTCCTCCCAGGCAGACCACTGCGGAGGAGCGCCGAGGGTCGGGGACAGCTCGAAAGAGCCAGGGGAGGGAGAAAAGGGCCCTACCTGCCGGGCCTCGAGCCTTCCGGAGAGCTGTGCGCTCTCGCCTGGGCGCCCCTGGAGCGGCGGCGGCGGAGCCTCCGCGGCCACTGAGCCCGCCGCCTCCGAGTCCCGCGGCTGCCGGTGCGGGTCCCCAGGCCCCTGAGCTCCGGCTGGCGGGCGCTGAGTGGCCTGCGCGAGTCACGTGCCAGGGCGGGGGGCGGGGGTGCGCTGCCGAGGCTGCACCTCCGCCGCGCGCCGAGCTGCGGGGCTGTTCCGAAAGCTCCCCCAGCAGGCAAAGTCCAGGCGCAGGAATCTCCTCGGGAAACACCAAAGCGCTATCGCCAGCGCGCGGCCCTTCGCCCACCGCCCAGCGCGAGGTCGATTCAGTTGGCTTGGCGGCCCTGAGGCTTTTTAAATGAGACTCTCCCTCCCACACCCACTCCCCCGGCCCGACCTTGGTCCTGCTGCGGCGGGCGAGGGGCGGGGCTGGCGAAGGGGACCTCACCGGCTCCACTCCCGATCGCTCGTGGGACTCCGGGTCACCCCGGTGCCCCGCTGGCCGAAGGTTTCCGCTCGCGACTAGCGGGGACTGACCCAGCCCAGCTTTCCGAGGAGGTTCGCGAGACCCTAACTCCGGGACTTGTCTCTAGAATCAGAGCCGAAGCCCGAATCTCGACTTGGAGCCTGGGGAGAGGGGCCGGGCGCCCAGGAACTCGGCACCAGCCCGCAGCTTTATGTATTTAGGCAAAACGTGCGCCCCTTCCTGGAGCCGCTTCCCTTCTTCGGCCTCCTGGCTTCTGATCTTTGCCTGTTTCCTCTGCAGTCTGCAGCAGCTGCTGCCCCCATGGAAAGAACACGGCGGGGACGCGGGGGGGACCCCGCGATCCGGGGGAGCTTCTCAGTGGAGGCTGCTTTTCCAGGGGCTGCGGGCGGTTCCTCCCTGGAATGGGGTGCGGGGAAGGTGTCAGCCTGAGTTTGGAGCCGGCGTCACCGCCTGGAGGCCCTGGCGCAGCGGGGCTTCGAGCCGGAGAGTCCCTCAGACAGGTCTAAAGGTTAATAGAGCAATCACAGGCCCTATTACCGCGTAAAAATAACCCATCGATTACCGCAGCCTTCAGTCCCAGATAACAGCCGGCCTGTGGCTCTCATGCTTTCGGTTAAACATTTTTTTTTTTAAAGGCCGCATTTCGCTCCGTGAGCACAGGTTTCTCCTAGGAAATTAGAGGTATCGGGAGGGGGCTGGGATACCACCCTGCACCAAACCTGTGCTGCTCCGAAACAAGTTGCGGACGACACCCGCTCCCGCAATCGGAAGTCGGTTGTGGGCGCCCGTTGCGCGCCAGGGCAACCCGGGAGCTGAGGACCAGGCTAGGACGCGGGGCTGATTGTAAGGAAACCCCCTGATGGGATGGTGGCCAACTCCTGGGAATTCTCAGGAAAATCCCAGAGGAAGAAGTGAGCGCGGCTGCGCGGGGAATTCTCTTCCCTAAACAAGAGGTGCGGAGGTCCAGCAGGCCCCAGCGCAGAAGAGAAAACCGAGCCGGCGAGGGCGCGGAGCTAAGAGCTTGCATGCGGCCTGGACGCCCCGACCCGGCCTCCGCAGCCCAGCCACTGCTCCCGGGGCCCTGCGGCGCGGGAGACGCAAACTACGAGAGGCTTGCGCAAGGGGTCCCTTCTCCGGCTCTTAGCCAGCGCCTCCGCAGAATTTGGTACCGCAGATCAGAGGCCAGGAAACTAGAGAGAGTGGGTCCCGGAGGCGGGCGCTGGGGAAAAGCTCCAGTACACTGCGATCTGCATCCCCAGACGCAGCAGAGGGAAGGGTATGACCCCTGCCCTGTTTGAAAAGAGCCCTCATCTTCATTGGGTTGAGCCTGAGGAAGGGGCCAGCGAGGGCCTTCTGGAGAACTGAAAAGTCTGGGCTTGGGGGAACCGGAAGCTGCCTCTGTACTCTGCCCCCGCGGATCTGGGGGTCCCGCGATGGCCGCGGGCCTCTCCCTCCTCCCATGCATGCCATTCAGAGAGCAAAAAGGGCTAGCCTGGGGACTTACACTAGGCAGTGGATTTTCTTTGCAACAAGTCAGGAACTTGGGGCTTAGCGCTGGCGGAGCCTGCATCCGAGTCCTTCCCAGTGGGAGGCACAAAAGCCGTTGCCCCCACGGGCTTCTCCCAGCGCTTTGAGATGGGCCACAGCGCGAGGTGTGATGCTCTAAGGGGCGCCTTGGCCAGCCGGCCGGCCTCGCAGAGACCCCAGCGCGGCCTCTGTGCGCAGGTGGGGAAAAGCAGCTGGCTCCGCTGTGTGGCTGTTCTAAGACCCCTGCAAAGGCGCCCAAGTCCCAGGGCCGAGGTTCCCCGCAAGGCCCTGAAGAGGGGTCGACCATCCGCGCCTCCCGCTGGACGCTGCTGGCTAGGCCCAAACCTAGAAAAAATTCCTAGGGCCCAGGAATATTCTCTGCTTCTCAAAGACACAGAAACGTGGGTCCGTTTCCTGCAGCTTTTCCGGTGGGTCAGCGCCCCGGCTTTCTCCCGGAAGGCCTCTGCGCAAGGGCCGAAAAGGAGTGGCTGGCGAGCGCACTATCTTTGTGGGTGTTCTGTTCCCCTCACTCCCTCCTTGGCTCGCCCCCTCCCTCCCCAGGGCAAGGCGGGAGCCCGGCGTTGCCAGGAGCGGGTAGCATTTCAAGGCCTCGCTGGCCCGGGGGTTGGAGGAGGTTTCCCGGCCGCCTTTCCAGGTTCCCAGGCTTCGCTCATTCTGGAGACGGCTGGGGGCGGGGGTCCGGCGCTCTGGGGTTCAGACTCTCGGCTATTTTTAAGGAGGATGTCTGGCTTGGCCTGGGAGGGCTGCTTAACCCGGCTCTCGTCCCTTTTCCGCTTTTCTTTCCCATAATCTAAGAGGATCGTTTAACACCGTGACCTCTTTTTTACTAAAGTCCTGGGTCTACTGACCCAGCGTCAAATCGTTAGATTTTTTTCAAGACAAGATTTAGATATACTATACTCTTTAAAAAAAAAAAAAAAACTGTCCACAAGACACAGCGAAAAATCCGTTCCTCTGTCTCATTAAGGCTCCCGGGACTTGAGTCAGCCCATACTCTGGGAGAGACAAAATTGTGAGCATATTATACAGAGGAACGTGGATTTCCTCGAAAAAATTTAAGCAGCAGATGCCGGAATTGAGTGAGACAGGCGAGGGTCTCCCAGGAAGAAGTTCGCGCGATTTCCCCGGGGGACGTGCTCGGGTTTGGTTAAGCCGAGCGCACCGTGCCCGGCCACAGTCTCAAGTTACTGCGGGCTCGAGGCCCTCCCTACTCGCTGGGAGAAAGTCTGCTGCAGCCAGGGCACCCAGAGCAAAACGGCGCCCAAGGTCGCCAGTCTTGTAGTCGGAAACCAGAAACTCAGATGCCAACCCCCGTGGCGTGGAACGCAGTCCGCGGAGGTGCGGGCGCGCCTCTTGGGACAGACGAGCAAAACTACCCGCGCGGAGCGAATGCTGGGTCCTCTCCCCGCACTGCCCTCCCTCTAGCCCTGGGCGCCGCCGGCGCGGTTCCCCGTTTTCTCGGCGACACTGGGACCTCCCCCCAGGGGTCTGCCTGCCCTTCGCAAAAACCCCCACCCCCAGCCGGCTCGGCAGAGTCAGTTTTTGCTGCTGGAAGAATGAAGAACGAGTTAAGCTGGAAGACCACATAGACCAACCTTTTTGCCTCCCGGCGCCCCGCGCCTCGCACACCTGGAATTCGGAGTGGGGGTAGGGAGATCATATAGCGATCGCCGCGCGACGCACGGGGCGCCGAGCTCAGCACCCCGGTTGCATCCGGCCTCTGGTTAACAGACGCGAGGACTGGAGGCAGCCCCGCTTTTGAATTCTCTTGTAAAAACACAGCTAAGCGCGGCAGAGGGACTCGGTAATCTCTCCTCACTGACCCCCGCAACAGCTTCGTGGAGCTCCCTGCCCCGCGGACCGAGTTTGTGGCACACCACTCCTGTTTTACAGCGACTTCCAGATCACAGAACAGCTTCCCTCTAGGAAACGGCGACCTGATCACATTAGAGGAAGGGAAAGAGGTATTCCCATGCTCACCCTAGAAAACAGCCGGGGCGATCAGAGAGGCTGAGACGCCGGCTGGAGCTGGCAAAGCCCCAGTAGCAGCAGCAGCGGCAGCTTCCAGTCCCTCAGTCCTCGCTGTTTTCCTACTTACAACCACCTTCTACCATGAAACACTTCTTTCACCATCATTTTATTATTCAGAAATTAAATTTCCTCTAATGAACATGTCTGACATTTAACAATTATATTTCAGCTAAAACGCTTGGTGTAGCATCATCTGAAAGCCAGTGGGAAAGGACGGAGAAGGGGACCGCAGTCCGCGAACACTTTGGCTAGGCTTGGGAGGATGCCAGAGCTTTGCGGAACCTGGAGGGCGCTCCTCGGGTCCTGGGCCGGCGCTCCCGGAGCCGGCAAGTCCCGGCTCCGCCGCCAGCGGGCCGGCGAGCCCCGAGCACTGTCGCGGGATGGCTGCGCTGACGCCAGCGCGTTTGCCCCTCTCCTCCCCGCTCCCAAACGGGGCTCCTTCTCCTCCTCCTCATCCAAGGACCTCTGAAAAAGCTAGCGAATGGGCGCTGCCAACGCCCAGTGCCCAGGCGGACGAACACGGCTGCAGCCCGCAGGCTCTGGGAGCTGTCTGCGGGGAGCTTTCTCTTTGCCGCTTCTGGCACTGCTCTTGCTGATGTAGGCCCCAAGTCTGTCAATGTGTGTCCTCCCTTCCTTCCTAGCTGGAGACTTGCGGAGTCCCAGACCTGCTGGCTCTGCCCCCAGAGCAAGAGCTCGGCGAACGTCCTTGGACTGCTCGTTGGCTTCATTCACAGGTCCCAGGTTCTCCCGGGTTACAAACCCGTTTACCTGGAGTTGGCTGTGCGCTGCCACCTCAGCTCCCGTCCTACCCCGGAGGGCAGGCTCCGCGAGGGCAGCGTCCAGGGGTGGCACACAGTAGGTGCCCAATAATTCAGGGAACGAAAATAACAAACACAGCTGCTTACAGCGCTCCTCAAGGTTGCAGAGAGCTGCCTTTAAGCGGCCAAGCACACACAGGTGCACAGCGCCGCCGCCGCATCCCCGCACCGGGTGGCTGACTCGGGGGTTGGAGGCGGAGGGAGGAGCCGCTCTGGGTCCATGTGGCCCAAATCCCTCGTGCGGGTTCATCTGCCAGCTCAGCTCTGCAGCCGCCCGCAGTCTGGGCTTATCCCGGGGTACATCCCGAGGTCCCTGGAGCCTGAAGTTTACAAACCAAGGATATCTGGGTACACAGGCAGGGTTCTGGAAGTAGTACTTGGCTGGGGAACCAGGATAGGCTCTGTCACCAGGTGCACCTCCTCCAATAGCTCAGAGGAGGACCAAGGGGTCAAGGCAGGCACTGGGGCTGAGAAGAAAATGGGTTGGGGGAGTGTGTGGCAGAAAAAAGAAAGGAAAGAGAGAAAAAGGGGGGGGGGAGCAGAAAGCAGGCAGACCTGGAGAGAAGAGAGCCCAGAGGGCAGTGAGAACTCAAGGATGAGGGATTCGCTCACCCACTCATCCATTCAATTGACGTTTACTACCATTCGCTCATTCTGTCTATATTTATCGAGCACCCCTGCTAGCAACACTGGAGGCCTGAGCTCTACCTGGGGACCTTACACTCTGTGACAAGACGTGAAGTCCATTTTGTAGGGTTTTTCTTTTTATTTAGTAAATATAAATTTCCAAACATTTTGTAGGGTGTTAACGGCGAAAGCGGCGGGGAAAAATAGCGGCGGGTGGAGAGGGCAGGCACAGACCCTGGGAAAGAAGGCCAGCTAGGACTCCAGGGACTGGGCGGCGGGGAGGGGCGGAGGGGGGGAGAGACTCCTCCCCCAGGCCCGCAGGAAGGGGGTCCGGCCTGGGAGGGGAGGAGAGCACCGAGGGAGAGCTGGGCCCACCGCTGAAGGCTCCCCACCCCCGCCACACTGCCAGTCGCCGGTGCCCGTGCACAGATCTGGGGACTGGTGGGGCCCTCGGAGACCTGGCGTTCTCAGCGCCAGCTCAGGCTCATTTCCGCACCGCCCTCCTCCACCCCGAGGTGGCCGAAACGCCCCATCCGCCAGGCACCCTTCCCCTCGCCCCGGAGCCCTGGGTGACCCCGAGTTGGGGAAGACGCCCAGGCAGGCGCCGCGACCTGGCGCGGCCGGGCGAGAGACAGGAAAGTGTCGAGGAAGCGCGAAGCCAGAGTGCGAAAACAGCGTCTAGCCCCCCCAAGCCTCCCCGCCGCCAAGGGTCCACAGGAGCCCGGGAGGGGCTGGCGTCCCTGGCGGAGCGGGGGTGGGGGCAGCGGCCCTGCCGTCCTCCTCCCCGCTGAGAAGCCAGCCGGGTCGTTCCCGGGTCCCGTGGCCGTGGGCAGTCGGGTGGCTGCACATGCCCTCCCCTCCCACCGCTAGGCAGCAGGTGCCCGCGGAGCTACGTCTCCGACCGCTGCAGCTCCGAAGTGCTTCTAGTTGGGAAATCACCGATTTCTTGAAGGGCAGAAGGAAGGGGAGGCATGGAGCTTGCACTAGCGAGACAGTCCTCTTTCTGACAAAAGGGTATTTACCGTTTTCTGAACCCAGCGAGAAAACAGAGTGGAAGGTTCTCCCATCCGTTTCCAGGCGGCCGGTTTCAGCTTTCCCCAGCTTAGTTATGTGCGCATGTGTGTGGTGTGGAACGACCGGGACGCTTTACTGCTGAAGTCTGACTTCTTTGGCAGTCTCCTCTGCCCTTGGCCAGAGGTGCTAATGAGCAGCGAACTGTCAGAGGGCAAGGTACCAAAGGGAGAAAAGTCACAAGCAAAGTCTGAAATGCAAACCTGGCCCGTGGATAGAGGGGAGCTGGCAGGCGCTCCCTTCTGCAAATGCAGACTGACCAGGAGTCTCTCTGGATCTTATCTCCTCCCTCCCTCCCCTTCACACACTACTCCCGGCTGGGACTGGGGCTTCTCCCACCCCTCCCCCACACCTGCCCAGTGCCACACTCTCTTTGAAGGGGCAGTGGGGCACGCCTAGAGTGAGGCTTACTTGCCTTGTCAGTCAAGATTGATCAATTTCTCAATAACTATGTATTTGTTTTTACTCCCCCTTGCTAGTTCTGATTTTACAGTTTTTCTCTCTCCCCTATACGTCCACCCTTCCATATAGCACTTTACCAAGGACTGTGCCATCCTCACCTAATTCTCTGAACGTGGTCCAGCAGAGGACTGTGATATGCCTGGGGATTAGAAGTACTCCATGTAAATTGTGTTTTAACCAACAAGAGTATGCCTGGAATTGTCAGAGTCTACAGCTTTATTCACAATTCTTAACTGGACACCACACAAAAGGCCACCAAATAGGAATAGATAAACTCATGTACAATGCACAATGAAACACTACCCAGCTACAAAAAGGAACGAATTACAAACACATCCAGTGACAAGACTGAATCTCAAACACATCCAGCTAAGTGAAAGAAGGCTCCAAAGCACCCAGAGAGGACAGAAAACAGACCAGAGGCTGGGGGTGGGGGGCCAGGGAATTGGGGAAGGGTTGACTACAAAAGGGGGAGGAGGAAATTTGGGGAGTGCTGTGACTACTCTAATATCTTGATTGTGGTGGTGGTTACACAATTTGTCTAAGTGTTGCACACTACATGAAGTGAATTTGCTGTGTGTAAATTACACTTCCATAAATCTTTATTAAACTGAGAAAACCGGGTAAGATGCTCCTGCCCCCATCTCTCCACCCCTCCGCAGTCTCCAGTGAGACTCCACATCCCTGGTACATCTTTCACTCCCACCTACAGACTGCAGCGGAATGATTTATATGCAGAAGAAAGCAATCCCTTTCTTTTTAAAGGATCCAGTTTCCAAGGCTGATCCTCCCCATTGCTCATCCTTGGTCCACGTGAATAACACAGCAGTCCATCCTGGGCACAGCTCCAGCAAACACGTGTGACACTAAAACACAACCACACTCACATTCCCAATAGACTGGGGGTGAGGGGTGTGGCACCGGAGAATCATCCTGCTTTAGCATCCAGAGGAGGGTCCTGGGGCCAAATGGCTCAGGAATTGCTAAGTCACCTTGGGCAACCTACTGACTGCCCCCACAGGGTGCTAGAGGGTGGGAGGGCCCAGGCAGTCAGCAGACACTGGCTTTTTTCTACCTGGTCCCACGAGGGTGTGAAAGCCAAGGACTGGCCTTGAAGGAGAAATGCGTTTGCTCCTGAAACTAGAATTGTATTTCTGAATGGACTGAGGCAACAGCAGTTAGTAAAACATTGGCATTCCTGTACCAGACTAGAGCCAACCCTGATGATAGCTGTGAGGAAGAGGCAGCTTTGGCTCGGACAGTTAGGTCATTTAATTGCACTCGGCTGCAGTTCACCATGTCTATATGGGTGGGCTGCCATGCAGGGTAAGGGGAACAGGGATAAAGTGTGCTCTGTGCCAGAAAAAGCCACACAGCTGTGCAGTATTCACAACTATGACAGTGTAGCGGACAGCACACAACAGCCCCACAGCCACTGACTGCCTATCTGGGTCACAGGATGGCTTTAGAAGCTTGGCTTCTTAAAAAAAGGAGTGTGTGTGTGTGTGTGTGTGTGAGAGAGAGAGAGAGAGAGAGAGAGAGAGAGAGAGAGAGAGAGAGAGATTGCGAGATTGCTTCTACTTTTTCTAGAGTTGTTGATGATATCATTGTTTCTAACTCTAGTCAAACTAAGGAAAGAAAAATACTAATACAAAGGTTAACAGACACTCATCATCAGTCACTGGTTTTAACATCATCATTTACACTTGAATTAAAAACCAACAACACAAACGCTAAGCAAAAACTACCAACAACAATAAAACAAAACAAAAACTCACAGAATATGCTGTGCTTCCTGCTCACTACAAAGTAAACAATCTGGCTTGGTCCGCTTTCCTGATCCTCTCAGCATTGGAGAGGTTGCTAATTAAGCAATAGAAGGGCCAAAAGGTGGGAAAGGAAAGAGAAAAGTGAAAAGGATGCAGGAATGGCCTGGCAAATTGGGGGATGGGGGGTGCAGATAGTCGCTCTCATCTCTTTCTCCTCATCTCTCTGCCTTCCAATTACATGAAAATCAATCAGAAATGTTTTGTTTTCAAAAATAACCAGGCAGGGATTCCTGGGGGGGGCCCTGCCGTGAATAAATGAGGGGCAACAGTGTGGGCCCCAGTCTCCCTCATCTGAAAGGAATTGCACTCCGGGACGACCTTGCATTCTTTCAGCCTCAAAGTCCTCTGAGTTATTTGAGTTCCCTTGTAAGTGTTGCAATCCATACTCTGAACACTCACGGAGGAGGCACACAAGTTTCCACCTTCAAGCTGGTCCGACCAGCGAGGAAGAGGCCAGCAGAGAGAAGCAGGAGCAGGGGCTGGAACAGGCAAACCCTAATCTACCTCCTTAGGGAAAAGGGCAGGTGGGACAGGGAACGCTAAATGCACCCTTTTAATGTGTCGGTGTGGTCTCCTTACTTTTACCTCCCTTCCTGTCTGTCTTCTTTCCGAACTGAACACACACACACACACACACACACACACACACACACACGGGTTGGCCTGGGTGAAGGGCAGGCATGGCGCGCGCCCTGCACTGTCCACACACCGAGGCACAGCCAGAATCTACCAGACGCACGATCCTGCGCTGTCACACGTTTGGTGCCAAACACGCACATTCGACACTGGTGCCTCCGGGTGCCAACGTGGACAGCGCACGGGCTGGTGTGGGCTGTCCAGAGATGGTTTAGTCATCACCTAGCCATGTGGCCTGGGGCACACTCGCCCCCCACTCTGGCCCTCAGTCTCCTCCTTTGGGGAGTGTACGGATTGTGCTGGACCATTGCTGAACTCCGGTACGGATCTTCAACCATAATTGAGCCTGTCTGTGAAAGGCCCAGTGTGAGTAAAATGCTGCCTCCGAGCCACGCGGGGCTGTCGGGGGAATCCCCCGGCCCCCGGCGTGCACGAGCCTGGCTCATCGCGCGCGGACGCCCGCTGCAGACTCTTCCGGCGGCCTCGCCGGGGCGGACGCGGGGATGTCCCGTCAGGTTCCCAGCCCCACGCCAGCCCGCGCCCGCGCCCGCGCCCGCGCCGCCCGGCGTGATGGATGGCCGCGGAGCCGGCGGCCTGTCAGGCCTTATTGATGAGGTGCACGCTGACGGCCGCCGCGTAACCCGAGGCGGCAGGAGGCGAGCGCGGGCCGGCGGGCGGGCGCAGACTCCGCGGCGCTCGGGGTCAGCACCCGGCCGGCAGCCCCCGCCCCGAGGCGCGCCCCGCTCGGCTCCGCGGAGGGGGTGGCGGGCGCGGAAGCGACTCCCCGGCCTGGCGCCCGGTGTGCCGGCCCCGCTTCCTTCCCGCCCCCCGCTCGCCCGTGCCCTTCGCGGGGATCCCGGCGCCGCTGCCCTCCCAGCCTCCCTGAGCCCGCCCCGGCCTCCGCTCTCACCCGGGCCGCCGAGTCGGTGGAGGCGCGGAGAAGCGGCGCCGGCCGTGCGCCCCCGGGAGCAGAGTCCCTGCCCCCGGGAAGGGGGCCGCGCCCTTCGAGGCGGGAACTCGTGGCCTGAGAGCAAATGCGACGCGATCCCAAAGGAAAAGTCAGTTTCGCGGGAATTACGCGGTGCTGGAGAGCGGCCAGCACTGGACGCCCGCGAATGTTCCTAGTTAAAGGCCGCTGGACTTTTCACACGGTGGCAACGAGATGGGTGGAGAAGTAAAAAGCTTAGACCTACGTGAGGACGGTCAAGTTCCTGGCGGTGTGTTTTGTCCTTTTTGCACGTATCTGACGTTCTCCTTGAGCACGTGATCCTTGCTAACAGTGAGCACCCTAGAATCCTTCCGGGATGGAGTTCAGTTCATTCTCAGCCTCTGCTTCATCCCCCACCTCCACCTTCCACTCCGGTCCCCGCCTCGTTCTTTGCTCCCATTACCCTGGCAGATGCAGAAAGAGGCCGCCAGGCGCTCCCTGCCCTTGCAATGGAAGTCCCGAGGGCTGCCTGCTGTGTTGGTGACACACGCTACCCACAAAGCGCTCCCGGAAACAGCTTGGAGCGTTTAGGGACTAAGATGCCCCCATGCGCTTTGAATCGGTTGCTTGTCACCGACGGGTAAGGGCGCTAATGAGCTAATGCTACTACACAGGAGGCTCAAGAACTTTTCTCTCACAGGAGATAGAGGGAGAGGGAGAGAGGGAAAGGGAGAGAGAGAGAGAGAGAGAGAGAGAGAGAGAGAGAGAAGAGAGAAGGGAGGAGTCCCAGGTTGCTGTGACCCCAGAGTTCCTTGTGGGTTGCTGTTTAAGCACCGAGGGTGAGGATGGTGGGAGCTTAATCTTGCTACTGCCACCCAGTAAGTGCCACCACCGCTGGCAAGTCATCCTTCTTTGTCTGTAACTTGAAGAGACTGGACTAACTCACTCCCTGGGTCCCCAGCCTTCAACTTTCAACTTTCAACTCCCCACATGGTTATCACCAGGCTGTGCCCTTCTGTGGCTCCAGCGTGCCGGTGGCTCATTCCCGGTCCTGGGTCCTGCCCAATGGAAGGGCGGGGACACCAGGACCCCAAGTCTGAACTCAGTCTTAGCTGTAGACAGTGAATGTTTTCAGTAAAGAACTCGCAATGGGAGGCTCAGTTGAGTATGACATGATGAGTATGATAAAAGGATTGAACTACAGATGAAAAAACGTTCATCAAACGTTTGTTAACAGCTAAGCCCTGGGCATTGCTGCGTGCCAGGCCTGGTGCCAAGCATGCTGTGTGGATGCGGTGCCTCATGTATCTACACAGTCACTTTATTCCCCCCACTTTATAGATGAAGAAACTAAGGCACAAAAGATTAAGTAGCTTGCCCAGCTGGAGACTTGGTGGAGCCAAGACTGAAATTCACATGCTTTGATTTCAGAACTCAAGAATGGAATTTTGAGGGATGTGGAAGGGATGTGAAGGCATGTATCCTACTTATATCTTTCTTTTTCCAAAGTTCCCATCACCATTCCGGAATCAATGTCTTTCCCTCTTTGGTCTCACATCCTTCAATGTACTGTATTTGAGCTAAATCATTCTGCAACTCTGTGTATCTACTCCTCTCCCCAAATTCTACTCTCTTTGAGGGCACAAATCCCATGTTTGACATCTTTTTTATTCCCAGTAGTTTCTAACTTGCATATTAGAGATGTTTGAGAAAAGTTTGTTGAATTGATCTAAGAAAATTGACATTTCCAACTTGTCCTTGTACAGTGTGAGCGCTCATCCTACGTGACTGAAGATGCCGTATCAGAGATGTAGGTGAAACACACGTGCCATGGTCCCTTCCACCGTGTGCAAACCCAAAGGGGCCTCGTGATGCCTCATCAGCACCTTGGTCCGAGGCCCCTGCTGGTGGGGGTGACCTGGCCCCACTACCTTTGGCCCACTTATCAGTCATGGAACAGTCTCTCTCTGACACTGATGTGGAGCCCTGGGGTTGCAAGGGAGCTCAAGAATTCTGGTCCAATCCACTCATTTTATACAGAAGGCAATTAGGAGCAGGAGAGGGCCGTGGACTGACCCAGAGTCACAGGGCTGTTCAGTGACACAGCCAAGACTGGGTACCCTGAGACTCTGGTCGTGCCCTGCTTTTCCATGTCAACATGCTGCTATAGGAACCGATACTTCCCTCTATAAATCTGAATCCTACGGCCAAACCTCCGCAGTGTGTTGCAATCGCTGGGGTGAGAGGATTAGTGACAAGGCAGCAGGAGGCTCTGGGAAGAGCCTGGAAGTCTGGGAGGCTGGCTGGCCCTGCTGCATCTGCCCTCTGCAAGGAGGGGACAGCAGGGTCACAAGTCACAGACATTGGAAAATGCAGTCCTTCATCTCTCCTTAGACTCAGGAGAAACTGAGGCAAAATGGGCTCTAGGCACGGCTTCCATCTCTAGGCTGAGGATCTTCCCGACTTTCCTGTGGACTCACACACACTCTAACCTTCAAAGTAAAGAAAACGAGGCCACAAAATGTGTGTGGGGGCATTTTGGCTGGGATCTGGACATGGTCCTTGTTCTGATTCACAACTGTTGAACAGGGTGACCCAGTGTCCTGAATTGCCCAAGTCCACCTGTCGTAGGCCTGCTGTTCTTGTGTAGTTATTAGGAGTGCATGCACTCTCTGGTAATTTACATAAATCATGTGGTCGGCTGTGCGAAGTCACAAGAACCCCCCCCCAGCCTCAGTTTCCCCATCTACTGAGTAAAGGGTTTGACTAAATATCTTCCAAATTCTCTTTGCGCTGAAAGATTCTGCAGTGTTCTAGGTGCTGGGCCCAAAGATGAATGGTTGCTTGTCTGAGGACACAGGCCTGTCACTGGGGTGGGGGGTAGATGGAGCCAGCTGGCTACAACCAGCTTCTCCTCTGGGCTGCTGAGAGCAAAGTCACTTATTGGATTTCTGGCTGCTTCTCTGTTGACACTGAACTTTGGGCCTCAGGTCCACCATTGGCAAACTGGGATTGATAAAATATAAAATAAAATAAATCAGCCCTTCTAAAGAACACACACACATTCATTAGAGCTTACTTCCCAAACAGGCAAGTCATCTGTTGGTTTCATCCATTCTCAGCGTGTTGCAAATGTTATAACTACGGTTGCTCTCTTTGGTTCCCCATGCAGCTCTCCACCAGTTGGTGCTTAAGGGGATTTTTGGATTAGGCTCTTAATTGGGGCCATCAATTCACTGTCTCCATCTCTGCCTATGAAATGTCCCAACCCCTCCTAAAGATAAAGAAATCTTGGGAAAAGGTTGCAGCAAGGCCACCCGCCTCTCCTCAGGGTTCTCCTTGTTGTGACTACTGCACTGGGACAGGAACTCTTCCCCTCCCTCCTGTGCCTGGCACCAGCTGGTTCCAGGCATTATGCAAAGCCTCATCCTAAAAGGATTGAGATTCAGTTGTGTATGTGTGTGTATGTGTATGTGTGTACATGCTTTATTTTGTCACCTCGTTAAGCTTAAAAGATTCTAGGTGGTTAAATAGTATTTAATAATGCTAATATTAATGGTATTGAATAATACTAGTCCCTCACAGTGCTCTACATACCATAGGTATTTAATACATACTCAACAAAATGAGTGAATCTGAAACCAGGTATAGAATTCTGCATTAGAAATGTACCTGTTTGTGAAACACAAATAATTTGTCTAAATCTTTCCCCTTTTTCACATTTCAGGAGACCGTGGACATAGACACTTTATAAACATGAGACTGTAAACCATGTTTTCTCCATTTTGATCTCATATGTGTGGGGGCTCTTGAACTGCTATTTGCTTCACTTTATAACTTGCACCTTGGAGAGGTTGGATGATAAATGAGAGATGAATAATTCCTTATTGCTACTTATCTGCCCAATCTATAAACTAGTGTCAGCATTTACTCTGTTGGGTTTAAAGCTGTGGCTGGTGTACTTATTAACCTGCTTAAAATAAGCCATAAAAATGGGCTTGGTAGGCAGTTCTTTCAACTAATTTTTAAAAATGAGATTGGTCATTTTCAACTAATTTATGGGGTGACCTTTGGCAAATCACTTAACCTCCCTGGACCACACCTGCACGGCGAAGGGTGGGAGGAGGGCTTCCTGGGCTTTGGCTCTGAGTGCACTGAGGCTCTTTGATTCTACAGTGTTCAGAGGGGTGAATGAAGGGATCCTGGTAATATGTATTAGTGCAATGACAAATCAGTTCGCCATCTCACATGTCCTTGGCATGTGGAGAGGGAGCACTTCTTGGTTACAGCAGGGCATTTTGAGTTGAATCCCGTTGCTTAGTAGTAGACCCTCAGCAATGCATCTCTGGGTCTCAGTCCCTTCACCTAGAGTACTCTAGCAATATGTGCACTGATTACCCCAGAGGGTTGCTCTGAGAATAAGATATGATATGTATGTGTATATGTGTGCCTTTAATTTCCTTCAGAGATGGGTGCCAAGAAACCTGCTGTTCCTGAGGATTTAGGTCACAGAGAATCTAGTAGACAAAGGTGTCTTGGGCTTACCCATGTGAGACCCCTCCAACAGTCCCTGCTACCATGCCTGTGTGGTGTCCAGGGCTGGCAAATGTGCTATGCAGATGCTCGTGGTTCCCAACTGGGCCCTGCTTGCTTTGTAGCCAGAGAAGGGCAGAGATGAGCTGAAGTGGAGCCGGCTCCAGTCTACAGTGATCTAAAATTCTGCATTTGCAAAACTTCTATTCATACTCCCTTACCAACAACCGTTCAACCAACCAACCAAGGCCAACTGCAAAGTTAAAAAGTGTGCACTTCAGAGAAAGATGATGGAGTGGCGTATTCAGCCCACATCTACTATACGCAGAATAAAATAAATCTACTAAAATGTTTACTTGCTAATCAGCAAAAACGAAACTCCTCTTTATCTCTATGTTGGCTTTGTCTTCTGCTCACTGAGATGTGTTACATTAAGACAAAAGCTCAATGCACGTTCTTTTAAAAGATCTTGTAGTTTATGGGGTTTCTGCTTCTTTTGGTTACCTCCCCCCTCCGTGCACACCACCCCACGCTCTGCTTGTGAAGTGGAGGAAGACAGCCAGTCTAACCTCCTGCTCACTTCTCTGCAAGAGAACACAATCTCGTTCCAAAGTGGCACTGACACTCATTAATCATCACTGCAGAATTCTTTTGGTCTTCATTCATGTTCTGAGCTTTACCTCGATGGCCTGCCGGATGCTGTCTCCCACTTCTGGCCCTGTTGGAGGCCTGACGTTCCTCTCCCTGGCCCTGGAGCTGCCTAAGCTTGTATTTGCAGCTGGCCCCTGCACCTGGCCTGGTCCCTCCACCGCATCAGCGCATCCTCCTGCCAGCAAAGGGAGTTGTGAGAAGAGGGAAAAAGTAACAAGAGCTTAGACTATTGTTTTCGATTTCAGAAACACTCAAGGTTGCCAGTGAAATTCTGAGACAATCTGGGTGGCTGTGAAAATATCAAGGGGAAAGAGAAAGCCCTTTGTGGAAAAACCACTCCTACCCCTGTGGCCCTATCTCGCCAGGACTGGGCCATGCAGGCCTTGGTGAAGAGTTCTGGGGACTCTCAGACTGAGTTCCCTGCAGTGGACAAACCCAAGGACCACTCTGATCTCAGGAAGCCTGACTTGCCCTGGATCCTGCCAGTCCTCCTCACCTCTCTCAAAATATTTCCTTTTGTTAAATAAACACGAGCTCAGTGGAAATCCAGAAAAGTCTAACAAGGACAACAAAATACACCTTTAACCACACCACCCTGAAAGAGACCCCAGGCCATTAGGCTTCTCACCTCTCCCTGTGAAACACAAACCTTACCCTGTCTGGAGTGTTTCGCAAATGACTTTTTATTAAAAATAATATACTATGAGACCTTCGCATGTCATCAGATAGCTCAAGAAAATACAATTTAATCACCACGTGATGGACTTAAGTAAACTCTTATTGTTCAGAATTTAGACTGTTTTCTGTTTTTAGTACAATAAATAAATACTTGATGTCAAATCATAAATTTGGATGTCTTAGAAACACCTGATGATTTCCTTAAGGCAGGTTTCTGTTTCTGGAAGAGTGGGTCTGAGGGTGTGAATGTTTCTAGGATTTGGGATAAATGTTGTCAATTGCCTTCCAGAAAGATTGCACCCAAAATTTCCATCTCCACCACCAGCACTCAGTTTTGGGTAAGACAGTTAAAATATGTTTATAAAATGTCCACCTTTCTGAGGAAGTTTGAAATTATAACTAAGAAACAAAAAGCTCAGAGCTAAATTAAAACAAGGGGAGCGTCAATGTCCAGCTAAGTATATTAAACTGTGGAGATTATTTTAGGGATTGGGAAAACCATCTGCTCTAAGGATTATGAGGATTTTAAAGGGTGAGAAATCGAAGCACAGAAAAGTTTAGTGATTCTCCCAAGATAACACAGGTAGTGAGTAAGGCAGATGGAATCCAAATCACACCATTCTCACACTGGTTGTAAACTGTTACACTGACCCAGGGATGTCATGCACATAGTATCTCACCAAATGTAAAAAGCTTCCAGAATGTTCTTTGCCATGCACTAATTGTCCAGAAATCTCTTTCTGTGGCCTCTGATTATTTATGAGGAGAAAGTTCATCTTTGAAAAAGGCGACCTCCTCAGCTATTGACCAGCACATGTGTGCAGCTCACAAACAGAAGGAAAGCGACTTGTCGACTTGTTGAAAGCCACCCTGCTTGTGCTGGAACTGGAATCTAGGGTTCTTTGACTACTGCCTCAGGTGTTTTCCCTACAGACAGCCCAGCTAAGGCCAATGCCCCCCCCCCCCCAACGTTCCAAGGGGCTTAGCATCCAGCAACCTAGGCTCTCTATCCCCAGGGGAAGGGTGATACAGCTAGATTAGAGGACCCTCGTTCTGAGAATACAAGCCGAGCTGGACACCTAAGAGTCCCAGCGGCAGAAGGAGGTTCAGCTCCTAGGTGGAGGCACTGTTTCTCCCAGGGAGAGGTGTCCCCTGCACTGGGCGCTCTCAGATGGAAAGTCCACACAGCAGCTGGCGGTTCTAAGAATTGGGAGAGAGCACAGGCAGCGACCTGGCCGCCGGAACGCTGGGGAGGAGATTCCTGCATTGAATGGAAGGCTGGACCAGATAACCTCTGGGGCCCTTCCCACTCCCAGCGTCTCCGATTTGTATGTCTTGGGGGGAAAGAAGTGAGCCGTCCTGGGGCTGGAACAGTTGATTTAGGGTCCCGCCCCAGCCGCCAGCATAGTCCTCATCTTGGGCAAATAATTTAACCTGTCAGCACGAGGCACAATGCCTGGCGTGGAGTAAAGCTCTGTAAATGTTTGCTGAATGAATGAATGAATGAAAGAATGGGTGGGTGGACTTAAGTCTCCCCAGTCTGGAGGAATACGGGTGGAAGTGGGATCTTACACCGCCCTTTGACTGGTGAGCTTGAAGGAGACCGTGCACAGCTCATTGAACTTCTTAAAAATAGAGTGAGCCCTCCAGCCCTAAGGGATTCTAACTCTTGCTTACACTGACAATGGGTGGAATTATAATTTACTAGCAGAAGTGAGAATAATGGGCATTGGTGAGGTTTGAATGCTCACAAAACTCTGTTTCATTAACCACCCCATCCCTACCCCCACCTCCCAAACACACACACTCCTCTGCACTACTGCAGCTGAGCGCCTCCCAGAGCCAGGCGGGGCATGCCAGGCTCCCTCCTCCCCACCCCGGGGAAATGCTGAGCTCTAATGGATTGGTCATACTGCTGTCCAGATTAGATAGCAAGCCCTTCCGTTATCGCAGCTGGAGCAAACCCAGTGGTCACCAAGCAGAGAGCTTCCCAGGGCACCCCCTCTGGTAGGCTGGGGAACCCAGAGGGCACAAGAAACCTGGGAGAACCCAGGTGATTTCCACCTCCAGCCTCTTCCCAGAACCTTCCCTGAGCCCTGAGCATTTAAGGAAGACAGTGGGGGTGAGGGAGACAGGGGCTACTATCTGCTGTGTTCCAGGGTGTAATTCTTAGATTCTACTTGTTAACCTTTGGGAAGCTAGGAACACACTGAGACACGCCTGTCCCCTTCTTGGGATGGGGTGGGGGGGACTGTTGTATGCCCCCAGCAGGCTAGTCATTTTCCAAGTCATAGCTTTCTGACCTCCCTTCCAAATTCCCTACGGTCAAGTTTTCACCTGATCTTGGCTCTTAAAAGTTTCGTTGGTGTTTTTTCAAGGAGATTTTTTTTAAAAAAGTTTCTTAAAGAGCAAAACTTATATTTTTATCCACATCAACTATTTTTTCTGTCTCCAGTCATTTTCTGAAAGCAAAAATCATCTACCACTTACCAGCACTGTTATATAAAATTTTCATGTGAGATCTAACAGTAGGTTCTACAGAGAACAAATAATAAATACTCCGAAGCATTATTTATCTACAAGGAGAGACTAATTGTTCTATCATTACTGTGATAGAATGACTCTGATCTAACAGAAAGCAAATAAAATCTTAGCTAGTGAACAAGGCAAAGTTATCTGTTTATACCATATCAGTTTCCTGTTAAATCTTTGGAGTTAGTGGAAAGCTTATACTGTGTCAGGATAAATTATCTGCCTCAGTTTCACGTTTCTATAAGGCTAAAAAATTCTGCATCACATTTCTGAGCAAATCAATCTTCTTAGACATTCACCTAGCCCTTGGGAAGTCATTATAGTGTGATGTCCATTTTTCCTTGAAGACAAACAAAATAGCTACTGTGGAGTTTAATATGCAAAAATTGAGCTTGTTTATCAACAGGAAGGCTTCTGAGTCATTGGAAAAGACAACTTTATGAAGTTGCTACTGTGCACAAGTAGTACACCTGAATGAACACAAGCGAATTTATTGTCGGAGCCAGGGCCTCAGGCTAGGATAGGAAAAGAGGAGCCAGAGGCAGAGGAAGTGTTACAGGTGTGTGCGTCTAGGCTGCCAGCCCAGGCTGCAGCTGGTCAGAGACCGGGCAAAGCAGAAAGGCATGCAGGTGGCAAACAGCAAATTACACGGGGAAAGGACAAAGGAACGCTTTGGCTAATAAAGAAAAGCAGAGATAGAGATAGAGATGTAGAGAGAGAGAGAGAGAGATCGAGGAAAGTTAACAAGACGATATGTAAACGAATCCAGAAAATCCCTGAGAAGGGCCGGTGGGGTGGAAGTGGGAGAAACAACACAGCTCAATGTCCAAAGAAAAAACAGCAGGCATTCCAGGGAGGGTCTCCCCTCGAACGCGGTCACCCCGGATGCGGGTACCCGGCCCCTAGTGCCTGCCTCAGCGCGAGGGTTGCAGCTTCCGCCCCGCATTGAGCGACAAGTGGGACGGGAAGGGTCTGCCAGGAGTTTTTGTAAGACCCGGGAGGATGCGTGCTGGAGATTCGTCCAGTGCGGGGCGCGAGGCTCGAGATGAGGATGAATGAGCCGTGCCGCGGCCTGGGAATCCGCGGGCTCGTGGGGAGACCGCATCCCACCTCTCCCTCGAGGGCCCGCGCATCCCGCAGCGAGACGAGCCCGAAATGCAGGGTCTTCCAACCGAGCTCAGGGAAGGAGGCTGCTGGGGCCAGGTTTGCGTGGCCGCTGACCCTGTAAGCCATTCACGCCAGTCAACGTCGCTCCCAAGCCGGCAGGAAGAAGGGATGGGACCCCCCGCTTTGTGGCCGGGGTGTGGGGCTTGCTGCGGAGGGGGACACTGAGTTGCACCATGGCCCGAGGCGGGGTATGTAAAAACCGTTTCGGTGAAACACCCGTGAGCCTCGACCTATGCCGGGAATTGGCTCCGTGCCTCGCCGCGCAGGGAGTGGAGGCAGCGGTGTGGGGGCGAGAGGTCCCCTGGCACGTAGAGAGGGGCTCTCCGGCCTCGGGCGGCCGCTCTGCCCTCCTCGCGGCGTCCGGCCATCCCCGCGCTCCCGACAGGGCTCTCCCGCAGAAAGGACTACCCAAGACGCGTTCCGACCCGCGCCAGGCCCAGGCCGGAGGTCCTGCGCGGAACCGCGGCTCACTCCCTGCTGCCTACGGCCTGGGTTGTCTTGAGTCCCCAGTCCCTCGCTTCCGGAGCGCAGTTCCAGAAGAACCGCGACCCTGCAGAACAGCGGCCGCGACACCCGCCCGCGGCGCCCCGGCCCGCCAGGCACCCGCCAGGTTCAAAGCCAGCCAAGCCTCGGCCTCGTCAGGAGCAGATCTGGAGGGAGATCCGCGGCCTCTGGGGCAGGAGGAGACGGGGAGGGAGGTAGCACGCGGGAGGGTGGCAACGCCTCGGAGGGGCCTCGTAATTCACAGGCCAAGATCTGCCCGCGGGCTCCAGAGCGAGCAGTCGCCGGGTCAGCGCCAACGCTGGAGCCGGCCGTTTGGGCTTTGCCCCGACGGCTCGGCCGTGCGGCTGCCCCGGAACATCCGACGCGGCGGCGCCGCCGTTCCCAGCCCGGCTGCCGGTCTCCCCCGCCGGCTACGCACTTCGGGTCGGGGCTCTCTCGGGGGATCGTGCAACAAGGGTCTCTAGGTCCCCCGGGAGGCCCCGGCGGCGCGACAAGGGACGGATGAACTAGTCCCGAAGTCTCTTCCTTCTCCTTATGAGGGCAGCGGGAGGAACACCCAACACCCCGAAGCCAGGGGAGTTCGAGAGCCGCGGGGCGCAGCGGAGAACAGACAAGGACGGTTAAACAAAAACAGAGCCCCCTCCTCCCTGCTCCTCGCCCCGGGCCCAGATCTCTGCCTCTGTGAAGAGGAGTCACTTTCGAGTCTCCATTTCCAACCCCACTCCACCCTCGCCCCTTTAAAACGTCCATTTCCGTCCGGGTCTCGGAACTCCGGGCGGGTTAGGGCTGCTCGCCCCGGGCTCCCTTACTCGGGTCCCGGGCTGGGTCGGCATTCGGACCCAGGCGTCGCCGGTGCCCTTTCATTCTGCCGACAGCCTGTAGCGCGGCCGGCTCCCCGCCGGCCCCCGGGCCGCCGGCCCCTCGGCCGGAGCCTGACGCCGCCAGGTTTATTGACCTTAGCTTGGCTTCGGGCGTTATCAGGCGGGGCAGGGGCGTCCCGCGGCGCAGCGGCCCTCCGCAGTGGCGCGGCAGGAGCCCCTCTCCAGCTTTCTTGGAGACTCCCCCTCCCTCCTTTCCGCATCTCCGACTCTGAGCCGAGACCGTGGGTTCTCGCGGCCGTGGAGAGCCACCGCGGTTCTAGATCACGCAGGTGGAAGTAGCCCAGTAGCCCCCTCCCGGAGCTCTCCTTGGGCTGTGTTTAGACACTCGAGGGTGGGTGGCTCGGATTTCCCCCTTCTCCGCGCCGCCCCGGCCCGAGTCCAGCCCTCAGACATCCTTGGACTTCACACATGCACGCTGTGACTTTCAGTCCTGTAAATCACTTGGCAGATATAACAAGGCATTAGGAAGCCATTTGAAATGGATATTTTATTGGGCTTGAGAAACAGAACAGGGACAAAGAGCAGTTTAGAACCATTTCCTTAGTACTCACCGCACAAAACCCCCCCAGTAAACCCCGCGAGTGCGAAATTGCCTTCAGGGCCAGATTGTTAGAAAACAGAGAAAATTCGTGGCCATGTAATAAAGTTCATACTGTGGGACTTCAAATATCCTCGACTCTAGGATGATTTGTGAAAATAAAGCTAAGCAGACGCCTAACGTTTGCCACTACTGCTACGTTTAATAAAACAGTTGGCGATGGTCCACCATGGGATGTTAGCGGTAAGATTTTTCCCTCCATTCCAGTCGGCATGTCCCTGACTTTCCCAGCTAAACATCTTCCAATTCCCCCTTAATTTTGGAGAATGCAAGTGGTAGGGAGACTACCTGCACTGCAGGAAAAATTACCAGGGCTAAGAAAGCCAGGAAGTTGGGCAGGGGAAATAGAAGGGAAAAAATGAGAGGCCTTCTGGAGACATTTTTGAATTCGGCCCTCTGGAGGGGGAGACACCCGAAGGGAAAGCGACTGTGGATAGCTAGGTGTCCCGGGACCCAGAGCCTGTGCACCAGACCCTAGCCAATGCCAGCCCTCCTGAGCTCACTGTCAGCTGTCAGCCTCTGGGCAGTTGGGGGGCTGGGAGAAACTGGGAGGTTGCGATGTCTCCAGAGCCTCAGTCGTCAAGCAGCCCTGCACGGGGAGCCAGCTCCTCATCCTCCACCGTGTCCTCTCAAAGCTGTCCCCCCGACCCAGCCCACCTCAGCTTGTCTTTTTCCTTCTCTTCTGACAGCAGCCCATCACTCAACTACAAATAGGATCCACAGTCCATTTGCCTGAGCTTCAGCTTCAGCGGAGGCAGGGGGATGCTTGTCTTGCATGAAAACGCAACCAAGCTCTTGCAAAAACGCACAGTGGGCTCTGGGAGGAAAATACTGACTGTGGGACACCTGAGATCCACCTCCACCCCCTTCTTCCCATCACCAATCTGGCACCGGAATAAACAGAATTTAACTGGCCTGAAGGCTAAGAGACCCAGTAACAATGGCAACCAGAAACACCATGGAGGCTTCCAGACCTGGAAATCACACAGGGCTAGCACTGATGTGGGTCAGGAAGGGTTCACCTGAGCTTTCCAGGGGAGCTTCTTAAGGGGACCCAGGAGAAATTAGGGTGACTGGCAGTGCCGGGACTAGCAGGGACACCTGCCCTGGCCCATTGGGTCTCTGTGTGCTGCTTATCTCCATTTTTTCTTGAAGACTGATCATCCCCGTCCATTTCTGACTGTTGGAGTAGGAGGCTGAGCCCAGAAATTAAGAAATTAAAACACCTCCTCATTGTAAGAGAGAAAAAGAGGGAGGATGGAGCAGAGGAAGACCGTGTGGGCAGGAAGCCCTGGCTGTGTGGCGTGGCCTGCAGGGTGTCCTTGCTTCCGTCAGCCAGCAGCCAGCCAGCCGCCAGTGGTCAGTGGCACCCTGGCCAGGCCTTTCCCTCTCCCCACCAGCAGGGAGTCAGCACGTTCCCCTCGGCCTCCCGTTCCCCCAACCCTGCCACTGCTCCTGGCCTCCCCTGGCAGAAGGGCCGCCAGGAAGGCCAGGAGGAGACTCACCAGTGGTGGGAGCGGTGTCCCCGTGGCTCCTCCAGGCCTGGTGGGAGGCAGACTCTCAGGGCCAGCCTCCGCCCAGGGATTCCAGACTGCTCTGAGCCGGGTGGGAGGGAGACGCTCTGAGCTTCGTCTCCCAGCTCCCTGGAGCTCCCAGCTTTCCTCTCGAAATTAGATAACAGGAAGAATAGATAAGAGAAGTGGTTCATTAATTCAGCAAGCCTTTTTTTTTTTTTTTTTTTTTTTTGGTTATTTGTAGAAGCAGAAGGAAACCCTGCTAGGGACTGAAGCCCTGGCTGGAGACTTTTTTTTAAGTCAGTGTTCACAAGGTTCCAGAGATGCTTCTGGAAGGTCACTCGGAAGGACACGAGATGCATGAAAAACAAGCCTGAGGAATGATCCTTTGGGGGAGAAAGCCCTGGTCACAGTACCGACTTCTTCCCTGCGTAGCCTCTCTCTCAGCCACTGAGGCTGCCTTCCGGTTGCTTGGGGAGGACGCTTTGCAGCAACCACCCTCTGAGAGGCTGAGGTACAAATAATAACAACCCTGTTAAGTCCTCCCCTGGTATACAACAAAAAATAACAGAGGTTTTTTTTTCTTTGTAAAAATTAAAAAAAAATATTTAATTTGATAGGCAGAGTTACAGAGAGAGAAAGACATGGCTGCAATGGGTGGGGCTAGGTCGGGCTGAAGCCAGGAGCTGGGAGCCACTTTGGGGTTTCTCACTTGGGCGGCAGGGGCCCAAGGACCTGGGCTGTCCTCCACTGCTTTTCCCTGGCCATTAACAGGGAGCTGGATCAGAAGTTGTGCAGCCAGGACTCGAACTGGTGCCAATAAAGGATGCTGGCATACCAGGTGGCAGCTTTACCTGCTATGCCACAACACAGGCCCCAGATCAATTGATCCTCAATCCAGCAATAAAGAGACCAATGGATTTTTAGAAGTGGGAGAAACCTCAGAGTTCTAATCTCTGCTCCAAAGCAGGAATCTCCTATGTTCCTTTTGAATGCTCCTGGTGATGGGGACCTCATTCTCTGTGTGCCAGGAACGTGCAGCTCTGCTAGACACTACAGCTTGCTGCACACAGAAAGGCACGGGCATGGTGGCAGTGGTGTGACCGAGGTGTGGAATTCTCTCCTGTCATGCCAGGCTTTATTTAGGGTAGGCGTCCTTTACAGAGTCAGTATCTCCCAAAGGCAGTTCTTAATAATGACAATGCACACTAGGCCGCTGCATTTTAACAGAGTTCTTTGTTCCTAGTCTCCTGGGATGCTGACAACAATTCCTGCAAGGTAAGTGGAGAGCAGACAAGTTCCTATATCCCTTTTCAAATGTAGAGCAAGAATCTGAAACAGAAAAGGTAAGTGAACTGCCAGATGTCAGAGAGCAAATGGACGGTGGGAAAAGAACTGGAGAGGAGAAGGCCCGGGAGACAAGGGGGAAACACCAGAGACACACGCATGCTTTCTCCCATCCAAGGATTTTTAGTTACGAACATTTTTGTAAGTGATGTATAAGGTGTCCATGTGGTTATCTATCTTTACACTCTTTCCCTGCCAAATGACTTGTAGAAACTATGCCACGGGAAGATGTTAGTGTAAAACTCCCTGTCGTGTCAGATCATTAAAATTCCTTAAGAGTGAGCTGAACAGCGCACAGCGCAGAGGCGAAGCTGGGGCCAGGCCTTGGTCCTGAGGGGCCCCACTGTCTCCACCGGGGAGAGCCTTTTCGTGAGCAGGTTCTTCTGAGGGAGTGATTATTATTGTGCTGGTTGCTGTAAAATGCATGTAACACAAAATGCAAGTGCACAGCTCAGTGGCAATGAGTACACGCACATTGTTGTGCCGCCTCCACGCCATTCATAGCCAGAAATTTCTGATCTTCCGCAACTGAAACTCTGCACCTGTTAGGCACTGATTCCCGACTCCCCAGCTCCCCAGCCCCTGGTACCCTCCAGCCTGCTGCTCTCTGTCTCTATGAATGTGAGCCCTCTGGGGCTCCTCTAAGGGGCATCACACAGTGTTTGTCTCTTGTGAATGGCTTATTTCACTCAGCATAATGTCCTCAGCGCTTATCCATGCTGTGTATGTGTCAGCATTTTCACTTTTTATGGCTCAATAATATTCCATTGTATGTATAGACCTCATTGTGTGTATCCATTCATCTGTTGGTGGATACTGGATTTTTTTCTACCTATTGGCTGTTTAGAATTCTGCTATGGACATTGGTGTATACATATCTGTTCTAGTTCCTTTCAATATTTTTGAGGGGTTAGCCCCCCAGAAGTTAAATTGTTGGATCATATGGACTGTTTTATGTTTAGTTTTCTGAGTAACTTCCACTGTTTTCTACTGGATTTTTGCTCTAAAATTTAGGTAGGAGGTCTTCATCCTCTTGTCTAAATAGCAAATAACAGAGCAGTGACACCAACTAATCCACTTACAATCAGGCAGGTTGGGGTCGTTGTTGCAGCACAGCTGTTAAGCCACTGCCTGTGACTCTGGCATCCAGACTGAAGCACTGGCTCAAGTCCCGGCTGCTCGGCTTCTGAACCAGCTCCCTGCTAGTGTGCTTGGGAAGGCAGCAGAAGATGGCCCAAGTGCTTGAGTCCCTGCCATCCACGTGGGAGAACCAAATAGAGTTCCTGGCTCCCTGCTTTGGCCTGGTGCAGCCCCAGCCATTATGGCCATTTTGGGACAGCGAATCAGCAGATGTAAGATCTCTGCATCTCTCTCTCCTTCTCTCTCTGTCACTCTGCCTGTCAAATAAATAAAACAACGCTTTAAAATAGATAATAATAATATATTGGGGCATATTGCCCTGTATGCTCAAAACTTTTTAAAAAGAAAATAGTTTTTCAGTAAGAGAAAGGTGAAGCATGGAGTTCCTTGAGGACTGCCTAGGAGCAGAGTTAACCCTTGTGTTAAAAGGCCAGCACCGTGGCTCACTAAGCTAATCCTCTGCCTGTGGCGCTGACACACCAGGTTCTAGTCCTGGTTGGGGCACCGGACTCTGTCTCGGTTGCTCCTCTTCCAGGCCAGCTCTCTGCTGTGGCCCAGGAAGGCAATGAAGGATGGCCCAAGTGCTTGGGCCCTGCACCCTCATGGGAGACCAGGAGGAAGCACCTGGCTCCTGGCTTCGGATAGCCACAGCGTGCTGGCCGTAGTGGCCATTTGTGAGGTGAACCAATGGAAGGAAGACCTTTATTTCTGTCTCTCTCTCTATCTTTCACTATCTAACTGTGCCTGCCAAAAAAAAAAAAAAAAGACTGGGGAGGAAGATTCCTGTATGACAGTGCACTAACAAGAGCACCTGTGTTTGCTTGCATCTGGCATATTTTCGCCTTAGTCCTCTACATGTGTCCACAGAGTCCAGGGACTTCACGGTGTCAGGGCCACCAGCCTCCGGGGGGGGAAAAATACAACTCACAAAGGACACAGCTTGTGTTTCAAAATCTACAAAATAAAAGTGATCGTTGGAATGTTGATGAAACTTCTGTTTTTTCATTTCTCCCTATAATTCTGAAACTTTTTGTGAGGTGGAAGAAAACTCATTTTTGTTCCCCGTGGTTTTAAACTTTCCAGAAGGTTTATATATTTGGGTGAATCCAAGATTCCACCATCTCAAGGCTCTGTTGAGCCAGCCCTGGCCAACATGAGTCTTCCCCAGGGCAAAACTGGAGTCTTCAGCCCCTCATCGCCCAGGGTGGTGGAGGGTGGGCTCATGAGGGGGGTTCAGAGTGAATGAAGGTGCCAGCTACTCCTGTGTTTCTCTTGTGCTCCTGTGCTCATCTGGGAAATGATGGTGATGTTGATGATGTAACTACCAACCAGAACTCCAAACACCACTCAAAATCCATGACAGGAGAGTCCCAGAGAAACTGTTTAAGGAACAGCTGTCTGTTTTCCTCTCTGTCTGAAAGGCAGAGTTAGAGAGAGAGAGAGAGAGAGAGAGCGCCAGAGACTTTGGGCCAGACCAAAGCTAAGAGCCAGGAGCTTTTTCCAGGTCTCCCTTGTGGGTGTCAGGGGCCCAAGCACTTGGGCCATCTTCTGTTGCTTTCTCAGGTGCATTAACAGGGAGCTGGATTGGAAGTGGAGCAGCTGGGACTTGAACCAGTGCCCATATGGGACACCTGCTATGCAGATGGTGGCCTTACCTGCTATGCCACAGTGTGAGCCCCAGGCACACACTTTATATTAGCTTTTCCTATGAAAGGTCACATATTCATTGCTAAGATTAAAATTACTGCAGAAAGTAGAGGATGGCAGTTTCTTTATCATCTGCCCTTCTGCCTCAGCAGACAGCTCTTGAATTCTGACTTCTCTTCCGAGGGCTGCCCTCTCTCTAGGGTATTTGTCATCGAGCAGGTGGTTAAGAGACAGTCTCTGGAAATTGTATTTCTCTCTCTTGTGTGAGAAAATTAATGAACAGCTTTAAGCCTCAGTTTTCAAATCTGTAAAATGGTTGTAATAATTCTTATAGGATTCCTGACAAGTTTAAATGAGATGACCATGGGAATCTCTTAGTGTGATGCTTGATGCTAAAAAATAATGAACTATTTCTACTACTGCAATTACTCTTATGAGCTGTGAGCAATCAGTGACACCTGCACTCAACCCAGTGATCCTGTTCTGGCCCTCCTGTGCCGGCCTGCACCCGGGGAGAACAGCTTCCTGGCAAGGCCTAGTGGCCATGACCGCACAGGCTAGGGCAACTCCTCTCATTGTTGTGAGGGAACTGCTGGGCTGAGTGTCTCCTGGGATTAGGACTAACTCCTGCCTGGACAACACTTTATTTGCACCCAGACTCGAGAATTACCCCAGGTCTCCGGGCAGAGGTGAGCAATTTGAAAACAATCAGCACCCAGGGCCACATTGAACTCACACACTTCTGCCCTGTTCTGACCTCCACTCTGGCTCCATTCTGCTGAGCTGCAGTGGTTTGTCTTTTGTTATTGTTTGTCTGTTTTAAACGGGTAAATAACTCACATGATGTAACATTCTCCCTTTGGATATGTAGACTTCAGTGTTTTTAGTATATTACAGGGCTTTGCAACTCTCGTCAGTGTCTCCATCCAGCCTGTTTTCATCCCCAGAGCCGCGATGTGATTGGACGTGGTAGCCGTGCACTGAAAGTTTCTTATGTAAAGTCCCAGGCATGCTACCTGGAGCGGGCCTCAGAGTTTTGTCCGCTCAACTCCACATTGGTTTGGTTGTGGGCAGACAACACCCCTGAGTCACACTCACGCCTCCCTGCTTTTGCACATTGGCATTGGTGAACGGGGCTGTTAAAGGCAGCCATTTGTGGGACCCCCCAGGCACCAGAGCCTGCGCTGAGGGCTCTGTGTGTGTGTTCTCTCTTATCCTGTCACCTACAGGAGAGCCCTTGAATGCAGATCTTACGTTATTCTGACTCTGCCCTGCTTATCACAGCATTCTTGAAGTTTGGGATGGTTTGCATGCACTGTTTTTTTTCCCCTAAGATTTATTTACTTAGTTGAAAGGCAGAGGGACAGACAAAGAAGAAAAGAGAGTCAGAGAGTGAGCAAGAAAGAGACAGCCAGCTTTCATCTGTTGGTTTACTCCACAAATGCCTGCAACAGTCAAGCCTGGGCCAGTGTGAAGCCAGGAGCCAAGAACTCCATCTGGGTCTCCCACATGGGTGACAGGAACCCAAGTGCTTGGCGCATTACCTGCTCTCTCCGAGGCACATGAGCAGGGAGCTGGATCAGACGCAGAGGGGTGGGCTCCAATTGGCTTTCTCATAGGGGATGCTGGCGTCCCACGCAGTGACTTAACCAGCTGTGCCTCGGTGCCCTCCCTTGCTTAACTCTTTGCTAAGTGATAGCAACAACTCCTGTGTGGCAGTGAAGTTTGCAGTTTACAAAGCATTCACAGCTGTTATCTCATTGGATCCTCCCATCAACTCTCTGTGTTTGACATTACAAATAATTTTCATACTTTCCTTCCATTGAACTGGCTTTTGGACGTCTCCCTGCACCAGGTTCATTCGAGCCCAAGCCCTCTGTGCTTTGGGATCTCAGTTCAAGAACTCAGTAGCCACCTTTTACCATCATCCTACTCAGATCAGCCCCAAGGTTCAGTTGGTGCATATCTGCAATCTCCTATCTCCCCCTAGAACCTCAGGTCCTCAGCAGGCATGGAGGATGAGCTGACAATTTTCTCTTAAGGGTGGAAGGGATCTATTTGGAGGGCCAGGGCCAGCACATGGCCTCTCCCATCTCTTCTGTGACTGGCAGGATCCATTCCCTGTGGCTAAGGTGCAACAAATTCCCCAAATTTGACCAATTTGAAAATCCAATTATAATTTTCCTGCAATTTATTAGCCTAGAACAATCATGAAAATGTCATCTGTCTATTGGGTTCTCATATTCAGTGAGATGTGTGTCTTCAGGGAGCCTGATGAAATGTTCAAACATCTAGATTCAACTGTGCTTTTGTTAAGCTAATTTGAGGGCTTTTTTGGGACATTTTCAACTGAAAGAGTACTGACTAACACAGGGCCAGCCACACAGAATAATCCATAATTCTGTTGACTGATTGACTCATACAAATAAGCATAGTATAGGATACGCTGTACCCATGTGTCTATCAGTGTGGCACAGGCCTTATCACCAAAGCCATGCAATCTTAATTTATTCTCTTTTAAAAAAAGATTTATTTTAAAGTCAGAGTTACACAGAGAGAAGGAGAGGCAGATAGAGAGAGGTCTCCCATCCGCTGGTTCACTCTCCATTTGGCCGCAATGGCTGGAGCTGTGCTGATCTGAAGCCAGGAGCCAGGAGCTTCTGCTGGGTCTCCCACGCAGGTGCAGAGGACCAAGGACTTGGGCCATCTTTTGCTGCTTTAATAGGCAATAGCAGAGAGCAGGATTGGAAGTGGAGCAGCTGGGACCCGAACCAGTGCCCATATGGGATGCCTGCACTGCAGGCAGTGACTTTACCCGCTAGGCCACAGTGCCAGACCCCTACTTTATTCTTCTTTTCAAAATTGTCGTGGTTAGTTTAGTTCTTTCGCCTTTCAGCACAAATTTTAGAATAATCTTTTCTGTGTCAGAGCATGGATTGTGGCACAGTGGCTTATGGCACTGCTCAGGACGCCTGCATCCCATCAGGGAGGATCTGGGACCAGGTCTGCTTCTGATAGTTTTCCGCTAAGCCACTTGAAAAGCAGCAGATGATGGTCTCAGTACTCGGGTCCCTGCCAGCCCCAGCTGTGTGGGAGACCTGGATGGAGTTCCTGGCTCATGAATTCAGCCTGGCTGTCACCCAGCACATGGAAGGTCTTTCTTTCTCTCTTTCTCTCCCCACCTGTCACTCTGCCTTTCAAATAAAATAAGTAAGTAAATAAATCTTAAAAAAAAAATCTTAGCTGCACCTGCAAAAAAAAAAATCCTGCTGAGATCACAGCTATGTATCAGTTTGGGGAGAATTGATATCTTTGGATATTGAGTCTTCCAATCCATGAACATGACATACCTCTCCATTTCTCGAAATCTTCCCTAATTTCTTTCATTAGTGTTTGATAACTAAGTATACTCTACAAGTCCCATTCATGCTTTGCTAGATTTACATTTAAGGAAATAATTTTGAGCAGTTATAAATATTACACATTAAATTTCAGTTTTCACATGTTCATTGCTAATATATAGAATTCCCCAAAAATATTTTTGCTTGTTGATCTTATTTCCTGAGACCTTACTGATCTCATTTATCAATTCTTGGAGTGTTGCTTTTTGTAGATGCCTTGGAATTTCATATGTAGATGATCGTGTTATGTCCAAATAAACACACTTTTATTTCTTTCTTTATGATTTGCTTTTTTTTTTTTTTTTTTTTAGGTTCAAGTTCTAGCTTGCACTTCTAGTCCTATATTGAGTAGAACTAGTAAGATGGAGGCTGGCGCTGTGATGCAGTGGGTTGGAGTCCCTGCTGCTTCACTTCCGATCCAGCTCTCTGCTATGGCACTGGGAAAGCAGTAGAAGATGGCACAAATGTTTGGGTCCCTGCACCCACTTGGGAGACCCAGAAGAAGCTCCTGGCTCCTGGCTTCGGATTGGTGCAGCTCTGGCCTTTGCAGCCAACTGGGGAGTGAACCAGTGGATAGAAGACCTCTCTCTCTCTCTCTCTCTCTGTCTCTACCTCTCTCTGTAACTCTGTCTTTCAAATAAATAAAATCAATCTTTTTTTTTTTTTTTAAAGGACCAGTGGGAGTGGAAGTCTTTGTCTTGTTCTCCACCTTCAGGGTAAGCACTCAGCCTTTCACTGCTAAGTGTGATGTTGGGCGCAGATACTTCTTCCTCAAGTTGAGGAAGTTTTGTCTATTCCTAGTTTTCAGAGGGCTTGTATCATGACAGGGTGCCAACTTTTGTGAAAGGCTTTTGTTTTTCTGTATCAATTGATAACATATGATTTATTTTCTTTAGCCTATTACTGTGGGACATCACATTGATGGATTTCCAATGATCAAACCAGTTCTGCATCTCTGGACTAAATCTCGCTAATCATAGCATGTACTGCCTTTGTGTATCGCTGCTTCTTTCTACCATTTGGAAAAGGTTTTTCATCTGGGTGAATGAGGGATGCTGGGCTGCAGTGTCCTTTTTTGTTATCAGTCTTGTTTGGCATGAGGGGATACTGGCTTCGTAAAGTGCACTGGGAAATGTTACCCCTGTTGGTATTTTCGGGAACAGACTGTAGAATTGATATTATTTGTTCTTTAAAGATTTGGTGGAATTCTGCACTGAAATCATGTGGGTCTGGACATTCCTTTTTTGGGAGTTTTAATGACAAGTTCACTTTTCTTTAGAGTTACAGAGCCAGTATCTGCTGGTCTTTTTCATATCATGCGAGTTGTGGTAGTTTGTACTTTTCAGAAATTGGTCTATTTCACCTTAATTGTCAAAATTATGTTGTCGAGTTTGTCACAGCACCTTTTTATTATCCTTCGATGTCTGTAGTTTCTGAAGTAATATCCCATTCAATTCTTAATTTTTTTTTCTTTTCTTTTTTTTTTTTTTGACAGGCAGAGTGGACAGTGAGAGAGAGAGACAGAGAGAAAGGTCTTCCTTTTTCCGTTGGTTTACCCCCCAATGGCCGCTGCGGCTGGCGCACCGCACTGATCCGATGGCAGGAGCCAGGTGCTTCTCCTGGTCTCCCATGGGGTGCAGGGCCCAAGGGCCTGGGCCATCCTCCACTGCACTCCTGGGTCACAGCAGAGAGCTGGCATGGAAGAGGAGCAACCAGGACAGAATCCGGTGCCCTGACCGGGACTAGAACCCAGTGTGCCGGCGCCACAGGTAGAGGATTAGCCTATTGAGGCACGGCTCCGTCCTTCATTCTTAATTTTTGTGATTTATGTCTTCTGTCTCTTTTTATATTTCAGTTTTCCTGGAATTTTCTTAATTTTACTGATCTTTTCCAAAAGCCAGCTTTTTGCTTCATTGATTTTTCTCTATTATTTTTCTATTTTCAATTTCGCTGATGTCTGCCATTATCTTTATTATTTCATTTCTTCATTTGCTTTGAACTTACTTTGCTCTTATTTTTCTAGTTCCTTAAGGTAGAAACTTAGATAGTTGATTTGAAACTTTCCCATTTTCTGATAGAAGCATTTAGTTTAATGAATTTCCTTCTCAGCACTGCTTTAGCTGTGTCCCTTAAATTTTGTTACATTGTATTTTCATTTTTATTTGGTCCAATTTATTATCTTTATTCTTCTCAAGACTTCCTCTTCGAACCGCAGTTGTTTACAAGCATATCATCTAGTTTCCAAGTCTGTTAAGATTTTTCAGTTATTTTTCTGCTGATTTCTTGTTTGATTGTGTTACGGTCAGAGAACAAACATGGTGTGATTTTAACTCTGTTAATACCTTGCGATTTCTCAGATTTGTCTGAGGGCCCAGATATGCTCTATCTTGTTCCATGACATGTGAAAAGCAAGTGTATTCTGCTTTGTTGGGTGGAGCGCTGGAGAAACGCTGATTATACCGCGTGGCGGTGGTGTTCCTGAGCTCCTTTATTTGCCTGCTGATTTTCTGTTTGGTTGTTCCAGCAACTCCTGATAAGAGGGGGGTTGACGTCTCTAACCATAATTGTAGCTGATTTATATCCCCTGCAGTTCATACTTCGGAGTCCTGTTGTTTGGTGCATGTGCACTTGGGTTTGCTAAACTCCCACGGAGCGTCCCTCTCATCAATACCCTGTGTTCCCCTCTATCCCTGGTGATTCTCTATTCTCTGAACCTTACTTTATGTCATATTATTACAGTCATTCCTGCTTTCTTCTCATTGATATCTGCACGGTATATCTTTATTTGTTTAACTTTCAAACTGTCTACATTATTATATTTGCAGTAAATTTTTCCTAGGCAGAAAACAGTTGAATCATGGTTTTTAATCCACCCTGCCAAGCTTGATTTTTAATTGCTGCATTTAGACGATTTAAAATGAATGTAATTTTTATGTTAGGATGTAAGTTGGTCCTTTAATTTTTTTTTGCTGTGATTTTTTTTTCTATCTGTTAATTTTCTTTTGTTCAACCTTCCTATGCACTACTTGAATATTTTTTGGAATTCCATTTTGTTTTCTCTATAGTGCTGTTGATGATATCATTTTGTGATTTTTAAGTGGGTGTTTATATATGTCAATATAACATTATCTGTTCACTGCCTACTGATATCGACATTTTATCAGTTTGAGTCAAGTGTAGAAACCTTAATTACCTTCCTATTCCTTTACTCTATCCCACTTGTGGTATAATTATCATAAATATTTCTTGTACATATATTGAGAACACCAGATAATGTTGTAATTGTTGCTTCAACTATAATTATAAAAACTCAAGAGTAGAAGGAACACCAACAGGATTGTTTCTACAATAAGGAAATAAAGTACTTTTTAATTCAATAAAAGTAAACCTTCCTTTTTAATTCAATAAAAGTAAACTTTCCTCAAAAAATATAAATTAAACTTCTTGAGGTTTAATTTATATTTTTTTGAGGAAATTAACTTTGAAGAAGAACCCAAGAATGGTGCATCTTTTGGGAGCACTTAGACATTATAGTATACAAGATATAGATAGTATCTTCTATTCATTTTTAAAATCTATTTTCTCTCTGTTGTTCCAATTGAGTAATTTCTAATTTTAAAAATATTTATTTATTTGAAAGTCATAGTTACACAAAGAGAGAGAGGGAGAGGGAGACAGAGAGGGAGAGGGACAGGCACAGACACACAGAGAGAGGTCTTCCACCTGCTGGTTCACTCCACAGATAGCCACAATGGCCAGGGCTGGGCAAGACTGAAGCCAGGAGCCAGGAACCTCCTCCAGATCTCCCACATGAACAGCAGGGTTCCATGCATTTGTACCATCTTCTGCTGCTTTTCTCAGGCCATTAGCAGGGAGCTGGATTGGAAGTGGAGCAGCAGGGACTTGAACCTCACCCACATGGGATGCTGGTGCTGAAGGTGGCAGCTTTATCTGCTGTGCCACAGCGCCTGCCCCTCGTGTTCTATTTTCAGGTTCACTGTTTCCTTCCCAGTCCCCGCTGTTCTACTGCTTGCACTCAGGAGACAGAGGGTTTTTCAGTTTTGCAATTTTCATTTGGCTTTTCTCTTCTTTTAAAGATTTACTTATTTTATTTGAGAGGTAGAGTTACAGACAGTGAGAGGGAGAGACAGAGAGAGAGATCTTCCTTTTGTTGGTTCACACCCCAATTGGCAGCAACGGTCAGAGCTGTGCCGATTCGAAGCCAGGAGCCAGGAACTTCTTCTGGGTCTCCCACATACGTGCAGGTGCCCAAGGACTTGGGCCATCTTCTACTGCTTTCCCAGGCCATAGCAGAGAGCTAGATCAGAAGTGGAGCAGCCGGGACTAGAACCGGCACCCATATGGGCTGCGGATTAACCTACTGCACCACAGCGCTGGCTCCTCCATTTTTTTTTTTTTGTATCTTCTTTTTCCTTGCTAAAAGTTGCTACTTTTTCATTTGTTTTAAAGGTGTTCATAAGCCCTGCTGAAGCCCTTGTGTGATGACTGCTATAGCATCATTGTCAGAGAACTGTAGCACCCGTGGTGTCAGATGGTCGTTCATTCTAATCCAGTTCAGTTTTCCCTCATTCCTGCTATGATGAGTGATTTTCAGTTGAAACCTCAACATTTTGCATATTACGTTACGGGACTCTAGATTTTATTTTAATCTTCTCTGTCACCACTTGAGCTGTGGAAGAGAGGGCTTCGTCTCATGACTGCTGGACGTGGATGGTGGTCCAGGCTGCTTCTAACGATGCCATGCTATTTTATTATTTTTTTTTTGACAGGCAGAGTGGACAGTGAAAGACAGAGGCAGAGAGAAAGGTTTTCCTTTGCCGTTGGTTCACCCTCCAATGGCCTCCACGGGCGCACCGTGCTGATCCGATGGCAGGAGCCAGGTGCTTCTCCTGGTCTCCCATGGGTGCAGGGCCCAAGCGATGCCATGCTATTTTAGACCATCAGGGGTCTCCTGTTCCTGCTTTTTTTTTTTTTTTTTTTTTTTTTTTTTTTTTTACAGGCAGGGTTGACAGTGAGAGAGAGACAGAGAGAAAGGTCTTCCTTTTTCCGTTGGTTCACCCTCCAATGGCCGCCGCAGTCGGCGCGCTGCGGCCGGCGCACCGCGCTTGTCCGATGGCAGGAGCCAGGAGCCAGGTGCTTTTCCTGGTCTCCCCATGGGGTGCAGGGCCCAAGCACCTGGGCCATCCTCCACTGCACTCCCGGGCCACAGCAGAGGGCTGGCCTGGAAGAGGGGCAACCGGGACAGAATCCGGCGCCCCGACCGGGACTAGAACCCGCAAGGCGGAGGATTAGCCTGTTGAGCCACGGCGCCGGCCTCTGTTCCTGCTTTTCATGTGGCCCCACAGACACTGTGAGAACGGGGCCTCATTACCAAGGCATCGTGGTGGAAGTCCGGATTCTGCTGAGCTTCCTCTGACACCAGCTCTGCCCTGTGTGACTGCCCTGAGGCCAGGCCCCCCGTGTGGTCTTCACTGGCAATGCAGCAGAGGGGCCTCTGGAGATCATGAGGCCAAAGTCCTACCTGCTCAACTGCCTCGTCTGACGCCACCTGTTGGGTGAGCCGAGGTGCCCCAACGTGGCTTGGCGAGGGTGCACGTCCAGGGCCTTCGCGGGGCAGTTGTTTTCTGGGGTGTTTGGCTAGGCTAGGGCAATGCTGATCTCAGGACTCCCTTGCCTGGTGATCTCTCCCTGGCCTTGGCTGGAGAGGGCAGGCACTGTGGTTTTCTCTGGCTGTTGTGTTTTTGTGTTGCCAGCCTCCCTCTCCCTCTCCCTCTCCCTCTCCCTCTCCCTCTCCCTCTCCCTCTCCCTCTCCCTCTCCCTCTCCCTCTCCCTCTCCCTCTCCCTCTCCCTCTCCCTCTCCCTCTCCCTCTCCCTCTCCCTCTCCCTCTCCCTCTCCCTCTCCCTCTCCCTCTCCCTCTCCCTCTCCCTCTCCCTCTCCCTCTCCCTCTCCCTCTCCCTCTCCCTCTCCCTCTCCCTCTCCCTCTCCCTCTCCCTCTCCCTCTCCCTCTCCCTCTCCCTCTCCCTCTCCCTCTCCCTCTCCCTCTCCCTCTCCCTCTCCCTCTCCCTCTCGCTGGTTCACTCTCCAATTGGACGCGACGGCCAGAGCTGCGCAGATCAGAAGCCAGGAGCCAGGAGTTTCTTCTGGGTCTCCCATGTGGGTGCAGGGTCCAAGAACTTGGGCCATCTTCCACTGCCTTCCCAGGCCATAGCAGAGAGCTGGACTGGAAGAGGAGCAGCTGGACTTGATCCGGTGCCCACATGCCTTGCCGGCACCGCAGGTGGCAGCTTCACTCACCACACCACAGCGCCGGCCCTGCCAACCTCTCTTTCACCCAGTATAGATTTATAAGAGCAAAGAGAAACCCCATGACTGGTTGCTCTGCCCTGCTGAGTCCCCTACTTTGCCTATTCTCTTCTCTTCTCCTTTCAGTTTCCTTTGCTTGTTTTATTTGTAATGCCTGGATTTTAAAATGTGTTTAGCAAGAGAAAAGGTACAATTCCCCAGGAGCACAAGTCTTGCTACTCCCTTTTTTTTTTCTTCTAAGCTTAAAAAATAATCTGGCTTCTTAGTTCACAGGAAATCAGAAGCAATGCCCCATGGGCCTCTCTTTCTGATGTTGAAATGTTAATAATTTCAACCGTTTCCTTTTGATTGTCCAAACCGAGGAGTTATATCTATCTGGGAAGTTTCCACCTTTCCAATACTAGAGCTATCCTTTTGCTTTTTCAGTTTAAATTTATTAAATTTAAATTAAATTTATTTTTTAAAGTTATTAAATTATCCATTTATTAAATTATCTCTGTTAAATTCACTGATGTACTCTCTTTGTATCTGACCTTTAAGCAAATTTATAAGATAGTTCAATATGGTAGCTTATTAAAAAATAAATATCTCAGGCTGCTGCCCTGGCTCACTTGGTTAATCCTATGCCTGCAGCGCTGGCATCCCATATGGGCGCCAGTTCTAGTCCCTGATGCTCCTCCTCCAGTCTAGCTCTCTGCTGTGGCCCAGGAAGGCAGTGGAGGATGGCACAAGTCTTTGGGCCCCTGCACCCACATGGGAGACCAGGAGGAAGCACCTGGCTCCTGGCTTCGGGTCGGTGCAGCACTGGCCATAGCGGCCATTTTGGGGGTGAACCAATGGAAGAAAGATCTTTCTGTCTCTCTCTCTCACTGTCTAACTCTGCCTGTCAAATAAAAAAATTTTTAAAATCTTTAAAAATAAGCTTTCATACAAACAATAACTGGTTAATAAAAATGATTTGTTATTCGTCTGAATTTAAATTTAACTGAATATCTTGTGTTTTTATTTGCTAAAGCTGACAAGTACAGTTATGGAGAGCTGCTACGAGTGCTTTGGGACCTAGGGGTGGAGTGTGTGTTAATGGGGATGGCGTGTGGATGGGAGGAGTTTACTACATAGGGTTGCTTGCATTGTGAGTCTCCTGTCCCATTATGAAAATGAATGCATGTTTTACAAATAGGGTGTTTGAACTGGGTTGTGGAGGAGAGTGAATTTCCCAGGCATGTTATCCACCCAGGTAACAACACATGAAAAACAGAATTAAAATGTTTGTTTCAGTGCAAAAATCTTTGAAATCTATAGCAGTTTGTTTTTTATGGGGATTTTCCATGAATTTTTTGAAAACCCCCTTGGATCCATGAATTTCAACATTTTTGTACCAAGATAAGCTTATCTTTTAAAAAAAAGGTTGATCTGTCAATAAGTAAAAAATAACTAATTTATTATTTAATTTCTTTGAAAGACAGAGAGAGAGATCTGCTAATGGCTTATTCATTCCCTAAATGCCTCAAACAGCCAGGGCAGGGCCAGCAGGAGGAAGCCAAGATCTGGGATTCAATGAAGATCTCCGTGTGGGTGGCAGGAACCCGGGACTTGAGCCATCACCTGCTGCCTGCCAGGGTTCGCGTCAGCAGGAAGCTGGAGTCAGGAGCAGAGCTGGGTGGCCCAGGCAGCACCTTCAGGGCTGCTTGCAGCATTCAGCCACCAAACGTATCTTTTAGCTCCATCTTCCATGAGTGTGTGTGGCACCCTCATTTTAGCAGCCATAAAGCCCACTCCATCTACTACGCCCCTAATTCGCACTTTATTCGTTGTTCTTGTCGAGTCACTCTCACGCCCTGACTCAATGGTTTCTCAGAGCCTCCTTCCATCAAACTGACCTCTGACCTCACTGTGGAGGCTGAGCGCTTGGCCACTCTCGGAGCAGAAGGGGAGGAGCTGAGTCAGTGCGTCTGTGGGAGTAAAGTCTGCCCCCAGGCAGGCCAGCGAACTCTGTTCTCACCCAGCTCACCTAGCGCCCTGGTGTCCAGTGCATCCTCCCTGGAGGGTTTGTTGTCACAGCACAGCTTGTTCTTGTTTGTTGAAAAGTGATACTGACCATTTCCACCACCGCCCTTTTTAAATTTAAAAGCACATGCAAACAGGGACGGGTGTTGGGGCGCAGTGGTTAAGCTGCCGCTTGCAACCTTGGCTCTCTACGCCTGAGTGCCAGTTTCAGTCTTGGCTACTCTGTTCCCAATCCACCTTTCTGTGAATGCGCCTGGGAAGGCAGCAAATGATGGCTCAGGTGCACGGGCCCCTCCCACCCAATGCGCCCCTCCCACCCACTTGGGAGACCCTGAGGTGGCCTGGCCCATCCTGGATGTTGTGGTCATTTGGGGAGTGAGCCACAGTGGAAGGAAGCTCTCTCTCAATCTCTGTCTCTGTCACTCTGCCTTTCAGGTAAATAAATAGAGCAGTCTTTTAAAACCCCACACAAACACAAACATCCGGGTTTGTGCCCGTGACAGCCTGGACAGACTCTCTATATTGTACAGTAGTTGCCCTGGGAGAGTGAGATTGGGAGTTTGGGGGGTGAGAACAGGTGCATAGTTGTATCTTTTACATTTTATAAGCTTCTGTGTTTCTGGCAGAAAGTCTTTTACGAAGACAACGGCATAGTTTGTTAATAGACAAGGAGCAAAGCAGTCCTGGCAGAAACAAAATTTGAGATTAAAAGCCACTCCCCGGCACAGTTCCTTTCATTCCTTTGGAAATACAGTGTCTGCCCGGCCAGGTGAGGCCCAACGGCAGTCGTAGAGCGTAGGCCATGCACGTGCCACAGCCTTGCTGGCCGTCCATCACCGCCATCGCAGCTGCTCCTCCAGGCTGCGGAGTCTTCTCTCCAAGTGGAACTTTCTAGGACGGGAAGGGCCGACTGGGAGTGACCAGCGATTTGCAGCACACATTCTTCTTTCTTGAGCCCTGACCTAACTGCTTGAGCAAAGGGGAGGTAGGAATGGGGAGCGTTTATCTTGGCAAGTTCCTTTTTTTCCTTTTTTTGGATCTTAGTTTTTTTTTTTTTTTTTTTCCCATCTGGAAAATGAGTCATTGAAAGCAGGTTCTCCCTGGGGTTATCATCTATTATTTTCACGAAGCACATCATAAATAACCATCATTTGGACATAATTCTTTGTAAATCTGTATTTAATCCACCAGCCTTCCTGTTTTAAGATCACTTGGCGTAATGCAGGCCATTTATCCTCATGATAGATACGGGCTGGTAGATATAATTATCCCTCTCCTAGATGGGGAAACTGAGTCGGGGGTGTGGGTTGATCTGTCACAGTTTTGGTGTCTTATCAGGGCCGCCGTGGGCCTGGCTTCCCGGCGTTCTGGCTGATGGAGAGCAGAGGAGAGCCCTGGGGAGCAGACGACAGGAGGGGCGAGGGTGTGGGGATTATGAAATAGATCCATCACTTTCCTGCTTCTCTCTCTCTCTTGGATTCCAAGTCATTTTTCTCTGTGGCCTTTCTTCGGGACATATTCATGAGTGGACCTTTGGAGTTTCACACACACACACACACACACACACACACACACACGACAATTTGGTCACACCTAAGAGGCAGATAAAGCTGAAGGGAGCCTGCAAAAGGATCTGCAGATAAAAAGTCCGGTATCTGGGCAGGTAACACCCAATTACAACAGAGCAGTGTTGACTTACACTTTTCCTTATCGGGGGAATCAGCTATTCATGTAAATCAGAAAGGGGTTTGATGGATGCCAGTTCATTGGCGTCTCTAGCCAACGGACAGGTTTGGTTAAACAAAATATATATTCCCCTTATCTCCACTGGCGACGATGGCTGCAACTCGCTGGCTCCCCTTTACTCCTCCATGCCCTATAAAAAGAGGGCTTATCTGGAGTTTGTAATAGCCTAATGTCTACCAGGGCCTGCGCTAAAATCACTCTGACAACACGGCAACCGGGGCCCAGCCCAAGTCATTTCGGCAGACAGATGATCTTCTCTTATCTCCAATTGTCTTGGCAATAAATGTCTTTTTCTTAAGATCCTTGTTTAGACTGCCTCCAGGGAAAAGAATAGGTAGGAGCTCGCTCGGTAGGAGAAGTCCCTGGGACTGCGGGTTCTGCACAGGGGTCCACTGGCTCTGCGAGGTTTGAGGGCTGCGGTGACGAAGGGACTCACACGCCACGGGAGTGGCTGCTCCTCGCACGCGGCTGCGCACTGCGGAGGAAACGGCGGTGTGGGCGGCACAGGAACCGGAAGTGTTGGGCTCAGCCACCGGATGTGGGCAGAGCCGAAAGGTGAAGGCCACGGGAGGGAGAGTAGCTTCCACGAGACCTGGGGAAGGTGCTGAAATGTTGGGGCCGCGTCTTGCCTGAGATGGAGGCTTCATCAGCCAGGTGGATGGCAGCCGGGGAACTGGGTGGACACAACCCCCGGAGCCGAGTGGGACTCTGCCCCACACCTGCCTGCTGAGAGCTTTTTTTTTTTAATTTTTTTTTTTTTTTTTTGACAGGCAGAGTGGACAGTGAGAGAGAGAGACAGAGAGAAAGGTCTTCCTTTGCCGTTGGTTCACCCTCCAATGGCCGCTGTGGCCGGGGCGCTGCAGCCGGCACACTGCGCTGATCCGAAGGCAGGAGCCAGGTGCTTCTCCTGGTCTCCCATGGGTGCAGGGCCCAAGCACTTGGGCCATCCTCCACTGCACTCCTGGGCCACAGCAGAGGGCTGGCCTGGAAGAGGAGCAACCGGGACAGAATCTGTGCCCTGACCGGGGCTAGAACCCAGTGTGCCAGCTCCACAATGCGGAGGATTAGCCTGTTGAGCCACGGCGCCGGCCTTGAGAGCTTTTTTAAAAGATGTATTTATTTATTTGAAACTCAGATTTACAGGGCGGGGAGAGGGAGAGGGGAAGAGAGAGAGAGAGAGAGAGAGAGAGAGAGAGAATCTTCCATCCACTAGTTCACTCCCCAAATAGCTGCAATGGCCAGAGCTGGGTCAATCCAAACACAGGAGCCAGGAGCTTCTTCTAGGTCTCCCACATACGTGCAGGGGCCCAAGGACTTGAACCATTCTCTGCTGCTTTCCCAGGCCATTAGCAGGGAGCTGGATTGGAAGTGGAGCAGCCGGGATTCAGACTGGTGCCCATATGGGATGTCGGCACCACAGGTGGAAAATTCATTCACTGCCTCACGGCAGGCCCCTGCCTGCTAAGATCTTAACCGTGCCTTCTCCCTCTGGGCACCTGCACTGGCCTTTGGGAGAAGGGTCCACATGCGCCTGAGGCCCAGAGCTGCAGGAAGGCAGCAATGCAGCACTCGCTGTCTGTTCCTGCTGGAGGTGAGCATGATTGGCCTTGAATTTGCCTTTTCAACTACTTCTGGGTGTTCCCAGCTTTTCTGTACCCGTAATGAGCTGTTGAGAGTGGAAACCCCCCGGGGGTGGCTCCTAGTCACGCAATTCAGCACCCTATGGGAACCTGCATGTCACCTGCAAGCCATGGTCCCCCCCCCGCCCAGGAGTGTGTAATGTCATCCTTCAAACTCCATTGAGACAGATGCCTCTGTGTCCCCAGGTGAACCACTTAGGAATGACAAGGGCTTGTCCACCTCTCCTGTATTAGCTCCGAGTCAGGTTTCCCTAACACTTAGGGATGCTGAGCTTCTGTTCAGGGCTCATTGGCCGTCCATGCACCTTTTCTGGAACTGCCGATGGAAGACCTCTGCGCATTTTTCATTCTTGTTGTTTGCTTTTGTTGTCAAGTTGTAGCAGTTCTTTGTGTAGCCTGGGCTTCGGCTTCCTGTTGTTTATATGGTCTGCAAACACTTCCACCCTTCCATAGGCTACGCTTTCACTCTATTGGTTGTGTTCCTGGGTGCGCTCAGGTTTTGACATTTCCTCTACTTTTCTTTCTTTTGTTGTCTGTGCTTTTGGGGTCATCTTTCTTAGCTTTGAATCTATTCTTTTTGGTAGTGAAGGGAACCAGGGCTTGGAACGTTAACTTCGCTTGGGGAGAGAGATGCTCTGCCTTGTGTCTGCGTGACCAGAAGTGACCACCTGGACGTCCCAAGAGTGTCCTCTCTGAGAGCCATGGTGGCATTTATTTCCATTCTGCTTGGCCAGCCTAGCCTTATTTCAGTAACATAACCTCATCTTTTCCCTCAAGGCCGCACTTTTCCAGATTGTGTGGCCTCTTGCCTTCCTGAGTGGGACATTTCTAGACAGGTGCAGCGTCCTTAGGTGTCAGCTGGACAGAATATGAAGGATGGACAGGAGAGCCAGGGATGGGGCACTCCCAAGAAGGCAGGCCTCAGCTGCTGGGGAGAGCAGAGGGTTGCAGCCCTGGGCCCTTTCTCCTGGGACCCATGTCTTGTGTTCTGGTGTGAGTGGGGACAGTGTGTGTGTGGGAGAGCAAGAGAGAAAGAGCGCTATTGTAGCTATTTACACTTTTCCCCATGGAGGAAGCTGGCACTTCTAGTAATATTTGGGTCAGAATTTGCTTTTTCTCTTCAAAACTGATTCTGATTTGTTCTCTAATATGATCATTCGTTATAAATCAGAAAATAAGTAGACAGATATAACTCTACACATATTTTTATTTTAATTTTTTATTTATATAAGCTGAACAAATTTCATGTATTTTATATATGCAGATTTAAGAGCATAATGATACTTCCCTTCCACCCATCCTCCCACCTTCCCTTCTCCTTCCTTTCTTATTTTTCTCTTAACTTTTACAATGACATACTTGCAGTTTATTTTATAATCACAAGCTTAACTCTCTACAAATAAAAAATTCAACAGGTAGTAAGCAGCAGAAACCACTGTTCCTCAAGAGTATGGACTAGGGCTGTAAACAATGATCAAATCTTAAAATGTCAGTTTCACTCCTATACATTACACTTTTTGTGCTCTGTATATTAATTACCACATTTCAGGAAAACATGATATTTGTCTATCTAGAATTGACTTACTTCACTAAGCATCATCATTTCCAGTTATATCCATTTTGTTGCAAAAGGCAGGATTTCATTCTTTTTTACAGCTGAATAGTATTCCATAGTGTATATATATATATATATATATATATCACATTTTCTTTGTCCAGTCATCATTTGATGGACATCTACATTGATTCCATATCTTAGCTATTGTGAATTGAGTTGCAATAAACATGGGGTTACAGATAACTCTTTCATATGCTGATTTCTTTTTGTTTGGGTAAATTCCCAGGAATGGGATGGCTGTTTCATATGATCTATTTTCAGATTTTTGAAGACTCTACATACCATCTTCCACAATGGCTGTACTAGTTTACATTTCCACCAACAATGGATTAGGGTGCCTTTTTCCCCACAACCTCACCAGCACTTATTGTTCTTTGATTTCTCTATGAGAGCCATTCTAACGGGTGAGGTGAAAACTCATTGTGTTTTTTGTTTGCATTTCCCTGATGGCTACTGATCCTGAGCATTTGTGTGTGTGTGTGTGTGTGTGTGTGTGTGTGTGTGTCTCTGTTGGCCATTTGAATTTCATCCTTTGAAAAATGCCTGTTCAAGTCCTTTGCTCATTTCTTGACTGGATTGTTTGTTTTGTTGTTTAGATTATGGAGCTTTTTATAGATTCTGGATATTAATTCTTTATCAGTTGCCTAGTTTGCAAATATTTTCTCTCATTCTGTTGGTTGCCTCTGCATTTTGTTGTGTGTTTCCTTTGCCGTGCAGAAGCTTCTTAACTTGGTATAATCCCATTTGTCTATTTTTGCTTTTATTGCTTCTGGGGTCTTTTCCAAGAAGTCTTTGCCTATGTCAATGTCTTTTAGTTTCCATGGTGTTTTTCTTTAGTAATTTGATGATATCAGATTACATAGATTTAGATCATTGTACCATTTAGAATTGATTTTTGTATGAAGTGGAAGAGAGGGGTTTTGTTTCATATTTCTGTACATGAAGATCCAATTTTCCTAACACAATTTGTTGAAGACACTTGCCTTTCTCCAGGGATTAATTTTAGCTCTTTTATCAAAGATTAGTTAATTGTAGATGTGTGGATTAATTTCTAGGATTTCTATTCTGTTTTGTTAGTCTGCATGTCTATTTTTGTGTCAGGACCAGGCTGTTTTGATTATAACTGCCTATAGTATGCCTTGAAATCTGGTATTGTGATGCTTCTGGCTTTGTTTTTGTTGCTTCAGAATTGCTTTAGCTATTCAGTGTTTCTCTTGTGTTTCCATATGAATTTTAGCATCATTTTTTTCTAGATTTGAATAGAATGTTATTGGTATTTTGATTGGGATCATATTGAATCTGTAAATTACCTTGGGTAGTATGGACACTTTGATGATATTAATTCTTTCAATCCACAAACCTGGAAGATTTTTTTCATTTTTTATGTCTTCTATTACTTTCTTTAATGTTTTGTAATTTTCATTGTAGGGATCTTTCACATTCTTGGTTAAATTTATTCCAAAGTATTTAAGTCTTTATGTAGCTATTATGAATAGTACTGATCTTACAAGTTCTTTCTCAGTCATGGAATTTTCTGTGTATACAAAGGCTAATGATTGTTGTGTGTTGATTTTATATTCTGCAACTTTACCAAACTCTCTTATGTGTTCTAATAGTTTCTTAGTGGAGTGATTTTGTTTCCCTACATTTGGAGATCATGTCATCTCCAAACAAGGATGATTTGACTTCCCTCTTTCCAATTTGTATCCCTTGATTTTTTTTTTCTTGCCTAATGGATCTGGCTAACGCTTCTAGAACTATATTGAATAGCAATGGTGAGAAAAGACAACATACTCTGGTTTCTGTTCTTAGTGGAGATGTTTCCAACTTTTCCCCATTCAGTTTTTTTTAAGGTTTATTTATTTATTTGAAAGACAGAGTTACACACAGAGAGAAGGAGAGACAGAGAGAGAAGGAGAGGCAGAGAGAGACAGGGCGAGGTCTTCCATCTGCTGGTTCACTCCCCAGTTGGCTGCTATGGCCAGAGGTGAGCCAATCCAAAGCCAAAAGCCAGGAGCCTCCCCTGGGTCTTCCCATGTGGGTGCAGGGGCCCAAGGACTTGGGCCATCCTCTACTGCTTTCCTAGACCATAGCAGAGAGCTGGATAGGTAGTAGAGCAGCTGGGACTCAAACCCGAGCCCATATGAGATGCCTGCACTGCAGGTGGCGACCTTACCTGCTACACCACAGAACCAGCCCCCCCAACCCCGCATTCAGTTTGATGCTAGCTGGGTTTGTCATACATTGCCTTGATTATGTTGAGGAATGTTTCTTCTATACACAATTTGCTTAAAGTTTTTATCATGAAAGAATGTTGTGCTTTTTCAAATGCTTTCTCTGCATCTATTGAGGTAATAATATATTTTTAAAAATATTTATTTATTTATTTGAAAGGCAGCATTATAGAGGCAGAGGCAAAGAGAGAGGGAGGTTGGTCTTCTATCTACTGGTTCAGTCCCCAAATAGCTGCAACGGTCAGAGCAAGGCAGATCCAAAGCCAGGAGCCAGGAGCTTCTTCCAGGTCTCCTGTCTGGTTGCAGGAGCCCAAGGACTTGGGCCATCTTCTACTGATTTCCCAGGCCACAGCAGAGAGCTGGATCAGAAGTGAAGCACCCAGGACTCGAACCAGGACTCACATCGGATGCCAGCACTACAGGCAGCAGCTTTACCCTCTGAGGCACAGCGCCAGCCCCGATTATATAGTTTTTATTCTTCATTTTGTTAATGTGATGTATAATAGTTGTTGATTTGCCTATTTTGAACCATCCCTGCATACCAGGGATAAATCCCACCTGGTCTAGGTGAAAGATCTTTTGCTCTACACATATTGAGATGAGTAAATAATTAATTTGAGAAGCAGAGGGATAACCAGGCAGAGATAGACTGGGAAAGGGGAGCATTTCCATTTGTTTGTTTACTCTCTAAATGCCCACAATGGCTGTGGCTAGGCCAAGACCAAAGCCAGGAGCTAGGAACTCAATCCAGGCACCCCATGTGGATGGCAGGGACCCAAGTGCTTGATCCATCACTGTTGCCTCCTAGGGAATGCATGAGCAAGAAGCTGGAAATCAGAAGCTAGAGCTGGATATTGAACTTAGATACTTTGACATGGACATCCTAACCAGTGTCTTTTTTTAAGATTTATTTACAGTGTTAGAGAGAGAAAAAATCTTCTACCTGTAGGTTTACTCTCAAATGATGCAACAGCAGGGTCTGAGTCAGGCTGAAACCAGGAGTCCAGAACTCCACCTGGGTAGCAAGGGCCCAAACACTTGGGTCATCTTCCTCTCTTTTCCCAGGTGCATTAGCAGGGAGCTGAATTAGAAGTGGTGCTCATATAGGATGCTGGTATTGTAGAGGGTGGCTTAACCCACTGTGCCACAACACTGACTCCAAGCAGTGTCCTAGCCATTGTCTAAGCATCCACCTGGAGATGCATATTTCCATAGCTGAGGTCATCCTTTATTGCATACCTCCTCTCCTCAAAATCCAACACCCCCTTCCCTTCTCTTAGCTTCTTGTCTCACTGAGGAACTAGAAGCCATCCTGTGACGCACTCCTGCCTCTACCCATCTGTGCCAGTCTGACCTTCCTCCTGCCTGCATACAACTGCTCTGTCCTTGCTCTCCTATGAGGCCACCTCCTCCTCCCCTGCTGGCCTGGACCCCGTCTTCCCAGCAACCTCCTCCCCTCTGGCTCCTACATTCCTGCTCTGCTTTTGCGCCATTCCCTCTACCATCAGACTCAGTGTATCTCCCTTCTCTAAAACCAAAATTCTCCCTTACTCGGTTCCATATGCTCCTAGGGAAGGAAGGAGACCATGGACATGCCGGCAGGAAGACCAGGTGCATCAGCCTTGGTGGAGACTGGGAGACCCAGGAGGTTGGCACTTGAGTTCGGGAGGGAGGCTGAGATCTGAGTGCCTGCCTCCATGTGCTTTATCCTACAGAAAACAGGGACCCCTTTAGGGTGGCTGAGGCCATGGAGGATTGCAGCGTTGCCTTGCCCAGGTATCCTGGCAGCAGTGAGGAAGAGGCAGAGCTGTTGGGAGATTAGCATCACAGCCCAGGGTGGTGCCTCCGTCATTGTGGTTGAAAAAGAACCCCTTCTGGAAGTCAGGGAGTGGACCAGGCTGCTGGCGGGGGCAGCAATGTGGGAGGCTGCCTGGGGCCTACGGAGCAGCCTGATTCTCTCCATGCTACTCCGCACTTCCCTATCCTCCTCCCCTTCCAGTCCCACAGAGTGCCCAGCAGTTGCAGAGGGAGGGCAGGGCACGAGCAGGCAGAGGGCGGGGCATGGGACCCTGGGGAGGATGCCCTTGGAAAGAGCTTGGGCTGTCCGTCACTTACAGACAAGGTGGGTGAGGCCCCATGGGGGGATTTCCTTGGAGAGCAGCAAAGGTGGTTTGGATGCCTGGGTGGGGTCACAGGGAAGGACCACAGGGTCTACGGAGGTCATGGGAGGCCTGCGGCAGCTCTGCACAGTTGCAGGTGCCCAGGGGCTGGAATCGGATAGTGAGGGTGGGATGAGGCAGGGCCTGTGGAGAGTCCTGAATTTGAGTCCCCCACAAGGAAGTCCTTTCAGAAGCACAGGGGGCCTGGAGGGGTACCGTTCAAGATTTGCAAGGGGTCTTGGGTGCTCCTCCTTAAATAGGTGAAAGGTGAGGTTTCACTCTGGAACTGGAAAGGAGAGCCCTTCCCCACCTCTCCCGGGCTCTGGGAGCACCAACGGCCAGTTGGTTCTTTCTTTCTTTCTATTCCTGTCATTTTATGGGGCCGTAAATGAGGACAGCAGGGAATTAATAAAAAGGTGGAGCCAAGGCAAACAGCAGAGTCCTCGCCCAGGTGGCACTTGCGGTCTAAAGGTGCACGTGTTGCAATCTGGGCTGCTGTGCGCCCAGGAGGGCTGGGCGGAGCTGCCCTGGGCAGCCTAGGACAGCAGGGTTGGGGTGGGGGGATGCAGGGAAGGTGGCCTCATCTTTGAGGAAAGACCGAGGGAAGGGTCTTCTCGCAGAGCAAATGGAGATGGCACAGGATGCAGGTGGACACTGGTGGAGGCTGCGGCCACCGATGCAGAGTGAAAGGAGGGACCCAGGGTGAGCCTCTTTGGTGTAAGAGAAGTAGAGAGAGGTGTGCAGTTGAGTCGAGGAGCCAGTGGGTGGATATGTAAAGTGAGGCCAGCAGGTGCCAAGCTCTGGGCAGAAGGACATGCAGGAGGCAGTTCCCTGAGGGCACCACCCTGCTGTGTGTGGGGGTGTGCATGTCCCTTATGGGATGGAAAGGCCTGTGTAACTCCCCTTGGAAAGAATCCCCCAAACTAGAAAATGCAGTGTGTTTGGGAGCTTCAGCAAGGTCTGGAAGGACGTACAGATGACGATGAGGGCTGCTCCCATAACCCAGCTTTCGCAGGAGCTAGGTGCTAAGGAAGGAGAGGGTGGACTCCTGGCTGGTTGCCTGGGTCAGGCCCAGCTTACTTAGTGGAGAAGGTTGACTCCCAGGTCATACCCTTTGTGCAAGTGTTCTTAAAGACCCTAAAGTCAGCCTTGAGGACCTGATGCTAGGGGCCGGCATTGTGGTGTAGCAGGTTTAGCCTCTGCCTGTGATGCTGGCATCCCTGCTAATGTGCCTGGAAAAGCAGCAGAAGATGGCCCAAGTGCTTGGGCTCTGAACTCATGTGGGAGACCGGAAGAAGCTCCTGGTTCCTACCTTTTGACCGGCCCAGCTCTGGCTATTGTGGCCATTTGGGGAGTGCATCCACAGATGGAAGACCTCTCTCCCTCTCTCTCTCTGTTACTCTGTCCTTCAAATAAGTAATAGATTAAAAAAAAAGACAAGGTGCTATAAAACGTGATGAAATAAGCCACTCATAAAGTACCATAGTTTATGGTTGCACTTGTACAAGGTCAAATTCATAGAGACTAAAAGTAGAATGGGGATTTCTTGTGGCTGGGGCAGGAGTTTGGGAGTTCGTGTTTAATGGGGACAGAGTTTCTGTTGGGAAGATGAACAGTTCTGGAGCTAGGTGGTGGAGCACCATGTGCTTTGCAGTGGTTGAACTAGTGAGTTTATGTTTTGTGTATTTTACCACCATAAGATGCATTAATGAAATCCCTCTATTCCTTGGCATGCATCTTCTGTGCATCATGCTGGTCCTGACCCAGTAGATGGAGGCTGAGCAGAGCCAGGCACTCCGTCACCATCTGATCACAACAGATGGTTAAACAAGACTGTTATCAAGTCCGTCTCCTCCCGAGTAGTGGCCGGTCCTCCAGGGCCCGCTCACTCAGGAGTAAAGGAGAAAGCCCAGCACTAAGACTGAAAGGGGGAGGTGCACACGGGAAGCCGGGGGCCCACAGCCACCCACTGATGCAGAGAGGCAGGACAATGGCGCTCAGCCACACTGGGGAGAGCAGCCGGCACAGGGTTTGGAGTCGGCCGTGCTGTAGCCCTGTCACTCATGGGCAAGCTGCTCACCTTAGCGTCCTGATCAGCATTAGTTATCCTCAGGGCTGTGAGAGTTCTGGAATATCACATAGATAAATCACGGAGCACAGAGTGCTCAACAGGTGCCGGTTACTGTCCCTGGTCTCCTTCCCCTACGCTTCCTTTGTACGGTTATAATCGTTTTTCACAGACCACAAGACTTTATTAAGATGGAATCATTGCTAATTCTACAGAATGTACTTGCCTACGCCAAAATCCATGAGGTTTACAGAACTCCTAGCTATACAAGTGATTTTTTAAAAGATTATTTATTTGAACAGCAGAATTATGGGGGGGGGGGAGAGAAAAGGGAGATTTCCATCTGCTGGTTTGATCTCCAAATGACTGCAATGGCCAGGCTGAAGCCAGGAGCCTGCAACTCCATCTGGGTCTTATATATGGGTGGCAGGTCCCAAGCACTTGGGCCATCTTCGGCTGCCTTGCTAGGCACATCAGCAGGGAGCTGAATTGGAAGTGGAGCAGCCGGGACTCAAATGGACACTCATATGGGATGCCGTTGTGGCAGGCGGTAGCTTAACTGCTGCACCAAAGCGCTGGCCCCCCACTCCTACAAATTAGAAACAAATGGCAAGTTTAATACCACAAGGACACGTCCTGATGCCCCGGCGAGGGAGGCTGGGGTGAAGGACTGCACATTTATTTCAAGCTGCTCAAGAATTTGTGGGCCACACAGTGCGTCCTGGCACACAAGAAGGCAATGAGCTCCTCAGTACAGTGCTGTGTGTGTGATTTGGAGGACACAGGCTCATCACACAGCTCGGGCTGCTCCCGCCCCCCCCCCCCCCAGGGCTTGCTGCAGGTTGCTAGGGATCCACTATTTCCTCTTCCTCTTCTTCCTCCTTGGGCTCCCTGGACACTACCAGCATGTCTTGTTTATCCTCCAGTCGCGCGTCTGGCTACGATTCTGGACTCAACCCCAGCAGCCACAGCGGTGCCTGCTGCACTCCAGGGTCAAGAAGTTGATGGTGTCCTTTAAGAAATACACAGCTCTTTGCCCTCCCTTGGGTTTCTAAGAAGGGCAGGATGTCTCTCCGCTTTGGTGTTCTGGAGGCAGGACGTGGACTGAGTATCTTCTGAAGGCTCTTTGTCCACGTGGAGACTTCCTTAGGGCTTTGGCTCTCTGTGACAGCTTAGCAACGTCACCATGGAATCTCTGGCTCCTCGGTGAGCAGAGATGGGTTTGCTTTGCAGCTGATCGCCCGGAGAGGTGAGGATCTCTGAGCAGTCCCCAGCTCAGAGCCTGCCTGGAAGAGGCAGTGCCAGGGCCAGGGGCCGTCAGGGACCTGCTAGGCTGAGGACAGGTGCCCGACACACCAGGTCCCAATGACCAGCTCCGGGCCAGAAGCCAAACAGGATGCAGCAGGAAGCATTAATTCCACTGGATATTTATTTTCTATGATGTGAAACATCTGGCACTAGGAAAGACACAGAAATCGGAGGTCTGTAGGAAAATGGCCTTGGGAGCTTTGAACTTTTCCACTTTGCTGCCGAAACCAGTGGAGAGACTGGGAGCCGTGGTGAGGGTGAAGTGAAGGAGCTAAGAGGCTGCGTCCTGCTGGAAACTACTCAGGGGCTTGGGAGGGACCGGGGGCCTCTGCCCTCAGGAGAGATGGAGATGGGGTCTCCCCCCAGGGTGGGAGGCCAACACGGGCAGGAAGCAGGAGGACAGAGCAGCTGGGGAGAAGCAGAGCAGGCAGGGGCTCGAAGCCCATCTCCTTTGTCTGGGAACGGTAGACAGAGGGGTTTGTAGCTGAGTGACTGGGCAAGTGGGTAGAAGCCTCAGTCTCCTCATCCGCAAAATGGGGGCAGTGCAACGCCTTCCTTCCCATGATCCTATGACCCACTTCTCTGGTCTTTGGGCCTTAGTCTGGGGAGGACTCCCTGGGAGAATCCTCAGTAGAGGTTGCAGGGGATGTTGCCGAAGGCAGGCAGGGAGCAGGGCCTGGGTCTCCTGTGAGTTCTGTCCTCCTTCCCACCCGCCTGCCTCCTGAGGGGCTGTTCCCAGCTGTGTCGCCTCCTCCCCTGCTCCCCTTGCTTGATGCTCTTCCTCTTCCTTCCTGCACTAGAGCTTCCGAGGCGAGTGTGCCGCGTTTGTGTGAGGCCAGCTGCAGCCCCTGAGGGCCGGCGGAGAGCTCAGGACTTCAGAACAAGACATGAAGTGCAGTATTGGCTGGGGGTGTCCTGGGCTTCCATGGCCACCCCAAGAGAGAATTCCTGCTTGGTCCCCAACCCCTGCAGCTGCCCTCCTGCCGCTGGCTCCTTTTCTTCGTCTCAGCCTCTGTTTCCTCCTTCTTGGGTTGCCTAGAAACTCAAAATCCTTCCCACTTGGTAAGGCAGGACAAGGTGTCTCTGTACGCGGCTGCTGTGGTCTCTGCAGCCATGGCTGGGAGGCGGGGAGGCCCTGTCCCTTCTGCATCCTGGCAAGAGCCGGAGAAGTGTCTTCCGAGGAGGAGGGCGGAAGATGCAGGTGCAGCTTGGAGACAGGAGAGGGCTGCTTGGACACAAGGAGCTGTCTTCTCATTGACCTGGCCTGGGCCTGTGCTCCAGGGACATGTGTGGGCCTGGAGCCTGTGGTAGGACAGCTGGGAGTTGGGGGGCATTGTCCTCAGCTGGGCTTCCTCTTGAGGTCTTGGGAGTAGTACTCCCAGGTGAGGGCTGGTGCCCTGGATGGACAGGTCAGTGGCTAAGTGCGCAAATGCTGATGGTGCCCACTTCGTGCTGGTTCTGGGGCTGGAGGTGAGGATGGTCCTGCCATGCTGGGGAGAAGGGTTCAGACCTTTTAGGCAAGCTATCCGCACTCAGCTCTCAGGGCTGCTTGTCTTAGCTGGTGACCCAGGCGAGTTAGCCTGTCTGCCTCCTGTGAAGAGGGGTGATAAAAGCGGTCCACCTGTGGGGGCCATGTGCAAATGGATATGGCGACTAGTAAGTGCTCAGTTAACTTAGCTGCTGATATACTGATGGCCCCTGGCCTGAAGAACTCACAAGCAGTAGCGAGGCTAGATCTGTAATGTCGTTAATGAAGTAGAGCCGGTGGGTCTTCACTGCACTTCTGTGCTGTTCTGGAGGACACTAGGACTCCTTCCCCTCACTCATGTCCTCCCTTCCTCATCTGCCTGCTCCCTTCAGGGTGTCTGGGGGACTGCTGACCTGGGCCTAGCAATACGTGCTCAGGAGCTGGGCGGGGGTGGGGAGGCAGGGTCAGCCAGGAGGGCTCTGGCAGATGAGTTGGGCAAAGCCAGGGGTCAGGCTGCAACTGCTGAGGAGGAGCTGGGTGTAACTGTGAGGGCTGTTGGGCACTGCAGTGGGCGCTTGTCAATCTTCCTGGGAAAGCTGAATAAGAGGAAAGAGATGACTGTCTTCTGAGGTAGTGGAAATCATAGTTCCTGTTGATGGCGGGTGGTCCAGACCTCCAGTTTTGTTTAATGTTTGGTAAAAGATGCCCCCCCCCCCCATCCCTGGCAAAATGCGCACAACTCTGAGCAAGGCCTTTGGGGACACATGGACCAATGGAGGCATCCCAAAGGGAGAGGTGGGTTGGAAGGGATGTATAGAAGTTGGGAAGCTGAGTGATGTCCAAGGAAGGCATTCTGGACATGCTCTTGCACTTGGCCATCCAACCCCCTTGTTCTGTTCCTGCACAAACATACCGCACTAGTGGCTGCCCAGGTTGCTCTGAGGCCCTTGTCTGTTACTCCCCGCAGTGTTGCCAGGGTGGTTTTGACAGCAGTGCTCACTGGGAGGGCTGAAGGCCCTTTATTTCTTCCGATGCTGCTGATACAGAAGCTGAGGGTCTGGGGGAAGGTGGTGAGTGCATGGGCAGGAGGAGAAGCAGGGAGGCCTGGGAAGGAGGAGTCCCAGCAAGGGGCATGAGGACACTTGGGGCGATTGTGTTTACCATGATGATGCTGGTGATGGTCTCCTGAGGCCAAGCCTGGGTCTCTTACAAGGTGTACTTTATTGTGTATCGGCTTCTTTTCCCCATACATCTGTTTACAGGTGCCTTGAATTGTTCATGTATATTTTTCAGTGGAAATCTAGTGCCAGACCACCACAGAACAACTTCACCAAAGCAGGGAAAAGGAGCCAAACCACGCTTTGTCCTTTGTTGTCTTTTTCTGGTGGGAAGATTGTTATCCCTTGTGGTGTACCAGTGAGTAAGACTCCTGGCCCAGCCCCAGTAGCCAGGATGCTCAGTTGAACTTGGCAGAGGGTCCCCTGGGGACTGCTGCCCCCATCCACAGATCCCAGCCCAGCAAGCCTGAGGGAGATCGGGAGACAGGTTTAAGGCCAGCACTGTTGTCACCCGGTGGGTCCATCGTCCGCTGGAATCCCAAAGCCCTGGCAGTCCTTCATCTTTTCTGTTTTGGCCACAACATTGCTAATAATACCGCAGCCTGCGGTGGTGGGGTCGCAGCTGGGTGTGGAGGCGGAACTGGCTGACTCCGGTTCGGAAAGGCTTGCGGTAGCAGTCACAGTGATATCAACAGTAATAATAGTGGTAATTTAAGCGGGCGTGATAGCAGTGATAGCTAACATTCTGGAGCATTCACTGCACTGCTTCAGGAGCTCTGCTTGTGTTATCTCAGGCTCCTGGTTCAGAACGGTTCCTGCAGGCAGAGCCCGGGCTGTGAACCTAGCCCTGCCGTGCTTAGCTCAGTAATCTTGGGCAAGTCACTTTAAAGGCCTAAGTTTCACATGACAGCCAATGAGCACAAGCAAAAGTTCTCAGTGTCACTAATCATTAGGGAAATGCAAATCAAAACCACACTGAGATATCACCTTACCCCAAACCATAATGAGATAACACCCTAGGATAGTTACTATAAAAAACAAAACAAAACCAGAGTGGAAGATAAACATTGGTGAGGACGTGGAGAAAGCAGAGCCCTCCTGCACCGTTGGTGGGGATGTGAAACGGTGCAGCCACCGTGCGTAGCTGTGTGCTGGTTCCCTCAAAATGAAGCAGAAGAATCACCGGTGATTCTGAGCATACTCATGCCCAAAAGCATCAAAAGCTGGATCTCCAAGATCCAGCATCCATGTTCATAGCAGCCTTATTCACGTAAGCCAAACGGCGGAAGCAAGGGGCCGTTATTGGATGAAGGGTTGGATGGAGCATGGTTTGTCTGTGCAATGGAACTCTGCGATTCTGATACCAGCGACAGTCTGGGTGTGCCCTGAAGACATTATGCAAAGTGGAATATGCCAGTCACACACAAATCCCCATTACATCAATCCCTAGAATAGTTAGTGTAGTGGAGATGGGATGTAGAATGGAAAATGCCAGGGGCTGGGGGTAGGGAGAGTGAGGAGCTAGTGGTTATATGGAAAAACATTTTAAATTAGTTATTTGAGAAGCAGGGGGAGAGAGAGGGAGAGTGTGCACTCCCATCTGCTGACTCACCCCTCAGACGCCCACAGTGTCAGGGGTTGAAGCTGACAGATAGGAACGTGATCCAGGTCTCCCACAAGGGTGGCCAGAGCCCAGTTACATGTGCCATCACTGATGCCTCCTAGGGTCTGCCTCAGACTCAGGGACCAGAGCTGCTCCAAAACCTAGGCTCTCCGATATGAGAAGTGTCTTAAGTGCTAGGCTAAATCTACCCTAGAGCTAGAGGTTTTTTTTTTAAAGATTTATTTTTAATTTATTTGAAAGGTAGAGTTACAGAGAGGGGGAGGAAGAGGAAGAGGAGGAAGAGGAGGAGGAGGAAAGAGAGAGAGCGAGAGCGAGTGAGCGAGCGAGCTTCCATCTGCTTGTTCACTTCTCAAATGGCTGCAGTGGCTAGGGCTGGCCAGAAGATAGCCAAGACCCCAGAGCTTCTTCTGGGTCTCCCTTGTGGGTGCAGGAGCCCAAAGGACTTGGACTTTCTTGTGCTGCTTTCCCAAGGTACATTAACAGGGAGCTGGATTGGAAGTGGAGCAGCTGGGTCTCAAACCAGTGCCCATATGGGTTGCCAGCATTGCAGGTAGAGGCTTAACCTGCTACACCACAATGCCAGCTCCAGGTTTTTTTTTTTTTTTAAATGATTAATTTTTATTTATTTGAAAGACAGAGTTACAGAGAGGGAGAGGGAGAGGGAGAGGGAGAGAGAGAGAGAGAGAGAGAGAGAGACCTTCCATCAGCTGGTTCACTCCACAAATGATTGAGACAGCTGGGACTAGGAGCAAGGAATTTCATCCAGGTCTCCTGCATGGGTGCAGTACCTAAGCACTTGGGCAAACTCTGCTGCTTTCCCAGGTGCATCAGCAGGGAGCTGGATTAGAAGTGGAGCCACTGGGACTCGAACCTGAGACCATATGGGATAATCAGCATCACAGGCAGCAGCTTAACCCACTGCTCTAAAATGCTTAGAATGGGGGCCAGTACTGTGGCGTTGCAGGTAAAACCGCTGCCTTCAGTGCCAGCATCCCATATGGGCACTGGTTCTAGTCTTGTCTGCTCCTTTCTGATCCAGCTTTCTGCTATGGCCTGGGGAAGCAATGGAAGATGGCCCAAGTCCTTGGGCCCCTGCACCCATGTGGGAGACCCGGGAGAAACTTCCGGCTCCTGGCTTGGAATTGGTGCAGCTCTGGTCATTGCAGCTAACTGGGGAGTGAACCAGCCGATGGAAGACCTCTCTCTCTGCCTCTCTGTGGCTCTGCCTTTCAAATAAATAAAATAAATATTTTTAAAAAATGCTTAGTATGGTACAGTTTAGGTTTATCACAATTTTTAAAGAGGGAAGAAAAGTCCTTTATTTCAATATTCTCATCTCTAAAATTGGGAAAAAGCCTCACTTGCCTCCTAAAGTGGTGAAGCTGGATTGGTGACAGTATCTGACAGCCCTAGACAAGTGCCAGCGACCGGTTATGCCGAGGACCATGGTGCTCATGACTGGTGTCTGGCCAGTGTCTGGGGATTGCTGGCCTTCGGGCACAGCCCCTCCCATCTCTGGCTCTCAGGATCCTCACACACAAAGGAGGTGGCGAGCAGGGGACCACTTCCAAGCCTCTTCCCCGCGGCGTGCCCGTGTCTCAGTTCCCAGATGTGGAGCTGGCATTGTGGGGAGGGGGGATGCTCAGACAGATGCCTGGCCCCTGCAGCTGGGGTAGCCCGACTCTGGCCCTGCAGCCCCTGCCCAGGCATCCTGGTGTGTGCTGTGGGAGTACGTGTGTGTGCATCCGACTCTGTGTCGCATCCACGCAGCCACGTGCGGCCAGCTAGGGGTGCTAGAGCCGGGAATGTAGCGCGGTGTGCACAGAGGGCAAGGGGCACCGGGCTGAGTGTCACACCCCTTGGTGAACCCTGGGGCACAAGGGACAAGGAGGAGCCTGGCAGGTTTGCTGACGGCAGCATTTTCTCACCTGTGGTTGTACATTAGGGAAGTTTATAAGAAAATTGGGGCCTCTGTCCTACCCCAGAGCCCTGACTTCATTGTCAAGGAGATGGCCTGAGCCCAGGATTTTCCAAAACTGTCTTGGGGGGAGCTCTCTCCTACTGCCAGGCTGGGAACGTCCGTTCCACAGGGATCCAGACCTGCTGGGGCCAGGCCCAGTGTGTAGTGGGAGGGAAGCTACCTGTAAGCTGTTTATTACCTGCTTGAATTACTAGGTAAATATTGACTGGAGACTCTGGTGTCCCAGGAGCTACCTGTTGCTTCCATGGGCACATCCCTGGTGTGGTGGGGATGGATTTGTCTGCTCTGGGCCCTGGATGGACAATGCTGTAGCTCTGGGCTTTTCCAGCAGATGAGTTGATGTGCAGAAGGCCCTGGGGGCTGGGTTTGGGCTAAATGTTACTGCACTTTGGCAGTTGTTTTTTTTTTTTTTTTTTTTTTTTAACATCAAACTTCAGCCTCCAAGTGTGTGTGACGAGGATGTCAGGAGCTGGCTGCAGCACTACCATGAGGGTGAACTGGCACACCATGTGTGACGCCCCCATTGGCTGGCAGTGACTCGGGAAATGAGCGTTTCTTTTTTTCTGGGCAAGAGAGCTGCCCGGCCTGACCTCTGGGAAGGTGCTTGTGTTCCTGCCTGCGGGGTCAGCATCTGTTAGCCAGTGACAATCTGATGGACCCTGGGACGTGGCAGAAAGTCACTGAGCTCGTCCCCTCCGTTACCTTAGAATGGAGAGAGGGGTTTAGAAGGGGGTGATATAGTTAGGTGGGTCTCTGCAGTGCCCCCACAGGAAGAGATGAGGACAGCAATAAGTGCAGAGAAGTGACAACGTGAGGGCACAGGGAGAAGACTGTCACCGGCAGGCTCGGGCCAGAGGCCGCAGGAGGAACCAATCTTGCTGCTGATCTTGATCTTGAACTTCTGGCCTCCTCGGGAACTGTGGGACAATAACCACCTGCTGTTTAAGCTCCACTCTGTGGGCTTTGTTAGGCAGCCTTGCTGAGCAGGCACCTCCCCACCTTCCCTGCCCCCGCCACATCAGTCACTCAGTCCCCCCATCCCCAGCTTTCGCCCTCCCTGTCCTCAGCCTCAGGTCCCCAGGGCCTCTGGCCTTCATTCCCACCTCCCCCACCGTGGCATGTCTCCTGCTGCAGGTGCACTTGGGATCACAGCTCTGGGCTGAGTTTGCACACTGAAGCGCAGGTGCAGGTTGCCCACGGCTGTTGGCCCTCCGTGTCCGGCACTGTGCCTCTCCTCCTTGGCAGGCTGTGCACTGATGCTGCAGAGCCACCACAGTCCCCACAATGCACTCTGCTGCTCTCCCACCTTTGTGCCTCTGAGCCCCTTGCTTGAACACTCATCCTTTCTTCTCTGCCCATCAAGCTCCTGTTCACCCTCCGTGGGCCTCTGTCAGTGTGTCCCCTGGGAAGCCCCCCCGGACCTGTGCAGAGCAAGATTGCCTTCCAGCTTCCCTCTTCCCTCCAAGCCCCATGCACCAGCCTCACCTACACATCTGTAAGGCCCCGGGTGTATCTGATGGGATCAGGTACCAAGCTCTAGGAACTGTCACAGCCTAAGCACCTAGTCCAGTGTCCCAGCACAGTTGGTACTCAGCAGATGCTTCTCTCTCTCTCTCTCTCTCTCTCTCTCTCTCTCTCTCTCTCTCTTTTGACAGGCAGAGTGGACAGTGAGAGAGAGACAGGTCTTCCTTTTCTGCTGGTCACCCTCCAATGGCTGCTGTGGCCGGCGCATCGCGCTGATCCGAAGTCAGGAGCCAGGTGCTTCTCCTGGTCTCCCACTTGGGTGTAGGGCCCAAGGACCTGGGCCATCCTCCACTGCACTCCCGGGCCACAGCAGAGAGCTGGCCTGGAAGAGGGGCAACTGAGACAGAATCCAGTGCCCCAACCGGGAGTAGAGCCCAGTGTGCCGGTGCCGCAGGCGGAGGATTAGCCTATTGAACCATAGCGCTGGCCTGCAACTGCTTCTCAAGTGAAGGAGGGAATGGGGAGTTGTCCAAGCTGGCTCTGGGCACCAGCTAATTCTTTGCCATGGGCGCTGTCCTGTGCATGGTGGGATTGGCAGCCCCATCCCTGGCCTTTAACCATCATACATTAGCACCGCCCCCCCCAACCCAGAGTATCTCCATTCACTGTCACACATCTCCTGGGGACAGAGGCCCCTCTCGAGAGCTGCTGGTGTGGCTTGCAGAGATCTCTGTTGACACGAACACTAGAGGAACGCCCGAGTGGGTGTGACACTGACATTGATTTTATTGAGCCAAAAATCAGAGGTGACCAACTCTGAAGGCTTCCTCCCACAGTGAGTTCTACCAGAAAACCGTGCTGGGCCAGAATTCTTTGTTAGGAGTAAGATTGGGGAGGTGTTTCCTGAAATTCTGGCTTTGTTCGACTGCTAAATTGGGTCAAGCCAATGCACTTTCCTTACTGAGCCGGGGCTCCAACGATAGCTGGGATTACAGTGCTCAGATACCTCGTAACCACCTGTTCCACCCCATCCCAGGCAGCCCCCTGCCATCTGTTACTCATGCTCTTTGCAGTCACTCCGGCCCTGGGAGCCCTCTCAACACGGCCCCTACCCCAGCCCTCTCGGGAGCATCGGTACTTTCCACATACTTTGTACCCACCTCCTTTCCCTGGGATCATCTGCTCAGGGTCCCTCAGCACCCCCGCCTCTCCTGTACCTGCAGAGATGGCTTGAGGAAGAACAAGTTCCCTCCTGCATGGCTCCTGACCTGCCCCGGTGGCCTCTTTTCATGTGGTGAGCTGGGCATGCTTCTAATCTCCCTGCTCTCCATTTCCTCTTTCCAGCAAATGGACAACGAGAGCCACCTTGTCCTGAACGCAGGGTGGGAAGCACCTGTCATCCCTGTGGGCGGGGCACTGAGCTTTATTATTTAGGGACCAAGTGGCTAGATAAGCTGCCTTCCTGATAGGAGGCCAATTCCTGGGGTGTTTGGCCTGGCAGTGAAGACGCCCACATCCCATAGCAGAGTGCTTGGCTCTCACACCTGGCTGCTCCTAATGCAGCCCCTGAGAAGCGGTGGGTGATGGCTGAAGTCAGTGGGTCCCTGCCATCCACCGTGGGAGACTTTGCTTGAGTGCCTGGCTGCCCACTTTGGACACAACCAGGATCTAGGGGTTGTTGCTGATATTTGGGGGAGTGAACTGGCACATGGCAACTCTCTCTCTCTCTCTCTCTCTCAAATAAATGAAAAACACTTTCCAGGGACGTGTCTTGGAACTGGAGCTGGTGTCTGGTGCAGCGGTTAGGCCACCACTTGCAACGCCCATATTCTCATTTCAAAGTGCCCGTGCTGAGTCTTGCCTATTTTCTTCATTCAACTTTCTGCTGTGTGCACTGTGGGAAGCGATAGGTGGTGTCTCAAGTACATGGGTCCCTACCACACTTGTGGGAGACCCAAATGGAGTTTCTGGCTCCTGGCTTCTGCCTGGCACAGCCCTGGGTGCTGCAGGTATTTGGGAAGTGACCAGCAGATGGGAGAGCTTTCTCTCTCTGCTTCTCTCTCTCTATGATGTGCTGCTTTCAAATACATAAAATAAATTAAAAACATCATCAGCAAATATTACATCTTTTTATTTTTTTTAAATAAGACTCAAATTCTCGGGGCCGGCACTATGGTGCAGCAGGTTAAAGCCCTGGCCTGCAGCGCTGGCATCCCATATGGGTACCTGGCTGCTCTGCTTTTGTTCCAGCTCCATGATAATGCACCTGAAAAAGCAGTAGAAGATGGTCCAAGTCCTTGGGCCTTTGCACCTGTGTGGGAGACACAGAAGAAGCTCCTGGCTTCAGATCAGCTCAGCTCCTGCCATTGCAGCCATTTAGGGAGTAAACCAGGGGAGGGAAGACCTCTCTCTCTGTCTCTACCACTCTCTGTAACTCTTTCAAATAAAATGAATCTTAAAAAAAAAAAAACTCAAATCCTCGAGCAAGGAAGCTCCTTTCACCTGGAAGAATACACAGGCCCACAATTCTCTTGTCTTTCTTTCTTAAAAATTTATATATTTATGTGTTTTCATTTTATTTGTAAGGCAGATAGTGATAGGGAGAAGACAGAGAGAAAGACCTTCCATCCACTGATTCACTCCCCAAATTCTCGCAATAGGACCCATCCTGTACTTGGCAGGGACCCAGGTACTTGAGCCATAAAAATTCCATTGCCTTCCAGGGTGCACTTTAGCAGGAAGCTGGATTGGAAGTGGAGCAGCCAGGACTAAACCAGGCATGTCATTGTAGGATGTGGGTGTCCTAGTAGGGGACCTAACTGCTGTGCCACATCCCTGTCCCTGAGTTTTCCTTCCTAACTCCTTTATTGTATATTGTTTTTCTTAGCTAAAAATAAAATTCTCTTGAAAGGGTAGCATACTGGGCCTTACCAGTAAGGTTACCAGATAAAATAGAGGATTCCCAATTAAATCTGAATTTCAGATAACCCATACATAATAAATTAGCATAAGTATGTTTCAAATATTGCACAGGACATACTTAATGCTAAATATTATTTGTTACTTCTCTGAAATTCAAATTTAACTGATGTTACAACTTGAACAGGATCTGAATCCCCAAATTCATGCAGATGTTTAAACCCCAAAGTCTTAGGTTAATGGATACTAGATGAATGGTTGGTGGACCAGGGTGGATCTGAGGGTGAGACCTTTGGGAAGTGAATTGGATTAGAATTGAATTGGATCAGTTTGCTGCAGTGGAGCCCCATGATTGAATAAGGAGAGACCGCAGAGGTCTGCTTCCTGGCTCCTAGGGGATCCCTGCTCTGCACACATTCCCCACCGCCAGCCTCCACTCAAAGCCAGACAAGTGGGGCTGCCTGACCTTGCACTGTGAACCTCCAAACCATAAGCCAAAACAAGCCTCCCCCCACCCCGAGTGTTTTAGTTAAAGTCACAAAGGGCTGGTGAATACAACTAGGCGACGTGAATTTTTGGTGCTAAATCTGCCAATCTTACTTACTAATTATTTGTACCTCAGGTACATACACCATTAGACCCTTTTCAGAGATCCGGTTCCACAGGGAGAGATTGAGTGCAATGTTATTGAACGGCCTTCTCAGTGGTGACCAGTGCAGTAGCCCTGATAGGTCACTTTGGATGGACTGGTTGACCAGTTGCGTCTTGTCTGTCATGAAACCACTTGCAGAAATAAGGACGCCCAGTTCTCCCTGACCCTGTGGCTTTCACATGCAACATGCATGTGAGGCTTCTGTGCTGGCCCCTTTTCTCCAAATTTTTGGCAGAGAGGACCAAAAACTAGCTTCTGTGGAAATTATTTATTTAGTATTAATGGGGCAAAGCTAGATCTTGGCTAGACATTTCAAGTAAACAGGATCACTCCACACAGAGTTGTTTGAAACCAGAGATTTCCTGTGACCCCCAGAGTTTTAACAAGAGCCAGAGAAGTTATATTTATAGAAACCCTGTGAATTTTACCCCTCCCCTCCCCCCATTTAATCCCAAATACAACAAATCCCGGAATGTCTACAGACAGCGGCCTGCTTGATGGATGAGGCTGGGAGGGGACCCCTACATGCAATTGTGTTGGTGAGTGGAGGCCTGAGGTTGAGCTGCGGCCGCGGGGCAGGGGTGGGTGCCGGTGAAACTGCAGACACCACTGATTCATGAAAATACAATCAAATGAATGAACCCCCCCACCCCGCCCCGCCCAGCATGCAGTGTCTTTCGGTCAAATTTCTCAGAGGGCTTTGCCATCCTCCTGCCCTTAGCAGCTTAAGAGAGTTTCCAGGCAGAGATGGAAGCACGGGGACTTCTTTTTTGTCTTTGGTTTCTTCTTGAGCAAGTCGCTGTCCTTGTGTAAATCCTAAACATTGGCTCATTCCCTTTCTGGGGGCCGGCTCTGGCTGAAGTCCTGGCTGGAGGGGCAACCAGCCAGCCAGCCAGATCGCTGTTAAGAGGCCAAGAGACAGCTCCCCTGCTCGGGACCTTCCGAGTCCTGTGAGAACATGAGAATTAGAAGAGAGAGGAGAGGGCTGAGGGGTTCCAGACCCTGGAGGATCACCCGAACCCTGGGATAACGGGTGGATGTTGGCTGCAGCAGTTGTTGCTACTTGGGACCGCCACATCCTGTATTGGAGTGCCTCACGTGAGTCCTACCTCCTCTGCTTCTGCTCTAGTTTTCTGCCAATGCCCAGGTGGTGGATGAAGTACTTGGCTACTTGGGTTGCTGCTACCCATGTGGGAGAACTGGGTTGAGTTTTAGGCTCTTGGCTTTAGCCTGGCCCAGCTCTGGCTATTGTGGGCATTTGGAGAATGAACCAGCAGATGGAAGGTCTGTCTCTGTTTGCCTCTGTCTTTCTGAAAAAACTTCATGGAAAAATTGAATTAAGAGATAAATTTATTTTTAAAAAGTACATGGATTGGGAGGGCCATTATAGAAAGAGCATCAGAAGACATGGGTCAGAGTGGGTGTTTGGCCTAGTGGCTAAAACACACACACAATCCATGTTGGGGTTCCTGGGTTTGATTCTCAGCTCTGTTCCTGGTTCCAGTTTCCTGCTAATGGGAGGCCATGGTGGTAGTCACCTAATGTAGGAGCCCCAGACTGAGTTCCTGGCCCTTGGCTTTAACCAGTCCCAATCCCACCTGTTGCTGGTATTTGGGGAGTGAACCAGTAGATGGAAGCTATACATCTGTATGTGTAGCTGTGTGTCTATATGTCTGCTGCTTGAGTTTTTTTTTTTTTTTTTAATACCTGGAGCACAGTCCTAGCTCTGACAGCCAACAGCTCAGGTGAACCTGGAAAAGTCACTTACTTAGAGTGTCTGATCTTACTTTCCCACCAGTTAAGTAAGATGGTCACATCTGTTTTGCTAGATTGTTCTGACAGTTGTTCTTCTAGTGACATAATATATGTAGGCACACTATTGTTATTGTAGTCAAAAGCTATATGAGGCTCTGAGCTGAGGCATGTCCACTGGGGCTCCAATAGGGGTGTTTTAGTGTACTAGTATGACCCATGCCGGCTCTGGGGACCTCACTGGGTCATAATTCAGCCTTCTCAGAAAGGCCTGCTAACGACTCCTGAGAAGAGCCCACTCCTGTCCTGCTACCTCTCCTGGGGGCTCCTTGGGAGCCAGATGGTCCCTTGGCCACAGAGCTGTGACTCTCCTTTCAGCTGGTGCTTGACCAGTTATAAGTAGCATTTTTCTTTATTTAATAATGGAAGAGAGAGGGGAAAAAAGAGCCAGAAGAGACAGGTAGAGAAAATACTAGAATACATTGTAGATCATCAGGGTATTGTTTTGTGAAACATGTTACTGATATTTTGCACACATGTATGTGTATTGAACGGCAGACAGATATATTTCTGACTCTGAGTTGCACTGAAAAAAAAAAATTAAAAGGGCTGCTTTAAACAAGAATGAATCTGACTTCATCACTTGGGCAGTTTTGAGACCAAAAAACTCCAGCCGAGGAAATGAGTGCTGACAGGGCCGCCGGGGCGAGGAGCCCAGAAATGCATGCTGGACCAGAGCCATCGGATGGTTGCCATGACACCCACCTGATGCCCTCATCCGTGTTCCAGTCCCAGCTCTTGCCCCAGTAGCTTCAGACTCTGCCCCTAACGCTCAACTCAGGAGGCTAGGTTCCAGGAGCTCCAAGCCCCTGTTAGGTGAGAACCTGGTTCTTCACCCCCTGACTGTTCTTAGGGAGCCCCTGGACTGCCTCAGTGTGGAAGGCACCAAACCCCATACCAGGCTCATCTTCCCAGGACAGCTGCTCTGGCAACGGCTCCCACATCACCACTCCCTCCTCCTGGGGCTCCCACCCAGTGTCTCCAACATCCTGGGGGGAGTGGGGATGGGCGTGTTCCCCTTCTCTGAGGAGGAGACTCTCCCAGGTGGAAGGTTTTCACCTGTCTGGATGATGGGGCACATTTCGGACAGCTCTGACTGGGAGCTTGGTTAGCCGTGAGTGGGGCAGAGGTAGACTTCTCCAGCTCTGGGCTTTGAATGGCTCTCCTGACCCAGGATCACTGATCCTTCCACCACCCAGATGCAAGTCACCCACATTCACCCATGCTTCAAGGACAAAATTACATCAACCCCAGTTTTGTACATCTTGATGGACATTTGTGATTCCAGAATTGGGTGCCAGTCCAGACCAAAAAGGGGTTCAGTATGCCTTGCCTTCCCAGTGGGTCGGGTGTGTTCATAGCCAGAGAAAAGAAGTGAGGCAGAGACAGCCCGAGTGGGTATAGCTCACATGTGTCTTATTGAACATGGTGTGAACGGGTGGCTACAGCCACTAATTCCATGAGTAGGTTTCAGTCTGTTTGCACAACAAGTCAGGTTACAGCTACTCTGTGTGGAGAAACCTTTAAGCCAACTGCAACTGTGTAGAGAGACAGTGTAAGGCCAGACAACTTGATTTAACACCAGGCAGGGGAGACGCCTCCCCACTTCTTTCCATTGCCGTCTCGTCTTGTTTCTTTTCCTACCTTCTTTTGTCTTTGCCCTTTCCACCTGAATGGTGCAGTTTCTGAAGCAGTTCTCTAGCATGTAAGTAGGTGTCTCTAGGGTATTGTTACTTTGGAGAAAACATGTGCAGAAAAGCAGGTAAATCCCGCGTGCAAGTCTGCACGCCTTCAACTCCATGCTTTGTAAGGCTTCGGCGACGCTTGCTGAAAAACAGGCTAAATCTTCCTAACATCGCCCCGCTGTGATGTGCAACTTCTTGTAATCCCTAATTCTCAGGCTAATTAATCTGGAACACTTTCCCAATTTTTTTTTCCCCTTATAAAAGTCCTTCAAAGGCATGACTGGCACAAAACTGATGACTGGCAGGAAAGTAATGCGACATGAACAGTTGGAGGGACTCTTTTTCCTAGACTGGAGTGAGTACTTTGCCATCTCAGCATCATTGGAGATTGTATTCCTGACATTTCACACCTTAACTCTTACAAAAGCAGGAGCAGCAGCTTCCTCGCAAAGCCCTGTGGCTGTCTGTCCCCCGCCCTGCCTGCTTAGGGCAGGTGGGTCTCCTAGAGATGGCTTGGAATGAAGCATCTTGGGAAAGGCGCGCATACAGCTGAGCAGTATCTGCCAAAGCAGCCTGGGTTGGTCCTGATCTTCGGGAAGCAGTTGCCAAGATGGGGTTAACTCTGCATCGATTAGGGGAAGACGGGGAGGGAGCTCAGTCCGCTGAGGAAGCTTCAGCTGAGTGGAGGAGAGCAGAGGATAGTGCTGGTGGAAGTTTCTAGACTGATGTGCAAGGACAAGCAAGTGTAGCCAAGCAGTTGAGAGGTCGCTGAGCTCACGTGGTTCGCCAGAGGAGCTCTGCTTGTTGTCCCCGCTGCCCACTCCTGGGCGCTGGGAGCAGCCATGGGAGTTGAGGCAAAGCCTTCTGGTAATCACTGCCATGAGTGTGGGAGCAGCAGCGGCAGCCCCAGGCCAGTTAGGCCGTCTGTAATTGGAGGTCTCTGAGGTGATTTCTCATGGCCACCTAGGCAGAGCTGGCCTTTTTTATCCCTACCTCGTAAACATCTCCTGGCCTCTTTACACCCTCTCCAGCTTAAAGACACTTATACAGCAAGCACAAGGTTTTGTTTTGTTCTTAGTTGCCAACTGTAGGTAATCCATGCTTCTAATGCTGTACATGAGCCTCTCCAGCAGTAGGTTGGCAGGCTCTGTAGTTGGAGAGCAGGAAGTGCAGGTAGCAGCTGTGTGAGCAGGCATCGCTGGGTTCTGACTGGGTGGCTTTGCCATCTCAACGAACGAACGGGGTGGGGGGTGACCCCTCTTGCCAGGAGGTGATGCACGCCTTGTGTTCTGTGGCGCATAAGGGGTTAACCCAGTACTTGGGGGCCTTCCTGCCCCTCGGCAATTTAGGTGAACTTGGCTCTGATCCTGTGGCCCAGCCTGGCCAACCCCAAGGCTCCTGGGAGTCTGTCTCACTTCCCTAAGGCCTGCAGGTGTGGCCACTCTGCTCTGCCCCCGCCAGCGAGCCTTCACTACTGAAACAAGACGCCTGATCATGCAGCATCAGGTTTGCGGGCAGGGATCGCTTCGCGTACATGCCTCTGCCGTCCCCCCCACCCAGTTCTTTCCAAAAGCCTGGCTTTCCTGAGTGCCCCTAGCACACACTGCTGCCCTCTGGGACACAAGGACACCTCTCAGTGCCTCTCCCTCAGCCCCCTCCCCACCCAAAACTTGCCTTCATTCCCCAGGCTCTTGGAATTCTGGGAGTGGGACTCTCCTTATGATCGTTTTTACAAAAACGTTCTTTTTTTTTTTTTTTTTTTTTTAATCATTTGAAAGGCAAAGAGAGACGGAAGGAGAGGGTCTTCCATCCACTGATTTAGACTGAAGCCAGGAGTCTGGAACTCCATCCAGGTCTCCCGCACGGGGAGCAGGGACCCAAGCACTTGAGCTGTCACCTGCTCCCTTGCAAGGTGGGCATTAGCAGGAAGCTGGAATCAGAAGGGGAGCCTGGACTCGAACTGGGCACTCTCATATGGGTGTGGGGGGGTCTCTAACAGTAACTTAATTGCTGCACCTAACACCCTCCCTTATGATCATCTTTTCATTTTTTTCTAAAATAATTTCACAATTACAAAAAGTTGCAAAAACAATACAAAGAATTCCAACCTAGTGAACATCGCAATCATCTCCCCAACCACAGGGCGAGGACCCGTATGAAGGAACTGACGTTGATGCATCTTATTATCTACTCAGCAGGTCTCATTGAACTCTTGCCAATTGTTCCACAAATGCCCTCTTTCTGGTCCAGGATCCAATGCAAGACAGGCTCACACATTGGATTTGGTTATCACACCACCTCAGTGTCGTAGTCCAGAGTCTAAGGGAAGGAGCTGACATTTTTTTTTTTTTTCTGTAAAATACCAGATAGCAAGTATTTGGGTTTGGCAGGCCACTGGTCTCTCACAATTACTTTCATTTTTTCTTATCTGGCAAAACAGAGGCCAATAGATTCTGAAGATAAAAAACTAGTTCCTGAAATTCTATTCCCCTACGCACAATGCCTGACCTCTACCTGCATGAATTCACTGCATTTGAAGCTGTTCAGGGGAAGCAGGGAGGGAGACCATGTCCATGTCACTGTTCGGACCAGGAGGGACTAGTGTATTCTGAGACCGGGCCAAGGGTTTGCAGCACCGCCCTGCAGGTCTGCTCTATGCCACCTTAGGTAGGAGGCCACTGAGCTCTCCGGCCACTTCTCTCCCACCCCCCAGCCACCCTATCCCAATCAGAATGCCCCTTCAGAGCTCTTCTTCCCTAATGTGACAGCCCTGGAGCCCCAGACAGGCCAAGTCAGCAGCTGGGGACCCAGGGAGGAGCTGGGGTGTGGGGTGTTGGGTGGCAGGTGGGGGGAGGGGCAGTGTTCTGCCTCCTTTCCAATCAAAGCCAGCATTGTTCTCAAAGAGTTAACTTGCATACCACGTTTGCAATTAGCAAGGAATAATGGGGTGTGATGGGTGTAGAACAGCGGCTGGAACTGATTTTGAGCCTATGGTGAGAAACTGCCTGCTGATTCCCCTTCCTTATTTCCTGGTCACTCACTGTGGGCAGGCTCAGTAGAGCAGAAATCCTTGGGGTGGAGGGGAGCCGGGAGCAATCTGTCTCCGAATAATTTCAACAATGCAGTACAGCCAAGCTAAATGGAGCTTATCAAATGTTACACCTCTTAAAGCTGTGATCAGAGGTGACGGATATTTACTGCAAAACCCCATTCAGCTCGCAGAGAACCCAACAGAGGACCGGAGCTGCTTCTTGGTGAAAAGGCAGGGGAGTTCCAAGAGGTGGTGGGCCAGAGGATGGGATCCCAAGGCCTGGTCAAGCAGCAGAGGGGACACAGGGTGTACTGAGCACTTGGCGTGCAGGGCCGGCCGGCGGGAGCCTGTGGCACGGATTGTTCCCTCTAACCTTTGCCCCAGCTCTCCACTGTGCTATTATGCACATGCGTTTTGAGTAGACTCGCTTAAGACTGGCTGACTTGGAAATATTAAAAAGCTCTGACTCCAGCTGGTCTCAGCAAAGGGGTGTTCTCTCTCTCCTGAGGCCAGGAGGTCTAGAGGGCCAGCTCGCCTCAGGGCTGCACGGTGTCACCCGCACCATCTGTCTCCTCTCTCCTCCTTTATGCCATGTTGGCTTTGTGCTCAAGCCACACTGATCCCTACATCCTCTGAGGTCCAAACCCAGCCAGGAAGAATCACTCTCTGTTCTACAAGTCTAAGCAGGACTTCCAGTTCCAACCAAGATAGAGTGACAGCACCAGTGACACGACCTCCGCCTTAACACAATGAAAAATTGGGACACAAAGTATCGAACTGTGGTTTTTAGAGCAGGAATAGCAGGACAGGGACCCTTGAGAGAAGGGAAGCAAATGACCCAAGACCTGCTACTGCCCCCACTTCCCACCTGAGGTGTCACTAGGCGGTAGGACCCAGGAGGAAAGCCCAAGGTGGAGCCTGGACATCACAGTGAGCAGAGAAGGTGTGGCTGGGGCCCTGGGGAGGCCACGGCAGCTGAGAGTTCACAGGGCCCAGTGGAGCAAGTAGAGAGCTGCACGCAGAAAACACTGGAGGCCTGCAGAGGATCTTCCTCAGTTAGCCAGCAGAAAGCTGAGATGTGCAAGGATACACATGGAGCTTGCGGAAAGAACTCCTGGAATGAATTGGCCTAGCAATCCCCAGGTCAGGAATGGTCCCCATTCCCCCCAGTCACATAGAGAAACCTTGTAGTATGTGGAGCATCAGGTACAGTACTCAGAAAGCTATGGCATCAGTAGGAAGAATCCATCTGCTTAGCCCTATCCTTAAGGCTGCTCTGGTTCCAACTAATAAACCTCAGGCAAACCTTAAAGGAATAAACTATTTCCAAGTGATTTACTGGATCCCTGATTAAAAACTCAAGCATATTTAAAGAACATATAAAGTAGCCAGCACCCAAGAAGGTACAATTTACAATGTCTCTCAGCCAATTAAGAATTATCTACCATGTGACAAAGCAAGACAATATGACCCATAATGAAGAGAACTTTCAATCAATAGAAACAGATTCAGAAATGATACAGAAGGTAGAATAAGTTGACAAGGACACTAAAACAGTTGCTGTATTAGCTGTATGTTCAAGAAGATAGCAGCATGAGCATTTTAAGTGTAGATATGGAGGCCGGTGCTGCGGCACAGCAGGTTAAAAAGCCCTGGTCTGAAGTACCGGCATCCTATATGGGCACCGGTTCTAGTCCCAGCTGCTCCTCCTCTGATCCTGCTCTCTGCTGTGGCCTGGGATAGCAGTAGAAGATGGCCCAAGTCCTTGGGCCCCTGCACCCACGTGGGAGACCCAGAAGAAGCTCCTGGCTCCTGGCTTCAGATCAGCACAGCTCCAGCCGTTGCAGCCAGTTAAGGAGCTAACCAGCAGATGGAAGACCTCTCTCTCTGTCTCTACCTCCCTCTGTAATTCTATCTTTCAAATAAATAAAAAAAACTTTAAAAAGTATAGATAGGATAGATATAAAGAAATCCCAAATATAACTTCCAGAGTTGCAAAAAAAAAAAAAAAACACATAAAAGCTAGCTTGGCTGGAATTAATGGCATCAGAGAAGAAAACATCAGTGAACTTGAAGAAACAGCAACAGAAACTTTCCAAAATGAAACATGGGAAGAGACTGAGAAAAATAAACGGAGTATCAGTGAGCTGTAAGACAGTGTCAAGGCCTTATATGCGTCTGCTTGGAGCCCCTGAAGGAGACAGTGTGAGACAGGGGCTTGAGCTGCTCACTGTTACTCTCGGTGACTGCAGTGTGGGGGGGTGCTCAGCTGTTGAATCAATGGCTGAGGCTGTCGCCTTGTGACGCTGTGAAGTGGTTTCCTGATGGCAGTGATGATGCTGGTGGTGACTCGTTCACCGGTCACGTAACAAGTGAGGCCACAGATGAGCCTTCCTCTTATCCTCGCAGCAGCCCTCTGAAATGATGTCACTGACCTCACATTGCAGTCAATGACAGATGATGAAACAAGCACGTGAATTTACCCTGGGAATAACCTTGTCCAAACTTCTATTTAATTGCCTTTGGTTGCATGACTTTTGTTTGTACACGAGACATTTGCAGCATTCATAGTCTGATAAATGATGCCCTTTGCAAAAACTTTAAAAAACATTAAAAATGTTTGATGACCTGAAAAATGACACATAGTTCCCTAAATAAAAGGCATGATATAACTGTTCCTTGATGCTAGAGTAACACAGTGACGCCGCCGTGACTCCTGAGGGTATAAAGCTATTTGCCTTTAAGTGATCGGCCACAGCTTTTCATAGGTGAAGTTTATGATTTCATCTTTGGTTTTCAATCTTTTTTTTTAAATAAAAGATTTATTTATTTATTTGAAAGTCAGAGTTATAGAGAGAGGGGGGGAAAGACAAATCTTGTATCTGCTGGTTTGTTCCCCAAATGGCTGCAACAGCCTGAGCTGGGCCAATCCGAAACCAGGAGCCACGAGGTTTTTCTAAGTCTCCCACATGAGTGTGGGGGCCCAAGCAATGAGCCACCCTCTGCTTTCCTATGCACATTAGCAGGGAGCTGGATCAGAAGTGAAGCAGCCGGGTCTTGAACTGGCACTCATATGGGGTGCTGGTGCCTCTAACTTGCTGTACCACAGCACTGGCTCCTGGCTGCCAGTCTTTGCTAATATTGTCATGCTTTTCTCTTCAGTCTCCTTTAGTCTACTGGGAGCCAGATAAGACAAACACACATGCATATGCACATATGTGCTCCATCCTGCAGCAAGTCCACCCTTAGCTTACAGAGTGGGTTTGTATGATCCTAACTGGACAACCGCCCCAGAGGGAAAGGGAGGGTTGTAGTGTTGTCCTTGTGGAGCCTGTCCCAGCGTCCTCCCTCTGGGATCCTTGTCTCTGCCATCCGCTTGAGCTACTGCAGTCTTCCCTCAGTTCTGGCCCCTTGAGTTTCTTGCACAGCTCACAACCTCAATCTGATTCTTGAGTTGCATTTTATGGAAGTGAGTTTGGGAAGTACATGGTCTTAGCCACTGCCAAGTACTGTTTTTACTCATTCTTACAGTTGTTTCTCTAGTGTTTGACTTACACTCCAATCCCTGCTAACTCTAAACTCCCTATGCATATTCTCAGTCTCAGACATCCAGGGGTCTTCTTTTGTCATTAAAACTATTTTGCCTAGATTCACTGACTTCACTCCTAGCTGCATAGCTCTTTGTATGACAAAGCTATAAATTATTTGACCTGTTATGCATAACATACACAACACAAAAAGAGTCTGTTATCAGCATGAACTCACTGGCTGTGATTACTTTCATAAGATGAAAGCAGTTAGCTCATAGTGTCTCCAACTGGCCATCTTCCCCCTTAAAACTCACTGTATATGTTAGGCTGAAGTATCTTAAAGTGAGTTACAGGTATCATATCACTCCTAAATGTGTCTGAATATATATCTAAAAAATAAGAACTTTTTCTTACACCATCAGAGTAATATGAATGGTAATTTCTTAGTATTATCTAGTGTCCACTTGCATTTTTATTTCTCCAGACATCCTCATTAGAACCCAATCTAAGGCCAGGCACACACCTGGTTGTTACATCCCAGAAGTCTCCTTTTATGTAAGCCATTGACAAGCTGGACACTGGTGTCAATAGTATATATATTTTTTCTTTTTGAAGATTTATTTATATATTTGAAAGGCAGAGCTACAGAGAGACAGAGGCAGAAAGAAAGAGCAGTGTTCCATGTGCTGGTTCACTCCCCAAATGGCTGCAATGGCCGGAGCTGTGGCCATCCAAAGCCAGGAGCCAGGAGATTTTTTCCAGGTCTCCCACATGGGTGCAGGGACTCAAGGAATTGGGCCATCTTCTACTGCTTTCTTAGGCCACAGCAGAGAGTTGGATTGGAAGTGGAGCAGCTGGGACTCGAACCGGCGTCCATATGGTATGCAGGTGCCACAGGCAGAGTCTCAGCCCACTGCGCCACAGCACCAGCCGCCACGTCAGTAGTTTCATACAGTGTCTCCCCTTCTGGATTTGCCCACTAGCTTCCTCCATGGCTTCTTTTTAGCTTCTTGCTGTGTCCCTTGTTTCTCCTGCACCCAAGGGGTCCTGATTTGCCTCCTTTTCTCGTCTGACCTGTGGCTCAGCACTCCTTGGGACCCTGGTGAGAAGCATTCCTGGGACCAGAGGGAAGTCTGTCTGCCTCTCTATCTGCTGAGTCACCAGCCTCAGGAATTCCTCCTGGTTTCAGAAGATTTTCCCCAAGAAAGAAGGGAAGTGCTGTGGCAGATCGTCTATACCTTGGCTTCTGCAACAGGCGCCGCTCTGCCTGCTCTTCTCCCTCTCCGCACTCCGCACTCTCTTCCAGAACAGCCTGTAGTTTAATTTGATTGCACCTGATATAATGTCTCGAGCTCCCACCCTGTGCCAGGCACTGAGCTGAGGAACGGAGTTGTGTAAGACACAGCGGCAAGTTCCAGCCTTCACCTTACAGACTAATGGGAGGGTGTGGCTGCGATCAGATAACATCAGCCAGTGTGGTGCACAGAAAGCACAGGGCAGGAGGACGTGGTCCAGTCTGGGGTCAGAAGGCTTCCGGGTGGAGATGCTCACTGAGAGTGACCTGCAGGTGGGTGGATATGAAGGCGGAGGACCATTATGTAGGCTGCCGAGTGAGAGAAGAGTGTCCCAGGCAGAGGAAGCAGCCCAGGGCAGAGAGCAGTGTGGTGGTCTCAGAACACGCCAAGAGGTCGTGATCACCATGGAGCGTGACGTGGTGGTGTGAAGCTAAGGGCTGGAGAAGGAAGAGAAGATGTGCTCTGCTAAAGAATTCAGACTGTACTTCTGAGGCCAAGAGATTTTGAGGGGGCATCGCATGATCGAGCCTGGGTGTCAGGGAGCTCATGCTAGCTGAGCGGATAAGGGCAGGGAGGTGGGGAAGGCGGCGGAGCTTCCAGGCAGGAGGCTGGTGCAGTGCTGGCGAGGGCTGAAGGCCTTGGCCGGGTCAGGGCACTGTGGGAGGGGAGAGGGCAGCATTGCCCGAGGTAGATCGCATTTGTAGGGTGAAAGAATGAGGTGGCGGGGTGAGGGAGGGGCGGTAAAGGACCCCTCTCAGGCTTGTGGCCTGGAGTGCTGGATGGGGGCTAGTGCCCATTCACACAGGGAGGGAACAGAGGGTGAGGACGCAGTGTGGATGTGGAGGATCAGGAAGGACGACTTTGCTCTTGGAAACGTTGAATGTAAGGTATCTGTGATGCATGCTGCTCACATCCAGGGGGCGGTGCATACGGTGCAGTCGGTACACGTGGTGGCTGTGCTCTGCAGGTGCCTGCGTGTGCACATCTGAGTCTGGGGGCAGAGGGGCTCCGGGGCCGATGTGAGGTTGTCAGCAGGAAAGCAGCGGCTCACAGCCTGAGAATGGGTGACACTCACAGACAGAAAAATGCTATGGGCCAAGGCAGGTAGAAGAGGCAGAGGACCAAAACCACAGGAGTTTTAAGAACAAAAGAGGCTCAATAGGCTAATCCTCCACCTGCAGCGCCTGCACACCAGGTTCTAGTCCCTGTTGCCCCTCTTCCAGGCCAGCTCTCTGCTGTGGCCCGGGAGTGCAGTGGAGGATGGCCCAGGCCCTTGGGCCCTGCACCCCATGGGAGACCAGGAGGAGCACCTGGCACCTGGCTCCTGGCTTCGGATCAGTGCAGTGCACCAGCTGTAGCGGCCATTGGAGGGTGAACCAACGGTAAAGGAAGACCTTTCTCTCTGTCTCTCTTTCTCACTGTCCACTCTGCCTGTCAAAAAACAAAACAAAAAAGAACAAAAGAGATTTCTAGTGTTAAACACTAGAAGTCAATAAGATAGAGCTTGAAAAATGTGCCTTACCTTTAAGAACAGGGAAGTCATGGGTATATTTTCCCAGGTGGTTCTGCTAGAGTAGAAGGAGTAGAAGAACAATGGATTGTCTTCCACAAATGGGGGCCAGATGGGGTAAAAAATGCCGGCATCAGAACGTGGGAGTCAAACAGGTGAGGCCAAGGTCACTTCTGTTGGAACCCACATGGTCTGAGACCCACACTTCTGCAGGCTTGGGTGCTCCAGGCACAGGTCTCCGCCAGCAGTGCCAGGCCCAGGGAGCTCTCCTTTTCCTACTCGCAGAAGCTGCTGTTTCAGCAGATCAGCCCTGAGCACAGGGAGGCTGACTCATGTGAGTCTCTCGTCTGGCTACAGGGCCCTGGGGTACATGGCTGGCTGACGTTAAATTCCACTCTTTTTGAGGATTAAAATCTCAAAGCAAGACAGCGATAGTGGCTTTGCCAAAAGCCATCGGGGAAGCAAGAGAAGTTTCTGTGGGGAATGAGCGCAGTTTGTCTTTGAAGATTTCCAAGGGGCAGATGGCATTGCAGGCAGCTGGAGTTTGTGATCTGGAGCCACGTAGAAGAGACAGGTTCAGAACGTCAGGGTGGCAGTCAAAGCAGATAGCTTCTCTACACACAGGCATGCTTACACACAAGGGCACACACACAGAGGCCATGTATGTGCATATATTACACGAAGACACACAGGACACAGACGTGTGCCCCCAGGCACCCGTCGACCGAGCGATCCTGACACATGCTTGGAGAACATCGGCAGTCTAGGGCCTCAAGAGCACTTCCAAGCCCCTTTCTTGCTTGTCCTTGTCTGCAGTTTACACACTTGGAAAACGTCAGGCGTGGGAGGCCTTTCAGTCTTGGGTTAGGGTAAAACTCCCTCTGCATACTTGGAGGGCGTCCAGGCCGTGCAGGCGCCCTTGCCGAGCAGATAACAGTGACCTTGCTGGGGAGGGAGGGCGGCCCAGCTGGGGCCACAGAGCTGCTGGCGGCCGCCTGAGGTCACCTCTCCTCCCTGCTGCACCTGGGCTGGCTCTGGGCTTCTGGCCTTCGGGACCTGTGGCCTTTGGCAGGAAGCAGTATGCTCAGTCCCGCAGGAGGAGGGGAGGGCAACGTGTGGGCCCCCACAGTCAAGGTGGAGAGGAGTTCTGCTCCCCTCGGGGCCCTGCGGGCGGGCAGTCAAACTCCAACCTCATTGCCTTTCTGTAGCCACAAAGCACACCTCTCCAGAATGGTGACATCTCCAGGGCCCTTCTCAGCTGGGGCAGGGCCCTGATTGAGATTTGACTGGTATGCAGATGTGGAGGGGGTCCCAGAAGCCAAGCTACCCCATGGGGTCCTGAAGCTCCAGGGCCCATGGAGGTTACATCGCGCCAACGAGATCCTTCTGCTACCACCCCTGTCGCCGGCTCATCCTGTCTCATTCAGTGAGACAGCTCCAGGAACAGTCTATTTTACTTCATTTTCAACAGTTTTATTTATTATTTGAAAGGCAAAGAGACAGACAGTCTAAAAAGTGGTTCAATCCCCAAATGCCTGCAATGACCAGGGCTGGGCTGGCCTGAAACCAGGGGACTGGAATTCAATCTGGGCCTCCTATGTGGGGGGCAGGGACCCAAGTGCTTGAGCCATCACCACTGCCTCCCAGGGTGAGCATTAGCAGGAAGCTGGGTCGGAATTGGAGCTGGACCTAGGATCTAGGCACTCTGCTGTAGGAGGCAGGCATCCTTAACAGCAGCTTAGCCAGTGTAGATGCCCACTCCAAGCCTGTTTCATTGGTGAGCCCCACCAGCTTCCTGCCTCTCTGTTGCTTTCGCTCACTGCCCCTGATTGGACCTCTGGAGCCACTCATGTTGGGGCTAAGCTGCCTTCACATATTTGCAAATAGGCCGTCTTCCTATGTTTCAGGGGCCACCCTGGGGCTTGGGCTGAGAATGAAGGGGACAGGAGTGCCTGGGTGGAGGTAGTGGCCATGGGGGCAGATGGCAGCAGGTGCCCCAGAGAGACTGGTGAGCTCCCTGGAGGATGCGCGGCTCCTGAGTGTACACAGATGTCTCTCCAACAGAGCTTGGCAGGGCCCTCTGGGAGGCCAGCTCACCCTCTGTGACTGAGCTCCTGTTTTCAGTGCAGGGAAATTCAGATGTAGTGCCCAGTCTGCAAAACAGTATTTTAGATGACGGCTGGGCAGTGGGGACTGCTTGGGCATTTTTGTCTTCTTCCTTCCAGTCTGTGTCCTTTCTGCCATCATGGTTGACGTTAGTGGTGTGGTAGCCAACACCACGCTGGCTCACAGGAAGCCTGCGCTGTCTCCTGGAGACGGACAGTCTTGCCCACATCGGCTGTTTCGAGGCTACATGGCCAGGTTTTGAACTTGGTAGTTGGTGTCTGCTGCCTACTACCAGAGACCCACATGTCCTATTAGTGTTTGCCTTTGTCCTGTGAAATCCAATGCCGCCCACTTCACCCCTTTTCCCTTTGCAGAAGAGGGCCGGATGAGAAGCTTGGGGCTCAGGCCAGTGCAGCGACACCTGACTTTTGCCTTGGTCCCATCTGCCATGTAGAAAGAATGAATGGTGCTCCTTTGCATTCCACAGAACTTGAAAGCAGGCTTTGCCTTGTGGGCAGAGTGTGCACTAGCAGCTCCTGCAGAGGCTATTTCTGTTCGGTTTTGCAGGGAGCAACATGGCACGTGGTGTGGGGCAGAGGTGGGCCAGCCCGTCAGCTCCATCCCCCTACCCTGCCTATGGGGCCAACGCCCTGCTCTCCCCCAACACCTCCACCTATACCTGGGAGGAGACCAGGTAAGAGTGCGTGTGTGAGAGTGTGCTGTGTGTGTGTGTGTGTGTGGAGTGGGGTCAGGTTATTAGGGGTGGAGGGAAGAGGACTGTTTGATTAATGGGTGTCCTGTGAACCTGCACATTTGCCCAAGGCTGCATTCCTGGGCTTTCAAACCCGGGCAGTTTGATAAGCTGAGACCAAAGTCCTCTCTCCTCCTAGCAAGGAGAGCAAACAGGGCCACTCGCTAATCCCAGCCCTGGCTTCTGGGGCCGTCTCTCAGCAACCAGCCTGCCCAGTGGTTGCCGAGTGGCCTTTCACAGGCCTATCAATGGGGCAGCCAGGGACCTCTGGGAGGCCGCCGGCAGAGTGGAGGGGGCCACGGCTCACCCGACCTCGGCAAGCAGTCCCCAGGCCCTTGCTGTGCTGGTGAGGCCCTCCGCCATGCTAGCACCTGCGTGGCCAGCTGTCTCTGGCTCTCTCCTGCCATCATCCCCCCTTTTGGATGCCGACTGCCCTCTAGGTCATGGCTGACAGCTGAGGACCAGTATGTTGATTTGGTCATGCTGCGGGGGTCTCAGAGGCATGGGGGTTAAGTCACTTGCCCAGACATGCACAGCCAGTAAGTAGCAAGCTTGAACCTTGTGCTACCATGTTCCAGAGTCCAAGTGTAACCTCCTCCCACTTTGCGCTTGACAGCTTTGTGGATCCCAGGTTCTTGTCTCTCATGAGACTTTTCTCTACATCCCATACTTCAGTTCCCTGAGCTACCAGAAAACTGGGACTAAAATGCCTGTCACAAGGTTTTGCTTGTTTATTTGCCATGTATCTATCTATCCATCCAAATACCTACCCATTCACCCATCTACCACCCACCCACTTATCCTATCTCTCTGTCATCTATTAATTATCTATCATCTACTTATCATTCCTGTCATACATCTGTCTCTCTGTCGTCACCATCTTCTGTTCATTCGTCTATCCACTCATCCACCATTCCACCTATCATGGATATATCTAGCTCCAGCTCTCAGCAGTCATGTACTGGCCAGTGCCACACACGAGGCACCGCGACAGGCTCTGGTTGCTGGGCCAGTGACATGAGAGGTGCAAACACCATTTGGCACCATCACCTCAGCCCCTACCAAGGAGAGAAGCAGCTCTCAGGGAGGCAGGTGGACAGGGGTGGCAGGCTGGGCAGACGCCACCCCCACAAGCTGAGTGACCTGTACCTTCTTGGCATCTCCCTGCAGGTGAGCTAGGGTAGGGGTGGGCAGGACTTTGTCTTGTTACTGAGCGGATTCTCACCCTGCCTCACCCGCATGAAGCCCCCAGGCAGTGAACATGTGCGCATCCTGCCCCCTCCCCTTCAGCCTACCCCCACTGCTGGCTACCCCCAGAACAAGCATTTCACTTCCGGAAGGGCCCCTCCTCACCCTGCATACTTCCATCACCAGCTGCAGGAAAACCCTACCCCCAGCCCTGCCTCTGCCCCCGGCTCTGCCTCCCCGCCCGCCTTTGGGGAACCCCTTTCCCGTCCGCCTTCTTCACTGGCATACAGAGAAGAAAAGGAGTCTCTTTGCTGTTTGTCCTCGGACAGCCTGCGCCCTGAGTGGAAGGCCACGCACGGCGACCTGACAGAAATTGGGGTGCTTGCCAGCAGGCCCCACGTGGTTACGTTCACTGCCTCCTTTCACAGCCTCCTTTTCATGGAAAATTTTCTACTCCAACACCTGTGCTCATTAAAGGCGCCCGCCGCTCTCTCTCCCCAGGGCTCCCGGGGGCCGCTGTCTCCCCCAGGCTGGCTGCCAGTTCAGGTGCGCGTTCTCGCTGCCCTTCCTTTTGGCCTCACTCTGGGCTGCTCAGGGTGCAGGGAGCCCCTCTCCGGACTCCCGACTCGGGAATGAGAGCAGGCTCCTCTCCCCCAGCACCTGTCGCTTCTCTGGCATCCTGGATGAGGCCCAGCCCTGCCTCTGTGCTGCCTCTTACTTCCCACCTCCCGACCCTTCCTCGCCCCGACCCTGGAGGGAGTCCACTCCCTGGACTGAAGAGCTGTGCACTGTATCACTCAGAGATAACCGAGCAGGTGAGAGAAGTGATGCCACCATGTCCCTTTCCACCAAGGGCCAGGTTATATACGCTGAGTTGGATTGGCAAAAGATGATCAGTGCGCTTGGGCAGAGGCACTGGCCCTGCACCCATTCTTAGACAGTAACTGGACTCCAGCGAGGCCAAGAGATTTACCCGAGTTGTGCAGCCCGGATGGAGCCCAAGTCTGGAAGGCAAACTTCCCAGGGGAGTTGCTTGTGCGTGTTCTCTCCACACCCCCACTCACTCCACAGCCCACTCCAGTCTCAGCTGCTCCCAGTCTCAGTCTGGTCCCCCAGGCTACTTTGGTACCTCTCTCTTTCCCCTTTGCGGGAGCTCATCCCTCCAGCACTGCCTGTCTTCCAGGCTCAGGACTGCTTCCTCTTCCTGCTCGGTGCTTGCACGCTTTGCAGTCTCACCCAGAACCCCTGCCTCTCCCACCACCCCACCCTCTCCCTGCGCCGCACTTCCCTCCTTCCTGATGCATCGGCGTGCTGCAGAGACATCTGGAGCCTAACCTGTCTCAGGCCGAGTCGTCCCAGGACTCAAGTGCTGCGCAGCTCTACAGAGCACCATTGAACAGAGTCGTGCCCTGTTCTTTGTGCTCCCTGTGCTTCTGTAGAAGTGGGGCGAGACACAGAGGGAGGCTGCCTATTGAGATGGTGACCTGTGGGCTCACAGGGCACACTTTGGACGATATCCCTGCAGGAAAATGGTTCTATGAGACTGCATCGATGTCAGCAGAGTAACACAGACTTAGTATGTTAGTAAGTTACTTAAGTACGTTACCGAGTTACTTCCTATGGAAGGAGACATGCATCTGGGTAAGTAGCTGACCTTTTCTTTCTTTCTCCCTTCCTTCCTTCCTTCCTTCCTTCCTTCCTTCCTTCCTTCCTTCCTTTCTTCCCTTTCTCTCTCTCTTTCCCTTTCTTTCCTTCTTTCTTCAAATTTACCTATCTTTATTTGAAAGACAAAGTTACAGTGAGAGAGGCCGAGACCAAGAGAAGAGAGAGAATCCATCCACTGCTTCATTCCCCAAGTGACTGCAATGGTTGGAGCCAGGTCAAAGCCGGGAGCCTGGGACTCCATCCAGTCTCCCACATGGGTGGCACTTGGGCCATCTTCTGCTTCTTTCCCCGGGCACATTAGCAGAGAGCTAGATTGGAAGTGCAGCAGCCGGGACCTCAGCCAGTGCTCACGTGGGATGCACTTAATCTGCTGTGCCACAGTGATGGCCCCAGTGGTTGAGCTTTTCTGTCCAGGTTTGTTTTTACCTACTCTAAGGCCATTTACATATGCCTTAGCAGTTCAAAAAATTGGAAGCAATACCGAAATAAATGAAAAAAGTAAGGATTTTCAAAATGATTTAAATCGCCCCTGCTAGTACTCAAATGTGAAATGATCAGTGATCTCCAGAGGATGGGACATGCCACTGACTTGTCTTCATATCACACGCAGTACTCATCATCACACCATTTCTGCATGGATAAGTGTGTGCCTCCTAAACCACGGGAAAACTTGCTCAGACTCACTGGTCAACGGAAAGAAAACACCAACTGACACTCATGAGAGCCAGAGGAGACACTGAATGTGACCACACCTCTAAATGTCTTCCTGGTCCAGGCTTCTCGTCCCTCTGACAATTCAGTTCTTGCTGGAACTCCTTTACTGCTGGCTCAGGAAGGAGCTGGCTGAAGCTGGACAGCTGTAGATGTGGGGTGTGGAGGAGGGGAACCGTCTCACACAACTCTCTGGTGCCTGTGCCCCGAACCTGGGGATCCCGCCGGTTCTCCAGGGTGAGCTTACTGAAAAGCTGTTGGTTCCAGTCCAAGCAAGAGGGGTTAAGACCGAGCCCAGTTGCCTCCGTTTTGAAGAATAAAACAAAACCCGAAGGGAAGATGTGGTTTGCCAGGAACATCTAGAGAACTGGTGGCAAAGCTGTAATCATCACCTGGGTCTCTGGGTTCTCCCTTTTCCAAGGTCCTTCAGCTCTGACTCCCTCAACTAAATAATGTGCTTTCTGGAAAGGCTTGGGTGAATCTCACCCATCACAGGAGCCCATTAGGGAATAACGCAGTGTGCTAATTTTTCAAAATAATAGTGAAACAGAAGAGTGGAGTTGGAAGATTCACACTTCCCAATTTTAAAACCTATTCCAAACCTAAACTAATCCAAACTCTATTGTACTTTTATAAGGACAATCGTATAGATTAAAGTAGGAATAAACCCATTTACCTCTTAAACAAATAATGCTGGAACAACTGGATATCCGTATGCAAAATAATGAAATTGGGCCCTTACCTCAATCCATTTACAAACTTTTTTTTAAAAAAAGGTTTATTTATTTGAAAGGCAGAGTTAGAGAGAGAGAGAGACGCAGACAGAGAAGTCTTCCATCTGCTGTTTCATTCCCCAAATGGTCACAATGGCTGGAGCTGGGCTGATCTGAAGCCAAGAGCCAGAAGCTTCTTCAGGGTCTCCCATGTGAGTGCAGGAACCCAAGCACTTGGGCCATCCTCTGCTGCTTTCCCAGGTGAATTAACAGAGAGTTGGATCAGATGAGGAGCAGCTGGGACTGGAACCGGTGCCCATATGGGATGCTGGCACTGTAGATGCCAGCTTTAGCACCACAGCCCTGGCCCCACCATTCAGAAATTTAACTCAAAATGGGTCAACAACATTTATGTAGGATCCAAACTATAAAATTCTTTTAGAAGAAGACGTAAAGATCAATCATCTTGAATTTAATTTGGCAATGGATTCTTAGATATAACAGCAAAAATATGTATGAGTAGTAAAAGGAAAAAATAGGCCAATTTTACCTATTGAAATTTAAAACTTTTATGTATTAAGTAAAAAGACATTGGGGTCGGCGCTGTGGCATAGCAGGTAAAGCCACCGCCTGCAGTGCTGGCACCCCATATGGGCACCAGTTCAAGACCTGGTTGCTCCACCTCCAATCCAGCTCTCTGCTATGGCCTGGGAAAGCAGTACAAGATGGCCCAAGTCTTTGGGCCCCTGCACATACTTGGGAGACCTGGAGGAAGCTCCTGGCTCCTGGCACAGCTCCAGCCATTGCAGCCATTTGGAAAGTAAACCAGTAGATGGAAGATGCCTCTCTCTCTCTCTCTCTCTCTCTCTCTCTCTCTCTCTCTCTCTGCCTCTCTAACTCTGCCCTTCAAATAAACAAACAAATCTTTAAAAGGAAAAAAAGTAAAAAGACATCCTACAAATGAGCGAAACCATTTGCAAATCATGTATGTGATAAAAAAAAATCTCAAGAACTACCATATATAAAGAATACCTGTAACTCAATAATGAAAAGATAATCCAACCTAAAATTCAGCAAAGGACTTAAATACACATTTCTTCAAAGGTACACAGGAGATTAACAATGGAAAAGGTGCTCTACATCGTTAGTCACTGGGGGAAATGCAACCCAAAAACCACAATGAACTACTAGTCCACTTTAAGGATAATTTTAAAAACTTGAGAAAAGTCAAGGCGGATGTGAACAGATTGGATCCACTGTGCATTGCTGATGGGAATATAAAATGGTTAGGCCAGTGGGAGACAGTATGGTGGTTTCTCAAAAAATTAAACATAGAATTACCATGTGTTCCAGAAATTCCCCTACTAGATATATAAGGGAAATTTTAAAAGTTCACAGAAAGTATGTATTATGAGAAAACTATGCATAGATTTCAAAATTTCTTGCAGCAAAATAAACCTATTTTTAAATTCCATTTTCCACAAACTCTTTGAGACAACTTGGTATGCCAGAAATAATAATTGAAAACACTCAAACCCCCTGCTAGCAGTAGGTTACAGGTAGAACCAACTCAAATACAATCAACAGATGAATGAACAAAATGTGATACATACATGTAATCCATGCATATAAAGGAATAAAGCACTGATACGTGCTGTAACATGGATGAACTTTGAAAAGATGATGCTAAATTAAAGAAACCAGTGACAGAGATCATCTGTGATAGGATTCCACCGACAGGAAATGTCCAGAATAGGTAAATCTGCTGATAGTGGTTGCCGGGTGCTTCAATGAGGGGGGAATGAAAAGTGGCTGCTTAATGGGTGCAGGGTTTTCTTTTAGGGCAATGGAAATGTTCTGGAGCTTGATAATGGTGATAGTTGTAGTTGTGCAATGTTGCAAATGTCCTAAGTGCCAGTGAACATACACTGTAAAATGGCTAACTTTATGTTAAATGAATTTAACCTTAGTTTAAGAGAGAGAGAGCTCAGTCACTCAGAGAGCCAGTAAGACAGGAAAGTAGTTAAGCCTTCTGTGTGCTTCACTTAGTGAACACTATTGTCCCAGAGTTTTTCCCACATTCTAGCCATTGTGGGGGAAAAAAAACAACACGTGTTTTCTGGAGCAAGCAGAAATGTAAAACACACGTGTGGCAGAAGTGGAAATTAGCACCGAGGGTAAGCAGCTCCGCCTGCAGACAGTGTGGTCCCTATCTACCCAGTGACACCGCTTCCCTCTTTTATAGAGAGTACAACCTCGGAGACAGACCCCTAGGCTGGAGATGGGGTGGGCTGAGCAGGGCGGGCAGTCCTAGCACCCTGAGCCTGCAGCAGGTTGGCTGCTTTTGGAGAAACTGTCCTTGTCCACAGACAGAGGGCCAGTTAAAAGGCCGGGGGCGAGGGACCAGCGTTGTGCAGCGGGTTAGTCTGCCACTTGTCATGCCAGCATTCTATTTTGGAGTGCCGGTTCGAGTCCCAGCTGCTCCATTGCCAATCTAACCGGAAGGCAGTGGAAGGTGGCCCAAGTGCTTGCCACTCACGTGGGAGACCACAATGGAGTTCCTGGTTTCTAGCTTCAACAGACGGAAGATCTCTCTCTCTCTCCCTCTCCCAATCATTCCCTCTCTCTGTTGCTCTATGTTTCAAATAGGTAAGTAAATAAATAAACCCTAAAAAGAAAAAAAATAAAGAAGACGGTGGCCCGGGGTGACAGCTGAAGCATGTGGTAGGGGAGGCTCTGAAAACAAAGTCTGGTCCACATCTGAGCAGTTCCCCGTGGTGCTCAGGGATCTGTAGTAGAGATGTTTGTGACGTTGATGACAGGAAGTAGGTAGCTACTGGATGGGCCAGCCTGGTTCACTGCAGAGGGAAGAATCGGGCTGACACGGGCTGGGTGTGAATGAGAACGGGAGGCTGACTCTAAAAGGAAATAGCCTCACAGATGCCTGAAAGAACGTCAGAAAGTCCTGTCCATGCATCAGAGTTAGCTGTCCATCCAGCTGACCAGCAGGCTCACTGGATTCCTCTGCAGTAACTCCCTGGGTGATCCCTAGGATCTCTTGGTCCCCGAGAACACTCTGTGCTGTGTGGGCCCAGCTGGATTCGACTACAGCTATTTCAATTCATAACTAAATCTCTAAGGACTCAAAAGTCTCTGCTGGCCAGGATGAGTTTGACTCGTCTTTATTTCCCCTCCAAGTCTAGTAGCCTGTTCTTTTTTGAGAAGGCGTTCATGAGATGTCTTCTGCGTGGGTGACTATAGGGGCCAGAAAGTTTTAAGGGGGCAGCCACTTCCATCTCATATAGTTCTGGTGGGACATCACACAGAGGCCTCAGGGATGGCATGTTCACTGTCTGGTCCAATTCCAGTGGTTTGTCATCCCTCCCTGCTGCCACCCCATAGCGACTGGCTCAGATATGAGCGCGTGACCTGAGCAGACCCAATCCGAATCCTTCCACAAGAGTTGACACATGAGCTGTAGAAGAGCTTTTCTTTGGGATCATGAGCCGTGAAGACATGGGTACAGGGGTTCCGCATTCATATTCCTTGTATTTGAGAGACTTTGGTGAGAATCACAGGCATATGAGGCAAATAAAGGCTGGGTATGGGGAGAGTAGCAAACACTTGGTAATGCTGTCTTGCCCATAGTCGTGGTGACCCAGAGTGCCCAGTTGTGGGGTTAGTAACCTCCCTCTTTTGCCAGGTGGGTTGGTTTGAATTGGGTTGCTTTTCCCCATAGCCGATATTCTTGACTACTGGAAGAGTAGACTCATCAGCGAGAGCACCTATTTTAAATGGCATTTGCCACTAGTGGGACTCTCTGACAGATCGTAGGGCGAGTAGGAAGTACAGTTTGGTGTGACATGTTGGCCTGCTGCAGTCTTAGAGGTTAATTCAACATGAGGACATTTGAGGAAAGCCAAGAAATGCTTCCTAAGCTTGGCGTTCTCAGTTAGCCCGATGCCTACCTGGAACACAGAGACAAGTGCGCCCCCTTGGCAGGGGAGGCTGAGGCAGAGATGGAGGGAACAAGAGGGCTCATGGGGCGGGGAGACACAGCCTCAGCATTCATGAGCCGTCAGGCCAGTGGGGGCAGAGCACCAAGCAAGACGTGGCCAAGGTGGGGAGGGATGCCAGGGGGCAGAGACCAGCCCGGATGCCAGGAAACTCATCCGTCTCTCCCACCTTCCATCCATATTTCTCACCTCTGAGGTTCCATGCCACCTGCCAAGGTTATCACAGTGAAAACGACGACATTGGCCAGGTCATCCCACAGTGCGCATCTGGGAGAGAAGATGGATACTAAGGAATAATTATGGGGAAGGAATTCACAGGGATGTGGAGCAGTTATTAGGGACACCTAACCTAGTCAGGGGACTTGGGGGGCTTCACTGAATAAGTGGGATTTGAACTCACATACGTGGTTACACTTGGATGTCGGAACCATGTCTTCATCTACTTCTTGTAAGAAATGAAGAGTGACTATAACCAGTGTGTGGTCATTATCAGATACAGCATCAGACACACAGAAGACATTTAGCAAATTGAGCTACTGTTAGTGCCGAGAACTTCTGGATTAAGCAGAGAAGAAACAGAGATTCCCATTCATTCCCATGTCAATAGTTTTGTCTCCTGTTCTGACTGAGAAGGATTGAGGTGTCTGGAATATGGGTTAGCAGATGCCAAAGAGGGTGCCCTCTGCTTGGTTGGCAGAGCACCCTCATTTCTGCAAATGTTTGGTGAACATACATTGATTCAACAGCCACCGAGCCTTGCTACTGATGGATTATTATTTTTTAAAGATTTATTTTTATTTTATTTGAAAGATAGAGTCATAGAGAGAAGTAGAGACACACAGAGAGAGGTCTTCCATCTGCTGGTTCACTCCCCAGATGGCCATAATGGCCAGAGCTGTGCCGATCCACAGCCAGGAGCTTCTTCTGGGTCTCCCACACAGGTGCATGGGCCCAAGGACTTGGGCCATCCTCCACTGCTTTCCCAGGCCATAGCAGAGAGCTGGATTGGAAGAGGAGCAGCCAGGACTAGAAGCAGCGCCCATATGGGATGCTGGCGCTTCAGGCCAGGGCTTTAACCTGCTGCACCATAGCACTGGCACTCTGATAGATTATTTTAAAAGCAAACTTTTTGTCTTGGTATTTGGAAGCAGATCTTGGGTTCTATATAAGCAATCCCCTCACCACTATTTGATAGTAAACCATATGTGATCAGGGACAACATAATTTCAATCTAATTAAACGCATTCAACAAATACTTATTAAATACCAACCATGTACCAAGGCTAGGCTAGGCCCTGAAGAGGGAGAGATGGAAGGCAGTGTTATCCCGAGAAGATTCCAAGAAGGAGAGAGACAGATCTTTGCAGTGTTATAGAAGCAGAGGAGGAGGGGTCGATTCTGCCTGGGGCAGGCAGTAAGTGACAAGGAGAATGTGACGCTGGGTGTCCAGGCCGGGGTCACTGCAGCAGAAGTTTTGAGATTCACATATCTCGTGCGGCTTCTGCATGGGCTGTGTGGGCAGGAAGGGGCAGGAAGTAAGCCGGGAGCAGGAGGTGGGGTGTGAGCGTTTGTCAGGGAGTCTGGACTTTGACAGCAAGGAGCCCCTGCAGAGTTTTATTCAGGATTTGTGATTCGAGCAGCATTCTGGGAAGATCGCTGAGGCAAGAGTGTGGGCGCTTGGACCAGAGAGCAGAACATGGTGCTGCAAGGCCAGCTGGGGGCCCCAGTGAGAGGTAGTGGTGACCGGGATGGGGCAGCGGCTGTTTGGGAGTGCAACTGTGGCAAGAGAACAGATGTGAGGCCCCTGGCTTGTGTAACTTGAGCAGCAGAGGATCTGGCTGGCATTTCACCAACTTCAGCAGAGGCGGGTGTGCCCTCTGCCTTCTCAGGAGCTTCAGGAAGTTGGGGAAGGGAAGGCGTAGGGGAAGGAGGGAGCAGGGAGCGGGCACGGTAGGAAGAAGGCAGGCCGCAGCCTGCTTCTGCGGCAGACACAGAGGACAAGGGGCCACAGGGCCTGGCACAGGCAGACGGGGGTGCCGACAGGCAGCGACCTCAGCAAGGGAAGTCCCTCCCCTGAAACAGCGCTGAGAGCCATTCCTGGAGGGCAGTGGGCAGTCTGGGAACCAAGAGGAGTGGCTGGAGCCTCACACAGAAGCCTTGGGGAGTCACAGGTGCTTCCCATACTGGCGGCTGCTTTCTCCTGGCTGCTGTGGGCTCAGTGACTGATGTGGGCAGGAAGCTAATGTTGGCATTGACTTCAGGCATGGAGGAGACTGGCAATCATGTTGTCTTACCCACTTCTTCCCCCCCAAATTAGTCAAGGTAAGAACCCGAACTAATGACAGTTTCAGGGTGCAGAACCAGACAGTAGGCTTCTCTGTTATAAAAGGATTCCATCCCCTGAGAACTAAAAGATAGTAGGAACTCTCTCATCCCAACTTACTTTTATTATTATTATTATTATTATTATTATTATTTGACAGGTAGAGTTACAGACAATGAGAGAGAGAGAGACAGAAAGGTCTTCCTTCCGTTGGTTCACTCTCCAAATGGTCACAACAGCTGGAGCTGTGCTGATCCGAAGCCAGGAGCCAGGTGCCTCTTCCTGGTCTCCCACGTGGGTGCAGGGGCCCAAGCACTTGGGCCATCCTCCACTGCCTTCCCTGGGCCATAGCAGAGAGCTGGCCTGGAAGAGGAGCAACTGGGACTAGAACCTGGTGCCCATTTGGGATGCCGGTGCTGCAGGTAGAGGATTAACCAAGTGAGCCACAGCACTGGCCCCCAACTTACTTCTAAACCTAGCATTCAGTGATATACTTTTAGCACTTTGTACATATTCTCTGTGCTATTTTCTTTCACAATTGAACATGACCAGTCAAGTTCATTCAACACATTTCAACTTTAAGTTGGAGACTGGCCACTCTTGTGGCTTCTTGTATCAACTGAATTAAGTTCCCGAGCCCTGGTCCTTCTGATCACTAGCAATAGCACTTTCATTTTGCTTGGCACTTAGATATCATAAGCAAGGGTAATGTGCTAAAACAATACAAAGAATTACATTAAGAAGCATTGCTAAGCAGAGATGGTTGGAGACGTGGCCAAAAGCAAACTGTTCACAGCCGGGTCAGAGTTCACAGAAATTCTTTCAAGAGATGCCATGCTATAAACTGAGACAGGCAAATATGAGTGCAAGAGGACTCACACATGAAAGTGTGAGGGATATGACAGTCCCAGGCCATAGCAGAGAGCTGGATTGGAAGTGGAGCAGCCAGGACTTGAACTAGTGCCCATATGGGATGCTGGCCCGCACATGGAGGATTAATCTGCTACGCCACAGCGCAGGCCCCATAAACATTCTTAAAGTAAAAGATAAAGATGGGCCGGCGCCCTGGCTCAACCGGCTAATCCTCTACCTTGTGGCGCCGGCACACCGGGTTCTAGTCCTGGTCGGGGTGCCGGATTCTGTCCCAGTTGCCCCTCTTCCAGGCCAGCTCTCTGCTATGTCCCGGGAGTGCAGTGAAGGATGGCCCAAGTGCTTGGGCCCTGTACCCCATGGGAGACCAGGAGAAGCCCCTGTCTCCTGCCTTCAGATCAGCGCGGTGTGCCGGCTGCAGCACGTGGGCCACGGCAGCCATTGGAGGGTGAACCAACAGCAAAGGACGTCCTTTCTCTCTGTCTCTCTCTCTCTCTCACTGTCCAGTCTGCCTGTAAAAAAAAAAAAAAAAAGTAGAAAGGAAATAAAAGATGAGTCATTTAGACTATCGATCTAGGGTGTCTAATATTCAGTTACCGGAAGTTGTAGAAAGGAAACAGAGAAGAGATTGGGAAGGGTACAAATAAATTTATAATATAATAATTCCTAGAATCAAAGGTTATGAATCTCCAGATAACCAGAACCTTCTGAGTATCTAGGACAATGAATGAAAAAGACACGTGATAGGTGATGCAGACACTAAACTTTCCAACAGCAGGAGCAGAAAGAAATCCCTTAGAGTTCCCAGCAAAAACGCAGGGCAGGTGTCCTACAAAGGCTCAGGAATCGGGCTGTGTCAGACTAGAAGACAAGAGAGCAATCCTTTTAAAATACCGAGAAAAACTGACATCCAACCTAGAACTCAGGACCTTACAACTGAAAAACGCACCCCTTCCCAGGACAGGACAGAGGCAGGCGTTTCCACCAAAACACCGTGTTCTAGGAGTGAGCTGAGAATGATATTTTTGTTTTCAGAAAAGTCGTAGTTTGCTGTTTTAGGTAAGTGCTGTAAGTACATTGGAAGAATGGCCGGGTTAAGGAGAAGGGGAGGGCAGAGTAATGGTGCTCCCTTCTCGTTTCTAGGCAACACCTAGGTGGTCGCAGAGCAGAGCAGCCCCCATAGTACTCAGAAGATGGGCAGGGAAGCGGATACTTGGAGCGTCAGCACCGGAGCAGACATAGGCAGAGGAAATCAGGAGGCCTTGGCCAGGAAACCCATTTTGTTTTGTTGTTATTGCTTTAATATCTTTCCAATTGACTTGAAATATGAAAACTACGTGTACGTATCACTGTGATACAACTAACGCAAATTTCTCTGAAAAACCAATGGGCCCACAAGTGAAGCCAGCACGGGTCACGCAGCACGTGGAGGAGCCGCGGGCCGCCCCTCAGCCCTGCCTAACCCCGGCGTGGGCTTCCTGCTGCGGGATCCGACCCAGGCCTGCGAGCGGCGGTCCGACGCCAGGGCTGCTGGCGCCCGTGAAGGGAAACACGTTAGCCCGCGGACGTGGCACGGGGCCCGGCCCCTCCGAGCACGTGGCCTCGCTCGGCGCCCCTGCCCCGCTCCGCCCCGGCCCCAGGCGGGCGCAGCACCCCCCCACCCCGTCCCCGCCCCAACCTCCTCCGCCCTCCGGCGGTGCCCCGGGGCCTGTGGAGCGCCCCTCCCCCGCCTGGAATCCCTGTCGCCCGGGACTCTGCTGACGGCGGACAGACAATGGTATTTCCCATCAGCCTGGGTATCAGGAGCCGGCCTTATCCAGTCGTGTTTTGCTGTGAGTCTAACACCCCATTGTCCACCCCTTATCACTGCAATGTTGATGTCATGCCTGGCTTGGAAGTGGTTTCTGCATCTCCCGTCGCTTTAATTGGAGGAGGGGGAGGGGTGGAGGAGCCCATTTATCAGAATTCTCATGAGAAATCCCCCCTTGCGGGCTTCCAGCCTGGCCTCACAGGGCGGCACAGTGGGGTGGGTCCTGAGCCACCATTCCTGGCCTTTCTCTTTGCCCTGGGCGGGTGCAGGAGACCCAAGCCACTGCCTCCCTCACAACTGAAATCCCCAGCAGGGTAGGGGGACCACGGGGACACTTTTGTCCCAGTGGCTTGGCTCTGTTTGGTTTTAGACCTGTTGTCCATTCCTCATCCCTACCCCATCCCTGGGTAGCCTGAGAGCTGAGCCCCGGCTGGCCCTAGGGGCTCTCCCTTCTCCCATCTGCCCCAGCCCCTAGAGCCTCATCCCAGCAGAGGCACACAGGCAGCCCCCTCACCAAGGCCCAACCTGAGAGGATGGGGAATTGGGACCTGTTGGCATCCCTCCTCCATCTTCATCTTTTCTAACCTCCCCCACCTCCCCATTGTGCCACATCCTAAGGAAAGTTCTAGAAATGTGGTCGGGGATCTCACCTGGTTGCCCAGGGCTGCTCTGTGAGGGAGCTGCAAGCACAGGGAGAAGTATGCAAATGTGTGTGCACTCTGTTCCAGCAAATTGCTTTTTAAAATTTATTTGAAAGTTTTACTTATTTAAAAGAAGAATGGAGAGGGAAGGGGAAGGGAGTGGGAGGGAGAGGAAGAGGAAGAGGGAGAGGATCTTCCATGTGCTGGTTCTTTCCCCAAATATCCGCAACAGCTGAGTCTGGGCTGGGCTGAAGCCAGGAGCCAGGAACTCCCATCCAGGTCTTCCACGTGGTGGCAGTGACATCATTGGCTACCTCCTGGGATGCACATTAGCAGGAAACTGGCATGGAGCTGGGACTCGAACCCAGGCACTCTGGTGTAGGATGCGGGCACGCCCAGCAGTGTCACATGAGCACTGTGCCACATGCTTGTCCATTGCTTAGCTTTTGCCGACTCGGCATCTTCATCTGTTAGACACGGTTTCTCAGGGGTTGGAATGAAACAATGAGGGTGCTTAGCTTGGTGCCTGACGCTTGGTACTAAAGCCACCTGGGGGCTTTGGTGCAAAGTCTGGTGTGGGGAACGGGTGTGGGGAACTGGGGGGGGCGGGCAGAGAAGTGGCTGTTGAGCCTTGTTTGGAAAGAGGAGTGCCTGTGGGCTGGGCCAGCCTGCTGGGAGGGTGAGCCCCTCGGGCTGCAAATGCAAGCCCGTGTAAGCCATGTAAGCCAGGTGGGTGTTGTAAGGGGGGATTTTACCTGTGCCAGGCGGCCCCTTGGCTGAATCTCATTTAACGCGCTCGCATACTCTACAAGCCCTCCTGCCTGATGCACAGAGAACGGGGAGGTGCTGTTGGGCAGCAAGCCTCCACCCTGCTCACCCCAGCTCACAGGGGAGCCGCCTAGCATGGCCACTGAAGCTGACCCCTGGGGGAGCACCCAGCACGGCCCCTGGATCAGGGGTCCACCTGGGGGATTTCTTCTCGTGTGAGACTCATCAGTGCGAAGTCTTCTCGCCTGTGCTATGGTTAAGGGCACTAAATGGGCTGCAGAGAGCCAGAAGTTAAACCTTGGATTTTTGAGTGCAAATGCAGGGCTTTTTTCCATGACATCAAGTGACAGCAGATAAAGCACTTGACTTTGCCTCTTAAACACACATTCCTGGGATGAAAAGAGGCTTAGAAAAGCAGGGCTGGGTCTGTCTGTTTTGTCACTGTGTTTACCGTGTGGTCTGCATTCATCAGGGTCTCCCACTGCAGTGTTTGGGGTCCTGGCCCAGAGAGCAGGGCCAGGAAGTAGCTGGGAGTACATGAGGGGGTGCATGTGCGCGCCCTCATCCAGACAGCCTGAGGTCCACTTGCTCCTTCCTATCACGACTCTTCTGGAAGTTCCAGAGGACGGGGTGGGGGGAGCCGTGGGGGTGGGGCAGAATACTGTGCTTCTGGACTGGAGCACACAGCAGTTTTCAGGGGGCAACTGGAAAAGCAAAGTCAATTCTCTGACCCTGAGGGACTAGCCTCAGTAGCCTCCAATCTTTCCTCCTAAAAAGGGTGCAATTCCACCTGTGAGCCTTTCACCTGGCTTATTTTTTAAAAAAGATTTATTTATTCGCTTTGAAAGTCACACTTGAGAGAGACAGAAACATCTTTTTGCTGCTTCACTCCCCAGTTAGCCACGTCAGTGAGCACTGGGCCAGGAGGAAGCCAGGAGCCAGGAGCATCATCCAGGTCTCCCAATGTATGGCAGGGGCCCAAGCACTTGGGCCATCTGCTGTGCTTTTCCCAGGCCATTAACAGGGAGCTGGCTTGGAAGTAGAGCAGCCGGGGCTCGAACCAGCACCCATATGGGATGCCGGCGATGCAGGTGGAAGATTTGCCCACTACGCCACACACCGGCCCCTCATCTGTTTTATTTTAAAGCACAAGTATTTGCAGGTGGGCAGACACCAAAGGTGGTGGTCACTTTAGTGAGAATAATTCCCTTGCTCTTTTCTGAGAGTGCCAGGTGCTGACCATAAACTCAGAGGGGGAAGGCCCAGTGAGGGGGCGAAGGGGATGTAGAGACCCAGGACAGTTTTTCCATAGTGGCCACTACTTTTGTGGTAGGAGGTGAGATTTGTTGGTTCCTTTTCTTGAGGGCAGTATTTCCGGGGTGCTCCTGGGCTCAGCTGTCACCCCTGTGACTGATTTGCAGGTGGTTAGAGCTGGATTCCTGCAGGCACTGAAGAGGCTTCTCCGTGCCCAGGACAAGCTCTTGTTTAGAGAGTTATCAGAGCCCCCTCCACTCCCTCCGCTTCACAAATACTGTGTTAGCATACAATGCCCAGTTCCTCTCAGTAGAGTTGTCCCCTTTCTCCCTCTGCCTCTGTCCTGGGATGTCACCTCCCCTCCTTTCTCCCTGGGTGTGTGTGACAAACTGCCTGGCCCAGGAGGTCAGTGGCCCAGGTGCCAGCAAATGATCGGCTTCTTCCTTGGCCGCTCACCTGGGCGCCAGCACCCCCACCCCAACTTTCATCTTTCGCAGAGTCCTTGAAAGCTCCTGCTGTGCTTTGTAATGATTACTTGTTCATTTCCCATGGGCCGTCTTTTGCTGCCTTCACAGGAGCATTAGCAGGGAGCTGTATCAGAGGTGGAGCAGCTGTGCCCATTTGGGATGCTGGTGCTGCAGGCAGTGGCTTTACCCATTAGGTCTCAACGCTGGCCCCTATTTGTTCATTTCTTGTCCTCTCCACCAGATTGGCGGCCCCATGGGGGAGAGACTGTCACTATTGTCCTCACTGAAGTCCCCTGCCTAGCACAGGGAGGTGTTTGGTAAATGGGGGGGGGTGGGATGAGAAAGAAAGCTGGGGTGCTGTGCAAAACCCAGCAATTCTGAGGGGAATGCCTGAGCTCCGAGTGGCAGGGGCAGGTTTTGTAGAGGAGAGGGGACAAGGTTGGGGTCCAGCCAGGGCAGCCACCTGGACTGACAAGAGAGCGCTGCCCTGCCTACATGTCAGCCTCCTGCACCGGGCGCCAGGAGTCCAGAGACGCTGGAGATGGCCAGGAGCAAGCAGAGCAGGAAGCTGAGGTTCAAAAAGGAAGCCGGTTTGCCGGGTCAGGCACCGGGGGCTCCCGCCGGCGCCATCTCCTCCCTGAGGCCTCTCGGTGCACAAGCAGGAGTCCTCAACCCTCCGTAGACAGGGAACCCCAGGCATCGGGAGGAACAGCCTGTGCAGAACTGGAGCCACCTCCCACAGAACCGCAGCGCTCACCAGAGCTGGGGGAAGCCCTGGGAGCAGGCACTCCAGGAAGCTGCAGTCCGCACACTGTGCCCGCCCCCCAGTGTCAGTGTGGTCAGTGTCACAGTGGGGAGACCTGCTTCCTCGCTGTCTCCCTCCTCCCTGGCTCCGCGGGTCTGTGCTCTGTGGCCGGCCTCCCCTTTATCTTGTCTCCCCGTTTCCACGTTTCCACCGCTATCAGCCATTATCTAGCGCGACCCGCCCTGGCCAGGCCACGCAGGAAGCCAGCCTGTGAGTCCCCTGTCCGCTCTGCATCCTCTTCCTCTCAGTAAGAGACAAAAGCAAAAACAGCCTGCTAGCAGATCCGCCGCTGCCCTTGGCTCCTCGACTCCCATTTCCCACTCTCATTTTGTCACAGGCTCCAGTTTTCCACCGCCAGGCTGTCCTCAGGGGCCACGGCGGCCAGGCCCCCAAAGGCCCTGGACGGTCACTTCCTCCCAGCCTGTCTGCAGAGGACAAGGCACACGTACCCACAGGCCCAAGGCTGGCCCCTCCCAGAGCCAGAGCCGCCGGCCCCCTCTTATCCCTCTTCAGATCGGTTCAGCCAGAAATAGGCACGGCCGTCCGGCTGTCGGGCTGTCGGGCTGCGTGAGCCCAGGCCGTCCTCATTCCCGGGGTCTCCGTGGCCCTTCCCCCCTCTGTGGCCGGGGCTCTGATTATAGCGACAGGAGGCCGTTTTTGGCGAAAGAGCATCATGTGTCTGTTTATTACTCCACCGATTGCTCAGACATCTGCTGTGTGCTTCCTACACTGTTGCTGGAGACCCACAGACCAGCAAAATGGGGGCTTCTGCCCTCCCCACAGCCACTGGATGGCACTGGGTGCCCTAATACCAGAGTCCCTCATGAAAATGATGTTTATTGTGGTGCAAAGTATTTTGAAATCCATGCATAGCTTTTTCTTTCTTAAAGATTTATTTGTTTGCTTATTTTGAAAGAGCAATAGAGAGAGGAAGAGACACAGAGAGCGAGCAAGCGAGCGTACGCTTCCATCTGCTGGTTCATTCCCTAAATGGCCACAATAGTAGCCTAAGCCAGGGATTTAGAACTCCCTCCATGTCTTGAATGTAAATGCCATCTTCCACTACTTCCCCAGCGCATTGGCAGGGAGTCGGATCAGAAGCAGAGCAGCTGAGACTCCAGCTGGTGCTGAGCTGAGATGCTGGCGTCGCAGGCAGCGGCTTAGCCCACAGCAGCACAGCGCCGGCCTCACATCATTCTTTCATAATGTACATCTTCATGAGCTTCTTGAAGACCCCCTTGTGCACAGATTTCAAAACTTATTGCACCCAAATAAACTTATCTTTCGATTCTGTTCTCTAAAAACCCTTTAGAGGCCTCTCATACCTGGTAGAAGTTGCTCGGGGCAATGAGAGCAGTGAAGAACCAATGGATGCTCACAAAGAGAGCTCGGGGTTCTCAGCACTTCCTTCATGCCAGGCACGAGGTGTTGTCATCTCATTTAATCCTTTAACAAACCCACGGGCAAGGGTGACTATCCCAGTTTACAGATGAGGAAACTGAGGCTTGGAAGGCTGAAATCCTGGCCATGAGGGCAAGCTGTGAGCGTGACACTGCATTCCCAGCTACTGTAGCCCGTGGTCCTCGACGGCCCAGCTCGATCGCTACCTCCCGGCCATCTTCCTCCCCACCTCCCCGCCCCTTGGTCTGCGAGACACTTAGTCATGGTGAGTCTCAGTTGTCCTCCTCTGTGAAAGGGGTGACAGCGGTATTGATCTTCCGGTCCGTTGTGGTTTAAAGGGACAATGTGTATGCCGGGCTCAGCACGGTGACTGGTGTGTTCTTGCTGTACTGATTGTTACTCCGCAGGGAGGTGCTGCCGAAGAGTGATTTGGGAGGGAATGGCTGGGAAGGGTGATTTCGCCTCTGTCTGCGCTCTCCCTGCACCACCTGGCCCACAGCCAGGGGATTACACTCTTAGGTTCAGCCCAACACCCCCAGTGCTCAAAAAACTGCTTCATTTTAAAGTCTGGGTTCTTAAGAAGCCAAGAGCCCCTTCTCTTGTGATCACCCAGCGTCATTTTCTCTTTTTATTAAAATTGTGACAAAGCAGGATATTGCAGAATATGGTTATCATTTTAACCATTTAAAAAGTTTAAATTTATTTATTTGAGAGGAAGAGAAATACAGAGAAACACACACACACACAGAGTGCACACTCTCATCTGCTTGTTCACTTCCAAATTGCCTGCAAGGGGCTGGGCCGGGCTGAAGCAGGGAGCCGGAAACTCGCCCAGTCTCCCATGTGGGTAGCGGGCTCCCAGCTATCTGAGCCACCACTGCTGCCTCCCAGAGTCTGCTTAGCAGGGAGCTGGGGCCAGGTGTGAACCCAGGCATTCTGGTATAGCCATGGGCGTTTGAACAGCCAGGCTAAAGGCCCACCCCATTTGACCATTTTTAAGTGTACCGTTCATACTACATAGCTGGCAATGAGTACAACTATCAGTTGTGCAATGAACACCCACATCCATCTCCAGTTCTTGTTCAATAGCCCAAACTGTGCCCATGGAACACTAACTCCCCACTCTCACCCTCCCCGGCCCCTGGCAACCCCCATTCTGCTTCCCGTCTCTATGAATTTGTGTATTCTAGATGCCTTATTGAGTGAAAGTGCAATCGTATTTTCTATGCTTGGTTCACTTAGTATGATGTGATATGTTGTGGTGTGTGTCAGAATTTCATTTCCTCTTGAGGCCGAGTAGTGCTCTGCTTTTTGGATAGACTGCATTTTGTGTATCTGTTTATCTGTCGATGGAGACCTTTGGTTTATTGCGAACAATGCCACTGTGAGCGTGGGTGTACAGATACCTGTTGGAGTCCCTACCTGCGATTCTTTTGTACGAACACATAAATATCCCCAATATGTACTTCAGTGTGCACAGCATAGTTAGTTGCTGGATCCACAAAAATTCTATATTTAAGGACTTTTTTTTTTAAAAAAGTTTAAAGATTTATTTTAAAGTCAGAAAAGGGGGGGGGTCTTCCATCTGTTGGATCACTCCCCAAATAGCCACATTAGCCAGAGTGGGGCCAGGCCAAAGCCAGGAGCTTCCTCTGGGTCTTCCACATGGATGCAAGGCCCAAACACTTGGGCCATCTTCCACTGCTTTCCAGGGAGCTGGATCAGAAGTAGAATACCCCGGACTCGAACCGGTGCCCATAAGGATGCTGGCATCACAGGTAGTGGCTTTATTTCATTTATTTGAAAGGCAGAGTAACAGAGGGAGAGGCAGAGAAACATATCTTCCAATTGCTGGTTCACTCCCCAAAATGGCCGTATGGCCAGGGCTGGGCCAGACCAAAGCCAGGAGCCAGGAACCCCAAGTAGGTCTCCTATGTGGGTGGCAGAGCCCCATGTGCTTTGACCATAATCTACTGCTTTCTCAGGTGCATTAGCAGGAAACTGGATTGGAAGTGGAGCAGCCAGGCCTCGAACTGGCACCCTGATAAGAGTTACTGGCATTGCAAGTGGCGGCTTCACTCTCTGTGTCACAACACTGCTTGGTGTTTAAGATCTTGAGGAACTGCTTCGCTGGGGCCACTTTCACAGTGGCTGCACCATTCAAATCCTTCCCAGCCGTGCTAGGGTTGTGGTTTCCCCACATCCTCACCAGCCTGTGTAACCTTGTGTGCATGTGATGCGGGCCCAGCGTCAGTGTCTGCTTCAACTGCTGAGGGTCCCATCATCTCAGGACACAGTTCCCTATCCGACACACATCTTATTGTTGGAAAGTTCTTTCTATCCTGAGTTCAGATCCCCATGTCTCCCCTGCTTATTGTCCTAGCCTGGCCCCGAAAGTCACTCCATTCGTCTGCTCCCTGTCCAGGAGATGTCCCTGGTCAGGATGCAGGTAGCGTCTGGTCCCTCTACAAGCCGGCTGCAGGACACTGGCCGTGGAGAATGGCAGATGCTTGCAGAGTGCCCACGGAGCACCTCCTCCTCTGAGCCAGCACAGACGCCAGCCAGGCTGGGGGGCTGCCACTCCCTTTCTCAGGGAGAGTGAGTTATTGGAGGGAAACGCTGGGTCCCTGAGGAGTTAAATCATCCCTGACTCACGCCAGAGCCCTTGGCCCCTCAGGAGAGTATCACTCATCCCGCACCCCCGGGACCAGGCTCAATGTCGGGGCGGGCCTGGCTCCCTTCTAGCTAGCTGACTCTCGTAAATCACCCTTGTTAGCAGGCCAGCAGCTTTTCAGAGAGATGTGGTGCAGCTGGCCGGAGCTTGGTCTCCTGGGGGCTTCTGGGCATCAGGAGGGGACAGCTCGGGGGCTGGGAGACCCGGCGCCAACACCCTCAGGTGTCAGGGCTCTGCCCGCCCTTGTGGGAAACAGGACCATAGCTCTGGCATCCCCTGGACTTGAATAGTCGTGGAACAGAACCAGGAGAGGCCGAGTGTGTGGTGTGGAGCTGTGTTCTGGTGCTGGGGAGCCCTTGGCCATTGTCTCTGGTCAGTATTTCTTGAACCGAGGTTGCCATCAACCTCTGCCCTGAGGGAATGGGTTCTTTCTGTTCCCACCTGCTTTGTCTGTAAGATGGGAGGGTGAGACCTCACTCAGGCACCATCCAACTCCCTCATCCGGGCGCCTAGGAGCTCCCTGTGGATTGGCTGTGGTTGAAATCTCCGTGGTGCTATTGGCTGTTCCACTTGGAGTGGGCGGGACCAGTATTGGGCACAAGGGAAGTTTCTGTTGCCAGTGAAGGCAGCACCCGATTCCAGAGCAAGCAGCTGAAGAAGCCAGCAGCCTGGTGTGTTTCCTCACAGAAGCACAGCGGATTCAGGGTGGAGAAGAGCCTTTCTCTGACAGGCGAGAGTATCTTGTGCCTGTTAGGTGTCCCGGCTGGAGGCGTTTGGATTCCTGACATCATGTGCTCCGACATAGGAGCAGGGAGATGGGAAACCATGCTGCCTCCAGCACACTTCAGATGTGCGTGGAGCAGCTTGGCTGGGGCAGTTACAGATGAGTATTTAGGATCTGCAAGTTATAGTCTTAACCAGGGCTGCAGACCAGCCTCACCACACATTCTGGCCATCTGGTCCTCAAATGGGAGCTGCGTGTGCCCACTAATTTCCTGAGGGATTGAAATAGCACAGATCTACTCCAACCACTTGGTAAGCAGGGGCTGCCCCTGGGCCTGGGAATGGGAAGCATTGGGTTAGGAGCCAGCGCACTTGAGTGCTCACCCCGCAGTGCCACTAATGAGCCCGGAGACCCTGCAAACACACTGATTAAGGTGCTGTTCTCTGCCAGCCTTCCCCCAACGAGAGCCTGTGTCACCCCTGATCGCGCAAGCTCGGCCAGTCGTTGAGCTCCTATTGGCTGAGTCTGTGGCAGGTGCGTGATGCAGACAAATGCCCTTCCCTGAGGTGTCTGGAGGCTAGTCAGGGGGAGGGCTCCATGGGGTTGCTAATGCTGCGGAGGAGTCCGGAGCTGGTATTAATTCTCAGTATGGGGAAAGCTTTTCGGCTGTAGGAGACCACGAGGCTCACGCCCATGAATGACAGCTGAGAGATGGTGAGAGCGGGCACGGCTTCTGGTGACTTCCTTTGGGTCTCAGGACCCAGCAGTGCCCAGTGTCCCGAGCGTTTCACTCTCGCTTACTCTGGCCTGCATTGTACTTCGGTCACGTACACTAAAGGAATTGCAGTAAGTTGTAATAGTTCACTGCTGTGCAGAATAAGGATAAGAGTATGGGGGACTGCTAAGCTCTCCTAGCTCTGTGACTACTTTTACAAATGAGAAGTGAGAGATCTGGTTTAGCTCACTTAAAAAGTTCAGGCTTTCTTCCCCTTTAAATCTTGATACTCTGGGGCCAGTGCTGTGGCGCAGTGGGTTAACGCCCTGCCCTGAAGCACTGGTATCCCATATGGGCGCTGGTTCAAGACCTGGCTGCTCCTCTTCTGATCCAGCTCTCTGCTATGGCCCGGGAAAGCAGTGGAAGATGGCCCACCTGTGCTGGCTCAGGGCTCTGTTCCTCTTCTTATAAAGCCGCAAGTTGCATCACGAGGTCCTTACCCTGAGGACCCCATCTAATCCTAATCCTCCCCAGAGGTTTCACCTCCGGATACTCCCAACCTATGCATCTGAGGACTAAGCTGCCAACACTTGACGTCCGAGTGACATACCCAACCACGGCAGCTGGGATGTGGCAGGGGATGAAGAGTCTGTCCACGCAGCAGTGGCCCCTCTGAGAGGTGTGCACTGCACCCTCACCGTGACTCTAAAGGAACCTTGGAGGCCACATTGGAAATGGTCCCAGTCCTAGGACAGTGAGCACCCCTGGGGCCTCTGCTGCACTGTGTAAGGTGGCATGGCCTCCCCTTCACAGCCACCAAAAATGGAGCCTCAAAGAAGCAAAACGTCTTGCTCTGCTAAAAAGTGATTCTGCAGTCCCTGCTCGTTCTGATGTAACAGAGCTCTGGCACGGCCAGAAGATTTCTGAACAGCCGAGGATCACCTCTCTCGGGACTCAGCCAGGTCCCGCGCCTGGCACAGGCGAGCCCAGGCAGCAGTGAGGTCCGTGTCACTGGGATTGGGAGGCTGGAGCACAGCGCAGGGCCCTGCTGTCTTGCTTCACAGTGGCTGTAACAGCTGCCAAGCGTGCTGCCTCCTTACCAGTGCTGAAAAAGGCACTGCTGGGAGATGCATCCAGAGAGTAGCACCCTTCTGTCCCTCAAGATCAAAGGCTTAGAGACACCAGGAGCGCACCAAGTTCCTTAAACCTCAGAGTTCCCTGTGGGTCTTGTGGAACCTGTGGGCTAAACCGACCCGTCACCCAACGCCCCGCGTCCTGTGGAACTATCCAAGGTCCTGCAGTTGCTTTGACCTGTGCTCCGTGTGACCAACCGACTCATCTTTCCACCTGTGTCTTTGGCCTTTGGCCTTTGCTGATTTCAGACCTCATCAAACCTTGCTTGTATGACCTACAGTGCTGGCCTGTTTCATTTACTTCCTCCATCCTGCCGATCTGAGTTCACTTGGCCCACCATCCAAGCTGGCCCAAGGCTTACTATTTTTTTTTTTAAAAAATATAGATTATTTATTTATTTGAAAGGCAGAGTTACAAAAAGAAAGGGAGAGACAGACAGATGAGACAGAGAAATAGTTATATGTATATCTATATAGATATAGGTATAGAGAGATCTTCTATCTGCTGGTTTACTCCCCAGATGACTGCAGCAACCAGGGCTGGGCTACGCTGAAGCCAGGAGCCCAGAACATCATCCAGGGCTCCCATGTGGATGCAGGGGCACAAACACTTGGGCCATCTTCCACTGTTGCCCCACACATGTTAGCAGGGAACTGGATTGGGTGTGGAACAGCGAGGATGTGAATGGGTGCTCCTGTGGGATAGTGGCATCTCAGGCAGCAGCTTAACCAGCCACACAATGACACCAGCCCTGCCAAGTCTTTTTCTTAACTGCAGTGGCCCCTGCTGATAGTCGTTGATGCCGCGATACATGCATCATTTCACACGCTCTGCCTCCTGCATCTTACAGCCACCTGGCTTCTTGAGTTGACTTCCAAGAGTCAACCAATTTATGGATTTGGTGCGTGCTTCTTTGTTGCTCTCAAGACCAGCCATTTCCAAGAGGCTTCCTGAGGTTAGAGCAGTGGCAATATTCTTACCAATCAGGCCCTCACTTGAGCTGTGACTCTGTCCCATTGTGTGCTCAGGCCTATTTTGACACAGCAAGCTGACACTTTAAAGAGAGCTGCCCAGGAAATGAGCTTCCTTTGAAATGCGCCAACTTGCTCAGGAGACTGAGCCAGCGCTCTGGTGTGCTGTCTCGGTGGCTCCTGACCAGCCCTGAGGCACCAGGCGAGGCCTCTCAGCCAGGGATCCCTCCTCACCTCCAGTTGTGTGCTGGCTTCCCTCTCGTGTGTGCAGCACGTGACAGGTGTGGGGGTGCCGCAAGCAGAAGACACACTCTCTGGCTTCAGAGGCGATCCAATGGAAATATCGTAGTGAATTATTGCAAAAACACGAACACGATGGCCAGGCACACAGCACTGAATGGTAGCTTTCCTCTGTAGGGAAGGCTTTTCCCACTTTCTGTGACTCGCGCTCTCACCTCTACAGTTCTGGGGTCAAATGGCGTGACTCCAGAGAGGCCTCCCCTGAACACTCTGTTTGAAAAAGCAACCCCACCTCCATCCCATTGCATTTATCATATTTCCTGGAAGGAAGGACCCTCGTCTGTGAAGTAAAGGCCAAACCAGTGGTTCCTGTAGTGGATGGGATGGTGGCCCCCAACAAGGCACATTCACGCCCTAATCCCTGGACCCTAAGAATATGACCTTATTTGGAAATTAGGTCTTTGCAGATGTAAGTGTCTTGAGATGAGATCATCCTGAATGTCCCAGGTGGATCCTGACTATGACAAGTGTCCTTCTAGGAGACAGAGGAGGAGCCGACATGAGCACCCTGAGAAAGCCACATGAGGATAGACGTGGAGGCTGGAACCCTGCAGCCACGAGCCAAGGAATTCCTGGAACCACCAGGAGTTGGAAGAGGCAAAAAGCGTTTTGTTCTAGAGCCTTAGGAGGGCGTGGGGCCTGACCCACAGCTTGTCGGGCTTCTGACTGCTAGAACGGCCACCAGATGTGTGACCATTTGTTATGACAGCCACAGAAGACAAACGGAGTCACTGTCTCTGCCGTCATCTCCAGGCCAAAGGGTCTGAAGCCTGAACAGAGGGTTACACTGGGAATAGTTTTCAACACAGCCGCCTTCTCCATGACTCCGTGGCTGGGTTTGTGGGTGTGGACACAACTTTGGAAGGGAAGCAGGAAACTGGGTGTCGGTCACTCTGTAAGCCACATGGGACAGGACTGTGGAGTCTCCTTGCTGTTCCCGGGATGAGGAGGGAGACTCAAGATTATCTGACGCCTGTGGGAATGCAGACCCCAACCAGCCAAGCCTACACAGCAAAAAAGAAAAAAATAGAATTTCACATATAGAGAAAAAAAGTGGGAGGGAACCCAGATTTCTAAAAGCAAATTGTTACATACACCGTGCTGTGTCCTACTGTATAAGCCCTAGGGCAACTGTGCAGGATATTCTGTTTCTAAATGCAGGTCTCCCAAGGCAAGCTCAGCTGATGACGCCTCACCCTCCGCGAGGGCAGCAGAGGGGAGTTTTTCTTTCTTGGATTTTTCCCACAATGACTTGAATCACCAAGAAAGCTCTTAGATTCCAGAAGAAGTAACTTCATCGTGGGGTGTGACATGGTGTTTACCTGTGGCCTTGCAGCCAGCGGGGGTGGGTGTGGGGCGGGAGGAGGGGTCTGCTGTTCTCAGTGCTTCAGGCTATAAATGTTGCTTCCATGGCTAGGGTTCCTCCCCGTTCTGATGTGAAGTCCCAGGACCAACTGTGCCAAACAGAAAGTGCTGGCTTGGCAAAGCAAGGCACGGAGGCTATTTATCAGAACTCCTGCAAGCAACCTGGGCAGCTGGTCCAGGAGGCGGAGCCATGGTGACAGCCCCCACCCTGACTCCGCCCTTCTGATCAGCAGCCACCGGTCCTAGTGGAAGCGTCTTTTCCTCTGTTCCCGCTGTGGGTGTTGGGTGTGGCCACTCAGCTGTAGCAGAGGTCCTCAGAGAAGGAGCACAGCCGAGCACCTGCAGCCCTGGGGGGTCCTCAGGCCTCAGAGAGGCAGCCTCTCCCATTTCAAGAGACGGGCACACACGCCAGGGACCAGGGAAGGGCCGGTGGGAAGGCTCTGCCGGTCACGTGCAGCAAATTCTAACAGTCTGTTTAGCCGCATATGCACACTGACACATACATGTGAACTAGTTATTATCTCTTAGGCAAAGGATGAAGTGAACTGAGACCATAATAAACACATAAGTCTCATGTATATTGTAGACAAGGCCAATGACGCAATGTTGCAAAACAGCACATTTTTCCCAGAACAAGTCCAGCTCTTTCCCCATTCCATACTCTGTCCCTGAGCACATTTCTCAGCAAATGCTGTATCCCAGAATAAAAAGAAATCAAGCAGCGCTGTCACAGCCAGGAGCCCGAGAACATGAGGACTAAATACAGCGTAGGATCCTGGAAGAGAAAAAGGCCATTAGGTGGACACTAAGGATCTGAGATGTGGACTTTAGGTAACAACGTGTCAATAATAGTATTGGTTGCCTTCATGGTGGCAAATGTAGCATTTTAACATAAAATATTAACAGCAGGGGGACCTGGCTAGGGGCATAGGGACACCCTGTGCTGTCTTTGCACCTTTTCAGTAAATCTGTCAATTCTTTTTTTTTTTTTTTTTTTTTTTTTTTTTGACAGGCAGAGTGGACAGTGAGAGAGAGAGACAGAGAGAAAGGTCTTCCTTTGCCGTTGGTTCACCCTCCAATGGCTGCCGCGGACAGCACGCTGCGGCCAGCGCACCGCGCTCATCCGATGGCAGGAGCCAGGTGCTAGGTGCTTATCCTGGTCTCCCATGGGGTGCAGGGCCCAAGCACTTGGGCCATCCTCCACTGCACTCCTGGGCCACAGCAGAGGGCTGGCCTGGAAGAGGGGCAACCGGGACAGAATCTGGCGCCCCGACCGGGACTAGAACCCGGTGTGCCGGCGCCGCAAGGCGGAGGATTAGCCTGTTGAGCCACAGTGCCGGCCAAATCTGTCAATTCTAAAAGAGAAAATTTGTTGAAAAAGACCAGACTAGGCCTGGCCTGGGTTGACAGATGCCTCTGCCAGATGAGCATTATGGGTGGAAGGGGGTGAATGAATGAAAGATATGAAAGGTCTGTGATGCGTTTATTGGATGTGGCATTTGTAAACTTCCTTCTTTCCCCATTGTCTCTCTGGCACATCAGCAGCATGAGATGCTGTTGTAGTGCCCCCGTCCCCCCGCCCCCGACCTGCATCCCAAGACCCACAGCAGATAGCCGGGGATCCAACACACGGGTGCTGCGATACTGAGCCTGTTGCTCTGCTGAGCTGGGTACTCAGTGACTAATGGAGCATGCAGTAGGAAGGAGCAGGACCTTGCGGGGTCTCACTGCACTGCCCGGAACAGCATGCAATGTCACACTCAGGAAATGTTTAGTTCTGGAATATTCCACTTCTTCTGTTTGGACTAGGGTTGTCCATAGGTAAGTAAAATCTGGGAGATTGAAACTGGGTATAAAGGAAGACTACTGTATCCTCATCTTACAGATGGAAAAATTCATCTGTAAACTCATCTTGGAGATGTAGCCCCATCCAAAATTCACGTTGAAATCGAATCCCCATCATGGTGGCATTAAGAGATAGGGCCTTCCCGAAGTGGTTAGGCCATGAGGGCCCCTCCCCAGGACTGGCTCATGCAAGGGCTGGAGGGAACTAGCTTAGTTCCTTTCCTCCTGCCATGTGGGGACACAGCAACATGGTGCCATCTTGGAAACAGCAGCCCTCCACAGACACAGATGCTAGCTCCTGACTGTTGGGCTTCCAGTCTCCAGAGCTGGGAGAAATAGGTGCCTGTTGCTTGGGATACCTTCTGGGGGTGTTGACTGCAGCAGCACAAGCAGACTGAGAGGGTGTGTGGTTTCCCACCACTCGCCCCAGTGGACTCGCGCTGCCTCTTGGCGCTGGGCGTCCCTGCACAGGCAGTCCCCTGGGCCGAGTGTGCACACCCCCTTCTCCTTCTCTGCCGGGCAAGTCATCTAGGCTTTTCCACTCCTTTGAAAATCCCTCTGATTTCACCCCCTCCCAGCAGTCTCTCCTGACATTCCCTCCTAACAGGTGCTCCTCCTCTGGGTGGCATGGATGAATTCTCTCCTTGACTTTCTGAGCTTCTGTGTTGGACCATGAGCTCTCTGAAGGATTCATCTTTGAACCCACACTATCTAGTCTGGTGCCAGGCAAACAATGGCTGAGCAATTTATATCTCTTAAATTGTACCCAGGTGAATATGAGAGCTGTGCTATATTTCCAGTGTCACTCTAACACAGTCCAGTTGACTTAAACAACAGACATCAATTTTCTCACAGTGCTGGGGCCTGGAAGTCCAAGGTTGAGGTGTGCAGTGGACAGCGTTGCTGTCTCCCTAGGGCTCTGTCCTGGGTGTACAGATGCTTTCTCCCTGTGGTCTTGCATGGTCTTCCCTCTGCACACCATCCTCTTGAATTAGGGCTCAGCCCAGTGACCTCACTACACCTTAATTATACCTTTAAAGGGTTCATGTCTAAATACACTCACGTTCTAAGGTTGTGTGGGTTAGGACGTTAGCATGGTGATGTTGAGGGGCTCATTCAGACCATAATAAAGCCCGGAAGCCCCGCAGGATCACACTGGTTGAAGGACTCAGGGCAGCCCCTAGGATTGGGGGGCTGTGGAGAATGACCTCAAGCATCCATCATTTAAAAGGTGCAGGGGAGGGGCCAGTGCTGTGGTGTAGTAGGCTAAGCCTCTGCCTGCGGTGTCAGTATCCCATATGGACACTGGTTTGAGTCCTGGCTGCTCCTCTTCCCATCCAGCTCCCTGCTAATGCACCTGGGAAAAAACAGTGGAAGGTGGCCGAAGTGCTTGGGCCCCTGCACCCGCATGGGAGACCCAGAAGAAGCTCCTGGCTTTGGATCAGCTCAGCTCCAGCAGTTGCAGCCATCTAGGGAGTGATCCAGCGGATAGGAGGTCTCTTTCTGTCTCTCCCTCTCTGTCTGTAACTCTGCCTCTCAAATAAATAAATATAAAACTAAAAAAAAAAAAAAAAAAAGGAAGGAAGAAAGGAAGCAAAGGGCAGGGGAAAGATGGGCTAAGGCCCCAACACTGCTAGGCTGGGCTCCCTGGCGGGGTTGCTGGTATTCTGGGAGGGAGGATGCGGGAGTGCCTTGTGTTTGGAAACCCAGCTGAGGTTGTGAGCTGAAGGAGCTTTGAAAGAGGCTTGTTTTTATTTATCGCCACGAATAATTGCCTCAGGCAGAGGGGGACACTGCAGCCTGTGGCTGCACTCCTGTTCTCCGGCCTTGGCCTTGACCCCTGACTATGAGCTCATGGTCTCTGTCTTCTGCTCCTATTTCTTCCACATTGTTACTTTTGCCTGGCCCAGCCCACACAGCAGGCAGCATTTTCAAGGCCTTGGGCTCCAGAGCAGGGGGAGGCCTCGGAATGGAATTTCAGACTAAACTCCCGCTGGCCAGCTACCTTCTCAAGGGCACCGAGATGTCTCAGGGAACAGCTGCAGCTGCCCAGGGATCGCCAGAAAGTTCTAGTTTGCTGTGCATGAAAGGGGAAGGGCCCGGGAAACAGCTCGCTCTGGGAAGGGGTCCAACTGCCCTGTTCCTGCGGGCCCAGCCATGCGGGACCCCGGGATGGTACCTGGCACGTTTGCAGGATGAGGGGCAGCTGCGGCATTCCGTAACTGCTGGTTTTGTGCTGTGGACACCACTCCTCTGAGGATCAGGGTTTGTTTTGTCACGTGGTGGCTGCTCACAGAGCACATGGCCATCCCCAGCTGCCCAGGGCTGAGGGAGCCGTGGAGCGGCACTTGGTCTGCACAGTGAGGGGTGAGAAGGATTCGGCTGCTCGCATCCCCGTCCTGTGCAGGAAGAACCCGAGGCTCAGTGGCTCAGCTGGCAGGTGGCGAACGGTGCTTCGGCTCGTGAAGTTCCGCTCTGTACCTGCAGGAGCTTGGCCCACCCCCAGCCGCCCCCAGGAGGCTCCAGAATGCTCTGTTTGTCAGGTGAGGTTGAGGCCCAGGGCTCACAGGCGAGCCCAAGATCACACAACAGGTTGGAGGCAGAGCTGACTCCATGAACTCCTGCCATCAGGTTTGGACAGATGTCAGACCTGGGCTAGGAAGGACCCAGTGGCTTAGGACCAAGGCCTGCCCTGGAGGCCCTGGCAGTCTAGTGTCTGGGGGTGAAGGGGGCTGGCAGGGTGGGAGCCCGGGTGGGAGTGTGCGCCCTGCTCCGGGACCCAGGTCTTTGCTGCGAGCCAGGAGCTGCGCTGGCTCAGAGAGGCTCCTGCGAGTGCAGCCAAGTGTAGGCCTGGCCTCTCGCCAACACCTCCAGCCACTCATGTCAGGGAGAGCACGTGGATCTGGGGTCGGATAGGTCTGGTGCTGTTTTGGGTGAGGCGTGTGACCCTGTGCAAGTCAGTCCATTTCTCCGAGTCTCAGTTTCTCTGCTTCGTAAAGCGAAAACCGCAGTGCCTGCTGGGGAGGACTTTGAGGGTGAACATGAGGCCCTGGTTGTTAACTCTCCAACCCGGTACCCGACTCAGAGTGGAAGCTAATACACGGCAGCTTAGACGGCCAGGATCAGCAGGGCTGTGTAGCTGCGAGCACATGTGTCAGCCCCTGTGACTCCGAGCAGGTCCTCAGGCCACGCGTGGGCCTCCCTGGCACACCTGGCCTCCTGCAGGGCCCACTTCCAGTCAAAGGCTGGGCAGGTACTTGCAGCACTACAGTGGGACCTTGTGCAATGTGCAGAATGGGACGATAAAACCTCTCAGCATTGTGAGGTCCAGATGAGGCCGCGTGTGTAAGGACTCGACACATTTCCAGTAGGTGTGTGCCATCTTCAACGTCATGACCATCACCCTTGCTCCGTCACGTGTGCTGGACAGCTGCACCGAAGGGCCTGGGCCTCTGCCTGGGCCCAGCAGGGACAGTGCTTTGTTGATTGGTGGTGTGTGCAGAAGTGGCCTAGTAGCTTCAGACGCACAAATTCCCTCTCCCGGAAGTGGATGGTCTCTGGGATCCTGTTAGTCTACAGTTTGATTCTTCCCCACGTGGGGCCTTGGCGGCCTTCTTTAGTGGGGGAGGGAGTCAGGCTGACTGGGAGGGAGGAGGGAGAGAGAGAGAGAAATTCTCCATCTTCTGGTTCACTCCCCAAATGCCCAAAACAGCCAGGACTGGACCGGATCAAAACCAGGAGCCCAGAACTCCATGTGGGTGGCAGGAACCCTAGTACTTGAGCTAGCACCTGCTGCTCACAGGGCGCATGGTAGCAAGAGGCTGGGATGGCGCGCTCAGCCAGGACTCGAACCCAGACCCTCCGTAGGAGGTGCAGGAGTCCCAGGGAGTAGCTTCACCTGCTCTGCCGTGAGGCCTGCCCAGGGTCACCCTGGGACCCTCGTGACTCTGAGGCTTGGCTGAGCTGAACATTACTCAACAAGCTTTTCTCCGATGAGTTGGTTCCAAGCAGCCGAGAGTCTGGGGGAGCTTCTGCTGTATCAGGGCCCGCTGTTGTCTGCAGACGGGCCCACGAAACACGGCACTCGGCTGCTCCGGAGTGCAGAGCCACGGACTGTGACCACTGCCAGGGCTGAGAGCAGCCCTGGTCGTCTTCCCAGAGCAGAGAAGCCTTGAGACTGATGCTCCGTCTGGACAGGACCAGTAACAGCCAGGAGCTCCTGCTCTGCTGGCGCCCTGCGGTCTCAGCACCGAGGAGAAAGGAGGCACGGAGCCTACTGTCCAGGACACACAAGTCGCTTCGCTTCCAGGATGTGTTTATGTCTGTTTGCTCCAACTCGGGGGCAGTGGTGGGGGAGTGGATTTCCTGTCTCCTGTTACCGAGCCATTCCCCGGAACTGGCTGTGTGCCTGGCACGTGGCTGGCACTCGGTATCCATCAACCTTGTGGAACATTTACAGTGCCACAGGGTAAGAAGGGAAATGGGAGCTCAGGGTGCTGGGAGAACAGTGGAGAAGGTAAAACCTGAGAGGTAACCAGTGGACTGGGTTTTGAAGGAGGAATAGGAGTTCATCAGGATGGGGGAGGCTTTGGCTCTTACAGTTAGATTTCAGGATAAACTTAATATTGATACCGTGAGACTCTTCAGCCAATCTCAGTAGGTGGTGAAATAGGCATCCTAGGGAGATTAGAATGCAGGTCTGGGGTTTGTCATCCTGGGGAGGGGCCCCAGTGGCATGCCTTGTGTGTGCCCAGTGCTGTGCGAGCACTGGGCGCACACCTGCTGTCCTGCCCGAGAGATGGGCACTTGAGGAAGTCAAGGGCTCCAGCGCTTGTCGTGGGTCTCAGAGCTGGACGGCGCTGGGCTCCAGCCATGCTAACCATGGAGTGAGTGAAAGAATGAATGAATGAAATGAATGGATGAATGTCTGAAACAGAGCCGCTGTAAAGCACCAGGCCCCACAGCCTGAGTTTCAGAATAAGCCCCACGGTGTTTCCACGTGGAAAACCTGTGTTTGCAGCCTACAGCCCTTCTGCTTCGCTTCAGGCCCTCCCACCTCCTCCCTCCCAGCCCAAGGTCTCAGGAACACTCAGAGAGGGGCTGGAGAAGCTCCATCTATCACCAACCTTGAGACCTCCCAGGGCAGGGCTGGGTGGGGGCGGGGAGGAGGGGCGCCCAAGCCCTGGAGCTCCTAGGTCCTTTTCCTGGAGGGGCGGGCCCAAACTGTGGGAGTGGAAAAGGAGCGAGGGCGGGGGTGGAGGGAAGATAAGCGGGCGGTCATTTGTCTTTTTAATTGGCTCAAATGCTCCGAGGAGAGCTTCGTGTAATCCTGGCTGTGGGCTGGAGTGGGTCCAAGCACCAGGCCGAGCAGCGTAGTGCGGGCTGCCCTTGCCCTGGGAGTGGGGGTGAGGGGAGCACCCCTCAGGAGCCTTGGAGCCTCGGGAGGATGGGTTCAGGGAGACTGGGTGGGAGGCAGTGAACACGGCCGGGGCGGCTTTGGCTCCTCCGGCATCTCAGCAATTTAAAACCGTTTTTCAGGGACTGAAAGAGACCTCGTTTAAAGAGCCTGTGACATCTGAAGGCCCCTCCTAGTTCTTTCCTCTGCCCAAGGCGGGTGCTGGTTGTGGGCGAGACGTTTTAGGGGTGTCAGCAACCTGGAACTTGCCCGTGGAATCGGCAGGATTGGCCCTCTGAAGGCATGCACGCCCAACATGCACCCTCACGCTCGCCAGCTGTGCCCTGCTGTGTGGATTGTCCCATTTGGGTCTCTGAAACAATTCATTGGTGAAGACAGGACAGGTGTACCCCCTCCGGTGCAGCCACGACAGCCCAGAGAGGCGGAGGGATGAGTCCGAAGGTACCCAGCCCTGCAGCTGTGGCTCAAACCCAGGTCTCCCCATCCACATTCATGGTCTGGGGGTGCCACGGGAGAGACGCAGAGGGCTGCCCTGTGTGGTGCTTCCAGTGATGGGCTGCAGGGACAGACGGCTCCATGCGGGTCCCCCCTGGGAATCTGGGCCATGGGAGCAAGCTCTCAGGAACAGGATTGGCCCAGAGAGTGAGTGCCGAGGGCCGAGCTGGGGAGATGCGGCGTTCCCAGGTAGGCTGTTGGTGGGCATAGCCGTCAGAGCTGTCATACCCAGGCCTTGAGGAGCTTCCCTCAGGAAGGTTCCAGAGCAAGATAAGACACATTCATTTTGGTTCCTTAAAACCCCCAGACCCGGGGGAGGAGGTGGCTCAGCCTGGGCAGGGGGGGTCCTCACACAGGGCAGGGCTGTGTACCTCAGCTTCTCCCTCCCCCCAGGATGTGCCTGCACAGCTCTGGAAAATGCCCGTTTTGACCACCGCCTGCCCCCTGTGCCCTGACTCTGTAGCTCCTCACCTGCCAGTGCAGCCTGGGAGATGGAGGCCGACGGCAGCTCAGGGTGGCGACAGGACTCAGGGAGAGCGAGGTGCTGGAGAGCTGCGTGTCCCAGCACCTGTCCCCAGGCGGCAGGTGGGAGGTGGTGGGAATGGGAAGCTGCAAGCGCCCCCATGGGGCTGTGGCACAGACAGCCTCCCAGGGTGACCCACAGCAGGACCAGGAGCTGGAGAAGGAACCCAGAGTAGGGGAGTTGGCTGAGGCCTGCCCGGACAGCGTGCCAGGAATAGCTGGGGTTGTGGGTGAAGTGACCCACAGGGTGGGTCCCCCAGGCCAGGCCCAAGCAGGAGCCAGACTTCCAGCAAGGGCGAGGTGGGGCCCCACCAACAGGGTGGAGCAACAGCCTGGCTGGGCCGAGAACTGACCACAAGGTCATCAGCCCCAGGCCAGCCCAGGGGCTTGGACCTGACTCACTGGGTTCTACCTCTGTGACCCCTCATCCAGGGCAGGCTGGGGCAGCCAGCGTGGAGCCAGCCGGCCTCCTCCTTGACACCAGGTGCCCCTGGTGCTCTGTCCTAGGCTTGGGGCCTTGACTGGGGCTGGGCAGCCTGGGAACTTGCCCGCCAAGACAGTGAGGTACCCTAGGTGGAGTGGGTGGATCTCTCTGCTGCCTCAGGTCCTGGCCTTTGGCCCTCCCACCAGGCTCACCTGGGGCCACAGCTTCCAGATTGTTCTGTTTCCGGGATCTTGCTGCCCTCGGGTCTCAGGGGCTTCTCTACAATCCCGCCATCAGGACAACCGGCTCCTCAGTTTTAAATCCCGCTGCCTTAAACCGCAGAGTGCATTTCCTTCTCCTGCTTCGAGCCTGACTGGTCCATTTTCCGGGGAGAGTAAAATTGAGCCTCATTTTATGAATGAGACCAGGCAGGACTCTGAGGAGCTCGGGATGGGGGGAACGTGTCGGGGAAGTTGGGGTTTGAACCGGGGGTCCGCAGCCCACGTCTGTGCTACCTCGGCTGCCAGTCAGTCAATGCCTTTAGAACCACCGCGCCCTCCTGCGGTTCCCCCAGCACGCTGCCTCTGTTCCACCTCCTGAGCGATCCCACTCAGAAGTTCACCCTCGACTTCCGCTCTCCGTGGGGACACTCCATGCCTACTTGTGGGCTGTCCCCCTCCTCAATTGTTGTTCTGCTTGTCCACCCATCCGTCCATGCACACTTGGCTTGTCACCTTTCCAGGCTCAGCTCCACCGTCACCTCCCTACAAACCAGTGCTGTACCTGTGGCTGAATACAACCAGGAGGGGAGGCTGAGCATTCTACACGGGGGAGACGGTCTCTCCCCCAGCCCAGCATCCCAGGGGACGTGGGGAGGACACACAGTAAATGTGTGCATGTTGCCCAAAACCTGTGCCACACAGGGCCTGGGCATTGTATTTCTGGCACCCAAAGTCACTTTTTGGACATAACTCAGGGAACCAGAATGACGGAGTGGCCTTTCCTCCCAGGAAGGAAATGTCTGTGTCAAGTTTAAGTCAGATGCTCCGCTGGACTGGAAGCTCGTGGAGGTGGGGGTGGGGCTCCAGCTGAGTCCTAGGACCCGAGACCCCGAGGACGACTGTCCTGGACTCTCCTGGCACTCTCCTGGGCAGCTCAGGTGGGGGAATTGTGCGCCTGGCTTGGTCCGCAGGGCGTGTCCAGGATCCACGCACTGTCCTTTACCTCGGACTAAGGCAGCAGCGGGGAGGGTCCTGGGGACAAGGACCCAGCAAGGAGGAAGGGAAAGAGGCTGCAAACATGTGGGAGTGAGGAAAGTTTTCCAAGCTTTTGAAGGATTACTCTAGATGCTTAAGAATCTTTTGCTTAGTTTTTAAAAAAAATTTAAAAATTACCTTGGCATTTGACCATACATCGCTAATTCCCTTTTGGTGATGAGGCTCCTGGGCTTTCCTTCTACACTCTAAGGAGAAGTGGAAAAAGCAGAATCTCAGAGCTGGGGCCTGGGAGACCCTGTTGAGCAGACTGTGTGCTGCACAGGAGCATTGCAGCTGTTTTCCAGCAGGTGGCAGTAATGTGTTTTGTGGAAAGGTAACTTCTTCAGTGTAACTCACACAAAGGCCCTGCGCAGAGGGGTGGTGGCCTGGAGTGGGGTGAGGGGTGTGGCCCTTGACTGATGTGGAGCATGACCTGCCGATGGGGTGGGGACTACTCGACACAAGATCTGTGATGGCGAGTTACACTTGCTCTGCTCCATCCCCGGGATCAGGAATAAGACCAAGGAGACAGCGCTACCAGAATGCGAGTGTTGGTACCAAACAAGGAGGAACTTGATAAAAGTACCAGCGATGGACAGTGGTGAGCTGCCCATTACTGGGAGCATTCTAGCAGACACCCGAGATGGAGTGGGACAAGGAGGACTTCCAGGGTCTCCTCCACACCCCCGGGCCTGTCTGGTTATCTTTTACTGAGAGGAAAGTGACGGCAAGATCTGGAACTCATTGAGCCAAGAGTGTGTCTTGTTTGTCACCACTCACCTGTGCCTCGGGCACATACGCTAAACATGTGGCAGGTGGAGTGGGCCTCGTTGATCGAGGAGGGGGTGTCGGAGAAATGGGACCAGACTGCCCCATCCTGAAGCTTTGGAGGGTTCACGCACAGAACCCCAGCCCCTAGCTCTGGCCCTCGGGCTCCCAGGCAAGGACGGCAGGACAGGGTGGTCCGCAGTCTCCCATTTGTCTTTCTGTTCCCCCCTGGGACAAGGAGTAGGGTGGGAAGGACACCACAGCTTTGCCCCAGTGGGGACCGCAGCCCTGGACTGCCAGGACTCCAGGGGTCCTGACGCCACCCGTCCCCTCCGCAGCCCCTAGCTGCAGAGGCCCCTGACAGTAACCATACGCCACCCCCACGTCACTCAAAGCACCCGTGGCAAATGTCAGCCACAGTTGCTTGTAATCTTCAGGGAGGTAGAAGGCGGTGCCAGAAGTGACCGGTCTCTTTATCCACATCACCCAGATATAAACAATATCGGGGACTAATGACAGGGAGATCCTGCGAGGCCCGTCCCCCGAACCCATTTCTCAGGCAGCGGAGCGCCCGGGAAGCTCAGGCCCTAATGGCTGCGGGGGGGGGGGGGGCAGCTTGTTACTCTTATCTCCCGCAGGCGAAAGCACCTCGGTGAAAGGCATCGTTGGTGCCTGTTCTGGATGTCTCGGTAATCCTCTCATTTATGTCCGCAGACAAGGAGATCAAAGCCCCCTGGGGATGCATAAAACATGTCAAGGCTGGGAGCCTTACATCCATTAAAGCTGACAAATGCTTTGTCCAGCGGATGAGGCGGCCAGATAACCGCCCTGCTGCGCTGGAGGCCGTGGAGCCGGGGAGCACCGGCCGCGCTGGCACAGGGACCAGGGAGGGATGGGAGAGGCAGGGCTGAGCTGCGCACCCCCTCACCTCCATCAATACCCCGATCTCTGCGAAGGGCAATTGTGGCTCCCTTGATCGCATCAAAAGCACGGTGTAGAAAGGCAGCCCCAAGATGTCCTCCAGGAGCGCAGAGGCCCTGCTAGGTGGACGTCGGAGAGTGACCTCTGATGCAGAGAACGCCAGGCATGGCAGAGGGGTGGGAAATCCTCGGGGAAGGGAGGCTAAAAAGAAGGAACGAGAAAGCAGGCTGCAGGAAAGGCAACGTCTCATTGCTGGTCCTGCCTCCGAAGCATCACTCAGAACCCGTCCTGTCCCCGCCGTGGTCGCCCTCATGTGCCTCGGCTCTTCCAGGGCCTGGTGAGGGCTCCCTGGAGTCCCCCTGAGGACAGCCTGCAGGCGGACGAGCAAGTGTCCCCGACAGGCTTGGGGAGGTCTGAGGCCACTGCTGGTCCGCAAATAAGGGGAGAACGTGTGTGTGTGAGACAGAGAGAGTGAGCGAGAGCACTGTGCCCGCTCTGTCTGCTTGCCCAGGCCCTGTGGCTCAGTTGGTGCCTCCCGCAGGTGCAAGAACAAGCAGTGTGAGCCTGTGAGCTGTCCGCGAACCTGCACCTGTGGTTCCGGCTTTTTGCCTTGGATGCATTGCGGTGGAGCCGTGCGCAGACTGCTCTCTGTTGGCTTAGATTGGCTTCCCCGTGTAAGTCTCATTGGAACGGCGAGCACAGGGAGTTCCCCAGGGATCCATCACAGGAACCCCACCCTAGTTTTTGTGAGAGCCTGAGGCAGCCCTTGCCAAAGGGCGAACTGCTCTGGAAGCTGGGCTGTGCTGTCCCACCTCTGTCTGGCACAGCCAAACCATCTCAGCCTCACTGCCAGGGAGCCATGGCACAGCTGCTTGGGACTGGTGTCGCACTTCCCTGGGGAGGCATACATAATGCTTCTGGCTTGAAACTCCCCCAGACACATTCCCTGGAATGGTACACATGAGGGTCTGCCAAAAGTCCGAGAAAAATGCTTATGAGAACACTGCAGGGGTCTAAAAAGTTTTGCACCCAAATAAACTTGTCTTTAAAAAATGTTAATTGATTTTAGTGGCAGAGAGAGAGAGAGAGAGAGAGAGAGAGAGTGAGCTCCTATCTGCTGATTTGCTTCCCAAGTGCCCACAATGGCCAATGCTGACGGGGCTGAAGCTGGGAGTCCAGAACTCAGTCTGGTCTCCCACGTGGGTGGCAGGGACCCAACTGCTTGAGCAGTCACCTGCTGCCTCCCAAGGTGTGCATCCGGAGGAAGCTGGAAGCAGGGCAGAGCCAGGACTTGCACCAGGCACTGTGACATGGGATGCGGGCATCCCAGGAGCTATCTTATCTACTGTGCTAAATACCTCCCCTAGAGTAACTTCCAAATTCCATGCTTTCATGAGTATGTTGTCTCCCCTCATACAATGAAAGCTACATGCCATTGCAGACTCATAATCTACATGAAACCAAGCAAGAATTCTGATGAAGCAATGACTTCCCAACTGTCATGAAAGTTTCCCCACCTCACCACTACGGCCACTCATCTGCTGCCTGCACTGCAAGCTCTAAACCTGATCTGGATCTCAGGCACGGGAGTTACACGCGCGCGCACGTGCGTGCTTGCACACACACACACACACACACACACACGAGAGAGAGAGAGAGAGAGCGCACGAAAGAAGCACTTTCATCTGCTGGTTTACTCCCCAGAGGCTGCAACAGCCAGGACTGGGTCAGCCAGGAGCCAGGAGTTTCTTCCAGGTCTCCCATATATGTGTCAGGGGCCCAAGCACTTGGGCCAGCTTCCGCTGCTTTTCCCAGGCCATTAGCTGAGAGTTGGATCAGAAGTGGAGCAGCCAGGACTCGAACCGTTGCCCATATGGGAAGCTGGTGTCATAGGCAGCAGTGTGTGCTCCCACTTACACCGGGTCTCTAGAGCAGTCAGTTCACAGCCACAGGAGCAGAGCGGGGGTTGCCGGGACCGGCAGGTGGGAATGGGCAGTGCATGTTTGGTGGGTGCAAAGTTTTAGTTTGGGGAAGATGAAAACATCCTGGAGGCACTGGCATTGTGGCCCAGCGGGTTACACTGCTCTTGTGGCGGCTTATTTCCCTTAGCACATTTGCAAGGAACATGCTTGTTGCAGTACGACCAAAATTTTCTTCCTTTTTAAGGACAAAAAAAAATTTCACCCTGTGTCTAGACCTCATTTTGCTTCTGCATTTATTGGTTGATGGACACTTGGGGTGCTTTCTTCTTTTGGCAAATGTGAATAATGGGGCAGGTGTTGTGGTGCAGCAGGTTAAGCCACTGCTTGGGACTCCCACACCCCATATCAGAGGGCCGGTTCAAGTCCAGGTTACTCCACTTCCAGTCCAGTCCAGTCCCTGATATCGCACCGGGGAAGCAGGAGGTAATAGCTCAAGTACTTGAGTTCCTGTCTTCCGTGTTAGAAACACAGATGGAGTTCCTGACTCCTGGCTTCAGACGGGCCCAGCCCTGGATCTTGTAGCTATTTGCGGATTGACCCAGTGGGTGGAGGATCTGATCTTTCAAATAAATTAATCAATAGGTCTTTAAGAAAACAATGCTGCTTTGCACATGTTGCTTGGATGACATCAGTTGTACTTCAACGTTGTTCATTCAGGGCTGGTGCAGGGGGAAGAGAAGCCACCCAGTAAAGAAAACATGGAGTAGAAAGCAAGATGCTCTCACAGCCTTCCCTCGTCCTCAAGGCGGGAGAGGCCAGGGGAGCAGGGAGGGGAAGGTGGGAGCTTTCTCTGTAGCGTTTCCCTGCACGCGGGAGGCCAGGCTGATGCGAGGCAGCCCTCTGGTTCCACCCTGTCCCAGAATCCCTGCTTTCTGCATCGCCACACCTGCCAGACCAGCCTCGGGAGCACGTGAAGCTCAGTTTGCGACTGAGCCTTCACTGGAGGCGTTTCCAGAGCCCCGCCTGGCCCTCGGTCTCTGGCCAGCTCGGCGGGTTGTGCGCTCCAGCACGCACGTGGAGGAGAATAGAATCGGTGATGTTCCAACCGAAATTCTGCTCGGTGGTCCCGACGGAGGAGAGATCAGAAGCAAAGAGCTCTCGGTCTCTGAGGACTTCCGCTTGTTTATCGATTGCTGGGCAATCATTTTCTGGCAGTGGCAGAAGGCTGGGGTACCGGTCCCCACTAGGGTGAGGAGTTTGAGATCCTGGCCGAGGTTCCAAGGGCTCCCGAGGTGGCGTGGGAGCTGCTGAGCTAAGGGACTGAAGAACCCTAAGGAAAGAGGAACCAGCGATGCGAGGGGAACAAGGCAAGGCCCGAGCCTGGAGAGAGCCCTGGCGCCGGGCGCCGGGCTCTGGGCCCAGAACAAGGGTGGGCAGGGAGGAAGGGCGTGAGAAGGGCTCGCATTCACCCTTGCAGCCACGACGTGCCGAGCACTTACTGTATGTCCAGCCCTGTCCTAGGCGCCAGGGACAAACCCAGCGGCTCTCACGGTTTGCTGTGTTGGGTAAGTGGCCACCTCCAGAATCAGATCTGAGGGTCCAGTCCCTCCGCCCCTCTCTTCTCTTTCATGTGTTAACCAATTAACCAACAAACTAGCTACTTATGGGGCCAGGTAGGTAGAGCAGGGGCCCTTGACAGAACATCTTGCTTTCTCCCCTGATAGCATTAGTTTCACACCGGGGTTGGATGGAGAAGCCAGAAGGGACTTGGGACAGGGGCAGGGGCAGGGGAAAGGTGCCCAGCCAAAGCCATGAATTCCATTTTCTTTTGTCCCAGTCAGGGTGTTGATCTGGGTCACCCAAACTCTCTAAATATAACTCTGCCTTTCAAGTAAATAAAGTCAGATTTACAAAGAGAGACAGAGAGAGAGAAAGTGATCTTCCATCTGCTGGTTCACTCCCCAGATGGCTGCAATGGCCAGGGATGGGCCAGGTTGAAGTCAGGAGCCAGGAGCATCTTTCAGGCCTCCCATGTGGGTGTCAGGGGCTCAAACACTTGGGCCATCTTCTGCTGCTTTCCCAGACACATTAGGAGGGAGCTGGATTGGAAGTGGAGCAGCCAGGACATGAACAGGTGCCCACATGGGATGCCAGTGTTGTAGGTGGAGGCTTTACTTGCTGTGTCACAATACTGGCCCAAGCCTCAGTTTTCTCAAATATCTGATGGGGGAGATAACAATAGGGCTTACTTCAAAGGTCAGAATCAAATAATAGGACCCACCTCCTACATCTGTAGGACACGAGCTCTTGGCCGGGCAGGGCACAGTGGGTTAAGCTGTTGTCTGTGACACCAGATCCTGTATCAGAGCACCAGTCTGAGTCCTGGCTGCTCTGCTTCTGATCCTGTGTCTGGGAAAGCAGCAGGAGGTGGCCCAAGCACTTGGACATGTGCACCCATGGGAGAGACCCAGATGGAGCTCCTGGCTTTGGCTTCAGCCTGGCCCAACCCAAAATATTGCAGCCATTTGGGGAGTGAACCAGCGGGTGAAAGATGTCTCTGCCTCTCTGTAACTCTGCCTTTAACTACATACATACATACACACACACATACATAAATCTTTAAAACAAAGGCAGGTGCCTTTCAGCTGTGATTCCTTTGGGACTTCTCTTCATTGATTGATGCTCCAGACCCGACTGCCCCTGTGGCCCATCCAGGGACCCTCGCATCTGGAAATAGGGCTGTTGGAGAGGCAGAACCCAGGGGCCTGTGTTGACTGGCATGGAGGGCTTCTCTGTTACTGAGCACTGCATCGGGCAGCCAGTCCAGGCTAAGTGGGGAGGAGGAACTGTCCTGTGAAGAAAAGAGACTAAGGGTCATGGTGGGTCTACGGGATCCAGGCGAGAATAGGGGGGAATGGCAGGGTAAATAGATGAGCCCAGGGCCAGTGTTTTGGGGGAAGGGGCCCAAGAGATGCCCCTTAATGCATCACATACACAAGGTGCCCAGTGCCCCCCTGTGGGGTGCTGGGTCCTGGGGGAGCCTTCCTATTCTGGAGTACCGTAGTCCTGGCCCTGTGGCTCCCAGCCAAGGGAAAGGTGCTTCCTGGTCATCCAGACACTGTGGATGCTTCGTGTTTACTCCACCTTCACGGCGAGAGCCTGAGCCCCACAGCCCCTCCCGGCAGCAGGGAGAATGGAGATGCTTGACCAGCTGCTGGCCCCAGGCTGACCCCCACGACCCCAGAGTTATCACAGGGAGACGGGTCCTGCGGTGGGCCCAGGACCACCAACAAAGCAACCAAGACAAGGGCAGGGGGTGGAGCCAAGGAAGAAACCACAGGGGAGGATTCTCCAGCTGTGGACCCTCCCCGGTCCCAAAACGGGTGCTTAATAATTGCCTGTGGCTCGAACGGACGGAGAGACGCCAGCCAGCATCTGCCGAGCACTTTACAGACACTTTCATTGAGTCTCACCTTGGCCCTGGGAGGCAGGGACCGTGGTGACCCAGGCAGTGGGGCACACAGCAGAGACAGGAAATCCCTTGCTGGAGGTTCCTGCACCTGGCTCGAGGCAGCACTCGCCACTTCCTCCAGGTGTGTCCACTTCCACAGCCCTCCCCTCGCTCCAGCGCCCAGGACAGAGGCGCAGGTGCATTCCTGCTGAGCCTTCAGCTCCTGCTCTGTGGGCAGGAGGCCTTGTGCAACACAGGAACTTTGAGAGATGGGGTGGGGAAAAGTTGAACGTTTTCATGGTCAGGGAGTGGAGCGACCACCACTCACTGCCCATGCTCCCTGCTCCAGTGTGACTTCCTCTGCACGCTGCATGTGCGTCTGTCTGCCACACCTCACCTCTCCCGCGGGGTGGCGGCTGAGGCACCTCCTGAGTCCCAGCGAGGCTGGTCACAGTCCTTAAGTGGGACTCAGGTCATTTCCTGTAGCCCCCTGCCCCCCCCCCCCCCAGTTTGGCCTGTAGGATGAAGCTCTATCCAGACTTTAAGAGAAAGGTGGATCATGGGTTTCATGACCTCTCTCCCAAACTCTGTTAGGTTGGACCATATGATATTGCTAATTTTTATTTATTTTTGACCTACAAAAATGGCATTTTCATATGGTCCAACCTAATTTTTGAAAGGGTCACACTGATCCAGTGGAATTTGCTGGAAATTTCTGTCCTCCGAGTTCTTGGTCCCCCAGCTGACTGCTTGGCAAAGTGCTGTCCAGGGCCACTCTGGGGGGAGTAGCTGCATCCCAGTCCATCAGGAAGCCTCCCCCACTGTGTGGCGCTGTGGAGGTTGAAAGCTGTGGGACTCTGAGCAAGTCACCTGACTCCCTGTGCCTCAGTGTGCCCATCTGTACTTCCTCCCCAGGTTTTTATACCATGAAACAAACTGACGTAGGCAAAGTCTCCAGGGCCAGGCCAGGTACCAGGTGCTGGGTGAGTTTGTGTGGACCATTGGAGTCACCAAGAACCGTGTTCAGCTCAGAACTCAGAGCCTCCGTGAAGTCACATGGGCAGAGCTGAGCGCTTCAGCATCGACCACCCCTGCCCCAGCTCCAGTGCTGGACAAACCCTTTGGCTGCCTGGAGCCATTGCTGCCTTCCTCCGTGTCCACTTTAGCTTCTATCCATCCGTCCACTTGGCCTGCTCTGTCCCTTCTGCCTGAGGGTCACTTTGCCAGAGGCCGCACAAATGAGTCTGAGCCTACTGCTGGGGGCTCTGGGTTAGGGAAATTGTTGCCCTTTGTTCTAATCCTATCCCTTTAAGACAGACACCTGCCAGTGAGCCACCTGCCCCTTTCCAAAACCCACTCCTCCTAACACATGCACTTCCCTGTCCATGCCATACCTGCCCCTACTCCTATGACACACCCACTCTTGCATAACACTCCCCCATACCCTCGCATCTTCATGGGAGGTTCCCCCCATAACACCCCACCTCTGATTCTTCCTTGGACCCCTGGAAGTGGTCCCACCACTTTCAGCTGCCCTGGAAACTAACCCAGGCAGAATGGAGCAGAGCCATCCCTGACCCCTAAGAAAACAAAGATGATGGTGATGTTTCCCCCAACAGCCCCTCTGTGTCTTAATCATCATCCCCCAAGAGCTAAGGGCAATGGACATGAGCTTTCTTGGTGCCAGGTTTTATGAAAGAAGAAAGAGAATTTAGATAACTTGCCAAAAATCGAAGTTTGAAGCCATGGAGATGGGATTAGGCAGACGCTGAGCCCCTCCTGCTCTGAGGATCTGAGTTCAGCCTTAGGAGTCCTAAGGTGGGAGGCAGCTGCAGTTCCAAGTGGGGACAGAGCCAGCAATGAGGCCACGTCTCAGAAAAGCCAGGTGAGTTCTCAGAGACCAGAGCTTCCCGCTCCCTAAGCTCTAGAGATTTTACCCAGAATTTCCCAGCGCTCCCCCACTCCCCGCTTCCCTCAAACTCTCCTGCGAGGGCACACAACACCTGCCCCTCCTTTGCAGCTGTGCCAGTCCTCCAGAGAGGGGCCGGACACGGGGTGGGGGCGGCGGCGCTGGACTCCCAGGCCAGACTCTGCTGCAAGGTGGGAGATTCTGAGAGTGAGACTGCCCTGTTGTTTCAAGGAATGCAAAAATAATTCCAGACAGGTTACAGGGTACAGAAGCTCCTCGACTTCGATGGGGTCATGGCCTCCTAACCTACCGAACACCGTTGCTTAGCAACAGTACACTGTAGTGCACCTGTCGGCTGTTTCCTCTGGGATCACGATGGTGGGGCTGACTGCTGCTGCGCTATCCTGCCGCACGCTGCTAGCCAGGTCAAACCTTGTAGTGTCCACTCCGTGGATGACCTTCCCGCTCTCATCAAGCTGGGAAATCGTAAGTGGAGCCGCCGCAAGTCGGGAGAGCATGCGCAGCGAGCCCATCTGGGAGGAACACGGGGGTGCTCAGGAGACTTAGCCAGGTTCTTTCTTTCCTCCCCTCGGCTGAAATTGCCCCCAGGTACGCTGCTCTGGCACATCCCATTTCCTCTGCGCTTGTCAGAACTAGGGACTGGGAGGAGAAGGAGGAGGTCTCTCTCCTCTTACTCTACACTCGTGGAAGGCGAGGCCCCGACGATGCCGATGAAACCCAGCTCCTGGCCCTGCGTTCCCGGCCCTAGGGGCTAAACAGCCACTTTGCCTCCCAACCAAGTGCTTGGCATCTGCTTTGCTTCCACGGATACTTTCACTACACCTATTCTACAAATGAGAAATGTGAGGCCAGCCAGTGGCCCGGCTGAAAAGTTTCGGAGTGGCCTGGGTCCCATGTGGCCCTGCCAGGTGCTGATTCCACAAGTGCTCTTGCCACGGGACCCACTGCCTGGAGAGCTAGGGAGACCCGCTCTCTCTGGTAACTGGCTCTGTCCATGCTGTTTGTGTGAGCGCCACTCCCAAGGCGGGGGTCCCTCACACTGGGACCTCCTGCTTTCTGGGCACAAGCCCGAGCCCTGGTCCCTGTGTTTGCAGCCTCAGTGCCCCGGGGCCACATCCTGGCTCTGCCACGTATTTGCGGGTGATCTGGATTCCTTAATGCCCAGAGCGTTTTCTCACGCGGCACACAGGAACCTCCCAGCCCTGGCTTTCAAGACTGAGCAAATGTGGGAAAGAAAGCTCGGTGGGCGCGCTCGGGCAGGTGCCATGGCGCTCATGGGAACGGAGGGTGGAGGCCCGGCGTCCTTCCCTGGGATGCCCTGGTTGTGGTGGAGCCCTTGGAGGCTCCGAGTTGTCCCCGTGGATGAGGAGGCTGCTCTGGCCAGTGCCGTGGGCCGGCTGTGAGAAGCGAGAGCATCCTCTGCTCCTCCAAGGCCTGCCAGAGCCCCCACCATGGTCTGATAACCTGCGCCCGGGAGGGCGGAAATGGGCCGGAGGGGGCGGGTGATCCAGCAGGCCCCCCAGGGCGGGACCCCACCTCCTGGGGGTCACGTCATCCATTCTCTGCCACCCGGCACAATTGCACGGAGCCATCCATCACGGCTGCCTGCCTGGCTTTTTTCTGCTCCAAGTGCATTAACGCGTTTTCATTCTAAAAGACTCAGAGCAATGTGCTGGGTGGGCGCCCCACCCACCTCCGCCCCATTAGCCCCTGTTCCCTCCCCAGAGCCAGGCCCAGCACTCTTAGGTGGGTCCAACGGGGTCCCTTTGTCACACATCGAGGGAGGCAAGCGTGTATGTAACAGACAGCGGTGCGCGTGTGTGTGTGGGATCACGTGGTTTTCTCCCACCTGCCGTGCCATGGCTGTGTTTCCATATGGGTCCCTACTGAGGGGCCCATCGTTCAACGCCAGGACAGTCTGTAAGGCGATGTGCCCTGGTTTCCTTACACCTTGCCCTGTTGGGTACCACATGGTTGTTGCTGTTGTGATGGTGAACACGCCTCCACGGAGGGCACTGGAGTTTTGCTACAGAGCTCAGGAGCTATTTTGCTGGAGGTTCATTTTCTCGGCGTGCGGCAGCTCCATCCACTGTATACGTAGCCAAAATGTGGAGTGCTGCGCCCCAGATGCTTCCCCAAAAGGCTCCGTCCATGGTGTGCCCCTCAGCCTTTAGCTCAGTAACTGTGTTTCCAAAAGCTACACTGATAGTATTGCATGGTGGAGGTTTTGCCGGTCCTTGTTACCATCTCATGGCAACAACATTGCTCACTCTTATTTTTTATTTATTTTTTAAATTTTTGACAGAGTGGACAGTGAGAGACAGAGAGAGAGAGAGACAGGTCTTCCTTTTTGCCTTTGGCTCACCCTCCAATGGCTGCCGCGGCTGGTGCGCTGTGGCCGGCGCACCACGCTGATCCGAAGGCAGGAGCCAGGTGCTAGGTGCTTTCCCTGGTCTCCCATGGGGTGCAGGGCCCAAGCACTTGGGCCATCCTCCACTGCACTCCCTGGCCACAGCAGAGAGCTGGCTGGAAGAGGGGCAACCGGGACAGAATCCGGCACCCCGACCGGGACTAGAACCCGATGTGCCGGCGCCGCAAGGCAGAGGATTAGCCTGTTGAGCCACCTGTGTTTTCCCTTGTGCTGGTGTGGTGGATTGCCTTTTGCTGCATTTCTTAGTGGTCTGTAGTTCCCTTTCTGGGCAGTGCCCATTCTTAGCATTCGTCCATTTGTCTTTGGGCTGCTTAAGAACAGGAAGCACTTGTGAGTTTTCCTTGCAGTAATCCTTTGTCATACGGGCACTGCAAGTATTTTCTTGCCATTATCACTGACTTTCAGCTTTGCGAGGTTCCCCTCTGCAGGCCTAGCAGCTGTCCCCTGCTATGCTTCTGGACCCCCATCGAGTCCACCGTTCTCCCACCGAAAGCCTGCGCATGTGCTAACCACTGCTTTCTCTTGCATGCCTGTCTTGTGCCAGGCAACGCAGCGCGGAGGCCTGCCGAGGCATGTCTTGTCCATTGCAGGCAAGGCTCTGATTAGTGATGCACTCGGCAAATGAGTGCAATCTCAGGGAGCTGATGGCCTCACAGAAGGCCGCTGAGGAGGACCTGACCGCTCTGCAGTTCTAGCTGCTGCTGCTCCTCCTCTTCCTCCCCTTCCTCCCCTTCCTCCCCTTCCTCCCCTTCCTCCCCTTCCTCCCCTTCCTCCCCTTCCTCCTCTTCCTCTTTCCTGTTTCCCTTCTCCCCCTATTTCTCCTTCCCCTTCTCCATGTACAGTTTCCTTTCATCCTTTTTGAGAGGCAGAGAAAGAGAGAGAGAGAGAGAGAGAGAGAGGGAGAGAGAGAGAGAGAGAGAGAAAGATCCTCTCATTCTCTAAATGCCCGCAATGGCAGGGCAGGGTGGTGGTGCCTGAAGCCGGGAACTAATTCCACCTAGGTCTTCCATGCGGGTGGCAGAAATCCAACTACTTGATGCTTCCTAGTGGGTCCTCATCAGCAGGAAGATGGAGTCGGGAGCCAAGGTGGGGATTGAACCCAGGGATTCTGCTGTGGGGACATGGGAGTCCCAATGGACATCTTAACTGCTGGGCCAAATACCTCCTCCCTTTAAAAAATATTTTCTTTTCTTAAAAAAATGTTTGGCTAACATGTAATGTTTGCATATTTTTATGGGTATGGTACAATATTTCAATACATATATGCACAGCATAAACCAATAAAATGATTGCCTTATCTTTTCTTTGTGTTTGGAGTCTGCCATTTCTTCACATAGTATATAATATGTTTTACAGAACTCTGCTCACATCACTGTCCTGTGGAACATAGAACTTGTGACTTCCCACTGTGTTTTGTTCCCTGTAAGCCAATTCCCCTCTCTTCTTGTTCCCTCTTCCTTCGCTACAGCCTTTGCAAGTCACTATTCTAAGTTCAGATCAGCTATTTTTTGTAGCTTCTACATTTGAGAGAGTATGTGGCCTTTGTCTTTCTGGACCTGGTTTATTTCATTTAGCACAATGAGCTCCTGTTCCATCCATTTTGCTGCAAATGGCAGGATTCCATTCTTTCTATGGCTGAGTAATATTCCACCACGTGTGTGGGATCCCATTTTCTTTACTCACTCATCCATTGAGATGGACATGGAGACTGATTCTGTATCTTGGCTCCGAATCCTGCTGCAGTGAACCCACGAGTGCAGGTTTCTCTTTTATTTGATGATTTCATTTCCTTTGGATATATATACCCGGATGTGGGATAGCCAGGTTATATGGCAGATCTATTTTCAGTTTTTTGAGAAACCTCCATACTGGTCTCCTTAATGGCTCTTTCACTTGCATTCCCCAACAGTGCATAAGGATTCCCTTTCTCTACATTGGCACCAGCATTTGTTATTGTTTTTGTCTTTTTGATAACAGCCATTCTCATTGGAGAGATACCTTGTTGTGGTTTTGATTTGCATTCCCCTGATTGTCAGTACTGCTTAGTATTTTTTCATGTGTTTGCTGGTCGTTCGAATTTCTTCCTTTGAGAAGTGACTATTCAGAGCTTTTGCTTTTGAACAGGATGTTTTGTCATTGAATTTTTTAGTTCCTTTTATAGTCTAGATATTGATGTTTTGTCAGCCGAATGGTTGGTGAATGATCTTCCCATTCTGCAAGGTCGTCTCTTCCCGCTGCTGTCTCCTTTGCGGTGCGGAAGCGTCTTAGTTTGATCCAATCACATTAACTAACTGTGTTTCGTTGCCTGTATTTTGGGGGCCTTGTCCAAAAAACACTGTGTATGAGAATGTATGAAAGTGTTTCTCCTATGTTTTCTTCTAATATTCTCATAGTTTCAGATCTCACATTTAGATCTTTGATTCATTTTGAGTTAGTTTTGAGTAGGATGTGGTGGTGAGGGGGCAGGAAGCAAGCTTACATCTCCAGCATGTGACTATCCAGTGTTCCCAGCCATCTAGGGAAGAGACTGCCCTCTCTCTAGGGTGTGTTTTTACACCTTTGTCAAGAATCAGTTGCTGTAGAGGCATGGCCCCGGTCTGGAGTCCATTCTGTTCCATTGATCTGTGTCTGGACCACACCATTTAGGTTGCAATAGCTCCATAGTATATCTGGAAATCTGGTACTGTGATGCCTCCAACTTGTTCTTTTTGTCCAAGATTGTTTTTACTATTCAGGGTTTTGTGCTTTTGTATGAACTTTAGGGCTTTTTTCTAGTTCTGTGAAGAATCTTGGAGGTATTTTGATGGGGACTGTGTCAAATCTTTACATTGCTTTGGCTAGAATGGACATTTTAATAATACTAATTCTTCCAACCCCTGAACATGGGAGATCATTCCCTTTTCCTGTTGTGTGTGCCTTCTTCCCGTTCTTCCATTAGCATTTAGTACTTTTCATTGTAGAGGTCTTTCATAGCATTGGTTAGATTTATTCCAAGGTGTTTTTGGTGGCTATTGTGGATAGGATTTCTCTTATACTTTCTTTCTCAGTGAGTTCATTTTTGATGAATAAAAATGATACTGATTTTGTTGTGTTGGTTTTGTATCCTGCAACTTCACTGAAGTAGTTTGTTAGTTCTCATAGTTTCGTGGAGTCTTCAGAGTTCTTTCTACAGAATCATGTCATCTGCAAGTGGGAATAATTTGACTTGACTTCCTTCTTTCCTACTTACATATCTTGTATTTCTTTCTCTCTCCTAGTTGCTGTGGCTAAAGCTTCCAGCACTATGCTGAACAACAGCAGTGAGAGTGGACATGCTTATCTAGTTCCAGATCTTAAAGGAAATCCTTCCAGCTTTTCCTCATTCGGTACAGAATGGCTGTGGGTTTGTCATATATAGCTTTCATTGCGTTGAGGTATGTCCTTTCTTTCTTTTTTTTTTTTTTTAAGATTTACTTATTTATTTCAAAGTCAGAATTACAGAGAGGTGGAGGGAGGGGAGGGGAAGGGAGGGGGGGGAGAGAGAAAGAGAGAGAGAGAGAGAGAGAGAGAGGTCTTCTGTCCTCTGGTTCACTCCCCAAATGGCTGTGATGGCCAGAGCTGTGCTGATCTGAAGCCAGGAGCCAGGAGCTTCTTCCAGGTCTCCCACATGAGTACAGGGGCCCAAAGACTTGAACCATCTTCCATTGGTTTCCCAGGCCATAACAAAGAGCTGGGTCAGAAGTGGAGCAGCCGGGACTCGAACCAGCGACCATATGGGATGCTGACACTACAGGTGGCAGCTTTATCCACTACACCACAGCACAGGTCCCAGCAGTGCAGTTTCTTAATCTCAAGGGCAGTGTGGGGGGGGCATGTGGTTGGGGCTACTGTTTAACATGAGAGACCAGAAAACAGTAAGGTGATGTCAGCAGCCGTTACGCAGGAGCCTGGGAGGTGAGCACGCCACAGCTCAGCTGAGGGACGAATGATGCTGATGGTGACTGTCTCCTGCCTAGGTGCCCTGGAGGGGCTGGGGTTTGTGACCTAGGCAGGCTCGCCCAACAATGCATGCACATGCCCCACCTCCCTCAGTCTCTAGCGCCACGGGCATACGTCCAGAGAGCCGAGGGCATGTTGCCCAGCCCTGGGTGAGTGAGGCCAGGAGCTGGTGGCTCACGGGAAAAGGCCACTTGCAGTCCAGAGCAATGACCAGGAGGCTAATTTTAACCAAGAGCAGCAGAGTGACCTTGGCACAGGAGGGGACGGCTCCAGCAGCGATGCCCCTAGATGGTACCCTGGCCCTTCCAGAAACATCAGGTGGAGATTAGAGAGCCCTCCTTGCCCTCGGCCCCCCCGCTGCCGCTGTCAGCTCCTAGGCAGCCGTCCCTCTTCACCTCATCAGTCCTCAGTAATCTGCCTTCAGACCCGCAGGGACTGGCTCCCATCAGGCCCTGTCAGTCTCTGCTGCCCACAGGGACCCATGGCCCAGGGGCCAAGCTGCTGGGTGTGGGTGGGAGAGGTAGGGACTTTGGCAGGTTGGGATCTGAGGACGCCATGGAAGGTGTGGTCTGGCCTGGACCTTGGCTTCCAAGTGTGTTGGGGGAAGGGAGTGTGCACCTATTGACACCCTGCTGCATGCACACCCTGGGTCCAAAGCCCTGTGCCCAGTATCTCGGTTCATCCCCAACTTCCCTGGAGGCAGGTGTGTTTGTGTCCGTTTTAAAGATAATGTCACTGAGGCTCAGGAAGTTCAATAATTTGCTAGAGACCCCACAGCCAGCACAAGACAGAGCCGAGAGGTGACGTGAGTGTCGCCTGACTGCTCCCAAGCTCGTTCTTCTTCCACCGCACCAGCTGCCGCTGGCAAGAGCTGTGCGCCAGGCAGGCGGGGCCAGCCCCAGCCTCCGCTCCGGCTTGCTGCAACCTCAAAGCCTAGCCCCTTCCCTCACCCGGGAAGCTCTGGCTGGAGGGGGCTCTGCAGAGACGGGGGAGGAGCTTAGTGGGCGCCCTCCTCTCTCGGGCCTTGGTGTTCTCATCTACCAAATGGGATCAGTAACAGAACCCACTTGTGCGGGGTGGCATTGTGTGGCCGCAGCACACATCCAGTGCCGGGCACAGAGGACGCAAGGTGGCGCCGTCAGCTCGGGGATGGGGATGGTGCTGGAGCCGGGTGCATGCGCACAGGTGACACGCTTGCTTCCGGGAGCCGGGCCTGGGCGAGGGCTCCTGGGGCAGAGGGGCCCTGCCTTACTTGTGGCTGGATCTCTGCAGGGTGAAGTAGGGGCCTGAGCGGTCACAGAGTGCCCCTGGTGCCAGCAGCCCCTACCCATGAATGCCTGGGCGCTCCCCGGGGCTGCTCGTAGGTGTGCGGGGACATCGGGCAGAGTCGCGCCCAGGGCCTGGGGCCACGTGCATCCAGTGTGGGCACCTTTGAGGCCTGGTGGCTCCGTCGTGTCCCCTCCCCACCGGGCTGAACCTGACGAGGAGGACTGCCCAAGAGGCCCCCTGCGCAGCCTCGTGGGGCCCGGCTCATGCCAGTGCCCTTCGCTGGGGTGGGGGTGGGGGGCCCTTGCCAGGGATGTCGTGAGGAGCCTACAGGCTCCTGCCCCTGCCTTGTTGCAGATGACCGGAAATGGGAGTTGGCCGCACGCACGAGAAGCCGCTGGGAGTCGCGGGTGTAGACCATGGAGTGCCGCGCCCACGTGCAGCCCTAGGTTTGCTGGGCGCTGTGGTCTGCGCCCTGAAATAATTTCCAGGGGACCACATGACCTTGTCTGGACAATACAAAAAGTCCTGGTTTCAGACAAATGTGTGTGAGGGAGCACCTGCCGGTCGCTGCGGGGGTCCCTGGAGCTGGGAGCAGGGGCCTGGCCTAGCACCTGGAGGCGGGGCCCGCGGCAGTGGCAGCTTCCAGGCTAATGCCTCCCTCCAGCCTTAGTTTCTCATTTGTGAGGACAAGGGGTGAGACCGTTGGACTAGGTGACTGGCTTCCAGAAAAAATGTTGAAGTCAGACTCTGTTTCAAAAAAGGTAATCAAATAAGTAAAATGCAAGAGGAGCAGCCGTGTCCAGTGGGTGGGTGATGCCCACCCTCTCGTTCTCCCGCCCATCCCACCTGAGCTTCCCCTCTGAGGTTCTGTCATAGCCCCCACCCAAGGCTCCCGGCAGTGTGGTTTGAACCTTGTGTGCCAGGTGCTTCCTTGGAGAATGGCTGAGATGGAGAGCCCTCACTGTGTTCACTGGCTGTGTGGCCTGGGACCTGTTTCTCACCCTCTCTGGGCCCCAGGTTCTGCCTCTGTAAAATGAGGACTCTAAGCCTCCCTTTCAGGGTATACAGGGTCCTGGGCACAGGCTCAGCACGTGTGGCTGACTGGGAGGGCTCTGTCGCTATCCAAGTGTCTAAACCACATAGCAGCAAGCTTGGCTTGGCAGCAGAGGCCAGGGCGGTCCCCAAAGTCAGGCATCCAGGGGTCTCTCGTCCTCCCTGCTCCCTCTGAAACTGAAGAGGGGTGTCTAGCAACTCTTGGTGAACATTTGAGGCGGGGGTCTGTGCACGGGTCCCCTAGGCCCACCCGGGGACAGCTGGGAGTGTCTGGGCTGAGGTGGCGCTGGGAGAGAAGTGTGTAGAGGCTCTTTCCCAAGAATGGAACCCAGGGGTTCCCCACATGCGCATGCGCACAACTCCTGCCCTGACCCAGCCCCCCCCAGCAGATGCTCAGTTGGGCCTTTGGGGGATCCTCTGAGTAGGGGCCCAAAGGGTCACCAGGAGCACACAGCAAACCCTGGGAATCCCAGAAGTACCAGGCTCTCTTCAAGTGGGCAGAGGTCTCTTAGGGCCTCAAGTTAAAAACAAACAACAGGGGGTGATTGTGTCCACACACCACCCTCCACCTTCACCACCACCAGGATGGCCGCGATGAAAGCAAAAGGCACCCAGAGAATGGCCGGTGCGTGTGGCCTGGGAGACAGAGCTGTGCCCCTGTGTTCACGGTGTTACAGGAAATTATTGTTACCTCGCTTCTTCGTCTCTTGGAAGAATTTCCAAGGGGACAGCAAAGAGATTTAAAAGCATTTATCAGAATCAGGGACCTGCAGCCAGAGCGGGGGGGGGGGGGGGGGGCGTGGGGGGGCTTCCCAAAGGCACTGGTGGCAGTCGGCTGTAAGTACAGTTTCAAAGGGAAAAAACTTGACAATCAGATTGGCGTTCAGTTGCCAGGCAAGGACAAAAACCATCAAAAACTCATTTACAATTTTCCATTCCAGCTGGCCTGCTAAGGGTGGGGTAGGTAACTTGTTTTCAGAAGGAGCTGTGAGCTCAGGAAGAGATCCCTTGCTATTCTCATGGTAAATTTGGAGATTCCGAAGGAAGGAGGGCGGCCTATGTTCTTGCTAAAGATAACCTGGGGAAGGAAGCAAATATTTTACACCCCAGGTTCCACTGGGGTCCCCCCCCCCCCCCCCCGACTGTGAGCCCATCTGACTCCTCACAAGGGCAGTGCCTCCCACAAGAGCCAAGCGGTGAACACACCCAAGTGTCCATCGATGAGCGAATGGGCAGGCAAAGGAGCTCTTTCCAGAAAGGGGAGCTGTAGTCAGCCTCGCCCAGAAGTGAATTCCGGCCCAAGCCACAGCCTGTGGCTGAGACAAATACCACGTGACTCCACCTGTTGGGGGGAGGTTGGGGTCCCAGAGGCAGTAAGCAGAGGGGAGTAGGGGCGCCAGGGGCCTGGGTTAGTGTTGACTGCTGCGGGGTTGCCGCTGAGGGAGTGGAGGGGGGACCCTGGGAATGCACCCGAGTTACTGAAGGGCCCGCTTAGGAACTCCTCCACGGCCTACTCTGTGCCATGCCTGTTGTAGGACATTCAGGGGACTACCTGACCTGGCCAGGGAAGGCGAAACCTGGTGGGCACTGTGGGAAAGATTGCTCAGCGCTGGGCCCTGGGCAGTCCGCTTCAGCTTTGGCTGAATGTAATCAATCGCGAGGCCGTGTCCAGTTTCACACTGACACTGCCATGGGCTCAGCGCTGGGCCCTGGGCAGTCCGCTTCAGCTTTGCTGAAAGTAGTCAATCGCGAGGCCATGTCCAGCTTCACACCGACACTGCCATGGGCTCAGCGCTGGGCCCTGGGCGGTCCACTTCAGCTTTGGCTGAACGTAGTCAATCGCGAGGCCATGTCCAGTTTCACACCGACACTGCCATGGGCTCAGCGCTGGGCCCTGGGCAGTCCGCTTCAGCTTTGCTGAAAGTAGTCAATCGCGAGGCCATGTCCAGCTTCACACCGACACTGCCATGGGCTCAGCGCTGGGCCCTGGGCGGTCCACTTCAGCTTTGGCTGAACGTAGTCAATCGCGAGGCCATGTCCAGTTTCACACCGACACTGCCATGGGCTCAGCGCTGGGCCCTGGGGGGGAGGAAGCAGCAGAGGCAACAATGGCTCTGGGGTTCTGCGGGCTGTTTGGCCAGGGCTGGGTGTGACCCAGCCCTACTTCATACCTGGAGATGGGGTCTACAATGAGGTCCTGTGCCTGGGCTCTGAGCCCATCTGCCTGGGGGCCTTGCACGAAGAGGAGAGGACATAGACACACACAGGGGAGTGACCACGAGGGACACATGAAGACAGGGGTCACCCAGCAAAGGGGTTCCTGAAGGCCCTTCTTGGGGTCTACAACAGCACGAGTAGAGTTACCATTGCTGAGTACCTACCATAAGACAGGCGCTGTGACAAATGCTTCCCTCATGTGGACTGTTTCACCGAAATCTCACAAGTGTAAGAGGGAGGGGTCATTACTGTGCCCATTTTACAGATGAGGAAACTGAGGCTCAGAGAAGTGCCTAGGGTCATACGTCCCAACAGGAACTGCTTGAATTTGAATCCAGGTCTATCTGACCCCACAGATCTTGCTGTTACTCTTGTCACCAAAATGTTGAGGGTGTGCCCCACATTGGGGGTGGAGACAGGGTGTGTTCAACCTCCACCTCAGGCATTGGGGCATCTGGGGTCCCAAGACTCAGGCTGCACTCTCACCACAGGGTGAGGGCGAGGGACGGCAGTCTCTTTCTCTCTCGCTCTCTCTCTCTCACACACACACACACACACACACACACACACACACACACACACACTCTTACCTTTCACTTTCCAGCAGGGGGTTGGAAGGCCCCTCCTCCTTTATAAGCTTACTTAGGTGCCCAAGAAAAACACCAGAAAACCTGGTTTCAGATCTGGCCACCACCATGGCAAGGGCGCCTCCTAGTGGAGGAAACTCGTCAGTCCTACAAGGAAAACCCGGTAGTGCATGCATGTATGTATGTATGGTTTTGAAAGGTGGGGTGATAGAAAGGCAGAGAGAGACAGAGATCTTCCACCTGCTGATTCACTCCCACAACAGCTGGGGCTGGGTCGGGCTGAAGCCAGGTGCCAGGAGCTCTTTCATCTGGATCTCCTGCGTGGGTGGCAGGGACCCAAGCACTGGACCATCCTCTGCTGTCTCCCAGGTGCATTAGCGAGGAGCTGGATCGGAAGCAGAGCAACCGGAACTTGAACCGGTGCTCCAGTATGGGATGCGAGTGTGCCTAGCAGTGACTTAGTCCACTGCCACAATGCCCCTCCCTTTGTGGGCTTCTGTTCTGGGTTCTGCAGGCTGTCATTTGCGTGTCAGCACTGGGAATCGCCACAAGCACCAGCTAGCCCTGCAGTACCAGGACCTGAGCCTGACTGACCCCAGGTGTCATGGGCCAGCCCTCCTGGGAAGCCCTCCTGCAGACCTCGCACAGCTCAGCCCGGAGGTCCAGGAGGAAACACCTGGGGCACTGGCACTTTGCCATTCCCTCCCCCCAAGCTCCGCACTCCACCGCAGCTGGGTCTCCCTGATGCCAGGGCTGAGAGCAAGGGGCCAAGCCGAAGCTTACGCCACTGAACCGCTGCTGAAAGACCACGATTGCAGATTCAGCCCAAGACTAGGAGATAGAATCGTCCAGGGACAAGAGGAGGGCCCCGTGGGCCCCGAGATGTCTGTGGAGCACTGGGTGGCCCCCTTCATCTGTAGGGTAAGGCGCTAGGGCAGCTTCCTCAGCTGCAGAGCGACAACAGTGGCCGCCAAGCCAGACTCCTGGCGTTTGCCCCCTGTCGTCGGTTCAGAGCCTTAGCTGCGCCCAGGCTCCAGACCCACGCCCATGGGCCGGGGATAAGTGGGGTGAGGTCGCCCCCTGCCGGTCGGAAAAGGCACTAAGGGGTTCGTATCGCCCTGCGGAGGCGGGACTCGGCTTCAGCCCCAGACCCTGTGCCTTGCAGGGCTCGCGCGGGCGGAGACCCTCAGGCACAGCGGGCATGCGTCGTCCAGTCTAGCCGGCAGAAACTACCCGGGGAAGGTCAGACTCTTGCGACTTTATTACAGAACAGTCCCAAAGTGCGGAGTGCCGCCTGGGTCGGGGCCCCCGGCAGCGAGCAGGGCGCGGCTCGGGGCGCACGGCGGCGCCTGCGCGGGGCTGGCACGGCTCTGCGCACCTCCCGAGGCTTAACCCTGCGGCGGTCAGCGCGAACGCCCGGCGTGGGGAGCCACACGTCCTGCCCCGTGGCGCCAACGCACAGAGGGGCTCGGAGAGTCGTTCCAGGGCCCAGCCGGCGATCCTGCGAGGTCGCCTCTATCCCCGGTTTCCTGATCAGAGACGTGGGTGCGCCAGTACCCCCGGCCCGTCCGGCTCGCGCGCGGCCTGAAGAAGAGCCGGAGCGGTCCACAGGTGCGGCTCATCCCGGGCCCGAGGCTCGCACAGGTGAGCCAGGGGGGCGGGGCCGCGCGCCTAGGGCTGCAGCTCGTACTGCCGCTCGGTGGCCGTGTAGAAGTCCTCCAGCACCGACTGCAGGAACTCGAAGGTGGGCCGCTCCTCGGGCCGGTCCCGCCAGCACTCGGCGATGACGTCGCGGTACAGCTCGGGCGGGCAGGTGTCCGGGCGCGGCATGCGGTAGCCGCGCTCCAGGCTGCGGATGACCTCGGGGTTGCTCATCCCTGCGGGCAGCGGACAGCGCGGGGCGGGGCGCCGGGCTCAGGACGGGGAGGGCGCGCGCCGCGCGGGCGCAGACCCCTGCTTCCTCCCTGCCGCCGGCTCCGGCCGTCTCTTGTCTAGGGTTGGCAGAAAGGCTGCAGAGAGGCTGTGCGTTTCCTCCTGAATGGGCAGCCCCCCCCAGGAGGACCCTCTCTGATGATTGATTGCCTGGGACACCCGCCACGCACTGGGCAGGTGCCCTGAAAATTCACCCCGGCCGACTGCCAGGCTGAGCGGTGCGGAGAGTGGGGGTTTTGCATTCTGCCCACTCAGGATGGGGCTCTGGAATACCCCCCAGGTGTAAGAACCAGGGTGAGACACCCTGTCCCCAGCTGACACCAGATCGGCTGGGAATAAAGTGGAGTGCGCTCTGATTGCTGTTTTCAGAGCTCACTTGAGGGCACAGCAAAGATGATGAAGCAGCACAATCCCCACCCCCCACCCCCGGGACCTGCCTGGGTCTCCGACAGGACCTTGCTGTGGCAAGCGCGGTGCCTCCCCGCCCCCACCCAGGACGGCATCGGGGAGACAGGCAGCGTTGGGAGAGCTATGGGGCACAGCCTACCTGGGTATGGCACCCGCCCATATGTGACAATTTCCATCAAGAGGATCCCAAATGACCACACGTCTGCTTTGATGGTGAACACCCCGAACTGGATGGCTTCGGGTGCAGTCCACTTGATGGGGAACTTGGCTCCTGCAGGAAAAGCCCCAGGAGGCTCTGAGAGGCGGTGCCTGGGTGCCCGCACCCCTACACACCCCCAGCCTGCCCCCACTCTGGGGCCTTGCTGGGCTCGGCTGCTGGACACAGCAGAGCTGCCTCCAGGAGTCACTAAGATACCCCAGGACACAAGAGCACTCCCCATCACCCCTCTGGGTCTTTGCATGGAGGGCACATGGACCTCATAAGAGTGCGTCCATCTGGGATGGCAGGATCTTCCCCTCCCCGCACATGTGAACTTGTCCTGCAACCTGGAGATGGCAACAGGTGATGTGGGTGCCTCCCCGGGTTGCTGTGAGTCAGGAATCCGAATCCTGGAGTCGTTCCGAGCAGCCCACGCTGGTCCCGCCTGAGCTTTTCCGTGGCCTTGCTATCTCGGTCACTGAGGGACCAAGCCCATCTCTCCTCCAGGACTTGGACCCACCAGTTACTGTGCTCAGCTAACAGCGACACCTCGCTCTCTTTCGCTTCTCCTGAGCTACGCTAGACTGAGAGTGCTCTGGGGGAAGCCTGACCCCGTATAGGCGCTGCTGCTCAAAGTCTGATCCGTGAAACTCTGCTTTGGTGGACAGTGTACAGGAACCAAACGGGCAAAGTATTTGGGGCTCAAAATAGCTGGGGAGACTGGAGGTGAGGCCTATGTACACGTAAAGGTCACTGCAGGACTTCTCAGTGCCTTTGCTGTGGTGCCGGGCACTGGGGATCAGCTCCAGGCAGCACCCCCACGCCTGTCTCCCGGCAGAGCCGCTCCCCTGTGGACAGTCTGCTCTGCTGAAGGCGCCCAGGACAGGCGATCGTGCAGGTGCAGGTGTGGGCGCCTCACAATGCTGAGTCCCTTCCCACGGGGGCTTGTGGAGTCCGGGGCAGGGCAGGCCCGCTCACCCTCCTGGGCGGTGTACTCGCTGTCGATGATGCGGGCCAGGCCGAAGTCGGCGATTTTGCAGCTCAGCGCCTCGGACACCAGGATGTTGGCCGCCCTCAGGTCGCGGTGGATGGAGTTCATGTGCTCTATGTACGCCATGCCTTCGGCAATCTGAGGGCACAAGGCCATGAGGTGAAGGACCGCGTGGGGGGCCAGGGGCGAGGGTGCACGCACCCAGCATCCCCCACACAGCCCCTAATCACCCCCTCGCCCACCAGCCCATCTGCCAAGCCCACTTCACCACCCACTGGCAAGGCTGGGAGGGCAGGGAGGGCAGGGCTGGCTGGAGCGGGCTTTTTGCTTGCTTCTGGTGGTGTGTGGGGGCGGTGTTGTGGCTAGGGAAGGCACATGGGAGGCAGTGCTCCCCAGCCGGCTCAACCCCAGGCCCCCAGAAGCCCGGTATGGCAGGGACACAGTGGGCGGAGACGCAGAGGCCACCTGTGCATCGGGGCAGTGTCCGAGTGTCTGTGGGGAAGGCGGGCAGCAGGACCAAGGCAAGGGCAAGGAAGGCTGCGGAGGGAGGGAACAGAACAGGAAGGGGCGGGGAGGGATGAGGAGGGCGTGTCCTCTCCTTGGGGAGCCCACGGTGGGAACCCCGGGCCCTCTGCAGGTTGCTTCACCTTGCTGAGGGTCACGGCTGTAGCCTGGGATGGAGGGAAGAGTGTGCAGGGCATGGAGTGGAGGAGCAGGCGGGACGCAGTCTGTGGCGGGGGGCTGGGCCCTGCACCTGCCCCGAGGTGCCTACAGGGGGCCTGAGCAGAATCCAGGTGGAAGAGAGCAAAGGGGAGGAACCCTGTTCTCCGTCCCCTGCTCTTATCCTCAGCTGTTTGCACTGCTTCAGTGCCTGCCAGCTGAGAAGCTGAGGCTCTATTCACCCGACTGACAGGTGGAGAAACTGAGGCAGAGAACACTCAGCCAGTGTACCCCTCACCCCTCAGGCCCACGGTACAAGACGCCAGCACTGCAGCAGATCCCTCTCCTTACATTCCCGTTTGCCTGGCGTTCTTCCTGAGCCCGCTCCCTCCTTCCCTCGCTAAAGCATTGCCTCAGTGTGCTGTGACTAGTGTGGGGCCGTGGGGCAGGCACAATTGCTAAACACTTCCGGTCTGGGCAGCGTAAAGCAGGCCTCTCGTTAGCTGATGCCTCCTTAGAGGTACTGGCAATACAGACGCAAAGCACAGGCGAGCAGGGCGCAGACCCACTGGGGAGAAGAACGTGCCGCAGCCCACGCTATGGAGAACGCGTGGGGAGGACCCTCCAGTGGGAGACGCTGACTTGGGCCTGAACAGCTTCCCGCCAGGTGGGAAGCCCGGGAGGCACTCTGGGCAGAGGGGCACAGGTATAAAAGGGCACGGGGCGCGAGCAGGGCTGTATGGCTGCCAGGTGGGGTACGAGGGGCTGAAGCTGGAGGGGTCTCGGGCACAGGTGATCCAGAGCTGGCCTTGGAGGGAGGCTCATGGGGACTTTGCATTTCACCCTGTAGAGCAGGAGGAGAGCCCGGGGATGTCGAGCTTGTGTGTGCCCATGCAGGTCCTGGTGTGTGCTCCTGTGCTGTATGTATGCAGGTGTTGGTGTGTGCACCTGTGACATATGTATGTGGGTGCTGGTGTGTGCACCTGTGATGTGTGTACATGGGTCCTGGTGTGTGTACCTGTGCTGTGTGTATGAGGGTGCTGGTGTGTGCACCTGTGATGTATGCATGTGGGTGCTGGTGTGTGCACCTGTGACATATGTATGTCGGTGCTGGTATGTGCACCTGTGCTGTATGTAAGCGGGTGCTGGTGTGTGCACCTGTGACATATGTATGTGAGTGCTGGTATGTGCACCTGTGCTGTGTGTATGAGGGTGCTGGTGTGTGCGCCTGTGCTGTATGTATGAGGGTGCTGGTGTGTGCACCTGTGCTGTATGTACATGGGTCCTGGTGTGTGCACCTGTGCTGTGTGTACGAGGGTCCTGGTGTGTGCACCTGTGCTGTATATACATGGGTGCTGGTGTGTGCACCTGTGCTGTATGTACACGGGTCCTGGTGTGTGCACCTGTGCTGTATGTACATGGGTGCTGGTGTGTGCACCTGTGCTGTATGTATGAAGGTGCTGGTGTGTGCACCTGTGTTGTATGTACATGGGTGCTGGTGTGCGCCCCTCTTGCTGTGTGTATGCGGGTGCTGGTGTGTGCACCTGTGCTTGTGTACGCGGGTCCTGGTGTGTGCACATGCAGGGCGCAGCATCAGCATGACCAGAATGTGACCTGGAGGCTGTCTGGTTTTCAGGTTTCCTAGTCCCTGGATTTAGACATTTCTAGAAACTAAACTCGGATGATTTCTCACATTCTCTGCCCATCATACTCCAAGGTTCTCCAAGGGGTTGTAGAGTAAGAGAGAGCGAGAAGGAAGCAGAGGGAGGAGTAGACAGGCTTATCAGCACTGTGTGAAACTGGCTGTCCGTGTTAACTTTCTGTCGCCGTCTCACTGGCTGGGTGGGGGACCCGACCACCAGTGTGTGTGTGTATGTATGTATGTGTATGTGTGTGAGCTGACCACGGGACAGAGTTTTTCTAAGAGGGTTCCAGTGTGACACACAGGCCACAGATGCCCTGTCCTGCCCGCCAGAGCCCTCAGCTAGAGTCCCCAGGGGGCAAGGGCCCACCTCTCCCTTCTGCTCGCCCCTCGCAGTCTGACGTTGAGAGGGCAAACCCTGGTGATCAGTTCTCTAGGACGCAGCAAAGGGACGTCCCTGGCACTTGCAGGGGCTCAGGCCTGCCCATCAGCCTGGGCCAATCTCAGTGCCACCCGAGAACTTGGGGCTCCCGGGCTGGAACCAGTGTTTTCAGTCAGTTCCTGGGGGCACCCCGAAGGAAGAAGTGGGGTCAGAGCAAGCATATCTGCTGACTTTTAAATAGACTCTCGCTCACTCTGAAGAGTGTCTCCCAGCCTCCGCGTGCCCTGCCTGCCTTCATGGGGAACACGCTTCCTTGGAGTGGCCGCCCAGAACCAGGACGGCAGTCCCCAGTCCTTGGAGCTCGGGGCCCAGAGATACGGCAGCCAGGGAACTGCAAGAGCCGAGGAAAGTCTCCAGAGGCTTTCATCCCCTGGACCTCTTCCTGTGCACTGAGAAGAGGACACATGGCGGAGCTGCACAGCCGGGGTTGGGGGGCGGCAGCTGGCTGAGATCCCTAGTGGGGTGGCAGAAGCCGGGGTGCAGAGCCTGCCTCAGCTGCCCACCTCTCAGTATTACTTGGGGTTTTCGTGTCCCTTGCAGTCCAGCCTAAAGCTGACCTGTACAACCTCTACATAGTTGATTATAGCAGCCAGGGCTGTGCAGCTCAGCAGGTTAAGCCACTGACTGCAAGACCAGCAGCCATAGGAGCACCAGTTCAAGTCCTGACTGCTCCGCTTCTGATCCAGCTCCCTGCTGTGGCCTGGGAAAGCAGTGGAGGATTGCCCAAGTGCTTGGGCCCCTGCACCCACATGAGAGACCCAAATGGAGTTCCTGCCTCCTGGCTTGGCCTGGCCATTGTGGCCATCTGGGGAGTGAACCAGAGGATGGAAGATTCTCTCTCTCCCTCTCTCCAAATAAATAAGTCTTTTAAAAAGCAGTTGATTTTGTTAAGGCCCAGAACACCAAGGAGAGGGGCGTGGCAGGGGTGAGGGCACTGTTCCCCCCCTGTGGTGCACCAACCTGGGCCGACATGTCGATCAGCCGTGGGAGGGACAATTTGCTGCCTTCATCCGTCTTCAGGAAATCCAGCAGGCAGCCTAAGAAAAGAGAAGTTGCAGCTGGACCTCTGCAAAGCCACCCACGCCTGGTGTGCCAGCCTCTCCCCTGCTGCTGGTGGGAAGTGGCTGGTGGCGCCATCAGAGCTCTTGCTGCCTTGGCGCAGGGTGCACCTGCAGACACTGGGAGCCTTGCACGCTGACAGCCCCCAGCTGGGGAGAAGCAGTTAGGTGTCGGCCGGGTCAGCCACCTGTCTGAGATCCCTGGCGGGGGGAGCTGAGAACGGAAGCCAGGTTCTGACTGAAAGGTCAGTGCTGTTCCCCAGCCAGGTGCTCCCGCACGTCTGCCTCGCTCTCCCCGTCCCTGCTGACAGACTGTGCCCCAAGGACCAAGGAAACACCAGAAGGGAGAGAACTGGGCCTGGGGCCTGGGACGGGCGCTATGGAATCAAAGCTGAGCCAACTGTATCACCAAGGCCACTTAAAGGAGCTGCATGGGGTTAGGGTCGGGGGTGGGGGCAAGAGGGAGGTGAAAAGCTGAGGCTGACCCTCCCTCCCCTGCGCTCAGGTCTGCTGTCCATGGGAACCTGCTGTGGACCTCAGAGGCTGCCCAGCCCAGTCTCTGGTCATCCAGGTTGTAAAATCCCAAGGACCCAGCTCTTTCCACTTGGCAATGCTCTACCCTTCCCGTGAGCACAGAAGAGTGTGATAAGCACACACACACTATAGAAATGTGGGCTGCACTCCGCTAGGTAAGGACCCGTCGGCTCTCTTCCTTCTCTGCCTCTTTCCTACTGCACAGCCCCCCACCCCCCAACCATGCAGAGCAGTGCCCTCTGTCTGCAGCACAGGAGCTCACAGGCCCCCTGGCCAGGCAAGCCCACTGCAGAGCCTCACCCCGGCCCCCGCCCAGCCTCGGCATGAGGACAGAGCCCCGCAGGAGGCAGCACCTCTGGCCATGTACTCCGTGACGATGTAGATGGGCTCCCTGGTGACCACGGCGTAGAGGCGCACCAGCCGCTCGTGCTGCAGGGTCTTCATCAGGTTGGCCTCGCCCAGGAAGGCTTCTGGAGACATGGTTCCCTCCTTCAAGGTCTTGATGGCCACCTTCACGTTGTTCTTGTAGTAACCTGAGCCAGGCCAGGGCAGGGGGTTGGGGGAGAGGATGGAGCAAGGTGGAGGGGTTGCTTGGAGGTGGTGCCTCCCCAGCCCACGGAAGCGCCCAGGGCCACCACATTCTATGGGCAGCTCCCACAGGAGATAAGCATGAGTGGATCTGGTGCAAGGACCCCAGCCTGTCTCTGCTCCGCAGGCTGCACTGGGGTCTCAGACTGTCCAGGAAATCACCCTGCCTGGTAGTAGGGTAGGACCAGGGGGGGAGGGGGGAGCGTTCACCTCTTTGCCCCATACCAGGGTCAGAGTGGCATTCACTTGCCCTGCACATAGCCTGCCTCCTGCCCTCCGTGCCACTCCGCAGCTTCCCATGGAAGTGAGCTGCAAGCAGTTGCAAGGTAGGGGGGTTGGGTCTGCTCCCTCCTCCTTTCCCACTCCTCAACGTTCCTGTAGCCCCAGGCTCTCCAGTGCTCCCTAGAGCTCCATCCACCCCCAAAGGGAAACAGCCAGCAACCCTGAGCAGACATGCCCCGCCCTGTCCCAGGGCAGTGGCGCCTGGAGGAGCTCCTGCCAGAGGCCCCTCAGGCATCAGCCCTGGGTGCAGACACTTGGGGAGGCTTCAGGATCCAACCCTGAATCATGCCCCAGTGGACCAGGGCAGGGATCTTATATTCTGATGGTGCCCGTGGGGAGTGGGGAGTGGTCCCATGAGCTGCAAGTGCGAGGTGGGGAGACCGGACTGGAGGGGAAGGGACAAGGCCAGTGGCTGGCTGCAGCACCTGCACCTACAGTCAGATCCAGAGCTCCTGGCTCACGGCTCGCCATGCTTCAGACAGCCTCCATCTGTGGGAGCCAAGCCGAGGGGTGGACCAGATGGTCGAGCTCACCAAGAGGCCCAGGCCAGGCCACCAGCAGGCCAAGTGGAACAAAGGGGGTCCTGACTTAGGGGGTGGAGAGCTGGATTCCTTCTTCCCCAGCAAGATGTTCCAACGGGTATGGGAGGACAGCTCGAGGTTCTGAACTTGCATTACTTCGTCCTCACAGCCTCTGTGTGGGGCCCCAGGGGGAGGCGCCTGCTGAGCCTTAGGCCTTCCATGGCCTTCCACCACACCTGCAGGCTCTGGGCCCCGGGGCAGGGGAGGGGCCCCAGCGCACCACGACTCACCCATCCAGACTTCGCCAAACTGTCCCGAGCCCAGTTTCCTGACCAGCTTCAGAGACTGCCGGGGGATCTCCCACTCGTCCTGGGCCCAGGGACTCTGAGGAGCCACGCCCACACAGGGCAGGGTCAGCCTCTGGCATAGACCGTCCCCCTTCTCTGCATTGGGGGAGACAGGACCGGACAGGAGGTTACCAGAGCAGCCAGAACCCCCGCTCCAGAGCCCATCATCCCTGGCCGTGTCTGTCCCTTCCCTCCCCCGCGTCTCCCCGCCGAGCCCCGCCTCCTAGCCTGGGCAAAGGTGTATGCGCAGGCGCGCGTCCACACTCGGTTCTAACATTCATTCCGCATAGAGCAGGTGTGCAGTCATCAGCCTGCCCTTGCAGAGAGCCCATCCTTGCTGCTGTCCAAGAGATCCCACACTGAGCCAGTAGAGGGCCCTTGGCTTGGAATCACCATGCCGAGTGTGGCCAATCCTTAGATCCGCCTTTGGGATCGTCTCCCTCCACCCCACGGAGGCGCCCGAGAGCCACAAAATTTGGGATCCTAGAGACAGACTCAGGGCTCCTCTGGCCCCAGCCCCAGCCCCAGCAGGCGCCCCCTCTTACCAGAATAGTGCTCCACCAGGGCCTGGAGGGAGGGGAAGGTGGCCCGGGGGGAGATGTAGTAGCCCCCATCATCCAGGGAGCGGATCTTATAGTGTTTGACCACCTCCCCCTGGGGGCTGGCATCCTTCACCGACAGAGAGAAAGCGCCTGCAGAGAAGATGGAAACTCAGCATGGGGATGTGGGCTTCGTTTCAATGCTTTGCAAAAAAAGGCTCCCCTCAATTCTGCTCTCCGTTCTGGCAGCTTCCACCGTAAGTTCCCTCTTCTTTCATCTCGACCTCCACCCCCTAGCGGTTCCTTGGCAGGACAGCGTGCGGCTATTCGTGCTGCCCGCCACTTGGGCGCCTGGTCGCTCAGGGACCCTGTGCCAGGAAACCCTGGGAATCGTTAAGGCGGCTGCTGGCAGGGGCTGGGGGTTAGGAGCTTTATTGATTTTTCTGGCTCATCAGGCTGATTTGGCTCCCGCAAGCAAATAGCAAATCACAGCGTCAGGTACCCGTGCCCTGGGCAGAGGGCATCGTAAGCTATTTCCCAGTGGCCCTGTTCAATTCCTTTACATTGGCACATACACATATATCCGTGATGCCCTTCTGCCCACAAGAACAACTTCGGGGGTAGGAGTTTCTGCTTTCCATGACCCCAAGGTTTTCCTGAAATGCCCCTGCCCAGCTCTCTGGGTTCCATGGGCACCTCCTGTTCCCCCCCATCCCACAGTTGTCATTTGGGGTCGCCGAGGCCCGAAAGGAAGACCTGGCACCCCAGCGTCGGCTCCCAGGCGCCCTGCAGTGCCACGCTTCCCAGCCAGGGGTCAGGCGCGGAGCCATGTTCTCCAGGATGGCCGTTTCCTTCTCTCTCTCCCATCAGAGACGGGGGGGGGGTGGGGGGTGGGTGCGGAGAACAGAGCACGACTCGGGGGGGCTCTAGCACCCTGGCGCCCCCGGGATGGGGGCTCTCACCCGGGCCACTCTGCTAGGCGGGCGCTTAGGATCCCTTCCTGCCTCAGCTCCTCCAAGGACCTGACCCTGACATCTTTGGACAATCTGGTTTTCTTAAAGAGGACGTCCATATCCTGTCAGCTTCAGGGTCACAAAACCCGGCCCCTGCCTCTGTGTCGTGTCGGCTGCCCCAGACTTGGGCGCTGTGGAGACTGGGATTTTTCTGATGGGGGGAGGCGGCAGGCAGACTGAGGCTTGGGAGGCGGACCGAGGTCCTGCAGCCCGCACTGGCTGGCCTGCACGCCCCTGCCGGGGCAGCTCCCTTCCCTGTCTCCATGTGCTGCCTGTGACTTGAGGATGCTGACTGTGTGGTCTTGCTGTGTGTGTGCAGCTAAATAAGATTCGTAGCAGTACCTGCCTCACAGCCCCGAAATAGAAACAACCCAATGTTGACCAACCTTCACACAGATAGGCAGGATTGGGGTTCTCATGCACTAGATTCTCAGCAGCTCAACAGATGAAGGCATCTGTTATGGGATGGACCATGTCCCTAAAGTCTCACGTCCAAGTGCTAACCCCAGCACCTGGAGACGTGACTGTACTGGGATTCTGGGTCTCTAGAGAGGTGATGAGTTAACATGAGGTCTATGGGCAGGCGCTAATTCAACACCAGTGCTGCTCTCACGAGAAGAGGTGATCAGGACGTGACAGGCACGGAGGGAAGGCTGCGTGAGCACTCCTGGAGAGACCAACCCTGCCCACACCTTGACCTTGGACTTGGACTTGGAGCCCCAGGGCAGGGGGACAGTGTATGTAGTACTCTGTTATGGCTGTCCTAGCAAACGGATGCAGGCTCTCATAAGGTGGAGTGGAAAGAGCAAGACACATGGAAATGAAAATGGCATGATTCCCGTGAATAAACTCAACAGTGGACACAACATGGGTGGTAAAACAACAGACAAAACATCGAGGGAGGATTTGCATGCAAGCCAGGGCAGTGGTTGCTAACCTCCCAGGAGGCAGGGGACGACCACAACTGTGCATCTGGAATGTTCTCTCTCCGCTATGGTTACACAGGGCTTACTTTTCATCACCTTGTATAATTTATAGTTATGTACTCATTGATGATCTACGTGGTGTTAATGTATTTTGTATTTCACAACAACAAACATGAAGAACGAAAGAGGAGCTGGCACTTGGCAAGGTAGTTAAGCCGCTGGTTGGGCCGCCCATATCATCCGGTATCAGAGTGCCTGGGGGCCAGGCCCAGATCTGCTCCCTGTTGCAGCCACCTGCTAATGCGCTCCCTGGGAGGCAGCAGTGATGGCTCAAGTACTTGGGTCCCTGCCACCCACAGGGGAGACCTGGTTTGAGTTCCTGGCTCCTGGCTGTGGTCCCAGCCCAGCCCTGGCTGTTGTAGGCATTTGGGGAGTGAACCAGTGGGTGGAAGCTTTGTCTGTCTCTTTCACATAAACAAACAAACAAACAAACATAAACAAAAAAGGAAAGAAAGCTTAAGTCGGTAGAGAAAGTGAGGGAAGCCGAGGGGCGGCAGCCATGTTTTGCTCAGTTACAGGATTCGACTTGGAGACCCAGTGTCATAATTCTGTTCTCCATAGTCACTGTCCCCTTCTCGGCACAGGTCAGCTCCCAAACCATGTCACCTGCTGGCTTCTGGCTGAGGGGCCTCTCAAGGATCATGGAGCTCGCCCATCTTTGGATTCCATATCCCAGCTGGGGATTGAGGGCTCTGGGGTCCATGCTGCCTCCACAGACCCCACTAGCCTCACTTTCTTGCTGACTGGGTTGCACGGTCAGGGTGGGGGGTGGGTCTCCCACTGGCCTCTGCTGCCCGGTGTCTGGGTGGTGTCCAGCCTGGGAGAGCTGCTCATGTGTACAGCCTCAAAGTCAGCTGCCCAGCAAGGCCAGAAGTGGGAGAGCTCGGAGACTACAGGTTCTCTGGGCGGGGATCCTTCCCCACCCACCACAGACACTAGGCCTATGGGAGGGGCTTCCCAGGGCCCCAGGGCCCCAGGGCAGGGGCAGGAAGGCTTACCTTGACTGGTTTCGCTCTCTCTTATGAGGAAGGAGCCAGCCTTGTTGACTGGAGCTAGAAGCTGCCTCTCCGCCTCTTTCCGGCTGATTGACTTAAAGAACCACCTGAAAAATGGCAAGGCAGGTGAGGCTCAGGGTCCCCTTGCTTGGCAAGTTTTTTTTTTTTTTATAAGATTTATTTAATTTGTTTTGATAGTTAGAGAAGTCTTCCATCTGCTGGTTCACTCCCCAAATGGCTGCAATGGCCAAGACCCAGGAAGGTCGAAGCCAGGAGCCTCATCCTGGTCTCTTATGTGGATACAGGGGCCCAAGCGCTCGGGCCATCCTCCAGTGCTTTCCCAGGCTATTAGCATGGAGCTGGATCAGAAGTGGAGCAGCCGGGGCCGGTGCCATGGCTCACTTGGCTAATCCTCCGCCTGAGGTGCTGGCACCCCGGGTTCTAGTCACAGTTGGGGTGCCGGGTACTAGTCCCAGTTGCTCCTCTTCCAGGCCAGCTCTCTGCTGTGGCCCGGGAGGGCAGTGGAGGATGGCCCAGGTGCTTGGGTCCCTGCACCCGCATGGGAGACCAGGAGGAAGCTCCTGGCTTCGGATTGGCACAGAGCCGGCCGTGGCAGCCATTTGGGGAGTGAACCAACAGAAGGAAGACCTTTCTCTCTGTCTCTCTATCACTGTCTAACTCTGCCTGTCAAAAAAAAAAAAAAAAAAAAAGAGAGAGAGAGAGAGAGAGAGAAGTGGAGCAGCCGGGACTTGAACCGGTGCCCATATGGGATGCCGGCAGCACAGATGGTGTCACCCAAGACACCGATCCCAGTCCCTGGGAATATTTTTATCCAGCTTCCCTCCTAAGCGACCCTTAGAGATGAGTTAGTCCTGAGCTGTTCTCCGTGTCTTGGCGCTTGCTCATCCCATCCCGCTTCCCATCAGCTGCTGGAGCGAAATGAAACCAGGACTTTATTTGAGTGGCCACTGTTAGTTCTGTTCAGGAAAAATGCACCCGACCCATCACTGTCCCCTACAGCATTGGCTCCGCAGGGTGGACACAGGCCCGTCCTTGGGATCTGTGTCTGAAGGAGACAGATGGCAGGAGACTCCCCAGCCTGGATTCCAGCTGTGCCCCTTCGGCACAGGACTGTCCAGCACCGAGACGCCCCAGGGCCCCGCTAGCTGTTCTGCGGGGAAAGCAGCAGGCCAGAGCGCCCAGCCAGGCAGGGCAGGAGCAGCTGAGGGTTACCCGCTGCGGCCCCTTCCCCAGGCTTGGACGGAGCCCGCTGTGCGCGCATGCTCCAGGCTTCGTGTGCGCATGCTCCAGGTGCTGTGCGCGCCATTCATGGGCGGGCCCCGCTGACCTGCGCTGATGGTTCTGGTGAGTGTGGGCGATGGGGCTGCGGGGGGAAGCTGGTTCGGAACAGGGCACGAATCCTGGGAGGCCCCTGGGCGCTGAGCCCTAGAGGTCTGCCCCTGGAGGCAGTAGGGCCTGGCTGCTGGCCAGAGAGCCTCACCGTGAGCTTGCAGGGCCACGCTGGGCAGGCCTCCATCCGGGACGCGAGAGAGGGAACCCTTGTCGTGTCTGTTGGGGGATGGGGGCGCTGTGGCTCCCTCTGCATCACACTGCGGGTTAAGCGCTGTGTGGACCAGGAGTTAACCCACTGCCGCCCCTTCCGGCTGGGCCCTGTGGTCACTCTTTAGCCAGCTCTCCAGCCCTGCGCTGCGTGGCAGCCTACAGAGCAGAAGCGGGAAGGCACCTCCGGTTTGAGGGGGCTTCCGTTGGCCACCTACTTTTCCACCTCCAGGGACTCGACTCCGGCCACAAAGTTGCTGGGCACGTAGCCTTCTTTCCCCGTGACGAGCGACTTGGCCAACCACCAGTCTCCAGTTCTATGGGGGAGAAGGAGAAACAGAAATACGGTGATGGCCCCCAGGGGCAGCACCCCCTCCCCATAACCTCATCCCTGGCCGGTGCGCAGAGAACTGGTGATGGCGGGCATTGTGGCCGCTGGGGGGGAGTTTGTGCGTGTCGCCCAGTGCCCCGTGGGGGCAGGGAACGATACAGGGACAGAGAGGGGCGCAGCCTCTGAAGGGCAGCCTGGCCAGCCCAGGACGGCCCCTTCTTGATGAAGGGGACACTTTGCAATTCAGCGAGGGAGAGAGAATTTGCTTGGAAAAACTGAAGCAAGAGGGCTGCTGACAGGAGGATGGGTGGCCCCTGTAGGGTCACAGGTCAGGGCCTTCCTGTGCCAGGTTCAAGGCCACCGCAGAACCTCACGAACAAAATCATGTTCTCAGGGCTTTGCAGGACAAGGGGTGTTCAAGAGAGAGCAGACTTTGGGGGAGTTGTCTGAGCCAGGCAGGTGCTGCGGGACCCAGTGAGGGAGTGGGAGCCAGGAGGGCTGCACAGAGGAGGCAGCTTCAGGGCTCTGAAGGTTGTAGAGGAGCTTAACCGTGGCGCAGGAGGCTGTGCAGGGCAGCCAGCTCCCCGGGAAGACCTTGGCAGGGAAGACAGTGGGTCAAGTTTAAGAGGCTGCGTTGTGGGATGGGGTGGGAGAGGGGAGAAGAGGCAGCCCTGGAGGGCTGGGGTGTGGGGTGAGGAGGCGGACAGCGAGAGGGAGTTCTGCCGTGGCCAGGTGCGTGGCCAGGGGACAGCCTTCCCAAAACTCACTCCTGCAAGATCTGTAGCTTCTCGCCCCTCACCATGTGCAGGTCCTGGTCATTCACGGCTGTGTAGTCGTACAGGGCCACCACAAAATGTCCCTCTGGAAGGAACAGGGAAGAGATGGCCACCACACAGGAGGGATGCGGGGGCGGGGGCTGGTGCGTGGGCCAAGTCACCTTCTGGGTCTACAAGGGTTAGGGCCAGGCAAGGATGGAAGTGCCCGGCAGGTGCACGGGCCTTGTGTCTGCTCCAGGGCTGGGCTGCCCTCAGAGCCCTCCCCTCTCTGCCCTTCTGGGTCCTCTGAGAGGCCCTCAGGCCTGGACACAGGCGTGGACAGTGAGCTGCGTGGAGGCAGCCGTTGTCAGGATCTGCCGACTACAGACCCAAGCATGGGGAGCAGAGTGAGCGACCCCCGCCCTGCCTTCTCCTGCCCTTGCCCCTGGCGCGCCTGAGCGTCCCTCCTCCTTCCCCTACACCCTCTGCCCCTGCAGCCTCTATCCCTTAGAGGGCGTGGCTTTTGAAGGCAGTGGCCCTAGCCTTGACCTCTCCTAGCCCACCCCCATGGGGCTTCTGACTGTCAGGCAGTACCCAGGGCCTGCAGGCCCAGAACAGAGCAGGGGAGAGGGCCTGGAGGCTTGGTCTGTTGTCTCTCAGTGGCCACTGCGGGTGACGAGGGCTCCCTGCATATCTGAGGAGGGTCCTCTGGAGACCCCGTGGCCTCCCCAGGAGTCCATGCGTCCGCTTTGTCCCTGAGGAGTGCTGTGACCTTCGGCTGGAAAGGGGCTATGGTGGGGACAGGGGGCCCATGCGGGTGTAAGGTTGGAGTTTGCACACCAGGGGCTGCTAGTTGATTTCCTTCCCCTGAGCTTTGTTTCTGGAGATGGGGACCCCCTGCCAGGCAGCGAAGGATTGCTCACCCCCATGGGGACGAACGTTGTCCCCAGCAGGATCAGGGATCCCACTTGGATTGTGACACTGACACACTGAGCCCTTCCTAGGAGCCGCGCGTTACCTGCTGTCACACACTGCCCAGTCCTGGGACAGGGCATGGGAGGCCCCGAGTGGCTGTGCCGGCCCAGGCGGACCTCCCTGTGTTGTGTGGGGACAGCTGGTTCTGGACAGGTCACCAGCCTGGGAACCCTGGAGGTCTGAGCCCACCCGAGTTTTGCCACCAGAGCAGAAGTAGAGTCTGTGCCGGAGGGAGGGGGACGGAGGGGGCTCTGGAACTGGGCTGGGAAGGTGGGTGACGAGGTGGTGCCGCCACGTGGACCAGAACCAGAGCATTTGGCTCCGCGCCGTTGAGGTTGGGAGAGAATCTTGGAGAGCTTGGACTTGCTGACGCTGTTAGAATTCCCTGCAGTGCTTTTCTGTTTGTTTTCCTTTCTGGTTTGTAAAAGTCTTCTTGAAAAATCGCACCCAGAATTAGGAAGCTGTGCTTGGTCCTGCAGAGACTGCCAAGGCGCCTGTGGACCCAGGCCTCTGTCAGCCTCTGGATGCCGTCTTCTCCTCTCTGACCTTGGCGGGCCGGCCTTGGAGAGAGGGCTCTGGGGCCTCTGTGCGCAGACCAGCCCTTCTTACCTTGCTCCGGGAGTTCACTGGGAGGTGGGGGGTCCAGGTGGTTAAGGACGACCTTGAGCAGAAACACACAGGCTCTGAGTTAGCGCAGCCCCTGCAGAGGGGGTAGCCTGGCGGCATGGAGCTGTCGAGTGGGCTGATGGATGCCTGTGAGCACTGGGGAGTGGCACAGGCAAATCCGGTGCCTGCAGCAGCAGTCCCCGGGGTCCCAGTGCCACCCTCAGACATACTCAAGACTTTGCCACCTTCGCTCCAACCGTGTGGGGATGCCCCAGGCTAGAAAAGACAGCTGTGGGGCGGAAAACCTCAGGCACCTGGGTGAAGCCCTTAGCTCTACCAGTAGAAGATGAAGCTGCAAAAGGGTGTTTGTTGATAAGGAAGAATATTTTGGAAGTCCATTTCCCTAAAACTCAACACATATATTTGTAAATGTAGGTCCTGGAGAGAAACCTCTGTGTATGCGTTCCAGAAAACATAGCCTAGAGTGTTCCTAGAATAATACAAAAAACTTCCAAAATAATCCTTATGATCAAGTGACAGGAGAACAAAAAAATTGCAACATCATAGGGCTCTTCAGAAAGGTTGGAGAAAATGCATATTATGAAAAGACTATGGCATGAATGTCAAATTTTTTTCCACTAAAACTTACCTTTTTTTTTTTTTTTTTAAAGAGATGCTTGTTTCTTTCTTCTTCTCTACCTGAGTGGCAGAGAGAGAGAGACAGAGACAGAGAGAAAAAGATTCCAACTTCTGGTTCACTCCCCAGATACCCACAAGAGCCAGGGCTGGGCCAGGCCACAGACAGAAGCCCAGAGCTCCAGCTGGATCTCCTACGTGAGTGGCGGGGACCCAGATTCTTGGGTCATCACTTGCTGCTTCCCAGGATGCAACAGCAGGAAGCTGGACTGGCAGCAGAGCAGCCAGGAGTCGAGTTGGCGCTCCTGCCAACTCCCGTATGAGATGCAGGTGTCCCAAGTGGCAGCTTAGCCTGCTGTACCACAATGCCTGCCCATGAACTTATCTTTCCATTCTGTTTTCCAAGAACTTCTGGAAGTACCCTTGTGGCCATGCAGTGAAGTGATGAACGGTAGCTCCATGCATCAATGTAGGTGAATCTCACAGACATAATGTTGAACCCAGACTCAAGTCTCAGAGGATGCCTGCTGCTCGATTCAGTCGATTTAAAATTCACAGCTGGGGGGCCATTGCTGTGGCGCTGTAGGTTAATCTGCTGCCTGCGGCACCAGTATCCCATATAGATGCCAGTTCTAGTCCCGGCTATGCCTCTTCCAGTCCAGCTCTCTGCTATGGCCTGGGAAAGCAGTAGAAGATGGCCCAAGTCTTTGGGCCCCTGCACCTGCGTGGGAGACCCAGAAGAAGCACCTGGCTCCTGGCTTCAGGACAACCAAGCTCTGGACATTGCAGCCATTTGGGGAGTGAACTGGCAGATAGAAGACCTCTCTCTCTCTCTCTCTCTCTCTCTCTCTCTCTCTGTCTCTGTCTCTGTCTCTCTGCCTCTATGTTTGCCTTCCTGTAACTCTACCTCTCAAATAAATAATACATAAAATCTTTTTAAAAATGAAGTTCAAGGCTGGCCCTCGGCTCAGTAGGCTAATCCTATGCCTTGCGGTGCCGGCACACCGGGTTCTAGTCCTGGTCAGGGCACTGGATTCTGTCCCGGTTGCCCCTCTTCCAGGCCAGCTCGCTGCTGTGGCCAGGGAGTGCAGTGGAGGATGGCCCAAATGGTTGGGCCCTGCAGCCCATGGGAGATCAGGAGAAGCACCTGGCTCCTGCCATTGGCTCAACGCGGTGCGCCGGCTGCAGCACGCCAGCCATGGTGGCCATTGGAGGGTGAACCAACTGCAAAGGAAGACCTTTCTCTCTGCTCTCTCACTCCACTCTGCCTGTCAAAATAAATAAATAAATAAATACAAAAATAAATAAATAAAAAAATTTAAAAAGAAGTTCATAGTGGGAAAAATAAATGCTGTTTATTCTTGTTTACATATGTGATAATGTGAAACAGCTAAGGCTTGATGAACACTCTTGGGATGTGGGGGTGTGGGCTACGGGAGATGAACTGCCAGAGGTGCAGGGAGGCACCAAGAAAAACGTGAGGCTGGGGGAGCGCACACGTGCTGGCTTGATTGTACTCTTTCAGCCTGATGTATGTACTCTAATATTCTTTTTGTGGTCCAGATTTCTTGAACACAATCTTGAAGAAACATTTTGCAAAATGGTCAGCATGATCTCATTCCCTTCAAAACATGAACACACAGGAGTGCATAGAAATGGGCTCTTGGGACTCAGAGCTGGCTGCTGGTGTCTGGGATAGTGAGGCATTGTAATCTTTTGGTTATATGGCTTTTTTAAGTTAAAATAAATCCCAGGCTCCGCCACTTTACATATAACTTTGGGGAAATGACTCAATCTGTCTCGAGTCCAACTTTACCCATTTGATCATTTGTTTACTCAACAGACAGCTGGTTTTTGAGTGCCCAGGCCCTGGGGTTAACTGGGTCACAGGCGAGAAGATGGCTAGGCTCAGCCATGAGGTGACTGCGGTAACTCCCACCTCATACCAAGAAAGACCCTGTGAGAAACGAGGGGTGGCCTCATGACGTGCCCCTGGTGACAGAGGAGGGGGCTCAGGCATGGCTCCCAATTACCCCAGGCAAAAAGAGGGTAAGAGGCCCAGTAGTGGGGGCACAAACCATCGCCTGGAAACACATTTGTGAAAATGCAGTGGCTGCTAGAGGATGCTACTGCTTTGTAAACAAACCACAAGTGTGTTTAAGGGAAAATGGGTTTGGGGCTGGCGTGGTACGGTAGATTGAGCCGCTGTTTGCAGTACACCAGCTTCTTCTAATGGAGTGCTACTTCAAGTCTCTGCTACTGTTTCCCATCCACCTTCCCACTAATGCATCCAGGAAGGCAGAGGAAGTGGCTCACTTACCTGGGCCCCTGCCACCCATGTGGGAGACCAGAAAGGAATTCCTGGCTCCTGGCTCAGCCTGGCCCAGACCTGGCCATCACAGCCATTTGAGGAGTGAACCAGCCTATGGATGGATGATGTCTTTCTGTCTCCCTCTCTCTCTCTCGTTCTGCCTTTCAAATAAAGAAAATCTTTTTTTAAAGATCTTTTTAAAGATTTTATTTGAGAGGTAGAGTTACATATAGAAAGAGGGAGAGACAGAGAAAAAGGTCTTCTGTCCACTGACTCACTCCCCAAATGGCCTCAGCAGCTGGAGCTGAGCCTCTCTAAAGCCAAGAGCCAGGAGCTTTATCTGGGTCTCCCATGTGGGTGCAGGAGCCTGAGCCCTTGGGCCATCTTCCACTGCTTAACCAGGCCATAGCAGAGGAGCAGCTGGGACATGAACTAGTGCCCATCTGGGATGCCGCCACCGCAGGCAGAGGCTTAGCCCACTACACCACAGTGCCAGCCCCAGTAAATCATTTTTAAAAGGGAAGATGCAGCAGTAAAACGTTACCACTTGAAATCTCCCTGTTTTCTGCGCATGGAGAGTTTTCTGCCTGTGCAGTGCCTGCGGGGCTGCAGGGAGACGGAGGGTCTGCGGTGCCCTCGGTCTCAGGATGTCACCTTTGCAGCGCTGCGCAGGGGCAGTGGGGTCCGGGTGCTTCCAGGTAGAGGCTGGCGCAGGTGTAGCTGAAAGCTACCCTTCCCCACCACGCCCTCCCAAGCTGACCTCTTTGGTTTCTGCTGTGACAAGAGAGCACTGGCTAAGCATCCTGGGTTAGACCCTGTGTGTTGTTCCGTGCCTATCAGGAAGGCACTTCTGCTATACCCGTCAGGTGGAAACTGAGGCGCGGGCGCGTTAACTAATCTGCTTCACAGCACACACTAAGATCTGCGCTGGTTGTTGAGCATGCTGCTCTACTGCCACGCTGGTGTGTGGCTTGTCTACTACGGTGGGCTTGTCAGAACCGAGAGTTGTCTAGAGATGGCCCTCGGGCCGGCTGGAGACCTGTGGTAGCCTCTGGGAGCCGCAGGTGCACCGCGCTCCCCCTCCCGCAGCCTCCCCACCCTGTCACTCACCAGGGGCGGTAGTGGTGGGGGCGCTTTGCTCTGAGCGCTGGCCGTCGCGGGGCTCCAGTGGCTCTTGCCCTTCTCCTTGACCTGCTTTTTGCTGCCCACCAGCCCCATCCTGTGGAAAGGACACAGCGGGTTGGTGGTAGGAGATGGCAGGGCCGCCTCGGGTCCCTTGCAGGCAGGAAGGTGGGGGAGAGGGTGGTTAGAAGGGCTGGGTAAGCTGAGCCTGTGTCCGTCTTTTCAGTGGCCCAGAGAGGAGAACAGGACACAGAGATCACCTGGCCAGAGGCAACAGCCAAAAACTGCTGGGGTGGATCCCAGGCTCCTGGGGACAGGTGTCTGGGTAGGGAGGCTCTTGAGTGTTCTAGAAAGAGCCCGATCAGTGTGTCATGTGTCTGGGTTTCAGGCTTTCTTTGGCTACTGGCTGTGTCACTTCAGACTGTCCTGTTTCCTTTTTGGGCTCATGGGCTCCTGGTAACCCGCAGAGCTGTGCTGGGGCAGGCGGGAGGTGCATTCCGGCTCCAGCTGGCTGATGGGGTGCTAGAACGAGGGAAGACCAGCAGCGCAGGCTTCTCGGGAGTGTCTGGAGTCTCTTTGGGAGAGGACAAAACTATGGCCAGGAGTGGTCTCCAGGAAAGAATCTTAGGATGACAGACATGGGGGAGACCCTAAGGACCAGGCCATTAGTACCACGTCCATGCCAGGAGGCCATGCTCTTTAGGGATGCTGCTTCTCCACCCTGTTAAATAGCTTGTTCCTGGTGAAACAGCCGGTGCAGAGCTAGCCCAAGGTCCAGTCCAGTGCTGGGCCAGCACACTCATCTGGCCCAGGCCTGAGGTGTAGACCTTCGTGGAGAGAAGGGTCCCTGGGTCCCTGATATTTATTTAGGATGAGAATCTTCCTTCCCAAGTGCGGTTCTCTCTGAGGGGCTCATGTGAAGGTGACCTGGCTGCGTGACGCGTACAGGGACTCTGTCTTTCCTCTGGGGCAGCCTCTGGTGTTTATTAACACTGGGGTCATTTGCTCTTTAAAGGGTCCCTAGAGCTCAGCCTTAAGTATCTCTTCCTGGAGCCCTTTTACTTAGGAGTCCTCTACATATATTTAACTTCTTCGAAGGGAATTGTTCTGTACAAGTTTTTCCTTCCGCTTGCGGAACTTACAGGAGATCTTTGATTTCCTCTGCATTTTCCAATTTTTTGCTGACTCCCAATGCTGCTGCTGATTCCAGCCTCTGTCAGAAAGAGAGCAAGCGAGCGAGCAGCTCCCATCCACTAATTCAGGCCCCCAAATACCTGCAGTGGCGGGGCCTGGGCCAGGGTTGGGGCCAGGAGCCAGGAACACAGTCCGGGTGGCCAGAGTCTAATTACTAGAGCCATTGTTGCTGCCTCCCAAGCAGGGGGCTGTCTTTCCCTGCCTTCCCAGGTGTATCAACAGGTCCAGAAACAGGGCAGTCAGGACTCACACCATCGCCACAGAGATACAGAAATGCTTATTGCAGCAATAATTGTAGCAGATAAAACAAAACCCAACACAAAACTCAATAATGAAACTACTCACCCATTAGAGAACTATTGACAAAAATGTATGCTCTCAAAATCTCTAAATCACTGCACAGCTATCAAAAAGAACGAGCTGGATCTTTTGTAATGGCTAAGAGGAATTTCTACAGTGTGTTGTCCCATGAGAAAAGCAGGTGTCTGAAGGTTCATGGAGGGGTGTGATGCGGCGGCGTAGCACAGAGGGTTAAGTCACTTCCTGCAACGCTGTCATCACTTATGGGCGCCAGTTCAAGTCCTGGCCGCTCCACTTCTGATCCAGCTCTCTGCTAATATGCCTGTGAAAGTGACAGGATTGCCCATCAGCAGAAGGTGGCTTGGGCTCATGCCACACATGAGGGAGACCCAGATGAAGTTCCAAGCTCCTGGCTTTGGCCTGGCCCAGCCCTGGCCTTTGTGGCCATTTGGGGAGTGAACCAGAGGACAGAAGATTTCTCTCTCCCTCTAGCTCTGCCTGTGAAGTCAATAAATCAGTCTTTAACAAAATGCTCCCTGGGGTAGTCCGTATTTGGAGACAGCTGAGAGTGAGGAAAGAGCCCCTCGGCAGGCGTGTGTGTGCTTGTGGAGGGCCTGGACACCGAGCTGTTCACTCTGGTTATTGGCAGGAGGAGGTAGAGCTAGGAAGCAGAGGTAGAAGCCCCCTCCTCCCCCACCAAAGGAGCAAATTTTAAAGATTGTGTGTATGTGGGTGTCTATGCAAAACAATGCTCCCAAAAGATATTTCCTAAAGTGTTAATATTGTTTATCTCAGGCTCCACGTGATGTTTACTTTCTTTCTTAGAATTGTGTGTATGCGTTGCATCCTTTAAAGATTGCGGGTACAAGTAGGAAGACTAAAAGGATGTGAATGCTTTGCTCCCCAGTAGAGGGGCCTACAGCCAGGAGCCAAGTTCAGACCTCAGTTCCTGACGGTGGCCCCCAAGGGGCCGGCCAGGGCTGCCTGAGCCTCAGGCCTGTCCTGACCTCTCAGGCTCCCTGGCTCAGCAAAGGAACGGGCCAGCCCCAGGGTCTTCCTCCACCTGCTTGGCCATCTTGCAGCCAAGTTGACACTTCCCGGGCAAGCATTTACGACCACTTCAACCACATAACGGGACCCTTAAAGAACCCGACAGAAAGTGAAATGGCTAAAACGAAGCCACCCCCGACTCACACTTTGTCCTCCTCTAGTGGTATCCGGACGGATGGTTTCCCATGACTTCCATGAAGCTCCAGGCACTCCACGCCTCCCTCCGCCCCGTGGCTGCCTGGAGACCAGAGGCACTCAGGAGGCTGGGGCTGGGGCTGCCCCTGCGTGGTTCAAGTTGGGTGGAGCCAGGAAGTGCAGAGGTCTGTGCAGAAGCAAAGGGAACCCACGCTGGCCCGGGGGCTCCAGGAGGCCACGCTGCATTGAGCAGACCTGGCCTCCTGTCCAGTGGGGCAGGACGGGGTGGGGGGAGGGTGTGAGTCTGTGCATGTGTCTGTGTGAGAGAGTAAAAGAGGGAGTGTGTGTGTTTGCATGGAGGTAAGTGCTTGTCTGTGAGTTTGTGTGTTTGCATTTGTGTGTGTGAGACAGCGTGCATGTGCATCTGTGAGTATGAGCATGTGTGGTAGGGGGGTCAGCGAAAGGAGAGGCCGGGGAGGGCTAGACCCCCTGTGCAGATCTTCATGGGGCAGGGAGGTCAGTGTTTGCCCCCGGGGAGATGCTCAGAGCCCAAAAGACAGCTTTAGCCAAACAGAGGATGTGGTGAAGGCAGCAGCTAAAGATAGAGAATCAAGAAACCCCTTGCTCGCGCTTCCTTGGCAGGTAATGGCTGAAACGCACTTGACCTACATGATGGTTTTGATATTCATGACAGCATTGCTAGTTGGGCTACAATTATCCTCATTTTACAGCTGAAGAAAGAGAGGCAAGGTCTTGCTAAGGTGACAGAACCAGGAGCTAGAAGGCAGTGTCTGCCCCTGTGCTGCCCAAGCAGGCGCGCGTGTGGCCCTGGCTGTGCTCCATTCCCTTCAGTTGCAGGTCATGGTCACGTTCAGACCCCCTGCCCTGCGGGACTACTGCCTGCCTCTGCCGTGCTCTTTCCATGGGAGGAAGCTCAGGTGGAGCTGCTGGGCTGGGAGGTCTGGGATTTGGGGCAGAGACTTGGGCAGCCTTTTCCCTCCTCCCTGGGTACGGGGTGGCTCAAGGTACCACTTACTGGGCGTGTGACCTGGGGCAGACCCCTGAGTCTCTCTAGGCTCATCTTCCTCCCCGAAGGGAGATAGGAAGCAGTCCCTGTTTTTATACCAGACTTTCCTGAAGAAGCCTCCTCAGAGGTGACGCTCAAAAACTCACGCAGTGCTGTTTGGGAAGGGGCGCTTCTCTTCTGCAGAAGGAAACCGAGTCCCCCGCCTCGCAGTTTTCTCTTGCCTGTTTGGCCAGTCTTCACGCTCTGTTTCCAGCCTCGCACAGATGCCTTCTAATTATGCACTCTCCTACAACCATGGGCTTACTTCCAACCACTGTTTGACTATTTGTGTAAAGTCAGGGGAAAAGACACCAAAGTTTTGAAACATTCCTGCAAACACTACATCCTGGATAAAGACACTTGTCTCGCCACGGCCGAGCCATTGGCAGGCGGCCGGCAGCCACACCCTCACTCCCTACCCGGGCCCTGTGATGGTTACAAGTGCTCATTCACCAGCTGAAGTGCTCACGTTTAAACTCAGCACATGGGAAATGTCTGGGGTGGTTGACACATAATGAGCAAATATATAGTTTTTTTTATATAGGTCAAGGTCACAACCTGCACATCATTCCCATGGTTGTCAGGCAAACCCAACAGGGCGAAGGTGGCAAAAGAACAAATAAGGCACCAAACAAATTCGTTTTGTTTTCCTTTCTTAAGTTTTAGTTTTGATCGACACAAAATAATCGCACATATTTCTAGATAAATAGGAGCTCGAGGGCAGCCTGTGGGACTTGAGCAGTACTTTCCCTCCTCGGCACTTTATGCAAAGGTGGTCCCCGGTGCCAGTGGGGTTCCTTTCTTTCTTTTGGGTTTTGGGAGCTGGGGGGGGGCAGTGGTGGTGATCATGGGCAGGAGACAAAGCAACGTGCGTATCAAGCCGCCGCGGGAGTGGGGACGTGTAGAGCACACCTCGTTTTTCTGCCAGCGCTGACTGTTTCAGAAACCAAGCGGGTTATTTTACAGCCTGGGGAACTCCTGGTGGAAAAAAACATCTCACCCATGATGTCAGGCCCGGGTGCAGATGGTCTCATGACGTAAAATTCCATCCGACTCTGGTTTATTCTGAATTGCGGGTGCTGTCATGTGTTACACATTTGCTGTGTACTACAAGCTGGACCACACAGCCCGCCTGCAGTGCCCTGTTCCTGAGGGGCCTCGCCGCATGGCACATACATGCTGAGAGTCGAATCTGTGGCTTGGTGTTTTGTGCTGTGTGTCTTTTGGTAAGCTGTTAACACTTTGGCCCCTTAGTCTGGGAATATTCGTATTTCTACCTCTAGAATGTTGTAAGGATGGAATTAGCTGTTATATTCTATTGGTACATCTGAGAACAGTGGCCTCTAATAAAAGTTTCACTGTTATTCCACTTATGCAACTACCCGATGATCGCAGTTCCCATAGGGCAGGCATTACCACCCCCTCTCGACAGTGAGATGGACTTGGAGACATGAGCAACTTGTAGAGGTCACACAGCTATGAACTGTGGTGCCAGCCACAAATGCAGTTCACACGGACTCCTATGGCTGGGATCTGGAGACCTTGCCATCACACTAACTGAAAGCTTTACTTTTCTGACTGTATCTGCCAGGTACAGGTGCATCCAGGTAGAACAAATGAACCACTTGGCAAAGGAACTCATCTTGGGAATTGGCAGCCATGATGAGACATCCACTTCCCATCGCTGAGACCCCTCACATTGCTTTTTGCTAATATCCAGGCATTCCAAGTCTCTTCACAGCAAAAACCCACTAGTGCTATGCCCGATTTTGTAGAAGCACAAAGTACCATGACTGGCCTATGACCCTCAATTTAAAAGAAGCTAAAGAACTTGGACTAAAATCCATTTTTCATGTGTCAGTTCAAGTTCGGGCTAACTCACCTTGAATGGGGCTCCCTCACCTTCACCCCAGTAGTGATCCCTCCACGTGGGAACATGCAGCAGTCCCCGGGAGGGCCCTTTGAGCGCTATGCTCTTTTGTTCCTTTGTTCACATTCAGTCACTGTCAGCCATCGACTGTGTCAGGTACAGCAGCAAACACAGACATGAAGCAAGCAAAAACATCTGCCCTCGTGGTAAGAGACAAGAAGTGCCCCGGAGTTCAAGGTAGGCAGATTTCATACAGAAGAGAGGCCTAGGTACAAAGTTGCGTGAGCTTAGTTAGAAGAAATCGCCTCCACATGGGAGAAAACACCAACCAGACCCAAGAAGGATGGCAAAGAGATGATTTTCTAGATTAAAACTGTTGTATATAAAATATTTCAAAATATACTAAAATAAAGAGTATAGTGAACTTACATACTCATCACCCAGACTTCTGATAATTATCTTAAATTGTTTTCTTCATTGAAGCTTTAGAAAACAAATCATTTTGTTAAATAAATGGGTGAGGCTTTAAAATGAAAGAAATGACTTGAAACAAATCATTTACCCTCCCCATGTTTTGCATGTGTCTCTAAAATGTGGAGGTATTTCTCATGAAACCACTATGCCATTGTATCACACCTAACAAAACTAACACTAATTCTATGGTATCTAACCATCTAGCCATCAATTCAATCCATAATCAAATTCCAACAACCATCTCAAAAAGAGCTTCTTGCTTGGTTTGCCCCCCTCAGGATACAAACAACGTTCCTCTATGAGCATAACTCCTGGTTACTCTGCCTTTAAGTTTCTTTTTTACACTTGATCTTAGCCAAAAGGCCGAGAAGCGATAAGTTTCTTTTTTAAATAAGAGTCCCTCCCCACAACTTTGATTCCTTTCATGCCATTGATTTGTAAAACCAAGCCTATAGAATGGTCCGCCTTTCAGACTTGCTTCCTGGCAATGGTTCATAACTTTTCCTCTGTATCTCTATTTCTTAAACTACAGGGCTTCAAACAGTTTGTCAAAGATGGGATTAAAAGATAAGTTTATTTTTGTGCAAAGAAACATGGAATCTGTATACATGAGTGATCTACAGAAGGTTCTTGGGAAATGTGTATTATGAAAAACTAAGCACAGATTTCATTTTTTAAAACGCAAGTCTATCTTTGGAGTTAACTCTACAGGTTCCATTAGACTCAGGTTCACCTTTTTCTGGTAAAGTGATAGTTGTGCTGTGTAGTTCATTTTATCGGGAGGTTCACCCGGTCTAGCTCTACCATCCTAACAATGCTAAGACAGATGGGGCCCTAGCCCTCTGTCAACTAATGGTTTCATTAGAGAATACCAAAGGCCAATGTCTGATTCCATGATTCCTTGCACATCATTTCTTAGTTAAGAATTGAGAGTGGGGCCGACGCCGTGGCTCACTTGGTTAATCCTCCACCTGTGGGCTCTAGGTTCTAGTCCCAGTTGCTCCTCTTCCAGTCCAGCTCTCTGCTGTGACCCGGGAAGGCAGTGGAGCATGGCCTGAGTGCTGGGCTCCTGCACCCGCATGGGAGACCAGGAGGGGGCGCCTGGCTCCTGGCTTCGGATCTGCAAAGCTCTGGCTGTGGCAGCCATTTTGGGGGTGAACCAACAGAAGGAAGACCTTTCTCTCTGTCTCTCTCTCTCTCACTGTCTAACTCTGTCAAATAAATTAAAAAAAAAAAAAGAATTGAGAATGAAAGGATGAGAAAGTGGGAACAGCAGAAACACAATTGCTAAGTTTAATGTTACCAGGTTAGGGAATATTTCCCCAAAAACAGGAAACATGGTTCAAAGTTAATTATGAAAAACTTAATTATTTACTTATATATCAGTAATGATGTGAGTAACAAACAAAACAGCAAAAGAATTCAACTGGGAAAGGGTAGTCTTTACAGTGCATGTTGCAAACATTGAGCATCCATAAGTAAAAAGTAATCTGAACACATAAATTTACATAATTCCCCCCAAATTAACTCTAAATGGATCATAGAGCAGAATGTAAAATGCAAAACAGGTTCGATGCTGTGACGTAGAGGGTAAAGTCACCACCTGTAATGCCGGCATCTTATGGGCGCCGGTTCAAAGTCCCAGCTGCTCCACTTCCTATCTAGCTCTCTGCTATGGCCTGGGAGAGCACTAGAAGATGGCTTAGGTCCTTGGGCCCCTGCACCCATGTGGGAGACCCAGAGGAAGCTCCTGGCCCCTGGCTTCGGATCAGCGCACCTCTGGCTGTTTGGGGCCATCTGGAGAGTGAACCAGTGGATGGAAGACATCTCTCTTTCTCTCTCTCTCTCTGCCTCTGCCTCTCTGTAGCTCTGCCTTTCAAATAAATAAATAAATATTTTTTAAAAATGCAAAATGAAAACTGGAAGATCACTCAAGAAATTCTAGATGATCTTGGATTTGGTGATGATTGTTTAGCTAGAACACCAACAGCGTGATCCATGAAAAAACACTCAGCACGTTGGACTTCCTGGAAATGGGACATCTAGACAATGAGATATTATTCAGTGCTACAAAAGAAATTAGTTATTATATTAAAAAGACACAGAGGGACTTGAAATGCACATTGCAAAGTGAAAGGAGCTAATCGGAAAAACCCACATACTGTGTGACTCTAACTATAAGACATTCTGGAAAAGGCAAAACGAGAGAGTAAAAAGATTAGCAATTGTCAGTCCATAAAAATACTTGAACCTGTATAGTGATAGCAACTTTACTGAATATTAACTCCCAACTGGAAGCAGCCAAAAGCCCATGTATAAGAGCACTGTGTGTGAAGAGAAAGAAGCTAAACGTGACAGCATACAGACTGTACACTTCCATGTATATGAACCTCTAGACGAAGCAGACTTGCAGTAACAGAAAGCAAATAGTGCTTGCCAGCGGCTGGGGGTGCTGTAAGAAGATTGAACTGAAAGAGGCCAAAGGAAACTCTGCATTGATGAGAATGTTCTAAATTTTATTTTGATGGTATGTACAGATTCAGAACTGTACACTTTTAAACATTTATTTATTTGAGAGGTAGTTACAGACAAAGAGGGAGAGACAGAGAGATCTTCCATCTGCTGGTTCACTCCCCAGAGGGCTACAACCGCCAGAGCTGAGCTGATCTGAAGCCAGGAGCCAGGAACTTCTTCCAGGTCTCCCACATGGGAGCAGGGGCCCAAGGACTTGGGCTATCTTCTGCTGCTTTCCCAGGCCACAGCAGAGAGCTGGATCAGAAGGGGAGGAGCTGGGACACAAACCGGTACCCATATGGGATGCCGGCACCACAGGCAGAGGCTTAACTTACTACGCCACAGCACTGACCCATAATTTTTCACTTTAAAGGAGTGACTTTTATGAGTGTTGTTTACACTTCATTAAAACTAATTTTATAAATATCATTTGGGAAGCACTGAAGGGTGTTGCCTTTTGTCTGTTGAGTTTTGTAGCATGATAGAAAAAGCTTATTTCTGTCTAGTTATTCCAAATTTAATTTCAAAGCCAATGAAAGCTCCCCTTGCATACATACATACATACATACATGGGGGAATAAATTACACAAAGACATATTCTATAAAAATTGAAAATGAAGTATCTAAAAAAGAGGACAATAAAAGAGGCTTACTTTAGTATTTGGAAATCCTCCCTCAAATGACAGACTTTAATGACAGAGTATAAAGTATCGATAAATATTGGGCTGGCACTGTGGCATAGTGGATTAAGTTGCCTCCTGCAGTGCTGGCATCCCATAGGAGAGCTGGTTCAAGTCCCAGCTGCTCCACTTCCCATCTAGCTCCCTGCTAACGAGCCTGGGAAAGCACTGGAATATGGCCCAAGTGCTTGGGCCCCTGCACCCATGTGGGAGACCCAGATGGAGTTCCAGGTTCCTGGCTTCAGCCTGCCCAGCACCAGCCATTGTAGCCATTTGGGGAGTGAATCAGCAGATGGACGATTCCTCTCTCTCTCTCTGCTTTTCAAATCATATAAAATAAATCTTTAATTTCTTGGCCTAGTGGACTCCTTGCATCATTAGTGTTCCAGCTTCCTGCTAACGCAGACCCTGGGAGGCAGCAGGTGATGGCTTAAGTAGTTGGGTCCCTGTCACCCTCATGAGGGACCTGAATTAAATTCACCACTCCTGGTTTCAGCCCTGACCCTGTCCCAGCTGATGCGCACATTTGGAAGTAAATTAACTGATAGGAGCTCTTTCCTCCTTTTTGTATCTCTTTGCCTCTCAAATAAATAAATAAATAAATTTTAACAAATTAAATGTATATTATTTATTTATTTAATTTTTATTTAATGAATACATTTTTACATAGATAAAACTTTAGGAATATAGTGGTTCTTTCCCCCATAATCTTCCCCCCCCCCCCCAGCTCCAATCCCACCTCCCATTCCCTCTCCCATCTCCTTCTTCATTATGGTTCATTTTTAGTATGACTTTATATACAGAGGACCAACTCTATGCTAATCATAGACTTCCACAATTTACACCCACACCCACACACATCATATAGAGTACCGTTTGGGGAGAGAATTTGCAGTCAATTCTCATATTACAATTCAATAGGGACAGAGGTCCAACTTGGGGAGCAAGTGCACAGTAACTACTGTTGTTCCTTTAACAATTAACACTCTTTTTTATGATGTCAGTGATCATCCACGGCTCTTGCCATGGGCTGCCAAGGCTATGCAAGCCTTTGTGACCATAGACTCCATCGGTATTTGGACAAGGCCATAAGCAAAGTGGATGTTCTCTTCTCCCTTCAGAAAAGAGTGTCTCCTTCTTTGATATGTATATTATTTTAAATCATAAAATCAGTCACTATGGGCAGGCACTTGGCAAGATGCCACTTAGAACAGCTGGTTCAAGTCCCGGCTCCACTTCTGATCCAGCTTCCTACTAATGAGAACTCTGGGATGCATCTGGTAATGGCTCAAGTACTCGGATTCCTGCTACCCATGTAGAAGACCCGGACTGAGTTCCAGGTTCCCGGCTTCAACTGGTCAAGTCCTGGGTATTCAGGGCATTTGGGGAATAAACCAGCAAATGGAAGAGATTCTGATTCTTCTCTCTCTCTCTCTGACTTTTAAATTAAAAAAGTGAACAAAATTTTAAAAAATCAATCAGTAGAAAGAGAAAAAATAACTAATAAACACTTGGGCGATAGAGAGGGGTGGGTACAGGTGGTTAGCAGTAAGGAAAGAAGTATCACAGTGCTGTGTGTTCAGTTTTTTTTTAAAGATTTATTTTACTTATTTGAAAGGCAGAGAGAGAAGAGACACAGAGAGTGAGAGATCATCCATCTGCTGATCCACTCCCCAGATGACTGCAGCAGCCAGGGCTGGGCCAGACTGAAACCAGGTGCTTCATCTGGGTCTCCCATGTTGGTGCAGGGGCCCAAGCACTGGGGCCATCCTCCGCTGCTTTCCCAGGTGCATTGGCAGAAAGCTTGATGGGAAGTGGAGCAGCCAAGACATGAACCGGCGGTGCCCACATGGGAATAAGTGTTCCCAGTGTTCTGAACATGCACTAAATAGCATTTTCTGACCATTCAGGAGGCAGTTTAGGGTTGTAATGCTTTAAAGGTCTCACTGGATCGTTTGCTGTGAATCTTACAGTCCGTGGTGCGATGGCTTTGGATGGAGGGTCTCTGAGTTGCCCTTGCCCCATGCTGAGAGCTCCTGATTGTACTGCAGATTTGTGGAGATGCTGAGGAGTGGCAGGGTGCAGGGCATACCCTAGGCTCTCCCAGAGCTGTTGAGAAAGAGGGTGGGACAGTGGTGGCCCAGTTCCTGCACTCTAGGTACCCAGAGGAACACAAGATAGGGTCTCAGGAGGAACGACTCACTGGTTTCTCTTTCCTTCTCAGCTCCCTGTCTGCCTCCACCATGGCCCATGAGTTACCAGTCTTCATTCCTGCTGGATTCACACTCATTCTTCTGCCTCTGCCATGGCCCCCTACCCACAATCTCCTTCAAGAATCAGGGGTCCCTGTTCATGTCCTGGGGCAACCACACAGTGTGTCCTCCAGGGCCAGTGGAGGAGGATGAGGCCTGCCAGCGAGTGTACCTGCTGAGGCCCAGCCCCAGAGGCCCGTCCAGGGAGTGGAATTGGGCGATAAAACAGCAGGAGTAAATCCATCAAGAACACAAAAGCACTTCAGGAGGATCTTGTTTCATCCCCTGTTGAGCAAATAATTGATTTTTAGGGAAGGTGATCATACTGTGCCGCCCAGAAGATCTTCTGGGTTGTCTTTTGGGTAACACATCATGATGCTCTTCCTAAATTTTATTTACAAAACGGGGATAGAAAGGTGTTTCCTGGTTGTCTTAAAGGATCAATTAGATTTAATTAAAAATACAAAAGTAATTATGAAATAGAAAGACCCATACAGAAATCTCTGTTGAGACCAAAATTATAAAACCTGCTTCCGTACTGTCCACACCCACCCTAGCTAACCGATGAGTGGTCAGAGGAATGTTAGTGCAGTGTTTTTAGCATGTTAACCAGGGTGTTGATTAAACCATGTTAAGCAATGGTCACATGCTCTGGACCAAAGCCGAGCAAACACTCGACACCATTTTCCTTGGGGACAGTGGGTGACTGTAAGCTTTCTTATGCTGGGATTTTGCCCTGATGGATGGATGGAGTCATTCATTCATTTCAAGAAGAGAAAGATAGGCAGCAAGTAGACGATGTTCCAGGTGCTGAGATGCGGCCTGGGAAACAAAGACGAACTAAGGCAGGAGCCCCTGCCCCGAGGAGCTCCGTGAGGAGCCCGGGTGACAGCAAGCAGTTTAGATCCTGCGCTCCTGGTGTGTAAGAGCCACTGGGCTTGCAGTCACCCACCATCCCCAACATCCCGGTGCCGTAAAGAGTGAACAGTTAAGTGGCCAGGACAGTGCTGAAAGCTGTCTCCTGCGTACTGATTTTTGATCACTGGCCGAGACCTCAGAGCCAAGGAGGAGCAATGGTCTGAGGTTTCGGTTGCACCACGTGGAAAACGCCCAGGATGAAAACACGATCGCTCTCTTGCATTGCACCACTGCGCGCCGTAGTCAGGAGTCTTACTGGTGTATTGCCCGCCGATTTCCACTAATCAGTGAGTGACTCAGCAGAGTCCCGAGGAAGCCAAGAGGAATGGAGCTGGGTGCCCCCCCACCCCCGCTTCCAGGTAGGCAGGCACATTTGAGTATAGGGAGGCTCCGGTGTGGAAGGCTGAGAGACAAAGGCACTCAGGCCCTCAGGAAGCGGAGGCACCGTGGCAGACAGCGTGCTGGGAATGAAGCAGCTGCTGGAAGAGAGGAGGCCCAGCCGTGCTCAGAAGCCGAGGCGCCGGCCTCGCCCACCTGCTGCTGCGGTAGCGCTGGGCCTTGGTCTCTTGAATTTCAGTTTCTTGGGCTCTTTCAGCCTTAAGGAATAACATTTCAGCCTGATAAATACCTCCTCTGGTTAATATTTAGAGCAGGCAAGAACAATTAACCAGCCACAAATGTTTCTGTGTCTGTCTGACTCCCTGATGAGAAATGCAAAGCTTGTGGGAGCAATCTATTTTAAAAACGCCAAAACATTTCCTTGCGTTAAGAACCACGGGTGGCCTCCATGGCGACAGAAGCTCCAACCTTAACGCTTTAGCAGTGAGCTTCGGTGCGAGAAGCTGAACTAGCGGTGGCCCTCTGCATGGCAGCCACAGCAAGGCCCTTAGCACTGTGGGTCCACAGGTGGGTCCTCGGCAGGGGAAGACTCGAGTTCAACCCTAAGTTTCCCCACATGTTGACAGTGTGTCCCTCAGCCAGGGCTTCTAAGCCTCAGTATCCTCATCCTTAAAATGGGAATAGTACAGCCCTAGGCCATTGCTAGACCTCAGTTTGTAGGCATGGATGTTTAGATTTATTTCAATCCCAGAGTTCCCCAAACAGAAAGAGGGGTTGGGGAGTTTTTAAAATATTTTGGGGGCATAGCTCCTTAGAGATCTGATGAAACTACACGATCCCCAGAAAGTACACTTACTATGTACATGCTAAATTGGGGGGTCTATTTCCAGATCCCTGCCCCTCCCCCCACCCCATGCAAAACCCCACAGTGATTCACAGACCTCTGATTAAGAACAAATGAGGCTGAGGCCTTGGGGTTGGTTTCCTTTGGAGTCGTTTCATTTCACTAAGAGGAAAGTCTGCTCTCTGGCCAAAGACCACATCAGTAACCCTGGCCAGCAAACATGGTCGTCAGGGAGCTAAATGACAGAGGCCAAACAACTCGGGCCACTGTCACCAATGAGCTACAATACAGTTCAAATCCCACCCCACTCCACCCTCAAAATGAGCGATGAGTCTTCCCATATAATTGTCGTTTGGCAAGGTTGGTAAGGAACATGCCCAGCTGTGCGGTGTGGTTCAGAACGCCTTTGCAAACTGCATGATACTTAGGTTGTAATTATGGCCTGTATAATGGTAAAAAAAAAATAAGGATACTGACACAGTCCAACTGAGACATCACACAGTGCTGAAAATGTCCACTGTGGATGCTGGGCCGGCATCCCATGTCAGAGCACCGGTTCAAGCCCAGGCTGCTCCACTTCCGATCCAGCTCCCTGCTTGTGCCTGGGAAAGCAGTGGGAGGTGGCACCCATGCGGGAGCACCTGGATGGAGTTTCAGGCTCCTGGTTTAGGTCTGGCCCAGCCCTACCTGTCACAGCCATTTGGGGAGTGACCACAGACCACAGATGCAGGATCCCTCTCTGTCTTCCTCTCTGTCACTCTGCCTTTCAGGTAAATGAAATAAATTTTGAAAAGAAAATGTCCATTGTGAAGACACAGGAAAGAAGCTCATGGTGAAAAGAGGAAGCAAAAAAGCAGAATCAAAGCGTGACGCCCTCCCGATTCCAGCGATGGAAACTACGTGTCAGGTGAGTGCACGTGGCCGGCCCTGTTACCCCTAGCTTCTCTCTGTTGTCAGATTTCTTTGGGGGTTATATAACATTTATAGTTTGAAAGTCAGGAGATGAATGACACATCTGGGCAGCATCAGTTTGCTCTCTACATGGCTGGGGCCCATCTGCCTCCCCCACGCGGCCAGCTCCTTCTGCGGCTGCCCTCTTAATGAGGCGGGGAAGGCAGACCCGGCAGAGGCCCCCAGACCCAGACGACCACAAAACCCAGCCTTGTGATTGGAAAGAGCCATGAGGGCACATTCAGCGTTTCCAGCGCCGGCCCGGTTCCTGTCTGAGCTGCTTGGCTTAGGCTCCGTGACTCGGAGGCTGGCTCATGTGAGCAGGGTGTGCGATTTCCATGTCTGGTCCGTGGGGTTCTCTGCATTTTGGACTCCTGTCATCCGGGAACCAGCTGGCGCACAGAGTCAGATGAAATGACTTCCCAGGGGTGACACAGCACGTTGGTAGGAGGCAGTGGGGCCATGCGCCTGCTACACACAAGGCATGGCCAGGCGCCCCACCGGCGTCTGCTGATGGCCCTCGTGGGTGCTATGAGGTTAGCTACTCCCACAACAGTGACTACGAGGAAACTGCTGGAAGAGTTACCACAGCAGGATCTGAAGGAGGGCAGCAGCTTCACCAGCCAGGAGGCCTCTGCTGTCAGGTTGAGGGTCAAGGTCAGCATCCCAGTCACTAGCACAAGCTCCCTGCAGCTCTGCCCTCGAGGTCTGCTCTCCTCCCTGGGGTGGGGCTGCTGACCAGCAGGAGCTGGGGGGAAATGAGTACGAAAAGCCACCTCACACCCCCCAGCAGCATTGCCTTCCCACAGGCGGGGGCTTCCCCTGAGCCACTGGGGCTAGCGCTGTGACGCAGCGGGTTAAGCTGCCATCAGAGACTCCAGCATCTCAAACAGGAGCCGGTTCAAGTCGTGGCTGCTCCACTTCTGATCCAGCTCCCTGCTAACGCACCTGGGAAAGCAGCAGCAAATGGCCCAAGTGCACCCACGTGGGAGACCCAGATGAAGCTCCTGGCTCCTGGCTCTGGCCTGGCCCAGACCTGGCCATTGTGGCCATTTGGGGAATGAACCAGCAGATGAAAGATCTCTCTCTCTTTCTCTCTTTCTGTAACTGTGTCTTTCAAATAAATAAGAAAAAAAAAAAAGAAAAAAGAAAAAGAAAGAAACAAAACCCCTCCCCCAGGTCTCTTCTGGTCTCTAGACAAATGAGTAGCTCCCTGACCTGGCAGCCCCAAAGCACGTTACAGGACCTTGGCAATGGTGCCCACGGAAGTCCAACTTGAGCCGGAATGAACAGGGAGTATACATGGCTCAGTGTTTGTGCCCTTGGGGCCTGGCACGGCGACTGACTTCTTGTGTGTCCCAATAAGTGGAGACTGACAAGTGGCTGTTCTGATGCTGGGAGACAGAGAGGCAGAAAGAGAGGGCAAGGATGGATCTGTAAGACCAAAGGCTTCAGCGGGACAGGTGTGGGGGACAATGGCATCGTGACAGGCTGTGGCTCGCACCTGAGCGACTGGAGAGACAGGAATGGCAGCGGGAAGGGACAAGCACTGGCTGATGGCGCGGACAAGAGAGGCCTCCTTGTTCCTTCAGGCAGGCTCACCCCAGAGCTGCCCAGCACAGTAGACGCTCCCTTGGTCCCAGTACACAGTCCTGTGTGAGCGCAGCACTCAGTGTGCGCGAGAGACCGCGCGTGCGTCTGCACTCTGGATAACGTCATGGGTGCACTTGGCCCTCTCCTAGATGCTGCTCTGCTCTTTCCTACTGGACTGCTGAGGCACACGGACAGTTCAGAGCGCTGGCCTTGGAGGTGCACGGATCTGAGTTTGGGTCTCGCTTCTTGTCCTTTCTGATGACATCAGGACCGTTGTGGGGATTAAGTGAGTTCATGAACAACTCCATGTTTGGCCAGAGTATTTACACCACAGGAATAGGCAAATGCTACAAATCTGGGGTTGGTTGCTTTGTTGTTGATTTTCTACTCTTAAAGTAGAAAATCTACTGTAAGTAGCATAGAAAACTGAGTAAACGGTTTCTGAGTACTTAGAACTATTATCCAAGTTAGCATGTAGTTCTGACACACACCTTTGTTGCTCCGCTTTGATCTACTCCTTGACATAAATGAAAATGTTTGGGCAGGTGTTGTGGGGTGGAGGTTAAGCCCCGACGTGAAAGGCCTACATCCCATGTCAAAGGTCCTGGCGTTTAGTCCCACGGCTGCTTCTGATCCAGTTTTCTGCTAACGCACCTAGGAGGCAGCGGAAGATGGTTCAAGCACCTGGGTTCCTGTCACTCATGGGGGAGACCCAAATGGAGTTCCTGGCTCCTGTCTTAAGCCTGATGCAGCCCCAGCTGTTGTGGGCATTTGGGGGAGGGAACCAGTGACAGAAGATTAGCTCACTGTCTCTGCCTCTGTGTCATTTGGCCTTTCAAATAAATAAGTATTTTTAAAAATGAAAAAAATCAGTGTACATGCCAACACCACACTTGTTCATCAGCTGCAACCATCATTTGGCTGCAGACACAAGAGTGGCAGAAGTCAGTGAAAGCACCCATTGGGGCTCAATTGTCTACATGGTGGTTGTAATGAGAATATTGTACATGCTCTATAAATGCTTTGAAACACCGCCATGTCACCCTGCATAAATAGGGACAGTTGTAACATATGCATCAAAACACGTATAAACTCCTTGTGGAAAGAAAAAATTATATGAAAACAATATTGCTGGTGTTGTTATTATTTGTAAATTATGGGTCAAATAACCCTTTTATAAGTACACGTTATACTAAATGGACATTCGTCTCCAGCAGGTCTGTTTCCAAGGAAGCAGGCTGTTGAAGATTTACCAGCCTGCTGTGCCCTTGGTCTCCCAACACCTCTCCTGACCCAGCACTTCCCACCGCGCTGACAGCTGCCTGGGAGCCCAGCTGATACACTCCACAGAATTAAAATGATTCCTTTTCCATGTAGCTGTGTAGACAAAGGAAAAGTCAGCATTTCCCCTAAAGCCATCCAAAAAAAAATCTTAAAAATGGACTATTTAGAATCTATTTTCATAAGCATGACCTTTTTAAGATAAAAAATTCAACTTCAGAAGTCTAGGGGCAAGCATTTGGTACAGCAGGTAAGCTGCCACTTGGGAAGCCTGCTGCCCACGTTGGGTACCTGGGTCTGAGTCCCAGCTCCCCTTCCCATTCCAGCTCCTTGCCAGTGTGCAGCCTGGGAGGCTGTAGGTAGTGGCCCAGGGACCTGGGTCCCTGCCACTCCCACAGGAGACCCGGGTGGAGTTAGCTGCTCCTGTCTTCAGCCTGGCCCAGCTCTGGCTGTTGTATTTGGGGAAGAAATGGAGGGGGGAGATCTCTGTTTCTCCATTCCTTCCTTCTGTCTGCCTTTCAAAGTAAATAAATCCAATTGTATCAGAGAAATGACAGGAATAAAAGGAATTTTAAATGAAATGATCTTATCTAAACTTTAGCAATACAAGGTGGAGTATATGTAAAAGCAGGCAGTTGAAACTGGTTATTTGTGTAACTATGATAGACCCACAGCTAAATATTTTGCCATAATTGGTCTTGTTGGCCAGAAAATAAGGATTTCATTGTATTTTGCACCTGAAAAGGAAATAACTTACTAAGCATCCACACTGGGCTATTTCAAAAATGCTATTCTGTTTATATTTATTTGTCTGTTCATTCTCAGTGTTTCCAAAAAAAGACTTGAGGCCACTTTTAAAAATAGTATAATAAGAGAGAAAAGTAGATGAAGAAATCAGACCAAAGAGCTAAAGCAGACAAACATGGGTGGGAAGTTGGTGCACAGACCCACAGCCCACGAGACGCTGCAGGCAAGTGCTCGTGGCGAGATGCAACTTCAGCTCTGTGTCCTGCGGTCCGCAGTGCATGCTGGGAAATGGTGAGTCCGAAGCATGCCTTTGCTCCCTAGAGGCCTGGGTTCGCCCTCTCTCGAGTCGGGGAGTAATTCCCTGAGTCCCTCTAGGGAGCTCCTGGGTGGAACGGTGGCATTTCAGGCACAAAGTCCAGCATGTGATGACTCCTCCTGTGCAAACCCAGGGCGGGATGCCCAGCCAGGTTCTCTGAGCAGCCAGGCATGGAGCTTCAGACACTCAGCTCTTGGGCCCACTGACTTGATACAGGGATGCACCCAACATGCCACGCTCCCTGCTTCTCAATCATGGTGAGTTATTTTCCACTTTTGAGAAATATAATAAAACCATGCTGTTCTTTTTCAGGTTTCACAAATAAATATGGTGCATGAAAATAAGCAGAAGTTGTCATGTTAAATGTCTTTTCAACCTACAGGGACCGTCCTGGTGATTCTAACACAGAGAATGGGGCAGGGCATAGAATCATGGAAATGCTGCCTGCTCGTCAGAGTCCGCTCACCCAGGAGTTAGGGCTTTGGGGTTAATCACATCCTGTGATGTGCTGTCCTCAACAAACAAAGACTCAGAAGGTGCGGCTAACCAGCTGGAGCAAGGTAAGACTGACTGCAGTGAAACTCGTCTCATGAAGACTTAGTGTCTTGCCCAAGGTCACACAACCAGGACCTGGCTGGGCCGAACCTTGGACTCACTCCCTTGGGTGCATGAGGCCAGCATCTAACCATTACGCGATGCGACTTTTCACCCCTACCCCCAAGTCCTTTCTGCTTTCTTATATCCACACACAGAGAGAAATGAAAGTAACCTCACTGAACATTTGACTTGGCGAGTCCAAATAATTCTGCGTTGGCAAACCCTCTTGGGAACCAAATAAGAGCTATACGTGCCCCCTTTGCTCACGTAAACGCTTGCGTGCAAGGTCAAGGAGCTCATAGTTAACTGTGAAACTGCCCAGGGGCCCTGGGCTCGAAGGTCAGAACCAACTGAATTCATTAACTGCAGAGCATCCGCTGCTGCCATGGACACGACGTGCAGTTGTGCTTTTCACACCTACACAAACACTCCCTACACTCAGATGACCTTTGGAGTGAGGGCCCCCTTCCATATTGCACCCCACGTGTGTCTTGTCTGTCCTGCTCTGCATCCCAGGTGCAAAGAAGCCAACAGAGGGTGACACTGACCAGGCCCCCAGGAGGGCTGCTTTCCACTGTGCAGTTGCAGGACGCACTGAGCACCAGCCCTCTGGCGAGGGAGCCCTGTGAGCCACGCAGCACCCCGTAGGACCCCGCTCTATGCTTCAGACTCCTGACCATCCCCCCACCATGCGGTTCTTCTTAGTTCTGGCCCCTGTGCTTGGTGGCAACCACAGCTGCTGCCACTTTGCAGACAGCCGGGTCATTGGCTCACAGCGCACCAGATGGCAGAGGCCGGTCTCAGCGCCCGCCTGGCTGGCACCGAGGTCCAGAGCTTTCCTCTGCACCACACTGCTGTGCAAGAAACAGAGCCGCAAAGGCCCCTCCCTGCCCGAAATCCAGTATGGGCATCACCGGAACGGGTTCTCATTAAATCCCTGCTTCCCCTCCGTCAAGCTTCCTCCCACATGTCTTACTCTGCCCTTGCACTCAAGTCTTTGTCCTTGTTTCTCTTACTCCAGCATCATTTTACAGGGTACAGCACCACCACCCCTAGGCCGGACGCTGTGCTGGATAATGAGACCTCAAGGAGCGTGGAGGGCCTGCCCTTGACCTCAGGAGTTCAGGACCAGAAAGCCTGGCAGACCTGCACGAGCTGAGGTTCACAGGGTCGCCAGGATGAACTTGACACTGGCTGAAGAGGAGACACTTGCAGCGGTCAGGGGCGTGGCCTCGACACGAAGGTCGGAGGTCGGGGAGGAGATCCCAGGCCGAGGTGCGCCCATGGGGGCTATGCCATGGTGCATTGCAGAAGCTGCGAGTGGCCGGTGTAGTCCACACCGGGTCGCAGATGGGACGGGAGAGGTCCCTAGTTCAGGCCCAGCTGTAATCGCTGCGGTTTTACTTTTGATTTTATGGAAGTGTCTTGCGGTTTTCATCAGTGTTGTGATCTGGCACTTAAGTGTTGTCTTCCCGCAGCTTCGCAATCCTGCCTTCCTCACCTGTCTCTAATATGGCCGGGCCATCACCTCTGAGGAGGCGCACCTGCTCTGCAGAGCAAAGGGGCGTGGGGGGAGGAGCCATCCGCGCCGTCTCGCCATTCCCTCTTCACACGCCTGGACCTCACAAGCAGGACACTGGCCCCGGATGAGCGGATTCCAAGGCTGCAGACTGCCAGGTGACAGAGTGGGCTCCCGAGGTAGGATCCACACTCACACAGGAGCTACACCCTGCTGGCCACAGTGGGCTCTTGGGGAAGTGATGACCCGCAGGGCTCACAGCCGCTTGCCGGCCACGAGTTGTGCGGTGGGGGTAGACTGGTGGTGACCTGGGGTTGCTCACTTGGGGCGCAGGCCCTCCCTTACCTCCCTTCTCGGCCTGCTGCTTCCTTCCTGGAGAGGAGTCGGGTCTGGGTCTGTGCTGGGGGTGGCGAGAGCCCGCGGTGGGATAAGCGGGCTTTCAACCCAAGACCCCCGACACACAGCGAGGGCTCAAAGTGTGTGCAGAACAAAACTGAATGATGTGAATGATGTGAAGTGTCAGGAAGGGGAGGAAATACAGGGCTCTCCTGGAGTAAGATGGAGCTGGAGAGAGCGGTGAAAAATGCCAATGGCCTGCCCTGTTCCAGAATGTTCAAAGAGAGGGAGGGGCCCACTGGGCCACGGGCACAGATGAGTGTTATGTTTTTAAGCTTTTAAAATTGGGATATTTTTAGGTTCGTAGGAAAAATGTCACAAAGGCAGTACAGAGAATTCTCACGCAGGCGCCAGTCGCCTTCCCCCATGCTCACATGTGTCCGTGGTTCCTGAACTAAGGGGTGAACCCTGGTGCCTTAACATTAACGTCACTCTGGGCTTCCTGCGGGCGTCAGCTGGTGTCCACTGTCGGCGTTGTTCTGGATCTAGGGAGTGCGCTCTGGATTTAGTTGTCACACCTCCCAGCCCCTTCCAATCTGTGGCAGTTGCCACGTCTTCCCTTGCTTTTGGTGATCTTGATGGTTTTGAAGATGAAATGTTTGCAGAACAGCCCTTAGTGTGAATTTGTCTGTCTTCTCATGATAAGACTGGGGCCGTGTGGCGTGGGGGAAGAATCATCTGAGAGCAGAAGCTCACAGTAAGGGCATAGCTTGGTGCTGTTTAGCGAGCTCTGCAGGTTTCTCCAATGGAGCTACCATTTCCCCTTTCCTAGTTCTAAGTCCAAGCCACAGTCAGAATGAGTGCCACCCCCTGGAGGTAGGAGGGTCTACGTATATTACAGAGAGCTCTCAGTAGCACAGAACAGTTCTTTTGAGTTCCATGGTAATGTGGATGGAAGAGGGTGAGATCAATGGCCCATTACCAAATGGATGAGAAAGTTGCCAAAGTCCTAGCATTTTAACAAAATCCCCACAAACTGTGTTATCAACTGCTCTTTCCTGTTAGCAGTTGGTCTTCTTGACAAAACAGATCTCTTCGCCAAAAAGATCATCCTAAGCCTTTTCTCCCAACCCACCAGCACATGCCTGACAAATGGAACAGCCTCATTCAGAAACAAACAAAAACAAAGGCGGAGCCAGCCAGCATCGCCCATCCCTGCCACCCTCTCTCAGCTCTGTACTCACAAGCAGGTGGGTGCACTTGCTCTCGGCTCGGCAGCCGGGCTGTGTGTGCCACCCATGTCCTTTCCTCCCCCTGCCCATAGGCACTGCCTTCCCCAGCTTAGAGACCATAAGACACAGAAACTACCCAGATCAGTAAAATTTTACAAGTGAAAAAAAAAAAAAAAACACCTCTAAAGTAGAAATGAACAAACAACTGGGCAATCTACCCATAGCTGTGGCACAGATCATGTTAATTCCTTCTTTCTCCATCAGTAACACTGAAGCACTATCCCTGCCCACTCCTCCAAATATAGGCCTTGGAGCACCGTGCAATTAACAGAAACAAGATAGCCGAGAGCCAGGCGGCACAGAGACTTACCCTGCCAGTGCGTCAGTGGTTTCTCACCATTGCTGTTCAAATCGCAGTGCCTTGAAGGTGTCTCCAGCCGGAAACTCACCAGGCGATCCTAAAGAAAAAGCCCATGCCCAGATGAATTGTTCTCATCCCTGTTGGCGGCGTGGGGACCTCGTGGCTTCCTGGTGGCAGCCTCCCCAGGCTGTGATCAGAGCTCAGCCGGCCGCCCCCAAGGGGCGACCTCAACAAGAGCCCCGCCCCTCCTGCCTCGCGCCCTGGAGGCTGCTGTGGGCTCGCTCCATCCTGTGGGACCCTCTGTCCCAGCAAGGACCATGAGCAGCTGTGCTTCCCCCGGCCCTGGGCCACGCTGGTTGCAGTGCCCTCTGCCACCAGAAAGTTTTCTCATGGGGTTTTGGTTTGACAACATGGCTGTTTTTTTTTTTTTTTTCCTGCACTAAGTTCACAAACCTCCAAACCGTGTATTCTATGAGGTGTTTTGCTCTGCCTCACAGACAAGGGCTTGGGCTCCACGTTGTGGCACCTGCATGAGCCACAGCACCTGTTCTCTCAGCCTTGTTGACTTGGTTTTGTCTTTTAAATGATGCTAATAATAGCTGGCTCACAGGATGCTGTGAACATTGAATAATGGCAGATGGGGTGAGAGTGTCAGGCCCCAAATTTGGTGCTCAATAAATGTTCATTCCCCTGTGATCTATTTATTTATTTAGTAGTAATCAGCGGTCCATTCTAACTCAGAGCTTCACTGGGACCACCTCATTGGCTGTGAAAATTCAAGGGAACACAGACAGTGGGAGTGGCGGGGAAGGGGTCCCAACACAGAGAGTGGTGAGGACTGGCCTGCACTACAGCAGTCCAGGGACCAGTGAGCCCAAGAAGGCTGCTGAGACGACCTCAAGAGACTTGCTTCATAGTCCTGCAGCCAGGGAGACCCCCTGGCCAGCTGCTCCCTCTCTGTGTCTAAGGAAGCCGCGTGGGGGGATTCCTGTTCTCCCTTTAGGGTCTGGAGTCCTGGAGGTGGGGTGTGGGAGTCAGGCGGGCCGGCTTCTACAAAGCATCCACAGTGTCTGTTTCCTCTGGAGTTTCTGTCCTTGGAGGTTAGGGCTAGGATGATAACTCCCCGTCAGTTACCGAGAGGAGAGAGTCTTCCTAAAGAGGCTCAGAGCAGTGGCAGCCGCAGCGAGCGATGCTGTGGAAACAATGGGCTTCTGCTGTGGAAACAATGGGCTTCATTTCCCCAAAGGGCTTTAGGGGAAAACGAGAGCAGTCAGGCATCACACGTTTCTGTTGCAGTATTTAGGGCATAGTGAACCCCAGATGGCCAACCCCCAAATCTGAATCATAAAATGGCTTCATCTTCTTCCATACTTGGTAGCAGCGGGCTCAGAACAGCGTCCAGTGTGCTGGGCGTGGTCAGTACAAGTAGCTGTTTGTAGTTTATTATCCCATTGGCTTCCTCACACCCAGTTGTTTGGCTCAACCATTAAACACAAGTTACAAGAGTTCCAGACTCCTTCAACTTCTGCTGTAAAGGTTGATGGCTTGAGATGAGACAACTCAGTCTTACTATTTCAATTCAGTCCCGTCTGGGGGACCCAGTCCAGAAGACAGACAATGACTGTGGGGCAGATGGGGGCAGCTACAGGAGCCCAGCGATGCACAGTGTTAGATGTAGGTGGGAGCAGTGACCCCGTCAGGGATGGTTGGGATGAGTTCCTAAGAGGTGGCTCCGCACAGCTCTCATGACCGCAAGTCCAGCGGACTCTCAGGGCTCCCTCGGTTGACTATTTTACTGAGCAAGGACCTGCCTCTCCCCGTGCTGTCTGCATTGCTTCTAATGCTTCATCAGTGAGGCCTAAAGGTGGGATTTTGGGACAGTTTGTATATACTTGGCCCAGAGTACCTAGGGGATCTCCCAGGGAGCGGGAAATCTAGCTTCCTAAGGAGAAAATCCGATTTCCTGTGACTGTTGCCATTGGCTCAAGGTTAGAGAGGGAGAGGATGGGGGAGTCTCCAGGGGGCGAGCTTAGGGATGCTGGCCTTTGTGGCTGGAGAAAAGCTTCTCTTTTTGTGTCTCACCCCAGTGGGCGGATGTTGGAAACACACACACACTCAACGCGCAGATGGGTTTCAGCAACCACTCAGAAAAGGCCCAGGAAATGACGCGCCCTTGGGTTCCAGGTGCCCTGGGCGGAAGTGGAAGTTAGTTTTGGCCATTTCCGCCCTCACAGAGTCGGGGGGGGGGGCACAAGAGAGGCTGGGCGGCCAGGACAGGACCCAGGGGAGAAGAGGGGAAGTGGCACGGTGTGTGCCTGGGGCGGGGTGCCCTTTCTCAACTGCAGCCGGGATTCTCAGGGCAGGGCTGGCAGGGGCCCTCAGCTCTGTGAGGGTCAGGAACATGTTCAGCCTCACTGACGCCCCCAGTGTTGTTGCCCATTTGGGGTGATTTATGCAAAACTCAGAGCTCTCCTTCTGTGAGCTGTACAGCTTCCTGATACCAGTTCACCTCTGATTAAAATCAAAACCTGTAGGCGATAGAGGATTTCAGTGGGAGAAACCCTAAGGCGATCCGGTCCAGGGCTCAGCTCAGGAATGGTGCTGGACAATTTCCAGTGGAGGAAAACAAGTTCAAGGCTAGACAAAACGGTCAAAAACAGCCATCTCAGATACCTGGACAATGATCAGAGACAGAAGACAGAGTGAGAAAAATCCCAAAGAGCTGCTACTGCACTAGAATGGCCATCAGTCTGTGATGCAGCCTGGAGGTACCTGCTTCCCCCAGCCTCAGGGCAGAGAGGAGAGGAAAGCCGTGACTCACTGGTGGGCGTGGTGGGTCTGGTTCAAGGGCTGTAGTGGCAAAGAGCAGTTTCATCAGGTGGACACGGCAGATGTCAGAAAGGGGATGTGCAAATCTCCAGTTTTGTGGGCTGAAGGCCATGGGGTCAATTCTAGACTGGAGGTGAAAAGCAAAGCTTTGTTGGCTTGTGGCTACAGCTTTGACTCAGTATAGACAGAAGACCAGCCAGACCTGTAATGGAGAGATCGTGGCAGTAAGAAACCTGTGAAAGGACTGAGATAATGCACTCCCTGTATGTTCCTGACTGACTGCTAAGATACGCCTGAGCGAGGCAGTGGGTGGGGGGCATCCCTGCCAGTGTCGCAGAAAGTGGGAGCCAACGGAGAGCTGAGGGCTTGTAGATTTGAATGTCTCTCCAAACTGCACAGCTTGGGCAGCAGGTGGGAGCTACCTCTGTAAGGTGTCTGAACATGATCTCCGCCCAAATTATTGCCTGATCATTATACAGTGCAAGAGGAGAAGACACCTGCAGCCAGCCAGACGGAAAGTAAAAACTTTCTAATAAAATCTGTTCCATGAGGGGTCAGTGTGTGGCTTAGGGGGATAAGCATGCATGTTGGTTCGAGTCCTGGCTGCTCTGCTTCTGATCCAGTTTCTTGCTAATGTGCCTGGGAAGGCAGCAGATGATGGCCCAAGTCCTTGGGCCCCTGCACCCATGTAGGGGACCTGGATGGAGTTCCTTGCCCAGACCTGGCTGTTGCATACATTTGGGGAGTGAACCAGCAAGTGAGAGGTCTCTCCTCTTTTCTCTATTGCTCTGCCCTTCAAATGAATGAATAAATATTAAACACACACACACACACACACACACACACACACAACTGCACAGTGGTATCAATGGTTGTACACTGAAGGAAACTAATTCTTCAATTTGCAAAGCTAAGTTACTAAAATCAAACCACAATAATTTGTAGGAAAATAGAACAGAAGCCAGAACCACTGTAATGTCCAGTGTTCAGTCAGAAATGACTAGACAGTCAATAAAGCAGGCTCGTGTGAGCAGGAAACACAACAGGCAGCAGATTCTGACAAGACTTCACAGCGGCTGTTACTGTTATCCTCAAGGAATTAAGGAAAATGTTAAAAAATTATATGAAATGCATGAAATTTGTCCCTTTTATATAAATAAGTTTTAAAAATTAAAGGAAATTATATTAACAATGAGTCAATACATAGAGAATCTCAACAGAGAAACTAAAATTTAAAAGAAATTTCTAAAGCTGAAAACTGTAAAACCTGGAACTGAAAGCTGTCTAGATGGGATCAGTAGCAGATGTGAGGTGGCAGAGGAAAGTAGCTCTAAGTCCAGAGGTAGAACAGTGAAAGTTGTGAAATCCAAAGAACAGGGGCCGGCGCTGTGGTATAGCAGGTAAAGCTGCTGCCTGCAGTGCCAGCATCCCTTATGAGCACCGGTTTGAGTCCTGGCTGCTCCACTTCCAGTCCAGCTCTCTGCTCTGGCCTGGGAAAGCAGTAGAACATAGCTCAAGTCCTTGGGCCACTGCACCCATGTGGGAGATCTGGAAAAAGACCTGGTTCACTCCCCAAATGGCTGCAATGGCCAGAGCTGGACCAATCCAAAGCCAGGAGCCAGGAGCTTCTTCTGGGTCTCCCAGCAGGTGCAGGGGCCCAAGCACTTGGGCCACCCTCCACTGCTTTCCCAGGTGCATTAGCAGGGAGCTGGGTTGGAAATGGAACATCCAGGTCTTGAATGGGCACTCATATGGGATGCCAGCACTGCAGGCAGCGTCTTTACCTGCTATGCCACAGCACTGGCCCTGAAACTTCTTTCAAATGAAAGAAAATGAAATGAAACCTTGTCCACAGAGGGAACAAAGCACTGAGAATGGCAAGCGTGTAGGTCAAGTAAACCGTACAATGGTAGAAACATAAATTTCAATTTATGAAGGAGTTTTCAAAGAGATCATGAAAATGTGTATGATAAACTGTATGAATTTCAAACAACTGTTGAACCAAAGTAAACATCTTTCAATTCCATTTTCCCATGAAGTTTTTCAAGCACCTTCGTGTAAGTGTAGCCACTGTTGCTTTCTTTTGGTTCCATTAGCATGGGACACCTTTTCCCATTGCTTTACTTCCAGCCTGTGAGTGTCCTCAACTGTAGAGCAAGTTTCTTTTATTTTTTATATTTACTTACTTGAAAGAGTTGCAGAGAAATGGGCGGAGGGAGGGGAACAGAGAGAGAAGGAGAAAGGTGGATCTTCTATCTGCTGGTTCACTTCCCAAATGGCTACAATGGCCAGGCCATAGCCAGGGGCCTGGAATTCCATCCAGGTTTCTCACACGGGTGGCAGGAGCCCAAGCGCTAGGGCCATCTTCTGCTGCTTTCCAAGGTACATTAGCAAGGAGCTGGATGGGAAGCGGAGCAGCTGGGATGCCAGCTTCGCAGCCGGTGGCTTGCCCTGCTGCACCGTAACACAGGTCCCACAGGTTTATTTAAAAAGCACCCCTGGGAGTGGTTTTCCCACCCTTTCTCTTAGAGTTGCTTTGTGTCTCTCCCGCTGTCTTCCTTTGTTATCTGATCGTTTTTAGCCACTACATTTTATATTGTGGTTAAAAGTAATTTACAGGTCATCATTACAGTGTTACATCATTCTGATTTTTTTCTTTTCCAAGGAGGCTTGTGCTTACATATGCTATTTCACTGCTGTGGAGTGTGTTTTTCTTTCAGTTCTAGGAGCTCATTTAAGTATTTCTTGTAGAGCAGGTCTCAGGAGGATGAACTGTCAATTTTTACCTGTCTGGAGAGGACTTCGTCTCCCTTGGCCGTTAGAGGATCATTTCCCCGGTGCTGGTTGGCAGGTGTCTCAGGACTTTGGATACAGGTGTGTGATTCCACTCTCCCCACCTGCAGGGCGCCTGCTGAGGAATGTACTTCTGATGGTATGGAGGTTCCTTTCCCTGTGACCAAGTTGCTTTTCTCTTGCAGCTTTTCAAAATTCTCTTTTTTGTCTTGGGCTTTTGACAATTGGACTATAATGTGTTTTTATGTAGTCTTCAAGTTGATCCTGTCATAGGTTCTTTGATGTTCATGAATCTAAATGTCCATTTCTTCCCTAAGTCTGAGGAAGTTTTTGGCCATTATTTCTTTTTAAAGATGTTTTTAAATTAATTAATTAAAAGGTAGAAAGACAGGTGTTCCGATCACTGGTTCACTCCCCAGAAGCCTGCAGGAGCCTGGCACTCAATCCGGGGCTCCCGTGCGGGGGCAGGGACCCAGGTAGTTGAGCCGTCACTGCTGCCGGCCGGTGCACGTTGGCAGGAAGCTGGCGTTGGAGGCAGAGCCAGCGTCGCAACTGCTGAGTTAATACCTGCCCCTGAGCCATCACTCCTTAAACTAACCCTCTGTCTCCTCTTTCTGGTCATGTGTGTGTTGGTTCACTTGGTGGTGTCCCAGAGATCTCACAAGTGTCTGCAGTTTTTCATTCTTTTCTCTCTGACTGCATAGTTGGGAATGTCTTCAGTGATTCTTTCTTCTGCTTGAGTGGACTCTATTCAGTTTTTCACTTCATTCATTGTATCCTTCAACTCCAGAATTCATTTGGTTCCTTTTTTATTTAAAGATTATTTTATTTGAAAGGCAGTGTTAAAGAGAGAGAGAGACAGACAGAGACTGACACTTCCATCTTCTGCTTCACTCCCCACATGGCCAGAGCAGCCAATACTGGCCTAGCTGGAGCCAGGAGCCAGGAGCTTCTTCCAGGTCTCCCACATGGGTAACAGGGGCTCAAGTACTTGGGCCATCTTCCCCTGGTTTTCTCAAGCCATTAGCCGGGAGCTGGATTGGAAGCGGAGCAGCTGGGACTTGAACTGGAGCCCATGTGGGATGCTGGCATTGCAGGCAGCAGCTTTACCACTATGCCACATGCCAGGCCTTGTTTTTTTTTTTATTTTTTTATTTTCTTACTAGACTTCTAACTTTGTACGAGTGTTAATTTCCTGATATAATTGAGTTGTTGTATTCTCTCATAGCTTACTGAGCTTCTTTAAAACAATTATTTTTAATATTTTGTCAGGCAATTCATAGTTGCCCATTATTTGGGGTTGCTCCCTGGAAATTTATTGTGTCACGTTTCCATTTGAAGGAACATCGCTGCTTCTAGACTGTACTGACTGGCATTGGTGAAGACAGATTTTTGCCTATGAGTAGACATGCAGGTGGTGACTGGGTGGGATATGGGGGGGTGTTGGGTCCAGTCAGCACCTGATCTGGGGGAACACACGGTGACACCAGGTCTGGTGCGTGAGTGGCAGTAGTGCTGAGTCGTGTGGATGTGTGGTTGGCAGCAGCAGAGCGTCCAGAAGGTGGCCATGTATGCATGCATGGTGGCTGTTTCAGCCCCAGGAGGACACAGAGGCAAGTCTGGCCACAGGGGCATCCAGTGGCTCTCTGGCTCTGGGGGAGCACCGTGGTGGTTTTGGCTGCTGGTGGGGTGGGCGGTACCTGGTGGTGTGTACTCTGGGCAGCTCCTTCAGCTGGGCTCAGAGTTGGTGAAGACGGCGTGGTGCTCAGTGGCAAAGACTGCAGGTACCTGGGGGCAGAGTCAAGAGGTACTAGGGCCCCTGGGGGCCAAGGCTACCAGCTTCTTCCTGATCTCCATCTCACCTGTGGCAGGAGTCATGGCCAAGGTGACGCCTCCCAGCACTGAGCTGTGCTGGCCGAGGTTGGGGTGAGGCATGTGGCATGCCCCATCTACTCTTCTGTGTCTCCGTCCTCAGCTGTGTGCTCCATCAAGGACCTGCAGCACCAGCTTTGCTGTCTGGAGCTTGCCTGGAGCTATTTTCATCAGTGAGTCTTTGTCAGATGGCTGTGATTGTGGGTAAATGAGGGGTGGGATCTTCTGGTCTGTCATCCTGTTGATGACATTCAATCTCTATGTCATGTGTCAAACGGTAACCCCAGTTTTGTGAACTCGCCAGCTATGTTACTCTAGCTGTGTCACCTAACACCTGAGCCTCCATGCTCTCATCTCTAGAACAAAGACCACAAAACCCAGCTCGTAGAAGAGTGGTGGCATCAGCCCTGTAGTGCACCTGGCCCTCAGTAGCGCTCCTAAAGCAGGAGCTTCCTTTTTGAATTCAGAGCCTTGTCCTATTTGGAAAAGTCCTCAGGACTGCACGCCCACATGGCCACAAGCGGGGCAGCTGAGCCAAGGCCTCCTCTCTGCTGGAGCCTGTGCCACCGTCCCCCATGGACTTTGAAATGCCCTTTCCCCCTGCGTGGGGTCACTGCTTGGTTTGCTGCAGCTAGACTGAGGGAAGCGAAGTTGATTTTGTCCCTTTTGTTCTATCAAGTGGAGAGGCGGCCTCTTCACCTAGCTCTGCCTTCACCGTCCGGGTGGCCGGGCCCTGTACGTTTTCCACCTCTCACTGTCTTCAATCTCCTCCTCCTCCTCTTGTAGCTGGGAACTCTGAGGTCCAAAGAGGGAAGGGAGTCACACAAGGTCACGCAACTTGACCCTGACCTGGCGGTGTTTCCATCGTCTCCACTGTCTCACACATAGAAAGGGAGCCCCAGGCAGGCTCTGTCTGCTGGGCAGGTGCGTTCTTCCCAGCAGGGACTCTGAGGACGCGTTGCTTTCTCACAGCTCCTCTCTTGCTTTAAAAATCCTCCTTCCAGCTGCTGGCCTCCATCCCTGTGGAAAGTAGAGAGGGCTGTGAGATCAGAAAACCCTTGTTGGCTCAACTACCTGCTACACGTGACCTTGATCAAGTGACTTAAGTTCTCTGAGTCGTTGCTTTCTCCTCTGCACACTAGGGTGGGCATCTCTAGTCTCTTATGGGGCTGTTATTAAGAAAAGCTATGGACACTTGTGTAAAAGCCTGGCGCACACTCAGGAGAAGGCCCATTCTCTGTCCTCATCCTGAGCAAGCAGCATAGTGAAAGCCTGGAGTCCCCATCATCGCGGTCCCTTGCCCCACCGCCAAGCCTTCCTACACCGAAGGGGACACCCAGGCAGGCTTCTCGGGTCTGTTCTTGTGCGTGGCATTTATTTATTTACTTGAGAAACAGAGTTCTTAACCACTGGTTCACTCCCCAAATTCCTGCCTCAGGTGGGGCTGGGCAGGGCCCAGGCCATGAGCTGGGAACTCAGTCTGGTCTCCGACGTGAGTGGCAGGAACCTGTCCCCTGAACAAACACTGCTTGTTCCCAGGATCCATGTTAGCAGGAAGCTGGAATCTGGACTGGAAAAGATGTTTCTGTCATCTGCCTCCCAGTCTGTGATGTTTTGCTATGGCAGAGGATGTGGTAATGTTCAGTCTCACCACGCTGGACCGTGGACAGACACAGGTGCCCATGTGTGCTGACCACCACCCTCTGACACAGAGGGCCACGCTGTCTGCAGAAGCCTGGCACCTGTTGTCTCTAGCTTTGCTTTTGTGCTTGTTCTTGGCCGGTACTTTTATCTGCCTCTCCAAGTTTCCCATCCTCTTCCTTCTGGAAGCAGCCCGTGCTCTGGGTCACAGGGGCGGGCAGAGACCTGGCCTGACTCATAGTAGTGCCCCACCCCTCTGACAACAGGCATGGTGCGTGGAGCGGTTTTGCAACCCCAGCAAGGCTCACTCTGCCACTCTGCCCTCCTGGGATCCATAGGGCACCGTTGTCTCAGGAGCTTCCCAGACCAAATGATCCAAAGGCTTTGGAACAATTCGAAGAGAAGCCCCCATCTGCAGAAACCCCATGGCCCCGGGCAGCAACACCTGTGGATGGAAGCACTGTTCCTTTGATCCTATAAACCTCCTCGCAAAAAAAAAAAAAAAAAAAAAAAAAGACAGCAGCCTCCTCTCAGACATGCCCAGCATGGCTGACCCTGCAGGGAAATTAGCCTTGTGTGGTAGCCCCCTGGCCACTTTACCCCTTGTCAGCTCCCTGGGAACTGGCAGAATGCTCCGGATTTAACAAGTGTGAACTTGGTATGGATAAGTGGGCGTGGCTCACATGGCCACCTGCAGAGGCAGCTCAGGGCCAGCGCAGGCGTAGGCTCGAGGCACCAGAGAGGAGTGTGCCTTTAGAGGGGCATGGGGCAGGTGGCAGATGCATAAGGAGCCTTAGAAACCTGCATGCCTGCCTTGCTGGCCTTTCACCATGTGGGAGCCCCTCCTGTCCCCACACAGCTCTGCACCACCCTCCACGCCTGATGCCTTTGTCGCTCTCCACCAGGTGTCAGTGTAGTGGCTCTGATGTCCCATGTTCTTCCTCCCCTCTAGACCTGCTTTGCCGGTCTGAATGACTCCATTCCATCGTTGCACTGTTGTCGGGCCCAGAAGCCGAGAGGGCATGATGTTCTCTCCATTTCTCCAGGCAGCGGGTCCCATGGGCTCTGCTTCCAAGGTATCTGGAGCCTGCCCCTCCCCCACTCCCTGTCTCCCAGGCCCAGGGCTGGGCTGTCCCACAGTTGCCACCTTGGTTCACTTTTTAGCCCCTGCTCCTCGTGCCTCTCCCTTTCAGATACCTGTTTTGCTTTCTTGCTCGTACTTATCAATACCCAATGGCAGTTTGTCCTTTGCTTGATTCGATTGTTGTTGTCTGTCTTTGCTCACTGGGATACAGATGAGACTCACAAGAAGGGGCCGTGCCTTTCTTACCTGTCATATCCCCAGCAAGCTCCTATGCACACAGAGGGCGTTCGATCATAGCCATTGGGTGACTGGAGGAATCCTCTTACCTGGGTCTCAGCACCCTTGTTGTGCAGGGTTAAGGAAGGAAAGAGATTTTCTCAAGGCTGCAAGCCAGCAAGCAGTGGCGCTGGACCCCATCCCACACCTCCTGATCCGAAGTCCAGTCCTCTTTTCTTTCCAGCCAGACTCCCCTTCCACAGTCCCACTAATGATAGGTTTGAGTTGAGAGCAGATGTTCTGGGAACTTGGAATCCTGGAGGCTGAGCTGCCACGAATCTAACTTTCTCTGTAATTCAAAGCAAATCAGGAACATCTAGTGCTCAGTCGTTCCAGGCCCTCCCGAGATCCCAGAGGGGCCACCCCGGCCCTGTGGGGCCCACCCCTGGTGAGTCACGGCCCAGGCAATGGAAGCTCTTTCAGGCCTGAGTGCCAGGGGGGCTCCTGGTCCCGCCCAGGGCAGCAGTAGGAGCTGCACCAAGCCAGGGTCGCTTGATGGAACCAAGCCCTGGAGGTTGAAGGGGCAGCCAGAGCTGGGTTGGGCAGGGCAGGCGGGGGTTGGATAGGGGGGCCGTGGCTGCAAGAGCTGGTATCTGACCAGTTCTCTCGTGGGAGGTGGAGAAGGCAGTGGTTAGAGCAAAGAGACTGGGGTCCCCAAAACACCTTGAGAACCTCCTAACTCAGAATCAGACCCCAAATAGCTGCCATGCTGCCTGAAACATTTCACTGTAACTTTTACTCACAAATTGCCTGCTACCTTGATCCAAAAAACATTGCACATCTACAACACATCAACATAAAACATTTTTTTTATTTATTTATTTATTTTTTTTTTTATTTTTGACAGGCAGAGTGGACAGTGAGAGAGAGAGACAGAGAGAAAGGTCTTCCGTTGCCGTTGGTTCACCCTCCAATGGCCGCCGCAGACAGCGCGCTGTGGCCGGCGCACCGCGCTCCTCTGATGGCAGGAGCCAGGAGCCAGGTGCTTTTCCTGGTCTCCCCATGGGGTGCAGGGCCCAAGCACCTGGGCCATCCTCCACTGCACTCCTGGGCCACAGCAGAGGGCTGGCCTGGAAGAGGGGCAACCGGGACAGAATCCGGCGCCCCGACCGGGACTAGAACCCGGTGTGCCGGCGCCGCAAGGCGGAGGATTAGCCTGTTGAGCCACGGCGCCGGCCATAAAACATTTTTTAACAAAGGATTTCTTTATTTGAAAGAGTTACACAGAGAGAAGAGACAGAGATCTTTTCACTAGTTCACTCCCCAAATGGCCACAACAGGTGGGGCTGGGCCAGGCTGAAGCCAGGAGCCAGGAGCTTCTTCCAGGTCTCCTATGTGGGTGCGGGGGCCCAAGGACTTGGCCCATCTTCTGCTGCTTTCCCAGGCCACAGCAGAGAGCTGGATCAGAAGTGGGGCAGCTGGGACTCAAACTGGCCCCCATGTGGGATGCTGGCGCTGCAGGCGGGGGCTTTACTCATTATGCCACAGCACTGGCCCCAGAATAAAACATTTTTAAAGAAGCTGAGGGATCTGCAGGAAATGAGTCAAATGGGAAAAGTAAGAGTGAGGAGTGAGAGCACAGACTGGAAGCCGCCTAGGAGGCCTCTCCCCCTGCAGAGGGGCCGCACAGCTGACTGAGTCTCCCGGAACTCGGAGTGAGGCGCACAGCACCGCAGCTCACGATCACAGGGTCCGAAAGAAAGGAATGCCTGCTGCACAGAGAAGCCCAGGTCTCCTGAGGCTGAGGGCACAGAGCAGTCCACCTGACATCTGGAGGGTCTGGCGAGTTCCAGAGAGGGGCTGACCTGGAACACAGCCTCCCCAGGGTTCCTGCCAAAACCTCAGGGACAAAGCTCAGTGGCCGCTTCCCACAGGGCCTGCACCATGTGCCAAGGAGCGGGAAAGCCTTGGGGGGAGAGAGCAGGCAGGGTTCATCGGACCCAGTGAAGACCTTTTGTGCCACAGGTACTTGGTGAGACAGGCTGTGCACAGATCACACTAACTCTCTGGGCTTCAATTTCATCTTTAAAAGAAGGTAATGCCCCCTTGCTACAAGGATTAGTAAGGCTATGTAAGTCCCAATATGTTATGGAGCTGTGATTGTTAAAACAGTATGCTACTGGGGCCGGCCCTATGGCAAAGCCAGTAAAGCCGCCACCTGCAGCATCCGCATCCCATATGGGTGCTGGTTCAACCTTCTGCTGCTCACTTCTGATCCGGCTCCCTGCTAGTGAGCCTGGGGAAGCAGCAGAAGATGGCCCAAGTGCTTGGGCCCCTGCACCTATGTGGGAGACCTGGAAGAAGCTCCTGGCTCCTGGCTTCATCTTGGTCCAGCGCCTGCTGTTGTGGCCATCTGGGGAGTGAACCAGTGAATGGGAGATTTCCCTCTCCCTCTCCCTCTCCTTCGCCCTCTCTGTAACTCTGCCTTTCAAATAAATAAATAAATCTTTTTTTAAAAAAAATCAGATATAGACAACTGAATCAGTAATAGTGAATAGAATGACCCATGCATATATTAAAATAAAGTGTATTAAAGTATTGGTACCTTAACCCAGTGGTGCAAGGATAATGATTCAATGAATGATGCTGGAGCATTGGGCACTCACACAAAAATAAATAATATACCCAGCCCCAGGGTGAGCAGAGAAATGGAAAATAAGGCTCCACCGCCCCCTTCACAGTCAGAGCTGCCGAGAGAGAGAGAGAGAGAGAGAGAGAGAGAGCGCGCACGCACGTGCACGCGAGCCCTTACTTTCCACCTGCTTCACTCTTCAGGTGGGAGGGGACAAAAGGCCCAGCTCACAGAGCCCGCTGGGTTGCCAGCTGCCCATTCAGAATGTTCCTGACAGGTTAGCCTGTCTCCCGCTCCACCCTTCTTTAACAAAGAAAACGAGGCAGAAGGGTGGATAAGAATGCACGTTCGTCCACTCATTCGCTTGCACCTACACACGCATGACTGATGAGCACCCACAGTGTTCCGGGCCTGTGCTAGGGACCAGGAGCATATCCGGGTGTTGGAATCAGTCAGACCTCAGCCCCGACCCTGCAGGACTTGGAACCCCCCGGGGGGGTGGAAGGAGATGAGCAAGCTCAGGGGTGGGGGTTAGAGTGGCCACTTGCTGGACAGGAAGTAGAGCGGCCAGGACTCAAACTGGTGCTCCTATGGAATGCTGGTGTTGTCGCAGGTGGTGGCTTAACCTGCTGTACCACAACATCAGCCCTGGCACTGGATATATTGTGTGGGTATGTTTGTGCGTGAGTGGGCTCTGCAGGTGTGCTGGATCTTCTAACAAGCAGTCTTTGTAAAGGGAGGGTCAGGAGGAGTATGATGTTTAGAAGTTTGACTCTTAGCTGCGTTTTAATCTTGGCCTCTGCCTGATTTCTTTTTGTCCCCGCACAGAGATCCCATAGGTCTCAGTTGTTTGCCTGGCTGGAGTTCAGAGATAGATGGGCCACCTGGGGATGGGAGTGTTGGGAGGATTTTAGGGAGTCCAGCTAACGTGCTGTTCCTTCCACCTGCCAGCAGGTCATTTTTCCTCATTGGAAAACCTAGGAGACGACCCAGTGCCTTCCCTACCATGCTCACACCTAAGGGTGCAGGACACCCTCAGGGGAGGCAGGCTGGGGAAACTGAAGTCTGGATGGAGGAGATGGGGAGAGGGTCCCTCAGGGCAGCCATGAGCAGTGTCTGCAGAGGGCGAGCCATGGTGAGGCTGTCCGGAGGCAGGGGTGCCCCCTGGCTGGGGTCATAGAAGACCCGGCTCTTCCTGCAGCAGCTGCACTACCCGGGGCCGGCTTAGACCAAGACCTTGATGAGGGAGGCAGAAAGTGAGAGTTGGGGCGCTTTCTCATCCTGACAATGACTGCTGACTTCCGCAAACTCCTGCCTCCAGCACACCAGGACAGCAGGCAGGAAAGCATGCACCCTGCTCTGACCACCCTCCCTTCCTCCCTTCCCACGCTCCCCTCCCTGCCTCCTCATAAGCCTATGGCGTCACCCAAACAGCCACTCAAGGGGTGCCAATTGTGTCCGTCAAACGTTTTGATCGGACCTGGAACCTCAGCGAGGAGGGGTGGGTTGCTGCGGAAGTGATTTCTGTGTGTGTGCGTGTCATCTGCACCTGGCTCTCTATCATCCTCTCCCCATGTGCTCCCTCTCTCCCTGGCTGCCTCCGGCTCTGTGAGCCAGAAGCAGTCTTGACAGTGAGCTCTGAGTCGGTAGGACAGCTGTCCACGTTGGAGTGGCTTCCCACCCTCCCGGTGAGAAGTGCTGCACTGGGGGGCATGCTTGTCTCCTGCGCGCCTTCCTGACTTGCTATTGTCAGATTCCAAACAGGGCTGCCCTGTGCTGGGAGAAGACAGGCAAGGCAGCTGAGGGCTTCAGGAGCTCTTCCAGTGTGTGCCGGGTAGGGATCCTCTCGCGCTGGCAAGAAGGGAGAAAGAGCAGAAGGCACGCGTCTTCTCAGGTGGCGCTCAATGGGCAGTCCAGGGCTCAGGGCTCGCAGAGAGGGGAGGTGTGATTTGCTGTGTGTCTGCTCCCTGCCAGACGACGCTGCAGGCACTTCACAGGCATCCAGCTGATCCTCCGACAGCCTTCGCGGTAGAAAGCTGTTACCCCTGAAGTGTAGATGAGGAAATTGGGGCCCAGAAGGCTGAGAGCTTTGCCCCAAGCAGCCCATTAAGGTGCGGCAGAGCCAGGGCTGGCAGCACACTGTGCGCCCACATCCCTCCTCCTCCACCCCTGCTCAGGGTGGGGCTGCGGAAGAAGGCGGTGTGCATCCCATTTGTTTTTTCTTATTCTAAATACTTATTTATTTGAAAGGCAGAGTGACAGAGGAAGAAACAGAGATCTTCCATCTACTGGTTCACTCCCCTAAATGGCCACAATAGCCTAGCCTGGAACTCCATGCAGGTCTCCCTCGTGGATGGCAGGGGCCTGAGTACTTGAGCCATCATCCACTGCCTTCCCAGGCGCATTAGCAGGGAGCTGGATCTGAAGGGAGCAGCCGGGACTGGAGCCAGTGCTCATGTGGGATGCCTGCATGCGATGCTGTGCCACGATGCCTGTCCCCTCCCCATTCGTGTTAACATCTGTAGGGCAGGAGGTTTGGGTTGAATTTCAGAGAGCATTGTGGATAAGGGAGAGACTCCATCCCCCACTTGTGTCCCCAGGGCAGGATTCCTGGAAGAGGACTGAAGGGGCAGTTCCCAGATGGGCTGTCTCCGAGTACTCCTGGCATACTGCTAATGAATGATAGACACTTGGACCCGCCTCTACAACCATGCATAAATTTCAGCCTGTGTGATTTCATCCCTATGTGGGGCAACTTCTCCCCTTAATGCCCACTTCGGGGCTCCATTGTCATCAGGGATTGGCTGGCAGAAAAAAAGACCCTCGTTGTCCCTCCCCCGCAGCACTGGTGCTGCCTTTGGCTCAGCCGCCAGGGGCTGTTGGGCTGGGCTGAAAGGCGAGGCTCTAGCAGGGGCCCTGCACTTCCTGTCCTGCCTGTGGGAGCAGGCAGAGGACAAGCAGGCTGTCCCTCAGAATGCAGCTCTCACCAGGGCCTTGGGCACAAGTCTGTCTGCCCATGGCACCGGCCTGGACGCGCTGCTGGGCAAGGCCAGATTTGCAGTATCCACCAGACCCTCCTACTGTGTGCTTTCTGGCTCCCTCCTTCCGCTGCTCATCTTGAGAGATTCTGTCTGTTAGGTGCAGGGTATCACGGAGTCTGGGTCAGAGGTGGCAGAGTTTGTACCATCCGAGGGGGGAAAGTGATTTGACAGGTGTTCCATGAGTAACAGAGCAGGGGCTAGAATGTGGGTCTCCTGGTCCCTATCCAAGGGAACTAGGCTCCTTGGGGGAGGTGATGCCCTTGCCCAGGGGGTTGCCACCCCCACCCCCACTGTTAGTGGCGACACCTCTGGTTCCCTTCAAGTACTGCAGGTGCTGGGAGCCTCCTTCTAGTTGCTCCAGGTTTCCTGGTGCCTGGTCTGCAAATCTTCTCAGTGATGATGCTGCCAATCGTGTGTGAGACCAGAGAGCTCGCTGCGCACTCCAAGACACCACCATTGGCAGAGAGGGAGAGGGAAGCGACAGCTCGTGCTCGTGTGCAATGTGCCCTGTCGTTGGCTGCATAAACAAACCAGCGAGATGGCCATGATCACACCCACTGCTGACACTGGAGAGCTCCAAAGCAAACGCACACACGAAGACTCACATGCCGTGTGTCTAAATATTTGGCAGTTATAAATCAGGCTAATAAAACTCACCTTCCCTCTCGCCTTGACAAATATACCTTTATAACAAGCTTGAAGGCCAGGCTCAAGTTCACACCACTGGAGCCCTGGAGCATGGAGGGGCAGGGCGAGCAAGGCTTCAGCTCCCTCCTGTAGCCCCCGTCTGTCTTCTCCCACCCCAGGGCGCATGTACTTGGGTATGAGGGCACCCCACCCTGCGAGTCCAGCCTGGATGCTGGCACCTTTAGCACAGAGCAGAAGCAGGTCTGTGGCCTTGGAGTGGGCCCCTCAGCACCTCACCTGGAGGGGCCCAGAGCAGAGCCTTCAACAGGGCGGGTCCAGGGCAGGCCCTCTGGCCCATGCATTATTTGCATTTCGCTGATGAAGTAATCGCAGCTCAGAAAACTCCAGCGCTTGCTCAGAGGCACATACGAATCGCAGGAGGAGCCCCCACTTGACCCCAGGGGCCCTGCTGTCCCCATCATCTTCCTGGGGAAATGCAGCCAGGCTCCTTTCCAGGACCCTGCCCCTCCTGTGGGCCTGCACATTCATCACCTCTAGCCACCAGTGAAATGGCAAAGCGGAAGCTACACGTGCAGGGGCTTCCTGGCCTCTAAGATATGGGGAGAGGAGACACATCACTGCACCCCTCGTGCCCTGTGCTCTTGACCTCAGCCACCCCGCTGTCTTGGGCCCTGTGTGTGTGGTGCACATGTGCACGTGCGCACACACACATGCCTCCCCTGCTGCCTCTCCTAGCCAAAGGCCACCCCTCCTGGGCTCAGATGGCAGCCGTCACCTCCCCAACTATAGCATTAAGGGGGATGCTCTGCAGGACGACTGCTTCTCCGTCACCTTCCTACTGCTGAGCTGTGGGCACCGTGCCGAGCACCGGGTGGCACAGAGCGCCCTGCAGGCCAGAAAGCCGACCTGCTGTGCCCTTCCACTCTTGAACCCAGGGCAGCCTCCTCTCAGAGATAAGGGCAGGAAGAGTCATTGCTGTGACTCGTGCTGTGGCACGAGGACAGCCACTTCCTGGCTCTTGTTGAAACCCTGGGCTTACTGACGGCAGAATCCCTTCAATGGCAGATGGCAGCCGCTGGTGGACTCCGACCCAGGACCACGAGGCCTCGTTGCTCTCTGGAGCGGAAAGGGCCGTCACCAACCTCAGCACCCTCTGTATAAAGAGACAGAGATTCTGTCCTGCCTGCTCTCCTGAAAGGAATACAGACCAAACTGCCAGTCTGATGAGGGGCCCACAGGGGCTCAGACCTGGAGCCTGCCTTCAATAGCCCAGCTTGAATGGGAGCAGGGCGCCTGTGTCAGCAATGCTTTGTAACTAGTGAGTGCCAAGAACACAGAGCCCGCTTCCAAGTGCGCCTTCTGAGCCTTCCCGGGAGGGCACAGGGCCCCCCGCTGCGGTCTGCCAGGCCCTTGGGATCTGCTGGCGAGATCCTGTTCTGGCTTTAACATCCTCTCCCACAACTCTGTGCGCTCCAGCAGGGAGGCACCCTTGCTGTTCCATGAGTGCAGTAGATACAATCGCTCTCCCAGGGCCGTGGCACTGGCTGTTCCCTCTGCCTGCCACACCCTTCCCCAGACACCCCAAGCCCAACTCCCTCAGCTCCCTCAAATCTTTGCTCAAAATGGAATGGATTATGAGGCCATCCCTGTCCATTCTTCAGAACAAAATCTTCCCCCTTTTCTGCCATCATCCCGCTTTTCTGCCACTACTTCCCCGCCCTGGTTTCATTTCCGTTGTCCTATAATTCACAATATTGTTGTTTTATCTGGAACATTTGGGGTTCTCTGCCTGGCCCCCTTCCCCAGCGAGAACACCAGCCCTGAAGGGCCAGGACCCCCATCTAAGTTGCTCACTGCTGTTTCCAAAGAGCCTGGCAGCATGTCTGATACCCAGCGGGTGCTGATGTACCTTTGCTGACTCAGGGAGTGGAAGGTTCAGGGGAAGAGCTGAAGGCGGGTAGGTATTTTGAGTTCAAACTTCAAAACCTTAGAAAAGGCAGTTTCTTCTTTGCTTCACCTCAGTTTGGAGATTAAAGCCCAACAGAGTGGCAATGAGACAGGCCATGGGTGGGAAGCAAAGATGGCGCCTTGCGCTGCTCCTTGGCTTGCTTGGGTTAGTGTGGAAGGAGCGCCCCGGTCCCCACCCCAGGGGAGATGGGACAGGCTACAGAGGGTTTCTGGCCTGTGACAGGTAGGCAGATGGGCTCCCGGTGATGTGCCACAAGGTCACATATTGTGACCGGGCCAGGGCCTTGGAGATGGTCCCAGGGGCGTTCCAGACTCCTGCTTCTTCATGCAGCACCCCTGTGCATGCTCTGTCCTCTGACCACCCACCACGGTGCACACGATCTCTCTGAATGGGGGACACGATGTTGCCGAGCCACTTCCTCTGAGGAGTGTCTCGGCCCTCACTTGGCTTCACATTCTAAGTGATCGTCATCACCATTGCATTAGCGACCTGGGGAGGGAGCTAAGGGGGCTGATGTGACCGGATGTAAATAACCTCCTGCTTTATGATTTGCACACACAGCTGTCGCTGCTCGTAAACCACTGTGCGGAGCCAGCCGACCCAGAGCCTGACCGGAGTGGGTGGGTGGCAGGCTGCAGGTCCCCCGTAAGTGCCAGCAGGAGAGGGAAAGGGGCGCTCCCTGAAGCCACAGGGGATACGTGGGAGGTGGGGGCAGCAGGAGGAAGTCACTTGGAGATTCAAACACAGCAATGAGGACTTTGAATTTCATTTCAAAGGGCCCGGAGAGTCATAGAAGGATTTTGAGCTGAGCAGGTGCCATGATTAGGTTTGTGCGTTGGGGAAATTATCTTAATATTTATGGATGGGGCGGGCCATTGGCATAGCAGTTGGACCCTGCCTCCCACATCAGACTATCTGGTTTGAGTCTCGGCTAATCCAATTCCAGTCAACCCAGCTTCCTGGGACTACGCACCCTGGGAGGCAGCAGGTGGTGGCTGAAGTACTTGTGTCCCTGCCATGCATGTGGGAGACCCAGACGGAGTTCCCAGTTCCTGGCTTCAGCCTGGCCTCACCCTAACTGTTGAGGGCATTTGGGGAGTGAACCAGTGGGCAGATCTCTCTCCATCTGTTTGCCTGCCCATTTCTGTGTCTGCCTTTCAAATAAAAAGAACAGAAAGAGAAGACTTTAAAATATGTATCTATAGAAGGAAAGCACAGACCTAAGAGTTGTTGGGTACCGCGCGAAGCCATACTGCTGGGCAGGCAGCACCTCCAAAAGGCAGCCAGTGTGGGTCGCTGACGTTTAGGGCACTTAGGGGGTTTGGCTGCTGCCAGAACTTCACCTCTGCTGACCCTCTTCATCTGTTGTCTCACCTGCAGAAGCACCAAAGAGCCCCCCCCCCCATCCCTGGGGGATGCAAGAAGTAGAAGTCAGGCAGGGAGCCCAGGAGGAGGTGGGCAGGGCGGGCAGCGAGCAGCACCTTCTCTGCGGTGCCCGATGATAAACACAGTGTGATCCCTGGGGTTGCTCTGCCATGGTCTGGTGTGGCTGCGGCACTCCGTGGTGAGGGATGAGGCACCCAGGACTGAGTCACATGATCCAAGGAGTCCACCATGAACTGTGTGACTTTGAGGAAATCCCCTCCCCTCTCCAGTTTAGTGTCTGCCTACGCCACATAGGGAAATGACTATTTATTTGAAAAGCAGAGAGAGGGATCTTCCATCCACTGGTTCATTCCCCAGTTGTCCACAAAAGCCATGGCTGGGCCAGGCCAAAGCCAGGAGCCCAGAACCCAATCCAGGTCTCCCATGTGGGTGGTAGGAATCCGAGTACTTGAGCCTGCACATGCCACCTCCCAGGGTGTGCATTAGCAGGAAGCTGGAATCAAAAAGCAAAGCCAGGACTCGAATCCAGGCACTCCAATATGGAATATGAGCATCCCAAGTGGTGTCTTTAACCAAAGCACCAAACCCTGCTCCAGGAAAATAGTTCCTGATTCCTGTATTTCACACAGATTCTGTAGGATCGCCAGAAACCATGTCTCATGGCTCTGTAGCTCCTGGAGGGGAAAAAAAGAACACCAAGGTGCCCCTGCCTCCCCTGTCCACCCAGATCCTGTCTCCTATAACTGGGATCTGGTCCAGCTTCAGGGCATCTCACATAAAAGGATGTCCCATGCCCAACTGGAAACATCAGTCCCAGCTGCTCCACTCCTGGTCCAGATTCCTGCTAATGCACCTGGGGAAAGCAGTGGAACATGGCCCAATTACCTGGATTCCTGCTACCCACATGGGAGGCCCAGGAGTTCTAGGTTCCTGACTTTGTCTGGCCCAGCCCTGGATGTCACAGGCACTGGGGGAGTGAACCAGCAGATGGAAGATCTCTCTCTCTTTCTCTCTCTCAAATTAAAAAAAAAAAAAAAACCTTTTAAAATGAAATCCTCCATTATCCTGGTACTAGAAATAATCACAACAATATTTGCAGACTTCCTTCCCATTTTTGGATCTACCCATAAATACGATAGATATTTGAATGAAATTAAATGTTTGAAAGAAAGGTTTCATTGCGTATGCGGGATTTGGGTACCCATCTTATTTACTTACCACTAAATCATTAATGTTTTCTTATATCATCAGACAGTTTTGAAATTTGCGTGAGTGCACACTGTTTTATGCTGGAGATGTAACTAATCTATTTAACTGCTCCGTGACTTGCCATTGGAGCTGCGCTGTTCCACCAAAGACTTTGCTCTCCTCACCTTTTCCTCTTCCCTCTCACCTGCTATCTTCCTGGTCCCCATCACTGATTGCCCTCCTGTCCCCAGGTACATGCCAGGCAGAATGGGAATCACAGTGCAAGGACACTGTCCCTGGCCTGGAAGGCTACGTGTCCATTGGAGACAGATGACAGTTCCCCTGTGCCAAGGTTTGTGTCCCACCAGGTCTGTGCCTTGGAAACTCCATCTCCAGTGTGACAGTGTGAAGTGGGAGCTTCCGAGGTGAGGGTGTGGCCCTCTCAGAAGCGCATCAGCCAATGCAGGAGTGGGCTCCTGATTCAAATGTCGGCTCAGCCCCTTGTCCCTCTTCACACAGTGTGCGCTCTTGCCTTTCCCCCTCTGCCGTAGACTGATCCGTGCAGAAGCCCAGAAGCCCTCACCAAACGCAAGCTCCTCAGCCGTGGATTTGCCAGCCTCTAGGATTGACTCTGTGCTAAGTTACCTGCTCTCAGGGATTCTGTTCTGCACAAAGTGGACCAAGTTACCCCATATGAAAGCATCTACACTTTCAGAAACAGAAGCCAGGAAGCAAGTGAGGGTGCACATGGGGGATGGTGTTTCCGGACGGGGCTGGACAGCTCCACCAAGAGGCCAGGTGCCAGGGCCAGGAATGCACATGCCGAGCCCAGCAGTCAGCACCAGGATCTGTGGTCAGGGGCAGCCAGCGCTAGGGAGGATGTGGAGTCCCCAAGGCTGTGTCCAGCCTCCTGCCCTCCCAGAGCCTGGCTTCCCAGAGGAGGACAGGATTACAACTGGGCCTTGAAGAGGAGTTGGTAAGGCCACAGGCACCTGGTACCCTGGGGCTCCCGGAGGAGGCAGGAGCTGGGGGCAGCCTGTGTACAGAGATTGGCAGAGTACCTGGAAGCACAGTGTGTGTGTGAGGCAAGGTCCCAGAGGCAGACCGAGGCCAGGCTAGGTTTGATCATCAGAGAACTCTGAGAACCTTTCAGCAGGGAGGAGCCGGAATGGGCGTGGAGGGGTGATTGGTTTGGAGGGCACCCAACGTGGATGTCCGCAGGCTGTTGCCTCCTCTGGCTGGGGCGGTGGTAGGGAGACAGGAAGAAGTGGAAAGCATTAGAGCCATGTTTAGGAGCCAGAGTCACGAGGTCCGGATCAATGCTGAGTCTCCAGGAGACCCCGTTAAAATGCACCTGCTGACTTAAAATGATTAACTTGTGCGTTTGCAGGGGCTGCTGCTCAGGCAGGGAGTCTCCTTACACAAAGTCCCCTACAGGACTTCTAAATGGGAGGGGCTAAGGCCCCACAGAAGAAAGGCCAGCACGCGGGTTCTAGATGTGTGTGCGCGGGTAAGGCCCAGCCTTCGCCCCCCGTGCGGCTGAGGACAGCAGGTGGAATAACTGGAAGCGCCTTCCAACCCCAGCCGCCTATCACAGGTGCTTGGCTGGTGACGGAAGCCGGCTTCCCATACAGAGTCCTCGGGCAGGGAGGTGGCGGAGCGTGTGTGCGGGCCGGCGCCCCTGTCTGCAGCCGGACTCGGTTCCTGAGACCGGCCGGCACGGGCAGCCCCGGCTGCTGTGCGAGTTTCGGACGCAATAGGGTCTGGGTCTCCCGCGGCCGCGGGCGCAGCGCGACAGGCGAGCCCTCCCGGGGCGACGGCCAGCCCCGAGCCCGAGCCCGGCTTCTCCTTGACGCGCCCAGCAGCTGCTTCCCCGTCGGTGGGGCTGCGAGGGTGGCAGCCGGCAGGCGCCTGGGCAGGGCCACCCGCCAGCAAGCCCCGGTGGTGGAGGGCAGGCTCCAGGCGTGGGGTTCCCGGCCCCGCCACGCAGGCAAACTGCTGACAAGGGCAAAGCCACGTCGCCAGACTTGCGGGGAAACTGCCTGAGCTTCGGGTTTAATGAGGAAAATGGGATGTTTGGGTTTGGTTTCGTCTGGGATTTGGCGGATGCGCGCGGCCCGCCTCCCATCGCGGGTTGGGCCCCCGGCGGCGGCGCAGGCGAATCGGGGGGCTTTAGGACCCGGCGCCGCGCGCTCGGACCCCGGCGGCCGTCCCGGGAGAGGCCCGCGCGGGCCGGGGCTTGAATGGGAGGCCGGCGACGTCGCCGCTGAAAGGCCGGCGGCGGAATAGCTCTGCCGTCGCCAGGCAACCGCCCTGACGCAACGCGGAAAAAAAAAGGTCCCCTAGCAAAAGAATAGTGCGGAGAATTGAGAGGCGCGCGGGAGCCGGGCGGCGGCGGGGACGGCGGCCGCACCAGGAGGTGGGTGCGCACCGGTGGGCGCGGGGACCTCGCGGGGGGCCAGGGCGGGGACGGCGCGGGCTGGGCGGCTCCCCGCGGGGCTGGCGGGGTGGCGGGAGCCGCCCGATCCTGTCGCCGTCCCCAAGGGGACGCTGCCCGCAGCAGAGCTGGGGTCCCGCCTCGCCCCCTACCCAAGTAGGCTCCATCGTCCATCTCCTCGCCGGCCTCTCCCAGGGCCAGGATTCCGGGTGGAGACTTGGCGCGCAGGCGGGGGGTGGAGGGAGGGTCTGTGGTCTGAGAGAGAGGGACCCCCAACTCCGAATCCCTGAAAATCTACCTACCCCCAGACCGCGTGTGACCGCAGCCCACCCCGTCTGCCCTGTCTACTTGCCGGCCCCAGGGAGGCGGCCGCTGAACTCGGGAGAAGTGACCCGGGGCACTTGGACCCAAGGGTGCTGTAGGCGTGAAGCCGGGGTGGTCTCAGGGCGCTTACAGCCAGAGGGGCCTCTGGGAGTGAGAGGATCTGTCCTGAAACTGAGAACAACCCTTGAACCAGGGCGAGGGGCACCGGATCACGCAGCGGGGTGGGGATGGTGGTGGATGTGTTGGAACCCCTGCCCGCAGCTGGTTTTTATTCCCCATGGTACTGGGGGGCAGCTCTGGGGGCGGGGGCGAGGGGTTCCTTCTGGGAAGCCCTGGAAGGTGGGTGAGCCATGGCTGCTCTCCTGTTCTCACAAGCAATTTCTCCTCAGTCAAGTTTCCCCAAAGTCTGGGCAGTTCCTGGAGAGTCCCAGACGGCGAGGCCAGGTCCTCTGGCGCAGGGCGAGCTCCAGGGTGCCCACGGGGTGAGATTCCAGAACAGCTTCCCTTGGCCACACAGGAGGGAGAGTGGAGCATGTTGGCCAAGAACTGGGAAAGCGGAGGCGGCTGTGGCGCCAGTGCCCTGACAGCCGCGTCGGTAGGACAAGGGGCTCCTGCCAGCGCGTTTGTGGGGGGTTGGCCGAGCAGCACCAGCCATCCTTACAGTGGACACAGATGACAGCTCCCCTGTCCCCACCGTGCCCTGCTGAGCGCCTTGCCATCTATGGAATGCTCTGTCCTCACACCGCCCTGCAAGGTGGGGACAGAATTATCTGCATGTTGCCAATGGGATTCCCAGGGGCTAAGTAACTTGGTGGTACCCACGCTGCTGGCGAAAGAGCAGATTCAGGGTCAAGTGCTCGACTCCCGAGACTCTTAAGACAGTGCTCTCAGGAGTAGAATGGGGGAAGGCTGCTCTAGGGAATGCAAGCGGAGTGAGGCCCAGGAAGGGGGAAGAAAGCAGTCCCCAGGTGGCAGCGAGCCAGGGGGTGGGCTCCTCTCTGGACCCTCGAAGCTGCCCGGCCATCCCCAGGGCCCTGTGTACCCAGAGACGCCATTCCTCGCACCAGGAGCCTCAACAGCTTTGCCGTGGGGCCTAGCCAGGCTCGAGCCTTCTCTTCTGGCAGACAGAGGGGCCACACCCCTTTCTCCTTGCAGACCCAGAGACCCCCTCCTGTGCACTTGCTCCTGTCCTCCCAATTACCTGCATGGTTTCCTCTAAATTGCCCGCGCCTGCGTCCATGTCCACCGGCTTGGCCTCCTTCCAGGAGGGACTGAAATGCATTAAGGCAGTGCCTGTTTGTGGTGAGAGAGCCACAGCACCCCAGGCCGGTGAGCAAGAACCTACTTGTTAGGCTCTGCACACACACACTGCTGGCTGTGCCTCTAGGTAAAACTTGCTGGCGGAAAACCGCCGTGGCCTGACAGGAGTGTCTGGAATTCCCAGAGGCCTCTGTGAGCTGTGCCATCCTCCACAACGGCTCTGTGGGATGTTGGGTTGCTCGCACGGGTGGAAGATCAGTGATACTTTGAGCTGTTTGCTCCTTGATTTACAGCCCAGGGTCAGGGAGTCCTCACCTGCCACCAATTGGAAATCCCTTGGGATCAACTGGGCTGGTTCTTAATATGCAGATGCACTGTGGAACCCCACCTGGTTTCCTATGTGGGTGGCAGCGGCCTAAGCACTCGGGGTCGTCTGCTGCTGCTTTCCCAGATTCATTAGCAGGGTGCTGTGAGCCCCATTTCTTCAGGATGGTTTCTCCAGTGTGGCTGGAAATTCCTTTCAGGGCTATCCTGGTCCACTTGTGGGACCTGGTGACCCTCCCTCACAGGCTTGTCCCTTGGGACGTGGAGGGGCGGGCCAGGTCAGAGCCTGTTGTCCATGTTGAAGGGCAGGCGTGTAACGAGCCAGGCGCTGGCCTCTGTGGTGGCCACCGCGTCAGGGCTTCTTGAAGGTTGGACTTGCACTTCCTCATTCCAAGAAATCATTGGAGCTGGGAACAGAAACATCAGGGGGAGGGAACGCTCAGGGGTGAAGAGCCCCCAGGAAGCTTCCAGATGAGGTAGGTGGTCACTTGGAGACCCAGCCCCCACTGTCAGCAGTGAAGTCACAGGTGACATTGCTTGCCCGGTCCTGTGAGCATTTACACACTCTGTGCGTGGACACCGGGCTAGGTGAGACCCGACCTGGGCGCGTTCAGCAGGCAGGTGTCTCTCAGGTGCAGTTGTGTTGTGTTGTCTGACAGCCGCACTGAAAAGCTGGCAAGTCTCATCAGATTTGCATGAAAGCAAGCCTCAGACCAATTCTGCCACACGTGTAGACATTTTTAACCAAATATTTGTAAACAAGTCTGACTGCGTCCAGACAGTGTGTCCTGTGGCATTCTGGCTCTCCGGGACCCTGCACACACCTCCCTGGGGATCTCCCCAGATTCTTCCACCTGCTCTTTCCAAAGTCAAGTGTCCCAGAATTCATGTGGGCAACCCACATAACTTGAATACCTGTGCCTTTGCCAGTGTGGGTGCATTTCTAGCCTTTACTTTGCTAATTATTAAATGCCTGGTGCTAACCCCAGGTAAAAAGAGCTGAGTGTTCCTGCTGCAGCTACCTCTGCAGTGGCAACTCTGGGAGTATGAGGGTGGGGGTGAGGAGGAGGAGGGTGCCCCAATTTAAATGCACCCGGAGTGAATGCAGCTGGGTTGCAGCTAGCCTAAGGAAACCCATGTCTGTGAAGGCGTTTAGGGTCAGTAACACATCCAGCCAATGCCCCGCCCTCAAGGCTTGCTGAGGAGTGACTGCAACTTGTGCAGCCCAGGTTACAGAGCTGGCGGCGAGGTGGCGCTCTGCACCACGTCCTGGAGCACACAGACACTGCCCAGCTGTCTGTGAGCGAGAGGCCAAGGAGAGGGCCAGCTGTGCGGAGTCGCGGGCAGGGGGTCGCAGCCCTAGTCAAGGTGTAACCAATAGCTCACATATACTTGATCTCATTCAGTCTTCCAAGACTGTGAGGTCATTTGCATTATGATCCCATTTTATAGATGAAGAACCTGAGGCCTAGGGGCGTGGACTGACTGAGGTTGCAGAACCAGTCGGTGGTGGGGCCCCAGCACCCAGCTCTGCCTCTGTGACCTGCTCCATCTCGTTCTCCTGCTCCTGACTCCTTGCCTCCATGGGTTATGAACACACGAGGAAGAGGGCAAGGTCACAACCCCCCTTGCCGTCCTGCCTCAGGCCAAACGTGCCCTCCAAGCCACAGTGTGGGCCCAGCACTGCTCCTGCCGAGGCCACACTGGAACCTGGTCACGTCCCGAGGGCGGGCTCTGCTGGGACACCAGGAAAACTCTGAGGACCCTCCAACCCCCAAGGGACAGCCCTTCTGACTGAGTCTGGGGTGCTGTGAAACCTCTCGGGAAGTCCTAGCAGAACCGCCGGGCTCTGGCACCTGTGGAGTGAAACAGGAAGCAGATCGTCAGCACAAGCTCCCACGTGAGCTGGAGTGTGTTGACTCTGCTTGTTTGAAGTTGAAGCCAATTAGCCTGTGGCTCTGCCGCGTCCTAAGTCTGCTTCCTGTAGGGGCTGAGACAAGGACAGGTAGGAGAGCCCCTGGCGGGCCACAGCCCATGGAGCAGAGTGTCGGAGGCCTTAGCCTGACCTGCACCCTGTCTTGTTCGTGGAGCCAGAATGCTGGCCCCAGCTGCCCTCTGCTTTCCTCTCTGCAAATCGCGGTACATCGCGTCTGCTGTCTGCTCCCTCGTCCCCACTGCCAACGTGGCCTTTGGCCCAGAAGAGTCCTGCGGTCACAGTCACGTGCGGCTCTTGGCCGGAGTGACCACAGGCTGCCTTAGCACCCTGTTCTGGGCAGCCGGGCCCTGTCCAGCACATTTCCCACGGGCCCCATATGCGGGTGCTCAGGTCCCAGGAACCTCTCCCTGCCTGTGAGAGCAGCCCTAACCCAGCGCCCCGCAGCCTCGGGAGAGATGCGATGGAGGCGCGGGGGGTCCTGGCAGCCCCGCCCCCTGCAGCAGCCCGGGTGCTATTGCTGTCCTTTGGGGCAGTCATAAGTTAGATCTGCATCTCCCGGGAGCCACAGCCTCTCTGTGGCCAACGGGGAAGCACAACTCTTTCCTGGCGGTTTTCTTGGCAACTTCTTTCACTGGGCACAATGCAAGGAGATTTCTACGCAAGCTGCCAGGGCCATCAGCTATTCAGCATGGACCTTGGGTTTTGAATTTGCAAAGGTCTGACAAGTATTTTTTTTTAAAATCCTCTCCTCGCGGTATCCCAGCAAGAAGCAGCCACCTTTCCCCATTTTCTAGACAATAAAGCAAGGCTCGAGTTGGAGTCTGAAGACTTGGGTCCGTGCCCAGCCAGCCTGGTGCCCAGAGCCTTGTGAGCCTTGTGGGCAAGTTGTGTGACTCTCTGGTTTGCAGGTTTTCTGCAGTATCACTCTAGAGGAAGGCCCCTTGGGCCCAAGCCGTGGAGGGGGAGATTTGTAACTCGCAGCGTGATTTGCAAATGTTTGTGATTGCCCTTGCTGTTCTGGAAGCTTCGCCCTCCGAGTTGAGGTGTAACCATTGATTAGCCTGGGGCCCTGCCAACCATAAGCTTCACTGGAACTCCCCCCCCCCCCCCCCCGCCCGGGGAACGAGGAGAATTGGGTCTCTCTGCTCCCTGCACGGGAGGCGTGGCTCAGGCTGGGATGCTGTAACCTCACCAGCTGTTGTGGTCTGAGACCTGGTGCGTGTGAGGCTGGAAAGAAGTAGGGATCCTCACTCCCCAGCCACACGCCCACAGAGGGAACAGCAGAAGTGAGTTGCGATGGTCACGCAGGGTGGGACCCTGGGCTGATGCCTAGGCTGAGTGGGTTCAAAATGGCTCTCACTCCCTTCTCCCAGCAGTGTTCCTGGAACCCCAGAGGCAGGCACCTGGGGTGCTGCTCAAGCAGGAAAGTGGCATCTGAGGGAGGTAGCCCCTCGGGCTCCCTGGCCTCCCCCAGGGCCTTGTATGGGCCCTACCCGTCCTCCCGTCCTCCAGACCACCAGTTGTGGGTCCCGCTGTCAAGGCTACGCCCTGGCACTGGCCCAGGAGCCAGAATCACAATGGACAAGTGGAATGAGTTCCGTCCTGCTGGGGTTCTGGAGACTCCATGGCTTGTCCAGGGTGTTGTGGCAGAAGTGTGGCTGGGCTGGGTCTCCTCCCCGTGAGTGAGGTCCTGCCTGCAGGCGATGACCCCACCCCGGGAGACAGGCCCTTGCTCTTGGAGCAACACGTGCCAGGCACCTGCATCCTACCCTCCTCTCCTGCCCGTGTCCCAGAGGAGCAAGGCATTGCCTTGGGAGTATCAACACGTTGCTTGTCCCCAGGGTGTCTCAGAACGCTGGACCCACATAGAAACAATAGAAAGCACTTGTTCCTGTTACTTTTCTATATAAGAGGCCACTGGGCAACTTGGTCTGGGGCATGGGTTCCGGGGAGTCCCAGGCTGCAATGAAAGTGCCTTCACTGAGTGCCCCTGGCCTTGAGCAGTGGTAGAGGTGATCCCCTTGGGGTATCATTTCAAGGACCAAATGACATTGGTGTGGCACCTGCTGCCCAGTAGCACTAGGGAATGTCTTTCTTTCCCATTCCCCTTGCTTCTAAGAATTTTAATCTTTCTGTATTCAGATAGAAATTGGTCATTCTTGTATTTCTTTTATTTATTTATGCAGCAAAAATGCATTGAAGCTGAACTGGTTCTAACAGCCTATGAGAAGTGTGACAAGAACCAGAGCGAGTCAGACCACTAAAGCAATCTCAGTGCAGTGAGAGTCCAGGTTGTGTCTCATGGCTCAAAAGATCAGCAGTGCCCATCCCTGTGAGGAGCTGGGTGCCTGGGCAGGATGGGACCCTCCCACAGTTCAAGGTCATCCAGGCCATTGTGCAGGGATGCAAGTGCTGGGATGACTCAGGGAAAGAGTGGCCTGCAGGACCAGCGCCCTAGAAGGCTACAGAGAGAAAGTGAACCCTCATCTGGGCATAGAGCAGAGCAGGACGTGGCTAGCTGGGGTGTGGCAGGAGTTCCCAGACTGCGGATGGCACAGACAAAGGCACAAAGCAGACTGCCTGGGAAGGCCTCATTCTTTGGTTCATTCACCCTTTCACTTACATGCTCATTCATGCATTGGGTACATTGGTTGAGCACCTACTGTGTGCCAGGCACTGTGCTGAGTTCCCTGCCCTCCTGGAGCTCCTGTCCTAGAGGGCGAGTTACTCCGAGAGCAAAGTGGCAGCACAGAGCGAGCAGGAGGAGGCAGAGCCGGTGTCTGCGAGCAGATGCGAGAGCGCAGCAGGTGTGTGAGAGCAGGTGCACAGCCACGCCTCCTGCAGAGAAGTGGAAGCCTGAGGGCTTGCTGTGGGAGGAGAGATCGGGCACCAGAGGGAGGCCCTTCAGGGAGAGCGAAGCTGAGGGTTGCCCTGGGCAGGCAGTGTGCGTCCCAGACAGGGCTGTACCTGCTGCTGCATAGACCCTGCGTGCAGTTGAGGAAGACCCTAAGGAATCGTGTCCTGACTCAACCTGATGTCACCCCGGTGCCTGACCACCAGCCCTACCCTGCTAGAGGACATGCGAGAGCAAGACACCACCCGTGCCACGCCCACACACGCATGCACACATGCTGGAGCCAGGGGTCTGCCTCTGCAGGATGCCATTCCCCCATCTCAGGTTCTGCCCAAGACTTGGAATAATCACAGGCCTGGGAAGGGAACAGATGACTGGCATAGGCCAGACTAGCGGGGTCCCTCCTGCTTCAGTCACCATGGCAACCTCTGAGGAGGGGGAAGGCGCTCTGGGCAGCTCGGGCTGCTGTCAGCTGCACTGCGGGGTGCAGGGCTGCAGCCCCCTCCTCTGAGCTGGTCGGATGCGGCACGTCCGTCAAGGGCAGGCAGTTGGATCCCAGCCTGCACCGAATTCGGTACAGCCCGGGGCAGCCCCAGGTCCACACCCCCACCCTGGGGGTGCTCCATGTAAGATGAGCAATGGGTTTGAGATGCAGCCCTGGCAGAGAAGCCCGGGGAGCCCCCAGGCTGACCGGGAACCTGAGGCCCAGCCATGGCCCTCTCTCCCACCTGGAGAAAAGGGATTCGCCTCCCAGAAAATGAAAGGAAAGCGTGCAGGTGGGAGCTGTGGGTGGGCCAGCCAGGATGGTTTTCTGTAGGTAAAACCCACCGAGTCTGCCGGGCCCCTCCCATGCTTTCATTTCATCCCTTCCCTGACTGCCCCGCAGGGTGAGAGTCTCCTGCCCTTGGCCTGGGGATGGGGTCCCACTTCCCACTTGGTGCCCAGGCCCTCTGCAACCTGGAAACCCCCTCAGGGCCTGGCTGGCACCAGGACAACAGGGAGGCAGCGTGGGTGCCTCACTCCCTCTCCTGCCCTCTCCGCCCCCACAGGTGCCGGTGAGGAGTTAGGGGACATCGTCCTGAGCTAGGGAGCAGCCCGGTCAGCTGAGGGGCTTAGACTTGGTGACACACACAGTGCACTTGACCCAAGAACATAGACTCCTATGCACATGCGTGTGCACCTCTGCCCACTGTCCAGGCCTGGACAGCACAGACAGTGTCGGGGGAAGACATCCCACACCCCCCAAGACTGCCTTGCTGAGCAAATACAGATCCTGCAGGGGCCCAAGACAAGGTGTGGCCATTCTCAATCCCAGAGGGCCAGGTGAGGCCTGCAGACAGAGTGTTCCCCACATGGCTAGGGCTGAGCCTGAGGTGGCCAGCCCAGTTCCAATGATGTGTTCTGGAAGAAGGCAGATGCAGCGGCCATGCAGAGTATGGGCAAGAGGCTCAGGCCGTGGAGCACTGGGGCCTTAAGCCATCACCCAGACTCCCTGCCTCAGTTTGCCCAGCCACACAATGGGATGGGAAGAGTGGCCTGGTCTTGCTTGCAGCGTGAGTGTGGTCCATAAACACGGCTCAGGTGGTTCTCAGTGACGGGTGGCCAGAGTCACGGGGCAGTGCTGGCTGTCTCCAGGGCCCCACGTGGTTCCCAGAGGACGCCTTTGTCTGTTCCGATAGGAGAGAGGGATGCAGAGCCTCAGCTTCCCTGGTCCCGGTCTTCCCCTCCACCCCATGAGGAGCTGTGCAGCTGCCTCCAGGCTTTGTTCTGCCAGGTACAAACTGAGACCTTGGGCCAGTTCCTTCTTGTCTCTGTGCCTTAGTTTCTTCATCTGTACAATGGGTTGATCACGGTTTGTGCTTCACAGGGCCATCATGCAAAGTATAGGAGATCCTGTTTTCTTACAGTGCCTGGCACAGATGGATTTCTTATTTTTGGCACCAAGATACACTTAGCTTTTAATTCCATTTTCATGAGCGTTTTGAAGTACCCTCACATTAAGTGCCTGATCAGTCTCTGCAAACCCATTTTTTAGTAGGATCATGGTCAGGAAGCAGAGAGGACCCGAGTTGCATTTTCGGGGGGTGGTGGCTTGGCATCAGGACAGAGGTGACACTGGATGGGTCCCAGTGACACGTTCAGGGACGGTGTCATGTCTTCAGGCCCAGGCCGAGGGCTGGGAGTGCAGAAGTCGGGGCGGGGGCAGCTGTGAGAGGGGACGGAATGGAGATGGTCCCAGCTCTCCCATGGCAGCGCCGTGTTCCAGGGCGCCGGATCCTGCTGTGTGAAGTCAGTATGGGCAGCGAGGGGAGGAGGTGTGTGAAAGTGGCCGTGAACTGCAAGGCGCCATTACTGTGGTTTTCTCCCAGCGCTGGCCCGTACTAAACAAGGCTCCCTTTTCCTGGGCGAGGAGCCCAGCTGCAGCACTGCTGCTCCCGGGATCTGGGGCCTCAGTTTGCTCCCCTGTAAAATGGGGGTTCTGGTAGCATCAGTGCTGCTGCTTCCAGGCTGCAGACACAGACACGAGGTGACCTGGGGTTGGAGTGAGTTTTGTGAACCTGGGAGGTAAGCGCAGAGCAGGGAGGCCCCTGGGAGGCAGCCAACAGCGGCGGCTGCTCTGTGCTGTGTGCACTCCCTCTGCGTCTGCTAAGGGTTAGCCCTTTCTGCTGGGGCCACCACACTCCTGAGACAGCCCAAGGATCACCCCCCAAAGGAGGGCAGCGGATCAGGCCAAGCAGCCCTTCAATTGCTCGCCCCGATTCCTGGACGTTCAGCAGGAGCCCCGGTGGGAAGAACACAAGACCCAAGGCACAGCCACTTCTGCCCAGGCTCCGGGGGCGGCGTTTGAGCCAGGAGCAGGGCCAGGGTCACTGCACATTCGGAGGATGGTGATTCTCGCCCTCCTCAAGCGTTACCTGCCATGGACTGTGCGTTAGCAAACGTATCAGCTGTGACTGTGGGCAGGTTCCTTGGATCTCATCAAGAGGCCGGTGATCACCTGACCTGTGCCCCTCAGCTGGAGGTGGCACTACCCCCTCCCAGGGACACCCAGGAACAGGAGGGGCGGAGCCGCCTTTGAAAGTCGCGTTCCTCTCAGTCCTGCTTTGTGCCTCCCCGCATGACTTGTGTGTTCCCCTCATCTCGCCTAGGGCTCTCGGTTGCAAGCAACAGCGAGAGGCCGTTCTCAGCACTCAGAATTGGGGGAGGTGAAGACCCAAGGGAGAAAGCAGACAGACCAGGGCAGCTCCTGCGGACGGAGGTGGGAGGCTGGGTGACGTCCTTTAGCAGGGACGTTCTAAGACAAGGCTCCTGCCCCTGCACTTCACCTCTGCCTCCAGGGCTGGTGCCACGCTTGGGGTGGCCACACGTGAAGCCTCATTGTCCCCTTCATCTGGGCTTCCCATGCCCCAAAGCCAGAGCCACGGCCTGAGCCTCCAATTGGCCGAGTTCACATCACTCGGGCTCGCCCGGTCGCTGGGGCCTGGCACGGAAGCAGGGAAGACCTGGTGTTGTAGTTAGAGGAGAACAGGTGCCCCACTGCCTGCTCTCCCGCAGGAGGTAGGGATGGCTGTCCACACAGGATGCGGCGGGGCCGAGTGTGGCAGACAGACGAGAGCCCAAAACCGGCACACGTCTGCCCAGGGCTGTGAGGGCCATTGTCCAACACGTGCTGCCGCTGGTCGAGTGAGGAATGGCAGAAGCCCAGCTCAGTAGCCGAAGCAAAAGAGAAGGCCTGGCCAGGGGCTCAGGCTGTCCAGTCTGCTTGGCTCTGTGAGCCCGGGGAGCCCTGTGTACCAGCACAGGAACTTCAGGAGGGCTGTGATGGGCCCTGAGAGGAGAGGGGGGGGCTGCCCATGCCGCGGGAACCGGAGACGGCTCCCTCCCGGGAGACGGGAGGAGGCCGGGCCGCTGCTGGGCACTGAGGCGGGCCTTGTGCTCCATCTCGGGTGCTGGAGGGCGGCCCCTGGCTTCAGCTCACGGCCCCAAGATCCGGCATAAGCTGAGGCTAGTACTGTCAGTGCCCCCTTTCACCACCACCCCCACCCCGCCCCTGGGCCTGGGGCTGCAGCCTGTATTCAGGCACTCAGAAGTCGGGGCAGGTGGGGACAGGTGGTGCAGCCTGCGTTCTCCTCCTCTGCTCCCTGAGCCCATCCTGGCTCTGAGTGGAGCAAGGACAGGCCCCAGCAGGCGGGGAGAAGGCTGTTCTGTTCCCATTCAGTCTGCCACGTCTAGAGAGCGTAGCGTTGCATTACGCGCTGGAGGTCCCAGGGCTGCACGCCTCGTTCTACCTCAGGGTCTGGTAGAGAAGAACAGTGAGAACTCAAGGGTGACAGTGAGCCCAGAGGTTCTGCACCAGCCTGGAGCCGGACTGCAGGGCTCCCAATCCAGCTTCACCACCTACCAGCTCTGTGACCAAACCAGTCGGCAATCGGCAACTCACTGTGCCGTGTGCTCTCATCGCTGCACACACACAGTCCACCCTGGGCAAATGCAGAAAGGCTTCCTGGAGGAGAAAAATCCCTGAGAACTGAGACAGAGAAGGGAAGGAGAAGTTACAGGGAATATCGGGGGTTAGCGAGAGTGTGGTGTTCAGGGGCACGGGTGTTGAGCGAGGAGCTGGGAGGATTGTGCGGCGCGGAGAAGAAATGAAGGTGTTCTGGTGCAGACCCCACGGCTGGAAGAAGCAGGCCCAGGGAGAGAGCGAGTGAGGCGGGGAGAGCTGGTCCGCAGCTCCCGCAGCCTTCCCTGTGCTGGGAGCCGGGCTAGGACGTGTGGAGGCTTTCCAGGTGAGCCGATGAGGTCATGATGAGCCAAGACAGAGCCGCGCCACCTGGCTCCTCCAGCAGCCACAGGAATTAGCTCCAGGCTGAGACGCCTCCTGCCAGGGAGCTGGGGAGCGTGTTTGAACAGCAGTCCCGTGGTGCAGCGTGGGGTGTGGGCGCCAGCCCATGGTGCTATAGAAGGGCTGATGCACTCCCAAGCTTGTCCTTCCCGCTGGGGGCCAGCCTGGGCCAGGTGGGACTCAAAGGACCCCATCTCGCTGCTCCAGCTGCCTGGGGTCCAGGGCTGCAGTGTGCTCTGGCTTCCTCCCTTGCTTGCCAGGCTAGAGGCACAGAAGGCCTGTTTGTTTGCAGTGCTGAAGGGCTCTGCCCCTGGAGCCTGGTTTGTCCCACGGGAGGGGCTCTTCCCAGGGAGCTGTCCAGGTTGGTGTCTATTCCCCAGCACCTGCTGGCATGTCCCTGGGCTTGTGGGGGTGACAGTCCAGCTCCATTCCCAGGCCCAGCTGGAGGAGAGGGCGATGCTGCTCTGAGCCTCTTTGGGCATCAGGGCTGGCAACTGGGAGAACAGATCCTGTCGGTGGAAACCCTGCTGTGGGTGTGCCGGGCCGGCAGGGGTTGCTGCAGGGTTGAAGGCTCCATCCCAGCCAACTTCCCCCCACACACACACGCTCTGAGATGGTGAATTCCAGGGCTGGGGTGCAGCTCGGTGATTACAACACCTGTGTCTCATACCAGGTTCCTGGGGTCCATACCTGGTTCTGGCTCCTGGCTCCGGTTTTCTTCTAACGCAGACCTGGGGAGGCAGCAGGGATGGCTCAAGTGACGAGGCACCATGACGCGATGCTAATGGGTCACGTCATCTTTACAGTATTGCAGAGCGCTATGTGTTAAGAACTCTGGACTTGTTACCTTGTGTCATCCTCAGTATCACCTTTGAAGCTGATAGTATCATCCCCAGAGCCAGCGTCTTGGGCATGGGACCCGGGTGCAGCACAGGACCCCTTGCTTGGCTTAATGGTGTGCTGTCACCACTTGGAATTCTTAGGGTTTTCTTTTGAGAGATCGATCCTATCTGTTGTTTCACTCCCAAAATGCCCACAACAGCTGGCCGAAAGCCAGGAGCTCAACCCAGGTCTCCCATGTGGATGGCAGGGACCCAGTCGCTGGAGGCCTCACCTCTGCCTTCCGGGGTCTGCATTAGCAGGAGACTGGGGCCGGGAGTTGAAGCCAGGCGTGCAGATGTGAGACGCAGGCATCTTAACCACTAGGCCAAACGCCTGCTGCCTTTGGGAATTTTTTAGAGCAGCCCTTTTTAGGAGGAGGGGCTGGGTCAGGGTCAGGGTCAGGCGGCTGTGTGCCGGGGCCCCACTCCTTGCACCTGCCCACACCTAGCCTCAGCGTCCTCCTTCGTGCCTGCCCCTTGGGGCTACCATAGGTTCAAACATAGATATTATTGTACACACAGGGCTTCCATCAAGCTCAGCAGATCCAGGGTCATGATGAGCTGACTGACAGCTCCCTGGCACTCCTGGTAGTGCCCCAACCTGGCCATGTGATGCCATAGACTTCAGAACCTCCCCCCAAGAGGAGACCCTCGCCTCGCAGTGGGGGACGCCCTTTGCGTGCTGCGTGCCTACTTATCACTCTGTTCACCATGGGACCCTCTCCAGAAAACTGTGCTGGATGAGATCAGAGCGCCCCTGTGCATGGAAAGGGAGCCCCTAGGGTGCGGCCGCCCTAGGCACACACAGCATGGATTCTGGCACCACAGCCAGGAGGCATCTGGCCCCTGAGAGGGCCCCATAAAGTGGCTGATGCTTCTTCCGTTTGGAGAGATTCCGACTGTGAACGCTCAGGATGACCCCCATGCTAAGTCTTCAGAGAGCCAGTCCCCAAGATCCCATTTTGCAGGAGGGAAACAGGCGTGGTGGGCCTGCCAAGACCTCAGGCTAGGCCGTCCGGTGCCAAGTCCAGTGTCTCTATCTGGGGACCAGTAGTTCTCAGCTTCAGCTGCTCACTTGGGTCAAAGCAGCCCCAGGGTGCTGAGATCTGAGTCCCAGCCCCGACCGGTGGAGCCAGAGGCCCCAGCAGGTGGAGCCTGGGGATCAAGGTGCTTGTGGAGGTTGCTCAGGGGGTTCTTCTCCAGGCAGGGCTGGTTGCCTTGCTGTCCGTCAGTTGCAATCTTCCTCCTCATTGCCAGGTTGCATGGGGAGAGCGGCGAGACGTCGCCTGGTCAGACCTCCGTTGCAGGCTGTGGTTCTAGAAGTGGCTGGAACAGGGAGCCCTGCTCTTTGTGTTGAATTTCTCCAGGGTTGGGTGGGGAGGAATCCCACACCTCCTGGGGTGGCCCAGCCTCGTCTCCCATCTGCCCATTCCCATCACCCCAACCAAGCCAACTGCCGTGAGCAAGAATCTTTTTTTCTTTTCCGCAAAGATTTTTTTTGAGCATTTGTAAGTTGGAAAAAATTTTCCTTTTCTCAGCACACGCTGTGGCTGCTGGGCCTCTTGTGAGTGTCCTTTAAGTTTCGTCTTGGCCCTTGGTCCGTGTCTACTCACTCATTCACTCACTCCTCCAGCTGCACTCCTCCAGCACACATTTGTGGATCTCACCCTGAAAGCCAAGGGCTCATCTGCTTGGCCCACGTCACACGTCTCCTCCTGCCTGGTCCCTTGTGGAGGCAGGGATGCAGGGCTGGGTGGTGCAGGGCTGGTCAGTGCAGGGCTAGCTCTAAGTCAAGGCAGCGGGCGTTGTGGCAAAGTGGATTAAGCTCTGCTTCCAATCCAGCTCCCTACTGATGTGCCTGGGAAGGCGGCAACCCCTACCACCCACGTGGGGGTGGGGGCAGATGGAGTTCCTGGCTCCTGGCTTTGGCTTGGACCAGCCCCAGCCATTGTGGTTCATTTGGGAAGTGAACCAGGGCATGGAAGATCTATGTCTGTCTGTCACTGAGCCTTTCAAATCAATCAGTCTTAAGAGGAAGAAATGACAGGCCTTGGCTTCTTCCTCTTTGTGGGAGACGAGGAGGCTCGAGTCCTTGCCAGGCAGGTGCTGCTTCGTGGGCACGCTAGGCAAGGTGAGCAGTATCCTTCTAGAACAGGGAGTCCTGAGCCTCCTTCCCTCTGCTGCTGCACTCGGCTGGCTTCCTCATCTGAAAAGGTGAGGTGAGGCTGTCAGAGTGAGGCCCACCTGAGCATCAGGGCTATGGGGCTGAACAGGGAGGTGGGGTGCTCCTGTGTGTCGAAGACAGACCTGGGTCCAGGAGGGGTCCGGGATGCTCGGCCAGGGGACCACCCTGGGCTTGTTCCCCCCGGGGTTTTGCTGGGAGATCATGGTAGGTCGTTTAGCCTCTTGGAGACTTGAGTGCCTCATGTGTAAAATGGGCATAAAACCATCACTGCAGACTTGGTGCCGGCCTTAGGTATTGGAGGTGGAATTGCCTTGGAAGGGACAAAACCCTGCCCAGTGTACCAGCTTATCATCGTTGCTTCTCTGTATCAAATCACCGAGTGGGAATCGCCTGGCTTGGGGCCTGGAGGAGATGGGAACTAACTCGGTTCTCCTCCTCCCTGCAGGGCCAGAGGCTGGAGCTGGCCTGCTTCCCTGCCCGTCTCCGAGCACCTCCAGGACGGACAGATCTCCTCTGCAAAGGCTGCTTCCGAAGACTCCTACTCATGGCCGGCCATTCCTGCCTTCGGTGAAGGGTGACACCCACGGGTTTCCAGGACAAGTCACGGCCCTGAGGGGACCCTCTGGGGCTCGCTCCACATACCCCCCAAGGCTGCAGGGGCAGCCCAGCCTCAGAGACCGACTCCCATCCTGGCAACACCCTTGGACTCAGTGGCCCCAGCTGGATGAGGCCCATCAGGAGCAGGACCCACCCCTGCCACCCAGCCAGCCTCCCCCAGCGGCCCCCGCCATCTCCTAGGCCTGGCTGCCTGGGCAGACTGTAGGATGTCCATGCCCCAGATCCAAGTAGAAGAAGTAGGTGGGGAAGAGGGGCCGGCGGGAGCAGCCGCACCGGCCGATGACCACCTCCGGAGCCTGAAGGCCCTCACCGAGAAACTGAGGCTGGAGACCCGCAGGCCGTCCTACCAGGAATGGCAGGCCAGACTGGAAGAGCACACGTGGCCCTTCCCGAGGCCGGCTGTGGAGCCGGAGGCCAGCGCGGAGCAGGGGGAGCATGCAGGGGAGGAGCCCCTGCCCCCCCAGAGAGCGCCCCAGCAGCATCCCACCCCAACCGGCGGTGCTGGCCAGGCCGAAGAAGGGCCCCTGGCCCCGGGCAAGCTGGAGGGCTTTCAGAGCATTGATGAAGCCCTAGCCTGGCTCAGGAAGGAACTGGTGAGTGTGCGCCCCCCTGGGCCCCCAGAAAAGAAAAGGTGCCTCTCTCTGGCTCACTCCCACTGGGTGCTTCCCCCCATCTCTGACCCTCCTAACTGTGCTCCTGTGACCTGTTGGTCAAAGGGTGGCCCTCTCCATGTGGTATCAGGGGACTCAGCTGGCAGCCCCTGATGGCCGACGGGGATGGAGGTGTTGCCTGTGGGAACCTGAGTGCCTGTTCAGAAGGTGGCTCCATCTTCCCCTCCCAGCACCACGCCCGCCCCTCACACTCTCACCCCGGGGCTTCTAAGGACCTCCTGCAGTGTAGCTGCCCCTCCTTTCTTCCTGAAGGCCGCTCCTCCTGCCATCTGCCCAGCTGCCTGCAGGCTCTGTGGCCACTCACTGGGGCGCCTTGGGGTGACCTTGGGGCGGGGGCTCTCGTGGGTCCCAGGGTGTAGCTGTGCGTGCTGAGACTCTAAGCGGTGAGTGGTGGGCAAGGAGCAGGTGGGGCTGGTGTGACTTATCATGCCTGGGGTGGAGCCTGGGGGTGGGGAGGAGTCCCCCTGGAGGTCAGGGCTGGGCTGAGGGTGAGCAGAGGGAAGGTCGCATTTGGGCCGGGAGGAGCAGCATGGACAGTTTCTCTGGCCACAGGCAAAGCAGATTCCCATCATGGATCTCTCACCACTGAGAGAATCTGAGCCTGAGAATGGCAGTGGGGGCGGGAGCTTCGTGCCCTGCCCCTCCCCAGGGGAGAACCTCTGGGCCCTGGCTTCGTGAAGCTCACCCTCCCCACACTCTCACTCCTGCCCTGACCCAGCATCTGGGGCCCAGGTAACACCTGCCAGCTCAGGCCAATCTGAGGCTAACTGCCTTCGAGAGCCAGCGTTAGCTCTTGCGGCGACAGGGTAGGAAGAGGTCTGCTTGATTTGTTTTGCAGAATCCTGAAAAAATCCAATTCCCATGGGGCTTGGAATCCTTCATGAGCGGAAATAATGGGGTTCGGGGCAGGAAGAGGCTTAGGGACTCGGGTGTCTGGTGAATTGGGAACTCTTTTGGTCGACTCCCTGAGGCTGAGAGTGCTTCTCTGAACATGCCATTCTGTCGTGTCCGTCTTCAGTAGCCGAAGCGTGTGCGTGCTGCTGGCTTGCCTACAAGACTGCACCGTGGCTTCTTGCACCACTGGGTGCTTGTGGGAGATGGACATGCTGCACCTAGGCTGGACCGCGGAAGCTGATCCTTGGATTCCTGAGGCTAATCCGCTTTGATCTCTTTTCCTAAAGAGAAACAAAAAGCATTTCTATTAATTAGCAAGGACATGTGTGGATTGGGGGCTCCTTTGAGATTTTACTGTTTCTGGAAGCAGAGGCCTTTGCTGTCAGTAAGTTAGCGTTCCCTGTGGGCGTCCCTTTGGAGCAGTGATTAGAGGAGGGTACACCAGTAGGGACTTCCCAGAGCTCCTCCTTGTCAGCCTGAGGACCAGGGAGCCGCCTCTCCACCCTGCTTGCGCCTTAGAACCACCCGGGGAGTGCCCAAGCCATGCCCAAGATCAATCAAATGAGGGGCTGGGGTTGGGGTGATTCCCAGCTCCCGCGTGCTTGCGAGGTGTGGGTGAGGCCGGGACCTCGGGAGTGTGCTCAGCACTCCTGTCCGCCGAGCAGCACCAAGTTTGCTGGCCGGGAATAGGCAGGCGGGCAGGCAGGCAGCGCCCCTTCCCCCAGGGGCATGTGGAGAGTGGCCCTCCAGCAGGGCAACAGGGACTAACTTAGCTGCCAAAGCTTCTTCAATAGGGAGGGGGTATCAGCATACATTATATTTGCATAAGAGTTTCCACTCTGCCAGCCGCTTGTCTGAGCTCCCAGGGGTGGGTGAGTAGTGATGATAGCCTTGTCCTTGAGTGTTTCGGGTGCGCCAGCTACCTCAGTGCATCAATCGCCCCTTTCGATGGTCACACTGCCTTCCTGGGGCCCCTGTTTCCCAGAAGAGAAGGCTGAGAGAGGAATGCAGCAAAAATGAGTGAGAAGGCTGACATTGGAACCCTGGCCCACGGGGTTGCCTTTGCATTGCTACATGGCAAAACAGATGGCACATGGGGGATGCTACTTGAGTCCTGAAAATGTAAATTCCCAGAGGCTGAGAGAGAGAGAGAGAGAAAGTCTTCTATCCTCTGGTTCACTCCCCACATGGCCACAACAGCTGGAGCTGGGCTGATCCAAAGTCAGGAGCCAGGAGTTTCTTCTGGGTCTCCCACACAGGTGCAGGGGTCCAAGGACTTGGGCCATCTTCTACTGCTTTCCCAGAACTTAGCAGAGAGCTGGATTGGAAGTGGAGCAGCCAGGACTCCAACCAGCTCCCATATGGGATGCCAGCACCACAGGCAGAGGCTTAGCCTACTATGCCATAGCGCCAGCCCCTCAGTTATGGTTTTGTGCCCACCAGGCCATCTCTGGGTCTCCTGGGAGCAATGGTGCAACCAGGGAGGTGGTTAGCAGCGTGGCTCAGTTCAGAAGTGCATCTGTGGATGCCTCCCTGTCTGCCTTTGTCTCCACAAGGCCAGCTAAAAGACAGAGTGACTGCCTGGACTTGACCTATTTCCAAGGCAAGGAAGCATCCGAAAGCTCCCTCAGGTTTCCCCTCCTGGTCTCCACTGCCAAGAAGTTGATGGTAGCTGCTGATGCCCCCAGGGACCTGCCAAGGGATCACATTTCTTTCCACTGGGGACACAAGGAAGCAGGGGACCCCTAAAGCTGGTGAATGGTGCTCTTCCAGCTGAGCCGCCCTGCCACCTCCGGCGCCCAGGTGAACATGGAGACTGTCGCCACCTGGCTGTGGCAGGCAGGGCTCTGGGCTGTGCACTAGGTGGCTTCGAGCCCCCTGACGTCTCTAAGTCGGGGTCCGGTCTTGCTGTCCCTGGACACAGTCTCAGGGTCCAGTGCAGTGGCCATTGTGCAGCCTGCTGGCCCCAGGGCGCTCTGGTCCAGAGGCTCGCAGTCACCAGCTCTGCCTCTGCAGGTGGCCAGGTGACCGGGGTGGGGCGATACCTCCGGCAGGGATGAGCTGGAAAGGGCAAGACCCCATGCTGCAGGCCTCGGCCTGTCTCTAGAATACCCGGCCTGCACCTCTGCTGGGCTTTGGTGCTGGAGCTGGCTCTGTGGCCTGGGGCCTTGAGCATCTATCACTAGAGGAAAGGGACCCTCTTTGTGAGTTGTGACTTCAGTCATGCACGGAAGGTCCCCTGCCACCCTGGAGGAGGCGCTTGGTCTGTGCGGTACCAAAACCAAAACAATATTCCGGCTTCCTGATGGGTCGTGTGTATGGGAAGCCCAGAGCCGGCAGATCTTTGCCTTTTAGTTTCACGCGGGTGTTTGATCCCCACAGACAGAGCCCCCGGGAAGGTGTTTATGATGTTGGAGAAAGGGGGGAGAAACCTGGCACATTCTCATCTTCCAGGGCCTGCCGTGGCAGGAGGCCTGCAGACGGGACTCAGCCTGCTTGCCAGCCAGGAGCCCTTGCCCAGTTAACCCTCCCTTGCCCGTGCTGGGTATGACTCTGGGATGTCCAGGCTCAGCCGTCTGGGCCACTATTTCCTGTATCTGTTACCTAGTATGGCCAAGTGACAGGACACAGCCAGCGTCTTCTGACAGAGATGGAAGGGATAGAGCCACGGCAGTTCCTCCCAGCCAGGTGCACTGGATGTTTCCCAAAGCACTTTCACATCCTGCATCCGGTGAGAAGACGTGGAAGTGTTTGCTGCTCCCATTCTGCAGATGAGAAGATTGACGCTCAGAGAGAAGACAGCCCAAGGTCCATGCTAGGATACGGTTAAACCAAGACACAGTCCCACACCACCTGGCTGTGGATCCAGATCCCTCTCCTTTGTGCTAGACACATCAAACGTGCAAGTCAGTGGGGCCCGAGCAGTCTGAATGAGTTTCAACAACTGATTGCAGAGCAGATCCTCGTGCGAGGCTGCAGAGGCTGCCAGCGGCGCCCTTGCCGACCCTTCCCCAGGCCCGGGCAGCTGTGCCTGTGCTCGTCTCAGCACCTCCAGGCAGGCCCTCGCCGTGCTGGGGTTTCACTCACAAGACAGTGCCCCTCCAGGCATCTGTTTGCCCGAGGTTCCGTCTTCCCAGCGGAGCCTGGGGCTTTCACACACACGTGCCCAGAGGTGCCCCAGCAGGAACGGCTGTGCCAGGGGCCCAGCAAGAGCAGCCCAGCCCTGGCACTGGTTGTTTAGCCCCCATAAAGCCCCTCTCCCCACCTGCTCTCCAGGGCAGCGGCGGGGAAGGCGAGGGAGCCACCAGCCGCATGCTGATGAGCCCCGTCCTCTGCTTCCCCAGCCCTCACCAGAAGGGCCGCGCCTCCACGTCAGATCTGGAGAGCTCTGGTGTTACCAGCTCTGCGCCTCCGGGCCAGCCGCTTGGCAATGAGGATTGTAACAGGATCCATCAGTCCTGCTGGTGGAGCATGAGGAGCAATACAGATGTCAGAGATAAGGGGTCGGTGGGACAGTGCGTGGAAGCTGAGATTGGTGACTAGCTCTGTCCCTGGAGCTGCTAGGGAACAGAGAAGGAGCAGGCAGGGTCGCTGCATTCAGGAGCCGCCACCTAGCAGGAGGCATGGGAGCGTAGGGTGGGAAGGAACAAAGGAAACAGAGTACGTTGCTCAGTGGTTCTGATTACGCGGAGGGATAAAGTTGAGTTAATATTTATGGAACGTCATGTCCTGGACCCAGGGCTTTATGTGTGTGTGTGTTTAATTATCACCAGAAGTGGGCACGACTGCATGCCCATTGGATGAGTTAATTATTATCAATATTTAATAATTGAAGGAAGTACTATCGATAAGAGGGTGTTATGCCTACTTACGAGATAAAGAGGTTGATGTTCAGAGGCCGGGCGACTTTTGGGGTCACGTCCGCCACAGGTTTTGCAGAAGGACTTTGAGCCTGCGAGCTGCTGCTCTGTTTTCTGCTCACTGCCTCGCCAGGGCTCTGAGGGTGCAGGGGTCAGCCCGCGCAGGAGTCAGGTCCGACTTCTCCACGATGTTCTCAGCCTTGACTGCTTGGTGGGTTCATTGACTCGCTTGTTTATCCAGTGTATGGCTTCTAAGTCCCAGAGCTGTGCACCAGGTACTGGCATGTTGCCCACGCAGTCTTATATCTTCTTGTGTGTTTCACAGCCTAGTGGGGAGATGGATGATGAACAGGATCCATGCCACGGTGAGTGTCGTGTCAGAGCTGTGGTAGGAGGCACCATGGCTCAGGGAAGGGTGGGGGGTCATCCAACCCAGGGGATGGGACTGGCATGAAGGATGCCAAGGGAGGAAGAAGTTGTGGGGACCGGACAAAGCCCCAGTGTGACTGTGCTGCAGGACTTGACAGGGCCAGGATGGGGTTAGGGGAAGCCGGAGAGAGCAGCAGAGCGGAGCGGGAGGGCCGGTTGTGCTTTTTAGAAGGGGAGACCTGCCTCTCAGTGGCGGTGGAGCCAGGCAGTGGGAGGAGCCGGGCTGAGGGCCCTGTGCAGGGTGCGGGTGATGGGCTGTGCTAGCCTGGGTCTTGCCCAGCCGGCCGACGGCAACCCCATCACTCCTGCTCTTCGCTCAAGTGCACCGTCCATCCAGTGCGGTAGGGGAGAGGCCCCAGCCCTGCCCACAGAGCTCATCTCCCCGGGGGCTGGGCCAGGCCTGGAAGCCAGGGCCCCATGGGGTTCTCAGGGCTTTTCATGGTTGGCCACCATGTGCCCCTGAGGGTCAGCCTATCTCCATGAAGGTGGCCGTTTGGCCCAGAGCACTTCAAGGCTGCAAACTCAAAAACCTATCACCTCAGTCTACATTCGCTGCAGAGGCAGAGGCCAGTTCCTCCTGCTCTGGCCCAGCCCCAGGGCTCTGGTCAGTCCTCCCCCACCCCGCCACCAGCAGACAGCCCCAAGGGGGACACAAGAGCCCTCAGAGGGCAGGGCCCACAGAGCAGTCCTCTCCCTCGCCTTCCTTCCCCGTGTGCCAGCTCAGGGCCAGAGCCGGCACGTCCCCTCCCCGCCCCGCGCCAGGCCCGCAGCCGAGGAGTAGACCTCGGTGAAACCTGGCTTCTCTGGACTTGGCTTCTCAGACTCGCCTTGGTTTCCGGGGCAGCTTGAAGCAGCTACCTCAGGAGCTACCTTCGCCGACCAGCTGCCCTCTCCCCTGCCCTTGTGAATCTGGTGCTTTCCCGGGGCCCAGCCGAGCTCAGCGCTGTAAGGGAGTGAAATCGGCGCCGAGATGGGTTCCAGAGACTGCGGAATTCGAGAATCTAGCGGAGTTACCTGGCCATGTGAGAACGGGACACGTGCGCCCTGCATTTGGTACCAGTCTCTGCGCTGTATCAGAGATGTCTTGGAGCTTTTAGGCTGGGATAGTGCAGATGCGCACCCCAGAGACAGGGACGGGACTCCCAGCAGTGCGTTCTGGCCTCCTCTGGCACCCGAAACCAGTACCATTCAACTTCCCCAGCTGCAACTGCCCATTAAACACACACACACACACACACACACACACCCTGCCCCGTTGTCCTCTTCCAGCCCCTAGCCACTTTGTGCTTTCTTAGTCTGACTGCTCTAGGTACTACATTTAAGTAGAATCATAAAGTGTTTGTCCTTTTTTTTTTTAAAAAAAAAAAAGATATTTATTTATGTTATTTGAAAGGCAGAGTCACAGAAAGGCAGAGGCAGAGAGAGAGGTCTTCCATCTGCTGGTTCACTCCCCAGATGGTGCAATGGCCAGAGCTGCGCAGATCCAAAGCCAGGAGCCAGGAGCTGCTTCTGGGTCTCCCACATGGGTTCAGGGGCCTAAGGTTGGGCTATCTTCCACAGCTTTCCCAGACCATAGCAGAGAGCTGGATAGGAAGTGGAGCAGCTGGGACTCGAACCAGTGCCCATATGAGCTGCTGAAACTGCAGGCATGGCTTTACCCACTACACCACAGCGCCGGCCTTTTGTGACTGTGTTTGTCCTTTTGTGACTGGCTTCCGTCACAGAGCACAGCGTCCTCTAGGTTCATCCAAGCGCCGGGGTTTCCTCTGGTAAAGCTGACCAGTTCTCACTTGTGGACAGCCCACATGATGGGCCTCCATTTGCCTGCTGATGGACACTGGGTTGCTCCCACCCTTTGGCTGTGGTGAGTGAAGCTGCCATGAAGGTGGGCATGCAGGTGTCTGGTCCTGGCCGTCCGCCGGCCAGTGGAGTGGCGGGGTAACTCAGCCGGGCCGTGTCTTTGAGGACCCGGCGTTGCTCTGCAGCCTTTGGTCTTACTCCACCCAGCTCTGTGGCAGCTCAGTTCCTCTGCTCACCCCTGAGAAAAGTGCCAGGTGGAAAAAGCCCAGCCAACCACTGACACTCCCACGAGCCCTCTCTGTTCTCTTGGACCATCCTCCTCGCTTTTCCTCATTTTTTTTTTAAAAAAAAAATACATTTATTCAAAAGGGAGAATGACAGAGAGGGAGAGACAAAGAGAATTTTCATTTGCTGGTTCATTTCCCAAAGGGTCCCAGTGGCTGGGACTGGGCCAGGCCAGAGCCAGGAGCCAGGAGCTTCTTCCAGGTCTCCCACAGGAGTGCAGGGGCCCAAGCACTTGGACTATTTTCCGTTGCCTTCCCAGGCATTAACAGGGGGCTGGAATGGAAGTGGAGTAGCCGAGACTCGAACTGGCACTTGTGTGGGATGCTGGCATTGCAGGTGGTGGCTTAACCCCCTGCACCACAGCGCCCTCTCGCCCGTTCCCCTGTGCTCAACGCCCCCTCTCCTGCAGCCCTCTGCACACCTCACTGACAAAGCCCAGGAAATCCCTTTCATCCTTTTGCAGAGCCCTGTAATTACTGCCTCTGGTGCCTTCATCCTGCCCTTGGGACTGCGCCCTCTACCTGAGAAGCAGCCCAGGTCCAGGTCCGGGAAGAAGCCGTCTGTCTGCCCCAAAGAAACAACCTCAGCTGGCAAGAGCCAGGCGGGGCCCACAGCATGGCTGTATCCTAAGGGCCACTGGTGCTTCCCTCGCCTCCCCCGCTGGGCTGCTGTCAGCCCTGGCCATGCCACCTGCCCCCTTTCCTCCAAGTTCTATGCCCTAAGTATGGAATTTTCTGGAATAACAGGCTGAACCTCTGAGCACCAGCAAGTGCCTTTGTAAACCCAGAGGAGCCCCAGGCTGCCCTGGGTTGGCGGTGGGGGTGACTGGGAGTTGGCATTTCCTGCAGTTGAGTCTTTGCCATGGACAGCTGCCAGCCCACACTGCGAGCTGAGTCAGCAGGGCCGGTCTCGGGTCCTCTACTGTGGCTGCAAACCGGGAGGTCCTGTGTTGCATGCCCCAGCCAGCATGGCCCTCTCTTGGGGCACGCTTCTTATTGTCCGCCTTGCTCTTCACAATCCCTGCAAGGAGTGTCTGCCCCTTTTCTGTTGGTGAGGAGACAGAAGTTCAAGGAGCATTTGTGACTTGCCCAAAGCCACCCAACCCTGGAGGAGAGGGGCTCGAACCCACACCCTCATTCAGAGCTGTGAGCTTCCTAACTCTGCTGTCCCTGAGGCCCAGCTCACCCCTGGGACGGGACGGGAACTAGAGGCCACTGCCCTGGGCTCCGGCAGGCCCAGCGCCACCACTCACAGGCTGGGCAGCCCCTCACCTTCTCCCTCCTGCATCAGTAGGAGGGACCAACCGGGGTGGGAGCCGCATTGAAGGGTGTGTGGCAGAAGCTGGGCCCATGCTGCCATCACTGCCACCCAGCGCCCCTTGGCAGAGCCTGGAGGGAAAATGGGGGACGGCAGCCCCAGACCTGTGGTCTGAACCACTCACAGCCTCTGCACGCTTCACGCTGGGCAAATCTGGTGCCAAGCGCCATCTTGACTGTCTCCAGCCAGCAAAGACTTACGTCCATTAAGCATTTCTCAAACACCTCTCAGCCAAGCGAACCTGGAGAACCAGCTGCTTGGCCATTCACAAAAGGACAGTGCCGTAGGCTCCCACTTGTGTGAGGCTCCTGGAGCAGGCGGAGTCCCACATAGAATGGGGGTTGCCAGGGCAGGGGGATGGGCGTCTGTGTTTCTTGGGTGCAGGGTTTCAGTTTGTGGACATGAGAAAGTTCTGGAGACACTCGCTGGGGAGGATCACCCAACAGCAGACAGGCTGCTGAACTGTACACTGAAAAATAATCAAGATGGAAGCTTTGTGTGTATTGTACCAGAATTCTGGGGAAAAAATGAAGCCTCTTAGCCCTGCATGTCTTGCTTGGGTTTCTTCAGAGGCAGCGGGAACCTGTTTCTACATGGAGTTGTCTTGATTGCAGTGAACGCTTAACCCAGGGCTCAAGTTAGTGTGTAAGGTGCGAGGTCACTTTGCAGGATCCCTGTGCCGCCCACAGAGCAAACGAGAGTGGGTCCAGCACTGCCCGCGGTCCTTGTAGGGCCGGAGCAATGCTGCATTGCATGAGAGGTGAAGTCAGACATCGGTTTGTATTTGGGGGTAGTCACACAACACGGTATCTGTTCTCAGCTTTCAAAGGTCAAAACCTATGGTGAATCTTAGTGGGGTGCTTGTGCTCTCAGACCCAGCACCTGCCGAGGAATCTGCCCATTCCAGCCCCACCTTCTGTTCGCCCCAGGGCAGAGCTCACAGCCCCAAGGAAGCAGGCATTTTACTGCTCTTCTTTCCCTTGTGCACAGCTGAATGCATTGAAGCTGTTGGATGTGCGGTGACTCCACATGGGAGTGGAAGTTGCACATATGGGCTGTGATCATCCCTCGTTCTAGATAACACCTGTGCTTTGCTGTTTCCTGGTTTTGTTTGTTGTATCAGGCGTGGGGGAAGAAACTCAGCCACCTGCTGGTCCAGTCCCCAGATCCCTACAGTGGCTGGGATTGGACCAGGCTGAAGTCAGGAGCCAGGAATGCAATCCAGGACTCCCACATGGATGGCAAGGGCCCAATCACTTGAATCATCACTGTGGCCTCCCAGGGTCTGGATCAGCAGGAAGCTGGAGTCAGGAGCTAGAGCCAGGGACTAAACCCCAGCACTCTGATGTGGGTATCTTAACCAGCATCTTAGCTGCTGGGCCGGGTATCTTCCCCTGGTGAGTTTTAAAGCCCGAATTGTTCCCTGACCTTCGACGGAATCTATCACTGCAGAAAGCCCCTTTCCTCCTTCCTTCTGTGCCCACACAGACTGCACCTCACAGACACTCAGACACCCGGTCAGACCTGAAATCCTTCAACTTTTAAGGATCTTTTCAGACCAGAGTTCCAATTCCTGAGGCCAAAGTTCAAACCTAAACCACGGGGTTCTCAGCTTTTCAAGGAGATCTGGCTTCAGATTCCACACTACTGCAAAGAGCAGTGGTCCGGGCAGCGCTCCCAGACTGGGTCCAGCAAGGCTGTGCCTTGGAGCTGGTGCCACCTTTCTGACAGATCTGACCCCATAGCCGTCAGCAGGGTCTGGGCAGCACAGGGCTCAATTCTGGACACAGTTAGGGGCTCCATAAAAAATGAGTGAATGACCAGTCACGCATGGCAGACCACCATTGATAGTTCAGTGCTATGCTGGGGCATTAGAGCTGATTGGCAGTAACTTTGAGTTCTGATGCCCAAGGATTGAAATGTAAGCTAGAGAATTGGGACTATGAATGTAGATCCTAATTTTGCCATTAAAAACCTTGCTTGGCCAGCGCCGTGGCTCACTTGGCTAATGCTCCACCTGCGGCTCCGGCACCCCAGATTCTAGTCCCGGTTGCTCCTCTTTCAGTCCAGCTCTCTGCTGTGGCCTGGGAGGGCAGCGGAGGATGGCCCAAATGCTTGGGTTCCTGCACCCGCATGGGAGACCGAGAGGAAGTACCCGGCTCCTGGCTTCAGATTGGCGCAGCGCTGGCTGTAGTGGCCATTAGGGGAGTGAACCAACGGAAGGAAGACTTTCTCTCTCTCTCTCTCTCTCTCTCTCTCTCTCTCTCTCTCTCTCTCTCTCTCTCTCTCTGTCTATAACTCTCTCTGTGTGTCTCTCTCTCTCACTGTCTAACTCTGCCTGGCCAAAAAAAAAGTTCTCCAAGCAATTCCTGCTGTTTTTCTCATCTATGAAATCAGGAGGAAAGAGGTCGACAGAAGTGTAAAGAAAGAAAAGACACATTGACAAGCTCACTGAGGAAGACCCTGATTCTTCTACTTTGCAATGTGTTCTTGTCCCAGCCTAAATGGGGACTGTGAGAACTCTCATTCATTTGCATAACCACAGGGAGGGTCCTCTGGAATGTCATGGCTCAGTTTTCTTTTTTAAAAAATTATTATTTATTTGAGAGGTACAGTTGGAGGGAGAGACAGAGAGACAGGTCTTCCATCTGCTGGCTCACTCTTCAAATGGCCGCACCGCTGTCATCCCCGTCACATTGCCTCCTTCCCACCCAGAGGAAACCATGCTCCTGACCTTGGTGTTGCCCATTCCACCCCTGCTTCATACTCTTACTCCTTCTGAACAAGGAGAACTCTCTTTTTAAAAGATTAACTTGTCTGAAAGGCAGAGTTACAGGGGTGGCAGGAGAGAGAGCTTCCGTTCACCACTTCACTTCCCAGATGCCTGCAGTGGCCTGAAACCAGGAGCCAGGAACTCCATCCAGGGTCTCCCATGCGGGTGGCAGGGGCCCAAGTACTTGGGCCATCTTCTGCCTTCCCAGGCACATTAGCAGGAAGACGGATTGGCAGCAGACTGGTCGGGACTTGAACCTGTGCTCCCGGGGGTGCCAATGTAACCTGTTGCCCCACAATGCCAGCCCCAGAACTAGAAATATCTTCAAGGCAGCCCAGCCATCCACCCCTCGCAGAAGGATTTGGACATTGTGGCTAACCTAGCTCAGTGTTGTTTGCAGATCACACTGATGTCTCCTCGTTGAGCTGAGAAAGTTCTCGTGTGTCTCTGGGTGGAGACTGATGGCCCCAGGCCTCAGTGAGGACGCCTATGAATGGGCCTGAGCTTGTTGGGGACCACGCAGCTGTGGCCCCCTATGTAGTTCTTTCCTGACCATGCGCCCCCCTCTCCTTCCAGACGGAGATGCGGCTGCAGGACCAGCAGCTGGCTAGGCAGCTCATGCGCCTGCGCGGGGACATCAACAAGCTGAAGATCGAGCAGACCTGCCGGCTGCACCGGAGGATGCTGAACGACGCCACCTGCGAGCTGGAGGAGCGGGACGAGCTGGCCGACCTCTTCTGTGACTCCCCTCTGGCCTCCGCCTTCAGCCTCTCCACGCCGCTCAAGCTCATCGGGGTCACCAAGATGAACATCAACTCACGGAGGTTCTCTCTCTGCTGAGTCGGTGAGGGGGCCGGGGCCGAGTGACCCCGTGGGTCTGCCCAAGGCCTGCAGGCAGGTGCTCCCTCAGGGACCCGGCTGTGGATCCCTGAGTCTCCATGACCAGCATTGGTTTGACACCCAAAGAGCCCTGCAGAAGGGCCGCTCCCTTCTAATGTTCCCTGAGAGCTGGGGTCCCTCTCTCCAGCTGTCCCTGTTCCCAGGAATCACGGGTGCTCTAAACCGGGGTCCCCCAAGGCCCCTGCCCCCCTGGAGAAACCAGCGGTGTTAGATGGGCCCGTCCTCTGAGTCCCAGCTTAATCCACACTCAGTAGGTGACTCAGCATCCTGGCGGGCCCACCAGGAGAGAAAACCCTAAAGGAGTAACCAGCGCGCTTGGTCAGGCAGCCCGCGGCCTGGGGAGCCCGAGCTCAAGGCTGCCGTCAGCCCGCGACTTGGGCGCTCTGTGCATGTGCTGGGCACACGCTAGCGTAGCGTGGGTGGGGCCAGCATGGGTGCCCTCCGTAGCCTCCCCTGGCCCCGTGCGCTGATCACAACGTCCACAGAGACCCGTGGCTGCCTCCCACAACCCTGGCGGGAGCGCCTGGAACATTACTGGTAATGAAACCAGGCAGACAGTGAACACCTGAATTCTCCAGCTGTGGAGGGACTGCGGCCGGGACCCAGGTGGATTCCCAGGGTGTCGCCTACACCACCTTTATTTCCCACCCCAGAAGCCAGTCCTGAGCCTTCCCTGAGATCCTGTGTCTGACCTAAACTAGTCCTTTTAATTGAACAAGACTGTTAGGAATGTGTTGCTAACCTGCTATTGGCTGTTGGTACAATTGGGAGCTTGTTGGGTGGCTCGCGTGCAGAGGTCGGGTCCCATTTCAAGAGTGTCTAGAGGATCAGCAAGCTAGAGCACATCCCACCAGAGAGGCCGGCCCAGTGCAGCAACACGGGACAGCTGGCTGCTTCCTGGCCGAGCTCTCTAGTTAACAAAGGAGCAGAGTGAAGGCTGGGGAGGGAACTGCTCCCTCGTGCGCATGGCCGTATAGTGGTTGTAGAGTATCGGTGTGTGGAATCCTTTGTGTTAGGTTGAACCCTGGAGATGGGCCTGGTGTTTTGCCAAACCCACAGACTGCCAGTCCCTCTCCTCGGCACCCACTTCCACCCACACCTCCCACTGTGTGCACTTGGGAATATTGGGGTGCGAGGAGCGCAGTGCCTGGGCGCTGGGCCCCAGGGTACGTGGCTGGTCACGTCCCCTGGGCTAACATGCACCACAGCCCGTGTTTCTCATCCCTGCATCGCCACAGTGAGGTCCAGTCCTTGACCCACCTAAGGGAGAGGCTGCCTCTCCTGCGTGGACTTGGAGTGCAGGGAGCCCAGTGAGTAGCCCTGCAGTAGACAGAAAACAACTTGGCTCCCCCTCGGGATGGCAAAGAGCCCAAGAGCTGAGGTTTTCCTTGAAGGAGGTAGGGCAGTGTCGCTCGGATCCAGCAGCCCCATGGCGCCCATCCTGCCGTGTCTGAGACTGTGTGTGCCACCACCACATGCTGCCAGTCTTAGCCACCCTCTGGGGACACACACTCATCCACTCACAGTACAGCGAATGCACAGAAACATCCCCGGATCCATGCAGGAAAACCCAGCCCATATTTTGAACAAATGCCATGTTTGTTTTTTTTTCTTGTTAAAAATCAGTTATTATGGTAACAAAAAAAAATAGGATTCACCTGAAGCTGAGCACTGGCCATGAATGGGCTCAGTCTGACTGACGTGGAGGCAGCCCAGCAGGGTGGGCGCTCGGCTCGCCGGGGCCGACCGCCTAACTGTGACCTGCCCTGCCACAGGGAACTAAGACCGCACTTCTCCGGGTGGGCTGGCGGTCTCAGCTGTGCGCTCAGTCCCTCCCAGGAGAACATATGTCTCTGGAAGAGGAGGGGGGCTCAGAGAAGAAGTGGCGGGGAAAGACGGTACCTGCTTTCCTGTACTGGGTGCAGGGTCCGTCAGTCCTCTCCTTTCCGCAGTGACACAGCTCACCCCTTAGCCAGCTTTCTGTGGGTCGAGAGACGTCTCCCATGGCCAGTGGCCTGGCCTCCCCCGTATACGGTCCTGTTTGTCATTGTCCTTGTTATTCATCATCTCTCTGCTGCCCAAGGATCCCCGAGTGTAGAACACGGAGTCTCCCCCAACCCTGCCGTGTGTGCTCTCCTGCCTCCGCATTCTCCGTAGCAATCACAGAGACCTGGGGGGGCTGGCCTGGGCCACAACCTACCCCCTGTAGCAATACCAAGTGCTATTACATAATCAACTGACAATTTATAGCATTATTTTTTATGATTATTTGTTTCTACATTGCTGTTAGAGAAAGTGAAATAAAAATATTTGACAAGACACACATACAAAGAAGAGAAATTGACCTCCTTTTGGCTTGTCTCTGTTACAGCACACACAGGGCTAAGCGCTGTAAAGAAAGAATGGATAGATGGATGGACGGAGGCATGGATTGACGGACAGATGGACGGATGGATGGATGGACGGATGGATGGATGGATGGATGGATGGATGGATGGATTCCTGGCTGGAGGGGTGAATGACTTCAGCAATCAGAGGAAGGTATGGGAGGAAGGGAAGATTCACCAAAATCCTCCCCCTTCCTTTGGTGAGCCTCCTCTCGGAGGCTTCCTGGGGGTTGGCACCAAACTGTGTGGCTCAGGAGTGCAGCCTGGGGCTCTGCTCTGCACAAACTCACCAGCTAACAGATGCAGGTGGCCCAGCACACTTGACAAAGCAGGCCAGGAATAGCATTGCTCTGAATGGGTCCCGTCTGCGTGTTCTCAGAGATGGTATGAGCGCTTCCACGCCGGTGGGAGCAGCCCTCTTGCAGTGCCAGGCGGAGGAATGAGCATGGTCTCTGTCCACCCGACAGGAGCTCACAGGAGAAAGTGGTCACGTGGCTCGTGGGACGTGGAAATCCACCGTCCACAGCGGCATGTAGTTCAAAGGATGCTTGCGAAGCTACAGGACCACACATAAGGAAAACTGGTGGCCGCCAAGCACAGAGGGTAATTGTAAGCTGCACTGAGAAGGTGAGATGGGAGGCTGCAGCCTTGCATGGAGGGGCTGCTTTTCCAGGTGACCAGGGAGGGCTTGTCCCAGAAGGTGCTGTTTCAGATGGACAGACAGACAAGCTGGGGTTGCAGGCTCGGGCTGGAGCATGGTCTGAGGGGAAGGGGTGGCTGCAGAGCCACCAGGTTGGAGTGAGGGGTTGGTGGTCGTGTCTGGCTTCCCAGGAAGTCACTGGAGGTTCTCCAGGGATATATGATCTGTTTGAAGCTCCAGCAAGATCCACGTAGAAAGGCCTGCCACTGTGTGGAGTGGGATGGGAGGGTGGGGGTAGCATGGAGCCGAGGCGGAGCCCAGCAGGGCACGAGCAGGTGGTGGAGGCCGACAGGAGCATGACTTGGCCAGGAGCAGCCATGGAGGGGAGGAGAATGAACCGCGTCCCTGGGCATTTACTTGGGGATGCACTTTCCAAGTGAAGCCATTGGGGAGCGCTGATAACTTGGATGTGGAGTGTGGAAAACAGATTCGGGCTGTCGTGGGTCAGTGGATGGATGGACAGCGGGTGGGGTGACCCCAATAGTTCTGTTTCGCATTATATATAAATGCCAATTATACATTCATGTAGGGAGTGGGCTGGTCATGGGGCCTGGACCTCAGGGAAAAGGCCAACATTGGAGCCATATATTTAGGAGTATGGATTCCAATGTTTGGACACCATCTAAGATACTACACCTGGGTAAACCCATCCAGGAAGGGGATGTGTGCATGTAGTGGAAAAAAGGGCTACAAACAACATCCTAGGGACCTCAACACCTACTGTGTGATTGATTTTATTAGTGTTGGCAGATTACATATATTTGTGGGGTACAAAGCAGTGCTATGCTTATGTAGACCTTGTGAGATGCTTGAATCAAGCTAATTAAGATCTCCTTGGATACCTGCCACATGTCCTTCTGTCTCACACACACACTGTAGCTTTGACTCCATCTCCCCCTACCTCCCCCCACTCCCAGCAGCCACCTCTCTGCTCTCTGCTTCTGGGATTTCAGATCTTTGAAATAAGTGGGAACATGCATTTTGGGGACTCCAACACTGAGAGGCCTGCTGGAGAGAAAGGAACAGGAGAGGAGACCTGGGAGGATGAGCCAGGAAGGTTGAAGGAGGACCGGAGGCACAGGCAACAGAGAACCAGCACACGCATGGAGCGCCGAAGCCGCGGGCTGCCCAGGCCACGGGCTACCTGACCAAGCGCCTTCTGGAAGGACCCATTGGGGGGGGAGAGCCGTTCCTGTGAAATGTTGCTGAGGACTTGAGTGGGAAGAGGACAGAGAGAGACGGAGGCTGGCTTCCCAGGTTGCCCATTGACGAGGCTGGTGCAGATGGACCTGGGCAGAGGGGAGGACAGACGGCTCACTGTGTGAGCCAGGAGGGGGCCGAGTGCAGGCAGCTGCTGTGTCAAGCAGCTTTGCTATGAATGGAGCAGACAACTGGGAGGTGGGTGAACACAGCTAGGGAAAAGAAAGGCTTGGGGTCTTCTCACGACAACCTGTGACGTGCCCACAGCAGCAGGAGGGGAGCGATGGGTGGTACCTGAGTGGGAAGAGGGCGTCTCAGGAAGTGAGGGCCTGGGGCCAGGTCTAGGGGGAGGAACAAGGACACTCCCTTCATTGTAGAGAAGGGAGGCAGGGGTGCAGGTGAGGGAACCCAGGGCGGGGGGCTCCAGTTTTCTCTATGAAGAGAACAAAGTGGAGATTTGAGGAGAAAGAAGTTTTCAGAATAACTATCAGAGTGGGTAAGTTAATGGGGGGGGGGGTCACTGGGTCATCTGGGCGTTGGCTCCATCTGACACATGTGGCCCTGACTGTGAGGTGCACCCCCACAGCCTCACTGGTTTGCTTTCCCAGCGAGCCACAGCCATTCCAGTACCCAGACCAGGCGCACCGTGGGAGAGAGGACTGGCCGGGGAAGATGCAAGTGTTTTCCAAGGTGCTTGTCATATAGCGCTGAGTGGGGGGGGAACGACGGAGCACAGGGCGCGGGGGCAGTGGTGCTGGACGGGCAGGGTTGAGGGAGGCCTCAAGGCCATCTGGAGGGTGCTAGAGAATTCCAGAAGGAACAACAGGTGGTGGGGGGTGGAAGTGACACACAGCGAAAGGCTGTGTGACGTGTTGCACAGCCCCAGCCTGCAGCTTCGTTAGTGGGGATGGCAGACAAAACTGGCTGGGGGTAGGCGTTTGGCACAGCTGTTAAGACACCGCTTGGGGTGCCCACATGCACAGCAGAGCACCTGGGTTCCAGTCCTGGGTCCACTCCCAGTCCACACCCTAGGAGGCCATGAGGGATGGCTCAAGTGTGTGGGTCCCAGGCACACACATGGGAGAGCCAGGTCGAATTCCAGTCTCCTGGCTTTGGTGTGGCTGGTGCCACTGTTGCTGGCCTTTGGGAATGAACCAGCAGATGGACAATCTCACTCTGTGTGTGTGTGTGTCTCTGTCTCTTTGCCTTTCAACTCTGTCTCGTTGCCTTTCAAATAGAAATAAATACATTTTTAAACCTGCAGCTCCCAGAACTTCCTGAAGACCTTATCTGTCTTACTGGGAGTGGGGGATTTGAGCTATTTCCGTGCACGTCCCCTGTGGCTCCCCAGGAGGGCAGAAGCAGTCCCCTTTGCTCGTTCTCCATGTCAGAGGCCAGCCCTGGAGCCTCTGGTCTCGCGGCTTGGGGAGGCGGCTGCCGTGGGCCGCTGGGGCGACAAGGGGCTTGTAGCGCAGCGGGCCCTGCCCACGCACACAGGCTGCCCAGCCCAGGCCCTATCTGATGGGAACTGCCAGAGGCTAGCGTTGCCCTGGCTATTTTTAAATATGCGAAAGCAAGCAGCCAGGAGGCAGCAAGGCGGTCTTGGGAGGAACCTGAAAAGTGAGAGCTCTGGGACCTGTGCTATGGCGCAGTGGGTTAAAGCCCCAGCCTGCAGCGCCGGCATCCCATATGGGCACCAGTTTGAGTCCCAGCTGCTCCACTTCTGATCCAGCTCTCAGCTATGGCCCGGGAAAGCAGCAGCAGCTGGCCCAAATCCTTGGGCCCCTGCACCCACGTGGGAGACCTGGAGGAGGCTCCTGGCTCCTGGCTTCAGATCAGCTCAGCTCTGGCCATTGTGGTCATTTGAGGAGTGAACCAGAGGAATGGAAGACCTCTCTCTCTGTGTGTCTCTCTGTAACTCTGTCTTTCAAATAAAAAAAAAAAGTGAGAGCTCTGAGAGCAGTCACCCACTCTCAGGGCGGGCAGAGAAGCCTGAGGTGTGCACACTTCACAGTGCCAGGGCCCGGCAGCGGGACAGGGTCCAGCAGGTTCCGTGTGGCTTGGACGCCGCTGGGAGCATCTCTGAGACTCCGTTACACAGACAGCCCAGGGTGCTGCTCTTCTTACCCCCTCCTCCTCGCAGGGCCACGCAGGAAGCGACACTTGCTAAAGGCACTTCGGGCACCCAGGGAAATCTTAGTGGGAAAGGACCAACGTGCCTCCCTCCAGCAGACTCACCTGCCCAGGTGAGCCCGCGCAGACCGTGAAGACAGCCCTCAGGGAGCTGGTCTCTGTGCCCCTTAGCCCACTGTGCTGGGAGCCTGGCCAGGAAGGGGTACAGGGTTGGGGGTAGCACCTGCCCCCTCTGCCAGGGTGTGGGTTGGAAAGCAGAGCCACTGTCAGTCTTCCAAGGCAGGGAGGGGGCTGATGGCCAGAGATCCACAGGCAGGGGCAGGCAGTGGGGGTGCGGGAGGGCTGCTCGAGGGGGGACTCCCACAGCTCCCTGTGGGGGCAGCGGGATGGCAGCTGGCTCTGCAGGAGGCGTCTGTGGAGCCGGGCGGTTCTCTGGCAAGAGCCTCCTGTGCATTGCCTGTGCCTGCTGCTGGCCCCTGGGACATAAAGTCTCCCCCTGGCTGCTGCGGGATGGACTGTGCCCTCCACCCACTCCTCTGTTAGAGCTCTGGCCCCAGGACCTCAGAACCGGCTGCATTTGGACGAGGTGCGTACAGTACAATGGGTGGGCACTAAGCCAACGTGAATGGCGTCCTTACAGGAGATTGGGACATACACACACAGAGGGAAGGCCACACGGGGCCCAGCGGGCAAGGCGAGCAGCCTCAGGAGAAACCTCCCGGCCACACCTGCGAGTGAGGACATCCAGCCTTCAGAACCGCGTGCCCGGCTGCTTTGTCATGCGGAGTCTGAGCCGACAGGTAGCCTTGCCTTTCCTCTCCGTCCCTACTTCTCCCTCCCTGGCTCTGCAGGTGTCTCCCCGGAAGTGACGGGAGCCTCTTCTGCTCACGTTCCTTTGGCTGAAACAAGTGGCATGCCCCCTCCTCGTCCCACTCCCCGAGGCCTCTGGGGTGGGGTGGGGGTGCCAGCTTAGCCTGGGCTGGGGCAGCAGCGGGCGGCAGTCATCACTGGTGAGGTTATCAGTCACCCCATCCCCCCAGGGGCCCACACAGCCAAGGACACTTGGGCTGGGAGGGGCTACTTGTGTTATTGGCAACTGGCAGCACACACACATAATGACGCGATTGAGCGTGAGAAGAAATGGGGCTGGCACTGGGCACAGTGAGTTAGGCTGCCCCTTGGGGTCCCCTCCCAAGTCCCCGCTACACTGCTTCCCATTCAGCTTCCTGCTAATGTGCACAGGACTTTGGCCCCCTGCCACCCTCATGGGAGACCAGGATGGAATTCCTGCTTCCTGGCTTCTGCCTGGCTATTGTGGGCATTTGGGGAGTGAACCAGTAGATGGAAGATCTCTCTCTCTCTCTCTCTCTCTCTCTCAAAAATAAATAAATAAGTAAATCTATAAATAAATATTTTAAGGAGATGACAACTGCTATTAACATTTTCAACTTCTTCCTTTCTACCTTTACTTGTTTTAAAGATTAATTTATTTATTTGAAAGGTAGAGTTAGAGAGAGAAGGAGAGGGATCTTCCATGCACTGGTTCACGTCCCCAAATGGCCGCAACAGCAAGGGCTGGGCCAGGCCAAACCCGGAGCTTCGTCTCTGTGTCCCACCTGGGGGCAGGGGCCCAAGTACGCAGGCCATCTCTACTGCTTTCCCAGGCGTGTTAGCAGGGAGCTGGATCAGAAGTGGAGCAGCTGGGACTTGAACCAGTGCCTGTATGGGATGCCGGCCCTGCAGACAGCGGCTTTAACTGCTGCACTGCAGCACTGGCCCCTTACTGCCGTGACCATGCTCTAAATGCACAGTAATGCAGTGATGTCTTAGTGTGTGTACGGAGAGATGCAGGCTCTCACAGGGAGGCAGAGCACACCCAGGCCCCTGACTGCACCTGCTGCCGGCCTGTGGCTGTGCCCAGTGAGGCAGGAGGAAGAGGCTTCTCCCTCAGGACACCCCCACTCCCCGCAGGGGACACCCCCATACCCCGCAGGCACCCACACAGCAGTCTCCGGGTGAAGGGCACAGCCCTCCTGCCCTGACCCACCGTGACGCTCATGGCAGAAGCAGCAGAGGGGCAGAGCACAGAAAGTGTGGGGAGGGGGGGACAGGAAACGGGGGTGGGTGGGAGCAGAAAGGGAGAAGGCACCTGCGAAAGCAAAAGGGGAAATGGCACCAAATCTGAGACCACAAAGCAGCCTCCCTCCCTCCCTTCTAGAATGTTCAGGTCCATTCTAGGAACAGGGCCCAGGAATGACAGCTTCTGAGGCTGGGGGCAGGAGTGGATCCCAGACTCAGCAGCCCAGAGGGAGTCCCACAGCCCTGACCAGTTCCACCAGTCTGAGTGGCCCAGCTAAGTGACCATCCAGCCCCCTCGTGTCCACACCCCAGGTCTGGCATCATGGCCACCTACAGTCCCCCCTCTCCTGCAGTCTTTGGCCAGCCCCCTCCCCCCACAGCTCAGCAGGGGGCCCAAAGTGGGGAGGGAGGAGCTTCCTGTGGCCTGCCCCCTTCCTCCCACCCCCTGTGCTGCTCTGCAGAGACCTAGTGAAAGGATCTATCACAAAAATGTCTCAGGGACGCCTCTGTTTAAAAGATCCCAGCGGGTTCCGTGGCCAGCAAGTGTCCTTGAGAAACCCCCCAGGCAGTGGCCTCCAGGGAAGTGGCCAGGAGGCCAGGCAGGGCGCCCTCAGGGCAGAGCGAGAGAGACTGCCCCTGCCCACTAATTGCAGGGGACAGGAGGAGACCTGAGCTCCCAGCAGGTTCTCCAGGCCTCCCAGGAGCATCTCCCACTGCCCAGGGCAGGCTCCCTCGGGATGAACACACACGACCCCAGGATGCAAATGAGCTACACCCGGGACTGGTCACCCAAAGGCCAGGCTAGTGCAGGGGTGAGGCAGAGCCACAGAGAGCAGCCAGAGAGTGAATGAGTCCCAGTGATTACGGAATAGGGGGGACAGGCTTGCTGTGGTGGCACGTGGCCCTAAGAGGCCAGGTCTGTTAACCCTGGCCCTGGGCAGGGTGGGATGTACGGGTTCCAGCCGCACCCTGAGGGCTCAGACCCAGAAGCGGGTCCGGGCCCTAAGTGCTGGCCGAGGCCACAGGCTCCGAGGGGCTCAGCCGGAACGCGCTGGGGGCCTCCTAGCTTCTCAGCCCGCCTGCTCCCTGTGGCCCTCACCCCCACTGTCTCCTTGCCAGCACCACGCGTCAGAGCCCTGGGGAAACAAATCTGTGCTGGTCTTCCCCGGGGACGCCTACACGTTTTTGCCGCCGCGTTGTATTGGGGTAGCCCCATGCGCCCCCTGCTGTACGAACTGAGGATTCCGTTTATACCGACGTCCCTGTAGCAAAGGGGATCCTTGTTTGTGTTCTTTGCCTTTGCTGGGATGTTCAAAGTTCTGATGCAGTTTTCCATTGCTCCAAACTAAAACCTCCACCGGAGTACTCTGTCACAATCAACCTCTTCTAAAAGTTTATGGGAAACGCAAATGATGGAAAACCCATGTGGATTTCAAATGGTTTTGCAACAAAAGTAAATTTAAAGTTATTTTTACTTATTTGAAAAGCAGAGTGACAGAGACGGAGAGGCACAGGTCTTTCATCCATTGGTTCACTCTCCAGATACCTACAACAGCCAGAACTGAGTCAGGCTACATCCAGGAGACCAGGACTAAATCCGAGTCTCCCATGCTGGGGGTAGGGACCCAAGTCCTTGGGCCACCATCTGGGCTCCAGGGTGTGCCTTAGCAGGGAGCTGGATGGGAATCGGGGTGAGACTCAAGCCTAGGCACCCAGATATGGGGTGAATATTGCAGGCAGTGGCTTAACCCACTGCACCCCATACTTCCATTCCCTTTTCATGAACTTTTAAAAAGTATCCTCACACTTTTTATTTTTTCTTATTTTTATGTATTTGTTTTTGTTTTTTTTGAAAAAGATTTATTTGAACGAGTTACAGAGAGGGAGAGGCAGAGAGAGAGAAGCCCTCCATCTGCTGGTTCACTCTCCAAATGGCTGCAATGGCCAGGGCTGTGGCAGCCTGAAGCCAGGAGCCAGGAGTCAGGAGCTTCTTCCAGGTCTCCCATGTTGAGTGCAGGGGCCCAAGGACCTGGGCCATCCTCCACTGCTTTCCCAGGTGTGTTAGAGGGGAGCTGGGATCAGAAGTGGAGCAGCTGGGACTTGAACTGGTGCCCATATGGGATGCTGGTGCCACAGACTGCAGCTTAACCTGCCATGCCACAGCACTGGTCCATATTTGTTTATTTAAGGCAAAGATATATGTGTATATAGAGAGAGGAGGGGGAGGGACAGTGATCTCTCCTGGTTCACTCCCCAAATGCCTGCAACATCCAAGGCTGTGCCAGGCTGAAGCCAGGGGCCGGGAACTCATCTAGGTCTCCTACACGAGTGGCAGGGGCCCAAGGACTTGAACCCTCACCTGCTGCCTCCCAGGATGCACATTAGCAGGAAGCTGGAATTAAGAGCGGAGCTGGGACTCGAGTGCAGGCCAAGCGGTGTCTTAACAGCGACACCACTTTTTAATGTCTAGTATGTGCCAATCACCGTGTCAGCTCCAGAAAACAAGATGATTAGAAGCAGAAAATACTCAGAACATTGGGTTCCATTTATGCCATGTTCATCTGCAATTTGTATTTCGTCTCTGCTCTGGAACCCAATCCTTTATAAAGAAAATAAAATGGCCATTATTAGCCTGAAAATGATGTGATAGATTTCAAAATCTATGGTTTAATTTGGTGCTTTCCTTCTAAATTTCCCAAACTACAGTGCCTGATTGAGACAGCCATTTTCCGCTTTCCCACTGAAAAGCCAGAAACCCTCACGGCTGTCTGTCACTTCCTCCCATGTGAAATCCCCAAGGCTTCTCCAGGTTGCCTGTGTGCGCTTCATCCAGTTCCCAAGCTCTAATCTGGTCTTTCTCAGCCTGCGGCTAAGAGGCTGGCTTCCTCTTCTCAGGTTGTAACTCCAGTGTTTCAGGCACCCGTCTCTGCCTTGTTTCCCTTGGATCAGAAACAAGATTACCGCAACCCAAGCCTCCCTGTTCCTTACACCAAGATTCCATAGGAGCGTCTCAGTTCAGGGTGCATTCGTGGTCTTGTCCCATACGAGCAGCCTCCCTGACTTGCTCCCCTGCCTCCAGGGGGCCACCGTCCCTGCAAAGGTCAAGTGCATCTGCGCCCGGATTCTCCCTGGCCACAAGCCAGCTACAAAGGACTCCAGCAAGCAAAGTCAGCGTGGGGGATCCCTGTTACAGTCTGCACCCCTTCAACACAAAGCACTTACAAAGGTTTCCGGGGGAGTGTGAGGCCTGGCCATTAAGCTGCTGGTTAAGGTGCCTGGGTTTGAGGCCCACCTCCGGCTCCTGACTTGAGCTTCTTGCTAATGAGGAAGCTGAGAGGCAGCCGTGGTGGCTCAGTGGTCGAGTCTTTGCCACTCACGTGGGGATCTGGGTTCCTGGCTCCTGGCTCCTGGCTCCTGGCTCCAGCCTCAGCCGCAACCCAGCAGGTGTAGATGTTTGGGGAATGAGCCAGCAGATGGGAGATTTTTCTCTCTATCCGTCCCTGTGTCTGCCATTCTTACACATAAATTTAAAAGGATTTCTTGAGCTTAGTATTAATTTAAGTTCAAGAAGTAATACAACTTAGATCCATCATTTTTCTCAAAAGCTTTGTGGATAAATGATTGAATAAACAAATAGTCCAAAAGCCCTAGTTTAGACTTCGTGTGTAAATTGTACACTAACCCAGACCAGCAGAATCTCCATGACCGATTGTGCAGGTCCAGGCTGAGAATCCCAGCTGCACGATAGAATCCACAGGAGCTTTCTGTAGCCTTGCCAGAGCCCCATTGAGAACAAGCCAGTGAGAAGCCCTGGGCAGTGGGTTCAGTTGCTCTCTCTCTCTCTCCCTTCCTTCCCTCCCTCCCTCCCTCCTTCTCTCTCTCTCTCTCCCTCTCTCTCCCTCTCTCCATCTCTCCCTCTCCTTCTCCCTCCAACCCCCTTTAAATAACAACTGGCTCTCTTTTCCCACATTAGACGGTGAGTTCCCTCCACAGTTAGATGGTAAGTTTCCTTTCTAAACCACAGACACGTAGCCCAGTGCCCGGCAGGGGCCGAGCCTCAGTAAAAGGAGAGTAGTCTCAGAATTGTTTCGAGCCTTATCTTCCTCAGTGTCCACAAGTGGCTCTGTGGCTCCTTAGGGGAGAATAGTGCTCTCTGATGGTTATGCACAAGGGCAGTCCCAAGTGGACATTCCAGAGCTGGACAGCGACTCCCTGTGGCCTGAGTCGCTGGCGCCCTCTGCTGGTGCTCTTTGCAGTTGTCCTTAAGTGAGAAAAGTCACCAGCCGGGTGCCTCAAGGTACGGGTAACCTCAGCGTGTCGTTAGGAGGAGGATACCACGTTTGGCTCTTAGGAAACATTAGAGACAGCAGATGACCTTCCTGGGTCCTGCGGAGAGACCAAAGCATGAGCAGCAGACAGTGAGCCCTGTGGAAAGCATCCCTCCTCCAGGTCTCTCTGAAAAGTCCTCCAGTGATTGGAAACTAAACCTCCTATGATTAAAGAACCCCTGAGTCAAAGAAGAACCAAAGGGGAAATTAGAAAATATTTCCAGTGGGTGCGTGATACATCAAAAGTTATGATATTACAGATAAAATAACGATTAAGAGGACATTTTGTGAATATTTACATTAGGAAGAAATGTCTAAAACAAAATTTCTACCTTAAGAATTTAGAGAGGCTGGCACTGTGGCTCACTTGGCTAATCCTCCGCCTGTGGCGCCGGTACCCCGGGTTCTAGTCCTGGTTGCTCCTCTTCCAGTCCAGCTCTCTGCTGTGGCCCAGGAAGGCAGTGGAGGATGGCCCAAGGTATGGGTTGACTGGAGATAAATCATGGGGAAGTTTGGGGGGAGATAGAAATGTGGTTGTATCAGTTTGTCTAAACTCATCAAAATAGGTTTTGAGCACATTGTATTATATATAGTTAGATCTCAATAAAATTGTTTTTTTAAACTAGCCTTTCTGTGAACAAAAAATAAGGCTTAGAAAACACTAGATAAGCGCTGTTACCAAGTCTTAGGAGGCAGAAACATGAGAGTGGGTGAGTGAACCCTGAAAAATGCCTTTGTCTCTCTCAGCCTCAGCTGTGATGTGGAACAAACAGGCAGGAGGCTAAGGGAGGCCTGCGTGGACTGGGATTCCTGCAACCCTGCAAGGTACCGTCCCTGTCAGTCAGGATGCACCCGACTCTCCTCCAGACCACTGTTGGGGGTACCTGCTCCCTGCCTTTCTCTCTTTCTCTGGACAACCCTCTGGCCCACTTGGGGCAGGTGTGTCTCCACACGGGGCAGCCCACACTCCCACGTGAATGTGTGTTCATTCTCTTGCCTTTAAATCAATCCTGATCTCACTTGGGGCACCTATAGATGATCTGCTTAGAATCCTTATCGCTGTTGTGGGGTGGGGTTAAGGTGCCAGGCCCGCCATGGACAGAGTCCTGTCTGTCCTCATCCGTGGGCTGAGTTGCCTTTTCTGTCTCCATTGCTGGCCACGCGTGTACACAGTCCCCCTCAGGGGGCCTTTCCCACCCGCACTGGAGCTGACATCCCCCTCAGTGTCCATGGTTCGTCTTCACATGCACTCTTGCCTTGGGTACCACTGTCATCTCCATGACGGCACAGGAGACAAGGCTCAGAGAGTGGGGGCTTTTCCAAGACCACACACGAAACACAACACCCGCACTCAACTCCACAGGCCAAAACACTTTGCTTTCCTGATTCTCTCATCTGTTTTCCCCTCCTGGGACAGGTGCCCTGGGGATTACATAACTACCTAGAGCGGCTGAGAGAAGAGTGACAAAGCTAAGGTGTATAACGGCGATGTGACATTGACTGTCCTGCCCATTGCAGTCACACGTAATTCTGAATGAATGCGGTGACTAGAACTGCCCGTTGTATTCACTCTTTCCTTACCAGTGTTTCAGTTCAACAAATACTCCCTGTGCAGTGCCCTGTGTTGGGAGCTGGGCATACAGAGGAGTCAGGCATGAGCCTCGCCTATTGGGAATTCAGAAGTTAGTACAAAATACTTTGTTTCTGCTCAGGGCTGCTTCTCAGTCATTCCGAGACCCAGGATCTGTTACCTACCAAGGCAGCAGGAGCCACGGTCGAAAACACCAAGTTTACGTTTCTAGCTCAAAGACTCCAAGACACAGGGCTGGAAAGGGTTGTAAGCCGGGGAGCCTGACAGCCTTAAACCACCTGGGAATTAGTTCCGTTGCTCTAGAGTTGGTGGGTTTGTTGGTTTTTAGCAAAGCCAGGTCTGCTTCACTTAAGCGCTGTTGGCAGGGGCTCCCTTGGTCTCCTCCTGCAGATTTTAAACCCTCTTTTGCAGAGGTCACCTCAGGTGGCACGCCGTTCTGTGGGAAAGGAGGCGGCGTAGGGAGGCGTGTTAGCCACCAGCACCATTCCCTTGATTTACCCCCAGGCTGTTGGGGAGCGGGAGAGCAACAGGAGACCACGGGTCCCGTTTTCCGGGCTGAGAAACTCAGACATGCAGAGGGCGAAAGGACACTCTTGCTTTTGCGCATCTCAATGCTCTGAAGATTTTTGACTTATTCATATTGAATCCTCTAACACCACGTCACACATTCAACTGACAAATTAAGCTCCAATGAACTTTTTTTGTGGGTTGTATAAAATTAATAAACTGCATAGCCATTTGTTCACATGCAATATATGGGGAAGCAGAGAGAGTGACACAAACCAGGTCCCTGGTGCCTCCCACAGAGCTGTGCACCTGACAGCTGTGTTCCTGCTGTGACACACAGACTGGCCTTGGCCTCCTAGGACCATGGACAAGGGCTGTGAGCTCCAGCACCTTAGCTCATTCTCCAACACAGGGGTGGCCCCTGGTGGCAGAACTTTGTGCAACTTTTCAACATTAAAATTGTTCAACTTTAAATCACTCTGTCCTTAACCAGGATATGGATTTTTCAATGATAATTATAGAATAGTTTACAGAATGTGATAATTCTGCAAAATGTCTACTTAGTTTCAAAAAAAATTTTTTTTGGTAACTTGAAACCTTCATGTTATGCTAAGTTAAAGATCTCGCTTTTACAAGGTGAGACACAGGGGATTTGGAAGTCTGAGTAATTTCTAAGCCAGCTAACGTACTGAAATATGAATTGCCAAGCAGAAGTTTAAGTTTATATGCTTTGGCGTCTTGCTTTCTTGTATGGTAGAGAAAAGTTCAACATTCGGTCTGTTAAATGGGAAAAGGTGTGCTGTGAAGAATCGCAGGATCCCAGAAGTTCCAAAGTGGTGCTAGTGTCACAGAAGAACCCAGACTGAGTGATTTGTAGACTATGGCGGTTCTGGCAGCTAGGAGATCCAGCATTGCGGGACCAGCTCCAGCCATGTGCCTGCAGATGGGAAAGAGAGGGTATGAGAGAGACAAAACGGGGCCAAACTCAATCCTGTATGAGGAACTCGGTCCTGCGATAATGGCATCAGTCCACTGACCAGGGCAGAGTCCCCGTGGTCTACTCACATCTCAAAGGCCCCACTTCCTAATACTGTTACAGTGGTAATTAGATTCCACCATGAACCTTGGAGGGGGACTTCCAAAGCATGGTGGTTCGTATGTGACAGACCATGAACGCTAAGAGTTAAGATTCTCATCAGTGTGTGTGTAATCAAGACTCCTAGGAATAATAAGGGAATCAACTCTGTTTGCAAAATATACAAGGAAAGGATGGTATGTGGTGGGGAAGGACAGTTAAAAGGCACTAGGATGTCTTTTCTGTTGAAGTAAGAAGGAATACAGTTAATTTTGAACTGAAATTCTGATTGTTCCAGAATGAGAATAAGGAAAAAGAAAGTGATAGGTGTTGGGCCAGCACCGTGGTGTAGTGGGTGAAGCATGAACTGACGTCCATATGGGATGCCAGCATCCTAGGTGGCGGCTTTACTTGCATGCCACAACACTGGCCCCTAAATTAAATCTTGATTTCAAACTAACTTTAGGATATTCCAGAAATCCCCTGTGTCTCACCTTGTAAAAGCGAGATCTTAAACTAAATAGGCTTATTTGATATGACAAATTGTATGGGAAACATAAAATACTAGATGATAATAAACCTTCTTTAAGTTATATTTATGGGTATGTATTGGTCTGAGTGTTCCAGAAGATGTGTGAAATTTCTAGAAGTCTGACGTGTCCTGGTATGTTATCATTCGTAATTTCAGTTACTGTGTTTACAGTGTTAGATGCCTCAGAAATAACCAATTTCTTTGTCAATGATATCATTGTTATAATGAACATTCCTCAGATCTTTAATCAGGGCCACTTTACGTCTTTAACAATTTTAAGTCTTTTGACATCCACAGAAAAATATTGTTTTACTTTGATTCTTCTCTGAAGACATTTCCACCAGCAGTGGTCCAGAAGTGCTGCTTTTTCAAGAAGGTTCATGAAAAAGACTTTGACCAGTGTTCTGGAATACAGCTTCTGATGACTTTCAGATCATCCCAATGGACCGGACAAGAATTTCCAGAACTCTGATAAAGAGATGGATGGGTTCACAAAACCACGAACTGAGCAAGCAGAACAGTGATTCATTACATGGGACTAATGAATTGATGAAGTTTGAAAAATTGCTGGTTCTTTAAGAAAACTCCTTTTCTTGTAATCTATCTACAGTTTGCAGTAACTTGGTAAAGCATATTTGAGAGCAAAAATGGAAACACCCACTTTTCCTTCTCATCTGACCCTTTCAGAAGCTATTTGTGAGTGTTCTTATTTCCATGGTGACATAGTTTTTTGCATAAGGTCACTAAGAATTTGTTCTCCCTGTAACAGGGCACATTTGGAAATCCTGGCTGTGCTACCCAAGATTTGACGGAAATGCCATATTTTCAGATATGACCAGTTTTAGGGAACTTAACTTTATCCTGCCAGTGAAGCCCTTGTTGTTACAACTGGTCTGGCTCAGATGGGATCCAAGCCTCACAAGTGAACAAGGACTGTCACTTCCTGGCATGTCCTGGGAATCTCTGGATATTTTGGGGACCTTGAGAAGAGTTCACCCAAACACTCAGGCCTTGATGGCAAGGCCTTGGCTTTGCTTCCCAGCTGAAGAAGGTTTCCAAATGCAACTCTGAGATTCCTTATCAAAAGTTCCAGCGAGACACATGTTGAAAGAGCCTGCACTGCATATCACTATGCTTGCTGCACTTAGGCAAATAACCAGGCCAACTCTAATAGGACTATATTTATTCCGCAAACAAATTACTCTTAACTTTGGATATTTTTGGTAGAAATAGAGAGAAGGCTATAGACAGAAAAATTACATTTCAGGAGAAAACTATAGGTCACCCATTATCAAAGGTCATTGATTTTTAGATTTTGGTCTTTGTCTACAGTCTGGACTGGATCTTGAATTCTCTGTTCTCCTCACACTGTCTGGCCTCAACTATCCAAACTGATGTTTCCAATTGTTCTCCCATCTTTCCTGATGAAAGGTGGGAGAGAAATAGAACTCCTCTTTTCCTGAATCCCTGCCAGCTGAAACCTGACCTAGACTTCAGAGAGGTGCCACGACGGCGTGTGGGCACAGCCTCACGCCTGCTGCTTCGTCGGCCTGCTCAGTGAGGCCGCTGACATACCCCACATCAACAGGAAAGTCTGTCATGGCCAGCGCCGTGGCTCACTTGGCTAATCCCCTGCCTGTGGTGCCGGCACACTGGGTTCTGGTCCCGGTCGGGGCGCTGGATTCTGTCCTGGTTGCTCCTCTTCCAGGCCAGCTCTCTGCTGTGGCCCAGGAGGGCAGTGGAGGATGGCCCAAGTGCTTGGGCCCTGCACCCCATGGGAGACCAGGAGGAAGCACCTGGCTCTTGGCTTTGGATCAGCATAGTGAGCTGGCCGTAGCGGCCATATGGGGAGTGAACCAACGGAAGGAAGACCCTTCTCTCTGTCTCTCTCTTTCTCTCTGTCTCTCTCTCACTGTCTAACTCTGCCTGTCAAAAAAAAAAAAGTCTGTCAAATTATCATTGCCTGCCCTCACTCCAACCCCAAATCTAGGGATTTTCCCAAATGGCTTCTGTCTGGATTCCAAAGATGTGTTCACAGTTTGTTCTGCCCTTTAGCCTTTGTTTTTATTTTGTTCCTATACAAATGTCATTTATTAAAAGCCCGATTTCTTGCACCTTACAGAGACCTAACCACCTGCAACACTGCCTGTTGACTGTTGAACAGAACTGCCCTATTCTTGGGACTGAGAAACTGCCTCCATGGCTTACAAGACAATCCCCCAACCCAGTTTCTGTACCCCAGAAGGAGGACACCAGGCTCAGAACAGGAGACCCCAAGGGGTGGCGCATGCCCAATGTCTTTTAGCTGAAGGAGACAGGAAGGTCTCAAAAGCAGGAAAGTCTCTCTGACCTCTTCCAAATCCCCCGTCTCCTACCCTTGTGTCTCCCCCAAGTGAGTCATGGAAACTAAAATCCCTCTCCCCCACAGCAAGCTGTAAAACCTAGAAGGACCACTGTCTGGCTTCCTCCCCTGGAGACTTCCATGCGCCCTGTGCCATAGTTGGAGTGAGGAGTGCCTTAAAGAGACAGGGGAAGAATCTGAACAAGCAGGCCTTGCTGAGTACCCCTCCCCGTTATGCCCATGGGGTCGTGCCCCCTCTTTCTCCAATGACCCACTTCTTGCATTAGACTTGGTGTTAAAATCTATAGTTTTCCCTAGGTCTTTGAGTCTTCCCTTTGGAAGACTCTCGTGCTATCTGAACTGGTTCATCCTCTTCTCTTGCTGATCTTTTGTCAGAGGGGTGTCAACCGTGAGCCTTGCCAAGGGTAGAAAAAGGTGTTACTTTTTCTCCCCTTCACTCTCAACTCCACCCATATCAAAGGGGGCTGGGAGACATACCGGAGACCCCTTTGAAAGAAAGTCTGGGTGACAGGCTGAAGGACGTCCAGGCCTCATCCCCTCCATCCATCTCCTATGTCTCTGGTTAATCCACTTTGGAGGGCAGTTCCTCTTCCCGTTTGAGGAAAAGATATCCAGATTCAAATGCTCTCAGCCGGGGCCGGCACCATGGCTCACTTGGTTAATCCTCTGCCTGCAGCGCTGGCATCTCATATGGGCGCCGGGTTCTAGTCCCAGTTGCTCCTCTTCCAGTCCAGCTCTCTGCCGTGGCTGGGGAAGGCAGTGGAGGATGGCCCAAGTGCTTGGGCCCTGCACCCACATGGGAGACCAGGGGGAGGCACCTGGATCCTGGCTTCGGATTGGTGCAGCACCAGCCATGGTAGCCATTTGGGGGGTGAACCAATGGAAGGAAGACCTTTCTCTCTGTCTCTCTCTCTCACTGTCTATCTGTCATAAATAAATAAATGCTCTCAGCTTAGCAAGTCTGAGGAAAAGCGTTTCTTCCCCAGGAAGGATCCCGCGTTGCATCCCTGGGGCTGCTGTCACTGACTACCGCCAGCAGCTCGCTTTGCTCACAGTTCCGGGGCTGGGAGGCCATGGCAAGGTGTCGGCAGGGCTGGTCCCTTTGGAGTCCTCTCTCCCTGGCCTGTAGAAGGCGGTCTTCTCCCTGTGTCTTCACACCACCTCCCCTTTCTGTGTGACTATCTCTATCCAGATTTCTCCTAGGACATCAGCCAAAATGGATTAGAGCCCACCCTGGGGACCTCGGTGACCTCTGTCAACACCCTGTCTTCTAATAGTGTCAAAAACTGAGGCCCTGGAGGTGGAGCGTCAGCATCGATACCTGCTGGGGATCACAGCCAACCCACAGCTAACCATGCGCATCTGTGCTGGACCACCATGCACATCACATGCCCAGGAGGTTGGAACTCGGATGGGCCACGTGGCAGCCCTACAACAGGGGACCAGGAACTGTGAGGATGATTTCCCCCCTGAAGTGAGAGAGAAACTTCTTGAAGGAAGGGCTGTTGTGAAGGTCACAAAAGCACTGGCCAGCACACTCAACAGCAGGACTTACGGAGCCAACCTCCCTCTACACTGAGACAAACATAGCTGAGCTGGCTGTGCTGTGCTCTGATACGCAGTGCACACAAAGGACCAGGCGTCGCTCAGCTCATGGCGCATCAATCTGTAGGCTCATGATGGTGGGTGAGTGTGTGTGTAAATTTCATCCTTCATATTTGTTCTTAGAATGGTCTTTTCAGGCCCTGAGCTTGTGAGCTAGTATTGACTTTAATACAAATGAAAAAGTAGTGTCGGCCTGGGAGTCTTCCTGGTCTGGGGGTAAGAGGCCTTCCTGGAGGCCCAACTCTGGTTCTAACAACAGTGGAACTTGGGCGAGTCCCTTTCCCTCTCTGGGACCCAGTCTTTTCATGTATGAAATGATTCTACTACTTGTCTGGACAGATCTCTAAGACATGGTGAAATTTAAAAAACAAGGTGCATATATACCTAAGAGTTGAAAGCAGTCTCTCTCTCTCTCTCTCTCTCTCTCTCTCATGGAAGCAATGCACGTGCCCACTGATGGATGAATGGGTGAGAAAAATTTGGTCTATACATACAATGGAACACAAGGTTCCTACCATGTGGGTGAGCCTTCAGATCATTATGCTCAGTGAAGTGAACCAGTCCCATGAGGACAAACACCGTAGGATGCCACTTACATGAGGTATCGGCGGTAGTCAAGTTCACAGAGACAGAGAGTAGCCGGGGAGCTGCCAGGGGCCAGGGAGGAAGTTGTCAATGGGCAGAGCTTCACCAGCACAACACGACGGGCGCTGTAGGTGGACGGTAGCAGTGGTCGCAGGATGACGAGTGTATTACACACTGCTAGAGAGTGCACTGAAACACGCTGGCATGGTTAAGTGCTACGTTATGCGTATTTAACCCAATTTAAAAATAGGGACGAAGAGCAAGGTGTAAAACAGTGTGGACGGCAAGTTATTGTTACGGGAAAGAGGGGAGGGGAGCGTGAGTCTGGCATTTGATTTGCCTGGAGACACATTTTTAAAGGCCTGGAAGTATGCATAAGAAACAAAGTTTACCTGGGGGGGAGGGGTGGGTGTGTGGGAACCGGGCAGGTGGAGGGTGGCCGTGGCCCCATGCCCTTTATTAGAAATTCTAATTCTATGTAAACAGGACTCAGAAGGGCCCAGCTGCTTATGGTTCGGAGGGTTGCATAATGGTCACGTGCCCTCCTCTTTCTGCCTGGGTTTACCTTGACCTGTCATTGCCCAGCGATTTGTTTTCTCACTTATCTCCTTTGGGACACTGGAGTCAACCTGATCGTGCACTTCCCTTAGGAGCCGGCGAGGCTTGGAGGTTTGGCTTCACGGCCAGTCCCATCTGTGTCCCTTCCCCACCCTTCTCTGCCCAGCAGAGTTAACCCAGTCCCAGAGTCCCTGCTCAGCATCCTGGGGCCTGGCCCTCCAGCCCTGCTCACCTGCCTTCTCACCTGCTGCCTGCCAGCCAGGTGACCCTGGAGGGGCTAGGGAGCCTGCTGCATCTCTTATGTAAAACGGGACCCCGACCAGGAGCCTCACCGCATACGTGTCAATGTCACAGTGGATAATACAGTGAAGCCGCCTCCCACAAAGGAGTGGGTGCTCCGGAGACACTTCGGGGTGCTGCCAGGTTGTGTTTCTGGAGCTAGTTGGTGGCTACCCAGGGCTGTGTGTCATAATTATTTGGTAAACTGGTAAACAGGTTTCTTTTCTGCATTTTCTGTATGTATGACATATTGTACAGTTGCTAAAAAGGAATCTAAAAATGGTAAAAAGCCAGTATGTAGAGGAGAACACTTGCTGGTTTAGTTCCCATCCTGCCCATCCATACTAATCCGAGAATGCACCAGAGGCTTCCAGCCACAACCCCCGTCTCCCACTGTTGCTTCTTTTCCCATTTCTGAGTTTTACCTCCCCACCACACTCCGTGCATACAGATAATCCCCATCCCCATCCTGGGGCCTGGCCCTCCAGCCCCCTCCCCCATCGTGGCTGAGCCACCCGCTTCGTCTCCTCCCAGGTGCAGGCTCTCTGGTTGATGTGATCGCTTCGTCTCCTCCCAGGTGCAGGCTCTCTGGTTGATGTGATCGCTTCGTCTCCTCCCAGGTGCAGGCTCTCTGGTTGATGTGATCGCTTCGTCTCCTCCCAGGTGCAGGCTCTCTGGTTGATGTGATCGCCATGGCCCGCATCAGCGTGCCCGGGAAGCATCAGGAACACCTGCTCCTCCGCGCCCTGGCGCCTCTGCCAGGAAGGAGGCGCAGAAGGAGCACCACGGCTCCCAGCGCCTGCTCCGCGCCCGGCGCCTCCATGTACCTGCCCGTTCATCAGCTTGGCACCGTGATGGTCCTCATTGTGCAGGTGAGGAAGCTGCAGCGGGGCCCCGGGCCGGAGTGGTGGGGCCAGACCCTGAGACCAGCACAGTGGGGCTCTCCAGGCCACCCCTCCCCAACAAGACTGCCACACTCCCAGGGTCTAGCAGAGTCTTTCTCAGACCTTCGTGTGCACCCAAATCGCCAGGGGATCTGGTTAATTCCGACTCAGCCAGTCTGGAGCAGGGCACAAGAGGCTGCGTTTCTAACAAGTTCGGGGGGACGATGCTGTGAAGCCCGAGGCCGGTGCTTCTGGCCGGTGACCTCTCTTTGGGTGGCCCAACAGGAGAGGGGCTGGTGAGCATATAAATGCAACCCAGCTAATCACGGGTTCCTGTCTAGTGCGCGGGCAGGGACACCTACCCTGGAGGCCCCCTCACCTGCAGGTGCTGGCCCCATTCTGCCAGCATCACCCAGACACAGAGCTCAGGCCTCTGCCTTGTTTACTCGGGACTGGAGTCCCTAGAAACCTTCCTGAAAGGTGAGAGCAGACGCTACAGCCCTAGCCCGCAGCCATCTTGCTGACTTCCCCTCTCTCAGTACGGCGCACGTGGCTGGGCTGCAGCCGCCAGGGGTGAGCTCCTGCTCCTTGGTTCGTTGGTTGGGCTCCCCAGCAGGTGCACGTACTTATTCATCAGCCAGAGCAGCAGGCTGGGGAGGCTCGGGGTTGCTTTTGGACTAGAGGCAGCGACCTGCTGACTTCACGTCCTAGGACCCTGCCCATCGGGATCTGACCCCAGGGAGCTGAGTCACGTTCACCACACCTGCCCTGACCAGTCTGAACAGGCGTGGCCCATTGCAATCTGGTTATCTGAGTTGTTTCCCCAAGAACAACTTCGGTGGCCTCCCTTTCTCGCTCCTGTGAAATCTGGTTCACAAAGGCTGAGAAGCCAGGGCCCTCTGGAGGTCTCTAAGTGTCTCAGGTCTGGTTTGGCCGTAAATCACAGCATGATGACTTGCCCGTCCAGCCGGATCACTCTCCCAGCTTCTTGTCCTGCAGCTCGGGGCTGGTGCCGTCCTAGTCTCCCAGGTGCAGAGTTTGCTCCTGGCAGCTCCCCAGGTCGTGACGTTGCCTTCAAGCCCTTTCCAAGAGTGGGGAGCCTCTGTGGCTTTGCTGCCATCCTCAGCCTGCAAATGCTCAGCCCCCACCCCCCCCACACCCCCATGGCAGCTGGCTTCTGCCACATCCCAGGGCTGTTTGTCCAGAGCCCCTCCCCGGGTGCTGACCCTGCGTTCCCACATGTGTCACTGGTTTTCAGGAGCACAGGAGCCCTGCCGGTGAGAAGAGAAGCCCATGGGACCAAGCTTTAGCGAGCAGTGGATCTTCACAGATCCCAGAGAGCCTGAGGCAGGGGAGCAATTCTGCCCTGGGATCCACTGCCCCAAATAACCCCTACAGGTCCTTGGCGGGAGAGAAGACAAGGGAGGAAGGGTGAGCCCAGCTGTCCACCAGCAGTGACTGGGGTTTCCCTCCTGCCAGCTTCCCAGGCCCGAGCAAGTGGGGCGCACGCTCTCGGCTCCCACGGTCTGAGCCCCAGCACAAGGGCAGAGCCGCTGATAAGCTGAGTGAGGCCTGGGATTCGCTCCAGCATGGCACACACCTGCCTTGTTTTTCTATGGTATGACCGCAGCCAGGCCTGGAGAGGACAGCATGGCGGGCAGGCCTGTGCAGAGGTGGGAGCAAGATGGCTGGGGGGCAAGTGCGAACCCCTAAAGTCGAGCCATCTGCATTTGCTTCCAAAGGCTGCTGGGCTTCGCAGCCTCCAGATGGGACATGCGGCACAGCCACCCTGGCCCCAGGAAGCGGGGCGAGGCAGCCCCTAAGTAAACCTCTGTGAATCACCTTATCTCGGGCATTCTGTTAGAGCCGCAGAAAGTGGACGAACACATGGCACCTTTTCTCCTTAAAAAAAAAAAAAAAAAGTACCACCCAGTGTGCAGATGTGTGCTGGCTTCTAGAGCCTTCTGAGACGTGACAGATGGGATGAGAAGTCAGGAAAGCTGGGGCCAGCACTGTGTGATATGACAGGTTAAGCACAGCCTGCGACGCCAGCATCCCGTACCAGGGCGCGGGTTCAGGTTCCAGCTGCCCTGCTTCTGAGCTAGCTACCTGCTACTGTGCCCAGACAGCAGTGGAGGATGACCCACGTGCTTAGGCCTTGCCGCACATGCGGGAGATGGAGTTGGGACCCCCGCCCCAGCAGTTGTGGGCATTTGGGGAGTGAACCAGCAAATGGAAGATCTCTGTTTCTCCTTCTCTCTGTGTCAGTCTGTGTCTTTCAGACAAATAAGTAAGTAAACTGAAAGATTGGGAAAGCCACTTGGGGTGGGGTGAGCAGCTCCCTGGAGGAAGGGAGTGGGAATCGGGGAAGATGTTAGCTGCAGTTAGACATGGAGACGGAAGGAAAGACAGGAAGCATGACCTCAGAAGAGGCCACGGAATGAAAAAGGCTGCCAGGCCACACAGCAGTGGGGGAAGGGGGCTGAGCATCTTCCAGTGGTCTTGACCTGTCACCTGGCCAGGAAGATTCCAGCAGGAAGCCAAGAAGAGCATCCACAAAAGGCATTAGGAGTGACATGGAAATCTCTCCTTACTTCCTCTTCTCTTTGAGTCTCAGTAAATAATCTTAAAAGGGCATTTCTAATTATTTTTAAAGATTTATTTGTGGCCAGTGCTGTGGCATAGTAGGCTAGGCCTCCATCTGTGGTGCTGGCATCCATATGGAGGCTGATGGGGTCCCAGCTGCTCTTCTTCCAATCAGTTCTCTGCTAATGGCCTTGGAAAGCAGTGGAGGATGGTCCACATGCACCTGTGTGGGAGACCGGGAGGAATCTCCTGGCTCCTGGCTTCGGATCGACCCAGGTCTGACCTTTGTGGCCATTTGGGGAGTGAACCAGCAGATGGAAGACCCTTCTCTCTGTCAGTAACTCTAACTCTCAAATTAATAAATAATCTTTAGGAAAATATTTATTTAAAAGACAGTTTGAGAGAGAGAGAGAGAGTTCTTCCATCCTCTGGTTCACTCCATAAATGACCACAGTGGCCAAGGCTGGGCCAGGCCAAAGCCAGGAGCCAGGAGCTTCTTCCAGATCTCCCACATGGGTGCAGGGGCTCAAGCACTTGGGCTGCCGTTAGTTGCTTTCCCAGGCCATTACCAGGGAGATAGATCGAAAATGGAGCAGGGGCTGGCCCCATTGCGCCATAAGTTAATCCTCCGCCCGTGGTGCCGGTTCAAGTTCTGGCTGCTCCTCTTCCAGTCCAGCTCTCTGTTGTGGCCTGAGAGGGCAGTGGAGGATGGCCCAAGTGCTTGGGCCCCTGTACTCCCATGGGAGACGGGGAAGAAGCACCCAGCTCCTGGCTTCAGCTCGGCACAGCTCCAGCCGTTGCGGCCATCTGGGGAGTGAACCAGTGGAAGGAGGACCTTTCTCTCTGTCTCTCCCTCTCACTGTCTGTAACTATACCTCTCAAATAAATAAAATCTTTAAAAAAAATGGAGTAGCCAGGACTCCAACTGGCATCATTATGAGATGCTGGTGTCTCAGGTGGCAGCTTTACTTGCTATGCCACAATGCCAGCCTCATAAATAATTTTCAATGTTTACTTATTTTTATAATTCTGAAAGATAGAATGACAGAAATGGAGAAAGAGAGAGAGACAGGCAGAGAGTGAGAGAGCTTTTCCATCCACTGGTTCAATCTCCAAATGTCTCAACAGTCAAGGCTGCGCTAGGCTGAAGCCAGGAACCAGGAAATCCATCTGTGTCTCCCACACGGGTAGCAGGGACCCAAGTAATTAGGCCACTCTGAGCTGCTGGGCAGGGAGTACATTAGCAGGAAGCTGGATCAGAAGCCGAGATGGGACTCAACCCTAGGTTCTCCAGTATGGATGTGAGCACCGCAAACAGCAGCTTGACCTGCTGCATCACATGCCAGCCCTCTAGTACCTAATTTTTGAATGTTATAAGCTCTCTGTGTGGCCTTCTGGGGCTGCACCACTGTCAAACCTTGAGGTCTGTTCCCAAGATCCCTGCTCCTTGCTGCTTATTTTTTATGGAATTATCTCCCATTACTTACAGATAACTTGCCTCTGACCCAAAGAGTATGATGACAGCCAGGGAATGTCACTTCCATGGTCAGGTTATTTATGTGAGACTGTCTCGTTAGCAGACTGACTGTGGAAACACTCCCTGCTGGCTCAATAGAGTAAGCGGCCATGTGGGGAAAGCCCCTGAGGGAGAAAATTCTGGAAGCCTCTAGAAACTGGGAATAGCTTCTAGGAGCTGAGAGAAACTTTCAGCCAATAGCCAGAAAGAAACTAAGGCCCTTAGTCATAAAACCGCAAGGACACGGATCCTGCCAGCAACCTGAGCTTAGAAGAGGATTCTGCCTCAGTAGAGGCCCAGGTGGGGCTGAGTTCTTGCCTCCAGCCTGGTGAGACCCTAAGCTGAGCACACGGCATGCTGTGCCTGGACCCCTGTCTCACAGGAAGGATGACAGAATCCCAGCCCCTTTCCTGCAAGGCTACCCTCCATCCTTCAAAGCATACACTGTGCTCCTCTCGATCCGACCTACTATCGTTGAATGCCTCCCATCACATGCTCGGGAACAAATGCAGGGCTGGACGGACCATTTAGAGAACCTCTCAATTCTAAACATCAGGGCTTTGAAGAGGCTCTGAAGATGGCCAAGGGAGGCCCGTGCCACACACACGCCCTCCATCCTGCAGCCTGCAATAGCGGAAGGGGCAGTCCTGTCTCTGGAAACCCCTGAGCTCTGTTGACCTGCACAGCAAGTTCCTGAAAGCAATGGCCCCCCGACTGGCTTGGCTTACAGCAGGGCCATCTAAGGAGAACCGAGACTCTGCACGTCCCAGAATGTATTTCCTGGTGGAGAATGTTCGCCCAGGGTGGAGCAGGCATTCCTCCTCATCCTGCCTGACCCAGGCCCAGCTTGTGTCTCCTAGAGCTTTGTCCTCCACAGAGCGTCAGGGAGCCTGGAAGGTTGTTTGAATTAAGCTCTGGGGGCTCCTCTGCTCCTTGGGCTGCCCTCCCTCCCTTCCCGCCACCTCCAGAAGCTCCTCTCCCGACTGGCTTCCTGCTCCTCCATGCCCACCCCTTGTGCCCACGGGACTTCCCCTGGGTGCCCTGTTCTCTTCCTGAACATCTTCCCTTCACAGCGCGCCTCTCTCGTCTCCCACCCATCTCCCGTCCTAGCTGCCCCAGTTCACACACCCTGGACTGAAATGAGCTGAGTGCTCCTAGGTCCCGCCCTTCCCTACATATCAGATCCTCGCTCACTTCTACAGCCAGGCCCCGTGTCGCACAGGTGGCTGAGAGAGGTAGGAGCAGGTTTCTCAGGTTCCTTGAGGAGTCTTGGTATCTTGATTCCTGCAGCCTTAAGTACACATCACCTGTTGCAAGCAGTGGATAAAGTATCAGCACATTGCCAGTGATAAAAGCTTCAGCGAGCTACTAACCGGATCGACTTGTTTCCACAGGGCTGCTGGCTGCTGGGATGGGAGCCAGGCAACCTGTTGCCAAGGTGGGGCAGAACCAAACGCACGTGGCCTCTGGAACCTGGCCCAGGACAGCGCTGGCCCTCCTGAGCTCCCAGTGGGTTTTATGCTGGCTGTATCAGCTTCCTTGAGAGGCAAGAACGAAAGGTAAGTCAGATTCTGGCTTCCCTGGGGAAGCTGAGGAATCAGCCAACCCATCCTGACTCCGAATGAGCTCGCACATGCACCGGCTCTGCTCACTTCTTTCTCACAGCAATCCTCTAAAACAAATATGATTCTAGCCAGCTGTCACATAGCAGGTCACATTTCCTGGCGGCTAGTTCCATAATGAGCAGTGTTGATCACGCTCGGCCACCAGAAGAGCGTACAGTCTGGGGGCAGGTGCACTCAGCCACACAGTCATCCTGGAACCAAGCCCCAGGGGAACTTGGGTCCCCCAAGCAGCAGATGCCAAGGTGGGAGCAGCCAAGTGAGAGACATTCTGCAGGAGACCTGGGAGGAAGATGAGGAGCTCCTGCTTTGTCCTCTGAGGTCTCTCCCAAAAAGGTGAAGGAGAAAAGGGTCTCTCCTTGAAAAACCAAAGCCCAAGCACAGTTCTCCATCACTGTTGCTTCTTTTTTAAAGGTTTATTAATGTTTATTTATTTGAAAGGTGCAGTTACAGAGAGAGAAAAGGAGACACACATGGGAGGGGCAGGGAGAGAGAGAGAGGTGTCTTCCATCCACTGGTTCACTCCCCCAAAAGGCTGCAATGGCCAAAGCTGGGCCAGGCCAAAGCCAGGAGCCAGGAGCCAGGAGCTTCTTCCAGGTCTCCCATGCAGGTGCAGGGACCAAAGTACGTGGATCATCTCCTACTGCTTTCCCAGGCCGTAGCAGGGAGCTGACCAGTCCCACTGTTGCTTCCAGTGTGGTGCTAACCGCTGTACACGTCTTCATAACCTTGAGCCAAATGCGTTTAGTAAAGGCATCTTGGATAAGTGAGACTTGGGTGTCTTGGACAAGCATTTTGGCAGAATAGCAAGTTCATGACTTAATCTTCCATGGCTATACATCCCCTTTACACATTCTGAAAGCATGAGAACAAACACAGCCAAGAGACAGCCTGCCTGTAGTATACAACTAAGAAGCAACAATACATAACTTGAAATTATGTTTAGTACTGTTTCTGCATTTCCTAGTATTTAGATATCTAGGTTATCCACTAATTAATTAAGCTGAGCACTAGCCTAAGGTTCCAAATCGCTGAAAGATCTTGGAAATTATCTTCCAGCTACAAAAATATTATGACTGTTGAAAGAAAACATTTATCAGTATCATGATTGAATTTCATTGAATACATATTTCCCTATCAAACCATCGTAAGCATTATATAACATTAATAACTGAAATTCATTATGCGCACTTGTATAATTTAGGAATGACAAGCCAAGTAAAATTAAATGCATACTTGTGCTGTATGATAAATAAGGGAAGTGACATGGTTATTTTTTGAATCAAAATTACCAAACTAGCCTCATTTGTCAAAGGTTAATCTTCATTATGTGAATCTGTATTTTAAAATATTTCTGATTTGACATTAGAAATTTAATTTCCTTTCTAGGAACTGTACATGTCTTCAACATATATGAGCATCATTTATTTATTTATTTTTATTAGGCAGAGTTAAAGAGAGACAGAGGGAAAGGTTTTCTTTCCGTTGGCTCACCCCCAAAATGGCCGCTACAGCCGGCACGCTGCGCTGATCCAAAGCCAGGAGCCAGGTGCTTTCTCCTGGTCTCCCATGCGGGTGTAGGGGCCCAAGCACTTGGGCCATCCTCCACTGCCTTCCCGGGCCACAGCAGAGAGCTGGACTGGAAGAGGAGCAACTGGGACTAGAACCCGGTGCCCATATGGGATGCCAGCGCTGCAGGTGGAGGATTAACAAAGTGAACCACGGCGCCAGCCCTGTATCATTTATTTAAAAAAAAAAATGTTTTACAGGGAGAGGGAGATAGAGAGATATCAATCTTCCACTGGCTGGTTCACTCCTTGAATGACACAATGACCAGATAGGGCTGGGCCAGGCCAAAGCCAGGAGCTAGGAGCTTTATCCAGTCTCTGACATGGATACAGGTGCCACAGGGACTTGGGCCATCCTCTGCTGCTTTCCCAGACACATCAGCAGGGAGCCAGATCAGAAGTGGAGCAGCCAGGACTCAAACCAGTGCCCATATGGGATGATGGCATTGCAGGCAGCAGCTTAACCAGTCTCACCACAACACCGGCCCCCAACATCGCTTACCTTTAAAGTCAGTCTTAATGGAGTTCCAGTAGATGAAGAACATAGTGGAACATATTAACACCCTCCAGGGACAGACAGGCAGCTCACCCATCAGGCAACAAGACATATTTAGTGGGCTCATAGTTTTGCTCCTACAACTTCAGCTGTAGGTCAAGAACAAATGATAGGGGCCTGTGCTGTGGCGTAGCAGGTAAAACCGCTGCCTGCAGTGCCAGCATCTGATATGGGCACTGGTTCTAGTCCCAGCTGCTCCACTTCCAAGCCAGCTCTCTGCTTTGGGCTGGGCAAGCAGTGGAAGATGGCCCAAGTCCTTGGGCCCCTGCACCCACGTGGGAGACCTGGAAGAAGCTCCTGGATCCTGGCTTTGGATCAGCACAGCTCTGGCCATTGCGGCCAACTGGGGAGTGAACCAGCAGATGGAAGACCTCTCTCTGCCTCTCCTTCTCTCTGTAACTCTGCCTTTCAAATAATTTAATATGTCTTAAAAATAAATACATACATACATAAATACAATAAAAAGAAGGGCAAGGGGAGGTGTTTGGCCCGCACGTACATGGAGCACTGGGTTCGATACTCCTGGCTCTGGCTGCCTGCTAGTGCAGACACTGGGAGGCCACAGTGGTGTCTCAAGCCATTGCATTCCTGCTATCATGTGGGAGAACTCGGTAGAGTTCCTGGCTCCTGGCCTTGGCCCCAGCCATGGGGTCATTGTGGGCATTTGGGGTGTGAATCAGCATATGGGAACTCCCTCTTTCTCTCTGTGTCTGTCTCTGTCAAGGAAATAAATTTTAAAAATTGTTTTACAGTAGTCTAAGACCTCTAGGAAGAAGGAGCTGCCCTACATTTCCCTGAGTAGACTAAAAGCCCTGGATAGCACACACCCCCACACCCACACCCTATATAATATATACACAGTCACAGGCCTATATAATATGTACACAGTCACAGGCCACATAAGGACGTTCGGTCAAAGAGCACATATGCACCAGTGGCTATATGACACGGCGTAGGTGAACAGGAGGCGGGACAGTGTCGGGTCGTGTAAGGGCACTCTGTGATGCTCACACCACAACAGGATCCCCCCCAGTGATTCACCTCTCAGAACCTATGAGTGTGATTTTAGAAACACGCGGAAAACACTGCGAGGACGTTTTCAGAGGGAAGACTGGAAAGCAGCGAGCAGACTGACTGGCAGTTCCAGGATCTGAAGACAAACACTGTGGTGCTTTCTCTGGGTTTTCTTTCATCTCACGTGTCTCCGAGACTGGGTGCTGGAGAAGCTGGTGGTGTGGCATTGCCGATAGGTGCAGGAAAAAGAAAAAAAAAAAAAGCTCCCACCAGAGCCTGCTCTCTGGAAATAGGCAACCTACCAAACAGAAAGGCTTTAGAAGGAGTTGCTGTGCTAGCAGCAGGCAGAAGAAACTGTGGCCCCAGCACGCCTCAGTGCCCCGCTCCAGCAGATGTCAAGTGGGAGCGGAGGCCCCCTTCCCTGCCAGGCTGCAGGAGGCGTCCTGGCCACCCTGCTGGGGCTGGGTCACAGAAGGGCAGGTTGGGGTGGGGGGAGGCTGAGGCTGCTGAGGAGCGATCGAACAATGGCCCCAAAAAGCTAACTGAGTTTAGCTTTCAGGGCTGTTAATGGGTCTCCTTTCATTTTTTTTTTTTTAAGATTTATTTATTTATTTGAAAGAGTTACACAGAGAGAAAAGGAGAGGCAGAGAGAGACAGAGAGAGGTCTTCCATCCAGTGGTTCACTCCCCAGTTGCCACAATGGCTGAAGCTGTGCCAATCCGAAGCCAGGAGCCAGGAGCTTCTTCCGGGTCTCCCACGTAGGTGCAGGGGCCCAAGGACTCGGGCCATCTTCTACTTCTTTCCCAGGCCAAAGCAGAGAGCTGGATCAGGAGTGGAGCAACCGGGACTCGAACTGGCACCCATATGGGATGCTGGCACTGCAGGCAGCGGCTTTACCCACTATGCCACAGCGCCGGCCCCTCCTTTCATTTTTAATGTTTTATGTTGAGATCATTGTGGCCTTGCATGGAGTTGGAATAGTAATACAAAGACATCATTTGTACCCTTTAGCCAATTTCCACAAACTGTAGCGTTTGAAACACTGTATGACAAAGTCACAACCAAGACATTGACATTTAGACAGTCAGCACAAGGCTCATAGCCATCCTCACATGGGCCCCATATGCTTTCTTCCACCTTCTCTTGTCCTGACCTCTGGAAACCCCTGTCTGTCCCCTGTTGGGGATAGGAGAGGTACAGGTATGGATGTATTCAAAGTACTATTCCAACATGGGATGCCAGCATCCCGCTGAGCCACGACCCTGGCCCTAGACCTGAAACTGAAACTACTAGAACAAAACAGGGAAAACACTTCAGGACGTTAGAATGGGTAAGGATTTCTTTAAAAAATCAGATCCCAAAAGCACAGGAAACAGAAGCAAGAATATTTTATTTTTAAAGATTTGAAAAAGTTACAAAGAGGAGACACACACACACACACACACACACACACACACACACATGCAGATCTTCCACCCCCTGGTTTACTCTCCAGATGTTTGCAACAGCCAGTGCTGGACCAGACTAAAGCCAGGAGCTTCTTCCAGGTCTCCCATGTAGGTAGCAGGAGCCCAAGCACTTGGGCCATCTGCTGCTGCTTTCCCAGGCCATTAGCAGGCAGCTGGATCGGAAGTGGAGCAACCGAGATGCGAACTGGTGCCCATATGAGATGCTGGCATTGCAGACGGCAGCTCTACCTACTATGACACAATGCTGGCCCCCCAAATTTTGAAGTTACAATCTTTTGAAAACTCAAAAAGAAAAAAAAATTTATAGGGACTGCAAACAAATGTATCAATAGAAAATATCACATTTACTCCTAATATAAATATAATATATCCTCCTAATATAAATATAAAATTACTCCTAATATAAGTATAAAAATATATATAATATAAAGCAAAATTTTCTCCCCAAGTTATCCTTTATATTAACCTTATATTTGATATTGTAATCTTTCATTGTATGCTATATTTTGTCAATAACCTGAAAATGAGTTTTATGAAAACACTAGCCTCAAACAACGTTAAGCAATGCTAACATCAGGTGTTGGTAGAAGTTGGTAGAAGGAGGGAAGCAAAGAGCAGTGACCTCGAGGACTCTAAAAGTATAATTGTTCGGTACGAGTATGTGGTGTCATTGGAAATAAGACCCAAAGTCCCTGAAAGCAGTGCTGTGACACTGCAGAACGTAGCACGGGCCTTGACAGCCAACCGCCCCAGTATCCCCACGTGGTGGCTGTGGTTTGCGATGAAATACCCATCCCTGTCTATTGACCACATTACTCACAGACTTGAAGATTGCTGCCTCTCAAACAACTTCAAAAGATCATCTACCAGATGATCCAAAAGTGGCATTACAGACAAAAGCTAAGTAGAATATGAATAACATTCATGAAGCTGATATCCTGGTTAATAAAAAATCTGAAGCCCCTATAACTAATGTTAATTGTCTATGGGAGTATTTTAGATTCTCATCTATAATCATAAAAGCTCTATAAGTTGAGTGAATTGAATGTTTTTTGTTGGGGTTTTCACAGCGCTGCTTCTGTTCAGACATGTTAAGTATCTCTGGTATGAAAGTAATAAAAAATTGACCAGACAGTTCTATTATCAGAAAATCTCTTTCTCTTAGCTATTGTGAATTGAGCTGCAATAAACATTAATGTGCAGACAGCTTTTTTGTTTGCCAATTTAATTTCCTTTGGGCACATTTCAAGGAGTGGGATGGCTGGGTTGTATGGTAGGGTTATATTCAGGTTTCTGAGGAATCTCCAGACTGACTTCCATAGTGGCTTTACCAGTTTGCATTCCCACCAACAGTGGGTTAGTGTCCCTTTCTCCCCACATCCTCTCCAACATCTACTGTTGGTAGATTTCTGAATGTGAGCCATTCTAACCGGGGTGAGGTGAAACCTCATTGTGGTTTTGATTTGCATTTCCCTGATTGCTAGTGATCCTGAACATTTTTTTTTTTTTCATGTGTCTGTTGGCCATTTGGATTTCCTCTTTTGAAAAATGTCTATTGAGGTCCTTGGCCCATCTCTTAAGTGAGTTGTTGGTTTTGTTGTTGTGGAGTTTCTTGATTTCTTTGTAGATTCTGGTTATCAACCCTTTATCTGTTGCGTAGTTTGCAAATATTTTTTCCCATTCTGTTGGTTGCCTCTTCACTTTCCTGACTGTTTCTTTTGAAGTACAGAAACTTCTCAATTTGATACAATCCCAATAGTTAATTTTGGCTTTGACTGTCTGTGCTTCTGGGGTCTTTTCTAGGAAGTCTTTGCTGGTGCCTATATCTTGCAGGGTTTCTCCAATGCTCTCTAATTTGATGGTGTCGGGTCATAGATTTAAGTCTTTAATTCATGTTGAGTGAATTTTTGTGTAAGGTGAAACGTAGGAGTCTTGCTTCATGATTCTGCACATGGAAATCCAATTTTCCCAGCACCATTTATTGAATAGACTGTCCTTACTCCAGGGATTGGTTTTGGATCCTTGATCAAATATAAGTTGGCTGTAGATATTTGGATTGATTTCTGGTGTTTCTATTCTGTTCCATTGGTCTATCCATCTGTTTCTGTACCAGTACCATGCTGTTTTGATAACAACTGCCCTGTAGTATGTCCTGAAATCTGGTATTGTGATGACTCTGGCTTTGTTTTTGTTGTACAAGATTGCTTTAGCTATTCGAAGTCTCCTGTGTTTCCATATGAATTTCAGCATCATTTTGTCCAGATCTCATTTGGAGAGAGAGAGAGAGAGAGAGAGAGTGAGAGAGAGTCTTCCAACTGCTGGTTCGCTTCCCAGATGGCTGTAATGGCTGGAGCTGCACTGATCCAAGCCAGAAGCTTCTTCTGGGCCTCCCACATGGGTGCAAGGGCCCAAGTACTTGGACCATCTTTCATTGCTTTCCCAGGCCATAGCAGAGAGCTGAATCGGAAGTGGAGGAGCTGGGACTCGAACCGGTGCCCATATGGGATGCTGGCACTGCAGGCAGCAGCTTTCCCTGCTACACTGCAGGGAATGTGTGGGCCCCAACATAAATATTTTTTAAAAAAAGAAAACATGGCAAATAAATAGAAATATGTACCAAGAGAATGCACGTAGATAGTTTCTTTTTATTATTATTATTATTTGACAGAGTTATAGACAGTGATAGAGACAGAGAGAAAGGTCTTCCTTCCTTTGGTTCACCCCCTAAATGGCTGCTATGGCTGGTGCTGCACCGAACTGAAGCCAGGAGCCAGGTGCTTCCTCCTGGTCTCCCATGCGGGTGCAGGGCCCAAGCACTTGGGCCATCCTCCACTGCCTTCCCGGGCCACAGCAGAGAGCTGGACTGGAAGAGGAGCAACCGGGACTAGAACTTGGCGTTCATATGGGATGCCGGCGCCACAGGCAGAGGATTAACCAAGTGAGCTATGGCGCCGGCCCTGATAGATTTCATCATATATTAACTCTTTCTATGCAGGAATTTAACTATGTAAAATGAGGAAACAAATAAGTGTTCATGTCCTTCAATCCAGGAATCATAGTTCTAGGTTCAGAAGTAAAGCAATTAGACAGTGGAATCACTAAATAATTATAATATTCCATTCAATGGATTATGCAGACATTTTTATTTTTGTTTTAAGACTTATTTATTTATTTGAAAGGCAGAATTGCAGAGAGGCAGAGAGAGAGATGTCTTCCATTGTCTGGTTCAAATGATTGCAATGGCTGGAGCTGGGTGGATACAAAGCCAGGAGCCTGCAGCTTCCTTCCTCTGGCTCCCCCATGTGGGTAGAGGGGCCTAAGGCCTAGGGCCATCTTCTGTTGCTTTCCCAGGCACATTAGCAGGGAGATGGATCAGAAGTGGAGCATCTGGGAATTGAACCTTCACCCATATGGGATGATGGCATTGCAGGTGGCAGCTTTACCTGCTATGCCACAGCACTAGCCCATAGTCATTTTTAAATTGCAAAATTTTTTTAAAGTTTTATCTTTATTTATTTGAAAGAGTTACAGAGAGAGGTAGAGACAGAGAAATATCTTCCATCTGTTGGTTCACTCCCCAAATGGCCAGAGCTGAACCAGTCTGAAGCCAGGAGCCAGGAGCTTCTTTCAGGTCACGCAAGTAGGTGCAGGGGCCCACGGACTTGAGCCATCCTCTGCTGCTTTCCCAGGCACGTCAGCAGGGAGCTGGATCAGTGCAGCAGCTGAAACTCAAACTGGCACCCATATGAGATGCTGGCACTGCAGGCTGAGACTTTAACACACTGTACCATAACGTTGGCCCCTTAAATAGCAAATATTAAAACTACATTTCGGGCTAGCCCTGTGACGTAGCAGATAAAGCCACCCCCTGCAGTGCCAACATCCCGTATGGACACTGGTTCAAGTCCCAGCTGCTCCACTTCCAATCCAGCTCTCTGCTGTGGTCTGGGAAAATAGCCCAAGTCCTGGACCCATATAGCCACATGGGAGACCCAGAGGAAGCTCCTGGCTCCTGGCTTCAGAACAGCATAGCTCCGGCCATTGCGGCCATCTGGGGAATGAACCAGTGGATGGAAGACCTGTCTGCCTGCCTGCCCCTCTCTCTCTCTCTCTCTCTCTCTCTCTCTCTCTCTCTGCCTCTCCTTCTCTCTCTGTGTAACTCTGACTTTCAAATAAATAAATCTTTTTAAAAATTGCATTTAAGATACTAGAAATACACATGAAAGATGGGGAAATATTTTAAAATAGCTATGATATTTGGTGGCAAAATTCCAAATGAATTTCTCCTAAGACTTTTGACAATGTAGCATTAGCACTAGCTTTTTTAATTTATTTTTTAAGGAATACAAATTTCACAAGTAGCACTTTAGGAATATAGTTATTCTTCCCACCATCCCGCCCTCCTACTGCCACTCCCACCCTTCCCGCTCCTCCTACCTTTCCCTTTGCCAGTCCCATTCTCATTAAGATTCATTTTCAGTTAACTTTGTACACAGAAGACCAACTCTATACTAAGTAAAGATTTCAACAATTTACACACACACACATGCACACACACACATACACACACATACACACTGAGATCAAGTTTTACAGTTAACTCTCATAATGCAACTCATTGAGGACAGAAGTCCTGCATGGGGAGTTAGTGCACAATGACTCCTGTTGTTAATTTAACAGTTAACATTCTTATGTATGACATCAGTGACCAGCTGAGGCTCTTGAAGTGAGCTGCCTAAGCTATGGAAGCCTTTTGAATCAGTATTTGAACAAGGCCCCACTGGGGTCTCACAGAGATCCTCTGTGTAGAACATTTTTTGCCACAGTGCCTTGGCTTTCCATGCCTGAAATGCTCTCATGGGCTTTTCAGCCAGACAAGGAAGCCTTAAGGGCTGATTCTGTGGTCAGAGTGCTGTTTAGGGTGTTTGTCAGTCTATGAGTCTGCTGTGTGGACTGCTTCCCATGTTGGAACATTCTCTCCTTTTTAATTCTATGTATTATTTCAGGCACTTGATCCTATTTATATTATCTCTTTAACACTTAATCCTATCTATATGTTCACTTTAACACTTAATATGATCACTTAATTTAACAATTAAGATGGCATTTTTACCACCAAGCTTAGTGGGAATTAGAGCCCCATGACAAGTTTTTAAACTGTACTCTTAGGAATATGCAGAACTATACAGTTTTACAGTTACAAACTTCCTCCTCCCTCTATTATTCCCACTCTTATTTTTTACTGAGATGAATTTCAATTGACTTTACACACATATAATTAACTCCACATTAAGAGTTCAACAAATAGTATAAAGAAAAAAACTGAAAAAACAAAAACCCAAAACTGTCCCTTCCACAGTCAAGACAAGGTCAGCTCAAGTCATCCCTTCTTGAAGTGTCAATTTCACTTTTACAGATTTCATTTTAGGTGCTCTATTAGTTCTCACAGATCAGGGAGAAGATATGGTATTTGCCCCTTTGAGACTGGTTTATTTCACTAAGTATGATATTTTCCAGGTTCATCCATTATGTTACAAATGCCCAGTTTCATTTTTTTCTGCTGTGTAGGGTTCCATAGTGTACATATTCCTTAATTTATTTATCCAGTCTTCAGTTGATTGGCATTTAGGTAGATTCCGTTGTGAATTGCACTGCAGTAAACATGGAGGTGCAGATAACTCTTTTATGTACTGATTTAATTTCCTTGGATAAATTCTAAGGAGTGGGATGGCTGGGTCATATGGTAGGTCTACATTCAGATGTCTTAAGGTATCTCCATACTGTCTTCCATAGTGGCTTTCCCCGCTTACATTCCCACCAACTGTGGATTAGGGTACCTTTTCCCCCACATCCTCACCAGCATTTGTTGTTTGTTGATTTCTGTAAGTAAGCCACTCTAACCGGGGTGAGGTGAAACCTCATTGTGGTTTTGATTTGCATTTACCTGACAACTAGTGATCTTGAACATTTTTTCATGTGTCTGTTGGCTACTTCAATTTCTTATTTTGAAAAATGTCTATTTAAGTCCTTCACCCATCTTTTAACTGGGTTGTTTGTTTTGTTGTTGGAGTTTCTTGATCTCTTTGTATCTTCTGCTTATTACTCCTTTATCAACTGCATAGTTTACAAATAATTTCTCCCATTCTTTTGGTTGCCTCTTCACTTTCCTGACTGTTTTTTGCATTACAGAAATTTCTCAATGTGATGTGATCCCAGTTGTTAATTTTGGCTTTGACTGCCTGTGCCAGTACATTGCAGGGTTACTCAGATGTTCTCTAATAATTTGATGCTTTCAGATCATAGGTTTAGATCTTTAATCCATGTTGTGTGGAATTTTGTGTAAGGTATAAGGTAGGGTTCTGACTTCATACTTCTGCATGTGAAAATCCAGTTTTTCCAGCACCATTTGTTGAAGAGACTGTCCTTGCTCCAGGGGTTGTTTTAGCTCCTTGGTCAAATATAAGTTGGCTGTACATGTTTGGATTGATTTCTGGCGTTCCTATTCTGTTCCATTGATCTATCCATCTATTTTTGTACCAGTACCAGGCTGTTTTGATTATAACTATCTAATAGTATATCTTGAAATCTGGTATTGTGATGCCTCTGGCTTTGTTTTTGTTGTATAAGATTGCTTTAGCTATTGGAGGTCTCCTGTGCCTCCATATGAATATCAGCATCATTTTTCTATATCTGAGAAGAATGTCTTTGGTATTTTGAATGGTATCGCATTGAATCTGTAAATTGCTTTTGGAAGAATGAACATTTTGGTGATATTGATTCTTCCAATCTATGAATAGGAAAGATTTTTCCATTTTTTTGTATGTTCCTCTGTTTCTTTAATGTTTTGTAATTCTCATCATAGAGATCTTTGACATTCTTGGTTAAATTTATTACAAGGTATTCGATTGTTTTTGTAGCTATTGTGAATAGGATTAATCATAGAAGTTCTTTCTAGTCCATGGCATTGTCTGTGTATACAAAGTCTGTTGATTTTTGTGTCTTGACTTTATATCCTGCTATTTTTCCAAACTCTTCTATGAGTTCCAATAGTCTCTTAATGGAGTCTTTTAGATCCCCTATATATAGAATCGTGCCATCTACAAATAGAGATAGTTTGACTTCCTCCTTCCCAATTTGTATCCCTGTGCCTGCCTGCCTGCCTGCCTTCTTCCTTCCTTCCTTCCTTCCTTCCTTCTTTCCTTCCTTCCTTATGGCTCTGGCTAAAACTTCCAGAACTATATTGAATAGCAATGGTGAAAATGGACATCCTGTCTGGTACCAGATCTCAATGGAAATGCTTCCAACTTTTCCACATTCGATATGATGCTGGCCAGGGGTTTGTCATAAATTGCCCTGATTGTGTTGAGGAATGTTCCTTCTATACCCAATTTACTTAGAGTTTTCATCATGAAAGGGTGTTGTATTTTATCAAATGCTTTCTCTGCATCTGTTGAGATAATCATATGGTTTTTGTTCTGTAGTCTCTTAATGTGGTATATCACATTGATTGATTTTTTTTAATCTTGAACCATCCCTGCATACCAGGGATAAATCCTGCTTGATCTGGGTGGATGATCTTTCTGATGTGTTGCTGGATTTCATTGGCTAGAATTTTGTTGAGGATTTTTATATCTATGTTCATCAAGGAAATTGGTCCGTAATTCTCTTTCTCTGTTGCATCTTTTTCAGGTTTAGGAATTAAGGTGATGCTGGCTTCATAGAAAGAATCTGGGAGGATTCCCTCCCGTTCAATTGTTTTGAGTAGAAGAATTAGAGTTAGTTCTTCTTTAAATGTCTGGTAGAATTCAGCAGTGAAGCCACCTAGTCCTAGGCTTTTCTTTGTGGAGAGAGCCTTTATTACTGATTCAATTTTCATCTTTTTTATGGGTCTGTTTAGGTTGTCTGTGTTTTCATGGCTCAATTTAGGTAGGTTATATGTGTCCAGGAATCTACCCATGTCTTCTAGGTTTCCCAGTTTGTTGGCATACAGTTGTTTATAGTAATTTCTGATGGTTCTTTGTATTTCCATGGTGTCTGTTGTTACATTTCCTTTTTCTTCTTTAATTTTATTGATTTGGGTCTTCTCTTTCCTTTTGTGGGTTAGTTGGGCCAATGGTATGTCAATTTTGTTTATTTTTCAAAAAACCAGCTCTTTGTTTTGCTGATCTTTTACATTATTTTTTGGATTCAGTTTTGTTGATTTCTTCTCTAATTTTATTTATTTTCTCCTACTAGTTTTGGGTTTGGTTTACTGTTGTTTTTCTATATCCTGAGATGCATCAATACCTTATTTATTTGGTGCCTTTCCAATTTATTGATGTAGGCACCTATTGCTAAAAAATTTCCTCTTAACACTGCTTTTGCTGTATCCCATAAGTTTTGATATGTTGTGTTGTCTTCATTTGTTTCCAGAAATTTTTTGATTTCTCTTGATTTCTTCCACAATCCACTATTCGTTCAGGAGCATGTTGTTCAGTCTCTGTATGTTTGCATATGAACTAGAAATTCCTGAGTTGCGGATTTCCAGCTTCACTCTATTGTGTTCCCAGAAGATGCATAGTATGATTTTGATTTTTTTTGAATTTGATGAGAATTGCTTTATAGCATAGCATGTGGTTAATCCTAGAGAAAGTTCCATGTACTTGTGAGTAGAATGTGTATTCTGCTACTGTAGGATGAAAAGTTCTGTAGATATCTGTTAGGTCCATTTGGTCTATAGTGTCAATTAAATCTGCTGTTTCCTTGCTGATTTTCTGCCTGGTTGATCTGTCCATTGCTAATGTGGGGTATTGAAGTCCCCCATTACTATTGTATTGGAGTCTATGTCTTCCTTTAGATTCCTTAACGTTTCTTTTAAATAGCCAGGTACCCTGTAATTAGGTGCATATATGTTTATATAGTTACATCTTCCTGTTGAATTGATCCCTTAATCATTATATAGTGCCCTTCTTTATCTTTTTTAACAGTGTTTGTGTTAAAGCCTATTTTGTCTGATATTAGGATGGCTACACCAGTCTATTTTTGGTTTCTGTTGGCATGGAACATCTTTTTCCATCTTTTCATTTTCAATCTGTGTGCATCTTTGTTGTACAAATATTTGTAGGCAACAAATAGTTGGGATTTTTTTTTTTTTGACAGGAAGAGTGGACAGTGAGAGAGAGAGACAGAAAGGTCTTCCTTTTCCATTGGTTCACCCTCCAATGGCTGCTGCGGCCAGTGCACTGCAGCCAGCGCACCACACTGATCTGAAGCCAGGTGCCAGGTGCTTCTTCTGGTCTCCCATGTGGGTGCAGGACCCAAGCAGTTGGGCCATCCTCCACTGCACTCGTGGGCCACAGCAGAGAGCTAGACTGGAAGAGGAGCAACTGGGACAGAATCCGGCACCCCAACTGGGTCTAGAACCCAGTGTGCCAGCTCCGCAGGCAGAGGATTAGCCTAGTGAGCTACAGTGCTGGCAGGGATTTGTTTTTGAATCCATTCAGCCAGTCTGTGTCTTTTTTAAAAAAGATTTATTTTATTTATTTGGAAGTGTAACAGAGAGAAATAGAGAGGTCTTCCATCTGTTGGTTCACTCTCCAGAGGGCCGCAACAGCCAGAGCTGCGCCAATCCGAAGCAGAAGACAGGAGTTTCTTCCAGGTCTTCCACGTGGGTGCAGGAGCCCAAGGACTTGGGCCATCTTCCACTGCTTTCCCAGGCCACAGCCAAGAGCTGGATTGGAAAAGGAACAGCCGGGACTAGAACCAGCGCCCATATGGGATACTGGCACTTCAGGCCAGGGCTTTCACCTGGTGCGCCACAATGCCAGCCCCCATTCTATACCTTTTAACTGGAGAGTTGAGACCATTTACATTCAGTTTGGCTATTGATTAAGTAATGACTTTGCCCTGCCATTTTACCAAAAATATTCCTATTTTTTACTTTGGATTTCCTTTGTACTTTTACTGGGAGATTTTCTTCTTTTATCTTCTTTCATAGTGATATTTCTGTGTTTCTGTGTGCAGCACATCTTTAAGCATTTTTGTAAGGCTGGATGAGCAGTTACAAACTCTTTCAATTTCTGTTTGTTATTGAAGGTTTGTATTTCACCTTCATTCATAAATGAGAGCTTTGCATGGTATAGTATTCTGGATTGATAGTTTTTTTCTCATAAGACTTGAACTATATCTCACCATTCTTTCTTAGGCTGTAGGGTTTCTGATGAGAAGTCTGTTGTTGAGTCTAATTGGAGAGCCTCTGAAATTAATCTGGTATTTCTCTCATGCACATTTTAGAATCTTTTCTTTATGTTTTACTGTGGTGAGTTTGAGTACAATGTGTCGTAGTGAAGATCTTTTCTGGTCATGTCTATTAGGAGTTCTATGTGCTTCATATACTTGGATGTTCCTTTCTTTCTCCCAGTTAGGGAAGTTTTCTGTTATTATTTCACTAAAATGGCCTTTTAATCCTCTTTTTCCAGTCCTTCATGAACTCCTAGAACCTAGAACCTTGGATCGTTTGATAGTATCTTGTAGATTCCCAAAAATGTTTTTTAGTTTTCTATTTTCTTCTTCTTGTTTTTGGTTTGACTGTATAATTTTCCGTGCTTTGTCTTCTAAGTCCAATATTCTTTATTCTGCCTCACCGATTCTGTTTTAAGGCTTTCCAGTGCATTTTTTATTTGTTCTATTGAATTCTTCATTTCATTTTGATTTTAAGATCTCAGTTTCATGGAAGAAATTTTCTTTCGTGTCCTGTAAGGATTTTAGTAGTTCATGCCTCTGATTACTTCTATGTAATCTTAGGATCAATTTTTTGAATTCCATTTCTTGCATTTCTTCCATCTCTTCATCTTCACCATCTAGTACTGAAGTGTTGTCTCCTTTTAAGGGTGTCATGTTGTCTTCCTTATTCTTGTTCCTTGAATTGGTGCATTTGTTGTTTAGCATTTATGGAGATACTCATTGGTTTCTTCTTCTTTTTTCTGCTGTGGCAGCTTTTACCTTTGTACCATGCCTCTGTAGTTAAGTGGAGTGTCTGCTTTCAGGGAATTTCTAAAGGCTTGTATTGGATGTGGCCAGGAAGCTCTGTTCGGTTCTCCAGGGTGAAGGGGGCGTCTAAGGTGACACATCCAGGTTTAGCATGGTAAATCTATTTGTTTTTTTAATCCGAAGGGGAGTTTATTCTCCTTAGCTGAGCTCCTCTCCTCGAAGAAGACCAGTGTCTGAGTGCCAGCCCCAGTGGGTATATTATTCATCCCCTCTGTCTCAAGGACCACACAAAGGATCTGTGCAGTCCTCAGTGTAAGTTCAGATTCCCCAGCAATGTCCCTCACCAGGTAACCAGGAACCCCTGAGCTGGTGGAGTCTCCCACAGTGACTGCCCACAGTCCCAGCCACACTGTGAGTCCTCCCACACGGCCTCAGTTTTTTTTTCACAGACCCGGCACAGAAGCCTCCCTGTCCCCTGTTAGTTCCCTGCACCAGAGTCAGGAGTCTCCACTTGGCTGTTGTTGGGCTGTTTTTGGTTGCGTACATGAGCTGGTGAAACTGTTATATATGTCCAAAATGGTGCCCACTCTATTGGCTTGTTACAGGACACCATTGTAAAATGATTAGGGAGAGAGAAAAATGTGTCCCTTCCCCCCACTCCTTTTTTTTTGTTTGTTTTCCATCTCCAGTTTGGCAGGTACACTATCCCCCTCGGGGCTCCAAGTCAGGATCCCTCTAGGCTCTTCCTGCAGCTTCAGCAGCAGTGGCTTGGGCTGCTGTGGTTTGGTCACCTCTCTCCCCAACACTGGTGCAGAGGCTGTCGGCTGCTGGAGTCCTGAGTTGTGGGCATCCACGCCCTCCATGTATGTTCACCGTCCATGTACGTCCACCATGTCCCTCTAATTTCATAGAGTTTTCCTCTTCCATTTTCTCCCTAAGTCTTCCCTGAGATTGCACTCTCTCCACTTTTTCTTTTTTTTTTTCTCTCTCTCTCTTTTTTTTTTTTTTTTGACAGAGTTAGAGAGAGAGAAAGGTCTTCTTTCTGTTGGTTCACCCCCCAAATGGCCGCTATACCAGGCGCGCTGCGCCAATCCGAAGCCAGGAGCCAGGCGCTTTCTCCTGGTCTCCCATGCAGGTGCAGGGCCCAAGCACTTGGGCCATCCTCCACTGTCTTCCTGGGCCACAGCAGAGAGCTGGACTGGAATAGGAGCAGCTGGAACTAGAGCCTGGCACCCATATGGGGTGCCGGCGCTGCAGGCAGAGGATTAGCCAAGTGAGCCACAGTGCCATCTCTCCGCTTTTTCTAAACTATTTTCTCCTAGACTAGAGCAGTAAGTGTCCTCCCTACTCTGCCATCTTGGAACTAGCACTACTTATATAGTGACAAAAAACTGTCAAATTCTAGCCTGTATACGAGGAAAAAATAGGAAGACATGCTACTGTTAACATCTGTTGGTGTTAATGATTGGGTTTAGAGAAAACGACAATTTGTCTTTTAAATTGTTAGCATTCTTAAACATTTACAAATGAAATCATTCAAAGTATTTAAAAGCCCTCATGCCCTCACCATAAAATACAGTAACACATTGGTGATCTGGCCTGTGTAAGTCAGAAAATGCTCTCAGCCTCCACCAGCTGCCCCTGTAAGCACCTGGGGCAGTGCAGTGACACACACTGCCTGGTGTGTGTTCTAACTGTGGCCACCACCAGTGGCCATTGGGCTGTGCTGTTGCTCGCGGAGCAGCACAGAGGCACATCACAACGTGCTGTACGGAAACACGTCAGCGAGACCGATAACCGCATGGGTAGTCTGTGTGAATCTTCAGGATTGAAAACATCAGCGCAGAGCCAACCTTGCAATTTTTAATTAAAAAATCAGGGATGGGCGTTGGGTGCAGCAGGGAAGATGCCACTGGGGAAGCCCACAGTGAGTCCCAGTTCCTGCTCATGTGCACCCTGGGGAAGCGGGTGACGACTTAAGTACTTGGGTCCCTGTTACCCATGTGGGAAGCCTGGATTGAGTTCTGGGCTCCTTACAGCCTAGCCCAGCTCTGGTTGTTATGGGTATCTGGGGAGTGAACTGGCAGATAGAAGATATCTCTCTGTCTCTGTCTGCCTTTCAAACAACTGAAAAGAACCAACAAAAAAAATTAAAATGAACTGTGTACATATTACAAAAAATTATTAATTTTTATGATTAAACCCACACTTCTTCCTTCTAAGTAGGTCTTCAGCTCATTTCCAAATTAACCATAAAAACACCCTTTCTCCCCCCAAAAAAGACAGGTTTTTATAGCAAGGCAATTGAGTTCTCTCCTGGGAGTCCCAGGTGTGCACCATTTCCTTAGAAAGGCACTTCTAATTTTAGTCTAGAGTGCAAAGATGTCAGTGAACCAGAATCAATTGCATAAATGGAAGCATTGCTTTGCCTTCTCCTCTTCCCTCAAGTTCTCCTGGAGGTGCATTTACGTTTAGAGAGAACAAATCCCTCTGCAGGGCCTTAGTGACAAGGCCACCTGAGGAACCTGGGGGAAACGCTGGGAGACCCCGGGCCCAAGAGTGAAAAGGCCACTGGAATCGGTGGCCTCTGCCCTCCTGGAAGCGAAGGGGATTGCTTCCTTGAACATAATTGAGATTAAGCAAACTTAAGAACTGTTTTTCAAACTATAAACAAGAACAAAATAGCTTCAAACCTCAGACACCTATGCAATGCAGACACAGCAGCATTATTTATAATAGCTGAAAGGTACAGATAGCCTAAGATCCCTCGGTGATGGGTAAAGAAATGGGGCATACAATGAAACAATATTATTTAACAACAAAGAGTACATGCTACACGTGGATGAAACTTGATAACTATGCCTGAAGCAGCTACTCACAAGAGACCACATTACACTTAGGAGACCACTACGGACACAGAGAAAGTTGACTGATGGCAACCCCGGCTGAGGAGGGCGTCTATGTGGTTGTTCTGTGGGGAGATGTTTAGACTGTAGTGATGGCTGCACAACTCTAATGTATTAAGATCCACTGATTTATGGTATATAAGCTTCCTATTAATACTATAAAGAAAAAATTCATTACTAGCTGTTTGATTTTAGAAAATAAAATCCAAGATTGCAAATGTATGCTTAACTACTAAGTAGGTGAAAAGCTACATTAAGGTAACTATTAAATAATCATTTAAAAGTCCTCCATGTAAGTCAAAGAGATTTTAAACCCCATTATGCCTCCAAAATAATTCATGCTGTGATCTAACTACTCAGAATTTCAACTGTTTACCATTTTGTCTCAGGCACATACTTTTAGTCTTTGACAGCTGTTCTCAAATGCATCCATGATGGATCGGAGGAGGTGGGAGTTTCTAGTAACTTCATGTGTACTGTATCATGAGGTAGCTGGACAGTGTTAGGCTATGTGTGTTTATAGAGCAATTGCATGAGAGGGTTAAGAGGAGCTCTTCTGGTCCAGCAGTTAGGACACCCGAGCCCCATATCAGAGTGCCTGGACTCAGTGCTGGGCTGTGGCTCCTGCTCCAGAGTCCTGCTAATGTGGACCCTCGAATGCGGCACTGACGGCTAAAGTAACAGGATTCATGCTAGCTAGGGTGGGAGACCTGGACTGTGTTCCTGGCTCCAGCCCTGCCCAGCCCCAGTCATTGTGGGCATGTGGGGAGTGAGATGGCAGATGGCAGCTTGTTAGCACCCTGTCTCAAATTTAAAAAAAAAAAAAATTGTGAAGTGCCTCTTCTGAAGGCTAGAGTGAAGAACATGCCACCAGTGTTGTGGCATACCGGTGCTAGTTAGTCTTGTCCAGACTGTTCTGCTTCCAATCCAGCTCCCTGCTAATGGCCTGGGAAGGAAGTAGAAGATGGCCCAAGTGCTTGGACCCCTGCACCCACATGGGAGACCCGGATGAAGCCCCTGGCTTTGGTTTGGCCCAACCCTGGCCATTGCAGCCACTGGGGTAGTACACCAGCAGATGAAACATCTCTGTCTCACCCTCTTTCTCCTCTCTCTCTATAACTCTGCCCTTCTAAAGAGTACTTTGTTTTTATAGCCTTTAAAATAAAAGATTTGAAACAGGGTTTGAAATTGTTCTAAACTAGTGGGCTGTGGCTGGGTTAGAATAATCGGTGGCACCTTGAGTCCCATCTCCCACTTCCTGAGTCGCTCTGAGAAACCTGTGTAATGCTGACACTGCCAGGCCAGGGACTTGGGCTCACGACAGAGAAGTAATTAGCTGGAGGGCCAGCAGAATGGGAGGGGCTGCCCTTCCTGGCTCCCTCATCTCTGCTAGTCCGCATTCCCTGCAGATACATCTTCCTACAAGAAAATAACTTCGACGTGACAATTTTCAAAGGAGTGTTAAAAATCTCTTGCACACCTATAATGGATTAACGTCACCACTTTTGACGTTCTGCTGGGACAGTGAAGAATATTTTTAAATAAGGGTTGCTTCTTTGAGGGTCTTTATAATGTAATACTTGGTCTCTCATTAACAGAGTAACAGAGTCTTAGGAATGATATTTAAGTTGAATTTAATTAAATAGAAATCTCATATACTTCGATGTTCTTAGATACATTTACTTCATATTAATTAATGGAATGGAAACCATCACGACTTCATTCTCCATACTATGTGTGTTTAGGCAAAGAGCAATGATGGAGAAGTCCTCACACCAAACCTCTAACACTTTGCAAATGCTTGAAGCTAACTCCACTCTCCATGTAGCAGTTCAACATGAGCTGCCAGAATCGAATCCAATTAGTCCCTCAAGTCCAAATAATGTAGGTGCCTGGGGGTCGGATGGTTCCCTCCAGGATTCACAGGAGCTCCTTCGCTTTGGATGCCTTCAGTTGGCTTGGGCGACTCTGGTGTCGGAACCATGGAAGTTCAACATCGTAGTCACCAGCTCCGGAAGATCAAAATCGTGTTTCCACCCCCAGTCCTTCCGGGCGTTGCTGTCATCAAAGTTCATTGGCCAACTATCCGCTAGGAAAAGACAGGGAAAGTAGCTTAGGTTATCTGGGTTCCAGATCGGCAAACAGGTCCTCGACACTTTATATAGGGGTTTATCATACCAGAAATGAAAGAGGATGTTGATATTCCATCTGAGTGCAACAGGACAGCTATTATGCACATACAGTCACCTACTTAAGACTGCTATACTCCGGGCCAGCATTGTGGCATAGCAGGGATGCTGGCATCCCCTGCGGGCACTGGTTCAAGACTCAGCTGCTCTACTTCCAATCCAGATCCCTGCTCATGTGCCTGGGAAAGCAGCGGAAGACGGCCCAGGTTCTTGGGGCCCTGCACCCATGTGGGAAACCCAGAAGAAGCTCCTGGCTTCAGCCTGGCCCAGCCCTGGTTGCTGCAGCCATTTGGAGAATGAACCAGCAGATGGAAGATCTCTCTATCCCCCTCTGCCTCTCCCTCTGTAACTCTGCCTTTCAAATAAATAAACCTTTAAAAAAAGAAAAAAAAAAAAAAAGACTATGCACATGCTGCCACGCATTGTGAATTTTGCAAGTTAAAGTCTCACAACTTTGTAAGGTAAGGACCCCTGGGGAAGGAGCTGTGCTCTCGTCCCCCTTCCAAGGCTGGTGTCCCCGGGCCCCCATAGTGACGGCGGAAGCTTTGTTTTGGCTTGGAGAGCGGGAACCGCAATCCGTACTGACCTATGGCCTGTCGCACAGGATCCACGTGGTACGTGATCTGGAATTCCGGCACGTGCTTGAGGACCTCCTGGGCCAGCTCCTCGGGGGTGAAGCTCATGGCGTTGACGTTGTAGGTCCTCATGGAGAGGCGCTCGGCGGGCGCCTCCATGACCTCCAGGGTGGCCCGGAGGCAGTCGTCAATGTACATCATGGGCAGCCTCGTGCTCGCTTTCAGGTTGCACTCAAATTTGCCGCTCTTCGTGGCATCGTGGAAAATCTGCACGGCATAGTCTGAAAGAGAACCCGGCCCCGCGTGGGGCTGCCTAGAACACAACCATGACCCGGCCTCTCGGCCTGAGGCAGTGGTTCTCACGTCTTCACCTCAAAACCTCTTTAGGCTCTGAAAACAGGAGGAGTGGCCACACGGCTTGCAGCAACGCTTACTGTGTGACACAGGGTTCACCGGTTACCTTTTCAAAGGACAATAACCTCACGTATTACATGTTAACATGTATGACACCTTATGTGTCAAGGAACCTACTGCCCAAAGAACGTTTACTGAGAATGGCAGACTTTTCATTCGGAGACTCTCTTTAGCATCTGGCTTAACAGGAGACAGCTGGAGCCCCCGCCTGTGCTCAGCCTGTCCTGACACCACCAGCAAGGAAAATCCCACAATGCACTTGTGAGAGGAGGAGGATGGAAGAGGCGCGCACCATCTCCATACTGGTAGGAAAGTAGCTGTGATGGCCTGGACCCCTGCAAGGGTCCCAGGATGGCAGATGCCTCCAGATCACACCTGAAGAAGCATCACAGTTAGGCCAAAAGTTTTTTGAAAGTAACCAGAGCCAAAGCCTTCTTAAAAATTGTTCTGATTTTGTTGAGTACCTCGTATCTCAGGGCTGCTGATGTGAGAAGGATCCTTGATGTGGGAATCACTGAATATAAGTCCAAAATTCTAATTCTTACATTCCTTTAAAAGATGCAATGCACACTTTTAGAGTACAGCTTAATAGAGCTCTCTTTCTGTTAAGAAACAAAGGTTACGGGTGGGCGCCTGGCCTAGTGGTTAAGCCACTGGTTGAGACCCCTGCACCTCCCAGCTCTGCTCCTGAGTGTAGCTTCCCCCTTACACAGGCCCTGGGAGGAAGCAGGCAATGCACAAGCACTTGGGTCCCCAGCACTCACAGGGGCGACCTGGACTGAGATCCTGGTTCCTTGTTCCTTATTTGTCCCAGCCCAACCCGGCCATTGTGGGCATTTGGGTAGTGAACCAGCAGATGACTGCTCTGTCTGTCTCTGTCTCTCTCTACCTTTCAAGTTAAAAAAAAAAAAAAAAAAGGAAAGGAAAGGAAAGGCCATATTCAAAGAAGGAGCCTGCTGCTATTGGGAATGGAGGGAGGTCTCCCCCAATTGCGAGTAGTGAATCTGCTGTTGCGAATTATGTCTTATTCCAGCACCGAGCTCCACCAGGCCCTGTACTGTGCTGCCCCTAACAAGCTAAGTCACCAGGGTCCAGGGTGCTTCTCAGACACGCATCCGGGAGAGAATGCAGAACTCTAGCTGGCACATCTGACACCACATAGACTCTTGCTAGCTATGAGAAAGGCTGTCTTATCTACAAAACAAATGGAAAACCAGCACTCACCAGTTGTGCCCCCTCCAGGTTGCGAATCTGCTGAAATGATCCCGGGGTATCTCAGGCACCGGAAATCTAACCCATACCGGTGATGATAATACTGTGAAAGAGAGAAAAAGTACTCAAAACAGGAATCTTTTCAATTACAAAATTAACTTACAAAAATCTATCAAATTATAAGAGCAAAAGTTAGCCTTTTTCTGAAATATCATGAAGTTATAGTGAAACACTCCAAAAGAAAAGGAAGAGTCTAGAATGTTTAGGAGTCATTCACTTTCTTTAATAAACGCCTCAAGTTTAGATCTTCAAAGAGTCACCATGCTTGTGACACAATAGCACTGTCCAGGACAAATCAGTCTACGGTAGGGATCTCCACACTTAGAGGAGTGGAGTTTCCGCTCACTGCCCTCAGCAGTTCTGTGTGAGTGTGTTCCTGCGGTGTGGCCTCGGAAGAGGACGGGGAGGGCAGTGGATGAGAGAGCAATGATTATGAGAAATTAGATACCAGGGCCAGCAGTCACGGCCCACAGCACCAACATCAAATAAGGACACAAGTTCAAGTCCCAGCTGCTCCACTTCTGATCCAGCTCCCTGCTAATGTGTCTGAGAAAGCACCAGAAGATAGCACAAGTGCTTTGGGCCCCTGCACCCCTGTGGCAGACATGAAGCTCCTGGCTTTGGCCTGGCCCAGCCCCAGTCGTTGTGGCCATTTGAGGAGTGAACCAGTGAATAGAAGAGATCTCTCTCGTCTGTCTCTCCTTCTCTAACTCTGCCTTTAAAATAAATAAATAAATCTTTTTTAAAAAAAGAGATACCAACTAAAATGTACTATAGCTATACAAAGAGTATTAGGAATAAAATAAAACCAGAGGCTGGCACTGTGACATAATAGGCTAAGCCTCTGCCTGCAGCACCAGCATCCCATATGGGTGCCAGTTCTAGTCCTGGCTGCTCCACTTCTGATCCAGCTCTCTGCTATGGCCTAGGAAAGCAGTAGAAGATGTCCCGAGTGCTTGGGCCCCTGCACCCACGTGGGAGTCCCGGAAGAAGCTCCTGGCTTCGGATCGGCCCAGCTCTGGCCATCAAGGCCATTTGGTGCATGCAAGGTAGACCTTTCTCTTTGTCTCTCCCTCTCTCTGTCTATAACTTTAAAACAGAAAATATTTCTTTATAACAGAAAATAAAACCAAGAAGACATTCATGGTTTTCCATAGGTTTTAAAAGTATTGGGGACTACCAGTGTTGGAAGTCTGAAAAAACTGGTGCAGCACAAGTCAGACAGGCAGCTGACAAGGCAAGGGGGCCGCCTGCAGACAGCTGAGACAGCTGAGTAGCATCGGATGGCTGTGGAAAGTGCCCAGGTCACACTGAGTTCTTCAGGAGCCACGGGTGCCTGTCACTTAGCAAATGCAGTGAATTATGGAGAGCTTCTCTGGACAGGGAAGGTTCCCCCAAAAGGCGCCATCAGCAGGTGCTTGGGGCAAAAAGAATAGAACAGAAACACAGAAGCATTTTGCCCAACGTGCACTCAGCAGTGTAGCAGTGCTCACCTCTCCCATGAGTTCTGCGTGGACCTTGGACACCCCATAGATGGTCCTGGGTCTCTGAATACAGAGGTCAGGGGTTGGGTTCCGGGGAGAGGTGGGCCCAAAAGCCCCGATCGTGCTAGGAATGAACAATCGCAGATTGTGTTCTGCTGCAACATCCAGAATATTATGCAATCCTGAAAAGGAACAGACATGATCATTATCTGGAAAACTAAAAAATTCTTATCAAAGAACTGGAAAAACTGGTGAACAGAGATCACCCCGGGCCAGAGCCGGACACTCACCAGTTATATTCACAGCCCTCGCCAAGGGCACGTTCGCCTCTCCCACAGCGCTGAGCAAGGCACTGTAATGAAAGACCCAGGTGATGCGGTTGTTTACCACAATCTCCCGAAGGTTCTTGTAGTCCAAGATATCGGAATAAACAAACGGGCCTGCAGGGAGGAAAAGTGGAACCACAGACGTGAAGAAGCTTCGGTTTGAGGAGCTAAGTGAACCCTTCTCCCTCGTCAGCGGCTTGTGGATTTCACCGGGATCGACTTGCTCCCTAGTCCAGTTGGGCACACTGCTCAGCGTTTTTCTAAGGAAGAGACTAATTAGCTGCACTACCCCGTGGGGAGCACCAGCTAACACCTCCACGTGCCTGAACTGCTCTGCAGGCTTCACACGTGTTTCCCTGCCACACAGCCTTGCAGGTAAGTACAGTTTACTGATGAGGAAACTCAGGCGCAGAGAGATTGGACAACTGCCGGAATCAGAAAACAAGGGAAAACCTGGTGTCACAGCCAGGCCTCTGGCTCCAGAGCTGGTGCTGTTCACATCAGCCCTACTGACGCAGAGTAAGCTCACTCTCTTAAAAACTGCATATTTTAAAAAGAAACTGAAAAAATTCGTTTATTTAGAAAGCAAAACAAAACTTTGGTATGGAAAAAGCACAAGCCATGAGCTCTTTCTTACACTGCACGTAGAGCCGGTTCTGTTCATTGCCAATTACAGTTGCTGCTCTTCCCCACGGCGAGCTGCAAAGGCCTGACCCTGACCCTGACCAGGAAAGACCAGGACCCTATGATGACGACTGAGAGGCATTAGCATACTTGACCAGAAGATTCTGAGCTGTTCACATGTGCAGCCGTGGAAGAACGATTCCACAGTGTAGCACTGGGGTCACTTTCTCCAGCTTTGTAGAAGTCCTAACCCTCATTCTATTTGTTTTTGTTTTCTTTTTGCCAATGAGTTAACTAACACCTCAAAAAGAATCAGCATTTTTATTCCAAGGATATTAATCCAAATATCAAAAGGTATTAGCCCAAAATTTTCCCTAAGCCTAAAAGACTCTCCTTTGCCTGGAACCACTTGAATAAGCAACAGCATGAAAAGTATGTAAAATATTTTTAAGGTACAGTGGAAGTAGGGCAAAAAAAATTAACAATGTAAAAATATCTTTAAGTGACATAACTATGCCTTGATTTCTCCGATTCACAAACGTGGTTAGAAGCTGCCACACCTGCCGATTCTGTGAGTTACCTCTTTAATTGCAATTTGAAATGAAAGATACAAACAAAAGCAAGGCCCACCATTCTCTTACCACTGTGGAAGACATGATCAGGGGGTTTCCTTATGTCAGACAGAATCACGTTGTCCTTCCCGAATCGTTTCCTAGTGGGGAAAGTTAAAACATCCACGTTGGTAATGTGTGGGATGCAATGGGCCCTAAAACATCCTATCTTTTCAACAGGAGCTGTGATTTCTTGTCAGCCTACAGATCTTCTGGACACAAACACCTGTAGTTTTGGCCTCTCTTATGTTCAAGACTCTCTTTCCCTGCCCATAACCCCATCTTCTCTCTCTTCCTTTTCAAAATGTTTATTTTTCTCCAGTTGAATGGCAGAGAGACAGAGAGATCTTGGTTTACTCTCCAAATGTGGGCAACAGCCAGGAGCCTGGAACTCAGTCTGGGTCTCACGGGTGGCAGGGACACAAGTACTTAACGGCATCACCCACAGCCTCCCAGGGTACACCTGAGCAGGAGCCTAGAATTGGAAATGGAGCTGGGACTCAAATGCAGGAACTCCAGTATGGGACATGGGTGTTCCACGTGGCACCCTAACATCTAGGCCAAACACCCACCCAGTCCACCTGCTGTTTCTAGCGTACCCATGGTCAACCTTATGTTTACCACCAATGCCCTCTTCTACCTCTGGAGTTCTTGCCTCTCCCTCCTCATTCTGTTCCCCTCTTTTCTTATCCTTTTATCTCACGATCTCCAACTCCCACACTGTCCAGTTTCTACATCTACTTTCTTCTGCCTCCAAAACCACTAAAAACCAAGCGACTCATCTGGAGTTACAGCTCTCACTTTTCCCAAGTTAGCAAAGACAGCGAGCAAAAGGCCAGTGTGTAGCCAAGGCCCGCTACAAGTGTGTGATAGTGAGAGGCAAAATGAAGCATATTGTAAATATTTTAGGTGTCTTTAAAATGTTAAGGGGCGGGGCCAGTGCTGTGGTGTAGGGGATAAAGCCACTGCCCACAGTGCCAGCATCCCACATGGGCAATGGTTCAAGTCCCAGCTGCTCTTCTTCTGGATCCAGCTCTCTGCTATGGCCTGGGAAAGCAGTGGAAAGTGGCCCAAGGACTTGGGCCCCTGCACCCACATGGGAAGACCTGGAAGAAGCTCCTGGCTCTTGGCTTTGGATCAGCACAGCTCCAGCTTTTGTGGCTACTTGGGGAGTGAACCAGCAGATGGAGGACTTCTCTCTCTGCCTCTCTGTCTCTGTGTAACTCTTTCAAATAAATAAATAAATCTTTAAAACAAAAAGTTAAGGGGCAAAATGAGAAAGAAAAGATGACTAGATGGTGCCAAAGGTAAGCTTGACAAACTCAAAGAATTAAGATTTTACATTTCAGGTTTTAGGGCTCTTACCTCAAAAGGTTGGCAAGCCCAACTCCCAGCTGGCCAAGACCTCCTATAGGGAGGAGAAAAGCAATGAGACTTTAGTCCAAATGTAACCTGTTCAATCACTCCCGGAGCTGAATAACTGAATAACACTATTTTTCAACATCAGCCAACCGAATGAAGTCCTGGGCTCAAGCAAACAATTGCCACTGACTTCACTTGTTGGCAACACCATGTAGCACTGAGGACATGGAGCAGCCTCGTCCAAGCTAAGACAGAGTTCAACAGGGCAACGTCAGGTTCGGAGGCAAAACTGTCTACAGCACGGAGTGGCTGGGAGGAAGAGTGGAAGCAAGGGCACAAGGGAGCCAGGCAGGCATTCACCCCTGGTTCCGAGCACTCTGATGGGCTCTGAAGCCTGTCTCTTAGCAGTGCCCAAAACATTCACAACCAAACATAAATGGTTCAACACCCACCTCTGCAGCAGTCACCCAGAATCCCAACATCCATCGGAATCAGACTGCGGTATGAAAGGCCAAGGAGGAGGACAAGGCAAGAAGTCACTTGGAAAAAGGGCAGATAACCAAGCTGACAAAGAGCTGCTGAGAACGTTGAAAATGAACAGTACAGTGTCCTAACCTGGAGGATTAAAAATGCTGTGGAAAAAAGCAAAGGAGCCAGGGACCTGTGAGCACAGCCCAAAGAAGACAACAGTAAACTTCATACGAGAGATCGCTGGGGCAGGTGGGATTTCCTGTAAACATTTGCATACATGGGCCTAAAACCAGATGCCCGGGAAGAGGCCTGGCAGTGCACGTGGGGAAGAATAAAACACCCACACAGATGGCAAGATGCTCTACTCAGGGGGCAAGAACAGAGGGAAGGAAATCCACTGTGTGTGAGAAGGGGAGGAGACAGTGTGAGCACGAGCCGTGAGGGAAGGCAGGACGATGCCAAGCCCAGGGAGCAACACCTGGCGCCAGGAGAAGCAATCCAATCAACAGTGAGTCTGAGCTGGCTGGGAGCCCTGCACAAGTGACAGAGCAAAGGGCAGAGTGAGAGAACAGAGTCAGGCGCTGGGCACACAGGAGGGAGGAGGATGGGGGAGCCCAGGATCCGGTGACAACGAGCTCAGGTGACAACGAGCTCAGGACGGAGCTAACTTTCCTCTCTCATTTCCCACACACAAAGGTGCAATCAACAGTTTGGGAGGCTCCATACGGGGTCTAGGTTGAGGAGTTAGGTGAAGAAAAGTGATGCCTGGCTCCAAGTTTCTAGGTCATGCACCCATCCTGTCCATTAACCTTTGTCTCCCAGACCAATCCTAATATGAGAGGGAACCAAGTTCCAGCGCAACAGCTTGGCCCCTGGAGTTCCAAGGTCCCTTCAGACAATGATGACAACAGAAGCCAAGAAAACCAAGGGCTGGCAACAGTGATGCAAAAATGATTTGAGCTTTGCAATATTCTAGAGAAAGCCAATGGTGGAAAAGGCAGTGTCAGATCAATGAAGGTTAATGGTCTAATTGAAGGTTATATGTCACAAATGTCTGACTCTGAGATGCCATGTACAGCATAGCAAATAATGCACACTCTGGAAGTCATCTAGTCCAACTTGCTTTCGCTCCATTCTTTGCTACAGGGACAAGCAGGATGGAGAGGTACTGACGGCGAACTACACATTCCAAAAACAAAGGCACAGCTGCTCAGAAGCCACACAGAAAACAATCAAGCCAGCAGCATGGCAAAAAGCAGAGGAGGACCAGAACACTAACCTGTAATCAAGACTCGTGGATGGTCCGTTTCAGAGAAAGAGGCAGAGTGGAAGTTGGCGTCCACAGGGACTTGCCGAGGGGAGACGCCCAGAAACCGGACAGGCACCACGGAGGCCCGGCAGCCACAGTGTGGACCCTGCACGGCCTGACTCAGCGCTTGCCTCAGCATCCTAACGACTGGCATGTTGTCTTCAAAGGCTCTGTAAGGAAAAAGGAGCAGAGTTAGCCCTTTATTCCCCTGGCCTCTGTATGCAATACAGCCTCACTGAAATTAACTCCAAGGTGGTCGGCTAACGACAAAGGTGTGCTTTGGGATTCAGGAGGTGAACGAAAGAGACTGCTGAGCTTGCCAGGAGAAAGCCATCAGGGGCTGGCTGTGCGCTGGGCCCTGCTCACATGCAGATTCAGAACCGACACTGCACAAAGCTGACACTTACCAGGTTCGAATGCAGCAGTGCAGGTTATGATGCGAAGTTACAAGCACCATAAGCAGCCAGTGGAGGCCCAGGTTTTCAATCTTGGCTATAACTGTTACTAACTCGTCTGAGCACTAAGGGTACAAACTAGTCCCAGACCGAGTAACAGGGTCCTGAAAATCCTGTGCTAACACTCAGATGCTATCTTTGGAATGCACCAGACTAGAGGAGCAGATGGTTAGAAGCAAAAGGCCCACAGCAGTGTTTAGTAAACTGTGGATCATTTTTGTCTTTGCACGTTCTTTCTCGTTGCTTCCAAGATCATGTATATATTTGATGGGCTCCAACTCCTCTTTCCTCAGCAGCCCGACACATGGCCTGAGACTTCCATTTCCCCATGACAGCCAGGCAAGTGTGTCACAGAAGTAAACCAGAGCCACCCAGCTTGCTCCGCCGCTTCTGACAGCAAACTCCCCACCTTCCCTAAAGACAGGTCTCTCCCATCTGCACCCCGGCTCCACACATGGTGCGGATGAGCCATCTCTGGTGCCCTACCCCACACAATTAACAGAGTTCACATCTCAACCACCTCCCAGCTTGTGCTGAAGGGGAAAGTGTGAAGCACATTTCTAGCAAATACTGAACTTGTACTCAACAAGGCACCTGAAGCTGCCCTAATCAATCCACGGCCAACTTATGGAAAACAAAAGGAAAACGCCGACTTGTGAAAACACACACTTTCACAGCCCTTATGAGTCAGCAGGTCTTTGTCGACTTGTGAAAACACACACTTTCACAGCCCTTCTGAGTCAGCAGGGCTTTGTTCTGTGGTTTGTTGGAATAAGGCGGGAGGAGCCCTGGAAGCTTCCATAAGGCCAGTGGCTCAGCCCAGTGCTGAGTAACCCAGCAAGGTCCTTCCCCCTGGCTCCTGTGCCTAAGCAAGTGAGCTGATGCGAATCTTCCAGCTGTGGGGACATCTCTGGCTTCACTGTGCATGGGGAAAAGCGGAAAGGAGGTGTCCAGGATGGGCCACACTAGTCAAGGAGACGCCCCAGCCCTTCCTCGGGCAGCCCTCAGAGGGCCACTTTAGGGCCAGCCTTCCACTGCCTGACCCTGAGATCTTAAAGTTACTTATCTCAGCAAGTTCAAAGCGATAGGGAAGGAGCCACGAAAAGACCACACTTGCCAGAACACTGGAAACTCAAAGACAATTCCCAAAAGCAAAATAATGGATAGCCAGAGTCGAAAGTACTTTTTTTTTTTTTTTAAGGCTGATAAGACTTAGAAAAAAAAAGCAAACCTTGAAAAGAGAAGAGCTTCAATTCTATGCATCTTCTCCTAGCAGGAGGAGGAACTCTTCATTGGAGTGTGTCTTAGTTAACAGAGTGAACACCCCACAGTCGTGTGGACTCTCCCTAGCCCACTGTTAGAAACACTGACGTTTGGTGCACTCTGTGCTCAGGCTGGGTTTCACTGTAGCAACCAGCACCCCTTGGAGCCCAGCTCTGGTCAACCACCAAGCAGCTCAGCTGCCTCTAGAATGGAACTGCCGGACTAACAATGCATGTTAAAAACAAAATGTGTAAAACCCCAAGAACCTGCAGCTTGTATCCTTTCCAAGTCAATGTTGTTATCTTGCTGCTGTCAAGAAAATATAAAATTCCTAAGGCAACAGGTCTGACACATTTTGGCCGTAAGGCTCCTTTACGCTCTTAAAACTTGAGGATTCCAAAGAGGGATTATTGTTAATGTGGGTTATATCCATCAATATATACTGTGTCAGAAACCAAAACCAAGAAGTTTTTAATATTTTTAAGAGTAAATAAATTAACATATTTATGAAAACATTTTCCAAAAAAAAATTTAGGATGCCATCATTTTACACTTTGTCTATCTTTGATGGTTACTTTAGAAAACAGCAGGATTTGAATCTCTGCTTTTACACTCAATCTGCTGCTTTGGTTGAAGCATATGAAGAAAATCCAAACACACACTGTGAAGTTGTTGGAAGATGGAATGGCATTTTATCAGCCTTTTCAGATAATTCTTGGTACTCATCTTTGATAGGACTCCACTCAACATTGGTACTTTCTTAAAGCTTGGTTGCACAGTGTAAATAGAAATCTTACCAGTGCACCTTCTATGCTTTGCGACATTAAAAACCCAGTCTATGCTTTGAATGGATCTCTTATTCCTACATATTCCATAACGTCATGCACTGGTTTTCTGGGAAAACATCGATGAGTTATATACAGTTTCCAAATGTTAACACATTTCACCATACAAGGTCAAAAAGGCATACTGCTAATATCCCATTGACCTCATCAGAAAATTCCTCCGAGTATGGGGAAGCCATAAGGTTCCCAATGTTAGACACAAGTCCATCGGCAACAAATACCATCAGCTGTTTCCTTGAGGCGACAGGTGCTCTCTGCTCCCCTTTGAGAATATGTCTGCCGATTATCCATGGGGGACTAACCGTGTTTGTCAGTCACCCTCTGAAACCAAACACTGTTCCAGGAAGACAAGTGGCCAGTTCAGCTCACAATTCAACCACGCACATGCTTTGCCTCAAGACAATCACACGTCAACGTGCAACAAGAATGCTGTACGGAACTTCCATTCACTGCACAGCACACTAAAAAGATGTGTACTCAGAAGTCAGGATTTAACAAAAAGTCATCATTTCCATGTTATCGGTGACACTCCTAGGCTGGCAATTTCTTGTTATTTTTGATTAAAAGACAACAGCAGTGAAGAAGACAGCACTCCTAACACAGCGTGGTACCCTTGCCTTGACCCACGAAAGGCCCAGTGGTACTCAGCATTGCCTATGTACTGTCAATGCGGTTGTTCCAGAATAAATCATGAAATTCCCAAAAGTTATTCAACGCATTCAGTACACTGCCAAGCATTCACTAAAAGGGGGTTCTCCCATGACGGTTTGGTGCTGACAGCAGAATACCAGCGGAGTGGTTCATCGAGCCATGACTGCAAATTCTTCCAGTTGTAAAGCCAAAATACACTTCTACTGTCAGGATCCTCAGTCTTCAGTCAGGTCTGCAGCTAACTCTGTAATCTGACAAAATTACTCTATCACTGGAAAAGAGCAGCGCTATGATTTCTCCCAATGCTTTTTCATCCCCACAAGGCTTTGTGTTGCGTTTTGCCAGCCCAATGCAATGTGGTTAACTTGTCCTGTCTGGTGCTTCAATACCTTTGACCATTCTAGTTTGAAAAGCTATAACAAGTAACTTTTGGCTTTTAAAGAGCTCATCTTACCTACAGCTAAGGCATTCAATTCCTTTAAAGGGCCCTGAATGGTTGGACTCAAAATGTTGCTACTGGCACCACTGTACTATTCAAAATGGCTCTGTGGAATAGGACACAAACAGTAAATGAGCAACATCTGAGACAATCTTGTGCTTTGGCAGATTTCTCTGGAGTATCTTCCTCCCTCCCATGAGTCAGGGACTCTGACACACTGCATTTAAGGACATGGATGGTGCAGATCTGAGGTTGAAAAATCTTCTAACATCCCACTTTTAAACCAGCCATCTACCCTGAATATAAATGTATAAATTAATATACCTTTATTTTAGAAAATTCTAAGATCAAAGATAATTTTATAATATTTAAAATTTAGAAGAGTTTTCAAATCCAGATTACAAACTACACTTTTTATTTTTTTCCACAGAGACAAAGGAAGACTCTGGGATTTCAGAGTAATGACTTACTAAAAGAGAAGGAGATTCAAGATGATAGCAGGTATGGGTGAAAACAGAACTGTGCATTTACAGGCTATCGACACACTTGAGTTCACCTCTAAACGTGCACGCATCTGTAACCTAAGCTGACTATCGGGTGATTCCAGAAACACAGGGTTGCACAAGCATGCATTTCATCAGCCATCAAAGGATGAGTTCTTTGCAAGCTGTGTAACCTCTGGAAAACTCCACTCTGTGCTAGTGAAAATGGCAAGTGACATCTTCGTATTCTTTTATAAAGGTCATGACCTCACAGACCCTACAGGCATTCGCAGCAGCCCCCCTCCCCCCAGCGCTCTCCAGTTCATAGTCTGGGAACAAACGTTCTAAAGTAGAACTTGCTGTGCCAAGCCAGTTATTAAATTTATAGAGACACCATCAAAGAGTACTCTCAGTGTCTCCTCCTTAAAGATCAAGTGAGAGTCCACGGACTTTCTTCTCCCAGGTAGAAGCATAGATTAACCACAAGGGATGAAAAAGAAACAGGTCCACTGACTCTCCTCCCCAGAGCCCTCTGTCTCCCAGCTGCACTCTGACCTGCACTATCAGCAGGGCGCCAGGAAGGGGGGCTGGAAGTGATGGAGATACACACTCAGCTCAGCGGGCACTGCCGCTGTTTGCAGAGGATCACCTTACAGCTTCTAATTTGGGCTGCTGCAAGGCCGAGCTGCCTGGAGAAGCCAGCAGGTGAGAAGACAATGAGCTTGGTTTTGCACGTGTTGGTTTTAGGTGCCAGGAGACAAACACAAAGTGTCAGCTCTCCTAGGCGACTCCCAGCAGGGGTGAGGAATAACCAGGCAGATTTTGTCTATACTACCAAAGAAATGCAATGCTCCTGGTCTCAGAAAAATAGTACTTTAGTTTCTCAGTGGGACAAAAAAATCAACTGTGAACGCTCTGAAGATAGATGATTCATTTAACGTTCCTGAAACAGAATGTGTTATTTGAAATACCAAAGGCCAAGAAAACAGGTCTTTCCCTTAAGGATGTGTCATCTGTCTTCCCTTAATATTCCCAAAGGTTTCACAAAATTTCTAAGCTCTAATCATTCTCAGCCATGGAGACCATAGGTAAAGCAATGCTTCCAATGCTTAAACACAGAACTGTAAGAATCTCACCTCCAGTGGATGAGCAACGAGAATGTGGCCCATAAATCCAGTGGAAATTATCCAGTCTAAAAAGGGAAATTTGGAGTAGGCATGGTGGCAAAGTGGGTTAAGCCACCACTGGGGATGCCTGCATCCCATGTCAGAGTGCAGGCTCGAGTACTTGAGTTCCTGCTACCCCTGTGGGAGACCCAGATGGAGTTCCTGCCCCTAGCTTCAGCCTGGCTCAGTCCCAGCTGTTGCAGCCATTTGGTGAGTAAATCAGCAGATGAAAGATTCTCATTCTCTCTCTCTCTCTCTCTCTCTCTCTCTCTCTCAAATAAAGCAACCTTTAGGGGAAAACACAAAAGACAGAAAACTAGGAAATTTCGACACGTGCTCATGGATATACTGCAAGGACACTCCGATAAGTGAAATAAGCTGGTCACAAAAGGACACCTAGGACATAGCTTCCACTCCTGTGAGCTACCCAAAGTAATCAAAGAACACAGAACCACAAAATAGAAGGCTGCCTGCCAAGGACTGGGGAGAGACAGGAGGGGAAATAAGGATTTAGGAGCACAGAGCCTGAGTTTTGCAACATGGAGAAAGTTCTGGAGATCAACCACCTGCATGTACCCGACACTAGTAACTAAATGCTTTAAGACATTTAAGGTGAGGGGCAGGTGTCTAAGCTGTCCGGTGCTGCTTGGAACCTCTGAGGCCTGCATCCTATACAGGATCCAGTTTCTTGCTAATGGGCACCCTGGGAAGTAACAGACAACGACTCAAGTTCTTGGGTCCCTGCCACCCATGTGGGAGACTCAGAATGAGTTCCTGGGTCCTGGTTTCCGCCTGGACCAGCCTTTGGGGAGTGAACCTGGGGATAGATGATCTCCCTCCCCTCTTCTCTCACCCTCCTTTCCAAAAAAATTTTAAAAAATTAACACTTTAAACAGCCCTTAAATTGGTAAATTGAATGTTACCTGCCTGTAATTACAAGATAAAATGCTTCTGTCACCAGTGCCTTCATTCCCACCCCCTCAGAAGTGAGGCTTCCTCCCTACTCTGCCGGTCAGTGCTGCCTACTCCACAGAGTCCTGGGCCCTGGCCCCAGAACTGATGACCACGTCCACCCTCACTCCCCTGGGTTCTCCTGAAATCGGAAAAGACCCCTCCTAAAGTCTACACTAAATTGTGGCCCCTTAAAGATGCTATCCGGGGTGCCACATGTGCTACTGGAATTAGGGGTGCCTTATGATTTCAACATGGGCTTATTACTAAATCCCCAATATTAATAAGCCCGAGAGGGTTCTTGCCTAATATTTAGAGAAGAATTCTAAATACCGGCACAGATAAACGAGGCAGCATGGTACGTTTTAAGCTTTTATTTAGTAAGAAAGGTGCATAAGAGGGTGAGAGCTTTATTTAGGGGAGAGAAGTGAATGGGGGTTCATACCAAGCACCAGGAACCAGCCCCGTGGATGAGCATCTAGGCCAGGAAGCCTGGAGCACATGGCCCGAAGGCCACGTGCCCTGGAGGCACAGGACTACAGCAAGCCCTGTCCTGGCAAGAGGCCAGGGAAGAAGAGCAGGGGCCCGGGCACACCGTGCCCCAGGCCTTTAACCCACTCCAAAGGGGATTGGTTAATTAACCCAATTGGCTGGTGAGGTAGGGGACTGAGGCCACACAGGGGCGTGGCAAAGGCATCAGGTAGGAGAGGTCAATTTCAACCTGTATGCCTGCCTACTTCACTCCCACCTCAACTGTCTGTTTCTTTTCTCTCTTTTTTTAAAGATTCATTTGTTCATTTGAAGGATAGAGAGAGATAATTCCATCCGCTGGTTCACTCCCCAGATGGCCACAAAGGCTGGAGCCGTGCTGATCCGAAGCCAGGAGCCAGGAGCTTCTTCGGCACCCATATAGGATATTGGCACTGCAGGCAGAGGCTCTACCCGCGATGCCACAGCGCCAGCCCCTCATCCGTCTATCTCATTCTGCTTTCAGGAGCAAAAACCCTTACCAGACACGTCTGCAAGGCGGTCTCGGCTTTAAATTCTCTGGTTCATTAAATAATACCCTTGTCTTCTTAATGGTAATGATTCAGAGGGAAAAAATCAAGTACCTCAAAAGTTGATGAACCACCTGCTTTCCTGAACTTTTATTTGACCCTCACAGCAACCCCGAAACTGGGATCTCATTTTGCAGCATCAAATGACCCGCGCAAGTAGATAGATATGCACAACCAAGGGGCGGGGGGGGGAAGGGAAACCAGGTCCACTGAACCCCCGACCCCCTCCCTCCCGCCACCCCGACGGTTCTGCCCCAAGAGAAGAGAGATAACCAAGTGCCTCGGAGAAGGGCCAGAGAGGAACCAGGAGCGCCTTCCCGCCGCCCTTGGCCCCCGCAGCTCAGCACCGCTCCTCCGCGCCACCCCCCTCCGCAGGAGGAGAGCACCCCCTCAGCCAGGGGTTCCAGGCCCGGCGCCGCCGCTGCCTCCCTGCGACTTTGGTCATCACCATAGCAAACCCCAAGTTTCCTCATCTGAAAGGCAGCAATGCTAGTATCACATCAGATCTATGAATCGCAGCCTGCCTAAGAAAGCACCTGGCAAACTGCTCGGACCGGTGTCAATCTCCATCCACGATAGGTGTTTTTTCTTTGGTTTTTAACCCCTGACCCAGTGAAAGGTCTAGGCGTTCCGCGGGACTGCTCCGAAAGCCATCGAGGATGGGGACAATCTCCCGGAGCTCGCACAGGGAGCTCAGAGGGCGGTCTGGCTCAGCGGGGCGGGCGGCCCCTCGCCCGTCCACACCCGCCCATCTCGGCGCCCGGGGCCAGGACCAGGACCGGCGAAGACGCGGGGGCTTCAGGCGCACACGGGTCTCCACGCCGCAGCCGGGCCCCCTGCGGAACAGATGCGGAGTCCCATCCTCCCGGGGCGCTGGCTCAGTGGAAGACCGGGCAAACTGGTTTTGTAGGAGCAGCCGTGCCCGCCCCCATTCCCTGCAGAGGGGGCCTTCCTGAAAGTGAAAGGGAACGCGTGTCGCACCCAGGCCCTCCCCCACCTCGGGCCCCGCCGGACCTCCCAGCCCCAAGACAATCGCCGGCGCCCCGCTTTCGCATCCGGAGTGCAGAGTCAGCGGCGCAGCACCTACACGCACCGGCTCCGGTACTCGCCCAGAGAGAGACGCCGGGCGACCGCCCGCACTGACCTTCCGCCGCGGCGCGGGAACCCGGGAGAGAACGCGCTCCGTCCGAGCGCAGCCGGCAGACAGGAGCGCGCAGCCGGCGCCGCGCCTTTATCCTCTCGCCGCCCGAGCCCGCCCCTCCACGCACCAATCCCCGGGCGCGGTGCAGGCTCTCCCCGCGGAGCGCGCCGGTTGCCACGGTAATGCTTCCATTCCCGGCCTCCCTCCGCCACCCTCAGCGGGTCCCGGCGCGCACCCTTCAAGCTCACACCGCACCGAGAGGAGTCCGGGGACGGCGGGGTCTTCCGCGCGCTCATCCCTTCCCCGACGGCAGCGGCACTTCCACGCGGCAGAACCAGGTCCCCCGTAGCCACTGAGAGCGAACTCGGGGCTGGGCTTTCCCGGCTCCCGGAGCCGGTTGATCTGCGAAAGGAATGCGGACCGCATAGACGACAACTGGGGAGATCTGCTTAGGAAACGGCCCAGGACCCGGATTCCAAAGGTCGGTCCTGGAGAGACCTGGACGAGGTACTTCATTCCTATTATTTAGCTGGGAAACACCGTTTTTCAAATTGGACGATTACCCCTAACCCCAGGCTAAGGACCCGGGAGCTTGCCGGAAATGCAGATTCTCAGGCCCCACTGCAGCCCGGTGGGGTCGAACCCAAGGGGGTGGGACCGAGCCCTCCTGGCGTGCGCTGGCTTGAGGAGTGCGTGTGGAAGGCAGTGGTTCTCAAACTCCGCAGCATGGCCCAGTTACCCGGATAGGTTTTGAAACTTGCTGAACAGCACCCCAAGCTAGTTGGAGGTGTTGCTGTGGAACCCCCAAACTCGGTCCACTAGGCAGACGCGTGGAAGGCCAGTCACTGACATGGAGGCGAAGCGCAGAGCGAGGATTAATCCCCGAGTTCCCTGCAGAGTTAAGGGTGAAGGCTCTTAAAGATTGAAACTGGGGCTGCGAGGTGCGTGATGAACGTGTTCAAGTCCCTGGTCAGTCGGTGGCGCTCCTGACCTTCCTCTGATTGGTCAGTGCTGTCCTGTGCTTTAGGGGATGTGTGGTGGCCTGGTGGGCTTCAGTGGGTCTGGGGGTTACGGGAAGGAGGCAGCAGCATTCTGCCTGGGCCTGGAATGCCCCTACACAGACCACCTGGGGCAGTACTGGCCCTCAGGGTTCTTGGCTGTTGGAGAAGCACCTGACTGCTTGTCTGTGTGATCAACAGCTTGCAAGGCCATTGGATCCACTCCCTCAAGTCGGTGAATTCCTTTTGACAAAGGACAGGCAAGGCACCTGGGGCGAAGGGAGAGGCCAAAAGCCTGGGTCCCAGTTTCACATTCTATGGGTTTGGCTTCAAAACTCGGGGTGCCCGGGCTGCACACCAAGACCGGATGGGTACCGGAACAGCATGAGGCCCCAGCTGCGTGAGGCTGGACAGCAAGGACACGGGAGAAGACGCTTTATTAGAGTGGTCGCTGGAGGAAGGCAGCCGCAGCCGGCCCAAACACGCTCTTCCCCGACTGGCAAGCTGGCAGGAGAATCATTCAAAGAGGAAGGTGGTTGTGGGGGGTCAGGGAAGACGACCCGGGACCCTGGAATCCGTAGGCAAACAAAGAAAGCTACAAGACTAACCACAGGAAGGCACAAGGGGACCAGCTGGTTTTTGTTAAAGTGTGAAAAGCAGGGGAGGGAAGATGCACTTGTTGAAGTTACCAGTGGCCCACCTTCGACTTTCCATTCCACATCTCTGGGCTAGGGGTGGCGACGCCGTTCTGACTGCTTCCTTCTGACTGCTGGGCTGAGCTAGAGGAGGTGTTGTGGTTGTTACTGTTGTTTTGGAATGGAAGGTTTATCGACATGGTGAAATGCATCTTTGGTTCTCCCCTTTCAGGGACAAGTCAAACATTCGTTTGAGTGTTAGTTTAGATGTTTGCTTACAAAATTTCTGTATATATAGCATAATGACTTTAGCCCTCTCTAAATTCACGATACTATGGGTGATTCCAGATGGTATCGAGGAAAACAAATGAGAAAACCAGTCTCTAGCTCCTTGGAAGAGGGTAGGTCTGGCTTAGATAGCTTATGCATGATTTCTCTTGCAGGTGTATCATCATTTCACAGCAGAAATAAAAGCAACAGCATGTTAATATTCCGATACCTAAAATGCAGATTAGAAAGGTTAACAGTTTGACACCCAGCACTTTCAATTCCCAATCAGTGGAGCCCCTGTGTGGGGGCCAGACAGAGCATTAAACTGGGTGGGCGTATCTTGGAGAGCTAGGAATGTGTTCCCAGAGCCTTTAGGGTTGCACGAGGGCACAGACTTCCCCTTTGGGTGCCAGCGAGGGTATTTTAAGTCATTTGGCTTTGGAGTATCGCCTTCCTCGGTAGGAAACCTCTCACGTCTGACAAGAACAATCATCTTTCCTCCTAAATAGCCCAGTAAGCGTGTAAATACAGAAGCAGCATACTTGGAGTAGGTACATATGTGGACTCTCTTGCATCTTCCAAGGCATAGGCAAGGGGGAGGGCCACGAGGTTAGCCTTTTGGGCAGCGATATCTGGCGGCAATACTCTTTTTTTTTTTTTTAAAGATAGAGTTAGACAATGAGAGAGAGAGACAGAGACAAAGGTCTTCCTTTTTCCGTTGGTTCACCCCCCAAGTGGCCACTACGGCCAGTGCATTGCGGCCCGCATGCTGCGCCGATCCGAAGCCAGGAGCCAGGTGCTTCCTCCTGGTCTCCCATGGGGTGCAGGAGCCCAAGCACTTGGGCCATCCTCCACTGCACTCCCAGGCCACAGCAGAGAGCTGGACTGGAAGAGGAGCAACTGGGACTAGGACCCTGCGCCCATATGGGATGCTGGTGCCGCAGCAGGAGGATTAACCTAGTGAGCCACGGCACCAACCCCAACTGCAATGCTCTTGCTTCCAGAGTCTCCTGAAAGGTTACTATTGCGTACTTAGCCTTTTAATTTCCCTAATCCATGAAGTTGTCTTCATCTATAAAGAATTTCCAAGGGGAAGCTGTACCTAGGTCCCCGGAAGGCTCTGGATGCGAGGTGGCTGGATTTAAAGATGATGTAAACTTTAGAGTAGTGTTTAGAAGATCAGATAATATGGCTCAGTGTTTCCCAGACAGCCGCAGTGAGCCGGGAACCTCCCCGTTGCTCCAGAAGCGGCAGTGCATGGTGAGGTGGGCTGCCCGGGAGTGTACCACTCTGTCTCCTGCAGAGCATGGCAGGTGCCTTCTGTTCTGCTCAAACAAGCCGTCGGCCTCAGGTGGCTATGTCCAGGCTCCTAGAAAAACACATCATCGGGCAGTTCCTTCTTCAGATTTTTTTTTTTTTTTTTGCATCAATATTCTCAGCTTCATCCTTGCCTCCTGTTTGCAAAGTAGTCCAAGAGATCTCTGGGATCTACCCGCCCCAGGATGGGTGCTGGATACAGATTCTAGCCTGAGATGTGCGGATTGCAAGCAGCGGGCCTGGTTAGCTTATCTTTGGAGTGACAGCCCTCTGCGGAGGCGGCAGCTCTGGCAGCGTATTGTGACAGTGAGTCTTGGGCAGTCATGCATAAGGACCCTTTCTTCATAACGGTTGACACCAGTGACTCCATCTTAACTTCCATATTCTCCCCTTGACATCTTTTTGCTGAAAAACACCATCCATCATCATCCTGTAGCTAAGTCCTCTGTGTCAGCATCAACTTCCTGTTGATGTTTGGTCTTATCTGGTCCCACAGATGGGGGAGGGGTGGAGATTGTCAATTAGGAGAGAGTGTCAGAAACCCTTTGACAGTCCCTCAACAAAGAGATAGAAAGAGGGGGCCAAGTTTACCTGCAGTCCTTTGTAAAAATAGCTATCATTTCTTGGGGGCCAATAGCCACCATCTCATAGCATGATCTTGCTGACAGTTGTCATTTTGTAGAATTTTGACAGGCAATAAGCCCAAAACTCAAAAAGGAAAATATTTAACAAAATCAACAAGAACATAAAAAATCAAGTTTGCGTGTTAAAAACAATAAACAGAGTTACAGTCTTATAGCTGACATATTGTAGTTTGTTGACTGACTATTCACCTTAGGAACAGTAGGAAAAGCTGATTTACTACACAGTACGCTCAGATTTAAAAAGACTCTCAAAGTCAGCAAATCTAACCAAGACAGAACTAATTTATTTTATCTCTTTTACAACTATAGCACCTCATCTTTTGAAGTTCCAGGGCCTACTAATAAGTAACAATTTTATTTGCTCACCACTATGTGGGAGCTCTTGAAATCAGGCATTCCATATATAGTTTTAGATATGCCAGTGTCTCTAATTGTGTTCTATTATGATGAGAACAGATGCTTACTGGACCTGTGTGTCATGAAAAGCACAAGCACTAATAAAAGTTTTCAAATTTTGGAGCATTAAGTAAGGAAAACATAAATCTTTTTAATCTTTATTTACAAAGACATGCATCACCAAAGTCTTGCAAATCCTAGTCTTTCAAATGGAAAAAAATCTTTAAACCTAAAAGACAAAACATTTAAGTATACTGGGGCTGGTGCTGTGGCACAGCTGGTTAAAGCCCTGGCCTGAAGTGCTGGCATCCCATATGGGCACCGGTTCTAATCCTGGTTGCCCCTCTTCCAATCCAGCTCTCTGCTGTGGCCTGGGATAGCAGTGGAAGATGGCCCAAGTCCTTGGGCCCCTGTACCCAGTGGGAGACCTGGAAGAAGCTCCTGCCTCCTGGCTTCGGATCAGCTCAGCTCTGGCTGTTGTGGCCAATTGTTTTAGTTGACCTATAGATAAAACAGTGCTCATAAAAGTTAACACCTTCGGGGCTGGCGCTGTGGCATAGTGGGTAAATAAATAAATCTTAGAAAAAATAATCCTTTGAAGCCTCTAAGACAAAAACATTTTCAATAAAAGATATGTAGAATTTTAACACTTAGAAACTTTACAATCATATTGTCTTAGAGCAAAATTTATGAGAACATATATACAGTGCCTTTTGAAGATTTTAAGAAGCCAAGAGTACATGAAGTTATATTTAGAAACATTTATCTTCTTTACATTTACCCAATTTACTTTTTAACAATTATGCCTAGATAACTTAAGAAACTAAAATACTAGACAAGCATGGTTATTATCTCAAGTCATGTTCTTGCCAAAGAACAGCTGTAGAGACTAAACTGTACTTCATACGTAGGAGGTAATGAACACTGCTTCATACTCTCAACTGCATTGTTTGTTCTTAGGTCAAAACTGTACCTTTAGTATTTTAAATGGCTACTCGAAGTAAGAAATCCAGGCACAAAATATGTCAATGGCTCTGAAAGCATCTTTACTGTGTTTTTATCAACAAATTTAAAACAACCTATTTATCAGATTTATTTAAGTCACATGAACAAAAAGGAACTTGGGTTAATTTAATAGTGTTAACATTTTTTTAAAAAAGATTTATTTATTTATTTGAAAGGCAGAGTTACAGAGAGGCAGAGGCACAGAGACAAAGAGGTCTTTCATTCACTGGTTTACTCCCCAGATGGCCACAACAGCTGGAGCTGTGCTGATCCGAAGCCAGGAGCCAGGAGCTTCTTCTGGTGTCTCTCACACTGGTGCAGGGCCCCAAGGACTCGGGCCATCTTCTACTGCTTTCCCAGGCCATGGCAGAGGTGGATTGGAAGTGGAGCAGCGGAGATTTGAACCGGCGCCTGTATAGGATGCCGGCACTGCAGGCAGTGGCTTTTCCCACTGTGCCTCAGCGCCAGCCCCGAAGGTGTTAACTTTTATGAGCACTGTTTTATCTATAGGTCAACTTAATAGACCTCTCAGGTAGGTTACTTCCTGTTTAGAAACCTGAGCTTTGGTTGGGGAGACTTTATATCCTTAGTCTCCTAAAAAGTTAAGATCTGGATGGTGTTTTCAACTGAGTCCTCCTGAGAGGACCTGCAAATGAGTATATCTTCTACCTTTTATAGAGTGGATGCAGTCTTTAATTGGAGCTTCCTAATTTCCTTTGGGAGGGTGTTGCCAAACAGGTAAGGGTTATCGACACAAGTGTTTGCGCGTGCGCAAGCGCTCAGCGCAGAGGCCTGCCAGAAGCCAAGATGGCGTACAAGTGGTCGCCAGGCCGCAGCTGGCGCCTAGTCAGTGTCTGAGCGGGGTGTTTTGGAAGGGGCGGTGCCAAACGCCCTGTCCGCCAACATGACCCGACATCGGAATGTCAGAGGCTGTAACTACGATGAAGATTTTGAAGATGATGATTATTATGGCCAGTCTGTGGAGGATGATTACTGTATTTCTCCATCAACAGCTGCTCAATTTACTCACGACGTGACAAACCTTCAGTTGTTGAGCCTGTAGAAGAATATGATTCTGAAGAACTGAAACAATCTTCCAACTCTCTTTCCAACCATCAGCTAAGTGGAATTGATCAAGCTCGTCTTTATTCATGCCTTGATCACATGAGAGAGGTACTTGGAGATGCTGTGCCAGATGAAATACTCATAGAAGCAATTCTGAAGAACAAGTTGGATGTGCAGAAGGCTTTGGCAGTGGTTCTGGAACAAGATAACCTGCCGAGTTTGAAGGACAAGAGGGAGAGAGTAGTAACTACGGGAAAGACAGCAAAAGTTTCACAGATCTAAGTTTGGGATCCTTTCCCATCACAGCTGGCAAATCGCTGTCAGTCTTCAACCGGAATATCAGAATTAACAGGATCTCTCTCATCTTTGGCATTTCATAAAGCTTCTCCCACAAGAGACCTCGAGAATTTGTCACTTTCTGCTTTGATTGCAGAAGCAATTGCTGTAGACAACTCTCAAATTAAGAAAGATTCTTTGGAGCTCAATTCATCTGAAATGCAGTCTCCTGGGATAGATTCAAATATTGACCTTAGTGTCCTCATGAAAACATCAGGTGTTGTTCCAAAGCCTGTAGTAGAGGAATTGGTTGCTCCAACAGCAGGAGCTAAAGTTCTAAGTTCAAAGTTAGGAAAAACTTCCAGTTCTATTAAAGATAATAAGAAAAACAGAAAAGGCTCTCTGACTAGAAAAGTACCCTTTTCTCTCTCTTGGACCAAGGCCCTTGCTGCTAGACCTTCAGCTTTTGCTTCAACACTGTGTCTTCGTTACCCACTGAAAGGCCGCAAGCAATGCACCCTTGACCTCTATAAGACTTTTCTGTATAGTACACAAGTCCAAGACGTAAAGGACAAAGAAATGAGTCCTCTTGTAGCAATAACACCATTTGACTTCAAATCAGCTTCTCCTGATGACATTGTAAAAGCTCATCAAAAGAAAGCATTTACTAGAGAATAGTAACAAGGAACACTTGATTACTGCTGTAGAGCTTTTTATTTAAAATTTAGTCTTTATAGGATCACTTCATAATACGAGATTCAGGTTGTGAATTTTATATTAAAATTGTCTAAGTCAGTAGGTAATATGTTTTTGCACTGAGATTTTTGTTTTTTACTCTATTTTTAGTGATAACTGGCTCCAAGTTGATAGCCTATAATGAGTGTATGTTTACAAAGGGCATATGAAAACTTGATATTGTGAAATCAGACCTCAGATATATTTGTTTGGCATTTGAATTTATAAGTTTTACAGTGAGATACTTTCTTTTATAAAATATTTTTCTACTTTGTTCTTAAAAAAAATGCCAACACGAGATTATTCTAGTTTAGTGTAAGGATTATTCTTCTGTGTGGCATAACATAGCTGAGCTAACATATTTTAAATATTATTGATATTCCTAGTTTCATTATTTTTCTGTAGGTGAATACTAAAATTTTTCTATTAGAAAATCTTTAAATTCCTGCCTTTTTAGAATACCATGGAAGTTGTTGAAATACATTTTGATGATAATAAAATGAAAATCTTTTAAGAGACCATGTAAATATTGAAGCTGGTTAACTCAGAAATTATTTTTATACATTTTCAGCACTGTTTATCCTAAATGTACACTTTAAAATAAAGACATAGAAAGTGTTTTCCAGTAAAAAAAAAAAAATGTTATCTAAAGTCCTGAGGAAGTCCAGCTGTACTGTTATCTTTGAGGACACATCAGTCCATTTGAAGACACACAGATACTGGGACCATTTGCAGAGGAGGCATCCTTGAGGTCTAGGACTGTGTCCCATGAAGTGCCCTTCGCTACCTGATCTAGTGCAGGGCAGAGATTTGGCGCAGCAGGGGGAAGCAGAATGACTGCCTCATTCATGGCACTGAGCTCTGAGCCATTCTGTATCCCCCCTTTGGCTTTAAAACAGGTAGGATGGGGGTATTACAAAGGGATTGACATGGAACTGGGGCTCCATGGTTGAGAAACTTTACCAGTCAAGGATTGGAGTCCCCACTTAGTTTCTGGTGTCAATGGCAAAACGCCATCCTGTCCTTTAAGAGGACCATGAGAGACAGCACATGTGGCCCATCCAGGTGGGCCTTGATCCCAAACTTGGGCATCCACCCTGTCTCCGATTTCAGCAGGAAGACCATCCAAGCTGGGACTTGTCTTAGCACGTGTTAGCATCATGGAAAAAATATATATATTTATTGAGATTTAGGGGCAATGAAGCTGAGAGAAGTCCAGAGACGAGAGCAAGTTCCTGCCAAGGGAAGGAGTTAGACATGGCGGCACCACCAAAACCTGGTGAGCGCTGAGAATACCTTCTATCTGCAAGCTGGAGGGGAAGTAAACTCTTGAGGGTGAGGTCTGCCATCAACTCCTGCGATGACACAGCTCTTGGAGGCTGGGAGGCCACGTGGGAACTCAGTACAGGGTAAGGGGCTCCCGTATCAATTAGAAAACCACTCTTCTTACCTGCTACATGGAAAGTCACCTGGAGCTCCAAGCCTGAGCTGATTACAGGGGTCGTGGGCCCTGTCAGCCCCCAGATAAGGGCATGGGGGAACTGGGAGACCTTCACTCCCTTCAGAGCTGAAGGCAATATCCTACTTCCTGTGCCGCTCTCTTTTACATGGAGGGTGAAGGTCAGGTGGACTTTTCAGGTAGGGACATGCCCTGTGCCAGCGTCCAGCTTCCCGTACCTGAAACATTTCCTTTGGGCCTTTTAACCATGGCAGAACACCTGCACCGACCTGGGGTCGCTGGGTGCTGGTTGCTGCTACTGCTCTCATGGGGCCGCTTCCTCTGTTGAAGTACTTTTCCCTCTTCAGCCCTGTCTCCATTATTAAACACCTGAAATGCTATTTGTACCATCTGGTTAGTGGGAATCTGGGATCCCACAGGTTTCTGAAGTCTCCCAATAATTAAGCAGGTACCCTAGGAGTGGGTCCATGAGAATGAATGTAGAGTTACCCATAGTGGAAAAACAGCTTTGTGAGCCAGGAAAAGAAAAGGCAGGCATGACTCTGCATGAGGCCAGTCATGCTCAGGTGTCCGCCCTGAGCCCTGGCATTAGGGGAAGTCTGGTATCCCAGGATCTCCTTTCTGCAGCCCGACATGGGGGCTTCCTGTGGCTCTTCGCGCTCTCTGCTTCATTCTCTCTGTGTGTAACCCTGACTTTCAAATAAATAAAAATCTTAAAAGAAAAAAAAAAAGCTGGACCACCTCTGGGGAGCCTGGCAGAGGCCGCATCCCTCACAGCTCCTGCCAGGTTGGGGCGCGATGGAGCATTGCTGTGCGCCTGCACCCTGCAGGTCACAGCAGCTATGCCCATGCACTCCCGCACCAGCTCGGAGGCGGGGCATCTCGCTGTGCTGGCTCTACCATGGCTGGGAACTGGGAAGCGACCAGAGGCCTGTATTTCCTGCCTTGCAGAGTGCATTTGGGTCCAGGAGGGGCCTGGTCCGGCAGACCCACAAGGTCCCTCCGGCACGGCAGCTTGTGTTCTTCACTCCCCTGGTTTTCTAGGATGCACCTGCTGCCATTTTCCATCAGCTGTTCCCCGTGTCCTGTGTTCCAGGGGGGTTCAGCTTCCACTTCATTCCCAACTACTGAGACAGAACACTAAAGTATTTAGGTTCTCAAGGGATGCCCAGAAGCTGTGAGCCAAAGACAAAAGAAAAAAAGAGGCTTAAGTGGAGCACAGTAGCAAATTTTACGTGCTGGAGAGACAGAAATAAAAGCTTCACTCAGTAAATGTCCGAGTCGTGTCTATTTCCTGCTCCCCAACGTCTCCTGGCTGTTGGCTTTTTGGTCCCCAAGCTGGATTTGTCCCAAGTTCTTGTCTCTGCGTAGATAGAGTACAGGAGCGGGAGCAGGGTGTGTCCTAAGGTGTCACTCTGAAGTCAGTGTGGCCAGCCTTCTAAGGACAGTCGCTCCCCCAAGGAGAATCATGTGCACCCCAGTTCAGCCGCCCCTTTGTTGCTTAGGGGCTGGAGCCCTAATTGAATGTATAAGGCAGGGGGTGTTTGGGTGGGGTTCAGTGTGCGTGACCATCTCTGGGACAGACCTATGGCTTCTCTATAGGCTCAGCACACATTCATCACGGCATCATCACTATGGAGGCGGCTCTGGTGCATCATGGGAATGTAGGTGTGCTGAACTGGCAAGTTAAGGGGTGGAGTTTTTAGCGGAGCAGGGCCGAGGCACAGAGACTGCTGCAAACCTCTTAGCTCCTGTGACTCTCACTAACTCCCTTCCTTGCCCGTGTAGATCCCACTGCCTCTGGCCAGCCCAGAGCAAGGGAATTGCTAATTCCGTACCCTAAAGTGACTACATCCTGTGTTCTAGTAAGTTAGTGAGGGTCTTCAAACCCCAGTGACCGACTTTTAGCTTGTGAAGAGACTTTAAAGATTATGGAAGTCACTATATGCACCCCATTCGGTGATGGAAGAGGTGGCGTTCCTCCCAGACAGGTGAAGAAACTGGAACAGGTCTCAGGGCACCAGGATGCTGGCCGGGGCATCTGTCCCTGGGGCATTGACCTTTTAAATACACTGTATCACGAGTCCTAGCATCACTGTCCCTTTACCTCACTTTTAAGAATTGTGCTTTCATGTTTAGTAAAATTTTACAGGTGCCCATGGATTTGGAATGGGCACCAACCTTGGGCCCAACAGACCAAACCAATTAGAGTTTCACCAAGCAGCCAAGGTCGATGGCAAGAAGTCCTGTGGCCGATTAAGCGGTAAATGATTGACTAGGCTGTTGCCAATTAAGATGCTTCGTGGGCCTCCTTCTGTTTTTCTATAAATGCTTTCAGATGCCAGCGTTGCTCGCAGTTCTCAGAAGTAACCCTGACCCTCGGAGCTGCTCGACGCACGAATCGCTTTGGCGTTGCCCTGCCCTGCTCTGCTCAGATAAACTACTAAATGTAATGGCCTCAGGAATTTTCCTGTTCACAGCGTTGGCATGGTTGGAAGAAGCAGAAGCCCCGGAGACCGCGGGGAGCATAGGGATCCCCTCACAGGTACCTCTGAGCTCACTGTGCTGTTCTCTTGCTGTTTCGGGGGTTTATGGAGGAGTTCTCTCTTTGTGAAGACCCGCAGATGCGCGTTTACGGTGGAGTTCGGTTGAGCAAGTATTTGGACCTGGATGGGTTGGGAAGTTTCAGCAGAAATAGCAGTGGATCCTGCAGGGGAGTCGCAGAGGTCTGACTGGGTCGGCCAGAAGTCGGACTGAGCTCAGCAGGAACAGGGCTGGGTCCCGGAGGGGAGCCTCGGGTGTCTGGTGGGGTTGGACGAGAAAAGCCTCAACTGGAGTCCGTGGGAGCAGCAAGTTCCACCTGCAGCCTTGGCGTCTGTCACTCCTGCTTCTGGAACTCCACCCAGGGCTTTCGCCGTGAGGAGAACGCTTAACCTCAGGCTGGTCCCCGTGCCTGGTTTGTGCTAAGAGAGGGCACGTGACCCTGGTGGGGTTCGCTGAGCTGCCTGGATCGGAAGATAAACTGAAGTAGGCCAAGGGTTTGGAAACCTTCCATTTGGACCCAGCTCATTTCATATGTAGGAATTCCTAGAATCTATACTTAAGAGAAACAGAAATAGGTGAACCTTACTGGAAATAACTTGGATAGACTGACCATGTTGAGGGATTGGATACAGTTGTTTACTTGTTCACTTGTGAGGCACATTAAAGATCAATGATCCCACAGAAGGAACAGAATGTTTTTAAGTTAGCACACAGAGGACTTAATGGGGAGGGGGGATCATGGAATGGTGGGTCTGCTCTTTCACTGCCCTTGTGCCTTGGTTGAAATCTTTACTTCAGCGCAGAAGGTTCAGGTATCTTAGTCTGGCATGGAAGATGCTTCATTTGCCCTGTTTATTAATGGGCCCTGCCCTGGACCCCAGTGAGAGCCGGGTTGAGAAGCCGCTGGAAGGATGTCCCTCCAGCCCCTGAAGGAAGAGTAAATCCTGGGGCCTTCTAGAGTGGCGATGTTGTGGTGTACACACGTCCCCTAGCTGGCTCTGCTCTGTGTGTTTGTCTCTGCGGGAGGGAAGAATTCTAAGCAGAGACAAAGTGCACGGATGGGACAGCATTTATGTGAGGAGATATCCCACACCCAGAAGTGAATGCAGGCAGCCTCGCGAGGCGAATCGCATGCATCCTAGTTCACCTGCCCCCTTGCTGGGTGGCAGTGATGCCGAAATTGAACATACAAATAGGGAGGAGTTTGGATGGGGCTCGGGGTGTGTGTGTGTGTGATGAACTCTGGGAAGGATTTCTGGCATCTTCACGTGGCGTTAGCACACACGTGCTCATCATAGCATCTTCATGATGGACGAGGCTCAGGTGCATCATGGGAATGTGAATGCTGAATTGGCACGGAAGGGGGTGGAGTCTCGTAGTGGGGCAGGGCTACAGAACAGAGGTTGACATAGGCCTCTTGACGCTTTTGCTCCCTAACTAGCTCCCTGCCTAGCCCATCTGGGAGAAGGCAAATACTGGCGTCTATAACAGGCCTCACCTTTGACCGTTTTGTCTTAATGAAGCTCCTACTTCTGCTTTTCTTTGTCTTGGCAGGTGGTAATGCCTGAGATCTGGTTTGGAGCACTAATTAGGCAGGTCATTGAGAACACAAGGGCCTTCTGACCCGACTTCCATGCTGACAGAGGGCAAACAGCAGATGATGAAAATATCCTTGGAGCAAATGGTGGTTGAACATGAATGAGGCTCTAGAAAAATAGAAGTGGGTGGGGCCAGTGGGTGGGGCAGGCAGCGTGGTGTGGTAGGTTAAGCTGCCACCTGTGATGCCAGCCTCCCCTATGTGAGCCAGGTTTGAGACCTGGCTGCTCTACTTCTGCTCCAGCTTCCAGCTAATGCACCTGGGAAAATAATGGAAGATGATCCAGTTGGTTGGTCTCCTGCCAGCCATGTGGGAGACCCAGATAGAGTTCCAGGCTCCTGGCTTCAGCCATTTGAGGAGTTAACCAGCAAATGGAAGTTCTCTTGTTTCTCCTTTCTCTCTCTTTCATAATTTTTTTAAAGTGGCTCATTGCAACCTCAGGGTATGGTGACATCTTCTAGCCAGTGAGGGGTTCATCTTCAGGAGACTGACAGCAGCCGGTCCCTTTGAAGGCTCTGTTGCAGTGTAAGTGGAGGGGAACTTCGCCTTGCATAGTTGGCTTTTCTTCAACTTGGTCCTCAGCAACATACTAAAAGTAGGATGTCTTTGTGTGGTATTGTCTGAGCTAGAAACCGTAAAATAGTGTTCATCTATAAAAAATGCTGATGTAAAGTTCAAGATTGTTTGTTTTCTGAATTTTACTAGAAATTACTGAAAGTTAAATTCTAATATTTGGTAACTAAAAATACAAATAACTCCTTATGCTTAGAAGTAAGACATGTTTGGAGTTAAACTAGAATATAGAATTTTTAAAATATCAATTTTTCTATATTTTTAAAGACTTATTTCTAAGGAAGAGTTAGAGGAAGAGACAGATCTTACATTTGCTGTTTCCACCCTAAATGGCTGTAATGGCTAGGGCTGGGCCAGACTAAATACAGAAATCGGCAGCTTCTTCCTGGTCTCCCATGTGGGTGCAGGGGCCCAAGCACTTGGGCCATCGTCCACTGCTTTCCCAGGCACATTAGCAGGGAGCTGGGTGGGAAGTAGAGCTGCTGGGACTTGACCTGGTGCCCATATGGGATGTCAGGGTTCTAGGTGGCAGCTTTACCTACTACGCCACAATGCCAGTGCCCTTCTCTTTAAAAATTCTCATGGAACCAGTGCTGTGTGTGGCATAGAAGGTTAAGCCTCTGCATGCAGTGTCAGCATCCCATTTGGGTGCCAGTTTGAGTCCTGGCTTCTCAGCTTTCAATCCAGTTAGCTACTAATGTGCTTGGGAAAGAAGCAGAAGATGGTCCAAGTCCTTGGGCCTCTGCACCCATATGAGAGACCAGGAAGAAGTTCCTGGCTCCTGGCTTCAGACTGGCCCAGCTCTGGCCATTGCAGCCATTTGGATGGAAGATCTTCTGTCTTTCTCTGTAACTTCACCTTTCAAACAAATGTTAATTTTTTGAGGCAGAGAGACAGCTCCCATTCACCTCCCAGATGCCTGTATTGGCTGAGGAAGAGCCAGGCTGAAGCCAGAAGCCAGAAATTCAACCTGGATCTCCTACAAGGTTGACAGGGATCCAAATACTTGAGACATCACTTGTTGCCTCTCGGGATCAGTGTTAGCAGGAAGCTGATATTGGGAGCCAGAGTTGAGTTTTGAACCCAGGCACATTGATAGGAGATGTAGGTATCTCAATCACCAGCAAAATGCCTGTCCTCTCCCAAGTTTTTTCTTAAAGTAGGATAATCAGTGATTCCAAAATAAGAGGAATGGAATAAGACAACAGAATGGAGAGCCAGGCTCTAGGTTTGTGGGGATGAACCTTATAAAAAGAATCTTATGATCAACTGGCTAAAATTAGAAGGAAATTAAACTTTTTGAAAGAATTCAACATTAATATTAAGGGTAGAAATATGCACACTAGAATTTGGGTCTCTGCATTAAAACAAGGCTTTCTTGAAGAATTGACCTGTTCATTATGGAGAATAGAGTATATGAGATCATCTTTTTCTCTAGGTAAACTGAGCCTTCTCTACTATACCCGATTCCTCCTGTGATGCTGTGGCTTTGTCTATTTTTGAAATCCTTTGTTCTGGTGAGTTGAATGACTAATGGGCGGAAACCTATGATCTTGATCAAGTTTTGAACCTTTATTTTTGACAGATCTCAATCAAATGGAGCCTTTTGCCCTTGAACCTTGGGCTGTTCCAGAAGGACCCCTGGAGCTTCTGAGAGGGAGGTCTTGGTACTATTTGATAAGTTGCATGGACAGTATCATCAAGTACATGATGCTAGATCTTCTAGTTGTATGAGCGTATTACTATGTTTTGAATTCTGACATTCATAGACATCTGACAGATTTAAGACCGAGCTCTCCCATCTGCTAGCTCTCTTCAGATGCACAGGAACCCAATTAGATCCCCACTGCCTCCCAGGATATCCACAAGCAGGAATCTGGTGTCAGAGCCCGAGTCCAGCATCAAACCCAGCACTCCAGTGTGGGACCAGTGTCTCCTACTAGGCTACATGTCTGCCTCTCATCAGACTTTCCTCTTAGAGACTTCTTTATTTGAAGAGTTAAATCTTTCATCCAGTGGTTCATGCCCCAAATGGCCACAACAGCTGGGGCTGGGCCAGGCCAAAGCCAGGATTTGGGAGCTTCTTCCAGGTCTCCCATGTGGGTTCAGGGGCCCAAGCACTTGAGCCATCCTATACTGCTTTCCTAGGCCATTAGTCGGGAGCTAGATCAGAAGTAGAGCAGCCAGGTCTCAAACCGGCAACCATATGGGATGCTAGCACTGCAGGTAGCGGCTTTACCTGCTATGCCACAGCTCCAGCTTATGAAGACAAGTGGTGAAGATTTGGCCTGCTGGTTTTTAATCTGGCTATCTGGAATAGAACAGGAATCGGCAAACTATCAAGGTCCCTTTATACTATATTATAACAGAGGGTAGAAAGTTAACTTAGGCCTAGGACACGTTCATGAATGTGTACTGGCTGGATGTGGCTGTGCCAAGGGAATGCAGGCTGCTTCTGAAAACCAGTGCGCCAGATGACTGGCATACCGAGTTTTAAAGGCTGTGTGGGTCTGATCTCATACGGATACAACATCTGGGCCAGGTGACTCAACTGGAATCATTTCAGTTTATAATAGTTCGCCATCATCCCCCATGACCTACTTGGATTTGTGAAGGTCATATCAATTCAACAGAAATATGTAGAAAATCGACACACCTGCATCTTTTAAGCCCCTGGTGGTCCTTAATGAGGGTGGTGATCTCTGCCACTGGATGGTCCTGCATATGACTCCACTTCCACATGCATGCTAAATGCCTCTACTCTAATAAGCATGATGACAGCAGGGGTCCAGTTCAGATGCTTCATCTAAGAGCCTCAAAAGAGCTGTGAATTTGCTTCTCCCAGGCATATACTTGTTCTGGTAAATGGTCACATATCCCTTTAGGGAAAGAGTGGTGCAAACTGCTGATACGTAAACTCCCCACGGTGCTTTGGAGTTGTTCCTTAAGTAGAATTGGGTCTTAGAATAGGTCCTACTTGGGGCCTGCATTGTGGCAAAGCAGGTAAAGCCACCACCTATGGTGCTGGCATCCCACAGGGTACCAGTTTGTGTCCCAGTTGCTCCACTCCTGATCCAGCTCCCTGCCAATGGCCTTGGAAATTCAGCAGAAGACAGCCCAAGTACCTGAGCCCCTGCACCCAAGTGAGACCTGGATCAAGCTCTCAAAACTGGCTTCGGCCTACCCAGTGCTGGCTGTTGTGGCCATCTGGAGAGTCAACTAATGGATGGAAGATCCCTTTCCCTGTCTCCCCCACTCTTTCAAAATAAGTCTTTTTTTAAAAAATAAAAAGGTCTTATTTGGAAACCAGAGAGAAATAAGAATTTTTTTCCTTCCCATTGTACCAATGATATCAGTCTGTTAATTTTTTTTACTTGTATTTATTTGCAAGGCACAGAGAGTGATGTACCAACTATAGATTCACTCCCTAAACGCCTGCAATAGCTGTAGCTAGGCCAGGCCGCAGCGGCAGCTGGAATTGAATTCACATCTCCCACATGGGTGACAGGGACCTGAGTTTTGGCTACCACCTGCTACCTCCCAGGGTGGGCATTATCGGGAAGCTAGATCAGCAGTGGAGCCAGAACTCGAACCAAGGTGCCTGGCATGGATGTGGGCTCCCAAAATAGCAACTTAACCGCTGAGCCCAACTCCACCCATGACATCAGTCTTCAACTTGCTCATTCTTGATCATATATGAAGTCTTGAAATTCATGCAATTTTCTTTAAAAAATTTTTTTCAGAGACAGTTACAGTAAGAGGAGAAAGGTTTTCCCCAAATGGCCTCAACGGCTGGAGTTGGACCACTCCAAAACCAGGAGCTTCTTCCAGGTCTCCACCTGGGTGTAGGGGCCCAAGGACTTGGGCCATCTTCTACTGCCTTCCCAGGCCAAAAGTAGAGAACCAGATTGGGAAAGGAGCAGCTGGGACACCAATTGGCACCCAAATGGGATGCCGGTGCCACAGGCAGATGCTTAACCTACCATGCCACAGCACCAGCCCTGTGTAGTTTTCTTATAATACATTTCCATTAACTTTTTAAAGACCACTCATCGCTTCTCAGCCTTTTGGCTAAGATCAAGTGTAAAGACCCCTCATCAGCAAGGCCCTCATGCTGTCGGCATGGTGGGGCGATGGCACTCTTCAACAAGAAGCACTGGAGACAAGTTTCAGCAAACATGTCTACTTTATTAAGGACCACACACACTTTGTTTTAAAGGGCAGGCAGAAGAGGTGTAACTAATTCAGGGCAACACTAATTCTGTGGGCTAGAGCTCCAATCAGCTTGAAGGTCACAGAGGCTATGGTAGCTTTCCTGATGGGCCTGGGCCACACTCAGGAGCAGTTTACCTGATTGGGGGGAGAGAGGGCAGGTGCCTCGGGCTCCTACCGCCTGCCAGCAGCCAGGCTGGGGGGGATCCTTCCCGGGAGGCATGCTCAGCCTCCTGCCTGGGCAGGACAGGCAGCCTCACGGCATCACCCACACCCTCATATGAATGGGTTTCACCATGTTCTACCCCAAAATAAACTCCTCTTTTAATTCTACTTCTCTGCAATTTTTGGAGTACCTGCACAGATTGATCATGCTTACCTCGCTGTGCCTTCTGGCGCATTCCTTGATACTCTGACCAGACTGAACAAGCCATCAGGCATCCCCACCTAATTTACTAAAGGCTGTAATTTTTCCATGCATCAGCTCCAGGTGTCCTTTCCAGAATGGCAATTTGGAGTCAGGAGCGTGTCCCTGTATCCTTGCTCCTCCTCACCTAATCTTCTGCCCACAACTCCAAGTATAGTGCCCTTAATATCTGTTCCCACCCATTTTCTTCCCAAACCTATTAGCCAGGTCCTGCAGCACTCGTGAATAGTTCCTTGGGAAACTCCAGAAGGGGCCATGCTAAGCTTTGGTCCTATTCTTGGGCATTGTCTTACAATCCTTGGGGGATGTGGCAGCAAATCCCAAAGGGTAAATATTAGGAAGAATCAACCTCAAGAGTGACAGCAGGAAGATGACAGTAGAAAGCACCAGAAACAGTTCTTTCCACCTTTATTAAAGCAAATGAACTCAGTTACTGGTAGCCAAGATGTAACTATCCACCTAGAAAATGTGTTATCTTTCTTTCCTCCATTATATCACTTTGCAAGATCACCTGGACCTGTTGAGCAGAGACGGTCTCATGGTGAAGAACTTCAAGGAATTGGAGGTTATATGTATTAATATATGTATACACATATATACATGTATACATATGTTTTCCCCACTTGTAATATTTCTGTGATCTGTGGGTTGAATGCATTATTCACCATCATGCTGTTTGTTATGGGTTGAGTTGTACCCCAAACCCAGATTCACATGCTGAAGTCCTAACCCCCAGAATAAGATCTAGTATTTGAACATAAGGTGGTTGTTGATATACTTTAAGATGAAGTCTTTAGTGTGGGACATAATCCCATAAGACCAAGAAATAAAAGGGGACACTTTTGATACTGACAGGGAGTTCGCATGTGAACATGAAGGTAATGCTTCTAAAAGACAGGCAATGTCAAAGGTTGACAGAAAACTGCTAGAAATGAGGTAAGAAATGTAGCCTTGATTCCTATGGCTTTATAGTAAGACTTGAAGTTGGGTAGGGCTATCCCTCTCCTTTTATTCTTCTCTTTGAATATTATACTGGCTATTAATGGGTCTTGCTTCTTAAAACTTTACGATATATTTGTTGATAGCCACAAAATAACTTGAGAATCTGCATAGGACTGAACTGTCCTATATCAAGTTGGAAAGAACAGACATCTTGACAATAATGAATTATTCTATCCATAAACATGGAATATTTAGTTCTTTGATCTCGTTCTTGAGTTTAATTGTCTTCATAGAGTTTATATGTATCTGATTGGGTTTACGCCTAAGTATTTTATTTAGGGCAGAGGATTAAGGTAAATGATATTGTTTTAATTCCAAACTTTCCTTGCTGGTTTGTAGGAAAACAATTGATTTTTTGCATATTTTGTATCTTGCAACTTATAGTAACCTATTAGTTCCAAATATTTTTGCTGATTATATTTTCACATTTTACACCTAGATAATTTACCTAGATTTTTTTAAACTTTTATTTAATAAATATAAATTTCCAAAGTACAGTTTATGGATTACAATGGCTTCCCCCCGCATAACTTCCCTCCCACCCGCAACCCTCCCATCTTCCGCTCCCTCTCCCATTCCATTCGCATCAAGATTCATTTTCAATTATCTGTATATACAGAAGATCAATTTAGTATAAATTAAAGATTTCAACAGTTTGTACCCACACTGAAACACAAAGTGTAAAATACTGTTTGAATACTAGTTATAGCATTAGTTCACATTGTATAACACATTAAGGACAGAGATCTTACATGAAGAGTAAGTGCGCAGTGACTCGTATTGTTGACTTAACAAATTGACACTCTTGTTTATGGTGTCAGTAATCGCCCTAGACTCTTGTCATGAGCTGCCAAGGCTATGGAAGCATTTTGAGTTCGCCAACTCCAATCTTATTTAAACGAGGTCATAGTCAAAGTGGAAGTTCTCTTCTCCCTTCAGAGAAAGGCATCTCCTTCTTTGGCCCATTCTTTCCTGGGATCTCACTCGCAGAGATCTTTCATTTAGTTTAGTTTTTTTTTGTTTTTTGTTTTTTTGCCAGTGTCTTGGCTTTCCATGCCTAAAATACTTTCATGGGCTCTTCAGCCAGATCCGAATGCCTTAAGGGCTAATTCTGAGGCCAGAGTGCTATATAGGGCATCTGCCATTCTATGAGTCTGCTGTGTGTCCCACTTCCCATGTTGGATCATTCTCTCCTTAATTCTATCAGTTAGTACTAGCAGACACTATCTTGTTTATGTGATCTCTTTGACTCTTAATCCTATCCTGATCAATTGTGAACTGAAACTGATCACTTGGACTAGTGAGATGGCATTGGTACATGCCACCTTGATGGGATTGTATTGGAATCCCTTGGCACGTTTCTAATTCTACCATTTGGGGCAAGTCCGATTGAGCATGTCCCAAACTGTACATCCCCTCCCTCTCTTATTCCCACTCTTATATTTAACAGGGATCACTTTTCAGTTACATTTAAACACCTAAGAATAATTGTGTGTTAATTACAGAGTTCAACCAATAGTATTAAGTAGGACAAAAAAAAAATACTAAAAGGGATAAAGTATTAAGTTGTCCATCAACAGGACAAGGGCTGATCAAGTCACTGTTTCTCATAGTGTCCATTTCACTTCAACAGGTTTCCTTTTTGGTGCTCGGTCAGTTGTCACTGATCAGGGAGAACATGATATTTGTCCCTTTGGGACAGGCTTATTTCACTCAGCATGATGTTTTCCAGATTCCTCCATTTTGTTGTAAATGACTGGATTTCATTGTTTTTCACTGCTGTATAGTATTCTATAGAGTACAATTTACCTAGATTTTTATTTCCTCTTCCCAATCTGTATATATATATATATATTTTTTTGACAGGCAGAGTGGACAGTGAGAGAGACAGAGAAAGGTCTTCCTTTTCCATTGGTTCACCCCACAATGGCCGCTGCAGCCAGCGCACCATGCTGATCCGAAGCCAGGAGCCAGGTGCTTCTTCTGGTCTCCCATGGAGTGCAGGGCCCAAGCACTTGGGCCATCCTCCACTGCACTCCCAGGCCACAGCAGAGAGCTGGCCTGGAAGAGGGGCAAATGGGACTAGAACCTGGTATGCCGGCGCCACAGGCGGAGGATTAGCCTATTGAGCCATGGCGCTGGCCCCCAATCTGTATATTTTAAAATTTCCTCCTCTTGTCTCACTGTATTAGCTAGGACTTCTAATACAGTATTGAAGGTAGTAGTGAGAGGGAATGCTTTCATCTTGCTGCTGGTATTAGCAGGCAAGTTTCTATTTCCTCATCGTTGCGTATGCTGATGGCAGTATAAAGATGTTCTTTATCAAACTGAGCAAGTTCTACTCTATTCCTAGTTTGCTAACAGTTACTGTAAAGGTGGGAGGATTTTGTTACTGTTGTGGTCATATGATTTTTCTTCTTTAGTCTGTTGATTTGCTGGATTGTATCTTCGTTCGTTGTTGCCTTTAAAATTTTTTTTTAAAAATATTTGAGATAACATTTTAAATTTACATTAGAGTCAAAGGCTTAATGCTCCACTAAATAGTCCAACAAAGAAAAGGTAAAAAGACTGTAGTTCAGTAGGAATATAGGCAAGGATTATAAACAATCAAAACGATGTCTACCATCATCTTCAGTAAGTTTTAAAATAGTCACATGTCATTAAAACTATAGAAGCATATCATTCCTTTTTCTTTTTTTTTTTTTTTTTTTTTGACAGGCAGAGTGGACAGTGAGAGAGACAGAGAGAAAGGTCTTCCTTTGCCGTGGGTTCACCCTCCAATGGCTGCCGCAGCTGGCGCGCTGCGGCCGGCGCACTGTGCTGATCCGATGGCAGGAGCCAGGTGCTAGGTGCTTTTTCCTGGTCTCCCATGGGGTGCAGGGCCCAAGCACTTGGGCCATCCTCCACTGCACTCCCGGGCCACAGCAGAGGGCTGGCCTGGAAGAGGGGCAACCGGTCCTTTTTCTTTAAAGCTTTATTTACTTATTTGAAAGGCAAAGCTACAGAGAGGCAGAGGCAGAAGAGAGAGGAGGAGGGAGAGGTGGAGAGACAGACATCTTCCATCTGCTGGCTCACTCCCCAACTGGCCACGATGGCTGGAGCTGTGCCGATCCAAAGCCAAGAGCCTCCTTCTGGGTCTCCCACGTGGGTACAGGAGCCCTAGGACCTAGGTCATCTTCCACTGCTTTCCCAGCCATAGCAGAGAGCTGGATCAGCAGTGGAGTAGCTGGGACTAAAACCTGTGCCCACATGGGATGCCAACACTGCAGGTAGCAGCTTTACCTGCTATGCCACAGCGCTGGCCCCAGTACATCAGTCTTAACAATTTGTTTGGCAAAGATTTCAAAGTTTTACAAAACAGTATGTTTGCAGGAAAACTCATGCACACAGATTTTTGTTCATGATTTCTTAAATTTAGATCCATCTTATAAGGGAAAAAATGTGGTATTTGTCTTGCTGGGTCCAGCTTATTTCATTCAACATGATTGTCCCCCAGTTGCAAATATTTTAATGCAAATGATAGAATTTCATTCTTTTTGTAGCTGAATAATCTGTTATATGTGGAATTTTCCTTATCCATTCAATTGATCATGGACACTTTGGTTGATTCCATACTTTGTTGTGAACAGTGCTGCTATAAACACAGTGGTGCAGGGATCTCTTTGATGCAGTGGGTTCATGTCCTTTGTGTATATACCCAGTGTTGGGATTGCTGCATCATATAGCAAGTCTGTTTCTAGTTTTTTAAATTTCCATACTGTTTCCACAGTGGCTATGCTAATTTGCATTCCCACCAACAGTGCGTGGGAGTTCTTTCTCTGCATTCTCACTAGCATTTGTTACTTCAGTCTTTTGGATAATAGCCATTCTGACTGGGGTGAGGTGATACCTCATTGTGGTTTTGATTTGCATTTCCCTGACAGCTAGTCATATTGAGCATTTTTCCATATATTTGTTGGCTCTTTGTATTTCCTCCTTTGTCTGTTGATCTTTTTGCTCATTTTGTAACTGGAATGATCTCGCTTTTGGAGTTGTTGATACATTCTGGATGTTAATCCTTTGTTGGACAGGTAACTTGGAAATATTTTTCCCATTCTGTTGGCCATCTCTTCACTATTGATTGTCTCCTTTGCTTTACAGAAGCTTCCAAGTTTGATATAATCCCAATTGTCTAGTTTTTGTTGTGTGTGGTTTTGGGATCTTATCCAAGAAATCATTACCCACACCAGTGTCTTGAAGTGCTTCCCCTATATTTTCTTCCAGCAATTGCAGTCTCAGCTTACACTTGGGTCTGGGCACTTTCGTCAAAAATGAGTTGAGTGTAAGTATGTTGATTAATGTCTGCATTTTCTGTTCCACTGATCTTTGTGTCAGTTTTTGTGCTGGTGCTAGGATGTTTTAATTGCTTTGGCTTTGTTGTATGCTTTGAAGTTTTGTGATACCTCCAGCTTGATTTTTTTTTTTATGCTCGGAATCACTTTGGCTATTTTGCATCTTTTGTGATTCCTCATGAATTTTAGAACTGCTTTTTCTTTTTCTGTAAAGAATATCATTGGCAGTCTGGTAGGGATTGAAGTGGATCTATAGATTGCTTTAGGTAGTATAGACATTTTAATTAATCCAATCCATGAGCAAGGGATATCATTTCTTGTGTGCTCTTGGCCATTTCTTTCATCAGTGTTTTATAATTTTCATTGTAGAGATCTTTCACCTTTTGATTAAATTTATTACTAATTTTTTTAATAGCTGTTGTAAATGGGATTTCTTTATTTCTCTTTTGGTGAAATCATCATTAGCATATAAAAAGCTACTTACTATATTTATGTTGATTTTGTAACCTGCAACTGTACTGAGTTGGTTTTTTAGTTCTAACTGCCTTTTGGTGGAGTGTTCAGGTTTTTCCGTGTACAACACTATGTCATCTGCCAATGTGGATATTTTCACTTCCTCTCATATTTTGATGCCCTTTATTTCTTTCTCCTCCCTAACTGCTTTTTCTAATACTTCTGATGCTGTATTGAAAAAGAGTGGTGAAAGTGGACATCCTTGTCTTTTTCCAGATCTGAGCGCAAATGCTTTTAGCTTTTCCTCATTCAATATGATATTGGCTGTTGGTTTGTGATACATAGCCTTTATAATTTTGAGTTTTGTTCCTTCTATACTTGGATTTTTATCATGAAGTGATGTTTAATCTTATCAAATGCTTTCTCCACATCCATTGAGATGACCATATGGCTTTTGTTCTTCATTCTGCTGATGTGATTTGTGATGTCTGTTGTTTCGTGTATATTAAACCACCTCTGAATCTCTGGGGTAAATCCCTCTTGATCTTTGATGCAGTGTTGGATTTGATTTGCTAGCATTTTGTTGAATTTTTGCATCTGTGTTCTTCAAGGATGTAAGTCTGTGGTTCTCTTTTCGTTGTCTTTGTTCAATGTTGATACCAGTGATGCTGGTATCATAAAGAGTTTGTCAGGGTTCCATTCTATTCAATATTTTGGGATAGTTCCAAAGTATTAGTTCTTTTTAAATGTTTTGTAGAATTCAGTAGAAAAGCCATCAGATCTGGAATTTCTTTGAAAGATTTTGATTACTGCTTCAATCTCATTGCTTATAATGAATCTGTTTAGATTTTCTATATATTCTTGATTTAATCTTGGCAGATTATGTGTCCAGGAATTTAGCTATTTCTTTAATTTGTAAGCATAAAGTCACCCACAGTGGTTTCTTATGATCCTTTATGCTGCAGAGCTATTGGTTGTAATGTTTTCTTTTCATCTCTAACTTTAGTTGAGTTTTTTTCTGTTAGTCTGACTCAATATTTGTCTATTTATCTTCTTTAAAAATTGTTTTGATCTGTTGTATTTTTTAGTGTCAGTTTCAATTATTTCTGCTGTAATCCTTATTTCTCACCTCTTGCTAATTTGGGGTTTGTTCTTTTCTAAGTTCTCCAGATGCATCATTAGGTCATTTAATTGAGACCTTTTTATTTTAAAGTAAGCACTTAATGCTATAAACTTCCCACTGAATACTGCTTTTGCTGTATCATATGGGTTTTGATATGTGTGTTTCCACTTAATTGATTTCAAGAAAGTTTATTTCATGTTTCATTTCCTAGTGACCCATTCAGTAACATGTTTAATTTCTACATAAGTGTTCTGTTGATTTCTAGTTTTATTCCTTTGTGGTCCTGAAAGATACATGGTATGATTTCAGTATTTTAAAACTTACTGAAAATTGGTTTTATAGCACAATATATTGTCGATATACAATATATAGTAGCCTAATATATTGTAACCTAATATATTATAGCCTAATATATATCCCAGAAAGTGTTGCTGAGAAGAATGTGTATTCTGTAGATGTTGGATGAAATTTTCTGTAAATGTCTATTAAGTTCATTTGCTTAATAGTGTGGTTCAACTACTATGTATCTCTGATTTTTTTTTTTTTTTGGCTGGATGATCTGACAGTTGATGATGGGGTTGTTAAAGTCTCCTACCTTTTTTGTATTTGAACCTATCTCTCGCTTTATATCCAATAGTATTTGCTATATATAGCTGAATGGTATATTGTGTTGGGTGTGTATATATTTATGATTGCTATATCTTCTTAAGAAATTGGTCCTTTTATCAATGTATAATGTCCTTTATCTTTTTTATACAGTTTTTGATTTACAGTTTTGTTTGATACAAGAGTAGCTAATCTTATTTGGTTTTTGTTTCCATTTGCCTGGTGTATCTCTTTCCAGCCCTTCACTTTCAGTTTATGTGTATCTGTGAAGCAAGTTTCTTGTAGACAGCATGCTGTTGGGTCTTTTTTTTTTTTAAAAAAATTATTTGAAAGGCAGAGTTAAAGAGAGGCAGAGACAAAGATCTTCCATCTGCCAGTTCACTCCCTAGATGGCCACAATGGCTGGAGCTGTGCTGATCTGAAGCGAGGAGCCAGGAGCTTCTTTTGGGTCTCCCATGTGGGAACACGGCCCCTAAGACTTGGGCCATCTTCCACTGCTTTCCGAGGCCACAGGAGAGAGCTGGGTTGGAAGTGGAGCAGCTGGGACTCAAACTGGAACCCATATGGGATGCTGGCGCTGCAGACCAGGGCTTTAACCCACTGTGCCACAGCACCAGCCCCACTGTTGGGTCTTGTTTTCTATCCATTCAACCAACCTAAATTTTTTGGCTGGGAAATTTAATCCCTTTAATTTCAAAGTTAGTATTGATAACAACTAACACTTGTCATTTTGTTGATTGATTACCAATTGAATCATGTTTTCCAGATTCATCCATTTTGAAAATGACTAGATTTGTTTTATTGCTCTGTAGTATTCCATGGTGTACATATCCTGTAATTTCTTTTTTTTTCTTTTTTTTTTTTTTTTGTGACAGAGTGGACAGTGAGAGAGAGACAGAGAGAAAGGTCTTCCTTTGCCGTTGGTTCACCCTCCAATGGCTGCCGCGGACGGCGCGCTGCGCTTATCCGATGGCAGGAGCCAGGTACTAGGTGCTTTTTCCTGGTCTCCCATGGGGTGCAGGGCCCAAGCACTTGGGCCATCCTCCACTGCACTCCCGGGCCACAGCAGAGAGCTGGCCTGGAAGAGGGGCAACCGGGACAGAATCCGGCGCCCCGACCGGGACTAGAACCCGGTGTGCCGGTGCCGCAAGGCGGAGGATTAGCCTGTTGAGCCACGGTGCTGGCCTCCTGTAATTTCTTTATCCAGTCTTCAGTTGATGGCCATTTGGGTTGATTCCACGTCTTAGCTTTTGTGAATTAAGCTGCAATAAACATGGGGATGCAGATAACTTTTTATTTACTGATTTCATTTCCCTTGGGTTAATTCCCAAGGAGTGGGAATGCTGGGTTATATGGTAGGTCTATATTTCAGATTTCTGAGGTATCTCTATACTGTCTTACATAGTGGCTTTACCAGTTTACAGTCCCAACAGTGGATTGGGGTATTTTTCCCACATCCTCACCAGCATTTTTTTTGTTGCTTGGTTTCTGTATGAAAGCCATCCTAACAGACGGGGGTGAAGTGAAACCTCACTATGGTTTTAATTTGCATTTTCCTGACAGCTAGTGATCCTGAACATTTTTTCATGTGTCTGCTAGCCATTTGAATTTCCACTTTTGAAAAATGTCTGTCTAGTCTTTTGCCCATTTCTTAAAGGGGTGGTTGGTATTGTGGTTGTTGAATTTCTTGATCTCTATAGATTCTGGTTATTAATCCTTTATCACTTGTATAATTTGCAAGTAATTTCCCCCATTATGTCAGTTGCCTCTTGACTTTCCTGAGTGTTTCTTTTGCAGAAAGGAAGCTTGACAATTTGATGTAATCTCATCTGTTGATTTTGGTTTTGATTGCCTGTGCATCTGGGGTCTTTTCCAAGAACTCTTTGCCTGTGCCAATGTCTTGAAGGTTTTCCCCAATGTTCTCTAATAATTTGATGATGTTGGGTCATAGATTTATGTCTTTAATTCATTTTGAGTGGATTTTTATAGGGTATAAGGTAGGGGTCTGGCTTCATACTTCTGTATGTGGAAATCCAGTTTTCCCACCACAATTTGTTAAAGAGACTATCCTTGCTCCAAGGATAGGTTTTAGCTCCTTGGTCAAATATAAGTTGGTTGTAGATGCTTGGATTGATTTCTGGCATGTCTATTCTGTTGGTCTATCCATCTGCTTTTGTGCCACTACCAGGCTGTTTTGATAATAATTGCCTTGTATTATGTTCTGAAATCTGGTAATGTGATGCCTCCAGCTTTGTTTTTGTTGTATAAGATTGCTTTAGCTACTTGGGGGTCTCCTGTGTTTCCACAGGAATTTCAGCATCACTTTTTCTATATGAGAAGAATGTCCTTGGTATTTTGTTGGTATTGCATTGAATCTGTAAATTGATTTCAGAAGTATGGACATCTTGATGATATTAATTCTTCCAATCCATGAATAGGGAAGATTTTTCCATTTTTTTGTATGTTCTTCTATTTCTTTATTTCATGTTTTGTAATTGTCATCAAAGAGATCTTTGATATCCTTGGTTAAATTTATTCCAAGGTATTTGACTTTTTTGTAACTATTGTAAATGAGATTGATCTTTAAAAGTTCTTTCTAATCCACGGCATTGTCTGTATATATAAAGTGTTACTTTTGTGTATTGACTTTATATCCTGCTACTTTTCCAAATTTTTCTATGAGTCCCAATAGTCTCTCAGCAGAGACTTTTGGATCCTCTATATGTAGAATCATGTTATCTGCAAATAGGGATAGTTTGACTTCCTCCTTCCCAACTTGTATCCCTTTGATTTATTTTTCTTGCCTAATGGCTGTGGCTAAAACTTCCAGGACTATATTGAATAGCAATGGTGAAATTGGACATCCCTAGCTGGCACCAGATCTCAGTGGAAATGCTTCCAACTTTTCCCTATTCAATATGATGTTGGCTGTAGGTTTGTTATAAATTGCCTTGATTGTGTTGAGGAATGTTCCTTCTATACCCAATTTGTTTAGTTTCCATCATGAAAGGGTGTTGTATTTTATCAAATGCTTTCTCTGCATCTATTGAGATAATCATATGGTTTTTGTTCTGTAGTCTCTTAATGTGGTATATCACATTGATTTTTTTTAATCTTGAACCATCCCTGCATACCAGGGATAAATCCTGCTTGATCTGAGTGGATGATCTTTCTGATGTGTTGTTAGATTCAATTGGCTAGAATTTTGAGTGTCTTGGCTTTCCATGCCTAGAATATTCTCATGGGCTCTTGAGCCAGATCTGAATGCCTTAAGGGCTGATTCTGAGGCCAGAGGGCTATTTAGGACATCTGCCATTCTATGAGTCCCTTTCTCCAAATTAGGGAAATTTTCTGTTATTTCACTAAAAAGGCCTTCTAATCCTTTCTCTCTTTCCTTGCCTTCAGGAACTCATAGAACTCATATGTTGGGTCATTTGATAGTAGATTCCCAAAGGTGTGTTTTTGTTTTCTAATTTCTTCTTGTTTTTGGTCTATTTCCTGCAATTTATCTAGAAGATAAATCCACCTTAGAAAGGTGGATGTTCATTCTTACTTCACCGATTCTGTTAGTTTAGGCTTTATGCTGCATTTTTTATTCTATTGAATTCTTCATTTCCAAGATTTCATTTTTATTTCTCTTTAAGATCTCAATTTCATTGGAGAAATTTTATTTCGTGTCATGTATAGATTTCATTAGTTTGTGCATTTGCTTCTTATAACGCCTAAGTAATCCTACAATCAACTTTTTAAATTCCATTTCTGGCATTTCTACAATCTCTTCATCTTCACAATCTAGTATTGAAGTGTTGTGATCTTTTGGGGGTGTTGTCTTCCTTATTCTTATTTCTTGGTGTTTATTCTGCATTTGTGTAGGAACTTGTTTGTTCACTGTGGTGGCTTTTATCTTTGGACTATTCCTCTGGATTAAGGGAGTGTCTACTTTATCAGTGAATACCTAGAGGTGTGTGGTAGGTGTGGCCAGGGAGCTCTGTTCAGTGCCCCAGGGTGGAGTGTCCAAGGTGACACCTAGGTGGGCATGGTGTGTGTGTGTGTATGTGTGTATTAAGCTGAGGAGAGGTTTGTTCTGCTCTCTTGGCCTAGACTCGGCTCACCTCCACTCCTCAAAGGAGACCAGTAGCCCCAGTTGGTATAATATTGGCACATATATATTGGTATAATATTGGCGCACAAAGGATCTGTGCAGTCCTTAGTGCAAGCACAGATTGCACAGCAATGTCCCTCACCAGGGAACCAGGGAGCCCTGAGCATGTGGAGCCTTCCACAGCAACTGCCCGAAGTCCCTGCCACACCCTGAGCCCTCCCATGCAGCCTCAGTGTTCTCGCAGTCACAAGCACCCAGCCCCCTGTCAGTTCTCCCTGCCAGATGTGAGTCTCCCCTCAGCTGGTTGCTGGGTATAGACATGAGCTGGCGCAGCTGTTACATATTTCCAAAATGGTGTCTAATCTCTATCGGTTTGATACAGGACACCATTGCAGGGTGATTGGGGAGAGAGAAATGTGCCCCCTCCTTTTTTAATTTTTCTTCTAGTTTGGCTGGTACACTATCCCCCATGGGGCTCTAGGCTGGGTTCTCCCCAGGTTCTTCCTGCAGCTTTACCACTAGTGGCTTGGGCTGCTACAGTCTGGTCTCACCTCATTCTCCAAAGCCGGTGCTGAGACTTTTAGCTGCTGGGGTCCTGAGTTATGTGCATCCAGACCCTCCACATAGGTCCACAGTGTCCCTCCAGTTTGCGTGGAGTTTCATCTGCCGTTTTCTCCCTAACTCTTCCTGATACTGCACTCTCCCCTCATTTTTAAAACTCTATTCTCCTAGACTACAGCAGTAACTCCCTTTCTGCTCCACCATCTTAATCCCTATTCAACACTTCTAAAGTAAGATTCCCTTCAGAATTTCTGGTCTAGTCTGGAGGTGATGAATTCTCATAGTTTCTGCTTAGGTGGGAAATGTCTTATTTCTTCTTCCTTCTAAAGGATAGCTTCACTGGATTTAAATGTTAGCTGAAAGTATTTTTTTCTTTTAAGACTTTGAATATATTACCATATTCTCTTTTGACCTGTAGGGTTTCTCCTGAGAAGTCTGCTGTTAGTCTAATTGGTTTTCCTTTATATATAATTTGATGTTTTTCTCTTGCCATCTTTAGGATTCTCTCTTTATTGTTAACTTTTGACAATTTCACTACAATATGCCTTAAATATGCCTTAGAGAAGATTTTTTTTTTTTTTTTGGTTGAGTCTGCTTGGGGTCCTTTGCGGTTCCTGCATCTGGATGTCCATTTCTTTCTTTCTTTCTTTTTTTTTTTTTTTAATACTTGAGAAGTTTTCAACCATTATTTCATTTGGAAGATTTCTCAACGCCTTTTTCCTTCTTCTTCAGAAATACCTATAATGCAAATACTTGGTTGCTTAATGGTGTCCCATTTTTCACATAGGCTTTTTTTTACTTTGAATTTTTTATATAAGGTAAACAAATGTCATGTATTTCATATTTACAGATTTAAGAACATAATGATATTTCTCACCTTAACCTCTCTTCTATGCACATGCCCACCCTCCCTCTTTCTTTTCTTGTTTTTTCTTTTAATCTTTACAATGAAATATTTTCAGTTTATTTTATAATCACAAGTCTAACCCTCCACCAAATAAATAATTCAACAAGTAGCAAACAGCAAAAAGCACTGTTCCTCAAGAGTATGAACAAGGACTGTAAACAATAATAAAATATCAAAATGTTAATTTCACTCACATACATTACATTTTTTTTTTTTTTAACAGGCAGAGTGGACAGTGAGAGAGAGAGACAGAGAGAAAGGTCTTCCTTTGCCGTTGGTTCACCCTCCAATGGCCGCCGCGGTCGGCGCGCTGCGCCGGCGCACCGCGCTCGTCCGATGGCAGGAGCCAGGAGCCAGGTGCTTTTCCTGGTCTCCCCATGGGGTGCAGGGCCCAAGCACCTGGGCCATCCTCCACTGCACTCCGGGCCACAGCAGAGGGCTGGCCTGGAAGAGGGGCAACCGGGACAGAATCCGGTGCCCCGACCGGGACTAGAACCCGGTGTGCCGGCGCCGCAAGGCGGAGGATTAGCCTGTTGAGCCACGGCGCCGGCCTATACATTACATTTTTTGTGCTCTGTATATTAATTACCACAAATCAAGGAAAATATATTTGTCCTTTGGGACTGGCTTATTTCACTAAGCATAATGATTTCAAGTTTCATCCATTTTATTGCAAAAGACAGGATTTCATTCTTTTTCACAGCTGAATAGTATTCTATTGTGTATATATACCACATTATCTCTAATATTTTTTTTAAAGATTTATTTAATTTGAAAGATAGTTACAGAGAGAGGTAGAGACGGAGAGGTCTTCCATCCGCTGGTTCACTCCCCAGATGGCTGCAACAGCCAAAGCTGTGCCAATCCAAAGCCAGGAGCTTTTTCCGGGTCTCCCAAGTGGGTGCAGGGGCCCAAGGACTTGGGCCATCTTCCACTGCTATCCCAGACCATAGCCAAGAGCTGGATCAGAAGAGGAGCAGCCAGGACTAGAACCGGCGCCCATATGGGATGCCGGCACTTCAGGCCAGAGCTTTAACCCACTGTGCCACAGCACTGGCCCCAACCACATTTTCTCTTTTATTATTTAGCTTTTATAAATAAATAAAGGAGCCAGCACTGTGGCAGAGTGGGCTAAGCCTCTGCTTGTGGCACAAGCATCCCATATGGGCACCAGTTCTAGTCCTGGCTGCTCTTCTTCCAATCCAGCTCCCTGCTATGGCCTAGAGAAAGCAGTGGAAGATGGCCCAAGTGCTTGGGCTCCTGTACCCATATGGGAGACCGGGAGGAGGCTCCTGGCTTCAAATTGGCCGCTATGGCCATTTGGGGAGTAAACCTGTAGATATGAGACTTTCTCTCTCTCCCTCTCACTGTCTGTACCTCCACCTCTCAAATAAATAAAATCTTTAAAAAAAAAAAAAAGTACAAAGAAAGGGAGGGAGGGAGAGACTCTTCCATCTGCTGGTTCACTCCCCAAATGGCCTGAGCCAGGCCAAAGCCAGGAGCCAGGAGCTTCATCTCAGGTCTCCCACATAGGAGCAGGCACCCAAGGACTTAGGCCATCTTCTGATGCTTTCCTAGGTGCATTAGCAGGGAGCTGGATTGGAAGTGGAGCAGCTGGGACTTGAACCAGTGCCCTTATGGGATGCTGGTACTGCAGGCTGCAGCTCCACCATATTGCCATCCCCACCATATTTTTCTTTCTTTCCTTTCTTTCTTTCTTTCCTTCCTTTCTTTCCTTTCTTTCTTTCCTCCCTTTCCTTCCTCCCTTTCCTTCCTCCCTTTCCTTTCCTCCCTTTCCTCCCTTTCCTCCCTTTCCTCCCTTTCCTCCCTTTCCTCCCTTTCCTCCCTTTCCTCCCTTTCCTCCCTTTCCTCCCTTTCCTCCCTTTCCTCCCTTTCCTCCCTTTCCTCTCTTGAAAGGTAGAATTACAGAGAGGCAGAGACAGGGAGAGAGAGAAGTCTTCCATGTGCTGTTTCACTCCCCAAATGGCCACAATGGCCAGAGCTGGGCTGATCTGAAGCCAGGAGCCAGGAGCTTCTTCTGGGTCTCCCAAGCAGGTTCAGGGGCCCAAGGACTTGGGCCATCTTCTGTTTTCCCAGGCCATAGCAGAGAGCTGGATCAGAAGTGGAGTAGCCGGGACTTGAACCGGCATCTATATGGGATGCTGGCACTGCAGGCAGAGGCTTTATTTGCTATGCCACTGCCGGCCCCTCCACATTTCCTTTATCCAGTCATCAGTGATGGACATCTGAGTTGATTCTCTATCTTAGATGTTGTGAGTTAAGCTGTTATAAACAGGGAGATACTGATAGCTCTTTCATATGCTGATTTCATTTCCTTTGGGGAAATTCCCAGGAGTGGGATGCCTGGGTCATATGATAGATCTATTTTCAGAATTCTGAGGATTCTCAGTACTTCTTCCATAATGCTTGTACTACGGTTTCTTTCTTTTTTGTACAGCCAGAGTGGACAGTGAGAGAGAGAGAGACAGAGAGAAAGGTCTTCCTTTTTTCCATTGGTTCACCCCACAATGGCCACTGCAGTCGGCGTACTGCACTGATCCGAAGCCAGGAGCCAGGTGCTTCTTCTGGTCTCCCATGGGGTGCAGGGCCCAAGCACTTGGGCCATCCTCCACTGCACTCCCTGGCTACAGCAGAGAGCTGGCCTGGAAGAAGGGCAACCGGGACAGAATCCAGTGCCTCGACCGGGACTAGAACCCAGTGTGCTGATGCCACAGGCGGAGGATTAGCCTACTGTGCCAGCAGTACTAGGGTTTCTGATGAGAAATCATCTGTCAGTCTAATCAGAGATCCTCTGAAAGTAATCTGGCATTTCTCTTGTGCAATTTTAGACTCTGTTTTCCTGTTGAATGCTTGACTGCACTGTGTCATGGTGACGGATTTTTCTGGTCATATATTTGTGCTTCCTGTACTTGGATGTCCCTTTCTTCCTCCAGATTAGGGAAGTTTTCTGCTATTATTTCACTGAATAGCTCTTCTAATCCATTCTCTTTCTACACCTTCAGAAACTCCTAAGACTTGCATATTAGGTCGTCTGATTACTATCACATAAATCCCAAACGCTGTTTTCAGTTTTTCTAGGTTTTTTTTTGGGTGGGGAGGAGGAAATGTCAGATATTTCCAAAGATTTGTCTTCTAGCTTGGTTATTCTTTCTTTGGCCTCACCGAGTCTGTTAAGGCTTTCCATTGTATTTGTTAGATATATTTTCATCACTTCTAATATTTCAGATGATTCATCTTCAAGATTTTTGTCTCTTGGAAAAATTTTTCATCCATGTCGTGTATAGATTTCCTTTTTTTGACAGTTTTTAGTCTTTTGTGTTTTTAATTTTAAATTTTATTTAAGGAATACAATTTCATGTGTTTCATATATACAGATTTAAGAACATAGTGACAATTCCTACCCTTCCCTCCCTTCTGCCCATACTTCTACCCTTCTTCCTCGTCCCTCTCCTTTTGCCATTCTTAATTTTTACAAAGATCTATTTTCAGTTTACCTTATAAGATTAACCCTACATTAAGAGTTCAAAAAATAGTATAAAGGAAAAAAAAAAAAACTGATCTTCAACATTAGAGACAAGGGCTCTAAACAATCATCAAATCTCAAAATGTTAATTTCACTCTAATGCATTACATCTTAGGTACTCTGTTAGTTACCACAGATCAGGAAAAACATGGTATCTGTCTCTTTGGGACTGGCTGATTTTACTAAGTATAATGGTTTCCAGTTGCATCCATTTTGTTGCAAAAGACATGATTTCTTTATTTTTATGCCTGAGTAGTATTCCATAGTGGGTGTATATATTAGATATAAAAATATATGTATATATACATTATATATATATATATAATCATAATTTCTTTACCCACTGATCAGTTGATTACATCAGGGTTGATTAATTTATGAAGTTGTTTCCAACTGTTTTTGAGTAATCATAAGATCATTCTTTTGAATTCCTATCCAGGCATTTCATTAATCTCTATATTCCCATTCTAATATTGAAGCACTTGTTCCTTTGGGGGAGTCATAGCATCTTCCTTGTTCATATTTCTCTACTTCCACATTTATTTTTAGGCATTTGTGAAACCACTTGTGTGTTTTCTCTCGTAGCTTTTGTCTTTGAAATATGCCTCTGTAGATTAGTGGAGTGTGTGCTCCTTCAGTGTGTACCGAGTGGGGTCAAAGAGCTCCAGGCAGTGTTCAGAGTGGTGTGGTAGATCTCTGTTGTGAGCAGGGGTGAGGGCATAAGCACATCAGCTGGTGTGATCAGTGCCTCACCTCCTCTCTGTGCCAAGGGGATCCATGTCTGGGATGAGCCCACAGTGGCTACATACCCCACCCACACATGTGCTTGAACCACACAAAGATCTGTACAGTCCTCAGCGTGAGCACAGAACCCTCTGCAATGATCCGCCCCCGGTACTCGGGGAGCTCTGAGCCTCTGAAGCCAGACACAGTGATTGCCTAGCGCCTGAGTTATACCCCAAGCCCTACCATGTTGTCATAGAATTCCCAGTCAGGGCCAGCATAGTGGGTAAAGCCACCACCTGCAAAGCTGGCAGGGGAAGATGGCCCAACTGCTCAGGCTCTTAGACTCATTTAGGAGACCCAAAGGAAGCTACTGGCTCAGCCCTGCCCTTGCAGCTATTTGGGGAGTGACCCAGTGGATGGTGTCTTCCTCCCTCTCTCTGTAACTCTGCCTTTCACATAAATAAATCTTTAAGAAAAATTCCCACAGTCATAGCATGCAGGGCTCCCCAGTCACAGGGAGCAGGGGATCCACTCTCAGCCCCATGAGCTTGCTCCATCCACAGTGAGAGCCGAGGCATTCCCAAAGCCTGCTGCCTGTCAGAGTTTCCTCCTTGGCTCACGATCAGGTTAGTAAAGGGGAGTCCCTCACAAGCTGACACAGGCTCCCCGCCCCTCCCAGTCCTCCAGCCAGACTCAGTAGGGATCATGGATGCATCCCTCAGAAAAACTCCCCTACGTGAACACACACGAGCTGCTGCTGCTGCCTGCACTCGCCTCATCAAGACCGTGTCTGCTCCCTGCTTGTTGCTGCGAGCCTTGTCTGGGCGATGGGAGGCAGGCAGTGTGCTCTCTTTTCATGGGGTTAAGTGGGCACCCTGCGCCCTGCTGGCTCTCCAGACTGAACTCAAAGTCTGTTCTGCAAGGTTCCCCCCAAGGCAGTTATCAGCAGTGACAGGGACTGACAGGCTCCTTCCACTTCTCCCTGAGAGCTGGCATCTCCTTTTTTTTCTTTTAAAAAGCTTTTATTTAATAAATATGAATTTCATAGCTATAGCTTTTTTTTTTCAAGAATTTATTTTATTTTATTTATTTGAAAGAGGAGTTAGAAGTAGAGCCAGAGAGAGAGAGGTCTTCCGTTCTGCTGGTTCACTCCCCAAATGACTGCAATGGCCAGATCTGAGCTGATCCAAAGCCAGGAGCCAGGAGCTTCTTCCACCTCTCCCATGAGGGGGCAGAGGCCCAAGGACCTGGGCCATCTTCTACTACTTTCCCAAGCCATAGCAGAGAGCTGGATCGGAAGAGGAGCAGCCAGGACTTGAACTGGCGCCTATATGGGATGCTAGTGCTGCAGGCTGGGGCTTTAACCTGTGCCACAGTGCTGGCCCCCAGCTTTTGGATTATTGTGGTTCTTCCCCCCTACCTGCCCTCCCACCCCCATTCCCGTCCCTCCTCCTACTTCTTCTCCCATTCCATTCTTCATTAAGTTTCATTTTTAATTATCTTTGTATACAGAAGATCAACTCTATACTTAGTAAAGATTTCAACAGTTTGTACACACACACACACACACACACACACACAAAGTATAAAATACTGTTTGAGCACTAGTTTTACCATTAATTCTTACAGTAGGACTCATTAAGGACAGAGATCCTACATGGGGAGCGAGTGAACAATGACTCCTGTTGTTGATTTAACAAGTGACACTCTTATTTATGACATCAGTAATCGCCCAAGGCTCTTGCCATGAGCTGCCAAGGCTATGGAAGCCTCTTGAGTTCACAAACTCCAACCTCGTTTAGACAGGGCCATAAGCAGTGTGGAAGTTCTCTCCTCCCTTCAGAGAAAGGTACCTCCTTTGATGGTCCCATCTTTCCACTGGGGTCTCACAGAGATCTTTCCTGTAGGTCATTTTTTGCCAGTGTCTTGGCTTTTCATGCCTGAAATGCTCTCATGGGCTCTCTAGCTAGATCTGAAGTTGTATCTCCTCCCACTGCCCAGCTCTTAGCTGCTGAGAGTGGCCCTCTGTGGAGTGGGGGAGGGGAAGAAGCCAATGCCCAGGCTGAAGTACAGGTCAGTGGGTGGCAGGCACACAGCGAGTTCTTCCTCCCCTGGTGCGGCAAGAGCGCTGCTCATAGCTGGTGGCACAGCTGGCTGCGTGGTTTCTCCCTCTCTTCTCATGTCCCACAGAATCTTCATTGTCTTTTTCACTTCTTTGCTGAAAATTCCCACCATTCAGACCCCTGGAAACATGGTTCTTCCTTTGTTCTCTTCATACCCCAGAGTAGCTGAAGTTGGTGTGGCTACAACATATTCAGCCAACTCGGGAGTCCCCTGCTCCTCTTCCATCTTCATTCTTGGTAATTCTTGTCTTGTCTTCCAGATAAGAAATTGTTTCCTCCGCTTGGTCTATCTGCTGTTGAAGCTTCATTCATATTGTTTTATTTCATTAATTGAGGTTTTCAACTCTAAAACTTTTGTTCGGTTCTTTTTAATGATTTCAATCTCCTAAGTGAATTTCTCACGCATGTCGTGCAGTATTTTCCTCATTTCTTCAAGCTGTGTTATCTTGTATCACACCGAGTGTGATTATTTTGACTACTATTTCTGACATAGTTTTCTTCAGATCTGGATCTTTCTGCAAAACTGTTTTTAAGAGGTGCCATGCTACCTTTCTTCATTCGAGAGATTGTGTGTCCCTACTTTGACATCTGTGCATCTGGTGCCATAGTTCCTTTATGCAGTAGGCTTCATTTTAAGTTTATTTAGATGGAATGCAAGGGTATCATTTGGCTTTCTACTTTGGCTTTGGTTTTAGGCGAGTCCATAAATGCACCTCTGAGTGATTTTTTTTTTTTTTATGTGATCAAGGTAAGCTGTGTCAGTGTGTGGTGCAGTGGTCCGGTCTGCAGCAGCTTGTGGGGGTGCAAGTGTGTCTTTAAAGGTGAATGAGGGGCTGGCACCACAGCTCACCAGGCTAATCCTCCGCCTGCGGTGCTGGCACGCCAGGTTTTAGTCCCGGTCGGGGTGCCAGATTCTGTCCCAGCTGCTCCTCTTCCAGGCCAGCTCTCTGCTGTGGCCTGGGAAGGCAGTGGAGGATGGCCCAAGTGCTTGGGACCTGCACCCACATGGGAGACCAGGAGAAGCACCTGGCTCCTGGCTTCGGATCAGCTTGGTGCGCCAGCTGCAGCGGCCATTGAGGGGTGAACCAACGGAAAAAGGAAGACCTTTGTCTCTCTCACTGTCTACTCTGTCAAAAAAAAAAAAAAGTGAATGAGGGCTTCCTAAGGTGTGCATCCTCAGTGCCCCAAGACTTTGGTGTCAGTTACACTAGGAATTGTGGTCGCCATGGCCTCATTTCCTGTGCTGGGGAACATGGAGGGGGCTCTCCACCTGTTCCCTGGCATGCCTGACGCTGGCACTTATGCACCAACAGCTGTGGCTCTAGGGTTGTGTGATGTGGATGGGAGCTTCCCAGGTCCTGCTGGGAGAGGGCAGCTGGGACTGGGGCTTACAGCATCACAAGCCCCAATCCCAGGACTGGGCGATGTGAACTGAACCCTGCTCCAGTGCTGTAGGGAGACTACAAGGCAGACACAAGATTTTGCATGGCGAGGTATGCATCTGGAGAGAAGGAATGCTAGCATCAGGCAGGTACTTGCTCAGGTCCCACCAGGTGGATTCCGCTGGGTTTGAGGACATTAACACTGATGGTTACAGTCCTGGCACTACAGGATACCGTGGAGTTGTTCCCACATCTCCCAGGGTAGCAGCCAGGATTTGCAGAGGGTGGTCGCCACCTGTACGAAACCGAGCGATGCAGGTACTGTGAGTGCCTGTGAGTTACTCCAAGGACAGTAACGCCAGCATCAAGAGTCCCAGCTCTGCAAGGCACAGACGGAGCTCCCCGCAGTGTTCACATGCCATGCAAGGGTGCTTCCGGAGTTTGAGCACGGGACTCCCAGTACTATGGGCAAGGAGGTGCAGAGGGAACTTCCGCCGGTTGAGTCCACTTTTTTTTCTTTAATGGGTTGCTGCTGGTTCCAGCCCCAAGAAGCTGACCGGGGGGGGGGCTTGAGCCATGAGCTACTGCTTTCCCAAGTGCATTAGCAGGGAGCTGGATTGGAAGTGGAGCAGCCAAGGCTCAAACCAACACCCATATGGGATGCCGGCACTGCAGGCAGCAGCTTTACCCGCTATGCCACAGCACTGGCCCCGGTAACTTCTAATAGTTTTAGTATAGTATGCCTCGGTGTGGGTCTCTTTGAGTTGACACTACTTGAAGTTGTAGAGCTTCATGGATTTGTAGGTTCAATCTTTAATCAAATTTGCTTTGGGGCCAGCACTGTGGTGCAGCAGGTGAGGCTGCTGCCTGCAGCGCCGGCATCCCATATGGGCACGAGTTTGGGACCCGGCTGCTCCATGTCCGATCCAGATCTCTGCTAGGGCCTGTGAGTGCAGTGGAGGATGTTCCAGGTCCTTGGGGCCCTGAACCCACATGGGAGACCCGGGGGAAGCTCCCGTCTCCTGGCTTCAGATCAGCACAGCTCCGGTTGCTGATTTTCACTCTTCCCTAGGGTATGTTTGTACCACTATTGTTTTCGAAGGTTGTAGTAGCTCATGTTTACTTTTTTTTGACAGAGTGGACAGTGAGAGACAGAAAGGTCTTCCTTTACCATTGGTTCACCCTCCAATGGCCGCCACGGCTGGAGTACCACACTGATCCGAAGGCAGGAGCCAGGTGCTTCTCCTGGTCTCCCATGGGGTACAGGGCCCAAGGACTTGGGCCATCCTCCACTGCACTCCCAGGTCACAGCAGAGAGCTGGCCTGGAAGAGGGGCAACCGGGACTGAATCCAGCGCCCCGACCGGGACTAGAACCCGGTGCTGCAAGGTGGAGGATTAGCCTGGTGAGCCTCAGCGCCGGCCTCTTGTTTACTTTCAAATGATAATTATTACCATTGAGGGCTGCAGTTGTCCATGCTACTCTTCCAGCTACTTTTTGCAAAGACTGTGTCATTTGGTGTGTGTGGTCAATCAATTCTCTGAAGCTTCACTTTGTGTGTATGGCTTTGTTTTTAGCCCCTGACACTCAAGGACACCCAGACACCTCTTCCAGTCTTTGCAGATCAGTCTGTACTCCACACCAACACGATTTTTCTGATAAGTCATCCTTATAGGTGTGACATCATTTCTTACTGTGATTTTTGATTTGTATTTCTCTAGTGTTATTTTTCCTCTTGTTAGCTGTAAGAACATCATCTTTGGAGAAATGCCTGTTTAAGTCCTTTGGTCCCTTGTTGAGTTGTGGAAGTCTGTTTTAGATATTAACTCTTGATTATACGTTTTTGCAATTTTCTTCCATTCCATATGCTGTCTTTCATTGTCATTTGCTTTGCACAGAAACTTAAAATTTTGGATGCAGTCCTATTTGTTTCTGTGCTTCTGGAGTCCTTTAACTTCTGTGCAAGGCTGGCTAAGTGTTGTAGATCACCCCTCAGTGAAAGTTCAGGGTTTTCTTCATACTTTCCTGAGCCTGCATCTCCCTTGGGCATTTACATGGCCTAAATCCTCTGTGTACACACGTTGCTTTAAATGCCTTAATTTCCCAGAGAATCTCCTGTGCTTTTCCCCCTAGGCCTGAGATGGTCTATTATGTGGCATGTCATTTTCCCCAGGTGTCTGTAGGCTTCTTGGTTTCCTCCTAGCATTTTCTAATGTATTTTTTTTAAAGATTTATTGATTTGAAAGGCAGAGTTAGAGGCAGAGAGTGAGAGAGAGGTTTTCCATCTGCTGGTTCACTCCCCAGATGGCCACAATGGCTGGAGCTACTTTTGGGGCCCCCACGCAGGTGCAAGGGGCCAAGCACTTCCCAGGCCATAAGCAGAGAGCTGGATGGGAAGAGCAGCTGGGAGGCAACACAGTGCCCATATGGGATGCCGGTGCTGCAGGTGGAGGGTTAGCCTACTATGCCACAGCGCTGGCCCCCATGCTATACATTTTGAATGAGTTATTTTTCTCTTTAAAGTAGTAGGAAAATATTAAAATTAAGCACTATAATTCACATTTAAAATACTTTAAAAATTAAGCTGTGAGATACATAGCATACAAGATGCCATCTTTACCATTTGTAAGTGTACAGGTCAGCAGTGTTCAGCATATTCAAGTTGCTGTAAAAGACCTCTAGAGCTCCTTCACCTTGCAAATGAACTCTGCACCCGGTGAACTCCCCTTCCACTCCATGCAGCTCCTCACAAGCACCGTGCGTTCTACTTTGTTTCTATGGATTTGACTCCTTTAGCAACCTCGTGTAAGTGGAGTCATTCACTACTTTTGTGACTGACTTATTTCACTTAGTGTCCTATCCTTGTGTATGGTAGAATTTCCTTCCTTTTTGAGGCTGAATATTATTCCATTGGTTAAAAGGCACACCTTTCCTTATCCACTCACCTCTTATGGGGCATCTGACCTGCTTCCACCTGCAGCCTATTTAAGAGCAGTGCTATAATGAACACGAGTGTGCCAGTGACCCATCACTAGGCTCCCATACCATCTTCCACAGCGGTCCCACCATTTTACATTCCTACCAACTGTGTTTCAATTTCTCCACACCAACACGATTTTTCTGATAAGTCATCCTTATAGGTGTGACATCATTTCTTACTGTGATTTTTGATTTGTATTTCTCTAGTGTTATTTTTCCTCTTGTTAGCTGTAAGAACATCATCTTTGGAGAAATGCCTGTTTAAGTCCTTTGGTCCCTTGTTGAGTTGTGGAAGTCTGTTTTAGATATTAACTCTTGATTATACGTTTTTGCAATTTTCTTCCATTCCATATGCTGTCTTTCATTGTCATTTGCTTTGCACAGAAACTTAAAATTTTGGATGCAGTCCTATTTGTTTCTGTGCTTCTGGAGTCCTATCCAGAACATAATCAAACCCACAGTCACGAAGATTTCCCTGGTTTTAGAAGTTTTATGGTTTAATCTTTCATGTAAATCTCTAATACATTCCAAGGTATGTGGCTCAAGGCAAGGGTCCAGCCTCATTGTGCTGCACGTGGCTTTCCAGGTCTCTCAAGGCCTTATTTTGTGAGGAGTCAGTCCTTTCCCCACTGTGTGGTCCTGGTGTTCCCGCCAAAAATCCTTCGAGCAGATACTTAGCATCTCGGTGCACTCTTTCATTCCACTGGTCTGTCTGCTTAGGTGAGTACTGCAGTTTTGATTACTGTAGTTTTGTAATATGTTGAACTGTTACACCATTCTTTATTTTTTATTTATTTGAAAGGCAGAGTTATAGAGGGGGAGAGAGAGAATCAGATTCATCCTTCTACTGTTTCACTCCCCTAATGGCTGTCATGACTCAGGCTGGCCCAGGTGAAGTCAGGAGCCAGGAGCTTCTTCCAGGTCTCCCATGGGATGCAGAGGCCCAAGCATGCAGACCATCTTCCACTGCTTGCCCAGGCCATTAACAGGGAAGTGGACCAAAAGTAAAACAATGAGAACACAAACTGGTGTCCATAAGGATGCTGGTACCTCACCCTTTATTTTTAACCTAGGTCACTTTAATTCTCGTTACAGCACAGAGTTTGATTTTGCTTTATAAGCCAACTTGAAGATCTTTCTTTAAAGATTTACTTATTTGAAAGAAAAGGCAGTCAACAGTCCAGTTCATATCCTTTGGGAGGCTATAACATATTTGATGCTTAATACCTTGTTGGCTGGCACCGCAGCTCACTAGGCTAATCCTCCACCTGCGGCGCCGGTAATCCGGATTCTAGTCCCTGTTGCTCCTCTTCCAGTCCAGCTCTCTGCTGTGGCCTGGGAATGCAGTGGAGGATGGCCCAAGTGCTTGGGCCCTGCACCCCATGGGAGGCCGGGAGGAAGCACCTGGCTCCTGGCTTCAGATCAGCGTGGTGCACCGGCCGCAGCGGCCATTGAGGGGTGAACCAACGGAAAAGGAAGACCTTTCTGTCTCTCACTGCCCACTCTGCTTGTCAAAAAAAAAAAAAAAGCTTTATAGCCTTCCTTTTCCACAAATGTGATTAAGAAACATCTTCAAAAAGCTTCATGGAAAACACATTCCATTTTTCCATAATTTTTTGAAGCCTCTTTATATTTTTCATAGGTTTACCTGGTACATCATCATCATTAGATTCAGGTTGTATTTTTTTTTTTTTTTGCCCCTGTACTATTTAAAAAAAATTTTTTAAAGATTTACTTATTCAAGGTAGAGTTACAGAGGGAGAGACAAGATCTTCCATCTTCTGGTTCACTCCCTAAATGGCCACCAACAGCCAGAACTGACCCGATCCGAAGCCAGAAGCTTCTTCCAGGTCACTTGGGCCATCAGCAGGGAGCTGGATCAGAAGTGGAGCAGCTGGGACTTGAACCGGCACCCATATGGGATGCTAGTGCTGCAGACGAATGCCTAACCCTACTATGCCACAGCACCTTTCCCCCATGAAAATGATGCTGAGCAGAACAGAAGGCAAACGATGTCACATTCTGTTAATTACTAGTGATGTTAACTTAGGCTTGGATAATGTGACGTTTCCCAGGTTTCTCCACTACAGAGGCAACAATCTTTCCCTTGGTAACCAGCACGTAACTTGTGAAAAGACATTGTGGGCCTCAGATACCTTAACTGGCTGGTCCTAGCATTCACTGATGAATGGCCTAAATCAAAATCCATCATTCTTTCTACATTTAAGAATTGGTACTCCATAGAAAAGTAAATGAGGGAAAAGGGAAAGCCTAAGTATTGCACACTCTGTTGATTTATAACGTATTAATATATGTCTGGGAAGATACGAGATTTAGAAGTAAGGACCATGATGTCCACAGCTTCCTTGAAAATATTTCGGCACCATAACAAAGGAAATATGTAAGTGTCTATGCAATCGTGGGAAATGTTACTCAAACAGGATATGGGAGATCACTGTACTATTCTACAAGGTGGGTCTCAATTTTTTCCAAATATAAGGTAAAATAAAGTGAAGCAATTTTAATTAAAACTGTCCAAACCTTCACAAATCTGAAAAAAAGTCAGCCCTAAAGATGTAACACTTGAATAAATTCAAATTTTATTACCATTGTCCATAGAAAGGTAACAGCAGCACCTGCGCAGCAGAGGGCAGCAGCAGCCCACCACACACAGTCCATGGAAGGGAACTGCACGTCCTGACGGGGTAGACCAGCTGGACCGATTGGCCCACTCAGGGTGAGTGACTCCAGTTTCAGGACATAAGTAAACCTACCATCTAGTGAACATTACAAATAATATTAAAATGTTCTACACACTTAGAAAAGTTGAATTTTTCCTTTAGACAGGTTCACACTGTAAAAACCTGTACTTTACAGCACACTGAGGTTTTAGCAAAGCACACATTATCGACATCTGCCATACAGTGCCATTTTATTGTGTAAGTCAGGAATAATAATGCACTTAAATCCAAGAGTCACATTCAAAGATAGCAAGAGTACAATTCAAATACCTGGCTATTGAAGAAATACATATTCCTTTATATAAACTAAGTTGTGCAAGTACCATATGTTTAGTGTAGATGGGAACAGTCCTATCAGGATTCTAAACAGGGGTGTCGGGTAATTGTGTAGAGTAAATCACCTCTCCAAAGCTCTGTGCATTTTAGAAGTGAATGTCATGGCTCAACAGACACAGGCAATGCTGCACACCTCTTCCAGTACAAACCCCAGAGGTACTCCTTAGACTCACAGACGGGGAAACGGGATGGCTTCAGGAGCCCTCGCCAGGACAAGGCAGGGTCCATGGTGACCCTCCTGACCTGTTCAGCAGCGTCCGTCACTCCAGGGATACGGCGCTGTTTCCTAGGGGATCTAGATAACAAGTTCCAATTTTTTGAACAACTCAATCCTAAAACTTCAGAGGGTTGCTTCTGGGACTAACAATTTAAAGGAAGAAGATGCTGTGGACTATAAAGGCTAGGAAAAGACAGAAGTAGTCACCAAGAAAATAGGAATTGGGCAAACTGATACAAGAACTTTAGCATTTCATATCATCTAAGCATACCTATAAATGGTAAAAATCAGTCTTTTATAATGTTTAAGTATGGTAACATAAAAATACTACCTGGCAATAACTTAGGTTAGTTGCTTCTCTTTAACATGGCCAGATGGTTTATCCCCTCTGGCTGGTGTCCTATGCTGTGGCTAGCTAGAGCATAAACCTGTTCCAGATGGACTGAATGACTTCATTCCTGGAAAAGATCAAAGCTTCCAGAACAGGGAAACACTAAATACTCTTCTGATTAACCGTGCTCATAACAGCCTCACGTAGTTTCCATTAAATCTGGAAGTGGGCAAATACCAAAACCTGTGCCCCAGGTTAAGGGCTGCTAGTAAGTGAACTCCGTGACCTCCTAACAAGAGTTACAGGAGACTCCAAACCAGTGGTCAAATCCTTTGCATGGTGATGACATTTTCTTAAAGATAAACTGAATCAGGCATCAAAGTTTAAAGAAAAGCTTTAAAATCCTTCAAATATTTTCAATGAATGTTTCTCACTGTCTTTCTTAGAAGCAAAGTGTATCCATAGGTTATTTTAAACTTATTGAATTGTTACTATTTCTGCTGCTTATTTAATAAAGATTTGACCAAATTACTGAAAAGTCTTGCCACTAAAAAATAAGTTTCAGGTTTATTAAGTCAACTATGTTCTGACTTATAAAACAAAAGTGATCCTTTTTAAAATAGTTTGTGGGGCTTAAAATGCAAAACATCCCCCATGTAAACCAACCTTCACTACAAATGATAGAGAAAATGACTAATATACATGAATTTGATTTTTCTCAATTACAAGTACTACTAGCTCCTGTAGAGCAATGTGCTTGTGTTAATTATCAACTCTCCAAACTGTTTAACAAGTATCTTTATGAGTGTGTCCATTTTATTCTAGTCTAAAGGAGGACTAACTCAGTATTAAAACCGTGAATGCACTTGTTTTTGACAATTTGCAAATTTGGGAAAACTTGGCATTATTAAGGAACCCTTCTGAAAGCACAGTTACAAGTTGTAAAAATAAACTTTGGTAAATGGATGTGAAGTTTGGACAGCCCCTAATTATGAAATATTAAAAAGCACACTTTTCAAAACCATTGAGGGTTTCCACCTCAATAAGAAACAAAGCCAATGGACTATGATGCTGGTTGTGTACTGTGGCTCACACGCCACATGCTCATCAGGAAGACAGGTGGAATTTGAGAGCATCTAATTTCTCCACAACCAAGCCTCAGAAAAACTCCTAAGTTTGTACACCTGGAAGCTCAGTGGCCGATCAATATAAACAGTGGGAGTCACTTTGAAAGAAACTGCTAAACAGAACAGAACCCAGATGCTTTTCCTTAGGGCTCATGAGTTAAGAAGAAAAAGTCTCCCTCTTCACACTTTGTCAGGAGACAAAAGCCGAAACCACAAAGGCCAGCGGTGTGGACACAGCAAGCATTTTGAGGGACCATAAAGAAGTGAGGCTACTTCACATAAGAGTCACAGCAGGATGCAACACGCCGTACGCTCCTTCCCTTGGCCTTCTTAGTGAGGGCTTTAATGCCCCAAGACCCATAGAGTAAAACTGAGCCCGGAGAAGAGGGCAGGCGCCTGTGCCGAAAGCTCCTGCAGCAGCCTGTGGCTGGGCACCTCGCTGCAACTCGGACGGAGCTCGGGAACCTGAAGGGGGCAGGATTCGCCCCTCTCTAAGGGTTCCCAACCACTGTGGCCCTAAGTTCTGCTAGAGCTGAATTCTTTTAATTGTATGTCCCGTTCAATAGATAGCTCTAAAACAGGGTTCAATGTGATATATTGTACATGGAAATGGTTGTGTACAGATGGGGTGGAAATATTAAGTGCTGAAAAGGGTATCGCCACAAGACAAACACGCATGGAAGAAACCTTTAAAGTTGCAGCCGTAAACAACCGGGGCATGACTGGAGCCACCACCGTTTATAAAACACACTGTTGAAACGCAGAGCTGCACTGTATTTATAAACGCCTCCTCCACTGAAACGCTATTTGCTTAACACACAATGGATAAATCAGCAGAGTTAAGATTAATGTTGGCTTGAGCTATTTGAAGTTTTAACCTTAGTAAACTAAAATAAAATGCATACATACATACGTAAGTCAGTGCAGTAAGAACTTCAAATAAGGGCAGTGCGTCTCTGGTTTAAGGAAACCATAGCTATAGATCAATTATGACAGACAAACCCTATACTAAGTGATGGTTTCATTCTATATCCAGCATCTGATATACATTTTAAACCTTGAAAACCATTTCAACAGTAACAGTCCTCTACCAGTAACAAATACATTAATTCTATATTGCACATGTCTTAGTGTCTACTGTTTGCATAAATTTAACTCTTCTTAATATAAGTATCAGAGGCTGATACCTATGCCCTTGTAGAAATAATTTACCTTAGGTATTCAGAGCTTCCTTTGACAAACCACACTGAGTCTAAAACTATTCTAATGAGAAAGGCTATTTTATGTAGCAAAGATATTGGAAATGGCATATCAAACACACAACTCTGGGTTTAGCAGCCATTATACTCGGGAGTGCTTGAAACCTGACTCCTTCCTTTAAAGCCCAGACAGTCCCTACAGCGCTGAGCTGTATCCATGGCTGGGCTGGAGCACTGTGCGGAAAGTGGACACAGAAAAGCTTCAGGTAAAAGGGTGTAGAACACGAATGGCCGTAGATTGGTCGCCTATTTCACACAAGATAAAATGACTAGCACCTCCTTCCTGCTCCCAAAGTGAAGGGGACTAACAGGCCACATCAAAATCAGTTCTGTTCATACCGTGTTGAGAAACCCATGATGGTAGAGGGGTCCCACGGTGCAGGAGTAAACTGAAGGGCGAGAGGAGAGAGGGGCAGGACCCGGGCAGGACGCCCCTCAGGGACTCTCCTGCGGCCCATCCTCTGTTTCCAGTTCTGCCAGCTGCCTCCGAAGGATATTGACTTTTGCCTGTAATTCCTTGTTATATTCAATGATGTTAACCATTTCTTCATAGGCTTCATCCAAATACCTAGAGGATCTGTTCCACCGCAGGAAAATACCTGTTGCATTCAGAAGGGAAAGCAGAGGCAGAAAGACAGTCAATGGATTAACATTCTATCTGTGGATATATTCTATAATCCCATGTGTCATTTACAATGCATCTGTTTTATTACACTGATATACAGAAGTCTACAGGTATTAATCTCTAAGAAGATACTATTTTATGTATATGCTCATTAATTCAGAAAATCCCACAAAATTATCAAATAATATTCTGTGATATTTAGGAAAACAAGCTGATAATCTACAAATCTATCATTTCACAGTACAAACTATTTGCTTTTACGATTACAGAATTTCACTGAGACATGTACAATCTTCTATGTGTGAAGCCATTTCACTAGAAAAGTGACAGAATAAAAACAGAACCACGTAAGTTATTTTAAAAACCTAAGCTTGTGTGCGTGTGCTCTCTCCTCCTGTTTATTTATTTGAAGAGGAGATCTTCTAATTCTGTAGGTAATTATGTCCTTCCCCTACTAATGATTATCCTTTTATTATAGGATAAACGGATGCAATCATCCCTCCGTCCCCTCAGAGGACTGGTCCCAGGAATCCATGCAGACACCCAAGCTGGAGGATGCTCAAGTCCCTTACGTAAAGTCTTCGTATTCGCAGCTAACCTACACACACATCCTTCCATATCAGATTACTCACATCTGCCACAGTGGAAATGCTATGGAAATAGCGGTTACACAAGTAGTGTGCTTACAGAATGACAAAAAAGGCTGCACATGTTCCAGTATTTGACCTGCACGTGGTTGAACTGACAAGGGTGCTTCCAGAGTTCACGTGGGACAGGCATTTGGCCTGGCAGTTAAGATGCCCACACATCCGAGCCCCAGTTGGACACCTGGCTCTGGCCCCTTCCTCCAGCTTTCTGCTGAGAAGTAGCAGTGACAGCCTAACGAACTGGGATCCTGCTGCCACATAGGAGACCTGGACTGAGTTCCGAGCTCCAGCCAGACCCAGCCCTGGACGTTGTAGCCATTGCAGACGTAAACCAGCAGATAAGAGCTCCCTGTTTTGTCTCAAAATAATTAAAAGTTTAAAATACATGAAATTTGTATGCCTTAAATAAAATTTTTAAAATTGGGTAAAAGTTTTAAAATGGAATTCAAAGGCTATTCTGGCACAAAATTGAAAAGTTTTATTTATACAAAAAGTATATTATGAAAAGATGAGGCATGGATTTAAGAAGTTTAATTTTTTGAAAGATAGAGCGAGCTCCCATCTGCAGCCAGCGCACTCTCAGTCTGAAGCCAGGATCTGGAAACTCAATCCAGAGCTCCCTTGTGGCAGGGATCTAAGCACTGGAACCATCACCTGCTACCCAGCAAGGTAAGCATTAGCAGCAAGCTGGGATTGAGCACAGTGCTGGGATTCAAACCCTCACTGACATAGGTGGGTGTCCCACTTAGTGACTCACTGACCAAACAAAGGCCTGCCCCACGGCCATCTCTTAATTCCATTTTCCCATGACTTCTCTCAAGTACCCTCAAATTTTCTCCTCTACATAGACCAATGTTAAGGCCAGAGAGTAGTCTCATACATCCCTCTGCCTACTGTAAGATTTTACCAAATGCAGAATTTCTTCCCAGCTCTAAGCTGAGGAGCATAAACACACACTGGAACTCTGTTCTTAATGGGGTGGTAGGAATTCATCCATATAGGAACGAAGACTTTCTCTTCTACTTAATCCCTAAATTCTCAATGAGGTTTGGTAAAAACTAGTTAAATCATCCTCAGGTCACCCAACTACCAAATTTGGCTTTTCTCTCACCCAAGTAGCCTCTCATTTAAATTATTCAACGTTCCACTGCCTTCTGGGTAAGTTGTCCCAGAAGTCTGAAGGAACACACCGTGGCCTCTTCTTTAAGACAGCACTTATCCTGCACCTGTGGCAGGTGCCACACTCCTGAGAGAAAGCACAGTTCTGAGCAGTCAGAAATCCTTCCCAAAATCGAAGCACTAAAGCTGATACTCAAAGAGGATCTAAGGCCATTTCCTCACAGTTCTAACAAGGGGAAATGCCTCAACAGCAAAGACTAGAAGCATAAACTGGGGTAGGAGGAAGCAACAAGTGGTAGATGGAACAGTGAGTGACAACTGACATCCAGAGAAGGGACACAAACAGACGTGGTCCTGCACCAAGAAAACAAAGCGACCCGAGACCCTTTTATACAAAGGGCCAAGTTTTCCACACACATCTTGCCCTGGATGGTGCAGCAAATCAGGAGATGAAATAACTGGCCTTTGCATGTATGCTTTGTGCTGCTGCACACAAACGTGGATAAAGATGTAATTATTGGCTTCAGAATGACTTAAAATTAAATGGCCTATTATCTTTTAGTGAGCACAGTTAACACATTTTAGATTTAGATTTTAAAATAAGCTTTGCCATTTCAGGGTAGTGAGGTATCTGCATTACTGCTTGATGGTATTCTGTGTCTACTTACTCTTGCGGGATGACCAGTCCTGTACCCTCTGATGGCATTTCACACGGGCCCTCTCTAAAGTGACCACTCATTAAGGAAACAAACCTCCCTGAGGTGCTTAGTCACACAGTTGATTTATGAACTACCTACCAACTCTCATGTGCAAAAACTAATACGCTTTCTTATCTAGGGAAAATACACAACCATAAATAGCAATGGCTATTAAGTAATCACTATCAGTTTCTCAGATGGGATTTGAAGAGAATACTGGGCAGACAGTCCCACACAGGTCTGAGGGCCATGTCCAGCTCGCCATGCCCGAGAATCCGCAGCAGCAAGACCCCCCCAGCTGCAAGTGCCAAGCTGGCCAAGGATGACCGCTTTACCTTCCCACAACTGAAGACTCTGTGGAGCCACCGAAGGCCAGATGACAAGGGCATTGGCTTCAAAGAGAGGATTGGTGAATTTACTCAGCTCACTCGGTTGGTTGACCCAGGACCACAGCGACATTGTTTTCTGCTGTAGCTTCAACTTACATCTGATTAAGAAAGAAAACTGCCGTTAGAGCACTTAATGTAAAATAAACACTGTTAAACCCTCCCTCTTGACAGGACAGCTTCTCTCTGTATAAGATGGAACACAGATTTCTTTGAGTAGAAAAACACGTAAGATAAAATGTGTCCAGCTGGCATCGAAACTCAACAACCAGAAAACAGACTTCTAAAGCTTCCAAGAGGCTGGTGTGGAGGATAAAGTCAGAATCTGGTCATGTCGGGTTTGGTACTAAATCAATCCAGAGAGCACTAGTATATACACAGAGGTCATCTGTCAGATCTAGCACTGTTTTTCAATGTAGTCTATTCAAAAAAACACCTTGTTTCTAAGAAGTCTAGGATAAAGATATGCAAGTTGCACACATCATTAAAGTTGAAAGTTAAGGGGCAGGCACGGGATACCACCTGGAACACCTGAATCCCATATCAGAGTGCCTGGGTTCCAATTCTGGCTCTGCTTCCAATTTCAACTTCCTGTTAATGCACACCTGGGAGGCAGCAGCTGATGGCGCAAGTACTGGGGGGTCAGCCACATGGGAGATCTGGAGTGAGTTCTGGGGTCCTAGCTTTGGCCTGAGCCCTGGCTGTTGTAGACATCTAGAGAGAGAACTAGTGTGTGGAAGATCTCTCTGCCTTTAAAACTTTTTAAAAATGTTGAAATGGAGCTTGAGTCTGATCTCAAAACTTAAATGTTTAGAGGCAGTTTTCTTGAAAAAATTAATTACATGTATAGGATTGCCAATGATTACACAAGTAATCATCTTGATACAAACACAGATTAAAGCTACAGCCATATACATACAATGAACAGTTTTTGTAATAATCCTGAAAACTTTAACACTCTTTATCATGGAATAATTGGAGAAGGAAATCAGATTGTTTTTTCCTAAAATTTGCCAAAAACTTAGAGGTAAACCTTACATTAGCTAAGATAATATATTCAACTTTAACAGAATTCTGTTTAAGCTGAAGTTTTATTATAAAGTCTATCTTAATACCATGTGTTCTCGCTTACCTATGATAATTAATACCTAAAAGGCAATCTATGGAAATGAATTGACACTCTGAATAGCCCTTGTCTTGACTGCTGAGGAACAGTTCTGTTTTTTTTAATACTATTTGTTGAACTCTTAGAGCTAATCATGTGTATAAAGTTAACTGAAAATTTAAAGAAGTCTAGTCTCTGGAAACACAGGATCATTTTAAGTTACCTACAAAGTGACTGTGTGCTTTTTTTTTTTTTAATGCTAGCAGTAAAAATAGTTCACATTAACCTCAGAACCTTTGTGCTATTAATGTCAGATCTGTTAGAATGGCATAGTCACTCATTTCTTAAATGTGGAATTAGAATGATAAACACTGCTTCATTGAAAGGCATCTTGGGGTTGGCATCCCATATGGGTGCCAATTCAAGTCCCGGCTGCTCCTCTTCCAATCTGGCTCTCTGCCATGGCCTGGGAAAGCAGTGGAAGATGGCCCAAGTCCTTGGGCCCCTGCACCCTCATGGGAGACTTGAAGGAAGCTCTGGGCTCCTGGCTTCGGATCAGTGCAGCTTGGGCCATTGTGGCCAACTGGAGAGTGAACCAGCAGGTGCAGGACCTCTCCCTCTGCCTCTCTGTGTAACTCTTTCAAGTTAAAAAAAAAACACTTAAGACTTTCTGGTGTGTCATTTTTTAATATACTTGGGTACTCAGAATCAATGAAGGAATTGTAAATAGGTTTCACCTCACAGCCTGACTCCAGAGTGGTGGAAGATACCAGTTATCTCTCCTTTTCCTTGCATCAGATGCTACACAGCCTAAAGTGTTCACTCACTTACCTTCAGGTTCAGTAGAATCAAGATGACAGCCAGAGGACTTGTGTGACTCTCAAAAATGCCTCCAGTGCTCTTTCCTAGGCTGGTGGCAAGGCTGGTTATGGATTAACAGGAACGGATAAAGGAACTCATGTTTTAAAATGCCTATTAGTGAAAAGTATCATGCTAGTAGTTTTCACATGTTTAATGTTGGATTCTCCTAGCAATCCAGCAGGGTAGATATTAATTTTTGCCTTTAATATCAGCAAAAATATACTCAGGGAAGTCACATGGCTAGTAAGAAGCATAATGGAAATTTGGACACAGATTTTCTAATTTCAAGTCCAGAAAAAAACAGAGGAAGAAAGGGGGTAGAAATGGAAAGAAGCCAGGAATCCATAACAGGAGCAAAAGTGGAAAATCCATAAACAATTCTATAACACACTCCGAAACAACCCATAGGCTAAAAGAAATTATCAAGTACTCATACATGAATGAAAAGACCACCAAAAATTTAAGTTGTACTCATAAAAATAGAAGCAAGTATCTAGGTTAGAAAAAGAACAAAGATTTCAAATTACCAACCCAACTTCATATCTTAAGGAACTACAAAAATAAGAACAAACTAAACCAACACCAGCAGAAGGAAGAAGGGATTAGAGCAGATAGTCCAAATGGAATAGAAAACACAATCAATGAAACCAAAAGTTCTTTGGAAAACAACAAAATTTATAAGCCTTTTTATTGAACAAGGGTGGCAGCTTTCACCACTGCTTTTCAACTCTGTACTAGGAGCTTTGTAGACAAAAAATGAGAAAGCGTACAAATTGAAAATGAAGTTAGACTAGCTATATTTGTGGATATCATCTTATATATGTAAAATCCTCAAATAATACCCATACAAAACAGCTATTCAAACTAATACACAAATTTGGAAAAATTACAGGGTAGAAGATAGATACAAAAAAGTTGTGTCTACATACCAGCAATGAACACTTTGAAAAATGAAAGAAAATAATTCTGTTTACAAAGCATTAAAAAGAACAAATTCCAAGGAATCAATTTAACCAAGGAGGTAAAAGTCATGTTTGCTGAAACTATAAACACCTCCCATATTCAGATTGTGAGACTTCACACTGGGGGCCAAAACTGTGACATAGTAGGTTAAGTTAAGTTCAAGTCTTGGGTGCTCTACTTCTGATCAGCTCCCTGCTATGGCCTGGGAAAGTAGAAGATGGCCCAAATGCTTGGACCCCTGCACCCACGTGGGAGACCCAGAGGAAGCTCCTGGCTTCAGATCAGCCCAGCTCTGGCCATTGCAGCCATTTAGGGAGTCAACCAGCAGATAGAAGGCCTGTCACTGTCTGTCCTCCTCTCTGTAACTCTGCCTCTCAAAGACTTAGTACTGTTAAGTGACAATACTACCCAAAGATACTTATACATTGAAGATATTCCCTATCAAAATTCTCTTATCTCAATAAAAACCCAATATCAAACTGTGCAAAGTATTTGAATAGATATTTCTCCAAAGAAGAAACTTAAATGACCAAGAAACACATGCAAAGATGATCAATATCACTAGAATTAAGGAAATGCAAATCATGAGAAACCACCTTCCACCCAGTGGGATGACTGCATCAAAAGGGCAGGCAATAACACGGTGATGTGGAAAAGCTGGAGCCCATACACATCGTTTGGGGGCAAATAAAATGGTTCTGCAGCTTTGTTTCAGAGATCCTCAAAACATACAAGTGTTACCATACAACACAGCAATTCCACCTTCAAGTTTAAACCTACGTCAAAGGAACTAGTTAGTGTCCATCCAAAAACTTTTACTGTAGTATTATTCATGGCAGTCAAAAGGAAACAAACCAATTGTCCATTATAAATGGATATGACTATATAAGGCTGTATTACTCACTAATATAAAGGAATTCCACAACATGGAAGAACCTTGGAAACATGTTTAGTGGAAAAAAAAGTCACAAGAGATCACATATTGTCTAAGTCCACTGATAAGAAATACCAAAATCAGCAAATCTGTAGAGAAAGATGCATGATATTCAGGGAATAAGGAGTGGGGACAGGGAGACTGGAGAGTGACAGTGCCAAAAAGATATGCAGTTTGTCTTAGGGTGATGAAAATGTTTTAAAATTAGGTATGGTAATGGTTGCACAACTCTGAATATACTCTAAGTGATTATCTCAAAGCTTTTTTTTTTTAAATGCTGCACTTTCCCTCTGTTAATTCAAGATATCTTTTTAAAAGACTTATTTGAAACGCAGAGCAACAGAGGGAAAAAATGATCTTCTAACCACCGGTTCACTCCCACAAATGCCAACAACAGCTGGAGCTGGGGCAGGCCAAAACCAGGAACCTAGATCTTCATCTAGGTCTTTCACATGGGTGGTAGGAACCTAAGTATCTGAGCCATCATCCACTGTCTCCCAGGATACACATGAGCAGGAAGCTGGATCGGAAATGGACGTGCATCTCAAACCCAGGCACTCTGACACAGGATATGGGCTTACAAGCAGAGGTTAACCCAACCCACCACAATACTTGTCCCTCAAACTCATTTTTTGCCAAGAAGTTTCAGTGCTTTGTAAAGATTTGTTTTTCGTTTTTTTGTGTTTTTTTTTTTTTTTAAATAGAATCAGTACTATTCCAAATCTCCCAGGTGCTTAAGGTTCAAGTAATTTTAGACTCTGTGTTCATAAAAAACCCTAAAAACTCTTATCCTTTGGTCTATAATATATATACTTAAAAGGAAAATGTTATGGTTATTGCTTTCAATCAAATCATCTCTTCCAACTAAACTCTGTGCTGACTAGCAACATTGTAGATCTTAGAGATCAATAGAACCCTAATGTCACCTGTTCTTAAAAATAGAAAAAGAACCTTACGTTCAGTTGGATTAACTGTGGTGTTACAAGACAGTTTCTGGGGATGGGAAAGCTAAATGCTTACAGTAGAGCTCACAGCTCTACTGTGAGTCGACTCAAACCCCACTTTTTTGAGTAGGCCTGCTCCTTTGGCATAAATAGTGAACACAAGTCTAAATATAGTCATTACAGGAAACAATACCAAAATATCCAAACTAAAATTTCTCCCACCTGCAGGTTTTCAAAAGGTTCAGTTTCATAATGCCAATTTAAGACATTTCAACTTGAATATGCCTAAGAACAAGTTAGTCCTGTCCCAACTCCACACTGTTATCAAGGAAAACATTTACAGCAAATGTTTTTAATATACTTGGGTACTCAGAATCAATGAAGGAATTGTAAATAGGTTTAGAGCAAATGTTTTCCTTGATAATGAGGAAAGAGTACGAACTGTAAATATACCCAGGGGCCAGCACTGTGGTGCAGTGAGTTAATGCCCTGGCCTGAAGCACTGGCATCCCATATGGATGTCGATTCAGCTGTTCCACTCCAATCCAGCTCTCTGTTATGGCCTGGGAAAGCAGTAGAAGATGGTCCAAGTCTTTGGGCCCCTGCACCCACGTGGGAGACCCAGAAGAAGCTTCTGGCTTTGGGTGGGCGCAGCTCTGGCTGTTGTGGCCAGCTGGGGAGTGAACCATCGGATGGAAGACCTCTCTCTCTCTCTCTCTGCCTCTCCTCTCTGTGAAACTCTTTCAAATAAATAAATCTTTTAAAAATATTGTAAATGTACCCGCTGAATTATCTTTTTTGTCAAACTGACAAGCAGCATGCAGATGGGGTAGCTATAGCCAAAGAACAGTAAGGAAACTATGATAACAGGATTTTCTATAGCATCCAGATAGTTCTAACTTTTTCTGCAACTGAAGACAAAAATCTATGAGAAACTAATACTGAAAAATTTGTCAGCTGGGCTACAAGTAAAAAATACATATTGTGTCATATGCCTGAATTTTAAAAAGTAAAGAGGTGACACTTCCATTCATTTGTGAAAAGTACTTGTTTAAATTTACTACTCAACTCCACGATGCTGTCATCCAGAGGAAACCTGATGATTGTACTCAAAAGACAGGTTTCTAGTCAGGCATTTTTAAAGATCTTTCTGATATGTATCTCTTAAATAAACCTTTACACTTGATGGCATCTGAGATGTGAAGTGAAGACAGTTCCTAGGTCTAACCATCAGTCAGGACTACGAGCAGGATCAGGAAGAACTGTACTCCAAGCCATACTTTTGGTGACCAACTGGCTGTGTGACCCTGAACAAGTCACTTCTCTGATAATGCTTTGCTAATCAATTAAGTTGGATAGATGGAAGGCATTTTCCAGATGAAGATCCCATGTAAAATGATTGCCCTAGTTATTCAAACATTTTTAAATCAGCGTGTGGGCTAATTTTAATCTAACAGAATAAATTCTATGATATGTTCTCAACTAGCAAATGATTGGCTAATAATAAGTATAAATTACATGAAGTTTATGCTTAAGTGTAGCTTCTACCTTATGTAAATAACATTAACATAGACCTGAATTCTGACCTCTTTCAGGAAGTGGTATGTCTCCATGTGAGCAGTATACCCACCTTTCACTTTCATTGTTGCCCAGAAATGTTCCAAACTGTGAGGCATAGGCATGCTCAAAAAGCATGATAAGGAAATTCTCATTGAATTCAAAAGAACAAGGAAACTGACGAAGTATCTGCCAAACACAGTCCAGGAAGAGAAGAAACACAGGCGCCTCCCACTTCTGCTTAATATTACAATAGGCTGACTGTGCACAGCGCTGCTGGAATGGGTGGCCAGCCTAAGAGAAAAGATGGAAATGTGACAGTCACATCTGAATGAGATCACATTAGAGCACATTCTATTAAGCATCATCTCACACAATTACAATGATTTTCATACTGGTTGGAACATCTTAAAATTGGAGAAGCTCCTGTTTAATGATTTCTTGGTTTAAAATGAAAACTTCAGCACCTAAGGAAAAAAGACAATTTCCAAATCCTCAACAAGACTGCAGAGTTAAGACACATTGTAGGAACCACAATTGTGCTTGGAATAGCCAATGAAAGAATAATGAACCTATGACATATCTACCAAGTAAACCTTTCTAGGTCTGTCAATTTTGGAGCAAAGTCAAAGAACATAAGCTCCCAGGTACAAAACAAAACAATGATCACCTATCTATCTAAAACAGTATAGATTGTGTTGCCAGGTACCTAAGCTTCGTGGAGGCAGATATGGGACTCTGATACTCAAAGGTCAGCTTTGATATTAAATTTTTCATTACGTATGGGAAAGGTTATTTTCTTGAAGAGATTATTGTACTGTACTTTCCTATTAGAGATACTGCTGTCCTTAGTTACTCTTCTGACTGCAAGTTTGCCATCCAGTGCCTAGAGTGAATTTAAGTATCATTTGGCCTTTGGCGCAGAACCCAAGCAATGACCTCATCACTTACCAACTTCTACCAGGTATTTTACACACCTGCTTTTGCCTTTGGGTCAACATACTACTGTAACTGACAAGGATTGTGCCATGAAAATTTTCCAGTGTCCAATGGAATCTGAAAACCCATTAAAATTATACAGTATAAATAAACAAATCAAATTCATCATGTATCATGCACCATGAAGAATGCAGCTGAAAAGCCTTTCAGCAAACATGGAAGATAAATTTAGAACAGTCTGATGTAGTCAGTTGTCAGGCACAGCAGACAAGGTACAATATAACAGCACTCACACAGAATATTTGCATTGTAACTAGAAGAGACAGAAGTTCTTTTTCACCAGAGATACAGCCATTTTCAACATGTAAGTTACCAAGTGAAAATATATTCATAAATTAATCTGATATACAGAATTTCAATCCATATTATAAGACCTTTATTTTAGTAGGTCATCCAGTATTTTATGAAGTATTGGGTTGTGTCCTAAGGATAACGGATGAAGAGGTTCCATGACCTCAAGTCCCTTTTGGAAGGTCTAGGGTAGAAACAGGACATGAAGAAAATAGATCATTTTCATCTGTGAATGAGGTTAAGGTCTCAAAAACTTCATGAAAACAGGCACATTTAGCTGGACCTTAAAGGCTCACCTGATGGAAAGGAGGGAAAGATGCAGCAAGATGGAAAAAAGGCAGAGAGTGCATTCCTTGTAATCAGTCTCCACGCTCCTTCCTTGTTTGTGTCTCTTATCTCCATGAAGACTAAGCTTGGGAGACCAGACTATGTCTCACACTGTTTGTACTTCCCTGGTATGTAACCAAGTATAGGTTGAGTGTCCCTAATCCAGATGCTTGGGACCAGAAGTGTTCTAAATTGTGGGAAGTTTGCAAGTACACAATGAAAAGTCTTGGGGATAGGAACCCAAGTTTAAACATGAAATTCACGTATGTCTCATATGCACCCTATTCACATGGCCTAAAGGCAGTTATATACAACATTTTTAGTGTGCCTGCATTTTGACTGCGACCTGTCACATGAGGTCAAGGTTCTGTGCTCAGAAAGCTTCAGATCTTGGAGCTGTTCAGGTTCCCAGGTTCGGGATGCTCAACTACACAGCTAACAAAAGTCTGTTAAGTGAATGAATTACTAGGTGAGCAATGTAAGCAAAGGGAGATCCAGACATCTAGAGACAGTAAAGATGATGAATATTCATTGAAGGGAAGAGAGATGAATTGGCTTGCAGAAAATTAAACAATTAAATATTTGAGTCCATCAAAATTTTATACATGATGTCATCCACCACAAACTAGGCCTACAACACCTACAACATCAACTTTAAGCAGTTCCTCTGCATTTCCAACAGCTTTATTCACCTGTAGCCACTCTCTCTCTATCAGGGCCTCAAAACCTCGGATGGTCCTGCTTCTTGGTTCCAAGATGATCTGGGCCAGGGAGGTCACCTGCAGCGTGGAATCGGTGCCTTCTGTTCCATGAATCAGTATTGATGCTCCTTCCCTGACAGGAAAGTCCAAAGGAAAAAATGGGATTCTTTGACATGGTCACAGAATGCTGTTGTTTATGTGCTATTTTAGTCTTAATGCAGTCTGCTCTGTCCAGTAGGGTTTAGAGTCTAAGTGAAGTATATTATAGATGAAAATTTCTCTTGGGGAAAAAAAAAAAAGACTATAATGAGTTCTGAATTTCATATGGCAAGAACTCCATGAAGTTATGACAAATTTCACAAAATAACTTAGCTGAATTTTCTCTCCCTTTTCAAAACACTCCTTTATCACAGAAGGCACTTACATTTCCAGCTTTAGTTTATTAAAGCCCTTCTCATCAAACTTATAAACATACACTTAAAATTATGTTTCTGACTTTGATTCTACCTTTCCACCATCAGCTGACAGCCCGCGTGCTTAAGCTGTACCGATTAGGAAAGAAGTCCTATACCACACTTTGAGAAACAAGAAAAAGCAAAAACAAAACTGTCAATCTAGAAGGCCAGTGGGAGTGAACCAGCTGAAGGAAGATTCATTCTCTGTGTGTAACTCTGACATCAAATAAATAAATCCTTAAAAGGGGAGGGGCATTCTAAGCTTCTGCAGTAGCTTATACTAAATCTTCTGCCTCAAGTCACAAGGATTAGCAATTTTTAACTTTAAGAATAAACTAAAATCGCTTCATATAATTCACATCATTAACATGATGTCATCTCAACTTGAGATCCAGATATAACAGCAAATAGCAAGTAATTTGCAGTAAGACAGCTGAGAGATGGAAAGGATCATTTTACTGTGTTAACAAAAACAGCATGTTTCCTTTCAATGATATTTCAGAAGTTAGAGGTCAGGCTGGTCCTCTGAGAGAATTAAGAAAATTTCCTTTTATTCCTTTTCACAGTTTACCAATTTTCTTAAACTCATAACTTAAAGATCTTATAGTAAAGTAAGGCTTGTTATTACTTAAAAATTTTGTGTCATAGAAGACATGTGTATATACACAGTTCACATTTAACAAACATTAATTATCGATTAAATGCCAGACTCTATGCATATCCTTTATCAATAACTGAATTATGTAATAATTCATAAAATGATCTGAACACAAGATACAGAACTGGCACAAACTTTACCAATCTATAAATGTACGCCTGGATAAACGTAAAGTCTGCTTGCCAGGGTACGTCTCTTTCCAAAACAGGGATAGGTACTTTACCTGTCGATACACTGGGCTGCAAGGCAGGCAGTTGTCAGAATTTCCTTGACGTGAGTCAGCCAGTTGGAGGCCTCCAGCTTACTGAGCCATCGGTCCATGTTATGTGTTTGGTCATTACAAGCTTCCACAAGTTTGATTAAGCTCTCCTGAAGAATATGATATCTTTTAAAAGAAAGGGAAAGTCACAAATGAAAACAAGAGAACAATTAAACAAAAAAACCCGCAGTCTCCAATTCATCCAAGAGGAAAATCAGTTCAAAATACCATAAAAACATTTACCCTGCTATATAGCAACTTGAGGATTAGAGATTCAAAAACTAATATTTAAACACTGTTGCAAAGATGTTTAAAATGCCTGCCATGGTTAACAAACTGCTCCTCTTTTGGAGGGAGGAAACCCAGTTCACACAACTGGTTTACCTGACCTGGGAGAAATCCTGCCTGCACTTTGGGACAGGTTATGAGACACAGCCCTACTTATATTTGCAACCTATTCCCACTGCTCTAACATGACACCTTGGTATCATGAGCAGTGACACCCAAGGTCAGCTCGGATCCCACTGGTTTTAGTTTTGACTCCTACTCATGGGCCCAGAAGCACTCACAAACCACTCATTTAAAGTATAAATCAGAGACTATATAGACAGAAGAAATGGTGTGAAAATCAGTGGGCCTGGGAAGAAATTAGATCCCAATGGCTTTGATTTAGGAAACACCATTGGAAGCAGCCAATCCGTTCAGTCAGTTTAGCAACCACATGCTGACACTTAGAGGAACAGATCCTCTGGCGACAAGGTCACGGCCAACTTACAGAAGAATGCTAAGCCTCATCCATGGGCATCCAAGAGAAGCCCTGGTTTTGTTTTTGTCTATTTTATAACATGAGAGAGAGAGAACGAGAGCGAGAGAGAGCTGGTTTTTTGAAAAAGCTGAAGTTGAAAAACCTTTAGCTAGACTAACTTAGAGAAGACTCGGGGCCGGTGCTGTGGTGCAGTGGGTTAACACCCTGGCCTGAAGTGCTGGCATCTGGTTCGAGACCCAGCTGCTCCACTTCCAATCCAGCTCTCTGCTATGGCCTGGGAAAGCAGTAGAGGATGACCCAAAGTCCTTGGGCCCCTGCACCTGCATGGGAGACCTGGAAGAAGCTCCTGGCTTTGGACTGGCATAACTCCAGTCATTGCGGCCAATTGGGGAGTGAACCATCAGATGGAAGACCTCTCTCTCTGCCTCTCCTCTCTCTAACTCTGACTTTCAAATAAAAAAAGAGAGAAGACTCAAAATCAGAAATAAAGGAAGAGACATTACAGCTGATTCTAAAGAAATATTAAAGATCCTCTAAGAGCCTTCTATAAACAATTATATACAAACACGTTGGATAACCTAGGGACAAAATGGCTAGATTCCTAGAAGCATACAACCTGTCCCAAATCCATATCTGTTTGAGAAAATCTCAACAAACCAATAGCAAGTAAAGAGACTGATACAAAATTTTCTAATTCCTGACCCAAAGAAAAGCATAGGTCCTGATGGCTTCACAGCTGAATTCTACCAGCATTAACTAAAAATTAAAACCAGTCCTTCTCAAACTCTTCCAAAAAATTGACTACTTCCAAATTCATTTTATTAGGATAGCATTACCCTGATATTAAAGCCAGAGTAGGGGGTGATGCTGTGGCACAGTGTATTAGAGCCCCGACCTGCAGTGCCGGCATCCTTTACACATGCCGGTTCAAGTCCTGGCTGCTCCACTTCCGATCCAGCTCTCTGCTATCACCTGGGAAAGCAGAAGATGGCCCAAGTCCTTGGGTCCCTGCACCCGCATGGGAGACCCAGAATACACTCCTGGCTCCTGGCTTTGGATCAGCTCAGCTCTGGCCATTGTGGTCATTTGGGGAGTGAACCAGTGGATGCAAGACCTCTTTCTCTGGCTCTACCTCTCTCTGTAACTCTGCCTATCAAGTAAATAAAATAAATCTTAAAAAAAAAAAAAAAAAAAGACATGGGAGCAACTTACAGAAATCCTACTGACTATGAAACAATTAAAAAAAAAAAAAAGCCAGAGTAGGACTACAAGAAACGTCAATTAGAGGCCAGTATCCAGGAGGAACACAGATGCAAAAGTCCAACAAAACAACCAACAAACCAAATTCAATGGCACGTTAAAAAGGTAACTCACCACATTCAAGTGAGATTTATCCCCTGGAGTTAAGAATGGTTCAACACCCCCCCCCCACACACACACACACACCAATAAACGTGAACCATATTCACAAAAAAACCAAAAATATGATCATCTCAATAGATGTAGAAAAACAACATCCTTTCATGATAAAGACTCAAAAGATTGGGTATGGAAGCAATGTACCTTCACACAATAAAGGCCATAAAAGACACACACAGAGCTGACATCATACTCCTGATCATAAGATCATGAACAAGACAAGGAAGCACATTCCCACCACTTCTGTTCAACATGGTACTGGAAGCCTCAGGCAGAGTAGCTGGGCAAGAGAAAGGAAGAAGTAAATTGTCTGAAAGTCAGATGATCTTAAAGAAGTCTAGAGAAAACACAAAAGACTCAAGCAAAAACTCTTAGAAGGAACAGTTGTGTATTGCCATACAAATGGAGTGCTTCCACACTAATAAAGAACTATCTGAAGTAGAAATCAAGAAAATCCCATTTACAACAGCAATAAAAAGAACACACTTCTTGGGAAAGTTCAAGGGATAAAAGATTTACATATGAAAATTTTAGAATATTGATGAAAGAAATTAAGGCAGAATAAATGGAAAGATATTACCTGTTCATGGATGAAGAATATTAAAATACCCATACTACCTTAGTGATCTACAGATTTAATACAATCCCTATCCAAATTCCAATAATTTAACAGAAAAAAAATCCTAAAATTTGAACAGGCTCACAAAAAGCATAAAAAACCAAAGCAGTCTTGTTTGAGCAAAAAGAACAATGCTGGAGGTATCACATTACCTGATTTTAAAATATACCACAAAGCTATAGCGATCAGGGGCTAGCGCTGTGGCTCAGCAGGTTAACACCCTGGCCTGAAGCGCCCACATCTCATATGGGCACCGGTTCTAGTCACGGCTGCTCCTCTTCCGATCCAGCTCTCTGCTATGGCCTGGGATAGCAGAAGATGGTCCAAATCCTTGGGCCCCTGCGCCTGCGTAGGAAACCTGGAAGAAGCCCCAAGTGCTTGGGCCCCTGCATCCGTGTAGGAGACCTGGAAGAAGCTCTTGGCTCCTGGCTTCGGATCGGCGCAATTCAGGCCATTTACGGCCAATTGAGGAGTGAAACATCAGATGGAAGCTCTCTCTGTGTAATTCTGACTTTCAAATAAATAAATAAATCTTACAAAAAAGAAAATATAAATGCAAAAGAGGAAAAAAGTAAATGATTTAACACAAAAAATCAACATAACATAAAAAAGCTATAGTGATCAAAGTAGCATGGTACTGGCTTAGTTAGATAGGTATTGACCAATGGAACTGAATAGACAGCACAGGATAATTCCATGCATTTTTGGCCAACTGATCTTCAAATAACATATTAAGAATACACATTGGGGAAAGAAATCTCTGTAGTAAACAGTGGTAGGAAAACATGCAGTAGAAAAACACTGGCCCCTTTTCTTTACACAATATACAAAATCAACTCAAAAACGGATTGAAGATTTATATGTGCAACCTGCAACTGTAAAATTATTGGAAGAAAACAAAGGAATAAAGCTTTCTGGCATTGGTCTCAACAAGGATTTTTTGATATAACCAAAAAAGCACACACAACAAAAGCCAAAGTAGACAAATTAGTCTGCCTCAAACTAAAAAACTTCTGCATAGCAAAGAAATCAGAGTAAAGAGAAAGCCTACCAAATGAGAAATTTTTACAAACATTATATCTGTTAAGAAAGGACCTAATATCCAAAATATATATGGAACTCAAACATGATAGCAAGAAACAAATCTGATTAAAGAATGGGTAAAAGACCTATATAGACATTTCCCCAAGGCACATAAATGGCCAACAGATATATCAAAAGAGCTTAGAATGTTGTATGTCAACATTATTAATTATCAGGGAAATGCAAATTAAAATCTCACACTTACTAGAATGGCTATCATCAGAGAGACAATAGTAACAAGTTGTGGAGGATATGAAGAAAAGGAATTCTTACACATTGTTGGTGGTAATGTCAGTTATACAGCTATTATAGAAAATAGTATGGAGTTTCCTAAAAATTAAAAATAGAACTATTCCATAATTCAGCAATCCCATTTCTGGGTATATGATCAAAGGAAATGAAATCAAGAGCTTGAAGAGATATCTGCACTCCCATGTTCACTGCACCATTATTCAGAACAGCTAAGACTTCAAGTCAGCTCAAGTGCCCATTAACAGATGAATGCCCCATCAACCCCCACTCGCCTTCCCCAAACTCCACCCATCTACTCCCACCCCATTCTACCCCAACCCCAAATCCTAGCACAGCTGGTCAAGTTGCCGCCTGCAACACCAGCATCCTATATGATCTGCTGGTTTGAGTCCCAGATGCTCCACCTCTGATCCAGCTCCCTAGTATGCTCTGGCTCTCCCTATCTCTGCCTTTCAAATAAATAAATCTTTTTTTTTTTTTAAAAAAAAAGCTCCTGTTTCCTTAGGAGAGCCACTTAAGACTTAGTCACACAGGCACAGAGGGAGCAGAGCTAACACTGCAAGTCATTGCGCCTTGGGCATGTAAATAAAGAAAAACCTGACCTTTAAAACCAGAGACGGAACACAATGGAACTTACATATAGAAGCACGGGGCCCATGGACCAAGGAAATATAGAGCTGGAGCCCATCTTCTGAACTTCACCATAAATGGTAGGTTCCAAGCCTCTGTAAGCACAACTTGCCTCACCAACACTTTTCGTGTATCAGCTTTTCCCACTTAACTTATAAGACTTCCAGACCCCAGACTGCGGAGACAGATTTGAGCTGTATCTCCGGTCTCCTTGCTGGTTGACCATACAAATACAGTCTTTCTCTTCTCAAAAGATGAGTGTCAGATGGGTCTCTGTGTGCACTGGCAGTGAACCAACCTCATTCAGTAACAGGAAGATCAAAGGGTACAAAGTTTCAGTCCGAGGGGAGTAAATTCCGGAAACCTATTATACAGTGTGGTGACTACAGTTAATGATGGACTGTGTACTTGAAAATTGCTATGAGCAGATTTTTTTTAAAATTTATCTGACAGGTAGAGTCACAGACAGTGAGAGGGAAAGAGAGAGAAAGGTCTTCCATCTGCTGGTTCACTAAGAGTAGATCTTTAAATGTTTTCACCACATACAGGAAAGTATATAAGGCGATGCATGTTAATTAGCTGACCTATGTACCTATATCAAAACAGTATATTTTACCCTGTAAATATACACAATTTGTGTCCATTAAACATTAATACAGTTGACCCCCCAAAAAAAACCCACACACAATGAGAAGATTTTCAGACAGATTGCTCCTAAATTAACATGTACATTTAAACACTTGTGTTTTTTGAACAGCTAAGGTCTCACCCACTCTAATTATCTTCAAATAAGGTTCCTTCTGTCTCTAGTTTTTACCTCTCGATGGACTTGTGAATTCGCCTCCACTGGGGATAATGAGCTTCTTGTTCAAAGCCGCCTCCTTTGGCCCTCGCTTGCTGAGCCACGTTGAGAGAGCGTGTGTCAATGATGTAGCCGCGCTTGCCCGCCCTGAGGGTAGCATTTATTAGCTTCTCATCTTCCTTGCACCTTCTCCCATTTGTGCCACTGAGCGGCTGACCACTGCGCATAATCACCTAGGAGCACAACACAGCTGAAAATTCAGTCACAGTTGCCTTTAAAGGTTCTGAAAACACAAGGGAATAAGCAAGGTTATGAGTATCTCAAAAACGACTGTGCAGCACTTTGGAGATGTGACGCAAAAGCAAAGAAATATGTCCATGTGTGAATGACTTTAAAACAAAGATAACTTACACTTTTAGACAATCTGTCTTCCTACTCTCAAAGTACTTTCACACAATAAATTCTATCACCTTTTTTAGATCAAATATTGTAATCTACTTAGTCTATGAGTCAAACACCCAGTAGACCTGGCCCTGTGATGAAGACAATAATGGCCAATGAGCCAATAAAGCCTGACCTTGTGGAAGAGCAGAATACCCTATCCCAAATACATTTCTTTGGTGTATTCCAAGTTGCTTGTTCACAGCAACTGCTGACTTCCACAAGCACAGGAATGGCTCTGAAAAGCTGGCCTTTCAGGAAACAAAATGTGTGTCTATCCACATTAGGAAGGAGCAGGCGCAGCACAGGCTTTCCTGAGAGCCACCTCTTTCTGCCTAGGAGGGATCTTGACATAAAAAAAGAGCTCGGAGTCTGGCCCACAGGGATGACCACAGGTGGCCACTGCTGGGGAAATTTCATCTGCATTATCAGACAATCCTTGTAAGCTGTGCGGGTCCTCCCCCAACCTTTCAGAGCCTGCACCACCCTCCCTCAAGGACAGAGCCCTGTCTCTGCTATTATCTAATAAAGGTTCAGCCATCTGGCTACGTAGTCCCATGCCCTAGGCACATAATCCCATTTGGATGCTCTTTATCCTTCTATTTTCAGTTTATTTGCCAGACTAAATTATCAGCTCTTTTGAGGGGACAGTAAATTTATGACTCCCTATAGCTTCAACTTTATATACAAGGTTGACAGGCTTTAGGAAGAATTATTTAAAAGTACCAATGGCAAAATAAGAAAGTGTATGCACTGTTTTTCTTGCTAGAGAAATTGTTTTAAGTATCTCAAAAGCTGCTTATCTTTGGCTTATTCTCCAGAAGCCCTCTGCCATCCTTTTCAGTACTCCAAGACTTACCACCCACTTGTCTCCAAATACTTCAAACTTTGCTCAAGAAACAAGTACTGGGACTGGCGCTGTGGCACAATAAGCTAAGCCTCAGCCTGCGGCACTGGCATCCTATACGGGCACTGGTTCTAGTCCCAGCTGCTCCTCTTCCAATCCAGCTCCCTGCTATGGCCTGGGAAAGCAGAAGATGGCCCAAGTGCTTGGGCCCCTGCACCCACGTGGGAAGCCCAGAAGCAGCTCCTGGCTCCTGGCTAAGGACAGGCTCAGCTCTAGCCATTGGGGCCATCTGGACAGTGAACCAGCGGATGGAAGACTTCTCTCTGTAACTCTACCTCTCAAATAAATAAAATCTTAAAGAAAGAAACAAGTACCTACAATACTAACCTGATTCCTGGTGAATAATATAGAATTATTCAGCAGATCATCACTATATGCTGATGCATTAACTACCAGGAGATTTAATGTGACCAAGAAAGGTCGTCTAGAGGATGGCAATGGTGAACTCTCAGGCAGGCTTACCACTCAAATGGGCTTAGTGTTAGTTGTTAAAATGCTTTATAAGGAATCTTCTGGCCGGCGCCGTGGCTCAACAGGCTAATCCTCAGCCTTGCAGCGCCGGCACACCAGGTTCTAGTCCCGGTCGGGGCGCCGGATTCTGTCCCGGTTGCCCCTCTTCCAGGCCAGCCCTCTGCTGTGGCCCAGGAGTGCAGTGGAGGATGGCCCAAGTGCTTGGGCCCTGCACCCCATGGGAGACCAGGAAAAAGCACCTAGCACCTGGCTCCTGCCATCGGATGAGCGCGGTGCACCGGCCGCAGCGCGCCGACCGCGGCAGCCATTGGAGGGTGAACCAATGGCAAAGGAAGACCTTTCTCTCTGTCTCTCTCTCACTGTCCACTCTGCCTGTCAATCAATCAATCAATCAATCAATCAATAAAAAAGGAATCTTCTGAGAGCACTACTACTAAGCATGCAGGATAGATGGCCTGATGCCCAAGCAGCGTATTAACAAAAAAATCTTTTTATCCTAACTATCCATGTCTGACATATTAAGAGGAAAAAGAAAACAGAAGATAGTCATAACTTACTTATTATTGATTTAAAAATGAACAGTTTATTGCCTGAGAGAAAATGAGAGAGATAAAGAAGCTATTTTGCAAACATGTACACACAAGGCCTGTGCCTGTTCAATTCACGACTCATATTTAACTTACGACTAAATGACATAAAATCTCCCTTTTGAAAATACAAACATCTTAATTCACCTTAGCCAGGAAATCTCGCAAGAATAATTAAAGTGTCTCATCATTATTCTGGGCAGAGAAAGTTCTCATAAGAATAAAGCTGCAAGGGGCCGGAGCTGTGGTGTAGCAGTTGAGGCTGTAGTGCCAGCATCCCATGGGGGCGCCGGTTCAAGACCCAGCTGCTCCATTTCCAGTCCAACTCTCAGCTGTGGCCTGGGAGGACAGCAGAGGATGACCCAGGTCCTTGGGCCCCTGCACCCACATAGGAGACCTAGAAGAAGCTCCTGGCTTCAGATTGGCCCAGCTCTGGCCGTTGTGGCCATCTGGGGAGTGAGTCAGCAGATAGAAGATCTCTCTTCTAACTCTGCCTTTCTGTGGCTCTGCCTTCCGAACAAATAAATCTCTTTTGAAAAAAAAGATAAAGCTGCAAGGATTAAACAAGACACTGGTTTCCTTTGTGTTCTGTTTTCTGAAGCTAAATTTTTCTGGGCTTTGGGCCCCCACCACTTTTTTTTTTTTTAATTTTTAATAGTTTAGTTTTTAACAAATTCAATGTAATTTATAGATAAAATAAACCTTTTTTAAAAAGGAACTGTATTTATTTGAAAGACAGTTACAGAGAGAGGTAGGGACAGAGACAGAGGTGTCCCATCTACCAGTTTACTCTCCAAATGGCCATGACAGCTGGAGCTGAGCCTATCCGAAGCCAGGAGCTCCATCCAGGCCTCCCACATGGGTGTGGGGGCCCAAGGATCTGGGCCACCCTCCACTGATTTCCCACATGCATCAGCAGAGAGCTGTATCAGAAGTGGAGCAGCCAGTGCCCAAATGGGATGCTGGCACTGCAGGCCGGGGCTTTAACCCACTGTGCCACAGCGCCGGCCCCTGTAGATACAACTCTAAGAACATTATGATATTCCCTTCCTCTCTTTTTCCCTCACCTAACCTGGGATTTTTCAGAGAAAGGATTCAGTCACATCTTCATCACAGAGAACACACTACTCCTGATTCCTTAAAGTTTACATGAAGGAAGCCCTAGTAGGAGAGACCCAGCTAAACACTACAATGAACAGGTATACAGAAAAGGGGAACATTCCAAAGATCCCCACCCTATAGTCAAGCAACAGTTCTGTACACTTACCATTCCATTTTTTTTATGATAGTAGCTTAGTACTGGGAAGCGCCCTCCATGTCGAAATGTAGCTACCTTCCGAAGAGCTTCATCATCAATGGATTTGGGCACTGCGACAATTGGTGGGTAGGAGGGACAGACAGCAAACTCCTTGTTGACATAGCTTAGCCTCCATTCATTGGTCTGAAAAACACAAACATTTCAATGCTAAGCAATGATCTCAATATCACAAAATAATACGAAAATTTTTAAAGGATCTTAGAAATTAACTTTCACTGATGAAAAAGCCATTTCAAGAATTTAACAAAAGTAATCCTTCAAATATGAAAGAACTTTAAAAATCTCATAGAAAAATTAAGAGAAAAATATTAACTATTTCTCAACATAAGCTCCATCCAGTTTAATACATATTTTAAAAGCTTTTCATTTTATTTATTTGAAAGGCAGAGAGATGAAGAGAGAGAGATCTCCTATCCTCTTGTTCACTCCCCAAATTTCCACAATTGCTGGGGTTAGACCAGGCCAAATCCAGGAGCTGTTGTTTGAGGAGAGGAATGAGTGGGAGCATCGCTGTACAGAAGGTTGTGTAACGAAGCTTTCCCAGGCATTTTTTTCTGCTAAAGCTTTGGTTAACTTTCTAAAATACTCTAATAATCAGATGTTATCATTCCTTGGCCCTCCCAAAAGGTAGCAAGCAAAGTATCATGAGCATCCCAATAAGGCTGTTGCCATGACCGTGGCTCCAGATTGGTCCACTGTAACTCGGACTGGACCCCTCCCACCCCTTGGTGGTCGCTGCTTTGTCTTCAGAATCATACTGGTGAAGCCACGTTTCATCTGGCCCAAGCAATTCTCCAGGACTTCGATCCCACTTGTCTATAATTTCCACTAAAAGTTCTGCTCTTGTTTGCAGCTGATCTGTGCACAACAATTTGGCATCAACTGTGCAGAAAGTTTGCTCTGTTTTCAGTCAGAATCGTGTAATCTGAACCAGTTGAGCTGACCATTTTCCAATGTTACTCATTGCTTCTCTTCAATTAAGACAAGAACAAGATTAATTTTTTTCCTTGAAAATTGTTGTAGATGGTGATGTAGCAAGGACAAAGCCCTAGATCTATTTTAGTCCCTTGCCTAGGTGACTAAGAGCAGATCCTAATCCTCTGCATTCTTCCTCAACCAGGTCGAGCCTGCCCCGGCCATTAGCTTGCACCCACCAGGTCTGAAAAGTCCACACCCACAAAAAAAGTTCATGCAAACCAGCTCAGCCCCACCTAACACCCGCATACTCATGACCCTCAACTGCCTTAATGACGTAAGCCCCCGTCTGTAAGAGAGTAGGGCTTTGGCCGCATCCTCGCCGGTAGTGAGCCTTTCAAGTTTGCCTCTGAGTAAGTCTGCTCTGGCTGTCTCCTCTTTGCCTTGCTCTTCTACCCTTACATTTGATGCCCTGTGTGAGGAGCAGTGCAAGAGATCAGCCCCTTCACCCACTGAGGTCCCTCGGAAGCTCACGTGGCTGGTAGGCAGTGGTGGGAGATCCTGCCTCTCACAAGAGCCTGCTACTCTCCCTCCTTCCACCTGGTGGGGGTTTGATACTGGCCTGCCCCACACTAACAGAGAGCAAACCAGGGGTGAGAACCACGAGATGACCATTGACGTCCAGCCCTCGTGGACCCCTTCATCTCCAGGGGAGACAGCCACGCTGTTCCCACACAGTTGAACTCCGACCCAACTCCTCTCACCCTCCTTTTTCCCTGCTTTTCTAACTCTGCCCTTTTCCTCCCCAATTGATGCCATTAAATCCACTTGACCTTCCCATCTCTGCTTCCACACCAGCTCCAGCTGCAAATCCCTCTCCACCACGTGCAACTTCCGGACTCGATTCTCAAATCAGCGGACTGGTAAGAAGTCAGCCATCTCCCCATCTCTCACCACCCGTTCCCTTTTTTCCTAATTCTGCCTCTTCCTCTCCAACCGACCCAATTAAATCCACCCCCTCCTTTCCTTCTGTTCTCACACGAATGCCAGCCACAAACCTTTTGCCAGATCTCTCCACCACAGGCCACATGGGACCTGATTCCCAGCCCGCGGACTAGTAAGAGATCAGCCTTTGCCTTCCCAAGGGCCCTGGGGCAGACTTTGGCTTCAGCTGCTCCCCTCCCCTTAGTTCTGGGAACAAGGGACAAATCTTCAGAAGGTTTTGGGGAGCAATCCCACGTCCTGGTCTAGGGACACATGTCCTGAACACTGGGACTCCTTCTCTTCACTGGAAGATTTGGGTTGTGGGAGCTCCTTCCTGGCAAACACCCCAGGGCGAGCCAAGTACTCTGCCTGATCTGTGGGTTCCGAAGTTGCTCACATTTCTCCAGCCTCCCCACTGGCCTGCCTCCCAAAAAAAACCTGTTGGCCTTGGGCCTGAGAGTGGAGATAAGGCCAAAATTATTACTTTTCTCCTTACTACATACTATGTTCTGGAACAATATAGATTGGACAATGATTCTCAGTGGCCAGAATTCAGCACTTTCGATCCCCAAATTCTCCACAACCTCGAGAGCTTTACAGAGGGAAATGGCAAACGGTCAGAGGTCCCTTATGTCCAGGCTCTCTTCTCCAGAGGTCGCCCCACCCTCTGTAGCTCTTGTCCCGGCTGCAAGTTATCCTCGTGGAGGAAAAAGGCCTGAACTGCCCCCACCCCCACCCCCACCCCCCTCTCTGCCCTCCTTTCCCACCCTCTTCCTCCTCTGCCTCTGGGACAGAGCCGCCCCCCAACTCTCCCTTCCTGGCTATTCCTCCTCCCACCCCTCAGCGGCAGCCACAACTGCCCCTCCCTCGCATTGTCCTTGTGATCTTGACCCCCTGCCCTCGGTCTCCCCACTCTGTTCCTCTTGCACCCTCTTTATCCTGCTCTTCCCAGGAAGACGAGCCCTCCCTTACTCCCTCCACCTCACATCCTCTTTGATCTTGACCTCAGCCCTGGGTCCTCCTGAGCATTTGTCCGACTCCTCTCCACCACACCACCCAATTCCCCACCCCATCCCCCCTCCTCCCATCACTCCCTCCTGCACTGTACAACCTAGGCTGGTTCTCCTGAGGGAGGTGGCTGTCCTAGAAGGTCCAGTCAGGGCCCAGGGTCCTTCCTCTTTATCAGACCTTAATCAAACTGAGGAGCATTTAGGCTCCTTCTCAGAGAACCCCTCCAAACACAAGGGGTGCTTCCCTGATCCAGTCCTACAGCTTGGCAGGGTCTTTATCTCATTCTACCCTCTACTTTAACTCCAGATGAATGGGAGCATATTTGGCATGGTGCCAAACAGCACACAGATGAGCTCTACTGACAGGCCACTCGGGCCGACCCTAGAGCCACCCCTATCTCGGACTGGGCCTACCAACCCAGGGATCCAGGACTACAGACCCAAGATCACATGATCTCCTGCCCATTGGCAGCAAATGGATAAGAACAGCCATAAGCAGGTTAACTACAGTAAGATTCACGAGATCAGCCGGGGCCTGATGAAAACGTTGCTCTTGCTACGCCCACCTTACAGAGGCAATGGTACCAACATGGATCCCAACTCCCAGAGGTCTGCTGCTCTTACACCTCCAATTCATCCCTGTTGGCCCCAGATATCCAGCACGACTCCAAATGCCAGAGGATGGTCCACAAACGTCCCAGAGGGACCTCATGAATGTGGCTTTTTGCATCTTTGACAATAGGGATTTAGGAGAAAAACACACCAAATTAAAGCATCAGATGCTTACCTCTCTAGTCCACCAAACCCAACAAGCCCACCTGGAAGCCAAATCCCAGCCCTCAGGAACGCAATACCGGGCACTGGGTCAAGGCCTGCCCCAAACTAGGCCTGGCCCAAAACTGCAGACCAACTGCAGACCACAGGGATGCTGGAAGACAGACTGCCCCCAGGGGGATGCCCTCTCCATCCGGGACAGCCCTCTTTTCAGCCACTTCTAACACAGGACATCTCATCTCTGTTAAACTTAACAGAACGAGGAAGCCCGAGTTCAGTGGTGCTGTCGCTGATGACCAAGGGCGACAGGAACAGTGTCTGCAAGTGGATCTCTCTCTTGATGGACACTGGGGCTAGCTTATCTGTTTTCAATGAATCTTGTGGCCCACTCCTTCCTCCCTCTGGCCCTGCTGTCAGCATGAAGGGCCTCACTGAAACACCATACAAAACTCCTGCTTTATATTGATCCTCTGGAGATATTAACTTTTTGCATTCCTTTTTTGTTCTCCCCAACTGCCTCGACCACCACCACCTACCACCACCACTCCTTTTGGGCGAGACCTCCTCCACCAGTTGGGAGCATGTGTCTCCATTCCCTCTGGGGACAAAACCCTTGTGCTTTTTCTCCATGTCAAGGACCTCCCTCTCCCCACTTCCCCATCCCAGGCCCCCTCTCTCCCTTTGGTCAACCCTACACTGTGAGATACGTCCCACCCTGTAACTGCCACCCACCATACTCCCGTTTGCGTCTCCCTAAAGGATCCTCCAAAAGCTACTGCTGTTCCTCAATATCCTGAGTCCAGGAGGCCAGAGAGGCCTAAAGCCCATCACAGACCATGTCCTTCAGGCCCACATACTCATCCTAGCTCCCTCGCCCCATAGCACACCTAGACTTCCTGCCAAAAACCAGACAGCTCTTCTCCCCTAGGACAGGACTTCCACTGCATTAATGCCTCTGTCCACCCCCATACCCAGTCGTGCCTAACCCCATCTCTTCTCCCAAATAGCCCCTATGACTTCTCTGTTCTGGATCTAAAGGATGCCTTCTTCACAATTCCTCCCAACCCATCTTCCCAGCCACTCTTTGCTTTTCCCTGATCTCACCCTGATTCCTGCCTCACCTGGCAACTTACTGCACTGTTGACCCTAAGGTTCCCAGAGTCTCTAGAGCTTTGGACAGGCCCCCAGGCAGACCTAGCTTCTATCTACTTTCTCCCAGCACCCTTCTTCAATATGTTCATGATCTCATACCCAGCAGCCCCTCCCAAGAAACCTGTCTTCAACATACCACAAGTCTTTTACATTTTTTAAATGAAAAAGGCTACAGGGTAGCAAAAAAAAGACTCGGTTCATCTCTACTCCTGTTACCTTTCTGGGACTTCTTGTGACACCAGACACTCATGCAACTCCTCCTGCCTGAAAACAGGCACCGTACGTCCACCCTTTCCCATGTACTAAACATGTCCGCTTTTCTTTCGTGGGATCCATGGGGTATTGTCACATGTAGATTCTAAACTTCTCTTATTGCTAAACGTCTCTATGAAGCTAAGCGATCTAGACAAGCCCTTACAAGAGAACTCCCCACAAGAAACCCCATTCCAAACTCTAAAACAGGCTCTCCTAGAAGTACCCGCCCCGAGCCTTCCTAACCCACATAAACCATTCTTTCTCTGTTTATGGCTCTAAGGGAAAAGCACTTGGTCTCCTAGCCCAGAGGGCAGGAGACTCTAACACCCCTGTGGCCTACTTGTCCAAGAAGCTGGGCAGGGTTTCTCCGAGCTGGCCACAGCGTCTGAAGACCCTGGCCACAGCAGTGCTCCTCATCCCTGAGGCCCAGACACTCACCTGTCATCAGCCATTACCAATCTGGTTCTCCCACAGCCCAAAGAGCTTCAGTCACAGGTTCTTCAGTCTGTACCGCCATCTTGCACCCAGAGTCTCCATTCCACTCTTCCCTAGCCCACTGTCACCTCCCACTGCTGCCCCTATCTTAACCGGGCTCTCTTCTCCCTACCACCCTATCTCATCTCCACAAACCCTACTCCTGCCCTGATTTCCTTGACTTCTCCCCGGCTACACTCCACCACCTCATGGACAATCACCTTCCCCTAGCCCCGACTGGCTCATTGATGGTAGTGCCTCCAATCCTACCCACCTGCCCCCCCCCCCTTTTGGCTGGATATGTGATAATAAAGATACACTATAACAATACCTTCTCTTTTCCCTGCCAAAGGCTCATTGAGGCTTGACCCCTACCTCAGGGCACAAACTCCCAACAGGCCAAACTGTTGGCCTTGACTCGAGCTCTGACTTTAGGAAAGTGAAAGACCATTAACATCCACACTTCCCGATGTGCTTATATCATCATTCTAACACCAGATATGGCAAGAGACAGGGTTCCCGACAGCTAAAGGAATATCTGTAATAAATGGCAAGCTCTTCTTGATACCGCCTAGCCGCCAACAAAAGCTGCTATTATTCATTGCAGGGGCCACCAAAGGATAAGCAGTACTTGTCAGAGTCAAATAACCAAGCCAACCTGACAGCTAAAGCGGCTGCCCACAGCCAAACAGTGCCATCATTCCTCTTCAATCTGGCTCCTGTCTACTCAGATTTAGAGATCTCTCAGTTTCAACAAGGGGCCTCCATGGAGGACTCACAGTGGTTCTGGATAATAAACTAATACTCCCATCTTCACTCCAAGTTACCTTTTTAAGAAACCTTCACTCTTTACATCACTCAAACCCAACCTCTCTTCTTGCTTTTCTAAAATCACACATACACCTGACCCCCACCATAATGAAATTCTGTGTGACATAGTCCAGACACGTAAAGTCTGTCACACTGTTACCCCCGATTCTAATATCAGCCCAGCCCCGTTCCCTACTCACAGGCCCATGGATCGCTCCTGGGAGAGGACTGGCATAATGATTTCACCCACATGGCACCAGCTAACTGGATACATTACCTTCTGGTTATGGTGGACGACTTCTTAGGTTACTCAACCTACTCAGGGGCTTTCCCCACTGCCAATAAAAGAGCCTCTGCCATTTCTACTACACTATTAGAAGACACTGTTCCCAGATTAGGACACGCTGCTTCTACTGGATAACAGACCAGAATTTACCTTCCAAATTACTCAAAAACTATCAACCTCTCTCCATGTCTCATGGCATTTCCTCATTCTCTATTGATCCCCACTCCCCCTTTCAGCAATAGTGGAACAGATGAATGGAATTTTTTTTTTTTTTTTTTGACAGGCAGAGTGGACAGTGAGAGAGAGAGACAGAGAGAAAGGTCTTCCTTTGCCGTTGGTTCACCCTCCAATGGCCGGCGCACTGCGCTGATCAGATGGCAGGAGCCAGGTGCTTCTTCTGGTCTCCCATGGGATGTAGGGCCCAAGCACTTGGGCCATCCTCCACTGCACTCCCGGGCCACAGCAGAGAGCTGGCCTGGAAGAGGGGGCAACCGGGACAGAATCCGGCGCCCCAACCAGGACTAGAACCTGGTGTGCCGGCGCCACAAGCGGAGGATTAGCCTAGTGAGCTGCGGCGCCAGCCAAAACTCCTAATTCTTAATAGTTCCAGAGTAAGATCTCGGGGCCGGCACTGTGGCATAGCAGGTGGGGCTGCCACCTGCAAGGCCAGCATCCCATATCTGCGCCAGTTCAAGTCCCAGCTGTTCCACTTCCGATCCAGCTCTCTGCTATGGCCTGGGAAAGCAGTGGAAGGTGGCCCAGGTCCTTGGGCCCCTGCACCTAAATGGGAGATCCAGAAGGGGCTCCTGGCTCCAGATCGGCATAGGTCCGGCCATTACAGCCAACTGGGGAGTGAACCAGTGGATAGAGGACCCCTCCCTGCCTCTTTCTCTGTGTAACTCTTTCAAATAAATAAACCTTAAAAAAAATTAGATCTCTTCCCCAGAAACCATAACGTTCAGCCTGTTTGAAATTCTCTATGGAAGACCTCTTCTCGCACCAAATTTCCCTCCACTCCCTAATTCTGAAGCCACTGCTCCTCCTCTCACTCTCCCCTTCTCAGTGACATGTGCTCTTATTTACAGGCCTATGCAGACGTGCAGCTCCCCAATCCATACCCTCCACCTTCTGGCTATATGCCCACCTTTCAACCCAGCGACTGCATCTAAAACAAATTGAGGCTGCTTTAAATCCAAAGTGGGAACAGACCCTACGTAGCGATACTGACTACCCCTACTGCTGCTAAGCTCAGGACACCCTCCCTGGGTACATTTTACTTCATTCAGATTAGTTACACCTCTGTTATACAAATCAACCCCAACAGGACCCACCACTCTCAGGTTGACGCGGCTCTCTGCAATACTGGAAGAGCCGCCTCCTCATGCCCCTGAGGATTCCTGAATTCGACAGATTTCTTCAAGTAACTCTAGAGGAGAGACAGAGGTATGCAGCTTCATCAGTCTACCCTCTCCATCTTCTCTCAGAATGGTGGCTCCACAGTGACCTGCCACTTCACTCCTCAGATACCCTTTCTCAGTTTGCTTGCATTCTTACTATAATGCACTGTCACGCCCGCTACTATCTATGGTCACAGCCTTCTCTACTCCTTGCCATATGTTTGGTGGCGGTCACCCCAACCGGCTGGACCTGCGGTGAAAAATTCCTCTTGGAACTTGTTTACCTCTTCTTGGTACAATGCCTTACTACTGTCTGCTGCTTCTAACCTGGCCCCTTTTCCTTCATGGTAAACACTGCATGTTTTTCATTAATGTTACCCAAAGCAGTAACCCACCGCCTCTCAGGTTCTGCCGTGTGGGGACGCACTGAGCCAACGACACCTGGCCTCTGCAGACATCTCCATGTGTCCCCATCCTGGTGTGGGTACCGAACACCCAGACCCTGAGAGTGTGGGAGTTCTTACAGGAATGAGTGACTGCTATCAACCTGAGCCACCACACAGCAACATTTTAAGACTGCTATTCTACAATCAATCTGATCCAGAGTATAGACACCCACCTTACATCAACACCCACATCAGCAGGAAATGGAGGGAAACTGGTGCCCATCTCCCTATCTATATCAAGAGTCAGGATTGACACGGCAAGGACTGAAGCCTCAAATCTTTTAGTCCCTTGCCTATTGGCTGAGAGCAGATCCCAACCAGCTCACCACAAGAAGCATCAGTGTTTTGTCCCCACAAAGCATCAGTGATTTTGCCATTCTACCCAGGCTTCCATAAATTTAATGTTTGTTCTTGCTTCTGTGTAAGTGGAATTCATGTTGCTCCGATAGTGGCTCTTTTCAAACTGATATTTTATCTTAGTGCCTCAAACTAGACCCTGTTGATCCATGTTATAACAAGGTAGTACAAGTTATTTTGGTGCAAAAAAAATTAAACTCAAAATGAAGTTTTTTCATAATACGCATTTTTCATGAACTTTGTGAAGGTCCCTCAGACCTATAGAAAACAGAAGTTCCATCTTTTAGGGCCAACTTTCTGCATTCCTAGATATCACTAGTTCCTAGAATCCTCTTCCCCAAGTTGAGTAAAACCTGTTGCTCTGTAACTTCCTCTATTTTTGTAGACCATGATTTCAGATAACACAGTACAAATTCCCTATTACACATGGCATCCTATGAGTTGTTTCCCTTCAGTCTTTCTCTATCTTAAATGTATTAAGTACATCCATGATTATCATGGCCAGCCTCATCCTATTCATCCCTTACTGGTTAATGATTTAAAGTATCATACCAGTAAGACTGTAATACACCAGATAACGCTTAACCAAAACAGTTTAGAATAGAGCTGCTATCTACATCAAATCCTTTGTTCCTTCCTGCATTTTAAAAAGGAAGAGGGGCCAGCTTAGTGGCACAGCAAGTTAAGCTGCCACTTGCAACACCAGCATCCCATATCAGAACAGCAGTTTGAGCCTTAGCTGCTCTGCTTATGACCCAGCTCCTTGCTAATGCACTTGGGAAAGCAGCAGAAGATGCCCAAGCACTGGGGTTCCGCCACCCATGTGGGAGACGTGGATGGAGTTCCAGGTTCCTGGCTTTGGCCTCGACCAGCCCCAGCCATTTGAGGAGTGAACGGATGGAAGATCTCATTCTTTCATTCCCTCGCTCTGTGTGTCTCTTGCTCTTACTCTCCCTCCATCACTCTGCCTGCCAAATCTTTTAAAAAATAAAAACCAATAAGTGTACAGAGATTGGTAAAATGTTTCTAAAACACTAGCAACTCACTACTAAAGGAAGGTTACACTGAAGGGTTAATGAAATAATTTAACTTTGTGCACTGAGGACTAAATGTATGCAACATAAAACTATCAAATGACAAGTTATTCCAAATATCAGAACTGAAAACTGCTTAAAAATTTTAAAAAGCTTTTTAGTGTAAAAAAAAAATTAAAGGCAAATCTCAGTGTTTCTGTGAATCTGAGATGGCCTAGATACCAACCATAGGTTATAGTATTAGTAGGAAAAAGCTTTAAAAGTATGTCAGACTACAAGAGTACTGCTTTTTAAAAAATGCTTTTATAAGATTAAATATCAAAATTGTTTTCATTTTTCAAACTTATCTTTAAAAGATAGTTCCTGGGGCCAGCACTGTGGAGTAGTGGGTAAAGCCACTGCCTGCAGTGCCAGCATCCCACATAGGTCTGGTTCAAGTCCTGGCTGTTCCACTTCCGATCCAGCTCTCTGCCATGGCCTGGGAAGCAGTGGAAGGTGGCCCAGGTCCTTGGGCCCCTGCACCTGCATGGGAGACCCGGAAGAAGCTCCTGGCTCCGGGCTTCGGATCAGCTCAGCTCCAGCTGTTGCAGCCAATTGGAGAGTGAACCAGCAGATGGAAGATCTCGCTCACACTATCTCTCTCTCTCTGCCTCTCTGTAACTCTGCCTTTCAGGTAAATAAATCTTTAAAGAGGAAAAAAAGATATTTCCTAAAAGGGTCGTTAAAAGAGTTTTCTAGTTCCTACTCAGCCATCCCAGATCCCTTTCCCTAAAGGCAACTACTTAACATTAACATAGAAATTATGTCCAAGAGTTTACCTCCAAATTTTTTTTTTTTTTTGACAGGCAGAGTGGACAGTGAGAGAGAGAGAGACAGAGAGAAAGGTCTTCCTTTGCCGTTGGTTCACCCTCCAATGGCTGCCGCGGATGGCGCACCGCGCTCATCCGATGGCAGGAGCCAGGTGCTAGGTGCTTCCCCCTGGTCTCCCATGGTGCAGGGCCCAAGCACTTGGGCCATCCTCCACTGCACTCCTGGGCCACAGCAGAGGGCTGGCCTGGAAGAGGGGCAACCGGGACAGAATCCGGCGCCCCGACCGGGACTAGAACCCGGAGTGCCGGCGCCACAAGGCGGAGGATTAGCCTGTTGAGCCACGGCGCCGGCTCCAAATTTTGAAATAACATGACAATTCTGTTTCTTGAATGCCATTATGTATTATTACTTGATTTACTGCTCTGGAGAACCACACGCCTCCTGCAATGCCATATCTTAAGTTTCCAGAAGAGGGCGCTAATGCTCCCCTATTAAAGGTGCACATGATATCTAGCAGGCTAAGTCCCTTCCTCCTCCCTTCTTTTTTTTTTTTTTTTTAAAGATTTATTTTATTTATTTGAAAGACAGTTACAGAGAGAGGTAGAGACAGAGAGAGAGAGGTCTTCCATCTGCTGGTTCACTCCCCAGATGGCTGCAATGGCTGGAGCTGTGCAGGAGCCAGGAGCTTCTTCTGGGTCTCCCGTGCAGGTGCAGGGGCCCAAGCCCTCTTCTACCGCTTTCCCAGGCCATAGCAGAGAGCTGGATGGGAAGAGGGGCAGCCAGGACTAGAACTGGCGCCCATATGGGATGCCGGGCTTCAGACTAGGGCTTTAACCCGCTGTGCCACAGCACTGGATCCCCTTCTTGTTCTTAAGGAGTTTGTCCTTTGTTGTTCCATATAACTGTCACCAAATTTCATAAATAAACCAAATGGGGTTTTAATAAGACTATATTCACTTTATGGATCATTTAGAGAGAATGAATCACAACTTTGTTTTTTTTTTTTTTTTTTTTTTTTTTGACAGGCAGAGTGGACAGTGAGAGAGAGAGATACAGAGAGAAAGGTCTTCCGTTGCCGTTGGTTCACCCTCCAATGGCCGCCGCTGACAGCGCGCTGCGGCCGGCGCACCGCGCTCGTCCGATGGCAGGAGCCAGGAGCAAGGTGCTTTTCCTGGTCTCCCCATGGGGTGCAGGGCCCAAGCACCTGGGCCATCCTCCACTGCACTCCTGGGCCACAGCAGAGGGCTGGCCTGGAAGAGGGGCAACCGGGACAGAATCCGGCGCCCCGACCGGGACTAGAACCCGGTGTGCCGGCGCCGCAAGGCAGAGGATTAGCCTGTTGAGCCACGGCGCCGGCCTACAACTTTGTGATATCCAATCCTCCCATCCATTAGCACACTGCTTATTTAGGCTTTAACTTTTTCCATAAAGTTTGATAATTTTCTCAACAAAGGCCTTGTATATCTTTTCTTAGATTCCTGAAACCTTTTAATTTTTGTTGAACTTTAATTCCATCTCTTCAAAGTTTCATGTTGTGTAGAGAAATGCCTTATCTCAAGGTTTTTTCACTTTCCTTGCTTCATTTCGACCTGACACATTACATTTTCCTTCTTGTCTTACTGAGGTGACATCCTCACCCCTGCTTCAACTTCAGGAAACACAGATGATCTGCCTTTTCAAATCTCTCATAGTAAATCAATTCTTCTAATACAACACGGCTAAGAGCTTTTATCATGAACAAATGTTTATCAATTTTTTTCTCTCCTAATTGAATACCTTATAGGTAATTAATCATTTCTTTCAGGATACTTGTGTGATAATCTCTTTGCTTTACTGTTCAGCAGCTGAACAATACATGTCTAAGATTTGTTTCATTATCCTGTATGGTATATGCTGGGACTCCTTAACCTAAGAGTTTGATGACTTTTACTGATTCTAGATAATTCTCAACAGTTATTTGACTACTGCCTTTCTTCCATTTTTTCTATTATCTTTTTGAACTCCCACGTGATAAATATTAAATCTGCCTTTATTACCCATATATAGCTCCAATTTGCTTTTCAATCTTTGTTTCTGTGTTCTGAATTCTGAGTAATTACCTCATTTCTGTGTTCGAGATCCCTAATTCTCTTCAGCTATCTCTAAACAGCTACTTAAGCTTTACATGATTCTTTCTTTCTTTATAATCAATTTTTGAGACAACCTTTATGAAAAGCTGAATCCATTTTCATGCGTAAATGCACTAGTCTTGAAAGTTGCATACATCTGTGAAACACTAAGGAAACACTAGACCACTTTCTATTACTTTTGGTGTCACATACGACATTTTCCCTAATGCAAGGTCATCAAGATTTTCTCCTGTGCTTTTCCCAAGTACTTTTATAATTGTAGCACTTATATTTAGGTAATACATTTTGAGCTACCTTTTGTTGATGTTAGACAAGGGCATAGGTTCATTTTTTTTTTTAACATGAATATCCAGTTTTTCCAATGCCATTGGTTGCAAAAAGTATCCTTTTCCTTGGTATCACTGTCAAAAATCAGTTGATTATAGGAGGAAGATTCATTTCTGGACTTCTAATGTTTATTGTTTGCATGCTATATCTCTTTCCATCTATTTTGTTCCCACGTACCTGCATCTTTATATTCAAGATGCATCTCCTGGGGCAGGCACTGCAGCACAGCGGATTAAGCGGCTACCCAAGAAGCCCACGTGCCCTATCAGAGTGCCTGGGATAAAGTTCCACCTACACTCAGAATCCAGCTTCCTACTAGTGTGGCTGGGAGGCAGAAGGTGATGGCCTGGGCACCAGGGGTTCCTGCCACCACATGGGAGATCTGGATGGATTCCTGGCTCCTGGCTTTGGGCCTGATCCAGCTTCAGCGGTTGTGGGCACTGGGGGAGTGAACCAGCAGATGGCAGACTTCTCTCTCTCTTCTCTCTCCCTATTACTCTGCCTTTCAAATAAATAATTTTTTACATAACAAAACAAAATGTATCTCTTGAGCATTCATTATCTGAGTCTTACTCTTTAATTTACTGTGGCAATTTCTGCCTTTTAATGCATGTGGAGCTCATCAATATCATCATTTCTGATATGGCTGGATTTTAGTCTACATTTTAAGTATTTTCTGCTTGTCCCCTCTGTTTTATTGCTATTTCTTTTGGGTTATTTAAGCATGTTTTAAAATCCTATTTTAATATATATTAACTTTTAAAAAGAAATATTTATTTGAAAGGAAAGGCAGAAGTAGAGAGAGACAGAGAGAGACAGAGAGAGAGAGAGAGAGGCACAATGACCAGGGCTGAGCCAGGCTGAAGCCAGTAGCCCAGAACTCCATTCAGGTCTTCAACATGTGTGCAGAGGCCCAAATATTTAGGCCATCCTCCACTGCCCTTCAATAATAATACTGCCCAGTCTCTCTCTCTCTCTCTCTCTCTATAACTGTCTCTCTCTCTATAACTGTCTCTCTCTCTATAACTGTCTCTCTCTCTATAACTGTCTCTCTCTCTATAACTGTCTCTCTCTCTAACTGTCTCTCTCTCTCTAACTGTCTCTCTAACTGTCTCTCTCTCTCTAACTGTCTCTCTCTCTCTAACTGTCTCTCTCTCTCTAACTGTCTCTCTCTCTCTAACTGTCTCTCTCTAACTGTCTCTCTCTAACTGTCTCTCTCTATAACTGTCTCTCTCTCTCATTTCTGGCTGTCCCAGGCTCCTTCCCCTGGCTTCTGCCACAGACAGAAAGCAGCACTTCACTGGAACGTTAGCTGCTCCGCACCACCAGTCTGCAACCATGTTGAACTCAGGACAAATATCAACAACACAGGAAACTCACGCTGCCTTTCATGTCTCCAAGTTTTGATTTCTCTCCAAAATACTGCTGTTCACTGACCACAGCCTTCAGGTGGGCATTTCTGGCATTTTATTCATATTTGACATTGATCTGCAGGAGGGCTGGTCAGAGAGGAACCCTTCAAGCAGAAGCAGAACTGTCATCAACACCCTTTCTCATATATGATCTCTAATGTAGTAGATGAGGGAAGCACAATCAACTGCATATGGGTATTTCCAGGAAAGTCTCGTGATAACTTCCCAGGGTATCCTAGAATGACAGCACTCAAAAAAATAAAATTGTTCAATACTTTGATTCTGCAGACAAGAAAACTCAGTCCCAGAAACTTAAGCAGCCAATACCATATCAGAGGTACAACATCAGGTGTCTTGATAACTAGGTCTTAACATTTTGTCTTCTTTACATGTCCCTTCAGGACAGAACAGAAAAAATGAACTGACTGACACTAAGAGAGTTTTTCACTGATCAAGAAAATCTTGCTAAAGGATACTGATTAGAAACTTTCTGCCAGGTAGATAAATCAGTTAAAGTGATACACAGAAGACCCTGTTGTCCATTTCCCCTATCCTGCATAAACACATGTGTCCCTATGTTTGTTCATTCAATAAGTACTCCTATTTCTCACTTGCCTATCACATGCTAGGAACACGGTAAGAAACCACAACAGCACCGTCACAGCTCCTGCCCACGTAAAGCTTATCTTCCACAGCTCAGGAGCATTCTGGTCCAGGAGAGAGAGAATAAACAATGAATAGGAAGCTGCTAGATGGCTGACTCCTCTTCCTCCTCTTTCTCCTTCACCCACCCCTTAAGTTCTTGGCCCACTTCTCATTTTCAGACGTCCCCCCTGGCAATCTAAGCTTCTCATCATGGTTTCCACAACATGCAGGGTGATTACTCTCAGTTTTCCATTTTTAACCAGATCTCTCAAAAAAGCCCCAAGCTGTATCTTGGACATACTCAACAATGTGTGTCACATAGGCCCTTGAAATTCACTTTTTCACTCAACTCTGTCACATACATTTCTCTGTCTTTTCTCTCCCAATGATAACATCACAGATGGCCCTGTTTTACCTCCTGTACCCAGTGAACTGCTATCAACTCTATTGCATTCTACTTCTTGAATCTTTCTATAATATAACTTCATTGATATTGATCCAACTATCATCTTTATATTATTACAGTAGCCTCTTAAGCAGTTTCTCAGCATCAGAATTGACTCTCTCTAACATAGTGTCAAATTCCCTGTGCCTTATGGATACTTACATTAGCTTATTTTACTGTACTTATCAAACAAGTAGAGAAAAAGTGCAATGCTTTGTACATCTCAAATTTCCAGAATTTAGCAAGAATAATATTTCAAAGAATTAATGATGTTCTTATTAAATCTGTGGAAATAAGTGACAAATAGACCTTCAAGTATAAAAATTGCTTAAATAGTCAAAACCAAAAAGGAAATACCTACTAGGAAAAAATGTTTAAATCAAAAGAAAATAACACAAACCTAGGGAGATATCCTAACACATGTGAAAACACACAGCAATTTCAGTTTATTTCATTCATAATTCTCAAAAAAGCTAATTCAGCTTTAGGCTACCTTAAATTATTAGTAATAGTTCCAAGCTAACCTAACTTTTAAGAGAATCAGTGGTAAACTGAAGGCCCTGCTGAGAAGAGCAATCAGGTCAGTGTGGGGCCCTGAAGTCAGTCTTACAGGATAGAAAGATTAATGGGGATATAAAAGTTCTCAATCTGAAGAACAGTTCATGGTAAAAGCCCAAGGTAATCTGTATGATGCAAATCAACATCAGAAACACAGGGCATAAACTACAGGAAGACAGAGTATACCTCAGTGTAAGGAAAAACAATTAAAGCTATCCCCAAATAGGATTACCATGTGACTATTCAAATTCCCCTACACTGGACAGCTCAAGCAAAAATTGGCTGGGCACCAACATCACGAATGTACTTCATACAGGGGATTTCTACACAGCATAAGGAACTGAACTGAATGTTGACTTCATAGAATAAAGTCAGACTGGTTCACGTTGGCACCCGGAACTCCAAGACAAATCATGAGCAAGTAATTTGTACAAATATGTCAGGGTACCAGACACCTCCCTTTCTAATCACATGCTGACTGCCATCTTGCCAACTAGGAAATAACTGAAGATTCTTCTATGGCACAGTTAAGTGGCATTCAACTGATACAAGACAAAGCATTAGGCACTGAGAATGCTGGCTGTGCAGTTCTTAAAGCAATACACGCTGAACATAAGTAAACACAAGCAGTGAACTATGCACTACATAAAAACAGCCCCTTCCTTCCTCACTTGGCTGCTGTAGACACCTATGCTGTCTAAATTCCATTGGCATCCTGGCTCCTACTTCTTGATACTCTCAGTACCCATAACAGAGTGATGAAGAAAGAAGTAAAATGGCCAAGACCAAGAAAGAAAACTTGGTTTTGGTAGCCTGGTCTTGACAACTCAAATTCTAAACATAAAAAATAATCCACAGAATCAAACGGGCTAGATGGCTCTCTCGTGCCGCCTTTGGTGCACAATGCAGTCAACATCCTGTTTAAGGATCACTCATAACACAGTACCTACACACAAAGTTGTTTGTAGGAGTGGGTGTTGTGGCACAGTGGATTAAGCACCCCCTTGGATGACTGCGTCCCATATCAGAGTGCCTGGTTCAAGTCCTGTCTATACCACTTCCAGTCCAGCTTCCTGCTGATATACATCCTGGGAAGCAGCAGATGACAGATCAGGTACTTGCGTCCCTGCCACCCACATGGGAGAACCAGATGAAGTTCTTAGCTTTGGCCTAGCCCAGCTCTGGATATTGCAGGAATTTGGGGAATGAATTAGCAGATGGAAGATCGATCAATCAATCTCTCTCTCTCTCTCTCTCTCTGCTTCCCAAATAAATATTTTAAAAATTGTTTCTAAAGAGATACTCTTAAAATACCTAACACTTAATTCATAATACATCAGGATTACCTTTATACAAATCTAAGTTTTGCCAATGTCACTTTAAAAAATTTTTAGTATGTGGAATACAGTAGATCCATTGCAAGAAAAGTTACATGAATACAGCACTGAGAACAAATTATACAAACCTCTGGATGAGAGAAGCTGCAGCACCAGTAACTAATACATATGAGGTATCTTCTAATAGTTCATGAAAAGTGTGTATTATCAAAAACACTATGATTTAAAAATCTTCTGCATCAAAATAAAATCATCTCTTACTTGCATTTTTTAAGAAACGTTCTGAAGCACCCTGGTACTTACTATGGACATACATAAGTCAACCTCACTTTATTACTCTTCAAAAGGAAGGGACCATTGTCTTAAGTAAGAGGTGGAGGTAATTTCTCGTTAGACATAGTTCTTGGAAGTTCACTCACAGCTGAGGAGCAAAGCTCGAACTCTTGCTCGGGAAGGAAGGAATGCCAGCCGTCTTCTACGACTTCAAACAGAGGCCGGTAGAAGAAAGGGTACATCAGGGTGATGGAGTCCAGGGTGGACAACGCCTACGGAGCAAAAAGAAAACAAGCAGGAATCACCACAACTTGAAACATTCCAACTGACAAAGTGGTATCAAAGCAACTGTAGCCTAACAATGATGGGCACCCAACGCCGCCTAAAAGTAGAATCTGACTGAAGCTCGTGCCTTTGTGCCTCAATTTCCTCAACTGTAAAATGGGGGACATAACAGTACTACCTCAGGGTTGTTGGCAGCACTGAGAGATAATATATATAAACAGGCTTAGAACAGTGCCTGGATCATAATAAAATTCAGCTAATTTTCACTGTTACACAACCCACACAGGGGGAATTCCATCCATGTCCATTCATTTCCTTCCTTCCTAGAGTGTTGCTCCTCTTGGCCAGATAACGTGACATCTTCATGCCACACGGACCCCTTCCCAAAGTGGAGCAGTAACTATGTTCTCAAAATGAGCCTGTATTCATCTGAAGCACTTGAATTCTGGATCACAGACGACCAGGAAACCCTGACTCGAGAACAAATTCATGAAGAACCTCCAGCACCTGGCAGATCCATCTTCCTGACAGAGCAGTTATGGAAAAAAGCACTTCTATGACTGGGGCAAAGGCACCAAGTTGATTAGCATAATTCAACTGAAGTAATTATAGACACTCATCTGGAGTGGGGAGCAGGCCCAACAACACGCAATTGGGAGGTGACAGTCTAAGTATAGCAAATTCTATGTCACTACAGAATCTGGCTCACCAAAGAATGGACACACACACACACACACGTCACATTTATACAGACATAAATTTTCTTTCCACTTCTGTCTTGTCTTTGATTCCCAGTCACCCCCTAAAAAAAACAGAACGGCCAGTGTCCACATCTGACTAGACAGAGGGGCCAGCAGTAAACACAACCACCATTTCCAATGCGGGGCAGGAGCCAATCCAAAAGGAAATCAGCTCTCAGATTTTGACCTGCCTTGACTGGATTTTATGTCACTACAGCTGGATCTCTTCCTCTGAACACATCAATGCTGAAAAAAACGGAAAGCATTTCAATTCCAAAGGCAGTTTGAAACTACACAGAGGCCGGCGCCGTGGCTCAACAGGCTAATCCTCCACCTGCGGTTCTGGCACACCGGGTTCTAGTCCCGGTCGGGGCACTGGATTCTGTCCCGGTTGCCCCTCTTCCAGGCCAGCTCTCTGTTGTGGCCCGGGAGTGCAGTGGAGGATGGCCCAGGTCCTTGGGCCCTGCACCTGCATGGGAGACCAGGAGGAAGCACCTGGCTTCTGGCTTCGGATCAGCACAGCATGCCAGCTGCAGCGGCCACTGGGGGGTAAAACAACGGAAAAGGGAAGACCTTTCTCTGTCTCTCACTGTGTCAAGAAAAGAAAAGAAAAAACTACACAGAAAAAGAGCTTCATCAGATTTCTTACAATTGGCAAAACTGAGCCCTTGCCAAATATTCTACCAATGGGTGTCCACTTGTGGTGGCAGAATGTATAGGTATATGGACCCAATTACAAAGAACAACTCAGTTATGATATATGAAGAATACACTTATTGCTCCTAAAATAAGTCAAAATGTACGAAGGAAAAGAAAGGGCAAGGGAATGGATACCAGGAAAACGCTGGCTACATGTATTCAGGATGCTGTAAAAGACATTCTACACAGCCTCCATTTTCTGAGGTCAAATTAGGTTTTATATATATATATGTGTGTGTGTGTGTGTGTGTGTGTGTATTGATTGGTGCCAGGTGCCAACGAAGCTAAGTGACTGCAGTCACCAAGGGTGTCCTATGCTCTGTGCTCTGCCCTCTTTCTTCCCCACTGAGCTTCAACATAGGCAACACCTCCAATCCCAGCCCAGTCAGCCATCCTAAAGTCACTGGTCAGAAGGGATAAGAAAAATGTAAATGGGTCAGTGAAAATACAACCTCACAACTTAAAAACAAACACATGCCCAAAGTGGGCCAGCAGCATCCCTCTGTCCAAACAAGATGTTGTGTACTACAACTTAATAGAAGCCACAATGCTTTCTCATACTATGCAGTTCAGCCTATTCAACATTGCACATCACTTCCAAATGACAGTTGTGTAAGATGAGCAGTTTAGTTCATCTCATTTCCCTAAGTAAAATTTAGCAAAGGCAGAAGTGAAAATTTCACATGGCATTTACTCAGTACCACAACAGTACTTCTATTTCTCTATTCCTGTTTAAAAAAAAATTCATACAAACGAGCCAGCACTGGAGTAAAAGCCACCACCTGCAGCGCCAATTGAGTCCTGGCTACTCCATTTCTGACCCAACTCTTGCTATGACCTGGGAAAGCAGTGGAGGATGGCCCAAGTCCTTGGGCCCCTGCACCTGCATGGGAGACCCAGAAGAAGCTTCTGGCTTCAGATCGGCCCAGCTCTGGCCATTATGGTCATTTAGAGATGACCCAGCAGATGGAAGACTTCTCCCTCATGCTCTCTCTCTGCCTCTCTGCTTTTCAAATAAATAAACCCTTATTAAAAAATTAAAAAGTCACACAATCCAAGTTACCAATTCTTAAGACTTTCTGCCTCCTTTAAAGAGCTAAAGCAATGATGTGTTTTTGGATACAAAGCCAAGATTAGTCAGTAAGGCAAAGACAGAAAAAAATACCAATGTGTATGATTATGTAAAAGATACTGTAAACAGGGGCTGGTACTGTGGCATAGCGGGTAAAGCCGCCACCTGTGGTGCTGCCATCCCACATGGGAGCTGGGTCATCCCCTGGCTGCTCCATTTCCGATCTAGCTCCCTGCTATGTTCTGGGAAAGCAGTGGAAGAGGGCCCAAGTCCTTGGGCCCCTGCACCAGCGTGGGAGACTGGGAAGAAGCTCGTGGTTCTTGGCTTCGGATCAGCGCAGCTCTGGACATTGCGGACAATTGGGGAGTGAACGTGCGGATGGAAGACCTCTCACTCTCTCTGCCTCTCCTTCTCTAACTCTGACTTTCAAGTACATAAATAAATCTTAAAAAAAGGGCTGGCACCTCGGCTCAATAGGCTAATCCTCCGCCTTGCGGCGCCGGCACACCGGGTTCTAGTCCCGGTCGGGGCGCCGGATTCTGTCCCAGTTACCCCTCTTCCAGGCCAGCTCTCTGCTGTGGCCAGGGAGTGCAGTGGAGGATGGCCCAAGTGCTTGGGCCCTACCCCACGGGAAACCAGGAGAAGCACCTGGCTCCTGCCTTCGGATCAGCGCGGTGCGCCGGCCTCAGCGTGCCAGCCACGGCAGCCATTGGAGGGTGAACCAACGGCAAAAGGAAGACCTTTCTCTCTGTCTCTCTCTCTCACTGTCCACTTTGCCTGTCACAAAAAAAAGACATTGTAAACAAAGTTAACTGATATAATTTAGTGATAATGATTTAAAATGAGGCAGTTTAAAATTTAAGTGTATAATAAAAATAGTTGGTTAGAATAAGAAAAGGAGCTCTCAGTTCCTGAACTTTTTTTTTTTTTTTTGACAGGCAGAGTTAGAGAGACAGAGAAAGGTCTTCCTTTTCGGTTGGTTCACCCCCAAAGTGGCCGCTACAGCTGGTGCACTGTGCTGATCCGAAGCCAGGAGCCAGGTGCTTCCTCCTGGTCTCCCATGCAGGTGCAGGGCCCAAGGACCTGGGCCATCCTCCACTGTACTCCCAGGCCACAGCAGAGAGCTGGACTAAAGAGGAGCAACCAGGACAGAATCCGGCGCCCCAACCAGGATTAGAACCTGGAGTGCCAGCACTGCGGGCGGAGGATTAGCCTAGTGAGCCGAGGCACTGGCCGCAGTTCCTGAACTTTTAAATCATCCATGCAAAATTTATATTATTTGTAATCTAGACCAATATTCAATATTGCTTATATAAATACAAAGCAAACATACCCTTGTGTGAAGCAAACTGACATAAGGAAATTCAGATTTACCAAAAACAAATAAAAAGCTACAACCGTTTATGACAATTACTTCCTTCAGAAAATAAATCACTTTTGAAAACTCTTGTCATATATGTATACACACACCCACAATGGAATATTCAGCCTTAGGAAGGAAACTGTCCCAACTTATAGAAGAACCTTGAGGATATTACACCAGGTGAAATGAGCCAGTCTTAAAAAGATAAATACTACCTGCTTCCACTCACATGAGGGATCTACAGTGGTCAAATTGAGAGAAAGAGAAATGGAATGGTGGCGATCAGGAGCTAAGGGACAGGGCAAGGAGGAGTTACTCCTTAGTGGGTACAGAATTTCATTTCTGGAGTCAGCACTGTGGTGCAACAGGTTAAGCCATTGCTTGTGACATCCGCATCCCCCATGAGCACCAGTTCTAGTCCCTATTGTTCTGCTTCTAATCCAGTTCCCTGTTAATCCACCAAGGCAGGCAGAAGATGACGGCTCAAATCTTGGGCCCCTGCTACCCATATGGAAGACCAGGATGGAGTTTTCTGGCCCCTGACTTGGGCCTGACCCAGCCCTGGCTATTGTGGCCATTTAGGAAGTGAACCAGTGGATGGAAGATCTCTTCCTCTCTCCCCCCACCCAGTCACTCTGCCTTTCAAATAAATAAATCTTTTAAAAAAAGAATTTTGTTTCTGCAAGATGAAAATGTTCTGCAAAGCTGTTGCACAATAATGTAAAGGTAATTACGCTTGGAAATGGTTAAGATGGGGCCAGGCATTTCATCTAGTGGTCAAGAGGCCTACATCCCACATCAGATGCCAGAGTTCGAGTCCCAGCTCCAACCCCTGCCCCCAGCTTCTTGCAAATGCAGACCCTGGGAGGCAGTGGTAATGGCTTAAGTACCTGGGTTTCTGCCACCCGGTGAGACACCTGGACTGAGGTTTCAGCTCCCAGTTTTGGTCAGCCATTGCAGGCATTTAGGGAATGAACCAGCAAATGGGAGCTTTCTCTCTGCCTCTCAAAGAAAAAAAATATTAACATTCTAAATTTCTTTTTTAACCAAAATTTAAAAATAAAAATTACAGAAGGCCCTCAAATGGTATATGCCAAGTATTATCATACATCAAAGAATAAAAAAGTTTTATAATAGACTTAAAAAGTAGATATTATCTTCATTTTTATAAAAAGTATCAGGGGCCAGCGCTGTGGCGTAATAGGCCAAGCCTCGACCTTTGGCACCAGCATTCCATATGGGTGCCGGTTCAAGTCTTGGCTGCTACTCTTCCGGTCCAGCTCTCTGCTATGGCAGTGGAAGACAGCCCAAGTGCTTGGGCCTTGGCACTCATGTAGAAGACCCAGAGGAAGCTCCTGGATCCGGGCTGCAGGTGAGCCTAGCTCCAGCCATTGCTGTCATCTGGAGAGGGAACCAGTGGATGGAAGATCGCTCTGTCTCTCCCTCTGTCTGTAACTCTGCCTCTCAATAAGTAAATCTTAAAAAAAAAAAAAAAAAAAGTAGCAAATTTGTCAAACCATGTGACACATGGTCACAATCCATCAAGTAGTAAAATCAAGAGTCAAACTGTGCTGAATCACACTGTATATTATAGATACTTCTATTCAAGTTTCTAAAGTGCATCTTTGACATGATACTATAGTACATTCAAGAAAAAATGATTCTGCCTTGAGGCACTAATATAGAAAAGAAGAAACACTATACCTGATTAATCTCAATCATGGCTGTTAACAGCTCTGAGGAAGCCCTTAGGGGCAGATGGGAAAGGTCAAGTCTACAGGGGCCTCTAGGTACCCCTAACACCTGCCCACGGTAACATGAACAAAGACAATTCTAACTGTATCTGTTTTATTGTTTTAAGATTCCATATAGGATTTTATTTGAGCAAATTCATTGGGCAGAAAACAAAGTCCACAAACTCTCTGTGATACAGAGAAAGTATCGTGATTTGTGTAGTGAACATAAAATACAAGGAAAATGTTAAAATTTCTCCTGAGGGAAAGACATTAGGGCGTAGTAGTTAAAACACTGACTGAGATGTCCACATCCCATGTCAGAGTACTTGTGTTCAAGTGTCAGGATTGCTTCTGATCCAGCTTCCTGCTAATGTGTACCCTGGGGGTCAGCAGGATACTTAAGTATTTGGGTCCCTGCCACCCACGTCGGAGACCCAGATGAAGTTCCAAGTAACTGGCTTTGGCCTGGCCCAGCCCCAGCTGTTCTGAGAATTTGGGATATGAACCAGCAGATGCAAGACCTTTCTCTTTCCATCTGCCCCTCAAATAAAATTTAAGTAAGTTAATCAAATGAAATTTCTTTGAAGAACTACTTCACTCAGTTCTCTAATGGTTTTCCAAATAAGTATTCAGACATACTGAAGTGAAACAATCTATTATTTGATCAATATGAACTCATGAAAATTCTGAAAAGCCATTGGAATGCAATTCTGTGGAATTCGGAGTAACTCATGGAAACAGGTTACTCATACAAAATGAATTAAGAAAAAAAAAAACTGCTATAAATCAATAAACTCTCATTACACCCATAACAGTGAAACACAATGAGGTTTTTCTTGTCTGCAGTATCTGAATCAGAACAAGATCAAATGTCTTAAGAAGAAACATAAGCACTGCACTGAAACACAATGATTTTTTTTCATTAAATTTTGCTTCCAAAATTCTTACCTCAATGGAACTAGCTATATTCAAACATTCTTCCATTCCAGGAATATCCAACTGAATAATTCGAAAATCTTTGCATTTTATGATGACAGTACCCAGAGATCCCACAAATCTGTAAAAAAATAATAATAATAATTGTAAATCATGCTTAGGAACACATACATTCCCAACTTTTAAATATAGTTTCTTTGAAAAGAGAATATGGTTGTAATCACCATCTAAATTCAACTTTCTTCTCCCTAAATAGTTTAGTCAAGCCTGCATCACCAAAATGTGAGCCATAAAATATTTAAATTGTATTTTTTAAAAGTTTCAAATACATAAAATAATTCACATCAGGCTAATTCATCTAACAGATGTTCAGAATAACTTCCATACCTAATTATAAAATTCGCATTAACTTTCATACAAATTTAATTTTGCCTCAGCTGGCACATTTGTGTTGTTTTGTTTATACTTGCTGATAGTTCTGAGTTTGAGTTTTATTTTACCTTATCACTGATTTCCCCAACAATTTTCCACTAGAACTTCTGTGCATTCTACAATTGGCCAAAAGCTAGTAATTTTATTTACACTCTACACAATTGAGAAACACAACTTGTATGGCCACTCTTCCCATCTAGATCCCACCTCACTGTCAGCCCTCTGGTGTCACATCACCAGGCTGTTAATCTTGGTAGGCACACGTGATCAACACAGAAAATCCTGCATGATGTCCAAAACACATGAACACAATGGAATGCCTCTTAAAATTATTTTCAAGAATCATATGCTTGGCATTTCTGTTTTCAGTGAAAAAAGGATAACAGGCACTTGATTTACCTTTCCACATTAAACAAAAGTACAGGAAAATATAAGGAATGACTTTTCAAACCCCTGGACATCACACAACAAAGAGATCCCTAAGAGACGGAAGACAAGGTAAGTCCCATGGCTGCTCCAATCCATTGCTTTTGAAAATCTTATATTTCCAAGCTACCCTAGAAAGAGAGGGGCCCTGAGCAGAGGCGATCGTCCTAGGCAGGACTAGTGGGGCTACAGCTCACGTGTTAGAGAAGAGACAGAATTCCAAAGGTCATTGAAGGTAAACCTAAGTACTGACTTGGCACATGAATGAGAAAGCCAGCTAAGGCTGGTGCTGTGGTTCGTGCGCTGGAAACTTACTCCCCAGTGTGCCAGTGAGGAGACGGAGAGCCTCACAGGGGTGATTGGGCGATGGACTAATGCCATCAGAGGAAGTGGGCTCCTTCTCTTTTTGGCAGGTGCATGCTCTTCTGCCTTCCTCCTTCTACAGTGGGATGATGCAGTGCATAGGCCCTCACCAAATGCCACCACCTTGATGGTGGATTTCCCAGCCTCTGGAACTATGGGAAATAAAGTTATCTTTATAAATTACCCAGTCTGTGGTATTTTGTTACTGTGACACAAACAGACCCAGACAGCTGAGAGTGAAGGGAAACAGCGCCTCACACAGGGTTGGGATGGTGTCACCAACCAGACTAGAAAAACCTTAGGGGCCGGTGCTGTGGCACAGCAGGTAAAGCCACCACTTGCAGTGCGGGCATCCCATATGGGTGCCGGTTTGAGTCCCAGCTGCTCCTCTTCCAATCCAGCTCTCTAATGCCTGGGAAACCAGTGGAAGATGGGCCAAGTCCTCAGGCCCCTGTAGCTGCACAGGAGACCCAGAAGAAGCTCCTGGCTCCCTATCACAGCTCCGGTCATTGTGGCCAATTGGGGAGTAAACCAGTGGATGGAAGACCTCTCCCTCTCCCTCTCTCTCTCCTCCCTACCTCTCCTTCTCTCTGTGTTAACTCTGCCTTTCAAATAAATAACTATTTAAAAAAAAAAAAAAGAAAGAAAAACCTTGTAACTCACAGGGCATCAGGTAGACTATTCAGAACGGCTTGTTTCAGTGCTGAGAAATAAATGCCTTGAGACTGAGCACTGCTTAAGACCCATCTTACAAAAACTAAAACCAGGACCCCAAAAGATCAAATGGTTGCCAAGTAATCTAATTGAATCCCAGAAAGATGCTAAAAAATATTTGTACAAGGAAAAAAATGAGGAAAGTAAAAACTATTAAGAAGAAAATAGAGGCCGGCGCCGTGGCTCAACAGGCTAATCCTCCGCCTTGCGGCGCCGGCACACCGGGTTCTAGTCCCGGTCGGGGCGCCGGATTCTGTCCCGGTTGCCCCTCTTCCAGGCCAGCCCTCTGCTGTGGCCCAGGAGTGCAGTGGAGGATGGCCCGAGTGCTTGGGCCCTGCACCCCATGGGAGACCAGGGAAAAGCACCTAGCACCTGGCTCCTGCCATTGGATCAGCGCGGTGCGCCGGTCGCAGCGCGCTGACCGCGGCAGCCATTGGAGGGTGAACCAACGGCAATGGAAGACCTTTCTCTCTCTCTCTCTCACTGTCCACTCTGCCTGTCAAAAAAAAAAAAAAAAAAAAAGATAATGACCAAAAAAGTTTTAATTTAATGAAAATTATAGACCTTCAGATTCAAGAAGTTCAACAAATCCCTAAGATAATATTACTAATAAATAACTTTAAACACTACAACTACACTGCACATGATAGTCAAATTACTCAAAACCAGTGGTAAAGAGAACATCTTGGGGCTGGCGCTGTGGCATAGTGGATAAAGCCACAGTGCCAGCCTCCCACATGGGTGCCAGTTCGAATCCGGGCTGCTCCATTTCCGATCCAGGTCTCTGCTATGGCCTGGGAAAGCCCAAGTACATGGATCCCTGCATCTGTGTGGGAGACCTGGAGGAAGCTCCTGGCTCCTGGCTTCTGATTGGCCCAGCCTCAGCCGTTGAGGCTATCTGGGGAGTAAACCAGCTGCCTCTGTTCCTCTGTAACCTTGCCTTTCAAATAAATAAATCTTTAAAAAAAAAAAATACAGATTTTGCCGGCGCCACAGCTCACTAAGCTAATCCTCTGCCTGCGATGCCGGCACTCCAAGTTCTAGTCCTGGTTGGGGTGCTGGATTCCATCCCGGTTGCTCCTCTTCCAGTCCAGCTCTCTGCTGTGGCCCGGGAGTGCAGTGGAGGATGGCCCAAGTCCTTGGGCCCTGCACTCACATGGGAGACCAGGAGAAGCACCTGGCTCCTGGCTTCTGATTGGCACAGGGTGCCGGCTATGGCGGCCATTTGGGGGGTGAACCAACGGAAGGAAGACCTTTCTAACTCTGCCTGTCAAAAAAAAAAAAAAAAAACAGATTTTATAAATATATAAAACCTTGAGAAAACTCAATGCCAGCAAATGTGCACCATAACAAATGTTAAAAAAAATTCTTAAAGTAGAAGGAAAATGTTACCGAGTGAAAAATGCAAATTCATAAAATGGAACAAAACACCAGAACTGTATATAACAAATTTAAATATACACTTATTATTATTTAAGTCTATTTAAAAGACAATTTAAAAATAACGGTGCATCATAGGGTTTATCACATACATGACAACAATGCAATGTTGTTTTAGGGGACAAATGGACATATTGTTTAATGTAGGGTTCTTTTTATTTTTAAACCTAAATTTATTTTATTAAAATAACATAATTGAGGAACCATCAGAAAACTGTATTTTGTCAGGTGCAATAAAAACAAAATTAAAACCCAAATCATCAAGAAAACCTCTTATTACTGGCTTCCTTGCATTATGTACGTTTCTTATACTACATACAAGTTGTATAATATCTTGGAGGTAGCCTGTGATAAGATTATATATATATATATATATATATATATATATATATATTTGTGGAACTAAGTGGAACTCGGGCAGAGAATTTTATAAAGAAAAAGATTTACTTTGGCTCATGGTTCATAGGTACAAGGTACAAGGATGGCACCTGGTGATGACCTTGGTAGCTGAGTTCCAAGACTACCCAAGGTATCACATGGCAGAAGACATGGAGTGTGTATGTGCCCGTTTCTCTTATACAAACACCAGAATTCACTTGTGGGTGCTCTGCTCCAATGACCTAATCATTTCCCAAAAGATTGAACTCTAAACGCCATGGTCAGATTAAACTACTCTTAATATTTCATAATGAGGATAAGTTTCAACACATACAGCCTTGGAGGGCACTCAAACCATATTCAAACCACAGGAACAATAAACTATAAGATAATCATAAAAATAAAGCAACAAAAAGTTAGTGAATGAGCCAATAAATAAGAGTCATTTTAAAAAACACAAACCAGGAGCTGACACTGTGGTACAGTAGGTTAAGCATCCATCTGTGATGCTGGAATCCCATACAGGCACCAGTTCAAGTCCTGGCTGCTCCACTTCCAATCCAGCTCCCTGCTGATGGCGCAGGAAATCAGAAGACAGCCCAAATCCTTGGGGCTCCATACCCACATGGGAGACCCAGAAGAAGCATCACAGCTCCTGGCTTCAGATTGGCTCAGCTCTGACCATTGCAGCCATTTGGGGAGTGAACTAGGGTATGGAAGACCTCTTTCTCTGTAACTCTGCTTCTCAAGTAAATAAATCTTAAGAAAAATGTAATTCAAAAGTAGACTATAGAACAGGGGGGAAAAAACAGATGGAGCAAAAAGAAAACATGTAATATCGTGTCATACAGCAAGATGACTTAAACCTAAGCGTTTGATAGCTGGTTAACATGGGTTAAACTCCCATATTAAAGGCAGAGATTAGATCAGATAAAAAAAAACTCACCTATATGCTACTATAATAAACATACTTAATATAAATAACACATGGGTTACTCATAAAATGAAAAATATATACCACATCAACCACAGTTAGTACGAGGTATACTTTCAGACAAGGTAGATTTCAGAGTGAAGATTATTGTTAGGAGTAAACAAAGTCCTCTTATAGTGATAAAAAGGGCAAATTCATCAAGAGGATACAACAATTCTAAATGTTTACACATTTAATATTGCTTCAAAATGAATTCCACAATCAGAATCAGAGACTTCAATACCTTTCTTCAACAACTGAAACAAGAGCTGACGCCATGGCACAGCAGGTTAATCCGTCGTCTACAGTGCTGGCATCCCATGAGTGCCCGTTCAAGTCCCAGCTGCTCCACTTCCGATCCAGCTCCCTCATAATGTGCCTGGGAGGGCAATGGAAGATGGCCCAAGTCCTTGGGCCCCTGCACCCATGTGGGAGACCTGGAGGAAGCTCCTGACTTTGGCCTGGTCCAGCCCTGGCTGTTGAAACTACTTGGAGAAGAAACCAGCAGATCAGCAGATGAAAGCTCTCTCTCTTTCTCATCCCTCGCAATTCTGAATTACAAATAAATAAATTTTTAAAAAATAGAATATTGAAGGAAATATTGAAGACCAGAAGATTAATGACAACTTTTCTAACTACTATTTATAAAACATCTCTTAACAGAATCAGTCTTTTCTTAAGCCCACATGGAATTTATAGCAAGAGAGGATGTCTATGGGGCCATAAAATCAGTCTAAATAAAACTTAAATAGTCTACCCATAAAAAAATTAATCAGTTATCAATAGTGACCTCTAGGGAATACTCAAGTAATTAGAAACCAAATAATACACTTATAAATAACCTGCCAGCCAAAGAAATCAAAAGAGAAATCAGAAAGCATTTAGAACCGAAGGAAAGCAAAAAATGTTAAAGTGTAGCATGCTATTAAAGCAGAACTAGGAGGGGAAATAATTTGGAGAGCTCATGGTGACCGCAGTCTACTTTATGAGTAAGAAAATAGCAAGTTAAACCCAAAGGAGAATAAGGGAAATAATTAAACATCAGACCAAAATTCAATAAAATAGAGAAAAACAGAAGCAAAAATGACTGTTTGAAAGATCAATAGGGGCCAGTGCTGTGGCGCAGTAGGCTAAGCCTCCACCTGCAGTGTCCGCATCCCATCTGAGAGCTGGTTCATGTTCCGGCTGCTCCACTTCTGATTCAGCTCTCTGCTAATGGCCTGGGAAAACAGCAGACGATGGCCCAAGTGTTTGGGCTCCTGCATCCACATGGACAACACAGAAAGCTCCTGGCTACGGATCAGCCCAGCTCCAGCTGCTGCAGCCATTTGGGGAGTGAATCAGCAGATGGAAGATCTTTGTCTCTCTCCCTCTCTATCAGATAAGTAAATAAATCTTACAAATAATGAATGTCATAAAGCTCAAAGAAAGAAAGTCATAATTTTTCAATATTAGGATTAAGAGAGGTGATAATCACTATAGATTCTAGACATTAAAAAGATAATGAGAATATTAGGAACAACATTATATAAATTAATTCAACAAGGTAAATGAAATGTATAATTCACCAAAAGATGCAAACTACTACGGAACATTCATGAAGAAATAACTTGACTAATTACTAACTATATTGATTAAAAATTTTTTGCTAAAATCTTTCTCACAGAGAAAACACCAGCTCCAAATGGCTTCACTGAGGAATTCAATAAAACTTTGTTTAAAGATTTATTTATTTAATTTAATGTCAGAGTTACACAGAGAAAGGAGAGGCACAGAAAGAAACAGGTCTTCCATCTGCTGGTTCACTCCCCAATTGGCCGCAACAGCCAGAGCTGTGCCGATCTGAAGCCAGGAGCCAGAAGCTTCTTCCGGATCTCCCACACGGGTGCAGGGGCCCAAGGACTTAGGCCATCTTCCACTGCTTTCCCAGGCCATAGCAGAGAGCTGGATCGGAAGTGGAGGAGCCAGGATTAAAACCAGCTCCCATAAGGGATGCCAGCACTTCAGGCCAGAGCATTAACCCGCTGCGCTACAGAGCTAGCCCCTCAACAAAATATTTAAGACAAACTATTCCAGGAAATTATAGGAAATAGTATTTTTTTTAAAAAAAAATGTAGTTTATTTATTTGAAGGGCAGAGTTACAGAGAGGCAGAGACAGAGTCTTCCATCTGCTGGTTCTCTCCCCAGATGGCCGCAACGGCCAGAGCTGCGCCAATCCGAAGCCAGGAGCCAGGAGCTTCTTCCAGGTCTCCCACATGGGTGCAGGGTCCCAAGGACTTGGGCCATCCTCTACTGCTTTCCCAGGCCATAGCAGAGAGCTGGATCGGAAGAGGAGCAGCCGGGACTCGAACAGCACCCATATGGGATGCCGGCACTTCAGGCCAGGTCGTTAACCCACTGTGCCACAAAGCTGGCCCCTAGAGAATTATTTCTAATTCATTCCATGAAACCAGCATTACCCTCATATAAAAACCAGATAACTATACAGGAAAACAAAAGACCAATCTCTCTCACGAACATAGATGCAATATGTATAAACAGAATATCAGCAATTCAAATACGGTATATAAAAAGATAAAGCATCACAACTAATTGAAGTTTATCCCAGAAATGCAACATTGGTTTAAGACTTGAAGTCAAGTAACCCACCATACTGAAAAACCAAAAAAGAAAAACCATGTATTATATCAAAAGATATTGAAAAAGCATTTGACAAAACCAGCATCCGTTCCTCACTATAAAACCAAAAACCTCTCAGCAAAGCAGGGACAGAAGGGAACTTCTTCCATCTGATGAGAACATTTATGGGGCTGGCATTGTGCACAACAGGTTAAGCTGCTGCTCCACTTCCGATCCAGCTCCCTGCTCATGTGCCTAGGAAAGCAGCAGCAGGTGGCCCAAGTACTTGGGCTCCTGCCAACCACGTGGAAGCCCTGGACGAAGCTCCTGGCTTCCACATAGTCTAGCCCCAGCCACTGAAGCTATTTAGGGAATAACCAACAGATGGAAGATTCATATTCTCTCTCTCTTGCTCTTGCTCTAGCTCTGCCTCTCAAATAAGTAAAGAAACCTTGTTAAAAATTTACCAAAAAGAACCCCTCTTAAGCTAATAGTGCATTTAATGGTGAGACACTGAATTCTTTTCTTTAAGATCAGAATGTTCATTCTGACCACTACCATTCAAGGTTGAATTGAACGTAACAACCAGTGCATAAGTCATGAAGAAATAACAGGCATCCAGATTGAAAAGGAAGTAAACCTATTTGCACGTGACATGATTGCAATTTAGAAAACCTAAAGAAAACTGATAAAATGCTACTGGAATTAAGTGAGTTTTAGTAAGGTTGAAAACAAAGTTAATATACAAAAATCAACAGTAGTTCTATGTACTACTGCAACAATGTTTTAAAGTGAAGCCAGGATTTTGCTTTTATCCAGGTCATAGTGAGGTCAACAAATCTGAAGATGACTACCACTGGAAACAGTTTGTTATTCACAAACTGGACAAGGCAGGTAGGCAAGCTGAACAAGTTTAGGTTTGGATAGCTTAATTTTGGCAGGCTCTAGAATCTAGCGGTGGTCCCTGTATTCTGGTGCCTGGCCCTGGGTAATTTTAGGTAGGAGGTAGTGGCCCTGACTGTAGAAGCTGGATAAAAGGAGATGGGGGGGTGTAGACTTGAGCTTGTTTGGTTTCCACAACAAAGGCATGCTTGCATGCAAGGTATTCACTATCTCTGGAAATCAAAGAATCCTGGCAAGAGCAGTCTCTTCCCAGGTCTTGTAAAACCCTAAGATGTTAAAGCATCACAAAATAGAGAAAATAAAAAAACATGATTAATATAAACAAGCAACTGGAAGTTAAAATTTTAAAAACAGTATCATTAAAAATAGTATGAAAATATGAAATACTCATCAGGAAATATATAAAAGACCTATAAGCAAAAATGAGAAAATATTGAAGAAAATAAACATCTAAATAGATATATTTCATTCATGATTTAAAAAAACTCAATATTTTAAGGTGTCAATTCTCCCCAAATTCATTTATTGATTCAATATAATTCCAGTCAAAAATCACATTAGGTTTTTCTGTAGAAATTAAAAAGCTGATTGCAAAATCCATGTGGAAGTACGAATTACTCCAAACAGTAGAAATAATTTTGAAAAAGAATAAGGGCCAGGGGCAGGCACTGTGGCATAGCAAGTAAAGCCACCACCTGCAGTGCCTGCATCCCATATGGAGCTGCGTCACTTCCAATCCAGCTCCCTGCTAACATGCCTGGGAAAACAACAGAAAATGGTCCAAGTCCTTGGGCCCCTGCACCCACATGGGAGACCCCGAAGAAGCTCCTGGCTTCAGACCAGCCCAGCTCCAGCCATTGTGGCCATTTAGGGAATGAACCAGTGGACAGAAGACCTCTCTCTTTGTATCTCTCCTTCTAACTTTGCCTTATCAAATAAATGAATCAATCTTTTAAAAAAGGGAAAAAGAACAAAGATGGACAGCTAACACTACATAATATCAAGACTTAATATAAAGCTATAGTAATTAAGAAAGCGTAATAATGGCATAAATTGATCAGTAAAACAAAAAGTCCAGAAATATGTCATCACATATTGACAAATGTGCCAAGATAACTCACTGAAAAATGAGCAATCTTTTCAGCAAATGGTACTAAAACAAGAATGTGGGTGTCAGTTTTTAAAAAAAGAAAAAGAATTTGAATCTATACCATGAACCAAATTCAACTCAGAATGGAATCTTAAATATAAAATCTACAGCTATAAAAATGCTAGAAGAAAATATGTGTGACCTCAGGTTAGGAACTTAGATAAGACACCAGAATCCCAATCTATAAAAGAAAAATGGATGGTGGTCTGAGCTGTGGTGTAATGGGTTAAAGCTGCCACCTGCATTGCCGGCATCCCATATGGGTGCTGCTTCAAGTCCCGGCTGCTCCCCTTCCAATCCAGTTCCCTGCTAATGTGCCTGGGAAAGTAGTGGGATGGAAGACACCTCTCTCTCTGTCTCTAGAACTCTTTCAAATAAATCTTTAAATAAAGAACACTGATGAAGTAGATGTCTTCAAAATTTAAGATGCCTGCTCCTTGAAGATACTATTAAAGAGAATGAAAAGACAAGCCACAGACTGAGAGAACACATTGGCAAAACTTGTAGCTGATAAAGCACTTGTATCCAGGATATACATTCTTTCTTGCTCTGCCTTTCTCTCCTCTCCCTCTTTTCCTCTCTCACCCCTACCCCTTGCCCCGACAACTCAATAAAAAGGCAAACAATCCAGTTAAAAATGAGCAAAACATTGGGACACTTAGCCCTAAAATCCACTGGATGAGTAAATCAGCTCATTTATAAAATGCCCCACATTATAAGGAAATCACAAATTTAAAACATGAGATACTACTTCACACTACGAGAATGGAGAAGATTTAGAAGTCTGATCATAGCTTGCTCTGTCTTTCCCTCCCTAATTCAGACTTTCAAATAAATAAAACAGATCTTAAAAAAAATAAAGTGTGATCATAGCAACTACTGGCCAGGATACAAAGGAACCAGAGCTTTCAAGAACTGCTGATAGGAATGTAAAATTGTAGGAACAAGCCCCCGGGAAAACAGTCTGAGGATCTTCAAAAGTCTGTGCTCTTACTTCCGATCCAGCCATCTCACTAGCAAGTAAACACCCAAGAGAAAAGAAACCAAATGTCACATTTGTACAACCATGTTCATAGCTGCTTTTATTTTATAGCCCCAAACTGGAAGCAATCCAAATTTCCTTCAAAAAGTGAACAAATTGTGGAATACAACTCAGCAATAATAAGGGATGAAATACTGATTCTCACATGGCTAAATCTCAATTATGTCAATTAAAAGAGCCCCAAAGGGGGAAAAAAAAAAACACTGCATGCTTTATGATTGACTGATATAAATTTCTAGAAAGTGTAAAACAGTCTGTGGCTAAGGAGAGAGGAGAAGGGGATTGCAAAAGAGCATTAGAACTTTAGGGGGTGGGGTGCAGTGGGTTAGAGCCCTGGCCTGAAGTGCCGACATCCCATATGGGCTCCGGTTCTAGTCCTGGCTGCTCCTCTTCTGATCCAGCTCTCAGCTATGGCCTGAGAAAGCAGTGGAAGATGGCCCAAGTCCTTGGGGCCCTGCACTCATGTGGGAGACCTGAAAGAAGCTCCTGGCTCCTGATCAATGCAGCTCCAGCCACTGTGGCCATCTGGGGAGTGAACCAACAGATGGAAGACCTCCGTCTCTACCTCTCTCTGTAACTATTTCAAATTAGTAAAATAAATCTTTTTTAAAAAATCAAGAGAATTTCTTTATAAAGAAAAGAACTTTTGGGGGGTGATAAATTCATTATCTTTTTTTTTTTTCAGGTATGTTCTCGTACTGTATTCACACAGAGACACATGGCAGCTTAACAGTGAACAAAATGAGTTATAAAAATTGGCTTTAAATATGGAAAAACCAAGGCCCTGTCATCCCATGCTACCCTAACACTGGGACCAGGTAGGTCATCACAGTCTGGGAAGGGCCAGGGCTGGGGCCTGGGGCATAGGCATAGCCTCACCATAGCCCAGCACACACACACACACACACACACACACACACACACGCGGATTACTGCTGGGCATGTGTGTCTACAGTTAGAAGGGGAGTTCGGGATGTCAGGGTCAGCCAGGCCACCCCGCCTCCTCCTGCAGTCTAGGCTGGGGCACTTCTGCCAGAGGTGTTTGAAGGACAGAGCGGCGCCCAAGGAGCTGGAAGGCAGTGGTAGACTGTCTGCGATGCGACAGCTTGGGCAGTGGACTGATGCGTCTCAGTCACCCAATCATGGCCACACTTTGGCCCAGGCCGAAAGGGACAACAGGAGCCCTAGACCCAGCTGTGACAAGAATGGAGAATGGACAGTGTTGGGCCCCAGAAGGTGGCAGCCTGAGCCCAGGCCAGCAGGGGTAGGCACGAGTCTCACTTGGATGTCAGTGGTGCCCAGTGCGGTGCTGGGGGCTTGGGGTCAGGCCTGGCTAGCCTTGGCCCATCTCAGCTGGACCCGAGGAGCCCCGAGTTCGGCAGCAGCTCCTCTGCCAGCTCCTGACTCTCCTAGGCAGGACAGTCTGCTCCAGGGAGCCGAGACCAGGCCACGGTCCAGGCTGAGAATTAAGAACGCCCTTTCCTAAATACATTCGTACAGAGACATAAATACAGACAGCCCCGAGGTCTGCGGGAGAGCCCCAGGGACGCACCTTTGACGGTGACCATTTCAAGAATATTTTATACATAAAATCTGCATTTTAAATATGTGTGTCAATTGTACTTCAATAAAGCTGACTTGAAAATCACATTCTCATTCTGCTTGAGCTGGAAAAGAAACACACAGACCAAACTATTTCAAGTTATAAAAACAAAACATGTAAAAGATGGAGATACAAGTTTATCCTCTTGTAAATTTCCCCATCTGTTTCCGTCATACCAACTCCTTTTGTAAAGTGAATTCTGCTTTCTGTTAGTAGAGCTGAACTATGGTTTGGTACCCAGGGTGGTGGGAGTGATGGAGATAATGTGGACCTTTGGGAGGTGGGGCCTAGGAGGAGGGCCTTAGGTCAACCTGGGGAGAAGGGGGACATGTGCTCAGAAGAGATTAAGGTATTTCTGGAGAGCCCGTCCTTAGTTCTCTCCCCAGTCCAGTCTTTGGCTTCCCATTTACAGATGTGATCCTATTCCCTCACCAGCCCCTACCATTGCCACCCATGAGGTGACACAGCCAAGAGGGCCCTCGGCTGGACTAAGCCAATGCCAGCACCACACTCCCTGAACCTCCAAAACTGTGAGCTAAATAAACCTGTTTTCTTTATAAAGTTAGCCTGTCTGAGGCATTTCACTGCAAAAGCGCAATGCTGACTGAAACATATTAGTCCATTTAGTGTTACAAAGTATGAGGGATTAGAGGAGTTAAAAATAATTGTTGCTAGGGTCCAGTGCTGCTGCACAGCGGGTAAAGCAGCCGCCTGCAGTGCTGGCAGCCCACACCGGCACCAGTTCAAGTCCCGGCCGCTCCACTTCCAAACCAGCTCTCTGCTATCACCTGGGAAAGCAGTAGAAGATGGCCCAAGTCCTTGGGCCCCTGCACCTGTGTGGAAGACCCAGAAGTTCCTGGCAACTGGCTTTCAATTGGCACAGCTCCAGCCACTGTGGCCATCTAGGGAGTGAACCAGCGGATGGAAGACCTCTCTCTGGCTCTGCCTCTAACTCTGCCTTTCAAATAAATAAATCTTTAAAAAAATAGTTGTTACTATTATGTGCTGTGGCACAGAGTAAAGCCACTGCTTGAAATCCCACATCCCAAATGGACACCATCTCCTGTCTCAGCTGTTCCACTTCCAATCCAGCTCCCTGCTAATACACCTGTGAAAGCAGCAGAGGATGGCCCAAGTGTTTGGGCCCCTGCTACCTAGGTGGAAGACCCAGATGAAGCTCCTGGCTTCGGCCTGGCCCAGCCCTGACTGTTGCAGCCATCCAGGGACTGAACTAGTAGATGGGAGATTCTGACTTTTTGAAATAAATACTTAAAAAGTAATAATAATTATGACTTTATTAAACTACTCTCCATTTACTTAGCCAAAGTTTTCAGTAAGTAATTGTTACTTGTAGAATATTGGGCCAGGGGCTGGCGCTGTGGTGTAGCAGGTAAAGCCACCACCTGCAGTGCCAGCATCCCACATGGGCAACAGTTCGAGTCCCAGCTGCTCCACCTCCGATCCAGCTCTCTAATGCCTGGGAAACCAGTGGAAGATGGGCCAAGTCCTCGGGCCCCTGTAGCTGCACAGGAGACCCAGAAGAAGCTCCTGGCTCCTGCCTTCAGATCGATGCAGCTCCAGCCATTGTGGCCAATTGGGGAGTGAACCAGAGGATGGAAGACCTCTCTCTCTGCGTAACTCTGACTTTCAAATCAATCTTTAAAAAAAAAAAGAAGAAGAATATGTGGCCAAAAGCTATTTTTAAAAGCCTAAAAATCTGGGCTGGCACTGCAGTATAATAGGTTAAACCTCCATCTGTTTCACCAGCATCCCATATGAGCACCAGTTCATATCCCTGCTGCTCCTCTTCCAATCCAGCTCCCTGCTGATGGCCTGGAGGATGGTGGAGGATGGCCCAAGTGCTTGGGCCCCTGCACCCACAAGAAAGACCCAGAAGCAGCCCCTGACTTTGGATCAGCCTAGCTCCAGCCGCTAAGGCCATTTAGGTAGTGAACCTGTGGATGAAAGATCTGTCTCTCCCACACTCTCCCTAACTTGCCTCTCAAATAAATAATCTTAAAAAAAAAAAAAAGCCCAAAAGCTGTACAAAATTCCCGTGACACATCAATTACCAGATTCAGCTCTATTTAATACTTTATCTTTATGGTCCCACTCATGCTGTGTATATATTCTTATCACAGCATTTTAGACACTTTATTAGGTACTACATATATATTCATTTCTTACAATAGTTTTAAGGACCCCATCAAGCTATGCTTGAATTCCTATATCCTCTGTTCCTAGCACAGTGCCTGGCATGCTTGCAATCCTGAAGCTCCATTAAGGGATATGAAGGAAGACCTGAATAAATAGACAGTATTGTTATTCTCGCATGTCAACACATCAATTTGACTCTAGTACATCTATAATCCAAAACAGTTCATTTTTCAAAAACCTTTTGGAAACTGTATAAAGCCTGCAGTCCAGTTGACAGTATTGCACCAGGGGCACCATCCTACTTCTGATATTACACTACAGTTGTCAAAAACATCATCACCAAGAGGGAACCCAGTGAACGATTAACAGATCTCTGTGTGCTATTTTTGCAACTTCCTGTGAATCTACAGTCATTTTAAAATAGTTTTTAAAAATCCTATGAATATGCAAATTTTTAAAAATTTCATGGAAGCATAAAGTTGCAAACATTGTTGTCAACTTTTTAAATATAAGTGGAAGGAGGGGGAAGTTGCACTGATTTTAAGATGTAGCACAAAGCCACAGATGGAAAGAGTATAATGATAAAGGAACAGACCAAACTAGTGGATTAGGACAGTGAACTCAGAAGCAGAATTGCCAACAAGTATGTCAAGAGATACTTAAACTCACCGATAATTAATGAAATACAAATTAAAACAAGATGCTATTATCCAAATTTTTACCAATGTGAAGACTGTAAAATAGTAAGTGTTGGAGGGAACATGGGGAAGAGAGACCTCCTGCTGTGGCAGGGGCACCAGTTTGAGGCAAGATACCTCCCTGCTTTGCGGCTCTGTCCCTGCCTGTCCTGTCTCAGAGAAACACTTGCTAGAGACTATAACAAACATGAACGAATAAGTTTATCAGAGTTGCTTGTGACAGCAGGGAGAGGGAAGCTGTCTCAGGCCTGACAAAACATCAGGCACTTGGAATTCTATGCTGCAGTTAGAAGCAGTGAAATGGATGTACACACAGCAATATGAAGAGACCTTGAGAAAGAATATTGAGTAAATCTCAAAACAGAACAAGATGTGTAGCATGATGCCAGTCAGGTCAGTTACACTCCCTTACACATGTGGGCACACATCCGTAACAGTGAGATCTTGATCTCTGAATCAATCAAGAAACTGATGAGTCAGCAACTAAGTCAGATCAAATCAGTTTTCTTTATCTGAGGTCTATAAAAAAGGAAAACTGTTTCAACTGTAAAACCACATACAATCCTGTGTGTTGAACAGATCAAAAGAAATTATGTAAACAACGTATATGAAAATTTCTGTACAGTATTAAAATATAAGCTAACATGTGGTATGAGTAGGGTTATTTTCTTCACGTGATAAAACTGGGGTTCAGAGAGGTTAAATAGCTTGCCCAAAGGCACCTTGCCCAAGAGGCAGAATTCAAGGAATCATCCTTAATGACTTTCTTTCCCTATTTACAACTTACCAGCAAGGCATGGCATCCCAAATCCGCCTGCTTGTGACCACACTACTGCTTCCATTCCAATACATTAGGGGTCCAAAGGAGGTTGTTTAGTGCAGTGGTTAAGCTACCACTTAAGAGAGCCCAGTGCTGTGGTACAGCAGGTTCAAGCCCCGGCCTGTAGTGCCAGCATACCGTATGGGCGCTGGTTCAGGTCCAAGTCCTGGCTGCTCCACTTCCAATTCAGCTCCCTGCTAATGTGCCCGGGAGGGCAGTGGAGGATGGCCCAAGTCCTTGGGCTCCCACACCCAAGTGGGAGACCCAGAAGAAGCTCCTGGCTTCGGATCAGCTCAGCTCTGGCTGTTGTGGCCATGTGGGGAGTGGACCAGTAGATGGAAGACCTCTAACTTTCAAATGAATAAAATAAACCTTTAAAAAAAAAAAAGATACATCTTGACACATCTGCATCCCACATCAGAGTGCCTGGAATCAATCCCAGCTCCGCTTCCAAGTCTAGCTTCCTGCTGACATGTACTCCAGGAGGCAGCTAGTGACGCTCAAGCACTTGGGTCACTACCACCCATGTAGGGAACCTGGATTGAGTTCCAGGCTCCTGGCTTTGGCTTGGCCCAGGCCCACAGTTGCAGGGAGTTTGGGGAGGGAATTGACAGATGCAATATCTCTGTCTTCTCTGCTTTTCAAACAAAGATAAAGTTCACAATTCAATGCTAAAAAAATTTAAGAAAATGTCTTTTTAGAAAGTTTTTTTTTAGCTCAGTTTTGGATGTTCAAGGGCACAGTGTTAGCACTGCTTTAATTTCCATGAGGGTTCTCTCCACTCTGTCACATCATGGCGACCACAATGGCAGGAATACAAGATCACACCTCGTTACAGGAAGCCAGAGGGATGCAGGGTGGGGTGAGGCCTTTCTAACAGTCTTCTAAAGAGGGTCCTAGGAGACCTGATCCTTTTCAAGGCCATGCCCCCATTGACACAAGGACCTTCCCCCCAGCCCCACCCCTTGAAGCCTCCAGTTCACCTCCAGCACTGCCACCCCAGAGACCACGTCTCCACCATATGAACCTAGGAGGGCACAAGCAACATCCAGACCTTACCAGTCGCCATCGTCCTTCCTCTGAACTACTCAACAGTCTCCTGACTGAGCCACTGCTCCCACTGTTTCCCCTCTACAACTCACTTTCCACCAGCAGCCAAGAAGCACCCATTAAAAAGTCTATCAGCAGGGACAGGCAATTGGCACCGCAGTTAAACAGCTGAAGTCCTGGCTCCTCCACTTCTGATCCAGCTTCCTGCCAATGTGCACCCCGGGAGGCAGCAGTGATGGCTCAAGTACCTGGGTCCCTGGCACCCATGTGAGACCAGATGGTGTTTCAGACTCCTGCCTTTGGCCTGGCCCAGCCCTGGCTGCTGTGGGCATTTGGGGAGTGAACAAGCAGATGAAAGCTTGCTCACACTCACTGCCTTTCAAATAAAGTAAAATTAAGGTTTTAAATATCAGTTGCCACTTCCTATGAAAACCATGTAACGGCCTCCAAGGGTGTCCATGATCCAGCCCCTACTCATCCCTCCACCCACATTCCCATCAACCTAGCAGTCCCTACACTTTTCTCCCTGTGCTCCATCTCACCTGGCCTCCTTGCCCTTCCCTGTATATGCCAAACGTGTTCCTCACTTGGGTCTTTGCATATGGCTGGAATAATCTTCCCCTGGGTGTTCACAAGTCTCCTTTCCTTTAGGTCTCTTAAAAAGTCACTTACCCTCTCGGAAGCCTTCATAGACACTCTCTACCCTCTCATCTGCCTTAATTTTCCTTCTCGCATTTATTACTTGACACTATGACACGAATTTGTTGATTTACTCAGTTGTCCCTCTCCCACACTAGTATGTCAGATTCTTGTCTGAATCCACAGAGGCCAGACAGTGCTCAGCACATAGCAGGCACATGGAGGGAAAAACATTTTTTTAAATTTATTTGAAAGGCAGAAAGACAGAGGGAAGGAGATCTCCCATTGGCTAGTTCACTCCCCAAATGAGCCAGGAGCTCCATCAGGGTCTCCCATGTGAGCGGCAGGGACCCAAGAGCTTGAGCCAAACCTGCTGCCTCCCACAGAGTCCTTAGCAGGGAGCTGATCAGAAAAGGAGGCAAGACTTAACCCAGCACGCCAAAACCCCAGCGTCTGCTGCATCTGCCGCACCAGAACACTCACCCAAGGAGTCAATATTTACTGACAGTGACAACCCGGGATCTGACCCCAGCTCCTGCTCTTTCTCCTGCATCACGCTGCTGCCCAGGGAGAGATAAAGGTACACTTTGTCATGTCTCCACACATATTAAAAGGTGCATGACTTATGCCCTTATGAAGCCTAGCATCAAGCCAATGCTAAGTGAATATGAAGAAATTAATGAGTGAAAAGTAACCACAGAAGGAGGTCAATCTGAGAGGGGGGAAAATAAACAGTTGAAGCTGATGATCACAGAGACACTAATAATTCATATTCCACGGCACCTATGACAGCCAGTACTCGGTTCTTTTATTCCCTACGTGCCTATATGCCCAGCCACAGTTAGGAGTTACAAAGGAGATAAAAAAACATTAAATGGAAATACTGACTGCAAAGAGCTAATACATATGTAACGATTAAAATGCATATTTGAATATATTTGCAAAAAAGGAATAATTAAAGAGCCATAGGATTTCAAGGTGAGGGGAATTACTTACAGTAGTTAACAAATTAATAGACTCTGTTAAGGAGCTGGTTAAACTGCATATTGATAGATGTGTAACAGTTAGATGATAACCTATTAACCCCTGAAAGATTAGAACTGTATTATAGGGCTGGCACTGTAGCACAGCAGGTTAAAGCCCCAGCCTGTGGCTCTGGAATCTCTGGTTCAAGTCCTAGCTGCTCTACTTCCAGTCCAGCTCCCTGTTGGTACACCTGGGAAAGCAGCAGAGGATGGCCCAAGTTCTTGGGCCCTTAACCCACATGGGAGACCCAGAGGAGCCTTCTGGCTTCGGATCAGCTCCAGTCCAATTGTGGCAGTCATTTGGAGTTGGATCAACAGATGGAGGACCTTTTTGTCTCTCCCTCTCTAACTCTTTCAAATAAATAAATCTTTGAAAAAAAAGAGAACTGTATTATACTTATCTTGATGTCTTTTTTTAAAATAAAGATTTATTATTTATTTGAAAGTCAGTTACACAGAGAGAGGAGAGGCAGAGAGAGTGGTCTTCCATCTGATGGTTCACTCCCCAACTGGCTACAACAGCCGGAGCTGCACCAATCCAAATCCAGGAGCTTCTTCTGGGTCTCCCACATGGGTGCAGGGGCCCAAGGACTTGGGCCATCTTCTACTGCTTTCCCAGGCCACAGCAGAGAGCTGGATCAGAAGTGGAGCAGCTGGGATTAGAACCGGTGCCCAGATGAGATGCCAGAGCTTCAAGCCAGGGTGTTAACCCGCTGCACCACAGTACCAGCTCCTATCTTGGTGTCTTTAACGCTTCACAGATTATAACATAAAATCATTGGATAAATGCTTAACAAATTTGGGAGGAGCAAGGTATTTCCGCAGAAGGAAAAGGTCAGTAAAAATACAGAGAATGCAGGACATAAAAGAGCAGCAATAAATAGCAAGGACTGACTAGCAAAAAGGGCTTAGGAGAGGAAACACAGAGTTCATGAAAAGGAATAGGAGGAAATAAGCGAAAAGACCAGGGCCAGCCTTGAATGCAAATGGAGACCACTGAGAACTCTCACACAGCTAAAGGTCACTTGAGGAGTCTAGTAAGAACCTGTGCTTGAATGGATGGAGCAAGCAATCTGCCACTGCTTCCCCAACTGCCTGCAATTCTATTAGAAGTGGTTTTATTTTAAGGCCTATTTTACAAGAGTCTTAATATTCACCTTCTCCTGTGAGGCAACAGAAAAAGTTATCATTCATTCACACTTTAGTGTAAACTGGATAACCCATTTGCCTTCTTGCTAGGGTACACAGGGCCACTAGGGAGAGGAATTTTGAGGCAGGTGGACATAATTTTGACTTTGAGACATTGCCTTGGAATTGCAAAGGAGGGAGGGAGGGAGTGGGAGAGAGGAGGTGCTAATTAGTTCATTATTTTCATTAAAAGCCAACCCTCTTTTCAAAAGCAGAACCGAAACATGAAACAGAAGACATCATAACCTCCTTGCGTGTGAGGTTAAATTGATGATCCACAAGGTAAGAAATACGGTAAAATTAACATTTTTGAGGGCAGGCAGAATTATCTCACAGCACACAAACCTTCAAAACTACAGTCCGTTCTTTTGAGTTTTCCTCCAAAATAGTAAGGATTGTACCTAAATCATTATCAATTCACAACCGCATGAGCTGCGATTGATAACCAATAAGGATTCAGGAAAGATGCAGCAAGAAGAAACGTAAAGACACTGAAAATCTATTCACGCCGTTATTCACCAACGCCGATCATCAGAATGACAATAAGCACCCGATAACCCTGAGTCCTCCAACCAGATTTAATGGAAACGCAAAACCGGAATCCAAGCCGGAGACAGCTCATTCTGCCGGCTGCTGCTTGGGCGACGGAAGCTAGGAAAAGCGCCGATAGCTTTCGCTGGGCATCCACGGCACGACCCCCGGGTCTCTGCGGGATGAGGAGTGGGGTGGGCACTCACCGCTTGTCAATGGCGTCGATATTTGAATGAAGCAGCCACAGCTCCTCCGTGTTGTCCTGCCGGGAGGACAGGATCAGGTGGTGGCCCGTCAGACACAGGGTCCCCTCGACGGCCGGATAGAAAGGCCGGTGCAGCACCACGTTGTCCACCCGCGGGGTCTTAATCAGCTCTGCAAACTCCATGTCCCCCAGCGGCAGGAACCAGGGGACTGCGGAGCCCCGGCAGCGTGAGGAGGTTACAGCCGCAGAGCTGCAAGTGACCCAGCGCTGGGCTGGCCGGAGGGGCGGGGACCGGGGCGGGAAGCCGGGCCCCGCCCCGGGCTGGGGTGGGCACCGCCTCTGGCCGCGGGAAGAACGCGGCTTGGGGCTGGGGCTGGGGCTGGGCCAGGTCCGGGTGTGTCTCCCGCACGTCCTTGTCAACCAGGACCAAGACGGGCCTCGCAGTCGCCTCCGCCGCCTGAGCACCCAAGGTAGAAGGAGGAGGCCGCTTTAGGGCCAGCTGCCAAGCCCGAGCCGCGGGGAACTCCTGGCGGAAGTGGCTGCTCCCCTAGAACAACTCCGGGCGGAAGTACCAGAACCGGAAACTCGCAAGCCAGGGAAGTCGTACTGGAAGTAGGTTCTTGCGTACGTCCGGTTGTTACGCCTCGGGCAACACAACTGGACCTGAAGATTTGTGTTCCTACCCGGAGAAAGCTTTTCTTTGCCTCCCCGCCCTCGCGTGGCACCTCTCTACCTCTCCAATTACTCCTCATCAAAAAAGGCCCGGGAAGAAGGGAGGACAAGAGGTCCCTGCCTTCTCCCTGGGTGGTATTCTCGCCAAGGGCTCTTAGAGCGTAGATAAATTGTGGCGATTTTCATGCAGTCTCCTTGAAGAGATGTCAAGTATGGGATTGAATCTGTGATTGTGACCTAGGAGAAGCTGCCAGGTCTAAGGAAGAGATATAGGGCAATGCCTCCGACTCCCGGTGTGACCTTGAACAAGGCATACAAAGATTCGGACACCTGTGAGAGTGCCCTCAGTGGGCATAGACGCAATGCACCGAAGAAGAACTACAGTGACCTGCTGGAGGCCACCCAGTTAATCTGTAGAAGAGCCAGCATGTCTCTCTAGATCTACGAAATCCAAAAACATTGGTGCACTGGTCAGCAACACACACCTCCCTAAGTACAATCCACCTGAACTGTGTTCCCAGACACCTGAATTAGGTAGGAAATTTATTCAAATAATGTCTCCTTGCTGTCCCTCCCCCCTTTAAACTGATCTTTCATCTGAACTGGGAAAATGTTGACTTCATTAGCCTTTGGAGTTTTCACTTATGTAGTGCCCACAAACAGCGAGTTGACAAAGTGTCAGTATTCACAGCCTCTCACATCACTCAACACTTGTCCCTGCTTTTATCTTTGGCCTTCCTTTAGTTCCCTTCTTAAAAAACAAGGTTTTTATCCCTAAGAGTCCAGTTTATCTCATTTCTCTTCATAAGAAAAATACGTACTAAAAGTGAAGGGGAGCTGAGGGGAATGATTTGTAACACTATTTTCTTACACTGGAATTTTTGTCATCCTTTATGTAATTCATCCTAACAGCTACCAGTTGTGGAAGGGAAGATTTATTTCTAGAGTGAAGAAATGGGGAAAAGTTTTACAGAAAAGATACCATTTGTAGAGAAGGCTTTGAAATGAGTATGGTTTATACTCTGAATGCAATGTGGTTTAGATGTCCAATTTAATAATATTTCCTAGAGGTGGAGAAAAGTCTCCAGTAATTAAATGAACTTTTTATTTTAGTTTTCTTGAAAATAGCCAATGAAAAGACCATTATGTCTTTAAGTTCAAAATGTTTAAAGCCACAAACCTCTTGCTTATGAGAGGAAATTATCTTTACTGGATTGTTGTAATGAAACACTAGAAACTATTAAATGATTACATCTAATGTGAGTCAAAGCTCAAAGCATGGAGAGAGAGTTGTTGGAAACAAAAACCCAGTAGTACAGATCAAGTATGGAACATGAAGAACAGGGTTTTACCTTACCATACAAACAGTAGATGGCAGTGGAGTTCAACAGTATTGGGATGGGCTTCTGCTCTATTAAATAGTTCAGTGAAGTTACAGCCAAACATTATTGTTGAAACTAACTCAACATGAGTCTCTGAGGATTCTGATAATCCAAACGTGATAGCAGCATTTATAATGCATCAGTACTTTCCTTAAGATGCTACTGTTCTTACTATTCAAAGCTAACACAATGGCACTAACATAATCAATAAGATGCTAGTCTATTGAATAGATAGCTTGTATTAGGCACTGGCTTGGTCATCAGCACTGGGGGGGGGGGGGTATGGAAACTGCAGATTTGAAAGAACCCTTGTCCTCAAGCAGTAGTGGCTAGTTTGGGGAGGCTAACCCCAAAAAAGTGAGCAAAAAGACGACCAAATGCTAACTTCTGAAGTATAGATTTATTTTCTTGGCCTTTTATTTTCTTGCTAGGCCTTGAGAAACTACTAGAAACTCAGGAAACTTGAAAGAAGTTTGAAGAAAGATATTAACTTCCAGAAGTAGCAGGAGCACGCTGCCTGTGTGCGCCATGATGAACAGCTAGCCTCCAGGGGCTTTGCTGTTCCATGTTGACTGTAGGCAGCTAACCAAACCCAGTAGCCTCGTGCCCCATCTTTCTTGTGTCCTCCCTCCCCTTCATTTCCCAGCCAAATAAACCATGAAATTGTTTTTCTGTCTTTTAGTATCTTTGAATTGCTCTATACCCAAGGTCACTGCTTTAGCTCAGATCACCACTATTTCTCACTTATTTAACAGGAATAGGTCTTGTTTAACTTTTTAAAAATTTGGGGCCAGTGCTGTGGCCTAGCAAGTAAAGCAGCTGCCTATAGTGCCAGCACCCCACATGGGTGCCAATTCAAATCCCAGCTGCTCCACTTCTGATCCAGCTCTCTAATACGGCCTGTGAAAGCAGTAGAAGATGGCCCAACTCCTTGGGCCCCTGCCCCTGCATGGAAGACCAGGCAGAAGCTCCTGGCTTCTAATCAGCCCAGCTCTGGCTGTTGTGGCAATTTGGGGAGTAAACCAGCAGCTGGAAGATATTTTTCTCTCTCTGCCTTTGCCTCTCCAAGTCTGCCTTTCAAATAAACAAATCTTTAAAAAAAAAAACTTTTTAAAATTTAAGATATAGGGAGAGCTCTCATCTGCTGGTTCACTCCTCAAATGCCCACAATGGCTGGGGCTGGGCCAGAACCAAATCTAGGAACTAAATCCTGGTAAAGCTAATACCTACAATGCCAGCATCCCAAGTTCAACTCCTGGCTGCTTTACTTCAGATCCCTGCTAATGATGTACCTGGAAGCCATGGGGCTTGGGCCCCTGCACCTACTTGGGAGACTCAAATGAAGATCCTGGCTCCTGGCCCAGCCCTGGATGCTGCAGCAATTTGGGGAGTGAACCAAAAGATGGAAGATTCTAACTCTTTCAAATAAATATTTTAAAAATTCAGAAAGCAGTGTTTTAAATCTGTCACGTCTGCCTGGTATATACCATCCTCACCTTCCTCCCAGTACTGTCTCCCTTCATCCACTGATTCCTGCCATCCTTCAGACTTCATCTCAGGTGTCATTGGCTCTTGGAAGTCTTCCCCGATTTTCCCTACAACTGTAGGCTCCACATTTTACAGGTTCAACAACATCATGCGATAATAACTCAAGCTTATTGTGGGTGTACTTTGTGTTCTAGACAGGAAGCTAAATGTTGTGCTAGTCTCATGTACTCCTTCCGTAATGGTCTGATACTGGTATTATGGACTGAACTGTGACCCCTCCAAATACATGTGTTAAAGTCCTCACCCTCACAGAACCACAGAATATGACTATAATTAGAGATACGGTCTTTAAATAGATCATTTAAATGAGGTCCTTAAAGGTGGGCTCTAATCCAATATGATGAGTGTTCTTAAAGAAGAAGTTAAGACCAAGATACACAGGAGAAGTCCGTAATACAGAAGTGCAAGGAGCAAGTCAAGCTCATCCACAAGCCAAGGGGAGAGGTCTCAGAGGAGACCAACCCTGCCAACACCTGGGTCTTGGATTTCTGGCTTCCAGAATTGTGAGGAACTAAATTTCTGGGGTTGAAACCATTCAGTCTGTGAGACTTTGTTATGGCAGTCCTAGAAAACTAATACAGTTCCTTCTTCATCTCCTCTTACCAAGGAAGAAACTGAGGTGCAGAGAACTTAGTGACTTTTCCCAGGCCAAACAGTATATGCATCAGGGTTCTCCAGAGAGACAGAACCAATGGGCTACATAGATAGATATAGGGAAGGGGATTTCTTAGAGAATTAGATCACATGATTACAGCAGCTGAGAAGTCCCAGAAGAGGTTGTCTGTGAGATGGAGACCTTGGGATACTGTCTCATGGCTCAGTCCAACTCCAACTTTCCTAGAGAAACCAATGGTATGACTAAGTTCCAGGCTGAGAGCCAGACTACCCAGGGAGGGGGCCACTGGTGTAAGCCCTGGAGTGCTGATGTCCAAGGCAGGAGACGAACGACCATGTCCTAGCTCTGAGAGGGTGGGGAGGGTGACCGGTTCAGCTGCTGCATTGGTTCTTTGCATGCCCTCGGTTGATTGGATGGTGCTCACCTGTGTCGATGGTAGATCTCCATCCAGTCTGCTCAGAGTCACACGCCGGCCTCATCTGGAGACACCCTCACAAATATCCAGCACAACACTTTTCCAGGCTTCAAGGTATTCCTTCATCTGGACAAGCTGACACCTGGAATTAACCAACATGGGCGGCAATAAGCCGTCCAGCTCCAGACCCAAGCAGAGAATTAGATTCTGTGATCTTTGCCACTGTGCTTTAACATACTCTGGCTACTCTGATTCTACCACTGAATAAACTGCCTCAAAAAAGACCCTTCACATGCCTGTGACATCCCCTAGACAGCTAGCTCCTCGAATGCAGAATGCCCAGTACACATGTACAGTGCCTGTACCTTGTAGCCTTCTCAATGTATTGGTTGACTAGATACCCAGCATTTACTTAATGTGGTCCATACTCTCCTGGGCCAATCTGAATGACTTTAGGTACTATTGCAGATATTTATAGCAGCATTTTGATGACTAGTAGAGAAAAGGTCGTATTACATTATTCCCACTTGCAGATGAGAACATTAAAGCAGATAAGAGGGACAAGGATACCAATAATCTCTTATGCTTGGTCAGTGTGGTAGAGTTTACAAAATGTTTTCAAACATACTTCCACATATGACTCTGTCCATGATCTGATAGTATAGATAAGACAGATATTGTTCCCAGTTCAGAGAAGGATTAACAGAGGCTCAAAGGGATAGGGAAATTCTTTCAATAACAAAACCAAGCAGAGAGGCAGAAACCCAAAGGCATTTTCCAGTCCAAGGTCCAAGCTACTGCTATCACACTACTTTAAACTGTCACTACTTTTGTCTGTTAAGAATCTGAACTTTGAACGGAAGACGACAGCCTTTTGAAACTAAGCAAATGAGGACAAAGACTTCATTGCACACAGCAACGAAAGGAAGGTCTGGAGACAATAGAATGGATGGGTCTTTGTGTCCCATACCCACATTTCCAGTGCCTGGGTCCTGTGTCTTAGTCACTAATCCACTTCATTTTTGAGACAAAGCATGAGAATAGGAAGCAGGCACCTTAGAAGAAATTGACAAAGTGGAAGAAAGAGGGACTATAGTGTTTTGTATGTAAGAAAGTCACTCTGGAGCTAGTGCTGTGGCATAGCAGGCTAAGCTTCTGCCTGTGGAGTCATCATCCCATATGGGCACCGGTTCAAGTCCCAGCTGCTCCTCTTCTGATCCAGCTCTCTGCCATGGCCTGGGAAAGCAGTCAAGTATAGCCCAGATACTTATGCCCTTTCACCTGAATGGGAGACCTGGAAGAAGCTCTTGGTTCCTGGCTTCGGATCTGCCCAGCTCTGGCCATTGGGAAGTGAACCAGCTATTGAAGATCTTCCATCTCTCCCTCTCTAACTCTGCCTCTCAAATAAATACAATCTTTTAAAAAGGAAAGAAAATCACTGTGAAAATAGTTGCTCAAAGAGTCAGTTGGTGGTTGGAACTAGAATTTTATAGAGAGCGTGATGAAGCATTGGGGGCTGCCCAGGCTCTCATCTCCTTGCAGTCTTGGGCCCTCTGTCCATGGTTTCCTTGGGAGCTGGTTTGGTATTCCTGCCAGTATAGTGGCCTCGGGGTATTTAGACCGCTCCATGGCAGGTGTGGGTGTCAAGAGCGAGTATTCCCAGTAGAAGCCGCATCGCCTTCCATGACACATGACACAGGCTCTGATGTCACATACTGTCACTCCCACCATGCAGTTAACAAAGCCCACCCAACTTCAAGATGACAAAGAGCCCAGCTCTCAGTAGGATCAATGTTTAAAAATTTGTACTGGAGGAATCCTGAGAGTGGGAAACAGGTACGACACTTTGTCAGCTAGAGAGAAGGTTAGAGGGGATATATGGAAACAGAACACCTTTCTAGCAAAGTGCTTTTCAATGCATAGCCATAATAAAATGAACTAAGAATATGCAATTACACTTAATTAAACATAATTAAAATGAAGAGACCTGTCTACAAGAAAGAGCTAATTAAGAAGTGGGAAAATTAAGAGGTGGTAGTGTCAACAATGATAATGCAGTGACTACTTTGTGGGAGTTTATTTCTTTGTCACTGAACTGAAGCCAGGATCCGTGTCCAGCTGAGAAGCAGTAGCCTCGCACATCTCCCCAGCTTCACATCTCTTCTTCCTCCACACTATTCCAGCAAACTTTTACACATACGTTTAAATGTAACAGTTTTATTTTCAACCTTCTCCTTTACCGGACCATGACGACCCTGGCCACTCCTGGTCTTTCCTCCATTGTCCTTTCTTTTCCCTTCTTCCATCTCTTTGCTCCTAGAAAGAATTATCTTGAGAGCACAGATCTCTGAGTAGCACCCACAGAAGTAAGTACAAAGAGATGAGTGCCCCTTTGTGATAGATACGCGGTGGTCATCACCACGGGCAGTGGGAACAGTGCGATGGCCAGGCATCTTGTGCCCTTGATGTGACACCAGGAGGTGCACTTCTCCTGGCACCAGAGGCCTGGCCCTCAGGGTGGCTGCAGAGAGGAGGTAGAATCTTTAAGAGGCGAGGTGAGGCGTGGTGGGAGGCAGTTAGGTCATTGGAGGTCCACATTCAGAAAGGAATAACTCCGCTCCCATGGGACCACATGAGCATACAGCTCCTATGAGAGGGAGTTGTTAGAGGAGTAAGCCTGGCCTTGAATCCCTCCCATCACCTTTGCTGCCATGTGGTCCCTTTTGCACAGGCCTGTTCCCTTTGAGTCTCTGCCATGTCATGGTGACACAGCCAAGGGGGCCCCCCACAAGTGGCCAAACTGACAAAGTTGCCCATTCTTGGGCCTTCAGACTCCAGAGCTGGGAGCTAAATAGCCTCTTTTCTTTCTGAGTACCCAGCTCCAGGATTTCATTGTCATGACACAAAGTGGACGAAGACACCCAGGTGTGCTCCAACCCAGCACACGCATCTCTAGTCTAAGCATGAGGAGACCATCAGATCCACCCAGGGAGCACCATCTTCCACGGGAAACTACACCCTGCTAAGACTCCAAGGCCGTGGAAAACAAAAGCAAAGGCCAGGAGGACCACATGCAAAGCAGGCAGCTTGATGAAATCCTCAATTGGGAAGAAAATGTCGCGAAACACATTTGGGGGAAACGAACGTGGACTGGCACACTTATTGAGTTAGAGCGGACTTAATCTTAGGTGGGGTATTGATGATGCAGTTATGTCAGCCTAAGTCCTTTTTCTCCAGACGTTTACAGGTGAAATATTTAAAGAAGTGTCAATGTCTGAAGCTTACTTAAAATGGTTTCTTCCCAAAAATATATACGTCAGCTTATTAGGTGTGTGTATACATAAATGCATTTATTAGTCACACACACATGCACAGAGAACAAACATGTGACAAACTGTTGATAACTGGTTAATCTAGGTGGAGAGTTTTTAAATGTTTGTTGTATTATTCTTTCAACTTTTCTGCACTCAGTTTTTTTGTTTTGTTTTGTTTTTGTTTTTTGACAGGCAGAGTTAGTGAGAGAGATATGGAGAGAAAGGTCTTCCTTCCATTGGTTCTCCCCCCAAATGGCCGCTACAGCTGGCGTGCTGTGCGGAGCTGATCCGAAGCCAGGAGCCAGGAGCTTCCTTCTGGTCTCCAATGCAGGTGCAGGGCCCAAGCACTTGGGCCATCCTCCACTGCCTTCCCGGGCCACAGCAGAGAGCTGGACTGGAAGAGGAGCAACCAGGACAGAACCAGCGCTCCAACCGGGACTAAAACCCAGGGTGCTGGGCACCGCAGGCAGAGGATTAGCCAAGTGAGCCGCGGCACTGGCCACTCAGACTTTTTTCAAGATTAAGATTTTAAGGGGCCAGCACTGTGGTGCAGCAGATTAAAGCTCTGGCCTGAAGTGCCGGCATCCCATATGGGATCTTTCAAATAAATATAAATCTTTAAAAAATGTTCATGGAAGAGCAGAATTCAAAGCACAGCTTATTTTTGGTGCAAAATAAACTTTGATGCAAGAAAAGCTTTTTTTTTTAAAGACTTATTTGGAAGAGTTACAGAGAGAGGTAGAAACAGAGAGAGAGGTCTTCCATCTGCTGGTTCACTCCCCAGATGGCCACAATGGCCAGAGCTGCACCGATACGAAACCAGGAGCTTCCTCCCAGTCTCCCATGCAGGTGCAGGAGCCCAAGGACTTGAGCCACCTTCCACTGCTATCCCAGGCCACAGCAGAGAGCTGGATGAGAAGAGCAGCCGGGACTAGAACCAGTGCCCATATGGGATGCTGGTGCGTCAGGCCAGGGCTTTAACCCACTGCACCACAGGACCAGCCCCAAGAAAAGCTTTTTCTTAATATGTAGAAAATGCACATTATGAAAAAAACTCCACATGGATTTCAAAGAAATTGCACTAGCATACATTAGACTAATTTTACACTAAAATAAGAGGCAGTTCTCAAAAGAATACAATGACATGAAAAATGACAAACATAAAAGAAAGCTCAGTATCACTAGCCATTAGGGAAATGCAGACCAAGCCACAGGAGATATCGCCTCCCTCCCGTCAGAATGACTATTATCAAAAACAGTAACACCTGCCGGCCAGCATATGGAGAAAGGAGAACTCCTACCCTGTTGGTGGGTAGGGAAGTTAGTGCTGCCACTGTGGATGACAGTGTGGGGACTGCTTAGAAACTGTACATCCCAATGTGCCAATGTGCAGTAATGCTATAACTAGTACTGAAACAGTATTTTTACACCTTGTGTTTCTGTGTGGGTGCAAACTGATGAAATCTTTACTTAGTATATACTGAATCGATCTTCTGTATATAAAGATAATTGAAAATGAAAAAAAAACTTGGTGTTAAATTGGAAATTGCATAGAAAATCAATTAAAAAAAAAAAACATGTAGCACCTCTGTCCTTAATGTGCTGTACATTGGGATTTAATGCTATAACTAGTACTCCAACAGTATTTTCCACTTTGTGTTTCTATGTGGGTGCAAACTGTTGAAATCTTTATTTAACAGATACTAAACCGACCTTCTGTATACAAAGAGAATTGAAAATGATTCTTGATGCGAATGAAAGGGGAGAGGGAGTGGGTAAAGGGGGAGGGTTACGGGTGGGAGGGAAGTTATGGGGGGGGTAAATCATTGTAATCCATAAGATGTACCTTGGAAATTTATATTCTAAATAAAGTTTAAAAAAAAAAGTTAAATCACTGAGAGGGGCCAGCGCTGTGGTGTTAGCAGGTAAAGCCTCTGCCTGCAATGCTGGCATCTCACATGGGCGTCTGTTCAAGTTTCGGCTGCTCCAGTTCCGATCCAGCTCTCTGCTATGGCCTGGGAAAGCAGAAGGTGATGGCCCAGGTCCTTGGGCCCCTGCACCTGCATGGGAGACCCAGAAGAAGCTCCAGGCTCCTGGTTTCGGATCAGCCCAGCTCTGGCCATTGTGGTCATTTGGGGACTGAACCAGCAGATGAAAGACATTCTCTCCTTCTCCCTCTCTCCCTCTTTGTAGCCTTTCAAATAAATAAATAAATCTTTAAAAATCAGTTAAAAGTCAAAAAAAAAACTGGACATGGAACTGCCATTTGATCCAGCAATCATCCCTCTACTGGGTCTGTATCCACAAGACGTGCATTCGTTGTTATCAGGGAGACACGAACTCATTGCCTGAAGCATCGCCGCTCACAGTAGCCAAAATGTGGACTCAACCAAGGTGTCCGCCGTTAGATGGACAAAGAAAATGTGATACATACATCACGTGTGTGTGTGTGCGTGCGTGTGCCCACACATTATATACCATTCAGCTACAAAAAGAGAATGAAATCCTGTCATGTGTATCAAACTGAATGAAACTGAAGGACATTGTGGCCAGTGAGGGAAAACAAATGCCATAAGTTCTCTCTTACAGGAGGGAGCTAAATTAAAATCTAAAACAACTAAAACTAACAACAAAAACTAATATGAGGCTGGCCCCACGGTTCAATAGGCTAATCCTCTGCCTACAGCACCAGCACACTGGGTTCTAGTCCCGGTCGGGGCGCCTGATTCTGTCCTGGTTGCTCCTCTTCCAGGCCAGCCCTCTGCTGTGGCCAGGGAATGCAGTGGAGGATGGCCCAAGTGCTTGGGCCCTGCACCCCATGGGTGACCAGGATAAGCACCTGGCTCCTGCCATCGGATCAGTGTGGTGCGCCGGCCACAGCGCGCCAGCCGCGGCAGCCACTGAAAGGTGAACCAACGGCAAAAGGAAGACCTTTCTCTCTCTGTCTACTCTGCCTGCCAAAAAAATAAATAAATAAACCCAATGTGAACACAGGATGTTAATACTAGAGGCTGAGAGAGATAAAAGGAGTTTAGATTGTAAAAAACAGGGGGGACTGAGTGTGGTTCATTATTTGTAACAAACATACTAACATGAGATGCCTTAGGGGATGTGGGGAGAGGGGTCTATGGGAACTCCTTGTATGACTACCTCATAGTGTTCCTTTTGTAAATTTAAAACTATTCTGAAAAAATAACATTTAAACAGATTCATGGAAGGTAGAACTAGAAGAACACTGGACTTGCTGCAGAACATTTTGGAACTGATGCTGCAGCTGCCCATCTTCCTTGGGTGCAGAGTGGATGTCAGGCCATCTCCCTGAAGTTGGCGAAAATGCAAACTCCACACTGGCTGGATTCACTCCAGGGCCTTCCACGCTGAGCCTGCTGTGCAGTATTTCCGCAAAGCAGCTCCCTCCTTCCCTCACGCCTCCAGTCACGGAAGCACAGTGGAGTCCTTTCTCCTGTCCCTTACTGGGACCTAGAGGACAGGCACCACAGAGCAGGGTGGGGAGCCAACAGGCAGAGAGCCTACCTTGTTCTGAGCCAGGGTGACAATGCAAGACCTTCCCAGTACGTATACCGCACACCCATCAAATCACGTTAATTAGCGTTTCCATCTCATCATTCTTTTTTCATTTGGAGCCTTTGAGTGCCTCTGTTCTGCATCTTAAAGATCTTAAAATGTAGCAGAGACAGAGGCCCTGCCCTCCCCATTGCCGGTCAGAGAAATGGCTTCCGGGTCCTTCAGAGAGAACTGAAGGATGCGCACACCCCAGAGACCAAGGCAGGAGCGCAGTTGTAAGCCCTTTGTGGTAAACACTCTAAGAAAGCAGAGGTCAGGAGTCTACAGCAGGTGTTGCCTAGAACAAGCAGTGACAGCGTGAAGGCTTTTGTCAAGCAGGCACTTAAAGGGGAGGTACAGTCACCCCAGAGATTCAGCACTGAACTTGAGCTATTAGAAACCCTGTTTTATGAATGGAAGTTTGTATATCTTAAATGTTTCTGGGTAAAAAAGAAATCCTGTTAGTGTTCGTTCAAGTCTGTGTGTGTGTGTGTGTGTGTGTGTGAGAGAGAGAGAGAATGAGTGAGAGGGAGGGAGGGAGGAGGGAGAGAGGGAGGAGAAATGGCACATTAAAAGATTTTGATGGCGGGGGCATACGTTCTGCACAGTGGTTAGGACACTGCCTGGGACAACACTCCCCGTATCTACATGCCTGCATGTCCCAGCTTCCTGCTAAAGCACACCCCACCCCGGGAGGCAGCGGGCGATGGTTCAAGCTGTGGGGCCCTGCCAACCACAAGGGTGATCAGAGCTCCTGGCTTCAGCCTGGCCCAGCCTTGAGTGCTGCGGGCACTTGGGAAACGAAACAGCAGATGGAAGATCTCTCTTGGCATTTCAAGTAAAGGAATGAATAAGTAAATATCTACTCAGGGGTTTGGCGGGCTATCCTGCAAGGTGCAGAGGTGGCCTCCCCAGCCCGCTCCCAGACTGCTTTGGCTTCAGAACCTCGTCCTGGTTGTCTACACCCCCTGGGGATTACCCTGTGGCCATTTTCTATTGCTATACAAACCACCTGAAGGCAGGTGATACCCAGCGAACAGGGATTGACTTAACTGGCAGTTCTGCAGGAGCAGGAAGGAGGCCCCAGCACCTGCTCGGGTCCGGTGAGGGCGGCGCCGTGGGCAGCAGGACAACTGTGGCAGCGAGTGGGCCAGGAAGAGACCACGTGGTAAGATGGAAGATCGGACAGGGCGTGGGGGCCAGGCTCGCTCTTTCCCAACAACTCCCTCTCCTGAGAATGAGCCCAGGGTTTGACAAGAACGACCTTAACACTTCCCAGAGCAGGACCTGCAGCTCACCTTCTACTTGACCCCAAGTCGTAAAGATTCAAAACCTCACCACAATGGGGACCCTGCCTGCAGCACAGGAACCCCTGGGGGACGAACCACACCCAAGCCAAAGCCCCTCAGCAGGGAGAGCAGATTAAAGGTGACTATAGGCAACCAATCCAAAGACCTGGGCCATCCTCCACCACTTTCCCAGGCCATAGCAGAGAGCTGGATCGGAAGTGGAACAGCTGGAACTCGAACCGGCGTCCATATGGGATACCAGCACCACAAGCAGCTGCTGTACATGCTACGCCATAGTGCCAAACCCTGTATATGTTTCTTAACAGCTGTTATAGCCAATTACTACAAACTTGGCAATTATTCTGGGGGGTCAGAAACCTGAAGCTACTGTCACTGGGCCAACACTGCGTGGGCGGCAGAACTGTAGTCTTCCCAGCGGCTCTATGGGGAGACCCTTTCCTCGCCTGCTGCGCCTTCTAGAGCTGCGGTCCTTGGCTTTTGGTCCCCTCCTCCAGCTTGAAAGCATCTCACTGCCGCGGCCATGCGGCTTCTTCCTGTAGTCTACTTCCCCTCGGCCTTTGTCTCGTAAGGATACCTAGGATTGAATTTAGGGCTCACCAGATTAGCCCAAGACCCTTAATTTCATCACACCGGCAAGACTCCTTCACTGCAAAAGCTCATGTCCACAGGTTCCAGGGATTATGACCTGGAGAACTGTAGGGCCACCTCTCAGCCGACCACAGACACCTTACCTTATGTAATCCCCGAAACAGTACTACGAAGTGGCGCATATTCCGGGACTAAAAGAGCTTGTCCCAGCCCACACAGCTGGTACAGGATGCACACTGTGAACCCGAGGTCACCAGATGGTAGGACCTGTGATGTCCCCACTGCGTGAGATTGCACTGTAAGGCCTCTCAAAGGAATCCCATCCGTCAAAGCCTGAGTCTTTCAAGTGCCGGAGTCGACCACTAAAATGTCCTCACATAAAGCTGTTCTCAGTTCCTCTCCCAAATCCAGACCAGAAAGCTTCCACTTCTGCATCCAAGTTATTTAGAAAACAATATATAGACAGGGGGAAGGCACTTAGTCTCCCTAGATTAACTACTGGGCTCAATCACAGTTCGACAATCCTAATACTTTCCCATCATCCTAATCCCAGGCCTGTTTGAGCTCCACCTGGAAAAGTCACACATAAGACATGAACACTAGAAGATACTTAGACACAACGGGCAGAGCTTGTGCATGAAAGGAAAGGAAGTGCAGTGAATGAAATGCCGTAAAGAAAAACAGGAGTGGCACTGTGGCACAGAGAGTTAAGCTGCCGCCTGCAGTGCCGGCAACCCATCTGGGTTCCCTGGCTGCTTCACTTCCAGTCCAGCTCTCTGCTATGGCCTGGGAAAGCAGTAGAGGATGGCCTGAGTCCTTGGGCCCCTGCACCCATGTGGGAGACCCAGAGGAAGCTCCGGCTCCTGGCTTCAGATTGGTGCAGCTCCGGTCATTGCAGCTAACTGGGGAGTGAACCAGTGGATGAAAGACTTCTCTCTGCCTCTGTTTCTGCGTAACTCTTTCAAATAAATAAATCTTTTAAAAAATGGTTTTTCAACTACAAATTAAATATTCAAGATGATATCTATGTTTTTTTTTTAAAGATTTATTTGAAAGAGTTACAGAGAGAGGAGAGGCAGAGAGAGAGAGAGAGAAGTCTTCCATCCAATGGCTCACTCCCTAATCGGCCACAATAGCTGGAGCTGCACTGATCCAAAGCCAGGAGCCTCCTCCAGGTCTCCCACATGGTGCAGGGTTCCAAGGACTTGGGCCATCTTCCACTGCTCTCCCAGGCCATAGCAGAGAGCTGGACTGGAAGTGGAGCAGCCAGGTTGCAAACCGGCGCCCACATGGGATGCTGGCACTTCAGACCAGGGCCTTAACTTGCTGTGCCACAGCGCCAGTCCCTAGACTGTATTGAGCCATGAAAGAAGTCACAAAATACATTTCAAAAAAAAAAAAAAAAAAGAACAAAAAAATACCTGTAATTGTCAAGGTCCAGTTCTTGAGCCATACTGCTGCCTCCCAGGGTCAGCATTAGCAGGAATCTGGGGTCAGGACCCAGGGCTGCATATTGAACCCAGGTATTCTGATGTGACACGTGGGCATCTTTATTTTATTTGAAAGTTAGAGAGGTAGAGGCCGACAGAGAAAGAAATCTCCCATCTGCTGGTTCACTCCCTAAATGCAACAGCCAGAGCTCGGCAGATTGGAAACCAGGAGCTTCTCCCGGATCTCCCATGTGGGTGCATGGGCCCAAGCACTTGGACCATCTTCCACCACTTTCCCAGGTACATTAGCAGGGAACTGGATCAGAAGTGGGGCAGCCAGGACTCGAACCAGTGCCCATCCGGGATGCTAGAGCTACAGGTGGGGGCTTTAACCCACTGCATCACAGAGCTAGCCCCTCATGTGGGCATCTTAACTACTAGGTCAAACACTCATCTCTCAACATTTTACAAACAATAAATACATAGCTGGCCTGGCATAAAGGAGAAGGCTCAAAGGCCCCAAATAAAGGACAATATGAACTCAAGGGTATGGGCTAGGATATTGGAACAGACGCTAATGGAGGAATATCTGCTATCTCTGGGGCCCAGCAGATTCCATTTGCATGCCTTGGTGATGGGGAAAGGAGACAGAGTCGAATGCCCACCCAGTCGAGGAGAGGAAAGGGTAGTGGAGTGCCTACCCAGGCGGGACTTTGGACTGGAGAGCTTTCCGCACATGGCAGGGACCTGGAAGGCCATGCCTAAATAGGTAATCGAGGAAATAAAAAGAATCCTGCCATTATAAAGGAGACAGTAAGGAAATCTGCCACCTTGATTTTACCCTCAGTGAAGCAGATATAGTTAATAATTTGTACTTTACTGACACAAGTTTAAGGCCAGAATTTATCCAAGAATCCTAGAAACACTAAACCATAGCCGAAAGACAACCTGGTTTGCTATATCAGGTACCTGCAAAAGCAAACGTCAGTCTGCTGCTGAGGAATGCACAAACTTAAGGAATTATCACCTATGGGGTTCTAGAGCACATCATCTTAATAGCAAATTTTAAGACACGAGAAGAAGCAAATCCCATGAACAGGAATTCAGGGGAAAGGAGAAACAGAAGACTGAAGATACTGGAATAGAAAATAAAAACATGTTAAAATAGTTGAAGAAGTGAAAGTGGGTGTTAGAACATCTTTGGAATAAATAAGGAATCCTGCAAGCTTTACAAGCGCTAAGATCTGCTATGATCCATACTTAACCAGTAGTACTGGACAGAAAACCCCAGAACACCTGCTGAACTGACCACACAGATACACTAAGATCTGGCCACAAGGTTGTAATAATGTTCAGACCACATAATTCATATAAACATAACAACCTAAGTCTGCCCTAAAAATCCTTACCCAGGATCCTCAGGGAATCTGTTAACTGTCCACTAAGCTAACCACAAGATGCCAAGGAGGCTTAACTCTGTTTCCCCTTTAACAAAGATCACCCATTGCTCAGAGCTGGCCTCTCAATTCCCGACGAGAGGGCTTCGTGCCTGCCGCCCCCTCACCCGAGGCCACAGCTGAGAGTCCCTGCTGTCGCTTGACTGAGAACCTGCGAGCTCTTGCTTGGTGCGATGATGGAACTGGACAGAGATCGCCGAATCTGAGCGCCAAGTGCGTGGGAATTCTGCAGGAGCTCAGGGGCTCCCAGGTCTGGAGGCTGCGAGTCTGGGATTCAGCTCACAACAATTATGCTGTGTGTACTTTGTAGGAATTTGAAATTTTCCACAGCAAATTTTTAAACAGTTTGCCTGGATTCTAGAACTAGTTGTTCTAGTATTTCTAGATCACTCCATCAAACAGCAAAATGTACACACCCATCAAGTGTTCGCAGATCATCCTTCAGGATAAACATTAGGTTATGTTATAAAACAACTCCCTTCCCGCCCCAAATTATAAAGGATTGAAGCAGTACAATGTACGTCCCCCTATCTCAATGGAATTAAACCAGAAATTGGAAAGTAATCTGGGAAACTCAAAGTACGTAGAAATTAAACAACATATTCCTGACTAGCCAATGGATCAAAGGAGAAAGCAAAATGTAAATTAGAAAATACTTTGAGATAAATGAGAATGAAGATGCAATAAACCAAATCTTGTGGAATTCAGCTAAAGAGGCACCCAGGAAACTCACAGCTCTAGATGCCTGGATTTAAGAAGAAAAAGGGCTGGGTGTTTGGCCCTGTTTAACACTGCAGTTAGGATGACCACATTGTGCATCTGAGTGCCTGGGTTCAATTCCCAGCCCTTCCTGATGTGCACCCTGGGAGGCAACAGGGATGGCCCATGGAGCCGAGCACCTGCCACTCATGTGGGAGACCTGGGTTGAGCTCCCTCGCAGCTGCCAGCTTCAGGACCCGCCCCACAGTCACCACAGGCGTCTGGGGAGTGAACTAGTAGGAGCGCACCCTTTCTTGCATGAGCACTCTCTGCTTCTCAAATAAATTGAAGATGAAAGCCTTCAGTAAAACACTAGCGAGAAAAATACAGTAGATGTAAAAGGCATACCATGATCAAGTGTGATGTACCCCTGGATTGCAACTTTGAAGTCGATTGTTGTAATAGATCATATGAACAATGAAAAAACAAAAAGCAGGGGCAAACATTGAGCCTAGTGGTTAGCATACCACAGAGGATGGCTGCATCCGTATCAGAGTGCCTGGAGTCAAGTCCCAGCTCTGCCGCCAATTCCAGGTGCCCATAATGCACATTCCAGGAGGCAGCAGCTGACAGTGCAAGTGCCTGGGTTCCTGCCGCCCACTTGGCTTTGCCTTGGCCTAGTCCTGGCTGTTGCAGGCATTTGGGCAGCAAACGGGGGGGATGCACCACCTTTCTCTCATTTTCAAGGAAAATTAAATTAATAAATTTAAACAAGAATCTTTAAAAAAAATGTGGCCATTTCAGTTTGGCAAAAATCCAACACCCTTTCTTGGTAAAAAAAAAAAAAAAAACCACTACACAAAGGGACTTCTTCAACCTGATAGATGACATCTATTTAAAAAAAAAAAATCCACAGCCCCAAACTTGCTTAACAGTGAAGACTGGCTACATTCCCCCACCAAGATCAGGAATGAGTTAAGACTTATTTGTCTACTTTCATCATTTCTATTCAACATCATACTGGAAGTTCTAGAAGTACACTTAGGCAAGATAGAACACATTTAAAGGCTGGCATTGTGATACAACAGGTAAAGGCGCCGCCTGCAGCGCCAGAATCCCATTTGGCACTGGTTCGAGTCCTGGCTGCTCCATTTCCAATCCAGCTCCTCGCTAATGGCCTGGGAAGGCAGCAGAGGATGGCCCAAATGCTTAGGTCCCTGCACCCACATAGGAGACCTGGAAGCTCTTGGCTCCTGGCCTTAGATTGGCCCAGCTCCAGCCATTGTGGCTATTTGGTAAGTGAACCAGTGGATGGAAGACCTCTCTGTGTCTCTCCCTTTCTGCCTGTAATCTGCCTCTCAAATCTTTCAAAGAAGAAGAAAAAATTAAGACACTGATGTTAATTGTAGGGGCTGGTGCTGTGGCATAGTGGGTAAAGCCACTGCCTACAGTGACAGCATCCCATGTGGGTGCTGGCTCAAGTCCCAGATGCTCCACTTCTGATGCAGCTCCCTGTTAATGGCCTGGGAGAGCAGTAGAAAACGGCCCAAGTAGTTGGACCCCTGCACCCACATGGGAGACTGGGAAGAAGCTCCTGGCTTCAGAGTGGCCCAGCTTTGGCTATTGCAGCCATCTGGGGAGTAAAGCAGCAAACAGAAGAACTCTCTAACTGCCTTTCAAATAATGACGAATTTTAAAAAAAACAGGATTTATGTAAAAATTTCTTTAAAAAAAAAGGTTAATTATTGTGCTCCTATATACTTGAATCACTTCCTTTATTTTCAAATTGTTCCACTAGTAATGACATTAGAAAGAATATTTAGGAATAAATTTAACAGACAGCATAACATTTTATCCTGAGAACGAGAAGATATTGTTGGAAGACATGAAAGAATGCCTGGTAAATGGAAAGGCACTCCAAGTCTGCCTAGAGGAAGATGTGGTATTGTCAAGACAGGGACGCTCCCGGAAGTCATCTACAGATTTGATGCCTGCAAGACTCCCACCTAGACTCTGTAGGAATTAACAGGCTCATGATTTTAAAACGTCTGTGAAATTGCAAGGGTCCTGGAATAGCCAAAAGAGTGTTTAAAAAGAACCAAAGTGGAGGACTCGCATCTCTCAATGATGAAGCCTGCTACAAGGCAGCAGTAAGACACAGCCTCGCCTGCCTTAGGCTAGAAAGTAGATCAATAGAGGATTGAGAGTCGAGAAGCGAGTTCTCACATATACAGACAGCCGAGTTGTGGTGATGCTGTCAAGACCATTTGTGGAGGAGGAGCAGTGTTTTCAGCCAGTGACGCGAGGCTACCTGGATAGTCAAAGGTGAAGGAGTCGAACTGTACCTCTGCCTCACACCAGCCACACAGTAGATCAAAGAGCTAAATGTAAGAGGTTTAAATATAACATTATTAGAAAACATGGGAGCAACTCTATGACCAGATCTGGCGATGGGTTTTCAGCTATGACACCCAAAGTGTGAACAAGAAAAGCAAACATAAATTACACTTCATTCAAATTTAAGATTTTTGGGCCAGCACAGTGGCATAGGGGGTAAGGCTGCCACTTGCAGAGCCAGCATCCAAATGGGTGCCAGTTCAAGTTCCAGCTCTCTGCTATGGTCTGAGAAAGCAGTGGAGGATGGCCAAGTCCTTGGACCCCTGCACCCACATGGGAAGACCCAGAGGAAGCTCCAGCCTCCTGGCTTTGGATGGGTACAGCTCCAGTTCTGGCCAACTGGAGAGTGAACCAGTGGATTGAAGACTTCTACCTCTGCCTCTCCTTCTCTAACTCTGACTTTCAAATACATAAAAGACTTTTATGCTTCAAGGAACACTTTTTTAAATAAAAAAAAGATTTGAAAAACAGTTACATAGAGGCAGAGGCAGAGACAGAAAGAGAGGTCTTCCATCTGCTGGTTCACTCTCCACATGGCTGCAACAGCTGGAGTTGCACTGATCCAAAGCCAGGAGCTTCTTCCAGGTCTCCCACACAGGTACAGGGTCCCAAGGACTTGGGCCATCTTCTACTGCTTTCCCAGGCCATAGCAGAGAGCTAGATCAGAAGTGGAGCAGCCGGGACTAGAACCAACGCCCATGTGGGATGTCAGCACTGCAAGTGATGGCTTTACCCACTATGCCACAGTGCTGGCCCCTTCAAGGAACACTATTAAGAAAGTAAAAAGAATTTTTTTGTAGAATGGGAGAAAATATTTACCAATCATTTTTCTGATAAGGGATGTGTACAAGGAATATATAATGAATGCTTACTCAAGGAAAAAAGACTAATAACTCATATATTTATTCAGGCAGAATTGGTTAATAAGCAAAGATATGCTTGATACCATTATTCATTGGGAAATGCAAATAAAAACCAATGAGATACCTCTTTAGAACTCCCAGGATGACTGAAATAAAGAAGTTAGATAATAGACATTGGTGAGAATATGAAGAAATTAGAACCCTCTTGCACATCTGGTGGGAATGTAAAATGGTAGAGTTGCTTTAGAAAATAGTGGCGGAGCTAGTGCTGTGGCATAGTAGGTTAAGCCACAGCCTATGGCACCAGCATCCCATATGTGTGCTGGTTTGGGTCCCGGCTGCCCCACTTCTGATCCAGTTCCCTGCTAATGTGCCTGGGAAAGCAGCAGAGGATGGCCCAAACCCTTGGGTCTCTGCCACCCACATGGGAAACCCAAATGAAGCTTCTGACTTTGGCCTGGCCCAGCCCTGGCTGTTGCAGCCATTTCAGGGGTGAACCAGTGATGGAAGATCTCTCTCTCTCTCTGCCTCTGCCTTTCCTTCTCTGTAACTCTTTAAAATAATATATATTAAAAAAAAAAAGTGGCAATTCCTCAAAAAGCCAAACAGATCATCAACCAGCAACTGCACTCTTAAGTACATACCCAAACAGAACAATGGCATGCTGCATTAGCCAGCATTGTTACTGCAACTCTAACACCTGGCAGAAGCTACCTAAGGAAGGCAGGTATTTTGGCTCCTAGGATTGGAGGTTTACCATCCAAGGCTCGGCAGCCCCATTAGGCTGGGACCTGATGAGGATGGTGGATGGAGAAGTGCACACCGGGAGGAACTCGGGGCAAGCTGGGAAGCAGGGAGACACACAAAGCAAGCTTGTTCTAAGTCTGTGTAATCTCTCCTTATAAACCCACTGTAATCCAGTCAGGGGACCCTGTCCTCGAAACCTAATCCAACCCAATCCCTTCCCCAAACCCCACCTTCAGATGTAATAATTGGATCAAGCCTCTATCCTCTTTAGTACCATTAACATAAGACTTCGGGGTATAATGTCTGCCTGAGTTTGGGAGTCAAATCCTGTTCAAACCATAGCACAGACGTCCACTCAAAAACTCACACACGAATGCTTTATTTAGCATTATGTATAGTACTTAAAAGATGGAAACCCAAATACCTCCTACCAGCAAATGGATAAACAAATTGTGATATATCCATGTAATGAAGTATTATCTGGCTTCAAAAAATAATGAAGTGCTGGTACATGCTCAAACGTGGGTCAAGTTTGAAAAAACTTCCTATTGAAAGTGGCAGTCAGAACATATTGCATAACATATGATCCATTTGTATGAAATCTACAGAATCTATGGAGAAAGACTGGCTACCGCTTCCAGCTAGCTGTAGAGGGGAAAGAGGAGGATGACTAAAGGGAATGATGTTTCTTCTTGGAGTGATGAAAATATTCTAAATGGGATTGTGAGGATGGTGGTGCAACTTTTATACTGCAAACCTTGCACTATGTGCTTTAAGCAAATGAATTGCACAGTGTATGAATTACATGTCAACGAAGCTGTCAAAGAAAGAACAGAGGAGGAAGATGATCAGGGTGAAGCAGCAATAGCTACAGAAACATGGTCTAAACCAGCAGTGTCCAGGAGGTTTTAAACACCTGGAACGTGTCTAGAGAGACTTAGGAACTGAACTGTTAACATATGTTGGCATATGTTTGCATTACTGTCACCAGCTAATGCCCCAGGCAGCTCAAAACTCTATTGGTTACCATTTCTATTTAAAGACCCCGTAAGTGCCTGCTTGTCTCACATTCGAGGGAACAATGCAATCACTGGTCACCCTGGACTGGTTCAAGAGCAACACTGTGTCTTCCGGGTTTTCCCACACAGGTGCAGGGACCCAAGCACTTGGGCCATCTGCATCTAAAAGTCACGCTTTGCGTCACCGTAATAGAGAAATCTCTGTCCTAGGAGGAGCTTAAGCCTTATTATGATAACACAACCTATGTTAGAACGTGTTTCTGAACTGCACCTGTGTGGCCTGTGTGGACTTGTACCCACCCCTCCACATGATGAGAACTTCCCCCTCTCACATGTTCATTTTCCCTGAAATAAACCAGACCCGTTTCTCTTGTCCAAGGAGACATGACTTTGGAAATGATTCTGGAGCCCTCCTTATTTGCTATGAATAAGTTACTTTGTGTGACAACCTCGGGTGCATTTCTTAAAACTTATGGGACAAGTTGGGGGTCGGAGGGAGCTGCACTGTAGCATAGAAGGTTAAACCTCTGCCTGCAGTGCCAGCATCCCACATGGTTCGAGTCTCCCCTGCTCTACTTCCAATCCAGCTCACTGCTAATGGCCTGGGAAAGCAGCAGATGGCCCAAGTGCTTGGGTCCCTGCACCTGTGTGGGAGACCCGGAAGAAGTTCCTGGCTCTTGGCTCTGGATCAACCCAGCTCTGTCCACTGAGGCCGTTTGAAGAGAGAACCAGCAGTAGATCTCTCAGTCTCTTTCTCTCCCTCTGTAACTCCGCCTCTCTAATAAATCTTTAAAAATAAATTAAAAAATAAAACTTACTAAGGAGTAGACCCATAATTATGGGTAGGTAACATTAGTGGTTGGTCTGGTTCTAGTGAAAACATTTTTCAAGGGAATCCCTAATTTTATGTTTGTCATGGGAAAGAGCCTTCCAATTAAAATGGAACTAATGTCACTAGTTAACCCAACCTCACCACGGTAGGAATGACTTGCTATAAACCAAACGACACATGATCAGGAAGCTTTCGAATTTAAAGTTGTAAAGTGCTCAATGTGCAACGGTGGCCTTACATCTCTTTAGGGATTTTCGCTCCACCCACAGCCACCCCTGCCCCTTTTCCATCGAATCGCCCCACCCACCCCTATAGCCCTGGCAGGAAGTCAGGCTCTGATCCCACAACCGCTTTCCCAGATGGGTTTGTCTTCAGTCCTACCTTTAGTGAGAGAGCAAGTTGTAACATACAAACTGCTGATCTGATCGGGAATGGACCGAGAGCTATTTTTAAGCTAATTAAGAACACTTCTATTAAAACAGAAGCTTGTATTAATGTGTGAAACCTCTACCACCCGACCAATCCACGGGACACCAGCTGTGTGGACTAATTACATCCCTAGGACAGCAGGAGAAGCAATGCAAACGAGAGAGACTGACAGGCAAGCCTCTCCCCCAGGGAATTCGCACACACAGTTGGCAAGCCTTTGAAATTCAGTGCTGCTCCCATTTTGATGCTTTCTAGATGTTACAAAGAACATTAATGAATAAGCTTTGAAAAAAAATCTCAAGGACTCCCCAAAGCGCAAAGGAGTTTAAGAAATTATGCCAAAACCCATACTGCTTAAAGCATGTGGACTTTTAGGAAACACTTCCCAGCCAAGAGAAACAAAATCTGAAATTTGCCTGGATGAATCGGGATGCAAATTATACAGTACGGTAGCCATCTGCATTGGTAGTTTAAATAAATCAGTGTTCTGGGGACTGGAGCATTCCATAGTTCCCTTCTTGGAAAAGAGAAGTTTCAGATGAGAAGACCCCATAGAAGTTAACTTAGTTACTAACGCATTCATCAGGGGGTCGGTGCTGTGGCACAGCAGGTTAACACCCTGGCATGAAGCACCAGTTCAAGACCCGGCTGCTTCACTTCCAATTCGGCTCTCTGCTATGGCCTGGGAAAGCAGTAAAAGGTGGCCCAAGTCCTTGGGCCCCTGCACCCACGTGGGAGACCCGGAAGGAGACCCAGAAGAAGTTCCTGGCTCCTGGCTTTGGATCGGCGCAGCTCCGGCCATTGCAGCTAATCTGGGAGCGAACCATTGGATAGAAGACCTCTCTCTACCACTCCTCTGTGTAACTTTGACTTCCAAATAAATATTTTTAAAAATTCATCAAAAGGTACATATTTTCAAAAACTATATTGGGGCCGCTGCTGTAGCATAGCAGGTAAAGCTGCCTCCTGCCGTGTCAGCATCCCGTATGGGCACCAGTTCAAGTTGGTGCTGTGGCACAGTTCGTTAACGCCCTGGCCTGAAGCTCCAGCATCCCATTGGGCACCAGTTTGTGCGCCGGCTGCTCCACTTCCCATCTAGCTCTCTGCTATGGGCTGGGAAAGCAGTGGAAGACAGCCCAAGCGCTTGGGCCGGCACCACCCAAATGGGAGAGCACGATACAGTTCCTGGCTCCCGGCTTTAGCCTGACCCAGCCCAGCTTCTGCAGCCATTTGGGGAGTGAACCAGCAGATGGAAGATGTTTCTCTGCCTTTCAAACAAACACATCATTAAAAAAATGGTTAAGATTATAAAAGAAAAAACCCATGCTATATTAGTATAAAATCGTGTCAAATCCCACGTATACATATCCCAAGTCTTTAAAGGAGGTGTGAAATGTATTCCTGTTGCTTCCACATTTGACTCCTGTGAATTGCACTGCTAGGAGCATGAGCAGACCCGTCTCTTTGAGACAGATTACTGGATCACATGGTAACTCCAATTCTGGAGACACTGCTAGACCGGTTTCCTCAGTGGCTGCAGCATTTTACATTTTAGCCGGTTCCAATTTCTCTACCTTTAACAGTGCTTATTGTTTTTTGAGAGCAGCCATCCTTCTGAGTGTGAGGGTGTAGCTCATTGTGGTTTTATCATTTTCCTAACAATTTGTGGTGTTGATCTTCTTTTCGTGTGCTTATTGGTCATTTATGTGTCTTTTCTGGAGAAATCTGTTCAAGTCTTTTGCCTTTTTTAAAGCTTCATTGTACTTGAAAGTGGGTTGAGTTAGAGGAGGAAGAAGCAAAGAGAGGGGGAGAGAGAGAGAAAAAATCTTCTATCTGCTGGTCCACTCCCCCAATGGCCATGACTGGCTAGAGCTGAGCTGATCCAGAGCCAGGAGCTTCTTCTGGGTCTCCCATGCAGGTGCAGGGGCCCAAGCACTTAGGCCATCTTCTAGTGCTTTCCCAGGCCATAGCCGAGAGCTAGATTGGAAGAGAAGCAGTGGGACTTGAACCGGCACCCACACAGGATCTCACCTCCGAAGGCAGAGGCTTAGCCCACTACACCATAGCACCAGCCCCTTGCCCATTTTTTAAAATCAGGTTTTTCTTGTTGCTTTTGAGTTGTAGGAGCTTTTGTTTTCAATTTTTTAAGATGTATCTTTAATATCAACTGCTTACCAGACATATGATTGTAGTTATACCATGAGTCGCCTTTTCACTGTTGATAAGGTACTTGGATGCACAGGAGTTTTAAATTTTAAGGTTTGGACCAGCACTGTGGCATAGCAGGTAAAGCCATTGCCCGCACTGCCGGCATTCCATATGGGCGCTGGTTTGAATCCTGGCTGCTCCACTTCCAATCCAGCTCTCTGCTATAGCCTGGACAGGCAGTGGAGAATGGCCCAAGTGCTTGGGCCCCTGCACCTGCATGGGAGACCTGGAAGAAGCTCCTGGCTTCGGACTGGCTCAGCTCTGATATTGCAGCCATGTGGGGAGTAAATGGAAGACCCTTCCTTCTCCCTCTAACTCTGCCTCTCAAAATAAACCTTTCAAAATCTTTTCAGAAAAAAAAACACCCCCTGTGAGAAGTGAGAATTTTAAAAATAGCGTATACTTGGCCGGCGCCGTGGCTCAACAGGCTAATCCTCCGCCTTGCGGCGCCGGCACACCGGGTTCTAGTCCCGGTCGGGGCACCGGATTCTGTCCCGGTTGCCCCTCTTCCAGGCCAGCCCTCTGCTGTGGCCCAGGAGTGCAGTGGAGGATGGCCCAGGTGCTTGGGCCCTGCACCCCACGGGGAGACCAGGAAAAGCACCTGGCTCCTGGCTCCTGCCATCGGACGAGCGCGGTGCGCCGGCCGCAGCGCGCTGACCGCGGCGGCCATTGGAGGGTGAACCAACGGCAAAAGGAAGACCTTTCTCTCTGTCTCTCTCTCTCACTGTCCACTCTGCCTGTAAAAAAAAAAAAATAAATAAATAAATAAATAAAAAATAGCGTATACTATGTAACTTATAAAGAACAGAAATTTAAGAAATTTTAAGGGAGCCCACTTTATTTTATTTGCCTGGGTTTTGATGTGATAGAGAAATCACTGCCAAACCATGTCACCAAGACATCGCTTCCCCAACATTTTCCTGGGGGAGTTTGAGTTTTAGGTCTTATATTTAGATCTTTGATCAATTTTGAGTTAAAAGGCCGGGGCGGGGGGGTGGTGGGCGTGGGCAGAAACATGGCAACAATGCAGAGCAGAACAGACATGTTGCCAGGATCTCTCAATGGGTGGTAACTGACTGCACTCCACTGACAGTGGTTCATCATCCTGGGTGTGACCCAAACAGACGTCACACATGGGGTCACAGCCTAGATACATTCACCCTAAGGCTCCCAGGGTCCCCAGCTCCTGCAGCCTGCCCCTCTGGTCTGCACAGGTCAGCTTGCAGATCGATAGAACAATTTACCAAACGCTCTGGGATGTTCTCCAGTAGGACCTCCTTAAATCAAGGATCTGGGTAGGAGCCAGAGTGGGGAGTGCTGGGCCTTGGTGCCAGTCAGGAGAGGGGCTGCAGGGACAGGGACCCACCCCCAGGATTCCCCGGAAGCACAGCACTCAGCCTCGCCGCCCCAGGATTCCACTTTCCCTGAGGGAAGCCCTCTGTTCCCTCTGCTAGGGCAGTTGGCAGCCTGCTCCTCCCAGCCAGGGCGCTGGCAGTCAGGTTAGCCTGGATTCAACACAAGCGTGGATCTAGCATGTTTGACCCTGCAGAGGAAACGTTAACACACCTCCCTGTGCTGTGCAACTAAATTACACTTATAATCTTCACTGAACAGTCGGGCGTACTCATTTTCTTGGTTCAACCCATAGTTTCAAAACACATATTGTAAAGGAAGAATACTAAATTTAAATAAAATAGGAATGTAACAGCTAAATTTGCTCTGTGCTGATCAAGAAACTAATGTCAGAGTCTTCATTGGTTTTGCTTTAAATTTTAAACAAGTAAAAACTTTGTTTTTAAAATCAAAAAAGGATAGAAGTGTGGAAACGCAGGTCAGTTTCTTCATCTCTGTAATCAGTATCAGTTAATTTTGATTCCACTCTTTGATGCAGCAGCTGTAGGTGGTGGCTGCTCAGGGGGCTAACCCCGAGCTTGAAGTGCTGCCGGTGCAATAGGACCCTACAGTGGAGGGGAAACGCGTGGAACCAGTCTATGGGGCGGGAGCAGAAGTCCTCTGAACTTCCAGAGGACTTCAAATGTTCATGGAAAACGGAATTAAAAGTTTATTTAGGTCCAAACAATTCCAAAACTCACAAATGAGGGGGCCTTCAAAAACTTCATGGGAAATTCATCTTCAAAAAACTATGCATAGGGGCTGGCACTGTGGCGTAGCAGATAAAGCTGCTGCCTACAGTTCTGGCCTCCCACATGGGCCTCAGTTCATGTCCTGGCTGCTCCACTCCCTATCCAGCTCTCTGCTGTGGCCTGGGAAAGCAGTAGAAGATGGCCCAAGTGCTTGGGCCCCTGCACCCACATGGGAGACCTGGAGGAAGCTCCTAGCTCCTGGCTTAGGCTTGGCCCAGCCCTGGTCATTGTGGCCATTTGTGGAGTGAACCTGCAGATGCAAGACTTCTGTCTCTACCTCTGTAAGTCTACCTTTTGAATAAATACATTTTTAAAAATGCAATCATACCAATAGATTTAGAACCAAGTTTTTGTTGGAGCAGTATCATAAGATACACTGACATTATTTAGAACAGCTGCGAGTCCGCTGTGCCATTGTGTTCAACTTCTCTGCAGAAGGTACATCCCTGCTGCCTGCTCCAAGGACAGGCTGCCCCAAAGCTCTGCCCGGCATGCGCTGCTGGCCCACGGCGATGGCCATCCTGGCAAAGTTGTTGTCTGCACAAATGTAAGAGCTTTTGTTTAATTTAAACTAAGTCTTGCAGTTGCACTTTTGAAATTTCATTTCAGGGTTTCTCAAGGGTGAAAATGCAAACACATGGAAAAATCTGCTCAGACAAGAATGCTTAGGGTTTTGAGAGCGTTTTACAGAAGACACTGCACACTCGTTCCAAGTTATGAGGCTAGTGTTTGGCGCCCTCTGGTGGACAATTTGAAACTAGCCTGATCAGACACCACAAATTAATATTTTAAGTGTGTATTAAGAACCATACATTGAGCAAAGCCCATTATGGGCATTATTCCGTCCTTACAGCTACCAATAAGCATATGATTCCATTTTCACAATTAGACAACTATCTCAACAACCACACAGGGGGCAAAGTGGCAGAGCTGAGATGCCAGTCAATCTCACGCCAGAGCCCAGGCTCCTAACTCTCATCTGGGGGCTAGAGGCATGCACACTGCGAAGCGCACCTTCGGAGCTGAAGTGGCTCACACCGTTGTGAAAGAAGATCTGGCCAGCGCTGCGGCTCACTAGGCTAATCCTCCACCTGTGGCGCTGACACCCCAGGTTCTAGTCCCGGTTGGGGCACAGGATTCTGTCCTGGTTGCTCCTCTTCCAGTCCAGCTCTCTGCTGTGCCCTGGGAGTGCAGTGGAGGATGGCCCAAGTCTTTGGGCCCTGCACCCTCATGGGAGACCAGGAGAAGCTCCTGGCTTCGGATCAGTGGCCATTGGCGGGTGAACCAAAGGTAAAGGAAGACCTTTCTCTGTCTCTCTCACTGTCCACTCTGCCTGTCAAAAAAAAAGATCTAAATCAGCTGTGTTGCTTAAACTGTGTTTCATAGCTTGATTTTATTGATTTGAAAGGCATAGTGTCAGGGAGGGGAGGGAGGAAAGAGACCAGGGGGAGGAATTTTCCATTCCCTGGTTCACTCCCTAAATGGCTGCAACAGCTGGGGCTGAGCCAGGCCAAAGCCAGGAGCCTAGAACTCTTTGTCTCTCATATGGGTAGCAGGGACCCAAGTACTTGAGCCATAGTCTGCTGCTTCCCCAGTACATTAGCAAGGAGCTGGATTGGAAACAGCAGCTGGGACGCAAAAAGGCACTCGCATCACAAGTGGCAGTTTAACCCACTGTGCTGCGACACTGGTCCCTTTAAAATTTTTTAAATGGTGGTCGATGCTGTGGCATAGTAGGTTAAGCTGTGGCCTGCAGCACCGACATTCCATGCAGGTGCCAATTTGAGTCCTGGCTGCTCCACTTCTAATCCAGCTCCCTACTAGTGTGTTTGGGAAAGCAGCAGAGGATGACCAAAGTGCTCGGGTCCCTGAACCCTGTGGAAGACAGGGAGGAAGCTCCTGGCTTTGGCTTGGCCCAGCCCCAGCACTGCAGCCACTTGGGGAGTGAACCAGTGGATGGAAGGATTGTCGCTCCTCTCTCTGTAACTCTGCCTTTCAAAATACATACATCTTAAGAAATTTTAAAATAATTTTATCTGAAAGAGACGACAGGAGAGAGAGAAGAGATGACGAGAGAAGGAAGAGACAAGTGATGAGAAAGAGGAGAGAAAAAAAGAGCTATCTGTTGGCTCACCCCCCAAATGCCTACAACAGTTGGGTCTGGCTGGGACTCCCAGGTGGGTGGCAGGAAACCAACACTTGAGCCATCATCTGCTGCCTCCCAGAGTGTAGATTAGCAGAGCAGTGGAATCCAAAGTGTAGCCAAGACTCTGACGCAGGCACAGCAATATGGGGAGTAGGCAGCCCCCGTGGTGTCTGCACTGCTGTGCCAGATAATGCCCGCGTGCTGGTGCTCACCCTGCCCGGCGTCTCCTCCTCCTGTCTTGTGCCAGTCCATTGGTTGCCGGTGAACACCAGTCCCTCTGCTTCCTCAGCCTCTGTCCTTCTAGAACACGGCTCCTAACCATCCAACTGTGCTGGAATCCTCCTCCTTCATTACAAGTAGTGCCAAGGGGTAACCTGAGGTCTCCCTGGGCCATTCTCTGACCGTTTTCTGACTGAAGAAGTTGGGGCACAGTGAGGCCAGCAGATCAGGAGGTAGTCTGTTACAGTTGCCAGGAGGAGGGGGCTGATCACGCCATGAGGACCACACAGGGTGGCGCTGGGAAGGAGGGGGGGGGGGACTGTGGGTGAGCACCTTGAGCGTGGTCAGGAAGGAGCAGGGGAGGCTGGGGAAGCAGGCTGGGGAAGGCTGCTGTGGACCAAGTCAGGGGCTCTTTGCTGAATGGCTGGTAGCTGGCCCTTGGGCGACCAGCACAGGTGGATAGTGATGGGGAATGGGTAAAGTAGCTGCCGTGTGCTCTCCCGCAGCTTGATTCGCATTTCAGAAGCATGTTTGACCGGGTGGCAGGCGAGTTGTTCACTGTCTAGAGGAATTGGCTAACTCTGGGAGGAGCAGTCCCTTCAGGGATGGCAAGGGCCCAGAAGTCAAAGCATCAGAAAGCAGGAGAGGTGGGGTGAGCATGGTGGCAGTTAGGCTCCATGTTGGAGCGCCTGGGTTCGAGCTCTGCCTCTGCTTCCCATCCAGCTTCTGGCTTGTGTGCACCCTGGGAGGAGCAGGTGGGAGTTCACATACTTGGGTACCTGGCGCCTACATGAGACCCAGGTGGAGTTCCTGGCTTCTGATTCCACTTGGTCCAACCCCGAGTGTTGCAGGCCTATGGGGAGTGAGTCAGCAGATGGAAGGTCTCCCTCTGCCTTTCAAATAAATTTTAAGAATGCATATAGAAAAGACAGGGCTAATATATTGCCCAGGCGTTTATATGGTGAGATGTGAATTGTTTTACTGGAACCTACTTTAATTTACCATTGATAGGTACCGCATCAGCTACTCTTCAAAGATTACACCTGTGGGTAGTTACAGCTATGGTTTTCATTCTAGACAAGCAAACAGGGTGAATTACAAACAGGGCAAGGACTTGAGATTGGGGGCCACTGAAGCTTTCCCCAGGAAAACCGAGGCCAAGAAGACCACGTGACTCTCCCAGGGCCACACAATGAGGGCAAGACCATGGAATCCAGGGCTGCTCCCAGGCCCAGTCCTGGGGGACCAAGCAGCCCCGTGTCCTTGGCCGAGTGCAAACCTCAAAGAAACCCCAGTCAGTATGAACACGCTTTGTGCGTATTCAGTTAATGCCTAGAGAACCCAGGGTGGCACTTCCCCACATGAAGGCCAGCTCTAAGTAGGTAGCCGAGTACAGCAACAACAAGCCCGTGAAGTCAGTTCGTGTTTTGGCTTTCAGCAAGACTGGAGAGGTAGAACGCCCTCATCCACCCCACGTCCACCTGCCGCCCTTCCTTTCCTTCCTCTGCTTTGCCCTCTGCCTTCTACGCCCTCTGAAAACTTCTCAAGACTTCCTGACTTCCACCAAGACTTCCTGACTGACGGTGAGCTCAGCATTTTCTCCCAAGCATGCCTCGGGGGCCCGTGGACACCCCCAGACGGGGCTTCTTCCACGGGCGCAGACGCCGCTGTGGACACCGGGAGAGAGCTGAGCTGGGGTTTCCACTGGTGACACTGAGGCTGGCGGCACAGAGACCACATCTCAAACAGGGAGATTTGAGCTAAACCAAGCACCCTAGCAGTCATTCCCGCGGCTAAGTACATGAGGCAACATGGGTAAGTCACCAAGAAAAGAGGTGTTGGGTCGGGCTCACGGTTCAGGTCCAAGGTTGAGGCGTCCACTCACGGCTTTCCTACTGGCAGAGTCCCCGGGTGTACAGAGCATCACGCGGTGAGAGACAAGGAGCACAGGAGCCCTCTTACCACGCAGGCTCGGACGGCAGACCTGCCTTCCAGATGGGCCCTTAACCCACTGACGCACTCGCCGTTAGCATGGGTTGATCTATTCATGCAGGCGGAGCCCCAATCACTCTTAAAGGTGCCACATGGTTCCACCTTTTAACCTCTCATCATGAGGACTGAATTGCAACACCGGTTTCAGAGGAGATCAAACCATGGCACCAATGGCTCCCAAACCAGGTTTTTTGTTTTTTTAATCACAGCTACGAGAACAGCTTTTGAAAACGACAGCTTTTCAGCAGCCCCATCGCAATCTCGGAGAGCAGAGCCGAGGGCGTGGAGTTTCTAGAAGCCTTCCAGACAACTCGGATCCGTAGCCTGGTTTGGAAGCATCGTCCCAAACAACATCGGACCAGGCCACCTACAAGACGCTGGAATTTCACTTGAAATTTGCTCTCAGAAGTAAGCACGTGTCAGCTGCTGCAAAACTAGAGTGATCACGACGTGTTTTCTCGCCTCGGCCAGATTCCAAGAACTGTACCTTCTCACACAATTACAGGACCAAAGCAGATGGGAACGCGATCTAAAGCAATCTTGCCATGTTAATATCTTATTTACATGTGCGTGTACCTCTCTTAAGATGATGGTTGTGGTTGCCAGAAACCCAAATTGAGACATTTTACTGCAACACGACTTCAAAACTGGGGCTCTGATGTATATTGTATGAGAAGTTCATCTTTGCATAATTCTGGGTGTCCTGTGTTTTCTTGGGCCCTTCTCTGTCTCAGTCAATGGCTTGGAGCCAACCTAAGCCAGGGCAGCAGTCTCTGCCCCACCTCCAGAGACCCGGGGCCGGGGAGGGGGCATACAGACACAGACAGTAGAGGAGAATCTCCAAGTTAGAATGCCTTTCTAAGCTAAAAAAAAAAAAAGAGAGAGAAAAAGAAACACGCTTTTTAAAAATGTCCAACCATCGGGCCGGCGCTGTGGTGTAGCAGCAACACTGCCTGCAACCCACATCCCATATGGACACCAGTTCGTGTCCCAGCTGCTCTACTTCCTAACGAGCTCCCTGCTAATGGCCTGGGAAAGCAGCCAGGATGGCCCAAATGCTTGGGCCCCTGTACCCATGTAGAAGACCCAAAAGAAGCTCCTGGCTTCAGGCTTTGGCCTGGCCCAGCCCTGGCTGTTGCAGCCATCTGGGGAGTAAACCAGTGGATGGCAAAAAATCTCTCTATCTCTTCGACTCTCTCTAACTCTGACTTTCAAGTAAATAATAATAATAATAAAAAAAAAGACAACCAGTGGATGGAATAACTCTCCCTCTCTCTGTGTCTCTCCCTTTCTATCACTCTGCCTTTTGAATAAATATTTTAAAAATGCCCTCCTATGGAGCCTGGCTGAGCCGAAAGCCGGCAGCCCTTCCCAGAGCTGGCAATCCCTGGGAGGCAGGCCCCTTGCCTGTGCGCTTGCCTTTCATCTACAAATCATGCATAGCCCCTCTTGGGCTCACACACTCCGGACCACCACCGACCCACCCCAGTCACCCCAGGACCACATACTGGGGAGCCCTATGCCTCAGAGCCCACCGAAGCTCTTCCCGCCAGCCAGTCCTAAACACGCTCACCCTGCCCTGCCTGTTCCTTCCAGAAGAGATCATGATGAAGGCTTTGCCCACATTCTCTCCTCACTCCCATTGCCTCCTGACTGACCCGGGGCTTCTCCCTGTGGCCTGTGTGGTGGGGTGTGCACCCTCCCAGTGGAAACTATGAGTAAAACACTCTTTGGGGCCGGCGCTGTGGTGTAGTAGGTAAAGCCGCCGCCTGAAGTGCCGGCATCCCAAATGGGCACTGGTTCAAGCCCCGCCTACTCCACTTCCAATCCAGCTCTCTGCTATGGCCTGGGAAAGCAGTGGAGGATGGACCAAGTCCTTGAGCCCCTGCACCTGCATGGGAGACCTGGAAGAAGCTCCTGGCTTCAGATCAATACAGCTCCCGCCATTGCGGCCAATTGGGGAGTGAACCAGCAGATGGAAGACCTCTCTCTCTCTCTCTCTCTCTCTCTCTCTCTCTCTCCTCTCTCTCTCTGCCTCTCCTCTCTGTGTAACTCTGCCTTTCAAATAAATAAATACATAAATCTAAAAAAAAAAAAAGAAACCACTCTCCTTAATGGTGAAACTTGCATTTTAAAACAGACATGAAACTGCAGGATACAAGACTCCTTTGTATTCAAGTGTAGGTCCCAAGGTCATTTCCATTATCCAGAAGAACTATTTCATGCCGATAATAAATAGTGAAGTCTATCGAAACGGTTGAGGTGCCACAATAAGGCTTGACAAAGGCAGAGCCGCGGGGACACGTGTCTTGCCAGAGATGTCACCAGGGTGTGTCTACAATAAACACTCTCGAATGCGAGTTGAATGAGAGCAAAGGGCGCTTATGTCTCGTAGGATAACAATGGTTTCTCCCTCCAGAGCTGAATTCAGGCAAACTCACTGCCTGTGATAAGCTTGAGCTGCTTCTCCAGGAACACCACTCAGTGCCTCTGTGGGCAGCACCTGGCCTTGGCCACGTTGCCTGTGGGAACTGGCACGGGGATAACGAGCCCAAACCCTGACAGCTGCCTACTACCATCGCTGTGAGTAGAGCTGTGCTTAGTCTCTGACCCAGCACCTGTGAGAGGAGGCCAGGCTAACGTGTGAGCTTGCAAGTGGGGTGGAATCGCAGCCCTGTCCCACGTTATGCCCGCAGTCCGTGGTCCCCCGAAATCAACCACCAGAGACCGAAGTTGAAGCCAGTTAGCAGGGTCGTTTTTATTACGAGTTCGAACCCGGGCCTCTCAGTGCCTCCAGAAGAGGAAGCCCCCCGAGAAGCCCCGAGCCCAATTCTAACAGAGCTTTTATTATCATGTACAAGCAGGCTTTAGGGGAATGCTTAGGTCAAGTTGACACTTCTGATAAGACACCTGCTGCCGACTTCAGGGTAAGGGCTGGTTATTATCTCAAGCTTTAAAACTCCCTTTTACATTCTTGGACCTGGGTCTGGCCAGATGGAGGAAAGGGGGAGTGTAGGATAGCAAGGGCCAGGAACAGGCAGTGGTGCAGTTTGTACAACAATCAACTTATTGTAGTTACTGGATTAGTTAGCTCAACATCCAACATAATACATGTATAAAGTCAAGGACACTTAGCATTGCTTATTATTACTACTAGTTGCCTAATAAGCTAATGTGATTACACTTTAGGTTACATTAAAATAATAATAATATTTTCTAGTAAAAGCTGGTTATGCCAGTGTCTTCTCACCATGTCTTGACACTCAGTAACCAGCACCAGTCTCCTGGGTTAGGAGAGGAAGGGGCTTGCTCCTCCTTCTCAGTGGGCAGTGAGAGTGGCCTCCGTGAGGGACTGCTGTGTGTACTTCTGGAACAGGCTGAACAAAGCTTCTTGTCTTAGGGAAGAGCTGGTGATGAATGAGTCGCAGGCTCCACTTTGAGCAAAATCAGGTGGAAGAAGGAACTCTGCTAGGGAATGCCCCCTAGTGGTCAGTTGGGGACGTCATCACAGATTGGGTGACGTTGATTTTCCCCACTTCCGGTGTTCGTGAGTTGGTTCCTGGTGAGGGCACTCTTCCTGGCTTGCAGGCATCTGCCTTGTTACTTCACCCTCCCTTGGTCCTCCCCAGGTGGTGGTGGAAAGAGCAGGCACCGGAGTCTCTCTCTCTTTCTGTAAGGACGCAGCCCTGCTGGGTTAGGCCCTCACTCTTACGGCCTCACTTAACCACTGTTGTCTCCCGGAAGGCCACATCTCCAAATACTGCTGCACTGGGGTTTAGAGCTTCACCATATGCATTTGTGGGGGTGGCTGCCGATTTCATCCATGGCAGTCCTTGCACTGTAGGCAGGTAATTCAACAAATCCCCCACCGAACTTACAAGCAGGATCAAGCATCTTCAACCATCGCCCCAGGGAGCTGAAGAGCAGAAGGTAGACCCCAGGAAGGACTTGGAGATCACTGGCCACCCCAGGCTTCCAGGTGAGTGCCCTGGGACTTTCCCCAGGCTTTTGTCTGGTCAGGTATACACCTCTCCCGCCTTGGTGTTTTCCTATGGAAAACCACTACTCAGTTTCCTACCTTCCGGGAGGAGCAGGCCAAGGAACCAGCCAGCGCTTAAGGAGCGCTCAGGGCCATGGGAGCTCAGCCTGAGGGCAGCCGGAGCTTGCCCCAAGCATTCCCTCTGCCACCTCTGAACTTCTGTGGTGAGCCCGACCACATCACCCCACACCCCTGCAGCCCGCCTTGACCTTGCTGTCTACTGCTCCCCTGCCTCCTCCCATCCCTGCATCGCCGCTGCCCTCTTGACCTGGCTGAGCCCATCAAGACTTACCTTGAGCACTATCTTTTCTAACCTTGGAGCTCGAGAAAATTTGTCCCGAGTGTGCTCAGTGACATCCTTCGTCCCTGTGTGTTCCTCCACCCGAGAGGCCAGATCTGATGGAGTCCTTAGTCTTTCAGGCGAGGCCAAAGGACCAGGTAAGACGCTGATCTCGGGACCCCCAGCGTCGATAGTTGGAGTAGTTCACACTCCTCACACCTGGTGTTTGCCTCGAAGGTGGGTGGCACTTACTCAGAGTTCTCGAAGCGTCTGCATCCCAGGTCAGAGCACCTGGATTCGAGTCCTGCCTTTGTGTCTGATCCCAGCCTCTCGCCGGTGCACAGCCTGAGAGGCAGCAGGCGATGGCCTTGGTGCTTGGGTCCCTGCCACCTGTTTGGGAGACCTGGGTTGTGTTCTAGGCTCCGGCTTCAGCCTGGCCCTGTGCCAACTCTTGCAGCATCTGGAGAGTAAACCAGCAGATGGAAGATCTCTTTCTGTCTCTGTCTCTGTCTGACTTTCTAATGTAAATAAATAATACATTTTTAAGAAAAAAGAAATCAAGGTTCTCATCATATATCCATAAAGCAACCCCTGTTGTTACTCCCACTTTGAGAACAAGGAAGCAGGAGAACTTGCCAAAGATCCAGTCACACTCACTCCAGCATCCTCTCCGTCCACCCTGGCACCTACATCTCTCTCTGCAAAGGTCCACGGGCTTTATCAACATGACCGGGGCTGGGGGTTGGGAGAGAGAGAGCCAAGGAGGCACCAGGCCTATGTGAGGGAGACTTCAGGGAAGGGGATGGGGGAACAGGACTAACACAAGGAACCAGAAGCCCCGTGAGACTTGGAGGACCTCAGAAGCAGCACGGATGTCCTTGGTAAGCTGGGTCCACTCTTGCTCAGAGGTGACAAAGCAGCTGATGGATGAGTCAGACCTGTCCAAATGCCAGTGAGCAGAGGTCCCTGATCAGCCACCACCAGGATGTCCCACAACCCGCAGGGGAGAAGACACAGCAAAGGCTGTGTGCCCGCCCCAGCCGGGGCACGAGGCCGGGAAACTTGCCAGGAGACAGGAGAACATCTCTGTGCAGCAAACAGGCATGTGTGCAGTGCTCGCAAGCACCTGGCAGCCATGGGACTTCAGATGCATTTCTTAGATGAGAGGTTTCTCCCCCGTTGCAAACCGCCGCGTGGCCGCCGCACAGATCCTGCGGGGCTGCAGTCTGTTGGCTGTGTCCCCCCAAGGGCTGCTCTCTGAGGCACACAGCAGGCCAAGGCCTTGGGGGCCACAGGATTCCAGTGCTCACTCATTTCCCTCCCGTGTTCTAAAGACAGTTCTCTTTGGCTAGAGATGGATTTTTGCCCAAGATAATGGATGGAGATGTGGGCTGGCTAGAGCTCCCTAGTGACGTGAGCATGTGTAGCACGCTTCCTCCTGAGTCCCACCCACCCCCTTCCTGCCTTGCCTGTGTCACTTTTTCATCTTTCTCTAGTTCTGAGGAGGAGAATGAAGAAAATTTTACTTTAACTGACACAGAAAAATCACATGTATACTGTGTACAAGTTAGGGTTAACATGGACCTTAAAGAGAATCATTTTATTTTTTTAAGATTTATGGTATTTATTTGAAAGGCAGAGTGACATAGACAGACACAAACACACACACACACACACACACACACACACACAGAAAGAGAAAGACTCTTCCATCCACTGATTCACTCCCCCCATCACTGCAGCAATCACGCCTGGGCCAGGCTGAAGTCTGGAGCCAGGAACTCCACCAGGATCTCCCATTTGGGTGTCAGGGACCCAAGCACTTGGGCCATCTTCCTCTGCTCTCCCAGGTACTTTAGCAGGGAGCGGGATTGGAAGTGGAGCAGCTGGTACTCACTGGAGCTCTGATATGGGATGTTGGCTTTGCAAGAGGCAGTTCAGCTCCCTGCACCACAATGCCAGCCTGAGGAGGAGAATCTTTAATGAAAATTACTGTTATAACTACCTATTACTCACCACTCTTCCCCCAATCTTTCTTTGGGAGAAGCTGGAGACACGTCAGGCCCTGGTCCTTGTACCTGATTCTTTGCCAGTAGGAGTGTCCCATCCACACCTGTGCACTCCTCCCCCTTCCTCAGCCTGTGCCTCGGTGAGCCCTTACCTACTGCCACCTGGACCATCACAGTGCCCCGACCTTCTCCAAGTCCTGCAGTCTTCAGTGTTGCCTCATAATCCACCATGCACACTGCCACCAGAGGTATGTCTCTAAAACTGCAAACTGGCCAACGCTACTCTCCTGCTTAATCCTTCCAGGACTCTAGATTATGTACCGGATACACCCCAAATCCTCTCCATAGCATTCTTCTCTCATTTTTCTACATTTCCCCTCCAACACTCCATATGGTTCCAAACCATCCTAGGGATATGCATGGCTCTTCCAGCTTCGTGCAATGTCTTTTCCCTCCTTGTCCATCAAGCAAACTCCCACCCACACTTCGGGACATGGATCAAGCTTTGCTTGTTCTTGGGAATATCAGATTCTCCCAAGCCAAACTGACTTTTCCTACTGAGGCTTCTTCACCAACCTGGCATGGGTCCCGGAGTATCCTCATCGCCTGGTGTCTGCCCCGCTTGACTGAGTGCCTGGCTACAAGGACTGACTCTCCTCTCCTGCACAATACCAGCATGAGTCTACCATCGAAGTAGAGTCTTAATATACGTTGAGTTAAAAAGATATTTTGAGGGGCTGGTGCTGTGGCACAAGTTAAAGCCTCAGCCTGAAGTGCCAGCATCCCATATGGGCACTGGTTCTAGTCCTGGCTGCTCCTCTTCTGATCCAGCTCTCTGCTATGGCCTGGGAGAGCAGTAGAAGATGGCCCAGGTCCTTGGGCCCCTGTGCCCATGTGGGAGACCCAGAAGAAGCTTCTGGCTCCTGACTTCGGATTGACTCAGCTCTGGTCATTGCAGCCATTTGGGGAGTAAACCAGTGGGTAGAAAACCTCTCTCTCTCTCTCTCTCTCTCTCTCTCTCTCCCTCTCTCTTTCAAATGAATAAAAATAAATCTTTACAAAAAAAGATATGTTGAAGTGGTTTGGCCAGCTGGTGGCAATGGTATGTCCTACTCTCTATGTTTCTATGAAGGAGCATTCCAATTCAGAAAATAGTTATGTACAATTCACTCTATGCTTTGGGTACCAGAGTTACCCAGATAAGCAAAATATTATTCCTTCGATTAATGAACATACAGTTGATCAGTGAAGACAAACAAGGAATAAGTTAACATAAAGTGATGGTAGTATACCGTGGGTAGGAGGAAAATACTATGCCAAAGGTTCTCTACCATAGCTGAACATTCAAATGCAGGAATTTGGAAAGCTAACTGTTTCTCACACTGTATTAGTTGTCTACTACTGCTTAACAAACTCCATTTCCAAAAACGATTAACTTTTATCTCATCACACCACTTTTTGCGGGTCTAGGACTTTAGAGCAGCTTACTAGATGGCCTTGGTACCGCTACTGGGGTCTTTCATGTGACTGAAGCCTTGTCAGGTGGGAGGACCTCACTCCATGGCGGACAAGCTGGTGCTGGCTGTGGGCACGCGGCCTCGGTTCCTCACCGTGTGACCTGTCCCTAAGGCTCCTTGGATGTCTTCACGACATGGTGGTTCTCCCCAGAAAGAGCTACAAGGCATAGGCGGAAAGGCTGTCTCTGACCTAAATCCTGATGTTGCGATGTATTACTTCCACAATAGTCACCAGCTACACAGGGAAACTCTAGGCACTAGTGTGAGACAACCACACAGGATTGTGAATACTTGGAAATGAGACTCATAGGGAGCCATTTTGGAGGCTGGCTACCACCCAGCCCTACCCTGGGCAGGGCAAGTATACCTGAGTGAGGTCGAGTTCCTTGTTTGTTTTGTCTTTTCTTTTTATAATCTTATTAGCTTTTAAGCTTTTATTGAACTATAAAACACACAAATCCTGCGTTTCCAGCTGCATAGATTTTCACAAAGGGCACACACCCACAAAACCTCCACCTACATCAAGGAAGTAAACACCACCATCATTCCAGAAGTACTCATTGTGCTCGAACCCAGTCACTAAAACCCTCAAGAGTCTGCCCTCCTGACTTTGCCTGGACCTGTTTCTGGAATCTCTATTTTTTCCATGGGTCTACTTGTCTATCTTTGCATCAGTAATATCATGTTTACTCTTAGCTATTACAAATTTCAGCAAGTCTTAGTTTAATCCTCCAGCTTTTTGGAAATTTTTCCCTCCTAAATGAGGAACAAGGCGAAGTTACTCACTGCCATCACTTGCACTCAACACAGTCCTGGTGGACCTAGGCCACACAGTGGGGGGTGGGGGGGTGTATGAGTTTTGGAAAGAGAGAAAAAACTGTTCATATTTGCAGACAACATACACAATAAGTAAAGTTGTCAAGCATACCAGATTTAGGGGTCAAAATTCACTGTCTTTCTATGTGTTAGCAACAAACAGGAAATAAAAATTTCTAAATATGACCATTTACCATGGCCTCAGAAACTATCAACAATTAAGCTTCTATGCTGAAAACCGTAAAATGTATGGCAAAACTCAAAAATCATCCAAATAAATGGAAAGATATACCATGTTCTTGGATAGAAAGATTTCATATTCAACAAAATTCCAATCCAAATCCTAGCAGCATGTGTTTGTGTATGTTTGAGTTATTCAGAACATATACACAGGTGCTCCCCAAGTAGTGGATGGGAAATGGGTCCACATCCCTCCATGTAAAAGAAAAAAGAAGAAGAAAGAAAAGAAAGCACTGGCATTGGATGAGCATTCCATAAACAGGAAGGAGTTGGCATAATATCATAGAAATTAGAATGTGCACAGCATGTTCCAGGAACTTAAATAACTTGAGGTGGTTAGGGCTTAGATTGCATGAGGATGGGATAATGAGATTGTAGATTGACAACCAGAAGGGCTTTGAATATCATGGATAAGTCAAATTAAACCATGAGATTTATTCCTAATTCCATAGGTTGCCCACACAGCTCTTTAAGTAATAAAGCAATGTGCTATTCATATGTTAACTCATAGCCTTCATGATATGCTGAGAGAAGTTACTGTTATTACCATCCCCATTTCACAGATGCAGAATCTAAGGCAAAGCAAGGTTAAGGAACTTGCCTCGCCCAAATTCACTGCTCACAGAAGGGAGACTTAGAGTTTCATCCAGGCAGTCTGGCTCTACGGTCTATGTATACTCTCAGTGCCCATGATATGCTGCCTCTCACTACTCAAGTTTCATTCAATATTTAATGCTAGCAACAGTGTGAGGACTGGGTTGGGGGTTATGATGGGAGACTATATGGGCAGAGAGAGAGAGTTAGGTAACTAGGAAGCCATCAGTGCCAAGTTTTTGAAGTTTATCAATGGAGAAGAAAGGGTGGATTTGGCCAATACCACAGAACCAAGATGGCACATTTTCTAATCAACTGAATTGGGTAAAATGAGAGGAGACAGGAAAAGGTAAGTCAATAAACAAAACCCAAATAAAGGCTGTAACTGCTTTCTTACAGTCTTTTGTGATGCACTCACACTTGACCTCATAGGTATAGAAGCCCTCCTAGTGGCTTGGGAGGTCAATGGGTTTTATGGTCCAGTGATGCAGATGGCTTAAAATTCAAGTGTTTATAGTCCCGCTCCCTGAAAGCCCCTGAGTTGTTTCCAGACCAAGCCTTCAGCCTCACTTTCTGTTTCTCTGTTGCTTGGCCTTCCCTGCCTTATTTAGCCCTTATCTATCCTAGAGACTTCTTTTGATAGCTTTGACAGTGACTTGCTCTACTGATGCACTAACTCTGCACTCATATTTTAATTTGTAAAGTGGAGCATTAATTTAACACTCTCAAATGTGAGCGAGGGGTGGACAGACACTTGCAGGCTGGTAGACAAGCAGGGTCCTGGACTGCCCTCCTAAAATATTCTGTTTAGTAGGTCTGCAGCAGGGCCAAGATTTCTCCCTTCTTGACACCTTTAAATGCTCAGCCCCTGTTCCAGATGGTCTTGGGGAAGGTGGTTCTCACACCATGCCGAGAAGCAAGGCTGGCGTGGGTGGGAACACTGCTCTAATCCTCCTCCTCCAGTGCTGCGAGCCCATTTCCTGCCTCCTAGGTAGCTGGCCCCGGCTAAGCACTTGACATCGTGGTTTGTTTCCCAGCAATCCTGTGAAATAGAGGCTGTTGTATTCCTCGCTTCACAGAGGAGACTGCGGCTCAGAGCGATCCACTTGCTCCAGGTTTCACAACCAGTACTCAGCCATTCCTTGATTCACCCTTCACTTATGTATTTGCCATATGCTAGATGCTATTCTGGGTGCCCGTGGGTGGCAGAGCAAGGATGTGAACTCAGAACTCCGAGCTCACGCTCTGAACCACGATGACGTAGTGTCCTCCTCAAACATGGTGAGGATGGCTTCTCAGAGGCGCAGGCTGTGTGTGAGTGGCCAGAGGAGGAGGCTGCGCCGTGTTGGCCCAGTATTGAACCAGGGTCTCTGGGGAGTGCCGATGGGGCCTGTTGACCTGCAGAGGTGTCCTAGGACCAGCCAGCGTCCTCTGCGGATGGAAGGCATGGAGGCGGGCCACGTGGACCAAGGATAGCAACAACAGCAGTGGTTGGAAGGACTCTCAGCAGGGCTGGAGGTGCTGAAACTGAAGGGCAGAGGGGAGGCAGTGTTAGAGAGAGAGAGAGAGAGAGAGAGAGAGAGAGAGAGAGAGAGGTCTTCCATCCAATAGTTCACTCCCCAGATGGTCACAATGCCCAGAGCTGCGCCAGTCCTAAGCTAGCAACCAGGAGATTCCTCCGGGTCTCTCACTCAGGTGCAGGGGCCCAAGCACTTGGGCCATCTTCCACTGCCCTCCCAGGCTATACCAAAGAGCTGGGTCAGAAGTGGAGCAGCAGGGGCTCGAACTGGTGCCCATGTGGGATGCCAGCACTGCAGGCTGCGGTTTTACCCGCTACACCACAGCACCAGCCCCTGATCCCTCTTGATCATCTTCTCTCTGTGGGGACCCATGGATAGGCCTGCCATGGGACCCCCCATGCTGGGCTTGGCTTATAGCAGTAATGCAGATGTAGCAGCTGATTGAACTTTCCATCTAGCTGAGGATTGTGGAAAACAACAAGATGGTGCTGATGCCCTGCCTGCTGCGTGACTCCACAGCTGATCGTGATCAAGTGCCGGATTGGAGAGCTCTGTGCATGGACTGTGATTGATTGACTGTGACTGGTTGAATTCGGTATATAAGCGGACTGTGGGAGAAGGAGGGGGCACGCCAGCTTTCCCCCTTAAAGAATGTGCGTGCCATCTCTCCCCCTCCTCCCGGTCCCCCACTCTTTTCCCTACTCCTTCTAAGTAAAAGTCTTTTGAAGACCGATTAACTGCGAGCAGCGTCGTTCCTTTTGCGGCCGAAGGAGCTGACATCTCTCCTCCCGCTTTTGCTACTGGGAGGCCTGGGTAGCTGTGCTCACAGCTGTGTCTCTCAGCCTCTGCAACTCCTCTGTGAGGGCCCCCCACTTGGTCCCTCTCGGCCCTGTCTCAGCCCTGGGTCCCAGGACCAGTCATGGCAGAGAACAACACAACGTTGCTTGGCCAATGTCACCTGAGCCCATCTTTATTCAAGGGGCTTTGAGAGCACACAGGAGGGTACAGGGATGAAGTCTGCCCTAAGACAGCAGGGATATGAGATACAGAGAGGGGACAGGAACATGGTATACAGTGGGAGAACATTATGAGAGAGAGACACACACAGGAACTCAATTCATCTAAACATCTTCCTCCTCGTAGCCTTTGCTGCATTCTGACTACGGTTGCCTTAGTCCGCGCTGTTCTAATGGGCTGGCTTGCTCCAGCACAGCACACAGCAGCAGCATCTTCAGGGCTGTTGAACCCAGATCACTGGGCTCCTTCTCCGGCATTTCTGATGCAGTCGGTCTGGGGAGGGACCAGGAAATGTGTTTTTATCAAGTTGCAGGTGCTGCCCCACCGGCCCAGGCACTGCTTCCCAAGAGTCCCTGTTCTACCTGACCCAGCCTAGCTTTCAACATCCTGGGCAGTCGAGCACAACCCCTGGAACTGTGGTGTAGTGGGCAAGCCAGCATCCCATGTGGGCACCGATTCGAATCCTAGCTGCTCCTCTTCTGATCCAGCTCCTTGCTGATGGCCTGGGAAAGCAGCAGAGGATGGCCCAAGTGCTTGGGCCCCTGCACCCACTGTGGGAGACCTGGAAGAAGCTCCTGGCTTCTGGCTTCAGATTGGCTCAGCTCCCACTATTGTGGCCATCTGGGGAGTGAACCAGCAGATGGAAGACCTCTCTCTCTCTCTCTCTCTCTCTCTCTCTCTCTCTTTCTCTCTGTGTGTAACTCTGACTTTCAAATAAATAAATAAATCTTTAAAGAAAAAAGTAGAAAATTTTTTTTTGACAGGCAGAGTGGACAGTGAGAGAGAGAGACAGAGAGAAAGGTCTTCTTTTTGCCGTTGGTTCACCCTCCAATGGCCGCCGCGGCCAGCACACTGTAGCCAGTGCACCGCGCTGATCCGAAGGCAGGAGCCAGGTGCTTCTCCTGGTCTCCCATGGGGTGCAGGGCCCAAGCACTTGGGCCATCCTTCACTGTACTCCCTGGCCACAGCAGAGAGCTGGCCTGGAAGAGGGGCAACCGGGACAGAATCCGGCGCCCCTACCGGGACTAGAACCCGGTGTGCCAGCGCCGCAAGGTGGAGGATTAGCCTGTTGAGCCAGGGTGCCGGCCAAAAAGTAGAAATTTGAGGCAAACACTGGGTACCATGGTTAGGCCCCTACTCAGGAGGCCTATATCCAATATCTATGGCTTGGGTTCAGTCCCTCAGCTCACCCCAGCCAAAGCAGACATCCAGATCTCGAAGACAGGGAGGAGCTTATTAAACGCAGAGCCCCAGGGCTGACGCTGTGGCACAGCGGGCTCAGCGGCTGCCTGTGCTGCTGGCATCCCATGTTGGAATATGGGGCCGAGGCCTGGCTGCTCTAATCCTGACCCAGCTCCCTAATAGTGACCCTGGGAAAACAGCGGAAGCTTACTCAAGCACTTGGGCCCCTGCCACTTCTGTGGGTGACCAAGTTGAAGTTCCTGGCTCCTGGCTTCAACCTGGAACAGACCTGACTGTGTAGCCATTTGGGAAGTAAAACAGTAGATGGAAGATCTTTATCTCTCTCTCTCTCTCTCTAGCTCTGCCTTTCAACTAAAGAGATAGATCTTCTAAATAAATACATAAATAAGCAATCTTGGAGCCTGAAGCGGAGTTGCAGCTCGTATGCTTCCTGGGCGGTACCTTTCTGTCTCATGGGTCACCCCAGACGCTACGGTGCATCCGTTCCTGTGTTCCTGACACCAGGTACTGGTAACTCACATGCTGCTGCCCCCCCCCCCCCCCCCGAACCAGCCAGGAGCCCGTTTTGTCCTAGTCTCGGGAAGCCACGGGCTCAGATCTGAGTGTCTGTCTCTGTGTTCATTCCTCCTCCAGCCGTCTGTGGAGGGACCTGCCTGTGGCTCCTTCTCAGGGATGTGAGTGCAGATGTCCTAGAATGTGTCTGCAGGCTTCCAGAGTTTCTCCCGCTGGCGCTAAAAGTGAGCGTCTCGGCGTAGTGAGCCCTCTCCCTCAGTGCAGGTGCAGGCGTGAGTCCCCTGGCCCTTTAAGAATGGGAAGTTCAAGGAAGGCAGGAGATGTGTAAAAAGGCAATTTTCCCCCCTTTGCATTGCCAGCAGCACAATAGCAGCAGGCAGTGTTTTAAACTCTCCGATAATTTGATCTTAATTACATAGTGTGCAGAGGCACTAATAAGTTTACAAATCTGCCAGCAACACCAAACACATATGTCTTAGAAAATGGTACCCTTTTCCTGCTTATTGTAGGACTGGGAGCCCGGGGAATTGTGAACAATTAAGAGGGAGTGGCCAATGGTGACTCAAAGGACGGCTCCAGAGAGGCTGACAGGAGCAGCGGATTTGCAGCGTGTACTAGGGGCACCTGAGGGTTGGGGAAGTGTCCTGGAACCCAAAACTGTGGCTGGTGACCCAGCACAGCTGCATGAGATGCAGAAAAGTAGATTGAGAAAGCCAGGAGGCCGTGCGGCGGTTGAGACACAGCTGGGGACGACTGCAACCCATATCAGAATGCCCGGGTTCAAATCCTGGCTCCACTCCTGGCTCCAGCTTCCCGCTAATGCACACCCTGGGAGACAGCAGATGGTAGCTCAGGTCCTTGGGCCCTTGCCACCCACGAGGGAGACCTGAACTGAATTTTTGTGCGTTGGCTTTAGCCTAACCCAGACCCGGCTGTTGCAGGTATTTGGGAGAATGAACCAACAGATGGCAGATTTCTGTCTGGCTCTATCTCTCTGTCTCTCTGCCTTCCAAATAATAATAATTTTAAAAATCTGGACTTAAAAAAAGAGAATGCCAAAAATATTGCTTTTCTTTATCTTACATGGGTACCACGTGACCCAGTGAATGCTTTGAGGGCCTGAGAAGAAAACCGCTGGGTAGCAAGTACTAGTTTCTGCTCCCAGTGATATCAGACTGCTTATTAATAATTTTCAATGTTAATAAGCCTGTAGGCTCTTGCCACTTATTCAGAGAAGAATTCTGAATACTGGCTCAAATGGACCAGACAACATGGTATGTTTTTAAGGATTTTATTCACTGAGAGAAATGCACAGGAGAGCAGGGGGCTTTATTTAAGGGAGAAAGGGAAGTCTAGAAGCTAAGTCAGGTCCATACCAAGCAGAGAGCAGGCCAGGAGCGAGCCGCGTGGAGCAAGCGTGCAGGAAGGAAAACAAGGAGCCTGTGGCCCGAAGCCCACACACCTGCGGGGCAACAAGACCAACAAGGCCAACAAGGAAAGGACCCACCATGTTCCAGGTCTCTTAGTCCCTCCCAAAGGGGAGTGGTTCCATAGTCTGATTGGCAGGTGGGCATACAGGTGGGGTCAGGTAGGGGCATGGTCTCCAGTTTACAAATCTGGTTGATTTCAACCTATCTGCCTGCCTACATCACCAGCGCCTCAGGCCAGAGCAGAGTAGAACCAGCATGCTCGGGACATGACAGTTTGTGCAAGTTACTGTAGGTGTCCTGTGGCTTGTTCATTGTAGCACAGGGAAAATCCCAGCTGCCCCTGGGGGTCACATTGACAAGAATTTGGGAAGTCTCAGCAGGTGTCCTGGCACACAGTAGGCATGCGGCTCACCTTCAATCATTTTCTTCCCTGCCTCCTTTCTTTGCAAGGCTTTTCCTAAGGTCACCTATAATTGGGTCATTTCCTGGCCCATAGGAGATACTTTTGAAAGGATTTATTTATTTCCACTTTGTTTGAAAGGCAGAGAGAGAAACCAAGAACCATCTTCGGTCTGCTGGTTCACTTCCCAAATGCCTACAACAGCCAAGGCTGGGCCAGGCTGAAGCCAGAAGTCTGGAATTCCAACTGGGTCTCCCCCACGAGTGGCAGGGACTCATGTACTTGAGCCCTCATTTGCCGCCTCCCGGGTTGCGCATTATCAGGAAGCTGAATTCGAAGCAGAGTAGCCAGGACTTGAACTAGGCACTCTGATATGAGACAGGGGTATCCCAAGCAGTGACTTACTGACTGCCCAGTATGGGAGGTACTTGATCAATAACGGCTCAAGGAAGAAACAAGTAATAAATATCGCTTCCTATTAAATCAAGGAACTCAAGCCCAGATAGGCTCAGTAACTCGGCACAGGCACACAGCACAGCCAACGTCAATGTCACAGATGCAGACTGCAGAACAGCGCTGGGCTGATTCCCTGATCTTCATCCTGAAGTTGCAATATTTTCAAAGTGGAAAAAAAGGAAACACCCCAAAGCCGACCGAGAGTGAACTCCTGACTACCGGCTTCTTTTGATTAAAGCGGAAACCTCGCTTCTGTGATATGTGGGTTTCAGAAGATTAAATTCATGTTTGATTACAAACCCCAGAATAAAAGGAAAATAAATATGTTCACGAAGATGAGGAATTCCCAGAGGCAGGAGGAGAACAAATACTGAGTCAATACTCTCATGACTGCTGTCTCTTAGAGCTGAGGGGAGAGATCAGTGGGGTGGCTCCCCGTCTCCTCAAAGGCCCACTCTGCCACGCACGGCGTGTACACCCCCTGCTCTGCCAGGATCCAGCACATTGTGCTGGCCCTCCCCCTCAAACATCAGACTGCCCGCCCACAACACCCCCTGAGTTTACAGCCCCCTCCCCTTCTTAACCTTTGTGTGTGTGGGGGGGGAATACTAATCAATCTCTAAAGCCCCATTGAAATGCAGAAATCCCTTCTAAGTCCTTTCCTAGCTCCCTGGTGGGAAATGATTGTTCCCTCTGCAACCCCTGAGTGCTTGGTAGTTTTCCTGTTCCATTCATCAACATTGGCTTTATATCAAGATGACATTTATTTACGAACATGCCAGACTTTCCCTCTGCATCTGTAAACAACCTCTCAGTCCCCTACCTCAGCACACCAACTTCAGAACGAGATTCAAGGAATGTGCATTGACAGAGACCTATTCAAAGGCCCCAAATCGAAGCCCAGCTGAACCAGGTATGGCACAGTCACAAAGCATGGTTTTATGCAGTCCTTAAAAATATTAGGTGTGTATTTCAACAACACCAAGGAGGGCCGGCACTGTGGCCTAGTGGGTAAAGCAAGCGCTGCCTGCAGTGCCGGCGTCCAATATGGGTGCCGGGTCGAGTCCCGGCTGCTCCACTTCCGATCCTGCTCTGCTGTGGCCTGGGGAAGCAGTAGAAGATGGCTCAAATCCTTGGGGCCTTGCACCCGCATGGGAGACCTGGAAGAAGCTCCTGGCTCCTGGCTTCGGATCAGCACAGCTCCAGCCATTTCAGCCAATTGGGGAATGAACCAGTGGATGGAAGACCTCTCTCTCTCTCTCTCTCTCTCTCTCTCTCTCCCTCCCTCCCTCTCCTTCTATCTCTGTGTAACTCTGACTTTCAAATGAATAAATAAATCTTTAAAAAATAGAAAATAAATAATACCAAGGAATTGTGTAGCTATTATTTGTTGCATTTCCACTGCCCAGGCAAGGTCATGGCTGTTCACTGAACATTCCATCTGCTGTCGCTAACTTGCCTATTCCTTCACAGTGAGTGACTCAGGACCAGGTTTCAGCCAATGGAATGCAGCTCAGCTGAGGCAATGAAAGGCCCACTGTGGCTTTCTAGGCTTTCTCCTTTAGCTTTGGTGCCTGAGATGGCCAGAGGGGCCAGAGAATGTGGCTATGGGCGGCTACACATGGAACAGAGGCCAGGTGGTTATGTGTCCAAAGGGAGAACTAAGCCACTGGGATGTTAGTGAATGAAACGCAAAACAGGGATGTCAATAGTTCCTGGCTAGGCTTTTGTGACAATAAATGATCTTATAGTGTATGATATTTAGAATAAACTCATGGAAAATTGAATTAAAAGATAACTTTCTTTTGGTGCAAAAAAGTTCTGAAGTCCATGCATCTGAAGTTTCCAATAAGCTCTTATGAAAAATTACACATGGCTTTTAAATTTTTTTTGCAAAAAGATAAACTTCTCTTTAAATTCCCTATTCCATAGCCTTTTCTAAATTACTTTCCTATAGGTGCAGTTCTTAACACGGTACTTGACATACAGTCGGTACTTCATAAATGCTAGTCCCATCTTCCCTTCTATTCCTCCACGTGGTGAGTTTAAAACTGTCCATGACTAAGTGCAGCTTAGTCATGTCCCCCAGCAGAGGGGGACGCAGGACGTAAGTGTTGTGATGGGGATTCAGAAAATGTCGTGTGCACTTGTTCTAAGTGAGAGCCGCCTGGGCCTCTTTGACGTCATAAAAGCCATCCCTGGGTGGGGCAAAGTGTGAGGGAGACAAGAGGAATATCTGGGCCCACCATGACAGCCAGAGCAGAGGTCTGGAGGCTGTGGGAGGGAATGAAAGGTCGTAAAAGGGGGCGGAGGAGGTTTCAGAGCAAGAAAAATGTTGCGTTTAATCCCATTTGTCCTATGGGAGTTTTCCAAAGCCAGACAAAGGAAATCAGCGCCAATGCCTGGTCTCCCACGCAGCCCGTCCTGGACAGTCTTTCTGTTCCTTTTTTTTCAGCCCTGCACACACTTGGCTGCACAGATTTTAAGAAGGACAATGGTTGTTTTAATAGTGCTAATGGGGGGTGATGGGCGAATCATAATCTTATAACCAAAATGGTTCACTCGTTTGTGTGTGCTATTGAAAGCGAAGGCTCTTTGAGAGGTGCCAAAGAAAGGGACTCACCACCTACACACTGCACAACAGGACTGCCTTGTGCATTCACAAGGGGCTGCCCTGGAGCTGGGAGCTCCCTGAAAAGCAGTTTCTTTGCCAATCTCAAATATTGTTATGCTTGGTTATGCAGCTGAAGGAGCGATGGGAGTGGAAGTCTGGCCGCTGTGCGTGGTGTTTTTCTTTTGGGGCTCCCAAGCTGCTTCAGAACCCCTGCTGAGAAAGACCCCAAGGAGAAAGAAGCACCTATTCTGGATTTTTATTCTTAGAAGCCCCTGGTCCAGAGCTGGGGCCTTCATGCATCCTAGCTGCTGCTTTTTTTTTTTTTTTTAAAGATTTATTTATTTTATTTGAAAGGCAGAGGCAGAGAGAAAGACAGAGAGAGAGAGAGAGAGAGAGAGAGAGAAAGATCTTCCATCTACTGGTTCACTCCCCAAATGGTCGCAACAACCAGAGCCAGGCCAATCTGAAGTCAGGAGCCAGGAGCTTTTTCTGGGTTCCCACGCAGGTGCAGGAGCCCAAGGACTTGGGCCATCTCCCACTGCTTTCCCAGGCCATAGCTGGATCAGCGAGTGGAGCAGAAGTGGAGCAGCCGGGACTCAAACCAGCACCCAGATGGGATGCCGGCACTGTAGGCAGCAGCTTTACCCACTTCACCACAGCACCAGCCCCCCAGCTGTTGATTTTTAAACTTATTTGAGGAAGAATATTTAAAGAACTTTAAAATAATGTAAATCTCATTGGAAAAGTGAAACTAAGTAAATACCATTAGGAGAGTAAGGTAATGAAGGCAGAGCATAAAAATTTTGTCCCATTATCTTTGTAAAATAGCTGAAAATGATTCTGAGGGAAGATTCATGGGTCTAGAGCCTTGTGTAGAAGTGTTGATGTTGAGTGGCTGAGAATAATATGAAAATGCATCTGGACGGGGAAGCAGTGGAGACCTGGCACAGCACATTCCTTGCGCCCCATCTCCTGGGATCCTACAGCACTAAAGGCAAGGAAGCTGGCGAGCCCTCGCTCTTGTGGTTGTCCCCATTTCACAAGTAGGAACAATGAGATTCACCAAGGTGAAGAATAGAGGCGAATAGCTAGTAAAATCTATGGCTTCATAACTATTTTTTGGTTTCACCAAACGAAAATAGAAATTTACTAACATTAAAAACAAAATGCTGGGCCCAGCACTGTGGCACAGAGGATTAAAAATCCATGCCCTGCAGCACTGATATTCCATATGGGCACCAGTTTGTGTCCCGGCTGCTCTGCTTCCAATCTGGCTCTCTGCTGATGGGCTGGGAAAGCAGTGGAAGATGGCCCAAGTGCTTGGGTGCCTGCCCCCACATGGGAGACCTGGAAGAAGCTCTTGGCTCCTGGCTTCGGCCTGGCCTAGCACTGGCCTTTACAGCCATCAGGGGAGTGAACCAACAGATGGAAGATCTCTCTCTAACTCTGAGTTTCAAATAACTAAGTACATCTTTTAAAAAGAAGGAAGAGGGCCAGCATCCCATATGAGCGACAGTTTGAGACCCAGCTGCTCCACTTCCGATCCAGCTCGCTGCTGTGGCCTGGGAAAGCAGTGGAGGATGGCCCAAGTCCTTGGAGGCCTGCACCTGTGTGGGAGACCCAGAGGAAGCTCCTGGCTCCTGGCTTCGGATTGGTGCAGCTCCGGCCGTTGCAGCCAATTGGGAAGTGAACCAGCAGATGGAAGACCTCTCGCTCTCGCTCTCGTTCTCTGCCTCTCCTTCTCTCTCTGTGTAACTCTTTCAAATAAATAAATAAATCTTAAAAAAAAAAAAAAAAAAGGAAGAGGAGGAGGAGGAAAGGATGAGGAAGGGGGTGCTCAAATTATTGTGACACCCTAAAAACATTTTTTTAGAGGAGTGCTGTGATACAGCCATGTTCATCACAGCAGATCTGGGGGGGGGGGGGATAGATCAACTATATGGCAGGAGTTCTAACCTTTGGCACCATTCCCTTGAGTCAGGGGACCAATTTTGTCTTGGACCACACAACAAGGGGCTACAGATACCAGCATTGTCCCCATGAGAGAATAACGGAGCTGAAAATTCCTTTTGCCTGATACTTTTACCATATGTCTTCTGGGTAGATACACAAATACGTACCGTTGTGTGACAACTGCCTGCAGGATTCAGTACCTAGAAGCAACAGGCTGTCCCTGTCAGCCACGTCTGTGGACGTGCAGGCCACGATGTTTGCACAATCATCCCACGGAGAGTATCTCACAACGTGGCCCTGGCAGCAGGTTGACTGGAGAGGTAAAGCAGTGGTCAGTGTGACCCAATACCCTTGAGAGCCACAGAAATGATTGTCCTCATTTTCCATGAAATGTTTGTTTAGTTTGTAATTAAAGGGACAGAGCCCACTTTCCCTCCGAAGAACGAAGTACCACACTGTGGAGTGGTCTCACCTCTTCCGACTGAAGACAAAGAAAGGAAGTGACTTGAAGAACGTTTTGTCCTTCCAAAGCAGGAATAAAATCTGCCCCTGCAGATGACCGTCTATAATAGTTTCAGCTGATGCAGAAATCGATTTTAAATATCAAGGCAGGTGTTTTAAAAAGCCCCTGTCTAGCAGTGACTGGTTTTCTTCCTTTTCTTTATTCCACCTGTCTTCCTCAAGGGGCCATAGTATTACATGGAAGCTCATTTCATCGTGTATAGTTTCTACAGAACCATTTTATTTCCACTTTGAAATAAAAAGCGGATGAATAAAAATTCACATGTAAACCTTGTAACAACCTTTCGATTGGGTTTCCATGTATGTTCTTGGGTTCGCCCACTTTTTTCTCTTCTGTATTCACAGATACCCATGAACACAAACCCTGTTTCCAGATGGTAGAAAACCATGGATGGAGGCAGAAACTCCGAGGACTCGAGGTATGCGGGGTGCGTGGCTGGAGATTCAGACTCCTTGTATGGATTTCCTTCCTCAGTAGCATCTCCTAGCACTCACTGAACACTGACCATGGCCCGGGCTGCGGTGGGAGATACAATGAGATACTTTTTGAGTGCACCTAATCTCCCCAGTGACTTAGAGTTATAAATGGGGGCAGGACATGACCGAAGAAGAGTGTTGTATCCTCAGATCAATTGTTCTGTTACAGGACGTGTTTCAACAATATCTGAGCCACTGGGGAGGTGGCAGCAGCTGATAACTCATGTTGCTACACCAGAAAACTTGACATTTCCATTATGTGCTATTGTTTAGAGCTTTGAAAGCATGGGCTGAAACAAAACAAAAGAACCCAGTGAAGCACTTATTTAATGTAGGAAATTAAATATTTTATCCTTAGCTGTTTCCTGGTAGTATTGACTAAAATATTTTAATAAAAAATTTTAACACGCATTTAAAAATGTTTCAAATGCTTTAATAAAGCATTGCCCTTAAAATCCCTTGTTAATATAGATTCTTAAAAAGTGTTAATTGAAGAAAATTAATTGAGGGGCCAGCGCTGTGGCATAGTAGGTTATGCTACCTCTACAATGCCAGCATCCTGTTTGGGTACCAGTTTGAGTCCTGGTTTCTCCGCTTCTGATCCAGATCCCTGCTAATGCTCCTGGCAAAGCAGCAGAAGATGCCCCAAGTCCTTCAGCCCCTGCACCCACAAGGTAGACCTAGATAAAGCTCCTGGCTCCTGGCTTCAGCTTGGCCCAGTCCTGGCTGTGTGGCCATTTGGGGAGTGAACACATAAATAAATCTTTTTTTTTAAAGTATTAATTGATCCAGGGACTGTTATATTCCACATGATTTGTACTTTTATTTTAAAATGTTTAAATGTGAACACTAGCAGTGATTGATGGTAGTTTTCATATTTTCATGTAACAATCCCGAAACACTGAAGTAACTTCTGATTTCTAGCCTTCAGAAAAAAACAGTAGTTCATATATTAACTCTCCCCTCCTCAGGAAAATGCTACCACTTCAGAAAACAGAATCTCAGCAGTTTGAAATAAACATTTATGAAGCCATTTGGCTGCTATGTTAAGTGCATTTAAGTAAGTTAAAAGTCTATTTTTAAAAAGTTATTTATTATCATTTAATTTGAAAGGGAGAGAGAAAGAGAAAGGGAGAGAGAGATTGCCCATCCACTGGCTTACTCCCCAAATGCCCACAGTTGTCTAGGCTGGGCCAGGACCAAGTCAGGAGCCAGGGGCTCCATACAGATCTCCCACATGGGTGGCAGAGACCCAACTCTTGGCGCCATCACCACTGCCTCCCAGGGAGCGCAATAGCAGGAAGCTGGATTGGAAGTGGATTGAGGGTCTATTTTATCACTTTTTAAAATTAGAGTGTTAGATGCTGCTATCAGTTGAACCACAACTGTGTATCCACATGACAAATCTGTTGTGCATCTAAAAATGATTTTTATTTATTTGAAAGGCAGAGAGAAAGAGTGAGTGAGCTGTTTTCCATCTGCTGGTTCACTCCCCACCTATCTGCAACAACCAGGACTGGACCAGGCTGAAGCCAGGAGCCAGAAACTCAATCTGGGTGGCAGAGGCCCAGGTACTTGAGCTATTACCTGCTCTTTCCAAGGTATATATTAGCAGGAAGCTGGAATCCGAAGTACAGCTGGGACTCGAACTCGAGCACTCTGATAGGAGAAGCAGGCAGCTTAACTGCTATGCCAATGGCTCCTGCCTTGTTCTGATTTCTATAGGATTTTCTGCCTAGCCTCCCCTTCCCTTAGAGCCTCAAACTTCCTGGAGCTGCCTTGCTATGTTCTGACCCAACTCAACCCCGCTGTGCCCAAACCAGAATTGACTGGCCTAAGAGAAGACACATGGAATTAGAATCAATGTGTTCCAGGGCTGGCATTGTTGTGTAGCAGGTAAAGCCACTGCCTGCAATGCTGGCATCCCATATGAGCACCGGTTCATGTTCCAGCTGCTCTGCTTCCCATTCAGCTCCCTGCTGATGGCCTAGGAAAGCAGTAGAGGATGGTTCAGACGCTTGGGCCCCTGAACCTGCATGGGAGACCCAGAGGAAGCTCCTGGCTCCTGGCTTCGGATGGGCACAACTCTGGCAGTTGCGGCCATTTAGGGGGTGGCCCTAAATAGAAGACCTCTCTCTCTTTCTCTCTCTCTCTCTCTCTCTCTCTCTCTCTCTCTGCCTCTCTGTAACTCTGCTTTTTTAAATAGATAAATCTTTAAAAAAAAAGATGAAAGTTATGCATATGTTTCAGGACATTTATGGCATTACACTTCAAAATTAGAGTGAAATGATAGCAGATACTTCTCTTATGCTTATTATGCTCTATGCATCATTCTAAAACACCTGTATCAACTTATTAAAACTTATAACAACCTATGTCGAGGCAGTTGCTGTCACTACATTTTGTTAAAGAAAATGTGCAAAGAAAGGCTGAGTAACTGGTCCAAGCTCACACAGGTCGTGGGATGGGATTGGAGGTAGAATCAGCATTCAAACCCAGGAATCCTGGCCCCAGCATCCTTGATATTACTATCCATGGAAATTATAATAATAATAATTATTATTATTATTATTTTGTGACCAGGCACAGAATATGATGCTTCGTGGCAATGCTTCCTGAGCTCCTGGGATCACTGGTCTCCCCATGGGCTGTTCTAGACCTCCAGTAAGTGCCCCCAGTGGTTCAAGTATTTATTTGTCCAACCACCATTATCTGGGGGTCGTTGGGACAGCTTAAGCTGTAAGAAAATTTGCATAATTCTATTAAAATGTTCTTATATATAGTAAACATCTAATACATGCTCAATGAATAAATAAGTGAACAACTAGATATAATATTACATGTATAACAGGGATCTGAAACTTCATGGGCTATTTCTGGGTAGCCAAGATATCAATGGTTTCCATTTATGTTTTTCAAGTTTTTAATCAAGAACATGTATATCTTTTTAAAAAAATCAGGAAAAATAATTTTCAAACAAATGAGACATTCACATGCAACAGTATTTAATTTCTGTGCATTATGTCCCAACGTGAGGAAATATTTCAGTGTGTGAGTCCCCAGTGTAAAGTTTAATTTGGATTCTCAGTGAACACTTGTCGTGATATTTGTGAATAGCATATTCTGCTTGTATAAGACCCTGTCATTCTTGATGGAAAATAAATACAATTACAAACACCAACTCGTGCTGAATGAAACTCAGAATGCTGGAGTTAGGGAAAACACAACCCTGGTGGTGTGCGTAATCATATTCATCAACTGTACCTGCATAGTAGTTTGAAACTAATTTTTTTCTGTGGGTTTTTTGCTTCTTTCAATGCAAGCAAGTGCTTCATTCCCACAGGAAGCTTGCTGCAGACAGGAAGCGGGAGGAATCCACTGCAGTTCTGGGCTTTCGTTTCAAGAAGATGAATGTCTGAAGGACTATAGCAAATCTGGGGTTTGGTCTTCCCCAAACCCAGAAGGCCAATCTCCCATCTGCATGACAGAAGCAAGATTAGGGTGTTGGAAGGCGGAGGCCTCTCTGGCACTCCCGCGGGCCACAGTGTGCTGCTGGGGTGGTGTTCTGCCTGGAGCATGAGCAGTAGAGCCAGCTCGCCTTGTGGATGCATCCTGATACCCCAGCAGTGATGCAAAGCAGCAGAAAGCCTTAGGCTTGGCACAGAAATTCATTTGTTTACCCAAACATCCAACGATACCTGATTTCTTCCATACCTAAATTTGAGCTGTATGATTCAAACTTACTACTCAAACTGGTTTTTCTCGGCATGTTGATCTTGATGTCTTGTAGTTGTAGGGATCCGTTTTTATTTCTCCTTGTTATTATCTTTTTATGTATCTTTCTTAGAACCCACTATTTTATGACACATTGTGAGGTTGTTCAAAATCACCTCATCAATTTTTCACATATTTATTATTTTCAGGAGGGGTAGTTGGTTAGATTGATTTAAAACCAAAGTTTATTTCCTTTCTTTTTTTTTTTCATTTCATTTGAAAAGCAAAGAGACAGAAAGAGATCTTCCATCCACTGTTTCACTCCCAAAATGCCCACAAAAAATGAGAGTGGGGCCAGACTGAAGCCAAGAACCCAGAATTCAACCCAGGTCTCCCACATGAGTGGCAGGGATCCAAGGACGTGAACCATCACCTGCTGTCTGCCAGGGTGTGCACTTGCAAGAATCTTAATCAGCAGCAGAGTAGCCAGGACTGAAACCAGGCACTCTGATGTGGGCTGTAGGCATCCCAGGCGGCAACTTCATTGCTGTGCCAAATGCCTGATTTTTATTCTTAAGTGTTCAAAATACACACACACACATACACACACAGAGAGAGAACTCACACAGAGAAAGACACTTTAAAAAGTTCATGGAAATTTGAGCTAAAAGTTGTTTATTTTGGTGCAAAAATTTTTTTAAATCCATGCAGTTCTTTTTTTTTTTTTTTTAAAGATTTATCTATTTTACTTGAAAGTCAGAGTTGCACAGAGAGGAGAGGCAGAAAGAAAGAGAGGTCTTTTATCCACTGGTTCACTTCCCAACTGGCCACAACAGCCGGAGCTGTGCTGATCCGAAGCCAGGAGCCAAGAGCTTCCTCCAGGTCTCCCATGCCTGTGCAGGGGCCCAAGGACTTGGGCGATCTTCTACTGCTATCCCAGGCCACAGCAGAGAGCTTGATGGGAAGTGGAGCAGCCGGGTCTCAAATCGGCACCCACATGGGATGCCAGCACTTCAGGCCTGGGCGTGTTAACCCGCTGAGCCACAGTGCTAGCCCCATGCAGTTCTTTTAAAATAAGAATTTTCCACGAACTTTTTGAAGGCTCCAGATGTGTGTGTGTGTGTGTGTGTGTGTGTGTGTGTGTGCGTGCGCGCATATACACAGATGCACACTTCACAAAGAGGTTCCACTAATGAGAAGAGACTTGGGAGAAGGAATCAGAAACCAAATCCTCCAGTTTGCAACTGATTCTGCTGATAGACAGCAGAATAGACCGACAATAAACAGCGAGCAATGGAAAAGGCTTTAAGACTTTTGTGATTTTATCAGCAGATAGCAAGTGTAATTTTAATGTAGAAGAACTAATAATTAATTGGGGAGCAAAGAGGCCAGTTCAATGATGTGTCTGGGCAGAAAATAATCCTCTGGTATGCAGATCAAGAAAAAAGATTTAGGGATTATTCTTGAAAAATCATTAAAACTCTCAGTCTAGGGCATAGTTCTGGGAACTAAGACAAATACAGGGTTAGCAAAGAGAATGCAGAGAAAATTGGAGGAGGCACCTGTTATTCTGAAGAAGGTTGTTTGATCTAGTCAGGAATATCATCATGGTAACTGCTGTTATCCAAGAAAGTGATAGAAGAATGATGAAATTCAAGAAACAAATGTATACACTTACACGGGGGTAGGCAAACACCAATGCCTTTTAGAACCAAGCAGGTAGGTGAATGGGTGAAACTGTTATGGTGAGACTTTCAGGAATGCTGGGAACTCAGCTGGAGGGTGCTCCGAGGTTTTCTGATTCACACACACACACACACACACACACACTCACACACTGTGCTGACCAAACAAATCACGTCTGCTGCTCTTCTCAATGCTGGACACCACCCACGGCGACCGCCTGACTCAAGGCTGTGTTTCGTGCCTCTCTCCTGCCTCTTCTCTAATCTGAGAATCCCTGCAAGACCAGGCTGGGGCTTATTTAGTCTTGTATCTTGCCTGCAGCTTGCTTTGCCCAATGGTTATGGGTTGAACACGTGGCAAATGGAGGAGTTCTGGGCCCACCCAGCAGAACGGGGAGACAGCCGGCCGCTGTGCTGGGGCTCCAGGGCCACTGTGTCTAAAAGAGCTCGTGTGTGGGCCCCGATGCCGGTTCTGTGCTTGACTCAGCTCTGCTGTACCTGATTTGCATGCAGTGTGTGGATTATTTCTGTCTATGGTATGTGTAGATCTGTGTTTTTTTCTCTCTTGTCTGTTCCTCCCACCGGCCTTGGCCTTTCTTCCTCTAAGATCTCTCTTGTCCCTTGTTTAGCATTCCAGGAAAGAATTTCTCAGTTGGCTTTTCCTCTTCTGTCCTCTCATCCTGGTTGGTTTTGCTCTTTATTCTCCTTTTCTTCATTATACCTACGCTGCAAAAGAGGGAACGCGACAACAGTCTCATCAATGAATTCTCTCTTTGGGATTTGTAATAAGCTGGTGACACATCTGACATCCCACTTGCTCAAATGGCACAACCCTTTTCCAGTACACAATATTTCTAGACTATATAAGTACTTAAAATCTAAGTACTTTAGGTTGAACTTAAGGTTTATTAAAATTTCGCACTATTAGATCTACACAGAGTCTCTCTCTCTCTCTCTCTCTATATATATATATATACACACACACACATAAATTATAAAGCATAAGTATGAAAAGAAAATCCATGAATCCACATCCTATCTTTTTTTTTTTTTTTTGACAGGCAGAGTGGACAGTGAGAGAGAAAGAGACAGAGAGGAAGGTCTTCCTTTTTCTGTTGGTTCACCTCCTAATGGCCACTGCAGCTGGCGCACTGCGCTGATCCAAAGCCAGGAGCCAGGTTCTTCTCCTGGTCTCCCATGGGGTGCAGGGCCCAAGGACCTGGGCCATCCTCCACTGCACTCCCGGGCCACAGCAGAGAGTTGGACTGGAAGAGGAGCAACTGGGACAGAATCCGGCACCCAAACCGGGACTAGAACCTGGTGTGCTGGTGCCGAAGGCCGAGGACTAGCCTATTGAGCCGCAGCGCTGGCCAACACATTGTATCTTAAGAACTGGAACACTGGGGCTGGTGCTGTGGCATAGCACTGCGGTGCAGCAGGCTAAGCCTCTGCCTATAGCGCCGGCATCCCATTTGGGCTCCAGTTTGTGTCCCAGTTACTCTTCTTCCGATGCAGCTCTCTGCTATGGCCTGGGAAAGTAGTGGAAGATGGCCCAACTTCTTGGGCCCCTGCACCCTGTGGAAGATCTAGAAGAAGCTCCAGGCTCCTGGCTTTGGATTGGCCCAGCTCTGGCCATTGTGGCCATTTGGGGGAGTGAACCAGCATATGGAAGACCTCTCTCTGTCTCTGCCTTTCTGTAACTCTGCCTTTCAAATAAATAAAATAAATCTTAAAAAAAAAGAACTAGAACATCAAAAATGCTGTTGAATCTCCTATATTTTACTCAGTGTTTCTTTGCTGCCTGTCAGTCCTGCTTTGGGATCATCACGATGAGCCTCAATTCTGAGTGAGCAATGCTATGGGTTCACAAGGTCATGCTTTTTCCAGAATACAAAACAAGCCTCTCAGTGATCTGTCGCATCTGCCACCTCTTCTCCCTCCCAGAAGCCACTGTGTGCCTGAGACCCTGGGGAGCTCATCCAGACCGTGACCAGAGCCCCCTCATTCGTCTCTCTGGCTCCAGATGCTGGATGCAGGGGCAAGTCAGATGGGCAGTTATGGGAAGGGGAGGGAGAAATCAGTCTGTAGAGACAAGATAATATTTGAATCGATTAGAAATACAGTGCTGATTAGGTCCATTTTCATACAACTCCAAATAACTGGCAAAATGTGAATTCTGTTTACGTGGTATATTAGTTTCCAGTTAACCTGGAACAGATTACTACAAATTTTAAGCAGCTTAAGACAATGCGCATTCATTATCTCATAGATGCTGTGGGGCAGGAGTTCAGGCATAACTTGGCTGGGCCCTCTGCTCAGCATCCCGCATGGTTGAAATGAAGGTGTTGGCCTGGCTTACGTTCCCTGGAGTCGCTACTGGGGGAGACTCCACTTCCATGCTCTTTCAGGTTGCTATGGATATGTCACTCAGGGTGTCCCAGCTGTTTGCCGCCTGTTGGATGGAGGCTGCTCCTAGTCCTAGGGTTTGCCTGCAGTTTTTCTTCCCACGTGGCCACCTCCTTTAGAGCACAGGGAGATTTCTCTAGATCCAGTCTACTAAAATGAAGTCTTGTGTAATGTAACCTAATCCGAAGAGTGACATCCCCTCACCTTGGCCAAATTTGTGTGTTAGAATCAAGTCACAGATCGCGTTTACACTAAGGGGGGGGGGGCTTACACAAAGGTCTGAAGACCAGGAGGGGCTTGTGTGTCATCTTAGCAGTCTGTCTATACTGCAAGTGCCAAAGCACATAGTGCCCTGGAATTGAGACAGAAATTCTAATTGGGCAGATGTATTTGGTTGAGGTTTCTTTACAAAGATTTTGTGATTATAACCAACTGAAAGTAGAGGAGGCAGTGTTAGGTCTAGTGCTTAAGATGCTGAAGTTTCCTATCAGATTGACTGGGTTCAATTCCAGCTCTGTTCCTGACTGCACTTTCCTGTTCTGTAGCCCCTGGGAAGCAGGGGTGATGACTTTGCATCCATGTAGGAGACCTGGATGGAGTGCCTGCTTCGTGGCTCTGGCCTGCCCCAGTCCCAGTTGTTGCAGGCATTTGGGAGGTGAACCAGTTCTCTCTGTCTCTGCCTCTCAAAAAACACAAAAATACAATAATAAAAAATAAGTGATATTGGTATTCTACTGAAAATTTACAAACAAATGATGCATTATATAGTACTGATTATTTGGAAGGAGTGACATTTTATTACCTAAGTTTTAAACCCTTACATGTACTTCTACAAAGTGTTTTAATTTAGAAAATCATAATATATAGCTGATGAGAGAAAAAGAACCATATAAAAGAAGAAACTATCAAGTCAATATTTTTAAAACTTTCTTTTTATAAAATGATTTAATTATTTATTTGAAAGACAGAGTTACAGAGGTAGAAGGAGAGAGAGAGAGAGAGATGTCTTCCATCCACTGGTTCACTCCCCAAATGGCCACAATGGCTGGAGCTGGGCAGATCTGAAGCCAGGAGCCTGGAGCTTCTTCTGGGTCTCCCACGCAGGTGCAGGGGCCCAAGCAGTTGGGCCACCTTCTACTGCTTTCCCAGGGCATAGCAGAGAGCTGGATCAGAAGTGGAGCAGCCAGGACTCCAACTTTCACCCATATGGGCTTTACCCACTCTGCCACAGCGCCAGTCCCTTAAACCAATTTTAAAAGGACAGTTGATTCTGTTTGGGCTAGAAGAAAAAATAATGTTTCAGAATATGATTTTTGTCAAAAGAAAATTAGCTTCTCCCTGTCTCCACTAAATAAATATAGAACCAAAAAACACTGGTTTATAACAGACACCAGTTAATCAGTCAGCTCAGAGCACCTACGTGTCCACTTTTGTTCCAGCTTCCGTACTTAGACTTACTGAATTATTTCTGACAGTTCTGAAATATGCTAACTAGGAGACTAGTATCTAAAACTTAAGGAGAAACCACTGTGGGGGTTCACATTCCCGGTGGGTGTAGATGGAAATGGTTAGGCTCTAAGGTCAGAACTATCCATAAGAACTGGGTATTCCCAAAGTTTTCCTTGCATTTTGAGACGTTGTATCATTTTGCCAAAGACCAATGAGTTAGCATCTGATCAAATTTTGTATCTTTGGCTTAACCTAAACGGCCAGGTCTTTAATACAGGTCTAAAGACAGATCTTTAATTCTAGAGTCACACTTTGCCTTGCAAGACAATGCCATGAGAAACTAAAGAACTGAGTTCTGGGTAAGTAACATATTTCCACTTCCCACTCACTCACAACCTCAAGGGCATAAACTGAATGCTCATTCTCCAAAATGGACCATAGGCTTGCTTTCTTCTCTCTCTCTCTCTCTCTCTCTCTCTCTCTCTCTCTCTCTTTCTTTCCAGTTTTCAAGGTTTTATTTAAACACAAACTAAATGTGCATCCGAGGTGTCTACTCATTTTTCTTTACTGCGCAGCCTGGCGTTGGGGTTGGTGACTGATGGCCAGCTGGGGCGCTCTCTCCACAATGGCCTTTCCGTTCTTGGAGGAGACGTTGTGAGCAATCTCTGCACAATAAGATCTGTTGTACATCAGCAGCACCTCCAGCTCCCTGACTCTGTGGACCAGGAGCTTCCGGAAGCCGCTGGGCAGCATGTGCTTGGTCTTCTTGTTGCTCCCGTAACCAATGTTGGGCATCAAGATCTGGCCCTTGAACCTCCTCCGCACCCTGTTGTCAATGCCTCTGGGTTTCCGCCAGTTATGCTTAATCTTGACACAGTGGTCGGACTGGTGGCAGATGAACTTCTTGGGCTTTACCAGGGATCCAAGGGCGGCTGCGATGCCTTTAAGGAAGCAGCAGACCCAAGTTAGCTCAGACTCCCAAAGACGGCCTCTCCTGCTGGGCCGGCCCTGGTGCAGAGGGTCTCCCAGTCACCAGCTACCAAACAAGCTGGGAACGGAATGGGTGCCTCTGCAGGTTTGCTTTCCCTCCCGCTTCCGAAGCTGGCAGAAGACTGGACACTCTCCAGACACGATCCCAGGAGGTCTCATAGGCTTTCATTTGTTATCGCTTGCTCCTTATTTTCTTTTGGTTGCCCATGAACAGTTGATTTCCTGTAAGCTAAGCATATGTAGTGTGAAGTTACACTGTACTATGTTCTTTGGCAAATTAGCTCATGAAGTTCATTGTCTTTACTTAGACAATACAGTGGATAAAAATATAAAGAAGCTCAAGAAGGGTTTATTTAAATCAATTCACAGGGGCAGGAGTGGGGTGCAGTGGTTAAGTCATTGCTTGGGGTTCTTGAATCTCATATTGAAGTGCCTGGTTACTCTGCTTCTGATTCAGCACCTGTTAGTGCCCACCTTGGGAGGCAGCAGGTGGGAATACTTCAAATATTTGGGCCACTGCCAACCACATCAGAAACCAAATGGAGTTCTGGGCTCTCGGCTCTGGCTGTTGTAGGCATTTAGGGAGAGAACCAGTGGGCAGAAGCTCTTTCTCTGTTTCTCTCCCTCCCTCCCTTCCTCCCTCTCTCCCTTTCTTCCTTCCTCCCTCCCTCTCTCCCTTCCTTCCTTCCTCCCTCTCTCCCTCCCTCCCTTCCTTCCTTCCTCTCTCCCTCCCTTCCTTCCTCCCTTCCTTCCTCTCTCCCTCCCTCCCTCCCTTCCTTCCTTCCTTCCTTCCTTCCTTCCTTCCTTCCTTCCTTCCTTCCTTCCTTCCTTCCTTCCTCCTCTCTCCCTCCCTCCCTTCCTTCCTCTCTTCCTTCCTTCCTTCCTTCCTCCCTCTCTCCCTCCCTTCCTTCCTCCCTCTCTCCCTCCCTTCCTTCCTCCCTCTCTCCCTTCTTTCCTTCCTTCCTCCCTCTCTTTTTCTTGCTTTCTTTTTTAAAGATTTATATTTGAAAGGCAGAGTTACAGAGATCTCTGCCTTTCAAATAAATACACAGCTGTAAATAGTTTTTTCAAAAAAAGGATTTATTTATTTGAAAGGCAGAGCATCAGAGAGATTGGGAAGGGGGAGAGAGTAGAGGAGTGGAGAGAGAGAGAGAGAGATCCTCCATCCATGGGTTCATTCCCTAAATGCTCCTACAGCTGGCCTGGGCCAACCTGAAGCTAGGAGCCAGGTTTCCTGGTCTTTCACACAGGTGGCAAGGGCCCGAGGACTTGGGTCATCTTCCAGTGCCTTCCCAAGTACATTGGCAGGAAGCTGCACAGGAAGCTGAGCAGCTGAAACTGAACTGGGGTGCCAGAACTCCGGTCTCATATGACTATATTTTTTTTTAAAGATTTATTTATTTTATTTTGTTACAGAAACCTGGGGTGAGAAAACTCCCTCCATTCAAACAGGCACCAGAGACAGTGGAGGATCAAGCAGTTTATTACGCCAGCGGGCTCAGCTGGAATCAGTTCCCGAGAACTGAGCGACAATTCCAAGTTTCTTACAACATTTATAGTTCATCAGCATCATACCTTAGCTGGTACAGCACTGGTGGGTTTAAATTGCAGCCTACGTGACTTAGGACCACACTTCCAATGGTCAGTGGGCCTGGTGTCTGTAAAAGAGATACCAGGGGCAGATTAATTAGGACAGATTTATGACTGGAGTCTACAGAAGCAGAGGACTTTCTTCCCTCCCTAGACAAGATTGCAGCAGGCAGCTGCTTCACTAGTTAATTGCGAGCAGCCACTTCGCAAGGTCTGTGTTGGGAGGAGGGGTTTACTTTTCTTTCTTTGTCTCTGGTTGCAGCAGTATTTCCTCTACAATTTGAAAGAGTTACACACACACAGAGAAGGAGAGGCAGAGAGAGAGAGAGAGAGAGAGAGAGAGAGAGAGAGAGAGAGAGAGAGAGGTCTTCTATTGGCTGGTTCACTCCCCAGTTGGCCAGAGTGGCTGGAGCTGCGCCGATCTGAAGCCAGGAGCCAGGAGCTTCTTCCAGGTCTCCCACGAGGGTGCAGGGGCCCAAAGACTTAGGTCATCCCTTACTGTTTTCCCAGGCTGTAGCAGAGAGCTGGATGGGAAGTGGAGCAGCCGGGACTCAACTGGTGCCCACATGGGACAGCTTTTACCTGCTACACCATAGTGCCAGCATGGTGCATACGTGCGTATGTTTCCCCTTTACTCCCCTAAACATTTATTATCCTTCTCCCATCCCATCCCTGCCACCCCTGTTCACACCATTTCTCTACCATCACCTTATAGGAGATCACTTTGTTTCTGGGTTCTCTTTTCAGAGCTGTTTTATGCAAATTTAAGCAAATAAGAATAGAATAACTTGCCACTTCCTCCTTTATTAACAGAAAATATAGCATGCACTATTGTTTTTCACCTTGCTCCTTTTAACAAAGCATACTGCAAATCTTTCTATTTCATTAAAATGAAAACTACCATTTTCCAACCTCATGAGGTTGTGTTCTGCATGTGGAAGTTCCCCGTTAGGCTGACACTTGGGTATTTTCCCCCCATTTATAAACAATGCTACAATGAGCATGCTTGCACACATGTAACTCCTGACACATGCATACTTATTTGCAGAGTAAATTCCCATAAGAGGGACTGCTGCCTCAGAGGATAATTGCATTTGTATTTTGATTGTGTCAGATTTCCTTTTGTAGATCATACCATTTTGTACCACTGGCAACACTGTAAGAGGGTGCTTGCTAGTACTTGAATTCTTAACATCAAATACAGCAACATAACTTCTAGGAATAATGGATTCTATGAGCTTACTCCCCAGTACTCAAAGAAATCCTATTTCTATAGAACTCAGTAAGACACAGGGCACAGAGCTGATGAGGATGACATTCACCTACTGTTTTGAAGCTTTACCCAGGCTCCAATTAGGGGAACCTTGTGAAGAATGTATGAGAAAGCCCTTTGACAGTGCTCTTGTGCAGGCTATTCCCGTATTGGAATTCAAGTGTTCTATCTCCCAGATGCACATCTGCATGGTGAGAAGGGTCCTCTCGAGACTAGCACCACAACACTGACTTCATTTAGAGGTGTCTGTAGCTGCCTGGACCAGGCTGATGGTAGAATAGGTGGCACAGGATTTGGAATTGGATCCTGATGGCAGCCCTGCCTCTCCAGGGATGACTCTTGGTAAGTTATTTGGCACACATGAGGCTGTTTTATAAAGAAAAAAAAAAGGGATACTAATCCTCATGTTGCTTTTGAATGTTGTAAGATTAAAAAGAATATTTGGAGAGTGCTTCATAAATAACTTTACCCTTTAAAAAAGATTTTATTTATTTGAAGGACAGAGTGACAGAGAGAGGGAAAGAAAGAGTGAAAGAGGTCTTCCACCTGCTGGCTTACCCCCCTAAATGACCACTATGGTTGGGGCTGAGCCAAACCCAGGAGCCTGGAACTCCATCCAGGTCTCCCAGGTGGGTGCAGAGGTCCAAGTACTTGGGCCATCTGCTGCTGCTTTCCCAGGTGCATTAGCAGGGAGCTGTATTGGAAGTGGAGCAGCCAGGGTTTGAACTCACATTCAGATACGGAATGCCAGTGTCACAGGCAGCGGCTTAACCTGTTGTACCACAATACCAGCCCCAACTTCATTCTTTGGTCTTTCTGAAAATAGTGGAAAGTTAGGAATAAACTCCCTCCCCCCAATACTCCTAAAGAACTAAAATTATGTTACAGCTGTCTTACTTTACTCATAGGAAAGGCCCTAAAAATCTATTTGGTTTTATTTACATGTACTTCCAACATGCTTTGTAGTTTGGCTTCTCAGCTATATTGGAGTGGAAGTAAAAGGACCAAAGTTGTTAACTGATTGAACTAGCCAAAGCAGAAATTTATTAAAAAAAATTCCCAGAGGGGCCAGTGTAGTGGTGTAATGGTGTAGTGTGTAAAGCCGCCACCTGCAATGTCAGCATCCCATATGGGCGCCAGTTTGAGTCCTGGCTGCTCCACTTCAGATCCAGCTTCCTGTTAATGCACCTGGGAAGGTAGCAGGAGATGACTCAAGTACTTGGGTCCCTGCCACCCACACCGGAGACCAGAATGGAGTTCCTGGCTCTTGGCTTCAGCCTGGCCCACCTCTGGCAGTTGCAGCAATTAGGGGAGTGAACTAGCAGATGGAAAATCTCTGTCACTCTGCCTCTCAAATAAGTGAATATTGAAAACAAAAGATAACTGTCTGCTTGGTGTACAGAAAGCAGACCAGTGAGAAATGCATTTTTTTAAAATTTATTTTCCCCCTCTATTTAACTAAAGTTTGTTAAGGCTCTATTTGTAAAGCAGAGTTACAGTGACAGAGGGGGAGAGAGAGAGAGATGGAGTCTTCCATCTGCCAGTTCACTCCCCAAATGGCTGCAAAGGCAGGGCTGGGCCAGGCTGAAGCAGGAGCCAGGAGCCAGGAAGTCCTTCCAGATCTCCTGGGTGGCAGAGGCCCAAGCACGTGGGCCATCTTCTGCTTTCCCAGTCACATCAGCAGGGAGCTGGATGGAGGTGGAGCAGCTGGGACTTGAACTGATGTTCAAATGGGATGCTGGTGTCACAGGTGCTGGACCTTTACTAAAGTTTCGAGGTACCTCTGCAATATGGCATTGAGTTTTGTGAAGACATACACTGCAAAATGTAAAATACATTTTTGGCACTGGAAAGGGTAAATACCAGTTATCTGGAAAATTAATTTAATTAACTCACTCAATCAATATTTATTGAGTGCCCACTATGTGTTCAGCATTGTGCTAAGTGCTGGATTTACTTGAAGCAGTTACTTCCAGCACTCTTCTAGGTAAAAATAAATACCACACGTAGCACAATCCAAACTTATGCTAACCTTTCAATGAGTCTTATTGACAGGTTTATGATCATTGTACCTGATTTTAATTTTAGAACTTTTGGGTTCTTCAATATATGCTTTTTTTTAAAGAAGACAGAAGAATAAAATTGCTGAAATGGTAATGTGAAGTTGAAATCACTTGACAGTCTGTGAATCTTACATATCTTCTCAAAATTTCAATTGTGATACTTTGGACTCAATCTCATTTGTCAATTTATATGCTGAGTGTAATTTACTTAGCTAATTTCACTAGATTATGCTATTTCAAGGCAACCAGAAATAAGAATCATAAATATACCATTGCTACTTGCTTTTCTATCTCATTCTGTAGCCTCACCAATTAATAAAGTATATTTAAAAGTACAAATTAATTATACTTATTTCCTAGTAGTATTTCAACCTGCTTTCTCCTATTAGAGATAACAAATCTACTCAGTGATGTAATTTAAGTACATATATGTTGGTATTATGCAAACATAACAATAATAACACTAGGAATAATAATTATAGCAGCTATTATATATTTAGTACTTGCTACCTAGCAGGTATCACATTAAGAACTTGGAGTAGATTTTTACCTTTAATACACCCAGCAACTTTTCAAAGAAGGCACTGCTATTATCCCCATTACTTAAAAAAAGAAACTGAAGTTTAAAGAGTTTCTCTTGCTCCAACATTCATAGTTTTCTTTTAGTGCAACTGGGGTCCAAACCCAGGGAGTCTGCTCTACGCGTGTGCCATCTGAGGTGCTATCTATTCAAATTCAGTAAAGAAACAGAATCCTATACATATGCTGAAATAATCCTTACCTGCTTGATGTGTTTTACTACCATCAAGGTAGGAATTAAATCATAGTATTAAATACAATGTGACTAGTTGCCAAAAGTAGATTTTGAGATCACTGTTTCTCTTCTTCAAATGTCCAGCATAAGAATTCTCCATGACTAAAGTGTTTATAGGTCTTACCTTGGCATATATACTCATGAAAGAGCACATTTTCTAACATGGTGTCTCCATCTTGCCCTGCCACTCTAAAACTTCACCAGGTGCTACAGGGCTAAATATCACATGTGTCAAAGCAACCATTAAAGTTGTCAAAGCCACTCTGCTTCCACAGAGCCTCAATGCCCTGCAAATATTACCTAATTTGTTCTTCTAACATTCTAAAGAACGTTATTGGAATTTATTAGAAGATTTTACTGAAAGAAGTAGACAGAATCAGAAAAATGAGTTAAAAAATGTGGGGAGGTCAGTGAGAAAAATCTGTTTTTTTTTTTTTTTTTTCCTTTCTTGTTTTTAACTTCAAGCTGTTTGTTTCCTCTGATTAGTGACAGTTGTAACCACACAGCTTGCTCTATCTGGTTTCAAATAGACTTTCTCTGGGAGGTCATTATAATTCAAATCCATTCAGTGCTGCTTCACTTCTGTAATTTGTTAGCTGTGTAGTGTAGCCTGCACCTACTTTAATGACATAGCACATTGATAACATTTTCACTCATTTAAAGCCACGTTTACCCACACAGCTTTAGCACCAGAAAAATTCTAAAAGGCAATCTTCACACATTTGAATAGCCTGATCCATGCAGGTTCTGAATTTTCCAAAGAAAGGTCAAGAAATTTGAAAACTGCACACTTCAAGAACAAAGGTGGTAGACATTTATTTCAACAGTGCAGGAACTACATTCAAGGTCACCAGATCTCATTTCAATCCTCCCTCCTACATGCAAGACACAACCAGACTGATTTCTGCCTGGAGTTTTTTTAAGGGAATGGTGCAAACTTTATTCCAAAAGATGGTAAAGTTGTCAGTGACAAGAAAGTCAGGGGTCTACAGAGGTAATCTATGAGGAGAGGTGTCTAATTAGAAGTGAGAATCAGTTATTTGTGGGAATCCAGACTGACTTAAGTAATTCTTAGAGCCCCTCAAAAGGAGAAAACAGTAAGAGTGAAACTTAAAATAAAAAATAAAAGACACAGCCAAAGAGGTGAGACACAGCCATTTTGATGGGGTGGGGGGGAAGAGTCTAACTACACAATGAGGTCATCCTATCTCCCGGAAGTGACACATAATCACCTGCTTTGCACTGGCTCCGCCCCTTCCCTCAGAGGTCCCGCCCCTCCGCCAGCAGCCGGGAGGGTGTTAGGGGGCGTTTCTCCAGGAGGAAAGCTGTGAGCTGCGACGCTGAGGAAGGGGACCCCAAAACGTCTGGCACTGCCCCCTCCAGGGATCACTTTGGACCGCCTCACTCGGCCCAGCGGGATTCTGAAACGCCGAGGGGTCAACCTGATGGGTTTCGGGGTCAACGGAAGAGGGGAAGGGGAACCCTGGCGGGGAGAACCCCCCGGTCCCCCGCCCAGCAGCTGAGGCACAGGAGGGCGGCCATCTTGGCCGGGAGGGTAGGGCTGGGGAGAAGCGGGCGCCGTGCGATTGGGGGGCTCGCCCGGAAGTGACGCCAACTACCCGGAAGCGGAGGGGGTTCCCTGGCCCACTCCCCCCTCGTTCGTTTGCTCCCCCGCTTCTTCCCCGCCCCCCTTCCTCTCCATTCGTTTCCCCCCCTCCCCGTTCCCTGCCTTCTTCCCCCCCACCCGTCCCTCCCCCCCCAACCTCCGGAGCTGGGAAGAGAGTCAAGATGGCGGCGAAATCCGATGGCGGTGGCGTGGGGGTGGGCTTCGCCCAGCTGCACAACCTGGACGAGGCGGTGGGCAGCGGCGGCGAGGAGGACGGGGAGCCCGGGGGAGGCGGCTGCGGCGGCGGCGGCGACGGCAGCGAGCCCGGCGAGAGCAGCTCGCTGCACATCTGCCACTGCTGCAACACCTCCTCGTGCTACTGGGGCTGCCGCTCCGCCTGCCTGCGCTCCCTCCTGGGCAAGAAGCCGCGCCGCAGCGCCGCCGCCGCCGACGGGGGGGACCAGCCGCTGCAGCCGCCCGCGGCCGCCGGCGCCGGCCGCCACCCCCCGACGCCCTCGGCCGCGCGGCCGCAACCGCCGCCGCCGCAGGTGGAGCGGCCGTGGCTCGACTGCCTGTGGATCGTGCTGGCGCTGCTGGTCTTCTTCGGGGACGTGGGCACCGACCTGTGGCTGGCCCTCGACTACTACCGCAAGGGGGACTACGGCTACTTCGGGCTGACCCTCTTCTTCGTGCTGGTGCCGTCGCTGCTGGTGCAGAGCCTGAGCTTCCGCTGGTTCGTGCAGGACTACACGGGCGGCGGGCTGGGCGCCGTGGAGGGGCTCAGCAGCCGGGGCCCCCCCATGATGGGGGCCGGCTACGGCCACGGCGCGGCCCGCGGCGGCCCGGGCGCGGGGGGCTCGGCCACGCCGGGGGCGCAGCGCCTGTGCCGCCTCTCCGTGTGGATCTGGCAGTCGGTCATCCACCTGCTGCAGATGGGGCAGGTGTGGAGGTAAGAGCACTGCGGGGGGTGGGGGCAGGGGCAGGGTGGGCGCGGGCCGGCGGCCCTGCGGAGGGCCCCTCGGGCCTCCAGGTGCCTCGCGGGGTGGCCCTTGGACGGGCCCGCCGGGGGCTGGCAGGAGGGATGGCCGCGCACTTGCCCTGGCGTCTCAGAGAGACCAGCGTTTGATCTGGATTCCTGGCCACGCCTTTTTGGCCCGGAGAGGGCCGGGTCCTGCTGTTTGCCTGTCTTCATCCCTGGTTTCGCACTTAGCGGAGACCCTGCCTCCTCCTCCCCTCCTCCCCTCCTCTGCAGAACTCTGTATCCCTGTTGTCCCCTTGCCTTCCATCCCAAGGTAACCAGCCGCTAGCGCTTTCTCTCTGCACCCGGGTTCGCGTCCTGGCGCGCAGGGCTCCGCGGGTGTGTGTGTGTGTGTGTGCGCGCGCGCGCGTGTGTGTGCGTGCCTTCCTGGAGCCGGTTTCACTCGGTTTTGTCCCCCAGCGAAACATCGTTCCCTGTCCCCCTCCTTTTCTCGCCGCAGTGGCTTGTGTGGGGGCCCTGTGGAAGAACCCCCGCTGCCTCTCCTTTATTCCACGCCCCACCCCCCTCCTGCAATCCCGGCCGCTGCCCTCCTTGAGGGAAAGGACTTCTTGTTTTTGTTTTTGCTGGATTAGACGTGCCTTTTGCTCAGTGACGGGGAAAAATCGGGTAGTGAGTGGCGAGCGGAAGCGTTCGGTGTTCCCTCTCACGTCCAGAAAATCAGTGCCCTGGACGCTTGGGTCACTGTTGGGGTTGCCAGGCCGGTGTCTGACTTCTGGGTCTGAGGAGTATGGCTGTTGGCTTTGCAGCCCTTTCCTCTTTGGCGATGTTTCTCTTCTGCGAAGTGATCCCTGGAAAACCACTTGCAGATGCTCTTTTTGCCAGGAGCTCTGCCTGCCTACTTCACCTGCTAAACCCAGGGAACGAGCTCGTTAAAACCTTAGTACATCTGCAGCCTGCAACTTACAGCAGCTTGAGAGCATGGTGGGAATCGTAAGTTTAGGTGAGAGCGTTTGCGGGAGGAAAAATCTTAGCGAAGGTAAATGACACAGGGGAGAGCGCTTCAGGTACAAGGCTTCTGGGAGAAGACATTTTCCCAGACTGCCATCCCTCGGAGATGTGATGCACTCCGTATTTCAGGTCGCCGAGATAGATTCAGGTTCTTAAACCTCCTAGATTTTAGGCAACTCATTATTTTGGATCACTGAGCTAAGCTCAGGTGCCTACACCCAGGGGGAGATTTTAGGCACTGTGTATTTCAGGTGGCTGAGGTAGACCCTGGTTAAGCTGAGATTGAATTCATTGTCTTTTGAATGGTGTGTCTTGATCTCTATTCAGAATTTTAATAAAGGGAAGAATGGAACGGAATGAAGCCACCTGGAGAGTGAATTCCAGAACTTTGTCCTACAGAATTTACATGCACTTTCAGGAGCGGGGGGGGGGGGGGGGGGGGGGGGGGAGGGTGGGTCTGGATTCTGCTGGTTCTCCCGGGGCTGTACTGGTGTCCCTAGGTTGTTTGCAGCCCTTTCTCTGACTGCATTTGTCTGCAGATAATTTGTTTCCTGCTGATATATTTATAAGAAGAGGGAAGATAAAATAGAAAAAGTGATGACTAACTTTTACCTGTTATGAATATAATTTGGAAGTAAATACAATTTTGAAATGTTTTGGATTTGAAATTTAAAAAAAAAAGGCCCAAACACCCCAAATCCATGCTGACTCGATCATTGCTGAAATTGGGGATCCTTTTTTAGATATCTTGCAGACTGATAGGATGTACAGCATGAATTAGAGGAGAGAGAGATTTTGAACAGCATGAATGTAACAACTGGACCAACACACTGAAGTCATCTAGGTTTATGTCTGAGATTCCTTAAGTGTCAAGTAAAAAGGTTGGTGCTGGGTTAGAATCCCTGAGAGAACTGTGCCTATTGTAATCCGGCCTGGACGTTTTCCTGAGTAGCGCACTTGTGGGACGGAATGAATTCGGGGTTGAGCTTCTCTTTAGGCAGACTAATTCCCCGCCTCCCCTCAGCTGATTGCCTTTAGGCACAGTTCATGGAAGCCCAGGTTTGAGGACAACTGAGAATTACACTCCAAGTGTAAATTTAGCTTTTGTAGCTGTTTAAATAAGGTACTGCATATTTTTTCCTGATCTTTATTTCACTTTGAAGGGGTGTGTGTGTGTGTGTGTGTGTGTGTGTGTAAATCTATGTACTGTTTTTATATATATACACATACACATATACATGAACTTAAAGGATGCTGTGTTTTGGCTATGTCTACTTTCTGAAAGTCATCTTTTGAGATTAGAATGTCAAGTATTTCATAAAGTTAAGATATTAAAAGGCAGGCTAATTCAGCTATGTTATTTCTTCTACCATAGCTATACTTTAAAAGTAATACTGAAGAAGGATTTTTTTAAATTTTATTTTTCCAGTAGACTGATTTTACTTGAAATGCTGGAGGAGCAAGGTCTGCTTTTTTAATACCTGCTAGCATGTTACTTGCATCAAAATCATTCATGTGTAAGAGCTTCAGAGGAAGGTTTTTATTCTTTAATCTCTGGCAAACGTTTGCTTGTTGGTGTGTGTAAGCATACATCATCCTTTACCGGGGGTCTTTTGAGGTTACAGCTGTTTCTTTTAATCATATTTGCTACTTAGATTTTGTTCTTTCCTGTGGTCACAGGACATAAAGGTTCTGTATGGTCTAGGAACTTTATCATTTGATTTGGGCCGCATGTCTAATAAAAGATGTCAGTGAGGTTGTGCGCTGTCAAGACCGATCCATTAAGCCATGGCTACCTCTGCTCACCTTCTCCTTGTTGTCCTGGAAAAGTGTGGGACTCTCATTGGGCAAAACACAGTGCTGATTTTGGACAATGCAGTGTCCTGTGCCACACAGGTGGCACACTTCTTTGCATGTTGCCTTTCCTGTCAAGAGGGCGAACACTTGACGTCTCTTTCACCAGATGACCTCAAATGCGAGAAAATATTTTGGGCTGGGCCAAGATTGGAGCAAGGGAGAGGAGCTGTCTGTGGGAGGGTTCGGTGTGGTGAACCTGCTTCTTCAGAGCACCTGTGTGATTACGGTCTGTTTCAGGCCAACTTTCCCCTCCTTAATGACTGAACGTGAAGCTTGCTCTGTGGCTCTGGGTGCTCTTCCCAGGGATAATGGGCGTCTGAGTCACCCAAACCAGGAATATGAGTCACATGAGGCTTCATTGGTGCACAGTGTGGTGTTATTAGAAAGTGCGATCATTTTCTTGGATGTTTGACATTAGGAATCCTGTTGTTGTATGTGTTTTCCTTCCATGTATAACTTCCTTTGATTTTGTGCACCTTTTAGAGGGTGCTTAAGGTGTGCTTTGTGGTTGTCAGCAGTTCTCTGACTAAAATTTCATGCGAGTTTATGATGTCTCAGACAAATTATTAATCTCCCTTTTAATTAATCTATTTTTATGTCTGTGTGTGTGCCCCTGTGTTTCATGAAATAAAATAGAATTTGAATTCTTTGTGGTGTTGCCCATTTTCAAAGTGAAGGTCAGCTGTCTTTTCTCTTGGTAGGATAAGGAGGGTAGAGGTTGCTTTCAAGGCAGAGAAAGGGAAAGTTTCATCAGGGCACCATCACCGTGAACGGTGGAAAGCTGTGTTTCAGTGTTTTGTTCTGTTTTGAGACTTCTCTATTATACAGGGTTCTCTGTATAATCAGTGGTGAATGTTGCTGTGCTGAGTAGGATGCTTTTTTTAGCCAATCCCCCTGCCCCCTCCTCCACTTCCATATGTAGCAATACTACGGATCTTTGCTTGTGTTGAATATTTAAAGATAGTAGTTCTTAATTCTGGCTGAGAATAGAACTTACTGCAGCTTTAGAAATCGAAGTGCCCGGCACTGCTGCAGTGCTGAAGAGGCCGCCCATGTGGAACCGACCGCAGGTGATCGGGTGGGCAGGCCGGCTTGAGAATTGGGTTTCAGGCTTCTTCCGCTCGAGGATGGATGTTGCATTTGTGTTCTTAATGTGATGAGACCTTTGGGAAAGGAATGATATGGCACTGTGAACTTTGGACCCCAGACAACACCGTAACAGTGCCTGCGCCTCCTCGAAAGCATGGGTGTCTAAGAGTACTTGGGACTGGCCCAGGGGTGTGTGGTTAAGGTTCCCAGTGTTTTCTGTTTCTTTAAGCCCAGTTATGAATTTCATTCTGAAAGGATTCTCTGATTCAAAACAGTCTTCGATTAACGTGGCCCACTTCTTTGGCTTTTATGTGATACAGATAGCATTGTTATGAATATGTTGCTATAATCTGTTTCATTTTGAAGTGATGGGCTTAAGTGGTGTTAAGTGATTGGTAATGCCCCTGTAGCTCTAACGTGTGTGTTGTGATTTAAGAATGGAAATGTACTTTATAAATAAGGAAAGTCACTTGTGTGGCACCAAGGTGCCTGCCACAGTCACATTTAAGTGTATATACGTGTATTTGTGTGTGTGTGTGTGTGTGTGTGTTGGTAACTTTGTATCTGCTTATTAATTGTTGGGACTCTCAATGCTGTAAAAGTAGCATTTAAAGAAGTTTATCCGTAAACTTAATGGAATTCTGGTTAAAAATTCAGCGGATTTCCTTCCTTCTTCCCTCCCTCCCTCCCTCTCTCTTTCTCTCTCTCTCTCTCTAGGAGAAATGAGTGAATTTGGTCTAAGAAAAGTAAATGTGAGTAGTCCAAAAAGCTTTAAAAAAAGATTCTGAGACTTACCTGTTAGAAAGTATGTGTGCTTTGGTGTCACTAATTAGACCATCGCGCCGTTGGTGGAAAAATTAAACGCAGTGCAGGAGAATGGATTCTGTGGAGCCCAGTGATGCTGTGTTCGTGAGGATTTAGTATATGGCGAAGGTGGCGTTTCTAATCAATGAATGCAAAGATAGTTTCTTAACAAGTGATACTGGGGCAGTTGGCTACCTGGTTGAAAAAAGATGTATCTCTACCCAAATAAAAATTCTGAAAGAATTAAAGAAGGAAACAGAATATTACTGTAAAACCACTGGAAGAAAATGGCAGTGGGCAAGATCTTTCGGTCCCACATAAAGATGCCTCATATGATTTTTCCCTTTCTCCTCCTACCTGAAAAATCTTAACTACTATGGTTAGCTATGAGGGCAGAAAGATGTAGACAGAAATACTAACTCAGGGAGAATGACTATAAAGAGTACTTCGCTGAAGATAATTTCTTTTCTTAGTGATTAGTAAAAGTAAAAACATGAAATTTATGGTGAATTTTCAAGGAATGTGATGAAAAAATGGCATGCTTTGGAGTAAAGGTGGAACGAGTGGTGAAGCGTAGGATTTTTAGAATGATCCAGAAACAACATCAACGTTTATATCACAGAAGTCTACTCTGGATTCTGAAATCCACTAGGAATATGTCAGAAATCACAGGTGTTCATAGCACTGTCATTTGCTTCGATTTTACAGACTTCATCCATAAGGGCAGTCAGTTAGGCTGGTCTAAGGGGTACATTCTGGAATGTTGGAACGATTCTGTAGGAGGTGAAAGTGTTGTTTTAGTCATGGGATGGTTGATGTTCCAGTTTACTCTGTGCAAACAAGTCTGTGACTACAATTTCAGTTTAGTCTCCATGATCTAGTTCCTTCTAGTCAGAAATTCTGCATTTCTTATTTGGCTCTGAAAGAGTTAAGCATTTTGTTAAATTATGAAACTAATTTTATTTAAAAAGTTCAATGAATTGTCTAATTGCCTGAAGACCACTATTGGAGATTAAAATAAAATCACAGGATAAAACATGACATAAAGGAAGCAGACGTTGAAGATACGAAGTCAGGTTTGTCACTCTGCAATTTACAAACAGCTGTTGGTTTCAGATTCCCCATATTTATCAAATAAGGAGTTAAATTGACCTCTCATGTCCCTTCAGTTTCAAAAAGTTCATTGTATCATAGGTATTAGTGTTCTGAAAACAGTTTATTTTTCATTTTTTAAAAAGACTTATTTTTAAAAAAATTTATTATTATTCATTTGAAAGTCTCTCTAAAGAGGGAGAGACAGAGATCTTCCAGTCACTGGTTCACTCCTTAGATGGCCATTGCTGGGCCAGGTGGAAGTCAGGAGCCAGAAGCTTTTCTGCCCTTCTCCCACATGGGAACAGGGTCTGTGCACCTGGGCCCTCCTCCACTACTTTCCTAGGCCACCAGCAGGGAGCTGGATCAGAAGTGGAGCAGCTGGGACACAAACCAGCACCCACATGGGACGCTGGCATTGCAGGCAGTGGCTTTAACTGCTAAGCCAATGCTGTCTCTGAACATAGGTTTTGTTTTGTTTTGTTTTGGTTTTTGTTTTTTAGATTTATTTATTTGAAAGGCAGAATTACAGAGAGAGGGAGAGAAAGAGAGAGAAGTCTTCCATCCACTGGTTCATTCTCCAGATAGCCACAGTGGCCGAGCTGGGCCGATCTGGGCCTATCCGAAGCTAGGAAGAAGCTTTTTCCAGTGCACTTCCGCCATCTTGCTGCTTTCCCAGGCCATTAGCAAGGAACTGGATCAGAAGTGGAGCCACTAGCACTCAAACTGGTGCCTGGCTGTGGCTTTACCTGCTACACCACAGCGCCAGCCCCTCATTTTTTTTTTTTTAAGTTTTATTTTATTTATTTGAAAGAGTTTCAGAGAGAGGCAGAGACAGAGAGGTCCTCCATCTACTGGTTCACTCCCCAGAAGGCCGCAATGGCTGGAGCTGTGCTGATCCGAAGCCAGGAGCTTCCTTTGGGTCCTCAGTGCGAGTGCACTTGGACCACCTTCCACTGCTTTCCCAGGCCATAGCAGAGAGCTGGATCCGAAGAGGAGCAGCTAGGACTAGAACCTGTGCCCATATGGGATGCTGGCGCCCCAGGCCAGGGCCGCAACCCGCTGTGCCACAGCACCAGCTCCGCCCCTCATTATTTTTGAATAAAGATTATTTATTTGAAAGGTAGAGGAGGGTGGGGCAGGAGAAGAGACAGAGTTCTTCTGTCCACTGGTTCACTCCCCAAATGGCTGCAACAGCCAGGTCTGGGCTAGGCCGAAGCTAGGAGCCAAGATTACTCCATCCTGGTCTCCCACATGTATGGCAGAGACCCAGACACTTGGGCCATCGTGCTGCTTTCCCGGGAGCGTTAGCAGGAAGCTGAATCAGAAGCAGAGCAGCTGGGGCTTGAATCAACACTGTCATATGGGATGCTGGTATTACAAGTGGAGGTTTAACCTGCTGCAGCATAGTGCCTAGTCCCCTCAGTGTTTTTATTTTACTTAAAGAACTTGATTTCCATTTTATTTGAAAGGTAGAGATATATATATAGATATATATGAAAGATCTTTTCTCTGCTCGTTCATTCCCCAAATATCTGCAACAGCCAGGGCTGGGCCAGACTGAAGCCAGGAACCTGGAACCCAATTCAGGTCTCCCCACATGGGTGCCAGGAACGCATACTTGACCATTATCTGCTTCAACTAGCTAGAATCTGCATTGGAAGTGGAGGAAGGATGCAGGTGTTGTAAGTGTTGTCTTAACTGCTGGGTCAAGTGCCCTCCCCAAATCCTCGTTACTTTTAATACTTTGCTGTCTATAGGGGCAATGATTTATGTATCTCACTGGCTTATGTTGAATTTATAGCAGACCACGCTTCCTGAGAAGCTTGTTTCGTGCTAGTGTATCAGCAGATTTTGTGAATTTGGTTTCAAGTTAAAGTCAGTTTTCTGTAATCTTCAGTTTAAACTTTTTGCTGTTAGAATAAGCTAACCCAATGCATATATCTGTTCAAGGTGTCTATTTTGTAAGATTTTTCTAAAGCGCTTGCCAAGATTATTTCCATTTTATAGAAGGACCACAGACTTATCTGTGATTTAGTGTTTGCTATGTGTTCTTTAACTTTGAAAAGTTAGTATTTGTAGATCTTAAAAAATACCTTCCACGTCATTTTTGAGCTTTTCAAGGAAATATCATAATTCTAAGTGAATTATTTTTCTTAGATTAAGTAGAGGTTCTCTTTGTGGCTTAGATCTTTGGGAAAGATGGAATTTGCTTGGAGGGTTCGGTGAATATTTTACAAAATCATTAATTCTACATAAAATTCAACCTTAGATTTTATTTTTATAGCTTAATATGGATAGGTCCTAGTATGTTGTATTATTTTAATATAGCTTAAAACAAGTCATAGCACCTTAACATACTTGGCTTATTGCTAAAAAATTATTGTATGTCTTTATTTTGAAATATACAAGTGGTTTTCAACATAATTTTTGTTTGAATGCAGAATTTGTCTTTTTTTAATGTGAGAAAGCTGTTTACATTATGTTGATCATTACAGAGCGTGGATGTGCTCATCACTCATTTTTTTCTTTTAATTTATTTGAAAGAGAGTTACAGTGAGAGATGGAGAGAGAGGGAAAGAGCTTCCATCTGCTGGTTCACTCCCAATATGACTGCAGCAGCCAAGGCTGAGTCAAGCTGAAGCCAGGAACCAGGAGCTTCATCTGTGTCCCCCATGTGGTGGGTGCAGGGGCCCAAGCACTTGGGCCACCTTCTGCTACTTTCCCAGGCCATTAACAGGCAGCTGGATTGGAAGTGGAGCAGCTGGGATACCAATTGGTGCTCATATGGGATGCCAGCATCGCAGGCGGAGGCATTACCTGGCACACCACAGTGCTGGCCCCTCATTACTCATTTCTAGGAAAAAAAAATTAGACTACCTCTTCCACAGAAAGAAAAAGATAACAGCTTTCTTCACAACACTCTTTGAAGGGAAGTAGGAATTGATAATTATTCTTTTCCCTGGCCACACACTTTCAAAGAATTATGGGTACATGGTCTAGAAACCTTGTCACTATTATTCCCCCCTTTGATTCCATCTTAAAAATCATGGAATAAATGAACAAAGGGGAGTCAAGAGGGTAGGCACAGCTGACTTCTTCTCTTCAACTGTTTCTTCAAGTGGGGACCCAGAATCCTCTGTGTTATCATAGCCCATGGAGCTTGTTAGCAGGCAGACTCCCTGCCTTTCTACAAAAGGGAATTGAGCCAGGGAAAGTGCATTTTTGCACATTCTTTGTTGTGGAAGCTTTTGAGCATGCAGTGTAGTGAACACCTGTTATTGTTCATCCAGATTCAGTAGTTGTTGATAGGAATAGTTGTGTGTGTATTTAACATACATCATGATGGTGAGAACTTCATCTCAGGTGCAACATATGTGGAATAATTCTACCTGGCTACAGTGCAATTTTCCCACTTAAGGAAATTAACTGTGCTTCCATAATTACTAATTCTATAAAATCATCTAATAACTGCTTTTGTATATGGACTTACTCAGTTGTCCCCAACCATATCTTTTGTAACTTTTTTCTTCCCCTTCAAACAGGGGTTTTTATCAAAATTCATACTTTACACTTATGTTTTTATAGCTATAGAAACATTTCTTTTTTCTCCCACCTTTTTTTTTTAAAGCATTCAATCCTATTCTCTTGTCTGTTTTCTTTTTGGATTGCTTAATTGTTTTTCTGTAGGTGTCATTTGTCCTGTGTTTCTGATAAACTTGAACTTGACTTGAGAAGCTAGATTATATTAAGGCTACATATTTTTGTCAGAAGTATTGCCTTGTTTTGTTTTTAAAGATTTACTTATTTGAAAGGCAGAGTTACACAGAGGCAGAGAGAGAGAAGTCTTCCATCCGCTGGTTCACTCCCCAAATGGCTACAACCGCCAGAGCTGGGTCAGTCTGAAGCCAGGAACCAGGAGCTCCTTCCGGTCTCCCATGTGGGTGCAGGGGCCCAAGGACCTGGGCCATCTTTTACTGCTTTCCCAGGCCATAGCAGAGAGCTGGATCGGAAGTGGAGCAGCTGGGACTCGAGCCAGTGCCTATATGGGATGCCGGTGCTTCAGGTGGCGGCTTTACCTGCTACACCACAGCACCAGCTCCAGTACTGCCTTCTTGTTTCATGTTACATCACATCAGTAAGCACTCAATATACCTGGCTCGTCCTGTTATTATTAATGCTAACTTTTATCTCTTGGATAGGTTCTGATGCTAGATTCTCCATATAAAGAACACTCTTCTTTTGGCAATCAGTAACTCATGCATGGGGTCTTATTCTGACAAGAGTCTTGTTTCCTGTAAACCTTTTACCTGAGAGTTTTAGTATCCATTGAGAATCCTTGCCCAAATCAGTTATTAAATTGTTGATTGGCTGGGGTGGTATGTGATGGGATTTGTATTTTAAACAAACTCCTATAATTCTTTCTTTGAGGTTTGATAATCATAGCTCTACTTGAATTAGGATTTACAAGTAAAAATAATAATGAACTGTCCTGAAGAAGTTAGTCTGAATGTGAGCACTGGTATTTTCTAGCAGATGGTCAATGAATAGTAGTGTGTTTAAGCTTCACGCTAGATTTAGAGGATCAAAGATAAAGTAAGCCTCCTGGTTCCCCAGCTCCTAGGTTGGGGTTGGAGGGGACTTGTGGGTGATAGTTGTGGTAAACTGAGGTGAGCATTCTGAGCAGTATTAAATAACGTGTTAGAATGTGTGACTAGAATTAAAGGAGTTTGGAGGGGGGATAGAGAAATTACTAAGAAGGAAGAGAAAATGTGTACAAGGAGCTTCAAAAAGCTTATGGAACGTGAGACTGAAAAATAGTATGTGAATTTGCTGTGAGTTTTTGAGTCACCTTCATATATTGAAAATTGTTTTTACATAAATTGTCTCATTTAATTTTTCTCTAGTTTTCCTTGCCCATTTTACGATGAAGAAAGGGGTTCAGAGAGGCTGTGTAACCTACGTCTCTGGTAACCAGTGGAGGAAAGTTTGGAGGCAGAGCTTACTGATGGCAGAATGAGGCCTGCTGTCTAGGAGACTGCACTGCCTGGAGCCCTGGCAGCCGAGCTGTGGGCAGGTGGAGCTCCTTAGCTTTACTGTGAGACCTCACTGTTTTGGCCTGTTAGAAAGGGAGATTCTTCCAGACTTCTGATTGCCAGTGTATTGTGTTAGACTCCACAGAGATTAGGGAGGCTCAATGCATTGCAGTTGATCATGATGGTTTCCACACCTTCGTGTCCCTGGGTCTGCCCTTAGGACGTTGTTTTCAGCACTTGACCCCAGTCTCTTTCTCAGGGTAGATGCACTTGCGAACTCTGATGTCTCCACAAAAAGGAATGTGTGTCTTGGACACTACGTATCCCTGTAGGTCCTATCTGAATGCTGCACCCTTGGGTTTGTTCTTTGTCGACTTGTTGGAAACACTTGAGCAACTGTTTTATCCTTAAGGGTATAAAACCAGTGTTTTCCAAACCTTGGCTGTGGAATCACCTAAGGAGTCAGATATTTGAGTTCCGCCATCAGGGATTATGAGCCAGGAGGTCTGGGTTGGGTCTGAGAATTTACATCTTTTAAAGACCTAGGTTTTCAGACAGTTCTCCAAGCAGTGCACAGACAGCAGTTAGTACCATAGTTGTAGTAGGCTGGTTTCTACCAATATTTACAGAGGTGGTTCCCAAGGAGGCATGTGCATTAGGATCACTTGGGAGGTTGTTTTTTTTTTTTTTTCTTTTTTTTCTGGTAAACTTAAGCTTTAGGCTGGTTAGATGTAGAGGAGTGGAATGTATAACAGAAGCTCTGCAGATGCTTTTAATGAAACACCAGAGTATAAACAGGCTCCGATTGGGTCTAACTAACTCTTAACCTGAAATAGCTTGGCAAAAAGTGTGTATTAATCAAATACTGTGTTAATCAAATACAATTGCTGTGTGTGTACCATGCCTAACATCTAGAATACCATGAGAACATGTCATGTTAAAGCTGTAAGCTGTATGATGTAATATTCCTTTGATTCAGAAGCTTCCTTGGATATTTGAAGTAGTTCAGAGTCGTTATGAACACAGTGGTCACCATTGGTGCTCAGAAGTGCCAGATTAGGGGCATTTTATTGTGTTGGGAAAATCGACATTCAGTCCAGAGTGAGTTTTGTCTCTTACATTTTCAGAAATGATTGTTATTTGTTGAAGTCAGTGCCAAAGATAGGATTCCTAAAAAGAAGCTGTTGAATGAAAGTAGAGAAGGGAATCTAATGGGTAATAAATGAGTGTCATTAGAGACAGGAATGAAGGGGGTAGAGCTTGATGGATTCATGGGGAGAATAGCTGGTGGGGGGAGGTTAGAGGGGGAGGAGTCATACAGTATTTTACTGCTGATAAGACACTAGGACAGTGTATTGGCAAGCCTTTCCCAAATCTACACACACCAAAGTGACATCCCTTTGAGCCCCATCTAGGCGTGTACTCCTGTAACTTGGAAGCTCAGGGTCAGAAATCCCAGGAGCTGAGTGATTGATAGACAGGGGGCCCAGGAGTGTATGGGCATGTTCTGGGCAGGCTGGGGTGGATGCTGTGACAAATGGAGATTCTAGATCAGATGAGCAAAACTCTGATTTGTCATTTTGTTTTGTCATAAGGAATGCCACTTTTGAATAGTCTTCAGCAGTTGATGGATAGTCCTGTAGTTTAAGATGTTGCAGTTTTACCTTCTGTAGGACAGTTTGCCTCAAAGCTGACTCTGGATGACAACAGTATGCTTTCCAAAAAATGATATATTCAAAATGTAAGCAATGACAAGTGGTTTCAGTTAGACCTGTTAGTTGAGGGTGTGCTTTTGGAAGGAACAAAGGAGAAACTCAAATGAAGGACCCATTAATCTTGTTTGTAGATTAGACAAAAGTTATCAAAACAAAGAAGTTAAGAGGTTGTACATTTGGAAAAATAGAATATTTGTAGTATTTGTGTACTAATTTGGAGTTCAGTAGGGACTGCATAATCACTCTTGGGTAGTTTTTGAGATGCAGTAATTTGTGCGCAGTTTTGGAGGGAAGGGGTTGGTGTCCTTCCAAAGGCCGTAATGGCAAAATAAGATGGTGGTTGGGCATGTTCTGTGATTAGGGTGGGGGCCTGGAAGGCTGCAGTGTATTATTGTTTTTATTGCTTGGCATTTCCACCTCACTCTCTGTATGTATTGTAATGTAGCACATACATTGCTGAACCTCTCTGCAAAATCGCACACCAAAAATAACAGGACTCGGCAAAAAAAAGAATTAAGGCCAGAGTACTTAAAATTATTAAATTTTGTGGTGTATCTTGTGGTGTGGCGGGTGGGGCTGCCACCTGCAGTATCGGCATCCTATTTGGGCACTGGTTTGAAGCCCAACTGCTCCACTTCTGATCCAGCTCTCTGTGGCCTGGGAAAGCAGTAGAAGATGGCCCAAGTTCTTGGGCCCTGGCACCCACATGGGAGACTCAGAGAGACTCTTGGCTCCAGGCTTCAGATCTGTGCAGCTCCGGCCCTTGTAGCCATCTGGGGAATGAATGATTGACCTCTTTCTACCTCTGCCTCTCTGTAACTCTGCCTTTCAAATAAATAAATAAATCTTAAAAAAAATTATTAAACTTTGTAAAATTGTAAACTTTGCACTAACAAAACACTTTCAACCCAAATAAAAATACTAGCAGGACTGACTTCCACTGACATTGGTACCCAGCATCACATGCAGACGATTTTAGGCCTTATTTGATCCTGGACCATGTAGATTCTCACAGTCGTTAGCTTCTCCCAGAAGCCAGCTTCACCAGAACTGAAGCTGTGTTTCTCTGTGTATCCTTCACACACACCCCCAGCATCACTGGGTGGTAGATATTGAAGCTACTAGCCAGCCACCTGCTACTTGAACAGAAGGAAAGTACTTTGACAAGATTTTTTTCTTTTTAACTTTTCTTCCTCCTTTTTTCCTCCTCCTTTCCTTTGCAAGTCTTTTTCATTATTTTGTGAAAAATATTGCCCTTGTTAACTTCAACACATTACCACCGCAGTAAGAATTGCACATGAAGCAGCACTGTTTCCCCATGCTGCTGCTGTTCCCATTCCTCCAGGCACGCCTGAAGGAGTGCATGTGACACAAGTACTCATTGTGGCCTGAGAAGTTCTTGAATCCATGATGCTGTTGAGATGCAACTCTTGAAAATGTCAAGGTTCTATTACTCTGGCAAGTTCTAGTTTGGGAGATATTCTGCAGTGTTCCAAGGTTAAGTTACATTTATTATTCTTATGCTTTGTTAGCCCTTAAATGCAATAAAGAAATGAAGAGGGGCTATTTTAATCCACTTTTAAATTTCGGCTTCTGTTCACCTATTCATTGGGTAGTGTGTGATAATGTGTTAATGCTACATCTGTACTTGAACCGACAGAGAGGGAGCAGGTTGATTTTCTATTTTGATTTATTTGAAATGTGGTTATAGTGAGGCTTTTATATTAAAATTCATCTGAGCATACAGTAAACAGAAAAAAAGAGCAACAGTAGCCAGTTGTCAAGGGAGAGACTGATGGGTAGAATAAACAGACGCCTTTCTGCAATATAAACAATCTGTTTTCATAGTTTTTCTTTTTCCTTGTTTTTTTGAAGGAGGATTGGGAGAACATCCAAACTAAGTAGAAGTTAGTTAAATGTGTAAAGCAGTAAGCCCACGATGTGGAAGTGATTATCACATATTGTTTCTTCAATGACTTTAATAACAGAAATGCCAGTCACTTGATAGAAACGCATTGTCTGGTGTAGGTGGTCCTGGCTGGTGGTGGCTTTGACGTATTTTGGGGACTTATGACCTTTAGAGATTCGTAAATAGTTCTGTACTTAGACCAGGTACCCCCCAGATTAACGGGGGCAGATATGTCTGTATGTAAAGTACTATCATGTATACAGTACAAGAGGCAACTTCCTTTTTTCAAAAGAAAAATTATTTGAAAGGCAGAGTTACAGAGAGGGAGACAGATTTTTCATCCGCTGGTTTACTCCACAAATGCCTGCAACAGCCAGGATTCGGGTCAGGTAGGCTCTGGGAGCCAGGAACTCCATCCAGGCCTCTCACACTGGTGCTAGGAGCTCAAGTCCGTGGGCTGCTCCTTCCAGGTGCATCCGCAGGAAGCTGGATCAGGGATGGAGTAGCTGAGACTTGAAGCAGGTGCTCTGACACGGAACGCAGATGTCCCGAGCAGTTAACCCACTGCACTGCGATGCCTTTTACAACTCTGATTTTTATTGTAATTCAGAGCTTGTTTCTCTCCAAAGAAATATTTTAGAATTTGTAGGCCATGTAAGGCCTCTGTTGCTTAGTACCTTTTGAAAATGTAAAAATTGGGAAGGATGTCGAACCTAGTAATGAAGCTTGCTGTAATTTTTGTATCCCGTTTCAGTGTGGGTTTGATTCCCAGCTCTGACTTCTAAATCCAGCTTCCTTCTAAAGCAGATCCTGTGAAATAGGGGTGATAGTTTAAGTATTAGGTTGTTCTGGCAGATGGGAGCGCACTTGATCTCACTGTCTCTCTCTTAAATAAATAAATAAATAGCCTTAGTGTTGCATGGAAATGGACCAACTCCTGTTTTTGTTGGTCAGGTAAAACAGGTACCTTTAAAAATTAGTAGCTAGGTTCAGTTGTTTTAGATGTGAGCCATACTAAATACACTAAATGAGCATATACTGAAGTAATTCAAGTAGAGTTTCAAATAATTTCTCTTCATATGAAATTTCATAGAGGTAAAAATGGCCTTCACAGATTAAATAAAAACTGCTGTGGCTCTATACCTAAGATACGTTAGTGTTTCCAGTCTTAACAGATGTTTCATCTGGTTTAGAAAGATTGGGATCTATATTTGTGACCGTAGCTAATGAAACTTTGACAAAGCCATGTCCTGTACTTGAGGACCTTATTGGGCACTGTTCTCCAAGTTAACTTTCCTAAAAGTGACACCTTGTTTTTAGCTGTTACGTGTGTAGACCACCAAATATAATACCTAAGCAATGTGCAAGTTTATACCTAACTTGGAAATTTACACTGAATCTTTGTATACTGAAACATGCTGAATTCTCTTATAATGTATCTTAGTAACCCTTGGGGATGGATTGAAGTTACTTAAAAATTTCTTTCAGGTGTTAATTATATAAATATGACTTAAATTTAAAACTGAACCTAAAATGTCTTCATAAGTATGTTTTATGAATTCTTTTAATTTAAAAAAAAATTTTTTTGACAGGCAGAGTGGACAGTGAGAGAGAGAAGGACAGAGAGAAAGGTCTTCCTTTGCTGTTGGTTCACACTCCAATGGCTGCTGTGGCCAGCGCGCTGCGGCCGGTGCACCACGCTGATCCGAAGCCAAGAGCCAGGTGCTTCTCCTGGTCTCCCATGGGGTGCAGAGCCCAAGCACTTGGGCCATCCTCCACTGCACTCCTGGGCCATAGCAGAGAGCTGGCCTGGAAGAGGGGCAACCGGGACAGAATCCGGTACCCCGACCGGGACTAGAGCCCGGTGTGCCGGCACCGCAAGGTGGAGGATTAGCCTGTTGAGCCACGGCGCCGGCCTTGTTTTATGAATTCTTATAGAAATCCATACAATATTTGAAAAACAGAGTATCATTGATGTCTTTGGATACCTGTTCTGGTAATTTTGAGTATGAGTTGGACTACATTTTCTGTTTTTTTGTTTGTTTGTTTTAAGATTTATTTATTTGAAAGGCAGAGTTAGGGCAAGAGAGAGAGAGAGAGATGGAGATGGAGATGGAAGAGATAGAGATCATGGAGATAGAGAGGATGGATCTTCTATCCTCCTGTTCAGTTCTCAAATGGGTGCAACAGCCAGGGCTGGGCTAGGTTGAAGCTGGGAGCCTGGAACTCCATGCAGGTTTCCCACATGGGTGACAGGGGCCCAAGCACTTGGGCCATCTTCTGCTGGTTTTTCCCAGGCCATAGCAGAGAGCTGGATCGGAAGTGGAGCAGTAGGACTTGAACTGGCGCCGTATGGGATGCCGGCACTGTAGAAGGTAGCTTTACCTGCATGCTACAATGGCGGTCCAAGCTTGTTTCTTCTTAAAAAGCCAAAATCAGTGACTTCTGTGGCTAGCAAGTAGTACCTTCTCAGACTATATTGTACTTGAGAAATTGAACTGTAAATTATAATTAGAATGAAAACTATACATTGATTCTTATACCTATAATAGACTCTATTTGGTGAAATAGATCAACTAGACACTGTGAGTTAATTGTGTAGGTGATGTTATTAATGTGAGTTTAATACTTTGCATCATATTTTCTTGTATTATCTACTGCTGCCTTTTACTTACTCTCAAGCTTGCATCTGTTGTAGCTGGGAGATGTTATCACCCTGACTCCAAATGGTGCTTACCCCTTACACTGGCTGGTTCTGTTTGAGCTTGTCCGAAATAAATACTATTACTGCTGCAAATGTTATCCTTATACTGTATTTAAAGTTGTACTCCTGAGTCTTTCCAGTTTATAAGGCCCACTTGGGTGGGGTCTCCAAAAATCTTACTCAGTGACCTTATGGTGATATTCATCAATGCAGATTTTAGGATCTATTCTTAAGACCAAATAAAAAAATAAATTGGCTAAACTCACATTATAGCTGGTCTTGATTAGCATAGATGTAACCTTGATTCATAGTTTTTAAAAAAATTCCAGTAACACCTCAAACCATTGTAAAGCTGTGATCTGGAAACCAGAAAATAACCAGCTGATGAGTATGTGGGCAAATTGGAAGCCTTGTGTACTGTTGGTGGCAATGTAAAATGGTGTGGTTGCTTTGGAAAACAGTATGGTGATTCCTCAAAAAGTTAAATGTGAAATTGCTATATGACCCAGCAAGCCTATTTTTCAGTATATTCACAAAAGAATTAAAGCAGGGTCTCAGATTATTATACACCCATATCATAGCAGCATCATTAATAAAAGCCAAAAGGTGGATATAACCCTCATTTCCATCAGCAGATACAAAATGTGTTCTGCATATACAGTGCAGTATTAGCCTAAAAAGAAAGGAAATTTGACATAGACCACAACATATATAAGACTGTTTCATGATATAACCTATTTTTAAAGATGACTTATTGATTTGAAAGAGAGGGAGAAACACATCGAAAGAGAGAGAGTGATATCTTCCATTCGCTGATTCACGCTCCAGATGGCCCCAATAGTCAGGGCTGTACCAGGCCAAAGCCGGGAACTAGGTGCTTCCTTTGGGTCTCCCACATGTGTGGCAGGGGCCCAAACACTTGGGCCATCTTCTTCTGCTTCTCCCAGTCACATGGGAGAGCTGGATTTGAAATAGAACAGCCAGGACATGAACTGACACACATGGGATGCTGTGTGGCAGCTTTACCTGCTCCACCACAACACTGGCCCTAATATAATCTATTTTTAATACATTAAGCTTTTTGGCTCATTTGTAAATTCTCAGAGTTCCATATTAACCCTTTAGGTTGCTGCAAGTCAGTCGTGGAGTAGGCTGGAGTAGACTGAATTCGCTGTTGAGTATGTGAGATTGCTAGTTTGCAATCCGTTTGTGGTTTGTTTTCAGTAAGCTCTGGCTCCCAGCAGAATGGGAGCTTTCTGAGCTTTCTTGCTTTCTGTGTGACAAGGATCACTTGGCTCTGTTGAAACCAAGTGGGATGGGCTCCCTTGTGTCTGGCTGTGGTTGGGAGGGACCTCAGACTCTGCCTCTCCAGTTCAGAGGACTCCGTTGACTGTGCTTTGCAGCTTGGAGAGGGCTTCAGGTGGAGCCATTGTAGTGGTTTACTGCCAGTGCTACCAGAACAGAGCACCTCCAAGTAGGCAGTGTAAAACAGCGGAAGTGTCTTCCCTCTCAGTGTGCAGGCTGGAGGTCCACCGTCGACGTGTGATCAGGGGCCTGCTTCCTCTCAGATGCCAGGTAGGATCTTCCCATGTCCCTTCCTAGCTCTGTTGGTGGTTCCCGGAGTTGCAGCTGCATGACATCTACCACTGGCATCTTGTCCCTGGAGTTTTCCCTCTATGTCTGTCTGTGTCCAAATTTCCCTTTTATCAGGAAGCCAGCCATTTTGGATTAAGGGTCCATTATGACCTCATTTTTTTTGCATAATCACTCTATTTCCAAATGAACTTGCATTATGAGGTATAGGGGATTTGAACTTCCACATAACTTTGGGAGACAATAATTCAAGCCATAACACCTGTGCTGTTTTTCTCTTGTGTAACATGTTTTAAAAAAACTTATAGTTGGTCCAATGTCAATCTTAACTAAAATATGAAGATAGTTTGTTTTCTTGAAGTTCAGGAATGGGTAACCCTTCAGGTAGGGAAATGAGGTGTTTATGGAAAAAGCAGGTTATGAGACAAGTGAATGGGCGGCTTCACTACAGGGAAGTAGGACAGTCTTCGGGGCTGACTTGTTAGGAATGAGGTCACATAACTGGCTGCTCCTTGCTGCATGTTGTTGTAAGTGGGCCTTCGTTGTCTGCTCCGGTAACCCTGCAGGTAATGTGTTTTCTCACTTTCCACAGTGCCGCAGGCTCAGGCTTTAGAGTGGACCACTGAGTTCTCTCTGCCTTAGTTTCCCCATCCGTAGGATGGAGCTCTGCCTCCCTGGCAAGGGCACAGCAAGTTAGGAGGAGATAATGTGGGCACCGTGTCTGTTGGCTCTGTGTGGGTTGTCCCCCTTCTCTTCACTGGTCACACAAGAAGTGGCTCTTGGTGGTGTAGTGGGGCCTTGGTGCTCTGCTGCTGAGATGCTAGATTTTGTCCAGGGCTCAAAAAGTAGTTGCCAGGAAGATGGCCAGAGGAGGCCTCTTGCTCCACCTAGAGGCTTTGTGGGAAGTTTCTCAGGGAAGGGGCCTCCTGCTTGATGACGCTGTGTGGAAGGCTAGGAGTCCTAGGAGGCCTCCCTATGCAGTGCTCTGGTGCCGTGGTGCCCCATCTGCCTCTCCCCAAGTGTTGCATAGGCCTTGGATTGGGGACATGGGGAGTATGGGGGCAGGATCTTAATGTTTAGAAAAAGAATTTTACATAAAATTTGACTTGACATAATTTAAAAATTAATTTTATTTTCTTTATTTGGAAGGCAGAGAGAGAGAGATTGATCGATCGATCTTCTGTTGGCTGATTAACTCCCCAGTTGCCCCCAGCAGAAAGGACTGGGCTAGGCCAAAGCTGGGAACTCGATCTGGAGTCTCATGGCAGTGGCAGGGACACAGCACTTGAACCATCACCTGCTGCCTCCCTGGGTACACAGAAGCAGTAAGCTGGATCGGAAGTGGAGCCAGGACTCAAATCTGGGGATTCTGATACAGGATATAGGTGTCCCCAAGTGTTGACTTAACCACTACCAAACCCCTGCCCCAATTTTAAATTTTTAAAAAGTGTGTGCATTATTTTATAAACAGCATAGTTTAATAAATACTCATTACCAGTATATTTGAAGCAATTTTCCCCTTTCCAGTTACAACATCATGCTTATGCTTTCTTTTGGAGGACTTTAAGATTTATTTATTTATTTGAAAGGCAGAGTTACAGAGAAGCAGAGAGAGAGAGAGAGAGAGAGAGAGAGAAAGATCTTCCATCTGCTGGTACACTCTCCAGATGGCTGCAGTGGCCGGAGCTGAGCCAATCCGAAGCTGGGAGCCAGGAGCTTCTTCTGGGTCTCCCAAGCAGGTACAGGGGCCAGAGGACTTATGCCATCTTCCACTGCTTTCCCAAGCTGTAGCAGGAACTGGATTGGAAGTGGAGCAGCCAGGACTCGAACCAGCACCCCATATGGGATGCTGGCCCTGCAGGCGGTAGCTTTACCTGCTGTGCCACAGCACCAGCCCCAGGACTTTATTCTTGACATGTGGATGTAACACATTTTCATTCATCGGTTATTGCATGTAAAAGGCCATTTAGCTAAATCTGTTTCTGATTTTGTGATTTGGAAATGATAATAATTTTACTAATCTTAAAATGTTTATAAAGATCAATACAAAGGATTTAGATGTGTTAGTAGTTGGATTAGATAATTTCTCAGATTTATTTCAACTGTGAGTTTCTTTGATTTTTGAAAATTGGCTCACATTTAAAGATGCTAAGTTAGTGTGGACACATGCAGTACGTAACTTTGGGACCTTGTAAAGTGAGTTGTATGAGGGCATTTGTTTCACAGTCACAGAGCAGTGTATATGTGTGAATGCAGCATATCTCACTCTTATGGTCAGGAGTCGGTATTTGTGGGGCTCTAAGTGCAAATCAGTGTTTCTGTATTGTTTTTGAGAAGGCTGGAATTGCAAATTTGTGTTCTGCTAGGCATGTTACGCTGTACAGTGTAAACAGATAGATCCAGAAACTGGCTGAAGAGTACCCTGCATACTCATGGCCCTCAGATGGACAGTGTATTTTGCAAAGTGTGGTGTCTGTGTTGAGATATCACTGTCTGGTACGAGAAGGAAGCATAGAGAACAGGGTATAAAAATCATATATTGCTGGAGCCAGCAATGTGGCATAGCAGGTAAAGCCTCCACCTGCAGTGCTAGCATCACACATGGGCACCTGTTCGAGTCTTGGCTGCTCCACTTCTGATCCAACTCTCTGCTGTGGCCTGGGAAAGCAGAAGAAAATGGACCCAGGTCTTTGGGCCCCTGTACCTGCTTGGGAGACCCGGAAGAAGCTCCTGACTCCTGGCTTTGGATCAACCCAGCTCCAGCCGTTGCGGACATTTGTGGGGTGAACCAGTGGATGGAATGGATGGAATACTTCTCTCTCTCTCTCTCTCTCTCTCTCTCTCTGCCTCTCTGTAGCGCTGCCTTTCAAATAAGTAAATAAATAAAATATTTTTTAAAAGCGTATATTGCTTTAAAAGAAATAATTATCTTCAAGTAGGTAACTAGAAGTTAAAATTTGGTTTGAGAACTTAATAGAGGGACCTGAAGAGTAGATCTTGAAACAAATTTTCTTGTCTAAACTCTCCCCCCAATTTTTTTTTTTTTTAAAGTAAAATTTCACTTACATGACTTAAAAAGGCAAAGGGGACTCTAATACTCTGAGGCTCTGGTTGAACATTCTCCTGTCCAGAGGTGGATGATGGGAGGCTGAGGCTGTGAAAATACCCTTGGGTTGTCCATTTTCTTGTGTGTTGCTGGAGATTGTGGTATGAGATCATGAGAAGAGCCGTAGCCCTTGCTCGGGAGACCTCAGGTGAGAGCTGGGCCTGGGAGAATGCTACAGGCAGGGTCTGTGCCCCATAAATCAGTGTCACCTCTGAGCAGATTAGTAAGCGACTGAAAGAAGGCACTTTGCGTTCCTTGCAACATTCACCACCACTTTGTTCCTTGCATCAAAGGAAAGAACAGAATGCCTAATTATAATAATCTTCTATTAATTACAATATTTTGCATTCGTTTTCTTTTAAAAATCTATTTGAGTAACTACTAGCCTTCAGAAGCTGTTGGAAAATAGTATTTAGGCAGCAGCTGGCAGCTCCCAGTGTTGGAATCTGTAGTGCTGAGCTCGTGAGAGGTTCCATTAGTTGGACATACACTTTGATGTCCTTACTGCCGCCGGAACGCATTCTTGTGAGCAGCTGTTTTGGAAGGGGACACACAGTAAGCATTTCCACCCTTGTTTCAAGGATGTGGGTTTTGCTGGAGTGTTGCCTGCCATCTGGAAGGGAGAAGAGTGAGTGACTTATTCCCAGAAAGGAAGGACTTGCCGTCTTCATGTGTGTTCCCGGTGCACGTGGAGGTCCTCCCTTCGTTTCCCGTTCCCTGAGAGGAGATAACTGACGGCTGCAGTCATTTTGGCCTATCAGAGCCTTAGCGGTGAGCTACATGGAACACAGCATTTGTAGACGTGTGCTTTCCACTGGATCTGCTCAGTGCTTCTTCTAATTTTCAAAACAGTGTTTTCATAGTGTCTATTGAAACAGCATTTTCATTTAAATTTTTTTTCAAATATTTCTCTTTTTTTTAAGGTAAGATTTACTTATTTATTTGACAGGCAGAATTACAGAAAGAGGAGGGATGGAGAGAGAGAGAGACCTTCCATCCCCTGGTTTATTCCTCAGATGGCTGTAACAGCTGGGGGTGGGCCAGGCCAAAGTCAGGGGCCAGAAGCCTCATCCGGATCTCCCACATGGGTGCAGGGGCCCAAATACTTGGGCTGTCTTCCACTGCTTTCACAGCAGGGAGGGAGGCGGATTGGAAGTGGAGAGGCCAGGACTGGAACCTGCATCTGGTTGTCGACGTCATAGGCAGCAGCTCAATCCGCTATATGCCATGACGTGGGTCCTGAAACGGCATTTTTAAGCAAAAGAAGATTTGATGTCATCAACAAGTGAGACAAAAATGCTTCCATGTGTAAAATAACATATGAAAGTCCTCCCTTTTTCCTAAAGCACTTGAGGGTCACTGTTGTCAGGGAGCAGCCAAGTTTGTCGCTTGTGCTTTATTTTGTTTGGGTCCCAGCCAATAATTAAAGACTCCATGTGTGTGTAATAGCAGGTGCACAGTAGTTGGAGAGAGCGGTGGCATTAAGGGACTGGTGGAGGTAGGTTGAGTACAAGAAAATCCTCCTTAAATGAGACAGCTGGCCAGGAGATGGCTCAGCTGTAATCGGAATGACAGCCACAGCAGCCACCTTAGCTCGAGGGTCTCCTAGGTGCAGGGCACTGAATGCTCTGCGTAGTATGTATTTCTCACTGAATCCTGACACCAACCCTGGGGGGAGCTGCTGCCCCATTTTACAGATGGGGAAACAAGCAGAGAAATGAACAACTTGCCCAGTGTCATACAGCTTAGTAAAAGATTCCAATTTAGCCAGTCTGGCTCCAGAGTCATGTTCTTACAGTGTTGTGCCATCTTGGAAACACAGCTGTGGGCTCTGAAGCTATTGTATTTTTAAAATTATACCATTTGGTCCCTAAATCAGGCAAATGAGGTAAATGAAAATTATCAGTATGTTGATGACTTAAGTAGCAGGTAAGATTTTATGGGATTGTTAAATGTTTACAGCATGACAAAGCGCCAGTGTTGCTAGACTGCCTGCAGGAATCTGTCCCTCTTAGGAGTTGGCTCGGGTAAAGGAAATGTTTTCCCCAGGCATCTTCCGTAGTGTTGCATTCTTGGTATCTTTCTGTGGGACCTGCCTGCTTGCTGCCTTTTGCTGCTGCTGATTAGGTAAACATACCTAGAGAGCACCATGGAATAAGCTGTGCAATTCAATGTTGATTTATGTGGAAGCTTTTTTAGTGGTTCAAAAAAGGAAAAAAATACCTTCCTGTCTATATTTCCATTCCTGGCACCTAAACCCAGCCTGTTTTACTTGGGGATAGGCATGGGGATGTGGAAAGCACTGAGAACAGGGGAGGTGAATGTTGCTTTGATAATCAAGTGACTTCCATGAGAAGCTATTGTGGAGAAAAGGACATTTCTTGTGGATATTATATAGATATATATATAGAAAAACCTAGAATTCATGCACTGACCTAAAATGTGTGCCTTGATGGAATAGCAGCATTTTGAGAGCTGTACCTCTTAATGTGTGATAATTAGTAGTAAAAGAGGCAATATCTCCTATTTTTCTCTCTTAGCTGTCTTTTGAATTAGCTGTGTGTATGCACATATGTGCATGTATGTGTATTTGTTAGTGTGCACTTAATGACAGCACCAGCAAATTATGTAACTTCTTTTTTGAAAGGCAGAGAGACAAATGGAGAGATCGATCTTCCATCTGGTTCATTCCCCAAATGCTGGCCAAGGCTGGGCCAGGCCAAAGTCGGGAGCTTAGAAGTCAGTCTGGGTCCCCCAGATGGGTGGCAGGGACCGAATTACTTGAGTCCTCATCTCCTGCCTCCTGGAGTGCACAGTGGCCAGGACTCAGGCACTCCTTATACTCCTATTCCAAGCAACCACTTAACCATTGAGCCAAAAGCCTGCTCCACCAGCAAAATTCTTCTCTTCTTTTTAAAGAGTTATTTACTTATTTCAAAGGCAGAGTGATGGAGGATGGAGAGATCTCGATCTTCCATCTGCTGGGTCATTCTTCAAATGGCTGCAACGTCTGGAGCTGTTCAGGCTAAAGCCTGGAGCCAAGAACTTCATCCAGATTTCCCACATGGGTGGGAGCAGCCCCAGGACAGGCACGTTAGCAGGAAGTGGAACAGGCTGGAGACTTGAACTTGCTCTTCGATATGGGATGCCAGCATTGGAGGCAGCACCTTAGCTCACTGTACCACAACACTGGCCCTAGCAAAATTCTTAATGGCAGTTTTTGTTTCAAAATATCTCATGAGCAGCTGGACTGTATGGCTGACTGCACTTCAGCAAGTCCTTTCTTAGCTGTCTGTCTTCCTACTTGACTAGGTATGTGACACTTATTAAAATGTAAACTTCAGACACTCAAGAATAATGTTATAAAGATGACAAAATATTTTCTCAGTTCTTTTTCATAATTTCTAAACTAGAACTTCCTGAACATATGTGGATTCAAGATTGCTAATCTAAATCCTTATGTTGGAGTCTTTGTGAAGAGTGATAGATTATTCTCAGATTTATCAGTGAAAGTTAACATATGATGTTCCTTTGCAAAGTATGCAAGCCTAAGAATATTCTCAGACATTGCCAAGACTTGGTAGACAAAGAATAGATGTTATTTTAGACTTCCTTTTTAGCCGACCTAAAAAAAAAATCTTTATAGCTACAGGTATTAGTGTGTTCACAAGACTTTGTTTTCCCCCCCTCTTCCCTTTTTGTTGCTTAAAAGCATTATTGTAAAATATTAATATATTTTAAAAGATTGTAAAATATTGTATTTAATATATTTTAAAAGATTGTAAAATATTGTAAAAGATTAATATAATTAATAGATAATTAATATCAGTAGATTAATGAAAATAGATTCATATAACATTAATATAATCTAAATAAGATTAACATAAAATAGATTAATATAAAAGTGACCATTCCAACCACTCTTAAATGTACAGTTCTCTGACATTAAGCACTTCGATGGTGCTGTGTAACTGTCACTGTTGCCCATTTTCAGAGCTTTGTTATCTCAGACAAAAGCTCTGTATCCTTTACATATTCCTCACTGCCCCCTTAGATATATAAACCTCTATTGATTATAGTTTGCAAATATTTTTCCCATTCTATAGATTGCCTTTTTATTTTCTTGATGATATCTTTTGGCATGGAAGTTTTTAATTTCAAGTTCATTTTATCTAATTTTGCTTTTGTTATTCATGATTTTGGTATCATATCTAAAAGTCCATTGCCAAATCCATGGATGTGAAGATTTACTGTTTTCTTCCAATGATTCTAGCTTTTATACTTATATCATTGATCCATCTTGTTAATTTTTGAATATGGTGTTAGGTGTAATGCAGAGTCATTTATTTGCATGTGGAAATCCAGGGGATTGCTGTTGAGGTACAGTGGATTAAGCCACTGCCTGTGATGCTGGTATCCCACAAGAGCACTGGTTCAAGTTCTGGCTGCTCCATGTCTAATCCAGCTCCCTGATAGTGGCCTGGGAAAGCAGTGGAGCATGGCCTAAGTGCTTGGGCCCCTGCACCCAAGTGGGAGACCTGGATGGAGTTCCAGGCTCCTGGCTTCAGCCTTGCCCAGCCCTAGCTCTTGGAGCCATTTGGGGAGTAAACTAGCAGGTGGAAGATCTCTCTCTCCCTCTCTCTCTCTCTGTCTCTCTGTCTGTCTGTCTGTAGCTCTCCCTATCAAATTTAAAAAAATAAATCCAGTTGTACTGTCAACATCTGTTGAAGAGACTATTTTTTTAAAAGATTTATTTATTTATTTGAAAGGCAGAGATAGAAGGAGAGAGAGAGGAGAGATAGAGATCTTCCATCTGCTGGTTCACTCCCCAAATGGCTGCAACAGCCAGGGCTGGGCCAGGCTGAAGCCACAACAAGCCAGGAGCTTCTTCCACGTCTTCCCCATGGCTGCAGGGACTCAAAGACTTGGGCCATCTTCTGCTGCTTTCTCAGGTGCATTAGCAGGGAGCTAGATCAGAAGTGGAGCAACTGGAACTTGAATCGTCACCCATATTGGATGCTGGCTGCAGACAGAGGCTTAACCTTCTATGCCACAGTGCTGGCCCCCAAAGAAGAGACTTTTCTCCACAGAAAGGTACTAGCTTCCTCGTTGGAAATCAGTGGACTATAGCTGTATGATTTTTATTTATGGACTATTAATTGTATTCTGTTGGTTTGTTAGTCTGTCATTATATCAGCACCATGCTCATTTGATGGCTGTATCTTTGTGGGAAATTTTGGAATTGAGAAATATATCTCTTCATTTTCTTTTTTTTTTTTTTTTTTTTTTTTTTTTTTTTTTTTTTTACAGGCAGAGTGGACAGTGAGAGAGAGAGAGACAGAGAGAAAGGTCTTCCTTTGCCGTTGGTTCACCCTCCAATGGCCGCCGCAGTCGGCGCACCGTGCTCGTCCGATGGCAGGAGCCAGGAGCCAGGTGCTTTCCTGGTCTCCCCATGGGGTGCAGGGCCCAAGCACCTGGGCCATCCTCCACTGCACTCCTGGGCCACAGCAGAGAGCTGGCCTGGAAGAGGGGCAACCGGGACAGAATCTGGTGCCCCGACCGGGACTAGAACCCGGTGTGCCGGCGCCGCAAGGCGGAGGATTAGCCTGTTGAGCCACGGCGCCGGCCTCTTCATTTTCTTACTATTTTTTTCAGGATTATTATTGTTCAGAGCCTCTTGAAATTCCATATTAATTTGAGGATTGACTTTTCCATTTCTGCAGGGAAGACTTCTAGAGTTTGGCTAGAGATTGCAGTATAGATTGCTTTGGGTTGTATTGCCATTGTAACAGTATTAAATTTTCTAATCCATAAATACAGGATATCTATTTAATTAGGCCCTTTAAATTTCTTTAATGTTTTATAGTGTACAAGTCTTCCACTTCCATAGTTAAATTTATTCCTGCTATTTTATTGTTTTAGATTAAAAAGATGTTTCGGTGGATTCTTTGATAACTTTCTCTGTATCAGATCATGCCATCTGTGAATAAAGTTTTACTTCTTCCTTTTCAGTTGGGATGTCTTTTATTCCTTTTCCTGTTTAACTGTTCTAGTCAGAACTTTTAACATGTTGGTAATAGCGATGGTGAAGGTAGACATCCTTGTCTTTCACATAATCTTGGGAAGGAAACTTTCAGTCATCATTGAGTTTGATGTTACTGTGGCTTTTTCCGTAAACATCCTTCATCATGGTTAGGAAATTTCCTTTGATTCTTAATTTTCATATTGTATTTATCATGAAAGTGTTAGATTTTGTCAAATGCCTTGTATCGATTGAGTTGATGATACATTTCTTTCATTATGTAAATGTGGTATATTGCTCTTACTAACTTTCATGTGTTGACCATCCTTGCATTCTAGGAATAAATCTGACTTTGATCATGATGTATAATCCTTTTAATATACTGCTGCATTTAGTTTGCTAGTATTTTGTTCAGGGTTTTGCATATATTTTCTTTTTTTTAAAGATGTTATTTATTCATGTGAGAGGTAGAGTTACATACAGTGAGAGGGAGAGACAGAGAGAAAGGTCTTCCATCCATTGGTTCATTCCCCAGATGGCTGCAATGGCTAGAATTGCACCAATCCAGAGTCAGGAGCCAGGAGCTTCTTCTGGGTCTCCCACACTGGTGAAGGGCCCAAGCACTTGGGCCATCTTCCACTGTCCTCCCAGGCCATAGCAGAGAGCTGGATCAGAAGTGGAGCAGCCAGGACTTGAGCTGGCACCCATATGGGATGCCAGCGCCACAGGTGGAGGATTAACCTGCTCCATGGCGCCAGCCCCACATATGTTTTTATAGAGGATATTGGTTTATAATTTTTTTTTAAATTAAAAATTTTTTTTTAATTTTTGACAGAGTGGACAGTGAGAGAGAGAGACAGAGAGAAAGGTCTTCCTTTGCCATTGGTTCACCCTCCAATGGCTGCCGTGGCCGGCGCACGGCGAAGGCAGGAGCCAGGTGCTTCTCCTGCTCTCCCATGGGGTGCAGGGCCCAAGCACTTGGGCCATTCTCCACTGTACTCCCTGGCCACAGCAGAGAGCTGACCTGGAAGAGGGGCAACCGGGACAGAATCCGGCACCCCTACCGGGACTAGAACCTGGTGTGCTGGTGCCGCTAGGCAGAGGATTAGCCTGTTGAGCCACGGCGCCGGCTGGTTTATAATTTTCTTATGATATCTTCAGTTTGGCATTAAGGTAATGCTGGTTTTATACAATGAGTTGAGAAGTGTTCTCTTCTTTGAAAGTTTGGGGGTCTGGTGTTGTGGCATAGTGGGTAAAGCGGCCTCCTAAGGTGCCAGCATCCCTTATGGGCAACAATTTGAGTCCCGGTCGCTCCACTTCTTATCCAGCTCCTGCTAATGCACCTGGGAGGGCAGTAGAAGATGTCCCAAGTGCTTGGGCCCCTGCTCCCACGTATGAGACCCAGAGGAAGCTCCTGGCTTTATAGGTGTGTTGGGTTCTTTCTATTTCTTCTTCTCCTTTTTTCTTTTTTACATAGATTTTATTTATTTATTTGAGAGGTAGAGTTACAGACAGTGAGAGGGAGGAACAAAAAGAAAGGTCTTCTGTCCGTTGGTTCACTCCCCAGTAGCCGCAACAGTTGGAGCTGCGCTGATCCGAAGCCAGGAGCCAAGTGCTTCTTCCTGGTCTCCCACGTGGGTGCAGGGGCCCAGGGACTTGGGCCGTCTTCTACTGCTTTCCCAGGCCATAGCAGAGAGCTGGACATGACATGGAGTAGCCAGGACATGAACCGGCGCCAATATGGGATGCCAGTGCCACAGGCGGGGGATTAACCTACTACACCACAGCACCGGCCCCTCTATTTCTTCTTGAGTCAATTTTTTGTAATTTATGTGGCTGTAGGACTTTGTCTATTTCTTATAGTAATTTGTTGATGTACAATTGTTCATAGTAGTCTCATAATCCTCTGTTTCTTTAAGGTTGATAGTAATGTTCCCACTTTGATTTCTGATTTTAGTTACTTGCTCTTCTCTCTTTTTTTAAAGATTTATTTTTCATCTACTTGAATGGCAGAGATATAGAGAGAGGAGAAATGGAGAGAGAGAGAGCACATGATCTTCTCCAAGCTTCTCCACTGCCCAAATGTGCCAGACCAAAGCCAGGAGCTCGGAGCCTTCTCCAGGCCTCCCAGTTGGGTGCATAGACTCAAGCACCTGGGCCATCTGCCACTGCTTTCCCAAGTGCTTTAGCAGAGAGCTGGATTGGAATTGGATCAGCCGGGCCTCGAACATCGCAGGCAGCAGCTTTACTGGCTATGCCACCACACCGGCCCCTCCCCTCTTTTTTTTTTTTTTTTTTAATCTTAACTTATTTATTTTTGAAAGAATTACAGAGAGAGGGAGAGAGAGATTTTCCATCTGCCGACCCACTCCCCAAATGGCTACAATGGCCAGGGCTGGGCTAAGCTGGAGCCAGGACAGGATCCAGGACATTTGTCTTGGTCTCCTACATGGGTACAGGGACCCAAGCACTTGGGCCATCTTCTGCTGCTTCCCCAGGCACATCAGCAGGAAACTGGATCGGAAGTGTAGGAGCCAGGACTCCAACTGGCACCCATGTGGGCTGCTGGCATCTCAGGTAGCAGCTTAACCCATTATACCACAGCGCTGGCCCCTCTTCTTTCTGTGTTCTTACTTTATGTGTTTGTCAGTTTTGTTGACTTTTTCAAAGAAGCTACTTTTGGGTTCATTGATTTTTCTCTACAGTTTTTCTATTGTCTATTTCCTTGAACTCCTTGCTAATAGCCATGTCCTTCCTTCTGGTACATTTAGGTTTAGGTTTAGTTTTTTATGGTTTTTCAGGTTATATAGGTGTTTATAGTCGTTAATTTCCCTCTAAATACTACTTTTGCTATATCATATGTTTTGTTTTCCTTTTCATTCCTCTCAAGGTATTTTTGCATTTTCCTTGTGATTTCCTCTATGTCTCATTGGTTTTATCTGAGCCACAGAAGTAGGGGAGTGAGATGGAGAGGGGAAGAGAGATGAGGGGGAGAGACAGGAGTGGGAGAGAAAAAGAGAAAAGATGGGCAGAACTCCCATGTGCTGGTTTCTTCCACAAATGCCTACAGTAGCTAGGACTGCTATGAGCCAGGAACTCAATCCAAGTCTCCCATTTTGGTGGCAAGTGTCCAGTTGAGCTGTCACCACAGCTTTCCAGTCTCTGCATTGGCAGGGAAGCTGGAATTGGGACCTGGGAATTGAATCCAGACGCTCTGATGTGGGACACAGGAGTCTTAATAGGTAGGCCAAACCCACACCATGGGTTTATAAAGGAGTTTTTAATTCCATATATTTGTGGATTTTCCAGAGTTTCTTCTATTCTTTATTTCTAGATGTATTTCATTGTGGTTGCAAAGTATATGTTACATGATTTTAAAATTTATTGAGACTTATTATGTGGTCTTAACAGGGTCTCCTTGGGAGGTTATTGTACATAAACTTTAGATGTATATTCTGTTGTTTGTAGGATGTTCTGTGGGTCTGATAGGGCTAGTTGGCACATATGTTGTACAAATACTGTTTCCTTATTTATGTTCTCTTAAGTTCTATATTATTGAATGAGATGTGTTGAATATGTTATTATAGAACTTTTTTCTCCTGTTACTTCTGCTTGCCTCCTAAATTTTGGGGTTCTGTCTTTTTATATTTCTAATAATTATTTTTAATCACTGACCCTTTTATTAATATATACTATCCTTTGTCTAAGCGTCAACAGCATTTAAGAAAGTTGCTTTAAAGTCTTCGTACAGTAAATACTTTTTGGCCTTCTCAGAGACATTATCTGCCCATTTTGTGTTCTTCAGTGAACTCTGCCTTGTGATTTGTTGCTGCTGCTGAACACTAGATGTGTGAAAACTGTAATGTTACTTTTCTTTTCTCTCTCTCTTTTTTTTTTTTTTTTTACAATTTTATTTATTTATTTGAGAGGTAGAGTTACAGACAGAGGCAGAGACAGAGGGAAAGGCCTTCCATCCACGGGATCACTCCCCAGACGGCTGCAGTGGCCGAAGCTGGGCCAATCTGAAGGAGCCAGGAGCTTCTGGGTCTCCCACATGGGTGCAGGGGCCCAAGCACTTGGGTCATCTTCCACCGCTTTCTCAGGCCACAGCAGAGAGCTTGTTCAGAAGAGGAGCAGCCAGCACGTGAGCATGCACTCACACGGGATGCTGGCGCCGCAGGGGAGGCTTAGCCTACCGTTCACTGCACCGGCCCTAGTGTTAGATTTCTTGAGATCAGACTCCCCTTTCTTCCACAAGGTTTATTCCCATTCCTCCCTTTTAAAGGCTGTGATATCCATTTTTTATCAAGTAAGTTTTCCCAACTACTTTTTTTTTTTTTTGCCAGGCAAAGTTAGACAGTGAGAGAGAGAGAGACAGAGAGAGAGAGAGAGAGAAAGGTCTTCCTTCCGTTGGTTCACCCCCCAAATGGCCGCTACGGCCAATGCCCTGCACCGATCCGAAGCCAGGAGTCAGGTGCTTCCTCCTGGTCTCCCATGCAGGTACAGGGCCCAAGCACTTGGGCCATCCTCCACTGCCCTCCCGGGCCACAGCAGAGAGCTGGACTGGAAGAGGGGCAACCAGGACAGAATCCGGTGCCCCGACCGGGACTAGAACCCGGAGTACCGGCGCCGCAGGTGAGGATTAGCCAAGTGAGCTGTGGCGCCGGCCTGGGCAGACGGCTTTGAATCGTAGGAGCTAAAGAACTAAAACAGTATCTCCCCCAGTCTTGCAGATTGGCCTTTGCTGGGTCCTTCAGCAGTTACCACACTTGAGCTGGCCAGCATTCAGGCACTAGGTCTTAGGTGTTTTCTGAGCACGTATCCCTCCCTGGGCATGCATGTGGCTGTCCGAATTCCCCACAGGTATGGACGCTTTCGGTTCTCCTGATTTCCCAGGAAACGCTCCGTGGCCTTTCCCCTTAGGCGTCCGGCGGTCCGTGTGTGTCTCAATTGCAGTGTTTTACTTCTGCTGTCTGTGAACTTTTCATCTACCTTACAGTTTTCTCGGGCAGTCCTGTCTACTTTTTCAGTCTGGATGGATGTCAGGTTTGTGCTTTGCATCGGTTCTTCAGGTGCCCCTTCCTGGTGAAACAGGGTTGCCCAGTGGTTTGTGCATCTGGGCTGCTGTGCTCCTTTTGGAGCCCGAGAGCAGGGTTTGTTTCGGGAACGAGGGGTTGCTGCTGCATGAGGAGTGGGTGGGGCAAAGATAATTGAAAATGCTGCAAAGCCTTCTTCCCATTCGAAGTTGACTCGAGTCACTGTTGACTTGGTTGCTGTAAACTTTTGACTGCTTCCCAGAGGTCTGATAAAGGCGATACGATTCGGACAGTTAGTGCTTGGTTGTTTTTTTTGTTTTTTTTTTTTTTGTTTTTTTTTTGGATGTTTCAGGTGCAAGGGTATGAATGGGCACTTGGAACTGCCTACGTGGACATTTTTCTGAGTCAGCCTGTCAGACTTTATTCTCTTGTCGTCGTCCACTTCAAAACCTGCAGAAAACATTTCCTTCTTCCACCTCTGCACATTGTGAAGATAAGAGATGCCCTGTTGCTTGTCAGTCTATTTTTCTTATCTCCCTAGCAGTCACCTCAGTTTTTGTTGTTCTGCTGTCAGTACACTTGTTAATATTTTCTCTATTAAATATTAGATTAAGTAAATGCTAGGTTAAACACCATGTTCCTGGATTTAGGATAGACTTCTGTCCCAATAAGCCTATTGTAAACTGAGCATATTGTTAATTGAAAATGTATTCAGTCCGCCTCACCTGCTGAGCGCCATCTCTTAGCAAGAGCACACTGCAGAGTGCCGGTTGCTTCCTTTGCTGGCCTTGCTGGGCCCTGGGACTCCCTGTTGCTACTCAGCATCAGGAGACGCTGCAGAACTGCTTGTTGCTAACCTGGGAAAAGGTCAGCATGCAGAATGTGCAGTGTGCTCTCTGTTTTGGCTGTGTGCTGCTTTTGTACCAATGAAAAGTTAAGAAACTATAAGTTGAACCATTGTAAGTCAGCAACCATCTGTAGTAAGTAAATGTGTTTTTTTTCTTTAAAGAGTTTTGGTGCTGACTTAGTCCATTTGGGGTTCTGTAACGAAATACTACCACAGTTTGGGGTGCTTGTAAACCACACATTTATCTTTTGTGGCTGTGGAGGCTGGGAAGTACAAGGTCAAGGGTTTGCAGAATTGGGAAGGGTTTGCTTTCTCTCTTGTGGATGAGTACCTTTTTTCCTATGTTGGGTCTCTTTTATAAAAGTAGCTGAGAGATTGATCCCATTCATGAGGTTGCCCATTTCCATGATCTAAATCACTTCCTAAGGCTCTACCTCCTAATTCTGTCATCTTAAGGGTTAGATTCTAACCTGGATATTAGGGCGTGTGTGGACACAGACATTCATACCATAGCAGGTGCCTTGTGATCTCTATGACATCTCTAGGCCATGTTTTTCCCCCATGCACTTTTTTTTTTTAATAAAATGATGCTGTTAATAGCGCTTCCTTCCTTCCTTCCTTCCTTTTTTTTTTTTAGATTTATTTATTTGAAAGGCAGAGTTACACAGAGAGAAGGAGAGGCAAGAGAGAGGTCTTCCATCTGATGGTTCACTCCCCAATTGGCCACAACGGTTGGAGCTGTGCCGATCCGAAGCCAGGAGCCAGGACCTTCTTCCGGGTCTTCCTTGTGGGTGCAGAGGTCCAAGGACTTGGGCCATCTTCTACTGCTTTCCCAGGCCATAGCAGAGAGCTGGATAGGAAGTGGAGCAGTCAGGACTCGAACTGGTGCCCATATGGGATGCCAGCACTGCAGGTGGTGGCTTTACCTGCTGCACCACAGTGCCAATCCTCCCCATGCACTTCTGAAACGATCCAAGGCAATGGAAATACGGAGTTATAGTTGTTCATTTACTGACAAAACTAAAGTACAGCTTAGATAGTATTGTTTGATAGTATGCGTTACTAGTCAGTTTGCAAATATGAAAAGTTATTCATTTGAAAGAACATTAAACAGTGACCACTGTACATGGCTTTTTAGGAATTTATTGCCCCTTCATGTAACATGAGATGGTGTGTGACAGTTTATTGAGGAGACATGCTCATTATACATGAGCTAGAAATGACCATTTCAATGAGCTGGAGACCCTGGGATGCAAAAATGCAGAGAGTATTTTGGGTATTCCTTAGCTGCTTTTGTCTTGGATGAACCATTTTGGTACTGGATTGGGACTGACTGAATTTTTAGGAGAATAATCCAAGAGTTAAACCTATTGCATTTATTCTAGAGACTGACCTGAGGGAAAAACCCTGGAAAACAGTTACTAGTAAACTTTAATTTCTACTGATAGACTCCAAGGATGGGTTGCCCAGGAGTCCCTGCCATTTCCCCAGCGACCCACCTTGCTTCCACCTTGTTTGTTCAGTGTAAACCAGAAACAGAACTTGGTTAAGAGTCCCCTGAAACCATAGAAGTTGGTGGTCCTGCACTTCTCTGCTTCAGATGGGTACAGCCAAGGGACTGGTTGGATTATTTACTATTGACATGTTGCTTCTGGAGTTTTTCTTGTATTCAAGGCATAGCTTAACCCTGACCTCACATTAGTGAGGTGAAGCGGGAAGGCGGCAGGTGGGGCTCCCTCGGTTTACAGATGATAAATAACGCTTCGGTGCCATGCTTTCTGCAGTAAGTGTTGTTGGTCTAGGAAACAGCTCTCCAGGTGTCCAAGGCTGATCTTCTATTTACATCTGACAAGTGGATATTAAGAAATAGTGCTTAGAGAGGAGCACTGTGGTTAAAAGTTAACAGGAGAAAGGAAAGGGGATCGTCAGAATCAGAACCCCTCACTGTGCATGTGCGTGTGTGTGTGCACATATGTATCACTGTGTCTGCATATGTCTGTATGGCTATTATATTTTAGCCATACACCTTATATTCTTTTTTAAATTAATTTATTTATTTGAAAGAGTTACACAGAAGGAGAGGCAGAGAGAGAGAGAGAGAGAGAGAGAGAGAGAGAGATCCTGCATCCGCTGGTTCACTCTCCAGTTGGCTGCAACAGCCGGAGCTGCGCCGATCCGAAGCCAGGAGCCAGGAGCTTCCTCTGGACTTCCCATGTGGGTGCAGGGGCCCAAGGACTTGGGCCATCTTCTGCTGCTTCCCCAGGCCATAGCAGAGAGCTGGATCAGAAGTAGAGCAGCCGGGTCTCGAACCGGCATCCACATGGGATTCCGGCAATGCAGGTGGTGGCTTTACCTGCTATGCCACAGTGCCAGCCCCCATACACCGTATATTCTAACTCCTGGTTCTTCTGGAAGTAGCAAAGCTTTTAAAACATTAACTTAACAAGAACCTCCTGAATTTTCACTTCAGCCCCCATCCCCTTTTTTCCCCTTTCTGATCTTTCATTTTCCCCACAGGACTCCCCGGGAAGAAGAGTTAGAAAAACATAAATGTAGGGGCAGTAAAACTGAGGGCAAAGGGCTAATGAGAGCTCTGAGCTAGTGCTGGGAAAGAGCTTGAACCCCAGGGCTAGAGAAAAGGAAAAAGGCTGCAGTACCTGGAGTAATTGACCTCATTCATAGCATGGCTGCTATGACACACAGTTGCAGAGTTAGATTTGTAAAGGATCAGAGGACTGTGGGCTCTGCTTGAGGCACTTTTCCAACCTCACTGCTGTACCTGAATCGAAGCCGAAGTCTGTGGGATGATTGGCTTTTTGACCGTGAATAGGCAGGCCCAGTAGGGAAGCAGGTAGGGAGCAGCGCGGGCCTGGTCACGGCCTCTCCTCCCCATTGTAGACAGAACAGTTGTATGCGGGAAGCCAGCACTGAGCGACTCTCCCAACTCTCTCGTTCCTGTTCAGAAGCGCACCTCTGGAACTCACCAAGGCAGTGGGGCTGAGGGATGCTTGTCTTTCTGATGTCTCTTTATACTTTTTTCCTGCATGCACTTTTGAATGAGAGCTTGGGCAGGGAGCACAGAGATTTAGGACAAAGTGAAATTTAAACCTTTTCTTTAGCTCTGTGGTCTTGAACAAGCTACTGAATTCTCTCTAGCCCTGTTCCTCAACTGTTAAATGAGATAACAACACTACATCCACCTCATAGGTAAAACACATTAGTTTATATTCATAGATAGTGCTTAGCACAAAGTGCTGTATAAATATTGCTGGAAACTTAAAAAATGAGCAATAGACTATGCAAAGAACAAAATTATATATTTTATTCCATCTAAATAACGGACTCCAGTTTTTGCCCTTAGATTTTATTATGAGACTAGATTTTGTCACGGACAACTCTCTCTAGTAGATCTAGGGAGATAAATATATGATCAAAGAAAGGCATGATATATGCAGATTTGGGTGGATTTTGTGAAACTTTTAGTAACATGTCAAGCCTGAGAAATGACAGTGATGACAAAAGACTGTCCATTGCATTATCCTTGCAGCTAAAATTATTTATTAGAATTAGACACATTTGGAAATGTATTTGGTAATCCATTATCCTGGGGAAAACAAGCCTTGCAGTACTTACTGTTTACACAAAGCTATTTTTAAGACCCTCTCATATTTGAAAGAATGGTAGTTAGGGTTGACCCTCACAGAGTATGGTTTTATATTTTCTAATAATTTTTTGTTACATTTATTGATTCATGTCATTTTAAGTGGCCCTAATTTTATTAGAAAATAATTTTGGTTTTATTACTTGCTTTTGGTGTGGTATTACATGAATTTATGTAAAGGGTTCTAGTTGCCCTGGTTTCATGTGCAGGGGGAACAGATTGAATAAAGTAACTTGTTTCTTTTTGAAAAAGAACTGTTTTCTTTTTCCTTTTGTGATCTAACTGGACACCTGGGTCCAGAAGGAGTGGCTGGACTGAGGAAGAGGTGAGAGATGAGTGTCAAGTAGACACATCTTTGATGTCACGATGCATCTGTTCTGTGTGGTTCTGCTGGGAATGGTCATTGACTGTGAAGTCACTGGTAGTGGTTTAGAGAGTAGCTAAAACTGTTGTAACTCATTAGAGTTCTTGTTCTGGCTCCCAAGTGTCGCTCAGACAGACCGTCTTAAAACTTAAGAGCTCATTGCTTTACTGGGTTAACCTCTAGATATTTTGTAGTAATATTTAAAATGTTTTAGGTGGTCAGAATGTAGATTCTTTTATGTAAGTGACACACACACAACAGTAAAGTGCTTCATAATTCATGGAGAAGAAAGTATGTTCTGTGATTTTTCACTGCCAAATTATTGAAATTCTCTATTTTTAAAAAATATTCGATTTACTTTCACTGCTGGTTCACTCCCCAAATGCCTATAACAGCCAGGGTGGGGCCAGCCTGAAGTCAGGAGCCCAGAGCTCAGTCTGGGTCTCTCACATGGTGTGACAGGGACCCCTAAGTACTTCAGCTGTCACCTGCTGCTTCCCGTGGGATGTATTAGCAGGGAGCTGGGTTGAAAGGAGAGGATCTGGACAAACCAGCTACTCTGATGTAGGACGTGGCTGTCCCAAGCAGCATTTTTTAAAATAGATTTAAAAAAAATTTTTTTTTTGACAGGCAGAGTTAGACAGTGAGAGAGAGACACAGAAACAAAGGTCTTCTTTTTTCCATTGGTTCACCCCCCCAAGTGGTTGCTATGGCCAGCGTGCTGCGGCGATCCGAAGCCAGGAGCCAGGTGCTTCCTCCCGGTCTCCCATGCGGGTGCAGGGCCCAAGCACTTGGGCCACTCTCCACTGCCCTCCCGGGCCACAGCAGAGAGCTGGCCTGTGGTGCTTCTGGGCTGGAGGAGGAGGAGAGGCTTCTCCTGGGTGTACTCTGTGGGGGTGAATTGGCTCTCTAATTCAGTAGCGTCCCCACATGCAGTATCTCCTCCTCCCCTGCCCCACCCCAGTTGTCTATATCCTTAACTCTTGGATGCTGGTTTCTCTGCTCGCTGTCCTAAGACATGGTGGAGGCTTTCTCTTTTGACCTCTTTTTACAATTAAGTGGGTTTCTGCCTCAGCAAATAAAAATAATTTGATTATCTTGGGCCCATCACTTAGTTTCCGTTGCCACTGTTTGCACATATGATATATGATGGAGTCAGATTACTTTCCAGATGTGAAATTCTGGAAGTAGGATGAGATTGACCCTTTGGTAGGCCTTTTCTTGTTTTCTTTTTCTTTGCCATGTTGCATGGTGCTGTGTGTTTGCCCTGACGTGGGTCACTAAGCGCAGTGCCTCTTTACAGAAGCAGGCTAACCTCTTACTCTTTAGCTTCCTTCTTAACAAGTGAAGCCAATCAGAATTTTGAGTTGCATTCACTTGATGATATAGTTTAGTATGTACAATTATATGCATATATTAAATATTAAAGTATGAGCAATGATAAGAAAGATCCTCTTATCATTTCTAAAGGGATTTGCTAATCAGTAAGGTTTATGAGGGGTTTAAAATGCTGCCAGCTTTGCAAAGAGCTATAGGGACCACTTAGAGTGTTCACAACATAACTGGAAAGATAAAGACTTCTGAAATGAAAGAATGACCAGGTCCTGTGCCTTGCGCTGTAAATGCGGTTCTGCCACAGAGTACAACCAAAATGCTTGCTTGTCCTCCTGTTTGCCGACAATTCCCATAATGCCCAGGTTAGTGAAAAGGGTTGATGACAGTCTAGATTTGTAGAATTGCTATGAGCAAAGGCGCTGGGTGGTAAACTAGGCTGACTGGGGGTGGGGAGGGGAGAGAGTGAAGGGAGGATATGGGTAGCTCTGTGATTTGGACACCGAGTACCCTCTTTAAGGATTGGGAAATTTGCCAGTGTAAGTGGTGGTGGGAAGATAACTTTAAACTCCAGCCAGAGGCATTTAGATAGGAGGCAAGGGGAGTATCTGTTCACGACAATAGCTGTTTCTTGAATTCCATTTCATATCCTTGATTTCTTGAATTTAATTTCCCTTAGGTACTTTGACTGGATGGGGTCCTACTTGCAGTTTTGATCTGATTGATTTTTTTTTTTAATTTATTTGAAAGGCACAGTTAGAGGGAGAGACTGAAAGAGAGATCTTCCATCCAGTGGTTCTCTCCCCAAATGACTGTGACAGCCTGGGCTGGTCAGGCTGAAGCCAAGATCCAAGAACTCCATCCTGGTCTTCCACATAGGTGCAGGGACCCAAGGACTTGGGCCATCTTCCATTGCTCCATTGCTTTCCCAGGCCCATTAGTAGGGAGCTGGATGGGAAGTGGAGCAGCCAGGACTCTTGTATGTGATGCTAACGGCACAGGCAATGGCTTAACCCGCTCTGCCACAATGCTGGCCTCTGAGTGAAGGTTTTTTTTTTTTTTAATATTTATTTATTTATTTATTTGAAAGTCAGAGTTACAGAGAGGAGAGGCAAAGAAAGAGAAAGGTCTTCCATCCATTGGTTCACTCCCTAATTGGCCGCAACCGCCCAAGCTGTGCCCATCTGAAGCCATGAGCCAGGAGCTTCTTCCGGGTCTCCGATGTGGCTGCAGGGGCCCAAGGACCATCTTCTACTGCTTTCCCAGGCCATAGCAGAGAGCTGGATCAGAAAAGGAGCAGGCGGGACAAGAACCGGCACCCATATGGGATGCCGGTGCTTCAGGTCAGGGCGTTAACCCACTGCGCCACAGTGCCGGTCCCTTGATTGAAGGTTTTAATAATGAGTCTCCTTACCTTTGCTGTTTTCTGATCTTGGTGTAACATTTTAGAATATGAAATTGGAAGGATCCTTGGGGTTAATCTGATCCACCCTGCTACCCAGTGCAGGAAGCACACCTTAGTTTTTGTAATGTTCTGTTGCTGTAAACCATTTTAAATGGAACACTTTACATTAGATTTCATCCTTGTGATTAAACCCGCCTTTCTTAGCTTTATCCAGAGCTCTACAGTCTGATTCTTTTTCCATTTTCTAGATTTTTTTGGATATTTGAAGGCAGTTATGGTGTCTCCTTCTAAATTTTATTTTCTCCATCTAAATATTTTGCTTTCTCTTTATATTTCAAGATTCCCCACCATTATTTTTGTCCATCTTTTTGTATTGCCTATCTTATTGAATAACCAGAATTGAACATAATACCCTTTTGAAAAATCAGTTATGATGTTTGTAGCAGCAAAAACAGAAAGCTCCTTTTCATCTGGCTTAACAAATGAGAATTTACTTTTTTCAATTCTGAGATAAACCTTTCTGTACTTGAACATTACTAAATTGAGGTGTGTGGTACATTTAAGTAAAAGGCATGTCAGTTAGGTCAGCAGCCTTTTCTCTTGATGATTCATAAAATAATGATGTGTCTTCCCATTGCTGAAACATGCTGTTATCTCAGATGGCCAGGGCTCTCGTTATTCCATGGCCACGGTCACAGTGAGGACCCAGTGTGGCAGATGTGCGCTTGGCTTGTCCTCCCGGGGCTGTGAGTCGGCTGCAACGGTTCTAAGCATCAGATCACCAGTCCACAGCATCTGAAGGCCAGGAGAGATAAGATTCCTCCTTTATGTCTCTTTTAAGAGTAAACAGAATTTCCAGATGCTACCCCTCCTTGGTTAAGCTTGTCACACAGCCATTTCTAAGACAGTCAAGGGGAAGAAACAGGTGTTACCATTGTTGACTCATTGGTTCTCTGTCAGTGGTTCACAATTTGTGTGCACCAGCATCACCATGTGTGTGTGTGGGGGGGGGGGGGAAGGGAGGGGATTGTGAAGACCATTTGATTAGTGAGCTGGGGGTGAGGCCTGAGGATTTGCATTTCTCACAAGCCCCTGGTTGATGCTGATGCTGCTGGGCCAGGAAATGGAGATGGGGCCAGTGTCTCTGACAGCACAAGGCCACTTGATAGCCAGTCAAAGCCATGACTGCATTTGTTAGCAAGAAGTGAGCTCTAAATCCATGTTCTTTGCAGGTGTTGTAACACACTGAAATGTAGTTGTTACCTGTAGGTTGTCCAGAATGTCTTATTAGCAGTTTGCTAAATTTTGAGAATGATACTTATATATCATATACAGTATATCAGGTGGATTGAAGAGCAGATTTGTTCCTCCGATGTGCTTTCTGGTGGGGCAGAGGGAGGGTCCCTAGTCAATGATGACAGAGAATTGGGCATACCTGTGGTAACACGTGCATGTAATGCACATTGAGGATAGCTGATGTATATCACCTAATCTGAATGTCAGACTAAATCCCTGCAGTAGCTGCTGTTATGTCCACTTTCATAAATGAGAAACTGAGGCCCCAATAATTTGCCCAGTGTCGTACCATTGCTTAGTGGTAGAGCTGGGTTTCAGAAATATGCAGTGTGGCCTCACAGACCATACTTTTTTTGTTTGTTTTCTTTTTTAAAGATGTATTTATTTATTTTAAAGTGAGAATTGCACACACACAGAGACTTTTCCATCCGCTGGTTCACTCCCTAGATGACTACAATGGCTGGGGCTGGGGGCTTGTGGAGCGGTGGGGACTTGAACCGGCACCCCTATGGGATGCCAGCACTGTAGGCGGTGTTTAACATGCTGAGCCACAACGCTGGCCCCGCAGCTCGTGCTTTTATCCATACGTTCCACTGTATGCCATCAGGGCTTCTGCAAGAAAGGTGAGGCTGAGAGCTTCATTCTGTGTTTTCAGCTTGTGTGCAGAAGAGAAGGATTAGTGTTCTTGTAATTCCTCCCTCCCTCCCTCTGTGATTCACCTCTACATATATTTGTGCCATTGATTCCTTTGAATGTAAGTGTGAAACTTAAAGCATTCCGGTGACTGTGACTGTGTGCAGTTTCGATATCTATGCATTTTATAGATAGGAGGGAGTAGAGACCTGTTGTTGAATGTTAGGGTGTGGAGGTGAATTTGCTTTGGGAGAGGGATTGTGTTGGTCACCATCTCCATGGCAAGTGATGGATTAAGTACACAGGTTTTAGTTGCTCCAGAATTGTGGGGAGAACTAAGAGTCCTTGAGGCCAAGCCCCCACACACGGACAGGAGAGCTGGGCCGCCTCGCTTCTTGCTGCGCGTTGCTCAGTCCTTTCCGCCGCGGCTGTCCTGAGACACTTGCCCGGTTCTCTTGCTGAGGCTTTGTGGGAGTTCTTCATTTGCCTGTGCTCTCATTCCTCCTCTCTCCTTGGCTAACCTTTATCCCTCTGGCCTCATTCTAAATTTTATGTTAAAAATTTTACTGCTTTCCTGCTGTAATCTTGCAGAGATACATAGATATCTCTGCTGTCTGCTTCCATTGCCCCGCGTTCCCCCTGTCCTGGTACCTGGTTGCTAATTAGTACTCAGTAGGTTGCCTTTCCCTACTCCTCACAGTGCCCTATTACCTTGCTCCATATGTCAGTGAGTTGGGTGATGCGCATTTGGAAAGTCAATGATTGTCTTTGGGAGCTTCATTATCAAGAAATAGATGCCAGTCACTGACTTCTAAATTGTAGTGTGTAATTTTTGTAATTATAATGAGCTTAGCAGATTTATGCTTTTGTTTGAATTAACACCCTTTATAATATGTCTAATATAACTTAAGATTGAGCAGTTGGCCTCTTTGCTAAATTCTTTCAAGTTTGGATAGTAGCGATCTGAGAGGTTGTAACTAGAGAAAAAGACTCTTAAAAAATAAAACTTGCTTTTGAGTAATTTTAGGTTGACAGAAACTTTCCATATACTCCTTGGCCAGTTTTCCCCATGGTCAGCGTCTTCTGTTACCGCGGGACATTTGTCTAAACTTAGAAACTAACATAGCTAGGGTCTGCTCTGTGGTGCAGCAGTTTAAAGCCCCGCCTGCAGTGCCGGTATCCTGTATGGGCTCTGGTTTGAGTTCCGGCTGTTCCACTTCCAATCCAGCTCCCTGCTAATGCACGTGGGAAAGCAGCAGGTCCTTGGGCCCCTGCACCCACGTGGGAGACCTGGAAGAAGCCCCTGGCTTTAGCCCAGCTCCAGCTGTTGCAGCCATTTGGGGAGTGAACCAGCAGATGTAAGACTCTCTCTCTCTCTCTTTTTTTCTCTCTCTTTCTCTGCCTCTGCCTCTTTGTAGTGACTTTCAAGTAAATAAATAAATATTGAAAAAATAAAAACATTACTGCTTGATTTGACTTTGCTGGACCTCATCCGTTTTCCTATTCATATCTTTTCTCAGTCCCCAGCGTGCAGTTCACCACGCATCTTACTGTCACGTAGTCTCCCCTGGACTGTGACAGTTTCTCAGTCTGTCCTCGTTGTTCATAACCTACTAGTTTTGGGAAAGACTGGTTGGGTGGTTTGTCGAACGTCCCCCAATTTGGATCTCCCTGACATTCACCTCATGATAAGACTGCAGTTATGGATGTTTGGGAAAATAGCCCACGTTGTATTAAGGGATGTGTGTTACATGATGTGAGGGTGAGGTTAATCTCCATCACTTGGTTAAGGTGAGCTTGGCCAGTCCAAGGTACTCACTCTTCTTTTTGGAAGCAAGCCCCTAAGTCCAGTCCCCCCCCCAGAACTGTGCGTAGGTGTGATCTGGTGATGGAGCGCCACCTCCTGGAGTGGGAAGTTCATGTTATTTAGGGTTCTCCTGTGAATAAGATTCATCATGTTTTTTTTTGCCTCCAAATAGATGTTTTTACTTATCACTGTGTACTTTGTAGAGTGTTGATGACAGTTTTTTTTTTTTTTAAGATTTATTTATTTGTTAGGAAGAGCTACAGAGGGAGAGGAAGAGAAGAGGGGGGAGGGGGAGAGAGAGAAGAGAGAGGAGATGGAGATCGATCTTCCATCTGCTACTTCACTCCCCAAATGGCTGCAATGGTCAGGACTGGGCCAGGGTGAAAGCCAGAAGCCAGGAACTGCATCTGGATCTTCTACAGGGGTGGCAGGGGGTCCAAGTACTTGGGGCCATATGCTGTTGCCATCTCAGGCACATTAGCATTAAATTTAGCAAGGAGCTGGATCAGAAGTGGAGCAGCCGGGACTCGAACAGTGCCCATATGGGACACTGACACTGAAGGTGGTGGCTTAACCCGCTGTGCCACAGCGCTGGCCCCTGGGGGGCAGTGCTTTTTAACTTCTTTGGAATCACCCTCCCTTTTGGGAATTGCTATAGAGTTTTTCTCCAGAGACATTAGGATACACAGAGTTCCTGTATGGTTTTAGGAGTTTTCCAGCTCTTTGAAGCTCCTAGGGCTTCAGCTAAGAGACTAGTTTCCTTCCAGTCGGTGAGCTCAGTTGAGGAGACAGGCAGTGAGAAAGTGGAGTCCTGCCCGTTCCCTCCTGTTAGGAAGCTCTGTGCAAAGTTAAGGCAGCAGCTTTACTTTGGGTGAGAGTATAGAAAAAGCTACAGAGAAGGGGATGTTACTTGAATTTGTTCTTTATGACTGAGAAAAAGTTAAATCAACACAAGGCGGGCCTTGGCCTGTGACACTGGCATCCCACATGGGCACTGGTTCGAGTCCTGTCTGCTCCACTTTCGATCCAGCTCTCTGCTATGGCCTGGGAAAGCAGTAAGAGATGGCCCACATGCTTGGGCCTCCACACCCACATGGGACACCTAGAAGAAGCTCCTGGTATCCGATGGGCTCAGCTATCTGTTGTGGCCATTTGGAGTGAACCAGTGGATGGAAGATCTGTCTGTCTCTTCCTTTCTCTGTAACTCTGCCTCTCAAATAAATAAAATCTTTTAAAAAAAATCAACAAAAGGTTGGGAAAGCATTCTTACTATATACAACAAAACCAGCAAAGACTTAGGCTGAAGTGCCTGGCTTGTTTTCAGATGTTTTGGAGCTGGTTGAGGACTCTGATCTTGCCACAGCAAAAGGTGAAGTGAGAGGTGGGCTGGATATAAAATCGGTGGTGGGGGAGGAAGGAGAAGGCTCTGAGTGGAAAGAGAATCAGATAAACTTATCAGTTTGTACATTTCAAAGTATTTAATTGACTAATAATTTTATACATAAGTTATTTTCATCTTTAGTTTTATGTCTCAGTAATTTACTACTTGCATCTTATACACATGAATTAAGGAATGAGGAGGAGGTGAAGAAGTGCAGAATAGGAAGTTTGCTGTGAATGGGTTTGAGGAGAGAACTAGAAGAAAGTGTGGGGGTCCAGAGCAGTTTGTTTTGCTTTCCGTGGGGAGAGACTTGCCTGTGTTTAAATAGCAGGAGTGGTCCCAGTAGAAGGCCCCTGGCAAGGTGGAAAGGTTGTGCCACTGCATTAGAGAGGAGGCAGGTGTGTATTTAATTACTAGTGTGCATTGACTGTAGAAGGCTAGGCTTGTACAGAAGTTACGGTTGGCTTACAGTTCACCTGTGGCCTGAACTGCCATCTTTCTGTTGCTTTACTCAGTTCCTTCAATTAATGTATTTGAGGTACTTGCCAAGGTATGGTGATAGAAGAGAGTCAGAGTCCAGGATATAGAGCAAAAACATAAAAAGATCAAAAATACTACAGTTCTTTCTCCTGCTTTGGGCTGCAGGATTTAGCCAGAGTAGTCTAGCTTCATGAGTATTTTTAGGGTGCTTGGAGAAATGAAGTTAGGGTCTGTGATAGTTTATTTTGTCCTAAATAGTTTTCTCTTAAAACAATTATTTAATGTGTTTGAGAGGCAAGAGCACTGGGAGAGGGAGCAAGAGAGTGAACAAGCGAGCAAGCAAGTGAACAAGCTTCCATTTGCTGGCTAATTCCCCAAATAAGCTGTAACAGCCGAGGGCTGGAGCCAGGAGCTCAGTCTGGGTCTCCCACATCGATGGCAGGGACCCAGATCCTGGAGCCATCACCTGCCACCTCCTGGGATACACATTCACAGGAACTCCAGGATGGGGCGTAGTCACCTTCAGTGTTGTCCCCACCCCTCCGCAGTTTCTTCTTTAGAAATGAGCTCAGCAGTGCCTGCACTGAGTGAGTCCTCGCTTGAGTCTTCCTTGCTCTTGACAATTTTACCCATAAGCTACAAAGGGGACTAATTCTTAGGGTGACCTCTTTTTCTTTTCTTTTAGCTTAGACCACAGTGTTAATTTCTATTCTAATAGATTCTATTTAAAGGAATTGAACCTTTTATGAGGAAAATTATTCCTAAATAAAGCGTTAAAATTTAGCACATGTTTGAACATAGGTTTGACCTCATGCTTAACAAAAGGAGGTTTTACTTGTAGTCGTAAAGCCCTGTGGCCATGACATTAATTGACTTTGGAAATTAATTTAAAATGAGACTTCATTACGCAGTGCATCTGTATTTTTCTTCTTCTTCTCTAAATCCTTAGTGAAATCATAGGTTCCTCACTCAAAATATTCAAACTATGTAGTGAAGTGTCATTGTCGAAAAACTATTATTGGATTAAAAATGAGCAGTGCTCACTTTAAAGAAACATTTTTCTTTTTGTGATGGATTTTTGCAGAGAATTGTTAATAAAAATTCATAGTCTATACTAAAAATACACTGGAACTTTTTTTAAAAAGATTTATTTATTTGTTTGAAAGGCAGAGGCAGAGAGAGAGAAAGAGAGGGAGAAAGGTCCTCCACCCACTGATTCGCTTCCCAAAAGGCCGCAATGGCTGGAGCTGGGCTGATCTGAAGCCAGGAGCCAGGACCTTCTTCCTTTTCTGTCACCCTGGTGCAGGGGCTCAAGGACTTGAGCCATCCTCTGCTGCTTTCCCAGGTGCTTTAGCAGAGACCTGGATTGGAAGTGGAGCAGCCGGGACTTGAAGTGTTACACATATGGGTTGTCACACTGCAGACCAGGGCTTTAACCAATGTGCCACAGCGCCAGCCCCAAGGTTGACCAATTGCCCATGCAGTTGAACTTGGTCTCCAGGTCTACTGATTCTGTGTGACTCAAACCACCACCCTAAATCACATGGTTGGATTTCCTGGCATACCCTAAGGTATAGTGTTACCAGCCCCACCCTAAGCAAGGACGTTTCTCTTTCTTGCTCTCTTTTTGTTAAAGATTTATTTTATTCATTTGAAAGGAAGTTAGAGAGAGAGAGAGAGAGAGAGAGAGAGGGAAAGGTAGAGAGAGCGTGATCTTCCATCTTCTGGTTCATTCCCCAAATGGCCCCAATGGCCAGGGCTGGGCCAGGCTGAAGCCAGGAGCTGCAAGCATCATCTGAGTCTCCCACATGGGTGCAGGGGCCCAGGGACTTGGGCCATCTTCTGTTTTCCAAGGCCATAGCAGAGACCTGGATTGGAAGTGGAGCAGCTGGGACATGAACTGGTGCTCACTGCAGACCAGGGCTTTAACCCTCTGCACCACAGTGCTGGCCCCTGAAAATATTTTGAAAGCAGCAGCAGTATCTGTGGATGGTTTTGATATGTGTATGAGAAAAAGAAAGGAAGAAGTCCAAGGCATCTCCTAAGTCTCCGTTTAAGCAACTGGAAGGATGGCAGTCTTAGTACTGAGACATCGGAAAGCCAACTGTCCATCATCAGAACCAGATGGCTCCCAGCTCCACCGCTGACTAAGAAGAAATCATATGAAGCAGTCCTATACTGACAGCTTATTGCAGCTCCTGAAGAGAAAATCATTCCTTGAGTTGCAGATAACTTGAAAAAAAAAAAAAAAAAGCCATTGTATTTTATAACCCCCGTGTCAGGGCTCCAAATGAACAAAAGACCAACTTACATGACGTTGTTCCTCATGTTTCTAAAACTCATTTAGCTATTTCTGATTACTTCCGAATGGCATGGTAGTGGAGTTTCTGTACCTAACGTTGTTCAACTTGTATGAACTGTTCGCGGTTTGGAAATTCTTATTCTGTATGTCGTACATGCTGCATGCATGAGTTAGGCCATTTTTCTTTTCTAATAGAGGCTCTAGTTTCTTCTTGCTCTCTGTTGACAAGGTGAGTGGGTTTTTTTGGGTGGGCTCAGCTGTCCCTTCAGCTCAGTTTCTTCACTGAGTGGAACTGTGAATGTTGGCACTAGTGCTGCTTCTCTGGGTATTCTGAGATCGTCTCACTGTATTCCAATTGTAATACTAAGGAATTAAAACCTTTCAAAGAGCAACACTTAGTATTTCTCTGCATTGGTTCTGTGCTCCTAGTCAGGGTAACAAACCGTTTATGCAGCCGTCTGTATCAGAATGTCCTCTGCCAGCATGTGTCTGGGCTGCTTTCAAGCCCCAGTAATCCAGGACTGTTGTTGCTGAATTATGGAAACTAGGACTGCTTAGGAAAGTAGGCATCATTGGGAATTTGACCAGGTGATACTTATTTGCAATAGTGGTTGAAAAGTATAACTAGGAAAAAAAAAAAAAACTCAAGCTAGTTGAGGATCAAATTGTTGTTTCTTGGCTTGTATGTTAATTCTCTGGCTTAATTCCATTCATGTATACAAAAGCAAGCAGATTAGTGAAATAAAGCTGTTAGATGTTATGAAGGTAAAATAGAATGAGACTGAGAATCTTTTTCCAAAATCTGTAATTATTAGGAGAAAAATTCAATGACAGTTCTTAAGTTGCAAAAAATCTTATCCTAGTGGGAATAAATCAGTTAAGCGTTGGAGCACATTTACTTTTCCTCTCTCCCTCCCTTTATCCTTCCTATGATTATACGTCAAGGTTCAAACCTTTAATAAGCCCACTAAATATTATATGACATTAGCCTTTTAAAATGTGTGTGTCCCCAGGGGCTGGCGCTGTGGCGAGTGGGTTAATGCCCTGGCCTGAAGCATTGGCATCACATATGGGCGGCGGTTCGAGACCCCACTGCTGCATTTCCCATCCAGCTCTCTGCTATGGCCTGGGATAGCAGTGGAGGATGCCCAACTCCTTGGGCCCCTGCACCCAAGTGGGAGACCCTGAGGAAGCTCCTGTCTCCTGGCTTTGGATTGGCCCAGTTCCAGCCATTGAGGCCAATTGGGTGTGAACCATGGGATGAAAGACCTCTCTCACTCTCACTCTCATCCTGTATCTCTCTCTCCCTCTCCTCTCTTTCTGAATAATTCTGACTTTCAAATAAATAAATAAATCTTAAAAATATTGTGTGTGTCCTTGAATGGTGTAGATGAGGCTGACTGTGTATGCCCAGATATTTTGGGGAATCTGTGACCTCAGGCTCTTCTCCAGAGAGCTTCCAGGAGGCCCAGTGTAGATGAGCAAGAGCCCTCACATCTCTTCAGAGGTGATTCCTCCCAGCCCAGATCCCAAGGCTTATGCCACTAATTTAGTCTGGTACTTTTAACTGGGCAATTTTCTTCAAGGTCTTACTTGAATTCTGTGTTTTACCAAAAGCTTTATATGCCCTTAATTTAAATAGAGGGGGACCTCTCTGTTTTTATAGTAAGCTTAAGTACCAGGGTTTTCCTTTTTCCTGTGATCATCTTGACCATCAGACCATCACGGTACTCAGCCTTCAGTTTAATGTCATTCTTTTTTTTTTTTTTTTTTTTAAAGATTTTGTTTTTATTTGAGAGGTAGAGTTACTGCGGTGACTGTTCCTCGCCACCACCACCACCGGAGAATTAGGCAGGCTGCCCGCAGCTTGCCTGGACCGCGGAGAGGAAAGTGCGCCACCCGCCACTCAGCCTTCCCCAAACGCCGGGGGACCATCAGGCGCGGTGTGGAGCCCAGTCGAAGCAGGGTCTCACTTTATTGTAAAAGGGAGGTGTATATATAGCTGAGGTACTGAGCAGATGGTGCAGAGTGGATCAGCGGATGCGGGCAAGGGGTGGGGTGTTGTGATGCAAAAGGGTCCTAGCCACTCCTATTATACCACCTTGATGATCCTTAGGCAAAAGCGCCCTGGGGCTGGGGGGTTTGCTACCAGGGGTTTGAAACTTAAAGTCAGGTTTTCAAACTTGGGGCAGGCTCAGGAAGTTTCCCCTAGGCCTCTCCGGATTCAGCTTCCCCCACAGAGTTACAAACAGTGAGAGGAAGAGACAGAGCGAAAGGTCTTCCATCCATTGGTTCACTCCCCAGTGCCCACAACAGCCGGAGCTGTGCCGATCTGAAGCCAGGAGCCAGGAGCTTCTTCCGGGTCTTCCACGCAGGTGCAGGGGCCGAAGGACTTGAACCATCTTCTACTGCTTTCCCGGGCCATAGCAGAGAACTGGATTGGAAGAGGAGCAGCCAGGACTAGAACTGGCACCCATATGGGATGCTGGCACTGCAGGCAGAGGATTAACCTACTGTGCTATGGCACCGACCCCGATTGTCATTCTTAGCAGAACCTGTTGTTTCCTTCCCTAGGAGCACTAACAATGATGCTGTGTGTTTTCTGAGTACCCCAAATTGTAGTAGTAGTTCAGGTTTCTTCATCATTTTTCTTGCTGGTGGGAACTATTAGGAACTTCTAAAGCTTTTAAAATGGGAGAACATGTAAGGCAGAATGAAATGTGAATGGCTGTATTGAAAAGAGCTTGAGAAAATACAAAACATACTTGCTGAGAGATTTCTAGTGGATCTTAGGTCTGGGTTTCTGAGATGAGAGTTTAGGTTGGTTGGATCCTCAGACCTGTGCTTTCAGACTGCTATATTGCTTCTGCTATCAGTGCTGTGTGGTTTAGGGAAGTGTCACATCATGTGTCCCTGAGTACAAGATTAGGTCTTGATCATGAACCAAGATTATATACTTGCCACTTTTAACTGACCGAATAGTAGTAAATTATGTTCAGGGCCTTTGCTTTTATAAAGTTACCTATAAAAAGATACAGTTTTCTAAAGTAACTATAGCATTTTGAAATATAATAGATTTTTTATATATACATACACCTTGCAAAATGAGGTAGTGATTGTATTTCCATTAGAATACATCAACTTGGGTAAAAGTTCATTAAACATGATTTAAAATTAGGAAAGAAAAATTGAGTAGATAATTTCATGGTTGGTTGCTTTTAGTTAGTAGAATTCTCAGCTTTTGGGTACTTTAGGGGGTAAAAATTGTTTTTCAAATATCATTGAGGGGCAAAAAGGAACTAGAATATCCTGAAGAGGTTAAATATAGACACATTTTAAGGACTATGCCTATGCTTCAAAACATTATGAAAAATTGTTGCTTTATCTTTTGTGAATAAATCATTTGTAAAAAACAAGGTCTAAGTACATTTGATTACATGACAAAGTCCTCCCCATGGGAATTTGGTTACTTCTCTCCTGATTCCACATATTTTTTGGAATATGTAACTACCTCAAAAAAAAAAAAAAAAGGAGCTGGATAGAATGATCTTTTAAAATTCCTTCTAACCTTGCAATCTTATTATTTTCCCCCTTTCCTTTTCTTCTTTCTGCCTCCTTTAGCCATAATAAAATGTGCATTATTCACTAAATGGAATTACTTCCCTTAATTTAAAATGATATTAGAATCTCTCTCTCTTTAAAGAGATTTATTTATTTGGAAGGCAGAGGCAGAGAGTGTCTTTCATCGGCTGGTTCACTCCCCAGATGGTCGCAACTGCTGGAGCTGGGCTGATCTGAAGCCTGAAGCCAGGAGCTTCTTCCAGGTCTCCCACGCTGGTGCAGCGGCCCAAGGACTTGGGCCATTTTCCGTTGCTTTCCCAGGCCATAGCGAGAGCTGGATCAGAAGTGGAGCAGTTGGGTCTTGAACCAGAGCCCGTGTGGAATGCTGGCACTATAGACGGTGGCCTTACCTGCTATGCCATAGTGCTGACCCCACCAATTGTTTTCCTTCAAGAAATATTATTAGTCTTTTAATCTGATAACCAAAACAAATATTCTAATTTATAGTCCTTAATGAGGTTTGGATGTCTTTTTCTGTGTTTTGTGACTGCTTTTTTTTTTAATAAATGTTTTGTTTGTGTCTTCTCATATTTCTAATTGTTTTATGAACCCTTTGCATTTTAGGAAGGAAAACTCTTAGTTCTTGTAATATCATAGATTTTATTCTACCTCAGTTTTCCTATGACTTGATTTATGGATTAGTAATGCTATGTATGTTTTTTGCCCTCCAGAAGTTTAAGGCATATGTTTTTCAATTATTTGTTTCATATGTGGTTTCTGGATTTGTTATGTTTTAAAATGTCTACCCCATTTTAAATTTAGAAATGAGAAATTTGAGGCCGGCGCTGTGGCACAACAGGTTAACACCCTGGCCTGATGCGCTGACATCCTATATGGGCACTGGTTTGAGACCCGGTTGCTCCACTTCCAATCCAGCTCTCTGCTGTGGCCTGGGAAAGCAGTAGAGGAATGCCCAACCTCTTGGGCCGCTGCACCTGCATGGGAGACCCAGAAGAAGCTCCTGGCTCCTGGCTCCAGTTCGGTGCAGCTCTGGCCATTGCAGCCAGCTGGGGAGTGAGACAGCGGATGGAAGATCTCTCTCTCTCACTCTCTGCCTCTCCTCTGTGTAACTCTGATTTTCAAATAAATAAGTAAATCTTTAAGAAAAAAAGAAAAGAGAAATTCACCTGTTTTCTTCTGATTCTCTGCTTCATTTTCTATATTCTTATCTTTGACCCAAATGGAATTCGTTTTTGTTTTAAGAAATACAGTGTAGGAATTTGCACTCAGAGGGATAGAGCATTCACCTGGCACCATTTCTTACTGCTTATGGCATCATATATATGTATGTTTATATATTTAGCTAATCAATTTTGTTTGCACTTGTTACTGAACTTTGTTCTTGCTGTTTTCTTATTCCTTTCTTTCCCTTCATTTTATTTGAAAGGCAGAGAGAGAGAGAGAGAGAAAATCTTCTGTTTGCTGGGTTACTCTCCAAATGCCCATGACAGCCAAGGCTGGTCCTGGCGGAAGCCAGGAGCCCAGGATTCAATGTAGGTAGTCCCCATGGGTGGCGGGTCACAGATACTTGAACCATCACCCTCTGTTTCCCAGGGTGCACATCCTGAAGAAGTCTGATTGGAAGTGGAACTGGGCGATCCAGGGTGTCCCAGGCAGCATCTTAACTGCCGTGCACACATACACACGCACACACACCTACACCTACACCTACACATGCACACACACCTACACACACAAACCCTGCCATCTGCTTATTCTTATACAGTTCTCTGCCATTAAAATCTTTAAATTTTATATGACAGTACAACATACACATACAAATACACCAATTTTAGCTTGGTGAATTTGACAGTCTAATGTAACCAGCATCCAGATTAAGAACTAGAACCACAGAAAACACTCTGGGACCTTCAGTCACTTAAATTCAGCCTCCTCCCCTGCCCAGCCCAAGGGTAGCCACTGCTCAGAATTTTACCTGTGTGTGCATTTTCTATGATGGGGATCGTGACTTTTGAGATTCAGTTATGTTTCTCATTGCCGTATGTACATACACTCCTATGTGAACGTGCACTTACCTGCTTGCTATACTTCTTAACGATTGCTTAAACACCTACCCCTGCTGCAGCCTTTTGTGTTTTGTTGTTGTTGTGTTTTGTTTGTCCATTTATTCTCCCACTAGCAGTCTACTTCATATCCTTGCTGTCCTTTGTTTTACTTTACCTGTTCAGCCAGGTTTATAAAATGCCCAACCATGCTAGTGCACCTGTATGTTTGATTTGCTGTCTAGTGTAAGTTCCCCAGAACTTATTAGTTTTACTGTTCATTCATCAAGAGGATCTTTATCATCAGTTAGAGGTTTATAAAATACATATGTTGGGATTTTTATTTAGAATTGTGTTGAACTTAGATTATATTGGTGTGAACTGGCAACTTTGCAAAACTGAGCCTTCTAATTCAGACTTTTTTTTTGTTTAATTTTAGGATTTTATAAAATGTCCTAAAGTTATATGGCATCTAAGTGGATTCAATGTTGTTTTGTGCCTTGAAAAATGTGAATAGGATTTCTCCTTTTTATGTTTTAAATTGAAATTGAATGAAAAGCCTTAAATGAAATGAAAGGAATGAAAGTCTTAATAAGATATGTTTTTCTTTAATATTCTGCTAGATTCTTTCTGTTGGGTATTATTTTCAGCATTCATTGATTTTCATAAATGAGATTGATGTGTTTTTTTGTGTGTGTGTCTTTCATTTTTTATGTTTTGTTATTTTCATTTGTGAGAAATTGGCAAATTGTCTTTGATCTGCTCACAGGAACAGTTCAGATAGCTTTAGAATGATCTATTTATTGACAGTGTGATGGCTAATGAAATCATTTGGACTTGTTGAATTTTGGGAATGTAGTTATGTGCTTTTTCAAGTCCTTCTAAGATGTTATCCATATAGATTTACTGTTTCTTGAGTCAATTTTTGCATTGGCACTTGGGATTTCAGCATCTGGATTTGTAAGTGGGGATGCAGACATTCAGCGCACAAGAGCTCACAAACTTCCTTATTGCTTCTGCAATCTCCTCCTTGTCAGTCCGTATCCCCAGGTCGTCTTGGACGTGCTGCAGTGTGGATTAGTTTCATTATAGGTTAGTTTGCCATCACTGGAATTTTATGTTAATGGAATTATCCACTCTCTTATTTTCTGATTGATTTTTTTTACTCAACGTAATTATTTTCAGATTCAGTCATGTTGTATGGTATTAATAGTTTATTTCTTTGACAACAGCAATTTGTGTACCATTTATCCATTAAGATACTTGGGTTATTTGCAATTTGGGGCTACTACAAATAATATGTTATGAACATTTGTGTACAGATCTTTGTGTGGAAATATGTTGTTATTTCTCCTGGATCATTTGATGGGTTGAGTCAGTCTTCTGGGGGTTCAACATCTGTGAATTCAACCAACCACAGATCAAACATATTTGGAGAAAAATTGCATGTGAACTGAACATGTACAGACTTTGTGTCTTCTCATTCTGTAAACAATTAAATAAGACAGCTATTTATGTAGCAACCCAGGTATGACCTGTTAGCCTGTCTATAAGTGTAATGATATCACTGTGATTTTTATTTCACATTTTCCTAACACCTGTCCCATCCTGCATGTGGAAATCTAATTTTCCCAGCACCATTTGTTGAAGAGACTGTCCTTGCTCCAGGGATTGGTTTTTGGCTCCTTGGTCAAACATAAGTTGGTTGTTGATGTTTGGATTGATTTCTGGTGATTCCATTCTTTTCCATTGGTCTATCTATCTATTTTTGTATCAGTACCAGGCTGTTTTGATTATAACTGCCTGTAGTATGTCTTCATATCTGTAATTGTGATGCCTCCAGCTTTGTTTTTGTTGTATAAGATTGCTTTGGCTATCTGAAGTCTCCTGTGTTTCCAAATGAATTTCAGCATCATTTTTTCCAGATCTGAGAAGAATGTCTTTGGTATTTTGATTGGTATTGCATTGGATCTATAAATTGCTATTGGAAGAATGGACATTTTGATGATATTGATCCTTCTAATCCATGAACATGGAAGATTTTTCCTTTTTTTTTTTTTTTTTTGCATCTTCTATTTCATTTTTTAATGTTTTGGAATTCTCCTTGTAGAGATCTTTGACATCCTTGGTTAAATTTATTCCAAGGTATTTTATTTATTTATTTTTTTATAGCCATTGTGAATGGGATAGATCTTAGAAGTTCACTCTCAGCCTTGGCATTGTCTGTGTATAGAAATGCTGTTGATGTTTGTGTATTGATTTTATATCCTGTTACTTTACCAAACTCTTCTATGAGTTCCAATAGTCCCTTGGTGGAGTCTTTTGGATCCCCTAAATATAGAATCATGTCATCTGCAGATAGGGATAGGTTGACCTCCTCCTTCCCAATTTGTATCCCTCTAATTTCTTTTTCTTGCCTAATGGCTCTGGCTAACACTTCAAGGACTATATTGATAACAATGGTGAGAGTAGGCATCCTTGTCTGGTACCTGGTCTCAGTAGGAATGCTTCCAACTTTTCCCCATTGAATATGATGCTGGCTGTGGGTTTGTCATAAATTGATTGTGTTGAGGAATATTCCTTCTATACCCAATTTGCATAGAGTTTTCTCTGCAGCTATTGAAATAATCATACGGTTTTTGTTCTTCAGTTTGTTAATGTGATATATCACAATGGTTGAATTGTGAATGTTGAACCATCCCTGCACACCAGGCATAAATCCCACTTGGTCTGGGAGGATAATCTGATGTGTTATTGGATTCTGTTGGCTAGAATTTTGCTGAGGATTTTTACATCTGTGTTCATCAGGGAAATTGGTCTATAATTCTCTTTCTCTGTTGCATCTTTTTCAGGTTTAGGAATTAAGGTGATGCTGGCTTCATAGGAAGAATTTAGGAAGAATCCCTCCCTTAAAGTTGTTTTGAATAGAAGAATTGGAGTTAGTTCTTCTTTAAATGTCTGGTATAATTCAGCTGTGATGCCATCCTGTCCTGGACTTTTTTTTGTTGGGTGGGCCTTTATTACTCATTCAATTTCCTTCTTGGTTATGAGTCTGTTCAGATTTTTTATGTCTTCATGGCTCAATTTAGGTAGGTTGTATGTGTTCAGGAATCTGTTTCTTCTAGCTTTCCCAGTTTGTTGGTATGCAGCTGTTTGTAGTAATTTCTGATGATTCTTTTTATTTCTGTGGTGTCTGTTGTTACATTTCCCTTTTCATCTCTAATTTTATTGATTTGGGTCTTCTGTTCGGTTAGTTGGGCCAGTGGTGTGTCAGTTTTGTTTATTTTTTTCAGAAAACCAGCTCTTCATTTTGCTGATTTTTGTATTTTTGGATTCAATTTTGTCGATTTCTTCTCTGATTTTATTTTTTCTTTTCTCCTATTAGTTTTGGACTTAGTTTGCTCTTGTTTTTCTAGATCTTTGAGATGCATTGATAGCTCATTTATTTGGTGCCTTTCCAATTTCTTGATGTAGGCACCTATTGCCATAAACTTTCCTCGTAATACTGATTTTTCTGTACCATATGTTTTGATATGTTGTATTGTCATTTTCATTCGTTTCCAGAAATTTTTTTATTTCTTTTTTGATTTCTTTAATGTTGTTCAGTCTTCATGTGTTTGCATATGTACTAGGGATTCCTGTGTTGTTGATTTTCAGCTTCATTCCATTGTGATCCAAGAAGATGCATGCTATGATTTTGATTTTTTTGAATTTGCTGAGACTTGCTTTATGGCCTAGCATGTGGTCAATCCTAGAGAAAGTTCCATGCACTGTTTAGAAGAATGTTTATTCTGCAACTGTAGGATGAAAAGTTTTGTAGATATCTGTTAAGTCCATTTGGTCTGTAGTGTCAGTTAACTCTGCTGTTTTTTCCTTGTTGATTTTCTGTCTGGTTGATCTGTCCATTGATGAAAGTGGGGTGTTGAAATCCCCCATTACTATTGTTTTGGTGTCTGTGTTTCCCCTAGATCCCTCAACATTTCCTTTAAATAGCTGGGTGCCCTGTAATTAGGTGCATATACATTTATAATAGTTACATCTTCCTGTTGAATACCCCAGTGTGTATTCCTAGACTTGTAATTTACTTTTGCCAAAACTTTTAAGCTCTGTTAAGTCCTTTCATTTGTGGTCTCACCTGAGCCCTTTGACCCCTGATTTTCTCAGTCTGCATTGTGGTATAATTCACCATATTCTCTGTCCTCTTGTGTTGGTATATTAGCAGTTGAATCCAGCACTTGATCAGATTTGGGTTTAATTGTATCTTGTAATTTTTTTTTTTTATTTATCTCAAGGGACCTGTAATGTCAAGTTCTCATTGATGCTCAATGCCTAGATTTATTATTCATCCAGATTGTAAGTGGTATATTTGAATTGTCATTTTGTCTTCATTTATTTATTTTTTAAAACATTTTATTTATTTATTTGAAAGGTAGAGTTACAGAGGCAGGGGCAGAGAGAAAGAGAGACAGAGAGGTTTTCCATCTGCTGATTCATTCCCCAAATGGGGGCAACAGCTGGATCTGGGATGATCTGAAGCCAGGAGCTTCTTCCGGATCTCCCACATGGGTACAGGGGCTGAAGCACACTTGGGCCAGGCACATTAGCAGGTAGCTGGATTGGACGTGGAGCAGCCAGGACCTGAACCAGTGCCCATATGGGTTGCCGGCACTGAAGGCGGCAGCTTTACCCGCTACACCACAGCGCCGGCCCCTTGTCTTCATTTATTAACTGCAGTGGTTTTATAAAAAGATGCTCATCTTCATTTACTGTTTGGTTGTTGAAATTATTTGCAGACGTCTGGATAAATATTTGACTCTTTCCTTCTATTTATACTGTTTTCAAGACGATGAATGGATTCCCTGTCATCGTCAGAAGATGATAAGTTAGACTCTTTTTCTGAATCACTGTGATCTCAGGGATTTCAGCGTAGTTGATGGGTCCCAACCCATTGCTGTTTTCATCCTCATGGGAGCTCACATTGTGCTGTTACTGATCAACAGAAGCCTCATGACCTGGCTCTGGAATACTGTTGATCAGGCCTGAGAAGGCCTTGATAGCTTTTTTTCTGTTTAGTATGTCCAGATGTTTCATGTTCATCTTTTACCTTTCTTGCCCAGGCCCTGAATTAATCATTTATTCCTCAAATCCCTGGTTTAATTTCACTGGAGGTGATGTTACATTATAGGCAGATGTTGGATGCTCATTAGTATTATGTTGATCATTGTTTCCAGGCCTTCCAAATAGACAGAACTAGAATGCAGGTATATGTGTAAATTAAAAAAAATATTGGGGTGAGCCTTGTGGTGCAGAGGTTAAGCAGTGGTTTAGGATGCCCAGATCCATATCAAAATGCCTATTCCACTTCTGATCCAGCTTCCTGCTAATGCTCACCCCAGGAAGCAGCAGATGATGGCTTAAGGTCTTGAGTCCCTGCCACCCATGTAGGAGACCCAGATGGAATTTCTTGGTCCTGGCTTTGGTCTGACCCAGTTATGACTTTTCTGGACATTTGGGGAATGAACCAGTGGATGGCAAAACTCTTTCTACTTCTCTGTTGTTCTGCCTTTCAAATAAAAATAAATAATAACTTAAATATCTTGAGTTCATACTGTTACTTTCAATTAAAATTCCAAACTCTATATTTTATCTTTACTTTTTGTTGAAATACATAACAGAGAATGCACAGATCTTCAGTGTCCAGCTTGGTGAACTTTGACCAAGTAATAGTTTGGTTAACACCCATATAACCGGTTCCTAGATCAGGAATCAGAACTTCACAGTACCCAGACCCCATCAACCCCCTCTCCACCCAACCAGGTAATTCCTGTCTTGCTTTTTAAGATCATAGATTGCTAAGACAGAACATCTTTTTGAGAGTATGACTGGGATCACCAGTTGAGGGCTGAGGGGGAGGCAGGCTCCAACCAAGTGATGAAGTTTTATATGGTAGGTTGTGATTAGAGAGAGCTGTAGAATGCCTGTCACCTTCCCATGTTCCCCTAGTGAAATAGGCCACTGGAGCCTGGCATTGAGCCGGGAGAGTATGGACTTCAAGCCCCAGTGTGTCTGATTTTTCTGGGAAAGTCATCTACCTTCTATTCACATCTATTATGTATTATATTTCTGTTTTCTTTCTTGCACACTGAGAATCCTGGTTTCTCAGCTTCACGTGGTAATCACAAGATGGCTTGGGCTGCTTTTTTTTTTTTTAAAGATTTATTTATTTGAAAGAGTTACACAGAGAAAGGAGAGGTAGAGAGAGGTCTTCCATCCCATGGTTCACTCCCCAAATTGGCTGCAATGACTAGAGCTGCGCCCATCCGAAGCCAGGAGCCAGGAGCCAGGAGCCAGGAGCTTCTGGGTGTAGGGGCCCAAGGACTTGGGCCATCTTCCATTGCTATCTCAGGCCATAGCAGAGAGCTGGATCGGAAGTGGAGCAGCCAGGAATCAAACCGGCACCCATATGGGATGCCGGCACTTTAGGCCAGGGCATTAACCTGCTGCACCACAGCGCCGGCCCAGCTTGGGCTATTCTAACAAATACTAGACTGAGTGCTTAAAACAGATAGTTATTTCTGCAGTTCTAGAGGCTGGGAAATCCAAGATCAAGGTGCTGGCTGTTTCTGGGCCTTCCTAGTGGCTGGAACCAGATGTATGTGCATAAAAATAAAATGCAGTTCCTGGTGAGGGCCTGCTTCAGGTTTGCAGATGGTCCCTTCCCCATGTTGGGGAATATAGAGACAGAACAAGCCTTCTGGTCTCATGCCATTGTGGGAGACACACATGGGGCCTCACTGATAGCTAATTTCTTCCAATGGTCTGCCTCCCAATATTATCACATTGGGGTTTAGATTTCGAAATAAGAATTTTGGAAGGACCCAAAACATTCAGTGCCTAATACATGGGATGATAGAATATCATGTAATTCACCCATTTGCTTTGTCTCACAGCACACATAGGAAGTCTGAATAACAGCCCTAATATTAATTTTAATACCACCACTTATGACTGCTGAATATAGTTAACTTTTTTTACGTATGTTATCTCCACTTTTTTTTTAACTTTTCACAGTTCTACCATGTTAACATATCATACAATCATTATATCTATAATCTCTTCTTTTTTTAAGAATTTTAATTATTGAAAGGCATAGTGATAAGAGGGAATGGGGAGGCAGGAGGCACCTTCCATCCATCGATTCACCCACCAAATGGCTGCAGTGGTTGGGGTTGGTCCAGGCTGAAGCAGGGAGCCTGGCCCTCCATTCGAGTCTTCCACCTGAGTGCTACTCCAGGTCACTGCCAAGGAGCTGGATTGGAAGCAGAGCAGTGGGGATTGAATCTGTGCTCTGATGTGGAATGCTGGTGTTGCAGGTGGCGGCTTAATCCGTTGTTCCACACCACCTGCCCTAGTCTGTCTCTCTCAGCTCTCATTTTATCTTAGTTTTTCAAATTATTCTGTGATTTATGCTCTTATTATATTTGCCTCTGTAGTCATTTTGGTTTTCGGGAAGCGTATTCTCTAGGAGATCCCTCAGGAGGGACTCTAGAAAACGTTTCTTGAGCTCTTGCAGCGTTGATAGATAGCCCTTGATAGCTGAAGGTCACTTTTGCTGGATATAAAATTGTTGACTTGCATTTTCTTTCCTTAAGTATCTTAAATAGGTTTCTTTGCTTGCTTCTGAAATAAAATATTGCTGGCAAAGTCCAGTGATAATTTTACTCTTCCAAGTTATGTGGTCTTTTTGCATAGAAGCCCAAAGGGCTTTTTCTATAAAGTCTGGTACAGTTTTTGGGCTTTTAGCAAATAGCATTTTTTATTTCATGAAAATTTTCTTAAATTACAGTTTCAGCATTTATTCTGCACCTTCACTTTGTCTGAGACTCCTGTTGTGTGTGTTGGATCGTTCTTGGCTATTGTAACTATTTATTCCTTTTACACATTTTGTTGCTCCTTATTTTTTATCTAGTCTTCATTTCAAAAATGACTTTTTCTTTTACTTGCATTGTTTCCTTAAGTTTTATCACTCTTTTCTGTTTTCTTTTTGGAAAATCCATCATGTTCTTATGTGCCTTGTGTCATTTTGACATCTTTCACCTTATTTTCTTTCTTTCTTTCTTTTTTTTTTTTTTTTGACAGGCAGAGTGGACAGTGAGAGAGAGACAGAGAGAAAGGTCTTCCTTTGCCATTGGTTCACCCTCCAATGGCTGCCGCGGCTGGCGCGCTGCGGCCAGCGCACCGTGCTGATCCAATGGCAGGAGCCAGGTGCTTCTCCTGGTCTCCCATAGGGTGCAGGGCCCAAGCACTTGGGCCATCCTCCACTGTCTTCCTGGCCACAGCAGAGAGCTGGCCTGGAAGAGGGGCAACCGGGACAGAATCTGGCGCCCAGACCGGGACTAGAACCTGGGGGGCCGGTGCCTCAAGGCGGAGGATTAGCCTAGTGAGCTGTGGCGCCGGCCTCACCTCATTTTCAAATTGTATTTTTTTCAGGGAGGAATATGCTTTCATGTAGGAATATCGCAATCCAGATCTTTCCTCCCCGGCCCCGTCACAACTTTGTGTGAGATTCAACTTCAGGACTTGTTATGGCCTATTTTTTATTTGGAATCAGTTTTCTTCAACCCTTGGAGGAGGCTTGGATTATATAGTTTGTGTTTTACTTTTTAGAGCTCCTCTTGTGGGTTTTGAGCAGACAGCTTACTTCCTCCAGTTTCCTGCTTCTTGTCTCCCAGTTTTCTCTCAATGTTTTCTTCCCTTCCTCTCTGTTGTCCATGTTTTGCTCAACTTTGATTCGTGGAAGAGATGGGGAGGCCAGCGGGTGGGTTCCCAGAGTGGGTGCAGGCCCTCAGGCCTGCATCGTCTGTTCTGTGGAGCGGGCCACACCAGTGCAGCCACTTCTCTGAATGTGCTGGTTGTGCCATACAAGGAGGACCTGTGGCTGCTGTGGGTTCTGCTGTCCTGAAGCCCTCAGCCAAGGTGGCTGGGGGTTGTCCCTCCCTGCTTGTCCTATGGAGTGTAGGATTTTTGTCTCTTGTTGGAAATTGTGTCGGTGAGTTTTTGGATTCACTACCTAGTCCGCTTTTATATTTTATTTAGAGAAAATTATAATTTCTATACAGAAAAGTGAAGAAATTTTATCTTATTTTCCCGAAGAAGAAAATCTGGTTTTATAAAATACAGTCTTGTCATGAGGCATAGAGGGTAGAATTTATTAAAGCTTTACAATTTGCATGTAACTAAAGGTTAATGGTTTTATTGTGAAATTACCAAAGAGGGGTGAGGGAACTAATTGCTTTTATTAATCACTAACAAATAACTGAAAATTATCTACAAAGTGGCAAGTGGTAACTATATATTAGCATGTTACTGAGAAGTTCATCTTAGTGGTTGGTTTTTTATTATCTACTAATTAAGTGGTTCAGATACTTTAGAGTTTAAAAATGTGTCTGAAACATGTTATTTGTTTTACATCGTTTTGTCTGTTTAGATTTATTTAGAGAATATAGCACACTTGAAATAAAATTTGCCATGGTGTGAAAATGCAGAGAAAAACTGGGAATTTGATTGTTCCTTCTGCTCTACGAATAGTACCCTCACTGCTTTCATTCACTTGAAGACCACTTTAGTTGTAAGAATATTTTGAGTTTTTTAAAAAATGGGTTTTCTCTTTTGTTTGCAAAGAATGGAGGAGGGCCCTGGAAGGAAGCTTCTCAGTGCCTTCTCCGCCTACTTATGTCAGTGAGACTCTGAAATCACATGCAGAATGGGGAACTACTGAAGACAGGCCAGCTGAGAACCCACGGTATAGCTGAGACACTAAGCCATTCCATCCATTGAGCACCAGTTTGGGTACCTACCATGTTCTGTGTTGAGTGATAACTGTTAGTTGAAATTGACTTGTAAAGGGTTTTATGTTTTCTTATATTCGGTGCCTACCAGTGTCCTTTTCTTCAAAAAGATACTCTAACTTCCAGTTGTTTAGACTGCTGGGAGAGGATGGTGGGAGAGCCTTGTCATCCACTGACGGTTCACCATGAGACATAACACAAGTCACTGTTGAAGTGCCTTCAGGATCTCCTTAGGATGCTTGCATTTATAAAATTCTTCTGGAATTGATGTTAAAGGTACAGTCTTCACAGGTGTTTATTACATGTAGTCAGTAATTGTGGTTGAGGCCCACATTCTCCCTAAGAATGTTGTTTGCGTTGTATGCAGTGACCAAAGAACCTCATCTTATTCCTCTTCCAACTTCAATAGTGGAAGAAGTTGCTGCCTCCTTTAGCCAGCACATTAGAATGGACAGGCTTATTAAGTTTTCTGTGGGTTGAGGGTGTTGTGTGAAGAAATCGGGTTTTTAGGGCCAGCATTGTGGTGCAGCAGGCACCTTGTACAGGAGTGCCTGGGATAGAGTGCTGCTTCTGCTTCCCATCCAGCTTCCTGCTAATACACCTGGGGAGCAGCAGATGATGGCCCAGGTACTGGGTCCTTCCATGTATGGGAAAGCTGATTAGAGTTCCTAGCTCCTGGCTTAGCCCAGCTCTGGCTTTTGAGGGCATTTGTCAAGTTAACCTCCCAGGTGGGAGATCTGTCTCATACTCATATGTGTGTTTGTTTATTTATTTATATATTTTTTACTCTGCCTTTCACAATTAAATTAAAAAGGAAAAACAAATTGAATTTTAGACTTAAGTCTTTTTCATTAGTTTATTTAATATGTTAGCATTTTTCCTGTATTTCCTTGTTGAAGATCTTGAAATTCTGGTATAATGAAGAAATCCTGAGTTTTAAGTGGGGCAGCCAGAGAGAAAAAGCCTGGAGAGGGGATTCAAAGTGAACTTACTTATTTTACCCCGGTCTCCCAGTGGCTTCAGCAGAGGCTCTGTGCTGCCTGTGCTTCCTGCGTGCATTGCTGACTTTGTAGAACCGTGTGTTTCCCTTCATTTTGTCTCTTTAGTCCATCTGTTCTAAGGAGCCCTTCTTCCTGCACTCCATTTTGAAAACTGGGGGTGCCAGAGATAGAGTAGTGTCTGTTGGGATAGTGGAAAGCCTAGTTTCAGAACAGACTTTGATGAAGCCTTTCAAGATGTGCACAATGCGGGCCACGTTGTGTTTTAGTGGGTAAAGCCACTGCCTGCAATGCCTGCGCCCCATATGGTTGCCTGTTCAAGTCCCGGCTGCTCCATTTCCAACCCAGCTCCCTGCTGATGTGCCTGGGAAAGCAGTGGAGGGTGGCCCAAGCTCTTGGGACCCTGAATCCATATAGGAGACCTGGAAGGAGCTCCTGGCTCCTGGCTTTGGCCTGGCAAAGCCCTCCCTGGCTATTGTGGCCATTTGGGGAGTGAACCAGCAGATGGAAGATACATCTCTCTCTCCCTCTCCCTGTAAGTCGCCTTTCAAATACATAAAATAAATCTTAAAAAAAAAAAAAATGTGGCCAATGCCATCCAAGTTTGAGAGAGAATTCCTCCTAACTGATCTGGCTGAAGTGAATGAAGAAAGAATCTTTTTTTTGATAGGCAGAGTGAACAGTGAGAGAGAGACAGAGAGAAAGGTCTTCCTTTTGCTGTTGGTTCACCCTCCAATGGCCGCCGCAGCTGGCGCACCGCGCTGATCCGAAGGCAAGAGCCAGGTGCTTCTCCTGGTCTCCCATAGGGTGCAGGGCCCAAGCACTTGGGCCATCCTCCACTGCACTCCTGGGCCACAGCAGAGAGCTGGCCTGGAAGAGGGGCAACCGGGACAGAATCTGGCGTCCTGACCGGGACTAGAACCTGGGAGGCCGGCACCGCAAGGCGGAGGATTAGCCTAGTGAGCCACGGCGCCGGCCGATGAAGAAAGAATTCTACGTTCCTTGACTCCTCTGTATTTTCACAATCATTTCTTTCCCTCTTGTGAGCTAGTGTATTGGTTTCTTGAGGGAAGGAAAACTTGGAGCACAAAGTGAGTAGACGGATCCAGGATTTGTCTCCCACACTTCCCTCCCTGCAGACAGTCCTCTAAAGCTCCACACAGCTGCAGGACAGCCCTTCTGTGCGACCTGCAGCCATGTCTGCCAGCAGGACCACGGGCCCGCTGGACGGAGCCGGCAGCAAGGCTGACCACGCATGTCCTGGTGTCAGAAATAGCAGAAGAAAGTGAGGACAGTGAATAAATCTTCACTTTTTTTTTTTTTACAACTTTCACTCCTAGTTGTATGTCTACTACAATGTGTTATCTTCCTTTTTTTTCTCTTTAAGCATGAACACTTAGTAGTAGTTTATTTAAATGGTGCTTTTTTTGTTTTGCTTTGTTTTATAAGAATCCATGAGGTCCTTGTAGGAAATTTAGACAATTATAATTACACACCAAGGGAAAGAACTGATGAGACTCACAATCACACTGTGCGTGAATGTTCCCTGTGTGGATGGCCCAGTTCAGGCTGTGCATAAGTGCTGTAGCCTGGGTGGCTTAAACAGCAGAAATTTATTCTGTACACTTCTGAAGGCTGGAAAGTCCAAGATTTGGTTCCTGGCGAGGGCCTCTTGCTGGGTGGCAGACATCTCCTTGCTGTCTTCACGTGGCCTCTTGTCTCTACGTAAAGGGCACTAAACCTCTGGGGGCTTCCATCCTCATGATCTGCTTAACTCCAAAGGCCCCAGCTCCAGACACCATCACGACGAGAGCTAGGGCTTCCACGTGAATTTGGAGGGACACAAACTTTCAGATCAGAGCAGTGGGCTAGGGTTCATGGAGGAAGTCATCCTTTAAGTCCCATACATAAATCTGGATTGTTTTCTCTCCTTTAGAAAAGATCCTTTTTCATTGGCTGTCATATACTTTTCACGGTGGGAGACAAGGCTGCACCAGTTTTTATATTCCAAGAAGAAGCAAAATTGCTGTTATTTGTAAGATGCTGTCCATTGTAAGAAATACTCCAATTCTGTAGGTGAAAGATTATGTCTTAGGATTGCTGAAATACTGGTAATCTTGGACTATATAAGTAGTACATTAATCAGTTTCCTAAATTATGTTTTTTAAGATTTATTTTCTCATTTATTTGAAAGAGAGTTAGAGTTAGAGAGAGAGAGAAAGAGAGAGAGAGGTCTTCTATCTGCTGGTTCCATCCCCAGTTGGATGCAACGGCCGGAGCTGTGTTGATCTGAAGCCAGGAGCCAGGAGCTTCTTCCAGGTCTCCCAAGTGGGTGTAGGGGACCAAGGACTTGGGCCATCTTCTATTGTTTCCCCAGGCCATATCATAGACCTGAATTGGAAGTGACGCAGCTGGGTCTTGAATCAGCGCCCTTGTGGGATACCGGCACTACAGGCAGCGGCTTAACCAGCTATGCCACAGCATTGGCCCCTCCTAAGTTATTTTTATTATAATTTTTTAGTTTTGGGTTTAAGAGATTTCTCCTGTTTTAAAATAAACTTTTCTGTATTTTTGTCTAGAAAATGATTTTTATGATAAGTAAAAAATACACTAATGTGTACATTTTAAAAAAGATTTATTTATTCAAAAGAGTTAACACAGAGAGGGAAGGAGAGGCAAAGAGAGAAAGAGAAAAATCTTCAATCTGCTGGTTAACTTCCCAGTTGGCTGCAACGGCTGGAGCTGTGCCAATCTGAAGCCAGGAACCTGGAGCTTCTTCAGGGTCCCCTACATGGGTGCAGGGGCCCAAGCACTTGGGCCAATTACTGCTTTCCCAGGCCACAGCAGAGAGCTGGATTGGAAGTAGAGCAGCTGGGACATGAACTGGCACCCATATGGGATGCTTGGCATTGCAGGCGGTGGCATTACCTGTTATGCCACAGCGCCAATTCCAATGTCTACTCTTTTAAGCAAACGATCAAAAGATGTTTGTAGCCAGCCTTTTCATTTTATTGGTGTAATGGCAATACCTTTCTGAATCGTTAGGTCTCATTCCGCAATGCAATTTTTCATGACTGTATAGCATTTTATTGTGTTTGAACTGCAGTTTAATTAGCTGATCTTTATTCATTGCTTAAGTCTTCTAATTTTTGCTATTATAAATAACACCATAGCAGACATTTCTGTGACTATGGTTTTAGTTTACCCAAGATTATTTCCTTGGCTAATTTTTGTTGGGCCTGTGTGTGTGTGTGTGTGTATAAAATAACCTTTAAAAGGTCGTACCAATTTATATTCCTACTCAGTACAAAGGACCATGCAGTCTTCTTTAATGTAAAAATTTTCCAGGCACATGTTTTCTCTGTTTCAATTCTATGAGACTCTTTAACAAATGACAATGCTAGCTGACATCTTATTCTGCACATCATGTAACATTTAATGAGTGCCTACCATTGTGCCTAGGGTACAGAAGTAAGTGCTGTAGAGTCATAGGGCATGAAGTATTTTCCTTGTAGTAGTCACTGCCAACATGGCCAGAACTGAATGAGGCTACCCCTTTCCCTACATCCACGCTTGTATTTATTACTTTCAGGTGTCTTAACTTTCCCTAATGTTGGCCAACATTATGTAAGACCCAAACCTTTGTTCTCCAGACCCTTAAGGTCTTGGGAATTGAGTGTGGAAAAGGGAATTATAAAGTAGATAAACAGTAACACACATGGTGATCAGTGCTATTAAAGAGGGATGAAAAAGGTGCTTAGGCAAACACAGGAGGAGAGGGCATTATGGGTGGTAGACAAAGCATCGGAAGGTGCTCTCCCATTCGAGTGTTGAGTGTTGGAGTTGTTCCCCTGGAGCAGGATCCAGGGGAGTGGTGATGGAGGACTTGCCGATAGAACAGCTACATGTGCTGAGGCTTTAAGGGAAGCACAAGTGATTGAGGGTGTGATTAGTGGTCGAAGCTCAGACCAGAAAGATGCGAGACCGGGTCATGAAAAGGATCGTGGGGAAAGTCTTAGGTTTTAAAATAGTCACTGCTGGGTGTTAAAATAGATGATATGGGGGCCGGCGCTGTGGTATAATGGGTAAAGCCGCTGCCTTCATGCTGGCATCCCATATGATTGCTGGTTCGAGTCCTAGCTGTTCCACTTCCAATCCAGCTCTCTGCTATGGCCTAGGAAAGCACTAGAAGGTGGCCCAAGTCTTTGAGCCCCTAGGGGCACATTCGCAGGGGAGACCCGGAAGAAGCTCCTGGCTCCTGGCTTTGGATTGGCGCAGCTCCAGCCATTGCAGCCCATTGGGGAGTGAACCAGCAGATGGAAGACCTCTCTCTCTCTGCCTCTCCTCCTCTCTCTGTGTAACTGACTTTCAAGTAAATAAATAAATCTTGAGAAACAGATGATATGATCCGATTAGCTCTGTGATAAAATGGAAGGCATAGAGTTAATTATGGTTTGGGTGTGAGATAAGGCTAAGACGTGACATTTCCTCAGGAAATGCAGAGGGTTTGGGTGCAGGTGTTTCAGCTGCCTCCTCGTCCCCAAGCCCTGCCAGTTTGTGTTTCCTAGAAAAAGTAGATCCATCTTCAGACACACAGCTCTTTGCTCTACTAGCTTCTGCTGTGTTAACATTTATTCCTTTTTAAACCTCCCTGGAGAGTGTGCGTTCTGAGAAAAACACCAGTCCCTCCAGCTCAGTGTCCACTCCGCAGTCTTTCTTGTTCAAGAAAAATTGGGATCCTCATAGCTTTTGCCTCACTCCTGTAGGCAGATCCTAAGGATATTGTTCACACACTTGGCCCAAGCATCCTCTGGGTTAGGTCCAGCATACAGAATAATGATTTATTGCTCTAATCCACTCCCAGCTTGCCTCTCACAAAGACGTGTCCTGTATGAAGTCAGCAACAAATGTTTAGAGATCTTTGAAAGTGTAATTCTGGCTGATTACAAGCAGAGCAGTGACAACACTTTAATTCTAATGCCTGCAAGCAGTAAAGCTTTTAATAAATGTGCATTTCAATTTTAGTTCCTGGAACCCATTTGCACCCTCTTTGTGTGCTTGTATTTATTTAGAGCCAACTGTATTCATGTCTGCCTTGGAGTATAACTTGCAGCTCAGGATTTCTCCTCACTCTAACATTAGACAGTAAATGAATTTCTTGTCCTCATTTTTCTCAAGAAGTTTTTGAAATAAAAAATGGGATAAATTTACTTCCAACTTCTTAAACTCACATCTCTGTAGTCTTACTTGAGAAACATCTTTTGTCCTCAGGCAATATCTGGCAATTCCATTGGAAGAATTTTTTTTCCCTTTGCATGTGTGAAAAATATTATAGGTGGAAAGAAATATGTCATCATCATCATAATACAAAGGTCTCTAAGAAAGGCTCAAACCAATACGAAAACAGTAAAGTAGAAGGTCAGCTGGGTCCCAGGTACGAGAGAGGTTTAACTAGGGTTTGTTTTAGACTTGCTTGAGAGGGAACCAGAGCATTCTGCAGAATGGCGTTGCCTTGGACAAGAGCTCTTCACCCACTACCTGTGACAACAATGCACTTGCTTTGACTTTGGGAACTTGTGATGTCTCTAATTGTCCTTTGATTTTGTCCTTTGAAAATCATTGCTTTTCACAGTGAGCTCCTGGCACATCACCTGGTTTCTTGTTAGAAATGTAGATTCTTGGTCCTGCCCCATCCTTCAGGCTCAGGATCTCTGGAAGAAGTTTGAGATCTATTGCATTAGAACATAGAATACAGAAAAAATATGGTCCTTTGGGTCACTAGCAGTAGGGAGATTGCATTTCTCTATATTGCAGAATAGGCAAACCACACTGTTGTGTTAGGGGAGGAGAACTGTGGCTAACAGGCAAGAATGGAAGGAAGGCATTTCCCTGTTGCCCTTCTTTACCTTTTGAATTTTATGCTATTAAAACATCCAAAGAGTTTTTTAAAAATTTGGTTTACTTAAACCATGAGATTTAACTATATTTCTAAGGAATTCTAAGGATTTTTCCCTTCAGTATTATAGACTTAAAGGAAAAACTAAAGAACATGATTTTCCATTATGACTTCTATTTTAATTACCACTCTCTTTCTTTTATCTTACATCCCTCAAGTAATTTTGTGTTCCTAAATTCACACATTTCCACATAGAAATCTAAAGAGGGGCATAAAGCAGATTAAGAACCTTAGGGGGAAAATTTTAAAAAGTACAGTTGAACGGTCTGACAAGGCCAGGAGCCGTGAAACTATGGAAAATGAAAGACGCTTGCTGTGAGGAACCAGAGTGGATAAACACTGGATTCAGTACTGTGTCAGGTCTTTGGAATGTCTTCTCACTGAAATTATAGCAATGAGCGGGGATTACCGCAGCAAGAAAAGAAGACCCGTGGGACAGAGTCTCAAACAGGGTACTCGGCTGTGTAACTAGCTTCGCTACCTCCCTGTGTCCCTCCCTGTGTGTACTTACATTGTGTGTGATGTCACAGCGTCAGTAGTATTCTGAGAATTCAGGTAGTTGGGTTCGAGAGTCCACCATTTGGGAACACATTTGCTGCCCACAGGTTAATAACATTGCAGCAGGCAAGTGCAGTGTGTGTTAAGGACTGGGGTTCTGATGTGTGGGCGAGTGTGCTGGGTATCCTGTGGCTTGTGGTGGAAGATCCACAGTTTGTACCTTAGTCTGAGGGAGATAGAAGTTTCTCAGTGATCCACCTGTAGGCAGAGCAGATTTAGGCCAGAGTAGCTCCCAAGTGGCCTTTGGTATCTTAACCAGTGAGAGGTTTTTTTGTTTGCTTGTTTGTTTGTTTTTCAAGTAGGTATGAGAAGGCCTGACATAGCCATGTCACTTATCCTAAGGGAGTCTGGAGACCACAGCCCTTGGGTTCAGACTTTGAATGAACCCATGATTTATACCCTTGATCTTGATTAATCCAAGGAGGGTGGATGGGGTGGGGGGCACTGGGAAGAGAGAAGAAAAGAAACTTGAGTTCGCTTAGTTCCCTTTTAGAGACCCTCCTCCCCACCCCCTGCCCGTACTGCTCCCTTGTTTTTGATGGAGATGCCTGTAAGACACTTGTGCCTTAGAAAACGCAAAAGGCTGGCCCCGTGGCTCAATAGGCTAATCCTCCGCCTGTGGCACCGGCACACGGGATTCTGTCCCAGTTGCCCCTCTTCCAGGCCAGCTCTCTGCTGTGGCCCGGGAGTGCAGTGGAGGATGGCCCAAGTGCTTGGGCCCTGCACCCCATGGGAGACCGGGAGAAGCACCTGGCTCCTGGCTTCGGATCAGCACGGTGCGCCAGCCGCAACACGTTGGCTGCAGCAGCCATTGGAGGGTGAACCAACGGCAAAGGGAGATCTTTCTCTCTGTCTCTCTCTCTCACTGTCCACTCTGCCTGTCAAAAAAAAAAAAAAAAAGAAGAAGAAGAAGAAGAAGAAAACGCAAAAGCCTTAAGCTTGGATCTTAACCAAGAAGCAAAGAGGAACTGCATTCTAACTACTTACTGAAGTGTGTATCATTTTGTAAATGCTTAAAAAAGAAAAAAACAAAATTACTGTAAACTGAGAGCAGTTTGACAACTACCAAATTGATCAAGTCAACCTCACCCCAGTAGTTTTCTTGTAATGCTAAGTGCTAATTCTAGAACTCTAGAAATGAAGAAGACCTGCTTGTCTTGTACAAGTGTATGTGTTGAATGAGGTTATTTTTCTCTGGCTTTGGGGAATTAATTTTAGTCCTTTAAGACCTGACTTTTCCAGCGTTTAGGAACCACATACTTGGACTGGCTCATGGCCCTTTCTTCCGTGTTCAAAGCTAGCAGTGGAACATCCTCAGACATCTCTAACTCTGACAGTGCTGCTACCTTCTTTCACTTACAAGGCTCCATGTGCTTACAATAGGCCCTTCCAGGCAATCCAGACTAACCACTGCATTTTCAGAACCTAATCACATCTGCAAAGTCTCTTCCGCAACACAAAGTAACATATTTATAGGTTCTGGAACTAAGTTCAAATGAACACTTCAGCTTCGTACCTCGGATATCCTTTTCCTTGTCTCTTGCTACGTATCAAATAGATGAAGATGTTTATAAAACAAAGGTTGAATATAAAATATAGGCTCTTCCCCGAGATCCTCCAGAGGATGCAGCCCTTAGGGCATCTTTAGTGAAAGTTGTCTGGACTTCTGATCCCCAGAACTTAGAATAGTTTGTGTTACTTAAAAAAAAAAAAAAAAAAAAAAGATTATTCGTTAGGGCCGATGCTGTGGGACAGTAGTTAAGCCTCCGCCTTCAGTGTCAGCATCCCATATGAGTGCTGGTTCAAGTCCCAGCTGATCCTCTTCTGGTCCAGCTTTCTGCTTATGGTCTGGGAGGGTAGTGGAAGATGGCCCAAGCCCTTGGGCCCCTGCACCTATATGGGAGACCTGGAAGAAGATCCTGGGCTCCTAGCTTCATACTGGCCCAGCTCCAGCCATTGCAGCCAATTGGGGAGTGAACCTATGGATGAAAGACCTCTTTCTCTCTGTCTATACCTCTCTGTAACTCTGCTTCTTAAACAAATAAATAAATAAAATCTTTAAAAAATATTTATTTTCATTTTGTTTGAAAGCTAGAATGGCAGAGACAGAGAAACAGAGAGGGGTCTTCATCTGCTGGTTCACTCCTCACATGGCTGACAATGCCAGGCTGAAGCCAGGAACTCCAGAACTCCCATGTGGATGGCAAGGGCTGAAGTATTTGAGCCATCATTTGCTACCTTCCCAGGGTGTGCGTTAGCAGGAAACTGGATCAGAAGTGGAGCTGGAACTCAATACAGGCACTCTGATATGGTAGGCAGGCATCCCAAGTGGCATTTTGACTGCTGTGTCAGACACCTGCTCCAGTTTCTAATTTCAAGCCACTAAGAAGTTTGTGGTGATTTGTTACAGCAGCAATAGTGAAACTGACATTGTTGATGATCACATAATTAGAAAAGAAAGTAGTCTATAAAACCTAGCTTTGAGCTCAGCTAATATGACTCTAGAGAATAACCGGCAGGCCAGCTGAACTTGACCCTAGCATGGTAGAATGTATTACATCTCATTAAGAAGTGGGACTGTTGGGAAGGGAGTTGGTTAGTTACATAATTTGAAGCAGATTTTAATGATGTTTATCCAAGTACACACCAGAGTAGCCTGTCTAGTACTTTGTCGTACTTAGAATATAACCTAGTTGTAGAGAATGATACATGAGACTAATTTACACTGATGTTGTTAAATATATATTCGATAACTTATTTGATTTCATCGCTCACTGTATTAAACACACATTTGACTATAATTTAGCTTCCTGTGTGGCACATCTATATGGAGAGAATGCTTTGAGCAAGTCTTGGATCACCTGTGCACCACTGCTGTCTTCTCCTGCCTTCTTGCCTCCTGATAGAACCTTGATTTTGTAATCTGTCCTCTCTGGAGAACAAATCATGATTGACCTCAGCCAATCAGGATGGACTCAATTTCCTTGTCAGTGATTGGCAGATTTAGCTGTGGCATTAAGACATGTGCTAGGAGTCTGAAGACACAGATAGTCCTCCCTGATAAAAATATTGAAAGGGGGAGAAATAATTTTCCACTGAATGTTGTCATGTCTGCATGTGACACCTATAATAAAGGGAACCGTCTTGAAATCATTAATCATATGTGCTGATGACGGAACAGAAGAACTTGGGCCCTTGAACTTGTTGAACAACTGAAATAATAAACCTTGGAGATGGCTATTGAGACTTCTTATTGAGTGATAAAAAAACATATGAGTTGGTCTATACTTGGCGTAATTAATGTATTGTGAAATCACTGGTTTGTCCTAAATTATATTATTTAGGATTATTTCCAGCAGAGTTGCTCTGAAATGGAAAATATTATCTCCCAAGGACACAGTCTTTTTGTCCTTAGAAATACTAAGCAAAAGTTGAATAACTACTTGATGATTTGGGATTCCAGCATGAGGGGAAGTTTGGACTACATGACCTTAGATCTTTCTAACTGGAAGACTCCAGCTTCCCGATTCTAAAATAAAAATAATGTAGCAATCCCTTGCGGAGGCTGAGAAGGGGCTGAATGCACTTAGCTTTTCCATTCGGGGCCTCTGCAGCTCACCAAGGATCTCTGCTTTCTTTGAGGGATAGGTGTGGAATAGTTTCTCATTTTTGTAAGTAGACGGTTTTCTTTTCTCTGACTTTGTTGTCTGTTGGATTGGGTCTCTTGTTTCCAGAAAGCAGGAAGAAATGATTGTGTCACAATGTAACAGTTTTCTTTTATTGATAAAATGTACTGATCTAGGGAAAGAAAAAAGTGTATTTGAGTAGACGCCAGGAATGTTTGTCTTATTGTAGTAGTCTTTTGAGCATAGTTCTTCCTTTTGGAATATAGACCAGTTATTCCAGTTTTAGGGACAGAATGAAATAATAGTACTTTGGAAAAATAATAGTAATTATAAATGTTTTGTGCTATTTGAGTTTGTAAGTTGATAATAATTCTTTATTGAATTAATAAGTAGTTCAAGTTGATTTCTCTTTTGAATTTTAAGGTGATAGAAGCTAAATATTTTATTTTGTTTGGGCTCAATCTTTTATTTTTTTCCAGAAACCTTTTGTTTAAGGAATATAAACATTATGCTTTCATAAATACAACTCTAGGAATATAGTAATTCTTCCCACTCTTCCCCCTACTCTCCCAACCTCCTCCTTCTCCCTCTCCTATTCCTATTCTTATTTTAATTTTTTTTTACTAAGATCTATTTTCCATTAACTTTTTTTTTTTTTTTTGACAGGCAGAGTTAGAGAGAGAGAGAGAAAGGTCTTCCTTTTTCCGTTGGTTCACCTCCCAAGTGGCCACTACCGCCAGTGTGCTGCGTCGATCCGAAGCCAGGAGCCAGGTGCTTCCTCCTGGTCTCCCATGGGGTGCAAGGCCCAAGACTTGGGTCATCCTCCACTGCACTCCCAGGCCACAGCAGAGAGCTGGCCTGGAAGAGGAGCAACCCGGACAAAATCCGGTGCCCCAACTGGGACTAGAACCCCGGGGTGCTGGCGGCGCTGGCTATTTTCCATTAACTTTATACACATACAATTAATTCTATACTAAGTAAAGAGTTCAACAAATTGTATAAAAACAAACCTGTTCCTCAACAGGCAAGACAAGGGGTGTTCAAAGTCATCGCATCTTGAAGTGTTTATCACTTCTATAGATTACCTTTTAGGTGCTCTATTATCACAGATCGGGGAGAACATACGGTATTTGTCCTTTTGGGACAGGCTTATTTCACCAAATATGATGTTTTCCAGTTTCATCTATTTTGTTGCAGACAATGGGATTTCTTTTTTTTCTTTTTCTTTTTAACTACTATGTGGTATTCCATGGTGTGTCTAACTCATAATTCCCTTATCCTATCTTCAGTTGATGGCACTTGGTTGATTCCATGTCTTAGCTATTGTGAATTGAGCTATAATAAACTTGGGGTACAGATAAAGTTCTATAGATATCTGTTAGGTCCATTTGGTATATAGAGGCGATTAACTCTGTTGTTTCCTTGCTGATTTTCTGTCCTTTTGATAGAAGCTAAATAATTTAAAAACAAAATGCAAATGATTAGTCTATTGTGAACAGTAAAGAACACCAGAATTAAGTCATTCACAATGTTTAATTTTGAGTTGTCTTATATTAAAAGTAAGGCACAAAGGTTTAAGTTCAGGTTTTAATTTCTTTTTTTTCCTCTTTTTTTTTTTTTAAGATTTATTCATTTATTTGAAAGTCAGAGTTACACAGAGAGAGGAGAGGCAAATAGAGAGAGAGAGAGGTCTTCCATCAGCTGGTTCACTCCCCAATTGGCTACAACGGCCAGAGCTGCACCGATCCGAAGCCAGGAGCCAGGAGCTTCTTCTAGGTCTCCCACATGGGTGCAGGGGCCCAAGGACTTGGACCATCTTCTGCTTTCCCAGGCCATAGCAGAGAGCTGGATTGGAAGTGGAGCAGTTGGATCTTGAACTGGTGTCCATTTGGGATGCTGGTGCTTCAGGCCAGGGTGCTGGCCCCAGATTTTAATTTCTTTAAAAATTTTTTAAAGATTTATTATTTGAAAGGCAGAATTACAGAGAGAGAGAGAGAGAGGTCTTTCATCTGCTGGTCCACTCCCTAAATGGCCACAATGGCTGGAGCCACACTGATCCAAAGCCAGGAAGGTGGAGCTTCTTCCAGGTCTCTCATGTGTGTGCAGGGGCCCAAAGACTTAGGCCATCTTTCACTGCTTTCCCAGGCCATAGCAGAGAGCTGGATCAGAAGTGCACCAGGGTGCCAGCGCTGTGGCGTAGCAGTTAAAGCCATTGCCTGCAGTGCCAGCATCCCATATGGGCGCCAGTTAGAGACCTGGCTGCTCCACATCCGATCCGCCTCTGCCATGGCCTGGGAAAGCAGTAGAAGATGGCCCAAGTCCTTGGGCCCCTGCACCCATGTGGGAAACCCAGAAGAAGCTCCTGGCTGCTGGTTTTGGATCAGCACAGCTGCGGCCATTGCAGCCAGTTGAGGAGTGAACCAGCAGATGGAAGACCTCTCTTTCTCTGCTTCTCCTTTTCTCTCTTTGTAACTCTGACTTTCAAGTAAATAAATAAATCTTTTTTTTTTTTTTTTTTGGACAGGCAGAGTGGACAGTGAGAGAGAGAGAGACAGAGAGAAAGGTCTTCCTTTTGCCGTTGGTTCACCCTCTAATGGCTGTTGCGGCCGGCGCACCACGCTGATCCGAAGGCAGGAGCCAGGTGCTTCTCCTGGTCTCCCATGGGGTGCAGGGCCCAATCACTTGGGCCATCCTCCACTGTACTCCCTGGCCACAGCAGAGAGCTGGCCTGGAAGAGGGGCAACTGGGACAGAATCCGGCACCCCGACCGGTACTAGAACCCCGTGTGCCGGCGCCGTGGTGCCGGCCATAAATAAATCTTTAAAAAAAAGGAGAGAGAGAAGTGGAGCAGCCAAGACTTGAATTGGCACCCACACAGGGATGCCGGCATTGCAGACAGCAGCTTTATCCATTATGCCACACTGCTGGCCCCAGGTTTTAATTTCCAACATGACCTAAATATGCATGGTGTAGAGGAGGGGAGGCCACATATTATGTAAGGATCCGTCTCCATCCCCCAATAAACCATTTATTTAAGGAGTACACATTTCATAAGTACAGCTTGAGGAATATAGTGATTCTTCCTATCATACCTGCCCTCCCACCTCCATTCCCACCCCACCCCCCCTTTCCCATTCCCATTCCCATTCCCATTCCCATTCCCATTCCCATTCCCATTCTCCATTAAGAGAAAAAAAAGTTCCTCAGTCCAGATAAGGGCTGTTCAAGTCATTTTAAACATTCTTTCGAACTTGATTGAAGCTTCCTTGGTCTTTATTTTCTCATAACATTAATTTGGCTTAAACTATAAGGAAAATAAATTAACATTGGTAGTTTAAAGATGATAGTCTGCTCTTGAAGGCTACCACACATTTCAGAAGCTGGAAGATGGACTCAGAGTAGACCTGTTTGTCTTCTGGAATGGTGACCAGACTGGTAGTTTTGTGAGGTTGCTTCTGGTTTAAGGCTTCTGTTTCTTTAACTTTCCCAAAACCTGCTCGTTTGCTCATGCTCCCTCTCTCTCGCTCTCGCTCTCTTACACACTCTCTCTCTCTCTCTCTCTCTCTCTCTCTTTCTCTCTCTTTTTTTTGTTTGAATTACAGAGTTAGAAAGGGAGAGACAGAGAGAAAGGTCTTCCATTTGCTGATTCACTCCGCAAATGGCTGCAACAACCAGGGCCGGGCAGGCCAAGGTCAGGAGCCAGGAGCTTCTTCCAGGTCTCCCATGTGGATGCAGAGGCCCAAGGACCTGAGCCATCTTCCACTGCTTTCCCAGGCACATTAGTAGAGAGCTAGGTGGGAAGTGGAGCAGCCCTGACTCAAACTGGCGCTCGTGTGGAATGGCAGCACTGCAGGTTGTAGCTTTAGCTGCTAAACCACAGTGCCAGCGCCCCTCTCTCCACCTACCCTGACCCTGACCCCTTCTGTTAATGAAACTTTTTGTAGTCCAACCTCAACTTTTGCCATCTCCTTAACTTGACGATCTTTATAAAACCATGGCTAACCCTGAGCTTTTAGTCAATAGAGGTAGATTTGTCTTTGGCATTTTCCTGTCCCTTTCGATGTTAGCTGTTTCAGACATGATGTATAGTTCTTGTCATCTTGCTCTCAGGAAGCCATATTGATCTTCCCTGGGTAGTGATAGATTCCAGATCATCTTCATTATTACCCTGCAACAGAATTTGTCACTTCTTCCTGTTTCCTGCCTAGTAAGCCTCCATTTGTTCTATGGTAATTGATGTTATACTCAACCATAGAGTTGAGTATATCTGTACATTTTATCATGTTGTCCTCCCTCCCCTTTACTTAAACAACAACCCGCGAATGTCTGAAGGCATAGTTTGGCCTCCTGTAATTTGTAGCCTGGGTGCCTGTGACGTCTGTGAGGTCTCCTGTACCTAGGAGGTGGGTGATTACCACTGCCTTACCCCTCCTCCTGCTACTTGCCGCAGTAGCTCAGTAGGGCCACTTGGTTTAGTAGTGTTCTCATTGCCTTGTTGAATTGCATGTAATAATTTTTTTAAAGCACCTGTATTTTCATTATACACCTGGTCCTAGAAATTATGTAGCCATTTTGTCAATGAGCTTTTATTCATCGCCTGATTTTTCTCTTGTGTTTGTTTCCAGCTTCTCCTTGTGAGCTTCCAGTGCTGCCCCGTCCCCTGCCATATTTTAAACTTCATCTTCTTCCTTTTAGTCTTTGTTCACTCAGCCAGCCCTAAAGTGTTCTCATAGTCACAGCATTTGGTTTTTTCAGTAGCTTGATCAGTTTGCCAATCAATTCCAGTTCTTTCTTGAGCTGCACAGACTTTTTTCCCATTCTGTTGAGGAGCCTCTGTAATAAGTTTCTTCAGTTTCTGCCAGTGAGTTCTAGTCTTCAGAAATTACACGCACCTATTTTGGGTCGGTAACATTCTGCATTTAATTGAAGTATAACTGTTGGCCCTGGAGCTGACTGAGTTACTGATGGACTCAAGTCTGTCCCAGTGTGGGCTAGAAATTCCCTGGAGCATGTCCTGCTTTGCTGTTGTGCAATGAGGGAGTTTCAGCTAGATCACGGAGTAGCATTGAGCGTTTTTGGTTTCTTGAATGACTAGTCTATAGAAAATGGTTTCATATATAAAGGCGGTTAGAATTGTTCGAGTGGGAGAGGGGAAAAAAATGAGCAGAAGTGGAGTATGTTACTAGCACATTGTGCTAGGGGGAAAGCCCCAGCAGGATTCTGACGGGGCTGGCTGGGCTGGGGTAAGGAGATAGTGCGTGAAGAGCTAGCAGTTTAGCTGATGCCTTTCTGAACTGGGCAGCGGGCTGCATAACTGGTGAAGGGAGAGCAGTCCCGGAAGAGACAACACAAGTTCAGATGCTCTTAGGAAGGGACAGTTGGAACATAGTGAAGGCACTGCGGATGTGTGTTCATGACGGTAAACAGGTGCGGGGAGAGCTTTTCTGGTTTTATAAGGGGAGGATAATAGTTGCTACATTTAAGAATGCTGGAGCCCACTTTTTTTTTTTAATATGTATTTATTTATGTAAAAGAGTTACAGAGAGGAGAGGCAGAGAAAGAGAGGAATCTTCCATCCGCTGGTTCACTCCCCAATTGGCCACAACGGCCAGAGCTGTGCCGATCCGAAGCCAGGGACCAAGAGCTTCTTCCAGGTCTTCCCATGTGCAGGGGCCCAAGGACATATGCCATCTTCTACTGCTTTCCCAGGCCATAGCAGAGAGCTGGATCAGAAGTGGAGCAGCCAGGACTTGAACCCACACCCATATAGGATGCTGGCGCTTCAGGTGGCTGCTTTACCCGTTATGCCACAGCACCGGCCCCCGGAGCCCAGTTTTTAAAAAATGGCAAACCAGTACACTGCTAGAAGGAAGTTTTCCCCTTGTGCTGAGATAGATGCTTGAGATCATCAGTAACTCAGTCAGCTCTGGGGCCAATTCACTGTGAACAGTTATGTATTAGTATTATTTTAGGGAATAATGACTGAAAAAAAGTCTATAAGCTCAGTATGCAGTTTTCTATCTGCAGATGGTTGAATCCAGCAGTGTGGATCCAGTGGATACGGAAGGCCAACTGTATAGTCAAGTGTCTGAAATGTTTGTATGTTTCTAACATAAACAAATCTCATATTTCCTTCTAACTGTGTACCAGCAGTTCTAATGGATTGTAGACAGATCACATACTTGTTGAAACTAACAAACTTGACATTTTGCCCCACCTACCAGCATAGTTTAAATACTTGGTTCTTATTTTCATTTGATAGAACATAACTGGTAATTGCCTGCTAAAATCTATAAATGGTAGTAGCCATCAACTTTTAGCATCAATGGAAGGAATAGCATAGTCTATGAACATTCAAATTAGCCTGTGTATGGAGGCACATGTTTGCATGGTAACTTGCAGAACATAATGGCTAGTTAATGCAGGGGTGTCACTGGCTTGTATTCTTTGCAATAGAATAGTAATTTTTCAATTAAGTGAATATTTGACTTGAATATGAATTGTCAAATTTTATGATCATATCGTGGGAGAACTGTAGCACTACCATATACCCAACTATGATGTAATCTTGATGCTGTGCTCATAGACTAGTGAAGTCTGTAATAGGGCATTTGTTTAAAAGAGTTTCTTGAGTTCATACACATTTCATTCATCGCATGAGAAAATAAGGAAACTAGCATTCTTGCATTGTTATTTTCATTAATCTGTTTGTTTTGAGATGCCTTGTCCATTGTGCAAGTTTTAAACACCTACTTCATACAAAATGTAAAACTAAAATACCTAGAGAAGTGGCAGACAGGAACCTGTGCTGGGGTGTAGTAGGCTAAGCCTCTGCCTGTGGCGCCAGTATCCCAAATGGGTGCCAGTTGGTGTTCCGGCTGCTCTTCTTCCCATCCAGCTCTCTGCTAGTGGCCTGGGGAAGCAGTGGAGGATGGCCCAAGTGCTTGGGTCCCTATACTCATGTGGGAGACCCTGAAGAAGCTCCTGACTTTGGATCAGCCAGCCCCAGCCATTGTGGCCATTTGTGGAGTGAACCAGTGGATAGAAGACTTCTCTCTCTGTCTCTGTCTCTCTCTCTCTGTGTGTCTGTAACTCTCAAACAAATATCTCAAGTAATAAAAATTTAAAAAAACTCTCAAATAAATAAATAAGATGGAGGATATGAAAACTACAGCTCGTTCTTTCAAGTTAGGGATAGACGTCATTTAGGAGGTTGGATAGTCAGGTGAGAAGTGTGTATTTGGAATGCTCAGCTGACCTTTCAGAGAATGGTAGGAGTAGAAGCCACGCTCAAAGAACAAGGGGAGGGCAGTCTGTAACTGCAGTCCCCACCACACTTAGGGTATGGCTCCAAACCTGTGTTGTGCTGTCTCAGACCACTTGTCTGGCTTGTGCGTGGCTGAGGACTTTGTCCAGCTCCCTCTAGCTGGAGTGCTGCTGCTCCGGTTCCTTTCCTGGTTAATTCCTGGTCTGCCATTACCTCTCTGCTTAGATGTCACGTCCTGCAAGGGAGCTCACTGGGGCTGCTGTGCACACACACATGAGCTATGCCCCGCAGAAGGGCTGCCCGGTGGAAATCAAGAGTTCTGGCTCCTACTCTCATTGCCCCAGGTATTTTTCCTTCACAGCCAGGAACATTGTGAACCCCCAAGTGTGCCTGCTTGTTTATGCAGTGGAACCAGAGGCTCGCTGAGGGTGGGCCTCTAGGCCCTTACCCCAGGTCCCAGCACCTAGTTAGTTTGCAGTAAACAGTTTTCGGATGTGTGAACAAATGTGGTCCGCAAATGGGAGCAGTAAAGAGAAACAGGAAGAAAGGCATTAGCTCAAGGCAGTGTTGTGTTGAAGGAAATGGATTATGGATTCATTGGTCTCAGGGTCAAGAAACCTGAATGTGTTTGGAGACAAAAGCCAAGGAGCTGTTGAAGGAGAAGCTGAGGCGAAAAGTGAGGGAGGTGAAATGAGGTTGTACAGGAGATGGGGACAGGGAAAGAGTGGAAGAAGGAAGAGAAGGGAGAAGAGGCACAAGGGGAGACAGGGGTTTGGAAGTAACACAGTCAGCCACCACCCGAGTGTAGTGAGGGCTGAAGTAAAATCACACGGTGTCCAGCAGTCTGCTGCTGATACAGCAGCACTTTGAGTTGTGGTGGCATGATAGCCAGAGAAACTGCTGAGGGACATGTCTGGAGCCTTACCTAGTTGGTGGCCCTGGTTTCACTCCCTGGCACGGAGTCAGGAATGATGCATTGCTATTGTTAGACTGGCCTGTCACGTTTGGGGGTCGGGGAGCTGTGTGCCGGGCCAGGGTGCTGAGACCTGCTGTCGTCCCACGCAGAGGGTTAGCTGTGCCACTGTTTGCTGTAGATGTGGAGCGAATATGAAAACTGTAAAGTGGACAGCGAATGACTCCTAGCATGTTTTGCTTTGCTTCCTACCTGAGAGACTGATTTTCTTTAGTGATGCTTTTTGAAGCCTATACATTGCATCTACTGCATGTGTAATGCTGGCTGTCACATAAAATGGCAAGGTCATACTTTTTTAAAAAAATTATTTATTTGAAAGGTAGAGTTACAGAGAGGCACGGGGGTAGGGGAGAGAAATAGATATGTCTTCCACCCACTGGTTTACTCCCATATGGCCACAAAGGTCAGAGCTGTGCTGATCTGAAGCCAGGAGCCAGGAGCTTCTTCCAGGTCTCCCACACGGGTGCAGGGGCCCAAGGACTTGGGCCATCCTCCACTGCTTTCCCAGTCCACAGCAGAGAGCCACAGCAGAGGGACTCAAACCGGCGGCTGTATGGGATGCTGGCACAGCAGGCGGCAGCTTTACCCACTGCACCACAGTGCCGGCACCAAGAACTTACTTTTGAAGGAACTGGGTCTGGAGTCTTAAGGTCATGGAAGAGTTCTGTGGCAACAGCTCAGTTTTACTAGATTGGCTGCTCTTCCAGGGCAAAAGATTTGCCAAACTTCCCTGGCACACACCATGCTGTTGAGTCTTCAGGAGTAACTTCCAGACCCTGGGACATGCCCCTGGTCGTAGGAGTCAGGAGTGAAAGGAGGAGCAGAGATCGACAGTGCTGGAAGAAGCAAGCAGTGGCCAGGTGAGAGCAGCACAGGGCCCAGGCCACGTCCCCAGTGGCCACCACGCGTGATAGCGAGCTCCTCTGTGACTGTGACCACATGAACTCCCACGTTCACAAGGTGGCTCCTGGCAGACGGGGCTTAAGTTTTTCCATCTCTTTCTATTTTGGGGAACGCAATCCAGAGAATTTTGAAATGCTGAAATAGTGAAGCATCTTTGAAAAACCTTTTGGTAAAATTTTTCCTGGTACTCTAGAAATAGAAGATGTAAGTGCAAGGTCCTTGCCCCCATTCTCGTGTTTTAAGTTTCTTGAGCAGCCTTTTTGCTGCCCTCCTGAAATCCCGCCTCCCTTTCGTGTGCGTCTCTGGTGTTCCTCTAGCCATGTTGGAAATGACAGGCAGCACGTGCCAGGGCAGCAGCATCACGTATGCACTTAATAATGGATCTCCAGCACTTCCCGCAGCTACATGAGAGGTAACCGTTGTAATAATTAGCGTTCTTGACAGATGCTAAGATTGTTTTCTGGATTTCTCCCTTTCCTTTCTGTGTGCTAACAGTGCTACTTTCCTGTACAGACTTTCGTATTTACATGTGAAAAGAAATCTGAAGGCTATGGATTTTTGAAACTGTGGTAGATGAGTATTGTGTTTCAGAACGTACCAGTTCGTACTTCTCCCAGGGGCGCAGATTGAGTGCCATCTCCCCCAGACTCTTCAGAATCCTCATCAGACTGCCAGCATTTCATTTTGGTGTGAAATTCTTTTGAATGGATTTGAAGATATTTTCATATGATAACCAGTTTTTTTCCTCAGTGAATTGTAGGCAATTGTTAACCATTTTTCATTGGGGTCTATTTTTCATAACAATTTGTAATGACTCTATCCATAATATGTGTGTGTTTGTGTATCTATACCCATAATATTTGTTACAAATATTTCCCTCAATTTATTGTTTGTAAGTAGTGTTTTATTTGGTTTGGCATTTTTCCTTTTTTTTTGTTTTGTTTTGTTTTGTTTTAATCAATTGTGTCCTTTTTTGGCTTCTGTGTTTATAGTCCTTCCTGTGCTTTGAAATGTGTCTTAGGAGCAGCAGGTAAAGCCTTTGCCTGCTGTGCTGGCATCCCATATGGGCACTGATTCTTGTTCTGGCTGCTCCACTTCCGATCCAGCTCCCTGCTAATGGCCTGGGAAGCAGTAGAAGATGGCCCAAGTTGTTTGGGCCCCTGCACCCACATGGGAGACCCGGATGAAGCTCCTGGCTTCTGGCTTCCTCCTGCCCGTGCCCCTGCCCCTGTCCCTGCTCCTGCTGTTACGGCCATATGGGAAGTGAACCAGTAGATGGAAGGACCCCCCCACTCTGTCTCTCCCTTTCTCTGTGTAACTTTGACTTTCAAATAAATAAACTTTAAAAAAAGAATAAATAAAATATATCTTAAATATTTTTACACATTTTGTCCACAAGTATTTTTATGACTCTCACGCATTCATTTATGATATTTTTCTTTTACAGAAAGCTTTTAATTTTATTATTGATTTGTGAGGCAGAGAGTGAGTGAGCCCGAGCCCCCATCTGCTGGTGCACATCCCAAATGCCTGCAAACGCCAGGGGCACCAAGCAGACTTCTAAGAAATACAGTGTTCAGATGACAGGCTCATGCCTAGTGTGTTGCCAGGTTTAACTCCTTTCTGTATGAAAGATCCAGTGCAAACCAAAGGGACAATTTATTATGAGAATGTTTTTGACATTGGGCATTCGTAAGTAGGAATTGTTTCTATCAGTCTTTGATTCTGTCATTTGTTGAAATTTATACCAGCTCACTAGAATTCATTGATCCTGTTCAATGGGAGACTTCTATGTAGCATTTCTGAAGTGACAGATGGATTTTTAAGTTTTATGATCAGTATAATTAATGACTGGGAATAAAATTAGTAAACCAGAGCATGTCTTCTGAGTGTTAAAATCTCATTACATTATCCCCAGAGGCCATGATCGGAGTGGGAGTAGTGCGAGCTGTACCCTTGTCACAGTATTTGTGAATGTGGACTGTAGCTTGTATAATGAAACATGGAGCGGTTGAAGCAAAAAAGAGGTGCAGGGGTGAGGGCGTTGCAGCTGTGAATGTCACACGGAGGAGGGTAAAAACTTGAGGGCAAAATCTGAGTTCTGCAGAGCCAGTGAGTGCGCCTCTTAGCTACTTTTCGTTTTTGCCAATGAGTGGTAGCCAGTAAGACTTGAGAAGAGGTGTGGGCGAAAGATAGACTCCCTCTGTTGCTGCAGGACAGATTTGGGGTCTACAGATAAGCGAATGTTTAAGGCTTAGCTATTAATTAGTTGCGGTTTTTTCTGAAGTGTGTAACATGCTGAAAAGAGCAGGACTCTTGCCTTGGCAGAGGAGGATTGGCTGCTTGCAGATCAGATCAGCATGCAGTTTCCATAATTCCGACGTGACTATCAGAAGATAAGCCTTTGGAATTAGTCTGTGAACATCAGTGGGAAAGAACTTCCAGCGCGTATTGATTTAAACTTAGATGTGACTCCACACAAGTCCTTTTTCCATATATTTCTTTGTAAGTTGCAATGTATTATTTAAAAGCGTGATACTGAGACCTATGGACTTCAAAGTCAAGCCATGTAACTCTTAACTATGTTCTGGATACCAAATTCGTTGGGCTCCTTGAGAAGTTATAAAAGATAATCTAACTCAGAAATATGTTTACGTTGTTTTCAGATAAACATAGGGCTTTGATTGAATAAGATGCATTTATTTTGATGGTTTAGGGTGATGTATTCCTATTTCCCCCAAATTAAAGAATTTCATTGGTATACTGAGAACCAGTAGAAAAATGCAAAACATGTCACAGTAATATTAACATGTAGATTCTGCTTGATAATTTATAAAATACCTTTAATTAGTGTGCATGAATGGTATAAAATTATATTTGTCTTCAGTTCACTACAGTTAGGGCTGGTTCTTTGAGTGGCAGCAAAATTTCTGAATTTTAAATTATGGCTTCAGTTAAATGGAGGGACTCTTCTCTTTCAGTGAGTTTTGAAGGTGTTTGGCTGATTTAACCTTTCACAGCAGTCTGGGGCATTAGGTTTGGGATCAGAACTACCAGCTCTCTCCACATGTAGGAGAACTGCTTTTCAGAAACAAGCTTCACACTGAAGAGGCGCATGGTGACCGCAGGTCAGGTGCCACATCAAGATTCAGGATCCTTAGAACATTTTGCTTTTTATAAGTCCTAGAAATCTCATTCTGTTGTCACTTAAAATATACTGACCCTCTATCTCTTGCGGAAACGTAGGAATCCTCATTTTCTGTCTCCGTAGCATCATAGCCCAGACTGAGGACCCCGAATTAGGAAACAGACCCCTAGGCTTGCTGAGGAGGTTGGAACTGTCACACTGAGCATTGACAAAGCAATCTTTGTTGAATGAGTCAGCGCTTTGCTTTGATTGGAGAAATAGGTTAATTTTGATGTACTACTATCATTGCTGTTGGTGCCAGGAATTCTGAATACCCAAAAATATATTTCTTAGGGCCAGGTCATTGTTTTGTATGTGTGTGTGTGTTTTAAATTTACTTCAAGAGAGACCCTCAGCCCATCTGCTGGTGCAGCCTCCAAAGGCCCAAAGCCATGAGGTGGGAGGGAAATCTTGGACCCCAGGTGGGTGGTAGGGGCCATGACCTCCTGCCTGGGGAGAGGGTGGCGGGCAGCATGAGCAGGAAGCTGGAACAGAGCACTAAGCAGGGACTTGAATAAGGCACGCAAGGCTGTTTAACCATTGCCTGGAAGGATGCTACCCTTAGCTTGTGGTTCCTCTGCCCGCTTTGGCTGCACATCCGCTCCACTGAAAGATCAACTGCCTCCATTAAGGGAGTTGCACTTCCAAGCAGAGAGCCTGGGTTTCAGTCCCTCCTCCTCCTTCCAGCACCTCAGCACGGGGTCCAAGCTTCTGGATTCTACTACAGAGCCATCGTGCGGGGTTGGGACTTGGATTGCTGACAGCTCTCTCAATGGGAACCTGGATGTCCAAAGCAGTGTTACTGAGCCACCCTCTCAGGACCCCAGAAAACATCTTTTGGGTTATTACGACCCCCACAGCAGGACAGAACACAGGCCTTCCTGCCCAACCCAAACTAGCCCAGACTTTGGTATTCTTCCATAAGCTCTGGGAAGTGCCCACCCAGCACAGGCTGAGCCAAGAAGCTGCCACCACCCTCCCTCAACCCCCACCCCAGTATCTGCTGCTCAGCTGTGGAGCTGAGGGGGTGCCGTGGGTGGGAAGCCATGCGGAGGGTCCCAGGAAACCCCTGCGAGCCTTCCTCCGTGGTGAGGGCCAGGTCATCGTCAGTACTTCAGCATGCCGCGGTCCCTTCTTGCCCTGGTATGTCTATCAAAACTCAAGGTGCTAACTTCATTAATAATGTTATATTAAACTAAAAAGTAAACGTTTTATAGTCTCAGGAAGTGAATAACATAGAGCCAGCTTGGAATTCGATTGTCATTATTTGTATCCTCAGCAGCTAACAGGACAAGAAGGGCACCCTTCCATCCACAGTAGGACTGTGCCTATGTAGAAATGTGTGCGCTTTCACTTTTCTGTGCTAGAATGCCTTCTAATTGTTTATTTGAGTGTCGTGTTAGAGGTTTCATTCCATGCTCGTTTGTTCATTCACATGTATTTTTATTTTTAGCGCTAAGCCAAGGGCAGGAGCCCCTGCCTGACATGAGGTGGTTTTGAGGTCATCTGATTTCTGACTAGAAGGTGTGCGATCGCCTCCTCCTGAAACCACTTCAGCCACAATGGTAATGGCAGAACCTGAGAGAGAGGGGCCTGCATGTTTTCTCCCTGTCTGTCCTCCTACCCTGATTCTCCCTTTTGAAGATTCTAAAATCTTTACAGTTGTGAACAAAATATTAAAAGACCTGTTATCTTAACTGGTTCAAGTATTTAACAAAAGGATTAACATCATGAGTCTACATGTTTATCAACTGTTCAGAGTTTTTTTTTTTTTTTTTAATTTTGAAAAGTGAGCTTTAGTGAGCTACTTAACTAGCAACGAAAGATTTATTTTTATGGGAAAAAAAAAAAAAAAAAAACCAAACAGACGAACCCTGAGCCATGAGGAGCTTGCAGCCTGAAGCTGTTTTCTGGGGCTTGCTCTTAACAGGGAATTCAGACTTCAGTTTTTCGTACTAGGAAATAAGGATTCTAGCCACAACATCTTTTTTCTATGGAAATTCTGATGTTTTATGTATGTGTGTGTGTTGGTGTATTTTACTTTTAAAAATATAAATTGCCCATTGAGAATGCTATTTGTGTTAGTCCTGCTTTAATTATTGTATGTTCAAAATATATTTTATAGCTGAAGTAATAGAATTAGCTCTTGCGATTACAGTAAAATTTGAGGGGAGAAGTCTTCTCCTAATTATTGATTTTATTAATGTGGACTGTGTCCTGTTAAATATGTTGCTATAACTGTGCTTATAAGGCCATTATTAGGTTTGATTCCCCTAGGAAGAGAATCCTAACAAAGTTCTTTATTCAAAGTCAGATTTTCTACTGAGCCATTATTTCAAATAAGTTCTTTATGTTATTTCATTTCATTCACAGCATGTAACAAATAATAGCAAGAATAGTGTCACACATTTACTTATATTTAACCTAAATTGTGCATTTGTTTAATTGATGTGATGCTGAGAAAATTGAAATTCATCCTGGTCTGGAGGGCAATCAAGAGTAGAAATTCCAAAAACCTAATTCCAAAAACCTGAAAACATTGGAATTTCTTTCTAAAGTCCTGTTTTCATGTTTTGGAGGCTTAGTTGTCAGCGTAGCTCTGTTAATTTCATTTCTTCATGGGCAGTATTTTCTTATCCCTCAATCTCAGGTTTCAAGAGTGACTTAAGATTTAGAAACCATGTCTGATTTCTTCATATATGTCACTGCATGTAATGATAAAAGCAATTGCTCGCACACAGTAAGAACAAGCTACTCACGCACCTGCCATGGGTCCTGCCAGGCGGCTGGGAGCTCAGTGACTTCATGTCTGTAGTCTCAGAGTGGGCATGAGCAGCCTTGTTCACAGTTCTGCAGTGTGCAGAGTTCTCTCCTGATGTGTGCTCTTACCCTTCTGGGAGTGTCAACCCTGAACTCTTAATCTACTATAGAATAAGTACAAAAGCCAGTGGTAGAATTGTTCACATAGTTCACTTTCTTTCTATTCATGTTTTGATGAGAAACAATTACTAATGTTTTTATTTTTGGAAATTCTGATGGTTTTACTGATTCTTCCTCCTCTGCCTCCAGAAAGCATACCTATCTTAGGTCTTTTGGAGGCTGGAAGAACTTTGAAGAATAGCTTACTTTTTGTGCTAAAAGTTAGTGTAATAGAAGGACAACAATTTCAGCCACTATTAATTTTTTGCCAGAGAGTAGTTTATAAAGATGTGAATTGTACAACAATGAGGTCTATAATTTCTTTTATGCCTCTGAATATCTGTATGATAACTTGAAACAGAAAAGGCAGAAGTAATGTTATTTTAAAGCCTCAAATTATAAATGTGAAGAAATTTTGTCCCAGCAAATTAAGTGTGTATGAGTGTGGTTTAATATGTATTTTGCTATATGTAAACTGTCTTGTTTTTAAGCTAAACTTTATTAATATTTTTAAGAGTTTATAGCTGAGAAAATGTTTTGAAAATTATAAAAGTAAATATTGACCTTTTCTAAGAAAGTCTTTTTCTTTGACATTGTTTAATTTTTTTCCTTTTTGTTTTTTAGGTTTGCAATTTTTTTTGGTGATGGCATGTTCAGAATCTTGGATCCCTAAATTGAATATATTGGAAATATTTAGGAACCCTGGAAATTATATTTTTGTGTACATAATGACTTACTAGGTGAATCAATAGATTTAATAAAAGTACATAAAAGAGCAGATATTATAATTTTGTACTTCTGAGTTGGCATGCATTCTTCAATTGTCAGCTGTCAGTGTCGTACTATGGAGATAGTTACCTCTTTAGGATTTTCGGGTTCTTGGACCTTATATTTTCCTAGGCAGTTTTGTTGATTCTTCCCATGCCTGTTTGGTCAGCTTCTTTTCTTTCTACCTTGCAGTATAGGTTACTTAGTTCAGAGGTGATTTGCAGGAAGGGGGAGAAAAGAATTAAGTGACAATCATAAAGGTTGTAATTACAAAATTCCAGCCTGGAAAATGGTCTTGGAATAGTCTAAATTAGAATATGCAAATTCTACCCAAATTAAATCCAAATATACTTGTGGCAAAATGCTGCCAATTTCAAAATTAGACATTATTATGTAGGACAGAAGTGCTAATGAAGAGGAAAAAGAGCTGCTTAGTTTCACCTCCTCCATGTCTCCCTCCTGTTGGGTGAATGAATTACGGGAAAGTCAAATGCTCAAAAGATAGGCAGGGTGAATGAAGAGGACAAGGGAAACCTTTAATCTCCAGGAGGGGTTATTTTTCCTTTTAAAAAGGAAAACTATGACAGTATACTGCGTAACTGAACATACTGTTTGAAGCTGTGGGCTGCTTTCATGTAGAAGCAGAATGTGGACTGGGTGTTCTTGACTGTAGGAATGGTTGGAGAACTTGCATTTAATAGAAAAATCAGACAGTCTTGAGTGACCGTAGCGCAGTATTAGTTGTCTTTTTCTGTTGCCTGTCCTGCTGGCATTCAGATTTGAGGAACATTCTGGGGCAAATAGTTATTTTGGTGGTCAAGTGTACCTCCCAGCACTTTAACCAGAGCTGTTTATATAAGATTGTTTTTTGTTTTTTGTTTTTTTAATTTATTTGAGAGGTAGAGTTACGGACAGAAGGAAAGACAGGGAAAAAGGTTTTCTATCCGCTGGTTCACTCCCCAAATGGCCACACTGACCAGAGCTGGTCTGATCTGAAGCCAGGAACCAGCAGCTACTTCCAGGTTTCCCACTTGGGTGCAGAGGCCCAAGCACTTGGGCCATCTTCCACTGTTTTCCCAGGCCATAGCAGAGAGCTGGATCGGAAGAGGAGGAGCCGGGACTAGAACTGGCACCCATATGGGATGCTGGTGCCACAGGTGGATATTTAGCCTACTATGCCACAATGCTGGCCCCCTAAGATTTTTTTTAATTTTTAATTTTTATTTTTTTAACTTATTTTCTAAGGAATTTAAATTTCATAAGTACAACTTTAAGAATATAGTTATCCTCACCATACCTGCCCTAAGATTGGTTTTTAAGACCACATTCAGAACAACTTAAAAAGGATCAAAGGGTGCAGATGAGAATGCAGAAAACTGTATAGGTTGCATGGGCTCAGAAGAATGTTTATGTATTAATTTAGTTCACGTTTTAAGTTGAAGGTTTGTGCAGTGTTCCTGAAGTTAGTGAGCAGCAGTGTTCCTGACGTCTGTATTAGACTTGTAGAACACGACCAGGCTGCTACATCGTCCCCACTCCTCATCCCACCCCTGCTTTTGCTTTTCTTTGTTTTTGAGGAATTGGCTGATAGTTATTTAACAGAAGGTGCAATGAAAGCATTAGATAGATTTTTTAAAATAAAATTTTAATCTAAATTTCCATTACAACTGGCTTTTGAAAAACTCCCTTTCTGTGATACTTCTGTCAATAGAGGTGTTTTCTCAGCCGATGCTAGCCACAATATTGCCTGGATGCAGGCATTTGATATACCCAGAAGGAATTAGCCAGACAGGAAAAATCTTGGTTCCTGCTGGAATGAATATTTAAAAGACCTTCTTAGATTCTGAAAACTGTGAGTATAAATGAAAGAGACCCAAGAGAGGTGAAAACTTAGGAAGCTCAGAGTGAGAAGCAGGTGGAGTGGAGGGTGGGCTGTTAGAGAGCCAACCCCAGCGCACTAGGGGAGTGGGCTGCCTCCTGGGCGGTAGGTGTGGCCTCGCACAGCAGGCATGTTGACGGGCTGGTGGCTGCTCTCACTTAGCCGGGGCAGCATTTCAGGGGAAGTCAGTGGTCTTTGGAAATACTGATGTGTTTCCTCACAGTGTGTTTTATTTTGTTGTGATATGGTCCAAATGAGTATGCGGCTCGGAGTTCAGTGCATTCAAAATAAGAATCAGGAAAAAATGGTATAAACGTCTCTTGTCCCTGTTGTATAACTTAGAAAACAATACAGAATTCTGAGCATAGTAGAGAATTGAAGGCCTGCATGTAGTCGGTGCCTGTTGGTTACTTCCTAGAAACTTCTAAATAAAACCTCAAATTTGTTTTTGAATTTTATGTTGGCCTCGATTATACTATAAAAGCATTTTAGTCTGTGTCTCGTAGGAAATATGTGCCTTCCTGAGTCACTAAACCCCTGAGAAGTCAGAAGTCTGAATCTGTTTACCTGAGGATGAACAGATCCTCCTGGGTAGAGGTGCACTGAGTCCACAGGGACACCCAGAATGAATTTCTGTATTTGGGAAGCTGTAGGCACACTCCTTTAGAAGACTTGCAGAAAGCTGTGGGTCCTTCCGCTGAGAAGACTGCACACACCTAGCATCTTGAGGGACTTTCTAGGAGCGTCAAGGCTGGCGTGGCCACGTGCCAGGGAGTCCTGATCCTAAAAGAACCTCTTCATTTCACTGTGCCCTTGCTCTGACTGTTCTCACTCCTGAAAGAGACTGTGTATGGCCCCGGCTTGGTGCAGCATCCAGTCTTGAAGGCTGCTTCGTGCTCCTCCATACAAAGAACTAAAGCAACAGTTCGAGAGCTCCAGATTGAAATGGACCAAAAATGCCTGCCAAGGATGCCAGACCTGCAGATGGTAAGAGCAGAGTCCCAGGCGTGAGGGCGCAGTGGGCCACAGTTCTCAGTGCGGATGCTGCCTGTGGGTGCAGCAGGTTTTTATTCCATAGCTTGAATGTTAATGTCTTATTTTAAAAATGAGCATATTTATCTAAAACATATTATGATGAAGATTTTCTCTTATGTGACTTTTTCTCATGTCTTGGGATGTCAAATTCATGATGTAAAATGTGTACTTAAGATTATGACAGTGACTGGAAATTTGGGATTCTGTTGTCTTGTGATTTTTAAATTTGTAGCATGTTTTTGATATAATTGTCAAGTTTTCCAAATAAATCCATTTTTCTTCCTCACAGTTTTTCTTATGTGTGTTATTTCTGAATTTTATGAATCCATTTATAAATTTAGAGAAAACTCGTCTTCAGTTTATATTTTGACCTAGAATGAATATATTTATGTCATTAGATATGTGTTTCAACAAATAAGTCTATTTGAGTGGCTGTAATCTCCATTTTGGAATCTTGGATCACCAGCTTGTTATTTTCATTCATTGAGAGTGTCCTGCAAAATACAGCTTCGCTGAGAAGGTCATTCTTGAAGAATCAGGTATATGAAGAAAGTGTAGCATCAGGACCAGTTGCTCAAGAGGCACCAGCAGAGCGACAGCACAGCACCTTCTGCAGACATCTTAGAAGGCATTGCTGTTCCTTCAAGAGACAGATTTCCACTGTCTGATGAATTGGACCTAAAATAACCTCGTAAAATGTATCTGTAAGCAAAGTGTGCCTCTCACCTGGAACATTTCTGTCTGTCTGTACTCCTGCTGATGACCCACAGAGGCAGAGGGGAGCCTCCAACAGTCAGCCTGACTCAAAGAATTTGAAGGTGCTTTCATCCTTCTTTTTGGAGTACAGTAGGTTGGGCTTTTCCAGTGCCTCACAGTCTGTCCCCAGCGAGAATGAGCTCTGAGGCGCCTGAGCTGATCCACGTCTTGGATACCTGTCGGTTGCTTTTCCGTCCTGCAGTCTGAAACGTGGGTAAGCACTGAACACAGTGGGTTCCAGTGTGGTCGGAATCCCGCTAAGCCTGTCTGATCACCCTGCCAAAGTCCTTTCATTTCCGGTGCAGCTCTTTGCAGTGGTGTCCTAGCTCCGCCCCTTAGTCTTCAGTCCGGTCTTCTCCCCTCATGCTGGCGGGCGGAGGAGGATAGCCGCCCAGCTGCCTGCTGCCTGCAAAGGCCGCCCGCTTGCTGCTTCCTCTCGTTTCCATCGCCCTTGCTGCTGCTGCTCTTGGGGGAAGACAGCTCTAGACCTAGGCATCTCGCTGTCCAAGGTTTGGCTATCAAAATGTACGGCATTTTCAAAATGTGGTTGTTGAGTTGTGCTGTTGGAGTAGTAGCCACTGGGCATTTGCTGTGTGGTGGGGACTCTGCTGGGTGTGCACACCCACACTTCCCCTCCAGCCACCAGGAGTGGACCTCAGTGTGGCTCAGGTGTGGGAAGACCGATCACGGACTTGAGTGTCCGCTTGCTAGTTCTTGGAGGCGCAAGAGATGCATTGGAGAATCCGTGAGATCTCCCTCAAGCTAGAAAAACAGATTATATACAGTGGTCATGTCAGGAAGACTTGGATTTGTAAAAAATAAGCAGTTTTTGTAAAACCCATATAAGCCCACATTGATTGTCCAGGTGTGTCTTACTTTAAGAAACAGACTAACATAACCCTTTAGAAATATAACCTGAAATATAAACTGAAAATATAAACTGAAACTATGGTATTACTCTATAAAGTTTTCATGCTTTTAGACACTGCTGATCCATTCTCTGTAAAGGAAAACGTACTGTATATTATAAGTAAAAACTAAGTGATCTAATTAAGACATAAATAGTTTGGAATTGTTCTTTGAGATAAAATTTGAAGCATGGTATTGTTTTACTTTTCATGCAGTGTACACATAAATTCTTAGAGACTGCTAATATGTGTGTGTGTTCCACTTAGAAAAATACCGTAAACTGGGCCCAGCAATTTTTTCCAGTCTTCGTGTCTGAACTTTGTGCTGTCATGAGCAAGTGCTTGGGATTAGGGTGCTGAAAACCCACAGCGAGCTTTTCTGTGTACGTAGCAAACTTGGTCCAAATAAAGTAGCTTTGTGCTCTGAAGGAACTTTTAGCCAGCAAATTTTTGTTTAAAAAATTTTGAGTTTTTAAAGAAGGGAAATGAACAGGAAGATCTACAAATAAGATGATCTAAATCAGACTTTGCAACTTTTCTGCCGAGATTTAACAGTGATTGGGAGTGGGTGGAATGGGGCCATGGACTGGGAACACATAGTCTGGAGCCTGTAAGAGAACATGGAATGGGAAGGGGAAGGCAGGAGCTGCTCCCAGGGTCAGCAGGAATGTGGTGTATGTGTAAGGTCAAGGTCAAGGGGGTCTGTCCTCACAGCTTCTGCACGACTGGTAGAGGATGGTACTGATCTCTGGCAAAAACAGGCAAAAGAGCAAGTTAAAAAAAATACCCTTGAAACTTTTCCGTTATCACTGTTGTATGCCCATATTTGGTAAACTGAAGTTTGTGATTTCTGAGTCCTCTAAAGACATTTTTTAAAAAACTTATTTATTTGAAAGTCAGAGTTACGCAGAGAGAGAGAGAGAGAGAGAGAGAGAGGTCTTCCATCTGCTGGTTCACTCCCTAATTGGCCGCAACGGCTGGAGCTCCGCCAATCCGAAGCCAGGAGCAGGAACTTCTTCTCAGTCTCCACACGGTGCAGAGGTGCAGAGGACTTGGGCCGTCTTCTGCTTACCCAGGCCATAGCAGAGAGCTGGATTGGAAGTGGAGCAGCTGGGTCTCGAACCGGCGCCCATATGGGATGCCAGCGCTTCAGACCAGGCATTAACCCACTGTGCCACAGTGCTGGCCCCCTCTAAAGACATTTTAATGATGTTTTTATTAGTTTGTGACGTCAGGAGCCTGGGAGCTGCTGCCTGTTGGAACTGCGCAAGCGATACTAAACGTTCTTGTCCTGATTCGGCCTTGGTGATGTGCTTCATTTTGTTGATCCCATAAAATGCAGCTGACAGACACCGATGAGATGGCTAACACTTTGGGAAAGTTTAGATTGCAGTGTTGCTGTGTGATGGGAGACATTGTTTTAATAGCCCACTGTGGTGATAGTTACAAGGACAGCAGTGTCTTCCTGTTTGAACCAGTGCTTTGGCTGGGGTATGGGTGGGGGAACCTTTCTGGAAATCTCGAACAGATTTCCCATAGTTATATGTGAAAATGAACTGAAACCTCAGATGATGCAAAAGTTTATCACAGACTTTCAGGAAGCATTTATAGTACCTTGCAAACAGCTTTCCAGCCCGCCAGCACCCTGTACGCCAGTTAAGGACCAGCGGTGATAAAAGGGTTATAACCTGTGCTGTTTTCATTTCTGCTCAGCTATAACAGGAAGTTTAAGGTGGACTGTGTGTTTAAGATGTCTGTGTCGACGAGACTATTGTTAACTTTATAGAACTGGACAAAAGGACCCTTAAAAAGAGAAACATAAATAATCCCTGATGCATTTGAGCTGTATATAATTGCCTTTATCTTAGTTTCAGGGCATTTTCTAGAAAAATCTAAGCTAAATACACTCATGTGCCAAATGACAACGTCTTAGTCAACAGCGGACTACAAATTCAACAGCGGTCTCCTAAGATTATTGTGGAATTGCCAGCCTGCCGTGGCCCAGAGACGTGGTTGCTGTCCTAACCCGTTCCTCTCGGGTGTGTGGTGCTGCTCATTTAAAGTGTAGCAGCGCTGTGCTGGGCAGGAGTACACGATAAGTGACTACAGCTACCGGCTTACGTATTTACTGTAACTTTAGTAATTATTCTAGGGAGTGCTCCTTCTACCAAAACAACGGCTACTGTGCGACGTGGTGCTGTGGATGCCAGCAGCATCCACCTCGTCTTTGTCACGTCCACTGATTGCATCAGGAGGCCCTGTGGCGTGGTGGTTTGTGTGAGCACGCTCTGGGATCTTCGCACAGCGATGGCCTTGCTTGAGGACACGTTCCGAACAGCGTATGCCTGTCGGGAAGCGATCTGTGACTGTCACACCAGCTGTTTTATCTGGTCCAGGCGGGCGCCAGCCACTCTTCTAAGTGCTTTGCACACAATGTGCCGAGGAGCGAGTTGCCAAGATGCCAAGATTGCCTCCTTGGCTTTGTTAACATTAGGGTTGGTATCGCTCTCAAATGGGTGCTTGCGGCGGGAAGTTCAGAGGCTGTGGTAACCTCTGTCTCCCGGGATCTTGCAGCATTCTTACTGCAGTGCTCATCCGGGAGATGCTGCCATTTGCCACAGGAAGTGTTTTCCTCTGAGATGCTTCCCTGGGAGACCCAGCATTGAATTATTAAAGCTGGGCCGTGATGAGGGAGGCAGACACCTGCTTCCTGTGCTCCCGGGGACTTGAAAGCAAGAATGAAATGAGTAAGTAAATGAAATTGGCTGGAGGGGTCTTTTAGACTTCATTTGCAGTACTGTTGCTCATCTTTTCTTGTGGGTGGCACACTGTTAGCAAGAACCGGGAGATACTACTTTGGCATTGAAAATTTGGACTAAATTTTTGGGACATAAACCAAATTTTGCAGCGGAGAGTTGCAAATCAATGGCGATTGAGATGATTTCACCTGAAATACGCCCTAGCCAAATACCGTGGTAGGCGTGTGGTTCTGTGTTTCTGAGTTGCCCCTGTATGACACAGGTGTGAGTGGGGAGCTTAGTCTTTTTCCAGGACCTCGGTGTTGCTCCAAATCAAGTTCCACTGTAGCTAAATGACATCAGAAATTCTCCCTGAGCATCCGGGGTTTTCTTTAGCTCTTGAGTGGCTCTCATTGTCTGCTCCCCACCCCACCCCACCCCAGGCCCTGTTTGGACCTTGGACCGCCACCTCACAGGATGATCTGGCTTGCAGCTCTAGCTTAACTCCATTTGTAGAAAACAGGCAAAGTTGTTGAGGTCATTGTAGGGCAGTTTTGAGAACTGAGGAGTGACCTTTTTTAAAAAAAAAAAATTTATTTATTTGAAAACGAGTTACACAGAGAGAGGAGAGGCAGAGAGAGAGAGAGAGAGAGAGAGAGAGAGAGAGAGGTCTTCCATCCGATGGTTCACTCCCCAGATGGCCACAACAGCCAGAGCTGAGCCGATCTGAAGCCAGGAGCCAGGCGCTTCTTCCAGGTCTCCCACACAGGTGCAGGGGCCCAAGGACTTGGGCCATCTTCTACTGCTTTCCCAGGCCATAGCAGAGAGCTGGATCAGAAGAGGAGCATCTGGCACTAGAACTGGTGCCCATATGGGATGCCTGCACTTCAGGCCAGGGTGTTCACCTGCTGCACCATAGCGCCGGCCCCGAGGAGTGACCTTTCTTAAGCGCTAGGCCAAGTGCAAGAGAAAGTGTGTGGCATGGGCACCCTGGAATGGCCTGGACCGGCAGCCCTGCGCTCCAGGGGCTCCCTGAGTGCTTGCCTGGCGATTGCACACAGTGGGCGGCGGGGGTTGGAGCACTGCTCTCCTTGTTTGGCCTGCCTGAGCCAGTCCTGTGGCATTGGGTTTTGTCTTGTTTTTTTTTTTTTTATTTTTTTTAAAGATTTATTTATTTGAAAGAGTTACACAGAGGAGAGGCAGAGAGATAGGTCTTCCATCCACTATTTCACTCTGTTGGATTTTGTTTTTACTTCTCTCCAAGAATCCCTTACGACTTCTCCCTACAGATTTGAGATACTTTATTTTTTAGATCTGTTTAAAATGGATATTGAGTAGGACTGATTTAGCAGCTGCCATTTCCTCTAAAAAATAATTTGCTGCCAACATCAGCTGACCTAACTCCGTCTTGGACTCATTGTTATCTGTGAGTTTTTATTATTATTTTATACGCGAATTATTATGTAAATCTGAAATGATTCTGTGGTTGAGCAGAGTGGATGACTGCGAGAGCCCTGTCTCTGGCTCTGGCTCTCTGGGTCTCTCCAGTGTTGGGACTGGTGGCTGCCCTGCAAGCTTGGGGTTCAGACTAGGCCAGGAGAGGCGTGAAGGCAGGTAGCCAGGTATAGGGAGGAGGCGGCCACCTTGCAAGTGTGGCACGTACCGTTGGCTTCACCGCAAGTCCTCAAGCACTGTGTGTTGCCTCTTGAATTCTGTTCCTTGTCGTGTGCCTCTTGCCTGATGAGAGCTTGGGCTCTTGGGTCTCATTCCACAGTGTAGTGCACACTTAGCCCGTGCCTCGCTGGGCGGCCTGCTGTGGAGGGGCAGGATTTCTCTTGTCCTCCAAGTCCGCTGAATAATTGAAAAGGAGCCCATTTCTCAACACCCGGGAGTCGTCCCTAGACATCCTCGCTCTGATTTCTCCCCCACGCTTTTTACTAGGAGAGTCAGTAGCAAAATCATTTCTCAAAAAGCTATGTGCTAGAGAAACAGGCTTGGTACAGCTGGGCCCTAGCAGTTAAGTGTTTTTTGTTTTTTTTAATGTTGTTACATTTTAAAATTGTGTCTGAGCCGTAATGTTTTCATGTACTCTAATTTATTTGAAAGGCAGAGAGACAGAGGAACAAAGATATATCTCCCATTCATTGGTTCAGACCCCAAGTGCCTTAAACAGCCAGGGCTAGGCCAGGTCAAAGCTGAGAGCCAGAAAAATCTGTGTTGCCCACGTGAGTAGCAGGGACACAGGTCTTTCATCCATCATCTGATGCCTTTTAGCAGGTGCAGTGTTGAAAGCTGGGATGGAGAGTGGAGCTGAGACGAACCCAGGCACTCTAAAATGGGGTGTGGGTGGCCCAGGAGGCAGCTGAATTGCTGTGCCAAACTCCCACTCCTTAAGTAAATGATTCATTCTTGAATCGTGTTGGTGGGTGCTGACTGGGTTCTGGGCACTGAACTCACTGTTCTGAGCTCTCAGGAAACCAAAGACACAGAGTGTCTTTTAGCCTGGGGGAGCAGGCAACAGGGAACTGGAACACAAGGAAGAGAACAAGGCAGGAACAGCAGTGCCCCCTTGCCCGTGGGCGATCCGTCCCGAGATGCCCGAAGCTGTGGGTAGTACTGAACCCTGTCTTGCACATATGGACGGTGCCACACGGATGTGCTGCACAGAGGTGGTTCTAGAACCTCATGGGACAGAGCTGAATAGTGCCAGGGTTCGTCATGCAGTTCACAATGTTGGACCCTGTGAATTTGCTTATTTCCAGAGCGTGGGTGGTCAAAACTGCCGTGAGCTCAGCACTCTTGAGTGGGCTGCAGGAGCAGGTCTCAGTTTTTAAAGCAGGGGCATCTGGGTAGACCTCACTGGGAAAGCGAATTCCACAGTGTGTTTGTGTACCTTGGAGCCGACCAACAGGGTTGTTAGGTACGACTGGGTGGGGTGGACGTCTGAGTCTCTCCATCAGGTTGGCGCATAGCCCAGACTAGAAGCACTTACGGCGCCCAAGTCTGGTTGTGCACCCTCTTCTGTGGTCCTGCCACTGTCATTCCTCCTGCTAGATGGTTTTCCCCAGGGCCTAGCCCACGTGGCATCTCTGTGACAGTCTTTGTGGCCTGGGCATGGCAGTAACAAACCAGACTGCGTGCTAGATGGGACGCGCAGAGCTTTCTGCTAAAGGCGGAAGGAGGAGTGTGCCCTCCCGGGTCAGCCTCGTTTCTTAAGGGGGTTTGGGAGGACAGCCTGGGCCAGAGGAGCTGTGAGCGAGGCAGGGGGATCAGATGGATGGGTACCTAAAACCCCTGGCTTGGTGTTTGCTCCTTGAGAATCCCAAGTTGTATGCTAAGGAGCAAGAGTTTGGTTCTTTTTCTTTTTCTTTTTTTTTTTTTTTTGAAAAATTTATTTTATTTATTTGAAAGAGTTACAGAGAGAGAGAGGTCTTCTATTCCCTGGTTCACTCCCCTAGATGACTGCAACGGCCGGAGTTGCACCGATCCAAAGCCAGGAGCCAGGAGCTTCTTCCGGGTCTCCCACATGGGTGCAGGGGCCGAAGGACTTGGGCCATCCTCTACTGCTTTCCCAGGCCATAGCAGAGAGTTGGATCGAAAGAGGAGCAGCCGGGACAAGAACCGGTGCCCATATGGGATGCTGGCACTTCAGGCAGGGCATTAACCTGCTACACCACAGCACCGGCCCCAAGAGTTTGGTTCTGTAGAAGGGGTCAGCTGTCCTCCAGGGCTTCTGCCATGTGGAGATCGCCACATTAGCTCTTGGGGGTTCTGGGTTGTTAGCCCCTGCCAGTGGGCAACAAGGGTGATTAGTATAGATTTCTCCCTTCTCTCTCCTGATGCCCGTTTCCCCAAAAGACAGATTGTTTTTTCTCATAAAGATGATATGATTTGTAAAAATTTCCAATGGTGCAGAAAAATAAGAGTCTGCCCTCTCAAGCCTGATGGGGTTGTGACCAGTGTCATGTGCTGGTCTCAGCAGTGCCTTGTCCCTGCTGGCAGCGTCCTTGTGAATGGGTACATGGTGTGGGTGGAGCCAGCTCCCCAGTGCTTTTAGGATTTTCGCTACTCAGATTCCTGCTGGCTTTGTCACCCTTATAAGGTCACTTTCGGCGACTATCCTGTATAATTCACTGAGCATAATGAGTAGACCCCAAAGCATTAACTCGGGATGCTGACGGCTTGGCTTAGGTTGGAGTCAGAACTTCTGTTCTCTCATCTTAGCAATCAACGCTACTTAAACACATGTAGTTGTGCCACCTCTGTCACCCTTCACCACCCCGCAAGTGTGCTTGTGCCCTCCTTCCGGCCCCAGGGCCTTTGCACTTGCCGTTCCTTTTGGTAGCGTGCCCCTGCCCAGGACCTCACACAGCTGTCCTCTTGCACCGTTTGTCTCACTTCTGGCCGTCGGCGCTCCCTCTTATCTCCCCACCGCCTCATCGCAGTGCTCATGACCTGACATTGTAGGTTTTCCTCCTCCACTAAAATGCAGTCTCGGAGAGGGCCGGGTTGCAAGGTCTTTGTCTTATTTGAGGCTGTTTCTTTGAGACCTGCAGCCATACCTGACATGTTAGAAACTAAATACACGCTATTTGAACACTCAGCTGACACCTCCACTTCCCCTATCGCTCAAGCTGTGAACACCATGGATTTAGAAGTAAAGGAGATAATAATGGAACCTCACAGGCCAGCAGCAACTACCTTAGGGGAAATGACCTCTGGCCCCACCTCTGGCCACAGCTGTCTGCTAGCCGTCCATCCCTGTTTCCAGCTCCTTTGCTATTTTCTACCTCAATGTTTGCTTGAAGTCAGAGCCCACAGCTCCCCCGATTGGAGGTTGACTTGTGCTAAGAAGAAGCATCCTCTCCTGAAAACCCTGTAGTGGATTAGCAGTCAGAGAGCCGGTCATGGTGGTAGAGACCAGGGTTGCGCCAGCCACCTGGACAGACTCGCTGAGCTGACAGCTGTTCAGCGTGCGTTTGGTGTGGACAGGATCGTCTTCCCGCCACCCTCAAGCTACAGGAAGCACGACCCCGGAGGGAGAGCCGGGCTCAGCGCGTTGAGGGTGTCGTCTGGAGCCCGGCTGTTGATGCGGAGACCGTGGGCTGTGGCCATGGTGGGTGGGCTTTTTCAGAGAAGGGTAGAGATGTGGGGACGACAGCTGGGGAGGGCTCCCCGGGGCGCAGGGAAGGAGGGGGAGCTCTCTTCTCAGACCATATCAGTAAACCAAGTTCTTACAAGTACTTTCTATGCTGGGTGACTGTGGGCTCAACAGTCTCTTAAGTATTTCTATGGGGAATATCCCAGAAAGTTCCAAGATCCTGTTTAAAACTAACTTTTGAAACACAACAAAATTTTTTCCTCTCCCTTCACCCCAGCTTCATATTCAAGAGAAAAAAACAAGGAGAATTTTTGTTTCTCTAAGTACATGGAAAGATTCAAAAGGGACAGGGTTTCTGAGTGGCTCTTCTCACTTATGTAAGCACTGAATTTCTTCAAAAATAGATTCTTCAAAAACAGATCATTGGTGGGGCTGGCACCATGGCTCACTGGGTTAATCCTCCACCTGTGGCGCCAGCATTCCATATGGACGCTGGGTTCTAGTTCCAGCTACTTCTCTTCCAGTCCAGCTCTCTGCTGTGGCCTAGGAAGGCAGTGGAGGATGGCCCAAGTCCTTGGACCCCTGCACCCACATGGGAGACCAGGAGGAAGCGCCTGGCTCCTGGCTTTGGATCGGCACAGCGCCGTGGCGGCCATTTGGGGAGTGAACCAATGGAAGGAAGACCTTTCTGGTCCCTCTCTCTGTCTATAACTACCTGTCAAATAAAATATTTTTTTTAAACCACATATCATTGGGACTGGCTTTTGATGCAGCAGATAGGTCACCCCTTGGGATGTCCCATCCCATACTGGATTCCCTGGATTCAGTGCAGGCCCCACTGCTTCTGATCCAGCTTCCTGCTAATGTGCACCGTGGAGGCAACAGTTGATGGTCAAGTGCTCAGACCCCTGCCATCCATGTGGGAGACCTGGTTTGAGTTCTGTGCCTCCTGGCTTCAGCCTGTTCCCCCGTTGCAGACGTTTGCAGAGTGAACCAGTGGATGGAAGATCTCTCTGGCTCACACATTCTCTCCCTGTTTCCCTCTGCCTCTAAATAAATGAAATGAAAATGTATAAATAAATTCTTCAGATACTCTAAAAGGGTATTTCAATATTCACGTAAGGAACATCGAGAACAGGAGCATAATACAAACATTCACCAGCACACAGTCCTGACTGATGGGATCGCCTCCCTGCACAGCTCTGATGAGACAATTCCTCCCTCGCTATGAACTGGCCAAAACGCAGCTCTGCAGAGTGCTTCCTGGCTAATCATCTGTGCGTGAGAAGCACCAGCATTAGTAGCACTGGAAAAACTGAAGACATAAGACCTCGTGTTCATTGCATGCGCTGGGGACTCTCGCATACGTTCTGGCTCTTAGGAGTAGTGCTGCAAGGGTGGACTGGTTCGTGTGGCTCAGTCCTTCTCTAGCTGTGTGTGTGAGTGTGTGCCTGGGCACGTGCATGTGAATGCACACATCACCTGGGGATCTGACTCAGTTGTAGATTCCAATTCAGTATTTCTGGGCTGGAGCTTAGCATGGTGCCCTTCCTCCAAGCTCTCAGGTACTGCTGGCCTACAAGCTGCATGGTCTAGCAAGGCTCAGGCATGCCAAGAACTCAGGCTTTTTTTTTTTTTTTTTTTGATGCAAACTTTCTAATTGCCCTGGAGCTAAGCAGTGCTGGAGTGACCTACTTTTACACATAATAAAACAGGCTCAAAGAGGCACATTGCCTAAGGTTGTGCTAGACCCCAGGTTCTATCTCTTCTTGGAATGTTTGCATTATACCAATTCCCATTTGGCTGCATCAGGAATACAGAAGTGGGGAGGAAGCTTCAAGTGACATTTTGGGAAGCTCAGTAGGGAAAATACACAAATACTTTGATAATGGTGATGATGGTGTCATCTCTTGAGGTCCTAATGCACGAGAACTAATGGATGAAAGGGATATGAAGTTTGTGAGCCCTCTTAGCCTTGCCTTTTGTAGGTAACAAGAACACAGCAAATGGCCAGTGTCCTGCTGGTGACAAACTTACTTGACTGGGAAAACCTGATTTTACTTGACCGTGCGCTGCCTCCCATCTTCTGGATAGAACCAGAACCTGAGAGTGGGGTGGCATTGATGGTTGAAACACCATTCCTGTCAGGTGGTGCAAAGGACATGCAAATCATATGCAAGTGGATGGCATCTCAGCATTTGCAACCAGAAACCAAATTGTCTTTATTCTAGCTAGATTTTAATGTGGTGTTTGAGTAACATACAGTGGGGTCTTGGTTATGTGTAGTCTACATATGATTTAGCTATTTAGAAATTGCTAAAACAGAGAGGAAGATACCAGCCTGGAAATTAAAAGTGGCATTGGTCCACCAAGGACCCAGGACCCAGCTGTTGACTGGATATGAGGCAAAGGGACTCTTACCTTGTTGTGGCTTTCACAGTTACTTTCTCCAGGGAAAAGCTTTTATTCATCTCCCTTCCTTTTCCAAACTCTGTTAAGCACCTGCCACTAAATACTGCAATGGTAGCACAGAAGGTTTTGGTTCATCTAATAGCCTGTTCACTTCCAACACAGGGATGCCTTCATTTTGCAGTGTTCTAGTAGTATCTTGTTAGAAACAACATATGTTTGCTGGAAACATTGTGAGAATTAAAGGATGGCATAAAGAAAAGAACTGGGGGGTAAATCAGCAGCTGGAATGTCTTTGTCACTCTGCATTTCAGATAATAAATATTTTTAAAAAGGGACCCACAGTACTCCTGCCACTGAGAGAACTATTGTTACTATTTTGGGGAATATTGTTCATGAATATATTTTCACAAATTGAGATGATCACACACCCTTATTTTTTACTGTTAATATTTTGTAACCTCCTCTTTCATGTAAGAACATCAGAATGAATAGTTTATAACATTTTGAAATATTTGAAAGCATTTTTGGCTAGTTACTATCCCATTAGATGGCTGTATTATATTTGACCTGGTGATCCATTCTTAGTGGATGGTTAGGTTGCTTCTGTTTAATGTGTTGTGCTGCAAGGCAGAGTCCTAGAGCTAATTCTTTGTATACAAATCTTATTCTGCTGGGGTAAATATTTTTTTAAAGAGATTTATTTATTTGAAAGAGATACACAGAGAGAGGAGAGGCAGAGAGAAAGAGAAGTCTTCCATCCAGTGGTTCACTCCCCAGATGGCCACAACAGCCAGAGCTGCGCCAATCCGAAGCCAGGAACCAGGACCTTCTTCCGGTCTCCCACATGGGTGCAGAGGCCCAAGGACTTGGGCCATCTTCTACTGCTTTCCCAGGCCATAGCTGAGAGCTGGATCGGAAGAGGAGCTGCCAGGACACGAACCAGTGCCCATATGGGATGCCGGTGCTTCAGGCCAGGGTATTAACCCACTGTGCCACAGTGCCTGCCCCCTGCTGGGGTAAATATTGAGAAGGAGTCACATACTCAATAGAGATATTTAAAATATTTGGTGGATGAATTTGTCACTTCTACAGATATTTTCCCTTTGTTCTCTAACTTTGTTTACAGTGCTTTTTTCACATTGAGTCAATTTTACACTATCATCTTAACGAAAGTTTTCAAGTTTTAATTTCATACCTTCTATTTTTATGCTTAAAATGTCTTCCCATTCCTGAAATAAAATAGCTATTAAAGTTAGTAGGCTTAATTGGAAGATAGTGGAGTTTCTAATTGCATTTTGAGGAAAACACAACCATTAATGAAGTGTGGTCTAGTCTTAACCAGATATGTACATCGGAATTGCTTCTTTATACTTTGAAGAACTATCAACGCCTGGGTCACATCCCACATCTACTGAATCGGAAACTCTTCCAGAATTCCACACAGAAATCCACGGGCCTGCAAAGGAGCAGAGCCAAGGTGCAGAGGAGTTTCTCCTTTGCTTGACTTGGACATTAGATTTTATTGGTGCAGTGGGTTTGATTCATCCTGTTAGCTTTCCCTCTGCTAACAGTCAGGACCGGATGCTGGTCTGTCTGCCATGAGGAAGGGGATTCAGAACAGTTCACCATGGGGAAGCCCCTTGTGGAACTGCTCTGTTCTCTGAGAATACCATCTTACAAGCCAGCTTGCCTGAAGTACAGGTGCTGACTTCTCCTTTCCAGGGCTGACTCCCATGCTTGTCGTAGACACCATGACCTTACAACAGGTGGCTTTTTTTAAAATTAGAAGATAATATATACTTAATAATACTTTGTGTTTGTAAAGGTTTTAACCCGGGGTGGTTTTTTTTTTTGTCCTTTGCTGTAGAATAGAATCTCGTTTGAAATGGAAAGTAGACTTTGTAGATTAATATTTGCAACTTGATAGAAAAAAAAAAATGGTCACCTACCTCTCTGTGCAAACTTGAACCATGATCAGCAGTTAACGCTGAAAATGAAAACCCTGTTTCTCTAGCCTGGAGTGGCAGAGTTTCCCACTCAAGATGTTATAAGATGTGTCTGTGAATCCATCAAGTTTGTTAGTGTCTGCAGCATTCTGCTTTTAAAACTTTTAATTTATTTTCAACTTATTTGAAGGGCAGAGAGAGAGAGAGAGAGACTCTGCATGTGCTGTTTCACTCCACCATATGCCCACAGCAGCCTGGCTCCTGGCTTCTGCCTGACCCAGGATTCTGTGTGTATACTGAGCAGCTCGTCTGCCCGCAGAAGGTGAGAGGGAAGGTGCAGGCAGACCCTGGCTTTGGGCAAAGTAACCTAAGAGTCTGGAGCTTCAGATAGGATCTGGCTGATGCTGACAATGCTGCTGCAGCCTTTACAGGACAAAGAGGAGGAGCAGGTGTGGAACTTCAGTCCAGTGGCTGGCAGCTGGTGACAACTCTGTTGATGTTGGCCCCATGTCACCTACTCTGTGCTTTGCACCCGCTCATGGGAAGCAGGTGTTTGAGGGGAGAGGAGAAGGCAGAGGGCTCTAAGAAGAGCTCTCTTTCTGCTTGGAGGTTCCCTGATCAGTTTGAGTGGAAAATTATATATGCCCTAATATAAAAAAGAAGATAAGAAGACCCTGATTATAAAGTCCTAAGTTGTCTGTTACAATTCAATGTATTAATTATATGGAACCAGATAAGAGAGAAATAGGTATGGCCTGAAGTAGTTGATGCACTATTTTTAATATAATTTTCAAATATTTTAAGCATAAAATACTTAAGTCAGATGTGACTGCATCCTGGGCAATTTCAGGAAGATGAAAGAAGGAAGGACCATGCTGTCCTCAAAGAGACTAAGTGCATGATGGGGGCTGAGAGTTGGCAGCGCACAGGGCAGCCCGCGGTAGACAGGGCACTGGAGAAGCATGTGGACATTTTGCCAGAGAAGTTCTTGCAGAGCCATCTTTGTGCTGAGGGCAGTGGCCGAGGTTTTACTTGAGCTGAGAGCTATGCTGAGTGCATCGCCATGTGTGGCTGGCTTGGCCCACCTGGCAGCCAGCGACGTCTCCCCTCAGCTGCAGAGCCGGGCCCTGTTGTCCAAGGTCTCCTCGCCTCCTGTCGCCTCCCATAAGACAGGGGAACTGGTTGTTGGGTTGTTTGGTCTGTCTGGCCCCTTTCAACTCTGCATTGCATGATGAAAACCCTACTTATTGGCCAGGAAAATCGTAACAGGATGTTAAGGAATTCTGAGCTTGTTTCTGTCCCAGGTTGCTCTAGAAGCGGAGCAAGATGAGCCGCTGCTCCTTCATCTAGGAGGAGTTGATCCTTGAATCTTCAGTGTTCTTGCTCATGCTTGCAGGGCAGCACCATGGCCAGCTGCAGCCACACTGCCACGATCCAGTTTCTCCTGGTCCTTTAATCATTCCGGACAACCCCCTGCCTCCACTGCCTTGTCCCTCACATCCCCACTTACAGAGGGGCTGATCTTCCTAGCCTAGGTCCTCATCAGACTCCCCGAAACATAGGTGTGAGGGAGATGGTCCCCAGGTCAAAGCCATCCACGTCTATTGTGAGCTCAGCTTCATGGGCCACAGTCAGAATTTTAAATGTCAATAAATAGAGCCAGAGGAACTATATGAAACTGCCTCTCACAGAGCAAGAAGTCTAACTTCATGAGCATTTGTTCAGTTTTAACTTCTGCAGGTGTGTGCCTGTTTGTGTTCGCTCATGTGACTGCAAGGAGTTACTGAGGAGGGTGCATTTCTTACTTAGAGCCTTAGAAAAATTTTAAAAACAATGCAGTGAGTTCACAATCCCTTGCTGCAATTCTGCATCACAAAGCCAGAGAATTTTTTAAGTTTGGCACAAGGTTTTTTGGCAGCAAAAACACGACCCAAAGTGATTTAAGGTTATTTCTGATCTTTCTTTATCTCACTCACTGTGAATATATGTGTACCTTTCACTGCACAATGGAGTCATGCCAAGGGGTATGTTGCACCTGTTTACTTTCTTAAGGGACAGAAAGTTCCAAACCACAAGGGTTTTTGCATAAGATGATGGAGCTGTGAGGAATGTAACAGTTGTCATTTTTTTCGGTAAATATTTTTTCTACTGCTTAGTGTGAGCTTGGCATTGTGTGGGCGTCAGATTCGGAAGAAAGAAAAGTCCATGTAAGACTCTTGGGAAACTTGAACAAGCCCGTGGGTGGGATGGATGTGCAGCCACCAAGCTAGACTGGAGTTGCTTCAGTTTCACATTCTCCCTCTCCGTTAGCCCACACCACACTGCCAATTTCTCCGCAAGAGTTTGTACCAGCACCTCAGCTCAGTCCGCTGTTAAAAAACAACTCTCAGCTGCTTCCTCCCATGTTCCCGGTTTTTCCAGGTACCACTGTTCACCTCACCTTGTTCTCGTCCTTCACGTGGCCATCCAGTCATTGGTTAATTCTTCATTCTTGCCCTTGCCCCCGTATCTCCATTTCCAGCACCACCTGCTAGTATAAGCATTCATTGTGGTTGCTTGTCCAAAAGATGGGGTGGGCTGGAAGGGTAGTCAGAGAAAGCAGGGATGTTGGGGTTCTAAAGACCTAGGCTTGCCCTCGTGCCTCTCCCCTGTGCTAGCTGAGGGACCTTCACACACAGGATCAGCTTTCTCATCTGTAAAATGGGGTTCAGAGTATTCATGAATTGCAATATATCCAGGGCACATAAACACCAAAGATAGTATTTAACAATGAGCCACAGTGCTCGCTTCGGCAACACATATACTAAAAATGAGCCACAGACTGTGGGCAGATATGTGCAGGATGGAGAACAAACAAAATAATAGCATTCAGAATTTTTTATACAGAACTTCCTTCAAATCAATACAAAAAAAAAAAAAAGACCCAAATTTTTAAAATGGGTAAAAGTTATGAACAGGTGATTTCTGAAGAGAGAACTAAAAGATCAATAAATACCTAAAAAAGATGTTTAACCTCAGCACCCACCCAGGAAATGCAAATTAAAAGTGACATGCAGTTTTACACCCATAACATGGCACATAATGCAGGCAAGTGTGGCAAGCGAGAATATGGCTGTGCAGGCTGCTCCTGTGCTTTGAGAGCACGTAGGCAGTACCTAGTAAGATTGAAGACGTGCATACAGCTGATGCCCAGAAATTCCATGCCAGGATGTCCTTCGTGGCAATGGTTTTGGAGACAAAACATTGGAAATAAAATTCATAAAATGAGACTAGATAAATTGTGAGTACTCAGGTAATGCAATATTACATGGCTGTGAAAGCTACGTTTGTGTCATCATGGATAAATCTGAAAAGAATGTTGAGTGAGAAAAGCAAACTATAGAGTATCTGCAGTATTAAACCATTTGTGTAAAGCTTATTTTTTAAAAGATTTATTTATTTGAAAAGCAGAGTTAGAGAGAGAGAGACAGAGAGAGAGACAGACAGAGAGAGAGGTCTTCCCTCCACTGGGTCATTCCCCAGATGGCCGCAAGGACTGATCCGAAGCCAGAGCCTCTTCTGGGTCTCCCACATGGGTGCAGGGGTCCAAGGACTTGGGCCATCTTCTGCTTTCCCAGGCCACAGCAGAGAGCTGGATTAGAAGTGGAACAGCCAGGACTCGAATTGGCGCCCACATAGGATGCTGGTACTGTAGACCACGGTTTTACCTGCTATGCCACAGTGCCTGCCCCTGTGTAAAGTTTTAAAATATGACAAATGTATATGTGTGTGTGAGTGTTTGTGTCTGTACTAAAATATACATGGATGATTAACAAAAACGTTTAGTGTTGTATATAAGGTGATGCAGTTCTCCAAAAAAGGAAATGAAGCGATGAATGTAAAATGTTACATTTTGACAAAGCTGAGCGAGTATATAAGTATTCCTTGTATTATTACTACTCTTCATTTTCCAAAAAGCACTCAATCTCAGCCCGACCCATTGTAGTGGGTGTATGATTAGTATTCCTTCCATCCCTTTCAGAAGGCCTGGAAGATTCACTTTGGCCTGACTTGTCAAGTTCTGGTGCCTCCATCTGACATTTCAGATCAGACAAGGCCTAAACTCCCTGAGAGGTGCTCCTGGCCTACCACTCCCTGGCTCCGGCCTCTGTCCTGAGGGTTATGCTCTGATGCCCACCCTGCTAGGCCCGATGTCCCAAGCATGGGCTCTAGGGGCACTCAGTGCCTTGCTGTCCCTTTGTCTTAGCTTGTGTGGTTTTGTTGGCTGAAATCTCTTCATCCCCTTACTCAAAATATACAAACATGACCCCACCCCTCTTCCAAAACCTATCACAATGTTGCTGTATCCATCCATCTACCTACCCATCCATCTGTCCATCCACCCATGCATTTATTAAGCACCTTCTATATACAAGGCACATCCTATTTTTATTTGTCCTACCACAACTTGGCACAGAACCTCCATAAAGCCTTATAATTTTAACATGGAATTTATCATACTAAGGCTTATTTTATCTTGCTAGAGTAAGCAATAGAGAGAACATGTCATTCTATTCATTTTCAAATGCCTTCACCTATAGAAGTTCATTAACTATTGGCTGAAGGAATGAATTTCAGATTGAGTATCTGAAACATTGACATCAATGTTAAGACTATGGTTTAATCCTCATTACTTACATTTCATTCAATGTGTTTAGCTCATTGATTTTTTAAGAAGATTTATTTTTATTTATTTGAAAAAAAGAGGTAGAGAAGTAGAGGTAGAGGTAGAGGTAGAGGTGAGAGAGAGAGAGAGTCTTCTATCTGCTGGTTCACTCCCCAGTTGACCACAATGGCCAGAGCTGCGCCGATCTGAAGCCAGCAACCAGGAGCTTTTTCCTAGTCTCCCATGTGGGTACAGGGGCCCAGGGACTTGGGCCATCTTCTACTGCTTTCCCAGGCCATAGCGGAGAGCTGGATTGGAAGAGGAGCAGCCGGGACTCGAGCTGGCACCCATATGGCATGCTGGCGCTTCATGCCTGGGCTTTAACCCATTGTGCTATAGCACCGGCCCCAGTCATTGATTTTTTTTTTTCTGACAGGCAGAGTGGACAGTGAGAGAGAGAAAGGTCTTCCTTTTTTTCCGTTGGTTCACCCTCCAATGGCCACTGCGACTGGTGCATTGCGGCCGGCGCACCACGCTGATCTGAAGCCAGGAGCCAGGTGCTTCCCCTGGTCTCTCATGTGGGTTCAGGGGCCAAGGATATGGGCCACCCTCCACTGCACTCCCGGGCCATAGCAGAGAGCTGGACTGGAAGAGGAGCGACCTGGACAGAATCTGGCACCCCGACCAGGACTAGAACCTGGTGTGACAGCACCACAGGCAGAGGCTTAGCCTATTGAGCCGCGACGCTGGCCCCCAGTCATTGATTTTAATAGGAGTACTCTGTCCCCTGAAGGGAGAAAGGCTGTTGGGTCTCACTTGCGCCAATCTGCCCTCACTTTTACTTAGATTCTAGACTCTGGTTTGCCAGATATTGTCTTGTCTGCCAAGGAAGTTTGTATTTAGGTAGAGCAGGAAGACAGTGCCACAGAAAATTAGTAACATGCCAAGGCAGAGTGAGACATGGGCCGAGAAGTGGTGCTGGCACCGTGATCTGGAGTCGCCTAATGAAACCGCTTGTTTTATGCTTGGCTGTGTGAGACTGGTTTTGAAAGATTCATTTTTTTGCAGGGGGGATCTGGGTCAGAATTATCATTTTATGTCAGATTGGGTTCCTGTAAAATCATTTTTGGCTCAAGTACATATTTAACAACATCTGTATTATATGTAGGCTGATACACAGTCGTGGGTGTGAAGGTGTCTGCCGACATCACAGTTTTACAAGGTGTGAGCCTGAACTATCTTTCTGACCTGACACTGGATGGAGTTGTCTACGCGTTTTCCAACAGGTGTCTTCGCATTCTTAAAGCTCCTCACCCGGGAGAGTGATCAGGCTCAGGTGGCTTGTTTTCACCGTGTTTCCTCGTCCAATTTGAAGACTTTGGATTGGGAAGAGGGGGCCTTCTGTGGGCTCCCCTCTTTCCAGGACAGAGGACTCTGCTTTCTGCCTGTACTTGAGCATCCCTCGTTCTCACCTTTACACGTGAGGTCAGCTGTTCCCAGGTTGTCCCGACACAGTGGGTGGGTTGTTCTCTCCCTAGGGGTGGGGCCCATCCAGAATTCCCAGGAGACCCAAGTCCCCCCTGGGGTCTGACAGCAGAGCCGGTCTTCTGAGCCCATGAATCTGTGGCAGCCTTTGTGTCTCGGCACTTTTGGAGCCTCAGCCTCAAGCGTGTTGGTTGTGGGGCTGGTGCTGTGGGGCGGTGGGTGAAGGCGCCACCCGCAATGCCAGCATCCCATATGGGCACCAGTTTGAATTCCTGCTGCTCCACTTCTGATCCAGCTCCCTGCTCATGCACCTGGGAAGGCAGTGGAGGATGACCTGAGTGCTTGGGCGACCCAGATGAAACACCTTGCTCCTGGCTTCAGCCTGACCCAGTCCTGATTGGCTGAGATGGAGCCGCGTGTCTCCTTCCCCAGCTGTGTCCTGGGCAAAGAGCAAAGAGGAGGTCTGGAGCTTTGCACTTCCAGGGTGGGCCAGGGCCTCCACCTCCTACCGGGGTTGCTCTGCTGGGGGATAGAATGCAGCAGGTGTTGTTGGCTCCTGGGCACCTCAGAAACCCACGAGGGATGAAGTCCTGAGGTCACCACATTGAATGACATGATACTGTCCATAAAAGAAGAAAAAAATGAATTGGTTACTCTTCGTTGTTCTTGGGATCAAACATTGGCGTGCTGGCTCTATCCGTGGGGGACGTAAACATGAGTTAGTAGTGGAACCAGTGCCAGCTTGGCCCGGGCTGAAAGGGTCCAGCAGTTGCCTGCCAAGATGAGGCTGGAGCTGGCATTGGGAGGTAAATTTCAAATAGATAATAAAGTTCTTCCAGGACTGTGGGCTCTTTATGTGTACAGCACAACTCACTCTCTCTCTCTCTCTCTCTCTCTCTCTCTCTCTCTCTCTCTCATCTCTTTCTTCACTTATCTGAGCAGCAGAGAAGGAAAAGGAAAGAGAGAGCTTCCATCCACTGGTTCACTTCCCGAATACCTGCATCATCTTGGTTGAAGGCGGGAGCCAGCATCTCAGTGCGGCCCTCCCACATGGGTGACAGGGACCCAGTGAGTGATCTGAGCCATCACCTGCTGCGTCCCAGAGTGGGCATCAGGAGGAAGCTGAGATTGGGAGCAGAGCCAGGACTTGAACCCAGGCCCTCCAGTATGGGATGCAAGCTTCCTCCCTCACATCTTAACCACTGAGCCAAATGCCTCTCTCTGAGTAATGGCAAAGCAGAGAGTCACCAGTGAAGTTGGAATTTAGATGTTGACGTGAGCTTCGTAACACAGCGGTGTGTCATGTCTGTGGGTTGTGTGTGGTGTAATGGAGCCTGTGGAGCCCTGTGACACCCAGCCCCTGCCTTTGGGCCTCAGCTGTGGAGCCCCCTCTGTCAGCTGGGCTGTTCCTGGCCTGGCTTCCCCAGCCACACGTCACCCTCTTAGCACCCTCCCTCCCTCTGTATACACTCCTGCACCCATGACCACCCATCCCTCTGTGCTCTGGGCTTCCCTGGTATTTGACTCTCCAGCTGGACCCAACAGAGAGGTCTCTGGGCAGGGACAGATGGGGACTTGGATTTCAGAATCTGGTTCCCCCGCTGACACCATTTAGGGAATGCGAACGTGAATAGCAGGTGCACTTTCCACAGACAGTGGGTTTTCAAGGCCACGACTGTAAGCACAACTGGAGCTTAAAACCTGAGAGTAAATAGTGGATTCCTAGCCAACAGGAGTGAGGGAGAGCGGGGGCTGCGTGCGGGCTGATGAGAAGCCACAGCTGACTCTGGTGGCAGGAGCCGAGGGATAGGTGTGATCTTCCCACTGCTGAAGCACCAGAGAGGCACAGGCCCCCTGCTCATCTCAGTGGAGGCTGCTGCCCCCCCACCCCAGTGGCTGCCCTGCCTGTCATTAGTTCTGGGGAGGTTCTGAGGCGGGGTTGGGGCTTGGGGAGTGCTGGCTTGATGGACTAGCTGTGCTGTGCCATGCAGTCCTGCTTGTAGCACACAAATACATTCTGTGTCCCCGTGCTGCTTGTCAGGAACTTGTGGGGTTTTTTGTTTGTTTTTTCCAGTTGGGTTCGCTGCTGAGAGTGTATTGTCAGCTGGCACCAAGATAGGAACGTCCTCTCTTATGTCAGCCCTGGCCTTCTCCCTCTGGGTGAGAGGAAGGCAGTCTCTGGAGAGAGCAGAGGTGGGCTGCACTGGCAGCCTCCATACAGAGTGGGACCTCCGCTTTAGGGACATGGTGGGAACTCAATGGGGGTAACGTGGTTGAAGCATCTGGCCCGACTTCAGTCATACCCAGAAGCAATGCCAGCTCCATCATTGCTGTCCCAGGAAAGCATGGCCTCTCAGGCAAATGGAGACTGGCTTTAAACCACTTATAGCCTGCGTGACTCCAGGCGAGTTCCGCATGTGAAGAATGGATTTCCTGGGAGTCTCACGGAGTCACGAGGGTGAATGGAGATGATCGTGAAGTTGCCTGGGCCTTGGGAGAGCAGGAAGTGGCTGTGGTTGTTGTTTTTGTATCTTTCCTTAGCTTGTGTGTGTGTGTGTGTGTGTGGAGGGGGTAGGATGGGAACAGTCTTTTTGAAGATGGACGCAGTGATATCCCTAGGGCCAGAGATTGTGGGATTTGAGTCTTTTTTCTTTTGCAAACAATGACAGCCTCATAGAAAATGCCATCTAGGGTACTGACGTTGAAAAGCACACATCTGGCCGGATTCTAACGATGGACTCACGAATGGCTTTTGCACCGCTGTAATGCTGGGAGAGGTTTCTTAACTGCGATTTGTGTCTTAACGGTTCATCTGACTACGATGGGCCTCGTGAAAAGTGTAGCGACCGGTGCGCCGGAAGCTCAGGGCCCTGGAGCTGGGCCTCACTCTTGCCCCAGGGAGCTGTTGACCCTCAGGCTTGTTTGACCCCCCAATTGCTGAGATGCCCACTTGTTCGGGAGGACGCCCAAAGATCCAGACTCCAGACGAGTTGATGCAAAAGCATGAATATTTTATTGAACGTTTGGGCAAATGGGCGAGGAATATAGGCAACGAATTAGCATATTGCTAATGCGCATGCGTAAAATGCAGGCGGGGAATGCTGGTGGAGAATGCAGAGGTGTTACAGGATTGGTCAGTTCGGAGGGACAATTAGCATATGGGAGAATGCTGAGGGAGAATGCTGAGGTGTTACGGGATTGGCCGGTCGCAGTGACATCATAAGCGCGCGCCTAGGGACTTTCTGAAGGGGAGGGGTAGCTCTGCTCGGGGGTTGTTTTTTTTCCTTCCCAGAGAATGTTCTGCCCGCTAATCTCTGGGGAACATCTAGCTTTTTAAGAAACCCCTGGTATTTGCCCAGGCCTAATTTCTTGTCCCCCCCATAAGGGTCCTTCAGGCTCAGGGCAGGGACTTAGCTGGCCTCTGAGGGCTTGTCCGGGACGATGTCCCCATCTGCAGGACAGTTCCCTCAGACTGCAGTCAGGCACTTTTGTCCAAGATGGGGGGCACTGGAAGCCACCTGCGGGGCACCCTCTGGCCCCCTGATCTGGAGGACCAGACAGCGACTCCTGGGTTCTGCGCTGTCAGCGCTGCCCTGTGTGGTGGACGTGCCGCCTTGGCGCTCCCAGGTAGACTTCAGCAGTGCTGCGCCCTTCGCCCCTGGTGAGCCCCACTCCTCTTGCGGCTGGGTGTGAATTCCTGGAGAAGGCTTCCCCGACCGCTTTAGCCTGCGTCTCCCACTGGATGGCGAGAAGCTTGAGGGCAGGAGCTGCATCAGGTTCCCAGGACCTGTGAGTGCTCCGTCAGGGCAGCCTCTGAGCAGCGTGGGCAGGGTAGCGGCTGGGTCCACTGTTCACAGGGCTCCCAGCCCAGCGTCAGCCCAGGGCTGCCAGCGTCCTCTCCCTGTTCTCGGGTTCCACGCTTCTCTGATACTCTGTGTGCCCTTGTTTGCACCGCTCTCGGGTCTTCATGTCTTCAAGGCAGCGGCCTGCAACACAGCAGGTATGCAGGATGTGTGCAGTAAATGAATGAGCGAGTGACGCCTTAGACAAATGAAAATCGCCGAACGAGACAAGAAGAGCAATGTCAGGACCTATAGGGATGGCGTCCCTCTCTGGGAGGCTGGCTGGCAATTAGAGCAGACGTCTCATCATGGGGAATCCCCGAAGCCAGTCTAGCCTCTTGAGAGAAAGAAATATGGGAAGGCAGGCTCCCAATGTAATTAACTTACCTTGCCTTGTGCCTAGGGTTTCCCAAGGCCCTTCGCAGTCATCTCCTTTGAGGCTCCAGACAGCCCCGGGAAGCAGGCATGGTTCGTCTCCATGAAGTGCTTGCACAGGTACCCGGCCCACAGATGTGCTGGCAGCAGAGCCATCGTCATATATTCTTGGCCCCGATTTGCAGACGAGAAAACAAAGGCTTCTGGCAGCACCGATGGTAATTTGCATAAGTCTATCCAGCTAGATAGTGGCAGGGGTGAGATTTGAACTCTGGTCACCTGGCTCCACAGTCTAACCCAGAGGTTGCACCCTGTGCCTGAACCTTCCAGCAGAGAGACATTTCATGGGTCTCCCGCCTCCCCCCGCCCCAAGCAGGCTGGAGATGTCAGCCACGTGGCTCGTGGCGGGGAGGGGGTCACACGTCAGGATGTTACCGCGCTCTGCAGGGAGCAGGTGTGGCGAGCAGCAATGGGCGGTCTGCCTCTGCGCTCCGGGTGCTCCAGGAAGCCCAGGCAGGCCAGATGCTGCTGGACCCGCTTGGACTGGCATCTTCCTCTCTCCAAAGTGGACCTGCTGGTTTTGTCAGGGTCAGGAAGCTGTTCAACCTCCGCTCTGTGTTCCCACAGCCCAGCGATGCCCCTTAGTGCTTGCAACCTAAACTGCTGTGGACCGAAGTCATTGTGTGATCTGTCCCTTTTCTCCCACCAGCCGGTGACTAAACAGGCCTCCCCCAAACACCCCGTTATATCAGTTGTTGCTGGTGCTTGATAAGGAACCTGCTGTGAGCAGAATGTCGGTTGTGTCCTACCTGTTAGTCCATCTCTTCCATGGAGCTCCTGAAGGGAGCACTGGGCAATTGTCATTTATGTACTGCTCTATCTGTTGAACAGACCTTCCCCAAGATAGGAGGAGGGATACATGGAAATATCATCTGTGACCCAGGCTTCCCAAACCCGTACAGTCTGGGAAGAAAGATAAGCTATGAATGTTTAGAGGCACAGCACCGTGCAGTGCGGCTGTGTTTGTGGAGCCATCTGTGCATGACTCAGAGAAATCAGAAACAGCACAAAGCTCCTGCCTGCGGTTGTCAGAAGCCACTTCCTCCCAGGAGCCCATCGCAGCTCCTGGTGGAATACTCTGGAATCCTCCCACCCCCCTCTCCCCATCCTGCAGCCCTGAGCCCTAGCCCTAGGAGGGACCTTCGAGTGGATCACAAGGGTTTTGATTAGAAAAGCAAGTCAACTTCCATTTGCCTCCATTTTCAGGAACTACCTTGCAAGGATGTCCAAAAGCAAGTCCCAGGCCCCTAGGACAGGTCCACGGGAATCCTTGGCCTGCTCTGCATCTCTGCTTACTTTGGACCCTACATTGGTCACTTGCTCTATTTCTTTCATTTTACAATTGTGGTTTGACTTCCCAATTATCCAACTTCCCTCAATCTAAACAGTACCACGGTAAAAGACACATGGCGTCTGACGGCTCCACAGCTTGTCCAGTCCCAAGGAACCTGCTGGCTAAAGTTCCAGAACAGAGCAGCACTGCGTGGTTGTCCTTTCCCCAGGTTATTGAGTGTCATAAAAACCTTCCCCACTTACCTTGGGGCCATTTGTTTTGCTCTTAACGTAGAAGATAAGCAAGTCCAATTTACATGCCACATTTTCAAGAAGAATTTCTAAAATGCCCCACTTATACAAATGCCTGATGTGTTGGTCTGATGTGTAGTTTGGAAATTGGGGTCTCAGTCTTTAAATGCTGAGATAATAGCGAGAAGAAAGGATTGCCAATGGGGATGTTTTTTGCTGCAAGCACAGAAGGTGCACTTCACAGTAGCATAGACAAAGCAAAAGTGTTGTCATACTTGGCCAGAGACAGCTTACTTGGCTAATCCTCCGCCTGTGGCGCCGGCACCCCGGGTTCTAGTCCCAGTTGGGTCGCCGGGTTCTAGTCCCGGTTGCTCCTCTTCCAGTCCATCTCTCTGCTGTGGCCCAGGAAGGCAGTGGAGAATGGCCCAAGTGCTGGGGCCCTGCACCCGCATGGGAGACCAGGAGGAAACACCTGGCTCCTGGCTTCGGATAGGCGCAGTGCACCAGCGTAGCAGCCATTTGCGGGGTGAACCAATGGAAGGAAGACCTTTCTCTCTATTTCCCTCACTGTCTAACTCTGCCTGTCAAAAAAAAAAAAGTGTCATCATAACATGACTGAGGACTGGTGCCTCCAGGTGACTTCACAGTACAACCTGGGCAGACCCAGGTTCCTCTCATCTGTTTTCTTTGCCATCCTTGGACCATCATTATGGCTCCCTTTGTGGTAGAAAGATGACCTCCTTTTCCTGGTTTTGACATATGATAGCATCCAAAAGGAAGGAGAGGGAGGGTCTCCTCCTGTGTCTCCTTTTAAGGAGAAAAGCTTTGGGGGCGAGTGGGTTAAGGCATCCCATATGGGCACCAGTTTGAGAATCAGCTCCTCTGCTTCCAATCCCGCTCCCTGTGCCTGGGAAAAGCAGTGGAAGATGGCCCCAGTATTTGGGCCCCTACCACCCATGTGGGAGACCAGAATGGAGTTTCAGGCTGCTGGCTTTAGCCTGGTCCAGCCCTGGCCATTTTGGCCACTTAGGGAGTAAGCTATAGCATCCCCAGTGGGCTTCCACTGCGTCTCGTTGCCAGCCTTCAAACTGCTGCGCTTCACCTTAACTCCTGCAAGGGGAGTGGAGTTGCTGAGATTGACGCAGGCAGCTTGGAGTGAACCCTGAGCCTGCGATCAGTCACCTGGTCCTCTGGGAGGAAGGTCATCAGAGCAGAGACCTGGTGGCCAGGAAGAGGGGAAGGAGTACACATGGGCGATTAGCCTGTAGCGGCGGAGTCTCAGTGCCTTCCCTGAGACGGTTGTCTGGCATCTCCTCCAAGGATAGTTTTAGCAACTTTTTTTTTTTTTGACAGGCAGAGTGGACAGTGAGAGAGACAGAGAGAAAGGTCTTCCTTTGCCGTTGGTTCACCCTCCAATGGCCACCGCGGCTTGTGTGCTGCGGCCGGCGCACCGCGCTGATCTGATAGCAGGAGCCAGATGCTTATCCTGGTCTCCCATGGGGTGCAGGGCCCAAGCACTTGGGCCATCCTCCACTGCACTCCCGGGCCACAGCAGAGAGCTGGCCTGGAAGAGGGGCAACCAGGACAGAATCCAGCACCCCGACTGGGACTAGAACCTGGTGTGGCAGCGCCACTAGGTGGAGGATTAGCCTAGTGAGCCGCAGCGCCGGCCAGTTTTAGCAACTTTAAAGCCCCGCATTCCCATGCCTTGGTGTTACAGGATCGGGCAGGAGGAAAAGTGGAAGACTAGAGCCCAGTGAGGGCAGGACAGGGGACAGTGGGTGGAGAGGGGCGTGCAGGGCGCGTGGGTCTTGCTTGTCCACACGCCAGCCCTCACGTGAGGTGGACGGCGGTGGGAGGCAGTCTCAGCTCCAAGAGACCGGCCCCCGAGCCATTCCCTGGCCATCTCGGGGAAGGGAGGGACTGCTCCCCACAGGACAGGGCTAGCTGGGTGACCTCCGAAGCCTCTGTTCTGTTCCAGGTGTTTCTGGAGTCAAAGTGGTTCAGAGGATGCGGGCACAGCCACACTGCTGCCTTTGTTGGCGGCAGAGTAGGCCACTGTGCCTGCTTTTCATTGGAAGTCTCCTGTTTCAGTGAGGAGGCAGCAGGATCTAGGCGAGGAGACCTGCATTAGATCCCAGCCTCTGCAAGGGACTAACTCGGTCACCAAGGTAGGTCACGTACCCGCGCTGGGTCCCCTCCAGCATGTGCAACTTGCCTTACCGTCCCCAAAACTTTTCATTCTTTCCGACACTTTAGATTCGTTGGTCTAGCATTGCCTTGATGTGGGCTGGGTGGGGGACGGTGCGTCCATCACCTTAGGGTCCTTTTCTATGGCTGTGATGGTTGACGAGATACGATCTCACAGGCACCTGAGTGGTTGACACCCACCTGGACCACATGATGCCATTTGTAGATAACATGAACCCCTGTTGCTTGAGCACCTATTGTGTGCCCGGTATGTCCACAGCCAGGGCTCTGCCTGGTCCTCTTGGTCCTTTGACTTCCAGAATGTCCTGCTCAGCTGCTGTGAGTGTTCTCCGGGGCACGTGGTGCCTGGCAGTGCCATAAGAGTGACCCCTAGGGCAGCCAGGCCGCTTAGCCAAAGAGGAGGCTGTGTCCTGCGAAGGAGCCCAGAGTTTAGGTTAGTGATTCTCAGGCAATGCAGGCTCCTGGGGCTCACCCACATGGTTGGACTCCCTAGGTTTTGGATGGGCCTGGAATCTGCATCCTCTTTAGTCCAGGGGTGATGTGAGGTAGAGCATCCGTGGACCCTGCTTTGGGAAACGCCTGACCACGGAGCAGCCTGAGAGACCTTTGACCCAGCAGCTGGCCTGGGACAAATCCTGGAACTGAGTGCTCTGGGAAGGCAGGGGCCAATGTCAACAGACTCGAAGGCAGTGTCTATGGCTGTGAGCTGGGGACATGGGGCGGGGGGAGAACTGGCGGCCTGGAGAGCATGGCTGCCCCAGGCGCACCCTGGCAGTGTGAGGGTGAGATTGTCCCGGGAGAGGTCTCTAGGCTTCCTGGTGCCAGTTTGCGCCCAAGGCTGACCAGGGCTGGATGGAAGGGAAGAGTTACTAGGAGGCTGGGCGCCAGGACGGATGATTCCCCACCCTGGCCTCCCTCATCGCCCACTCCCCTCCCTCCTGGCCCTGACCAGCCTCATTTACCCTTTTGTGTACTTGGGTGGTCTTATATAAAATGACCACTAGCTCTTCCCACACGAGTGAGATTGGCATGAGGATTGATGCAGACATCACACACGCGTGTGGGCACACACACACACTCGCCTTTCACTTCTGAGAGCAGGAGCCCACCACGGGGTGCCCGGCACAAAGAGCGGGCACCGTAGGATTACCTGTGAAATGAGAATGAGCCCTGCTTGTCACGGGAGTCAGGGCGCGGCAGCCCTGCCCTCACTGGCTCCAGGCTGGCACAGGGGTCCCGAGGAAAGGAGATCAGGGAGGTGCTGTTGCTGCTGCGGAATGACCGGAAGGGGAGGCCGGGCCTGGAGGGCCCAGGAGAGACTTCCCAGGAGAGCCGGAAGGAAGAGGAGGCCCACGAGGGAGCAGAGGAAGGTGGGAGGAGGCCAGCAGTGGCAGCAGGCCTGTGACAGGGTGCAGGCCACAGCTGGAGGGCGCTGCAGGGACCGGGACTGAGCGGCAGGGGTGCGGAGTGGCCTGTGCAGCCTTACCCAGCGGGCGCCTTCTTTCCCGGGAGTGAGCCAGTGCTGCCTTGGGAGCCGGCTACTTGCAAACAGGTGTGAGAAAGAGGCTGTGGGCTTCTCTTCCATCTAGCGTGTGAGCAACCTCTCTCTTCCCTTCCAGCTGGCAGCGGCCCCAGCACTGACAGGGAAAGAACGGAGGGCCTCCTCTGGGTTTGGGGAGATCACTGAAATGCTACTGGCAGGGGCCTTTTTGAAGAAGGGAAAAAATAGATCCCACACATTAGCTCTGAAGGCTGGTGAATCTGGTAACTTATTTAAAAAGACTTGGACTGAGTAGGAAACACACCAGGCTGGTGGGCGGAGCTCTAAATTTACACCTTAATCTCATCATTAAGATCAGAGAAGATGCTTCATTAGCGTTAGGTGCTATGTAAACATGAGATATTTCTGAATAAATATTTTCTTCTTCTCTTCTTTCAAAATTAGGAGATGCTATATGGGAAATCGTGCGATTTTTAGATGCAGGGGAGTCGTATTTTAAAATGACAGTGTGCATGGTGTCTGAGCGCTGGGGAGTGCTGAGTGATCCGGCGTCAAAGCGGCGCAGCAGCTTGTGTGAGCGCGGCTAACAGCGTATGTGGCTGGTGGCTCTGGACCACTGGGCAGAGCCCATGCAGATGGTATTCTGACCCCAGCCCCCTTGACCCGGTAGGTATCAATGGATGTTCTCAGCCAGTCTAATGAGGTCAGTAGGCGCCATTTGTGGTTGCAGGACCCTATAGGAAGGACCCTATAGGAAGACCCAGGCAGTCACACTGCGCAACCCAACCGGTCTTTGTGCAAACCGAGTCTTGGAGGGTGATGCCCACAGCCACGTGGTGAGATGGGGCAGAGACAGGACTCAAGGGCCCCAAGGAGGATCCCTTGTTCTCTAGATTCTGTATTTTTTTCCTTTCAATTTTACTTTTTAAAAAGGGTGTATAATATCAAAGGGTTTTGAAAACAAAAAACTAAATGCAAACTTGTAGTTGCCCTATCTCAAAGAGCTTTAAATATTTATTTCTGCATTCCTTTATAAAAATTTGAAATGTATAATTGTAATCATAGTCAGCATTCAGTTCTGTGCTGCTCGCCTGTTGTGCTCGTGGGTTTTTGTGATGATTTTCCTAGCAGCTCACCAGAGCTTTCCTTGCTACTGAGCACTGAGGTTGCTTTCACAGTTTGCACTTCTATGTGCATGGCTAGGATGAACAGCTTTATGCAGTCGGCCTTTCGTCATTGAAGTAGTTCCTTGTCCCCTGTCCTCCCGAGGGGAAACCCGGGCCAGCCCTGGTGGAGTTTCACATTCTTGCCAATGCAAGTGGATAAAGAGTTGACTCTAGCAGGGGGATAGTCCAACAGGGAGTGTCATAAAAATAAATGAGGCATGATCCCGCATGAGGATGCTGCAGCCCATCCAATCCCACAGAAGATGTCGGCATGAAGGAGGAATGATGGGGTGGCTAGTTAAGACTCCATGTGGAGGGCCAGTGCTGTGGTGTAGCAAGTCAAACCAATGCCTGAAGCGCATAGCAGGTAAAGCCACTGCTTGCAGTGCTGGCATACCATATGGGTGCTGGTTCGAGTCCCGGCTGCTCCACTTCTGATCCCTCTCTCTGCTATGGCCTGGGAAAGTAGTAGAAGATGGTTCAAGTCCTTGGGCCCCTGCACTCGTGTGGGAGACCCAGAGGAAGCTCCTGGCTCCTGGCTTCGGAGCTGCACAGATCTATAACAGCCTCTTGGGGAGTGAACCAGTGGATAGAGGACCTCTCTGTCTTTCTCTCTCTCTCTCTACCTCTGCTTCTCTGTAACTCTGCCTTTCAAATAAATAAATAAATCTTTTTTTTTAAAGGCCCACTGTGGGCAGTGGGCTTTGGGAGGCAGGGGGTTAAGCTACCACTTAGGACACCTGCATTTGGCATCCCCTGTCAGAGTGCCAGTTTGAGTCCTGACTACTCCACTTCTGATCCAGCTTCCTGCTAATGCCTACTGGGAGCACCAAGTGATGACCCAGGTGCTTTGGGCCCCTGCCACCCACGTGGGAGATGTGGATGGAGTTTAGGTCTCCAGCTTCCTTCTGGCCTATCCTTGGCTATTGCACACAATTGGAGAGTGAGCTAGTGGATGGAAGAGCTCTCTTTCTGTCATTCTGCTTTTTAAGTGGCTGGAAAAAAAATAAAACCTTGTGTGGGACACCCACACCCCATATTGAAGCTCCTCCTTCCAGTCCTGGCTCCTTCACTTCTGATCCAGCCTCCTGCTAATGCATCCTTGAAAGCAACAGGTGGCAGGTGATAGGTCAAGTACTTGGGTCCCTGCCACTCACTTGGGAGACCTGGATTTAGTCCCAGGCTTCTAGTTTTGGCCTGGTTCATCTCTGGCTGTTTTAGACATTTGGAGAATGCACCAGAAAATGGAAATCTCTCTCTCCCACTTTCTGTCTCCATTTTTTTTCAAATACAAGTGTAAACAACAACAAAAAAGAAGTGTTGAGGCTGGCTTTGGGGAGCCCTGTTGGAACAGAGGGCTCCTTTTTCAGCTTCTCCCAGGTTGCAGGTTGGATCACCACTTATGTCGGCGTCTTTTGGGATCCACCAGCTGTCCTACCCAAGCCCCTCTGACTCACTCTGGCTCTGCATTTGTAATAGAATGACTGCCTGTAATGGTTTGAGCCCCATGCTGATTTTCTGAGATATTCTGGGTTCCCAGATATTAGCAAGATCTCACAGAGTGGAGCTGGACTTCGGGTCTCCCCACACCACCAAGCAGAAGTGGACTGCCTTTTCTGTGTTGAGAGCAGAAATCATCTTGTGGCTGGACGCCAGGTGACCCCATGGCCCAACCACCAGTGTCAGTTCCTCCCCCATCCTAAAGGGATTCACTGCTCCTGCTTCCCTGCCCGCCCCCCCGGGGAAAGTTTTAAGAGGACCTGTTCCTGAACATGTGACTCTTTCTCTGTCTCTTGATCTCTCCCTCTCTCTCTTGGTCTCTCTTATGCTCTCTTTTCCTTTTTTTGTCGCTTCCCTCCATTCTGTCAGGTTTCCCCACCAATAAACCCTTTCCCTTAAAAAAAAGAAAAGAAAAGAAAAACCGTCTATATTTCGCACACCCAGGTCACTGCAGCTTGTTCTGACCACGGAAGGAGCTGTCTGGTAGGGAAACCTCAGCTTCCCTTGCCTGACTTTTGGCTTCTCCCCCAGAGGACCTAGACCATGGGTTTGTTCCTTTCCAGGTCCCTGGGCGGGAGAGGGTAGGCAGGCAAGGGCCTCCTCCAGGGGACCAGTGCAGTGAGCCTTCCACGCCTTCTCTAGCCACTTGGTACCCAGCCTGGCCCTGAAGGGCAGGGACCATTTGCTTTTCTCGTCCTTGACACGGGTGGTGAGACAGCAGTCCAAATAACCCCTGAGGAAACAGCGGAACTTAACACTGATCCCTAACAAACTGATGCAGAAGAAGCCCCTAGCTAGTTAGCACACATGAAAGCTTCTGTCTCTCCATTGAGCCAACAGAGATTACTTTGGGTTGTGGTTGTCTTTGATTCTAAGTTTCCCTTTCAACCTGATGGTCAGAATTCAGAACTGCAGGTGGCAAGCCGTGGGGAGGGGAGGGAGAATCCAGGCAGAATGAAGCTGGCGTGGGAATTTCCTGAGAGGAAACAGCCCCAGGAGAGGAAGCAAGGCGGATGCACTTTAATTTCACGATTAAAATGAGTTAAATTCCCACATTTTGATGTGTGATCAAATCATATTTGAAATACACTGGGCCGAATATATTTGTGATGAACCGCTCTGCAGATAATGGAAATCATTTCAATAAAATTCTCATCTGCACTAAGACCTTAATCAAGGGATAACCTATTTGACATTGGATCACAGATAACTGTGTAATTCTGCCCGTGCAGGAATAGATTTATTCCATTTGAGTGATTAATACATGAGAAAGCTGAGGTCATGTTCAAGTTAAAGTCTGTCTTCTGGCTTTCTCTCGCACCTTCTGATTTTCTGTGGGAGCAACCATTTTGAAGGTAC